>CM061468.1:13719142-16219142 GCA_030770085.1 Oryza coarctata
TCGTGGGCAGGCTTTTGGTCATTATATCAGCAAACTGATGTGCCGATGGTACATGGAGCACTCGTACCTGTCCTAATGCAACCTTGTCACGGATAAAATGGATATCGATCTCGATGTGCTTGGTGCGTCGGTGATGGACCGAGTTGGTGGTCATGTAGACGGCACTGACATTATCGTAGTAGACGACGGTCGTGGTGGAGAGGGGTGCATGGAGCTCCTGGAGAAGCTGGCGAAGCCAGCAGCACTCGGCGACGACGTGGGCGACGGCGCGGTACTTGGCTTCAGCGCTGGAGCGGGACACTGTAGTCTGACGTTTTGAGGACCAGGATACGAGAGTGTCACGGAGGTAAACGCAGTAGCCAGACGTAGAGCGTCGAGAGTCGGGGCAGCCTGCCCAGTCCGCGTCGGAGTACGCGGTGAGGGAGTCGATGGGGCTAGAGCTGAGATGCAGCCCGCTAGAGAGGGTGCCCTTCACGTAGCGTAGGATGCGCTTGAGCAGCGCGAGGTGAGATTCGCGTGGAGCGTGCATGAAGAGGCATACTTGCTGGACAGCGTACGTGAGGTCGGGTCGGGTGAGTGTGAGGTATTGAAGAGCCCCGGCAAGACTCCGATAGTGAGAGGGATCAGCAACGAGGGCGCCATCGGCGGCGGAGAGTTTGGCTCGAGTGTCGACTGGGGTGGTCGTGGGGTGACAGTTGGCCATGCCCGCATGCTAGAGGAGGTCGATGGCGTACTGGCGTTGGGAAAGGAAGAGCCCGTGGATGGAACGGGTTATGGAGATGCCAAGGAAATGGTGGAGAGGACCAAGATCGGTCATGGTGAACTCAGATTGGAATCGGGCCATAATCTGGTCGAGGAGAGATGTTGAAGACGCTGTGAGGACAATGTCATCGACATAGAGGAGTAGATAGGCAGTGGCGGAGCCGATATGGAAAGTGAACAGGGAACAATCGAACGCAGAGGCCATGAAGCCGATGTGCCGAAGATAGGCAGCAAAACGCTGGTACCAGGCACGAGGGGCTTGTTTGAGGCCGTAGAGAGAGCGTTGAAAGAGACAGATGTCATCGGAACGAGAAGGGTCGACGAAGCCTAGGGGCTACTGGCAGTGGACTGTTTCTGTCAGGTGGCCGTGAATAAAAGGCATTCTTCACGTCTAGTTGATGGATCGGCTGGGAGCGAGAGGCAGCCAAGGTGAGGACGACTCGGATGGTGGCGGGTTTGACAACAGGACTAAAGGTCTCGTTGTAGTCAACACCGGGTCGTTGGGAGAAACCCCGGACTACCCAGCGAGTCTTGTGACGGGCAAGGGAGCCATCGGCGTGGAATTTGTGTTTGAAAATCCACTTACCGGTCACAATGTTGGCGCCAGGAGGTCGGGGAATGAGGCGCCAGGTCTCGTTGTCCATTAGGGCCTTGTACTCGTCGGCCAGGGCTGAGCGAGAAGTCGCCGGGATGGGCGAGATAGAGTTGTGGACGGCGGAGAGACCGTAACGCTGAGTGGGGCGGAGAGACCCGGTCTGGGAGCGGGTGACCATGTGAGAGGTGGAGGGAACTGGAGCCGATGGGGGTGCGGGAGTAATGGGAAGAACTGGTTGGGTGGGGGCGTCATCGGCTCCGAGTCGGCGACTGTAGACAAGAGGAAAAAGAAAAATTAGATCAGCCTGAGCCGATGAGGTCGGGTGGGCCGAGTATTCCAATCGGTCCGATAGAGATGGATCAGCTGATAGGGTGGGGGGAGCCGATGGAAAGTGAGGAGCCAATGGAAGTGGGGTGTTCGATGGAGAGGGAACGGTATCGGCTGAAGGATAAATAGGATCGGTATCGGGCGAGTAGTGGTGGGATATGTGATGGGTAATTCCTCAGCAGCGGCCGATGAGGGGGCCGATGGAGAGGACAGTGGAGGAGACCTGGTCGGCACGGTGTTGGTGAGGGGGAAGTCGAGATCACTAGAGGAGGATCTCGGATGAAGGAGACCGAAGGGAAAACATGTCTTGTCAAAAATGACGTGATGAGAGACAAGGACCCGTCGGGTGGAAAGGTCGAGGCATCGGTATCCCTTGTGAGAGGTGGAATAGCCGAGGAGAATACAGGCGGTGGAGCGAGGAGCGAGTTTGTGGGAAGCTGTGGCGGTGAGATTTGGGTAACAGAGCCACCCGAAAACACGAAGGTGGGAGTAGTCGGGCGCCATGCGGTAGAGAAGGGCATAGGAAACGTTGTTATGAACGGAGGAGCATGGGTGCCGATTGAGAAGGTACGTCGCAGTAGCCAGAGCTTCGGCCCAATAAGTGGCGGTAAGTGGGCGTGAAGTAGCATGGTGCGACTAATGTTGTTGAGGGTGCGAAGGAGACGCTCGGCTTTGCCGTTCTGAGAAGAGGTGTAGGGGCAGGAGAGCCGGAGATGGATGCCCTGCGAGGTGGAGGTTTGTAACGGTATGGTTGACGAATTCCGTACCGTTATTGGCTTGTAAAGCCTTGATGGGGAGGTTGAACTGAGTGGATACGTACGTGACGAAGTGAGTGAGGTGAGAGGCGACCTCGGATTTATGGATGAGCGGGAAGGTCCAGCAATAGTGTGTGTAATCATCAAGTATATAGCGAGATAATACTGATTACCGGAGACACTTTTAACTAGGGACGTCCATACATCACAATGTATAAGTTCAAATGGACGCGAGGTACAGGAGAGAGAACTAGAAAAGGACAGACGCACATGTTTGCCAAGTTGACATGAGTGACAAACTATGGAGCTGCTGTGAGTACATCGGATGAAGGTGCTGCGACAGAGGGTGGCGACAGCGTCGGCGCCGGGGTGGCCGAGGCGAAGGTGCCAAAGGTTGGTGGAGAGGGCGACGCTGGCATGTGGGGTGGACGGCGCAGCGGGAATGGTGTAGAGGTCTCCGCCACTATTGCAGCGAAGGATCTGTCACCGAGTTGGGATATCCTTCACAGAGAAACCAGACGCGTCAAATTCAATGGAGCAGTGGTTGTCTCGAGTGAATTGGTGAACAGATATAAGATTGTGAATGAGAGAAGGGACGATAAGAACATTGCGTAAGGGGAGGTTAGTAGTGGATGTAGACAGAGAGGAGTCACCGCGGCACTGGACAGGAAGAGAGTGACCATTGCCGATGGTGACAAAAGGGGAGGAAGAGGGGTGATAGGAGAGAAGTATACCGGCCGATGACGCCATGTGTGAAGACGCCCCAAAGTCTAGCACCCAAGGGTGCTGTGGTTGGAGCGTCATCTAGTTGAGGGCAGCGACGAGGCTAGCCTGGTTCCAGGAGGGAACCGACTGGGTGGTTGGGGTCGGTAGCATCGACTGAGGCAGCAGAACGGGAGCCGATGCCAGGTGAGCCTGGGGATGGGCGCCGAGAACTCTGGGTTGCCTGCCGATGGGTCTGCGTGGCTGGGGCTGGGGCACCCAGGGGTTGTAGCAGAGCCACGGACCCGTGGGACCGACAGGGTGGGTAGGGACCGAGGTAGGTCGTGGTGGCGTCGAACCCTGCCAGGTCCTGCCTTTGCCTTGGCCCTTGCCTTTCCCGGTGCGGGCTGTGTTGCTGTGGCCGGAGCCATGGCCACCAGGACCGCGGGAGGAAGGGGCAGCGCAAGAAGCTCGGTAGCCATTATCGGCTGCGACAAGAAGAGCGGTGTGAGCCACTGTCTTCTCATCATTAGACAGACAGAGTTCTTTAAGAACTAGCATGTCATGAGCCCGGGCGAACGATGGAAGAGGTGTGGCGTTGGCGATGTCATCGGCGGTGTTGGAGAAGCGGGGATTGAGGCCTCGCAGAAGGGCGAGGACGAGTTGAGAGTCGGCCACAGGGTGGTCGACGTCCCAGAGAGCAGCAGCCTTAACTTTGAGGCGCTGACAGTACGAGGAGACAGAGGAGTCGCCTTGTATCATGGAGTGGAACTCGTTGAGGAGAAAGATGATGCGAGGCTGCTTGTTGGCCAGGAAGATCCGCTCGATGGCCACCCAGAGGTCCTGGACGGTGGGGTCGGTATCGTCCATGGCGAGGTCGAGGACAGAGTCATCGATCGAGCTGAGCAACCAGCTGCGCATGCAGCACTCGGCGATGTCTCACTGAGGATCATCGGGGCGAGGTGGAGCGGAGCCATCAATATGGGACCGGAGGCCGAATTTTCCACAGAGGGATTTGAAGAAGAAAACCCACTTACAATAATTGGCGTTAAGGTCATGGGAGATAGGAACGTGAGATTTCACGTTCACAGCAGCGTAGGGAGGGGAGAAGATCGGCGAGGTGGTGCCCGAGGTGTGGTCTGAGGCACCGAGAGCCAGAGCAGATTCGGCGACTGGGAGAGTGCCGGAGTTGAGAGCGGACTCGGTGGCCATGACGGGAGAACGGGAGCAAAGAGCCGATGGGAGAAAGAAGCCGATGGGAGGGGGGAGCCGATGAGAGGACGGATCGGTCGATCAAGGATGTGAGAAGCCGATGGGAAGTGGGCTGGCCAGCCGATGAGGAGTGGTTGGCCGATGGGGAGTAGGCAGCGGAGTAGGTGAGGAAAGAGTGGGTGGGTCAGAGAGTGGGTGGGTCACGGACGTGCGAGGATTCACGTCCGTGAAGAGAAGATTCACGTCCGTGGACTCGTGGAGGCCAAGGAGTAGGACGGACGTGAAAAAGGCAGGGAGTGGCCGGACGCAAAGAGAATATGTTCGCGTCTGGGAGGTAGGGATTCGTGTCCGTGGACACGTGGACTCATTGGACTGGCTCGGACGTGAGGGGAGAAGGTTCGTGTCCGAGAGCCGTTAAGCGTGTCGGAAAGGGTGAGAACCGAGGGAGGTTTCCAGCCGATGGAGGGCTGGATAAGTCCAGCCGATGGAGACGACGAGCGCGGAGGTGCGCCGGCGTCAGAGAAGGAGAGATGCATGAAACAAGAGGAAGAGCGGAGACGGGTGCGAGACGGGATGAGGAGGCGCATCGAGACCGTTGCCTGGTTGCGTGAAGGTGGGACGAAAAAAAGAAGGTGACTGCGGGAGAGACGGGGAGAAGAAGAAAAGGAGACAAGAGAGCGAGGAGAGTACCGGGAAGAGAGTCGGCGACGGAAAGAAGACGTCGACGACGAGGAGAAAAGGGTTGGCTCGCCGGAGGAAGAAGCTAGCGCGCCGGGATGTCTAGACTTGCTCTGATACCATGTAGAATGTGTACAGTGACTACAAATCCCCTAAGCGTATACAAGAAGGTCGGATCTATATATATACAGCCCAGGTCAATGGTCTGGAACAAACATTTTCTTTCGAAATGTACAGAGCATCATCTTTTGACATCCCTCTCTCCCACACAATACACTCGGAAGTCCAAGGGAAGAATTCTTCCCATCAAAGCTATAATTGCAACCACCAATCTCACACTCACAAAAAGATCAAATTTTGGAATATGCCTATCGCATAATGCCAAACTAAAAAAGATCAAATTTTGGGTCACCTCGAGCCCGCATGCATTTTCCGCAGGATCAATGCATCGGCTTGTAGTAGCTGTAGGTGCTGTAGAAGGTCCGAGTCATGGTGAGCAGCAGCAAGAAGACACCGGCGACCACCGAGAGGATAGCCCACGGGTTGCTGAAGTAGTTGTGCTTCAGACTGGCAATCCACGTGCTCCACTTGTGGTCGTAGTACCTGTTCAGCTGGTCCGAGAGCCCGGAGAGGTAGCTGTCGTTGATGTCGAACACCACCTCCTGGCACAGCCGGTTGAAGAGGTCGGCCACCTCGGCGTCGCTGCCCAACCAGTGCTCGATGATGCCCCGGTCGTGGAGGTATTTGACGTCGTCGGCGGAGTTGATCAGGTTGTCCATAAAGATGGCGTAGGAGGTGATTTTGTTGCCGCCCGGCGTGGCGATGCCCATGGGGCACTGCTCGAACGCGATCAGGTTGAGGAAGAGGGACTTGGTGCCGTCGTGGATGAGGATGCGTGGGATCTTAAGCACGCCGTTGTCGAACTTGATGTCCCAGAAGCGGTCCGTGTTCCGCCGTCGGCACCGGATTCCGGCCTCCCGGAGCTCCGACACGCAGTGCACGAACTGCTGTCGCCGCTTATCCGCCACGCACCGGAGCCCCGACCACTTCTTGAGCCACAGCCGCACCGGCGGCGGTGGCTTGGGCTGCAGGCCGGCGCGGAGGAGGCTGCGCCGGAACACGTCAAGGCAATGGACCATCGGGCCGGACAGAGGATCGAACGCTGCAACGGCCGCTGCCTCGGCGCCGACGGAGAACTCCAGCTTGGACCGGTCCTTGCGGAGCAGCGGCTCGTCGGTCGGCATGAGCGGGTCGAAGAAGCGCACGGCGAGGCTGGCGACGACGCCGGTCTGCTCCGGGTTGCCGAGCTGGAGCCCGAGCAGGAGGTCGAGAACGAACAGGGGTATCTGGTTCTCGAGCAGGATCATGTCGCTGCGGATGGCATGCATCGCGCCGCGCATGGCGAAGATGGGGTCGTGCCGCGAGTAGCCCAGGTCGTCGACGAACCCCTTCCCGCCGTCCAGCGTGCCGCGGAAGAGCTCCAGCACGAAGGTCCCGTCCAGCACGACGCACTTGGCGAGCTCGTTGCCCTGCATCCCGGCGACGTGGCCGTCGTAGCAGTCGCGCACCCGCTCCTCCATCGGCCGCAGTGCGTTGAGGTAGGCGGTGACGTCGTGCCCCGTGCGCTTGAGGACGTGGTGCAGCGCCCGCCACTTGTGCCGCTCCATCTCCCGCAGCCGGCGCCGGCCGTGGTGGAGCGGGCCGATGGACACCACCTGCGGCATGTAGGCGCGCTCGTCGCCGTCGCGGAGCGACTTGGGCACGCGGTACACGGACAGGCGCGCCCAGGGGTAGGTCGTCTCCTCGGCGCGCGCCCGCGCCAGCTTCCCGCGGATGGCCACCACCCATTCCGGGTCCTGCGGCTTCGGGCTGTGCGCCGGCGACTGCACCCGCACCTGGACCTCGCCCGACCTCTCTCGCTCCTCGCGCGGCGGCAATGCGTCGCCTCCAGCTCCCGCCTCGCCGTTTGTGAGCAGCGGCAGGTTCCGGTTCAGCGCCTGCCACCGCGGCAGCGCGCCGGGCGGCGGGGACTTGTTGAGGTTGGCATGGACATTCTCCTTGAGCTTGACCTTGATGAGGTACCAGCTCAGAACGTCCTTGTTGAAGACGGCGACCATTGATGGCGGGTTCAGCGGATTGGCGTGCGGCTCCGCGCAGTAGCGTCTCGTGATTGCCAAGATCAGTGGCCCCGGGACAGAGAGAGCAGGCCAAGGCAAGCAATGAGCGTGTGCGGTGCGTGCCGATTTGGTAGAACGATAATTTTATTAGCTGATGACGATTGATTGCTGGAATTTTTCGGGTTTCTTGCTTGTGTTAAAATATTACTCAGGTACTGTTTGGACTTTGAATTTTTTTTATAAAAAAACAAGTTTCTTCTTGCGATCATCTGCAATTTTCAACGAACAACGTTGCTGAGTTTATCTACAACTTACGCTGCACGTCCGTCCTTGTCCATTCTATTCCAAGCTGATCGGCAACTTCACGAAATGTAACTATGACGCGTTTCTTCGCAAGTTCGCTACCCGAACAATCTCAACTAGTTCAATTCAGTGCGCAGCACCGCTAAGCACTTGAGCAGGTAACCGCATACGCCATACACAGCTACAGAAGGGACCAAATTTTTATTTCCTCTGAAGATTACTCAACCGAGCAAACTGACAACCCGAAGCCGTTAAGAAGAAGCAGAAGCGTTCTGCGTTACGCTTTGCCAATCGGGGATCGTGGACCAGCGAAAGCTGGCGCCTGGCGATGTCCAGCGGCCGCGCGCGCATCGGCAGTCCGCACATGGGCGTCTGTATAGCCGTTGGGCGGCATCTCGGGAGGGAGAAGCTAGTGGAACGCACGAAGAACGCACATCTCACCGAGCGAAAGTCGAAGCTGTCCCTCCGCGCCAGAAGCCGTTCCGTCCTTTAACGATCTCCTCTTTGTGGAGATCACGCTCAACAGCAAGGCCACCACGCCATCAACTGCCCTTCTCTCCACCAACAACACGAGCGACTGTCATCATCAGTGGTACACCGGGTTCCAACACCTCTGATGTCGCCAATAACACCTCTAGCCCAATACGTAGGCCTAACAAAAATAACGTTGCCACCATGGCTGGTGGCAACCGGCCGAACAATCGTCGTCGCTGCAACAACAACAATGACAACAATGGAAAGTCTGGCGTGTCACACGGAGGCTAGCCGCCATCCTTCTTCAACCCATGAATGGGGACTGTGCAGGTCTAGCCTCACTATGGTGCGCCACGATCTTCTAGTGGCTAGACTCCACGTCAGTCATTCTAGCAGCAAGTTCTACATCCCCTATGTGCCACATGCGTTCACCATGAACACCGGGTACGCTCACTTGCCGCCCAGTTATGGCATTCTGCCCTAGATTCCCTATGTGCCTGGTGTTCCACTATAGGGGGCTATACCCAAGCTACTTGGCTACATTGATGGTCTCCCTGGTGTCCAACAGCCCACCACCCCTACTCCTGGTGTACACCAACCCACCGCTCCTACCATGGGTGGTCTTGGTGGCCATGATGGATGGGATCAAGTAGTTCTCGCCAATGCTTTTAGTACCATGTAGTTGACACCTCCTCTAGTTACAAACTGGTACATGGATTCAGTTGCTAGTGACCACATGATATCGGACGTCGGTAATCACTCTACTTCCCACACTCCATCCACCACTTCTCCATCTAGTATAATTGTTGGCAACGAATCCTTAATTCCCATTACATCTATTGGTTCCACGCACCTCCCTATTGCACATGGTCCTTTCACCCTTCGAAACATGCTAGTTACACCACAAATAATCAAAAACCTTATTTCTGTTCGATGTTTCACCATTAATAATAATTGTTCCATCGTATTTGACCCATATGTCCTTTCTATGAAAGATCTTCACACCAAGAGATTAATCGCCAAGTGCAATAGCTCTAAAGACCTTACCTGCTTCTGCTGCTCTCCTCTAGTCCACAAGTCATGGTCGCCACCAAACCCAAACTTTGGCACCGCCACCTTGGCATTGATGCCCTCCATCATTTAGCAAGTTCTACATCTATTTTTTATAATAACAATAAGGTTGATCAACTCTATCATGCTTGTCAAGTAGGTCGACACATTTGTTTGCCTTTTTCAACTTCTAGTTCATATGCCACAAACAATTTTGATTTAATACATTATGACATTTGGACCTCCCCCGTCACTAGCGTCTTAGGTTACAAGTATTAATTAGTCATTCTCGATGATTGCTCACACTTTTTCTAAGTTTCCCCTCCACTTAAAGTCATAAACTTTTTCCACAATTTGTAACTTTTTTCATATGTCCAAACACAATTTGGCACCACTATTAAATCTATTCAATGTGACAATGGCTGTGAGTTCAATAGCCTCTCCGCTCGCACATTATTTCTCAATCATGACGTCACTTTTCGTATGTCTTGTCCATACACATCTCAACAAAATAGAAAAGCTGAGTGTGCCATTAGGACTACCAATAATATTGTTCGCACTCTCCTTATTGAAGCTAGAATGCTGCCTCAATTTTGGGTTGAAACCCTTCATACAGCCACCTATCTCCTAAACTGGCACCCTACAAAAACCCTACAGTTTTCAACCCCTTTCATGCCTTGTGTGGTTCACCACCCTTATATGATCATCTACGGGATTTTGGTTTCTAGTGCTACCCTAATCTTTTTGCCTCCGTTGCCAACAAACTCTCACCACAATCCACACTGTGCGCGTTCCTTGACTACTCCTTAGAACACAAAGATTATCGGTGTTTAGATGTGCATTCCAATTGGGTCATCATTTCTCATCATGTAACCTTTGATGAGAACTCTTTTCCTTTCACTAAGCCGACTGCTATCCTCCCTCCTGATGATACTAATCTTGACTTTCTATTGGAGTTGGATTGTTCTCCGCTTCCCATTGGGTAGCAACTCTTTGCAGACACCTCCTGGTCTGGCCCTGCTGCCCCTGTTGGTTCTCCACGGGCTACTGCCAGTGGTGCCGGCCCAGCCTCATCCCATGGTCCTCCAGGCAAGCCACAGGCCAGTGATGACAGCCCAGCTACGTCCCAGGCTCCTCCAGCTGTGACCAGCCCACATTCGCCCCTTGTGACCATGTTAGAGCTTTGGTCTAGTTATGGCACTGGTCCTGGGATGGCCGCCTTAGGTAGCCTAGACGCACTTCTCACCAGTGGTGTCATCCCTCCTAGTGGCCCGGGTGTCCCTTTCGGTGCAGCGCTAGACTCTCCCACGCTAGCAGCTTCGATCGCCGACCCTCATGGTGCCGCACCTAATCCTCCTCTAGCCAGTGTTCAAGACCCCACACCGGTCCATGCGCTCGTCCTAGCTGCACGCAACTGCACTGCAATGCCTCCTACGGTGATTCCAATTATTTCTATTGTCAATGAGCACCGCATGACTACAAGGGGCAAGACAGGTTTTCGGTTATCGGGAGACAGGATGAATCTCACTACTGCAATGCTTTCACCCATTCCCAAGACATATCGTGGGGCTCTTGCTGATCCTAATTGGTGTGCTATCATGACTAAGGAATTCAACGCTCTTCAGGCGAATAATACTTAAGAATTTCTACCTCAACCGCTAGGCATCAACATTGTCATAGGAAAGTGGGTTTTTTGGCACAAGCTTCATCCTAATAGGTCTCTCGATTGGTATAAGGCACGATGGGTACTTCGTAGTTTCACACAGCATCCAGGCATTGACTTTGGTGTGACTTTTAGCCCTGTGGTAAAACCGGCTACTATCAGAACTATTCTAAGTCTAGCTCTTTCCCAAGACTGGCATGTCCATCAGCTTGATGTAAAAAATGCTTTTCTTCACGAAACTCTATCTGAGACAGTTTATTGTGTGCAAACCTCTGGCTTTGTTGATTCAGCTCATCCTGATCATGTTTGTCGTCTAAATAAATCTCTATATGGACTCAAACATGCACCATGTGCATGGTACAGTCACTTTGCCACACATCTTCTCTCTCTAGGTTTTGTTGAGACTAAGTCTGATACATCATTGTTCATCTTTCATCGAGGGTTAGATACAATTTATTTGCTCCTTTATGTGGATGATACTGTGATTACAGCCTCCTCTGATGCTCTCCTTTGTCGGACCATCATTGTGCTTCAACATGAATTTTCTATAAAAGATCTTGGGCCTCTTTATTATTTTCTCGACCTGTCAGTGACCAAGCAACATGGAGCAATGCTTCTCTCTCAACGTCACTATATTCTTGAGATTCTTGAGCAAGCCAATATGTCTGAATGTGTAGTACTTTGGTTGACACACATTAGAAGCTATTCACCGATAGTGCACCAATGGATGATGCTACTCACTTTCGCAGTCTCAGCCAGACATTACTTACGATGTCCAACAAGTCTATTTGTTTATGCATGATCCAAGGGTGCCTCATCTTGCGTTAGTGAAGCGTATTCTTTAGTATCTTCACAATACACTTGATCACGGTCTTCTACTATAGAAAACCTTTTTAGAGAGTTTAGCTATCTATACTGATGCTGATTAGGCTGATTGCACCAACACTCGGCGATCTATGTCAGGCTATGGTGTTTTTCTTGGCGATAATCTTGTCTCATGATCCTCTAAGCGGCAACACATTATCTCCCGCTCCAATGCGGAGGCTGAATATTGTGCCGTGACAAATGGCGTTGTCGAGGCAACATGGCTCTATCAACTTATCCTCGAGTTTCATTCTCCAGTGCTTCGAGTTACCATTGTCTACTGTGACAATATCAGTACCGTCTATCTATCCACAAATCTAATTCAACATCAACGGACCAAATATGTGAAAATCGATCTTCACTTTATCCGTGAGCATGTTGCTCTTGGTTAGATCCATATTCTTCATGTACCGACCTCTATATAGTCGACGGACATCTTCATCAAGAGGCTATGGACGTTCATCTTCATAGAGTTTCGTTCCAGCCTCAACGTTTATTCCTCTCCGGTTTCGACTACGGAAAGTGTTAGACATGTAATCTCATATAATATGTGCAAGATCTGTAAGATCGGATCTATAGGCTTCACATATGGCTAATTAGATATTTTAGGTAATGATTAGGATTATATTCAACCACCGGATGGATAGCTTTTCTTCGATTGTGCTCCTATAATATAAATTTGCTTCACTGGCAAATTCATTGAGCATAGTGTATATCATTATGTGCTTTCACAAGCATCAAGCCCAGTTACTCCTATTGTAATTGTCACGCTCTCTCTATGAAAAAGTTCATTTTGCCGTTGTTAATTATGGATGGAGTTTAATTTTCGTGGGTACCAAGCCTCTGCCACCGACGAAATCACACCTTTCCGCGAAACGTGCGCGTCGATCAAGATGTGCATGGCAGGTCGGGCAGGTGCGGCAATGGTGGGCCGCCGGTCGCAGGGTGGTGGGCCAGTGGCCGCAGCCTGCAGGCAATGACTCGGCACGGCTGCAGCATGGGCGCGTATTTATGCTCGCTCTGGGCTAGGTGAAGCCACTCTTTCGGTGAGACGATGACAATTATTTAAGTAAATGGTCGCGATTGTGATCCATTTTTCCCTTTCGCGCATGATGGAACAATAATTGAAGTATACGCTTGAACCGCTCGTTTCATCAGCACGAGTTCTCAACTTCTCATGGTGTGTTTTGCCGGTGTCCTTGAATTGTGCGTTTCTCTGCTACTGTTGTCCATGCGAGAGGGGAACTGGCTCATGTGATTTCTGTTCTAGACATAGCCGTTAGCTTAGGCTGGGCCTTATTGCAGGCCACTGGGCTTCTCCGGGCTTAAGACAAAACGATCAACTACAAGCCCTGAGTAAAATGAAGAGGCATCAGGTTTGGAATTTTTTTATTTATATATTTTTTATTAAAATATTTAAAATATATATTTTAAAAAATTAAGATTTTTGTAAAATAAAAATTTCAACATGACAAACACCCATTATCACATATTAATGGTGGGACAATGGATACCACAAAATTTGCATGTGGTCCGCTTGCCACCATATTCAAGAGTATTTTTATCACAGCAGGGGTCACCTGAAAAATGCAGTACAACACATGCGAGAGAGAAAGAGGGCCTGTAATTTGTGTAGGCAGTCCATTACAGCTCTATGGTTAAACATTTTTTTCTTTCTAAGGGTAGCCTGTAAAATTATCAGCTCACTCATCGAAGAAGAGGGAGCCTAGAAATTTTACAAATGACCTCCTTACACTCTTTGTTAAAGATGTTTTTTGGTTGTTGCCTATAAAGTCTCTCACAGTCGTCTAAAAATCTATTTATTGTTAAATACAGAAAAAGATAACAGAAGGTTGAGGGGAGACGAAGGAAAGCAGCAAAAACTTGCTATCTTGTGGATTTATACACATTGTAATAATTATTCTTAGTAATAAAATAAAATTATATGTGTATTATTGTTCTAGATCTATAAATAGTTTTTCTAGATCTATGGGTTGAGAGAATATTTGGTATAGTTTATATGGTGTAGATCTATTAGAGGTCAGCTCAACTCTTAAGAGTATTGAAAGGTTAGCTGAGATAAGTTTTTCAGCAGTATACAACTGGTTAATGCTAGGCTTCCAAATCAACCCCAAATCAACGCAATAACCATATATATCGAAGTGAGCTGAGCAACCAAAGGTTTTTTCTAATAATTAATGCCAGTGGATTCCACTATCACTTAGAGATAATACATGAAGAATATATTGCAACAAGATTGGTCACTTAACATTCTTGTATAAATGTACGACACTATTTCAATAGTCATACAAAACAAAGAGAGTCATGGTATGATGTGATGTGATGCTCAAATAGTAGAGAGCAATGAGTCATTGCACCATGACGAAGGAGGAGGAGGTGGAAGACGAGGATGAGAAGACATGAAGCCAAGAGGATTGGCATATGAGGGAGAGAGAAACAACATCATCATTGAGATAATTGATAGAAAAAATTCTAATAATGACCATGAAGAGGATAATGAATCATCAAATGAGGAGAACGGTGAAGTAAATATATCATAATAGTCTAATAAAGACTTTTCTTGACATATTATCTTTGAGAGGCATCATGTGTAGGAGGATGAAAAGGGGTAGAAGGCAAGCATTGGGCCAGTAGTATGTTGTGTTATTTGTACTAACTATTTACGCTACTTTGTATTCACTATTTTAGCTCTATATACCTACATTACTTACTACGCATTAAAATTATATCACTTGCATTCTTTATTATGTGTGAATGACTGCCAGTAGCATATGACAACCAAGTCACAGTTAACGCTCAGTGATGCTAGCCAACTTTTGGCACATAACTGTCACATCGCATTCAGCACAATCTAACGGTCAACTTTTAGTGTGTTAATATCATGTCACATTTAAAGTATTTTTACAGGTACGACACTTTCCATGTCTAAATGTCACGTCGTTTTCAACGCTTTCATTCATATCTCCTATACCTAACATAACCCACGCTATCTAAGGCCTCTGTTTGCATAATGAAACTTAAGTTTTCTGCCACTGATAACCTTATAAATCCTACACTATCTGTTTGCTCTTCTATAGTATTAAAAACAATAGCTGCTAAACACAATTTCACTAAGGATCCTAACTGGAGAAAGAATTATTTGGCTTGGCTAATTACATCTTATTATGACCGTCCGTTCTACATATGTGATGATTAATACTAGCTTATGACAATTTGGGACTCTAATACTCGTAGGAGTAGATTCTTTCAATGTCCAAACTATTCTTATGAGGTATCGATTTATATGTACGTGTTTTTTTAATTCTTCCTCACCATAACATTTTTTTCGAAATAATACTTTGTTTGTCAAATCAATAGAAGAATGTGTAGCTTTATTTAGTGAGTTGATACATAATACACTATTTGATAATAACCGTTGGTTTTTCGAGTGTCGTTAGTTTTTCTCCTTATAATTAAATGAACGGTACATGATAAGAAAGGAGGAGTACGAACGATGTCGGTGCGCCGAATGGTCAAACTGGAGGTTGCAACCTCTTGTACTACCTTCATTGCGAAAACATCCTAAGTATGCTTATGGTGATCGTTGTTAGGTGATGAGGTTAATATGATAATATTTTTGATAGAAGGTACTTTCTTTGTCTAAATACTATTGACGGTGATTTTATTATAAGTTTACTATATTTTGTTATCACCATGATTATAATAGCTATATATGCATTTCTTTCCAGACTAACCACAAAAATGTACGAATTTAAATAATATATAGACATAAAGAAATCACCGTACAAGATTATATTTCAGATTGAACAATATATATAGGCTAAAGTGGAGTACGAGCGAAGAATCTACTCCTCTAGCAATGGGTGACTATAAGTAGATGATAGATGACGATATCCATAAGTTTAAATAGGTGTTTGTACCATGTTATCGGTATTACATCTATATTCTATCCATAATACATAAAATCTCACTAATGGTGTAATGTTTGGTTACTATTATCTAAATAATATCCACTTACGAATCTATTAATCGTCTGACCCTCTATTTAATGTTGACCCTCTATTTAATGTTGTAATAATTTTCTACTTCTCATTTTCTATGTAGTTAAATCTCAAGATTTATTTTAATCTCTTTATTAATATTTGTATAGTAGTAATAAAAACACACTAACAGAGAGCATCAAATGGCTAGACCTCCTCCCCTCTCATAGGTGGGATGTGAATTTTACAGGTGACGCTTTAATAGGAAAAAGGTCTACCTAGATGGTTGTACCGCCTCCTCCCCCATACAACCTACACAAAATTTTACATGTGATCTTTGTCTTTAAAAAAAACGACTTTAACTAGGACGACAAAAAGTGTTACTATAAATTTTTTAGCACCATACTGTTAACATATGTCAATAGGTATTTATCGCGTTAAATTTTATGTTCAAATAGAGTGTTTTTTTAAATAACTCTCAAAGCTAGTTATATACATCTGTAAATTTTTTTAAATATATATATATTTATAAATATTTTAATAAAAAAACGCATGGTATCAGGCTCCGGTAGCATAACTTTTAAGAATCCGAGGGGACCGATGCCTGATGCTGTTTGACCGCTTCCTCTTGGAATTGTGATGAGACATCCCAATTCACAGCGGACGGATGCGTATGTCCAGGTTTATTGAGATACGTCTAATTCAATATTATTTTTTTATATTTTATAAAGGAGGGAGCAGTTGCATGGGCCATCCAACGAAAATGACATGTGCAGTCGTGCGTGTTCACCTGATTACCTCTCACAAATAGATTAATACAGGCACAGGCATAAAGCTGCGGCACAACTGTGTGCATTACCTATCACAAACAGATTATACAGGTACAGGCATAAGCTCAGCACAACTGTGCGTACAAATTAAGATTTGTTTGGAATATATGAATTTAATAGATTTTTATAAGATCTAAGTAGCAAAGGGCTCCTTCAGGAAAAAAAATTAATAGATTTTATAGGATTTAGTTCACTTATTCCAAAATACCTCTAAGTGTCTTTTTGAAATACATGAATTTTATAGAATTTTTATGAAAAAACAGTTAAATTTCTCTAAATTTCTTTTTAAAATCCTTCGGACCGAGTACCTAAATTTTTCCTCCGATCAGAAGAGCCGCTGAATTTGAAATGCTTGCGTGCAAACATCCGAAGTGCGAGGTTTTGAATTCGAAATGAGGAGCTGGAATCCATGACCATGTGCAGAAGTATCAAGATTTATCCGCACAAAATTACTACGCCATAAATTCAGCGACGCCCAGGAGGTGCAAAAAACCAAAAACTGAACGAATGAACGCCTCCCCAAGTTGTCGGCATGCTGGGCTCCCCCATCCCCTGTTTCCGTGCCAAATGAGCATCCGAAGCAAAAGAGCGTAGGGCAAGACGAAGTAGACAAAAAGGGACAAGCTTCACGTTTCGGATTAATGGCGCCGAGGCATTTTTCCCAGCACCGGGCGTTCGTCTGACGCCAACGAGGCCAACGGCAATTAGGCCCAGCAACATTAATATGTCGTAAAAGATAATTATAAAAATAATTGTATTATATACTTATGTTTATAATATTATAAAATAAAGTGTTATTATGTTTTTTAAATAGATATCTTATTATTATTAATTAATGAGTATCTGAGTTATTTATAATTTATATGATATATTGCTAATTTTAAATAATCTTATCATATATGAGCATATATGATTTTATCTCATAGATCATAATATAAAAATATGAAATCAATAATAATAACAGTAATTGTTGGATAAACCCATAAAAATATAGCTATGGTTATCAATATAGGACTGCTAAATGCTACTTCATAACTAAATAGTTATACAAGTAGTATTTATATTTATCATAAAACATACACTGGTATATAAAAGATTAAAATGTGATTATGATCTTCCTGATTAATAGAAGAGATATCATTGAGCCTCTCGATGTAATAAATTATTATGGATATGCTTGGTAATTGAAGATTCAACCATACTTTAAATAATACAAAATTGAAAGAATAATTGTGCTATTAAAATGACAGCATATATATCTTGTCTTAAACTTAATCGATATCATAAGACAAAATATCCATATGTACACTATAGGTTCAACCGATATAATTTTATGTTTGCTTAACGAATTAATATGTCCTCTTAGGAGCCGCTATTAATATATGCACCAAAAATATATTTTTGACTATGACTTGATTTATATGAAACTATCGAATCGCATAGTTAAAAAGATATTCAAATATAGGCTTAGCCTAGATAGGGATCAAGTAGAGTTCTTATGGGGTACGCAAGGTAGGCATAGGTAGCTATATATATTCAGAAGGAGACGCTATGGGGTAGACACATGAAAACCCTAGCCAAATCTCTCCTCACGAGTCAAACCCTAACCGCATATAGGTACTAGCAAATTTGTATTTGACGTTTCACCCTGAAGAATATATGGATATTGATAGAGACGTTGCTACGTTGTGGTGTTGATTGACATGTTCGTACGAGGAGAGACATCCATGTGAGAAGACACTAAAAGGAGATGATTGGGTCACCAAGATCAACTAATTTCTCTACATTGACACACACTTTATCGGATCAATCTATTTCAACTGTACTTCTATTGTTATGTGGTAATAATCTATGATTGCTAAACTTCACGTGGTTTTCTGATTAATGTGATAAAAAAATTATTTTATAGTATCGTAACTTACCCACAACCCTATAACACACACAGGGGGTGCCTACAGTGGTAGCAAGCGGCCAGCCGAAGACAACACTGCCTTGAACGGCCAGTCGTGTACATGATAAGTAGGGTGTTCCTGTGGACAAATTTTGCAAGGAATGAACCAACAGACGTTTTTCACATGCATCTCCGACAAGTGTAGGTTTACTCGTGGTTGAGCAAGGTCTGAATTGTTTCCGTAGCCAGTGGACTAGGGTTTGATACTTAGCTGAATACCCCATATTCTACTGCTTTGACAGTTCCGACTGTCCAAAGCAAGCAACTTTAATATGAATCACATTACCCAGAACCCGCAGAAGATAACTTCCAGCCCCTCCAAGACAAAGAATAGAAAAGTACAGCACTGTCTAAGGACTACACGAGAATCGTTGCTTTTCCAGCTCAGAAAGTTCAATCTAAGACTATCGTGTAACACATGCACGGTATTCGAATTTATCCTGACTGCAAAATCTCAATTTTTCCCAAGGACTAAATAAAGTACAGTAAAGATCTCAGTAAGTCATTGGTAAGAACTGAAATATGCCAGAATGCCACCACCTCTTATTTTGCCCTGATGTATCGGAAGAACATGTTCTTACGAACTTCCATTTTCGTGCCTTCTATCCGCGAGCGGAGAATGGCCACTCAAATTATAAAAAATTGGCATTATTTGGGGAATCTTACTATTTGATATTATGAATTAGCTCATTCAATTAACACTCTCAAGGATGTACTACCAGAGGAACCAAATTAGGGACAACCAGAAATACAATCATATGGCATACCATACATAACATGAAATCTTTCACTATCAGCAACATCAACTACCGCCTCTAACTAAACTTCAAAGCAACAACTAGCACATCACTATCCAACATCTCTATAATTAAAGATAGAAAATAGCATCTGGCTTACCGTATGCATTATCTTCATTGTTTACAGAATATCATTTCACTTGCACACTACATATAACAAGCTACACAGATGGAATAGGAATCTTAAAAGAGAGAACAAGTTTAGTTATGCTTGTTTGGTTCTTCAAACCTAATGCAGAATCAGAGATTGCTGTGCATAGAGCAACCGACTTAGTATATGCCAGTGTTGTAGGCAGCCCTCTACATCTAACTTCACCAATGTGAATGACAGTGATGGTGACATTTTTTAGTATTGATGTAGATATGCTTGCCATGCCAGATTTCTACAACTCCAAGCATCCAAAGAAAATAAATTTATATAGATAAGTATGAGGCATGCTGATCATCAGCAAAGATAAACCAGACCCCTTTTTTTAACCAGAGCAAGGTGCAAAAACAACTGCTGATGAAATAGCACAACGGTAACACGATTTTATCCATGAATGGTGATTTTGCGAGAACTGGTTAGTAAAATTAATATGCCAAGGAACATGCATATGAGATTAGAAAGCATAAAGTAGCAAATAGGTTCATCAATTTTTCATCTCACATCACAGAGGTGGAGGATTGACAAACCTCCTCCTGAGTGCTGACATGACACTCCTCATCCTATTACTCGCCTGTGCAGAGGATTGTGCACTGGTGGTATTAGTTGGAAGGTTCATGGCTGCCATCTGATCAGCAAGCTCTGTAATTTGCACCTGTCCAGCCTCTTGTCCACCGTTTTCACTTGCGCCTCCGGCCTCACGCTCCAATACAATATCCAAGCTGATAGAGAACGAAGCCCCCCTAACCACCTTCAGGTTCTCAATACATTCCCATGATACTCCACGGCATCTCTTCAACTTCACCTTGACCAAGCTGGGGCAGCCCCCATTCAGCGCCCCCATCCCACGGTCTGAGACTGGGCAACCCTTGATGCAAAGCTTCTTGAGTGCAGCACAGCACTCAGACAGGCAAATGATCTCAGCATCCCCAACAGTTTCACACCCACAAAGGGCGAGACGCTCCAGCGAGCGGCAATGTTCACCAAGCATCCGGAGACTCTGCACGGTGGGGTTGACCCCAATCAAGACGAGTTCTTGCAGGTCTGGGCATTCTAGTGCCACAGCCATGAGGCCGTGATCCCCAATTCGGTTTGTGCGCCACCCATCAATGTGTAGCTTACGCAGTTTGTGACATCTCTCCGCAACACTGATTATGCCTGCATCAGTGCACTCTGGGGTCTTGACAAGGAACAGGACTTCTAGGTTTTGGCAGGCCGATACAGCGGAGAGGCCACGATCACCGACCTGCAGCTTCTCAAGGTGGAGCTCAACAAGGACAGGTGTACGTGCAGCGATGACCTCTAATGGCAGGTCCCAGGAGCCGGAGCACCTCAGGATCTTGAGCGACCGGAGGTTCGGCGAGGAGGCAACCAACGGCACGAAGCAGAGGGCGCTGTACAGATCCTTGAGGCACACTGATCGCAGCGACGAGGCGGGTGGGAAGAGGATCTCCTCGGTGATGACAGTCGCGGCGCCAGCGGTGTCAGGGAGGCCGCGAAGGCGCTTGACGGAGAGGTCCTCGAGGAGGGGGCACGAACGGAGGACGGCGAAGAAGGCCTTGGGCCCAAAACTGCAGGACGCGACGGACAGCTTGCGGATCGCCGGCGTGGCCCCTGCCAGCGACGCGAGCCCGTCATCGGAGAGCTGCCGGAGGCCGCGGAGCTTGAGCCTGGCGAGTCGTTCGGATGGAAGCACGGCGGCCACCTGGCGTGCCCCGTCGTCGGAGAGGCTGTCCGTCCCGGACCCGCGGGCGCAGCGGAGCGCGAGCTTGGTGACGACCGTGAACCGCGCGAAGATCCCCGGCGCGGCGTAGCCGAGCGCAGCGCCGGCGTCGAGGGAGATGCGGTGGCGCGTGGCGGCGTCCACCTCCTTCCACCGCGCGCAGGTGAGCGAGCACGCGTTGCGGTCGGTGGGGGTGAGCGACGCGAACACGAGGGAGAGGATCTCGTCGGGCAGGTCCTGCGTGTGGTCGCGCTCCGGCGGGGACGCCGCGAACCTGGGCGCGTCCCCCGCCGTCCCGCCAGCCACCACGAGCATCGTCCGCTGCGTCCGCGGCGGCGGCGGCGCCATGGGAGGGGAGGAGGAGGAGGAGGAGCTGGATTTGGCGAGGATGGGAGACGAGGGGGCTTGGCCCATGCTACGCTATCCTGGGGCCGCGATGGGTGGGGAGGCGCAGGCCATCCGGGCGGACGGGATGCGGCCGGATCTGCCGATCCGATTTGAGGGGGGACGCGAGGCGACGACGCCTGCCTCATCTAACACCGGGGAGGAGAGAGATGGGGAAAGTATAGCCGAGTACACCGATGTGTGGAATGATAGCGAGGGCGTTTCAATGTTTTTTTTTCAGTTTATATGCTATTTAATAGAAAACACGTCTTAAAATATTGGGAAGTCTTATATCATTGAATGGCTTTGAGGTTCATCAATACTATCTAACCATTGTCCCCCTTTCCCTCTCCCTCAAGTCTTGGCTCTGTAACTTCTTCCTTGCGCACAAATGCACACTCCACTCGTCTCCTACATCACTGTCACCATCCTATTGATGCCTAACCTTGCTAGCTAGCTAGAAGGTGTCAATGACGTCAACAAGACTCTCAGGCTGGCCTCTCCCCCTCTCTCTAGCTCCTTCCCTCCTCAAATCGATGGTGGAGAGGTGTCTCCACCCTACTATCTTTTTTATCTTCGATGGCTTCTTGTTGTGAGATCCGCCACTATTAGCCACCACCTTCTAACCACCCATAAGCTCAATTTGCCCCCACCGCCAACACCGGCCCATTGACCTCTTTGATCCTCGTGGCTCCAGCACCACCATTGTCGTCTCGCTGTCCGTCCATGTCTACTGTCTATCACTAGGCTATCGTCTTCCACGGCTATCCCTCTAAATCCGACGATCTTCCCTATTTTCCCCTCCCCTAGGCCCCCTCCTATCTCCACCCCAACCGAAGACCATAAACCCTAACTTCACTATAGTTTGTCGGGTCACCGCTAATCGCTAGATTTGGAGGAGTTGGACATATGAATCTTCAAGCAAATCAAATCATATGGTTCAAAATCTATAAGAAATAGGAAATTGTAGCAGCAATTGCCACACATGATTTTGTTGGAAAGAAACCCAACCAAACTTCCAAACCACACATATTAATGATCGTCCACTTTAACCATGAGCACGGAAATTATGGTTAGTACGATTCTAGAGGTGCATTTGGTTGGAAAAGTTTTTTTAAGAAAATGAGAGTTAAAAGGGATTGAGGTTAGGGATAGAAAATTGAGCGGGAGAAATTTTCTGTTTTAATATCTAGGAAGGGGATGAAAGTTGAAAGAGAATTTCCCTTTATATTTTCTAGAAAAATCTGAGCCGTTTATTGTCACTTAAAATCTAATCATCACATAAACTCACCAATTTCTGCCCCTCTTACTAAGGGATTGAGACTAAAAATTAAATTCCCATCTTAACCTCACCATTAATTCTCTTCTCTAAACTCCTAATCTCTTTTTCCCAAATTGCCAAATAAGCCGTAGTTAGTTACAGTAATCCGCTATTGAACCTTATCATCGAGCAGACTATCGTGTAATTTGCCGGACCGGTGCACAACTGCACCCCGAGCGGAAGCCACGACGTCGGTCAGCGGCGGCGGCAACAGAACGAACGCTCCACGACGCCCGCCCTTGCTGGAGAAGAGGGAATTATTGCGGAACAGTTGTTGCCGCAGATCCTGCAGAGTTCGTGCGCGTAATTTAGCGCAATATTCTGTATACTCTGCATTTCCACGAGGTGCAGCATGCAGCTGAAATTGGACAGGGATTATACATCACATCGCATCGTGACTCTACGATATCTACACCCACTGTTTCCGTTTTATTCCCTCTCGATAGCACCATCACCATCGCTCCGTGCAACTACCGAGGTTGATGTTTTCAGAATCTTTAGACAAGAAGCAAGCCTGCACCAGCTCCCGTCTATTTTACAGACTAGACAGGTTAAAGGTGTTGCCCGGAAACATTAGCTTCCGTCCAGAAATTCCGTCCAAGCAATAGTGTAGTAGTCTTTATCATACTTTACAGCTCAGGCGTACACACATATATTCCCTCCATTAAAAACAATTTTTGGCTACGAACATCTCGTTTTGCAGTTTCATGGCCAGAAATTGATTTTTCATGGGACGGAGAGTGTATGTACGTAGAGCGTACTAGTAATCAGTGGAGTCAAATCTAGCCAGGAAGATCTCGCTTTGCAGTTAACTAACACTCTGTTTCTGCTAAGCGCTGCAGCTTTGCTGAAAAGACGAGCTTGCCATACGTAGTGAGGCGCACTACCACAGAACAACAAGAAGAGCAATGGTGCAGGTCTGAAGGCGGATATGAAATGATGAAGTGATTATCATAATCATGTAAGACAATGATGTTGGTTGTTAAATACTCGTGGGTTGCTCTGAAAAGGGAAGATTCTGGATAAGAAAAGGAGCTGCCCTTGGTTGCTTTCAGCAGAATACTGAGCTTATCCTGTCAAAGAAACAACCAACACTCGAGTAATCATTCACCATTAGCTTCCCATGAATCCTACCAACAATCTTTCTTGAATCGCCTTTAGCGGCTCTGTACTCATTAGCTAAAAATACAGACAATACTACTCCAAAGCAGTGGTATATTTCATTTTACCGAAGTGAAGACCAAAGCAGTTCTTCTTGCCTCATTAACAAGTTACTTCTTCTCACTGTTTTGAATGCTGACTTCAATTCGATGAGTTGCTATGCAAGTTTTCTAATGCAAAATTGCCGAGTTGGAGCAGGTGGCGCGTCTGCATCACGGAGCTGATTTTTGTTTTTTTGGATCGGGATACATCAAGGTCTAACTTTCTATACAACCTCTGTTGTTCAATTGATTGATCGATCAACAGTAATACTGAGGAGATAGCAAGATACAATGGTTTCTGAAAGGCTATTATAATACCTCAGGATGTGACGCTGTGGGCTACAAGACTAAAAGTAATAACAGGATTGTAATCTCATCATAGAAAATTGTTTTTTCTTCCTCCACAATCTAGTAGTAACAGGATTGTGATCTTATCGTGGAAAATTATTTCTTCTTCCTCCTTATATCTAAGCATAATGTACCTTCTCACTCCCCTTTCAATAAAAAATTCAGGTGGAGAACTCTCTCCCCCGGTGACCAGTCAAAAAAAAAGTCTGCTCCATTTCATCTTGTCTGTTGGGAATCGGGACATGAGTCAGACAAGCACGATAGCCGATAGGTCTCACCGCCGTGAATTAAACCGCCTTTCGATGTGCTAATTATCAGTTCGCAGCTTGCCTCAATGAAACTGTAACTATCTCGGCAGTCTACAGAACGTTTTACTCAAAGAATCGGAATTTTGAAGGAACCCGGTTCTTTTCTTCCTTCATGTGCGGTTGCCATGGTTGAGCAGTTAGCAGAGCACGATACGGATGGATGCCAACCGATTATATCATATCACAAATATCACAATGGGTGATGTTTCTGTCACGGAAACTGAGGATTCGTTGGGTTTAAGCGTCGCCGGAAAGGTTGATCGATTGGTGGGGATTTGGGTGGTGAATCAGCGAATCACGTGAGGTCGCTGTCCAAACTGGTCCAAGCGCCAGTAGTAAGGTTTAAGCATCGGCACCGGCCACGCCAGCATAGTTTGCTCTGCACTTCAGCCTGCAGAGTACCAGAAAAATCTTCACGGAGACGATGTTTAAGGATAAAAGGAAGGATCTGGGATTTCTGAGGTTTCTGGAATACATAGAACCCAAGATGTATTCTCCGTTTTAAAATATATAATATAGGATTTAATTGTATCTTAAAATACAATTAATTCTTTATCTACCATCTTATCTTAATCATAATATTTCTTTATCTAATTTCTTTATTTATTTTTTTCTTAACCAACCACAACCATTCTTTTCTCGTTCCTTAATTTTTTCAAAAAATATGATAAGTGCCTAAGACAGAGGGAGCAGCAAGCATGACTATGGATTTCAGGAGTGATTTTTTTTGGAACTTTGGTTTTTAAGATGAACAAGGTTTCAGTAGTTTATGGGCTGGCTTGTATCCAAGATTCCTAGTTTTTTCTAGACCCATTCAGGGTTAGGAAATTCGGCAAGCTGGGTTGCCAATGTCCAAGTACCTTATGGCCCACCTGAATCAGGCAAATGCAGCAATTTATCTACCTGTTAAATCTAAAAGGTATGATTAATAATATGGATTCATGAAACTTAGTAAAATCTACTAGCGCCAGTTATTTTTGTTGGCCAGGAAAATCTTCCTGTTAAATACTGTAAGATCCAATCTATGAGTTGTGATTTTCTTACCATGAACACATCAAAAACAAAATATACATCAAATCAAAAACAAAATATACATCTGACGGTTTAAACCGAGAGAAATCTGGAAGAGAGAATGGTCATCAACATTCAGGCGTTCACAGTTTCACACAGATTACATTGACACCTGTTCAGATTCCAGTACGTGGTATCAAATACTATATATAAGGTAGCTATATTTTGGGACACAGTAGATTGCACATAGCTGGTTTTCGCATTGCACCAATCACGAAGCACTCAAGCACGAATCTCGGAGCACCGACGTCTCAACGCATCTCAGAAACCCCGCCAAGCTCGCCGCCGACGACCCGCCCGGCCCCTCCCACGCCGCCGCCATCTCGCGCGCGATCGCTCTCGCGTTCCTCCTCATCCCCTCGCCCTTCTCCGTCTCCCCCATCACCGCCCCCACGGCCTCGGTCACCTTCCCCCTCTCCACCGCCGAGCTCTCCAGGTTTCCGCGCGCAACCTCCAAGCAGACCCCCCACTCCACCACCACCATCGCGTTGAAGAACTGCTCCGCCCCCAGAGGCCACCCGAGCAGCGGCACGCTGTGGGAGAGGCTCTCGAGGATGGAGTTCCACCCGCAGTGGGTCATAAACGCGCCCGTGGACGGGTGCGCCAGGATCCGCGCCTGCGGTGCCCAGCCGCGCACCAACAATCCCCTGCTTGCCTGCGCAATCCGCCCCTCGAATCCGGCGGGGAGCCACTCGGGATCGAATCCGTCCTTGGGGTCTAACCCTAGCGGCGGCCGGACGGCCCAGAGGAACGGCCACCCGCTCGCCTCCAGCCCCAGCGCAAGCTCCGTCATCTGATGGATACTGATGCTGCTCTGCGACCCAAACGAAACGTACAGAACCGAGCTCGACGGGTGGGCGTCCAGCCACTGGATGATGCTGGTGTCGTCGTCGTGAGATTTTGACGGAGCCGGTGCCGCGAGGATCGGCCCGATTGGCCATGGCTGGACGTCGAAGCTTGCTCTGAGCATGACTAGCCCGGAGGGCTCCAGTTCCTGGACGGTGTTGACGAGCACAGCGTCGGTCTTGCGGCAGGACGCGATCACCCGCCGGAAGAAGGCCGTCCAGGGGTCCGCCCCCGTCGCGGCGAGCATGTACCGTGGGATCTGAGTGCGGTGGAGGACGACGTCAGGGAAGTCGGACAGCGGAAACTCGTCGCCGGCCGTGAGGGTGTGCGGGAGGTGCTCCCACACAGAGAAGAAGATGGCGTTGCCGAAGGCGCCTCCCGGGAAGAACACGGCGTGGGACGCCCCCCGCGCGCGCGCGACGTCGGCCGTCCACGCGAAGAAGGCGTCAGCGATGATGCAGACAGGGGACGCGATGCCAGCGACGAAGCCATCAAAGGCGGGGTGGAGGGACTCGGAGGCCTGGAAGAAGGTGATGAACTGGTGAACGTGGAGGTCGGCGAGGGACTCAGCTCCGTCGGGCAGGCCGTGGTCGGTGGGCGTGAAGGGGAGCGCGTGGAGCTGGATAGGAGGGGAGGTGGCCGGGAGGGAGAGGGAGCCGAGGAGGCGCGGGGTGGAGACGAGGGTGACGGCGAGGCCCGGGCGGAGCGCCCGGAGGTGGCCGGCGAGGCTTAGGAAGGCCGGGATGTGGCCGTGCGCGAAGAAGGGAAAGAGCACGACGTGCGGGCTCCTCGCCTCCTCTCCCGCCATGGGTGATGGGGACAGGGTGTTCCGTTCGGCGGAAGTGGAGTCTGAAAGTGATGCTGACTCCCGCGCTGCCACTGAACAAACGCTGACGCGCTGAATGCCTGGAAAGGCGCTCTCCACCTACCGGCTGAGATGTGACGGCTTCCTTTCTCCCACTCTTTAATTTCGCTCAATTGAACTATACACTGACGCCATGATCAAACAGGTTCAGGCTTTGAGCAGCAGATCCTCGCCAGTCCCATGCAGTTGAGGAGACCACCTTATCTCTCAATAAGAGTAAAAGAAAGACGAAGTGATAGCACCGGTCAATGCAATGTCTGCGCTGCACTGTACTCCTGGTATAAGGAATTCTGGCCCTGACAATTTACGTTTTGGAAACAGACTACACTAGTTGATCTTGTAAAACGGTAAACTTTGTAACATCAGTACTTGTACATTACAGGTGAAATTAGGAAAGGATGCAAACGCTAGCTGAGTTGCTTGAAGCAGACTGAGAATAGTCTGCAGTTGTCCTGAGCAAAAACCAACATGATGGGAGATAATCAGAGATTTCTAAGCAGATGGAGGATAACACTATTAACAGGTATTTGGCCTGTCAACTACTATATTTTACAACTGGGCAATGAACTCAAGAATAAGGAAGTAAAAGCTAGAAACTCACACCGAAATCAGATAAAGAATTAAAATAACTGCACGCCCACCATGAAGAGCTCTGCCACTAATACTACGTAATTCTGAAGGATATGTTGTGAGACACATGATGTACAAGAGGCACCGTATGAGTAAGTTTATTTATCTCACTAGAAAATTATGATAAATTATGACAAAGAATGAATGCGAACTCCCAAAACTCCTATAAGTAACGAGAAAGTGGGAGCAAAAGAGCAAAAGAACATATATAAATACATCATGAGTTATCCTTCTTTGAAGAATGATCAGAAGCAGGTGAGGATGAAGAGCTCATCCTGGCCCTGTCTTTAGACTCACTTAACATAACTACAACATGCCGCATCGGTGGTCTGTCATATGGAGACATACTAGTACATACCAATGCAATTTTCATGACCTCAATCATATGATCGACAGATGTTTTGTCTTCTAAATCCAGATTATTATCAAGAATACCAGAACCCAAAGAATTGTCCCTGATGTAATTCTTCACCCATGTTACCAGATCACCTCCCAATTCTAATGGTTGTACAGGGGCACTTCCGGTTAGCAGCTCCAACAGTACGACACCATAGCTGTATATGTCACTTTTTTCAGTAACCTTCATGGTGTATGCATATTCTGATCAGATGAGAAGAACTATATTAGTACTTTGTAAGAAACAATCACTTGTGCTTACTGCTAGTCAAAGCAGAATCAACATAGTCTAACATTGTGTTTCAGGGGTTGGTGCAAAGTTGATCAGGACATGACACATTCCAATAAAATGGACAAACATTGTGAAACGGAGGTAGTAACATATTTTGCACCTATAGCAACCATGGATTTTATGACCAATTTCAACTAAAACATTTAAGAGATACGCCAGGAACAAATATGAATGGAACAATAAAAAACTTACCAGGTGCTATATATCCATATGAACCAGCAATTGCAGACATTGACTTTGAGTATGGCATGTCTATCACCTTTGCCAATCCAAAATCACCAACATGTGCTTCAAAGTTCTCATCAAGTAAAATGTTATTCGATTTGATATCACGATGGATGATGGGAGGTTTGCAATCGTGATGCAAGTAAGAAAGCCCTTCAGCTGCCCCTAGGGCTATCATGAAGCGTGTCTCCCAATCAAGTGAAGAAGAAGATTGCCCATGAAGTAACTCCCCAAGGCTTCCTCTTGGCATGTATTCATACAACAGAAGGTTGGAACCCTGGTGATAGATGAACCCATATAGCTTCACAATATTTCGATGCCTTATCTTTCCTAGAGTAAGGATCTCTGCATGAAAACTGTTGTCTGCGTTGCTTCCTTCTCTGTTAGAAGCCAACTTCTTTACAGCAATTGTCTGTCCAGGCTTCAAGATGGCTCTGTACACTGTTCCACAAGCACCCCTTCCAATAACACAACTCTCATCAAAATTATTTGTAGCAGAGACTAATTCCTGAAATGTATATGCATCCTTGGCAGAAACCTGCATGTTAGACCCAGCAGAAAATATTTGCTTGTCTTGCAAAGGAGCTACTGTTTCTAGTGGTTTTCTCATATGGTACACAATTACAGCGATAAGAATAAGTGAAATTCCTCCAATAATAGCAGCAACGATGGCTATGACCTTGCCCAAAGGGGGATTGCCTGAATGGGATGACTGGGAAGAAGAGACTGACTCAGACCCACACTTGCCAAGTTGTCCGCCACATAGTCCTCTGTTTCCAAGAAAGCAGGTTGTAGCCATGTTCTCAAAAAGTGGTATAGTGGGGAGAGCACCAGTCAGATTATTGTAGGAGACATTGAACTCAAGCAAACTAGACAGATTTGCAAAAGTACCTGGGATTTCACCCATCAGCTTGTTATTGTTGAGAAACAAATTTTCTAATAATGCAAGATTACCAAGCTCTGATGGTATGTAGCCAGAAAGATTGTTATAACTCAAATTCATGGCGATCTGCAGGCTTGAGAGTAGTCCAAGCTCCTTTGGTATTCCACCAGAGAACTGATTGCCACCAATCTGTAGAGCTGTCAAATGTGAAAGTTTACCAACAATAGGTGGTATCTGTCCAGAGAGTCTGTTGTCAGCAAATGATAGCAGCTCCAGCTGAGGCAGCCTGCCAACTTCATTTGGCAATGAACCTTCGAAGCTATTTTGGCTGAGATCTAGACGTTGCAACATAGTGCAATTGAAAATTTCCAATGGTATGCTTCCTCCTAGTTTATTGGATGAGATATTGAAGACGACGAGCTTTGACAGATTACCTATTTCTTGGGGCAACTCTGATGTGAAATAATTATTTGTTAGGTCAAGCCTTTGCAGAGCCTTGCAACTGCCTATCTGAGGAGGAATAGGGCCATTGAACTTGTTTCGACCTAGTTCAATTGTTGTCAAATTCACCAGATTGCAGAGATCAGTTGGGAAGCTTCCTGTCAGACTGTTATCAGCGAGACGAAGCTGCACCAAGGACTTACAACTAGTGATTCCATGGGGAATATTCCCAATCAGCTTGTTAGACCCCAGATTCAACAAAATAAGGTTCGACTGCCTGCAAAGATCTCGAGGTATCAGCCCGGTTATATTGTTGTTTGAGAAATCCACCACCCAAAGTCGGCTATAGATACCAAATCTTGGAGGTATGTCACCTGACAGCATATTGTTGAAGAGTTGCAATTGGATTAGCTTGCTCATGTACTGAAAACAGCCTGGAATTGGGCCTCTGAGTGAATTGATCGAAAGATCAAGCTTACTCAAGTTCTTCAATACACACAACTTTGTAGGAATAGGTCCAGTGAGTTGGTTTTGGAAGAGATAGAGTAAATACAATCGTGGAATGTTGCCAAATTCCTTTGGTACACCACCAGTTAAAGCATTCTCTGAAAAGTCAATCTCTTCTGCAAGAGAAAAATTCCCAATTTCCGATGGAATTGTACCATTTAATAAATTCCTGTAGAGGTATAGCCTCTGAAGGTTCTGGATTTTCCCAATTGTTGCAGGAATAGGACCAACCAGATTATTGTCATAAAGGGCAATTGTCCTAAGATTTATGCAGTTTCCAATCTCAGGGGGGATCACACCAGAAAGCAGATTTCCCCACAATATCAAGTCTGTCATGAGACTCAGTTTCCCAATCTCCTTAGGCAATGGCCCTCCTAACTTGTTTTGTGCAAGACCAAACAGTGTCAGGTTGAGGCATTCACCTATCTCAACAGGAATGTTACCAGATATAGCATTCTGACCTAACCGGACAGTTTTCAGGTTCTTGAGCCTACCGATAGAATGTGGTATAGAACCAGAGAGATTATTGCTGTACCCTACCAGGTCCTCAAGCGATGCCATATTACCAATCTCATCAGGTATGAAACCAAAGAGCCTGTTGTTGCACAGGTTGAATGTGGTCAACATAGCAAGCTTCCCGAGCTCAGGCGGGATTGTGCCCTGGAAGTTGTTGTTGTTCAAGTAAAGGCCCACCAACTTCGAGCAATTCCCAATCTCTGCAGGGATAGTGCCAGAAAACCCATTGAACGACAGATCAAGGTAAGTCAGCTCAGCCAGATCACCAATGCTCGGGTCGACGGTGCCCGACAGGTTCATGTTGCTGAGGTTGAGGGACACCACAGCCGGCTTGGACCCCGACGAGCAGTTGACACCCTTCCACCCGCATGGCGATGGATCCCCCGGGTTCCAGTCGTCAAGGTGGTGGAAGGTGTCAACCATCTGCTTCTTCAGCGTCAGCAGAAGCCAGCCTTCATGGTTCAGCCCCTGGGAGCCAGTGGCCAGCAGGAAGGTCAGCACCACGCCGAGCTGCAGAGCCCATGACGTGTGAGCCGCCGCCGCCGCCGCAGAACCCATCTTCCCTTCACAATGCTCGCATAGGAACCAGAGCCGAACCCCTCTCTACGACCTAGCGCGCTGCCGCATCTCTACAACCTGGAATAGGACGCAAAGAAGAGTAAAAACATGCAGCAAGAGACAGAAAAAAGATCACACTTTTGGACAGGAAAGATTCTAGGACCAGGAACTGTCTGCAAGCTAACAAGGAACTACTTTTGCATTGTCTTTTGTTCAGACTTGAGGACACTAAAAAACAACGCATCAAAACCATCTGGATTCATCTACTTGGTTCAGAGGAATGGAGCCAGAGAATCATTCAAAGTTGGGACCGAACCGAACTGAGGCCATCCGAATCAAGAAGCTCACACGGCCAAAAACAGCAAGAATCCGATCCCCTGACCAGTAATGACTAGCCGGGCTTCAAACTCATCAAGAATCAGAACAGGAGCAAGCGTCCACCAATCGCACCCACCATTCCCAGCAGTGAAGGAATTTAGCGCACTGGGAAACCCCACACGAAGCGCGCGGGGAGGGGGAGGGAGACAAACCCCACCGCCCCCGAATCACGGGAGCCCCCGGCCCATCCCGGGGGTCCCAGGAACACACCGCCGCGCACCACCCACCGGAAGCAGATCGGAGGGAGAAAAAAAAAGGAACCCCGCCTTTTCCCCACTCCAGCTCCGCGCGCGTGCAGCGAACGGCGAGAAATCCAACACAAAGGTGGCACGGGAAGGAACAACGAGGAGCACCCGTGGGGGCACAATAATGCGAGAAGGGACGCACCAGCAGGGGCTCCAGGCAACTCACCGTCGCGTGCTCAGTGCCCTCTCGCCGCCGACTCCCGTCCGCGCTGCCGCCGACGCCGCCGCTGCTACTGGGTTGCAACTCTCTCGATGCCCCCACTGGAGTACCGTTGCGACGGCGGGCCGGACGCGTCCACGGGCAGGAGCTAGGAGGGAATGGGCGAAGAACAGAGAGACGCGGGATGGAGGGGGCGCGTCGTCGTGGTCGTGGAGGAAGGAGAAGAGGTGGCAGAGGGAGAAGGAGATGGGAGGGAGGGAGGAATTGGAAGCTGGAAATGGCAGGCAAGCACGCTTTCAAGCTTGCGAGGCGTAGCAATCGCGGGCGGTCCCTCTCCCTCGATGATCTAGCCTCCTTTCCTCTGCTTTCGTTCTCCCTCTCTCGGCACTGCTTTCTTTCCGCTTTGCTTTTCGTCCTAGTACTGCCGGCTCCACCAAGCACTTTTAGTTTTAGCTCCCCTTGTTTTTTTTTCTCTTCCCTTCTTTATTTTCTCCCGTTTGTTAGTACCTGTATTCATGTTAGGTTTTACTACTCCGATCCGACTAGCAGTTTATTTGTAGCCGTAGTAGTACGTTTACAGTAACAGAGTAGCACAGTGTTGTGCTTTTGTGCTGTAGCAGTGAGCTACAGACCTACAGTGACTAGGAAGGTTCGGGAGATCGCTTGCTTTGGCCAGCATAAAGGCGAGGGCATCGATGCGTCTCCCGGCGGGTTTGGACAGGCTTTTTTTTTTTTGAGGGGGGGGGGGGCGCGTTGATTGATTGGTCGTTGTCGTCATGGCTCACGAGTGAGATCAGCCGTTGCGTACTCCCCTACGTGGCTGCAGGGGTGTCTGTGGAGAGAAAATAAAAGCCAGCGCACGCGTTTGGAGCCCTACGCGTGGTAGGAACGTAATACTAGGAGAGAGGGTTGCAGTCTGAAGCTCGTACTGTTTTTTTTTCCTCTTTGCACTTTTGACTGCATGGCTGTATGCTAGTACCACTGTACTGGTAACTGAACTTGTAGTGTGTCTACCTCTCGTTGGGGCATGGCAATGTTTGATTACTCTAGTTACCTTCCCTACGGTTTGGGCATGTAGCCAACTAACTAGCCATGTTAGTAGTAGGAGAGATGGAATGAGATTAACTTAAACAGCGTATCTCTTCTCGTCGTCTTTGACGGTCTGACCAACCCCCAAAAAATCGAGGCCGTGCAGCGAGACTACGAGTACTAGCACAGTATCACTCCGTATTGTACTGTAGCACGTACTCGCCCTCGTGGCTCGGGGTGAGTGGCAAGAGAAAGAAAAAAGATGGGTGATCCGAGATCGCACAAAAAGGAACCCTTTACGTGCGTGCGAGTGTGTGCAGCTGTGAAACGCAGCTCTCTCTATCTCTCCTCTCGGAACCGGAGAGATGCTAGCCTAGGTGTAACCACACGAGCGGCTTCCTGCCAGTTTAGTCTTCTTTCCTCTCCCTTGATCTCCTCTTCTTCTTTAATTAATCACCTGGATCAACTCGACGCAGTAGGCGTAGGGCTCTACGCGTGGGCCCCACAGGTTTGGAAGGAGACAGATGTTGTATCGATCGGCGTTTCACGTGCATAGCCGGCCGGCTCGGCGCGGTTCGTCGTAGGGAAGCTTCTGTTCACTTTGTACGACGAGCGAGTCGTTTCTTGCTGGACAAATGGAGAATACCGTGGCCCATTGGTTCCTTGCATGGGTGATCTTGGCACAAACAACCCATCGCAACGTTTGTTGCTGCTGTAGCTGCATGCGTTACACCTACCACGCTGTTCTGAGTCTGACCTCTACGTACGCACGAAGCGAGCATCAATCAATGTGCCCCAAAAATTTCAATGATGACCCAGCTTCCCGTATTATAACCTGCGTTTTGTTTAGCTTGAACCGCAGCCATGATCGAATAAAAATGGATTCAGGCTTGCCCCTGTTACATCATCCATGATAATATGCATGCGACATATAGCAGTAGTATTTTATGTAGGTAGTAGCTAGCTTAAATGATATTGTTAGGTCAACAGAAAAACCCACAAAAAAATAATTTATTATATATATTAGCATATTTATCTATAGCCAAAAGACACTATACCGTATTCAGCACAAATAATATTTTTGGGACAATATTTTTAGTGAAGAGAAGTCTATTCATCTAATGGATTAACAACGTAAGAAATTAATTATTTATAGAATATACTTTTGTAGCATAAGAAAATCTATACACCATGTCATTCCGCCGGTTCGGTTGACTGGTTTTCTCCTATCATTCTGTTCGGCTCCTTGCGGCGATCGATCGGGAGAGCTAGTATCGATTGCCGCAGAGAAAATGATGAAGGGACAATAATATAAGGGACAGAGAAAGGTGGATCGCAGCATTACTGATCTACGACGTGGCGGATCCATGCTTGTAGCGACTGAGCTAGCCGGTTACAGTGGGAAAACAGGAGGGGACACACATGGAAAAACCATGGAGAAAAAGAATAAGTAGTACTGAGGTCAGGTGCACTTAAAAAGAATCAGACAAATCTATACATCTTGACACGCTCACGATGTGTGGTAAAATATTATTGGAGTGATGAAGCATAGGGACAGAGGCTAATAATATTATGGACGCTACAAGTTTGTTTTTATATTCTCACTTGTCTCAGTTTTAAATCATAGATTTCCTCTTGAGTTCACCTTCAACACAGTTTGAAAAAAGAGGATTGACTAAAAAGTCCCTTGTTTTTCATGGGCATGTTTTTTAAACTACTAAACAATATATTTTTATATAAATTTTCTATCAAAAAGTTATTTTAAAAATCATATTAATCTATTTTTAAGTTTAAAATAAATAACATAATACTTAATTAATCATATACCAATAGCTCATCTTATTTTGCATATTTCTCTTTCTTCTCTTTTCCCCTTCCCTCAAATGCTACCTTAGTGAATACTAAAGTTTAATTCCTGGCAAATAGTAATTTAGAAGCTTATCAATTCCATTCTGTACCATCCAAAATGGCCAATATGTAACATTCCACCATCTAAACCAGTACACGAACCGGTGTACCGTTACCAGTTGATATTGGCCATTCCGATCAATATCATTCATTCTGATTTATTCCACCCATTATGGTAATAGTCATAAATTACTTGCTTTAGAATTATTAGAGAAACTACATACTTCTTCAATTTGTAATTAATTAATTATTATTGATAAAGGTGTATTATTTTATTAAACCTCAAAATGGTACACCAATATCTACCGGTACCAAAATGTTCCATTCCAAGAGGTAGACCGGAATGGCCTTGAATTGAACTGACAAGCTTGCAAATTATAGATGGGCAATTGAACAGATATATGATTTATTTGGGGAGCTCTCTCGAGCAAGATATAAGAAAGGTAATAACTGGATTAAATTTATGAATTAGAGTGATCTCATTCATAATTCAATGAATAAAGACATGCAAAATTTCTGCTTCAAGGGTCATTGGGAAGCTAAGGCATCAAACAAGAGATAAATCATCATAATAGATAATAATCAAACTATCACATGCCTCCTAAGCAATATATATTGGGTTCTAGTAAATGGTTGAAGGAATTGAGTACGAGGATTGCTACAATATCATTAATCACTGGTAGAGTTACTAAGGAAGAGAACATTTTGTTTGATATTATTGGCGGCTAGCTGACTATGAAGGGGCTGGTTGTTTTCTTTAGTAGGATGGTCCAGCCTATGCCCTTCCTCTTGGTTATCTCACTTTAGGAGCTGACTAATTTATAGGGATGACTTTTATAGCTTATTGGTAAGGTGTTGTGTAACAGAGAAAAAAACTAATATCAATGCTATGGGTTGTGGACGTAATTGCTATAGCCAAATTATTTGACCCTCATTTTAAGCTTAGCATTGCTGGTAAGCAAAACATTTTTTTAGCATAGCAATTCCTCCATGAGTTGTTTACTTGAACTTAGCACCTAAAGTAGTAGCTCTTAAGGTTACAAAAGAAACAAATAACTAGAGTCTTACACAAATTTATGTGATGATTTATCCTACTTAGTCGTAAAGCTAGAGTTTCCATTTAAACTACTACCACTATTTCAAAATATAAGTATTTTTAGGTTGTTTGGCAAATACTAAAATTAAGTTTAAGATTTCTTTTTAAGTCACTATATGAGTTATTTTTTTAATTGTTTAGATTTATTTTCTAAGCATCTGAATGGCTTTGAAATCATTATTACAATAGGAATAATTAGAATTGGTATATAAATGTTTATATTATGGCAAAAAAGTATAATTATAAAAATATTTATATTTTGAAACGGACGTACAGACGGTGTATTTTTCTGGCCCATCTTATCTTACTAACCACTTTCAATAGCAAATCAATTCACGTCTTCACCCCTAAACCGCTAAATAAAACTGACCACCGTACCATTTGGTTTGTTTTCACCTCTCAAATGCACGCTGCATGCCTGCAGACCTAACTCTTCCAACTCTTTCAGATGAACCATTTTTTAAACCTTTAAAATAATGTACTTTTCTGTGAAAAGAACGCATAATCAACACCCGCTCATAACCATGCCCATCATCACAGGAAGCAATAGCAATAAACAAGAGTGGGAGCAAAGCAAGAATCTCGATCCAACCAGTACAAAGAGCAGCCGAGGGCTCCAAATTAGCAATCAATCTCCTAACACGAGTAGTGGACATGGTTAGCTATCTATGCTTACGTGCAGCAGCTCACGCACAGGAGGACGCCGCTCAGTCACACGACGACGCCGACTGGTGGCTGAAGTCGACATGTGCCATGTGCGTGCTGTGCTGTGCTGCTTCTCCCTCTTAACCCTTTACACCTTTCCTAGGTATAGTTGAGACCAGCCTACACACGACACTTTTGGGGACTCGATCAATCGATCGACCCGCTTTATGATCACATCGCACAATATTCTCGCCAACGATCTGATCCTATCCACACACAGCTAACTATCGCTGATTGATCTCTCTCTTTCTCTTGGCCTCAATTCGCTAATGGATATCGGTGACAAGAAAGTCTGTCTTTGACGTGATTGGAGCAGCGAATCTCCATGTGTGAGAGACCACTGATCACGTACGCCGCTTCGATCGAGTGTTTTGGGTGGGATCGACGACGATCGATGTAATGTGTCGAGCCACGCGTGTGTCTGTGGGATTGGTTAATTAGGCGCGGCGTAGTCTTGCATGGCTGCAGCTGCGTGTGCGGGCGTACGTACGTGGTTGCGGTGGAGTTAGCTCGATAGATCAAATTGTTGAGTGTTTTGCTGTGTCAGATCGTGGTTAGATTGTCAAGAGTTTGATACTAGACAGCAACGGCACGAGCGATCATGTGTATCATGTGCCCTTGGAGACGCATATATGCAAGTGGTGGCGAGGAGGTGCCTCATCTTTTTTTTTTCTAGCTAGCTACTAGAAGGAATTAAAAGTGCGTGTAGTCGTGTAAGTTGGGAGTGTTGCCTCTCTGCTCCTTGGCCGCTTATTGATTGATTGGATCAAGTACGGTAGGAATGTGGATGGAGGAGAAATTTGTTTCCTAACCCAACAAGGCCGATCGATCGTTTAGTAGCACCAACGAGTCGAGCTTACAACATTGTTTTTCTCTGCTACAGAACACATGGCCCAGCCTAACCACGTAACAACAACCGCGCGCGCGTGGCAACCTCGCCACCTTTTCTTCTTCTTTTCCTGTGTGGCGGTCGCCGATCGACGACGAGCGTGTACGCACATACCGGAAGTAGCAAAAGATCACGCGCTGCACGTGATCTCGCGCGATCGATCGATCGAGAGGATCACAGGCCATGCATGTCGCGGGTCGGCGACGGCGATGCCACGGTTCGCTCGGCAATCCGTTCTTCACCCCCAGCGAATGTGGCGACGACGGATGCTTGCTCGCCTGCGGTTACGGGCGAGCGCGGCGGATCCCGCATGCATGCGCACCAGCCGCGCGCGACAGCAACCGCACGAGCACGCGACCGCGCGCGGGCCAGCCAAAGCCAAACGGCACCGGGTCCCGCCCGCGCACTCGCTCGCTCGCCCAGTAGCTTAGCTTAGGGCCGCCTTTCGGCCACCCCGGCTCGCGCACGCCACTTTACTACTACTACTAGGAGTACTAATCTTGTTAACTCATTTGTTAAACTCGTCTTCTCTCGCGCGTGTACGCACTGCGACCTCCGAGCTATTCGGCACGTGACCGCGACGCGAGGCTCACACGGTGAAGGTCCTAGCGGCGGCGCCTGCGCGGCTGCGCGCGCACCGGCCGGTGGTCTAGTAGTCAGGTTATTGCTGCTGCTTCGTGCTGCGTGGAGTTTAGGACGCGGATTCCGGTGGTGATCCCGTTCTCTTTGCATGGTTTTCACAAGATCTGGATCACGCGCGCGCGGCCGCGGAGGAGATCGATTCGTGGACGCGTCCGTCCGTGTGTGTGCGTCGTAGTGGCTTTATGGACGGAGGGGATTATATATCACGGCTGATTCGTAGATTCTACTCGCTGGATTGAGCTCCATATGGGATCGGTCAGCCCGTATATGAACATGTTTAATCGATTGAAGCCTTTTCTTTCTTTCGATAATTGTTAGGGGCGTGATGCCGATTGAAAGTTGGTCAGCTCACAGTTCTACTATGTTTTTCAGAGACATACGAGCCTAGTTTTCCGTAGCTTTTCTGACAAATCATGGCTCAGCCCTACCATTATACTCCTATTATGCGTTATCCATAATCCCTGTTATCCACATTTTCGTCTAGACAAATAATAAAGTTTCGGCCACCTAATATATGGCACCAATCGATCGATCACTTTAGGACCTTGGCTGGTGAGAAATCTCCCTTCCGAAAGCATGCACGACGTGTAACGTAAAAGTACGTAAACATCACATGAGAACGTATCATCATCCAGTAACCGTGTTCGCTGGACACTTGGACCGAGCGAGCCGTCCAACTCGTGCAGCCTGGAACCCCGCTGCTTAGTGGTTTTGCCACAACCCATCTCATCATCTCGTCGTTTTTCTTAGACAGGTCCCGTTGATATGTGCTCTACAATACTGTAGCACTACAGAAAAACTGAGATTTCGCTTAGCTAGCTAAAGCAGTGTGCGTGCATATCCTCTCCAAAAATCAAAAAAGCTGTGTGTGTGAATACCCAAGTCAATTGCCATCTACTAGTATATCTCCTGTGAATTCTGTGAATGCTGTGTTTATCTGTCCCGTCCTGGCATCACATTGGCTGGCAACTCGCAAGACATCAGAAATCAAACTCTGCACCGTGTAACCGATTTGACACACGTGAATGGCTCTATATAGGTCAAAACACACTGGCTGATTGCCACTGAGATTTACAATGCCCTATACGACAGGCTGACACACGTGGCCCACAGACATTTGCTTGGTCGATGGAGCTGATCGATATGTCAAGAACCACATACGTGTACTGCAAAAACCACACGAGATCGCACTACTAGTACTCATTCATGCGTAGGGACAACTCGAGTGGCGGTCACACTCGAAAGCGATGTGTCCCTTGCAAAATTGATCAGAAAAGGAGTCCAGGGCTGTGTAATTAAGGTCGGCAAACATAATCCAAAGCTCGCTCATTTTGGCTGTAAGCTACCACTCGACAAATCACCCATCCTAATTTTTTCTCTGTTGAATACTGCTCTGTTCTGTTCTAGTAGTAGAAAAAAACACGGGCTAACATGGCCAAAGCCTATTGGCAGATCAAAAGCATAATTAAGTACTCTAGCTATAGCTCCTATTAAGTAGCTAGATAGTTATAGCTCACAGATGAATAATACTGAAAAAGAAACCTCTTTATAAAAGAACACTGCAAAAACAAAAAATATTGTTCATTAGTTATCAGTTGTGTTAAGCTTATTAATTATGGTGTGCATTATTATTGATCTACAGAAAGACAGACCTATCATTGGGTAAGCAGACATGGATCGAGTAGTTTCGTACACAGCTCTATCTACGTAATACAATGTTATTAGTCCAAGAGTAGCTTGGTTTAGGATATGGGTTACACGTACGCATGCATGTGTGCAATTCAGAAAAGGTTGCGGATGATTTGTGTTTCTTAGCCAGCAATCTAAAAGGACAAGCGCCTAAAATATCCAGAGAAAGAATGAATTGACATGACAGAAAGGCAAATGCAGAAAATGTGTCAGTAAAGCATGTTGGACTAACCTTCCTGATTTTCTCATGTGTTTATCTACTAAAAAAACATGTCAAATGAACACACAATAAAACACGGTTTTTTAACAAGATTTAGCGAAAAGCTACCGGGCTTAGACTATATAGACACTCTTTACCAATACCCCCAACCAATGTTAGCACATATAAGTCTCTGTAGGTCCATGTCCATGAGTGTTGGCACCCTCCTGTCGGATCATCATAAGCCAAGAGCAAATGCCTCTTTGTGTTCGACCAGAAGATGATCTAGACAAGATGAATTTAATAAGGTAGACAAAGGATTTTAATAGGTTTGAGCAACTGAGAAGCGTAATATCCTACTTATTATGTATTCTTTCTCGTTCTTGATGTACTACAGTTGTAGTTTTCTAACTTGTTCTTTCTTAGCTACAAATCTCTTCCTATATATTCTTTAGGTTACCATACATATCGAGAGAAGAAGAGAATATAAAAAATAAGATCCATGGGCCTAGCAAATAGATGTTACGTACGATTAGTCCAATTGCTACTAGAGCCCTAGAGATCATCACCCATGTCACGCCATCCTCTTGTTATTGTTGTTACCTAGATGATCATTACGAGCGGTATATGTCTTGTCACATGTTATCTATGGATGGAGTAAATAACTATTTTATCGTCTTAGCTAGCGTAGGCACACGTGTGTCATACCGAGTCAGACGTCCCAACCTACTGCATTGAATGTGATGGTTAGGATAGTTGTGTACATGCGATCCCCGATCTCTGGTGCCCCCATGTTTCTGGAGAATACAAGAGTTTGAGGTTACCGCATTGAAACTGTCTCTTTGGGGCTGTTAGCCATCCTAGGGTTCATGTGCCTAGACAAGGCAGCTCGAGGTCATCAACCTATAGGTTGGCTAACTTGGGTTATCAAGTCAGGCATGCCAACTCAGGCGATCAAGCACGCGCCAGGTGTCGCACTACGTGCTACCTAGGGCATCATTTTGGGAACGCCAACTCAGGGCTATTAGTACCACAACATAGACACTTGTAGGCTATAACTCTTCAAGTTGTACTATTTCTCAGGTGTTACATGTCTTTCTCTTGGTCATTTAGGTGGGATACTAGTTTTCACCGACACCTCCCTTATACGTTTGCACTATATATTTGTCACTATTGTTATATATATTTAGATATTCTATAAAGGTTATTATGATAACCTTAACTAATATCACTGTCATAGCTCGAAGTAGAACTATGACACTAATATATTTTATGCATATTCTTACAAGATTACGCTAGTTCCAATTATTCGTAGTTTTGCTCCTGTTTTCTTTTCAATATAAGGTTGCCCATTGGTTGCATTGCTTTAGCTGATCTTGTTTGTTAGCATTTGCTTATCATTAATTATTAACTAGTGTACTGCTTTGCTTGCCATTAGCTCAAACGCCGGCCGGATAGAGTGGACAAAAGCGTAGATGAACATGTTAGGAACGAAACATGTATAGTCTGGTGCAGTGCCATGTGCTTTGATCAATTGATCCTCAAATCATACATAGTAGATACTACGCCCTAGACCCTAGTGCTGTTGGAACAGTTGATTGTTTTTTCTTGGTCTGTACCTACCACCATGATCACAGCATATTTGTTTACCCTAATCAAATGATTCACTACCAGACTTGAGAGCAAGCTATGGGTGCAAAACGGTCAGAAAAATATATTTTACCGTCAAAAAAATATTTCCGTGGGTACACCGACAAAAATAGCCAATAGAAAAAACCACAGAAAAAATCCAATTATCACGTAGGTTTCTCGATAGAAATATAATTCATAACGGTTATTTCTGTGGGTGCCCTCGCAAAAAAAATTGCTCACGTCAAGTTTGTGAAATGTGATTTTCTTATGTGCACCTAACAAAATAAGTCACTTTTTTTTTCTGACGTGGCACCGACAGAAATTTGTACTTTTGAACTAAAAAATAAAAAAATCAGGATGCGTGCACTTGGCAATTTAGATTACTTAATGAATAAACACATTAATACATCAAAATTTAAACTTACAAAACTTATTGCATTTTCAAACCGGATTAGTAATATACATGTACAAACACATCAATTAATAGATCAAAATTTAAACTTACAAAAGTTACATCAATGTTCATTACAATCCCATTCTTCCAAACTGAAAGTAGTAATGTACAAACAAGGAAAAGTTTCATACATTCCTGTCCAATTCTTCGGTCTTCCAATAACAGCTTAACTTTCTTCTACCTCAGTGGTTCAGTATGTTCATCAAAAGAAATTAAAATGTGGTCCAGAAATTAAAATGAGGTCCAATTAGCAAAGTTTTCTTAATTTATGAAGATCTAAATGATGATGAGACACAAGTTTATTGTCTTCATTTATATGCTAGAACTAAGCTGTAGATAATGAAGATCTTGAAAGCTGAATCAGACACTAGTTTGATATCTCAAGAATAAATAACTACTACAAGTACATGGTCAAAATTCACACTTACAAGAGGATCTAAAATGAATGCAAAATAATTTTACTTCGAGAATAGATGGTCAAAATTTACACCTGAACTGTATATAGATATAGAATAGAGAAGTATTGTAACAGAAGACTAGGGAAGCAAATTCCATCAGTATGTCAACAGACTGAGTTTGACAACTTAGAAAAAAGGAAAATTGAGAAAACTGAAGTACATATCCATGTTTAGTGAACCAAGATTGTATATATTGGATGTAACTGCTAAGTAGCATCTCGGATTCAGCAAAGGTTTTCATTCATTTAATGAGAGCGATACCGTCAAATCATGGGGTAAACGTTTCATCCATTGAGATTTGCTACAACATTTAAGATGAGAGCCATGATCTGTTAAACAAGATACAAATTAAAGATCAAAATTAACAAGAAAGGTGACTATAAAAGATTTGTACATAAGAAAACTTAAGTCTTGGAGCATTCTTATATCCTAATGTTGGTTCTTTTGATCAATTAGCTTGAACAGGTACAACTATTCATAATACTTCTAAATCAACTCACAGAAATATCATTTAGTACACAAGATGTAAATAAAATGGAACCAACCTACAGCATACATAGATTTTTTTCTATTAACAAATAAAACACATCAATTGATTATTTGGATGCCTAATATAAATAGCAGCATGTGTCTCTCTACAAAATAAGGCTGAAATCGATATAGCACCGAAGCTTCAACTGCATCCGTAAATCAATTATCTAACAGAAAAAAAGCAACAACATCTAAACAAATATGAGAGTGCACATAATCTATAGCATAATAACATATGACAAGCAATAAGCCAGTCCTTTATACTATCTAACACTAGATCAGAAACAATCACACACTAAAAATCAATGTCATGCCACTCTAGATCTATATATGGAAACCTAATATGTGGTCATTAATTATTGGAACCTAGATCTACTACTTGGCAATCACTCACTACAAATCAACGCTAAATAACTCTATATCTCCTTGGCAGGCGATGGCCCTGATTAGAGCACCTTGAGTCACCAAATAACATCATCACATAGTTATGTCACCAACCTCACAAGTGTTTGAGTAGGCGGCAGTACGTGGAGGCTTACCAATGACGGAGAGGGTGGTGATGGCTTAGCACAAACATATGCGCCACTAATGTTGCTTGGCATGTCGATGCTTGGACACATCTAACTATGTGTTGGGAAGGATAAAGGAGCAATGACAACACCATAGTTGGCAATGGTCACTTGGCGAGGGTGTTGGCTCCACCCCCAATGGCTAGCCTAGTTGCATTAGTTCATACTCATAGGTGGAGACTAGAGAGGAGAGATGGTGGTGGTGGTGGCTTGGTGATGGCACTGACTCTGGTCCTGATGGTTGGCCTGGTTGCATTGACCTCTTATGGGTGGAGATCAGAGAGGAGAGATGGCGGCAACTGGGAGTCCAGAGATGGATAATGTGATTTAGAATTTCAATGTCAAGTAAATATAGGGTTTAGATGTCCCACAGGTCACGTCCTTAAAAACCATTAGAAAAATGGTATTTTTTTCTATACCAGTTTCCAAACTCAAAATATTATGCTATTTTTCTATAGGCTTAAGTTAAACTTTTACAAAAATTATTATTTCTATAAATGGGCTACGGGACCATAGAAAATATACAGCCCACAGTCTTGGTCTCAAGCTAGTGGTGACTTTTCCCCTCGTATTCTTCTGCCCCGTGCTAGAGAACTATAGGGTCCGTGCATGTTTTGTGGAAAATAACACTCCCCTCAAAACTAATTATTTCCATTCATACTAGTTGTTTTCTTTTTATTTTTTGGCACTAATGCAACGATTGGTCCTGTGAGAAAAAAAGGGTGATTCAGAAAAACTGTTAATTAAACAAAATTATTATGCAGAGCAACATGCATAAAGCTTTCTAGATTTAGCAACTATACGGACAATGGTTGGAGCTAGCATGCATCATCATCAGGCACAAACAGGATTGCTTTTAATCTCTTTCTTCTCAATCGATAGCTTTCGAAGAATTGGCTCGTGCACAATCAGAAACAGTTGGCGACACCAGAGATTTTGCCAATTGTAAAAAAAACAAAGCACACTCGCCGGACGTGTGTGCTGGTCGATCGAGGTGACATGATGAACGGTGGAGATTAATCTGTCCCGTGGTGAATGCACGTGTTGTCCTCTAGCGTTCTGCTTTCTCTCTGCCCATTTGTTGTTAGTGATCCTGTCAAAATGTCGACGCTGGCCAGTAATCATACTTAGCTTTTTTGTTGTTGGGTTTTGTAAATGGTGTGATCTTTGGCAATTGTGGAATTAGTGGTGGCATTTCAGATGCGATTTGTCCCAACTCCCAAGCTTCTTTCATGCAAGGAGCCAAGGTGGGTTTGCCCTGCTGCCACTTGCAATGAGTTCAGTGATTCACTGTGCTCCAGTGACATCTGTAATCCTAACATGCAAAGATACAACCAATCCCTAACAAGTTGACATTCTGGAGTAACATGCAAACATGGAACACTTTATTTGTCTGCCTTTAGAGCATGATCAGCATCTATTTCTAACGTGTTGTGAATGTCAGAATCTTCATCCAGACTCCAGAGATGGTAGAGAGATCATAACGTGTAAAGGGTAGGCACAGTCAAGATATAACTAACCAATAAATTTCGAAGGGTACAGCACTTGATTAGATGGTTATGCATGATTGCACTTCAGAATAAGAAACGAATTAAATTGTGTCATTTTGGAATAAGAAAGCTTCCTGGCCACTGGACTGTGATGTAGGGGTACTTGTCATTTATGTGGGGATCAGCTTAATTAATTAGTTAACCAAACCTTGTTGACAAGCTAGTGATGTGTAATAGCTGCAAGAGTTGTCTTAATTAATATACTCACATTTATTGTCGTGCCTAACTACTAATACATCTGTCCAAATTGTAGTATGATAATTGTTACGCTGACTTCACGATGCCCTCAAGCCTGTCAAGGTCGTGTAGCTTGATACCGATGAACTTATTAGCTACTCTCACGAATGATTAGGAGTAATTATTAGGAGGGGCAGATATCACTGTAAGATCAAAATACACTAATTTAGCCTACCGGGAGAGAAAGATAAACGGTAGGATTATAAAAACCAATTTTTAAATAAAAAATATTGATCTAAAATAAGGTTAAACAGTCTCTTTAGATATCGCCAGTTCAATTGACTTCTTGTTGTTAATCTAATTTTTGTGCTACCGGCACACCTTAATATTAAGGATCTGATCGTAGCATTGCCGTTGGATCAACCGTATATGAAAAAACATAATAGAACTATTATAATTAGATAAACTTTATTATATCAATATGTGTTCTACAAAATACATACAAAACACTTGTCACTCTTAAAATTAAATCTTAGTTTTTCTCTTATAAAAATTATGTTTCTAATACATCAATCTCTTATTTATTTATAACAAAAAATTTCAACACAAAGTATGAGTAGAACTCCTATCCCTAGTAGTACTGAAACTCATATTCACAAAGATAGATATAAGCATAAATTATGTAAACTTGTACTAGTTTCAACATTGCATATTTATTAAATTCAAATAAAAGAATTTAAGTTTCATGCTTTATATCCCTTAGTAATAGCAACGACTTATATAAATAATAAATTTCATACAAGCTATACTAGAGACCAATAAACCTTGTTTATATTACTAGCAAACAAAAGATATACTTATAGAAAAAAAATCAAGCTTCGCTTTTTCATCTTTTATCATTTTCTTTAGAAATATTCAAGCTTTACTCCCCTCAAAATATGCCAAATGGATGAACAACCTCCAACTCCCCGAAGAAGATAAGCAAAATGAGAAGAATTTAAAAATTTTATGAAAATATCTGCCAATTGCACTTTTGTATCAACAAATTAAAACACAATATCTCATTTTTCAATATGATCTCTTAGAAGATAAAAACAAATATCAATGTACTTAGTGTGTGAATGTTGCACTGGATTTTCAACAATATTTATAGAACTTATGTTGTCACAAAAAATTAAAACTTTATCAAAACTCAAACCATAATCTTTCAACGTTGAAATCAACCAAAGAGTTTATGAACGACAACTTGCAATAGCAACATATTTAGATTTAGCAGTTGATTGAGCAAAATTAGATTGTTTTCTAGAAGACTATGCAACAACATAAGTAGCAAGAAAACGATATGTACTACTTATACTTTTTCAATATATTCTAGAATCTCCAAAAATACATATTCGAAAAAGCATGTAAACTTATAAATGATAAAGTAGAATATCATATGCCAAATTTAAAAGTATGTTGCAAATATCTTAGAATACACTTGACGGCTTGACGATGTAAAACATAAGGAGAAGCTTGAAATCGAGTGTATAAACACACAATAAATTGTATGTTTGGTCTTGACACAATCAGATACAACAATGATCCAATTATACTTTGATATTCCATTTGATCAACACCCTCACCTTCTTCATTCAGATTCAGAATAGCACTAGATCCCATTGTTGTTGAAATCAACTTGCAATTTTCCATCTTGAAATATTGTAAAAGATCTTCTGTGTACTTTGTTTGATATATAAACATTCTTTGTGATGTTTGCTTGATTTACAATCCCAAAAAGTAGTTCAACTCACTCATCATACTTATATCAAATTCCCCGCTCATTATCTTAGAAAATTCTACAACCAAAGCATGAGAAGAACAACAAAAAACAACATTATCTACATAAATCTGAACGGAAATTTGATCATCACCATGCATTAGAACAAATAGAGTTTTTTTTCACTTTTTCCATTAAAATTATTTTTTAAGCAAGATTTTTTTTCACTCTATCATACCATGCTCTAGTTATTGATTTTTCAACCATACAAAGCTTTAGATAATTTAAAAACATGATTTAAAAATTTTGAATTTTTAAAAACAGATGGTTGTCTAACATAAAATTCCTCCTATATAAAATCATTTAGAAAAACAATTTTAACATCTATTTAATATAATTTAAAACCTTTTAAAGAAGCAAATTTAACAAAAGTCTAATTGTCCAACTAGAGCAAAATTTTCAACAAAATCCAAACCTTCAATTTGAATAAAACCTTGTGCAATAAGCCTAGCTTTATTTTTTACTATTGAATCATCCTCATTTTTGCTTGTTTTTGAAAAGCCATTTAGAACCAATAATATTATGATCAAGAGGTGGTTCAACTAAAGCCCAAACTTTATTTCTTCCAAAATTCTCAAGTGTCTCATGCATGGTGTTAATCCATGATACATCACTTAATGCATGTGGTGCATTTTTAGGCTCAAAAAGGCAATGAAAGCGATGTCAACATTGAATGTGCAAAGGAGCAGGAACATCTAAAGTTGTTTCATGCTTTAAATCTTGGGTCACCAAAGTTGTAGCCTCTGTAGATCCATAAGACTATCTCATACGAACCTGAGCTTTCTGGTCTATCCTAGTCTAACCGACTCTCCTTTGCTGACCGAACCAGTTGGTTACCTTAGGTTAGACTAACCTGAGTCCCGATCGGACTGCCTGCCACCTTGACCTAGTCTTCTTCATCATCACATTTGTCCATAAAAATATTTCCACCCTCCTCCTAAAACTATGACAAAATACCTACAATTTCTGGTCTAATACTAAGACTAGTCTCATTAAAAGTAATCTCACAAGTTTCTATAAATTTTGTTAATTTCCAAAATAAGTATATGGTAACTCCGAGAGTGAGCGGGATATCCAAGAAAAATCCCATCAATTGAACGTACCTCAAATTTATCCAAATTTCTAGATTTTAACACAAAACACTTACACCAAATATATGTAAATACAAAACTTTAAGTTGATGTCCAAAACGAAGCTTAAAAGAAGTTTTTCTAAGCTTAGAACTCAAGAAAACATGATTGAAAATATAATAATTAGTATTAATAGCTTCAGCCTAAAATTTTTCTGTGAGTATGATATTCATTAAACATAGTACTAGCTATCTCAACCAGAGAACAATTTTTTTCTTTTAACAACACCATTTTATTGAAGAACACATGGAGAATAAAATTGATGCTCAAGAACTTTTTTAGGACAAAATTGTTCAAAAGAAGCATTTTTAAATTCTTTGTTTTTATTACTTATAATCGTTCTTAAGATTCTAGAAAGTTCAAGAGCCAAACGAAGATACATGTTTTGAAAGTGATCAAAAGCTTCATCTTTAGTTTTCATAAAATATACCCAAGAATAAATAGGATAATCATCGATAATAACCAAAACATATCAATTACCTTCAACAGATTGTACTCTGAGTTAGACCAATAGTATCGATATGTAAAAGTTGTCCTAGTGCATCAATCATCATAGAAACAATTAGGGTAAATGAAGAAGCAACCATCTTAGCATGGCGATAGATTCTTTTCAAGTTTTGGCAAACTATGAACAAGATACAAATTACTTATTCTAGTAAGATGATCAAATCCAACATGTCCAAGTCTACGATGCCAAAATATCTTTTAAATATTTAGCAACTACACATATAATCTTAGAAGAAACACAGTTCTCAAAACCAACTTTAAAAACTCTTCTATATCAAAAAATTCCCAAGACAAAAGCACCAAAAGAATCAAGTATTTTACTTTCAGATTTTTTAAATCTAACTTCAAAATCATCATTAACTATTTGAGAAACTAAAATCAAATTGTATTTCAAATTTTCAACCAAAACAACATCTTTCAAACTAAATTTGTCGATTACCTTAATCAATTCTATAGCAAGAATCCTACTTGTAGAAGCATCTCTAAAAATAATTGATTCCATCTTAGATACTGGTTTTAGGAAGAGAACCAATTTTTATCATGAACAACTGAAATCCATCATCCACATTTTCTCCTTCCTCGCCATAAAAGCCTACACACAAACAGAAGTCGATGCCTTGATACTGCGGTTAGATAAAAAAATTTAGGAATTCAGTACTAATAAGAAATAACAATAGACATATATGCACGAGTAAAATCAGTACCAATTTTATTTCTTACAAAAACCTATTGAGCCAGTATGATTGGTGCCTAAACGTCGGTCTAACCGATTCCCTCAAACTAGTACGTGTGTTTGCCATTAAAATTTTGCAAAAGCAATTTTTCTTTCTTTCTTCTATTTACGAGCAACTCTAAAGCAATAACCAACCAAATGTCTATCTTTTCTAAAAAGTACAAGTATACTTCACACGAGAAGATGATTTTGAAATCAAACGTTTTACGAGAGAAACAACTTGGCTTGAAGAAGAAAGAAAGAACATTATTCCAGTAAATTTGAAAATAATTTTCTTATGTTATGGTTTTGTCAAAAATTTCTCTGTTGTTAGTGATACTCAAAACAACAACAGGTAGGTAATTAGTAAAGTAAACATGTGCATCAAAACTAAACCCTCTATTATGTGTATTCACTTTTAATTTATCTAAAATCATATTAAGATTCTTTTTACCATTAGAAAACATTTACAAATACTTTTCACATAGTAGAACAACTTTTATGATTAACAAAAACTCCTTTTTATTTTATAAAATTTTGACAAGAAAGTACTTCATGAGTTTTTTATATTATTTTAGCACTTTTTACTTTCATCTTATTCAAAAAAATATGTTGAGCAATTTTTAGCAACAAAATTCTTCTTTTGTTGTTTTAATATTTTAGTATTAATGACATTAAACATCAAACTTGCATAAAAACAACACCATGATATTTTTTTAAAAATCTTTTTGTTAAAAACAACTCCTTTAAAACACGATAATACAAAGTAGCACCTAGAGCCGAAGAAGAATTAAGATATGTTGTTTTCATAATTTCATATTCTAGTCTTAAATAATTATTAGCATTCATATCTCATAAAGAAAACAAAACTCTATAAAATGTGTAACTATCATCATCATAAATTAGAGATTTCAATCTAGAAATTTTAGCATTAAGACATTCAATAATAAAGTCATGTTGTTTTATTTTGTTCTCATATTTTTTATCTTAAAGCCAAGATAAACAATAATATCTTGAAAAGAAGTTACCTCAATGTATTCATTGTCAGAATCGACTATCCAGATGTTGATCCTCCACAAGCCATGAGGCATACTCCAAAGATGTTATTATCTTTATCATCATCTTCATCCTTTCTCCTAAAGTTGACGGCGCTAACCTACGCATAATTTGTTTAGTATGTTTTTTTTATTCTCTTGATTCTTCTTGTCTTTGAAAGTCTTCTTCTCACTTTTGTTCTTATCCTCTTCGTCTTCCTTCGTTTCTCTCTCGAGGTTGGAGCAATTGAATCGAATGTGTTTAGGTTTTCTACACTCATAGCACCGGATGGAATTTCCTCATTTTCTATTTATCACATTATTCAAGGCTCGAAAAAATCTATTAGTTAGTAAAAACAAATTCTTCTCAAAGATTTACTAAGTTGATCATCGAATATAACATTAAAAGTAGTTAAAAAGCATAAATTGATGAACAGAAGAAGACAGTAAAACAGATGATTTAGAGTCAACTTTTTACGAAAGAATATTCATCTCATATGTTTTTAGTTTTTAGTTTAGTATATAAGTTAAAGTATTTAGGTTGATAGATTATTAAATAGAAGTAACTTTTATCTTCTAAATAGACATTTGAATACTATTTAAAAGATGTCGAGAAACTAGTATCATAATAATTATCAATAGAACTAAGATTATTTAAAATTATATTAAAACGAGCATAGTAATCATCAGTATATTCTTTAGATTTTATCTTAAATAAATACAATGACCATTTTTAAATATAAATATTATATCTTGATACATATTAGTCAAGCTTACAACAATATCATTAATATTTTTAAACTAATTTTTATTAAATAAATCATTTATAGAGTTAATTATTTATTATAAAATATTAATAATTTAACAGTCACTTCGACAGTGCTTTTACTGTTCATGGAAGGTTTAGTTTTCTGTTACCTTCAGCCAGTGTGCCGCTGCATGCATCATGCAATTTAGAATTTACAAACCATGGAAGAACAGCGAGCTCGAAGTCTAAAAACTCCTAACGCTGCATGTGCTGATGTTTCTTTACAGCGCGACAATATAGATATCCGAAGGAGTCATGGCACGGTCTAACGTGTTCGCTGGACAACTTGGTGTAAACTAATCTTCTTCACTGCAATCCAAAATTCAAGAACGGGCAGCGAAGCAGTTGATCAGTCCACGGTTCGCGAGGACAATGAACGAGCTGTACGGTTGTACAACCAAATCGCGAGATAAACTAGTACTACTATGCCGTGGTCCATTTGCATCGACGGTGATTTACTGGTTTTTTTAAGCCGAGCATGTACAAGGGAAGAATTAATACTAGCACACAAGCAACTGGCTCACATCAGAATTACCGTGGCTGTGGCGAAATGTCTCCTTCACTGCGCATTTGATTACTGTCAGCACGCAGCACTAGCACTGCTGGTGTGATCGAGATTCTAAAACTTCTGCGTACGGTCGCCGGCAAGATGACTTGAGGTTCGTTTCATCAGACTTCTTTGCTTAGGTGTACGCAGGCTTCTTCAGAAATTCTCAAATTCACCGTCTTTTTCACCCGAGCGCTCACATGCAGATTGATCGACCAGGGTCCAGATGTCACTGTTACTTCATTTTACAGTGTTTCACGTCAGGCTAACCCTTCCTATCACAGCGAGATGTCGAACCAAGAACCTACTAGTTCTGAATATAACCAGGAACTTAGTCTGAATACACAGGAAGTTGCAAATGCTTACGCAAAAGAAACGTAGTAATACCATCTGGGGTTAACGTGGAACGAATCGATTGTGGATTCGATTCCAACATTCGATCGGGCCCGACTGCGACGGAAGAGTGAAAAACGGTGGCCCAGCGGTGTACAGGACAGCGCATGGGAGGAACTAAGCCATGGACGCGTAAACTGGGGCAACGCCTCTGCATTTCTGCTTGTTAGCTTTGCATGCCTTGCAAGAAACTGCGTCTCTCTCTAGATTCTTTTCCTCTTTTCCGTATCAATCCATCCGTGTGTATGTAACAGGATGGGATTTAAAGAGGAGAGACTTTTTTTAGACGAAGAATGTATGGGATTTTGGACTGTAATACACCCTGTGTTTGCCTTTCCTAAAGAGCCCACAAAGTAGTTTAGCCGGCCTGACCAACAATAAATAGCCCATGAGCACAATGCAAAATTTGCGAGAAAAGCCAATACTTACAAACATCGAGTAGTATTTTTTTAGCTGCATATATATTTGAATTGGAAAAAAACATGTGCTTCGGCTGTGAACAATCAGGCTGTATACTTTTAGCTGGATATATGCACAGCACAATAATTGAATAAAAAAATGTGGGAAGGAAGAATTCGCTATCGTCAACACTATACTGTGAGGATCCGTGGCACCAGTTCTTCATTATTGGCAGCTTGCTTCCTCAATATAACTGGAGAGACCAAACTCCATACTGCAAAAGCATAGACGTCAGTGTGAGCATCAACGTGATTTTATTTTCATCAATATGGTTCTGATGGTATTGCTTCCAACCATTTGATAATTACCGAACAAGCAAGCAATGCATAATGAGTCAGAGCATTAGCAAATATAGCACAGTAAAGAAAGAGAGAGAACCACTCATTTTGTTTTTGTCAGAGTGAAGGAAGTTTACAAAAAAAATGTTTCAGTCAAAAGTGGCATGGCAAGCAAGAGGAATATTTGTCGACTTACCATATATGCTAGCTGCAAACCATTCATTAATGATCTTTACCCACGTACTAGCCCATCCAACATCTATGCTCCACCTGATTATGAAAGGGACGACGTGAGAGGATGTTCTTGGATGCATCTTGTACGCAAACAATGATGAGGTGGCAAAGTATCATCATGTCACTGATGAAAAGAAGAAATGGCACTGTAGAATGCTAGCGATCATTAAGCATGCCTCCAATTCAAATCGTCTGAACAGCCATCATTAAGCATAATGGTAGGGTGTCTTACTTTCTCGTTGGATGGTTAAGTTCCCAGTTGATGAACAGCATCGCAAAATACATAGCTCCCACTGCAAATACAATGTGAAAAATCTCGTAGCTGTAGGGGACGTCGTCTTCCAATTGGTCCTCGTCATTTCGAAACTGAAACGTGAAGCTAACACTTTATGTAGTGCTAAAAGTTAGCTAACATTTCTGAAGAAATTCTTGATAGTCAAAATAAATTTTCAAAGATTTTGAATTATTGTTTGCACAACATTGAAGAGAGATGTTCTTTCAGTCTCATGTACTTGAAGGGCGTTTGATGCAATTGATTGTTCACTTATAAACTTGCTGGCGCCTGGCAGAGAAAGGCGACTTGCATAAGTGAGAAGCTAAACTTACTTGGAAGGATCTGGTGTCGATTCCAGTAGAAAACGTGGCCATCACAATGGCACAAATTGCAATAATGAAGCTCTACAAAATTGGCGTGGTTAATTAGAACACTGAGCTACTATCATGAAATAAAATGAAAAATAAATGACAACTCAACTGAGCAACAAGCAGATAAAACAAAACAGACGGGCGAAAAAAACAATGGGATCAAAATTGAACAGATAATTTTCATGGTCTGGCCATTGCAGAAAGGGTTAACATCAAACTTCTACTTACAACAATAGTAGCCCAATCACCATCCTTGGCAAATTTCATCTGAGTGTGGCACTTTCCAGTTTGTGGTTCGCTGCAATATGCAAAGGCATGGAAGGAACCTTTTTCATAACACAGTAAATTATAGACAAGTAGTACAAGGTAAAGTAAATTAGTTACCTATGGAGTGCCGACCAACAGAGGAACACAATATATAAGCCCATGATTCCAGACGACAGGAGACCCTCATTGACCTTGTTAGCAAACATTGTAAAGTCAGATCGTGTACTTGAGGCATACTCTCTTTCTCTGTTTATATTATAAGATGTTATGATTTTTTTAAGCTAATTTTTCATATTTGATTAAGTTTATAGAAAAATGTAGTAATATTTTTAATACAAAACAAATGAATTATCAAATTATATTCACTCCTAGATTTAGTTAAACTAATTTGGGTTAGGAATGTTGCTATGTTAAACATAAGAAAGATTGATTTTTAAAAAAATTAAAACGCCTTATAATATAAAACGGAGGGAGTGAGACTGAATTAAATTCAGGTGCCAGTTTTTAACTGAAAGATACACATCAAGAGAGATATCTGCGCACCGTGTTTGCTAGTTAAGCCAAGCATGATACACGTCACCTATGGGTACTAATGGTCTGTGTGTTCAGGTTTACCCCGGAGGTTGCAGTCCACGACTCCATGCGCATCGAAGTGTTAATGCTTCGACGTTTCGAACTCTTCAAGTTGCTAAGCTTTGTGCGGCGAGCACGACTAGAGGCAAGAGAAGGCGGGGGTATATCAGTCGGCGATGAACGGGCGCCGGCGACTCGGCGAGCCGACGTCCCGGTGAAACCAGGGAAAATCCGGGAGGTGGCGTTGTGTACTTGTGTGCGATCGATTGGCGATTCGGTGGGCTTTGGGTCATTGGGTATTTGAGTGGGGTGTCACGGGAGAATCACGGATGTGGGCCTGACATCTCGTCCGTAGGAGGGCGGGAGGGCGTCCGTCTTGGGCCTTCGCCCTTCGAGCGAGCGGCCTCGGGATTGATCGGGTTGGGGCCGAGGGTTCGAATTTCACCGAGCCACCCTTGAGCGGTGCTCTGCATCGTTGGATCGCCGGACACAACCATGAAATTCCACGTACCTTTGAATGCAGTGACACCGCCATCATTATCTTCACCAAGATCGCCGTCCATGTAATGGTGAAGATGTTGAAAGCGCACGATGAGTTGGGGACGTACAAGACATACAGCACGGCGATTCCGGCAAACGAGGCGATGAAGGAAACAGTCGACAAGAACAATCCGAACAGGCCGCTGCAAAAGGTGCAATTCACACAGGCCATCCGTGTTTACGGTATACTACTTTTCAAAACTGAGGAAAATGGAGAGGTTTCCAACGATTATGTACCATTTTTCCGATCCAGAATCCGGCATCCAACGTTTGTTGCACCATGAGATGAAGTGTAGCATGCTTATGAGCTGGAGAAGGAGAAATATCCTGGTGGGATCATGGAACACAAGTTAACTATGACCTGCTTTGAATCTAAGTAAAATCATTTATACAACTTGTGCACTAAGTATTCAAACATCTGCAATAGCAGCAATCAGTACAATATATGGGATTCATCAATAATTACCCGGCACCCATTCGAGCAATTTCACCTGCAGAGGAAATGCAATAGGTCACTTTCAGGACACGAATTATTCAGGAGTAACTATTCAGGAGTAGTAGTCTACTGAAGGTATTATGAAAACTGATCTTCATGGCAAATATTATGTTGTCTTTTTTAATCAAGGATATTTGACCATGCTACCTCTACTTCCTAGCTGCAGTGGCCTTTTTTTTTTTGGAGGAAATGCTTAACTTAAGTTGAAAATACATCTATCAATTCAATTTTGCAATGTATGGTTGCTTCACAACTAGTAATGCCATCAAATCTATTATCTTGCGGTCTCTGCAGCAACTACACGGTGGCACGCCTTTCTCTGAGCAGAGTGTCACATGGCTAAACTAATGATTATGATGTGGGCAAAAGAAACTTACCATAAAGTTGGATGAAGATGTTAGGAACGATAAATGGGATGATGATTGACACGGCATACACAAGAAACTTCAGAGTCCAGCATCCGGAATGCCACGAATTGCGAACTTCATGGAGCTTGCGAGTTCCAAATGTTGTGGCAAACATCACCCAGAAAAATATCTGGACTATTGCATAAGGAATGAACAAATGGAACTCGACTCCACCATTGGTTGATCATGCCTGTTCTTTCAGCTTTTCTCCGTACTTATGTAGAAAACATTTGAAAACAATCTTCGCAATTATCATTCAGAACTAGCCAGAGCAATTGCAGCATTCTGAATTCAAAGGATACAAAGCAACCTAAGCTCACTCGAAGCACTCCTCCAGATTGGAAGCACTTTGAGTCTCCTGCTCCACAAACCGGCACATCTGAAGATCAGAACAAACAGCAAGCACATTGAGTACACAGAACCCAAAATTCATCACTATGAGCCTCCAAATACAAACACGAAAGAACTAGCAAACGTGCAGAGGTTCAGAATTGGAAGTGGAGGAACCTACGGTGCAGGCCGCGGAGCAGCTTGGCCCCGTAGTCCCTGATGAACCAGGCCAGAAGGTTGGTGGAGAAGAATATGAGCCCGTAGGCGTACCGCGCCCTCAGCGACTGCCTCCTCCTCGCCTCACGCACGCCATCTTGGTACAGTACTACTGGGCCCTGCACCTGCGTCTTGATCATGTCCACCCGCTCCAGGGACTTGGCGGCACAGTTGCCGCTGGCGATCGTTGGAGCTTCAGAGCTCAAGACTTCTGCGCGGAATCAAGAACGGAGTTGAAGCCATAATGCCGAGGCCTCAGCTGCTACAAACTCGTGTGGGCCAGGACGTGAAGAGGAGGAGGAGGAGGAAGAGGAAGAGGAAGAGGAAGAGGGCTCACGGGCGGCGCTGCTGCTAGCTCCGACGAGGTGGCGGTTCTCTCTCTCTCTCTCCCTCAGTCTATATGCTCTGCTCGACGCTGCTTTGCTCTGCTCTTCTACTGTTGCAGTGGTCCGGTCGCCGTCCGCATCACACTTCGCTCGCTTGCCTCTTTAAACCGGACGGGTGCTGCGCACTGCTGCACTGGTCCCGAGCAAGTTGGACCGCCCGATGCGCGGATCGGAGGGCTGTACGTTACTGACGGGTGGGGCCCACGTGGTGGACCTGTGCTCCTCCTTTCTAGAAGCATGACCGCTCGACCGTTGGGGCGCGGGGTTGACATTTAAAGAAGGACGGCTCACTTGCGAATGCCCCCTCAATGTTACTATAAATTACAGATCTTAGTTGTATTTTCCGTCCTACAGGGTGATTTTGGGAAAGTAAAGGGTTCGTTCGAGAAATTTTCGCTACCCCAGGTGTTGTCCGGACGAAACCCCAACGTAAACTGTGCTAGCTTTGGTTCATTCATTTGGACACGTTAGAGAGTTTAATAGTAGAGTTAGATGTTATCTCTAATTCCAGTAACTTGTTAAATAATAGATAAAATATATAACACATTAACTAGCTCTAATACATTAAGAGCAACATATAAACAAATCATTAAATAAGAGGTGTCACATATAATATATCACATCTACGATATCTCTAATACACTAATTTTAACTATTATTTATTTAATCTATTTTTTTCTGTTGGGACTAGTGTAGATGTATATAAGAAGTGGTTTCTCTTTTCGGTCTACTCCATCTTATCATTTTAGCTTATGTGGTATTTTGAGTCTAATGCTTATGTAATTGCCTAATCAACTCTTTCTCTTTCTCATCTCGGGCTGTCTCTCTTTTTTTCTTCTCCATTTTATCATTTGAGCCTACGTGTCATTTTAAAATTGACGTTTACAGTCTCGTATGGGTATTACGCGTTTTAATGGGGTTTGGTGAAGAATAAACAGAGGCCCCCTAGCCTTTTTAGGCCTTTCCGTGATAGAGGCACAAAATGGCACGATGACTAGGTATAAATAATCAATCACCTACTGCTTTTTGCTAATTTCGTTGTTGTTCTTGAACCGCAATTAAGCAACAAGCACGCGCAAAATGACACACGGTCACGATGCCTTTTATTGCATCTTTGGACAAGCGTGTCGGCATGGTGAAAAACAGCTCATAGTTTGGCCATGTCGGTTTGATTTGGACGGGATTTTGATTTCGTCGGCCCAAGACTTGTTAGATTCGTGTCAAACTGTAGCATGTTGGTGAAGCGTGAACAGTTGTTTCGTGGATGCATGTGGTCAATGACCACGAGTGTACAACTTGGTGAAGTAACACGTACGTCAGTGACTGACTCCATTTCTCTAACAGATATGGCAATGGAATGGTTGGAATTGCTTCTCAATAAAAAATCAAATAGGAGAATATATGTTCCCGCTTGATCTCAAGGGGGCGGGATGATCCTTCATCCCATGTCTTGTTTCTAATGGAGACCCAACTAATAGGAGTCCAAGTTGAATGCTTTTGTACTATGTCATGTGATTATATTTCTTGTGATATTTGATGAATGTCAATCTTATATTGTTTTCATTTGAATTAGTGAATATATGTTAAGATATTGATATAAAATATAGATTACATATATAATTTGAAATATATGGACTCGTTGGGGATTAATTCTCCGTGCGGAGGCAGGGATGGAAAATTATTTCCTGTTGCTATTAACGGGGATAGGGACGTATTATCCAATGAGAAATTTCTCGTTGCCATCCCTACCTCTAATCATTTAGAGTTTCTACGAGAAAATTGTCATGTCGTAGTACCTGTGATGGAGACAGCGGCACCGTCAAACCTAAGTGATTAATGGCGTTTTTTAAGTGTCCAACCATTTTTTTCTCTACATCGATGGCATTTGGCATAGCACTTGACAATAGTGATGCAACAGTGGAGCTCAAACGACCGCCCAACCTACCTGGAAGTGGCTTCGCCACTGGTCGTTTATTTTTTTTTAAATGAAGCCAACAAAAATAGTGCTATATTAAGAATGTAAAGCAAGTATGTGCATGACTTTACTAGTGGGAAGCCTAAGAGAAAAAAATACAACTTACTGCTGCACCAAGCGGCTGATGTTAAGATTAATGCACTATTCTCGCTAAACTTTTGGCTCCATAAATTTTCTATAGATTGATTTCTTCCATGGTTCTGGCTATGATTTGGCTCTCGCTCATTTCCTTGTTCTTGAAAACTCTTCGGTTTTGTTCACCTCGAATCTCCCATGCAACTAGCATAAGAAATGTCTTCATTCTTTTGATCCATCCTTGTCTCCCTGTGATGAGCTTTTATTCCACCATTCTATGATCAGATCCTGCACTGCGTAATCCATATGAACGATGCCATGTTGTATATCTTGAGCCACCGCGGCCCAGATAGATCCAACGATTTGATGGTCTTTGAAGAGGTGTTGTGCTGTTTCATGGTTTCCGTAACACAATTAACATAAGTAGTTGTTTTTCCAACCTCTATTTTAAAGTCTATGTGAAGTCCAAATTCTATTTTGGAGGAGAAACTAGGTGAAGAACTTACACTCGAAAGGGGCCCATGTTCGCCAGATTAGCCTAGCCTCTGCCGACTGTATACTTCCAGCAAATCGTGCTTGGTAAGCTGAGCAAGCACGATAATGTCCATCATTTATCAGCTTCCAAGTGATGATGTCCTCAATTCCCTCTGTGAGTATTGTGTTGTTCCACCATAGGCGCTCCCAAAGGGCGAAGAATTATGCAACAAGGTTGGTTGTGAGGTTGCGCCTGATGTCCGATATCATTTTGTTATTTTCCAAGGCCTCCTTAACTAATATGTTCTTCTTCCTTAAGTGGGAGTAGAGTGCAGGGGCCACTTGTTTGAGTGGTCCACTGCCTAACCGGTTATCAGCCCAAAATTTGGCTCTTGTACCATCCCCAATCGTGACCCTCGTCAGAGTTGCAAACAAGCTTTGATCTTTCTCATCACATGACAGGGCCATCCCTGCCCTTGCTTTTGAAGGTTTTATCCACTGGAACCATAGCCAACGTAGGTGAAGAGCTGTGGCAAACTTTCTCATGTTAAGGATTCCCAAACCCCCTAGGTCTTTAGGCGAGCAAACTTTTTTTAATTTAGTTTGCACTTTCCTCATGATTTCTTTGTCACCTGTCCATATCGACTAAGAACCGTGCAAGCAGATTGATGGCAGGTAAGAGATACTACGATTCTATAATGTTGTTATTTTAGACAAGACTAAGATCTGACTTATATATAAATTTTAAACTATTTAGTTTGTAAGCATAAAAACTTTTGAAATGTATTTTAATAAAATTATATTGTTGTTGATATTTCTATATTTATTATAATAGAAAATAATGGTTAAAGTTTTTTTTAGAACGAAAATTTTTATGAAACTGGATGAAGTAGATATGTATTGAACTTAGGACGGAGGTCGCTGGTTAATATGACCTACTTATATAAGATAGTACCGTATTACTACGTACTGTAAACTAACACATGAAAATTTCAAAAGGTATAATATCGTAAAAGTAATATTATAACAAATTAACTAGTTTTCACGTAGTTAGTCAAAATGGGTATAGTTTGAATGCTCACATGAGCCCATGCGCGCAGGCATGTAGACCAGCTGAAGTAAATTTAAGTTCACGTCGTCTTATACCACAGCCTTCTTAAGATAGCATTTCAGAACAGATGTCTCGGCTTTCAGACATACGAAATAATACTGAATTTGGTGTGAATGCAAAACATGTGCCCTATGCTTGACCATGATGAAATAATGCATGCGAGTAGACTCTGATTATTTACATTATCATAGCAGACGATCATAAGAGATTAAACTGGTTAATTGGCCAGTGTCAGCTGATGCAAGTGTTTATGATTTCCTTATGACCGGTTCCCCAACTGAACAATCTATTATCATATCATTCATGTCATTCTTAATCTGTACGAAATGCAATTAACTAGGAGTAAGCTTTTTTTGTTCTGTACATATCCTGCACAATCGCTTCCTGTTGACCATGGAACTTGCACACCGCCACGGCCAACGCGCCATGCCTCCCTCCTACATTCTCGTCGTCCCATTTCTCTTCTCCATCCTGGTCACCACCTCCCCGTCCGCTGCGACGGACACCATTACAGCAGCTCGGCCGCTGGCCGGCAGCGACATACTCGTCTCCAGCAACGGCAAGTTTGCGCTGGGATTTTTCCAAATGGCCGGCAGCAGCACTGTCCCGAAGTGGTACCTGGGCATATGGTTCAACACGGTCCCAAAGCTGACCCCAGCATGGGTGGCCAACCGAGAGAACCCTCTCGCCGACGGCAGCACATCGTGGCAGCTCGCCATCACCGGCGATCATAGCAACCTCGTCATCTCGAACCGCGCAAACAACTCCATGGCCTGGTGGTCCAGCCATGCCAACACCACGACGAGCAACAACATCGCCACCGTTCTCCTGGACAGCGAGAACCACGTCCTGTCCAACGCCTCGAACTCCTCCATCATCTTCTGGAAGAGCGTCAACCACATGACGGACACTTTCCTACCCAGCGCAAAGATGGGGTGGAGCAAGGTGACAGGTTTCACCCATGGCCTCGTCTCCAACAAGAACTCCATCGATCTCTCACCCGGCGTCTACTCCGCTAGGCCATCCTCCGACTTCGCCAACCCCAGCTTGTTCCTCGTCTGGAACTCTTCCGTGGTGTACTGGTCGGCTGGGCTATGGAACGGGCAGTACTTCAGCAACACGCCGGAGCTGACGGCTCGAGCTCTCTTCACCTTCGATTTCGTCAGCAATGACCACGAGGAGTACTTCACGTACAGGCTGAGGAATGACACGATGATCACGAGGTACTTGCTCGATGTCTCTGGACAGGCAAAGAACATGATCTGGTCCGGTGTTTCGGAGGATTAGGTGACCTTCTATGCGAAGCCAGCTGCTCAGTGTGATGTGTATGCTGTCTGTGGAGCTTTCACAGTCTGCAGAGAGGATATGTTCCCGTTCTGCAACTGCATGAAGGAATTCTCCATCAGGTCACCACAAGACTGGGAGCTAGGAGACCAAACAGGTGGATGTGTAAGAGACATTCCCTTGCAATATTGTGGCAGCAACCAAAGTATAAGCAGTGCGACAGACAGGTTCTATGCCATGAGTGACGTTAGATTCCCTGCAAAATGCCAAGTCCATGGAAGCTGGGACTCCCGATGAATGCGCACAGGCTTGTCTGAATGATTGTTCTTGCACTGCATATTCGTACAACGGTAGCTGCAATGTCTGGAATGATGGATTGGTTAATGTTGCACAGCAGTATAACCAAAGTACCAGTGGAGGAATTCTTTACCTTCGCCTTGCAGCTGAGGTTGATGTTAGTGAGAGTTCAAATCACACAAGAGGATTGATAATTGGAGTGGTTTTTGATGTAAGCATTTTTACTCTATCTTTGTTTACCATTGTTACCATGTTAATCAGGAGAAATAGAAGAAACTTCTCATCTGTCAAACAAAGTAAAATTATATGTGGAACAGTAGCTTTTATATACAAGGATCTCCAGCATGCAACAAAAAACTTCTCAGAAAGATTAGGGGGTGGTAGTTTTAGTTCTGTGTTTAAGGGTGTTCTAACTGACCCCACCGTAGTAGCTGTAAAAAGATTTGACGGTGCTCGCCAAGGAGAGAAGGAATTCAGGGCAGAGGCGCGCTCAATAGGAATAATCCAACATATTAACCTGATCGGATTAATTGGATTTTGTTGCAAAGGCAGCAAAAGGTTGCTTGTCTATAAATATGTCAAATGGTTCACTTGATTTTCATCTTTTTGGGAGTAAAGATTGTGGAATGTGTACAGTGACTAAAACCTCAAAACGTATACAAGAGAAGTCGGCTCTATATATATACAATCTATGCCAGTGATCTGTCTAACACCCCCCGTAGTCACGGCGGGAGGAGAACGGACGCAGAGACTGGACCGAAAACTGGTAAACAAAGGCGTAGGTATGCCTTTGGTCATTATATCGGCAAACTGATGTGCTGATGGTACATGGAGAACCCGAACTTGTTCTAATGTGATCTTGTCACGGACAAAATGGATATCGATCTCGATGTGCTTGGTGCGTCGATGATGGATCGGGTTGGCGGTCATGTAGACGGCACTGACATTGTCGCAGTAGACAACGGTCACGGTGGAGAGGGGTGCACGGAGCTCCTAGAGAAGCTAGTGAAGCCAGCAGCACTTGGCGATGGCATGGGCGACGGCACGGTACTCAGCTTCGGCGCTGGACCGGGACACTGTAGTCTGGCGTTTTGAGGACCAGGATACGAGAGTGTCACCGAGGTAAACGCAGTAGACGGACGTAGAGCGTCGAGAGTTGGGGCAGCCTGCCCAGTCCGCGTCGGAGTACGCCTTGAGGGAGTCGATGGGGTTGGAGCTGAGATGCAGCCCGCTGGAGAGGATGCCCTTCACATAGCATAGGATGCGCTTGAGCAGCGCGAAGTGAGGTTCGCACGGAGCGTCTATGAAGAGGCACACTTACTGGATAGTGTACGTGAGGTCGGGTCGGGTGAGTGTGAGGTATTGGAGAGCCCCGGCAAGACTCCGATAGTGAGAGGGATCGGCAACGAGGGCGCCATCAGCAGCGGAGAGTTTGGCTCGAGTGTTGACCGGGGTGGCCGTGGCATGACAATCGGCCATACCCGCACGCTGGAGGAGGTCGATGGCGTACTGGCATTAGGAAAGAAAGAACCCGTGGGTGGAGCAGGTTACGGGGATGCTAAGGAAATGGTGGAGAGTACCAAGATCGGTCATGGCGAACTCAGAGTGAAGTCGGGCCATGATCTGGTCGAGGAGAGATGTCGAAGACGCTATAAGGACAATGTCATTAACATAGAGAAGTAGATAGGCAGTGACGGAGCCGATATAAAAAGTGAACAGGGAACTATCGAACACAAAGGCCATGAAGCCGATGTACTGAAGATAGGCAGCAAAGCACTGGTACCAAGCACGAGGGGCTTGTTTAAGGCCGTAAAAAGAGCGTTGAAGGAGACAGACGTCATCGGAACGAGAAGGGTTGACGATGCCTGGGGGCTGCTGGCAGTGGACTGTTTCCGTCAGGTGGCCGTAAAGAAAGGCGTTCTTCACGTTTAGTTGATGGATCGGCCAGGAGCAAGAGGCAGCCAAGGTGAGAATGACTCGGATGGTGGCGGGTTTGACAACGGGACTAAAAGTCTCGTCGTAGTGGACACCGGGTCGTTGGGAGAAACTCCGGACTACCCAGCGAGCCTTGTGACGGGCAAGGGAGCCATCGGCGTAGAATTTGTGTTTGAAAATCCACTTATCGGTCATAATGTTGGCGCTGGAAGGTCGAGGAACGAGGCGCCAGGTCGCGTTGTCCATTAGGGCCTTATACTCGTCGGCCATGGCCGTGCGCCACTGAGGGTTGGCCAGGGCTGAGCGAGAGGTCGCCGGGATGGGCGAGATAGAGCTGTGGATGGCGGAGAGACCATAGCGCTGAGTGGGGTAAAGAGACCCGGTCTGGGAGCGGATGACCATGTGAGAGGTGGAGGGAACTGGAGCTGATGGGGGTGAGAGAGTAATAGGAAGAACTGGTCGGGTAGGGGCGTCATCGGCTCCGAGTCGGCGACTGTAGACGAGAGGAAAAAGGAAGAATTAGATCGGTCTGAGCCGATGAGGTCGGGTGGGCCGAGTATTCCGATCGGTCCGATAGAGATGGATCAGCCGATAAAGTAGGGGGAGCCGATGGAAACTGAGGAGCCGATGGAAGTGGGGTGTCCGATGGAGAGGGAACGGTATCGGCTGAAGGATAAATAGGATCGGTATCGGCCAATAGAGGTAGGTCCGATGGGGTCCGATGGTAGGAGCATCGGACCGAGTAGTGGTGGGATATATGAAGGGTAAATCCTCAGCAGCAGCCGATGAGGGAGCCGATGGAGAGGACAGTGGAGGAGACCTGGTCGGCACGGTGTTGGTGAGGAGAAAGTCGAGATCACTAGAGTAGGATCTCGGATGAAGTAGATCGAAGAGAAAACAGGTCTCGTCAAAAATGACGTGACGAGAGACGAGGACTCGTCGGGTGGAAAGGTCGAGGCATCGGTATCCCTTGTGAGAGGTGGAATAGCCGAGGAGAATACAGGCGGTGGAGCGGGGAGCGAGTTTGTGGGAAGCTGTGGCGGTGAGATTTGGGTAGCAGAGGCACCCGAAAACGCGAAGGTGGAAGTAGTTGGGCGCTGTGCGGTAAAGAAAGGCATAGGGAACGTTGTTATGAACTGAGGAGCATGGGTGGCGATTGAGAATGTACGTTGTAGTAGCCAGAGCTTCGGCCCAATAAGTGGCGGGTCGGTGGGCGTGAAGTAGCATGGTGCGACTGATGTTGTTGAGGGTGCGAAGGAGGCGCTCGGCTTTGCCGTTCTGAGAAGAGTTGTAGGGACAGGAAAGCCGGAGATGGATGTCCTACGAGGTAAGGAGGTTTGTAACGGTATGGTTGACAAATTCTGTACTGTTATCGGCTTGTAAAGCCTTGATGGGGAGGTTGAACTGAGTGGATACGTACGTGACGAAGTGAGTGAGGTGAGAGGCGACCTCGGATTTATGGATGAGCGGGAAGATCCAGCAATAGTGTGTGTAATCGTCAAGTATAGCGAGATAATACTAATTGCCTGAGACACTTTTAACTGGAGATGTCCATACATCACAATGTATAAGTTCAAATGGACGCGAGGTACAGGAGAGAGAACTAGAAAAGGGCAGACGCACATATTTGCCAAGTTGATATGAGTGTCAAACTGTGGAGCTGCTGTGAGTACATCGGATGGAGGCGCTGCGACGGAGGGTGGCGACAGCGTCGGGGCCGGGGTGGCCGAGACGAAGGTGCCAAAGGTTGGTGGAGAGGGCGACGCTGGCGTGTGGAGGGAACGGCGCAGCGGGAATGGTGTAGAGGTCTCCGCCACTATTGCAGCGAAGGATCCGTCGCCGGGTTAGGATATCCTTCACAGAGAAACCAGACGCGTCAAATTCAATGGAGCAGTTGTTGTCTCTTGTGAATTGGCGTTGAGGTCAAGGGAGATAGAACGTGAGATTTCACGTTCACAGCAGCGTATAGAGGGAAGAAGATCGGCGAGGTGGTGCCCGAGGTGTGGTCTGAAGCACCGAAGGCTGGAGTAGACTCGGCGACTGGGAGAGTGTCGGAGCTGAGAGCGGACTCGATGGCCATAATGGGAGAATGGGAGCAAAGAGCCGATGTGAGAAAGAAGCTGATGGGAGGGAGAAGTCGATGAGAGGACGGATCGGCCGATCAAGGATGTGAGAAGCCGATATGAAGTGGACCGGCCAGCCGATGAACAGTGGTTGGCCGATGAGGAGTAGGCAACGGAGTAGGTGAGGAAAAATGTGGTGATAGAGTGGGTGAGTCAGAGAGTAGTTGGGTTACGGACGTGCGAAGATTCACGTCCGTGAAGAGAAGATTCACGTCCGTGGACTCATGGAGGCCAAGGAGTGGGGCGGACGCGAAAAAGGCGGGGAGTGGTCGGACGCGAAGAGAATGTGTTTGCATCTGGGAGGCAGGGATTCGTGTTCGTAGACACGTGGACACGTTTGACTGGCTCAGACGTGAGGGGAGAAGGTTCACGTCCGAGAGCCGTTGAGCGTGTCGGAAAAGGCAAGAACCGAGAAAGGGTTCTAGCCGATGGAGGGCTAGACAGGTCCAGCCGATGAGAGGGCGGACGAGTTTAGCTGATGGAGACGACGAGTGTGGAGGTGCGCCGGCGCCAGAGAAGGAGAGATGCACGAGGCAAGAAGAAGAACGAAGACGGGTGTGAGACGAGACGAGGAGGTGGATCGAGACCGTCGCCTGGTTGTGCGGAGGTGGAACGGAGAAAAGAAGGTGACTACGGGAGAAATGGGGAGAAGTGGAAACAGGGCGAGAGAGCCAGGAGAGTACCGGGAAGAAGGTCGGCGACGGGAAGAAGACGTCGACGACGAGAAGGAAAAGGGTCGACTTGCCGGAGGGAGAAGCTAGCACACCGAAGATGTCTAGACTTACTCTGATACCATATAAAATGTGTACCCAAAGCGTATATAAAGGGATCGGATCTATGAGTACTCGATATAAAATAACACTTGGTGTTGCTAGAGGATTGGCCTACATGCATGGGAATTGCCAGGACTGTATCATACATTGTGACATCAAGCCACAGAATATTCTTTTGGATGCAACATTTGTTCCCAGATTTTGGGATGTCAAAGTTCATGGGGAGGGATTCTAGTCAAGTTCTGACCACGGTACGAGGAACTATAGGATATCTCGCACCTGAATGGATTAGCGGAATGGCTATCTCATCAAAAGTGGATGTTTACAGGTATGGCTATCTCATCAAAAGCGGAATGGTTCTGTTTGAAATCATATTTGGAAGGAGAAATTTGCGAGGAGAGTGTACCAGTGATGCTACCTATTTCCCGGTTCAAGTTGCTGGTAAACTCCTTAAGGGGAATGTGCAGAGCCTGTTGGATCAAAGCATGAGGTTGGCATCAATTCAGAAGAGGTTGAAAGAGCTTGCCGAGTTGCTTGCTGGTGTATTCAGGATGACGAATCCAAGAGACCAACGATGGCACATGTAGTCCAGATACTTGAAGGCATGTTAGAAGTCGACATGCCTCCCATGCCAAAGTTGCTTCAGGCAATTTCTGGCGACATAGATTCGACCAGGACATGGATAATTGGATATGCTGTCCTGCAAGTCAGTCATACAAAATTGTCCATGGTTACTCTGTTCATTTTTGTATAAATACCATATAAAGTCCTTGCAAATTCTCTTTCACACCTAATTTATATAGTCTGAATAAGCAGTTAATGAAAGTGATGACAATAAGAAATCATTTTCTTCAACGGAAAGTAGATGGTCTTCTATGCATTCACGGCATTACAGCATTAAGCTTTGTCCATGCTTGGGAGTAACAATATTTTATGGGGATCCCCTGTATTGTGAAGCCCCTGTAAATTTTCGTTACCCAAAATTAGCAGTGTGCGTGCGGCATCCGCGGAGGCGTGGAGGAGGCGAAAGGACCAATAATGGGCGAACGTGCGCGCGCGCGTTCCCCGCGAACACTCCCTCCTTTTTTATTTTTGGCCCAACCGAGTTTCCTTTTTCAGCCCTCTTTCTGATTCCCGCAAGACCTAAATGCCTAGTAGCAGTTATTGGACTAGCTTTGGGCCATTTACTAGTTTGCGCCTTATATGTTTTCTCTTTGGGCTTTGGTTTTTCGTATTTCCTTTTTATGGAGAAGGGCGAATCTGCCTGGGAAGGGCTAGGCATTTGGGCATCACAGCCTATACATGTATTTTTCAAAAAAAAATGTTTTAAATTTATATGTACAAAGATTCTATTCAATATATACTGGATTAGACACAATCTATTACAAATACAGATTGTCCTGTAGTACTAAGTAATATAAATTCGTAGGACTCGTTGTGTCTAGTTTTATACATAAACTTTTTTTGGTCCGGCTAACATGTTGAATTCATTTCAAATTTATATATAGTAATTTATATGTACAAAATATCTATGGAAAGTTCTGTGTATGAACTTTTCTACATATAAAATTTATGTATATACTTATTTTGCACTTAGCCTTTTAAGCTTTTTTTCTTATTTTACTAAAATAACCAAAATGGCTTACTTTACTCTCTACAGTTTTTTCTCTTTACATACATACAGGACACATTTTCACCATAAAATTTTGTAGGATAATACATAGCATTAAATGCGTTAACTTTTTTAATTTTTAATCATTGCTTTTATAGATAGGAAGCGCCTTAAGACATATTCAAACATTGATATTTAAAACTGCATACTAATCACCGTGTAAAATTTTGAAAGTATTTTGTAACATTGGTTATTCTATCATCGATGTCTCTACAAATTTGAATTTAAACCACTAGTTATATAAAGAGAAGTAAAAAAGAAAAATATTAGGTATTATAGGTTGTAATATGAGTCATTTTAAATAGGTTGGAGGTAAAAAACCAATCCAAATTAGTTTAGATGTTTAACTGCACTGATGAAATAGTTAAGCGGGAGTAGTACATTTTTTTAAAGCGATTTTTTTCTTGTTCCTATTCCAATCCAAATGCTAGTCGTTTTAGAGTTATCTAATTTTCCTCTAAATGTTAGTGTTATGCCACATTGAGGCACTTCCATTTTTTCATCTTGCGTCCTTCGGCTTGCTAACTAAATGCGACCACTCTTGATGTACTTGTCATTTTCAATGTGTAAGAGCAATTTTAATATCTATAAAAATTGATACGTCACCTAGAGCTAATCTAGCATACACTCACATAATAATAATAATAATAATAATAATAATAATAATAATAATAATAATAATAATAATAATAACTGGTTATGAATATATATTAAACTATTAATACTTTAGCCTACCTCATTATCTCATTATCTCACATAGCTTCTAAGAGGATATATTGTAGCTGGCTACCGATCTTTGTTTCTCTTTTTTTTTCTCTAATTCATAGTAAAATTAAAATAGTAACTCTTATAGGTTAGTTATTATATCATATATTATACATGCTCTAATAGAATTTTCTAAGAGGACCTGGGGATCGGAATGATTGATTTCCTAAGAGAACGGCAGATTTGGTGGTCGTCACGTCCACTCCATAACACTTGGACAAATGTAATCTTCCATTTAGCTTAGTTAATTTATACATAGTTTTCTGTTCATCATGCCCCTTGAATGCAGGAGTAGCAACATATATAAATGTGGGAGAAATAGATAATGTTGTTGACTAGGCCATTCATCTTATTAAAAAAACTTATGTAATTATTATTTATTTTGTAAAATATATTAATGGTATTTTAAGTATAACTTATATTTTTTATATTTATATAACATTTTTAAATATTTTTTTAATAAGATGAATAGTTAAACATATGTTTAAAATTTAATCATCTATGTAGTAGCAATGTAACCGTATAATATATGAATTTAAAACAAGTTAGCAGGGAGTGATCGGACAATGATCGCTGGATAGGGATAGGACATAGGAAAAGCTCATGAACGAGCGAGGACCCCCCCAAAAAAAATCTCTTATTTTTTCTTTTTCTTTAGGGACAGAACCACTCTCGTATAGAGTCTTGCAAAAGGTGCATTTATCCTATGGAATATACGGCTCATTCCCGCTTTCCAAATGGCATGACAGAACATAACATAATCACACAGTCTTTTTCATGCACACTTCATACACATTACTAATAAACATCGTTAAAATTTAATTATAGAACTACACCTATATGTAAAGTATAATCTTAAATTTATTATACATAGAGCAGAAAAAAAACAAAAATCTGACAGATTTATAAAACTTAAAACTATTTTATTTTTTATGACTAAAATATAATAAATTTAAGGATAAAACTTTATACATATATTCATTATTATTGGAAGCATATGTATAATTTTTTCCTATAATTTTTAGTTTACAGAATATTCACATGATATGGTGTTATCGTTCCTATAAACTTGCCTTAAAAAAACAATGATGGGAGTTGGGTACTTACAGTAAAAACTATTATTTTTTTAAGTGTTAAATAATGTATTCGTCGACAGTGAGCTACTTACGATGACGTAGTACACCCGTAAGGGTGAGTGTGCGTATATGAATTATATTTGTACCGTGTTTTAAAAAAATGCAACGGTTTCCATGTTTGGGAATCTCAAAGATTCAATCGTTGCAAGGTGTAGAGCTTGCAGCAAATCGTCTCAGAGCTGGACGGAACGTCGATCAGTCTGGTACGTAGCTTTCCATTTCCACTGGAACGTGCCTCGGACGACGAACCACACAGCCGCACACGACTCGACGCATTACGCCGATCGACCTCCCCCACGGCCCGCGGACTAGTTGATCACTGGCGAGATAACGCGGTCTCCTGGGGGAGGCACCGCTCCGAACCTTCTTCGGCAATCGCGTGCACCTTCTGCTCCGTCCCCACATGAACCTCCGCCCAACTTGCCACGAAACCAATTGTTTAAGATCATCTGGCAAATGGTTTTTTTTTTGCGTGGTAATCTCAGTCGTCAGCGGCGAGCACGAACAAAGTAGAAAACGAGAAAATGACGAGCGTGGTTCTTTATCTTCGGGTCCCAGATTCTGTCTTCCCGTTTTGACGAAACATGGGCTACATGACAGTGAGGATAGCATTTGGAACGCCTGTATAAAATGGCAGATTTGCCAAGAATCAAGTTGTGCTGCTCTGATACTACTGCGGAGGCAGGCGAGCTGGCTGGGCGGCTAGCTAGCGTGGGACTTAGTGTTCGCGTTGAGATCCCTCATGCGTCACGGTGCGAATACGTCGATGTCTAGGAGATCTGCTTAGCTCTAGTACAAATCAGTCGGCTTTTTTTCGTGGCTCGAGATATGCACAGCAGGGGCCGTAGGGTTTGATCGACTCTGACGCGACGATATGGGTGCGGATGTGCTAGTCAATTTGATCCTGCAATTGACAAGAATGTGAGATGAACAGTTCTGTCGGACGGTGGGCCGATACAGGCGCTCGCTATCGGCTGGCTGCCGATAGGATCGGATGGCCATTGGTCGCGCCCAGAAGGCCTTTCGCTATCGGCTATTTGCCGATAGTAATCGGAAAGCTCTTCGATCGGCTGGGGAGCCGATATGGACAGGTGTCGACGAGGGATCGGCTGCAAAGCCAATGAAGGAACCGGGATGTACTTAGAGGATAGTAAAGCGCACAGAATCCCTCCGGATAACCGACGGAAGCGGTAGCAGTCGCTCATCGACTGAAAAAACCGATAAAGGCACATATGAATTTGTAAGGAATAGTATTAAAAGGCACGGGCTGTAAAGCCGATGCCACTCTAGATATGACAGCACGAGATCTGTCGCCCGCTATGACAGCGCTATTAACACCAAACCTCGAAGATTGGATCTAACTGAGACAGTGCGAGGATGAGACCAATAGCGATGGTACGGAGGACGCCGGATCGGCTATGCTGAAGGAAAGACAGGAACAAACCCATTGGTTAGATGAGCCGATAAGGAGACGTCTTTCTGAAAGCGGGGACGTATCGGTTAGAAGATCGATGCGCTTAGCGTTATGCGTAAGGGACATCTCTAAAGGCTGAATCGCGGAGCTTACTTGGCGAGATGAAGAGGAGGCATTGGAGTCACCCGTCATGCGGCCTCCTACTGCTCGTCGCTGTCTTCTGCCTGCTCCTCGTCTTGCGGCGCTCCCGGCGCCACTCCGGCGCTGGCGGGCGGCCTTCGGCCGCTGCGCCGGATGGTGGTGCGGGCCGGAATGATGATGACGTCGACGAGAGGTTGATGGAGCTCGCGGCCGTGGACCCGGCGGCATCGGTGGTGCTACAGGCGGCCAAGAAACTGCTCGAGCGGAACCTGGCGAGGGCGCCGGAGAGGCACCGCGACGTCGCGCTTCGGGGGCTGCGGGAGTGGGTGGGCAACCAGCGGTTCGACCCGGGCGTGATGTCCGAGCTCATGGACCTTATCAAGCGCCCGATCGATCGGTACAACGGCGACAGTGACGGCGAGGGCCGGAGGTACGAGTCGTGCGCCGTGGTCGGCAACAGCGGGATCCTGCTGGCGTCGGAGCACGGCGAGCTCATCGACGGGCACGAGCTCGTGATCCGGCTCAACAACGCGCCGGCGGGGAACAACGCGCGGTACGCGCGCCACGTCGGCGCGAGGACCGGGCTGGCGCTCCTCAACAGCAACGTACTGAGCCAGTGCACCGTCCCGCGCCGCGGTCTCTGCGTCTGCCGCTCCTATGGCGAGGGCGTGCCCATCCTGACGTACATGTGCAACGCCGCGCAACAACGCCTCCTCCTCCTCGGGCGCCGCCGCCGTTGCGGCGGCGCCGGTGATCGTGACGGACTCGCGGCTGGACGCGCTGTGCTCGCGGATCGTCAAGTACTACTCGCTGCGGCGGTTCGCGCGGGAGACGGGGCGGCCGGCGGAGGAGTGGCCTCGGCAGCACGATGAGTGCATGTTCCACTACTCGTCGGGGATGCAGGCGGTGGTGGCCGCGGCCGGCGTGTGCGACCGCGTCTCCGTGTTCGGGTTCGGCAAGGACGCGTCGGCGCAGCACCACTACCACACGCTGCAGCGGCGGGAGCTGGACCTGCACGACTACGAGGCCGAGTACGAGTTCTACCGGGACCTCGAGTCGCGGCCGGAGCCGATACCCTTCCTTCACGACTCCGGCTTCCGGGTGCCGCCGGTGGCGTTCTACCGCTGACACTCCATGCACGCACGCAACCATGAATTCTTTTTTAATTAGATACGTGTTTTAGTCAGTGCAACAAAACGAAGGAAACTAAAAAAAAACTGAAGTGTCCATGAACATTTGGGCCGTGAACTTTTCATCAGCTAGCTGTTCTTTGCCCTGCTTTGCCTGCAAGGCTGCAACGACGTGTCGACGTTGGCTTGGTTGCGAGTTGCGGCGACGGTCACGATGCTTTCAGAGATTAGTTAGCCTCGATGCCGCAAAACTTACGTTCGACGACGGTCATGATGTTTACGACTTACGAGCCTTCCCTTCTCATGCACATGATGTTTGGGAGCCAAAATTGCAACAGGGAGTTGACTCGTATTTGCACTAGGCCGATGCTTTGCATAGGCCAAACTTCGGGAGCTAGTGGATCTGCAACTCCGAGGCGCTCAATTAGTGTTACTTTCAAAGTTCTGGCGCTGAATTAGTGATGAATACTCTGAACTTAGCAGTGTACAATTGCTGAGCTTTATTTGGCAGAGGACAAAGTGGACTCTGCTATTGATTTCGCCGCACGTGAAACATTGTGGATTAATGCGACTTTTGCAATTTAGGCCGAAGCCGAACATAGAATTTCCACACTCCAGTCAGTTAAATCTCCATATATTTGTCTGCCATGATCGCCATGATTTGCTACTTCTGGTGTTTCTAGGATTTCAGCTGTCAGAACGGCATGGCCTCTAGTAGTACAATTGTACGAGTAGGAGATGGAACATTCAGAAACTTCTCTCGCGTTTAGTCCTACTACTAAATTCATGGCCCGTACACACACCTGTGCTGGGATTTTCGTCCCATACAAACAAGGCCTGAAGGAGCACGGCCCTTGTTTTTGCTGTGTGGCTGGGATCGTCTTTTTTTTACAGTATTGAAAATCCAGTGTTTCTCATCTTCACTATTGCATCTATTATTTGTCATAGCTTTCTTTTGAACAACATCAAGTAATTAATTAGATTCTTGACCGTGATCTTCTCTATCTTATGTTTTAAAGATTTAGCAAAATTTATCTACGATATTGACAGCTTAGAAACAATGTTATCAGCAACTCCACTATGTGCAACATTAAGATTTTTAGAATTTTTTTCATTAGTTGGACATATACCCTAAATTCTATCCGGTGCCACCTCGATTTCGTGTTCACCGGCGTCTTGTCTTCACCGGAAACTTCACGTTCGCTGCCGCCGGCCGTCGTATGTCTTGTGAATCTTTCTGTTCCTCTTCCTTGTGCAGCTAGCTGTGGTTCGATATTGTTAGTGAGGAAGACAATTGGAAAGGCAGATAATGTGTGGAGGATTTGCTGCCCAAATCTTTGCAGTAAAGTCTCTGAAGATGATGGAAGATGGATTCAGAATGTTTCATTTTGCAAGAGTTTGAAGAATCTCCATCTAAAAACCATCTGCAATCATCTAATTCAACTCAAGACATCCACCAAATGTTTCTTGAGAGCAAACAGCCCATACACAACAGTGGCTTTGAAAAATGAACTGTCAGACTAACTGAAAAGCTACACACTAAGCTTGCCAAGATCACTTGGCGTGACAGTACTCAGCTTGCCAAGATCACTTGGCTTGACAGTACTCTGCAAGCTAAAGGGACTTGCTTTGTTTCAGGCTTTGAGGAGTAGTGGCATCGTCTCCTTTGGAGAGCAACATGAAGCATGTCACTCGCCATTGCCGGATGCCCATTCTCTGGAGTTTTCACCAGATGGAGCTATGTACCTAACGGCCCTTCACCGATGAGAGCAGCGGCGACGGTGACTGCTGGACAGATACATCGAGGAGGGAGGAGAGGAGCAAGAGACGGCCAGGACGCTGCGCCGCTCCAGCGAGGGCAGTGTTGTCTGTGTTGACGTTCTGGAGGGTCGGAGTTTAAAACTCCGAACCCCTGCTTGGTCTCTGACGTCCGTTCGATCAGCTTCATGCGGCCCAGATTGAGTGGTGGGCAAGCTAAAAGTGGGCGTTCTAGCGATTCATTATTTTCTTATTAGATCGTATTTTAGACTTTTAATTAGGGCAACAGAACGAAGGAAACTAAATGTGCATGAACATTTGGGATGATCTTCTCAAAAATAAATAAATAAAATGAACATTTGCGATAAGGCCAAATGTGAAACTCCCAAGCAGGCTTGGCCAGAACATTATCTAACAGAGATAAGGTCAGAATAATATTTGCCCCAATGCCCGCTCATAATAAAGTAAAAAAAATGGTACCATAGCTTTTCCTTGAACCAATATTGGTGCTCCTGCCCCAAGGGCCAATGCCTACTTAAATTGTTGAATTAATACTGCTACACCATGGTATGAGAAAGATGCCATTCAGATTAGAAAATCTTAGACCTGAAGAATGTTCAGAGTTGACAAGACCTACTAATTACCTTGTCTTGGTTCAGGCTGTCATCTTGTTGTACTTGACAAACCATGCTTGATTGTGTCATTAATATGCCCACATTTTGATCTATTCAGACTTTCAGATTGACGATTTGACATAGAGCTCAAGGCAACAGGATGCTAACTGGCGCCGGCATGCATTATACAATACTCTTTGCTTACATATGGAGCAGTGTTCTGCTGCACCACAAAGTCAAATATACATGGGCCACTAAGTTATTTCACTTCCCAAAAAGCTACGTACCACTGACACCGTATGCTAATGCTGCAGTGGTAATGGCAAAACGTACTAATGTTAGATTTCAGACTAACTATTTGATCAACAGGACATCTACAGATTCTGCAGAATTACATGATTTGGGCAATTGAGTTGTAGGCGTATGCAGAAGGAAGCTACATGGACTTTTATGTACAAGCTATGAAGCTGCCCAAGAATTCTTTCAGCACAAAAAATTCAGGAGAAGTACTCATATGACATAATTTCTTCCTACAAATTAGGAATTACCACTGGCATTGGCATTGGATGCTCCATTGAATCAGTGACAACACCGACATGGTCCTCCAATACTTCAAACACAATCTGTTCTGTGAACTCATCTGCTTCCAACTTCAACAACAGATGCTGAGATGCCTCGAGGAGGGAGGAGAGAGGAGCAAGAGACGGCCAGGATGTGGCGGCGCTCCTGGGAGGGACGGCGTGAAGCAGTGTTGGGCGTTCTTGAAACCAACAGTAGGGGTCGGAGTTTAAAACTTCGAACCCCCCTTGGGTCTCTGACCGCCGTTCGATCATGTGCGTGCGGCCCAGATTGAGTAGTAGAGACGCTGACTGTTTGGGCCATCGTGGTGCATGCTGGGCTTAGACATGCACTTTGGGCCCAAAGCCACCTTGTGTGCGCTCTTCCTCACCGGCGCAATTTCTCCCTTGCAGCCTCAGCCACCTCGACTTCGTGTTCGCCGGCGTCTCGTCTTCACCGGAAACTTCGCGTGCGCTGCCGCCGGCCGTCGTATATGTGGTGAATCCTTCCGTTTCTTTTCCTTCGTTTCAACTCCGCTCGCAGTGCAGCTACCTGTAGTTCGATTGTTACTCGTTTGTTATCAGTGAGGAAGACAATTGGAAATGCAGAGTATGCGTGGAGTATTTGCTGCCCAAATCTTTGCCACTAGAGTTTCTGAGGATTATGGAATATGGATTCAGAACGTTGCAAACTTGCAATTTGCAAGAGCCTGAAGAACCTCCTAAAAAAAATTTGACACTATCTAATTCAACTCAAGTATATGTCTGGGCCTCCTGCAGACAGATATATATCACCCAACTGTAGAATTGTACGATCCATATACTCTAACACAACTGCCTGCCTATGAAATTGAAATTCAGAATCATGTCACTCGCCAATGCCGAATGCGCATGCTCTGAAGTTTCACCGGATGGAGATGGATACTAACAGCACTTTCCGCCGATGCGAGCAACGGCGACGGTGATTGCTGGACAGACGCATCTAAGAGGGAGTAGAGGGGAGCGAGAGACAGCCAGGATGCGGTGGCACTCTGGCGAGGGACGGCATCACGGCATGAAGCAGTGCAGTCGTTCTTGCTATCAACAGGTGGGGTACGGAGTTTAAAACTCCGACCCCCTCCTGGTTCTCTCACCGCCATTTGAATCAAGTGTGTGCAGCCTAGGTTAACTGTTTGGGCCATCTTGGTTGTTAGGTATGACCGTACGGGTTTTAGTCAGGGCAACAGAACAAAGGGAACTGCAACAGCCTACGGGAAAAAAAATCCTATAGCCCTTTAGGGAAAAAAATCGATCCCTATAAATTCTTTAAAATTATATGGAATGAGCTATTTTAGAGTAATTTAAGAGGAAAACAAGTTTGAGGTCTCGTCTAAGGTTACCTTCATTCCATGGCTTATTTAAGTTCATGCGTTTTTCATCTATGTTATTGAAACCATAGCTTTGAGACTTCCCTATATATTTTTATTTATATATGAATTACATAAACATGATATTCTATTCATACATTTTTTATACAAGGGAGCCCAAAACAGGCATGAGCATTTGGGATAAGGTCAAGCATGCCACTCCCAAGTCCCAACCAGACAAGGCAAGAACATCATTTAATAGTGATATGGTCAGAAGTCTAAAATATTTGCCCCAATACCTGCTCATTTATAAAGTAAAAGAAATGGCACCATAATGTTTTTCCTTCAACTAACATTGGTGCTCCTGCCCTAATGGCCAATGCCTACTTAAACAGTAAAAATAATACTGCTGTGCCTCGATATGAGAAAGATACCATCCAGATTAGAAAATCTCAGACCTGAAGGATGTCCACAGCTGACAAGACCTACTAATTACCTTGTCTTGTTCAGGTTGTCATCTTGTTGTACTTGACAAACCATGTTTGATTGGGTCATTAACATGTCCTCATCTTAATATATCAGACCTTCATTTTGGCAATTTGACATAGAGCTCAAGACGACAGGATGCTAATTGACGCTGGAATGCATTATTATACTCCTCTGCTAACATATGGTCCATAACTCCATATGAAGCAGTGTTCTGCTGCACTTCAAAGTCAAATATACATGGGGCACTAAAAGTAATCTCTTCCCAAAAAGCTACAATATATACTACTGACACCATATGCTAATGCTACAGTGGAGTATGATGGCAAAACGTACCAATGTCAGACTTCAGACTATGTCATCAACAGAACATCTACAGAATCTGTAGAATCGCATGATTTTGGCAACCGAGTTGTAGGCATATGCAGAAGCAACTACATGAAGCTGCTGAAGAATTCTTGTAGAACAAAAAATTCAAGAGAAATGCTCATATGACATAAATTTCCTCCTACAAATTAGGCATTACCTTTGGCATTGGCATTGGAATTCCGACTGATATATGTTCCTGAATCTGTAACAACACTGACAAAGTCCTCGAACACTTCACACGCAATCTGTTCTGTGATCTTATACCGATTTCAACAACAGATGCTCTTCGAGGACGGAGTAGAGAGGATAAAGAGACGGCCAGGACGTGGCGGCGCTACGGCGAGGGACGGCATGAAGCAGTGGCGGCGTGCTTGCAACAAAACACGAGGGGTCCGAGTTTAAAACTCCGAACCCAACACTCCCCACCGCTGGGTCTCTGACCGACTGTTCGATCGTCTGCGTGCGGCCCAGATTGAGTAGCAGACACGCTAACTGTTTGGGCCATCATGGCATGCTGGACCTTAGACTTGCAATTCGGGCCCAAAGTTGCCTTGTGCGCTCTCTTCCACACCGTGCAGCCTCCTCCGGCGGCGTCTCGTCTTCACCGGAAACTTCGCATGCGCTGCCGCCGGTCGTCGTCTGGCTTGTGTGTCCCTCTCTGTCGCTGTTCCTTTTCCTTCAATTCTTCACTGCTCGCCGTACAGCTAGCTGTGGTTCTATATTGTTAGGAAGACAATTGGAGAAAGCAGAGTTTGTGGAGGATTTGCTGCCCAAATCTTTGCAGTTAGTGTTTCTGAAGATGATGGAAGCTGGATTCAGGATGTTGCAATGGGAGAGATTGAAGAATCTCCATCTAAAAACCAACTGCAACCATCTAATTCAACTCAAGTATACATCTGGGCCTGCAGCAGACAGATATATATCACCCAACTTGCCTGCCTACGAAATTAAAATTCAGATGCATGTCAACCGCCAATGGCGAATGCGCAATGCTCTGGAGTTTCACCATATGGAGCTAGATAGGATTACACATACCGGCGCTTCGCCCAAGCGAGCGGGGGCGACGGTGACTGCCGGACAGAGATCTCGAGGAGGGAGGAGAGGAGAGCAAGAGACTTCTAGGATGCGGAGGCGCACCGGCGAGGGACGGCATGAAGTGGTGCCGGTGATCTTGCTGCCAGTGGTCGGAATTTGAAACTCCGACCTCCAAATCTCTGACCGCCCTTCGGTCAGGTGTGTGCGGCCTAGATTGCGTGGCAGACAAGCTAACTGTTTGGGCCATCTGGCGTGTTCGTGTACAAGCGTGGGCGTTCTGGTGATTAATTCTAGGATTTGAATCCTATGGGGGAAAAACTCCTATAAAAAAACATCCGTATATGTTCCGTTGAAATTTCTACGGAATGAGTCACTTTAGAGAAACTAGCGGATTCCTCGTGTAGATTTATAATAAAAAATATAATTAGATTTATTCTATAAATATAATTATAAGTTCTATATAAAACTGAAAATAGAATTAGATTTTATATATAGTTCTTACTTTATTTTATATTTTTGTGCATATTGTTACAATTTCTATATAACATATTTTAAAAGTGGAATTAAATTCTTTTTTAGATGCTATTGTATTTTATATAAGTACAGCAATCAATCTGTACCGCTATAACTAGATCCCAATACGATTGAACGGTTAAAATCTTTCTTTTTTTATTTGATTAACATGAGATAGCTTATAAAGCAAACGTGGTGATTTCTTTTTAACCGTCAGATATATTTTGGAGGAAAATAAGTTCATACATTTTTCACGTGTCATCCAAACAATAGTTTTGGTATTTTCATATGTTTTTTTAATTTATATAGGAATTAAATAAGCATGATTTTCTATTACTACATTGTAATCTCCCAATTTTATATTAACCATTAAAGCTATTTTAATAAAAATTATAGTTATAAATTTTTGGTTTTTTTGTGTATATTATGTACCAAAGATCTCATTTTCTATTATCTCTTGAGACAAAAAAACCCTAAACCAAAGATTTTTTAAAAAATTTAAATCCTAAGTTTCGACTTTTAAATCAACCACTCCTATAAAAATTCCTCCTAAATTAATTTCAAGCTTTCACTAAAATTTGGATTTCAAAAATCCCTTCTGAACTCTTCAATTTTTCATTCTACGAATCTCTCTAAATACTTTATCCAATAAATTCTCTATGTCTAGAAATCTATTACAAATGATTAAAATTCAAGATGTCGAATTGTTAGGATTTCCAAAATTTCACTAAGTCTGACAATCAAATTTGAATCTAATTTTGGATGTTAAATCCACTTCAAAATCCTCTCAAATAAATCTCTTTGAGTCCCTCTTACAAATTCTCCAAGAAAATTCAAATTCAAATTCAAAACACATTCAAATTCCTCTGATTGTTCAATCTACAACTCCCTAAAAAATTACTAAACCTCCTATACATTTAGGTTGTTCTTCTCCTATTTTCCCCTCGACCTAACCCCCTCCTTTCTTTCTCTCCTAGGCCACCCCCAAGCAAGCCTAAGGCCTCTTCAACTCCTCTCTTCCTTCCCTAGGTCATGCCAGCCGACCCATGGCCCAGTCCCTTTCCTTCCCAAACACACCCACCTGGGTTGCATCCACGCGCACACCCATTGCCTATTGCCCCACTCAGGCTCGCTTGTCAGTTGTTCGGCTAAGCCATGAGTGCTCTCTCCGCACACACATCCTCTTCCCACGCCGTGCCTGCATGCACACCAAGTGTTTGACGAAATGCCGAGCCCATGCATCGTGCCCTTGCTCTATTCCCGTGCACCGTACCTCCGTTCCTGTTCACCTCGCACACCCTATCGTTTTCCTTCATTCTATGCCGCACCCACCATTTGCGAATCTCACCGGTTGTCCCTCCTCCGATACGGTCATATCCATCATCGAGTGTGTCGCGTTGCACTGTGCCAAGCATGGCCCCTACAGCCATGAATCGCTTTGTCAAGATTTTTCGTGCCACGCCGTGCCAAGCTTGGCCCCTACCACCGAGAATCTCGTTGACTCTCCTTTTTTCCCCTTGTCGTGTTATGCTTGTCCAAGCCATCGTGCATGTCACGGTGCCCTTGTCCATTCCGCGTCCAGGCTCGACTGCCTATAAAAGGCCCTGGCAAGCTTTTCCAATCCACGCCTTGCTCCTCTCTCTCTTCCTCCATCCCGAACCATCACATCCGCAAGCCTACAGCGCCATCAAGACTTGTTGTCGACGGCGGTGCTACCGTTGGTGTCTGCCACCCCACGCCAGTCACCCTTGGGTCACCTCCCCTTTACCCGACCAGCCATACCACCACCAAAGCCCCCCTCTCATGCTCCGCTCGGTCGCATAGAGGAGAAAGAAGATATCTTCTTCCCCTTCTCGATGCCACTAACTTGTGGCCCTATCTCGACCAACGAGGTGAGACCATATACCACTCCTTCCTTTCTCTTGACATGTGGATCAGCACCCATATCTTTCGCCCCCTCCCAACTACATATGGGCCTTGCTTCCTTAACACTAGATCGGGCTATCGGCCAAGGCCCATAGGCCGAGGCCCACTCCAACCTACCATCTTCCTTCCTCTAAAAAGTCTACTTTACCTCCTCAAACACCTCCCTTAGCCCTTCCTAAAATAATCTCTCTCTCTAACATGTGGATCCCACCCTAGAGAATATTTCAGTAGAATATTTCTTCCAATTTTTCAATGATTTATTCTTTTTCCCAAAATTCTAGACATGTGGACCAATGAGGTGAGAAGATGTATCCCTCCTCCCTTTCCCTTGACATGTGGACCAACACCCATCTCTCTCCCTCCCAACAACATGTGGGCCTTGCTTTCTTAACACTATATCAGGCTATCGGCCAAGCCCCATAGTTCGAGGCCCACTCTAGCCTACCAGCTTCCCTCCTCCTTAAAAAAAGTCTACTTAGGTTACCTCCCCAAACATCTCCCTTTCTCAATAATGACATATGTGCCTTTCTAAAATAATCTCTCCCTAACACGTAGATCCCACTCTAGAGAATATTCCACGAGAATATTTCTTCCAATTTTTCACTAATTTATTCTTTTTTCAAAAATTCTAGAAATTCATATAATCTTTTAAAATTTATATCTTTTTCAACCGTAACTCTCACCCGTTCAACTTCCAAAAATCTATCCAATGTCGCTATTAGTTAATAATTGTTATTATATTATGTGTAGGTTTTGGTGTGGTTCTCTTTCTTCTTTGTGTAGCGACGTTCCAGAAATTTATCAAACGCGAAGATTCGAAGGCCACTGTCATTAAGGCAAGTCACCCTTAATCATATTATTCCTAATTTATAAAATATGATTGTTTATAAAATTACATACTTAGTGTACATAATTAAATTGTTTGGCCTCGATTTGTGCACAACTAATGGCACATTAATTTATGTAGTTTGTTAAATTTTATCCTTGTAATTCCACCATAATGGTGCTTAAAAATTCTCGCACCTTGAGTGAGAATACCATTGCACCATCTTACACTATTATTTGTCCTTATGGAAAAATTAGGTTGTAAATTTTTTTGCGAAAACCTGACTTATAGAGTTGGTGGGTTTAAAAAAAGAAAATGTTTGTGAAAATTTGCGATGCAGAACCTCGCCTATGTGGCTTAGTTTTGTAATCGTATGTAAGGTTTGATTCCTTAGAAAATTGTATCTGAACATTTTACATTTTACAGTATGACTACACGAGTATTTATTGAATGCTTCTAACTGAGTAATTAGCTAGTACATAAAAATTTTATATGTCAATAGTCATAGAATGTTGGAGATAAAGAGATATGATTATGGATCTTTGCTGCTATAGATGGGTGTTATTCTAGTCTCTTTTAAGGCGATTGGTTTGGTTTAGGAGACATCTTCAATATACTCTGAGTAGATGAAGACATGTGACTTGTCTGATACTCGATTTTGAGATATTCGACCCAACTATATGACATAAGATATTTATGGATTAGCTTTGTAAAGGCTTTATCACGAACTTCTGATGCTGACGAGTATCTGGTGTCAGTTTTGTGTCGTGTGGGTAAAGTGTATAAACTCTATAGAGATTAAAGTATTCGAATAGCCATGCCCATAGTTAAGAGTAAATATAAGCTGATTTTTCTAACATAGATTTATTTTCTAGTATTTTATGATAAGTGTTTGTGGAAATAAGAATCGTTATCAAAGTCGGTGTTAGTGACTAACGAATGACCTTAGTGATCGAGAATATGTATGTGTGACCTGAGATACCATAATGGTATCGTAGAGTAGGTTTTCTAAGAAAAAACAAAACTAAATCTTTGATAGTTTCGAGAAGGAGCCAATGAAAAATAAGATATTAGTTTAGCTTCGAATGGAGTAAGATAAATGTTACATGCATGTCTTAAAGAGTGATATTGTTGAAGGTATAAAAAATAAAAAAAATTATTAATAAAACTAAAATTTTATTATCATGTAAAGCAACTTGCAATAGGATCGAAACGAGAAGTTTCTGAAAAGTTTTATAGAAACCCACATTTAGCATTTTCAAAAAATATTCTAAAATTGAAGAGTTTACAAAATAAACCCGACAGCTTATATAATCATATTTTCTATGACTTTCAAGTACACTTTTTCTTTTCTCTCAGATTAAAGATGCTGAAGAGTTTATTTTCATCTTTAGAATTGGTGTACTTACTGTGTTAAGTTTTGCTTTTATATTTTTTTAAGTACTTGTTGCTTATGATCTACCAACAAAATAACAATAACAAGATATAATGTATTTATTTATTTATTTAATGATTATGATTTTATTAGAAATGGTTCATCCGATACACACTCATTTTTTATCGAGATATGATATGTGTTCTTTAAGAAGGAGTCCTGTGCATAAACGATAAAGCCGAAGTGTGCAGCGACAAGGCCAGAACATCATTTAACAGAGATAAAGTCAGAAGTCCAAAATATTTGCCCCAATGTCTGCTTAGTACTAGAAAAGGTACCATAATGCTTTTCCTTAAACCAATATTGGTACTCCTACCCCAATTGCCAATTCCTACTTGAACAGTTAAACTAATGCTACTGCACCTTGATAAGAGAGATGCCATCCTGATTAGAGAATCTTAGTACTGAAGAATGTCCAGAACTGACAAGAGCTACTAATTACCTTTGTTTTTGTTCAAGTTGTCATCTTGTTGCACTAGACAAACCATGCTTGATTGGGTCATTAATATGCCCTTATTTTAATTTAATATTAAGACGTTCAGATTGACAAATTTGACATAGGGCTCAAGGCACGAGGATGCTAATGGGCACCAGCATGCATTACAATACTCTTTGCTAACATATGGTCATATGGAGCAGTGTTCTGCTGCACCTCAAAGTCAAATACACTCGGGCCACTAAAAGTTATTTCGCTTCCCAAAATGCTAAATACTACTGACACCATATGCGAACGTCAGGCTTCTGACTAACACTATTTGATCACTAGGAACGTCCACAGAGCTGCAAAAATTGCATGATTGAACCAATTGAGTTGTAGGTATAAGCAGAAGCAAGATTAAGCAACTACATGGACTTACATACAATCTATGAAGCTGCTGAAGAACTCTTCCAGCACAAAAAATTCAAGAGAAGTGCTCATATGACAGAAATTGCTTCCTACAGCTAATTTGGCATTGCCATTGATACTAAATCGCCAGATGCTCCACAGTATCTGTGACAAGGTCCTCCAACACTTCACAGGCAATCTGCTCAGTGATCTCATCTGTTTCCGTTGTCAATAGCTTAATCCAACCCTTCCCTTCCACCTCCTCCTGCATAATTCTTTCCAAAATGGTTTCAGCGTCGTCGTCCTTGTTTGCCACAAAGCTCCCATCTCCATAAAACCAATCGCTCACAATTTTCCAGACTTCTTCACCCAAAGTTTGAGATAATTTCCCTCTCCATGTTCCTAAGCATGCGCTACTCCATGGATAGGTGCATAGTAAGGCATCCTGGCCAATCTCAATCAAGGCCATACTTACACTGTCAAAAATAAGCTTTTGGTTTGACCTTCGTTCCCTCAATTTAGCATCCTCCTCCTTTCGATCCAAGAACTTGCTACACAATGCAGGATCAAGGGGGGAGTCAGGCAGGTACCATCCTGTGAAGACCATACTTAACTGCAGATGGCCTAATCCAGTAGATGATACTATATCTTGAACAAGAGAATAACATTGTAGTTCATCATCATCATCTACATTGGAGTGCTTTACGCAGTCTAGCAACAGAGAACACGAGTTGGTATCTTCCCATGACAATGAGCGGGCAATAGAATCAATAGCAGGGTATCGTACAGCAACCCCTACAGATATAAAGAACATGTAGTTAGTGCATAATCAAAGAGAGCAATGGCAAGCTCAAGGGTCAGAACAGGGGACAAAACTTACTCTCGGTGCAGGAAGTGCTTCTTGAAGATTCAGGTTCATTACTGTTGCTATCTTCAAATACTGTGTCAAGAATTGAAGTAGGACTAGGCTCATCGTGGATAGATTTTGGATCACCATTTGATTTTACTTCACCATCTCCACATACGCAGCCAGAAGAGTCAGAAGATACAGGTACTTCGACCGAACCAGCATCCTGCTATATGTCTCTTATTAGTTATTGAGAGTAAGAAAACCGGAGCACAGAGCAGTGTTCTTTTGCAGGAACTCGGAAAGAGATAATCAAAGAGTTCCCAAACTCATGGTCATGATAGGAGAGGAGAATTCAGTAGACAAATGCATTGACAAAAAAAATCTAGTAATGCATGAATATAATTTGAGATAAGTGTGTACTTTTGAAGAACAGGGAGCTTGACTGGTGGAATTATCAGCTTCGTCCTTGCAAAAAGCCATTTGTTCATCAGGACCAAGATTGTGATCAGACTGCGTTTTCATGTACCCAATACATTCAAACCTCTCGCCGGAGCTATCAGATGAGAGGGAAGTTTTCTCTTCTGCTGGCCTTTTATTGCCTGGGAAGAAAAAACTTGATATTTTCCCCTTGAAAGATAATTTTACACTACCTGACTTTGTAACCACTTTCATAGTCCCTTCAGAATTTGCAGATTGAGCATTCACAGCTATATCGTCGAATATAGATGATGTCACTGGGACAGATTTTGGTTTTGCTAAATTCCTTGGAGAGCTCTTCCCATTTCCATCATAATCTCTTAAAGTAGATTTACATGCATCTTGCATGGTCAACTCATTTTCTGTGCCACTAGACCGGTTACTTGAAACAGAAATTATCCCAGCAACACCTTCTTCTTTCTTAGCTGCTTGAAGGGAGAGCATCTCACCCAAGGTGGTTGAGCTCCTTGGCAACCGTACTTGTTCTTGATTGATCTCATTGTATGCTACTGTTGCCCATCTCTCTGATAGCCGCTTTTTGGCTTCCCTGATCACAGATGACTCAGGTGAATGTGAATGGGATGCCCTGCTAAAAGTAGAGGCTGAGTAAGGAGTGTTATGTCTTTTGATGTAATCCCATGAATGTTGTGACATTGGACCGACTACCTCCGAATCACTTGGGTTACCACCTTCATCGATGTAGTCAACTTCTGACCCACTGAAAGAGCTTTCATCTCCACCATACCCATTTGAATACGTGGATGATATCAGGGATTCGTCCCGCCGATGATGACTCTCTGGCAGGTATTGAACCGAACCATGCAGTAATTCCCTAGATCCTAGGACGGATGCATCATCTTGCAAACCTCCATGAAAGTTGGCCCACCGAGTTTGTTCAGATGGAGCTCCTCGGGGAGTTAGCCTGGCTCCTGTTCTATTAGGCTTCCCAGGGCTAGGCTTTAGAACCACTATCCTAGTTGACTTGGAGAGGTCTTCTGCCGAGTAAGATCTCTGGTGAGTCTTACTCATCACAGCTTCATTTTCTTCATTAATTCGGTGTGTTCTGGTTTCTCTTACTCCTTTGTTCTCAACAGATTTGATTGGTCTCAACACTGTAATACGCTTTGTTGGAGGCGGTGCAGGCATTGTGCCAACCCCATTGAACTGCTTCACGAAAACAGGCCTTGATTCTTCAAGAAACTTCAGAAACAACTCCCTATTTGAACTTAGAACCTCAAGAGTTTCTTGAAACTGTTTCGAATGGAGGAGATTCTCATTTGTGGCAAGGCATTTTGCTTCCATGAGCTTCTGTCGAACAACTTCGATCTTAATGTCACTCTTGTTCCCAGAAGATCTTTCGCTAGGGAAATTTTGCCCAAGAATATGATGTTTCCTTGATGGATCTTCAGTGACTTCGTACACATCCTTAAATTCAACTGTTTCTTTGGGGCTTACGTGTATGTTTGGTATTGTCCTGCTGTAATGGTGCAGCTCTTGCTGCTGTTGGGGACTGCTTGTTGCTGCCATATTATCGAGTGAATGACTTCTCCGCAAATTTCTTCTAGAAGAATGTAATGCTGGTTCTTTAGCAGGTAGATCATCATCAAGTCCCATTAATCTGGCAACAACACTAGGCGGCTTCCTCTTCAATTCCACTTCTTTGGACAAATCCGTTGCTATTAGTTTCTTCATTGCAGATGCATTTGATCTGTTGCTTGAAGAACTCCTAGTACTAGCTACCTGCTGCAAAGAGTACCATATTAGAAGGAAAATAAATAATGAAGACATTGTCTGGACTTCACCAAATTGTGTAAATGCAATCCAGCTATATATTTAGAAGGACAATCTGACAAGGTAATGTTAGGCAGGGCACCTATGATAAATTGAAATAACAAATGATAGAATAGGGAAAATGACATGACATTCACTATTTTGTGCTCTACACAACCTATAGCGGGATCAAAAGCTCTGTTGACATCTTGCCGGCTTTTACGAACTTGAGAGCCTGAAAGGCAGAAGCTAAATCAAACGAGGAGCCCAAACTAATTAACACCAGGAAGAAAACATTAACAACCATCAATACAAACAAACAAATAAAGAATACAGTCAGTTTGATTTTTAAGGTCAATGTCTTGCAACAAAAATAGTAAGAACACTTTATATTTTTTCGAATCCAAGAAGACGAAAACACCCAGAAGGAAAAGACAAACATGTCATTGTCTAAAGGGAGACCATATGACATTATGCAAAGGAATCATTATTCAAACAATGCCATTGCCATCTATCCCAACAGACAGGAGGAAGTTAGCAATTTTCTGCCAGCAAATCTGCAAAATCATACACCCATCCCACCTGCGCCAATCCGCCAAGTATCATTTCAAGAAACTAACTTTTTTTATCTCAAGTATCACTAAAAAAAATTCATATGCTAATAAAAGCAAAATCAGGACTTGCAGACCCCTTGCATTAAGCAGCACTTCAAATAAAAACACAACGTGGAAGGAATTTTCGTACCATCTCTGTGAGTTCTATCCTTTAGCACATTTGTGTTGGCCATCCCTGTACTCAGGTCGAACAAATTGATCATTGCCTTCTTGTTACCACAGAGGAAGCCTCAGAGGATAACACCATCGATGAGTCCTGAAAAGATAGTTATGACAAGAAATTCAGTAAAATGTCATAGAGGGTATGAAACATTAAAAAACCAACCTAGTACCCATGATCCACAAAACAGATCTAGTCAATTAAATCACAAAAGCATTACAGGCAGCTGGTAAGAAACTGACGAGCTAGCTGCCTAGCATAGCGAATCATAGAACGCTTTCTTGTAAAGCCCTTCGCATTGAAGCCTTAAATTTGAAACTGTTGGTACGGGTCATATAAGGTCAGATGAGATTACCAAATTTACTGTATACTGTAGCAAGATGCTGTCCTTTCAGGAACACCAAACATACAAATGCAGAGGCTGAGTTTTTGCAGACATTAGTAGGCCAGATTGTTGCAAGGAGAGTACAGTTCATGGCCCTGTACTATTTAAAACCAAAAGTAAGGAGAATGGCACGCCCGACGAAAAGATACGATGGGGACTGAGCAACACCAGGCAGGATGAAAAAGCAGACTGGTAGCAGCAGCCAACAGGAGGCAACATAAAAGCAGATTCACTATTCAAATTGGATGGAGAGAATTACAAATCCATGATTACCATCAAAAGGAATCTTTCGGTAAGAAAGGCTTTTAAAGGCTGCACTTTTTCTCAGCCGGATAGTTCAGTTATCATGAACAAGGGCACAGCTTCACAGCTGGCAGGATAGAGACGACCAAAGAAGCTCGGCTTTCTACTCCGTGGAAATCAAAATTCGAGCTGCTAACTTCAAACGAGTGTAGTTTCAAGAATTCACAATTCAAAAGAACAAAATGAAAAACAGAGAGAAACTATGCAGAACAAAATGAAAAACAGAAAGAATTCACAATTCAAAAGGGAATCTTGCAGTTCTCATCAGAACATCGATAGAACGAAAAGAAGAGGACGCCAGAGACGGTGATAGGATAGCAGATTAGCAGCGGAGGAGAAGTATAACGACAGGGTAGAAAGGAATGAGAAGAACGAGACGTAACGTACGCCTGAAGCCCAAACGAACCCTGAAACCGAAAGCAAAAGAGAGATAGGGTACAAAAAAGAAGAAAGAAAAATCTGATGAGCTCTTACTAAAGCTGCGATTTTGGCAGCGGAGGATGAGAAGCACCAAGAACTCGAAGCTTTCCACGCGGAATGCAGCCGAATTCCCCCAAACCAATCCGTGTGAAATCGAGACGAGCTGAGAATGCTCGGCTCTACGCAAGCAGGAGTTCAGTGACGAATGGGTGGTAGTACACAGCTGAGCTGCGCGAGGGGCATCTTGCAGCCGAACAGGCCAAGCATTTAAAGTGTAAAGGTTGCAGCTTTTGCTCTGCCCATCACCTGAGAGACAGAGGGGAGCATTGCGAGCTGCGCCCGTGATGCGCGGCCCGGGCAATAAATTCTCGGCCACGGGAGCAGAAAGGGACGGGAGTGAGGAACTGCGGAAAAAGGCGCCGCCTTTACGCCATCATCGATGGGAATTTCGGTCCGAGGGGATCATAAACCCCGAGCTAGGATCTTTTCACTCCGCACGCCGGCCACCGGAATTCGCGACACGAATCCACCGGACGCAACCTGAACTTCGCACGCAACCCCCCCCCCCCCCCCAATCAAATCAAAGGCCGCACTCAATCGATGCCCGGGACACCACGACTAACGCTCCGAAGCTCATCAGGGTTTTGCGGAGCAGGACTGAAACAAGAAGAAGGGAAGCGAAAGATCTAACGGAGAAGGCGAAGGAAAAAACACCATCGACCATCGATTAGGAAACACGCCACTCATCATCTCGTGTAGTATTCCGGCAATAGTAGAAGAGAGAAAGGACGGGAATTGGGAGGGAGGCGGCACCCATGACGAGGCGGGCGGTCCGGGCGGAGGGCGAGCGAGCGTTCGCCGGCTGCGAGCGCGGGGGGCGTGCAGTGTCTGGAGCGGGCGGGCGACGGCGTGGAATGGGAGGGAGGTTGGTTGGTGTTGGTGGGATGATTGAACCCGAGCCTTCGAATTCTTGTTTTTCTCGTCTTGACCTGCTCACGCGTTCCACCACCGCCACTCCGCGCGTGGGTTGCGTGCGTGCAAAAGAAAGAAGAAACAAAAAGTGGAGATGATAATAGGTGGGGGAGTAATCTACCTAATGAACTGAAAGAACAGGAAGCAGCGGCGGCATACGCCATTTGTTTCTTATTTCATCGGCTACTCCGTGGCACTGCTACCTTCCAGTCGTACCGTGTAAAAATGCGCAGAGATTATTCATTTGCTGTACCTGTACCCGTGTTTTCTACGGAGGAGGAGAGGAGCTGCTCCATTTTGTGAATGAGAGGGCACTCAAGGTTGTACCGAGGTTCAAAAGTCCCACGTAACATGGGCCGTATTCATTTTTTTAATTATTAGAGCTTTGAAAAACAAGCATCTCCGTATTTAGTCGGGCGACGCACCAACTGTTCCTAACCGTATAGGTCTTATAGGTGTGACTTAAGCATGTTGACTGCGGAGATCTAAGTACCTGCATTGGTGCGTTGGTTGTTGTGGGATAGGAAAATATTCATTAATTATCGTATAATTAATTATTATTATTTAAAAAATTAAAAACATATTAATATAATTTTTAAAATAACTTTTTATAGAATTTTTTAAAAAATATATCTTAAAAAACGTATGTTTAAAAAAGAGATAGTCGAGGTTTGAAAGAGGGGCATACGAACAGCCTAGGAGTACACTACTAGAACGCCAGTTGCAGTAACTCCTCGCTCGCTTGTATCACACGGCCTCGACGGGCGTTTTGCTTTTCCTACCCTCGGCTCTGGCCTCAGCCCTCCGTTTGGTGTTTACGGGGTGTGGGGGCTCGGGCGATCGATCGGGGCGTCACTGTTGCGTCTGTCTGTGGCCTCTGTGCCCGCCGCGGTTAGCACTGTACACTGCGGACACATGGGAACAACCACGCAGCGGTCGCGGTCCGGGCCGCGTACGCCGAAGTTGGACTCTGTGTGTGTGAGCCGAGCCCTAAAACGTTGTCCCGTTGCCGTTGCATCGAGATCTCGGTCCCCAGCTCCCTCGCCGGTAGCCAACCCGCGCGGCACAGCACACACACAGCCAGTTGCACGAGCACACGGGGCATGGGCAAATCAGGTGTCTGGAACGGGCAAATCGGGCGTTTTTTACGCGGGTCGCTTGCTCGCGCGCGCGCTGAGGCGGACACGCCGACCTGGGAAGGCGCCGCCGCCACAGGCTACGCAGGGCAGACCACGCCGCGGATGCCTGTGGCGCTTGTGCAGGGGTACTCAAGCGCCTCTCTCCTTCGCTGCTTTTCTTCTCTCTTCATATCCAGTTTCCACGCGGACACTGCCGGTTTGGGTGGGCGTGCGGGTGTTTTTTTTTATATATAGGGGAGGAGGAATTTCTCACCGCCGCCCGGTTAACTTGTCAAGAAACGTCCATATCGTTCCGGCGGATGTACGAGTGTACGACGGTGAGAGGGGCGGTGCAGCTGCAAATACCGACGATTTAACGTCTCGTCCTCCCACGAGAGACATATTCCTTCATAGTACTTGCGTTTGCGTATATAATATCGTCCAAATCTCGGTGTAAAAATTGAGCCACAAATCTAATTGGGGGTCAATGAGGCACATGTGACTTGCCTCACTGATTGTAGAACAAACTGGCGTAGGGTAAAATCACAAAATGCATATTTACGTAAAGCTGAACTTGCGAGGCAGAGCCACATGTGAGATGCCTGACATTTCTGACAAGCCGGGAGAGCGTCTGCAAACCGGCAATCTATGTAAACCTGAACCGGCCGCTTTCGTGTGTAGCAGTATGACACACATCTAGTCTGGCTCGCAAAGACGCATCACAGGTTAGTCATAAGCCATTTTCCAGGCGTGCCACGTTGCCAGCTCATGCAAAAATAATGTCATAATGGTATACTAGTACTCCACTTCTCATGAGGCTAGGCACTCAAGGGTATCATGATCATACATCCACGGAGGACTCAAGATACAAGGATACTGCTTGATCGTCGTCCAGCCGACGGAATTACGGAACACACGAGGTGTGAAAACCGTAAGTTTCCTCTGCATTTTTCTATATTTTCACACATGAAGCAGCAGCAGCAGCAGTAGGGCTGGTTGGTTAGCTGAAGTGTAAGAGTCACCCAGGTACGGAGATCTCATCATGCAAAACGGGAATTTGGTGGAGGCCATGATGCATATGCGGCTTCGGCACGTTGCCGTCGCAACCCAAAACTGCCAAAGCGCCTAGCGTGGGGCGACCCCCCACGCTCGTGCATGTTCTGGCAAACGTAAAATCCGTCGCGAGTTGGCAACTTGTTACGGTGACAATGTACCCGCATCGGATGTTGACACTCTCTTGAAGCCGAAGTGTTTTAGGTTAACCAAGCAGAAGTAACTTCCCTTACCATCATAGTTCGTCTTCTCCAAAACTCCAAAGCAATACTTGCATTTGCCGCCATCTATTACGATATATATATACAGTATGTACGTCGGAGGATAACTTGCACCTTTTTCATCACAATATACTGGTGTTGTGTGACAGTTTCGAGTAGGGGTTCAAGTATCTTACTACTGATACCCCAGGGAATCTAATGATGAGAAACATGGGGTGAAAGACTTTCGAATTTTGATAGACAGAACCCACAATTTTGCAAGCATGCAGTCTCCCCAGAGAATATTTGGTAATATGTAGATCGAAGGTTACATGGAATCGAGTTGGGACCTTTGTGTAGCCAAAGTGTCACCAGTAAACTCAGTTGTACTGTGTAGCTAATGAAGTGCCACATAAATAATATTCGAATTAAGCAGTGAGCTACGCCATATATTGCATTTCGCAACATAAGTTCTCCCAAATGGAAGAAGGGACCCTATATGTACAATGATGGCACCACTAACAAGTAGACAAAATTGGGGCGGGTAAGATAATATCAGTTTGCTCCTGCCACCTATGATAATACGCAACAAAACGGGATCAGGATGCACTCTACTAGAGTGACTAGATTGCATCTTCTAAAGATTTACATTTGAATAGATTTTCAGTGGCGTGCTCAGTGCGCTGCAATGGCCTCTTATGAGATAAGAGAGATAACAATGTTTCGATGCTTGCCATCTGCCTTATTGATGAGCTTGAAACCTTTCAAAGCTAGCTGATTTATGAGAAGAGTTTCCAGTTGGCATGCAACGCTCTTGCCAGGTACAAAAATATATAATATCGTGGCAACCTGCATACCTTCGATCTGCGAGCACTAAGACGACCCACAAGATCATCCGTCTGCAGGCAGTTGAGACAACATTCGTAGGAACACATTAAGAGAATGGAGATCACAGGGAGTATGATAAAGAAAGTACTTGTCCAACATACAGCTTGTTGTCACGTCTGACAATTATATAGATGCTAGACCTGCCAGCAGTCAAAGGTGGGGGTTGCTCCCTAGCACCTACAGCAACACATACCACCTCAATCAGTTCTGAGATGCTTCTTTTGTTGTAGAGATCCAGCAGTTTCTTCTTGCATATTGTGGAAACAACATTCTCTACTTTTTTTAGTAGTCCAAAGGTACCAGATTGAAGCTCTCTTCCATTTCTCAGGTAGTCAGGCTTCTCGACTAAGCTATTTACAGTACAGTTGGCAATGGAAGGTTCATGGTTGACAGTTGATGATGTCTGCTTGTTCGTGCTCAGCCAAATATAGTTCCTCAGCTCTTCTAATTATCAAGTCAGGCATATCTTATTTCCTGGCTGTAGGAAAAGCACGACTCTCCTTACAGATGACATCCATTAATTTCCATGTTGGCTGAATGCACCCATCGATGACTTCTGTTCCCATAGCTTTGAAATCAGTATTGCGGAGTGACAGGGGAAGGTAAAAAATGCCATGCAAGTGAGTTGATATGATGCCTATGCAACCAACATTATCAAGTCTTCAAGTCTCTCAATGATGCTACCAGCTATGCATCTTCCTTTAGCTGTTTCTGTGCCCCTACATATTTCATCAATTAGAACAAGACACCTAGCTGTAGCTCGGCAGACTAAAGATCGTATCGCTGACATTTCAATCTGTAAAGAACAGTCAATAAAAATATTTGCCACGGATAATAGGCAGTTTATCATAGTCGATAATAAGAGAACATAATTTTAGATTAAGCAATGAAAAACCTATTGCATGCACATATGGAACCAAGTAGTGCTGGTACAGCAACTAAATTCATCATAGGGTTTGCATCACAGTTCTTATCGTGATGGTCACATTCTTCGAGATCTCTTGCATTTATGCATCAAGTAAATCCAAGAGCAGGATTCTATCATGTGAATTTTTCTACTTACTGAGGGGAGGTTCAACATAAAAAATAGCTAAGATGATTAATTTACAACAGCAATAGCATCAATAAATAAATTTTTAGCAGGTTAAATCCCATCATGAAATAAACTAACATAACAAATTTGATAACACCAATGCTAACTTGAAAATAAGTACACAATTATATTAAAAGTATAAAAAGCTACAAATTGGCACCTGAAACGAACTTTTGCCATCAACTGGGCTATCATAGGCTTTCATATGCAGCATGATGGAATCAAAATGTGGGATGACAGCTGAAGCAGCTGGCACCATCAGGCCACATATTCCAAGTAATGCAACAGCACAGACTGATCTCAGCATACTGGATTTATCACCACCATTTGGGCCGGTAAGAATAAACAAAGAGTGCATATGAACATCATTCAGTATTGCATTCCCTTGGTTAGTATCAAGCCAGTAAGGAAAAATTCCTAATAATTCCATTTCACTTGAGGTTTCCGCTGTAGCATAATCCTGTATGAAATACCTTATACATAGAAGCACAAAACTTTTGTAAGAAAGGAACGTGCCTCAAGACAAATAAAAAAATGGTACATGTACTGCATTTTGAACTGTATCGTTTGAAACTAACAGTACCGCATTTTGTACCTGAAACTGACGATAATGCATGAGCACAATAAAGATTTGCAACTCAGATAACAGTAACAGACAAGAAAACCTAGATGGCTACTATGAGTACCTAGCATCAATTACAACTTTATGGGATCTACTAAAACTAGCACGCATGCAAGTTATTAATCAGAATGGGAGGTCCTCATTTACATAGAACACTGCCATAAGCAAACTGAAAACACTGTTCGTGCTAATATGATACAGTTAATCTTGTTGAATAAGAGTTTGTGTTCGTGCCTGGAGGGAGTATGTCATACATACACAAGGCTAAATGGAATAATGGATAAGTATCATTAATGCTCATTGCTAAAAGTTGTTCCAACTGGACTAACATGTGTATCTATAAAACGAATACATGACTAATTAAATAACAAAAAAAAACATGCGTAGAGAGCAGAAATAAAATGTAGCACAACTACCCCCACAAACTCAAGCAACTCGTTGAGGTTATTTCAGTTTAAGCAAAGATAGAGGCATCATATGAGCCTATTTTCATGGAGAATATTGCTCAGAATAGAAAAGTAATAAGATAGTACGGTACCTTATATAAGGGAGATATAGTAGGAAGCCCCCAACCCCTTCTTCGTCCTTCACTGCTCTAAACCCCAATAAAAATGTATGCAACCAGGACATTGCGCATATATTACCAAAACAGCAATATTATGGGCACATTAAATCGACAATTTTATTGTTCATGATATGTAAATTGTCCAAAAAAACAAAGGTAATAAGCTATTAGCTAAATTCAATGAGAAACATTTCATCAACAGGTTCCAGAATAAATTTAAAATACATAACATAGAAACATTCAGACCTAATACCCAAGATTGATGTCAGTGGCTAATAACAAGTCAGTCACGCTACAGATACCAGATGAAGCCTTTATGGAAAAGAATTAACCCGTTGATTTTCAATTTGAGAAACATGAAGTTGCCAGAATTATATCTAAATAGAAAAATAATTAAATCCAATTCTACTGGCACTTTGCTAGTATGCTACAACTGTTATTAACCGGACCACCAGTTGTTTAGTGGAGCTATGGAACATCTTGGGTGAAAAATAATTGACCATTGCTTAATTTTACACATAGCAGAATAGCAAGAGGATACACTCTATCCAATGTATATTGCAGGTTTACAAAAGGAGCGATTGTAGAGGCAAATGCCAAAAGTAATCACCTAATATGACCAAAAAGTGCTTTTATTATGATGAGCAGTGTTGAGCAAAAGACAAGGATATTAATCTTGCCCTGCAATTCACTTGAAAGTTCTCTCATCAACTCAAGAACTTTACTTTTTGCATTATCACGAGCATCATGGTACCTAAAGAAAAAAAATATTATAATTTCATTAAAGTTACTGTAAAACAATTGATGTTAATTTACTTTCTTGCTCTGTAATGTGTTACAACTAGCTTATATAGATGGCTATATTGTTTTTTTTAAAGAATACTATAGTTTGTAGATTATGATAATTAATTTTGTTCAGAAGGAACAACAATCCCTCAGTAGAAAAAAAACCCGAACAATAAAAAACATAATAATGGCGTGTGGGTGATAAATAGTTAACATTTTCAACACGTATGCAGTTTCAAATTTCATTAACATGTAGTAGCATCTCCTTTGGGCACTGCAAGGTTGCAGTTTTGTACTAATTTAGCAACTTCTGAGTGTGAGCAAAATGAAGCTCAACAGATAAATAGGGAAAGACTGACAGTGTGATTATTAAGTGAGGTTGCAAGACCAAGTGGTTATCATCAGCAATGTCGATACCTGGTTAAAGCATTCTCAACTTTGATAGTGGTGAACCATTCTTCTCCGACCTTTCTACCTGTTGAGTCAATTGCAGGCTTCAATTGCTTTATCTGTTGTTCACCGGGAGTGTTGGCCTGGTGCCAATCGCTTCCCTTTAAACCAAACAGCTTCATGTTCTTTTGCAATAACAAATTGCTCCCTTAGGACTTCCATTCATGGACATCACAGATTTTACTCTTGAAATAATTGGAAGAAAATCTTCAATGACAAAATCTTAATATGTATTAGTACAAGTCATGCCACAAAACAGATCAAAGGAAATGCAAATGTGAAAGTCAATTCAGTCTCTCGCAAATATCCACGGTATCCATATCCCAGTTTGAAGGCTGCAGCCACAGGTATTGATTTATTGCTGAGGATTCACACATTTTTACAACAGAACTGACTACAACATGGTATTTTAGTTTGTTTAAATACCGATAATTCTGGAAAAATTTCATTCACAATATATTCAATAAACATAGAAACTAATTGATCCAAACGTACCGCTGTTGACAGTGCCTCAGCAGCTATATCAACATTTGAAAACTCCTCTTCAGCATGCACCCTTTTTACTCGTCCCTTCCAAGATGACTCCATATCATTAAAGAACACTTTAGGAATATATTCAGATCAAGTTATTGCCTGGTCACTTTCACCACCTAAAGAGATTACTTCAGCTATACGTTGTGAAATGAAGCTACATTCATTCACCTAAAAAAAGGCAGAATAAGATGCTCCGGATCAAAAACATAGGGAAGGGAAAAAATTGCCAAATTGGCTTCAACTTACTGGTATGCTGGCTTCAACTTTCAAACCAGTGACTATGGCGGCAGGTTCAAGCAATTTGTTCAGGATAGTAGAAAGCTCAGCATTGCTACTCATGAACAACATCTCATCAAGGACATTCTTTATTCTACAAAATTCAATGTGATTAACCTCTTTTGACTCAAGTAATTTCACAATCTGCAAAATCAACATTTAAAAATTAACAGAGGATGAGAAAAAAGACAATGGTATGCACTATAATCATGATATGATAACTAAATTGATGAAAACTAACAGGCGACAAAAAGGTTTTCCTAATGATAAAGAATAAATTCAAATTATTACAGCAAAAGGGAATCTAGGATACTTCATTTTGGATATACCATTTATCGTTTTTCACAATAAAATGGCCCATGAACAAACACACTATTAGTAAACTGATCTACAAAACCATTACATAGAGCTCGTAGAAACTTTATGTCCAATAACACCAATGTGGTAAGTTAGTGGCAGTTCCTGTAGTCATACGGGCAATAGACTGCTAAAGGAAATAGCCAAAAAGAATAAACAATGAACATTTGAAAACCCCTTTTAACTTTTTTTTAATCTCCAAACAATATTGTCAAATGATGAATCTTACTTCGTTATGATTCAAAGTAGCTAAATTCGTCAGAATTATTCACAAAACCAGCTTAATGTATATCAAGTAATCACAAACACGTGCACACAAGTTAAATGTGACTAAAGACATCGGTCATTGTAGTGCACTTTTGCGTGCTATGATGTATAACTACTGCATATGAAACGTCAAATTCATTTATCTAGCACGAACATGCAAAACTGATGGTGCAAGCATTGCCATATTGCTCTAAGGAAAAAGAAAGCAACCTTTGCTGCTGATATACATGTAAATTCAGGAATCAAGCAAGTTATGCTACCCATAAGCCCGCAAGCCTCTGAAAAAGTAAGATATGCAAGGGTCATGATATAGCTTTGAAAAGCTAAAAGTTTTCAAGAGTTACAATTATAACAGCTGTTATGATATCACATGGCAAAACATTACACAATTTTCGGGAGAACTGGAACAAAAGGTGAAAATATGAAATGTGAGCAGAAAAAAAATAATTAACGCATACTGACAAGGGGTTAAAAGTACAAATCAAAGAAATGTAATATCAAACATCTCCCTCTGATTCCAAATATAAGCTGTTTCAAATTTCTTGACTAGAAGAACATAGCGAAAATGACTCTATAAGTCTATTCCCCTTCATTTATACTCCCTCCATCTAAAAATACAGCTACCTTTGGAGTTTTGCACAGATATTAAGCAGAGAGGTGGAATTAAATGAGGGATGGTTATAATTGGTTGAGACGAGGAAGTAGGTGGATAAATTAAATGAGATGGTTGAGATGGAGTAGCTAAAGTAGCTATATTTTGGGACAAAATTTGAATCCTAAAGACAGCTATATTTTGGATCGGAGGGAGTACTACATTGGAAAAGCTGAATCATTTATTTATAAGAGGGCAAGTGCAAACAGGGAAGAAGCGATGAAAAGGTGTCATTCCAAAAGAACTTACATTAGCAAAGAGTTGAGACGACAAACGAATCAGACGGGGTATAAAACATCGCTAAGAATACACATGACAAGCTCAAAGATGATATTCGCCCCAAAAAAAGGCTATGATCATTTTAACCTTACAGAGCATATCAGAAAGGAGACTAGTGTACTAGAATGTGATTCCTGTCAGTCATCACATGTTAATTTCAAAGTAAAATGGCACAACAGGAGGCAAGCAACTTTAGCTGCTTTCAGGAAGCTCCAAATATAATGTTACCAATTGATATTATCTATTTCAAATGCAACTATATATAATGTATGAGATAGCTGTAGCACTCAATGTAAAGCATCATCACACATAAAAGGTCAGAATTAGCAATTCAGCAAATTATTTGAAAAAGAAGAAGGCCAAACTGTTGTGATGCCTTCAAACCGTTTTACCTATGAAATCGTAGCATAGGATTGATCAACTAACTCTAAAAATATCACAGCTATGCTCCACCTAAGAGATGGTTTGTTAATGCAATATGATATATGACAGTACCTGCAGTTCTCCACAAAGATGGAAATACATTTTTGGTCATAGCAATTAAACCATCATGATGTAGTCGGAACAGGAAAGCATATGCATAGTTCCAAGGATCAACATCAGATGAAATTAAAGATAGGAAAATAAAGTTAATATAAGTGATAACCGTATGCGCTTAATTAAAACTCAAATAGATATCATCTTCCACGCAATGAACTCAAGTTCCAAGTTCCACCTCCAAGAAATTGCAAACGCTGAATCTTACAGGGAAATAAATACCTTGAACTGATGACGCAACATCGAAAGATGGAGGATGAAGAAGATCTCTAATATACATACATACATGCATACATACATACATAAGAAAAGGTAACTCTCAAGAACCAAATCAAATACATATAAGCAATGAAACAAAAAGATCTTGCCCCCAAAGAAAACCAATAATATCACATATTAATAAGATGCCCTGTGCATAATGCATAGTGTAGTGACATAATTTAATTCAACGAGTGTTTGTGAAGAATGATATGTCATGATTCTTACATGATACCACTGCTTTCAAATTTTACAAATAAAATTTGTGGTGGGATTGCAAAGCAATTACTAACTCTATTTCAATATAGACATTTTAGCTGGGTTCATGGAACAAAGAAATGATCAATGGACTAGTTCATTACATTTATGCACCACTAATTGACCTCAAGAACAAATGAAGTTATGAAGGCACTGTGAATAAGTGCATTGACATTTGGTAAATTGGAATGTGGGAGGCTAATTACACTCAATAGTGTTTAATGAAGGCATTTAGAGGAAAAGAATGCCCACAACAACATTAGCTGTTTTACACCTAAGCCTGCTATGATGACAAATAAATTGAAAGTGATGAATACTACCTCCATCCTAGAAAGACTTCACTTTTGTACGCGAATCTGAACATGTGCTTTCGTGTATAAAAGAAAAATATTTGACAAGATTCCTCCCGGTCTATTTTGTAGAGATTGACCTGGTAAGCAGATGGTAGTGCTCTATGGAGTGATTGACAACATATTTGCATACGTATATCCTTAGGGCAAAAGAGAATAAGTAATTGTCTTACTTTCGCACCACCAAATTAACTGTTTCAGCAATCAATATAAAGAAAATTCAAGCATAAATCTTGCATAGACCCTCAGTTCCCTCAATAAGTAGCATGGGGAAGAAAAGTGCTAAGCTGAATCAAAGCTAATTGATGATCCAATGGACATAAACAGTGCACGATTGAATCCTAACAAAAAGAAGCCTCTCGCAACAGTTTATATATTCACTTTGTTCACAAAACCATGTTGTTTTGTACAAAATATTGTGAAGGCATTTTCAAGATAAATCTACACAGATGATTTTCATGTATCCAATCTAAATAGTTAAAAATGCATTGGTGTTCAATGTTCTGCAATCTTGAATTTATCTATGACCAAAATGACAAGCTTTAGTGACAAGAGGGAGTACAAAGATGTGTGTAGGAACTAAGCGATACTATGAACTTAATCCAATACTTACAATGATGGAAGGGCACCAAAATTTGGAGGGAGAACCATTTTTAGCAAACTGGGTATTCCCTCGGTTGGTATCACTCCTATCATAGCACATTAATTCATAAATAAGATTTCACCACTCTAGAAGGCTCTTTAAAAAGATCAACAACACCCAAGGAAGCTAACCAATACCAATTTGAGTAGTTGTTCCAAGATACAAAGGTTGAGGCCTCCCTTCCAACGAGACAATGACATTACAGAAAACAGTCTTCTCTTCAAGCCCATATATTTCCATTACCTTGAAAAACTAAATCTTTTGGACGTAAGAAAACAAGAACTATTCAAGGCTTATTGAGAAGAATATAGAGCTGTGGCACATAAGTCTTGGCAAATCAGCAAAAGTTCATATGTAATCTCAAGATGTGGGATCATATGCCAAAAAAATCACAATAATCATGCATCCTCACCAAGGATATATTCTGCGGACCTTTCATAATAGCTCTTCAATAGGATTACCATCAAACTGCTCAAAAGATTTTCCACTGCACTCTCCCTACAAGAGCCTCCCTTTGCCGAATTCCCCCCAACATGATGTGCCTAAACCATAAGCAATTGAGGAAGGATCATAAATAAATAGGTAGATTCAAAACCATAGATAGTTGCAACTACATTCATCAGATAGTTGCAACTACCTTCATCAGATGCATATTATCTTAATGACACAAATCAAAAATGCATTAGTAAATTTAATCTTAAGTTTCTTCCATCATACATACGAGCAATATGGCATTCATAACAAAAAAAACTTACTCATCAACAAATGTAGAGAAAGGAGTGGCAACTAACAATATTTAAAAATGTTGTTCAAATACAAAAGCATGACACGCAGTACCAATGTAACAGCTTCAAATTCAGACAATTTTACCTACAATATGATCTAAAATGAACAGCAAATCATATTAAGAGCATAAGTTAGAACTCTATATTTCCTGTTTCCAGAATACAATAGCTGTTCCAAACTCCAGATCAAACACAATAAAATAATATAACAACAACAACAACAACAATAATGCAACATTTCTAAGTAAGTTGGGGTAGCCTAGAGTTGAAATATAACAAGAGTCACGGTTCAGACACGTTAATAACTGTTTTTTAAGCACTCCTATTCAAGTATAGATTTTTAGTTATATCTCAATTTTCTTATTGTCTTTCTTTATGTTAATTTAACATAATTATTCTGAGAAAATAATTGTTCTTTTAACACAATAAAAGAATATGAGAAAATAATTGTTCTGAAATATAAATCCAAACCTGATGAATTATTCCTCAAAGAACTATGAAGGTATAGATGATGATAACGGCATATGCAAAGCTTAGTAACTACAGCTTCCTCTGTTAAGCCCTCCTCAGCTGAATATGTTTTCATTGTCTCTAGCACATAAATCAAACAATAGCCTTTTGCAGAGCGTGAAATCCCTGATAAATATAAATTTCATGGTGTATAAATAGTTCAGTGCTGGAATCAATACACACTGGCCTAATGAATCATCATATAAAATGGGAAAAAGAAATTTAATCAAGAACACATAGAAATGAAATATGTTTTAAAACTTACAAAAAGTAAAGCATAGCGCCTCAAACACAAACAAAGAATGTGCTTTGTGGCTTGAATATTACTCATAGGTCTACACACCATGATTTATTACTTGTACTCATTAAAAATTTGGAAAAATCGATACCATTAATATCTTTCTCAAGATTCATAAGTAGTAATTATGACATTCTTTACATAAACATTTCATTAAAGTATTGTTTAATAAAAGAAATTAACACTCCACATATGCTAATGGACCATATTATTCACCGATTAAATTCCATGCCTGATTTCATTTACTAGCACACTTTCAATATGAAAATAATTATACAAAGTTACATACTGAAATTTTATGGGGCAAACATATGATTAGCTGACAAGCAGCAAAGTTAAAATGGAACAGACAACACAGAGATATTTAGCTCGAGTTATGGAGTAGAAATCTGGAAGTATAACCCACCAAATACAGTCATTGGATCAGGGAATTCTACATCAGCAAGACCAAATGCATAAGGACTGCCAGGATGTGCATGGCTGTAATAGAACAGAAGTATAAGATTAGAAACCAAAGCAAGTATCAAACCTTAAAATGTAAAAAGAAAGAAGGCAGTTCCTACTATTAAGATCTAGATGCACCTGCCAGTAACATTGCAAGAAGTAACAGGCCAGAGGATAAATACTATGAATATACACCACTAAATTAGAAAGTAAATACAGAATAATTGTGAAAGAAGAATGCACAATATTGAAATTGAAGACCACATAATAATATATCAACACCACAAAAAAGAAATACATTATTTCTGAGTATTATATTTAGCAAAATGCTGAAAGTGAATCCAGGTTGACAGGTGGGAATAGGGTTAGCGGGGCATGTTGTGAAAAAAACTGTTTTGGAACAAGAACAGCAGTGGCATGTAAGTTATGGTATGGCAAAGATTTATCAGAGGCACATAAAACACACTAACACATGTCATAGATATTAGGTTTTGATAACTGAAAATTCCTAGCCAACAAATCCAGGCATCTCGCTCCAGATTTTCCCAAAAAAAAAAGACTATCAAGCAGGTAAACAAAATAAAAAAAAATTGAACGACATCATACTCTACAAAGTAGAACTTCATGAGGAAACTTTGATTTGAATTGAAATACTTCTGTGTTCAGGTTTCCATCCTTCAAGCTGCAAAGATCCATATCAACATTTGCGTTACTGACAAGAAAGCAAATACCAAGAAATGTGCCTGATTGGAACAAAAGAAAAATAGCTCAAGCAATAAATATTTACTAGTATGAAAGAAAATTTACCATGAAAGAAAGGAATTGATTAAGTATGAAAGAAAATTTACCATGGAAGAAAGGAATTGCTTAAATGTGATACAAAATTACACTAAATTTTCCCAAGTGTGGAAATATGTCTTTTTTGAGATATACATGAAGCCATGATTGCCATAAATTTCTCCAATGTTTAAAGCAAAGGATAGGTGCATGCAAATTGTAGGATTAATAGGAGAACTAAGCAAACACAAATTTCACTTTAGATTATGAACAACTCAAGTAATGCACAGTAATTGAAAAATAGTATAATATCATGTTAACCTTCCATTTCTTAAAGTTGGATCCAATCCAAAAATATTTGAATACACAAGTCTCTGAGTCAATTGTATTGATTACGGTTTCCTGCACCTCTCCATTTTCTGAAAACATTAAACAGAATAACAGAAATAACATAGCAGAAGCATTAGTGATCACTGTCGGTATTGGAGAGAAAAAAACACATGCCAACTTTTGCAAGCACCTCTTTCCACCACAGAATATGCAGCAGCATGCCTTCATTGCATGAATCTCCTAGTTTGTTCACCTTCATAGATGCCATGGAAATACCTCGTGAGACTTTTTTTGGTTTAACTCCGCTAGTGTTGAGGTACCTTTGGTAGCTTAACATAGCAGGTCCTAAGCCCTCATAAAGAAGAAGGATTGTGTTAGATTTGACAAAACAACGTAAAAACTTAATTACTCTTATGGAGATGAAACTTAAGAAAATCCCATTGGAGCGTAACTCTCTTAGCAACATGCCATATCAAAACCCCAGTATAGTGTTAAATGGACAAAACCCGGGTCATCACCACCGTGACGCCCCATGTCATGATCTAGACATAGTGTCAAATGAGCAAGAATCGGGCAGTCGCATCCTTAGTGGCGTGCCACATCGGCAACTAAGGTTCGTTTAGATGGCTAGAGTGTAGGATCCCTTACGGGTAAATTAAAAAAGCTAGTTAAGATAACGGTTAGAAGACATGTAAATATCTTGTGTATTCAAGAGACTAAATAGAAGGATTAGAAGGCAAAGAAGGTAGACAGTACCGGTTTCAAGCTCTGGTACATAGAGACAATTTCAAATAGAAATGGAGTAGAAATTTTGATTGATAAAAGCGTCAAGGATGATATGATAGAGGTGAGAAGGCAAGAGGATAAGATCATGTTAGTTAAACTTATCATTACTGATATAATTTTAAACGTAATTAGTGCGTATGCCTCTCAAGTAAGCCAGGATGAGAGTGCTAAGAAATATTTTTGGAAAGACTTAAATCGCTTGGTTAAAACTGTATCTAGTAGCAAGAAACTTTTTATAGGAAGAGATCTTAATGGTTAAGTAGGTGCAACAAATACAGGTTTTAAGATGACATATGGAGGTTTTGGGTATGATGGTAAGAATCAGCAGAGAGAAAATCTTAGACTCTGTTATAACTCTTGATCTGATGATAGCCAACACTTTCTTTAGAAAGTGACAATCTTATTTAGTGGCTTTTAGTAGCAGCGAACACTCTAACCAGATTGACTTTGTCCTTATGAGAAGAGGATATAAATGAGCATATATAGATTGTAAGGTGATACCTGGAGAATATGTGGTTTCTCAACATAAGTTGGTGGCGACCAACTTTCACTTTTTAGTGCATGCTCATAGGGATAAACAAGATAAAATTGAAAGAATCAAGTGGTGGAAGTTAGAAAAAGAGATATCAAATATCTTTAAGGAAAGAGTTGTCAAAAGAGGGCTCTTAGAAGGAAGAAGACGATACAAATAACATATGAGAAAAGATGGCAACATGCATTCGGAAAATTGTTTCAGAGGTGTTTGGAGTGACCAAAGAGAGTGAATGCGAAACTAAAAACACTTGGTGATGGAATGAAGACGTGTAAAAAGTTATTAAAGAGAAGAAAGAATGCTATAAATACTTGTAACATAACAGGAGTAAGGACAACATAGAGAAATACAAGGTGGAAAAGAAGACCACAAAATGAGCTATTAGTGAGGCAAAGGAGCAGGTTTTCAAGGACCTGTATCAACGTTTGAGTACAAAAGGAAAGAATGACATTTATAAAATGGCTAAGGCTCGTGATAGAAAGACGAGAGACTTCAACCAAGTTAAGTGTATTAAGGATGAGCGAGAGCAGCTCTTAGTGAAGGAGAATAAGATTATACATAGATGACAAGAGTATTCTGATAATTTGTTTAATGGTGAGAACAAGAACACCACCTTCCAGTTGGACGACTCTTCGAATAACATCAGTAGGAGCTTTGTACAGAGGATCCAAGAATTTGAGATTAGAGAAACTTTGAAAATGATGAAAGGGGAGAAGGCGATGGGCCCTAATGATATTCCAATCAATATGTAAAGATGTCTTGGGGATATAGATATAATATGGATAACCAATTTGTTCAATAATATTTTTTAATCGAACACGATGCCTGAGGAGTAGAGAAAAAATATATTAGTACCAATCTACAAGAATAAGAGAGATATCTAAATTTATACTAATTACCAGTAAATTAAGTTGATGAGCCATACTATAAAGCTATGAGAGAGTTATCGAACATCATTTGAGAGGAACGACGCGGATCTCTATAAACCAATTTGGTTTCATACCCGAAAGATTAAACATACAAGCAATTTTCTTAATAAAACAAGCTATGGAGTAATTTAGAGAGTAGAAGAAGGAGCTACATATAGTTTTTATTGACTTAAAGAAAACTTATGATAAGATAACAAGAAATGTTACATGATAGGCTTTGAACAAACATAAAGTCTCAATAAAGTATGTCTCTCTTATCAAAGATATGTACAATAATGTTATGACTAATATTCGAATAAATAATATTAATAATGCTAGCCTTGAGCCTATACCTCTTTGCTTTGATAATGGATGAGATTACAAGAAATATACAAGAGGATATTTCTTGGTGTATACTATTTGTAAATGATGTAGTGTTAGTTAATAAAAGCCGGGTAGGAGTAAATAAGAAATTAGAGTTGTGTCAGCAGACTTTTGAGTCCAAAGGTTTTAAAGTAAGCAGAACTAAAACTAAATACTTAATGTGTGACTTTGGCACCATCACACATGAGAAGGAAGATGTGAGTTTAAGAGACAGGTAGTGTCTAAGAAGGATACCTTTCGATATCCGATATCGATGCTATAGATGGATGAAAATATTAATGCGGATGTTAGCCATAAAATCAAATCGGACTGATTAAAGTGAAGTCAAGCATCTAACATCCTCTATGATAATAGGGTACCGTAGAAGTTAAAAGATAAGTTTTATAGAACGGATATTAGACCTGCTATACTATATGATACGAAATATTGGCCAATAAAAAGACGTCATGTTCAACAGTTGAGTATTGTATAAATACATATGCTACATTAGATTTATAGTCATATAAGAATTGATCAAGTTCGGAACAAGAATATACGTGATCGACTAGGAGTAATACCAATTGAAGAAAAGTTTATCCATTATCGGTTGAGATAGTTTGGTTATGTCAAAAAAACTCCAAAGACGCTAGTACATTGTAAACTTCTATATTAAAATAATAATATAAAGAGAGTTATAAAAAAACCAAAATTAATATAGAGAAAGACAATAAGAAAGAACAGTATATATAATAGAAATGATTAGAAATTAATTGGAGACTTTTATTAGATTTTAACTATAGACTAATTGAATGTTGTTGTTATTATTATTGTAGAATTTTCTTGATTTAGACCAAGATTTCAAAAAGCCCGAAGTGTAGATGTATCAAGATTACTAAGAAGTCTAAATAGGCCAGATTATATAGATAAAAAAATCAAGCCAAGCATGCCACTCTTCTTTAAAAAAAAAGGTGGAACTGAGGTCCGGTACAAAGTGCAACAATCTATAAATGATTTTTTTTATATTCTGTTTTTTGTGTCTATCAACATTGTGCAGCAGGAAATAGGTACTGATCCGATTCATATGAGGTGCCAACTATGTGTACGGATAAATCATATAGTAGAATGGATCTTGCCAGAGCTGGTTTCATCCCCCAAATAATGGTGCACATGTGCAGTGCACTACAGCACTGCCAATTGCATCACAGACTGCATTAAGTGGGTACTCCATAGGTAAATTTGTTTCGTTAGAATAAAAGTTTGACCAACCATTACTCTATTAAAATATATATTTTTATAACACAAAATTGATATTATTATATTTGTATTCGAAAGTACTTTCGTGTGATTATACTTTAGTGTCATATATTAATAAAATAATTGTTGGTTAAAATCTTATTCTAACAAAATAAAATGTCTTATATTTTAAAACGGAAGGAGTATCACGTATTCACATGAGCATCATTTTATTATGACCTTCCATTGATTGTTCTAAATTTCAGTAATGTATATGAACTTGATTTCTTAGTTTAACATGGACACATTAAGTTCAAACTCACGTGGCATATATGCAGCATAGCGTGAAATAAACTGAAATTTGTATAGGAGTACATGTATTGATGTACACAAACATTTGGGGCGTTCTACATTGGCATATGTGAGATAAGGTTGTAGTTCATATCTGTGTCTGTCTCTACAAGGATCACAACATTTCAATTTGAAATCCTAGGAGATTATGATCGTAGCATGGACATGGCCATCCTCCTGCGCATTCCCTAGTAGATCGTGGTAATAAAGTATATGGTAATAGTAGTTGAGTATATTCATTCAGAGCTCAGGACGTTAACGATTATAGATACAATGATCAAGCTCAGTTCCGCGGATTAGAAATAGATTTATCTAAGTGCATGATCAGTCTATGAGTCAATAGTATCCACGAAGTTCCAAATTTCCTAAATATATCACACCGCCCTGCTGGACTCCAAACTCCCCACCAATGCCATTCGGATGTGTGTCCAATGCCATTACCAAAAACAACGAACGCCCTACACAGCAGCAGCAAAACGCAGCAAAAGCTCGGGAGTGTGAACGAGGCTCACAGCACGGGAAGTGGGGAGCGGCGCGGGCAACGGTGCCGGAGCAACGAGTCTGCGACGGGGAGCCACCGCGGGGCGGCTGCCACGAGCGAGCTCGCGAGCAGCCGCTGCATGGCGATGGCGCCGCCGGCGTGCAGGGAGGGAGAGGACACCCCGGGGGCTGCTATGGTTCCAGGGAGTGGAGTCGATCACTGGTTAGCGGCTCGGCGAGCCTCCGGCCGCCTCGGTGCCCCCGGCGGAATGGGACCGGCCGACCACCGCCACCGGGAGGAGGGTTTTGGGAGAAGGGAGAAGCAGAGGGGGGAGAGAGAGAGCGGCGGTTTGGGCTTTTTGGGAGGGCGCGAGCAGGAGCTACAGCCCAGAGAGCCCAAGAGGCGGTATGGGGGTTGTGTGGCCGCGCGCTTCTCGGTGTAGTGCGCACGCTTGCCGACGTGTCTGACGTGTGGGCCACGGTGTCAAGGGCTCACGGTCCATGGGCTTTTTGTACCCTGGGCTGACTGTGGCTGGACAAGTACAACCTCAGGTGTTTTAAGCGTTTTGGTTGCTTGCATTAGCGCTTGATTGCCTTGATAAAAAAATCAAGCAACTCTCCTGCAGGCTGCAGTATCGTTGCCCCCATAATAATCCAGTGCTCCATCAGAATGTCACGGTTGATGCTAAAAAAAATTGTACAAGTGTAGCACGCCAGAAGCTCTTTGCTATGGGATGTTCGTCAATCAAGTCGGACAGGCTGCAAAACCACACGGCAGATCATTTGGTCGATGATCAACACGACAGGACTCAACCAATCATCAAGTCGTGCTGTTCTAGTACAATCTAAATCGAAACTGCATGTCTTCTTCCTCCATTCAGCTAGCATTTTCACGGTTTATATATTTGCCACCATATCAGTTAAAACTTCAGAGCACCCTCCCGTCCATCCCGTCAAGAAGGCCAGACCACATCCCCTTCACCGGCGGCAGCTGCGCCACGAAAGCTTGCCACGGCGGGTAGCCGACGCCGCTGCCACGGACGCGGCCGTCCAGCCGGAGCGAGAGATACCTGCAAAAGCGGTTCAGTTCAGCGCTGCAGAAACTTCAGTTAAAATTTTCAGACAAGTTAAGAGTAGCCAGGTACTCACACAGGGGAATCAGGTGGCACATTAGCTAGCTTCTTCTGGTCATCTAGCCATCTGCATGAAGCAGCAATCGATTTGAGTGTGAGATATATGAATTTGCATTTGAATTTTTTATTTATATGAAGAAGAAAGGAGCTAAATTTGTTCAGCTTGGCACGTACTTGGACCATTCAGTAGTGTAAACGGGAGTGAGCTGCCAAAGCCTCCGCTTCATCTTCACAACCTCTTCCTCCTCCTCCTCCTCGTCGGTCTCGTCAAACTGCAGGGACGGCGTGTTCCCGTCCGTCGGGAAGGGCACGACAAGCACGCCCCTCTCCATGAGGTCCTTCAAGAACGGCTTGCAGCGGCGGAACGACTCGGTCACGAACTCGCCAGGGCCGGCGACGATGACGAGCCGCGCGGTGCCCCTCAGATCGCCGAGGGGGACGGGCGGCCTGCCCTCGCCGGCGCGGATCTTGAGCCTGGACAGGTTCTCCTCCCGCGTGAGCTTCGCCACCTGGGCGTCCTTGGCCTTGCTCTCGCGCCAGTAGAGGAACGCGAAGACGGAGACCGCCGCGACGTCGATGCCCAGGCCCTTGAGCGTCTCCGCCGCGCTGGTCACCCTCGAGGGGCTGGACAGAGCTGGGATGAGCAGCGTGAGCGCGATGAGCCCCCCGAGCCCCCCGCTGGCCATGAACGCGAGGTAGAAGAACATCCGCACCGATCGGAAGGGGGACAGCACCTCACTCCTTATCTTGGCCATGGAGGCCGAGCTGCAAGAAACGAAGCGCACTCTCCGGATGACGACGACGAGCCCATACCCAGCCATCAAGCTCCCGAACAGAAACAAGAAGAGAGGGGCAGCAGCTACCTTACCTCGGTGCTTGGAGTGGTGGAAGGAGAAGGCTTGTTCGCCGCCGAGCAGCGCACGCCGCGGCATGCTCTGCTGCATAAGCCGGAGATCACCGATTGTGTGCAAGAAACTGGACGTAGGAAGAGGAGAGGGCTCAGAGGAGTCCGGAGGGAGACGGACGCGAGAGGCGGCGGCGGCGGCGCCATCTCTCTTCGAACTGCAGGCCGACCTGCCTGCAGACCACCACAGAGCGCTCTCGCTGAGAGTTTGCTATGGATAGTAGGATTTATTTTTCTCTGTTTTTTTTTTAATTTTAGTTTTTCGAACTGCCCCTTGATTTGTGGCGGCAATTGCAACAGCAAGGGAGTAAGGGAGAGGCCTTGGCTTGGCTACTTGGCTTTGCAGCAGCCGCATCCACTCTGCTACCAGCTGCCAGCTTTGCTAGGCTGTGCATGTGGTTGCTGAAAAGAGTAAAATCCATCCAGGTTTACCTTACCGCTCGGACCAGTGTTATCGCACCCTAACGCTAAACTATAAAAATAACTAGGCAAAAATTATTAAAAAGTTGAATTATTTTTAAATTTATTTAATTTGATGGTATTATCGTTACCTAGGTATGATAACCGCGTGGTTACACCAGTAAGAGATACCCTAAATCTATCTATATTCAGGCTAAGTACCCAATTAAGCAAATCCTGTCTGACAGAAGTAGCGGAGCGATGTGTTGGTTTTGAGTCCCGGAAACAAAACCATTGTCCAATTGCCGTTTATTACATAAAATATAACATTGTAATGTGAATGTTTCATACATCATATTCCCATATTCACATGAGTTGTCATATTTTGAAATTAATAAAGTTGCTACGTGCATTACAAAATATGATCACCTATATCATACTTTATTTATTCCCTCCATAAAAAATTATTTTTAACCCTTTAACTTTGTCTAAGAAACTTCATTGCTATCTTTTTATTCTAAATCAAAGTGTTTTATCCCTTTAATATCACTTGGCATTTAAGTAGTGATTCACAATATATTACTCCCACCTTCCTTTCATATAAGGGATTATAGTTTGTGTTAAAGAAATTAATGATAGAGAAAAAATACTATAATGTTCCTCGTTAATATAAAGACTAGAGGATGGTTAGAGATAAAATGGAGATAAATTTAAATAGTAGATGATTGATGAGGCAAATAGTAGTATATAATTCCTTATATTGTTATATAAATTTCATAATCTAGACTCTATTATATATATAAGGATGGAGGGAGTAATGAAGAAAGCTTTTGGTTTACCTATGCACTAATCTATCAACTTTTGTTCTAAAAATGGACTATTTGTACAGCGGAGGGAATAAAACTTTAACTTGAAATGATTCATTATGAGAAGAAAAAAGTGAATAGGTTTGCCTTACAAGTTAGAGAAAATCACTTCAATGTCCCTAAAAATTTAGCTGATCCTTATATACTCTTGAGTTTTGCTGATTCTCTTATATATACCTGGATTCCTTAAGTCGGTTTTACCCATGGACAAGTAAGAAATATAGAAATTTTTGTAACCTATCTTTAAAAATATACAATAAAGTGTGACTATAATTTGTTATATGAGAAAATATTATAAATTAAAATTTTAATATATACTAAAAACGTGTAGCATTTTGAAAAATGGTAAACACAACAACATAGCATTTTTATAAGATATACAACACATAGCAAATATATTCTATTACATCACAAAAATATGTTACATATACTTTTTAATAAAAAAAGTAAATATTAATTCATATCATTATATAAAATATTCTTTTCCATGAATAATACATCACACAATAAATTCATTAATATAATAGTCGCATACAATAAACTTCACTTTCAATAATATACTCCACAAAATTCTATGTTTTTAATTCAATGCATATGGAGAATTTCATAGCAATTAAACAGTTAGCTAATGATCAATTGACAAAAAGAATATGTAGGGGATGAAAATCAGAACTTTGGGTATACAAGACAGTGAGCAAAACTTACGTATATAAGGATTGATTAAATTTTTAGAGGTATAGAAGAGATTTTCTCTAAAAGATATCATCATGATACTTATTAGTTATTTTTTATAAAACTAAGACTTAAAATTTTAAAGGTTTGATCTAATCTTATTATAAAAATATTTTTTGGTGACAGGAGGAACTATTGTACTAGTACTTCTGTTACAACTTACAAGACATTCGGTAAAAAGCTGGATATCTGAAGAACAAACTTGGGCCTTGACATTTTCTCACTAGAATTGATTTTTGAAAAACAATTAGCGCAGTAGAAGCCCAGTTAGAGGCGCTGTGAATCAATCCAAACCCAACGCTACATCTTCGACAGCACGGCCAGATCGGACGCACGGGGAGCATCCGCCGCGAGCCCCGCACGCACGCCGGCCGTAAACCATTCCATGGCGAGTGGCGGCAGGCACATCGGCACGGCGATCCCACCTTCGGCGGTGGGCATGTGGAACGTGGCCAGCGTCGTCGTGGCCGGGCCACCGAACAACGGCCGGCCCCACCCGAGGTCCACCTCGTGCAGCGGCGACTTCGTCAGGTCGGTCACCAGGAACGTCCGCGCCGTCGTGAACCGCGGCCTCCCGCGCAGCACCAGAGTGTCGGCGGCCGACTGCGCGTAGCCTTCGGCCATGGTGCGAGCCCTCGCAGCCGCGATCAGTTCCACCGCGCGGGACAGCGGGCCCGAGCAGAGCTCGCCGGCCGTCGTCCGCGCCACGCCGAACGTGAGAGCGTTCCCGTAGAAGCCCTCAGGGAGCGGGGTACGGCCGCGGCCGCGGCCGTTCACGACGAACATGAACCGCACTTCGTCGCCGGGCCCGTACCCGAGCGCGGCGGTCCGGCAGCGCCACGTGAACGCGGAGAGGAGCAGGAACCGCGAGCACCGGGGCCTCAGGCGAGGCGGGAGCTGGTCGCGCAGCGCTGCGATGTCGTCGGGATCGAAGTGGAACTTCCGGTGCACGAGCTCGTCGCCTGGACGGAGCTTGTCGTTGACCTCGTCGGACTCGGGCTCGTACTCCGGGTGGTGGAACGCAGGATGCGGTGGGTCGCGCGCGTCGAGAAGCTCCCTCGCCCACACCGGCCAGACGCTGGGCGTTGCCATACCCTTCGCAAACTCGCCGACGGCTTGCAAGAACTGCGTGATTCCCGCCGCGTCGACAAGGTTGTGGCAGATCTGGGTGCCGAACACGAAACCGCCACACTTCAGCCTCGTCACCTTCATGTCATCATGAGCACGTCACGTTCTCACGTACAAATGGTCCAAACATTGCAAGCTTTGTTCCAGTTTTAGGACGTACCTGCACGTAGAGTAGTGGTCGGTTGGTGACGACGGCGGAGTTGCTCTCCGGCAGGCAGAGGAGCTCGCCGGCGCAAGGGATCGGGGGCCACAGCGCGTCACCGAACTCCTCCAACGCCACGTCGGCGTCGGCCTCGACGAACGAGACCCCCTCGCCTGTGCAGTCCACAACGAGCTTCCTACCGGGCAGCTCCCGGATCCTCCCGGCGATCGGGTAGTAGTGCACGAGCGCCGCCGCCAGCGCGTCGCGGATGACCCTGGCCGGTTCGTCGCCGCCGGACCGGTAGAAGTAGATGACGGAGCGGTAGAACCGGAAGCTGCCCTGGTCGTCGATGTCGGAGAGTCGCATGAGCCCGCGCGGCGTCGCCCCGGCCGGCGCCACGAGCTTGGGGTCGCCTCTGCGCGCCGTAAAAGCCAGTGACGACGCGGCCATCGTCGTCGGGGAGCTAGCTTAATTAACTCACGCACACGGACACTCTTTCACCGGCCGGAAATGGCTCACGTACACGTACGTGTTTCCTCATATTACGCATATGCATCCATGCCAGATATAAACAGCAGGGGTGTCGGCTCGCGCGCTGAAGTAGGGAAGAAGAATTCAGCATTTCCGCCTTCTCTGACCGTGCTCAACTTGTTACTGTTCCCCGGATAGTTTGGTCGCTGCATGCGCCGTTGAAACGTCGTTCTTTCTCGGTCCAAACTGGGTTGTTTCTAGCTATTTTTGTTCTTTTATGGCTAACGCCGGGTAAAGAATGCACCAGCGAGACGCCGGCTGGTTAGAAATTCCCCGGTCGGAGTCTCGGAGAGTGCACCGGTGAGACGCCATCTGGTTAGAACTTCCTCGGCCGGACTCGGTGTACGTGCAGTGCATGCGTCCAGATGGCGAGACCGGACAGTCCACGTAACGACGATTTCTCCAACTGGTCGAGCACGGTGTTACTCAGTCAGTCAGTCCCGCACCAACCCGAACCCATTTTTCAAAAGCTTGGGTTCCTGCAGCCAGTGCAGTTCTAAAGATGATCGTTCGAGTGTTGGAATTCCTGATTTATTAGCTAATCGGATCAATTGCAGGTGGCGCACCCAATCAAGTTTTGAATATTATACTGGATCGCCAGATCCAGGCCGACAGGCTTTGTACCCTGGGCACTGCTCAGTTCAGTATCGCACGAAGTTTTTTTTAACGAACCGGTATTTAGAGTATACCAATTTTATTGAATATGACATAGGCAAAATGAGTTATAGGGCAAGAAGATTTCGAGCTCTGAAAACATATTGATTGTCTTTAAAAAGTTGACGTAGAGTAGTGCTTAAGCTCGTACGATCCACTGGCCATGGCCGTGCTCCAATGCTTCAAGCTCACATCGGGCTCAGCGCCAACACGGCGACGGCCTCCGGTGGCGAGAGGGCACCGCTTGAGCTGAGTCTTCTTGCCCAATGGCAACCAATTAGTGCGGACTGCGGCGATTCATGCCGCCGCCGCCCGCCGTCGGTGGAATCATATACCTTCGGCCTGATTCAGCATCAGGTGGACAGCCTGCACCCGCTCCTTGCAAAGAACTACTGGCCTGATCCCAAGCACCGGTGTGTTTAACTTCATCACTGGCTAGGGCTGAACCTTAGCTGCTCCCGGAGTGATGAAATCACTGACATGGTAATCTAACTACTCATCAGAGAAACTTGACGTTTTATCAAGTTTTTAACAAAACCCACTGTGCTGGTAAGACATATGCTCGCTCAATTCTGTACAAAAGGTGCAAACTTTGTATGAGTTCAGAGTTAAACATGAACACATAATGCTTACATATGGTCCGAAACATATCAGAAACCCCAGAACGTCAACCGAGTTTTGGGGTAGAATGGGAACTCCACTAGGCAAAACCAACTACTAGAACCAGGTTGACAGCTGAGAATTCACACCAAGCAATTCCAACGGAGTCATACAGTAAAACGAAAATGGGCCAAAAAGAAAACTAAGTCTCTCCATGAAGCTACACTTTACTTTCTTTGTACAGTGTAAGCACTAAGAGGTACAAAAAGAAAACACTCATTAACACTCATCATGCTGACCAAAGAAAAAGAGAAAAGGAAATACATAATCACACAAAGAGAAAAAGAAAGGCAGGAGCTCCCTACACAAGGGGGGCTTTGTTTATACTATACACATGCACAAACAAATGAAACCCAAAAATGCACCCCTGCCAAACAGGTATTCATACAGAACAGAAATAATAACAGGGCGTTGTGTTACACCTTAGGTCATTGATTAGCATCGATTGGAGCGCCAGACCTTGCTTGTGAAATCCGGTTTGCATAGATAGTTACAAGGCGCAGCTGCGTGCTGTTAAGCCCTTCCAAATACGGGACAAATGCTTTTCCAAGCATGATGTAGATATCCACCAAGCAGAACACGACAGTCTAAAAACATGAAAATAATAGTCAGATATGAACAACTGGGACAATGCATTACGAATAGATTCGTGGTGACAATGCAAGAACAATAACAGGTTATGAGATATTTAGAGGCTTAACCATTCTAGGGCATGCCAGAAATTAGAGTTACAAAGAGACGTATGTGGAGACTGTAGCAGATACAATTAACCCTTTTTTTTGAAAAGGAAAGAGGTGCTCCCTCCCCTGTTTCCATTACCAGAAACGGTCAGTATTCAGTACAGAAGATAGAGCAACAAAAAGGAAAAAAGAGCATTCCCCCAGACTGCTGCCTAATGCAAAGCAGATACAATTAACTATAAAGCAAAGTAACAATGGAAGCTGCCGGCTGAACTAACTTCAATACCAGCACATTAAAATGAATAGCACTGTAGTAGATGCCAAACTAGAGAAGAAAACCTTATCTGGTATCAGCTTCAAACTAATCTCCATTCTGCCATATCCTAAGTTCGTAATTTAGGACATTGGATGTTCCAAATAACCAGGGGAGCTCAAAGATTATTGTGAAAACATTTCAGTGGGCAAGAACACAGACGCTAATGGAACTAGTATCATCTCTGGGCAGTGGACAGAGTGGTTTAAATTCAGAAACAATAGGAAATAGGAATTTCGAGGTGGTATCCCTAATGTATAGCATGCTTGTCTAAGTGAATTGTTAGGATTCTATTCCACCAGCCTCTTTTCTACAGCTCCTATACCACCCAATGCCTGAATGTCCTTAGAAGTTAGTCCAGTTAAAGTTAGTCCAATTGGAACTTAAAACATGGAGCACAATTCCACAGTAGCTACCTTTATAAAATCCTCATAGCTCCAAATTTTCAGAGAACTAGAAAGGCACTATGAAAAACTACAGAAGAACTATATCATGACAAGAGCTACGGTATTACTGTATTAGTACTTACCTTTCGAACATCAGGGCTTTGGTTACTAAAAGCATCAAACAGGGCTGGCAGAAATGTGGGCAACTGATTCATCAATTCCTCCTCAGAAAGCCGTCCAACAAGCTGCAAGATTATCCCAAGACCACCAGCAGTCAACAACAGTTGCTCAAAATGTGTTAGTTTACCTGTTTTTAATCAGAGACACAATGCATAGAGGTGTGCAGTTAAAAACAGATCACACAATTCATTTATTCAAATACATCTGATTCCTGATGTCTTTCTATGCAGGGCATAAATTTCCAAACACATGATTAGTTCATTGGCCACCATTCTTTGGTATATATGATATACACTCGACATAACACCATATATGCTTAAACAACAGGTTGAAGAATTCAAGAAAGGGACATCTACAATCCACTAAACCATAACATTGAACACTAAAGCAGTCAATCAGCTTAACATCAATGGTGAATACTTACCAGAGTACCCAAAAAAAATATCATAATATAATCATGGAACTGGGAAAAAAAGCACTTGAACAAGAGATTAGGAAATCTAACTAAAAGTGTAATACATTAGTTTTGGAGGAGCAAAATAACTGGTAGGACAACTCAGCAAATAGAGTAATTATATTATAAATTGATGCTATTTGCAAAAGATCAGATATGTAAAAAACATATAAACTCCACTAAAGAACCATGCCACCATGAAGTAAACAGGGAAAAAAACTCCATATGAGATACCTTTGTCAAGGAGTTGATACACACAACAAGTGTCTTTTCATCATCACTAACTAATAGAGGCACCACAGCCTGCAGTGGAAACAAAAACAATGAAAATTAAGATAAATTCAATTATACTTAGTAGAACAGGAAATAGCAGTGGCACATAAGACATAAGAGATAGATAGTGCATACAGCAAGACATCTGAAAGGATCATATTTTGCTAACAGAACATTTAAGCACTGGTTTGCCTCGTTTGAAATCTGCAATGCCAAAAAGAATATTAACACTGAAAGGACACCAGGAGAACAGCTCTACAGGTAATAATGTGGAAAACAAAGGCATGCATACCTTTCCCACCATGTCTTTGGTAACATGCAGAAGTTTCTCCAGAACAATTTCAATAGATTCTTCCATAGCTCCTCTCTGATAGCACAATAATCATCAGTAATCAGCAGTAACAACCAATTAACTAGCTTAACCTGTTCATGACGACACATTGTGGACAGACCTGATTGTTGAGCATCTCAGCAACTAAAGACAGAGCGATCTCCCTAGTAGATGAATCAGAATCATCCAGCACCTCAAGCACAGCTGTTAAGATCTGATTGAAATACTGTTGTACAGGTGAAGGATCGTAATTAGAATGCAATGGTATAGATTGAAAATTTACAGATTTCTATCCAAAGTTCATCTAGAGATACAAGGAAGTAAACTTGCTTGTCTCCAATCTTCAAGCTAAACATGGGTTTCTTTCTTTTATTATGGGGAAAAATTGCTTCTTTTGGCATAACCAAACATCATTGGCAAACATTAAATCCAAGTACTGGATGGATTTGTAGGACAGAACCAGACAAACTGACCAAGTGCAAGTGTGGCTGTAATAAGACAAATATGGTCACCTAAGAGCGCTCTTTAGTTTTACAAGCAAACATTGCCTTCCGAGGTCCAAACTACTTTTAAAAAGATGAAAAAAGGGGCAAAAAACCATGATTTTAACAGATGTTTGTCCAGGAGGACAGGCAAAACCAAGAAAAGGGCAAGAAAGGCAAGTAGTTAGCATGAGGAACATTTCATAAAAAAACATCAAGTTGCAAACCTTAGCCCAAATGGAGATGTCATTATCAACAGAAGCTTTAACCAACTGCTGTAATGCTTCCCGCTTTTCCAGGCTTGAAGCTTCAGTACCATTGCTTATCTAAAAAAGTGAGAAACAAATTAGTACTTGATACCTATTTTAGGGAAGAAGAAAAAGGCGCCAAAAACAAAAGGTAGTGAAAGGAATTTTTGTTGGTACCTGATGAAGAAATTGTGGAATGCTCAGCCAGTTGTCAGCATGTAGACTAGTCTTTATAGAACTAAGGTTCACAGCAATATCTTCCTCTTGAACATTTTCTTCAGCAGTAGAACCAACAGCATTATGCCCATCAGAAGCAAGACAATGGCTGAAATCTAAGCGGGGAGTACTGATAGCAGTTTCATCATCTAAGGGCGCATCAGTTTTTTCAGGATAGTTTGGCCAAGAACGAGCAGCTTCCACAAGTGAGTTAGTATTATTCTTTGATTCTCTACTTCTAGTTAAAAGAAGTTCACTTCCAGTGTCCAGTTCCAAGCTTTGACTAGTATGATCTACATTCATATCAGAAGTAGTTCGTGTCATAGGGGCATTATGCAGTGTTGATTCTTGTACTGAATTCATCCTTTTACTCCCTTCAGCATCAAGGGAACTAGAGGAATACCGCCCAAACGGATAGCTCTTCTTTGATGTTAGTGCGTAACCATCTTCGGAAGAAGTTCCATAATCTGCTTGATCATAAGATTTGGGACGGGGGCGATCTTTCTTGCTCTGTAAGCAGTTCACCAAATCAACTTCAATGCGAGGTGTGTATTGCTTCAGTGCACGCCTCAAGAGGTTTTGCTCCTCAACAGATAAACTCAGGATAAAATTTAGCACTGCTGTTGAATCAAAGTGAGAATAAACAGATATGATACCAGAAATGGATGCCTCCTTCAATTTTGCATTTTTTTCATGAACTAAAGGTGCCAATTTTGAAAGCCACAGTTTAAGGAAGCCACTGTTACAATAGCCTTCAGAATCTACAGTGCACTTGCTGAACGATTTATTTGCGAACTCAAGAACAGCCAACTTTGCCTTTGGGGACCTCTGTTCATCTAGTGAGCGCACTAGGGCAGGTAGCAACATATCAATCGCATATGTTCGCCCAACAATGTCCAAGGTTGATGAACATGGTTTTTTTACCAGTTCTTTTGGATCAATAAGCCGGGAAAAGACATATGGCAGAATTCTTTCAACGTAGCTCTCGATCGGCTTCTTGCAAGCTGGAATAAGCTCTGCAAGTGTAGAAAAGACAGCTTGTGCAACCTTATGATGAGGGTCATCCAAATGGCGAAAAAACAGCTTCATGACCTTTTCAAAATTTTGTGTAATTTCTTGAATACCTCTCTGGCCTTGTTGCAGAAGATTCCGAATAAATTCAAACGCCGAGACTCTCACTACCCAATCTGAAGTAGGGCTGAGACCCTCAGATAGGGCATCATTTAGCGAAGCCAGAGCATCTGTATAACAATTAACCTCACCCGACTGTACTTGGCTATCATCAAAGCTGTGTCTGCTGCTGGCAGAAGCCCTTGACATTGCTTGCTTCCTTAGAAGAGGTCTCTGGAAATTCGGTACATGGTTATTACGTGAATCTCTGTGAATGGCATCTCTGAAGGGCATATCAACATAGTTTTGCATTTGAGGAATTCGCCTAGTTGACCGGATATTGCTATTCTCATCCATGCGGCGGCCTCCTTGTGGCCTCTCCAAAGACCTTCTTGGATAAGGCAGCGATAAGCTCGACATGGACTCAGATGATATATTACCAAGGTATGGTGATCTTGATCGCTCCCTTGTGCCCAACTGAGTTGTCATTGACTCCAAAAGGCAGGAACCTCCATTTTGTGCACTAGCACTTGTGGTGCTAGGAACAGATGAGTCCAACATTGCTGAATTCTGCAAGGATAGATGATTTGAAGCTGTTGCTGCAAGCTGAACAGGAGGATCACGAGATGATGGAGGATCAACCCCTGCACTAGGATTAAAATCAAATAAGAAACTGAATTTTACTATCATAGAAAAACATAAGAAGATAGTATTGTCAATCAATCACCACGAAATACATGAGAAAAGGCTATTTCTACTACTTAACAGTAATTGACAACTAAGCAATTAAAATAATACCAAGATCCAAGCTAGTTGAGCATGTAGCTAAGATATTTTGCCTATGTGCTATGCTTACACCTTTCAGCAAACTTTCAATGGCAGAAACCTTTTCTTTGCTCGAGTTAAGTACACTCTCTAGGCTTCTTTCAGAGCCTCTTCCAATAGTCTTTGACTGTGATAAACGAAGATCGTTTGATGAAAAAGATGAATATGAAGAAATAGCAGCACTTTTGTCCACAGCAACAATAGCTGAAGTGCCATATCCAAGTGCACCTGTACCACTTGCATGTGATAAAGCACGAGAAGGCTGTGCAACCCTCTCACGAAGAGAGGGCGAAGCATACCGCTTGTGCACACCACCATCTTCATCATTTATTGTCTGCATCATTTGTAGTTATACATTTAAGTGTGAGGGCGTGCTTATTTGTAGAGAGGTTGTAATAGGGGGGAGACACAAGATAAGCAGAATGATATACCCTCTGTATAGCAGGATCAAAAGACAAAAAAAGCCGACGTGAACGCTCAGGCCATGTCTTTGCAAACAGTCTATAACAACTTCTTGCAGTCGCACGGACCTGGAATTGTAAAAAACATAACAGAAAAACAATCATCATGACTATTGCCGAAAGAACAATAATCCTCATAAAAACTGATGCTCCCTTGATTAAAAGCAGCATAGTGATATAATAGTTTCATCCCCCCTTAATCAATATCCAGGTACAATAGCATGTATCAAAGATATAAATATTGACACAGAACATGGGCCTGCCATTTGCTATGTAACCTATAATATTCTCCCTGGCTACCTTTGTTTTTCAACGCGAGAGTAGCACAGCCAATCTAATTGGTCACGATGGTCATATCATAATAGTAATCATGCGCAGTGTATCAAAAGTCAGCCAACTCAACCGATTATACAATCGCATGTATGGAAGCAGTGGCAAGAACGTCACAAATCAGTCTGTCTGAACGGCATTTACATCTCCAACGTTGAATTGGTTGTCTAGTCCACTTAATTAGCTGTTTATCGTATAATCATTCGATTATTGTCTGATTTGACTTTTTTTGCGGGGGATTTAATTGATTGCTTGCTGTAATCAAACATCATTAGATGTTATTTAATATCATATAATGTTCAATAAATCCATCTATTGTATCAGTCAGTAACAAAATTATAGTTTTATGAGTATAATCACAAGGGTAATACAAGTGTATTTTATTATTTTGATAATAGAGCATGTTCAAATATCTCTAGAACCATAACAAATTATCAGTATATTAATATTAATGTGAACACCAAATACCCGTATAATTCCGATTAATTGTTCGTATTCCGATTAATCACTTGATGGTACCCCATCTGTTAGAACCCCGTTTTTTGTCTTTTACAACACTGATTATGTGCCAACTAATGTTGCCACACTTGCCTAAGTTGAAGCTATTAAAATCTTAGCCACACTATGGCAAAGTCTAAGGGAATCTTGCTACACTTTTCAGAGTCGTTACATATAGGACCTAATTTGTTGAAAAGGAATCTTGCCACAAATGTGGCTGCAACTAAACAGTTGCCAAGTTGATTACATTTGCCTAAACTTAGGCATGGCAAACTGTGGCAAAGTGTAGTTGGCAAACAAACACCCCACAACTCATGTATCTAACAGGTTCCTGAGGATCAGATTGTTATTTTTTAAAAAAAAATCAAATTATGAACAGAAAATAACATGAATTCCTCATACAAGCAAAAAAAATCCATATGCACAATTGAAAGACAACGCAGACTAGATGCTATATGAAGAAATTTTTTTCATTCTTTGTGTGCAGCGGTATTAAAAATTGAACAATTGTTTTCAGTAGCTGCTTTGGTTCTAAAACAAAGATAAAGTGGGTGAGCCATGGTACGCATTCAGTAAACAGATCCTACCTCACTCATCGCATCTGCTACACAGAACTTTATTAGATCTTCATATAAATTAGCTGAACGTTGTATCTCCGGGCCATCTGCCCAATACTCCAATACTAGAAGTGCGTACTCACAACACCTAGTACAGTAGATAGTAAGCTTCAAGGCTTCAGCAGATTATATACATGGAAACAGGAAGATAACATAGACACACACATACCTAGCACGGAGGACTGCACTTCGGTCATTCTTTGCTGTATCAGCTATGCGAGGAAGAATTCGTGCAACCTTGCAGTTCCGTAGAATCTGAAATATATCTAATGTCAGCACTGAGGTAAAATGAATTATAGCAACACAAATATATATATTCAAAAAAAATAACTCACAGTTTTTATGCATGTATCAGCTGATTCAGCAATGACAAGCACCGTTATGACAACAAGCTTGAAAAGCATCTGAAAAATTCAGAGATATGTTAGATTTATTGAAACAATATAAGGAAGAATAGAAAACGTGTCCGTATATACCGGAATAAATAGTTCAGCACATGGCTCAAAGTCACCAAGGAGTTCTTTGGATAGTACATTTAGTAGATGGCATGCCTGGGAAAAAAGGAAGATGGTGAGGAAGGTTTGACCGTAAGTAAATTCATCCTGTGAAATATTCAGCTCAATTTGGACAATAAGGCAGGGGAGAAGAAGCATTGTTGGAAGTGATCACTACTGTACTTACCAAAAAGAAAAATTGATGGGTAAACAACGTACCTGTTTTACAATGCTAGACCGTCGATCAGACAGCTGAGTTGATAGAGGTGGAACCAGCTGCTTCAAGAGCATAAGAAATGATGGATAATCGATAGCACCTGGCCAGACAAAAAAACATTTTAAACTAATCATACAGGATCATATTAGCAATTGATAAGGAGTTATTTGTTCATAACGAATGACATAGTTTGATGTCAATGATGAAGGCTTAGAGCGAAAATTTCAGTTATGTCATCAAGATATTCAATTCCATAGATCTTTTGTTGAACCAATATCACTAAACTGACAGATGATAATTTATTGAAGGATATTGCAGTAGTTTTCTAAAGACGTAATTCCATTTACTTCATTCCACTGAAAATTTCAAGAACATGAAATCAATTAGGCTGATGCATAGTTATCAGCAAATATATGGACAGTAACAGAACTTTTCCATCTTGGACATCCTAGCAATGAGGTATCCTCTCTGGATACAAGAAAAGTTTCCACACTACAAAGTCTCTGCACACAGGTAATCATTAACAATCATAATTGCATGAAACATTGTCAAGGAAAGTAGCATATAGGTGCAGAACATCAACCTCCATACACCAGAGCTTCAATCCTTTGCATGGCAGCAATACGTAGAGACCAATCCTTTTCTGGAACAAGGGTAGCTGCAATCTTCTCAAACTCCCGAAGTAATTCTTTCTCTGAGTGAACTCTTATTGGCTCCACTGGTTTTTCTGTTATATCCATGTCCCCTGAAAATGAAAAAAAAACTACAGTGCATGAGGAAAAAAACGTGGTATATGTATCACAGGTGGAAAATATCAATCATAATTTAGATCCAAATTACAACAGATTTGCTGTCAGAGGGCCATTAACTTCTCAGATAGTACCAGTTTACTGTGGTGCATCGTATACTCAACAGAAAGATTCAGGGAAGACAACTCAACCATATGCCTCCACATTACATATTAAATAAAAGTAGTACTAAACTAAGAAAAAGTATGTAAGAGCATTTGGACTGACAAAAAACATATGCACATCAACATACGAAAGAGATTGTCAAAGTTACAGATCATTTTCATAAGAACTGGTGTGCATGTAATAAGCTTGTATCAGTATCACTGTTGTGTACCATATGACTGATAAATGTATATAGCATTAGTAGAGCCGCTAGGTTTCAAATTTGAGGATGTGCTTTGTGTTATGTCATACTAGTGTAGGACAGTGGCCCATGTAGATTCTTTTTCTTTTCTAAACAAATATTTTGCCTTACTGTATTGCCAGATCTTACCAATGTATCAGAAAAAAAATCATATCTTGTCAAATAATCTCTGGAAGTTAAAATTCTGTTCAACCCAATTATATTTCAATATCAGTACAGGCAACATAAATGCAACTCAAGAACTGGAATTTTATTTTGCTTGCAAACTGAGAGTATAAAGTTGGCAACAAAAGTATGTTTTGTGCAGCTTCTTCATGGCTGACTACACCTTAGGATCATACACGGTAAAAGCATTTATAGCATCTACGAATGTCCATCAAGATACAGAGAGAGAAAAGGAAGGGCATCTGAACCTAGATTTGCTTCAACAAATTGCCCCTATTGGAATGAAAATATATCCAAACGCCCATGTAAATTTCACTGGAACATAGAACTTACCTCCAAATAATGTACTTTCCCTCGGTGTACTTTTTGTCCTTGGGCTGCCTCTTTTTGGATTGACAGATCTAGATTCGACAGCCCTATATTGCACAGTATTACCATCAGATGTGGGAACCTTTGGTTCTATTTTTTCCAATCTTGAATTTATCTCTCTTAGCTGCAGGCATCAAACAATATAGATTAGGATATTCTACACCTAACCTGGCATTCCTTCAAAAAACATGGACTCATAAGAACACAACCATCTACAGTAGCGCTACTACAAACCTACTGCTCCAAAATTACCAAATGTATAACAGTGGTAATACGTCTATCATAGTAAAAGGTGTCATATAAACTGCCAATGAAATGAGCAGAAATGTATGAACTGTGGTTGCATAATAAAATAGTTCTGGGATTTTTGCCCTCTGACTCTAGTGAGTAAAAGGAGCTCCTAATGAGTAAGACAATTTGGCACAAATAACTAGATGACCAAACATATTACCATGTATGGAGGTAGGTTATGGCGCTGCAACTCTTCATGGAACTGAGATCCCATATGCTTGTACATCTCCTGCAGTCAAACACAGAGCATGAAACTGAAAGTAACATAGGTGGAAAAACATATAAAGCATTAGCTGAAACAAGTGTATATGGTTTGAAGTCAGCTAACCTCAATACAATATATAGCAGCATCTCGAACACTTTGATTCGAATCATTCATCAATTTCAAGACCTGTAAAACCCAAAAAATATTAGCAAGTCTATCTACTAAAAATAAAGTAGAACATATGCACAGGAGAAAACTACCAAATGAAGCATAGACTTACAGGTGAAAGAAGAACTCGTTGCAAGGGGAGCTCAGTTGAAGCAAAAAGCCCAACAGCAGTTGCCACTGTCCGTACAAACTCTTCTCGGACCCTCCAACTCTTGTGAGACCATGCATAACTTCCAGCTCTTTCAACTATGATTGTTGGTGAAGAAACCTGAGATGCAGATAGAATTAAAATGTTGTCCGCTAATAATTCAAAACTTAGAGAATAAGGCAAACATGTTTCGATTGGTACTTTGAAGTCATAGAATGAATGTACAGAAGTAATAAAACGTCTAAAAATGGTGTGCTAGCATTATATAAATCAACATTGACAAGTAAAAGAGAAAAAGGCTATACATTGTAACACCGAAAGATAAGTATATAAACACAAAAGCACAAAAATGAAAATCTTTGAATGTGAGCCAGCGACGTATTTGGCTATTGAATCATCTCGTCTGAAAAAGGTCAAAGCCAATACATGCATGGAAGAAGAACAAAGTTCACTTATATCCCACATTTTAACATCAAACCTGAAAACAGGTGCTCCCTGCAAATTAAATTTAGTTTGTTGATCAATTCTGATATTACACCTGTCGATTTATTATGATGTGCTGGACAATTTCAGTTTTCTCAATTCAGTTCAGCTGTGCAGGTGCAGCTCAACATCCCCACGAACGAATCGAACTACTCAAGACAAGCCCACGAGATGTCAAATGTGTTCCTTATCTAACGCTAACTCGCATTTGCAACTCCATCCAGTTTCCAAACAGAATAAAAAACAACCAATGAGATTACAGGTAACAGGAAGACGGACCTCCATGAGGGTGATGAGGAGCTGCCGGGCGGCCTCGCGGACGGGCTGCTTGCTGTCCCCGAGGCGCTCGACGGCGGCCGGGGCGAGCGCATTCAGGTGGATCTTAAAGTGGTCCCCCGCGACGACGGCAGCGGCGGAGAGCGCCTGCAGCCCGCCCTGCGCGACCCGGAAGTTGGCATCCCGTATCAGATCCATGCAGGTGTCCACCAGAGCCGTGACCTCCGCTGCCGTCAGCCCGCGCCGCGCCGCCGCGTCCAGCGCCTCGTGCAGCCGCTCCACCCCGGCCAGCCGCTCCTTCGTGTCCTTGGCGCGCGCCGCCTCCAGCGCCGCCTCCATTCCCGCCCACCTTCGCTCCCCGGCGGGTCCCCCCACTACAGCGCGTGCAACCAACCAACCCTAGGGTTTCGCAGCCCGGAGGCGAGCGGCGATGCGAGGCGGAGGGGAGTGGCCGGATCTGAGGCGGGCGAAGGGGAGTGCGAGCGCACAGCGACACGAATGCCAGGGTGGTTGGGCCTTTGGGTGGCTTTGTTGCATTCGCACCCCTGGATTTTCGTAACCTTGCACTTTTAGCCCCTCTGGTTTGCAACCCTGAAGCGTGAGCTGGGCTCTCTGACCAGTGGGCCCCTCTACGAACTTTGATACGACTTTTGGCCATAATTTAAGCAGCGGCACATATTTTTCTTTCCTCTGTTTGAACTCTGGTTCTTTTGTTTTGTCGCAGCGTCCATACAGGAGTAGTAGTACTGCTACTACTACAGTCCGAACTTGCTGTTCTTTTGCATACAAAACATGACAGAGTGTCGCAATCAAACAGTGCCAAAGATCATTCGTACCGTGATGATGGCGCCTCGTCGCCTATCCCGGGTTTGGTTTAATTCCTCATCAAAGCACCAATCACCTAACGTGAATGCTTGCCTGCCTTCTTGGTTGAATTCAACAGGAGCAGGAAGTAGGAGTACGTACAGACGTACAATATCACCAAATCAGGTCAAAAAATCCAGCTATTTCAGCAGACGAGCAGCCTACAGTACTGGCAAGCAACAGCTACCGCCAGACGTTACACTTCAGTTAATATTATCCTGATGAGCTAACACACTGCCTTCATTTCGATCACGTCGCTTCCCAGAAAAGGACGAAACGAACAGAGAGCCCCTGGAATTAATTTCACGTATCCAAACCTCAAAGTCTGAAACATCTACAGAACTAAAAAAAAGCTGTGCTGCACTGATGCACAGTTGAGCAATCTCAGTTCAGGAAGCGACTATAAAACGTCAAAATTTTCAGTTACATTGCATTGTCCTAAGCTGAATTAAGCCAGCTTACCGATGCTTCAAGGGAGTGCAAGTACAGGTTGGCTCGAGTTACTTGAAATGATTATGTATTGAAGCCTGAGAGAGTGATAGGAGGAGCAGCAGACGCCATCATTTTTATCGGCTCGCTTTCTCAAACAGTGGGGGCACTCGTGCTGCCGCACGCCATCAATGATCCATCCAATCTTGATATCCCTTTTACTCCCAGCTGCAGCATGCTTGCCTTTACCCCACGAGGTCTCAGTCTGGACTACGGAGGCTGGAGAGGCACACATGCTCCGCGTCGGCGTGGCTGGGCTTCAGCCTTCTGCTATGGATGGCAGCATCCAGTGTGCAGCTATAGCCGCCCGCAGATCGTTTCTCTCATGACTGGAGCGAAAAAGGTGAGCAAGAAAGAGACGAGACGCGATCTGTTTTGCAAAGGCTCATCTCGGGGTGGAATGTGGTACAGCAGTTGCTTCATTTTTTTCAAAAAGTTTCGTAGGAAGTTGTCGCTACGATCCGGACTCCAGAGTCCAAACGGGTGGCACGGCATGTGGAGAGCCTGGTCCGATCACTTCACTTGTAGTAAAAAGGGTTAAGACCAGCACATTTTCATGGCGGGAAGGAAGACTGGTTGAGTCGATCGACAAGCAGTAAACAGCACGACGATTTGGGCCTCATTATGGCCCACCGATAAATGGACTTACATATTCTAATGGACCTTTTTTGGGTTTAAAGGGTCTCGTACAAAAATTTCACGGGCTGAACCGGGAGATTTTCCCCGCTCTCTGTGGCACAATTCTGGGCCTCGATTTGGCCCACCAAGAAATTGGTAGCGATCGTACCTACAGGTCTACGTCGGCCGTTTCGGCTAAACCGGCTGGGCCTTCGCCCAACGAAATTACGTGGCATGCCGATCACGAAATGGACCTACATGACGCACAAACGTGGGCCTCAGTTTGGCCCATCACGAAATTACGTGGCATGCCGATCAATGGACCATACTAGGTCGGCCCATTGGTAAACTCACCACAACAAGCGTGTCACGTCACGGCCCAGAGCCGAACGGCCACCTAATGCAGATTCAACGGCCTTGCGTCGTCGTCAAGCTCTGGATCTTCGCGACGAGAGCTCACTGCTCACTGCTAAGGAGGTTCAGAAACGGAACACAACATCAACATGGCGAACACAGTTACACGGTTAACAGACAGTTAAAACTCTGCAGCAGCATGGCGCGTTTAAAGCTGGTCCCGATCGAGTAGAAGAAGAAAAAAACACAAGCGCGTGCAAGCAGTGCGTCGACACAGTGACACACTGATGCAGATCAAACGGCACAGTGCACATATGCGTGAGTCTAGCAAGTCGCTCCAATGATAGAGAGCTGGCCCGATCTGGATCGAGAATAGACGAGCAGTTATTATGAACTCATCACTGTTGTTACAGCAACGCTGGCGCAGCGAGACCGACCGAAGAGATTAATAGAACAAGTCGTATAACTGGTATGTTAAAAATATAATTGTATTATAATTATAGTAGTTTGTATTATAAAAAGAGTCTAATTATAAATTAGTAATTATTTATTTTGAATTTTGAAATTAAATTAACAAGATATTAAATGAGAGTGTAGAAAGTGTACAGTAACTATGAATATATATATACAGCCTAGGCCAGTGGTCTATCTAACAACCCCCGCAGTCACAGCGGGAGAGAAACGGACGTAGAGACTGGACCGAAAACTGGTGAACAAAGACGTGGGCAGGCCTTTAGTCATTATATCGGCAAACTGATGTGCCGATGGTACATGGAGCACCCGAACCTGTTCTAATACAACCTTGTCACGGATAAAATGAATATCGATCTCGATGTGCTTGGTGCGTCGGTGATGGACCAGGTTGACGGTCATATAGACGACACTGACATTGTCACAGTAGACGACGGTCGCGGTGGAGAGGGGTGCACGGAGCTCCTGGAGAAGCTGGCGAAGCCAGCAACACTCGGCGACGGCGTGGGCGATGGCGTGGTACTCGGCTTCAGTGCTGGAGCGGGACACTGTAGTCTGGCGTTTTGAGGACCAGGATACGAGAGTGTCACCGAGGTAAACGCAGTAGCCGGACGTTGAGCGTCGAGAGTCGAGGCAGCCTGCCCAGTCCGCGTCGGAGTACGCGGTGAGGGAGTCGATGGGGCTGGAGCTGAGATGCAGCCCGCTGGAGAGGGTGCCCTTCACGTAGCGTAGGATGCGCTTGAGCAGCGCGAGGTGAGGTTCGCGCAGAGCGTGCATGAAGAGGCACACTTGCTGGACAGCGTACGTGAGGTCTGGTCGGGTGAGTGTGAGGTATTGGAGAGCCCCGACAAGACTCCGATAATGAGAGGGATCGGCAGGAGGGCGCCATCGGCGGCGAAGAGTTTGGCTCGAGTGTCGACTGGGGTGGCCGTAGGGTGACAGTCGGCCATGCCCGCACGCTGGAGGAGGTCAATGGCGTACTGGCGTTGGGAAAGGAAGATGTCATGGATGGAACGGGTTACGGAGATACCAAGGAAATGATGGAGAGGACCAAGATCGGTCATGACGAACTCAGAGTGGAGTCGGGCCATGATCTGGTCGAGGAGAGATGTCGAAGACGCTGTGAGGACAATATCATCGACATAGAGAAGTAGATAGGCAGTGGCGGAGCCGATATGAAAAGTGAACAGGGAACTATCAGACGCAGAGGCTACGAAGCCGATGTGCCGAAGATAGGCAGTAAATCGCTGGTACTAGGTACGAGGGGCTTGTTTGAGGCCGTAGAGTTCAGCACCCAAGGGTACTGTGGTTGGAGTGTCATCTGGTTGAGGGCAGCGACGAGGCCAGCCTGGTTCCAGGAGGGAACCGACTGGGTGGTTGGGTTCGGTAGCATCGGCTGAGGTGGCAGAACGGGAGCCGATGCCAGGTGAGCCTGGGGATGGGCGCCGAGAACTCCGGGTTGCCAGCCGATGGGGCTACGTGGCTGGGGCTGGGGCGCCCAGGGGTCGTAGCAGAGCCACGGACCCGTGGGACCGGCAGGGTAGGTAGAGACCGAGGTAGGTCGTGGTGGCGTCGAACCCTGCCAGGTCCTGCCTTTGCCTTTGTCCTTGCCTTTCCCGGTGCGGGCTGTGTTGCTGTGGCCGGAGCCAGGGCCACCAGGACCGCGGGAGGAAGGGACAGCGCAAGAAGCTCGGCAGCCATTATCGGCTACGGCAAGAAGAGCGGTGTGGGCCACTGTCTTCTTATCATTGGCTAGACGGAGTTCTTTAGGAACTAGCATGTCATGAGCCGGGGCGAACGATGGAAGAGGTGTGGCGTTGGCGATGTCATCGGCAGTGTTGGAGAAGCGGGGATTGATGCCTCGCAGAAAGGCGAGGACGAGTTGAGAGTCGGCCACAGGGTGGCCGACGTCCCGGAGAGCAGCAGCCTTGACTTTGAGGCGCTGACAGTACGAGGAGACAGAGGAGTCCCCCTGTACCATGGAGTGGAACTCGTTGAGGAGGAAGATGGCGCGAGGCTGCTTGTTGGCCAGAAAGATCTGCTCGATGGCCACCGAGAGGTCCCGGGCGGTGGGGTCGGTATCGTCCATGGCGAGGTTGAGGGCAGAGTCGTCGACCGAGTCGAGCAGCCAGCTGCGCACGTAGCACTCGGTGATGTCCCACTGAGGATCATCGGGACGAGGTGGAGCAGAGCCATCAATATGAGACCGGAGGCCGAATTTTCCACAGAGGGATTTGAAGAAGAAAACCCACTTAGAATAATTGGCGTTAAGGTCAAGGGAGATAGGAATGTGAGATTTCACGTTCACAGCAGCGTAGGCAGGGGAGAAGATCGGTGAGGTGGTGCCCGAGGTGTGGTCTGTGGCATCGAGGGCCGGAGCAGATTCGATGACTGGAAGAGTGCCGGAGCTAAGGGCGGACTCGGTGGCCATGACGGGAGAACGGGAGCAAAGAGCCAATAGGAGAGAGAAGCCGATGGGAGGGGGAAGCCGATGAGAGGACGGATCAAGGACGTGAGAGGCCGATGGGAAGTGGGCAGCGGAGTAGGTGAGGAGTGGCCAGCCGATGAGGAGTGGTTGGCCGATGGGGAGTAGGCAGCGGAGTAGGTGAGGACAGAGTGGTTGGGTCACGGACGTGCGAGGATTCACATCCGTGAAGAGAAGATTCACGTCCGTGAACTCGTGGAGGCCAAGGAGTGGGGCGGACGCGAAAAAGGCAGGGAGTGGTCGGACGCGAAGAGAATATGTTCGCTTCCGGGAGGCAGAGATTCGTGTCCGTGGACACGTGGACATGTTGGACTGGCTCGGATGTGAGGGGAGAAGGTTCGCGTCCGAGAGCAGTTGAGCGTGTCGAAAAGGGCAAGAACCGAGGGAGGTTTCCAACCGATGGAGGGCTGGATAAGTCCAGCCGATGGAGACGACGAGCGCGGAGGTGCGCCGGCGTCAGAGAAGGAGAGATGCACGAAACAAGAGGAATAGCGGAGACGGGTGCGAGGAGGGACGAGGAGGCGGATCGAGACCGTCGCCTGGTCGCGCGGAGGTAGGGCGGAGAAAAGGTGACTGCGGGAGAGACGGGGAGAAGAAGAAATGGATACGAGAGAGCAAAGGAAGTACCGAGAAGAGAGTCGGCGATGGGAGGAAGACGTCGACGAGGAGGAGGAAAGGATCGGCTCGTCAGAGGGAGAAGCTAGCGTGCCGGGATGTCTAGACTCGCTCTGATACCTTGTACAAAGTGTACAGTGACTATGAATCACCCTGAGCGTATACGAGGGGGTCGGGTCTATATATATATACAGTCTAAGCCAGTGGTCTGTCTAACATATATACGTATGATATATTATTTATGTATTAATATAAAAGTTAGAAAAAATTGTGGCCAGATATTATTTTTGTTTGTTTATTACGGATGTTGTTTAAGATTTTATAAGTATTACCAATAATAAATTGGGATTAGACTTTTAAAAAATTAAGATACAAACAATCAAAAATATCATACAAGTTTATATTTGGTATAGATAATTTAGATAGTATTACAGGAGAGTTTTTTAAAAGAATACTAAGTTGAATTTGTTACTTTTGTATATAGCTATTTATGAAATAGTTGATGAGTCTAAGCTTAAAGTATTAAAAAGAAAAGTTAAGGTTTACTTAGTTTGAGTTAAAGATATAAAGATATAAGTGTTTTACATATCTTCTTAATATAATAAAGTTAAATACATTTAAAAATTTAATTGAATTGTATTTTCTACTCTCTAATGGTCAAACCGATGACTATATGATGATCAAACCGGTGTCACGTAGGTGGACCGACTTTATATAGGTGTTTGGAACGATGGTTACACTAGTATTGTCCATATAGCTTACTGCAACTTAGATTAAATATATCTTTTTATTTAAAAAGAATTTTAATTTTTGGTTTTCTATCATCGATTTTACAACACTCATACAGGACGACGACTACATCTCCCTCTTCTCTCTCTTCCATGGCGCGCGTCATGGCGAACGCGCGGGAGCCTGACCAGACCAAGCACACACCACAGATGCACGGTGGTTGGATGCTAAATGCGACGCCTGCGTGCCTAGCCGCCAGGCGTCGCCGCGGAGGCCACTTGGCTCTCTCGATCTACCGGCCCTGCCGCCCTGCCTTGCCGCGGATCATGCGCGCGCGCGCGCGCAGGGAGGTAGCTGTGCATGCGCGACAAAGAGATGGGGAAAGGGGAAAAAAACGCTAGCTCGCTGTTGCTACACACCACCAGAAAATTGCTCTCAAACTCGAAAGCCCTGCGTACAGAAACGGAATCCTCTTCCAGGCGGTTGCATCATGTGTGTATAGTCGTTGATTATTCAGTCGTTCAGATCGTGCAGTGCGAGTGTCGATGGATCTCATCTGCACAAATGCGTGTTTCATATGAGCGAAGAAGAAGATAAGAATGATTATATAATAAATAAATAAGTAAGTAAATATTATCTATTATAAATTTTAAAAAATAGATTAATATGATTTTTAAACTAATTTTAGATATATTTTTTCAAAAAAAATACTGTTTAACATAATCACGATAAACGACAAGAGTTATTACATTTTTCCTTATATTTCCTTGTACTCGAACGCACTTTTAGTTTGTTTCTCATTAGGATCTTAATTGTTTGTTTCACTTGTTGCCTCTAGAAGAAAAAAAGATTGTTGCAATCATGAATGTGAGAGTGATGTGTAAGGATGAAGATTAAGTGGCATCTGGATTAATTGATCTTTCATTGATGGTTGGTCTCAAGATTAATGCGGTCATCATCTTCTGTTGCTGAAAGCAGGACAGTGTGGGGCATGGAGCACGGACAACTTGATCGGGGATACAATAAGAGAAATTTCCGTAACTGAAACTAAGTTGATTAGTTCCCGCTCAATTCAAATCAAGTACGAGAAGAAGCATAGTAACAAGATTTTAAGCCTTAAGATTGATCATCTTCTTTTGGGATGATAAAGAACAGTAATTAAATTTTGCTACTCAATGCCATACCATTTTGCTTGCCTACGAGGTCAGGCACTTCTTGCCGTTCTGCTTTCTTGGTAGAGTTAAAAGTGAAGTACAAAAGTTACAACCATGGATTCCACACTGAAGATTTCAATACGCCATACCATTTTTCATCCTCCAGTGTCTAGTCCTCCTAACTAGTGATTACCTGTACCTGCAACTTTTGACAGGTTGGCAGGTTAATAATCTAATTAAGTCCCCTGAATATATATACTGCACTTATCTCCATCAGAAAAATCTTGACATGTTCATAATTCGGCTGGGATAGATGTACGTATGGTCCGTACTGCAGAGTTTACCACTCAGTCAGTCACTTGGCCATGTCGTTACCAGTGGCGAAATAAACAGGTACATACATACGTATTTCATGTAAATTCAGGTTGGCATTTCAATTCTGATGTATGTATAGTGCACAGTATACTCTACGATACCGCTCTACTGATCGCACAACGGAGCATCGCCGCCGTATACCGTATACGTATAGACGGCAGCTGCCAGCGCTCAGCTTTCATTTATTGCACTCGCTCCAGTACGTACGTACGTATAGCGCATGCATGAGCGCGTAGCAGAAGAGGGCGCCATCTGAAAATCATTAAGCGGTGGGGTAGGAAAAAATTATCGATTGATCAATGTGTGCCACCAGCCCACCACCCATAGCTACCGCCTATCAACCACGCACACGACAGCAGAGCTACTACATCTCTCACGCATGCGCGGCGATACAAATCTCGAGACGTAACTGCACGAGTAAACGGATTTTCGCCGTCGTCGGCCCGGTCGGGCGGCGACGGCGATTCGTCCTATCGTTTATTCCGGAACCATCCCTTCATCTTCTGCATATCGTACAAGCCTTGCAGCTAAGTATTGACCTGCCGGATCGAGTATGGCTAGCATGCATTTTGGCGTAGGAGTAGTATAGTAGCTTAGGCTGCGTGGGAGGAGTGCATGCTTTTGGATGCAAGCTGGGGAGAGGGTAGGTATGCATATGAGTGTATTCAGTGGCATTTTCCCCTGCTGGCTCTGTGTAAGTAGGTGTTCTGAACTTAGGAACAACTCGATCTGTGCTTGTCTTCTCGAGATAGAGAGGATAATAATTCCACCAAATGTCTGAACATATATGAAAGCCTGAACACGCCGAGACACGCAATGCACCTAGCAAGCAGCTTCATGCATGAATGATCAACTAAAGGATCGGCATCGGATGTAGTAGAAGAGAGTAGTGAAATTATGGAGAGCTATCCTTCCAGAGGCGGGGACAAGGTAAACCGATAGGTCCTTGGCTCGTTGCTGATCAGCTACTAACCGTAAAGGCGAAAGCCAGCATTTACGCAAACGTTCCCGGCCCGGTGACAGTAACAGCTGGCTCCTGTGGACTGAGATGTGTACTTGGTCTGCAGATAGGCTGGCGAATGGCGATCCGTCGAGTTAGTGATTACTGAGGAGTACTGACGTATAGCTAGCAGCAGCAGCAGAAGTTGCAGCGGACCCTAGAACTCTATGCGCCTCGATCGCGATCGACCGACCTCATCTCTCCCATCTGGCAAAACGCACGTCGGTCGCGACGATTCACACGACGAGGAATGCAGAGGTGAAAAGTGAATTACTCCACTACTGATCACTGGTCTCGCCGTACGTAAACCAGAGGAGTCTGAAGATGATTTATCTATAGATTGGATACTTTCTATTGTCAGAAAAATCCGATGGTTAATTAATTAAATTAAATTATTATGATCGTATATTATATTAAAAAATTGTAAAACGTGTAATTGGAGTATGTACTCTTTAATTAGCTTACTTCGAAATTTGATAAAATTTAGAATTAATAAATATAGTAATGTACAGTTTACTTTAAAATTTAATAAAATTTAAAATTAATAAATATGGAGTTGTATCCATTTAGACTCCAATTAAAGTATCTTCTTAGTATAATTTTAAAATTTAAAATTAATAATTAGTAAACACTATTATTTAATATAAGACACTAATTGTAGAAATAACCAATATAAAATTTAAGGAAATTTGGTTTTGAAGCTTCAAAACATACGACGTTAGAAATATAGCACTTGAAGTTTTCAGTCCAAAAATTACCATTCGTTTTTCTATTTAGCATTCTGTCTAAAATTCTGTTCACTTTGATTTTATCGTTTTTCAAAAAAAAAACACGAAATACAGATACCGTTCTTTTCATGCGTTCACACTGCCCTCCATCTCCATTGCTTGAGTTCGGCCATAGGCAGCCGATGACCTCGAGCTCATCTTCAGCTGCCAACCTCAAAACTCACCTGCCCCAGACGCATCAAAGTCACTGTAGGACGTCGCCCTTTCAGCTCCCACACAGCGTGGTCGTCGGGCTAGCCTCATGCCGCGACCTCTGGCTCACCTGGGCCGACGCCCCGGCCACCGTCAAGATCGCCACAGGCTGCTGCCCTCGAGCTCCCCATGGCTGTGCCACTGTGGTCGTCAAGCTCACCCAGGCCACTGCCGTCGAGCTCCCCCGCAACCATGGTCGTCCTGCTAGCCCCAGGCTGCGACCTCAAGCTCACTCTGCCCAGCGCTCCGGTCACCGTCGAGATCGCCGCAAACCGCCGCCCGAGCTCCCTGCGACGTCGAGCTCAACTAGGCCGCCGTCCTCGAGCTCTCCCACAACCGTGGTCATTGAACTCGCCCTCGGCCACCGGCCTTGAGCTCCGCCGCTGCCATGGTCGTCGAGCTCGCGCCCAGCCATCGCCCTCAAGCTCCCGCGGCCGCGCCCCTCGACCTCCCCCATGGCTGCTACCTTCGTTGCCCTGGAGTTCGCCTGATGATGCCTTCGAGCTCCACCACGGCATTAGCGGTTGAGCTCCCCCATGGTTGCCGTGCTCGAGGTCGCTTCCTGTTGCGTCAACTCCTTCTGCTTGTGTGCACGAGGAGGAAGAAAGCGGATGTGATGAGGAAGAAATCAAAGGAATGAAGTTGGAAGAGTTAATGATGATGCTAACGGAATGACAAATAGAGGTATAGGGTGTAACTTTCGCTACTAATAAAATAAACCGAGAATTTGATTGCTATATTTCTGAAGACGTGAAATTTCAAAACTAAAGATCCAATTTTTCCTAAAATTTAAAAAGATTCGAAATTAATAAATTTGTAACTCTCTGTTAGATCACTGGCCTGGGCTGTATATATATAGACCCGACCCCCTCGTATACGCTCGGAGAATTTATAGTCACTGTACACTTTCTACATGGTATCAGAGCGAGTCTAGACATGGTTCTTGCCCTTTTCGACACGCTCAACTGCTCTCGGACGCGAACCTTCTCCCCTCACATCCGAGCCAGTCCAACGTGTCCACGTGTCCACGGACACGAATCTCTGCCTCCCGGAAGCGAACATATTCTCTTCGTGTCCGGCCACTCCCTGCCTTTTTCGCGTCCGCCTCACTCCTTGGCCTCCACGAGTCCACGGACGTGAATCTTCTTTTCACGGACGTGAATCCTCGCACGTTCGTGACCCAACCACTCTGTCCTCACCTACTCCGCTGCCTACTCCCCATCGGCCAACCACTTCTCATCGACTGGCTACTCCTCACCTACTCCTCATCGGCTGGCCACTCCTCACCTACTCCGCTGTCTACTCCCCATCGGCCAACCACTCCTCATCGGCTGGTCACTCCTCACCTACTCCACTGCCTACTTCCCATCGGCCTCTCACGTCCTTGATCGGCCGATCCGTCCTCTCATCGACTTCCCCCTCCTATCGGCTTCTCTCTCCTATCGGCTCTTTGCTCCTGTTCTCCCGTCATGGCCACCGAGTCTGCCCTCAGCTCGGGCACTCTCCCAGTCGCCGAATCTGCTCCGGCCCTCGGTGCCACAGACCACACCTCAGGCACCACCTCGCTGATCTTCTCCCCTCCCTACGCTGCTGTGAACATGAAATCTCACGTTCCTATCTCCCTTGACCTTAACGCCAATTATTCCAAGTGGGTTTTCTTCTTCAAATACCTCTGTGGAAAATTCGGCCACCGGTCCCATATTGATGGCTCCGTTCCACCTCGTCCCGATGATCTTCAGTGGGACATCGTCGAGTGCTGTGTGCGCAGCTGACTGCTCAGCTCGGTCGACGACTCTGTCCTCGACCTCGCCATGGACGATACCGACCCCACCGCCCGGGACCTCTGGGTGGCCATCGAGCGGATCTTTCTGGCCAACAAGCAGCCTCGCATCATCTTCCTCCTCAACGAGTTTCACTCCATGGTACAAGGCGACTCCTCTGTCTCCTCGTACTGTCAGCGCCTCAAAGTCAAGGCTGCTGCTCTCTGTGGCTCTGCTACGACCCCTGGGCGCCCTAGCCCTAGCCACGTAGCCCCATCGGCTGGCAACCCGGAGTTCTCGGCGCCCATCCCCAGGCTCACCTGGCATCGGCTCCCGTTCTGCCGCCTCAGCCGATGCTACCGAACCCAACCACCCAGTCGGTTCCCTCCTGGAACCAGGCTGGCCTCGTCGCTGCCCTCAACCAGATGACGCTCCAACCACAGTACCCTTGGGTGCTGAACTCTGAGGAGTCTTCACACATGGCGTCATCGGCCGGTATACTTCGCTCCTGTCACCCCTCTTCCTCCCCTTTTGTCACTATCGGCAATGGTCACTCTCTTCCTGTCCAATGCCACGGTGACTCCTCTCTGTCTACATCCACCACTAACCTCCCCCTACGCAATGTTCTTATTGTCCCTTCTCTCATTCACAATCTTATATGTGTTCGTCAATTCACACGAGACAACCACTGCTCCATTGAATTTGACGCGTCTGGTTTCTCTGTGAAGGATATCCCAACCCGGCGACAGATCCTTCGCTGCAATAGTGGCGGTGACCTCTAACCATTCCCGCTGTGCCATCCACCCCACATGCCAGCATCGCCCTTTCCACCAACCTTTGGCACCTTTGCCTCGGCCACCCCGGCCCCGACGCTATCGCCACCCTCCGTCGCAGCGCCTCTATCCGATGTACTCACAGCAGCTCCACAGTTTGCCACTCATGTCAACTTGGCAAACATGTGCGTCTGCCCTTTTCTAGTTCTCTCTCCTATACCTCGCGTCCATTTGAACTTATACATTGTGATGTATGGACGTCCCCAGTTAAAAGTGTCTCCGGTAATCAGTATTATCTTGCTATACTTGACGATTACACACACTATTGCTGGACCTTCCCGCTCATCCATAAATCCGAGGTCGCCTCTCACCTCACTCACTTCGTCACGTACGTATCCACTCAGTTCAACCTCCCCATCAAGGCTTTACAAGCCGATAACGGTACGGAATTCGTCAACCATACCGTTACAAACCTTCTCACCTCGCAGGGCATCCATCTCTGGCTTTCCTGTCCCTACACCTCTCCTCAGAACGGCAAAGCCGAGTGCCTTCTTCGCACCCTCAACAACATCAGTCGCACCATGCTACTTCACGCCCACCTACCCGCCACTTATTGGGCCGAAGCTCTGGCTACTGCGACGTACCTTCTCAATCGACGCCCATGCTCCTCTGTTCATAACAACGTTCCCTATGCCCTTCTCTACCGCACGGCGCCCGACTACTCCCACCTTCGTATTTTCGAGTGCCTCTGCTACCCAAATCTCATCGCCACAGCTTCCCACAAACTCGCTCCCCGCTCCACCGCCTGTATTCTTCTCGGCTATTCCACCTCTCACAAGGGATACCGATGCCTCGACCTTTCCACCCGATGGGTCCTCGTCTCTCATCACGTTATTTTTGACGAGACATGTTTTCCCTTCGGTCTCCTTCATCCGAGATACTCTTCTAGTGATCTCGACTTCCTCCTCACCAACACCGTGCCGACCAGGTCTCCCCCACTGCCCTCTCTATCAGCCCCCTCATCGGCCGCTGCTGAGGATTTACCCGTCACATATCCCACCACTACTCGATCCTGGCCGATCCATCAACTAGACGTGAAGAACGCCTTTCTTCACGGCCACCTAACGGAAACAGTCTACTGCCAGCAGCCCTTAGGCTTCGTCGACCCTTCTCGGTCCAACGACGTCTGTCTCCTTCAATGCTCTCTCTACGGCCTCAAACAAGCCCCTCGTACCTGGTACCAGCGCTTTACTGCCTATCTTCGGCACATCGGCTTCGTGACCTCTGCGTTTGGTAGTTCCCTGTTCACTTTCCATATCGGCTCCGCCACTGCCTATCTACTTCTCTATGTCGATGATATTGTCCTCACAGCGTCTTCGACATCTCTCCTCGACCAGATCATGGCCCGACTCTACTCTGAGTTCGCTATGACCGATTTTGGTCCTCTCCACCATTTCTTTGGCATCTCCGTAACCCGTTCCATCCACGGCCTCTTCCTTTCCCAACACCAGTACGCCATTGACCTCCTCTAGCGTGCGGGCATGGCCGACTGTCACCCCACGGCCACCCCAGTCGACACTCGAGCCAAACTCTTCGCCACCGATGGCGCCCTCGTTGCCGATCCCTCTCACTATCGGAGTCTTGTCGGGGCTCTCCAATACCTCACACTCACCCGACCAGACCTCACGTACGCTGTCCAGCAAGTGTGCCTCTTCATGCACGCTCTGCGCGAACCTCACCTCGCGCTGCTCAAGCGCATCCTACGCTACGTGAAGGGCACCCTCTCCAGCGGGCTGCATCTCAGCTCCAGCCCCATCGACTCCCTCACCGCGTACTCCGACGCGGACTGGGCAGGCTGCCCCGACTCTCGACGCTCAACGTCCGGCTACTGCGTCTACCTTGGTGACACTCTCGTATCCTGGTCCTCAAAACGCCAGACTACAGTGTCCCACTCCAGCGCTGAAGCCGAGTACCGCACCGTCGCCCACGCCGTCGCCGAGTGCTGCTGGCTTCACCAACTTCTCCAGGAGCTCCGTGCACCCCTCTCCACTGCGACCATCGTCTACTGTGACAATGTCAATGCCGTCTACATGACTGCCAACCCGGTCCATCACCGACGCACCAAGCACATCGAGATCGATATTCATTTTGTCCGTGACAAGGTTGCATTAGGACAGGTTCAGGTGCTCCATGTACCATCGGCATATCAGTTTGCCGATATTATGACTAAAGGCCTGAACACGCATTTGTTCACCAGTTTTCGGTCCAGTCTCTGCGTCCGTTCCCCTTCCGCTGTGACTGTGGGGGTGTTAGATAGACCACTGGCCTGGGCTGTATATATATATATATAGACCCGCCCCCCTCGTATACGCTCAGGAGAATTCATAGTCACTGTACACTTTAAACAATATGAAACATCAATAAATTTTATCTATCAAGAATTCACTGAGAAAAAAATATCCAAAACTGACTCCCAATCTGTTAGTAAGATCGTTGAGTCAGTGTCTAACTGTTAGAACACCTCTCATCAAACTACATTTATCACGCCGGTTCAACCGCACATCCACATTTCCAATTTTATGATCACTTTATAAATATTAGAACAACCTTTTATTCATCCAACTTTTGATTATACTTGCCAATTATTTATCAAAGACTAAATCATCAATATGATTTTCGCAGGTGTGTGTGGTCCTCGAGCGCAATTGCTTTCCGTGTCTCCTGCCCGCTAACCCACTGCCCCCCGCCTTAACTACGCGTGGCGCGAGATATCGATCTCCCAATATAAGAGAGCGCGCGAGCGAGCGAGCCGCCACCTCTCGCCGTCCATCCATCCACCCACCGTCGCGTCGCCATCCACACTGTCCCACTTTGTCCAGTGTCCAGTCGGCGCCTCTCCCTGCCAAAGTCGCCACTTTGCAGCCAAGGAGCCAGCCCAAGTGTACACTCCCACCGTCGCGATCGCAAGTGCTAGCTTTGTCTCGCCGCGATGGGCGCTTCTGCTTTGGTCGGCCTCCTTGTGGCGGCGGCGGTGACAACGCTCCTCGTGGCGGCCACGCCGGCGGCGGCCGCGCCACGGGCGTTCTTCGTGTTCGGCGACTCGCTCGTCGACAACGGCAACAACAACTACCTCATGACGACGGCGCGTGCGGACGCGCCGCCGTACGGGATCGACTTCCCAACGCACATGCCCACGGGGAGGTTCTCCAACGGGCTCAACATCCCTGACATTATCAGTAACGCCCTAAGCTTTCTACATCACTGCCGTTACTTGCAAAGAACACAACGCAAACGCACTAACTTAATTAGCTGTTACTTACACGTTGCACTCTTGGCTCAGGCGAGTACCTCGGGTCCCAGCCTGTGCTGCCGTACCTGAGCCCCGATCTCCGAGGCGAGAACCTCCTCGTCGGCGCCAACTTCGCCTCTGCCGGCGTCGGCATCCTCAACGACACCGGCATCCAGTTCGTAAGCACCCGCATCCGCGACGAACAAGCCATCGTACGTTCTTTATCGGTGCAGGCGAGCTGCAATTGGCGCTGTGCTTTGCCGTGCATGCGTGCAGGTGAACATAATTAGGATCGCGCAGCAGCTGGAGAACTTCCAGAACTACCAGCAGAAGCTGGCGGCGTTCGTCGGAGAGGACGCGGCGAGGCAGCTGGTGCAGCAGTCGCTCGTGCTCATTACGCTCGGCGGCAACGACTTCGTCAACAACTACTACCTCGTGCCCTTCTCCGTCAGGTCCCGCCAGTTCGCCATCCAGGATTACGTCCCCTACCTCATCTCCGAGTACAAGAAGATCCTCACGGTTAGTCTCGTCATAACTTCCAGTTTTAAATTTTTCTTGCTCCAGCGAATAATTAGCCAAAATTAAAGTAAATTTTGCAAAATCAAACCGACGTGATTAGAATTTCAGCACAGCAGAAGTCAAGTCGAAGCAGATGAGAATAACTCGCTTGAATAAAAGCAGTAGTAGAAATCAAAATGCTGCATGAGTCACTGGCTACTGAACAATAGCACAAAGAGATGGGTCTTCAGTTAAGCAAAAACAATAGATAAAAGTGCAGGGTGAACACATCCTGGTGTGGAGTCTCTTTGGGTAATATGTTCTGAAACAACAGACTGACATGGCATGTAGGTTTTCTCTATCATCTGATATGTTCCAGTTGAAATAATAAGCCGAATAAAGCATGCAGTTCACCTCACTTTGTGTCGTCAGTGTCAGTAAGCCCCCATGTTCATCACTGTGCAGTCCATTTGCAGAGGGAAAAACAATACTTTCAGTTAGTAAATTATGCTAACTTTCGTATCAATAAATTAGGATGATACATACACTCTAAATGCAACAAACCTTAACATGTCTAACAAGCAATATACAGTGTAGCGTGAAAAGGCTTCACGCGTTGCGCATTACCAAAGTACAAGATTTTCATTACATGGAGCATTTAAGGAAAATGAGCAAGGCACTGTAGCAGATCTCTCTGCTGCAGATCTACTTTCCTTCAGATCTATGGGGTCCAATGACAATATGCCTAAACACTTGAGCCTCCCACCAGATAATTTCAAGAAGTATATCACAGATAGCACCCAAATTTTTACCGTACGGTGATGTCTGACTGTGCGTCTGTGCCTCGTCGTCGTTCGGCTGGATGCATATGCTGTGTCACCAGCCACACTCTCACTCTGCAGAGGCAATGAATAGGCCAAGTAGGACACTAATGTTGTAAAGAAAAAACGCTAGAATGAACTGAGTAAAAACAAGCATGTAGGATGCTGTCATCGTAGAGTGGCCTGTTGCCATTGCATTTACTGGTGTACCCGCGAGACTGTCGTGCCAAAATTTACTCATGCCACATGCGAGAACTGTGCCACTCGTGCAGTACAGCTCCGTGTGTAAATTGTAGTGTCTCCTTCCAGTTTCGGCGTAAGACGGAGAGGGTCGCTCAGTTCACAGCTCAGCTGCATTACCTGCTTTCCTTTTTCCTTTTTATTTTATTATCCATTTTTCCTTTTTATTTTATTATCGATATCTTGGGGAAGAAACTTTACGGTCTATGGTGTGCAGAGGCTGCGCGAGCTGGGTCCCCGGCGGGTGATCGTGACGGGGACGGGGATGATCGGGTGCGTGCCGGCGGAGCTGGCCATGCACAGCATCGATGGCGAGTGCGCCACCGACCTGACGCAGGCCGCCGACCTCTTCAACCCGCAGCTGGAGCGCATGCTCGCCGAGCTCAACTCCGAGCTCGGCGGCCACGTCTTCATCGCCGCCAACACCAACAAGATCAGCTTCGACTTCATGTTCAACCCTCAGGACTACGGTAATTAAGCTCACTAACTCACGCCGCCGCCGGCGTGCACGCACGGCGTTCGACATGGCCGGCGACTCCTACATGAAATGTGTTCGGCCTGGGAGATGACTCGAGACTGTGTGTGTGGTTGCAGGGTTCGTGACGGCGAAGGTGGCGTGCTGCGGGCAGGGGCCGTACAACGGGATCGGGCTGTGCACGCCGGCGTCGAACGTGTGCGCGAACCGGGACGTGTACGCGTACTGGGACGCCTTCCACCCGACGGAGCGGGCGAACCGGCTCATCGTCTCGCAGCTCATGCACGGCTCCACCGACCACATCCGCCCCATGAACCTCAGCACCATCCTCGCCATGGACGAGAGAAGGAATTAAATCAATCAGGCGAGAGGGTCACAGGGCACTACTTTGCCTAGGAGTATCCTATTACATTACATGTGTGGCTGGCCATATATGCTTAATAGCGCTGGTTCAAGTTTTGATGTTTTTTTTCTCTGCCTTCTTTTTCTGGTTTAGGTGAAAGTGATGGTCAATCTGGATTAGGGTGAGAGTAAGTAATGGTGAATTAAACCTACAGTGAGTTGTGTTTGTTAATGTTCAGCAGGGCACTAATTGGTCTAGGGAGTTTAAGACATGTTTTTCTTCGATTATCAAGTGGAGAATTCGTCTGTAATAGCTCGTAAACTTCAGTGCTAGAATTTATATTGCTAATATTTTGGCGGCTCATCCGCTGAACTCAGTTATACCCCTACAGATTACTTGTCCCGTTGTGTGGCGAAGTGGGTAAGGAGTCTGACAAGTGATTAATAACACTGCCCATAAATATGAGCGTAGATCTGGTCTGTCGTGAATGGGGAACGATTAATCATCCGACAGAGGATTCTGAACTCAGGTAATGCACATTGCACACCATGGAAAAACCATGGTTCATGGGGGCCTGAGATTCTCACCTGCTTTCATGCCTCCGATTACCGAAAGGTAGATTGAGCTGCCTGATTTCCAGTCAGATAGCTCAAATGGTGCCATACTTCATCTCAGGCGTCTGGCTTTGATCGAACTGCTCCTGCATCACCACGAGTATATTTTCAGGCCATTTCCTGCGGTTTGTTTTCTTATTTCAAATTGGGAAATGTACAGCAGGGAAGTTTTGTTTGATGCATGATCCATGTTGGATCAGCGAAACATATCAATCAGAAGATGTAGAGGAAAAAGAACTGAAACAGCTACAAAATTCAGGTAAATCATACAGATAAGGTTTCTTCACTATAATTCTACTCAGCGAGTTGCAACCAAGTCCCCCATGAGCCCTCCACCAAGTTCATAATGCTTGGCTGCAGAAAACCCAGCTTCTTTAGCTAACTCCTCCAGCTCCTTTCTTACACAGGAGGATGTAAACCGGCACAAACAAATTAAATACAGAGAGCAAAACAGAGCAGCACATGAACTAGCTAAATTTGCTAGGAGTGATTTAGGTTCAGTGGTTTGGTTGGGTAATATTCCACCAGCCATTGAATCTTTAGTTCTTGGTGAATGTAAGCAAACTTAATTTAGTAGTAAAGCTCTCCCTTTCTTCGCAAAAAAATAAAAAAAATAATACAGGAGCGATACCTTTGGTAGCTGATAAAAAGGGAACTAACCAATGGACTGATTGGAACATAGGAATGCGAGTTCTCATATAAAAGAAGACTTGAATATTTAGATACGTGGCCTTTTGAGAGAAGTAAAAAAATCCTACCATGCTCAATCAGGACAAATTGAGGTGTGTTGACATAGTGCTACTATCAGAATAACCAATGTAATATTTGCCATATTTTTTTTGTTTTACTATGTATTGCTAAAAGTGTTAGAATTTTCTCACAGAGGAAATATATATGCAAACCTGTTGGATACTGTGATATCGAACTTTTCAGGTACTTGTATTCTTCAGTGAGTCCATAGCCACTAGCCAAAGGAACAACAACATTATCGATCATCCAACTCTGCCCAAGAGAAAACATCAATTTGGTTAGAGAATTATAGGACCAATCTAAAGTCGTTGATACTGAAAGTCAACATATGACCTATATGGTGTTATTAATTGTCATGGTGTAATAATGAAGAAGTAATATTTGTCATATGGTGTAATAATGAAGAAGTAATATTTGTCATAGATACTATTAAACACAAGCCAAAGTCAATTGTACAATAGATGGTCTGATATTTTACCTGCAATGATGTTGTGAAAAGCGATGAGCTCTTGTTAAAATCTAGAATAGACGCTCTTGATCCTGCAGTCCAGTAAAACCCAACTGTGAAAAACTATGCTGAAGTATAAGCATAATCAACCTTAAAAAAACTTGAAACCAGCACTAGACCTGGTTTTAGGACCCTAAATATCTCCCTCATCGCTTTGGATTTGTCAACCACGTTGCGCAACCAATAACCAACCGTAACAGCATTGAAGTAGCAGTCAGCGAAAGGCAAATCAAGTGCATCGCCTTCGATCCACCTGCAACCATAGAGGTCCAAAGCAGGCATGTGTCAGCCATGCATTTGAACTGTTCACTTGATCGACGACAATCAAAAAGCTAAATATTGCAGGTTGTTCTTAATCTACAAGCTCTCACATTGAGGATGCTCACTTGATGTTCTTGTAGAAAGGCTTCCAGCGTTGCTCCTGACGGTCAGCAGCAGTTTGCAGCTGCTGCCTTGAGAAATCAACAGCCATCACCTGTAACAAACGAGAGCTTGGATTACAACATTCGCATCGAAAAAAACCGTGAAATTTAAAGCAGCTAAGCAAATCCAACACCAACCTGCCCATCAAGGCCGACCTTCTGAGACAGAAGGAACGCCAAATCCCCGCTCCCGCAGCAGAGATCAAGAACACGATCCCCTCTCTTCGCCCTAACCTCAAAATCACAACCTTTTTGCATCAACCAATTGCAGAAAAAGAGTCTTTATAATTCACATTACTATGCCTGCCACTGGTGGTGTACCTGGACCAAGACACGCAGATGCGCTTCCATGTCCGGTGCTGTCCGAGGCGGAGCACATCGTTCAGCTACAAGGAACACGGCACTGAGCCGTCGTCAGCACAATGCTGATGCTGGTAGTATATCTCCATTGAAATTTAAAATTTTGCGAGAGCAGAAAGGGGAGGGGAAGTACGGACATAGTCGTAGACGGGGCGATGCGGCTGAAGAGGGCCTGTCGCTCGTCGGCCGACGAGCTGCAGCGCACGACGCCGAATCCGCGGCGGCGGCGAGCGGCAGGGCCGGGCGACGCTGGGGCCGACGAAATCGCCGCGGTTAAGGCGGCCATGGGGTGTCAGCTTGCTCGCCCCCGCCACATGGTTAGGATTAGGTTATTCCGTTGCGACCGGTTTGGATTAAGGTTTTGACTCTTTTGCCCCCGCCGCCGCCGCGCCGCTAAAGTGAAAGCGCTTTCGACTCTGGCCGCCGCCGGCGCCGCCGAGAGCTGCGTCGTGCGGGAAAACGAGGCTTCTTTTAGGGGATGGATTTGGGGTCCTGCTCCCTCGGCGGCAACGCCGACGCGGTGGAGTTCTGCCCGCACAGCCCCTTACGCCACGTCCTCGTCGCTGCCACCTACACGCTGCAGGAGCAGAAACAGCAGGGTGAGGAGCGGCAGGACCGCGCGGGCACCGTGTCGCTCTTCTCCGTCGACGCTGACGAGGAGGACGCGTCCCGGAGGCTCCGGCTGCTCCACACGGTGGAGACGGCCGGGGTCTTCGACATGAAGTGGAGCCCCGTGGCGCCGCTGCTCGCGCAGGCCGACGCCCACGGCCGTCTCGCGCTCTGGCGCCTGGAGCAGGAGGATGGATCGGAGAAAGGAGTTGTTTCTTCCTGCATTTGCATTACCATAGAAGCAAATAAGTTGTTTATCGTGTCAAAATTGGATCACTATCCACTTGCTAAGCTTCCACGAGATATGCTGCAATGTTCATGAATTTTTGACTGAACGCTGTGATTCTCAAGGCAAATATCAAGTTCTTAGGCTTCTGAAAGGGTTCCATCATTCATGTGAATGTTGCCTGATGCTTGCAGAAGTATTTCGGGGTTCAGGGGCTATGCAGTTGAAATTTTGTTTTGAAAATGTGTTTCTACGATTGGGGTTAGGTTCCCAATGGTTAATCTGGATTAACAAGAAGTTCTGGTTTTCTGGGGTGGCCCGTGGTTGCCATCTTCTTTTTGAGAATAAGTGCAATATGCTGCAGATTGATGTTCTAAGCAAATTTGGATTCTTGTGTCGCTATTTTCTTATGAAGGGTTATTGTTGCATCAAATTTTTGGTCACAATGCTTTTTTTGTTTAATTACCGTGATAGTCTAGTTGATCCTGCAATGGAAGCATGTGTAGCTATTTGTGAACGCCTCAGTATTTTTCACATTTGTAGTTCACCATGTCTTCTGTGACCAAATTGTGCAGGTGCTATTCTCAGGGATCTCTGTTCTGGAGAAATTTCTTCTTCGATGTGTTTGTTTGTGGACTGGAACTGAGCTGCCAAGTCTCTTTCTGTTGGATTATCGGATGGTTCCCTGTCCGTGGTTTCCATGAGGGAGGGCCACTTGGAGGTATCAGAACAGTAGACTGCTCATCAGTATGATGTGTGGACATGCTATTTTGATCATGCACAGCCACACTTGTTGTACAGCGGATCGGATGACTGCTCTTTCAGCTGCTGGGACTTGTGACAGAGCCCATCGAATGCTGTGTTTTAAAACAAGAAGTCACATAATATGGTTGTCTGCTGTATTGCTTAGAATCCACTGGAGGGGAACATGCTAGTTACTGGTAGCTATGATGAATTTCTCAGAGTTTGGGACGTGAGATCAATGGTGAAGCCTGTTAATGTGAAATCCCTAAATTTAGGGGGGTGTATGGCGGATTAAATATCATCCTCTTATTGCGGATGTCGTATTAGCTACATGTATGCACAATGGGTTTGCCATTGTTAAAGTAAGTACTGGGGATGCTGCAGTAATGGAAACATACTGCAAGCATGAGTCTTTAGCATATGGTGCAGATTTGCAGAGAGGAGAAGGTGCAGAACAGAACAAGAACTGTTCAGTTGTCGTTACCTGTTCAATTTATGATTGACTCCTCCGTGTGTGGCAACCAGAGAACCTAGGCAATCTTTAAGAGTGAAAGTGTCATTGCACTCAAGTATCACTATATTGGACCTGTTTCCTGAAGGAAACAAATTAATCTCATTCAGGTAGCTCTTCAAAGTTATGTTGATTTATTTAAAGACAAGAGTTTATTGTAGAATCTTGTTTGCTTCATAGCTAGTCATTCGCATATGCCCCATATTTGTATCTGGTGTGTGCTTTCCGTTGCAAAACTTAGATGTTTCCTCTTGATGCTATTTAAAGTTCTCCACTCTGTAGATTATCGTGATGCTTTAACAACAATCTTTAATTCAGAAAATTGCCTGGATGTGGATCTTGCTGACCTTTTGGACTGATCATACTTATGTCTGGATTACTGTATATGTAAGCTTGTTTGGAAATTCGAATTACGCCTTTCAATCACGTTTTTAATAACAGCTAATATACTTACCTATCTTATCTTTAAAGTTTGTTCTTCATATATAACTATTTATTGGTAAATAGCAACACACCAATGGCTTAAATTACAATTTTCCATCGATGAAATTTGAGTTGTTTGATCTTTGTGCCAGAACAAAAGTAACAAATAAGTTCATTTATTGAGGTTTATAGTGGATCTTAGTAGTTTCTGGTATACATACACCTTGATTCAAACCCTTGAGTAGTGTTCTTTTTCTTCTTCTTCAAAAAAAAATCTCAGTTCTTTCTTTTCCAAGAGAGCTGATCGGCATCCTCTAGGTAGAAAACTGGTCCAGTTTGTTGTACAAACCTGTTTTGATCTTATCGTTGTTTGGATTGTGGTGAAAACAAGGATGATATGGGTTGATTATGGCATTGCACATGACCATGGTATGGATAAGCTTGAAGATATATCTGAAGGTAGGCATGCTTCTAGTTTTTCTCACTGACTAATTTATTAACATTGAATCGTTTATCATAGAAGTACATGCCTGTGGAAGAGACATAAGACAATATGTATACTGTTTCTCCTTATCTGATATTCACTAACCACAATGCACTCATGTAAGATGACTACATGGATGATCATCCACTCAATGAACACCAAAAGTGCATTCGTTGTAGATTACCATTATTTTTCCATGCTTGTGATTTGGACTGCATTGTACCGTCTTCTTAGTTCTACCTCTTTGATTATCTGTAAAGGCATGCTTTTTATGCTTTGATTGTCACACTAACTCTTCTTAATATTTCATAAATATATCATTTAGCTGTAGTTTGAAAAGGAAACGAACTACGAGCTACAATTGATTAAGACTGAATAATCAGCATGTTGTCTACACTGTCCTGTTATTTCAATACCATATTACCATTTCTTGTCCACAGTTCCACAAGAATTATGGAAAAAAATTCAAAAGGTTTCAGGTGCTGCTTGATAAAATATGGAACACGGGGCTTGGTTTAGGTTATGGATCTGGTTGGCTTCTTTGATTCACTTTATTGTTGGTGACTGGCGAGGGGTTTGTTTAATTACCATGGGAACTTTACTGTTTGTATTATAGTGACTTATTATGCGTGCTGATTTAATCTTTCTGTTAAGGCTAACTTTCTTACCTGGAATGTGCAGTGGATCTAATAAACTATTCGCTCAAGCTCTATAGAAATTTATTGAATTCATCCCACTGGATTAGCTCAAGGAAACTTGAAGAGGGCTAGCAACTTACCCCAAGGCATTCCACTGTTGCTTAAAGCTGTGCAGTGATGTTTTTATATGTCTTGTACCTACTGATATCTTGTTTATTTATCAGAATGTAGCTTTAGTGACTCAAAAGCTAAGGGTTAAGAGAGGTTACTGCTTAAAACCCTGAAGTATGATCTCTTGTTTGATCCCACCTATCTTTGGCATTGGCAGTATTGATTGACAGTATAGTTGAGTCTCCAGAGTTCAGCTTCTGGTTATGCCCTCATTTGGTTTCCTCATGACTTTGACATTTACGGGGTCAGCCCTATATGGCTGCATGTAAATTTAAGGATTAGTCTGGTATTGAACAGCACGGAGTATCTAATGCCCTCATTAAGGATTAGCCTAGTAAGTTAACGTTTTGAGTAAACATTGGTACACATTTTTCATATTTCCTCCACTTATTTGATAAGGCTTGTTTTGATCAGTTACTGAGATCGAGGAGTTTCTAATCCAAGACAATGTATTTAGTGTTAATGTCTTGGGAATAAGAATATATCTATTGCAAATGTTTACCAATAAATGTTGAAGATACGGAAGGTAGATGAGGGCAGAAGATAGAAAATTGTCATTAAAGTTGCATGGATGCCTTATGTTTGAAGTGCAGCTGAAAAATTACATGCCTTATATTGTGACATAGAGGGAATGCATCTTTCTGTGTTACTCCCTTCAGAGTGATGGTTATTTCTTACATGAATAGTGCTTTGACATTTTTCTAAAACACTGTGCTTTGACCTTGAGCATGACATTCTGTTTGAGCTCCATATGGAATGCTTTTAACACTCCTTTTTGAAGCATTATGACTCTTATGGTGCATTGTTTTCCTTTTATTTTCTGTCTGGTACAAAGTGACTCATTGCTGGTCGCTACTTTAAGTTATCTGAACTCAACCAACAGCATTGATGGCTAAAGACTATATCATACATAAAAGAACGTAGCACCAATGCATCTAGATCATGTTGCAGGTGCAAGAAAGGTTCACCTTGTGTCATGTGAATATGTGAGAGTTAGTTTTCTTTCAAACAAAAAAAATTCCAAACACATGCAAATCAAGATAGAAGCCTGTGGTTTCTTTTTTGAGAAAAAAAATCTTGCAGTACTGGCAAATGTAGGTAGTCAAACATGGGCCCTGCTTGATCAAGAATGACTCTAAGCCCTTGAAGGGAGAATAATGTGCCCTCCTAATGTATCTAAAGTCAGCTCCAGACTTGTTACTGCCCTTTGGCCAGTGCATATTATGTCTGTTTGACAAAAATAGTTGATCCTCTATTGGCTAGGAGCCTAGAAGACAGTTCTTTTATAAGCTGCTAGTTGATACTTGATAGCCAGCTATTTAGGCACAAAGTGATTGAACCATCCTGTTTTCATTTGTTTCTGTCAAAACTAGATGGAATATGCGTTTGTTGAATCTTGATATTGGCTGTTCTTCATAAAATCGACTGGGCATGGCATATGTTAAAACCAGTGGTTCCCAACGAATCGGTATTTGTGGGGTCGTTAACCTTGACTGTGTTGTATATGATGTTACTGACTGGGTGCATTTCTGATTGGGTACTCACTATCTGCATGTGTCAGCCACCTATTAAAAAAAGTCAAAGTTCAGAAATTTTCATAGGAGTGGTAGACTTGTTTATGACCGGCGTTTAAATCCCACTTTGTTGAAGTGGTGGAACCCCACAATTGGTGGTAGTGATTTCTTCCTGTACAAGTGGAACATTCATTCTAAAATACAGTTGGTTGTTTTTTTTAATTTCTGTATATTAAGGTTGCATCAGTTGGGACTCAAGAGTTCTAATCTTACATGAAACTGAGATCTTGTCGACATTAAGAGCATGTTACAAGAGCTGATTTAATTAGACAGAGGGACTTTCGACTTTATCATCCAGGATTAGGAAATGTAATGCTTTAGATAAACATGAGTTAGTGGCTGAACAGGACGGCCACATTGCTCTAACTCCACACTCTAAAAGGCATAGCTCTAAAGGTGGAGAGTGCTCCTTCAACTTTTTGTAAAGGTTACCTTTCTTTTCTTCCTCTCTTGTTGATAAGTAGATTCAGCCGCACATCATGAGTTATTGAACTTCGTTTTGTTGGTGAAGGCTTATGCACCAGGTTGGCGATTAACCTACTGTATCTACAATTGTACAGACACTACTTTTCTTCTATTAGAAACACAGAGATTGTTAAAGGTATTCTATTAAATGTCAATGAAATAATAGTGAAAATCAAGGCAGATAGTGAGATGAAGTGTGTACACTGCAAAGGAGATGCACAGATTTTATAAGTACATATGTTTTCCAAAGATACAATTTTACAAATATATATTCCCTGGGAACTGGAAGCGGATTGTGGTTTCTGTGGTAGTGTTGAGCTCTGTGCACATGTCCTGCTTATTATATAATAGGTCTATCATTGTTCTGTTAAGTAAAATACTCTGGATAGTATTGGGCTTGTAAGTGGAATGGGAATTTCTCTAGAGAAAGAATATAGTTAGAATTGACATGGTGAGGGAAGAACAACATCAGTGTGAAGTCCAGCAAATGAGCACTTTGCACAGTTTTTACTTTCATTGTCCTTTCTCCACTAAAGCATGCTGCGCTAGCCAATTTAAAATGCTACCATGCAGATTCTGGGTTCTTGCAATATATTTAGCTGGAGAAGTACCTGCAGACATCAGCAATCTCATCAAGGTATAAAGCAACCCTCCCCCTCGTCTTTTTCATACTCACTGCTAACAATGGAAGATGAATGGCTTGAACATGCACATGGTTCTTGAGAGCAGCCGCAGGAGGAGGATGAAGAGCAATGACTGAGCTCTGGCTCAAGAAGCTCTTCAATTCTATGGTGCCTTTCCTGGCCTCCTAGGTGGTTGGCTGAGGTACGCATCAAACCGGCAAGTCACAAAACGGCAATGGTAAACTCCAGCAGGAGTACACCCTTTTTTCTTCTTTTCCATCCTTCCAGTTGTATCAGGTGTTAGCGAAATAATTGGAAATCTCTGTGTGATGAATCCACTGATCCTTCATTTCTGAGCCAATGTTTGTTTTATCTGTACTCTGGAAATCACTCTACTAATAAATGGCTGCTTTTATCTAGAAAAATGCTATGTTGTCTCATTTGATTGTCCTTGATGCCCTTTTACCAGTTAGCGGTTGGTCATACCCTTGCTTTGAGACAAATTTGTTGTGCTGGAACAGTGTAAATTGCACATCATTTCATTTCTTGCTTGTGCTATTGCCAGGATGTTCCTGCGAAAATTTTGATGTTTCCACTGAGGCAAAAATTTTCAGGGAAAAATAAATTATCTGAAATATGGCAACAAAATTTTAGAAGATGAAAACAGAATCAAGAAAAGTAATCATAGAAGTTTTCCCTTTTGCTGCTGGCCAAGTTAAGCATTTCTTCTGAATATCCCAGAATGATTTGCTGAGGGAGAGTTGTGGCAAAGCAAAATAATTGTTTTTTGCAGAGGTGTCTGAAACACAAGAACTGACCTATCATACATGTGTTTTACCGACTCCTGAAGGATGAAACCTTACAGACTCTGCAAGGAACCTTATTTCAGAGTACAGTATGAAAAGCCAGCTAACAAAATACAATGATCTTGATAAGTATGTAATGACATTCCCTAGTTCCATTATCTATTCTGAAATGGTACGCCGGTTATTGAGCTCTCATATGTACATGAACTACCGGGAGGAAAGAACTAAAAGCCGATCATCTTATTAATCTGCTGCTAACTGATCTAACTCAATGCAGGATTTCCTGCAACAGCTATGTGCACCTTTAACATCAACCACTTGTCATTTTTTTGCCTGTGCCTTGTGTCTCAAAAGAATCAGTTCCTGAAGCCACCATCTCATGGTCTCCACTAACAGGAACCATTGTCATTTTTTGGGTGTCAAAAACTCAGTGATCTCATAGTCTCCAGGATCCTTTGCCTGCCTGGAGCAGGGAGGCATACAGCAGCTCGTTCCACGTATCCGGCACGCCGGGAAGGCACCAGTGGCTGCAGTCCTGCTTAGCCACTGCCGCCACCCGCTCCTTCTCCGTCTCGTACCACAACCGGTACACCGACGGGTGGCCGTCTTTCCTGTAGTCTGTCATGGTGCTGATGTTGAGGTAGATCACCGGCGTCCTCATGTGCCTCAGGACCTGCTCCAGGATCCTCATCTTCTCAGGGTACTCGGTGAGGTATGTCTGGTTGAAGATCGGCTCCGTCTCCCTGTGGCACTTCCCTCCTGAACTCCACTGCCCTCCCCTGAGGTGAAGATGGAGATCATGAGATGAAGGAGAAATGCTGATGATCGGATGGCACAAACGGCGATATGATCGGTCTCTTACCTGAAATGTGTTAGGGAGTATCCTCTGAATATGACCTGAGTTCTTGTAGAGTCTATGTTCTTGTCAACCCATCTAGCCCAGGTGGTCAGAGCTCTCTTGTATGCATCCATCACCTCAAGGCTGGGGTGCACGTAGTTGCCTTCTTGGTAATAGTCCAGCCTGTGGGAACAAGAACATTTCAACAAATTACTTTTAAAAACAGAACACTTAAAACAATGGCTTGGCAGGAGGGGAACTGACTGGTGCGGTGTCAAGTATCATATATAATTTCACTTTAGAGAAAAGTGTGACATACCCTTTTGATGTTTTTGAGTGTGTCCACCAGTGACCGGTGTTGAAGACGACGATGTCAGCAGTCCGGTACGCTGGAGTCGCTTCGTCGAGTTCATCCAACCTCAGCTTGGCGTCCACGGCGCCGCCTTTTGTCTCACGGATCATCTCCTTGACCAGAAATATTGATCTTATGAAATCCACGGAGCAATTGTAATCCTGCAAGTGTAATGAACGTAGTCCTGAGATAACAAAATCTGACGAAATTCAGATCTGTTGTTCAGTGAGCCATGCTTAGCTGTATTACCCTGAATCTGAAGGAGTAGTATCCCCTGGTCTTGAACTGGTTCCTCCCTGACGCTTCGTACACTCTCCTCTTGTCCCTGACAACATGCTGCAGAATGCACACCAGAGACTCCCACATATTGCGATTCAGCGAGTCGCCGACGAATATGATCCTCTGCCCCCTCAGTCTCTCCAGAAAATCAATCGCGTTCAGCCTGCAGCAGAAGAGAATTACTAAGTTTCGATCACGATCTTGAAACATTCAAGCAAAAATTTGTATGGAATACGCGTATATAGTCAGTTACAAATGTGCTGCAGTGTAGGTGACAATGACATGAACTGAAGTTGCTGGGCTCACCTGGGGATGTCGCAGCCTTGTGGCTGCCACCTCCACTTGATGAAGCCGGTGTCGGCGCGGCCGTTCTTGTGGCAGTTGAAGTCGTCGTCGATGTGGGGGCAAGACCTCGGCGGGTAGAATGGGTAACCCTCGTCGTCCGGCACCCAGAAGCCGCTGAACACGTCGCACTTGGCGAAGGAGACCAGGCTCTGCACGCTTGACGTCCAGACGACCCGGTTGTCGCCGACGGCGCTGGTGTTGATCGCGCCGGCCATGGAAGCACCGTCGTGGCGATCGGGAGCTTCTTCTTGGTGCGCCGCCGGGAGGAGGATGGTCTCCTTTCGCCGCCTCCGGTGCTGATTGTGCTTGTGCCTGATGGCTCTCCGATGGCGGCTGTGCATGTCCTCCTTTCGCTCCGGCGGTGATGGCGTGGCTGCTGCTGCAGTTCGCTCCGCGGCCGTCGAGTTCAGTGGTTGGTCGTCCGTGGTGCCGTTCCTGTTCCTCTCTCGTTCGCTCGAGCTTCCAACATCGGTGGAATTGCCGGTGGTAGCGCCGTCGGAGCCCGACGGCTCAGCTGGAGCGCCTACGATGGCGTCGTGGGTGGAATTCTCCCCGTGCCCTCCCCGCCACCGCGGCATTGGCATTGCAGTTTCCTCTCGCTGTCGTTGCGATCGCGTGCCATTCCCGACGGTTTTATCCCCGTCGACGTTAACGACGGTGGCGTTTCCGGCGTCTTGTCGAGAAACTCGCGCACTGGCCGTTTGCTCCGGCGCCGGCAACCCTGAGTCTGAGTCCTCGGCGTTGCTCTGCACTCTACGCGTGGCGTTCTGTAGATCAGTGCTGTAGGTGCCACTCACAGCCGGAGGAATGGGCGGATGAGGCGGGAGAGACCTCCTCGGCAGCGCCGCCAACGTCGAGTTCGACGACAGCCACGACAGAAGTGCCGACGATGACGCCCCCGTCGGGGAAGGGAACGAGGCGTCCGCGGTGGGGCCGCTCGTAACGGAGACGTAGAAGAAGGCGACCACGAGCGCGACGGAGAAGCAGGCCAGCACAGCCTTACTACTCATCACATGACCACCGCTGCTGCCGGCGCCGTACTTGCCGCCGCCCCGCTTGTAACCGTTAAGCGAAGACGACGACGACGACGGGGAGAGGAGGCCGTGGAGGTGCACCTTCAGCGACCCGCTGCTCCCCCCTCCCCCGCCTCCGCCTCCACCTCGGTCCAGTACCGACAGCCACGCCTTCCTCCACCCCGCCATTGCTAGCTCGTCACCGTGACCAATGCGTAGCCCGGTCGCCGCCGCCGCAGCAACTTGCTGGGAGTGTGAGAAGTCGAGGTGTGAGTGTGTGACTCGTGCAGTAGTTAGTGATAACTGTGGAGTGGAGTGTGGATCGGCCAAGAGGGGAAGTGCAACTGCTTTTACTTGTTCTTGGCGCGGTGGCGCGACCGCGCGAGAGGCCAGTGCAGTTGCTGATCCGGAGGAGTTTGGTCGTCGAGCTCCCTCCTCTCCCCGCGCTTCGCCCCGGGACTTTTTCAAACGAGCTCGATCGATCACCATGCACGCACTAGTAGCATGCAACGCGATGTGTAGACTTCTCGATCTTTTTTGACTCTTCAGAAGAGTAATTTGCTTTGTTTTTGGATTATGATTTTCCTACATCAACGTGAGAATTGTTCGGTTCCTGGTATTGTTAGGCCCATTTACCAATCTCACCCAACAACTGATCCTGTCGGCCCAATCAACACCAACTCGCCCTGCATCCTCTAGTCCTCTTCAGTAAAGGCCCACACACAGCACTGGGCCGAGCTTTTTACGGAGTCAAGGGCCCAATCCTCATCGTCTAGGGTTCCTTACCCATGAAATCCTAACCGCTCAACTCCCAGCTCCGCATCCTAATCGTCAAAGCAGATAACACCAGCAGCCACCTCATATAAAAGTAACCCAAATCACGCCTCCTTTGTTACGCCGCCTCCACCTCTCCCGGTCTAATAGCGAAATCCCCTTCCAATCTCCCGACTCTTTCTGGAAGCTTGCTGCCCTCCGCGGCGCCATGGCCGGCGGCGGCAACCTGTTCGGGAGGGTGCTCAGCTACGTCGTCAACGAGTTCATCGTCGAGGGCCTCGCCAACAAGTATAATCCCCCCTCCTCATCCCTCTCCCCCCCACTGCCTATCTCCAGATCCATCTGTCGTATGCGAATTCGTTCTAGGTTTGATGAGATGTGATGTGATGTGATTGCTGCGCTTCGTCATCTGGTCTGCGGGAGAATCAATTTCCCGACGGACTCGTTCCCTTGAAGCCACATCGATTCGTTGTATCATGGGTCGGCCCCTTTTCTTGCGCCCTCCTAGGGTTTCCCGTGGAGCAGGGCGCAGCTCGGCTCTTACATACATGTTACTCTCACCGTGTTTTTTTTCATGCTTAATATGCGTGATGTTTGATTGGTGTATGGAATCTTTGTTGGTTGTGTCCGTGGCGGTGATCAGCCCAACAGACCTGTAATGATTCTTGCGGATATGATCGCTTGATTCAAAGAACATCTAAGGGACTGAGTTATCATAGGCATATTGATTTGTTCTATACTTGTTGATAGTTTGTGATCGTTACTGCTTGTTTAGGTTCATGCTTAAGGGCTGCTTGTGGTTCTTGAGCTCTGGAAAGTGAAGCGAAAGGCTTAGTGGTTCCACTCTTATCCGGGGTAGAAATCTTTTTGATGCCACTGGACGCCGAGGAACTACATTTAACCACTTCAGTAAAAAGTTTCCTTGAGACATATGATCGTTTCTGTTTTGATTTGTTATTTTGTCGTGAGATTATTTTAATGTAATTGTTGTGTTATCATCTAATCATTGGGAGGATTCCCACAGTTCCCTGGGAGCCACTTTAATGTAAAAGCTTGCCCTTTTCTTGTGCCCATGGAGATTTTCCATGGGACATAGGACTTTTATGGCTTTTTTACTTGCATGTCATCTTACAATGTTCATTTGATGGTGGTGAGTCTTAACAGACCTGTAACGATTCTTGCGGATATGATTGCTTGATCAAAGAACATCTAAGGGACTGAATTGTACTATTCTTCATATTCCCATTTTTGGATTATTGGTTTTAATGGGCTGATTTTTTATTGTTAAGTGCATGGAAACGGTGATGAGTCCTTACAGACCTGTAATGATTCTTGCGGGAATGATTGCATGATTCAAAGAACGTCTAAGGGACTGAGTTATCATGAAGCTTGTCAAACACATTTTTGTATCCTGTGCTTTTCCAATAAATAATGTTTGGTTGTATCTCTTTTCTTGATTTGTCTTCATGAGCTGGTTTTGGTTCCTTTGCTTGTGAATGCTGAAGTAAAAGGCTTAATATTTATTCTATCCATCCTGCACAGAATTTCTTTGTACTTCCAATTGTTTTTTTTCTTGTACTTGTCTTGTTTCCGTTGATTCTTACAGTAAGACTCATTTTTTTGCAGTCGTGCCTTCCAGAGATTTGCTGTGAGGACCAACAAGTCTCTTGAGAATCTATCATCCAAAGGTAGTTTATTTATCCTCTGCAGTGATTAGTATATGTGCAGATGTTATGATAGTGTTTTCTATGTGCTGTGACCTCACAGTATTCTGGTGAATTGTTATGGAACATTACAATATTTTTTTCTTGTTGGAATGGCGTGTTAACTCATCACATTGCTCCGTTGTAAACTTTTTTAACTGTAGTATGGTGTTCTTCTAAATTATGTTTGCTACTGCTATGACCTATTTGCCCTAGCTATGTGATTATTATTTTTTGTGCCTTTCAGCTAAAGAAGTGAGGGAGGAGCTATCAGAGCAATGGAAGAATGCTCGTGACCATGATGATGTAATTAGTCACATAAGAGCTTCATGCCGTTTCTTATATTATTTAGATGTAAACTAGTATTTGTTTGGAATGCTTTATCTGATTGAAATTTCTGTTTTGCAGCACTTCAGGCAGTGAAGTTGATCTGCATTTCACGAGGGCTATGATGAAGTCGTTGCTAACTGTACAATCTTGCTATCAGTTTTCCTGGTACTACGCTTTGGGTGCTATTTTTCTATATTGTCGCACTGAAGAAACCGTTGTATAGAAACCATGTGATCTTCAATTTTTCTGAACTTGATAAGTAGAATCAGAAATACTTTCGTGTTATCTTCGGGGTACTTTCTAATGGAGAAATCCTGCATGAGTGATTTCTTGATGATGCTGAATGACATCCTCATCTGAACGTGCATTTTGTTAATAGTAGCTCGTGCTTTGTTGAATCGTTTTGAGAAATGTTGATGCGTCTGGTCTGTTGTTAGCATATGCTTGTTGATGCTACGAATTGCGATCTACTAGTAAAAAACACTGAATGTATGTTGCCTAGCAATCCTCGATTTTCATATGTAAGTTTCTGTTTAGACGTCACATGTCTGGCTGACAAGCAATGATTTTCGTATGTAGTTTTTGTTTGGACGTGGCATGTCATGGCTGACTATTTATGAGCTCAACTGTAGCCTATTTTTCTAATGGAGCTACTAACTTATTGTTGATCTTATGGCAAGTCGATTGGGCCGGTTCTGTTCAGTGGTGCTGCTCATAAGTCATTTATTTAAAGTTAATTTTTTTTAAAGTTTGACTGTTTATAAAAAACATACTAATATTTTAACAAAATAAATATACTATCATTAAAAATATTATGAAATTATTTTAGGGTTATAGATATTGAGTATCTTCCTCCCAAAATAAAAAATATAAGCACTTCTATTATTTATTTATACGATTCTTAGTGATTTATAGCTAATTATGTGCTTGGAACATAATCAATCCAAAATTAAAAAATTAAACACGAAGTGACTGAAAACTTATATTTGCTAAACGGAACAGCCCGACGATCAAATCTGAGCCGCCGTTCTGTAATCTGCAGCCAGGGCCCAGCTTCCGGCCTGTTGGTGTCGGCCGCCGCACTAGGCCACTTGCACCGCTGCACGCCGCGCGTGAACCGCTGATGCCGACCGAACCACGCTGCACGGCCCGGTGCTGAACGGAGGAGGGATCCTTCCGGAACGCTAGCAGAAAGCCCGTTTCTTCGTGGAGGACGACGCCTCGCATCGCACCGAGGCCCCCACTCGCCAGTCGCCACGCTACCCCCCCCGCCCCCCTCCCTCGTCCACTTGCCCCGCGGCGCCGCCGGTTCGTCTCTTCCTCTCCCTCTCCCTTCCCTACCGCGCGCGCCCCCCCATCCGTCACCCGTGTCGTGCGTGGTGCGTGCCCCACGCGACGCGACACGGGAGCTCCGCGGCCTCCACCTCTTCGACCTCGTGGGGTTGGGGGTTGGGTGACTCGGTGGGATGCGCCACTTGCTTCTCCGCTGCGGCATGGCTCCTCCTCTCTACGGCTCCGCCGCCGCAAACAAAGCCCTCCTCTTAAACCCCGCCGCCCTTCCCCTCGCCCGCGCCCGCGTCCGCGTCACCGCCGTCGCGCACGCCTCCGTCCCTGCCCCGGGAGGCCGCGCATTCCGCGGCGCCTCGCTCCGCTGCTATGCCGCCGCCGCGGTGGCCGAGCAGCACCGCATCAAGGTCCACAACCCCATCGTCGAGATGGACGGTGCGTCTGCGTGCCACCCCCTCGCTCCTCTCTTCTCACGCGCTTCTTCACGCCTTGTCGAGGGTTCTAACTTTGTTCGGATGGCCTGTGTGTTTTTTTTTTCAGGTGACGAGATGACGCGGGTCATCTGGAAGATGATAAAGGATAAAGTGTGGAATTCTTCGTTTGCCTCTCGTTTCTGTCCGATTCCTACCCTGTTTGATGCTTTGTTTTGATGATGCGACCTGTTTCGTGTAGCTCATCTTCCCTTACCTGGAGCTGGATGTTAAGTATTTCGACCTTGGGCTGCTCAACCGGGATGCGACCGATGATAAGGTCACTGTTGACAGTGCAGAGGCTACGTTGAAGTGAGTATCATTCTCGTTCATTCCTTCTCTGTTCACATCCCAACTGTAACCAATTCGATGCAAATCCTTCATGTCAGCAACTTAGTAAGCGGCATAACATTTACGATGAAGCATATGCATAATGCGTTTGTAATTCATATCCCTGCTTTTGGCTATGACATTTGGTAGTCATGTAAGTTAAGCTATTGAGATCATAAATGTCAAGTTCAACTAATATGCAAATGAAATAATCACTTCCATAGCTGAATGTAAGTTTGCCCTGGCATACATAATTTTCATTTTGCACGCATGGAGGTTAGCATACCTTTTCTCTTAGAAATGGTCCAGTCAAGTTCAAACCAGGTGCTTTATTAGACCCCATTATTGTTGGACAGACCTATGCGTGCATTAAACTAGATGACCTTACAGGCTTACACACGCCTGCTATTGGGAGAAAGGCTTAAAAGTGAAATGGCCTGATGTGTTGGTATTCAACATAGTGAGGGGCATGCTGCTCAACTGGGCTGTCTTAATTAAGCTGAAAATGGTTAGATCATGCAGAAGAGGTACCCATGGTGGAATTGTACCTGTAGTAAAGTCACATACTCTCACTTTAGAGAAGCTTGCACCTCAGAAGCTTGATCTTGGCTTTACTGTTTCTTTCTTGTCTGCTATTTCAGTGTATTCAGGGATATCCTATTCAATATCTAGCAATAGTTGTGATATTTCCTTTTCCTAGCAATAGGTTTCTTCTCCTATTCAACATCTAGCAATAGGTTTCGAATGGCATGTGCATGTAAGACTGTAAGTAGATCTCTGTACTCTGCTCCTTACTCAATGGTGGCGCTCTTTTAACTTTTTGCAATGCTTTTTTTGGTCTACAAACACTTCATTGTGTGAGTGAATGGCACATAGTGTTCTGTTGCACTATTATTGTGAAGTAGGACTACTGCAGCCATCCCCTGTCTGTAGACCTTATGGTGTAACTGTGTAAGTAGTGTCATCCTTCACCAAATGCAAATTCTCTACCTCTTATAGAAAATGTTATTTCTTCTACTGTTAACCTAAATAGTCCTGTATAAAAATGTCCATGCTTTGAAAGAGATGATCATAAGTTAGCCGCAAGTTATTCTGAACTTTTGTTAAGTGAATACCTCTTTGAATTTTCTTGTGCTTCAGTTTTGATTCAAACGAACTTTCTTTGTGCTCTCAACAGGTATAATGTTGCTGTTAAGTGTGCTACCATCACTCCTGGTAGAGTCCCTAAAACTTTTATTCCCCATATTTGATTATATTTCCTTTTGCATTGAGGTGCATGTATTTTATTAGTGTCTATGCTTTATTTTGTCAGTGTTCTTTTGGATTTTGATGGACGTTTGCTTCTGACATAAGCATATGCTGTAATTATTGTACTTATTTTTGGGACATCATTAATTCTCTATATTTTTCCCTTGTCAGTTTGCTTAGATGAGTTTAAAGTTAACCCTCATGGTTGCACACCATTTTCATGATGTGGTACTAGCACTATTTTGCTAGAGCCATAATAAGACATGTTTTATTGGTGTGACGATCCATTGAAAAAAAACTGTTCCATAAACCGTCAACTTTATAAATTGTGAGGGTTCAAGTCAAGTCCCTCTTTCCCCAATAAAAAGCCCATTTTACTTCCTAACTATTGTACCAATCTCTATTTTTCATTATGGTTCAATTAAGATTCACTACCTTTCTTTTTATGCAAAAAGAAACAATTTAAAGGTTCACTACTTTATAATTACTTATTTGAGTTATCTGAGATGTCAGCAAAGATGATATCAGCCACTTTTTCTGGGCTATGTAGTTCTACTATAGATGAAGTGATAGGACCTCTGTTTGACATATACAGATATACTATTTCTGATGTTTCTTTGATTGATTGTACGTAGATTGTTTATTGTAATCTGTAGGCCTTTTGTTTGTCTTATTTTCTTATTTTTATGTTTATATGCAGATGAAACAAGAGTTAAAGAGTTCAAGCTCAAGTCAATGTGGAGGAGCCCAAATGGCACCATCAGGAATATTCTAAATGGTTCATTATTCAACTCTTGAGATGCCTTTGGTTTTTTAATTACTTGGTGAAATAATCTGGAATTGAATTGACAGACTATCCATGAATTTTGTTAGCATGATAAATTAAATTGAGTCAATGCATGTAATAGAATATCAGAGTCAACATGGAGAATTCTTGTTGTCTTCTTGATGTTGGAAATTTTATACACACAAATGTTTTCTACATCCTGAGTGTGGAATGTTGAACTATATTTCTGTAGATTTTGACAAGTAGCAATGATATGAAATTTACTTGAACACTTTTTTTTAACACAGAACTATTAATCATGAGAAACAAATATTGATGTAAGGAACTGCATAAGTATTAGAAATATTGTGGACCATTATCACTAATGTGCACCATGACACACAGGAACTGTTTTCCGGGAGCCCATTTTGTGTAAAAATATACCACGGATACTTTCTGGTAAGGACATATTGAAGTATTCTCATGGGAACAAGTGACAGTTTCCACACTAAAGGTGCTTTATTTTATAGGTTGGAAGAAACCCATTTGTATTGGAAGGCATGCATTTGGAGATCAGTATCGAGCTACTGATACAATAATTAATGGTCCAGGAAAGCTTAAAATGGTTTTTGGTGAGCTTCAGTTGATAACTACTTATTTGTATACCGTCTAAAGCTGCTTTGGTAACTTTGCTCATCTATTTGTTCCTTTGGTACTGAAAATCAGTCCCAGATGGAGCTCAACCAGTGGAGTTAAATGTTTATGATTTTAAAGGGCCTGGTGTGGCGTTATCAATGTATAATGTGGATGAGGTATGATAGAATATCAATACAGTTCATTGCTTTATTCTTCTCTGAGTACGATGCGAACTTTTACTCTATCTCTCTCAGTCCATTAGAGCTTTTGCTGAGTCATCAATGGGAATGGCACTTTCCAAAAAATGGCCCCTTTATCTCAGCACCAAGAATACCATACTAAAGAAATATGATGGCAGGTATCTGGAATTGTCATTATTTCCAGTTATTTATCATGTACTGTAGTCATCAAGCACTCGTTTGTTACCACAATGAATACCATCCCTTCTCTCTGATTCTTCCTAAATTGTATACATGGTTTCATCCTACTATCTGAACTATGAATGAACCTATTTCTTTCAGCGGACAAATAGCTGCAGGCCTTCTGTTTCAAAGCCACTCTCTTAGCCTTTATCATCTCAGTATACTGTTTCTTATGTATCTTTATGATATCTCTGTTCTCTTAGCAATTTAGAAATTAGTATGAAGGGCAGCCAATCCATTTTGATAAAATTTGACTTATTGCTCTTATTCTTTATTGCTCTGATGACTTAAAGAACCATAATGCTGCTAATCATATTGTTATGAACATGTCCAAATCTGACATGGACAATTTTGAAATGCTCTTAGGTTTAAAGACATCTTTCAGGAGGTATATGAAGAGAAGTGGAAGGAAAAGTTTGAGGAACACTCGATATGGTATGTGATGATTTACATTACCAGATTTTACCACTTAAGTTCTTCATAAACTCCAAACAATATTTGAATCATGCATCTAGGTATGAGCACCGGTTGATTGATGACATGGTGGCATATGCTGTGAAAAGTGAAGGTGGATATGTCTGGGCATGTAAAAACTATGACGGAGATGTTCAGAGTGACTTCCTTGCCCAAGGTTTGCATGTGTCCTCTTCCCGATGTTGCAAATATTCTGCCAGTTTTCAAGTTGTAGCTTTCATAAAGATGCATGGTGATATTTGGCAGTATGATTACTTCGGAGTGTGAACTTTTGTGCTATTCCTGTTTCTCATTTGATCTGTTTCCCCCCTCACTGAGTACTTGTTTCAGGTTTTGGTTCCTTGGGTTTGATGTCATCTATTTTGGTAGGTCACGCTGATCCTTTTGGTACCTTTTATAATCTATTGTGTTTTGTTGATCCCTAAGTATGCTTTCTTCTACAGTTATCTTCTGATGGGAAAACATTGGAAGCTGAGGCTGCTCATGGGACTGTCACTAGACATTTCAGGCTACATCAGAAGGGACAGGAGACAAGTACCAATAGCATCGCTTCTATATTTGCTTGGACTCGTGGACTAGAACATAGGTAATCACTATGGTTGGTGTAAACTATGCACAAGCTAGTTGATCTACTATGATATTCTTCTTTTTGCTGCTTGTTCATAATCAATCCAAAAGCTGCAGGCCTTTTCTTACCTACTGATGTAATAACCGCTTTGTCAATTATCAGAGCAAAACTTGATAAAAATGATAGGCTGCTGGACTTCACCAAGAAGCTTGAATCTGCATGTATTGAAACGGTTGAATCAGGGAAAATGACAAAGGATCTTGCACTCCTTATCCATGGCCCCAAGTAAGCCAATTTATGAATATATGTTGAGTTTTTTTCATGGTAGTTCAGAAACTTAGATGTGTGACAGCTGATTCCTTCTCTTGCGGAAACTCTTGGATGCTGAGGCACAGTGGTAATATAATAATACAAAATAAATAGTCCCACAATGACCTTATTTATCTTAAAGTAGAATTGTGGTGATGATAGAAAACATAGGCAGCTAATATTACTGCAGCGCTTTTATGTTTATGATAAATTGATAACCATAGTAACTATGGAAAACAACTATTTTCATATTTAAATCTTAATATATGGTTTCTATTGGATTTTATTTCTAGCTTATCCTAATTTGTTTGGAACTAAAAAGCTTTGATGTTGTTGTTGTAATGCAACCAGCAGACCAAATGTCTTAAAATTTTCAGAACTGAAGTTTTAAGTGCTTGTTCTTCTGCTTGATTTCGAGACCAAAATCCTGTATCCTGAACCCTCTCCTTTTGAATCTCCGTTTTAGGGCAGTCTGTTTTTTGAACATTTATATACTCAAGAATCGAGATGTTTGTAGCAGCGTGTTATACTGGTTGCTGGCTTGATGCTATTGGTTTATTGCCTCCTCTGGTCTGTTTTATATCTTGCCTGGTGTTCACATGAGCCTGATATTATGTGTGCATTATTTCTGTTGTCAGGGTAACAAGGGAGTTTTACTTGAGCACCGAAGAATTCATTGATGCTGTGTCTCAGCAACTGCGAGAAAAGATTCAAATACCAGCTGCGGTTTAATCCTCAATAGGCAAATTCTACTTCTGGTTGGAAGCATGTCATTGGGTGAAGGCGTAAAGCAGGTTCACACTAGCTGTGCATTCGCACACATTTTGATTGGGGTGATGGGACTGAAGATCCCATTAAATCGTTTGCTTCGAAGCAATTTTTGTTTCAGCCAACCATTTCATCGTGTTATAAACTGTTAATAATCTGCTAGAACTAGGGGTGTGCTTTCCCTACTGAATCGTCATGTTTGGGTAAACAATGGTTCGTAGACCACCGAATTTCAGAATTACCTTGAGGTCAATACATTAGCGCAGTCTCTCATCCATCATCTTACTGAACAAATTGATTTCCATCCTCGCCTCGTACATGAACTGGCAATTTTCCTCCTGAATATGGCATTACTTATTAAGAATTCATCTGTAAATATTCCGCAGTTTCATCAATTGCACCCTCTTTGCTTTCTGGACCTTAACCCACATACGTGTTGGTTCATCTGCGTGTTCATATCAAGTCAACGTACCTGCCATAACTCTTGGCCTTTTCAGTCAACGCCTGCCGCCTCCTGGCGCAGCCGCGACCCAAACATTAGCAAGCAAATGGTACGTAAAGTATTCCTCTCTTCTAAAATATAATCATTATAAGAATTTAAATCTTATTATTTCTATCATTACTTATAATACTAATTATGACATTAATTACTTTCTATTTAATTTTTTATCTACCTTCTCACTATCTATTTATTATTTATTAAGAGATACCAAAATCTTTTTTTCAACTTAAACAATTTAGTTTTAATTATATTTTAAAACGGAGTGAAACTGAGAGAGTACGTGATTAGGTGCCGTCTTGTGGAAGCTATCGGCCCCACAATAGATTAGTGAGCAAATGAAAATATAAGTAGTTATAAAAATCAAATCTAATACGAAAAGATACAAATCATGCGAGTATTATTTTTCCTATCAATTACATTTTATTTACATTTTGCTTTATCTTACCTCTTGTAATTATTTTTTCTCCCAACCACTTCCTATTTAATAAGAGATATTATAATTTTTTATCAACCTTAATATCTATATCTCCATCTATTTCGTTATTTTTAGTTTATCCTATTTTTTTATACTCCCAACAATCAATTCTAATTCAATTTTTCGGAATCTCGTGAGCACACAGGGATGAAAGCTAGGACTTGTTAGTCACACGCCGCATATGCTAACCACCTACACCATTGCACAATCTTGATAACCATGTACTAGTTATATATAAATATTTGTGCTTAAGTTAGAATGTAATTATATATATAATATATATAATAGTGTAGTTATATTTAAAAGTTTTTTAGCCAAAAAAGCTATTTCCAATTTTTTCCATCTTATTCCTTAGCTATCTTCCTACTTCTAACCATATCTTATTTAATAGGGATATTCTAGTATTTTATTTTTATTCTCATTTTCTCACAAAATGATATAATCCTGATAGGGACTAAATAAGAGAAATGCTTGTTTTTTTTCTGAACGAGCGAGTAAGAGATTAGCTGCCGTCTCGTTGAAGGCTTGAAGCTATCGGTACAGAATTTTTTCAAACTTATTATTTTTATTTGTCAACTTAGCAATTCGGATGATAAATAACATTGCTATCCTCGTCTTCCCTCTTGGGCCAATCCAGTGGAGGGGATAAAGGAGAGTAAACAGTCATAGAAGAGGGACCGCGACAGAGGGAGCCCTATGTATTGGCGCCTCTTCCTCCCTGACACAAGCGGTTGGATCTCCTCGAGCTACGACATGCTGCTCGCCTCCTGGCTTTGCCTAGAGGGCACCGTCGCCTGCCGCATAGGCTGTGGTCGTCGATGACTTGCTCTCCCGGGCACATGTAGCCCTCCTCTATCGATCTTGGCTGTGGACCCTTGTCCTCATCTTCTCCGTCACATGGTCATCTTCTGCTGGCTCCTGTCTCCACCAGTACCTTCAGCCTCTACGCCCTCCTCTGACGTCCACACCGCTAGGCTGCTGTTTCCCTTCGCTCGTCTTTCACTGTCGACGCCTAGCGATGACTCTGCCTAGCCACTGCCGGGAAGGTGAGGAGGTGCGGGGCTATCGCTGGATAAGACCGTCGTCTTTGTCGGTGTGGCTCCACCGCTTTGGTTGCCACCTGAGAACATGATGTGGCGTGTTTTAGGAACGAAGTATAAGGGAGAGAAGAGAATACGGGCAACAAGATCATTTGAGATCGACTGCCATATTATTTTACTGAGTTGGCGAGCGAAAATGGCAAGATGGGAATAATTTGATGGATCCAGATGGTAAATGGTTTTAGTCTTTAGGAAAGATGGCATTTTAAGAGTGAGTAATTGACGAGAGTGGCAAATAGTCCAAAAACACTTCTTCTCAACCTCCGAATCCAGGAAGATCGTGCTTGCCAAGGCCAAGAAGATTGTCGCCTTTGCTCCCGTTGTTGTCTTCAGGTTTTTCCCTCCCCCCTCTTGATTTGCTCTTGCCATGAACGAATGCTACTCTTGCATCGTAGATGCATGTAGTCGCTGAGGGATTTGCGAGAAATGGGACAGGGGAAGGAGAAAGAGAAGCAGAGGTTGGAGATAAGAAGAAATATATGCTTCTGCCACTCTTTACCTTTAGTGCCCCCTTTCCCCTCCATATACCGAGCATATTCCTCCTCCGTTGTTATGTGCTTATTACTATTTTATTGATGGATATTTGAGGAGTGATGCAAGGAAATTACTTGAGTTAGATGTACAATTTCTATAGAGAGTACTTGATTTATTTGCTTTCTAGAGTAGGGAAATTGCTTGTTGATATGTGAAAGCCTTCTTGGAAGATCTGATCCAATTAACTGGATACTATGAGTTCCCATCCACTACTGGTTTGTTTGGACTTTGGACGGCATAACTGTTGTTGGTTCGGCAATCTTGATAATGGGATTTTGGGGAGGAAATACATGGGGGAAGTTCCTCTCTGGATCACCTGGGCAGTTGATTGTTTCTAATGTTCTACTATTGAAATCGGAGGTTTGCTTCCTTAAGTAAAAATATTCTAATAATAGTGATTTCAGCTTACCCACCTAGTACAGAGGAAGAATAGTCTGCTCCTGTGTTTTTCTAATGTAACATGCTACTATTTGATGGCCTATGCTTTCACTTATTGTTCTACAGTGCTTATTTTGTTTTTGATCTTCGGAAGTTTTTCCACCAAATTTGTAGCTAATTCTTACTATTTGGTTTATCTGCACCAAGTCTTACTGTCCTTTCTGCGTCCGGGTGAAGAAGTTGTTCGAACAGCTTGGCGCAACTTTCAAGGCTATTGAGTTGGATGTTGAGAGTGGGTGCACTTACTTTTAGTTTCATTTTCTCTGTTCAATTATGAAATCCTTAAGTACAGTGGGTTCTGGATTAATTGTACTCTATGACTACGAGTGGCTGAATTGAACAACCCGGGCAAAAACGAACTGTTTTGCTTGTCCTGGCATGTTTCTGCTGTACTGATTTTGTTGAAACACGAATTTTGGGTTTAAGAGCCTACAAATGTGGGCATTTGGGGAGTTTTGTTTGGAAATTCTACAACTAAAATGTGGTGCAGCGCAACAAATTTTATGTAAGCTTACAATGTGGCAGAACCAGATATTTAGATTGCATGGTTTTGATACCAGGGGAACACTGAAGGAGGCAATTATCTAAGAATTACAGTAATAATTATGCAATTTCAGAGCTGACCATTAGAACCCCAGTTTCTTTTCCTGTTTCTATTTGCTTGCTGCCAAGCACCAATTTACTTCCTACCCAGTGTTACCATGCATAGTGATTTCTTACAGTTATCATGGATTCCAAAAGAACTATTTGCTGACAAAAAAGATTGCTCAGAGAAGTAATAATAAATCGGTCTGTTTTATGAAGGTGATGGATCTGAGCTGCAGTCAGCACTTGCTGAATGGACTGGACAAAGGACTGTTCCAAATGTCTTCATCAATGGGAAGCATATTGGTGGCTGTGATGGTGAACCCTTTTACCATTTATTGTTTAACTCCAATACCTCTGTGCTTTAGTACGTTCTTAATTTATATTGAGTTATTGTCCATGAAGGCTATATCGGGCATCACTATGCTATACACAAGCGCTTGCTTGCTCGTAATTTGATCACTCTTCAGTTAACGAATTAATGTTTGTTGTTGACATCTTTTTTGGCAGATACCATGGCATTGAACAGTGGAGAGAAACTGGTGCCTCTGCTGACAGAGGTTCGAGCAATCGCCAGTTCTGATGCGAAGTCAACTGTCACTGCGTAGTTCTCTTATACTGCATCCATGCTATGAGAAAATAAAAGTGGATGTTTGTTTGGCATTGCCGTCTTGACTTTAGTATCCTGTGGTAATTACCCTGTCCCGTGTGGAACTCTTTGGATATCAAAAAGATCATCGTTGTGAGTTAGTCCGCAGATACCTTGATATTAAGTTATTATCTAATGTATCTATTATTGGCTTTCTGCCGCGAGTATATATGCCTACGAAAATAACTGCTGGAAAGGAGAACGTTGAGACAACACACCTCCATACCATTACCGTGCAGGAAATTCAGGATGAAGCCAACAGAATTCAGAGGCAAAAAAGCACCAGTTACAACTGTGAACTACTTTACAATTGTGGATGGCTGCGACTGGCAGGTACGGATCAAGATGGCAATGGCACCACAGATTGTTTGGCAAACCGAAAAGCACACACAACAACCTGCTGGTTTGTTCGAATTGATGGATATTTCGGTCCAAAGTTTCTTCCAATTCTAAAGTAGTTGCAAATATCCTCACCCATCCAATATTTTTTTTTAAAAAAAACAAGCGTACCTAGGCGATCTATCGCCGGCCACCGACCAATCTGGGATACAACTTGTACACCACCAGCTCTTCGTCTTCACCACGCGTCCTGGGAAAGGGCAGCTTGTTGTACGGGAAGTCCGGCCCGAACACGTACTCCTCCATCCACCACTCCGTCCGCGACACCCGCCTCACCTCGTTGTCGTCCTCCCGGTACCAGAACACGAGACGGTAGCCGATGTCCCTGCGGCTCCAGTCCACGACGCGGCACTCGCGCACTGGCAAGTACGCCCCTGGCCCGGCCTTTCGCGGGCCCGCCGCCGCCCCGTCGCCACCGGGCCGGCACCGGCGCACGACGGCGAAGAGCCACTCGCACCGGTCGTTGGCGGCCGGGAGCGCGGCCGTGATCACCGCCGGGTGCGCGTCGAAGAGGTCGGCGGCGCGGTGCATGCGGCACGCGAGCAGGTTCCCCAGGCTGAGGCTAGCCAGGTAGAGCTGGACGAGCACCTGCGGCTTCGCGTCCTCGTCGGCGCGGTGGCGCAACGCGAGCGCCGCCCGGTCGGCTCCGAGCCTCATGCGGAGCGCCCTGCCGCGCGCCGGGTAGACCTTGCAGACGACCAGCTCGAAGTCCTCAGAGCCACCGCCGCGGCTGTGGTCACCGTACTCCACCATGCGCCACTCGGTCTCCTTGGCGCCGCCGCCGGCGTCGCCACCGTCCTCGTAGTACCGGAAGCTGTGGCAGTACGCGTTGCCACGGTGCCTCGCCTCCTGAGAGAGGCGATAGTCCCCGGGCCCGGCCCTGCGCCGGCCGCCGGGGCTCCGCCTGCGGCAAACGAAGAAGAACCACTCGAACCGTTCGTTCGCCGCCGGGTACACCGACGCGAGCAACGCCGGGTGCGCGCCGTAGACGTCGGCGTCGTGGACCTGCCTCGGCAGAGCGTCGCACCGCAGAGCCCGGCGCAACGGCAGGTACCGGTTAACTATATCCTCCGCGGTGGGGTCGAACGTCTGCTCGCCACCGCCGCCGCAGCACGCCACTGCCCTCGCCATGGGCGAAGGAGGCCTCGCCCTGGACCGGCCGGTGAGGAACACCCAGCCGTCCTCGGTCTCCTCCTCCCGGAGGCTCGCGGCGGCGGGCGTGGCATCCTCCGGCGCCGCCTGCTTCTTCTTGGGACGCATGGGGCGCATAGGGTTTAAGCTAGGTCGCCCACGCCCACGGCTGGTACTCTTGCGCACGCACCCACCAACCCACCCGCAAGCGCGGGCGATGCGATATATACTGATCGGTCGCCTCGCGGGGTTGAGGTCTCCGCTCCTGACGCTCTCTACAACAACCCGACGCCGAATCGTTTAACAACACGTCCTCCCCTCGCGTCGCGTTCGATAAAATCTTTCCGTGTCGGGAATTTTTATCATTTGTTTTGAACCTTTTTTATTATTTAATTTTTAAACTAAATTACTGCCAAAATTATATTTAGGTCTAAACATTCTTTCTGCACTACCCCAACTGACGTGTTTAACAATACTATTACGTTACGAAAAGTGACCAAATAATCTTAGTGTGGCATAAGTAGATAGGATGGTGTGATTAAAAGATGTAGATTTAAAAATATTTTTTTTGAGTGGTTTAGTTTTAAAATTAGAAAATAGAAAAGTTTAAATAATAAAAAAATTACGTGTCGGCGGGCGACGCGACGTGGTTCGGCGGCACGTAAAAATCCCCTGGGTTTTTGGGTCGGTAGTCCGGTTACTGGCGCGCGAGCGTGAGATTGTTAGGTTGGTCCCTGCCTTTTCAGGGCTGGAAGGCCGTGCGGCCCATGACGCCCGCTTCACCGTACGTTTCATGACGCGGCATCAATCAAACGACGAACGGGACGCACGTTCGTTCGCCTTCCAGGCGAGACGAGTGAAGGACAAGAGCGCAGCTAGTGCGCCATGCATGGTGGCTAGTAGTGTTTGCCTCCAGGTCCGAATGATTAGAGATGCTTGCCAGTGCGTACGGGAAAAGAGGAATCTACCCGTACGTTGAACAGTGTCAGTACCACACAAAAAAATGAAGCCCCACACATCATCCTGTCCCTTATATCTGACAACGGATAATAATAACAGCCATGAAAAAGCTCTTTAATTACAATTTTACATGCATATTGTAATACTACTACATGGCATAAACTACTGCACACCCAATGGCTAATCGGTAATTAACAGCTAACCATATGGAATCCCTCCATTTGCTGTTAACTATACCTCAATGACAAATTAATTGCAACAACCCTCACATGCATCACTCTCATTTGTTGTTATACTAGCGCTAGCTAGCTAGCAAGGGAAATACATATTAGTTAATTACCCTTGGATTAAAGAAGTGACCAATAATAGTATTATGGCTTCAACGTGTCATCGACTCAGGCCGTCGTTGTGGCTGCTGCGAAGTGGACGTATGATCTATGGATAGTTTGCTGTCCCATCCTTACCCATGATCGAGCGATCCACAGCGGAGTATGTCTGTGTGTACGTACTCGATCTCTCATGGCGTCATGCGGACCGGGAGAGAGATCGATCGATCTACCACAGCGTGCATGCCCCGGCGGCGACATCGCCGTCGATGACCACGCCGTCGAGGTTCCACAGGCTGCCCCACGTGGCGCCGTCCTCGTCGCTCGAGCCGTACTCCTCGCTAGTTGAGGCGCAGCAGCTGCCGCCGCCGTCTCTGAGCTGCCCACCGGCGTCGTGGAGGAGGAGGTGGTAGGACATGGTGGGGCACAGCATGAGGTCGTCCATCGCGTCCAGCTGCATGATCAGGTCCTCCGCCTCGCGCCCCGGCATCGGCAACGACGACGATGGCGGTGCCACCGCCGCTCCTCCTCCCATTACGTCGTCGTCGGTCCGCGACCCGCCGGCCTCGACGACGACGACGTCGTCCTTGCTCTGCGGCATCGTCGGCTGCTGCTGTTGCTGCTGAAGCTGCTGCGGCTGGCTCTGCTGCATCTCGCGGCGCTGCTTCAGGAACCTTGCCCTCGCGCGCTCGATGTTCTTGGACGGCTTGCCCTTCTTGAAGTGCGTCCTCCAGTAGTTCTTGATCTCGTTGTCCGTCCTCCCCGGAAGGCTACGCGCGATCGTCGACCACCTGCATATATACGGATGCAGGTCAATTCTCCATTTCTCCTGCCGCTGTAGCTGCTGCATTCATCATCAGCAGACTAGTGGCAGTGTATGTGTTTAATTACCTGTTACCCCACAAGGCATGGAGCTGGACGATGATGCTCTCCTCCTGGGGTGTGATCTTGCCTCTCTTCAGATCAGGCCTGAGATAGTTAACCCATCGCAGCCTGCAGCTCTTGTCGCTCCTCTTCAGACCTGCAGCAACAACAAATGAAGTTTAAGGTCAGATGGGAAATGTATCTCACTATGTCAAGCGAGCCACCTATGCACATGTTACTACTACATAGTTAAACTCGCCACCTACTGTCCAACGCACGTATGCACCACACATTAATCTATATCATATTCCATCACATATAGTACTGATGCTTCGTTAATGTTATCTAAATTTTAAGTAGGAAAATGATGACAACTTTTCATGCACTAACTAACTCAAATATATGCTTTGAAGAGTATGTGCCCGTTCTAAAAAAATACGTTTAATGTTCTTATTAAGCAACTTATTAACTCACCCAAAAAATTCGGGTTAGCAAATTCTAATTATTACTTATACTCTCTTGCAGTACCCCTTACTCTCCTAATACCTATACTAAGTACCTTAAAAAGCTCAGTGTCTATTTGACTATTTGGGTTTCTCTCCCTCGGTCACTAGTTCACATACAGAGAGTATACCGATATTACATGCAACTACGCAAGCTGGGAACTTATTCGAGCAACGGAATTTCACAATTCATATATTCCAAACTAAGGTCTGAACTGAGAGCAACAGTTCATGGCCGGAAATAGCAGGCATGGAGTGGAGAACTGGAGGTCATGATCAGAGTTCATTTGAAGAGATCGACTGCAGAGTAAATCGAGTTCAGAAGAAGCCGATCCAACTAGCTAGCTAAAACATCAGAATTTACTCAAGAATATGTTTCGTACGCGACCAATTATGCGCGATTCAGTTAACATGCATGTAAAGTTGCCACTTGAAGATCTTAATTAACCACTATAGTGCCCGCCCTTTATCACCAATAATACGAGAATGACGAATCTGCGAGATCTATATCAATAGGATATAATGTTAATATCCATAGTAACTGAAAACTATCATTGCATAATAATAAATAATAAATATTTAACTAAGTTGTGTCTTTGAGAGAAATCAAAAAGGTAATCGGCACATTAAAGATTGCAACGAAAACGCATAACGTAACTAGCATCCAAGTCACAAGTAATGATTTGGATCTAGGACAAAACCCTATCTATCATCTTCGATTCTTTGAAACTTCTGAAGAAAAAAAAAGTTTGAGTATATATGTACTCAGCAAGCCATAGAAATGTGAATATGTGTAGGCTTTAAAGAATGGTTAAATATATTCCACAGGTCCTATTTTTAATTTATATATTCAAAACTCATATATATATTATATATGTATTTATTCAGATTGAGGTCTCAACCCCAATCCTATATAAAAATAGCTTAACAGCAACTCTATGTAGTGCACTGTATTATTTGAAAAGAGACTTATACTTTAATATATATTGTGAGTTACTTTGCAACAACATTAGCGTCATTAGACTCCTAGTGCCTGTAGCCTCTCAGTGATTTTTTCTCTTATTAAATATTTATTAGTTTCTTTTCTCTTTTAAAAATAGTGGGTCTCGGCCCAAATAATTTTCAACAACATTCACAGGGTTATATCTTGGCTCATCGATCATGGCTCCTAGAGTCTTCTGCCTTCATGCAGCCCATAAACCATAACAATAAAATGAATTTACTTTCTTTACATTATCATCACTAGTTTTTCTCTCAAACCTAGAGTTATCATCTCACCCTCTCGCTATAAAGCCATCTGACTTTATATACTACACAAGTCTATTCCTAATCACATAGTTTGGCCGTTAGTCAAATGGGCTAACCCTGAAAACAGTTCACGTCTCATAGCTTTACTTCACAACTATTTACAAACAAATCTACGTAAGAGGAATCATTTTACATCCATCCATGACCATGGGCATGGTTGTTTAAACAATTTGGCTAACACTTCTGCGGAAGGTGCACGCTTTACCCACATACCGTAAGGCTCTTCAGCTACTCATCAATAGTGAAGACTTGCTACAAAGTCTTTTTAAAGAAAATCTAGGATAACCATTTGCCGACCAGAAGGGTCTCATATCAAGTCCTAAGCAAGTCCTAGACTTCCTGTACTCAGATCCCGCAAGCATTACTTCTCATGGTTACTCCGATGATTATACAACTCCTGGCAAACAAGTAATCCTAGACACATAAGTTACTTAGTCAGGGGCGTCTCATACCACCGATGTGATCACGTTGTACTATGCTCAGTGCAGTTACCCAAGGAATCGGTTGCCATATGTGAATACAAAGCCTTGCGACACAAGCGACATTTTCGCGTCACTGTTTCCTTTAAAACAACCACATTTTATTTTGCGCCACATAAAATGTCAGGTTTAATTCAAAACCCATTTTTTCAATACGATCAATTTATCCCATCCAAACACCTCATTATTTTAGAATAAGATGTTCTTTAATTATCAAAATTAATTACTAGAGTTTTCAATACCAGTGGTATAAACCTTAGGTAATAAAACATGGTACATAAAGATTAGGGCAATATTTTTTTCAAAGGAAAGGATATAATGCACAAAATATATCGACCAAACAGATCGACTGCAATCAATGGCCTTTACATGTACCTAATTATATAATTTATAAATATTTAATTTTATAAACCGAGATCAACATGATTAAAGGAGTAACTTACCTTACTCTAGGTCAACACAAAACTCTTCAGATTTCACGCCCGAGAAATTTCTGATGGTAAACTATGCGTGAAATGTGAAAAATCCAAATAAAATCTTTTAAAAATATTATTAATAATAAATAATAGTGTCATTGGATAGATCTTAATTTTAGAAAAATTCTAAAAGTTGAATGAAGTTAATCATACCTACAATTTAAGAGATATCAATTCTAAAAGTTTTAAAAATTTTCTATTCAAAGGGAAAACAACTTCTTTTATAAAAAAATATTTTGGGGAATGTTTATCAGTGAGGCCCTCTATCATAGACACTCACGAGGCTAGTTTATGGTAGATCAGGTCTACTGAGCCAGTAGTGAGATGGTTGAGTGGACTTGCCTCATGGTCCACAGATTGACGTAGGAGGCCCGACGATCAGTGACATGGCCTATATAGACTGAGTGCATGAGATCAGCCAAAAAAGTTGGGCCCATGTAGGTCCCATATTTTCTTTTCTTTTTCTTATTTTCTTTATTTTTCTCTCTCTCCTTTTCCTTTCTTTTCTCCTTCTCTTTTATTCTTTCTCTCTTTCTCTGGCTTCTTCCTTTTCCTTCTTTTCCCGTCTTCTATTCCTCGCTTCTTTTGCCTCATGTCAAGTGTTGCTCAGCGCGATAAAGTGAGGGAGGCAATGATGCTTCGAGGGTGGCCGGAGCGGTGAAGGTGGCTAGAAGCCGGTCTCACCCCAGGAAGGTCATTCTCATGGTGGTGGTAGCTCGGAGAAGGGGCGCGCGAGGAAGCTCGACCCGACGCAGTGGTAATCCCCTTTGGGATGAAAAGCGTGGCAAAGCGCGGTCCGACTATAGGCTGCAGTGGTGAAAGGAGAAGCTCAGTGCGGTGAGGAAGCCTCTGAGTCGAGGGCGTCAACTGCCTAGGTGGCGGTGCTCACATGGGGCTAGGATAGCCTAGCACTACCCTAATTGGGATGGAGGAGGTGGAGGTGTTTCGGGATGGCGAAGGGTGGTGGTAGCCCTAAGGGTGAAGAGACGGGTTGGTGGAGGTACTAGTTGATGGGCGAGCAAGAGTGGAGGTGGCACGATGGCTTGGAAGTGGCAGAGCTCCTATGGGTGCGCACTAGGTGTTCTAGAGAAAGCCTAGCCGGCTCACAGGAGGCCTCCGATGGTGGTGGGGATCGAAGAGCTTGGCAAGGAGGTGGTGATGGTGGCATTAAGTTTAGAGAAGACATAGCAGTGGCTCTCCCTAGTAGGGGCCTGCCGCTGAGTGGAAAAGCCTGAGTTTGCTTTGTGGTGGCTAGTCACGGGGAGGAGAAAAAAGAAGGAGAGGGTCGCTTTAGCCGACTTTATAGCCACAACGAGAGGGAAGGGGGCTGGCTAGGGCGGCGTCTGCTTGGGCCCGCACGAAAGGAGGCGAGGATGTGTGATTCGTGACTAGAGATGGCGCTAGTGATAAAGCGTTGCTGTGTTGTGTACTGGGAGGTGAAGAAGTTGTCGATGATGGCCTTCTCTATGGCGGCTTTCGTGGGCACATGGGCACCGAGGGCAGAAGACGTGGCCAAGCCAAGTGGTCCTAGCAGGCTTGGTATAGTTGACAGTAGTGGTGGGGTGGCACAGGAGGGTGAAGGACAACATGAAGGGTGCACTCGGTGCAGACCTTTTAGCATGGTCGCATGACTCTGAGTAGCAGTTGCCCATGGAGGAGAGGTGGTGGATGGGGTGCAACTGGCGTTGGTGAGGTGTGGATGCTAGGGGAAAGGAGATGCGACAGGGAGGATAAGTGTCGCACAGAGAAGATTTAGACGGTGTCTACACAAGGATGTGCGATTCACGGCCAGAGATGGGAACGTCGTCCATGGCTTGTAGTGAAACGCGGGAGCAAATAATGCATGGCACATGGGATCGATAGTGCACGACGGCACACGGCAAGGCTGGCTCGAGCACAACCTAGCGAGGCAACATGGAAGGTGATAGGATAGGTGTAGCCTGCTCTAGCGCAGTACAACATAGCGCATGCTAGGGCAGCACAACTTGGTCGATGGCATATGCAGGCGAGCGGTGTGGCAAGACCTAAGTGTGGTAGCTCCTTACACACATTTGCCCGAGCAACTTGTGTGCAAGATGGTGGCTGGGCAATGAGCTGCCCTAGCTAGGCTTGCTACTAGCAGGATCGAGAGCTAATTGGGCCAAGAACTAGGCCGACTTGGTAGATTGGGCTAGCTAGGAAGAGGTGACAGAAGAAGAGATGGGCTGAGGAAAGAAGAGAGGTGGCTTAGGCTAGCTTGGAGGGAAAGAGGGAGTTAGGTCGACCTGTTGAGGGAGATGATGGGCCTGGCTTAGTGGAGGAGGAGAGGTGGAAGTGGGTCAAATGAGGTTATGGCCTAAGATGGAAGAAGAGCTGGGTTGGTTTGGCTGCGGCCCAAACTGGGAGAGAAAAAAAGAAAAAGTGTTGGATTGTAGAGAGAAAGGGAGGAGAAGATGGCCCAATGGCACAATAGACTTTGATATTTTTTCTTAAAGAATTTATAAATTGGTTCATAGTAAATTTGAATTGGTGTATGAACTTTGAGCTTGATTTTTGTATTTAGAAAATTCATAAGAGGTCAAAGAAGACACATGAATTGTAATATTTGAAATGGAATTTGATTGTTGGGTGAATTTTAGATAGATTTGAGGAGATAATATAATGAGGTATATTTCGATGATGATTTGGAATATGTTTTGGCGATTGACTTCACTGAGGTTTAAGTGACTTCGAGATAGTTATTCGACTTATATTTTTTATGGTTAAGACGAAGTTTAGTTTTTGAATTAATTTAAATAATTGTAGATAGAGGGAGAACATGGAATTTCAAAAGAAGAGTTTAATTTCTAATTCTGGAGTTCATTTGGAAAGTGATTTTTGGTAAAATTTTATGGTCACAAGATGAATAAAATTAAAATCTTAGCACTATATTCTTAATATACGAGCAAAAGAAATAAAATTTTAAAAACAAATTTTTATTAAAATAATTTTTAACGATACATGAAACCGGCGTTACAACCACAAGCACTGCTACATGCTGCCTAAAGTGCAACAGTACTACTGCCAGCAGGTTGATGCGTCTGCAACTTGCAGAGCCAATCATTCGCAACCCACAAGTTGTACCAGGTTGCATGCATGGTGAAAACTGAAAAGAGATCACTCGATCAACCGTACTTGAAAAATTATAAGCCATCAGAAAAAAGGCAAAAGGACACGAAAATAAAACGGCAAAGTAACTGAAGATAAGCCTGTCAGTTCATGACTTGTATTAGTACATGTCCATGGTTAATTACCTGTAAGCTTGGAGACGGAATTCCACCGGCCTTCGCCGTGCTTCCTGACATGCCCGACGAGCAGCGCGTCCTCCTGGCTGGTCCACGGCCCTTTCCTCCACCCGCCGTCGTCCTGCTGCTGCCTCCCCCACCCTGCCGACTGCACTTCCGCCGCCATTGCCGACCCCTCCAGCTACCTTCCTAGCTATACCACTATTCTTCTTCAGTTCTTCTTTCACCAACAGATCGAAGCTAGCTAGAAACAAATCAGCTAATATAGCTTGATATTGACTCAAAACGCAGCTGTCTCTCTGCCTGTTTGTTGGAGATTTTTGTGCAGCTGGTAGGACACAGGCAGAGAGGGCAAACTAATTAAAAGCTAGTTAGTTTAAGATAGCAGCTATAGCTATCTATGGCCGCGAAGCAAGCGAACCTTTCTTTCCTCTCATGCTGTCCCCCAACGAGCTAGTGAGGCCAAGGCCATGTAAGCGAGTGAGCCGCTGCCGCGTATATATCGGGCACAGCGCCCCCAGCTCCTTTCCTGCCTCGCCCACAAAGGCCACGTCTCTGTCCGGAGGAATTCCAGCTCCACTATCTTGTGAATGTGCATTTACGAAAACGACCACGGTAAAAATTTTCTTTACGTTTACACTTTATTCTTTCTTTACAAGCTCGCTGTTAAGTGCTCTATCAGTACTCTCTGAAAATTACAAAATGGTAGATTTTTGGGAGAAATTGCGAATTTGCAAAAACTGCATTACACTATTTTTGGCAACGTGGATAACTAGGTTTGCTACAAGTGTACCATGCATGTTCATTCATCTCGATCGTACGAGCAGTAAAAAAATTGCGATGGCAGCTGCACACTTGCAGTGATCATTCGCTTTCCGACGCACAAACGAACTAAATTAATCCTAGTTTGATGACCATATATCACTTGTCCCTGCAAATGCAAAAATTCTTGCCTTCACCTGGTCGCTTCGAAATGTTCCGAGCTGGAACGCGGTTAACAAATGGTAGATATGCTACCTAACTTTGGTACAAAGCTGCAAGAAAGAGGAAATTAAATATATTTCGATCAGTATAGTCAGTAATCATCGTCTCCTTTTCTATCCCAATCCAGTAAAAGACACAAAATAATTCACACGAGGCTAGCTTCGTCCAGATGCATGTATACATCCACACCTATATTAATCTAAATAGATATTAGCAGCATAATCCATTTAAACCATTTATATTTTCTAATGTAATAGGCTATATCTATTTATAATTATCATATCAACTACTGATAAGAAAATATTTTATCGTTAATAACACTTAAATTAACAGTTAGCTCTATTTTTACTCATGAATACTTATTAATAGAGATCACATTAAAGTTAGCTGATTTGTCGGTATGATACGTGCATTACACGCGGGCGCGCGCATGCAGCTGGTGCATCCATCGATTCGATCGACCGGTCGTGTTCGGGTCAAGTACACATCCCGGTCGGTCGGTCACGGTCACAGCACGGGCCGCGCGTGCAGCTGCATGCGGCCTAACTCGTACGCGCGCGTATGGCTGCCATGTTGCAGGGGGGGCGAGACATGAGTCACACACGACTCGAAGTCAAGAGCACGCACCGTATCTGGCGCCGTGGCCACCGCTACTGACAGATGGCTTCGGCAGGCCGTGTGAGACATATGCTGTTTCGTTTCTCAAAACAATGACAAGGAAAAGGCACGTACCCTGCAAGTGGCACACGTACGTGCGCGTGCGTTGCACGTGCAATGGGTGGCTAGCTATAGCTCAACCAAACATGCATGCACATTGCAGGGAGCCCAGCGGCATGGGAGCAAGCTAGCATGCATGCACTAGATTCGATTCCTTAATTAATTTGATAATTTCTTTTTTGTTAATTATGTTTGATCCCATATAGTAGAATCGACATGGGCTTTATCCTCGATCTGGTTTAATTAATTTACATGGGAGTCCAGCGCGATCGCGGCTAGTAATTAAATAACGGGGCAGTAGCTGTCTGTTGCCGGAGGGCACAATTGGAACGAATCGAGATGAAGCTATATCCCCTTGCCCCCTTCGAGAGACCTCTCGTCGTGACATGCATCCACCAGAGACCAACAGCGAGATTAATTATATACTAAGTATATGCTTAGCTAGAACATTAGACCTCCTGATCGAGGATTAAGTATCAGCACGGTCCCCCCGCCCCGCCACACCTCTCCCCTCCCACGGAGAGCCGTAGCACCCGCACCAATGTGCGCGCGGCGCGCCCCGCTCACCCGCTAGCCTCCTTGGCAAGAACCCAATAATTAACGCGAACGAGAGCCCGGTTTAGCATCACCCCCCGCATCAGCACGACGCTGAGAGCCCCATTTAACAATGCGTTTGCCGCTCCTGCATCCACCGGTGCGCGCTGATGCTGTCTTTTGCCGCCATCGTGTGCATGCCGGCTTGGCTTAGCTAGCGTGGCGTGGTGGGTGCGCGCGCCGCGCTAGCTGTTGTGTTGCCGCCGATACGATGGGAGGGGAGACGCGAGCCGGCCACTCGCGCGCGCTCTCTCGCACGCCCGGCGGCTTCCGATCCGGTGGTGTGGTGGTGGGTGGGTGGCGTCGCGGGCGCGGGATGTGTAAGGTGGGATTAAGCGATGCGGGCGCTGCTATGTCGGGCAAGCACGTACGTACGGCGCGGGCCGCGGGCGGGTGCGAGGGGATCGGGGCGAGAGCGGTAGGAGGCCAGGCGGGGACGGGGTTATTCTAAGCGCGCGTCGCCGTCTTTACGCGTGGGTGCGGCGACTGGTGTCGCCGGGCCAGGACCACCGCCTCCTTTGTTTATTTATTCCAACAACCGCTCCATTGCAAAGCAAAGCTAGCTAGCAGAGACAGATCGATCCATCCAACGGCGCAGCTTCAGCAGCTAGCTAGCGGTACTGTAGAAATATACAATGAGGAGTTAGGTCTATATATATATACAACCTAGGTCAGTGGTCTAACATCCCTCGCAGTCACAGCGGGAGGAGAACGAACGCAGAGACTAGACCGAAAACTGGTGAACAAAGGCGTGGGTAGGCCTTTGGTCATTATATCGGTAAACTGGTGCGCCGATGGTACATGGAGCATCTGAACTTATCCTAATACGACCTTGTCACGGATAAAATGGATATCGATCTCGATGTGCTTGATGCGTTGATGATAAACCGAGTTGGTGATCATGTAGACGACACTGACATTGTCGCAGTAGACGACGGTCGCGGAGGAGAGGGATACACGGAGCTCCTGGAGAAGCTGGCGAAGCTAGTAGCACTTGGCGACGACGTGGGCGACGGCGCGGTACTCGGCTTCGGCGCTAGACCGGGACACTGTAGTCTGACGTTTTGAGGACTAGGATACTAGAGTGTCACCGAGGAAAACGCAGTAGCCAGACGTAGAGCGTCGAGAGTCGGGGCAACCTACCCAGTCTACGTTGGAGTACGTGGTGAGGGAGTCGATGGGGCTAGAGCTGAGATGCAGCCCGCTGGAGAGCGTGCCCTTCACGTAGCGTAGGATGCGCTTGAGCAGCACAAGGTGAGATTCGCGCGGAGCGTGCATGAAGAGCCACACTTACCGAACAGCGTACGTGAGGTCGGACCGTGTGATGGTGAGGTATTGGAGAGCCCCGGCAAGACTCCGATACTGAGAGGGATCGGCAACGAGTGCGCCATTGGCAGTGAAGATTTTGGCTCGAGTGTCGACCAGGGTGGCCATGGGGTGACAATCAGCCATGCCCGCATGCTGAAAAAGGTCGATGGCGTACTGGCGCTGGGAAAGAAAGAGCCCATGAGAGAAACGAGTGACGGAGATGCCAAGAAAGTAGTGGAGAGAACCAAGATCGGTCATGGCGAACTCAGAGTGGAGTCAGGCCATGATTTGGTTGAGAAGAGATATCGACGACGCTGTAAGGACAATGTCATCGACATATGGAAGTAGATAGGCAGTAGCGGAGCCGATATGAAGAGTGAACAGGGAGCTATCAGACGCAGAGGCCACGAAGCTGCTGTGCCGAAGATAGATAGCAAAGCGCTGGTACCAAGTACTAGGGGCTTGTTTGAGGCCGTAAAGGGAACGTTGAAGAAGGCAGACGTCGTCAGGATGAGAAGGGTCGACGAAGCCTGGGAGCTGCTAGTAGTAGACCATTTTCGTCAGATGACCGTGAAGAAAGGCGTTCTTCACGTCAAGCTGATGGATCGGCCAGGAATGCGAGGCAGCCAAAGTGAGGACGACCCGGATGGTGGCGGGTTTGACGACGGGACTGAAGGTCTCGTCGTACTTGACACCGGGTCGTTGGGAGAAATCCTGAACTACCCAGCGAGCCTTGTGACGGGCAAGGGAGCCATCAGCGTGGAATTTGTGTTTAAAAATCCACTTACCGATCACAATGTTGGCGCCGGGAGGACGGGGGACGAGGCGCCAGGTCTCGTTGTCCATTAGGGCCTTATACTCGTCGGCCATGACCACGCGCTACTGAGGGTTGGTTAGGGCAGAGCGAGATGTTGCCGGGATGGACGAGATAGAGCTATGGACGGCGGAGAGCCCGTAGCGCTTGATGGGGCGGAGAGACCCGGTCTATGAGCGAGTGACCATATGAGAGGTGGAGGGAACTGGAGCCGATGGGAGTACGGGAGAGATGAGAAGAAATGGTCGGGTGGGGGCATCATCGGCTCCGGATCGGCGGCTGTAGGTGAGAGGAAAGGAGAGAACTAGATTGGCCTGAGCCGATGGAGTCGGATAGGCCGATTGGTCCGGTCGGTCCGATGGAGATGGAGCAACCGATGGGGTGGGGGAGCCGATGGAAGTGGGGTGTCCAATGGAAAAAGGACGGGATCGGCTGAAGCCGATGAGAGAGGTGGGGCCGATGGGTGGGACATCAGACCGAATAGTAGTGGGATAGGTGAAAGGTAAGTCCTCAGCAACGGCTGATGAAGGGGCCGATGGAGGGGACAATGGAGGAGACCGGGTCGGCACGGTGTTAGTGAGGAGGAAGTCGAGATCGCTAGGGGAGGATCTCGGATGAAGCAGACCGAAGGAAAAACATGTCTCGTCAAAAATGATATGACGAGAGACGATGACCCGTTGGGTGGAAAGGTCGAGACATCGGTATACCTTATGAGAGAAGGGATAGCCGAAGAGAATGCAGGCGGTGGAGCGGGGAGCGAGCTTGTGGGAAGCAGTGGCGGTAAGGTTTGGGTAACAGAGGCACCCGAAGATACGAAGGTGGTGCCCGAAGTGTGGTCTGGGACACCGAGAGTCGGAGCAGACTCGGCGACTGGGAGAGTGCCGGAGCTGAGGGCAGACTCGGTAGCCATGGCGAGAGGAGAACAGGGACAAATAGCTGATGGGAGGGAGAAGCCGATGGGAAGGAGAAGCTGATGGGAGGACGAATCGGTCGATCAGAGAGATGAGAAGTCGATAGAGAGTGGGCCGGCCAGCCGATGGGAAGTGGTTGGCCGATGTGGAGTTGGCAGCGGAGTAGGTGAGGGAAAGGTGGTGGCAGAGTAGGTGGGTCAGAGAGTAGTTGGGTCACGGACGTGCGAGGATTCATGCCCATGAAGTAAAGATTTACGTCCGTGGACTCGTGGAGACCAAGGAGTGGAGCGGACGTGAAAAAGGTGGAGAGTGGCTAGACGCGAAGAGAATATGTTCGTGTCCGGGAGGTAGGGATTCGTGTCGGTGGACACGTTAGATTGGCTCAAACATGAGGGGAGAATGTTCGCGTCCAAGAACCGTTGAGCGTGTCGAAAAAGACGAGAACCAAGGGAGGGTTTCAGCTGATGGAGGGATGGACAAGTCCAGCCGATGAGAGGGCGAACGAGTTTAGCCGATAGAGATGACGAGCGCAGAGGTGCGCCGACGTCAGAGAAGAAAGAATGCACGAAGCAAGAAGAATGGTGAAGATGGGTGCGAGGCGAGATAAGGAGACGGATGGAGACCGTCGTCTTGTCACACGGAGGTGAAACAGAGAAAATAAGATGACTGTGGGAGAGACGGGGAGAAGAAAGAAACGGAGACGAGAGAGCGAGGAGAGTACCGGAAAGAGGGTCGGCGACGGGAAGAAGACGTCGACGAGGAGGAGGAAAAGGTCGGCTCGCCGGAGGAAGAAAGCTAGCGTGCTGAAGATGTCTAGATTCGCTCTAATACCATATAGAAATATGTACATTGTGTATATAAGAAGAGATCGAGTGTATATATATATATATATATCCCAGCGAGTGGTCTAACAGCACACAGCACACAACGCAGATCGATCCATCCAACGACGCATATAGTAATCGATCCCGATAGTTATTTATTATCTATCTGTCTAGGCTTGCATTACATGTTACGGCCGCTCGCGTGCAGCGCCATGCCTAACTAGCTTTGCTGAATCGACCGCTATCTTTGCTTAATTCATCAAGCTGCTAGCTTAATCGGTTCCGATCGCTTAACGAGATACAGCTACCGGCCGTCTGCTTCTGCTGCTTGCATGTCATTCGCTGAGGCCACAAAGGCGGCATCCCATTCGAGCCCTCGATTAGTATATTTCTCCCGGTGATGTGGCTAGCTCCAAGGGGGTTTATATATATGTTTAATCTCGTGCGGTGAAATGAAGCATCCGTATAAACTACATTTGGGTCTCTGTGATGATCGATGCATTAGCAATAGTATAATGCCACAATGATAGTGCTGTTGGCGCCGTGTGCCGGAATGGCTGTCACGACGGCGATCAGCAACGCCAGCGAGCTCTTAGTTCTCTCAGAATGGGCGCACACACACAGAACGCACAAGAGAGAATGTTTTTGCCGCCGTAATGTTGCAGCTCTTTTCGGATCGTTCTTACTTCTTATTCATTCGGTGGTTACAGGACTTTGCGGTCCACGATCTCCCTGCCATGTCCGCGCATGCTGCGCCGTGCTCGTCTAAAGTGTGGGGACATTTTACATACGTGCGTGGCGGTTAGCTACTCCACTGCACCGTGAACGCAGCACGGCATGGCTCTAGTGTTTACGGTGCACAGGATTATATTCAACATTTCACCCCCTAATCTCGCTGCACTGGAACTACTCCCAGCTGCTGACGAAGCTCCACAAATCTGACAAGCCCAAGCGTCTGATACAGCAAGCTGCTCATTTGTATTGACATGATCAATATCAACCTCGCCTCTGTCCACACAGTCACGGATGAAATGATATCGTGTATCTATGTGTTTGCTCCTCTCATGGTGAACTGGATTCTTGCTCAAAGCAATTGCAGATTTGTTGTCAACTAACAATTTCACTTTTGGTGCCTGAATATCAAGCAGTTCTCCCAACAGCCTGCTAAGCCATATGCCCTAACATGCTGCATTTGCACTTGCTATGTATTCGGCCTTGCAAGATGATAAAGTCACTACTCTTTGTTTCTGGGATGCCCAAATCACTAGGCTTGATCCAAGCATGAACACTGATCCACTGGTGTTTTTTCTGTCATCGATATCTCCAGCTAGATCACTGTCACTGAACCCTGTCAGATTTTGTTCAGTGGTTTCCTGCTTTCTGTAAGTGCAGCCATAATTCACAGTACCTACAATGTACCTTAGAATATGTTTAACTGCTAACCAGTGACTCCCTCTTGGGTCCTCCATGAACTTGCTAACAATCCTCACAGCATAAGCTATATCTGGCCTTGTGTTAACTAGGTATCTCAGGCTGCCTATGACACTTCTATACTTTGTCTTGTCAACAGGCAGTGATTTGTCACTCTTGCTCAACCTCAGCCTATTCTCCATTGGTACATGAGAAGGATTGCATCCTTTCATGCCTGCATTTTCAAGAATCTTTAGGGCATATGAGCTCTGACACAATGTTGTCACTCTTGGTTTCTGATCAACCTGAATACCTAGATAATAGGTAAGTAGTCCCAAGTCACTCATACTAAAGCTCTTCTTCATTTCCTTCTTAAATTCTTCAATTGTCACTTCACTTGATCCTGTGATTATCAGATCATCTACATACACACCTACCAGCAAATAGCCATGTTTATATGCTCTTTTGTAGACAGCATGTTCCAAAGGATTTCTCACAAAACCAAGTTTCAGTAACTCACTGTCCAACTTTGCATTCCAAGCTCTTGGAGCTTGTCGAAGTCCATACAGTGCCTTTCTTAGCTTTAGTACTTTTCCACTGCTTCCTTGACAACAAATCCTGGAGGTTGTTGAACATACACCTCCTCTTTCAGATCACCATTTAGGAATGCCGATTTTACATCCATGTGATGCACCTGCCAACCATTCTGAGCAGCCAATGCAATTAGCAGTCTGACAGTCTCAATCCTTGCCACTGGAGCAAATACCTCATCAAAGTCCACCCCCTCACGCTGAGCATATCCCTTAGCCACCAGTCTAGCTTTATACTTTGTGATGTTTCCCTCAGGATCTTTCTTCACTTTATACACCCACTTTAGCCCAATGGCCTTGTGGTCTAATGGCAAGGTTGACAACTCCCAAGTCTTGTTGGCCTGGATGAAATTCATCTCAGTCATCATAGCATCCCTCCAACACTCATCTGCTAGTGCCTGCTCCACACTCCTAGGTTCTTCTGCAGCAAAGTAACACAACCCACTGTATTCAAAGCCATGGATCTCATCTGTAGTGTCATTCAAATTGTCAATAGTTCTGAACCTCATTGGCACTCCATTTGAATCCACTGAATCTCCAGTAGGTGGTGTTGCAAACTCTACTCCCTGTCCAAAAGGACTCCCTAGTGGTGTGGACTGATCTGCACCAGCACTAGACTCAGTGTTGATTGACCACTGATTCTGGGCAGGTGAGCCTTGATGTTCATTTTTAGGTTCCAGTAAATCTTCAGTTGCTGCTGCATTCTGTTGGTCAGTTGCTGTTTCTTGTCTGACAACAGTGTAGAACTCCATATCAAACACTGATGTCATCGGACCTGCTTGAGCATGTGGCTTCCAATCCCAGCCCTTGCTCTCCTCGAATATAACATCGCGGGAAATGTGCAACCTCCTTGAGATTGGATCATAGACCCTATATCCCTTTGTCCCTGTTTCATATCCGACAAATACCATCTTGATCGATCTGTCAAACAATTTGGACACACCAGGGCCTGCAACCTTCACATTTGCAATACACCCAAATGTGCGAAGATGATGGACCTTGGGCTTGCGATTATGCCATGCTTCAAATGGGGTTCTACCCTTCAGGCTCTTGGTCGGGGCTCGATTCAGCAGATAAACTACTGTTGATACTGCTTCTCCCTAGAACTCACCTGGAACCCCCTTGCTCTTGAGTAGACACCTGACCATTTCCACCACTGTGCAATTCCGACGCTCAATAGCGCCGTTTTGTTGCGATGTATATGGTACTGTTGTGAAGTGTTTTACTCCTCGCTCATCACAATACTGCTTGAACTCAATTGAGTTGAACTCCCTCCTCGGTCACTTTTGAATGCCCGGAGTTTGCAGCCTTGTTCATTTTCAGCTAAGGACTGCACCTTCTTGAAACATTTGAATGCTTCATCTTTGGTTGTTATGAGCTCAACCCACATGTATCGAGTATGATCATCAACTATCAAGAGAAAATAATTCTTACCACTAGCTGTACTTGGCTTGATCTTCCCACAAAGATCCGCATGAACAAGGTCCAAAGGTTTCTCTGCCTATAACTTGCAACTTGTGGAAATGGAAATATGTGATGTTTGCCAAGTGCATAGCCGTCACAGAATTGTTCTACTCGATCCAGCTGAGGTAGGCCTTCCACCATACCTTTTGTTCCCAGCTCTCGGAGCGCTCAGGTGGCCGTAACGCCCATGCCAAAGCCAAGCACTGCCATCTGCCTTTGCCATGAGGCACACTGGAGCTACAAGCTTTATCTTCAGCAAATATAGACGATTCTTGACACGAGGTGCTCGTGCCAACAGTGAGCGTTTAGTGTCAAACACATCACAGTAACCATCCTCAATGACAATTTTGCAACCCCCTTCCTCTAGCTGTCCTAGACTGACAATATTGCTTTTCAGTTTCGGAATGTAATATACTTCAGAAAGTACCTTGTGCCCATTCTGCTTGGTTTGGAGTAGCACCGATCCAATGCCTTCGATGTTGACGAGTGATCCATTATCGAGCCGCACCGTTCTGCCCACCGACATGTCCAGCGACGTGAGCGCCTCGCGCCGCCCCGTATGTGGTTGCTGGCTCCCGTGTCGAGGACCCACACATCCTTCTCTGCATCATGGTCTTGCTCCCCGTCTCCTGGATGTACCTTCTTTTCATTGAGATGCACGACATGGCGCGTCGTGCCCCTCGGTTCTAGCTCGACGTCGTGCGCATTGACGCGCACGACGTTCACCAGGCTAGCAGGATCGATGGGTGATCGACATCAGCTTGGGCGTGATGTGCCTCTTCTTTGCGCTCCTTCTTAGGCTTCTTACAGTCCTCGGCCCAATTACCGTAGATGTCGCAGTTTCTGCAACGCCCTTTGCGTCTCAGCGTGCCCATGGACGTCAACTTGATGACGGGCTCCTTCTTGTCACCGCGATCACCGCGTTCTCCACGCCCGCCGCCACCACCGGTCTTTGGCTTCCAGGATTTCTTCCCGGCTCTCCCAGATGAAGAAGAGGACTCCGGCATGAGGCGGTGCCGGTACTTGTCCACCCACTCCTCCTCCGAGAGCAGCAAATTGCCAACCTTCTCGGTGATGGCCCCAATCCCGAGGCGATCTTCCGCCATCTTGAGCCGCCCGACCAGTTCCTCAATTGTCAGGGTCTTGAGATCGAGTAGAGTCTCGATCTAGATTGCGATCTGCGCGTAACGTTGGGGTAAAACACGCAGCATCTTCTTCACCACTCGGGCGTCGTCGATGCTCTCGCCAGATGTGCGCAGGTCCATCGCCAATGCGCCGATGTGCAGGGCGAACTCATCCACCGTCTCGGAATCCTTGAACTTTATGTTCTCGAATTCCTTCAACAGGCGTTGAGCATTGGCCTCCTTCACATGATCAGCGCCGACCCTCATGCTCTTCACCGCCTCCCATGCTTCCTTGACAGTTTTCTTTGCGCCGAGCAGCTGCCACATCTCCTGCGGCACGGAACGCAGGATGCCGGCCATGGCCTACCAGTCCCGCGATCTCTTCACACCTTCGCTGCCAGGATCAATGGTGTCTTAGATCTCAAGGGTCTCGAAGTTGCATTGAAGCAACATCGCCCACTTAGCATAATTCGAGCGGGTGAGCATCAGCCACATGAGTGAGCTCTCGCGAACCCGCTCTCCCGCGCCGCCGGACGTTCCCTTGTCGTCCATCTCCTTCGCTGCCGGACTCCTCCAAGGGATGACGAATTTCTTCCAGGCTGGCTCGTGCGGTGGGCTCACCGGGCCACTATAGAACATGCAACGCTCTGATACCAAATGTTGGTGCCGTGTGCCGGAATGTCTGTCACGACGGCGATCAGCAACGCCGGCGAGCTCTGGGTTCTCTCAGAACGCGCGCACACACATAGAACGCACAAGAGAATGTTTCCGCCGCTGCAATGTCGCAGCTCTTTTTGGATCGTTGTTGCCTCTTATTCATTCGGTGGTTATAGGACTCTGCGGTCCACGATCTTCCTGCCACGTCCGCGCACGCTGCGTCGTGCCCGCCTAAAGCGCGGGGACGTTTTACATACGTGCATGTGGTTAGCTACTCCACCACACAGTAAACGCAGCACGGCATGGCGGTGCACGGGATTATATTCAACAGGTGCATTGGTCCAGAAGTTTCTTTCAGAACCTGTACTTTTGCGATCTGGAAGGGTCTCAAGCCCTGGTTTGTTTAGTGTTACTGGAGAAAAAGGCCATGTGTATTTTGGAGGTATGTTTATACTCCAAGCAAGCTTAGATAACTCGTCATGCAGAGGGGCCAAAAGTAGAAAGGCCATGATACGGCTCCGACACAAAGTGAGCTGCATGCATTAGCGACATTCACATTCGGCAAATCGGGCGCTGGGGGATACTAACTACAATGATGAACTAAAAAGGCCTCTCTCTTGCATTGTGAGGTACTGCTGCTTTACAGGTCAAGGCAAAGGTAAACTGCACTGGCGCCTAGCTAGCTAGTTACCAGATACTCATTAGTCCGTACTCTCTAGTAGATTACTCATTGGATACATCCTCTTGTATGCGCATACACGTTTCATTATCTACATAATCCTTGGATATATGCTCGCTTACGTGCTTTGAACAACTTCTTCGCTTGGAAGTCCGGCTGCCAACTCGGTGGAAATGATTTTAACTCTATAATATGCAGAGCCATCTTGGGCTAAATACTCTAGTTAGGGGTAGTATATGAAAATACTAGGGGATAATATATATGTTTACCTAATCTCTTTACTCAGTTCATCACATTGCATGCACATGGATCTGAAAATATTAGGGTAAGTTTAAGTACTGTTGAACCTAGTTCAACTTATAGGTAGTGCCTAAATCAACTCTACCAAAATTTAGCATTACTAATATTTAACTAGTAAGGTTGAAATGTGTAAGACGTATTTAGTCTGTTACCTTTTCCTATTTTTTGTGAGAGGAAAATTCTATAATTACCAAACATTGGTAATGGAGGCTATTTGGACAATCTTGGATAACTACCTTGCCGAATTTTAGTAAAACTAAAATTAGGTAGGTTTTATTTTTGTAACAAAGTAAACAACCCCTTAATCTATTTCCTATTTTTTCCATGCATGTGTCTATGTTTGTCTCGTATCATGTCAATATTTAGAAGAGAGTCAACCTCTCTCTTCCATATAAACACCCGTCCTACCTGGCGTAGCTATGGGCAAGTTCATTTATGGTTGTATCTATGCTTTGAACTTTACAAATTTTGTTCCAAATTCAGTGTAGGAAGCATGTTAACCACAAAATTTGTGATGATATATCCCATGATTGAAAACAAAGAAAATTTAGAACTCTGCATATGAGTTTTAAAAGATATGCATACATTTTTTGAGTTATTTAGTTTTATAAATGGGCTTTAAATATATTTGAATGGCGGATGGCATGGCATCCGCTCGAGGGGTTCAATGACATTCCTAAAGATCAAGGCAAAATTCCTACGTTTGAAAGGAGCCCTAAAAGATAATGGAGAAATCCTCGATATGAATTCATAGGGGGAATTGGTTGAACCCTCAGTACCTCACTTGTTTCTTGGAGGATAATGTGCTCTACATTAATTTTTATTAGACCCTTTATGCGAATGTGCATGAAAAGGATGAGGTGAGGATGTTGAATTCATCACCGGCTCACCGCGCTCTCTTACACATTCTTTGAAGTAGTTTGAAGTACAGGCCTATGTCCTCAGAGACTTAAAAATATGTACTTTCCATAATCTACTGTTCATAATATACATATGGTGTTTTTGTGTGCGCGCCTTGATGGGAATCTAGGCCTTGGATTGCACAACCCCCATGGAGTTGACATTCTAATCCAAAAGAGCCCCATGTTTTTTGTTGGGCTATGCATCGTCGTCTTGCAACGCAAACAGGACTAAATTCCGGCTAAGCTATAGCGCGAGAAATAGAAAAGAAATTGGTGGCATCGGTTCCATTTTGCACGCTGCAGCGTGATCCCTCCACGAGTACCCTCGCAACCTTAGCGTAAAGCGTTGCCGGAATCTTTGATGTCGCCGGCCGCTCGAGAGAGATCCCAAACTGTAACGCATCTCCACTGTTCTCAGGGACAGCCGGACAGGGAGAACAAAAATCAACAAATGCGCCCACAAAGCCACACAAGTACATGACCTAAGATCTTTCTGCCTCCGAGGAAATGCTGTACTTTGCATGTATAGATCATGCAAAACCAGGACACGTTGAGGACTGCAGTAGCGCCGGTCGGGAGTTTACTCCCGGGTCTTACCACGCGGGATTTTTTCCGTCCTTACACACACGCATACATGCTTTAATGGGAATGTATTTTTTTTTCGTACATTAGAGGTTTCAGTAGCGTGCATATGCATATGGTATGAGTGGGGAGTGTGTGGGTCTGTGCATCCACCGTATACTTTAAAAAAATAGGACATATTGCTTCCGAAAGGATTTTTAAGAATAGATTATAATCTCTTAGGAGGATATACTTATTAACATTTTCTTTTCTCTCAAATGCAATACAAATAATTATAAAAAAATCTAAAAAATATTATCAGTGTTGATTATTGTGACATTTATCACTTTACCAAAATTTAAGTTTAAATCGATGTGAACATCAAATTTGTCTATTTTTTGTTATGTGTGAGTTGATTTAAACTCAGGATTTTGTAGAGGGGCATATATTTGCTATATGAATGTTGTCAAGTATTATGATAATTTTTCATAACTATTTGTAGGTAATTTGGATAAACAAGGTGATATCCCTTGAGAGAAAAGAGTTTCCGAAGATCTTTTTCTTTTTTCTAGGGGATTGTTTCTGCGAGAGATTGTCGACGTAGTTTCAGATCAAATAGCGAGTCCAAAATGGTCAGCCTGGCCCAATCGACCCAGCTTGCGATCTAGCTGACATGTTGAAACGAAACACGGGAACACAGGGCAAAAAACGCGGAAATTTTCACAGTTTTGGAGGGTTTGACCCGTGCGCCATCCTCCCTGCTGGCTCGCACGGCCACCCCGAAAACCCGCCAGGCGAACCGACGAGCCCCTCCTCTATCTCGCTGTCGCGCGCCACGCCCGGAGCGGCCTCTGCTATTCCCCATCGCCTCCGCGCCTATTGATGGCGTAAGTGAGTGACACGGTGCTACGTGACCGTGACCGTGACCGATCGATCGATCGACTCATCCATGGCCTCCTCTGCCGTGTCCCTCGCCACCGCCGTCGCGCTGCTGCTCGCGCTGCCCGTGGCGCGCGCCGAGATCAAGACGACGCCGATCGTCACCGACGCGCGGCCGGTCATCCTGTTCGAGGAGTTCGGGTTCAAGCCTGGCGGCGTCGCGACCGTCTCCGTCCGCGGGGTGTCATGGCGGGTGCCCGAGGGCTCGCAGCTCCAGGCCGCCGACCCTGGGCTGATGGGGTTCATCCTCATCTCCAACTCCATCTTCTTCCAGATCAACAACGAGTCCGAGTACGCCGAGACCACCGGCAGCGCCTTCTGCCCGCTCACCAGCAAGTACGTGCTGCCGCTGTTCCGGCTCAAGGACATCGCGCCCGACGGCAACGGCAAGGGGTCCATCACCCTCGACGACGACGACCAGTACACGGTGCTGTTCAGCAGCTGCCAGGACGGCGTCGAGGTGACCATGGACGTCCGCACCGAGATGTACAACGTGCGCGGCGGCGGCGCCAGGGAGTACCTCCCCGTCGGCCTGCTGCCGCTGCCGGGGATCTTAGCGGCGGCGTCGGCGGTGTACTTCGCGTTCCTGGGCGTGTGGGCGTGGGCGTGCGCCAGGCACCGCGCCACCACGGAGCGCATCCACTCCGTGATGGGCGTGCTGCTGATGTTCAAGGCGCTGAAGCTGGCGTGCGCCGCCGAGGACTCGTGGTACGTGGAGCGCACCGGCACGCCGCACGGCTGGGACGTGGCCTTCTACGTGTTCGGCTTTTTCAAGGGCGTCCTCCTCTTCACCGTCATCGTCCTCATCGGCACCGGCTGGTCCTTCCTCAAGCCGTACCTCCAGGAGCGGGAGAAGAAGGTGCTCATGATCATCATCCCGCTGCAAGTGATCGAGAACATCGCGTCGGCGGTGATCGGGGAGACGGGGCCGGCGGGGCAGGACTGGCTGGCGTGGAACCAGGTCTTCCTCCTCGTCGACGTCGTCTGCTGTTGCGCCGTCTTCTTTCCCATCATCTGGTCCATCCGCAACCTGCGGGAGGCGTCCAAGACCGACGGCAAGGCGGCGCGGAACCTGCAGAAGCTCACGCTCTTCAAGCAGTTCTACCTGGTGGTCGTCGGCTACCTCTACTTCACACGGATCGCCGTGTCGGCCTTCGCCGCCGTGCTCAGCTACAGGTACCAGTGGATCGTCACCGTCGCCATGGAGGCGGCCAACCTGGCATTCTACATCTTCGTGTTCTACAACTTCAAGCCGGTGGAGAGGAACCCGTACCTGTACGTCGGCGACGACGAGGAGGAGGCCGCCGGTGGGCAGCTTGAGATGGAGGGCACTTTCGAGATATAATTCTGGACATGGCACGGCATGGCTACCCACCTCCCTGCCTTTCCAAGTTTTGTGTAGTATATAATGGTTGCATACGCTGCGTTTTTTTTTTTTTTTGCACGCAGCTGTGTATAAAATCACCACGCCAAAGCTACAGTCTCTCCAGCAATTCTGTGATTCCCCAGGGGAAAATAACAAGCTAAATAGCAAATGAAAGTGAAAATTACACTGGCCCAAGAAGGTATTTTTCAATTAATAATTTGGCTAGTTTTTATGTAATGGTTCCAATAGTTGAGGGGCGTTGTGTTTGGCCGATGATATCTCTCGGCTATTTCGTTTCCGAATCCGACGTTATCCGATGCTATACCGTCTGTTTTCTAAAGATTGTTCAAATCAATCGGAAATTATCCGGTCGAATTTCGCCCCTACGAACTAGGGGCTTCCCTGCAAAATCCCATCACGTTCATGGGTTCCTCGTTCCGGCCCAACCATGTGGCCGCGTTCGTGGGTGTTCCGGTGAGGCCCAACTTGAGCAGAATCCCAAGGCCTATATATTATTGTCCACTCCGGCCCGTGGCTGCGTTCGTGGTTGTCCCTGATACGGATAGTTTGAGTGACTCCAGTCGTGTCCAGACCCACCAAGATCAACTCTAGTTTGTCTTCGTTACAACTTACAGTCCCTTTTCTCCCCCCTCCTTCGGAACGAAATCGAATAGTTGGGTGCATGGGTGCATCAATGTATATAATCTAATCGATATAGCCCACGTACATGTCAAAATATCAGGTACGGATTAGACCACAGCTTCGATCTCATCTCCCGCCATGGGCTCGCCGCGCGACGACGGATGCCGCGCAGCCGGGAGAACCGTGGGAGTAGCAGCCGCTCTCATCGCCGGCGCTCTGTTCTGCCTGTTCCTTGCTTTGATCGTACGGTCGACGCCCGGCGATATCCGGGAACGCGGCGCCGTGTACTCGGCGGGCTTCACCCCTGGCAGGACCTGATGGGCCTCCCGTCCAAAGCGACGCTCTATCCGGTGCCTCACCGTCCACGTCGAGGTCCCCGCCGGAGGCGCCAAGGCCGGCGTGTGCCTCGGCGGACACTCGGTGGCGGCCGTCGTGTCGTTCGACGGCGCGTTCCTCGCCAAAGGCTCGTTGCGGCGCCTCTGCGTGGAGCCGCCGCTCCAGGAGGGCGCGGTCGCGGCCACGGCGTGGATTCCGCGGTTCATGAAGAAGAGGCTAGCCGAAGGGCTGGAGCGAGGCGAGGCGGAGTTGGACGTCGCCGTGCCGATGCGTGGCGGTGAGGAGCTTGTCTGCAAGGCCAAGATCGGAGGGGATCTGTTCCCTTGCACATTAGAGGAAGCGTCAACGTAACTAGTAACTAGTTTCGTTCTTTGTTTCGGAATCAAAGTTTAGGAAGGTATTCTTGGGAGACGAGTTAACATTGAAAATTATTGCTCAATTCGTTTATTGGCTTAGATTAGGGACAGAAGCTACATTGGTTTCTGCGACGCTATGAAGCCGCCGCCGAGTATGTAGTAGCGAGAGCCGAGACACCCACAGATCGATCTCTCTGGAGCAGACGTAGCACACGCATGCACGGGGGCGTCGTCCACCGCAAAGGAGCCGAGGGAGGAATCGGTGCGCGGGTGAGACAGAGGAAGGTGACCAACGCCTTTCGCCGTCTCCCCGGCTCCCCGCCAGCCGCCGGGGAGTTTCCATCGCGGGAAACACGTTGCCTCTCGGCATGCCGGCTCCGGCCGCCGTAAGAGACATGGTCCAGGGGGCGTCACCGATGGCGCAGCGGCGTTGGGACTCACAGGAGCAACCGGCGGCCAACCCTCTCACCGTCTGACCTCACCAGCCCACATCAAGGCCTTCAATAGAGTTAGAGCCTTATAGAAGTTCCTCGGCGAAGACTCGCTGCCACCGCGAGAGCGGGATGGTATACCAGCTGTCCCGCTCTGAGTTATCTGCATTTTTTTGGAGGAACTCCTCTACAGACTACAGGCAATCATAGGGTAGGAAATACAAGGCCTGGAACACTCTTGTAGGGTTATATACATCACCAATGATCACATGAAAAATGAAACAATTCAGTCAAACAAATTGGGGGACACAAAACTATCCACATTTCCAACCTCTCTAGCTCCCCAAATCTTATTATTCTTTCACACCACATGAGTACTTACACCCATAATGCATTGATGCATTCAGTACTCGTTACCCACAAACAGCTTTGTTTTCGGTATAACTTAAACCCACTGCGGCTCAAAATAGCCAAATCAAATAATTGAAGCAAGAAGAATCGGCAGGTACTATGTACCAACAATCAAGCTAACAACTACAAAAGCTAATTTAGCAGGATGAATGCTTGATGCTTCACCGTCATCGCCAAGCCGGAGCGTTTGGTGTGCCAAGATCAGAGCGGTGAGCAGTGAGCTACCTCGCCGGAGGCTTCTCCGACCGTGGCCTTTGCCAGCCCTGAGGCTAAGGGACATGGTTCTGGGAGTGCTGCAGCATCTCAACCATGGATGGTGTCTGGTAGGAATAGACGATAGTGCTGCTGTCCGTCGAGTCTCCTCGTGTTGTTGCTCTCTGCCATGAGTGCGAGCTCAGCCCGGACAGCATGTAAGCCCTCCCTGAAGACTCGTAGAGCTGGCGGTTTGCCATCCTCTCCTGCATCTCTCTCAGCTCTGCGTCGAGGGACAGCGACAGACAGTCGCCGCTCTGGCTTGCAAAGGACTGTGACAGTGTCCTCCTGTAATCCTCAAGAATGGCCACGGCTTCAGAGAGAGCACCCCTCTCGGCAGCAGCCCTTGCAGATTCTATGGATTCAGCAGCATGTATACGGTTTCGCTCGCGATCAACCTCAATGGATACAGTTTCAGGAATGTTGGATATCGGCCTGTTGATCTTCACCTCGTCACCTTGAATCTTGACGGTCTCACCTGTCACTGGATCTCTGTAGGCACAAGAAACCTTCAATGCTGAGGTCTGATGACGAGATTGTGGGATGTTCACGGACAGGAAGATGTCTCTCTCCTCATCAGCATACAGGTGACCGATATCGACAGAACCATTCCGTCCATCTCTTGCCACCTTACTTGGATAGCTACCAGATTTTATGGAACATAGTTGAACACCAGGATGAACACATTCCATGCTAACTTGCATCTCCTGAATGACAATGCTAAGAAGCCCACCAATACATTGAGCAAACGCATCTTGCATTACACCTTCGTCCTCAATAAAGGAGAAGGTGCCACCAGAAGCTTCAGCAATTGAATGCAAGGAATCTGAGTCATGGTCTGCTCCAAATCCAAAGGCATGAAGAGGCACCGTATGGCGAGCATCATTTAGAGTGGAAGATGGGACAAGTGACTTGTAATCTGGCAAGGCCCCTTGAACATTTGAGGAAATGTTATATGTATCTTGGCCGTCCGACAGAAGAATGATGCTGCACACTGAATTCTTATAACTTCGGTCCACAATCACCTTCATAGCTTTCTTTAGCGCATCAGCAATATTTGTACCACCGCCAGCACCAAGTGAGTTAATTGCCTGCAATGCCTGCTGCCTTCCATAATGCGACATTCGTTGAAGGTGGAACAGCCTTCTGGCACTAGATGAGAAAGCAATAACAGAAAGACGATCACTTGGTCCAAGGTGCTGAACAACAAAACCCATTGCTCGCTTTAGGAGTGCTAGTTTGGTGCCTGCCATACTGCCACTAACATCAAGCACAGTAACGATATCAACAGGAGCACGACTTCTTGAAGGTCCAACTGAGCTTTCATTGACCAATCTACCTGTGCCCTGGTCTGGGTTAGCACTAGGAGACTTCAGATGGATCAGAATAGAAAAATCATCTTTAGATGAGGACTGTGGTATGGCAGAGAATTCTGGATATGTGCTTATCTCTGCAGTCTTAGTAGATCGGACATTAAGATTATTAAAAACTTCTGGCTGCTGCAAAGGTTCATCATCATTGAAGTCTGCAGGCTCAGAAGTATGTGGGCGACGAACTCGCTGATGACGGTTTGGAACTTGGTGGAGAAGAGCCATATTGGCGTCTTGTTGGGTCAATCGAGCTCGGTTAACTACAATTCTTCCATGAGGAATGTTAGAAGATAGTGAGCGATTGAAGGGTATCTCTTTCCACTTTGCCCGACAAATTGGGCATAAATAATTCCCATGTTTCACATTAGATGAGATGCAGTGAAAATGGAACATATGAGAACATTCGGCAGTGAACAGGGCATAACCATTCCCATGTCTCATGGAGTCAAAGCATATTGCACATTTCCTCTGTTGAAATACCAAAAAGGTAAGGTCAATACAATTGTATTTATACAAGATAATTCAGAAAACAAACAGCTTCATCAATATTGCTCTGCGCTTCTAAGTTAATGAAGACACAGATGGAGCTATTGCCCCTACCTCATGAATCTACATAAATTTACCTCTGTCTAGCTCATCCAAATCAAAATTTTAGGAGCTAATACATTAATATACACCATGTTTCACTCATGTTGTGAAAGCTTCCTAATGAACAGCTTTGCTAGAATAGTTCATACCACAAATATATTGTAGCAAAAACTGCCAAAGAGGGGCCTTTTTGACTTGTTTTTACGATTTGACCGAAAGATAAAATTTGTCTCTATCGTAATAACCATGTGCCATATGTTGAGTGCAATACCCATGCAAACATATTGTCAAGTTTAATTTAAAAAACATCATCCCACACGTGTGCGAGAATACTATTTATCATTTTTCAGCCCAATTGGTCAAAACATGTGCACCATGGACCTGCCCCACATTTAATTTTCTGGACAAAAACATGAACCAACAAATATGAATTGTCAAACCTTTTTCTTAACATTAATTGTATGCATTCATCCAATTGTCATAGCATCTCAAATATGACTTTACATGCAAGATAGACAAAGACAAACATATTGAAGATGCACCAAACCACAAATTAAAAATAATTCCAAACGCAGGTTTACCAAACATAAAAAATGAGCACTTCTTTTTCGACCGGTGTCCATAAATTGTAGTAAATGTAATTCTCTTTGTCAATTATCACTAAAATAAAAAGTGAACTATTTCATGGGCTAAGTGCACAAAAAACACTAAAGTAGCCCGTCCTTTCAAAGCTTAGGAAGGAAATTCATTAGAAAAGTACCCTTTATATTGTTCTTCATGCAGTCACCCTGCTCCACTAGGTTACCAAAACCACAGATTAAGAAAAATCTAAATTCCAATGCAAGCTAGCCTTTGACCATGGCTTAGCCGCCTACCACCAACTGCCGAAGTGAATAAAAGAACAAAATAGCATCCATGTTTTCTGCCAAAGAACTTTCTGTGTATTATCACCATCATAAACATCAACCCACAGGTATTATTTCAATGTTTCTTTTTTTGCAAATGTTCAAAGGTACCTACTTAAACATGCAAAATAATCAGCAACCAAAATGATATACTTTCCAATAATATGATATACTAAATAGAAAGGTATATGCTTCAATCAAGGTGCTGAGGTCATGATCAAACTAGGAATAATAGACAACTTAAACGTAAGAATGTGAAAACCAAGTTAGATACATTCATGGAGGAAGATTACTTAAGTTTATGTTGTACTGAAAGCTTTTATTATGTGAAAAGTTGGTGAGGTACAGAACCGGATAAATGCAACTCAATCAGATAAACCTCATGAGGCTGCCTGTCCAATTGGCATCAATTAAAGACAGATTGCCAAATCTAGCACGCTATTCTCATATAGTCAAGGCATATTCACCACAGAATTTCACCAATTTGCATTTATTAATGATAGCTGCAGTCAAGTTGGAACATTTACAGTAAAGAAGGAAAGCTAGCGGTAGGAGGAAAGAGAGGGGATTGCTACACGTGAGCAGCACTGGCAGGTGATGAGCAACGATGCAAACTTTTCCCTTTCCTTTTCAGGGGGCAGGCAAGTGGAATATATGAATAGTGGATGCAACAGGAAAGTAGTTTGTGGTAAGCAATTCAAGCAAAGAGATTAAAGGATACTGAGAAGATCACAACTACACCATATCATCAGGATATCTCAAGAGGCCTCAAACACACAAAAAAGAAATTTGATTTTTTTCCTCTGATGATAAAATAAACAAATAATTAACTGATTCAAAACCAACAGCTAATAAAAGCCAGGCAAAACTATGATTTTTTAAAGTGAGGATAACTATGTACAATTAGGAGAATAAAAGAAAAAAACGACGATAACAATCTTAACAAGCGTAATGAAAATGACTAACTCATCCTCTTCCGAAAATCACTGTAATTTGCATAACTCCTAAAAATAGCCAGAATGATCAACCTTGCAACAATTAAATTTCCATTCACCGCTGCAGGCACAGCTCAAAATGAAAGTAAGCGACACGCCGAAGACCCAAGGCATACCAAAAAAGAAAAAAAAATCATAAACAGATGAACCGAAGTCGAATTTCACCCTGATACACATCTAATCCTCCCTAATAGCCATCCGATGATTAACCTCGCCTTATACATGCAATTCAGATTGAAATGACTAAGTGCAGAACACGCCGATATCCCAATTCATAATCCAACAACCAACCTAAAGCCCAGTTCTTTATATCAAAATTCAAAACTGAATTCAGAAACGGTCATAGAAAATGAATCACCTTAGAGGAGGACCGGCTGCTCCCGGACATGGACCTCCGCACCACACCGGGCACCGGCACGTCCGACGACGCCGGCACCGACTCCGGCCCCACCGTCACCGCGGCCTCGCTCCGACACCGCGTGCTGCTCACCGCAGGCAGCCGCCTCCGCTCGCTGGCCCTTCCGCCCTCGCCCTCCGCGGGCACGTGCACGCAGAGGCCGAGCCTCAGCGCCCTCTTCGCCTTCCTCCACGCGTCCTCCATCGCCGCAATCCCGCAACCGCTCTTTTCTCCCTTGATCCTCCTCCTCTTATACCCCAACAAAAACGGAACGCCGCGCAGCCTGCGACCCGCGGGCGAGGAGGGGAAGAGGCGTTGCGGTCTTGGACGGGAGCGGCGGCCGTCGCGGCATTGGAGGTGGAGGTGGAGCGTTTGGCGGCGGCTCTCTCCTCTCTCTGTCTCTCTCTGTGGTTTGACCTCGCGGGAGAGGGAGAAAAGATAGGAAGGAAACGTACAAGGAATCGCAACGGAACAGGCGGTGGTGGGTTTAAATTAAGCGACGGGTTAACGCGCGAGTGATGGCCGGTGGGACCCACCGTGCGGGGGCGTTGACAGTGGTAGGAAATGAATTTTTCAAGGGGCGCACCTGTCAGTAGAAGATCCTTTTGAGAATCTTAACTTAATTTGAAAAGGAATAGATTTTAAAAAAAGATAAGGAAAAAGGTCTTAAACTATTTTAGCAGCAAGTAGCAGTAACTATCATCATAATTGCCTGTGTGCTAAGAAGCTTCTGGTTTTTAGTGAAACAGCTAGCCATGCAGTTTCTTTTTTTAATTTTACCATCTAAACAGATTGACCATCCCTGTATAATTTGCCTTCCTTTGTCTTTTTTTTTTACCTTCAAAATGCAATGAGCAAGTACTCCATCTAATTATTTATCATTTACAACCATAATCGATCAAACTATTTTGACCATCACTAATTTCTTGAATAGTTAGATTTTCTTTAAAAAAATAGATTTATTCTTTAAAAAACACTATCATAATACCATAAATTTATCAGACTTCGTAGATTAAATCTTAATCACCAAATATTTCTGCCTGGAGTACTAATTTTCGGTGGTATTTTCAGACTAAATAAGGACTAGGATGCCTTAAGTAACACATTTCTTCTCACGTGTGCACATATTTCTGAACAACAAGACTGACAATTTAAGCAGCCAGCTCATTCGTACACTCACGGAAGCAACAGCAAACTATCTGGTAAACACTAAACACACACTCCACCCCACGCACCAAGCATATTCAATGACTTGATCAGTTGATGGCTTAATGCTACGTGAACAGATAAGTATAGTACTCCGACATAACAAACTACTGGTTCACCCGCCCTGAAACTTCTGCAGATTGTTCAGAAAAGATTCACGCTTAACAAAAGCGACACTGCCTGCTCACATCCAGTTAATTTCACACCAATGAAACCAAAATGGAAACAGGTTAGCGCTAATGCAGAGCAGAATCCTACCGGTGCAGAGATTGATCGAGTAATCAAACGAGTTTAATTCCATTACATGGTTTAAGTTTTCAGGTTGGTTGTGTCAGGCGTGAGCTGGGGTGTTCTTCAAGTTTGTTAATCGGTCGAGACGTATTTACAAGTACATTGTAGGTGAGCGACCGAGCGTGACATCCTAATCCCCACATAATTATGTCGCAGCTGTTGTTATGTTGTCTCTAATCCGGTGATAATGGCAGTGAGTTCGACGGAAAAAGAACATAATGGCGCACGAGGCACACTTGATGCGCTACTCAAATACTAAGACTTCTTGGATAAACACCTGTCATTGCCTTCTCGACGTAAGCTGAAAGCTTCATCCGTCCTGTTAGCACATAAATGTAGATAAAGTTTTTTCGTTATAAGAAAGTCGCATACACTACCACTACACGCGCACACCACGTTACTTTCAAAATGATTTCGGTGTAGTCAAGAAAAAGGATATCGCACCTGCTACATTGTGTTTCTGTTTTTAAAAAAAAGCTGGATACGAAGGAGGCAGTTTTCATATCGATGAGAAGAGAGGTGAACACGCGCTCCGACCACCAACAAGGTTCGAACACGGGTGGAAACACACGCACTCCAGCGCTCTGGCCATCTGTGCATTGCACTTCTGTTTAGTGAAAAGGCGTGCATGTTCAGCCTAATGCCCTGTCTAAAACATATGAATTTCTCAAGAATTTCATAGTTAGACAAATTTCTCGTGTTCCAAACAAAGGTCAGATAATATTACACCTCTTTGGAAGGATCCATCCATGGCTGACTATCCAAACATGTGCTTTAGTAGCAATCAGCATAGCCACACTTTCCAAGCTGAAGATTTCTGCCATAAAGCAGCATGAACTTTCCTGCTAGAGAGGGAATCCGGCAAATCCGGGCTTTGTAAACTCACGGCGTAAAGGGCTCGTCCCGGAAAACCACACCTTTTGGAGTTGATTTTTTTTCCACCAGCTTTGATGCGAACTTTTCAGCCATCTGACACTACAAGGAAATTCACCCCTACTTTTTACAAGTTGGTTACAACAACTGCATGCTGCCTGAATATGTTTGGTTCAGAGATACTCCAGTGTTTTTGTGTCTACAGAGGCTGCGTCTCCGGAGCAGCATGATGGCAATCATGTCATTGTCTCTCCAAGCCAAAGCAAAGCCCAGACGGAGTAGGAATAAGTGCACGAGCTGGAGGACCACATCGTCACAAAGTTGCAAGTTATTGTGTATAAGCAGAATATGACACGAAGTGATTGTGTATAGGCAGAATATGACACGAAAAGGTTAGTGGACTGTGGCAGTGCAGTGCACACTGAGCTGCTGCAGCCTGCAGACACCTGTGTTCATCAGCTGTAATACACACAGATGGATTGGCCTCCAACTTGACCATGCAACTAGTACAAAGCAGCACATGCAACGCTGCGATCCATTCACTTTGGCAAAGCAAAAAAAAAAAAAAATCGATGTGATAGCAGGAAACGGACGCCCCTCTCTTTTCTCAGAGCGTAGGGATATGCTGCATATGCATGATGCCGCTGCTCGTCACCGGAAAAGCTGAAATGAAACAACGAAAAAGCATCTCGCTTTGTGTTGACTCCGCCCATCAGAAGCTAATGGCGAGGCAAAGCTATTGGCCAACCGACACCAGCTTTGGGTCAACAACACCGTGCTCTCCCCAGCGTTGCGGTATCGTCCTGCATTTCTGCCTGATTTGAAATTCTGCAGTTAAGTGCACGATGCAACTGCTTACCTTGACGATTCTGCAGTCAGAAACCGGCAATGGAAAACGCAGGGTGCGTGCGTCGATCCGTCGATATCCAGAATATTGGCATATCAGAAGAGGCAGGGGAAAAAAAGAGCCTATGCTCGTACATGGCATGTCAGGACATTGACTCATGAAACTGAAAGAACACATCTTGCCTCAGAAAAACGGCAAGAGTTACAAGTTTCTATCAGTCAAATTGTACACATCTTGCCTCAGCAACAATGCTATGGCTTCAACTCCCTGACCAGTGCTCTGTACCAAAATAGCTCAACTAGCTACTCCATCTAAACGAACAGGAGGCGTCAACAAAATCGAGGCCGGGCACTATATCATCTGTACACTGTTTGAGTATCACACAACATCGCCTACCAATGCCAGTGTACTAGAAAGCTTACAGTAAAGGATAGCTTCTTGAGTTCAAAGAAAAAGATTGACACCACAATGGCATCCCTATGAAGAGGAACTCCGCCGACTCTCACAACCTGGGCAATTATGCAAGCTCTCATGGATGTAAATATCACAATCAAGGCAGAAGTGCTGGTTGCATTGTGGACAGAGAACATGGAGGCTAGATTGACTATCTGCAAAGGTATTGGATAAATAATCAACAAATCTGATAATAGTGAAGTATAAACTAGCACAACAAAAAAATCAGGGAAAAACATTAAACGTACGAGAAGCATGATGTTTGGTAATTGAAGAACACGATGCCATGTAATTGCAAATAAATGTAAGCTTTGCATTATGTATTTCCCCTTTTTCTAGCAATTGCAACATATGTAGACATTAAGGATATCTTTCTTCGTAAGAAAATGCAGTCACAGTGAAAAGGTAGCATCTACAAGTTTTGACATGCTAAAGAACTGCATACCAGGGTTAATAAAGCACTGCTGGCAGCTGTAACACTTTTGTCCTCCCTTTTGACCTAGCTTACTTGGGTTCATGGAGGACACCTCATCAAATGGTTGTACAGGGAAGAGATGATGATAGGACCTTGCCAGATGTGGAGAGCTAACTAGTGTTAGGCCACAAGTTCGGCATTCTGTTGGAAGCTCGCATACATTAACTTTGCATCTAGGACATATGTAACCTTCAGCCCCAGACTTTATTTTCTTGTGACAAGAGCAGATGGAGATAAGATCCTCTGCTCCCCTCTGTGGAAAACCCATCTTAATCAAATTAGCTGCAGCATACTCTGCAATTGCAGGTAGTGGAGGAGCATGTTCCAGCAGCAGTTCCTTGAAATGGGACTGCAAAAAGAAAGGAAGCATTATTCATTTTCACAATTACTAGATAAGCAAAGGTAAAGACACAAGCATATTTTAGGACCTCATCCAGTGCAACCGTGTAGGATCCACCAGTCTCTTCACAGAGATATTTGCAAATAAAAATCTCCGCGGCAAGCCCAATAACCGAGCATCGAATTTTGGATTTCTTGCATTTCCCTATTGTCTCCATGATATCTCCAGGATCACAAGTATTAAGAGCGGAGTACAAAATTAATACTTCCTTGTGACCATATGAAGGAACTTCGTCTAAATAATCATGGACAAGCTCTAGAGCATTCTGCAGAGATGAATCACCAGAACACTCAAGCTTCCCCATCAATGCTTTAATCTGTGACTCTGGACTACCTCCAATCTCTGTAAGTTGATGGGAAATGCCATCTTTAATCGTCACTACCCCCACATGGCTCAAGGGATTCTGGTCAAAGAATTCCCTTATGAATACCTCAGCATATTTTGCAACAACAGCCATTCGGCTAGGTCGATAATCCATCTCTGAAGCTGCCTACATGATCAAAATACAGCCAGGGTAAATTGGGGATTACAAGAGAATGCAAACAAGTAAAAGAAGTTGTGGGCATCATATCAATTTGCAGTAAAAAAAAAGTCTTTTATCACTATCAGCAGAACAATTTTGACCAGCCTAATTGTTTTAGAACTAAGCAAAATGGATGCTAAAATAAAAGGTTTACTACCTATCATCTAAAGGAAGAAAGGAAACATTCCACATGAATGCATATACAAAATATATACAGTGTTCCCAAACCAACAGAATTTTTTTTCCAACAATGTTTAACTGATATTGGAGCAGTACTGCAGTAGGTACCCCTCTTCTTTGACATAAAACAAATGACAATCAACCAAAACACATTATGCGCTTCAGAATCTTGATAACGAAAAACCTCATGCTCCTCAAATTCCTATGAAGTTTTCAGATTAGGACAGAACCAAGAGAAAAATGATATTGAGTCTAGAGGGGGATGGGGTGTGAAATATGTTGCTATTCTAGGTACCTCATAGAGTCATAGTGCAGTAATTTCTAGAAAAAAAATTATTTACCACAAATCTCGGGATTCGGCACAAGCAAAATTTTCCCTTAGAAAACAAACTATCATAATTGTAAAAAATATATCATTTTTAATACAAACCATAAATAATTTCCATTTTAGTTCATAAATTTCATTGCATTCAATGATTGGCAAAACCTCCATTGAATCTCTGGTTCTGTCCCTGGTCAATGCTCTATAAAAATGGTTAGATTCCAGTAATTGCACTGATATCCACCAATTATCACACCCACACTCAGGAATTAAAAGCACAACACCTAAGCAAGTAGACAAGCTGTCAAGGTTACACATGATCTTCAACTTAGACAGGAAACCTTGATGTGGAAGTGGAGCGAATGGCTAAGCTACTCACTGAAATAACTAGCATCTGAAGCAAGCTAAATAACTACCCCAGTGATCACCAATTCAACAATCCTGCCTCCAGTCCACATTACACGAACCAAATTGATAGGCCATGGGCAATACCACCAGATCAGCCTCGGCACAAAGGTGTTGCATTTAACAAACAGTGTGAGGTCAGCACGATCAGCATTGCCCACCAGCCCTAGCGATCCTAACCTGAGCTCAGACAAGGCTGCACTCACCAAGCGCTCGACAGAGGACAAGCCAAGCTTATAGGAGAAGGCACGGAGGAACGAACCCGGGAGAGATCGATGACGATGTAGAGGTAGCGGATGAGGCCCTTTTGGATGCGGGCGGCCGCGGAGGCCGCAGAGCGGAGGAGGAGGCGGCGGCGGTACTGCGCGTGGACGAGGGTCTTGGTGTCGATCGGGCGGAGGAGGCCCGACTCGTCCTCCTGCAGCGCCTCCCACGACCGTTCGTTCGCGTACGCGCGCTCCCAGGCCTCGAGGACGCGCCCCTCGCCGGCCTCCTCTTCCTCGTTGTCGTCCTCGTCCTCCTCGTTGCGCCGCCGGCCGGACGCCGTGGAGGGGACGTTGAAGCCGCCGCCGCCACCGCCGCCACCGCCACCGCCGACGCCGACGCCGTACATGGTGGGAGGAGGCGGCGAGGTGGAGTGGGAACAGCAGGGAGGAGGCGAGGCCTCGGGAACAGATCAGGTCGGAGTCTCCACGCTGCTTGGGTTTAGGGTTGCTGGGCATTTGAGTGGGTTTTCCTTAGCTTTTGGGTTGAGCCCTTACAAGCTCTTTTAAAAATAAGTACATTTCATAAACCTTTACAAACTTCGACTATTATTATAAAAGCAATGTATCAAAAAACTACAATTAAAACGACTATCCTATAACTACAAAATTAATAACAATTTTATCATAAAGCTTCATATTTAACACCTATTTAATCACAAAGTTAAAATGTTGCTCTCATATAACAATAAAATCTATTATTTTTTTATAACTTTAATAGTATCAAATCTATAGGGTTTTTTAATGGTTGGTGTTAAATCTGTAATTTTGCGAAAATTTAATCAAAGTATGTGTAGTTTTGTAAAATTTACTCTTAAAAAATTAGAAATTCATCTAAAAATAAAAATTAAGAATAATTTCCATAGATTGAGTTGTAGTACTCCCTCCAATCATAAATATTTAATTTTATAATATAATTTGAACATTTTTATTGATCATCAATAATATCTCGAATGCGATACGCATAAATTTGCGTATCACCACACTATCATAAACTTATTATATTTTATATAATTATTTTAATATAAAATTGATGGTTAAAAATTTAAAAGTTAGAATATAATTTTATTCTGAACATGAGATATTTATGACAAACGGTGCTAGTTTGCATGAAGATGAGATCACTTAGAATCAGCACACGTGTCCCTTATGTTAATAAAATGTGCATGCTTAAACTTTCAGATACTTTAAAAAAATATTAATTATAGTTTCATGTTGACAGTTGGAATCGCGGAATTGGCAGTGTGGCGCCTGACCACCTTGATTTTTTTAATAATGGAGTTCATGCGATCTGTAAGTATTTTATAGGTTTATATCCTATTTATAAACTTGCATGGTTTACTTGTCGAGATCGCATCTAATGTGCTGCATTGGCCATAACACAAGTATATCTATGTCTCATGCGGTACGCTTTTGCTGTATTACAGGGTTGTCGTTGATAATATTTTTGACAGACTTTGCAGTACTAAGGTGCCAATGCTGCAGTACCACGGTTGTTATTCTATGCTACTGTTGTAATGCTACTACTGATGACAGCTAAGCTACTACTACTATACTATCAGGCATCAAGTACGACGGACTAATCCTAATTCCAATCGAAATTTTAAGATGTTCCTAGTTCCTACAGATCAGCTAATTTCAGTCGGATGAAAGCAGAGTCTGATATATATTTTAGCTGCCTCTTGAAATCTGCACTTCATGCATGTTCATATATCAATCTGTGAATAAACTTGATGTTTTTTTTCTTCGCATTGTGATCCTTAACAAGGATGGCAACCTCTGCGCAGTAGTTGAAGTTCTGTCTATTCAGAGTCCTGCCAATCGTTGAAAGTCATCTCCTTTCAGAAAATTTTCAGAGCAACGTAGCAGTATAGTCTTGCTCTTTTCAGAAGCTTTCATAGCAACTTCAATTGGTACAAGCCGACTGTATCAATGAGCATAAATGGTTGGCAGTCAGAGACGAATTTGGGTATTAGGTTTTTTCATTCTACTGTACAGTAACGATAAGTGAATAGGTCGGCCGATTGGGCTGAGGCGTAGATTCTAATACATCTCCAGTCAGAACTAGAAGCATAGTGAACATTCAGACTGGATACCATAAAAACGGACGTTGGCAAACCCTTAATGAAGATATCAGCGCATTGAAATGATGTAGAAACATGCAGGACACGAACTTCATCACGGATGAAGTGTAGGTCGATCTCTACATGCTCAGTTCACTGATGCTGAATGGGATTGATGAAGAGGTAGACGATATTGATGTTGTCATAGTAAATGATAGTGGCGCGGCGAATAGGGCAGTGAAATTCCCTGAAAAGTTGACACAACCAACAGGTTTCAACGATGTCATTGGCCATAGCGTGATACTCAGCTTCAGCACTGAATCAAAACATTGTCGGTTAGCGCTTTGAGGACTAGGAAATGAGATTGTCCTTGAGAAAAACAGCGTAGCTTGAGATGGATTTACGAGTGTCAGGGTATCCGGCCCAATCAGTATTAGAATAAACTATAAGATCGGTTGGCGAAGTCTGGTAAAGGTGGAGGCTGAGGTTCAGAGTGCCCTGTAAATATTGCAATATTTGCTCCATAGCAGTAAGATGAGGATCTCTTAGATCGTGTATATGCAAGCAAACTTGTTAGACAGCATAGACAATATCCGGGCGAGTGAAAGTGAGATACTGAAAAGCACCTACAATGCTGCAGTAGTGAGTGGGATCAGTTACCGAAATGCCATCAGTAGACAATTTGGAGTAAGCATCTACAAGAGTACTACAAGGCTTGCAACCTCGCACACCAGCACAGTCCAAAATATCCAGCAGATATTGTCGCTGTGAGAGAAATAGGTCATCATCTTGACGCTCAACAGTAATACCTAAGAAGTGATGGAGAGAACCCATATCTGTTATAGAGAATTCCTGTCAAAGAGCCAATATGATCTATTGGAAAAACTTCCCTAACGAGACTGTAAGAACAATATCATCAACATAGAAAAGCAAAAAAACCATATCAGTGACACGTCAGTGAATAAACAATGAAGTGTTGGACTTAGCTTCAACAAATTCAAGAGATCTAATGTGAGAAGCGAAGTGACTATGCCAAGGACGAGAAGCCTGCTTCAATCCATAGAGAGAGCGGTTCAAGCGGCAAACATGATCGAGTCTCATGGAGTCAACAAAACCAAATGGTTAAACACAATACACTGTCTCAGTCAAAGTGCCATGCAATAATGCATTCTTGACATTGAGCTGATGAATGGGCTAAGAGCGGGAGAAAGACAAACCGAGTACCACACGAATGGTGGTGGACTTCACAACTAGACTGAAAGTTTCATTGTAGTCGATCCCGGGTCATTGAGTGAACCCGCATAAGACTTATCGTGCTTTGTAACGATCAAGAAAACCATCTGACAGGAACTTGTGACGATATATCAATTTTCCAGTAACAACATTGATGTCAGGTGGATAATGTACTAAGGTCCAAGTGTCATTTGCCTAGAGCGCATCGAACTTGGACTGTATAGTAGCATGCCAATTTAGGAGTCTAGCTGTATGAGCGGACCGCGACGGCTCTATAGCGCTAGGGGCATGTAGCCGTGCTAAGTCGGCTATAAGCGCATGCACAGCATTAGTGCCGCCAGGAGGTGTACCTGCATATACAACACTAGGTCTAATGGGCAATGTGGAACAATCATCGTCGTCCAAAAAGTTTAAGGTTGTAGGATCCAAGGGAGAGGTAGACATCTTGGAGAAAGGAAAAATGACTTATCAAACACGACGTGTCAAGAGACGATAATTTTATTAGAATAAAGGTCGAGACATCTATACCCTTTATGATTGGCAGAGTAGCCAAGAAAAATGCACAAGGAGGAATGAGGAGACAATTTATGAGGAGCTGTGGAGGACAGGTTTGGATAACAAGCATATCCAAACGTGCGAAAGTGGGTGTAGGACTGGTGTGTGTCATGAAGATCATAGAACAGAGTGAGGCCGCTTAGAGTCTTAGTGGGGTGACGATTGAGGATATATGTGGTGGTGTGAAGGGAGTCTATCCAATAGATTGAAGGAAGACTAGCCCAAAAGAGGAGAGAGTACACAATATTATTAATGGTGCGAAGAGTGCGCTCAGCTCGACCATTCTACTGGGAGGTGTACGGGCATGACATGCGAAGAATAACACCGTTGGTGAGAAAGAACATGCGGGCCAAGGAGTGATTGAATTCATAGCCGTTATCACGCTGGACTGCCTTGATAGGGGAGCCAAACTGCGTGCACACATATGAGAAAAAATTAGCCAGAACACCAAAGGTCTCGGACTTGAGGCAAAGGAGAAAATCCAATTATAATGAGTACAGTCATCAAGGATGATAAGGTAGTACTTGTAACCCGACACACTAGCAATAGAAGATGTCCAAAGATCACAGTGTATTAAATTGAAAGGATGAAGCACGCAAGTGTTTGACATGCTAAAAGGAAGACGCACATGACGGCCTAACTAACAAGAATGACATATATGATCAGAGTTACGCTTATTACGAGAAATAGCATTTGAGCTAACAAGTTTGGACAATGCTTCATGACCGAGACGATGATGACAAATAGTGGTGGAGGATGTGGTGGCAGCGAGGGCAGGAATGCTGGCTGCAGGCAAAAAGAACGAGTAGATGTCACCCGTGCTATTGCACCTAGCGATCATGTTCCAAGTTTGTAGGTCCTTCATAGAGAGACTAAATGGGTCAAACTCAATGGAACAATTGTTATCAGTTGTAAAGTGATGAACGGAAATCAAGTTCTTAATAATGCTAGGTGTAACTAAAACATTAGAAAGGACAAGATATCGTTGTGGCATGGAAATAAAGGATGACCCGACAAAGGTAATGGGAAGCAAAGCCTCATTCCTGACAATGATAGATGAAGGACTAAGTGAAGAAGGAGGGTAGGAGGAAGAGAGTATACCAGCACTATTGGCGATGTGGGAGCTAGCCCTAGAATCAGCATACCACTCGATCAAGGTCGGCGGTGTCAAGGACATTGTGTTGAAATTATTGATCAAGGACGCCTAGTCCTAGTAACCGCTCACCGTCGACGACCAAGAGGGTTACGGCGGTTGTGGAGTGGGCGCAACAAAAGTAGGCAGCAAGGTAGGCACACCCCTGTAGGCAAAACTCGGGGGAACGTCGGGACCTAGCGGCGATAAGTAGTAGTGCAGGTACTATTGTGGGACAGCGGTGAATGCTGTAGGCGGCTCAAACGGCGAGAAGAAGGGGCGAGGCATCAACCCTGGTGTGGTGTCGGGGCCTAATGATGTGGCCACAACTACATGGTGCCTATCCATGGGTTGGGAAATGGGGTGAGTGAAGGACGACCGCCAGGACGTGGACTGCCAGGGCTGAAGCCGCCGTTGCCTGGGGACGGATTTGCCGTCACGACCATGACGACAGTTGTTAGAACATGGGTTGGTGGAGTAGCCGCCAAGGATGGCGCTGGTGCTGCTGCGCCCAAGGCCACCGCTAGGGCCACCACCAGCAGACCTGCTTGGAGAGCGCTGAGGAGCAGGGAGCGCGGCGACGAAGGCGGGTGGTGAAGCATCCTCGATGGTGTCGTCGATGTCAATTTCTTCGAGGAGCAAGGTGTATGCCTCGTCGAAGATTGGGAACGAACGTTGCATCTTCAAGTTAGAGACCATATGGTGGAACTTGCCGCTAAGCCCGCAGAGGAGCGTCAGCACGAGGGTACAGTCATCGATAGGATCCCCAAACTCGAAGAGGGCACTGGCCATCGTCTCAAGGTAGCAGCAAAAATCAGTGATTGAAGTTGCCCCTTGTTTGACCGTGTGGAACTCAATGGAGAGGAGAAGAGCGCATGATTTGCATTAGCTGAGGAACTCAAATTCGAGAACCAACCAGGTGATGTGGGCACTCGGATTGCAAAGCATCACCGTTTGTTGAAGGTCGGCGATGATGGTACCATAGATCCAAGTGAGGACGATGCAATCCATGTGTACCTATGCAGAGCGGTCGAAGTTGGTCACATCGAAGAGAACATGATCCATTAGGGCATACTTGCCCATGACGATGAGAAAGAGAGTGCGCCATCGGCTGTAGTTGTTGGTAGCGCGATCCAATGTCTCGGGGACAAGGATTTTGACATTGAGGACGACGAGGGCCTGTGTGTACACTGTGACATGCTTGGTCTCCTATGCGTCGAGGGCGGCTTCGCGATCCTCGACTGCCTTCTTGTAGGTGGCTTTGGCCTCACGTTCAACGGCCTCGCGTTGGAGACGAAGTTGTTCTGCAGTTATGTCGGGTGCTATGGGGGCTGACGAGATCTTAGCGACAACGGCAGTGCAGGAAGAGAGACGCACGTGGGTGGCAAGATCAAGTGGTGTTGTCAGCAAGTGTACAGGGACCGGCTGGTGGGGCTTGACAAGATCTTAGCGACAACAACGGTGTGGGAAGAGAAGCGCACGTGGGTAGCGAGATCGAGGGGCGGCAAACGTGAACGTGCGGGGAACGGCGAGAAGACCGAGCGGCGGTGGTGGTCGGCTCTATTGCACAGTAACAATCAGTGAATACATTTAAGGTCAGCCAATTGGGCCGAGACCGGTCCATAGGCCGATTCTAACATGCAGTACTCTTGGAGCCTTCTCCTCTGCTGCTTATGCCATGTTCATCTCTTCCAAGTTCCTTTCCTCTGCAACCGTTTCTGCAAATCTGCCAACCAGGTCAGACCTTGCCACTGTCATCAATCTCTCAGGAATTCAATGTCCTCATGATATGTTCATCACCAGTGTTGGAGCCTCTTGCAGACAGTACATCTCAGTCTAGTACTACGGACAGCCATATACGGAGTATCTACAAGATCAGTACGGTTAATACACGCACGTATACCAACTGCACATTAATGCAGTCGTAAGCAGGCAGAGCGTTGGGTCGAGCAGATGGACGGAGAGATCTGTGCCACGGTGCAAATAAAACAGTAATTCCCACGGTACATGCTGCAATGTTCGCTACTTTCATGAGCAGTACATGCAAGTTTTGGACCATACAATCAAGATCCAACGGTTTAAAGTCGCAAAATTGCTAGTAGTTGCTACAGCCATTGTACTGGATCTTTATTTCACGTATCACGCATTCATGGGGCTTAGGATGCTCCAGTAAGTAAACTTGTGGTATCTTCACCACACTTACGGTCGCTGTGCAAGTGACTTCAGAACGAAACGGCAACAGAGGCATGTGGTGTCCTACAGCAATTAAGGCCTCACATGACGCTGCATTTTGTAAGTTCAGTGCTTGGCCCCTTGCCATTTAATCCACTCGCTACTGGTAACTGGTCAAATCCAACCCGGTGATCAAGAATTCAAAACTAGTGGATGAAATGATCAAATCCAACCCGGTGAATGATCGATCGTCTGGTGATTGTGTTGCGGTTGAGGTGCTCGGGGAGGTTTAGAGTTCAATGCGTAAAGCCAAATGCTTCGATCCTCTGAAAAAAAAGATCCTGACGATGGTGCGACGCGTTTAACAAGAGATTGCACTGCCTGATCAAACCATCAGAAAGCTGTTGATCGATAGGCACCTTGTACCATGGGGCGGCACTTTTATCAAAAAGTTGGCACAACGAACGAACGAACGATCGATCGATCGATCTACAAACACTTTATCGAAAGCGAAAATTTATGATTAACGATCGGCAATGAGCTGATTGGTACTCTGAAAGTCTGAACATCTGATTTCTCTGAATAACGCAGCTTCCTCTTCAGACTCCTCGCCCAAATTCGACAGAAACGTAAACTGAATTATCCGCATCTCCGTAGGCAAAATCTAGTTTGCTGCCGTACAAAGCCATCGCAATTGCCTTTCCCTGCTCGCGAGCCGGTACAGCCCGTGTCTCACCTGCCTTCAATCCGCGGGCGGCGAGATGAACCGAGGAATAAGTGAAGACGAACCAAAAAAACACACGCGTTCCCTGCCTTCTAAGTTTAACCCGTCGACCGTCAATTGCTACTTCTTCTTCTTCCTTTTCTTTTTTCTCTGGAGTGAATGGCTTCCTGGACAGACGAGCTAGAGAGATAAAGCGATCGACGCCGGATCTAACGAAACGAACACACGCATGTTGCCATATTCTACGCTGGGACCGGCCTGCCCAGAAAGGAAGCCATGGTCTCCTCCTGCCTACCACCAGTTAAGGGGGTACAAATGCACAGTACAGATCATTCATCACTAGCTGCAATAACCGGTGACGATCACGCGTAATGCTTCTCGGGCTGTCGCCTCTGCCAGGCACTCATTCAGGCTGCCGGCGTGTTCCTCGACATGTAGCCATGTACTACTACTACATGCGATCTGTCTAAGAAGGGAGAATGGAAGATAGCAGTTCAGAGTAAAACAGTATACAGTACATCATGGTAAATTTCAGAGTTGAGGGACTATTCCGTTTGGAGGATTTTTTTTTAAAAATAGAGGAATAAAACTGTTTTCTGTAAAGGTTTTTGTAAAACTCATGTATTCCAAAGAGTCCCTAGGAAGCCAGACAGAATGGAAGATGGCAAGTCAGAGTTGAAGTGCTAGACGGCATGGCGAAATTCAGCGCCCCTTCAAAACGAAGGAATTTCATACAATTTTTATAGTAAACAATTCAATTTCTTCAATTTTTATTTGAAAGTTCTCGAAACCAAACATACGAAGAGATGGCAGTTGAGGAATTCGGCCCAGGTAGGGTCATAACTAGTGGTAGGTCAAGTGAGAATTACATTTTATGTTCAGTTCATGAAGACTAGGAGAGTACTTTGCTGTAGAGATACTCCTATATACTACTACTAGTATGTGGGCTGGCTATGTTTTGGTGTAACTGAAAGCTGATGAAATTTATTGCCCTTTTACCATCTTTGCAATGGATGAGGTGGTGGGCCTGGGGCTTTTCATGCTCTTCCTTTAAGCTTACTCCTATCTGCTCCGCGTCTGCGGCGTATGCATCTGCTGGTTGCCTGGTTGGCTTTGGCGAGGCTAGCACGAGCGCACGACCGCAAGCAGCACGGGCGGCACCGCTGAATTTGTGTTCGTCTCTCGTGAAAGCTTGTGATTTTGCTCTACGTCCACCGTGGAGTCACACACAGCGTCTACGCTGCAGCCTGCAGCATGCACCCTGTGTTAGCTCAAGGCTCAAAGGCCAGATTAGCTAGACTTATACGATGGATTATGGATATATAACCACAACATTTTCAAATAGATATCGTTTTAAACTTTTAGCAACATGTGTAGTCAAATCTCTCAAGATGTTTTGACTCCCTAATATATGAAAAAAATTGTTACGATCTTATATGTGAAAATAGCATTGTAAACTTTTTTTTACGGAAAATACTTCCATGTCTTCCTTTGCGATTTGGAGGAATTTTGTTTGAGGAACTGAACTAAATCATATGAAAATCTTGTAAAATTCTTAGCGTTCTAAAAAGAGCCTTTCATAATATATGAATAGTAGAAAACAATAGCCATACATAATTATTAAATATTGGGTTGATGTCCTATGATATTAAAATGTCTTGTGAAAGAATTTGATGGCTATTGGAAGTAGTATAGAACAATGTGGGCAATGCAAAGATGAATTAAATTTCTCATGAGATTTAAAAATCTAATCCCTGTTTGAAATAGATTATTGATTTACAGATTATTTACTCTATTATAGAGATAAATTAAATATTTTAAAAATAAACTTAAAAAATAACCTAGAAAAGGGGATCAGGACCGATGCAATCGCTAGTGTAACTGCAACTTAAACAGTTTCACTAGCACTGCACGATGAGCAATCAAGGGTGTATATTAGCGTGCCACTGTAGCACTATGCTACTACAGCAAATCTATTACTTTATAAATCCTGTATCTAATAATCCAGACCATTAGATAGAAAATATAGACCGCCTAGCTTACCGTCTTTATTTGTGCAGTTGTAGTACCAATTGCTCTTAATCTCAATTCATAACAAATGGTACATAAAAAATGTTTTAAACAATAAAGACATGGAGCATATAAAATTGCGGCAATAATCCAGTTAGATAGGTGATACAATATGAGCCGAGGGCAACAACACAGTTGGAAACTCCTTACTGCATTATTCAAACTCTTTCACCAGAGTACTGTTTACCCAATACAACAACACACTTTACCCCAGAAATGGAAAACATACAAAGAAAAGGAGAATTTTGTGTGAAAAGGGTGCATCACATAACATGTTACCGTCAGTTACACTTGGAAGATGAAGAAAAAAATGAAAAAAAAAACGAATACAACACTTGGAAAAAAGGTTCAAAGACCCAGATGTATCTCCCACCCTCCAATTAATGCTCCTCCTGGGGACCAGCGTCATCACTTCAATACAAGAACCAAAAATGGAAGAAAGGAACAACAGTACAGCAGCTCACGAAGCAGAGCGCGAGGAGGAAGAATGCGCGGACTGGGATCCCCCGTCGGGGCCCACATGGCTGCGCCTTGAGCCTGGCCAGTTCGCCCCCTCCGGACGCCGGTGACCGGCACCGAGATGCCGCCTCCTCGGCTAGCGGCGCTGCTCCTCCTCGCGCTCGCCGTTTATGGTACTATGTTCTTCAAGACTGTCTCTTTTTTTTCTCTGTTCTTGTTCCCCTTCTACTTGCCCGGGCGATTCCGTCGAGTCTGAGATTGCAATGCTGAGGAGAATTTCAGTCTGGTTTGCTTTGTTGCAATGGGATCTCCTGGAAGAAGAGCGGTCATGGCTGGCTTACGTGACACGTTCCCCTGGGCTGTGAAAAGATGTTTGCCTTTGCTTCATGGAGCTGCTCCTCCTGCGATTCGTCCGAGCGCATCTGAATCCACTAGGGATGGACATGATATATCGTAGATTCCTGTCAATGTTCTCTCTCTTTTTTCTTTCCCTCTTCATTTCTTGAATCAACACAGGCCCAGTTTGAGAAAGTTGGAATTTTTTTGGTAAATTTGGTGTTAGAATTTGCTGCATTTCAGTACTGGTGAGCTTTTACTAGGCCCTGATTTGCCGGCTTAAACCCACCGCGTTTCAGTACCGCACCAGCTGTAATGGTTGGTGTGCTTTGCCTTTTTGTTTTATTCAACAGAAAAGTTATAAGCTATGGTGCAATGCTTTGCGATTACCGGTCAGGGTTTTTGGCAAGGTTTCCCCTGTTCTGTCCTCTCCTCCTTGCATAGAGTTTTCATTGCACATTTGTACTCTGCGTTGCAGCCGTTGTGCAAAACTGTGCATTACTGCATTTGCATTCCAGTTTCGTTTTCATTTAGTTATATTGAAGTGCAAGCTCTTACTGATAATTAAGAGTATACCGATGTTATTATGTATGAACAGCCTTTTTTTTCAATGTCCTGTGCAGTGCCACGGGGAACAGCAAGCTCAACAACTATTGCGTCGTACTTACTTGGGCTATGGAGTAGAACACATCGGCATTCTCTTCCTGCCCCTGCTCCAGCTCCAGCCCCTTCCCCTGGAACTCATCGTAAGTAGAAACACACTGTTGAGATTTGTACACTTAAATAGTAATTCCGGTGTAACATGCTTGCAAACTTAAATATTTATTTCCTTTGTATTCTTGCATTGTATGATTTCTTTGTCTTGCACTGTCTTGTAATTTTGTTGATCATTTTGGTTCTCAGGACCTGCTATTAGTCACCCAGTGTCTAGGCATCACAGGAAAAGGCCTCATGTTGCCCCACCAATACCACCACCACCATCATCAGAAAGACAAGGTTCTACTTTTCTCTACTGTCCAATTGAGATTGCAAATCTTTTTATTGCTAGCACTTGAGGACATAACGACAATAGATGTGTTTGTGCCTGCAATGTAACAGATTGCAGTGGAATTTCCTGTTCTGCTCCACTCACATCTACTCCAATTGGTTCCCCTTGTGGCTGTGTATATCCAATGCAAATTCAACTTGATCTTGTAGTAGCACCATATCAGTTGTTTCCAAGAATTGATGAGTTGGAGATTGAGATTGCAGCAGGAACATTTCTGAAACAGAGTCAAGTTCGGATAATGGGTGCTGGGAGTAGTCTTGAAGATCCTGAAAAAACTACAGTTACCATTGATTTGGTGCCACTAGGTCAGAAGTTTGATAGGACTTCAGCCTTACTGACTAGCAACAGATTTTTGCAAAAGAAGGTGCCTATAAACTCATCCATATTTGGTGATTATAATGTAATATATGTTCATTATCCTGGTGAGTGACATAATTGTGGTTGAGACATCCACTTCTGTAGTATAATTCCCAGTATTGCTGTATTTAATCATAGAAATTTTGCAGGCCTGCCTTCTTGGGTCCCTAGTGTTCCAGGATCCTTGGGTCCAATAAGCAGCAACCAATACCCCTTTAGCGCAAATGTACACAATAGAAGACATCAGAAGATTAACTCTAAAAGTGTTACCATCATTGCATTATCAGCTGTTGTGCTTATATTAATGAGCTTTGGCATCTGCATCATATGGATATTTAAAGGATTTGAAAAGTCTCATGGCACTGGTCGTGTTTCAAATTCGTCAGCCACAAGAAAAACAGGTAACTTTTAGCAGTTTTAGCAGTCCTGGTACAAATGATACAGTTGTAATATGTTCTGCTATATCCATTTGCATTTAGATACCCTTTGTTCTCGAATAACTGATGCTGTTGACTATTGCCATCTCACTTTGATCACAAATTACTTTTAAACTATTAGATTTTACAATAATAATAATACAACATTTTAGTTCCAAGCAAGTTGGGATAGGCTATTAAACTATTCGATTATGATGAATGAAATTTGTATGGTTAATTTGTGACACCATACACTTCGATAGTATAACATATTTTCAAGTATTTATATTTTTTATGCTAAGGAAATAAGTGGTCAAAGTTTGAAATTGAATAGTGCCAGTGTCAGTTATTCGATAACAAAATATTAATTGCAGATTAAATTTTGGGTTTTTTTCGTGATTACACCATGAATAGTAAAACCTTATTTTCGGATTGTGTAATTCCCTTGCTGCTTGTACAACATCTTGTTTCTGTTTCAGGTATGAGGTCATCATTCTCCAGTATGACCAGCTCGACGGCATCTTTTGTTTCAACAATAGGAACCTGTCCACCTACAGTTAAGACATTCTCGATTTCTGAGCTTGAGAAGGCCACAGAAAACTTCAGCTTCAACAAAATAATAGGCGAAGGAGGGTATGGTCGTGTTTATAGAGGTACAATCGATGATGAAGTTGAGGTCGCAGTCAAATTGCTCACAAGGAAACATCAAAATAGAGACCGTGAGTTTATTGCTGAGGTTGAGATGCTCAGTCGTTTGCATCATCGCAATCTTGTCAAGCTGATTGGTATATGCATTGAACGGAGCACAAGATGCTTGGTGTTTGAGCTTGTTCCAAACGGAAGCGTGGAGTCTCATCTGCATGGTATGCACACCTATGTAGTTTGCATAGAATCTTTCAAGAAACTTGACTTAGAACTTCTATACTGGTCTGTGTCCATTGGTATATAAGAATCTTGGTTCACTTTCAGTACTTTCCTGTACTTCATTATACTTTGTCACGATCTGCATATTTACTTCTGTTTTGATATTTCAGGTTCCGACAAAATATATGGCCTGCTTGATTTTGATACTAGAATGAAAATAGCCCTTGGTGCAGCAAGGGGCCTGGCCTACCTACATGAGGATGCCAATCCCCATGTTATACACCGCGATTTCAAGGCCAGCAATGTTCTTTTGGAAAATGACTTCACCCCCAAGGTTGCGGATTTCGGATTGGCAAAGGAAGCATCAGAAGGAATGGACCATATTTCTACTCAGGTCATGGGAACTTTTGGGTAAGACAAATTCTTAGTCATCTATTGCTACTATATCATTCCACAACACAAAATTTCTCAAAAGAAAAGAAAAAAAGAGAATTCAGTCACACACCTTGGCTGTGTGCATCTCGGTAGAGGACGGAGATGCAAATAATTTCAGTTATCTAAAAATATTCAGTCACACAACAAATTTCTTTTCTTTTTAGTTCTTGTTTAACTTTGATCAATTTTCTTCGTCGTCTTCAGTTACGTTGCCCCAGAGTATGCAATGACCGGGCATCTCCTGGTGAAGAGCGACGTGTACAGCTACGGGGTTGTGCTGCTGGAGCTCCTCTCGGGGAGGAAGCCGGTGGACATGACCCAGCCGACGGGGTCGGAGAACCTCGTCACCTGGGCGCGCCCTCTCCTCACCAACCGGGAAGGCCTGCAGCAGCTGGTGGATCCGTCAATGCCGGCGAGCTACGGCTTCGAGAAGCTGGCCAAGGCAGCGGCCATCGCGTCCATGTGCGTGCACGTCGAGGCATCGCACCGGCCGTTCATGGGCGAGGTCGTGCAGGCCCTGAAGCTCATCTACAACGACAACGACGAGACCTGCAGCGGCTCCTTCGGCGGCGGCGCCACGGAGGAGTACGAGGCGGCGGCGTCTCCATGGAACGACAATGACGGCAGGATGTGCTCGTGGAACAGCGACGTCGCCACGCCGCCGCCGCCACGCCAGCTGGCTTTCCCGCGGGCGTCCTGCCCGACGATGGACTACAGCTCGGACGGGGCGGCGGCGGGGATGTCATCGTCGGCGCGGCGGCCGCGGTCGGCGTCGATCCTGGTGCTGGACAAGATCGAGTCGTTGGCGGCGTACGACTGGTCCGGCCCGCTGAGGGCCAGCAGGGGGAGGAACTTCTACAGGCTGAGGGGGAGCATGAGCGAGCATGGCCATCCTTCCGAAGATTGCTCCATGGAGGGCTACTGGATGTAGCTAAAGATGAGTGATGATGATCAGATGTATTGTCATCTGCAGAATTGCAGATTGCCTTCCATTTCTTGTTTCGTTCTTCAGTTCAACTGTATAGTTGCTGCCCACTTTATAGGATTTTGATATGATTGATGCCTGTTTCTGAACAACCACTCCAAGTTGATGAGTGCATTAGTAGGCTTTGCATCATTTCATTTCCAGCACTAAAATTTAGCATTAGTAGGCATTAGGCAATAGAAAATAACAACAATAAAAAGTTTTGGGAGAATAGCCACTTAAAGTTTGGGTATGGGATCAAATTAGCCCTCAATCTTTTTATGGTCTAAAGGAGTCCTTTTACTTTATCATGTAGTCTAATATAGTCCTTTGATTCATTTAAATGGCCATGTGAGTATGCTATATTATCCTCTTATGCAAAATTTAGGGTGAAATGTCCAATTTACCCCTATATCACCATACGAGGAGAAAAAATTTCAAATATAAAGAATAAATCAATAATTTTGCATATTAAATATTTGCTACAATTTTAAAATTCAAATGTGACTATAGACATAAACATCTTATTTTCACTACATTATGCTAATGTGAAGTTAAATTAGTTGCAAACACTAAATATATATTGGCATACTAAATAATTGCCATGTATATGGTTCCGCTTGAATGTTAAAATTCTAAAGACATTTAGTTTGTAAAATCACTTGTTCTCTTTCTTTCTTCCCCTTTTTTTTTCATTTTTTCTCTTTTTTCTATAATATATGTAGGGGTAAATTAGATATTTCATTATATATCTGTATGTGAGGATGGTATGCAGATATGATAAATTTAAGGGCTTGTTTAGAGAGGATTGACCCAGGAGCATGACGACTATTATTTCAAAAGTTTTCATCCTCATCATTACGCCTATATTTATTATTAGCGATAAAAAATAAATTATGAGTAAAACTTAGATATATATCGATTTAAAAATAAATACCAAAAAATAAACTATAATAAAAAATCCAAAAAATAACTCTGATGGAAGCTATGGAGAGCTTTGGAGACATCTGTACTTTGAGCAGCCAGGAGAAATGGGGGGGCTATGGTCCACATGGAGGGACCCACCGGTCAGAGACCGAGCACTCGAACAGTCTAAGTGCAGACGTGGCGACTGGCGCGCCTTTCTCCCCTCTTTATCACCACCGCGCTCCACTAGAAGCGCCTCCGCGATTGTTCCTCTTTCGAAACGAACCAACCAATCGCTGAAGTGCCATGGCTTTCGCTGCTCCCCCGACGTGCGCGTGCCGCATGGCGCCGCCGCCGCCGCTTGCGGCGGCCGCCTCCGTCTCCGGGAGCTCGTGGTCGCCGTCGACATCGAGCTATACGGCGGCGCGTTGCTGGGTGGGCGCGAGGAGGGGGAGGCGGAGGAGGTGGGCAGGTCTGAGGGCGAGGTGCGCCGGTCAGTCCGTCGTGAAGCCCGTCTCGGAGAGTGCCCCTGGGGAGGGGTTTGTCGGGGAGGACCCGCCGCGGCCGCCGTTCGATCTCAACCTCGCCGTCGTGCTCGCCGGGTTCGCGTTCGAAGCCTACACCAGCCCACCCGTGAGCCCCTGCTTCACCCGTCACCTCATCCTCATACTTCGGGTGTTCCTGTAAGCTGGTGGATCATTTGGACAATTGTTCTTCGTGTTTAGCAGGAAAACGTGGGCTGGCGCGAGACTGATTCGGCTGAATGTCAGACGGTGTTCTTATCTGAGTGAGTTGTGCGCTTATCCCAGATTTTGAATCGTTCCCTAGCTTCTGTGGTGCTAAACTGGAAGGGGAATGAAATTCTGAAGCCATTAATATGGTTATTACTGTAGATATTGTGGATGGTACCGTGACTATTTATGTATTGCAGTTCATTTCTCCGTGAAGTATATGATGGCCAATTGGTTGTGAAGTTGAAGAAAGGCATAAATCTTCCCGCGATGGATCCTTGGGTATGGTGATGCATATGCCGGCAAAAAACCATTCATACATCCTACTTTAAGTTATTATCGACTTCCTATTGATCTAGGAGAAACGAACACTGAAGGTTATACATATAAGTTAAATTTAACTTTTCTTAGGTGAGAGTTAAATGTACTTCAATCAATGGTTTTATCTGAACTCATCTGAAAATCAGTCGCTTCTCTTAATAATCCAGATTATGAATGTAGGCCAAACACCCGATGATTTAGCCTGTGTGTTGTAATCTAGGGTCTAGCTTGCCCATTCTAACTACTGTTGAGCAAACCTCATTTTCCGGTTTAATAACAACTTCATTTTCTCTAACCATTTCAATTGCAGGGAACAAGTGATCCTTACGTAGTTCTACAACTGAATGGTCAAACTGTGAAAAGCAAAATTAAATGGGCGTGAGTGACCTTTTCCTTTTCTTTGCATGCTGGGGTGTGGGAGGATATTGATGCTTTTTTCATGCAATGTGGAATATTTTGCCAACTAATGGTTTAATTTCTTTAGACAATATTTGATATGCTTGAAGATGTTATTTTTCTCCATCATTGATGCAGATTGTGATTTCAGTAATTGATCAACGTAGGGCGAAGGAACCAACATGGAATGAAGAATTCACATTTAACATTAGTTTATCTCGAGACAATCTACTACAGGTATGAGCATTCTGGCTCATTTGGTACAAGTGTAGTGTAGTACTAAGCACTAAAACTTAAGAGTCTTAGGGTGTATCATTCTACATACCATGTCTTCATAACTTGTTGTCCTAACCCTATTATCATGGCATGTCTCAGCAAACCAACTGAGGAGACTATAATGTATTATATAACATAGTAATATTGAGCACACTACACATGTTCTATGCTCACATTTGATTGTTATGCTTGTTTTACAATTCGTAGAACTCTGCATCTTGGATCTGGTTATGGCTATTCGAGAATCTTGTTCATTAGGATTGGACCAATGGGATTGTTATTTTACATGAAACCATGTGAGAAATTTGGAATGTCAACATCCAACAAAGCTTAAGCTGAATGAACAATATTAACGCCTGACATCTGGACAAATTGAAATAAACATATATGATTCCCTGACATGGTTCTAGAGTACACAGCAAGTAGTTGAATTTAGTTAGCATGACGTGCATAAGCAAACTAGACATTTCATTCTAGCAAGTTATGGTAAGCTGCCTCGCATATGATAGTAATTGTAGCATGCATTTCTGTACAGCTTTACTCTTCCTTTTTATCATCAAATTTATTACATATTAGTATATACAGTAGCCATAAATGATATATTTTGTTTAATCATTTTCCTCAACAGGTTGCTGCTTGGGATGCAAACCTTGTTACCCCACACAAACGCATGGGAAATGCTGGATTGTGCCTTGAATCACTTTGTGATGGTAACTATTTTTATTGACATAAAAAATGCATGCCATGACATTTCCTTTTGTTATAGAGAGAGCTTGAAACCTATTTCTGTGAGGGCATGAATGCTGGTGTCTTTTGATTCTGAGCAGGAAGTTGTCCATAAAGAATCCTGGCCAGAATACATAGGGAACATGCTGGAATTGGTCAGAAACCATAGCGGCTAATCATTTTTATATATGGTGGCATATGAGAAATGAGCGCTTCTCATTTCATTAGTGATGCTTATGGAGTATTGATTAATCAAAAACAACAGAACATTTTTAGTAAAACGAATTTTGAATGTTTAACATACCCTCAGTGTTGGGATTTCTTATATCAAGCAGTCCGTATCCTTTTTGTTGGAACTGTGGTGTCAACTCACAGTTGCATGTGATTTTGCTGATTTAAAGTACTTATGATTTACGAACCTTCTTGTGGAAAAAATGTCATACACTGACTGGTTTACCCATTCCCCCTCTTACCTTTGTATTAAAAACAAGATCCATGTATTATAACTAAGGTTATTTACTCATATCCACATGTCATTTGTGGTGTCATAGTTCATTTCTTGTTCCAAAGAACTCTCATGTGAGAATTATTGATATTAGTGCAGTCAAGCTTTATCTTTTTGGATAATCCTAATATGAATTTTTTTATGACTTACTCTTGGGAGAAACTTTCAATGCCCTCCCAACTTTTTCCAGGATGTTTAATATGAATTCATTTTAAGGCTTACTCTTGGCTTACTCTTGGGAGAAACTTACAATGGCCTTCCAACTTTTTAGGAAATAATCATGACGTTACTGTTCAATTAGAAGGCCTAGGTGGTGGTGGCACTATTGATTTAGAGGTAAAATCCTTACCTTTTGGGGGGGCATCATTATACTCTAGCAAAGGTGCATGCTCCAGCAGTCTAGTGAACTAATTGTGGCCTTTCAGAGGGAGAAAAACTACCTTTGTATGGTAAAATCTAATAGTAGCACAGCACAGCAAGTTGTAGATTTACTTAGCATCTGCCCTTTGGCCTTTGCACAATCTTAACAAGTGGGAAATCCTTTGTGCTAGTTGTAAGTAAAATGACCATGTTAGTCACATGTGACACCATGTAGAATACAACACTATGTAATACATGCTGCCGCTTTCCTAGCAAAAAAAGTTCTGATGGTATATTGACAGCCTACCTGTTATGTTGCATCAATATCAATAGTTCCATGCTTCGATGATGTTGTAGACTTTTTTTTGTTATAATTGTTGATCTAAGTTTCAAGTTGTAGAAGTATAGTATACAGTGAGACTTAGACCCCGTTTTCCATAAAAGAGGTCGGGTCTATATATATACAATTCTAGTGGTTTAACATCCTCCGCAGTCGTAGCGGGAGGGGTACGGACGTAGAGACTAGAGCGAAAACTGGTGAACAAAGGCACGGGTAAGCCTTTGGTCATAATGTCGGCTAACTGGTGCGTCGACGGTACATAGAGCATCCGAACTTGTCCTAAAGCGACCTTGTCACAGACGAAATGAATGTCAATCTTAATATGCTTTATGCGTCGATGATGAACCGGGTTGGTGATCATGTAGACGGCACTAACGTTGTTGCAGTAGACAACAGTTGCGGAAGCGATGGGTGTACGGAGCTCCTGGAGAAGCTGGCGAATCCAACAGCACTCTACGACGGCATGAGTAACGGCGCGATACTAGGCTTCGGCGCTTGACCGAGACACTATAGTCTGGCGCTTGGAGGACCAAGAGACTAGAGTGTCGTCGAGAAAAACACAGTAGCCGGATGTGGAGCGTCGGGAGTCGAGGCAACCCACCCAGTCCGCATCAGAATACGCGGTGAGAGAGTCGATGGGGTTGAAGCTAAGATATAGGCCAGTAGATAGTGTGCCCTTCACGTAGCGAAGGATATGCTTGAGTAGCGCGAGGTGAGGTTCACGCGGAGCATACATGAAGACGTACACTTACTGAATGGCATAGATGAAATCAGGCCGTGTGAGTGTTAGGTACTGGAGAGCACTAGCAAAACTCCAGTATTGGGAGGGGTCAGCGATGAGAGAGCTGTCGGTGACGGAGAGGTTGGTGCGAGTGTTAACCAGAGTGGTGGTGAAGTGACATTTGGCCATGCCCGCACGCTGAAGAAGATCAATGGCATACTGACGCTGGGAGAGGAATAACCCGTGGGAAGAGCGCGTAACAGAGATGCCAAAGAAGTGATGTAGATGGCCTAGATCGGTCATGGCAAACTCCGAGTGGAGTCAAGCCATGATGTGATGTAGGATGGTTGTCGAGGACACCGTAAGGATGATGTCGTCGATATATAGAAGGAGGTAGGCGGTGGTATCTCCGGTGTGAAGGACGAAGAGGGACGTATCGAAGATGGAGGCCACAAAACTAAGTTATCGAAGATAGGCAACAAAGTGCTGGTAACAAGCTCGAGGGGCCTGTTTGAGGCCATAGAGAGAGCGTTGAAGGAGACAGACATCGTCGGGACAGGATGGGTCGACGAAGCTTGGAGGCTGCTGGTAATAAACCGTCAACGTCAGATGGCCATGAAGGAAGATATTCTTCACGTAGAGCTGATGGATCGGCCAAGAATGCGAGGCAACGAGAGTAAGCACAACCTGAATGGTAGCGGGCTTTGACAACGGGAATGAAGGTCTCATCGTAGTCGACGCCGGGACATTGAGAAACCATAGACTACCCAGCGCGCCTTGTGACGAACAAGCGAGCCATCGGAGTGGACCTTGTGTTTAAAGATCCACTTGCCGGTCACAACGTTGGCACCGGGAGGACGAGGGACGAGGCGCCAGGTCTCGTTGTCCATAAGGGCCTTGTACTCATCGGCCATAGCCGTGCGTCACTGAGGATCGGCCAAGGCAGAACGGTGAGTTGCCGGGATGGGGGAGACGACACAATGGACTGCGGAGAACCCGTAGCGCTGAGGAGGGCGGAGGGACCCGGTTTGGGATCGGGTGATCATATGAGAGGAGGTGGAGACAGCAGAGGCCGCACGGTCGGATGGTAACATCGGTGGTGGGGCAGAGTCAGAAGGGGAAAGGGTGGCATCGGCTCGGGATCGACGACTGTAGGTTCAGAGAAGGGGCTAGACGAGGTCAGCCTAGGCTGATGGAGGGTGGTGGGCCGATGGAGGTTGATGAGTCGATGGAGTTGGTGGGGTCGATAGGAGATGGTGAGACGATGAGTGTTGTAGAGCCGATGGAGGTCCGATTGGTATGATAGTGGAGCGGAGAAGAGTGGGGTAGTCATTTAGAAGGTCCTCAGGAACGATCGGAGTGGAGTGCGGAGGTGTGATCTGTGGAGAATGTCGGGATGGTACAGTGTGGGTTAGAAGGAAGTTGAGGTTGCCAGACGAAGGTTCGTGATGAAGTAAACCGAAGGAGAAGCAGGACTCGTCAAAAACGACATGGCGGGAGATGATGGTCCGACGGGTGGAGAGATCAAGACAGCGGTATCTCTTGTAGGAAGAGGGATAGCCAAGGAAGATACAGACGGTGAAGCATGGTACAGGTTTATGAGGGGCGGTGGCTGTTAGATTGGGGTAGCAGAGACACCCAAAGACATGTAAGTAAGGTTGTAGCAAAGCCATGGACCCATGAGACTGACGGACGGGGTAGGGACAGGAGCAGGAGCGGTTGCATTGTACCGCTTCAACTCTTACCCTTGCCCTTCTCTTTGCCTTTGTCGTTGCCACCGGCGCAGGCTTTGTTGCCGTGGCTGAAGCCATGGCTACCAGAGCCACGAGAGGTAGTAGCAGTGCACGGTGGGCGGCAGCTAATGGGGTTATGGCAGCCATGATCAGCTGCGACGAGGAGAGCGATATGGGCCACATTCTTCTCATCGTTGGCCAGACGAAGTTCCTTGAGAACTAACATGTCGTGGTCTCGGGCTAACGTGGGAAGAAGGGTGAAGTTGGCAATGTCATCGGCAGTATTGGAGAAGCGAGGGTTGATTCCTCGTAAGAGGGCAAGGATGAGTTGTAAGTCAGCCACAGGGTGACCTACATCACAAAGGGCGGTGGCTTTGACCTTAAGGCGTTGGCCATACGAGTAGACAGAGGAGTCCTTTTGTACCATAGAGTGAAACTCGTTGAGAAGAAAGATGGCGCGCGGCTGCTTGTTTACTTGGAAGAGCCGCTTGATGGTCACCCAGAGATCACGGGCGGTGGGATCTGTGTTGTCCATAACAAGGTCAAGAACGGAGTCATCGACTGAGTCAAGCAGCCAGCTACGCACGTAGCACTCGGCGATGTCCCACTAGGGGTCATCGGGTAGAGATGAAGCGGAGCCATCGATATAAGAGCGAAGGCCGAACTTTCCACATAAGAATTTGAAGAAGAAAAACCCACTTGGAATAGTTAGCGTTGAGGTCGAGAGAAATGGAAAAGTGAGATTTCACGTTGACGGCGGCGTAGGGTGGTAAGAACATCGGCAGAGGAGTGCCCGAGGTATTGTCAAGAGCGCCGATGGCCGGAAGGGATCCAGCGACTGGAAGAGTGTTGGAACCAAGAGCCGATTCGGTGGCCATGGTCAGACACAGTAGAGGGCGAGAGAGTAGCGGGGCATGATTAGCCGATGAGAAGGTGTGACTGTTGAGCCGATGGGGAGAGACGGGTGTCTGATGTGAATCGATGCGTAGCCGATGAGAGTAGGTAGAGTAGATAGGTCACAGGCGCGAGAGGGTTCACGTCCATGAAGTGGGGTTTCGCGTTCGTGGACACGTGGACGCAACTGGGTGGGGCGGACCCGAAAAAAACGGGAGAAGTCACGGGCACAAAGAAAAGAAGTTCGCATCCAGAAAACAGGAATTCGCGTCCGTGGACACGTGGACGCGTCGGAGTGGTGCGGACGCGAGGAGAGAAGTTTCGTGTCCGGGAGCAGGTAAGCGTGTCGAAAGAGCGGGAACCCAAGGAGTGTTCCAGCCGATGGAGGGCGCGAGCGCAGAGGTGCGCCGGCGGAAGAAGGGAAGGTGTGCTGAAGCAGGGGGAAAGCGAAGGTAGGTCTGAACGAGACGAGGAGGCAGATGGAGGCTGTCTCCTTGTCACGTGGTGTAAATGGTAAGCGGTGAAGGAGGAGAAAGACCGTCTCTAGAGAAAACGATGGGGATAAGAACCGAGGCGAAAAAGGTAAAGGAAGAATATCAGAGAAGAAGGTCTGCGATGGGGAGGAGGCGTCGGCTCGTCGATGAGAGGGTTGCTAACGTGTCGGAGATGTCTAAAACTACTCTGATACCATACAGAAATGTAGTATGCAGTGAGACTGAGACCTCGTTTTCTATAAGGGGGATCGAGTCTATATATATATATACAAGTCTAGTGATCTAACACAAGTATAACATATCAGGTCAGGTATAAGAGTTATGATGACATTGAACGTGAAAAACAATGGTGGAGAATACCGTTTGTGTCTGACTTTCTTGTGAAGAGCAGCCTAGGACCTGCTCTTAGAACTGTCCTTGGATCTGAAAGTATAAATGCAAGTCAGTTTGTGCAATCTGCATTCGGGCAGCTAAGCTCTTTCACTTATACATATCTTCCAAAGCCACCATCTTTGGATAGTGGAGCGGAGGCCTCTAAAAAAGATGAAGAATCTTTAGGAAACTCAGCTGGATCAAATGAACTTGAACAACAGAAGATGGATTCAAAAGCTTCTGGAGATAGTTCAGATTTTCGCAGTGAAGCTGAATCTACTTCTACCGTTGTGAACAGTGAAGGAAGCAATTCACCAAATATGAAGGAATCAGATGAATACTTCTGGAACGCTTTCACCAGTGTACTCAACCAAAACGTTCTCCAAAATTTTGGATTCTCTCTTCCTGAGGTTAAGCAATTGGATGGATTTGACCTATTAAGTTCACTTGGTTTTAAATCAAGTGAAATTGCTGAGAAGGAATATTTAGAATCTGGACTAGCAACAGCAGATACATCAACCAGTGAAGGCCATGAAACAACAGATGCAATCGATGTTGACAGCGAAGATGGCACTCTTCCAATTAAAGATAACTTGCCTAAAGAGGAGGTGCAGTATTCCTTTCCAGACATTAATAAAGTTTCTCGGGATGTATTGTCTCAAACAGAGAATATACTAGGAGCTTTGATGATTCTTTCTAGAAGCTTATCACCACAGGATAAGGAGTCATTAATAGTGGATGATGGAAGTAGTAAAGATGATTCAGTCAAAGAAGAAGATGCTTCTGATTGCAAGGATAAGGATGATGATGCTGCTTCTACCAAAGTGTCCATTGATGCACAGAAAGCAGAGGATATGCGGCGACTGTTTGCCAGTGCAGAGACTGCCATGGAGGCATGGGCCATGCTTGCCACTTCACTGGGGCGTAACAGTTTTATAAAATCAGACTTCGAGAAGATATGTTTTCTTGACAATGTTTCAACAGACACCCAGGTGAGCTATTTTCACTGGGACACTGGGCTATAGTTGTTGTGCTATTAAGGAGTTCTGTTGTCTCCTTGTCGGTATATTGTGTCTCACGTTAAATTCTCTGAAGGTTGCCATTTGGCGTGATTCTTCACGAAGAAGGCTGGTTGTTGCTTTTCGTGGAACTGAACAAGTATGCAGTAACATCATGGCATCCCTGGTTTTTTGTGCATAGAAAATTCATTAATAGTTTTGTTATGTCTCCTGTGTTATTTACTTCACTTTTCTATTTGTTGTTTCAGTCAAAATGGAAGGATTTGCGAACTGACCTAATGCTAGTGCCTGCTGGGTAGGACTCAATACTCAACAATTTGTTCCCTTTCATTCATTTGCAGTTTGCACTTTGCAGATGCCAAGTTTCAAGAAGTGCATTTTGATTTATGGTATGCTTATATTTCCAAGTTGAATGCAGACTAAATCCTGAGAGGTTGGTTGGTGACTTCAAACAAGAAATTCAAGTTAGTCATCTATATCTCTATTCACTTGCTTTTGTATTTCTTCTCACTTTATGCTATCTGATATCCAACTTCATGCCATATTATGTTTCAGGTTCATAGTGGATTCTTAAGTGCATATGACTCTGTTAGGAATAGAATCATTGCTCTTGTTAAATATGCCATAGGGTACCCGTAAGTAGTTCTATAATGAAACAGTTTCTACTGCAAACATATATCTCCTGCCCAGTATCAGGTCACTTTCTTTGTTTATATTCATTTTTCCACTGCAGGGATGAAGAAGATGCAGAAAAGATACTTAAGTGGCATGTCTATGTGACTGGACATAGTTTAGGTGGAGCACTAGCAACCCTTCTCGCTCTTGAACTTTCATCAATTCAAATGGCCAAGTAAGTTGAAGTTCATACAAACCTCATTGTAATATTAAGTTCAGGCTTAATGTAGGAAGATGTTTCAGTCAAACACTTAACAACGCATGAGAAACTATTTAGCTGGAAAAGATCAGATGAACTTGGCATGTCTTTGACCTAGTTTATTGCCACGCTCTAGCACACCATTGCAGGAAGGAAGGAAGACTCAGACCCCGTTTTCTATAAAGGGGGTCGGATCTATATATATATATATAAGTCTAGTGGTCTAACACTCCCTGCAGTCGCAGCGGGAGAAGTACGGACACAGATACTAGAGTAAAAACTGGTAAACAAAGATGCGGCTAAGCCTTTGGTCATGATGTCGGCGAACTAATGCATCGACGGTACATGGAGCACCCGAACGAGTCCTAAAGCGACCTTGTCACGAATGATTTCGTGAAATGAATGTCAATCTCAATGTGCTTCATACGACGATAGTGTAACGGGTTGGTGGTCATGTAGATATCACTAACATTATCGCAGTAGACAACTGTCACGGAGACGATGGGTGTATGGAACTCTTGGAGAAGCTGGCGAATCCAGCAGCACTCGGCGACAACATGAGCGACGGCGCGATACTCGGCTTCGGCGCTTGACCGAGACACTATAGTCTGGCGTTTGGAGGACCAAGAGACTAGAGTGTCGTCGAGGAAAATACAGTAACCGAATGTAGAGTGTCGGGAGTCGAGGCAGCCCGCCCAGTCCATGTCAGAGTACGCGGTGAGAGAGTCGATGGGGCTGGAGCTAAGATGTAGGCCAGTGGACAATGTGTCCTTCACGTAGCGGAGGATACGCTTGAGCAGCGTGATGTGAGGTTCGCGCGGAGCATGCATATAGAGACACTTGCTGAACAACATAAGTGAGATCAGGGCGTGTGAGTGTTAGGTACTGTAGAGCACCAGCAAGACTTCGGTACTAGGAGGGGTCAGCGATGAGAGAGTCGTCGGTGGCGTTGAGCTTGGCGCGAGTGTCGATCGGAGTGGCAGTGGAGTGACATTCGGCCATGCCCGCACGCTGGAGAAGATCCATGGCATACTGATGCTGAGAGAGCAATAATCCGTGGGAAGGGCGCGTAACAGAGATGCCGAGGAAGTGGTGTAGAGGACCTAGATTGGTTATGGCAAACTCCGAGTGAAGTCGGACCATGATGTGTTGTAGGGTGGTTGTCGAGGATGCCGTAAGGATGATGTCGTCGATGTAGAGAAGGAGGTAGGCGGTGGTATCCCCGGTGTAATGTACGAAAAGGGATGCATAGGAGACGGAGGCCACAAAACCAAGTTGCGGAAGATAGGCAACAAAGTATTGGTACCAAGCCCGAAGGGGGCGGAGGGACCTAGTTTGAAATCGTGTGATCATATGAGAGGAGGTAGAGACAGAGGTCGCACGGTCCGATGGTAATATCGGTTGTGGGGCAAGTTCAGAAGGAGAAAGGGTTGCAGCGGGGCAAGATCGGCAGCTGTAGGTCTGAAAAAAGTATTGGACGAGGTCAGCCTAAGCCGATGGAGGGTGGGGGCCGATGGAGGGTGGTGAGCCGATGGAGGTGGTGGAGTTGATGTGGGGTGGCGAGCCGATGAAGGCTGTGGAGCCAGGGACGGTGTAGAGGTCGTCGCCACTATTGCGTCGAAGCATCTCACGCCGGATCGGAATATCCTTCACAGAGAAACCAGAAGCGTCAAATTCGATGGAGCAATTGTTATCTCTGGTGAATTGACGGACAGAAAGCAGATTGTGGATAAAGAAAGGAACGATTAAGACATTGTTGGGGTAGACAGGATGGAGTCACCGTGGCATGTGATAGGAAGAGATTACCCATTATCGACGATGACGAAAGGTGAGGAGGAAGGATGACGAGAGTAGCATACCGTCCGATGAAGCCATGTGGGATGATGCACCAGAGTCTAGCACCCAGGGGTGCTGGGGTTGGAGCGTCATCTGGTTGAGGGCGGCAATGAGGCTAGCCTGTTTCCACAAGTGAGCCGACTAGATGGATAGCGAGGGTGTGATCAGCTAAGGCGGTTGTGTGGGAGCAAACGCCAAGTGGACCTAGGGGTGTGCGCCGAAGACCTCGGGCTACCAGCCGATGGGGCTGCGTAGCTAGGGTTGAGATGCCCAGGGGTTGTAGCAAAGCCACAGACCCATGGGACTAGCTAACAAGGTAGGGATAGGAGCAGGTCGCGGTTGCATCGGACCACTCCAGCTCTTGCCCTTGCCGTTCCCTTTGCCTTTGTCGTTGCCACCGGCGTGGGCTTTGTTGCCGTGGCCGAAGACATGACTATCAGAGCCGCGAGAGGAGGTAGCAGCGCACGGTGGGCGGTAGCCGATAGGGTTGTTGCAGCTATGATCGGCTACGGCGAGGAGAGCGGTGTGGGCCACAATCTTCTCATCGTTGGCCAGGCATAGTTCCTTAAGAACCAGCATGTCATGGGCCCGGATGAATGTGGGAAGAGGGGTGGAGTTGGTAATGTCATTGGCGGTGTTGGAGAAGCGAGGGTTGAGCCCTCGCAAGAGGGCAAGGACGAGTTATGAGTCGGCCACAGAGTGACCAACATTATGGAAGGCAGCGGCCTTGACCTTAAGATGTTGGTAGTATAAGAAGACAGAGGAGTCCCCTTGTACCATGGAATGAAACTCGTTGAAGAGGAAGATGGCGCGTGGCTGCTTATTTGCTTGAAAGAGCTGCTCGATGGCCACCCAGAGATCACGGGCGGTGAGATCGGTGTCGTCCATAGCAAGGTCGAGAACGGAGTCATCGATCGAGCCAAGCAGCCAGCTGCGCACGCAACACTCGGCAATGTCCCACTGGGGGTCATCGAGGCGAGGTGGAGCGGAGCCATCGATATGGGAGCGAAGACCAAACTTTTCACATAAAGATTTAAAAAAGAAAACCCACTTAGAATAGTTGGCGTTGAGGTCGAGAGAAATGGGAACATGAGATTTCACATTGACGGCGGCGTAGGGTGGGGAGAACATCAGGGTGCCCGAGGTATTTTGAAGAACGCCGATGGCCGGAAGGGATCCAGCGACTGGAAGAGTGTCGAAACCAAGAGCCGATTCGGTGGACATGATCAGACATGGGAGAGGGCGAAAGAGTAGTGGGGCGTGATAAGCCGATAGGAAAGTGTGACTGTTGAGCCAATGGGGACGGGTGGGAGGCCGATGTGGATCGATGCGTAGCCGATGAGAGGGTAGGTAGAGTAGGTAGGTCACGGGCACGAGAGGGTAGGTAGGGCATGGGCGCGAGAGGGTTCACGCCCGTGAAGTAGGGTTTCGCGTCCGTGGACGTGTGGATGCAACTGAGTGAGACGGACCCGAAAAACGGGAGAAGTCGCGGGCACGAAAAAAAGAAAGTTCGCGTCCGGGAGACAGAAATTCACGTCTGTGGACACGTGGACGCGTTGGAGTGGCGCGGACGAGAGGGAAGAAATTTCGTGTCCGGGGAGCAGGTGAGCTTGTCGGAAAAGCAGGAACCCAAGGATTGTTCTAGCCGATGGAGGGTGCGAGCGCAAAGGTACGCCGACGTAAGAAGAAGAGAAGGTGCGTCGAAGCAAGAGAAACCTGAAGGTGGGTGCTGGACGAGACGAGAAGACGGATGAAGGCCATCTCTTTGTCACGTGGTGGAAGTGGCGAGTAAGCGGTGGAGGAGGAGAAGACCGTCTGCGGAAGAGACAATGGGGATAAGAACCGAGGTGCAGAAATAAAGAATACCAGAGGAGAAGGTCTGGACAGGGATGAGGCGTTGGCTCGCCAACGAGAAGGTTGCTAGCACGCCGAAATGTCTAAACCTGCTCTGATACCATGTAGGAATGTAGTTTAAAACTGCTCTGTAACACCCCGTTTTTTATGAGAGGGGTCGGGTCAAATTTAGTGGTCTAACAAAAGCAACAAATCTATGTATGTATAACTCTTCTCCTGTAATTGGCAATTCATAAAATTCTTTGTTGACAGCTTCCTATTTTCCTACATCCTTTCTACAATCATTTGTTCATATTTCTCTGCCCACCTTTTATAGGAGTGGGGTCATATTCGTGACAATGTACAACTTTGGCTCTCCTAGAGTCGGAAATAGAAGGTTTGCTGAAGTCTACAATGCGGTAACTAAAAACTTTAAATTGAAATATGCCTGCATTCATTGATTTTGCATGTCAGTCTATGCCGTTTAAACCTGTTTTCCTTAAATCAGTATCTAATAATTTCATCATATGGATTAGGTTGACAGTGCAAATATTGTTTCTCATAAACAGATTTTTTTAAAACTAGTCGGTAATAACACAACTGATTTTTGAAACCATTCTGATTTTGGACTAATTTATTCAGAAAGTGAAAGACAGCTGGAGGGTTGTCAATCACCGTGATATCATTCCTACAGTACCACGTCTTATGGGTTATTGCCACGTGGAAGCACCAGTTTACCTTAAATTTGGAGATCTAAAAGATGCACTGGTGAATTAGTATTCTTATCATACTTCAATCCACTTTGCTGTAGTAGTTTTTTAGGTCCATTCAGCATTCCATGTTTTTATCCATCAGATTCTGAAGTTCTCACCTGAAACTTACACTAGTATATGTAATTTGATATAGGTAAATGAGGAAATTTTGGATGATGAAGGTGATTCCATAGGGGAGTACACCCCTGATGATCTTGTCAGTGAATTTGTGAGTGTCTTGTCAATTACAAACTGATACAATTTGTCTTGATTCTACTTTTCTAAAAGTAAAACAAACACTTTATTGTTTTAAATAAGAAATATTTCTTTACAATGTTCTGCTGAACACATAATGCGGATGTAAGTGGAAGAGGATAAATGATGCCTGAATAAATATAAATGATTTTTGCTCAAACTGTAACTGAAATCAGGTGTATTAAATCCCTGCAGATGAAAGGAGAAAAACAACTTGTGGAAAAGCTACTTCAGACAGAAATAAATTTACTGCGGTCAATCAGGGATGGTTCAGCTCTAATGCAGCACATGGAGGACTTCTACTACGTCACACTTCTAGAGGTTTCTTACCTTGCCTTATTTACTTGTTTAAAAGTTATTTCTGTTTTTACACAAATTTCTGCTTTTCATTTCATATGTGATGTCAAAAGCTCCTTCAAATTATAACTAAATAGAAACTGCAATTAAACTGGTGCAGAGGGTGAGATCAAGGTACCAAACGGTTGATAATGCAAATGAAGAGTACCGTCAGTTAACCGCCTGATCTTAGTAAAATTGCGTGCTTGAACCTCCCAGACCTGGGTTACCTGTAAGTACTACACCCATACTTGGAAAAGATCACACGAAGGAACCACCATGTGTGCCTTTATGCATTACACTTCTCAACCAAAGCATGCTCATTGACATGCCTTATGACTAATTTTTTTATATCATTTGAACATACAAATGCACATTTCACGTTATTTTTTATGTTTGATATGATAGGATGAACAAGAAAGTCTGAATGTGCATTACTGTAGGATTGTGTTATTATACATGCAAACAAATATGCATTACTTGCACAACATTTTTTTACTAGCAATTATCCAAAATCTTCAGTGGCAATGATTGGTAAGATTGCCACAAAAGTTGGTTAACTCCAAATGCATCCGTTCTAACTGTGGTGCCTGATGTTGGTTTTGAGCTTTCCTTTCAGGGTTACTGTTGTTCAGCTCCATTGCCAAGTAGATATCAAGGAACATTGTAACGAAATGAAATCTTATCTAGAAGAGATAATCAAATTCGCTTGTCATGAAACCCCTGCCAAATCTATGACAGTTTATCTCTCCTCTGGTGGTGGAACGGAACCAGTTTAGGGGTTATGGATTTATCATCGAACTCAGAAGACGCATTGCCCTTGGTAATCAGAAGTTGTATGGTAGCACTTCAACTAATCAAGACAGCTATCAGAGGATCGTCACATGCACAAATTGCAAATGGGCTTGAATGCACACACCTTCACTCCCCGGGCGTGTAAGTGGTGTGATCGTCATCTCGTGCATCCTTCCGAATTCGATTCGTCTGCCATTCACGGCTTACTTTTATGTGAGAGATTCGTGTAATCAAACAAAAAGCCATGGAATAATGCCCTTCTATTCTATAAGTGCTTTGAACTGTAAGTGATATAAGCTCAAGGACCTTTTTGTGTAGGGAACCTCACAATGTTTGACGATTGCATTAGCAAGTATTTCCAAGAAATATTTGTCCATGAGATAAGAATATGCCTAGGCCTATTTGAGAAGCTTGAAATTCTAAGAAACAGCCAGTGTGAATCTAGAGAAGCCGAATAACCATGGTTTCTAACTACTTTGTGTATAGTGTTTAGACTTTTTTTTTGGGTGGGGGTGTGGATTTTACGAGTACCTGTAGCTGAAAAGCTCACCTAAACAGGGCCCTAGAGTTAAGAAAAACAGGGGAATCTCTATGGTACACCAAAAAAGCATAATTTGGTACCTACTGTGTTCGGGAAACTCCAATATTTGTTCAGTTCGTTGTCTACGTCGCCATGAGTGTAACACAATTCCAAGGCTCAGAGCAAATAGATAAAAGGTTTATCACCAGAGACATTTTCATTCATATCAACATCTAAATGAGGTTTTCTACAGGAACTGTTGTGAAAAAGAACCTGAGAAAAAAAAGCAACAACAGTGTTCCAGTTGCTCATTAGCTGTCACCTCTGGAAAGCATGAAAAATTATGGCCAAGGCTGGATATGTTGCATGGGATAATGGGAATCGCCATTCACCAGTCACTCACCCTTTATCTGTGAGAAACTAGATAACATGTTTGATCTTGAATTTACTAACTCAACAATTAACTCAAGTGCTGCAGGGAACAAAATAGAGTTAGATTTAAAAAATAAACTAAAGGGGGTTTGTTGCTGTTAGAGCCAAACCTGTTTCAAAGGAAATCTGGGATGTCCGTAGTTTTGGAGATACCAGTGCTCCAAAGATCGATAGTGCTTTTGATCTCACTTTTTGAACCTGCAGCACGAAATATCAAGAATTGGTTACAATTTGGAAGTCCAAGAATATAGCACAACCACACTGTTTAGCTCCATGACACCTCAGTTTCCAAACCCCGAGTACAGCTAGGATAATTAAATATTTTATTGCCTGAATACTTTGTGGGGAAGGTTGGTCGTCCAAAAGTCAAGCACATAAAACTTAACTTTATTGGCATTTACCATAATGACTTCTCTATTTTTGTTGTCATAAGTATAAGTAGTCACTTGCCATCAAGTATGCTTTATTATTTCTTTCTTTCCCCACATGAAGCAACATAGCTTGCTAAAAGGACAGCTCCCATTTAGAACGGCTATAAATCGTTTTATAAGAAAGAATTATAGTGCTATGCATGAGACTTTTTCCATGTACATAACAGGCTTTCATAATGAACTTACATGATTGCTAGTGTCCACACCAGTAGAAGACTCTGCAGGAGCTGTGTCTGATTCATGGCTGCCATGTTCTTAATAAGAGAAGATGTGTAAGTGAGCAAGGAGAACTAAGCAATACTACTAAATGTGGATTGTTGCATGTTCATACCTGCTGTTGTAGCTGACCCTCGGTACCTTAATTTTGGTTTAGTAGTATCTTTCACACCGACAGCATCATTGGAGCTGGATTTTTCTTGCAAACACCACTTAGACAGAATAAAATGTGGGTTTGGCTCTGAAACATGATGAGAAATTAGTTCATGATGTGCACATAGAATTACCATGCCATTGTAACTGTTTGCATATATGACTTAAATAAACAAGACAAAAGGATATAGTGAGTGGGCTTCTGGAGAGAATAATGATGTTCTCAAACACAGCTTTTGCATTGGTAGTGAGGGTAAACTGAAGTGGTACAGAAGTATTTTACCTGATGATTGAAAGTCTGCAGAATCAACCACTTGCAGCTTAGTGGCTGCAGATTGCTCTTTGTGATCAAAGAGTGTACTTGAAACTCGTGACGTACCCATAGAGTGCCAGGCACTTGCCAGATCAAACCACCCCTAAAGACAAAACCATTATTCATGTTATACTGCGAACTTGCAAGTCTGAACAGTTCAGTAAATCATACAAAGACTAAGCATCAATAAGGGGCTTCACTCTTTTCCTGGTCAGTACATGAGGCATCCAAAAGAGTTCGGTTATTGAAAATTATCGAGGTAAATGCAATAATTGAGATCCACATGTGTTTCATCTGGAGTCAAACTGTTTCGCGAGCAAAGGAGCCTAAGATACTATATAAGTCAGGGAGCGATGGGCGGATGGATGAGCGGAGGGCGGGAGCCAGGGGACGCCGTACCTGGCGGAGAGCTGAGGAGAGGGAGTCCATGAGGAGGAGGTAGCTGTCCACAGAGTCCATGAACCGCAGGATCTCGTCGTCGTCGTCTCGCCCAGGTCGTCTTCCCTCGGTGGCCTCGTCGACCTCTTCCACTTCCTCCACTCGAGGGACGGATCCCATGATTCGCGGCTGCTCCTCCGTCGCCGCCGCCATCCTACCCGGGGATCCCGTGCCCCAAGGCCCCCAAACCGAACCCTCTGTCTCAGATCACGGCGCCGGCGACGGGGACTGATGTGACGGGTTTGGTCCAGCGTATGGGCGTGGGGCTCGTGCGTGCTACTGCGATGCGGCGCGTGGGCGTCCTCGCCTGACTCGTGAGCGCGCACGGCCAGATTACGGTGTTACACGGCACGCTTTCCCGCAGTCACTGAGGCTCTGTTTGGTAGTTTAAGCTTTGTTGATGAGAGAATATAAGAAAATTGGGTTTTTCAGCTTCTATTTTATAAATACAGATTCTTAAAATCGAACTATTATATAGAAAAGCTTTTAACTTATAAAAATTCTATAGAAAGTTGTAGTTGTCAAGCTTCCCAAACGAGGCTAAACGTGCCATCCTGTGCGTTCACTGCCTTTCCGACGGCCATAGGCCAAGATCGCGTGCAAGTTCGGCCGATGCCCGCAGCCCTTTCCCTTTCTGTTAGATTAATGCTCCACTGGTTTCCTTGCTGTTCAAACTTCGAGGAGGCACCTCCCCGCGTAAGTCCGGCGGTGACCACAGTAAACCCCGGTATCCACAGTAAACCGAGAAAAATCGGATAAATTTTATGAAATCAAAGTTTTGTTTAATTTTTAGAAATTGGTTAGGTTATTGGGTCTTGACCATTACCGTGCCCTAGCGGCAGCCGTAGTAAAACCCTATTGCCCACAGGAATATTATAAGAAGATGAATATTACGAGAAGATTATGCAGGCTTTGCTTCTGCCAGGCAGCTGAAAACGCATGATCAGAAAGCAGCAGTTTTTTTTTTTTGGAAGCGGGAGCACTCCATTAACCATTATCTCCAGGCTTGTCATCAAGGACCAAAACGGTTACAAAGTTCGGTGCCTGACCCCAGAACACCTGCGAGCCAACAGGAACCGTTTTTGCCCCATGGGCAGCTAAACAATCGGCCACTTTGTTACATGATCTGGTACAAACAGAGACAATACAAGAGCTAAAATGATCAGCCATAAATTGTCTGATTTGCTTGAAAAGGCCACCTTCTGGGCTTCGATCCAGCTCCTGTCATGAGGAAAGCAGCAGAATTGCTGAAACAAAACAGTTTCATAAAAAAAATTAAATTGCACCTTCCTCAGCATGCTAGAATTGGACACATGTATTAAAACTATACGTCCATCGAAGAAAACTATATACCAATGTATGCCCCATGGAAAAGAATGGACTAGCTATACAACTCAAGCCATTCATACAGCATTCGAAAAATGTAAATTTACACACGTCCCTTAATAAGGGAGGTTAGCCATCAGAGCTAAGGAAAAAAGAAAGGCACGTTCATCTCTGTACTTCACCCTGTGACCCCCAAAACATGACGATATGCTACACAGGAACGTCCTCTTTTGGTAGATGCCCAAGTTGCTTGAGACACCAGAGCGCCCCTTGTGCCGCATGCTCTTGTGCAGCCTTCTTCTGTTGCTTAGCATCGCTATAGCACTTCAAAAGTGTCGCCGAAGTACCCTTTATTTCAACAACCACCATGTAAGTGAACCTGTATCATTTCCACTAATGAAGTTAGCAACACATGTGTACATTTCCAGTATTCTGACAACAGAAATAGTTAGTGTACAATAGTGCTAAAAAAATGTTTAAACCATGCGTCATCTAGTTTCCCAGGCAAAAAAAATCACTATACAATAGAATTATGGTTAATACTAGTTCTGCTTGCCTGTTAAATGATTGCTGCTTCAGCTTATACTAAGCTTGAGTATGAGAATGGCATTATGCACAATCCACATTTTAGAACACCATGTTTAACCTAAAAGTTAAGGTGCATGATGGAATTCTGATTATAAAATGTACAATCTAGTTTGCGTTCTGGATAGACAACAATACAACAGTAACGAACTTTAAACATCTATTACTATGGATAGGGTATAGATATTTCACCAAGGAAACAATACAAGCAGGACATGATTCAGTAAGAAGATAAACTTACTTTGGAAGGTGGCTTGGCCCTTCCTCCTTACATAACTTGAATTCAGGAGGTTTCCAATAATTTGCAGCACATAGTTCAAAAAGAAATGATCTTGCTGTTTTGTGTACCATATCACCTACCAAGGTGATTAACAGTGTTAAGATATTTCCTCTAAAATTAAACAATCAAAACTGTGAAGTGCGAAGCCAGTATTTATTAAACACATGCTCCATATGAAGTTCAATTTTGAACTAACCAACGTCAAACAAAAAAAAAAGTAGCTTACAAGGATGTTACTAGAATACAACAGAGTTGCCTATATGGTGCATTTTAGTGAATAAAGTTAATAGAAACAGCATATATTTCTGTGCATTTGTGCTCAACAGAATAAAATTAAGTTGAATGAATACTTGTTTGCATGTAGAGCATTATTACAGATTTATTTTTATACTGAATCCACACCACAATACTGTAAATTTGGTGCTTCACAAGCACCAAAAAATATCTCTTATCTTCGCAAAGAATGTAGAGTATCAATTAAAGATAAAAGATCAATGGCGTCTGTAAATCTGAATATGTAGGCAACTCTTTAGACTTCAACCAGGTTGGTGAAGTGAAACATTGACAGCTTCCACAGTTCCACGTTTCATTCAAAATTTCAAATGGATAGCACTTAAAAGTTCGAAATTTTAGCATACCATGATACACCTTTTTATTGATTATCTCTGTTGCTTCACTAGGCAGACAACCACTCTGCATTGCCAACTTGGGTTGATTGTTCCTTCCATTATAAACATCGTAATTGTCAAACCTCATATCTCCTGATATTCTTTGATTGAGGATTTTAGAACCCCCAGTGCAAGATGTTTCTGCATTTTGAAAAGAATTGTTTGCATCTCTCTCTTTATGTATATGTAGATTCTTCACTTTTACAGATATGTCAGCCTCAACATCGATTGAATCTTCATTATATCCTATCAGTTCTGATTCTCTCTTCCTAGCAACATACAAGATCTCCTCAAGTGACTTGTTTCTATGCTTATATCCATAATTCTGCATATTTTACAGGGATTCAAAAGGATCAGTAAGCTGGTTGTGGCATGCATTTTAAGAAACGGGGTGTTTAAAAGGACTAACAACAAAGAGATGTTGTGATGCATGCCTGTCACTTGTGTCACTTTGTTATTCAGTATTTTTACACTATTCAGTAAACAAGGTGTTCCTTTCTAATATATTAAATCAATGCTCTTTCACGCTCATTTCAACAACTCTGATAATCACATTGTAGTAATAAAATAAAGGTGACCCCACAAAAAAGTAAAGTAAATGGAAAAGTCACCAAAATATATCTTGTGTATAGACTACAGAGTGCTTCTTGCAGCCAACTGAAAGCAAGCATTCAAAATGCCAAGGGACCAAAATGTACCTTGAGCTTAGAAAGTGTTTCTTGTGCAGCAAACTTTCTAGCAGCTTTTGAATTCCGATTGGCTGCAGTACAAATGATAATTTTGCTCTTTACGTCAACTTCTACTTTGACACAGTATTCTCCATCAGCCTTCATAGGTTTCGGAAGGCCTAATTCAAATCCATGACACTGACAAAGCTCTCGAAGTTCTCTCATTGGATTAGTGTGCATGTTGGAGAAGGTCAACACTGGCTTTAGAAGCATAAGCGTTACCTCCCAAACATAGTTCAGGTTGAAACCTGAATCTAAAAGCACTGCGCCAATACAAGATTCAACAATATCACCAAGAGCCTGTATTGTTGCAGGTACAAATTGTAAAGTTTTGCCACAAACAAAATAAATTGAAATCAATCACATATACTAACTAATTGCTTTCAGAAAAAATCAGAATCATGATAATGAGTTATGATTAATTCTAAAACTTATGAGTATCTCTTATCATATTGAATATTAAACATTATCCTTAAACAATAATTGCAAGTTCATGGCTTTTCTTCGTCTCAGCTAAAAAAGGGCTATCCAATAGGTGCAGATGGAAAAACTTTCTGCAACAACATCAATACCTTGGGACAGGCTGGTTCTTCAAGTAAGTCTTTCTCTGAATTGGAGAGCTTCACATATTTCTCAAATTTACTTATTGCTGATGTAAGATGATTTGAATCCTTTATAAGACGCCTATGGATAGATTTCTCAACTGCTGCATAAGCAAGTGAATCATTACCAACAGCTAATGATCTTAGATCTGTTATTTGACCAGGCTTTAGATCTGGATAAGTTGAGTAGAGGTACGATGTTATCACATACTCCAAAACAGCATCTCCAAGAAACTCCAATCTCTGACCAGAAATGAAAAGAACAAAGCAGGTGAGCAAATTATCAAGAATCACAGCGCTTATTAGCAATGAGAGAGAGAGAATCTGACCTGGTAGCAGCCTCCAGAATGTTGACTAAACGAAGGATGGACGAATGCTTGGAGAAGTAGACCCTTATGTTTGAACTTGTAACCTATCAATTCTTCAAGCTCAGCAATGTCGGTGTAGCCCACAAGAGATAAATTGATGGAGCTTGCATCTAACACCCTATAGAGAGCCAAATTATTAACATTGACGTTTATTCCCATCCAATGGAGGAAAGCAAACGCAGCTTTGAATCCACCCTCAACAAGAAATGCTCCAATAAGTGATTCAACAACATCTGCAATTACTTTCCTATGCAGCCAATGATGTGACCTTGTACATCTCATGTTACAGTTTTCTCTGTTATCAGGGTGAATGTCCATCTGATGTAGACTCACTTCCACATCAGTATTGCAAACAACTTTACAAGGCCTTCCTGGTGCAAAGAACTGAGTTGGTTCAAACTGTTGGTCCCGAATGTATACCTAAGTCAACAAGAAAACATTGCTGATTATGACAGTTAAGTTATATCGTCTGCAGTGATAAAAGGAATTCATCTGCAAATAAATGGCATGCGAATCATAGTGTAAGCAACAACAAATCCTTTCAATCACAAACAAATTGGAATAGGCTAAAGTTATAAGTATAGATCTTTAGAACTAATTTATTAAGTACATTTTTATTGTCTCTCTCTATATTAATTTCGGTCTTCTCTTATATTTCATTATATTATTATTTTAACTTAAAATTTTATAATATAATAATGTCTCTAGAGATTTTCTTTGAACATGGTCAAACTATCTCAACCGATGTTAGACAAGTTTTTTTTCAATTAATACTACCTATAGCCAATCACGTATATCATCGTTCCGGACTCGATCCATTCTTGTAAAACCACAAATCCATCGTAAAATACGTATTTCTATAATACTTGTCTATTAAACATATCGTCTTTTTATAGGCCGATATTCTGTCCCATACAACATAGCAAGTCTAATTGTCATTTTATAAAACTTGTCTTTTAGCTTTTATAATACCCTTTTATCATAGAAAATACTAGATATTTAGCGTAACTTCATCCACCTCACTTTGATTTTATAGCTAACGTCTATATCAATATCCACATCTATCTGTAGCATCGATTTCAGATATCGAAATGTATTTTTCTTAGACACTACTTGACCTTCTAAACTCACATATTCCTTCTCGTGTGTAATTGTGCTAAAATCATATTTCAAATATTCAGTTTTAGTTCTGTTTACTCTAAAACCTTAGGATTTAGTCTGTTGCCACAACTTTAGTTTACTATTTACTCACCCGACTCTAATCAACTAACACTATATCATCTACGAAGATTATACTCCAAAAGATATCTCCTTATATGTTCCTTACAACCTCATCCATTATCAAGGCAAAGAGATACGAACCCACGACTAATCTCTAATATAATTCTATTTTAATCGAAAAATAACATGCGTTATCATTGTTTAAACACTAGTCATAATATTATTGTGCATGTCCTTAATGAAGGTAACATACTTTATTGAGTCTTTATATTTGTCTAAAACCCATCATATAACATTTTTTTATATCTTGTTATAAGCCTTGTCTTATTAAGAAAATTATTTTTATGGTTAACCTTCCGAACATAAAACCAAATTAGTTCATAAAGATCCGCGTCGTTCCTCTCAAACGGAACTCGATAACTTTCTTCCGTAGCTTTATATTGTGGCTCATCAACTTAATTCCTCAATAATTAGTATAACTTTAGTTATTTCTCTTATTCTATAGATTGAGACCGATATACTTCTCCACTTCTCAGGTATCGTGTTCGATTAAAAAATATTGTTGAACAACTTGGTTAACCATATTATAGCTATATCCCGAGATATCTCCACACCTTGATTAAAATACCATTAGGACCCATCGTCGTATCTCCTTTTATCTTTTTCAAAGCTTCTCTAACCTCAAATTCTTGGAATCATGGTGTAAACGAGTAAACAAAATTAAATAGATCACAAGTCACGAAAAATGTTTGTCAATATTGATAGATAATCATGAAAGAGCTAGATAATGCAGAATATAATGATTCTTGTAGAATTGTAGATCACACAACTTAGCAGTCAAACAAATATTGGGTTCAAGGTGGACTAACCTGCAAATTTCTTCTGATGGATAACTCATATAAATTTGAATTGTTCACTACATCAGAACGTCTCCTGGTCAATTGCCCTTCATCAAGTCCTTCATATGTAATAAAATTGTGACGACCAACTACGTACTTCAAGAAAGCATCACCTAGGACTTCAAATCGCTCCAAAGAGATCCTCTCCAAACATTTCTCAGTAGTAATTGCTTCAAGTATCTGAAATGAGCCCGTCCAAGATCACAACTATTTTCAGCATGGATAAGCAAATTCAAACTAAATGTTCAGGATCGAAGGTACAAAAGATGGTATGACTTACACCAGAAGCACTAATTTTAGAAGCCTCAGGAAAAGAAGACAACATCACATCCTTCAACTCAATAGCCACCAGCAAATTCTCCAAACGATACATTAAAGATGGTAGTAAGGACAGGGAACTGCCCATATCTTTTGAAAAACCAATAATCTTCAAAGAGCATAATTCTGGAGGTAACTCCACAAAGTGCTCTATTAATTCACGGCCCTCCGATTCTTAACAAAAATAATAAAAACAGAAGAGGTAACAGCATTACTTTACTATACCTGGATAAGAACCATGCAAAGATTCACAGCAGAGTAACATATTCAAAATAGGATTCTGTGTTGCATTGGGTCACAAGATTATAAATGTACTATAGTAATCCCAGTACACAAAACCAGAGAAGGAAATAGGAAAAATAACAGATCCAACAGATTCCCAAGCAATTCCCAAAAATTCTAAAGCAATCCACAAGCAGTTCAAGAATTTTGAAACAATAAATAAAGAGTACTATTCAAAGCAACTTATCCGCAATAATATGTAATTAGATTAATGTTATTGTGCTCTTTATGAACTGTGGTTTAATGGATGACAAAACATTCTTGGTAACATAATGACGCACTCTTTTTTTTGAGGAATACTGATTTTTTAATCATAAGTCATAATAATTAGAAAATAGCGTATAAGGTGACATGTTATAGTGGGACAATGGAAGAACCTGTGGTTTCCTGTAACCGATTATGCAGCAAATTTCGCAGGTTGAAGAGCTGTTTAGCCTTCAAAAGTGGCTGTTCAGGATGGGATAGCTCAATACCAAACCTAATTTTGATAATGCAAAGTTCATCAGGGCATGTATAAAGCTCAAAGGTCTTTAACTTGATTGTGTTGCTATATCTGCCGTAAAGAGCTTACATTATCTAAAAATATCTATCCTAAAGAATGCTCAATAGGGGTATTGCAATATTCTTACTTTATTTTGTGAACACTATTGAAAAAACATGTAAGCCAAGAAGGGAAGCACAAAGAATATTTTGTCTTATTACCTTTCCTTGAAGTGTTCTGCATAAGTTGCACCCTTGTACTTGCTTCTAGCATTTATATCATCCAGAATGGCATCAACAAAGAAAAAGATGTTGTTGTGGGGACTAAAAACTACACTGCCAACTACATCAGTTTTACTGCAGATTCCATCAAGAAGTCTCAGAGACTCATTTGGTGAACATGAGCCATGCACAGACACGTCTTTAGGGGCTTTAAAAATTGGTGATGATAAACAGCGCTCAACTGCTGACCAGTCAATCATAAATCTATCACCATAACACTTCTGCTTGATGGGAAGCAGCAGGTAAAATGTTGAATTAATTTCTAATGTAACATCATTGCCCAATATAACATGAGAAGAAGTGAACTCAGATCTGTCCAGGAGAATCTTTAGAAACATCTCTTGAAACTTGTGTGCAAGCATCATCTGAAAATAAAAGAACATTAGATAATCTCCAAGAAATGATCATGTGTTATCAATTGAACATATGAGCAGGATGATGCCTTTTCTTTCTCAAATGCTATTTTTCCCAAATGCTTAATTCCTGCTTTCACAATCCTGCCACGAGCAAGATGCAAATCAACTTGTAATGTTTCAGCTTCCACAGGAAGGGGGTTGATCACAAAGAGACCAAACATCTGATAGCGTCTATCTTCTGGTATGGGAATAAATTTAACATAGTAGAAATGCAAGTTCAATAAACAGTCCAGCTTCAATCTTGAAGGTTTGAGAACTGCAGGAATTAACATCTCATGAAGCTCTTCTCTTATACTGTCATCTGAAACAAGGAAACAAGAGTTAAGCCAGAGCCAGTATTATGGAATTATGGCACTGTATGAACAAGTGAAAATACCTTGAACTTTGTTGTTTGATGAATTATTTGTTGTTGATACTTTATTCTTTCTTGAACCTGGACCTGGTAGAAGAAAATTTGTCAAAGCACCCAGTTTATGAAGTTTTATGCATGCCTTCAAGCATGCATCTCTCTTAGCTTCATCTTTTGATGGACACGGTTGACCATCCACTTGACGGAAAGCGGCATTTGGTGGAAGAATTAGTCTGCAGATTATTCCTTCAATGCCATCAATGTAGAAGAACGCTGGGGAAGGAGTAAAAAACCTTCAGAAAAAGGAATTATATTAGCATCATAAAGGAATACTCAACAAATCATTGTCATGGCAACAGACTGAAGAACAAAAAAAATCCTGACATACATATCCCTAGGTAGGTTGTCGCAGTAGTGATGTAGTAGAGATACACTACAAGCAGTGCTAATGGAAGCACCAGTGCTATCCACTCGATAAATGTTTTCCTCGAGGCAATCAAACATATCATTTGAAGTTCTTGAGTCTATCTCTTCATTCATAATGCTTTCACCATCAATATAGCCATTAAGCAACTTCTCATGCGACTGATTTCCCCTGGCATGTATCAAAATGAGGAGCTGTTAGGTCTCGGGCCATAATTAAGGACTAAAATACAATTGAATTTTACAATATGGATACCATTTATACGTAGTGGAAAAAAGATCACCTCTCTAGGAGAACAATGTATTTAGATTTAGTCATCCGGGCACGCCCCCTTGACTGGATAAAACTAGCAACAGTTTCTGGAAGATCAAACCGCACAACAAGGCAACACGTCTGAATATCAAGTCCCTCTTCACCTACGCTCGTAGCAACCAAAAGATTCACCTGCAAACATCAGAGGAATTTTGATGCAAGAAACACAACATTTAAACAGCATAATTTAGATTTAAAGGTCATAACAATTACTTTACTACATATATTTCTTAAAATCATGAAATATAGAATGCAGATCTTAGGCCCATGCATTCAAATGAAGGATTAGAGCCTGCTTGAATAAAAACAACGACCAAAAAGAACCTGATGTAATTATTAATAAACTAACTATGCTATGAAAGTTAATAATCAATCCCTTCTGCTTTGAGACAATAAGGTCACTAACATCATCCAGAAATGAGTAGCTTCGCGGTGGCCTAGTTAACTTCTATTTGGCTTAAACGTATGTACAGGTGCCATTTAAACCATAATCTCACAATCGTTAAATTGGCTGATAGAATTCAAGATTTGATCATGCTAGCCCCTCAGGTTGTAAGGCATATCACATCTGAACAGCAAAGAATATCCAGAGGAACCAATGTATCAAGCAGTGATACTCCTAGGTATGTTGAGATCAAATGATATCTTATCACCACACAAAAAAGGGATGATAACTTACACTCAGTAAGAAAAAAATGAATTAATGCAGGGTGGCACATGTTCAAAATACATAGCCAAAGAGGCGTTAGAAGAAATTATAAAGAGGAAGCGTCAAGAAAGGGATAGATATTTAATTATACCTCACCAGAAGAAAACCTTTCAACGATAGCATCCATCTTATTCCTTGACATGTTCTTTGATCCTGAATGGCAACCCACAAGAAACTCGCATTTCCAAAAATCAAGACACTTCAAGTTTTGGAGAATGTTTGATATTGCTCTTGCAACAGTTATTCTTTTCACAAAAATAATGCACTTCATGTTTTCCTGTAACCTGTTTATGGAAGTAGTCAATGCAGAAGAACCATGATCAGAAGAGCCAGAGACTGAAACTTTTTCTCTGGAAGCTATAAGCTAAAATTAAGATGTACAAACTGCTTGGTTCTGTTTGACACTTTCAAGTGGAAACAGCAAAATCAATGGAAAAGAAAAAAAATAATGACATGGGTAGGATAAGGTATGTTCAGAAAAGAAGATAGTGTCAAAGAGAATTAGGCTTACCTGTATCTTGAAAGAACATTAATAAGAAGAGAAAATTTATCTGAGAAGAAAGGTTCTTCAAGTGTCTCTAGGTCAAATGAACCAGCATGGGAACCTAAGAAGCACTTCTTGTCAGATTCAATCATTTTTTAATAAAAATAAACATATATTCAGTTGGTACAAATTCCATCATAAGTCCTTTGAAAAAAGAACATATCCTTGACAATTCTTGTTTAGGAAAACTTGCACCAGCCCTAAAATCAGACCAGTTCTGGTTTTGCAGACAAAATTTCGTACTTTATTCTTTAAGTTTTGAGTTTTTCCTGAGTGAAACTAAGTGGCATGTATTCCTGAATCCTGGTGTTGGCTATGCTTTTTTTATATCTAGGCTTTTGCCTAGGTCAGCAGAAACAATGTGTTCCACAGTCCCAGCAAAAAAGCATAATACTTCATAAAGCCATTGAGAAAAAAAAATGATTTATTGTTTTGTGATGGTAGCATAATTGATACTTTGGCAGCATAAGTCAGGGCATACACCTCTGTTAAAGTAGTATGTGTGCTTTCTCCCATAGTGTGCATACACCTCTTGTATATCCAGTTCCTTGGGGCATATTGCAATACAAGCTTGAGTTCGTTGTCAACAATAACATGAATAACTAGGGTTCCAATTTTTAAAAGATTAACCAAAATTTTCTACCAACATGCCAGTAAGGATTTCGAGATGGTTACCACAAAGAACCAGATGCAAAACTGTATTAATAAAATGGTAACCATATAGGATTAGGACAAAATTTGTCATTGCAATGAACACAATAATAAAAATATAAGCTTATATTACAACCCTCAGTCTGATTTTCAACCCCCAACCAGAAACTGCTATGATAGGAGTGGCCACCCCTAAACCAGAAGATTTCTGTCAACTATGTGCTTGTGTATGTTACTCCCTTTGTTTGGGACACAGCAACCGTGCAACGTTTTAGAAAACGTCATAATCACTTCTTAATTTTGACCACTGAAATATGGCATTTAGTTTTATGCGTGTAAATGAAACCATTAAGCTTCTCAGACAATGTCATAATTTAATGATTTTTCAATAGCATATCAGCATATAAAATGCAGAGGTCAAATATGCTTACATACAAGCATAACAAACCCAACTTGAGAAAACACTCACCATCTGTTTTGCTGCGACTAAAAATAGAAGTTGCTCCGTTCAGGTAGTATTGTGCAAAGCTGGAAGAATTGCTGTTAAGATCGACCTCCTTTCTATTGCCATCAAAGGACAGAAAGGTCCTTGCAGCCTGTGCTACAATGAAACAAATAGGGAATTACTGATGTGCAGTCTATCTTAACTGACATGTGACATCAATTGTATTAAAAGGGGCAAAACAGCAAAGGATACTATATTCAAGAATCACATGAACAAGGAAATTTTCATTTTTCACAAGCACATGCAACAGAGGCAAAGATACAGACACACGAGAAAGTTCCATAATGGGTTGAAGATCCTAACTTCTCTCCTAAATCGAGTCAATCATCACTTTTCAACAAGACGTGATGCCAACCAAAATCATACACGATGAAATGAAGTAGGGACAACTTATCATTAAACACATGTTTTCACTGCTGCTACAACAATATGCAACTGTGCAAGAAATTGGGTGATTTGGGTTGTACAAGACTAGATCAGCTTTCTCATGTTGATGGAAAACTGTCTATTGGTTTCGTATCAACATGTTGCCAAGTGAAAAGGGCACTATAGCCTGTTAACGAAAGCAAGAGCCAGGAAAGCTATGTGTCCCCCCACCACCACACACACACACACCAAAAAAACAACCCACCAAACAAAGAAAGGAAGAAACAGACAATGCAAAATAAAAAAAATGATGCTGGTGGTAATAACAACAGTATCAAGCATCGAACTAAGTAAACATGTAGGTTACTCCCACATGGATTAAATAACAAAACAGCAGCAACTCACTTGCAGAGCTCCAAAAGAACCAAGTTCTTGCAAACAGAAAATAAGATTTTCATGCAACCTCCATAAGGACTTCAGTTTCTTTTGAGAATCCTTGAAATCGCATAGGCTCTCTCTCAACATGTGCTCACTCTGCATTAAGCTCCATAGCAATAATGTGAAGGGAAAAGAAAAGAAACAGAACGCATAAGCTTTTGTCAATTGGAGTAATAATAACTCCACTGTAATGATGAAACAAAACTCTACCTGAAGCTTTAAGCTATCAAGATCTTTGCTGTATGGTACAGTAAGGTTAGAGTGATTAACCGGGCCATAAAAGTACACCTCCATATCAGGAGACGCAACCACACTTTCAAGTTCTTTATTATCAACTGAACAGACCTATCCAAACATGAGAGTTAAAAGTCATGCAGAGAAGAATATAACATTCATTATCAATAGATAATTTCCCTCAATCCCTAGAAATCTTGCCAGGAGCACTAGTAATACCTTTGCATGAAGTAATTCCTCAAGACTGTTGATGCATTTCGTGTAATTAAGTTTATTAGACCCACCTGTCATAGAAAACATGGGTACGATAATTAATCAACCACACGTGCTTAATATAAAAAATAAACAAAGCAACTGAAAATAATTTGAGTGAGATTTTTGTACTTCTATTCATAATGGTCCAAAAGAACGGGCTGAAAAATAGAAAACAATAGAAAAACCCCAAAATAAACTCTAAAATTAAATTCTAAAATTCAAATTCTGGCCATCACTTAAAAGCCAACAAGCAGTTAATACTTCAAAGTATTAACCATTTTCTGAACCCTGACCATAACATTTTAGCATTAAGTCTCAAAAGATATCTCATGTAAATATGTGATCATGTTGCAACTTATAATGGATCAACAGTGTAAATCATTAACATTTGTTCACAACTGCTCCTGCTTTGACCTTTTGGGAGAAAAATGAATAGAGGCATGTACACCTATAGTTTGGAGAAAAAGGATAAGAAGGAGACCTTCCTCCTTTTTCTGTAAGGCTCTCTGAAGGCATGACATCTGGGATAATGAGGATGGTGACAGAAGCATCCACGCAAACATGACATGCATATGAGTTGAATACTTGAATATACGAAGAATTTCCATGCGTAAAGCAAAACTTCAGCAGTGTCCAGGATTTTTTTTATGTGATTTCAATCCAATTTTCCTCTTTGCTTTGACGATAAGTGGCTTAAAGTACAATTTCTGGCCAACTGTGGTGCAGCAGAGACATTTTACATTCGAGCACATTTTTCATTGGGTTTTCAAAACTAGCAGTTGATATACTGGTGGCAATCACTCTTTGATCCAAATTTCTCATTCAATTACAAGTTTTGGACGACCTTTGGTGTTTCTCTTCCAATGGATTTTACTTTTTTCAAACACTGATTTTTTATCAACATTTAATGACAAAATAAAGTGGTGCACTGTGCATTGATTTTTAAGGATTTCTTAAAATGGTCCAGAAAATTTTAGCTGTATTTACCTTATGTTGTACAAAATTTAAAAGCATACCATTAGATAGAATAGGATCCAAGAATTGATGAGGGTAAGATTATGTCCTAACTCTTAGATAAATAAACAAGATAAAAAGATGTCAGGCGAATATGATTATCGTGAGTGCAATACTGATATAAAAATCATTACCTTTCCCAATAATTGGTGAAGCAGTCATACCAAAAACCCGAGGGAGTTTCTCAACTCTATTACTATTGTAGAATTCCTGAAACATTGTTATAAATATTTCAGTCCAGAAAATTTGCAGCTCATAGAATTTATTATAGGTACTATTCAATATAAGCAGCTGTCCTACATTTCCATAAGTTTACTTAAATATGAACAATTAAATTTGCTCACCAGTTGATACAACAGGAGCAACAAGCAACTGGACCCAAAAGCCTACTCCTACCATGCGGATATAGTTTATAAGAAACAATTTAAATGAAAAGAGTATCCAGTAATGTACTGCAGAAGGAGGTTTAGTGGGTTAAAAACTACAGAACCTAAGTATTCCAAATTTCCAATGGATGTAGGTTAATGAGAATTCAAAATTTGTAGTAAAGCAAGAAAACCATGCATGTACCTTCATAATTTGTGCATATGGATGCCGTTTTTGCGATTGTGCATGATGGCACTCGTCAAATATCAAAAGTGCAATAGAGCTCATCTTGATGAAACAATGACGCAAACTATGCAATAATATTTGGGGAGTCATTACAAGGACCTGAGGTGACAGAGGAAGTACAAAAGTTACGCAGAGTAGAAGAGGAAGTACAAAAGTTACGCAGAGTAGAAGAGGAAGTACAAAAGTTACGCAGAGTAGAACAAAAGATGAAGTCAATTGGATTATATTTGAAAAAAATGAATATAAAAACGATATGTGCTGTTTACATGTTTTCAGAGCCGGACCTCTAGTTTCAAAATATATTAGGCAGGATTAAGCAGGGCATTTCAGTTGAAGATTCTTCTCAAATACCATCATGTGCATCTTAAATTAATTTATTTCAAGTCAACAAGTTATCTACAAAGCTTCTCTTTCATATATACTACCTCCGTAACTCCGTTCCAAATATAAGCATTTCTAGCTATGAATCTAGACATGCTTATATTTTGGAACGGAGGTAGTAAATACTTTTTCAAGCTGGAATAATAATTTGAGTGGTCTGCAAAGATAATGTACTACAAAGTGTACCTCAAACTCCCTCATGTCGTTCTCCCATTCCTGATGATCCCTCGAGTTTTTACCATTCCCATAATAACGTTGAACTTTGAAATTGGTGGAACTTGCAATCACCATAGCTTGCTGTATAATATAATAAAAGGATGTACTTACTGTTTTAGCGAGCAAGGGCAATGCATGTTTTCCTTTTTCGAGAATACGCTGATTAATCATGTAAAGTTTTATTTGATTCTGAAAGGTGAAGATATAGCCATTCATATAAGCAAATTGAGATGCACACTTCTAGTGAGGAATTAAGAACCCATGCTCCCAATTCCAATAGGTTACCCTGAAATATTGCAGATCGGAAGCGTAATGGTAACAAACTATTGGGAGCAGCTGCAAGTTGATGTAAACACACAGCAAGAACCAGGAAAGGAGGTTATCTACCTGGCGTACAAGGGGGATGGTTGGGGCGAGGAAGATACAGACCTCACGGCTTGGCTTGCGGATGAGGTGACCAAGCTCATAAATCAGCAGCACAGCAATGTGCGTCTTACCGCATCCTGTCCCAAGGTACACTATGATGTTTTCCTCCACAGCCCTCTTACAGAGATCTAATTGATACCTACAGACACAAAATTAAAACAATATTCAATGATATTCTATAAATTTCACATAGCTGTACGAAAAAGAGGAATGCTGGATCAAAAAAAATACAGAAATGCAACAAAAACACAGTTGTCAGGAGCTACACCATTCTGAATTCAATGAAAGATGTCATCTCTTGCCACATAGGAGTACTACTAGTAGTGGTTGAAATGGGTGCAAATGCCACGGAATCTGGTATAATAATTACTTCATTTATGCAATCGAGATATTATTACCCCTATTCATCTGGCGCACTGCATTGCCATCGAGTAATTGCGTAGTCGACATCAACAAGTTTGAATGCGCATCTACCGCTATCAACAGGAAACGTGAGGAGCTACCGACTGGATGATATACAGACCATTCCCCGAGAAAGCATCTGACAGGATCGAATCGTAGGCAATAAAAACGGGGATTGCTGAGCAAATTACGACAGCGGTAAGCACTAAAACCTTAAAATTAACTAAAATGTGGGATAAAAAACATCCTACGGATTCACTGTCTCCTTAAAATTGACCCGCGAACCTATGCATGAATCAGATCGGTATACCACATCAGAACAGCAGAGAATAGAACACCACGAAAAAAAACCGCGCCAAAAAAACCCACCGAAAACCTCCTAATACTCGCGAGTGAGGAAAAAACGACGAATCAATCACAAAACGCGAAGGTTTCGTCGTTTCGACGGAACAAACAACAACGGCGATTCCACCTCGGCCCAAGCTGCTCCAGTCCATCCAAGACTCATCAATATCCCCAAAAAAAAATCGTGCAAAACGAACGAGGAAGACGCGGGCGCGGTAGGGGAGAGGAGGCGCTTACTTGCGCGCGATCGTCCTCGGATCCTTCGGCTCCCCCCGCGTGCTCGGCCCCTCCGCCGCGGTCGGGGCGGAGTCGCCCATGGCTGGCGGCGGAAGCTTCGAGCCGAAGCAAATCGCTTCCCCCCCCCCCTCTCTCTCTCTCTCTCTCTCTCTCTCTCCTCAGTCCTCACGCTGGGCACTGGACACGAGACGTAACTGTTCGCCGCGGCGAGACGCGACGCGACCCCCGCTGGGCGAGTCGGCTGCCGCGGCAGAAAGCGTGGGAGGCAGCAAGCCACCGAGCCAGAAAGCCCGGGGCCGACGACGAGACGAGGAGAGAGGAGCCACCGAGCAAGGAATCGAGAGACGGGTGCGCGCCGCGTGCGGGGCGTATAAATGAAGCAAGCGAGGACGGGTGGGGAGCGGGTCGAGTCGCGTCAACATGGCGTTTTTTTCCCCATCGGCGCACGAGAGCGGCGGTGTGGGAGAGAGGAGAGGAATGTGGGGCCCACCTGGCGCCACTGAATAGGTGGTGCCCCTTCGTTCGGTGGGGGAGAGCGAGGAGGGGGTGTTGGGCCCGTCTGGCGTCACTGGGAAGGTGGGGCCCTGCGGACGGTGGGAACTACAGTGTGACGGACTGTCTCCGGGCTGGTCTGGTGTGGTCTTCTTCGTCTTTCGCGAGCGGGTGTGCGGTTTGGGGTACGACGAGGTGACGAAGTCGGGATCTACTAGTCCGGCCCATGGGCCGGCCGGGTGTACTGGCGTGCGGGGCCGACGAGGAATCCGATCCCACGTCAGCAGTGTCACGGCGTTGTCTTGGGCAGTTGGGCTCGGTGGATGTAAGCGCGGAAAGAATTGCAAAGTGTACCCAGCCAGTGTCCCCAAATGTCACGGAGGTAGCCTCTAAAATTCTAGTACCACCGTGAGAAAGAGATGGTTGCACCATGGTACACCAGTGCATTTCTTAACTATACTTACAAGCATAGTAGTGCTATTTCCTCCCCTCTTCACCGCACATGCGTAGCACAAGAGAATAAAACAAAAGGTCCAACAGATGAAGAACTTAGGCTAATTACAATGCATTTGTTTGTAACTAGTTACGAAAATAAGGAAATGATGGCTTAAAAGGAAAATGTATGATAAACGATAAACGAGATAAATGATTATAAAAGAAGAAGATATAATTTATCTAGTTGTTAGGAAGAATCTAGGATGGTGATGATAGTAGCATGAAGCATCCAAAATAGTGTATCGGATTAGCACATATTTATTTATTTATTTATTAAAAATTTAAACATATATTAATATATTTTAAAGCATTATATATATATATATATATATTAAAAAACATACCATTTAGCTATTTAAAAAATATATGTATAGAAAAAGAGAGAGTAGAGATTAGTAAATTGGAGAAAAGACCTGACCAGCTTAGCAACTTAGGTGGTGGTATGGAGGTAATAGCAATTTCAAATGAAGAGAACATAGCGGCAGTGGATTCACATGTTCTAAATCGAGAGCTGTGTCGGATTAGATGCTAATGACACGAGAATTTGGGGATGGCCTTAGGTGAAGATAATGTGCTAAATATTTGAGTTATCATATAAAGGGTAAGCCATGTATTAACTTTTATGCTTTTTTATGCTTCAAAGTCTTTTTGTTAAAATTTTGAGGCAAGTAATAGATTATTAAATCATATGGAATCTGACAAAAAGAAAATGGTTGAAATATAAATCCTACTTTAGTCCACATGAAATTCTTATAGCTAGTAATTCGGTAATAGTTTTAATCTATGTGACACATGAGGCTTGTATTGTAAATGTCTTATTGTCGCTCAAACCATAGGTTAATTGCATCTCTCTGCTAGTTTCTCTTACCATAAAATTGCTTTTACGTCGGCAGTGACTCAACAACAACTAAGGCAGAGGACAACAATATGATAGTAGTTTATGTTAATCTCACAAATAACATAATAGTCACTATGCTTCACTACTATAGATATCTTAATTATATATTTATAATCACATATTAGAAAAATACAAGTGACAGATTAGGCTAAAACACAATATTACTAAGACAAAGTGCATGATGTCTCACTCCTAACTAACCATTTTAAATTAGTTGTAAATACAAGTAGGCAAATAAAAACAATTCAAAAACGATTGAAAAATTAACCATATTTACAAATTTAAATATTTATTGATAATATGGTAATAAATTAGAAAAAAATAAATTTTACATACGATTAGACACGAAAACTGTCGAAAAAAACAGCACTTTTTTGGAATCAACACTCAGTTGATCGGAAGTTTTTAGGACCGTTTTCACCCCGCTTTTATATTTGCGACCAACGCGTGGCAACAATAAAACATCGCTCGCTCGGCCATCGCCTCATCGATCGGCCTAATCCATCCGATGGCCACGTGGGTGTAAAGGACAAGAAAATGGCGCACATATTCTTTCCTTGCCTCCATAACAGAAGCTCTCCTTCCCTCCCCACCTCCAGATGACGCTACTGGCCGCGCCTCCCTTCTGTTTCTCTTTATCCCAGCAGCTAGATCGCCTAGCTAGTGCCTCAGCCTTTAACTCGCTCGCTCGTCAGTCGGTACAGCATCTCCCTGTTCCTGCAGCTCGATCTCTCGTTGCTGTGGACGAACTCATGGGGACGACGTCGAGTCCGGATACCGTGGAGGCGACGGCGGCGGCCGCCGCTAGCATGTCCATCACCGTCGAGAAGAACCCGCCGGAGGCGCGCTTGCTTCAGCTCGGCATCAAGTCGTGGCCCAAGTATAAGCATATGCTTAATCTCTTGATCTTGTTGTTAATTAATTTCCGTTTAATTTAATTTGGGTTGTGATTTAATTAAGGTGGGGGTGTCCGCCGGGGAAGTTCCCGCTCGAGTTCGACGCGAGGTTGACGTGTTACCTTCTCAAGGGCAGGGTGAAGGCCTACGTCAAGGGCTCCGGGAAGTGCGTCGAGTTCGGCGCTGGCGATCTCGTCGTCTTCCCCGAGGGGCTCAGCTGCACCTGGGACGTCGTCGTTGGCATCGACAAGCACTACAACTTCGACTCCTCCTAAGTTAAACAACACGCCGTACATCCATTCATCATGCTCGTCTTCTTCTATAACCCAACTTTAATCATCCCCTCACTTCAATTTAGTGACGCGCTAAGCTTCTTGTAAGTGTTGTTCATGGCTAGTCGATAAATACCTCGATCTGTGTGTGATTTTTCGATTTTCTGTAAAAATATGACGATGCCATAGGGTGATCTAGAATTGTATAGATAGCTAGATTTTTGTGGTAGCCATTAGGTTTTTTTTTCAGAACCTGTACTCAGTTGAAACAACCAAAGAACTGATTGCCAAGTTCATGAGCAATGACTGCAATGTATGCCACCTGTTATATCAGAGTACTGCAATGATGATTTTGGATGCTTTCTTTGACCGTCACGGCTGTTATCAATCATCGTCGTCATAGCTAGGGAGAGAGCAAAAGCAAAGCTTACTACCTCTAGTTCAGTGACACCTGTGCGGTGCCTGCACTAGCTAGGTAGCTTAGCTTAGCTTCGAGCTTAATGATGATCATTCGCCGTTTTCAACGGTTTTGCTTTTGGTGATGTTGCTCCTCTGTTTTGATCAGTTTCAGTGGCCTCGAGACCTGGCTTTGGACCGGGCGGGCGTGTACAGTGCACACCAAGGCCGAACTGCGCGTGCGATGTTACTGTCAGTGATGGAGCTAGCAGCGAGCTAGTGAAAGGAACTAGAGATGGCAATAAGCGCCGGTGGCTTGAGATCCACCGGGCTTTTACTCTGCTAGGAGCCGTATATAGTATAATTCTTGTACTCATGAGTTTAGGTCCTGTTTGGTAGTAATTAAACTCTTAAATTCTGGTTTAATAGATTCAGAGCTGTGCCACACATCGAAGATCCTCTAAAATATGTGGAGCGGAACTACCAGAGTACTTAAAATAAAATGAACGGTAGGCTTGGAGCGGTAGTTGGTTACTCACAACTTCACTCCAACCACGTTATAAAAAAGATCTACTATAAAATCACACGTAAAATAACATATCCTACTCACTCACGCACGTACCATTTCGCTCTTTTCGTATCGCCCCTCCCATTCTCTCCTTGACCTGCTCTCTCTCTACGACGATAAGCAAGTGACGGTCACGCATGCGGTGGCCAGGGAAGCCATGATGGTGGCAACAGCATACCGAGAAACATGCAGCAGTATGTAGGATTTTCCCTGCCTTCTTTCTTATCCCCTCGTACATAGCAGCGGCGTTTAAAGGTGGTACTTGATGGTAGACAAGGAGAAGCAAGCGGTGGCGACTACGATTGACGATGGTGCTCGGTCAGAGACAGCTCTAGATCTTTGGCTAACTATGGCGTACTCTCCGATAAATCCTCCATTGAAGGTATTTTCTCAACCCTTATAATTTATCATTGGAGGTATAAACAAACGATAAACTTTTTCCTTGCTATTGTTCGCTTTGCATTTAATAGGTTATCACAAATGCATGTATAGATTATTTGCTTTCGTATTCTCTACGCATATATTCTCTCTGGAATGAAGAGTGTTAGGCCTATTGGGATTACAAATAACTAATATTTTATCTAGGTAGTAGAGAGATAAAACATTTATGTAGTATTGAAATTTTTGTTGTGATTTTGATAGATAGGATATAGCTGTAACAATTACATCCTTGTCACGTTGAAATTTTCAAGAAAAAATATTATTACATTGAAATGAAATTTGTGACAAATACTTAAGCACGAGTTTGAGAGTGACAGTTTGGACATAGCGCGTGATTAATTGTGCACTAATTATTTCAACTTGAAAAAAGATTTATTTGTTATTTTAAAACAATTTTTCTATATATATATTTTAAAAAAGCATAATCAATTATAAGTTAATGGCTTGTCCGGTTTTATGTAAGTAAAATGGGTGCTAAAGAACTTGCCTATATCATATTCACTAATTTATCGTACATAAAGTAAACTATATAATAACCAAGAGTGAAATTGTCCATCTTCTTCCATTCCTCCCACTCAGGATTTCTGAAGTTGGTTATTGGGTTAGCCACAAACTTTTAGCAGCTCAACTAAAGTTAGATCCAAGATTTAGGAGTTAGAAATCTGTTAAATAGGATATTACTATATACAAAAATAGGCGGATATGGGTTCGTTCTAACTCATGGGTTAAAAACCTATATGCCCAATGACTACCAAACTTTAGGATAAAACTATTTTCATCTCTCAACCTCTATCCTAATCCGGCTTTATATAATTACCATCTAATTTGTTAATTTTGGAATTTGGTTGTACGGTTTGTTTACTTGCTTTCGAACGCTTATGTTAAAATCTTTATTACCTGACATGATTGAATGTTGTAATACGTTTGATTATCGTGCAAAATTATAAGCACACTAAGTATTGTGGGTATGGGTGCTCAACAGGTATCCATTACCCATATGGGTATACGTATGAGAAAAATCTTGTACCATGAGCGGATGTAATATTGGTGACCTGTCAGTGTGTGACAACTGCAGGGGCGATTCTCTGAATTTTGAGGACACTGTTTGGGGTGTCTAATCTTTAATTTAACACAAACAAATACCCAGTGGAGCCAGAATAAGTTACCAAGCATAGTAGATGCACGCATCTGTCGTATATTTTTTTCACTGGCTACTCTCCTTCGTGTTCTATAATATTATAAAATAATATCTTATTTTATCTCTAAAACATAATTTTACCATGTAAATACATCTATAAAAATAAATTGTTCTAAGATCTATCACAATTACTTTATTCGAAGAATACTATCACCTGTATAATTTATATTTATTCATAGCAATGGACATTTAGCTAGCGCAGAAACAGAAACACATATGTACACAGATTGTGTGAAAAGCTATTATTCTTTTTCCCCTTTTTGACAGAAATCTGAAAACTATTCCTGTTGAAGTGATTGAAGTGAGGAGATCATTTTATCTAAACAAAAATACATGGTCCGTAGTTTGTAGCTTGGACCAGCAAACATGAAACACTGCCTCTGCTCGCGCCGAGGCCAAGCCGGTAATTGAAGATCGGCGGATGCAGGCCTTTAGGCCGGTTCGTCGAGGATGGGCCTTCAGGCATGCGCTGGAGGCGGACGGAGACGGCCGACCCGGCCTACACAAATCGCGAGGTAAGACCACAAAACTGGGCCTTTTCCTGGGCCGTTGTACGAGCCTCCACTCGTTGCAGGCACGAGCCTTTGCACCGCGAGGCGGTAGAAGTAAAACACGGCATGTATTCAAAGAGAACACAGAAAAAAAAAATGAAAGCAATTTCAGTGAGGAAACAAAGTACTCTAGTACGGAGTACTAGTCAGAGTTGCCGCAGTGTAGCTTAGCACAAGATATTGCGGCGTGGTGAGCTGATTAACTCCGACAATTCAATCCTCTAGAGTCTAGAAAGCGAGTTCATCACGCGATAGCCGACTGCCTTTCTCAAGTCTGAACATTTAAACCCTGTGTAGGAAAAAATACTGCAGCTCCTGCAAGTCGCTACCACTAGTATCAGGATTCAAGATCCAACCTATTTTTGACCAGGAAATATCAAAGCCATAAATGGGAGATACGTTCATTATCGCTCTAATCTTGGGCCGCTATCTCCCAGAAAAGGTCAGCTCTGACTTTAATATGCAGGCAGATTCATGCAACTACAACCGTACGACATCGACATTCAAGAAATTCAGTTCAGGCTCTCCAAGCAAGATGCGCGTAGGATTCAATGTGGATCTCCATCAGATAATCACCCTCGGTGACACATTGAACAGCTCGATCTGCATGTAGAAACAAAACAATACCTGTAACGTCCGAGAAAAACAGTGAACTATACATCAGTAGAAAGAACATAGTCTGAGTGACATTGAGTGCTGGGTTTCTGTTGACGTTCGATCAATTCTTTGATCGAGCCTGTTTACTTGTACAATATGATGACAAAATGCACTTTCTAGAATACAATCGAGAATTGATTGGGAATAAAAATCATCGAGACGGAAAGGCCCTTCTTTGCTAAGCATCTTTTCAGCATGTCATAAATTTGACAGCACGACGTCAGACCAGCTAGGATCCTTGTTGTACTTGTATAGCGCTGACTTTGCATCTTGTATATATACTACTGATTTCTGTCCCTTTTAACTGAATCTCAATTAGTATTTCAACAGCTACAATGATAAGTCTCGAAATGGAAGCCATTAGTTCTCCAGCAGGCCGAGAGCGACACTCGATTATTTTTACAAGGAATTTAATAAAAATTTTGTCCAAATGAATAGTATCTGAATCAACAGACGGAAGCATTTGAGTATTTGACAGAAGAGAGGTTAGCTAGCAATTTCCTCTACTCCTATTGGTGCATTAACTATGTGATATTTCTTGTGATTCATTAGGTATCTGTATCCCTGGTTACCTCATATACAATGTTCTGAAGAATCTCAATCAATCATTTATTCAGTGCGTAATTGAGATCAGTTTCATTCTAATGAAACATTCAACTTCCCGCACGGTCTCGAGCTTCCAAGTTGCAGATCTTGGATATTATAAATGGTAGCTAGCAAGCAATTGCAACCAGACAACCATGTCTTCAACCGCTCACAAATCATGTATTCCATTATCTAAAAATAACCCTATGCTCTACCTCAGACTAAACAATAAAGCGACATTCAGAAAATGCAAGAACATGCGTACAACAGAAATCCCTTCGAAGTAGATCGAATGGAGTCCGTCATCAAAGGGCACCCTTATCATTTTATAACGGCTAAGCTGCCTTTAAAGCTTCTACCCTTCATCTTCAGTTTGGATATATAAGATTTCAGAGCCGAAGTACCACAAGTATATTTTCAGGGCAGCCTAAGAATTCAGACAAACTCATTCCTACATGCATCGTGATTCATGCCACTAGATCATTAACCAACTAGATTCCAAGCACTTGCATAGCTGTTTCTTTCAGATGGTGGGAATCATCAGATCATGTACCAAGATCATCATGACCCATAAAAGATTCAGGTCAATGAGAAGCTGATAGCCCATGGGATTCTGAATTTTTGTAGCCAAATTAACATGTCAAATGTCAGTGATGCTCATAAACTAGGGGAATACAACGGTATGAAGACATGCTTGCAGGAATGTAGCACATTACAGGCACAGAGTAGTAGAAATATACTCCTTATTTTTTTCTCATCCTCACATGACATACTAATCTAATCTTGTCAGGATGAACAGCTAGAACAGAGACTGATAGGAGCTAGCTCTGGGCGAATGGGAGTGGAGGACAACAGCAACCGGAACTCAGCTAGAGCATAATCTAACCAAGAAGCAGGTAGATCAGATGCTGTGGCATTACGTCTCACCCGATTTCTTAAAACAGAAACCCTACTTAACTAAACCAAAGTCAGAATATCGACGCTTAGATGTAGCGATTCTTCGCATAAGCACAAGCAACACGAAGAGAAATTGCAGATTAGTCAGCGAACATGCAAAGCCGAATTTGGCAATTGGAGATGCGGTAAGCGGGGAAGTTTCTTACTCTTAATATGTTGTTATCGGCAGATTTGTTTTTTCTATCATCCCAAGCGCATATTAGTCCATCCTTGCAGGAGATTTATTTAGGATTCCGATATGTGACAGGGGAGATAAACAAACCAGACGCTGACCTTGCTGCGGTGAACTGGTGATCACATCGATGGCGAAGCGAGAGATCATCCAACCTGCGTCGGGTCTCCACAGGAGGCAGGTTGCTTGTTCCGTTTGGGGATCGTTTACTTAACAGTTTTACAGCGAGCTCGAAGCAGTTAAACCCTAAACTAATTGCGAGATTGAGGCTTATCTTGGTTTCTTCTATGCAAATGTTTGACAACTTGGCAATAGTTTACTGGTGGTTTGAAGTATCCTCTCCAGTTGCAATTTGATTATGTTTAAATGAGGTGTGCATGATTGGTGTTGCATGGTTTTTAAATCAGATTTTATAAACTGGTGCTCGTTCAGAGACAACAAAAGAGCCAGATTAGGGCAGCAGAGTACGTGCTTCCCTGAAGTCTGAACATTCAAGCATTTACGAAATAAGAATGATAGAGAATTAAGATATTTCAGTACTTTTCTGAACCTCCAATAAGATTGCGTGGTTCTCAGTTTTGCACGTCGACCGTATATCTGAATTCTGAACAATCCAGAAGAACTGTTTATCTGTCTACGTATGAAAGGACATCAAAATACTCTTGTGTCTTACGAAAACAGAGCGGCTCCCCTTGTTGACCAGAGCAAAAGGATCGGTCTGATTAAACAAAGTCTGTGAGCATGCAGGATCAGTCTGATTTATTCAAACCAAAGTTCTATTCTATGACGTCGGAATATTTGAATCTTCCCGTTGACATTGCTCATTTGCTCTTAAGCTAGTCTGAGGAAATGATTGGTGGTGGTACTTTATGATGTGGAACAGTGAAATTGTTTGCCAATCTACGTGACTGAGGTATAATAAAACACTATTGTTTTATGCTGTTTTAGTAAATTTTTCCTTGCTATATTTTTCCGGAGTTTAGTGCAAAATACAGCATAAAAATAGCGGCAAAACTCAAGTTTTACAGCCCAAAATCCAGTCAGTTTTATTTAAGATTAAGCAACCCTTGACTTGCACTCTGTAGCTGATAAGGACCAACGCCGATGTGAAACGAAACCTGCTATTTCAAACAAATAATCCAGAATGTCCTCTTATAACTTTCCTCTTTCTTGTGTTGAGTTGTTACTCTCTGGGAGATACTCCTATTAAAGAGTTCCGATTCTGTCAAACTTCCTTATATAAACTAGCCATCAGCAATTTGTTTTTTTACTTCCATTTTATATATCCAAAATCACAGAACCATCTAAATGGGGCAGAACAGGATATGAAAGAACAAAATGAGGAAAAACTTGTGAATCACAAACTCAAAAAAGGAATGAGAAATAAATTTGAAACCACGCACATCATCCACATCTCATCGTTTGTCTCACAGGACATGACAGGAGCGCAAGCACACCACCACATCATTAATCGCGCCCAACTAGGCAGCAGCTACTCACAGCCAGATTCTCCCGGGGATCCCGAAACGGCTCCCATCCGCAACTGCCGCAGCAAGCGTCTACCTAGCCAAGGAGATCCCCTCTCCACGGAAGATTCACTGCGCGGTGGGCCCCTCCCGCCAAAAGCCAAAACTGCGAAACCCACCCATTCGCTGTTCGTTTTTTCTTTTTGAGCTGATAATAAGTTGCATTTATAACTATAAAATTCGGCATCATCTCCCGCACGGCGATCCTGACCTTCCTATAAATCGGGCGCCACCGTTTCTCCCCAACCTCCCACGTCCAATCCTGCCGCCGTTTCAGCAGCGCTAGTTTGAACGAGACGAGAGATCGGTAGAAGGGGAGAGGGGTTTTGGTTTGCTGAGGAAGGAGGAGAGGAGGAGGAGGAAGATGGCGACGTGCGCGGCGGACCTGGCGCCGCTGCTGGGGCCGGTGGCGGCGAACGCGACGGACTATCTCTGCAACAAGTTCGCGGACACGACGTCGGCGGTGGACGCGACGTACCTGCTCTTCTCGGCGTACCTGGTGTTCGCCATGCAGCTCGGGTTCGCGATGCTCTGCGCCGGGTCGGTGCGGGCCAAGAACACCATGAACATCATGCTCACCAACGTGCTCGACGCCGCCGCGGGGGCGCTCTTCTACTACCTCTTCGGCTTTGCCTTCGCCTTCGGCACGCCGTCCAACGGCTTCATCGGGAAGCAGTTCTTCGGCCTCAAGCACATGCCGCAGACCGGGTTCGACTACGACTTCTTCCTCTTCCAGTGGGCCTTCGCCATCGCCGCCGCTGGCATCACGTCGGGCTCCATCGCCGAGAGGACGCAGTTCGTGGCGTATCTCATCTACTCCGCCTTCCTCACCGGGTTCGTCTACCCGGTGGTGTCCCACTGGATCTGGTCCGTTGACGGGTGGGCCTCTGCTTCCCGCACGTCCGGACCTCTGCTCTTTGGCTCTGGTGTCATTGACTTCGCCGGCTCCGGCGTCGTGCACATGGTCGGCGGTGTCGCCGGGCTCTGGGGCGCGCTCATCGAGGGCCCCCGCATCGGGAGGTTTGACCACGCCGGCCGATCGGTGGCTCTCAAGGGCCACAGCGCGTCGCTTGTCGTGCTCGGCACGTTCCTACTGTGGTTCGGCTGGTACGGATTCAACCCCGGGTCGTTCACCACCATCCTCAAGACGTACGGCCCGGGCGGTGGCATCAACGGGCAGTGGTCCGGCGTTGGCCGCACCGCCGTGACGACGACCCTGGCTGGCAGCGTGGCGGCACTCACCACGCTGTTTGGCAAGCGGCTCCAGACGGGCCACTGGAACGTGATCGACGTCTGCAACGGGCTGCTCGGCGGCTTCGCCGCCATCACCGCCGGCTGCAGCGTCGTCGACCCGTGGGCCGCGATCATCTGCGGGTTTGTCTCTGCCTGGGTCCTCATCGGCCTCAACGCGCTCGCCGCGCGCCTCAAGTTCGACGACCCGCTCGAGGCCGCCCAGCTCCACGGCGGGTGCGGCGCGTGGGGGATCCTCTTCACCGCTCTCTTCGCGAGGCAGAAGTACGTCGAGGAGATCTACGGCACCGGCCGACCGTACGGCCTTTTCATGGGCGGCGGCGGCAAGCTGCTCGCCGCGCACGTCATCCAGATCCTGGTGATCTTCGGGTGGGTGAGCTGCACCATGGGCCCGCTCTTCTACGGGCTCAAGAAGCTCGGCCTGCTCCGCATCTCCGCCGACGACGAGACGTCCGGCATGGATCTGACACGGCACGGCGGGTTCGCGTACGTCTACCACGACGAGGACGAGCACGACAAGTCCGGGGTTGGTGGGTTCATGCTCCGGTCCGCGCAGACCCGCGTCGAGCCGACGGCGGCGGCTGCTAACAACAACCGGGTGTAACCAATCAAGAACGAACGTCACACGCGAAGAAATCACGGGCTTCTCTCCCCGATCTCGATCACGTCATAAATTTGATCCCATATTTGATTGCCAGTTTCTGTTCGAGCCGAATGGTTTGCCCCTCTCTCTCTCTCTCTCTCGTGTTGCAAGACTGTAAAAACAACACTAGGATGGACGAGTGTGTCTTTCACTTTTCTGGGGTTATTGTGTAGATGCATGCGTACGTGTCTTAGAATGTGTGGTTGGAAGAATCAGAGGTAGGGTTTAATTTTCTTTTGCAAAATGTCACTGCTATTTGTTATTATTTTGTGGTCGAATTTTATCATCACAAGGGTGTGGTGGAATGGTGGTCAAGATAGGTGGCTGTCCAGGGCTCAAAGACTTTACGTTGCGTGGGGTTCTTTTGTCCTGTGCTCTACCTCTCTATCAAAACTTTGGCTTGTTTCCTGGAATCTAGTGGTTTGAGCCTGTTTGTTTTATGCCGTGCTGCTTGTTTTTACGATTTTATACCAAAAACATAACATTTCAATTTTCCCGGCCGAGAGTACTTGTTTATACTGAATCAGTACATATTCTGAGTGATATTTTGAGCCTTATAATATGTATTCAAGATTAACTAGTCTAAGTCCATGTGCACGTTTCTACTCGCCAGTTAGTCTAAAAGAAAATTTACCAGGACTGGGCTCTAAAGATACGTACCTGTGTGCAATTGTGCATACCAGCATATGCCACCTGGTGAGAAAGTAAACATAGTATAGTTGTAAATACAAAGGGAAGAAAAATAAGAGGAGAGAAAAGAAAAGCAGCCTACGATTATAGCATGATTTCTAACAAGTTGTGTGTATATAAGACATGAGTTTGTATTAATAGTATAGTATATATTTATATCTAACTATTGTGTATATATATAGTTAAACTATTATATTGTAAATGGCATGTGTTGGTCGCTGAATCTCACAGAGACCAATCGGGGTGGGCAAGGCTGTGAATGGGTCAGTGGAGGTTCGATCGGGGGAGACGGAGTCCTGGTCATGCAAAAAATTATGAGATCTGTTTAGCTTCAATGTGGTTCTTTAGTCTTTGACATTTGAGGACGTAACAGTCAATTTGACTCTGTAATTAATAAGGAGACAGAGGATAAGATCTATAAGCCAATCAGCCGGTGGGCCTATACGGCTCATCCTATCGGCTGGGTGCCGATAGGAAAGTTAGCGCTCGAGTATCGATTGAAAAACTAATGAAGTCGTAGGCGATAAACACATGGAATAAAATAAAAGCCTTATCGGCCAAAGAGCCGATAACACCCTAGAGAATGAAGGTGACGAAAGCGTAGAGCAAAACCCAATCCCCCACGAAGCCATAAGGACTAGCGACCACCGTAACGGTACCATTAAAACTAGACTTAATAAATCGGACAAACCGAGACAATATGAGACTAGAATTAACAGTGCAGAGACAAATGGGGGCTAGATCAGATGTAACGACGAAAAAGGGAATAGGCAAGGTCATCGGCTGCTTATCGGCTAAACGTCCGACGCATACCTATATCTAAACCTCATTGGCTATCTGAGCTGACAAGGAATGAAAATTTCTAGATCTTGACACCAGCCCTGTTGGACACGAACTTGAGAGGTCGGATCTAACTGAGACAGTATCAAGCCGAATTCGATGTAACTAGATCGATCGCTAGCGGATTAATCGTTGAACGATATATAAATCAGATATGAGGCGAGCGGTAAAGATAACTCATCGGCTACTCATCCTGACGAAACGCCACACCAGAACCCATCGAGCCAACGACTCGATCCACCACTACCATTCTCGTAGGTCGAATCTAATTGATGCAGCACGATACCGGGGACAACGAAGGAAAACCAATATACCGATGAGCCTCACGTGAACATGATGCGGTATACATAATCAGACTAAGAGGTCGGACCAAACCGATACAGTGTTAAACATAATAAAATAAATCATAATAATAGCGGGACTTACCACTTCATCGAAGATCAAACTTAATTGATATAGGCTTGCGTCGAGAGCTAGAACCTGCTGTAGAAAAACCTAGATGAGGTAGAGTGGTGATACGCTGAAGTTGTATTGTATGATTTGTTGGTGATACCGATAGGTTCCAGGGGGTCATTATTTATATACCAGATTTATAAAAGTCTGACGTGTTTACAAACAATCTTCGGATACTATTTACTAAGTATATAAGGAAATTAATCTATAAGAGTTATAAAACTAATTAAATTTGTCTATCTTATAAAATATATTCTATATAGATAAATTATACTACCGTGATTCTCATGACTTCTACTTAGACTCGGTTCCATTTGGATAACCTTCTGTCCAAACCAAATCTGTTCTTAACCCGTTCAATTGACTTTCTGCTTTCCTCTATAAGTCAATTAGTCTTTTGATCGTAGGCTAATGAAGTTAACATTATGTTGATTTTTGAAGTAGTAGTAGAGTATATTATTAAATTATAATAACGACCAAAATAAGCAGCCTGCAGTTTCTTTTTGACTTAGTTTCTGACTTTCTGGCTTTGTTTCACGGCTGTATGGACGAAACTGCCTATATCAAGTTTTGGTTTGCTGTTCTTTTGGAACTGTGAAGCGTGAAAATACCTACAATTTTGCATTCTCTCTTCCGTAAATGTGAAATCGAGCATGTGGCATGCTTCTCGATATGACCATTTTAGCAATTGATCTGTCAGTGTAAAAAAAAGCAACCGATCTGCCGCACACAACCACTATATGGTACAGTGTTAATTTTGACATTTTTTGTTATATGGCATATTAGTATTAGTCTTCATCTAGCATTATTATCATCACTTGAATATTGTGCTAGCTGTTTCTCTATGTATGTACCGTGTGTTGCACTGGTTAATTAGGAAAATGAGGTTTTCAAATTGCTCGGTACAGCTTTTGACTATAAAATACTCCTATTACATTAGGATAAACAGTGCTAATCAATGTAATAGGATAAACAGTGGCTAATCGGTAGAGTGTTATGTATCTTTCTTATTCTCGTCTTCTAGTTCTTAAGTTACAATATATTTACCTTTTTTTTCTAATCGACGACAATGATCCATTCAATCATGCAGTACACTCCCTACCTGTAAAAATTCAACATATGTATACACCATACAGCACATATATCTCTCTTTCACCGATTCTGTCAAATAAGACATTAGGAGATCGAAAGAGATTGGATAGTACTACAATATGCACTTACCTCGCCATTCTCACCAGTCACCACTCGCCAAGTAGGCTCAGGACAGCACGAATTGACACACACAGCTAGCGCTGATCTGCAAACACACGGCTTAAACAAAGTAGGCAATGTCATCAAGTGAGGACTAATCTGACTGCTTGAATCTGTCGGAAAAAAAAACGATTGGAACAAAGATGGAAAGTACTCTCTTTGTTGAAAATATAAAAAAATTAACTATAGATCCATATTTATATTATTATAACGTATTTAATTTAATATTAGATTGCAAGAAAAAAATAGATGGGGAGAACTATAGCTATCATATCCCCGTCATGATTCCCACTGCACGGCTGCCAATTAAAAGTAGTGGCAAAAACTAGGAATAATTTAACTTTTGTAGCAGAGGAGGTAATTGGGGTGTGCCATATCGTTTTCACAAAAGAAAGCCGATTCTACTATATTACTACTACTGTACTACATTATGCATACTCACGATGTTCCGATTAATCCCATGCTGTTATCGCTTATCAACGGGAAACTGAGAATTTTTTACGTGAGGAAAAAAATACTTTTCCACTTTTCATGTAAGCACGCACGAGTACGGAAAAGGACGCGAGCGCACCTCCCTCGTAGCAGGAGCTCGCCGCAAAGCAGCTGGGCAACCTTTGTGATGTCACGAGTAACGAGAGGAACCGAGGAAATCGATCGAAAGGCACGGCACACTCGAGCGCACCGGTGCACACCCGGGCGCACCGGCGCGGCACGGATCACGGATGGGGGAATCGTATCCTCCCCCGCGCGCCGCACTAAGCTCGGTGACCGGGCCGCGCCCGCGCGCGCGTCTCGTCCTTGCCGGTTTTTTTCTGCCCCGCGAGGCGAGGAGACCCGAGCCGCGCCCCGTCAACCAGCGTGGTTCTGCGCCGAGCGAGCGGCAGCAGCTTGCGCGCCCCGGCGAAACGGGGGGAGTCGCGGTCTCGGCGGATCACGAGGATCCCGTCGCCGATCGTCGATCGTCTGCCCCGACTGCTCGCAGCCAAAAGGCGACGACACGGCACGGCACGCGATGTGAGCAGTACTAGAATATACTAGTAATACGGACAGGTGCTCACATCGATGTGATTGATCTGTATACGGCCGCGTCGGGTGCATACGCATGGTTTAACGGGAAGATATAATGCCGCGTATTATCTCCGGGGAGATAATGTCGCGTGGTACACAGCACTCTGGCTCTCCTCGCGCTGCCTCGGCTCGGTACAGTTGGTTCCAAAATTGTTTAATCCATCAGCAAGATCTGCTCGTACAGGAAACGTTTGAAACTCGGGTTAAGATAATGGATGATCGAGCCTCGAAAAGTTCCTTTTTTGAGCGACAGCTTTTGACGCCCCGAAAGATTAGTTCTCGTAATTTAATGGCGACGGCTAGCTCGTTCCAGCATCCAACTAGGATAGTATTTGTACACTAGTCCTCCTGTAGCTACCACGTACTCTCGTTCTGTGTCACGAAAAGGTTCACTCTAAACAACTCCATCGTGAGTTCGTGACTAGTAGAATAGACTGCAAGCAGCGGAAAGGCAGGTCGGTGAAACACTGAACAGTGCTGGAATCTGATGTTGGACTCAACCGATGCTCTCATGGTCAAATTCTGGAGTGGGACGCACATGCCGACGAGACCACCGGCTGGATTGGAATCTGCGCAATATGCGTGCATGCATGCAGCACGGGTATATTTTAATCTGCTTCTTGTTTCCTTTTTTTCCTTTGCAGATTGCACAGTTGCACACTGACGTGACCAACGTATTCTGTCCAACGAGGTGGTGGTGTTGGCCTGTTGGGATCGTTCTGGCCAAAGATTCGGAGTGCCCGCTTGTGTTTCGTCGGGCTCTGCACCGGTTGAACCGAACAACTCGCAACGCAGCGCTGCTCCGCACAGCGACCAGGTGCACGGTGGCGATATTAGAACCGACGCATAAATCTTCTGAAAGGCATCTCTTCTATTTTTTTAACTACGTGAAGGGTTGTTTGTAATAATATATAACAAACAGGTGACATAAAGTCAGCTATGACTCTCTATCTTTTATAGTATCAAAGTATTCATCTTTCACTATATCAACCTACTACGTCGTTACCATCAATTCCTTGGTCGGTTAAGCTGTCTCCGAGAAGCTGACCAAGAACAACTATATATTATGAAAGATGCAAGTGCGTGCCATCATAAGGGACGCACACCCGGAGAGATTTCTCACAGGCGTCACAAAGCCCCCTGCGTCTACCATAAAAACGACAGCAAATGGTAAAAAAGTGGAGGTGCAGAACCCTCTCTATATTGAGTGGGGTGCTACGGATCAACAAGTCCTGAAATTTCTGCTCTCTTCTATCACTCCAAATATTTTATCTCAGTTAACTGCTTACAAGACTGTTGCTGAAATATAAAGTGTTGTCAAGGCCATGTTCACCTCGATGTCATGAGCGCACACCGTTAACACCAGAATCGCGCTCGCCACAACGAAGAAGGACAATCTCTTCATGGTGGAATACGTCGCCAAGATGCGGTCTCACGCTGATTAGATCGCGTCTGCTGGCAAGGCCATCGATGACGACGAGCTGGTCCCTACGTTCTTGTCGGCCTCGATTTCGACTACAATCTTATCGTCTTAGCCCTAGTCGCTAGGACTAAGCCAATTAGTGTGGGAGAGATGTACTCCCAACTGCTCTCGTTTCAGCAGCATATAGATCTTTTCTAGCCTGATAGCCGCTCCTCGGTTAATTCCATCAACCGGGGGCACGGTGCGTTGCAAGGCACGTGAGACAGAGGACGCTCGCGTGGGAGTGCTCCATCTCACGGGCGTGGCCAAAGCAATGGGCAGCGCCAGCATAATCAAGGCCCACAAAATAATCAGCAGCATGGACCTGACAACAGACCAGGTGTCAAATTTGTAAGATAAAAGGACATACTGCTAATATATGTTAGTACAGATTTGATGAAGACTCTGTACCAGAAGAAAAATATACAGGTGCAACGTCTACGTCCTACGGAGTAGACACCAACTGGTACATGGATTTGGGCGCTACAGATAACATAACCAGCAACTTGGAAAAACTGTCGATCCATGACAAGTACAAGGGCCACGATCAGATCCACACGACAAGTGGGGCAGGTATGAAAATCAGTCACATTAGTCATTCTACTGTTACAACCCCTAGTTGTGATCTTCATCTCAATAATGTTCTATATGTTCCTAAGGCCAACAAAAATCTTGTTTCAGTTCATTGTCTCACATCTGATAATTCTAACTTTATAGAATTTCATCTTGATTTTTTCGTGATTAAGCATCAAGCAATGAAAAAAAACTATGCTTAGAAGACGTTGTGATCGTGGCCTCTATCCTCTTCCTACTAGGCGCACAATAAAGCAAGCCTATGAAGCTGCAAATTTTTTTTTGATAGATGGCATTCTCGTTTAGGTCATCTGGGTGCTCCGATTGTGGAAAAAGTTATCAGTTAATTTAATCTTCTTGTTTTAGTAGATTTAAATAAACATTCGGTGTGTGATGCATGTCAAAAAGCCATGAGCCGTCAGTTACCTTTTCCTCATTCCAGCTCTATTTCCTAGCATCCTTTAGAAATTATTTATTCTGATGTGTGGGTTACTACGCCTAAATCACTTGGTGGACACAAATACTATGTGAGTTTCATTGATAATTATAGTAAGTTCACCTGGATTTACCTCCTTAAATTCAAATCTGAGTTATTTACCAAATTTTGAGAATTTTAATCTCTTGTTGAGTGCTTGTTTAATTATAAAATTATAACAATGCAGACCGACTGGGGGGTGAATATCAAAAATTGTATCCCTTTTTCGCCCAAGTTGGTATCACACACCATATTTCTTGCCTGCATACACATCAGCAGAATAGGACAGCCGAACGCAAGTATCGCCATATTGTTGAAATTGGTCTAGCTCTTCTTGCTCATGCCAACATGTCACTAAACTTTTGGCCTAATGACTTTCTTTTCATCACACATTTGATAAATAGAACACCTAGTCGATTACTATCATATGACACGCCCCTCTTTCGATTGTTCAACCAATAACCAAATTATTCCTCTCTTTGTGTCTTCAGATGTGCTTGTTGGTCTAATCTACAACCCTACAATACCCATAAACTCCAATTCTACTCCAAACAATGCACTTTCTTAGGAATATAGTCCGTTTCATAAAGGGTTTAAGTACCTAGATCCTGATTCTAGAAGGGTTTACATTTCTCGAGATGTAACTTTTGATGAATCTCTATTTTCCTTTCAATTTCTTAGTCCTAATGCTGGTCGTAGGTTTCAAGATGAAATTAATCTTTTATCTACCTATTTGTTAAATCCAACTAGTGGGATTCGTAACATAAGTGATCATGTGGCTGATTCTCCAATTAATCCTGCTAACAATGATTTCCTAGCGCATGAAGTCATGTAGGAATTGTCGTCATCGCATACGGGGGTACCTAGAGCTCCTTCTGTCGGAGCTGACCCCTAAGGTGATTCACTTGTGCCTTCAACGACTTCTGTAGGTGTATCTATCCAGGAGTCCGAACCTGGTGTACTGTCCCATGACACATCGCTTGGCCCAACGACCACCTCTCCAACGCGTGCGGGGCGATTCTGCATCCGGCGCACCCAACACGATCAGGGCACTAAATCCAAAGCCCTCGACGACCATATCCACTATGAATCCCATACTGGGATCTTCTACGGTACCTTCGGCTGGGGACGAGCTACATCAAAGGCCGAAGACCCGTTTACAAAGTGGTATTCGCAAGGAGAAGCGCTACACTGATGATATAGTTAAATATTCTTTCTTAACATCAACCGGTGAGCCACAAAACTTATCAGAAGTATTAGAGGATAATAATTGAAAACATGCAATAGATGTTGAATATGACGCGTTAATAAAAAATAAAACATGTCATTTGGTTCCTCCTCAGAAAGGGCGTAATATTATTGATTGCAAGTGGGTATATAAAATCAAATGTAAACAAGATGGCAGCTTAGATAGATATAATGCTCGATTGGTTGCAAAAGGTTTTAAGCAATGGTATGGTATTGATTATGAAGATACTTTCAATCCTGTTGTTAAAACTGCCATTATTTGAGTTGTTCTCTCTATTGGTGTGTTCAGGGGTTGGACTATTAGACCATTAGATGTTCACAATGTTTTCTTGCATGGGCTTCTTGAAGAAGATGTCTATATGAAGCAGTCTCCTAGGTATTAGGACAATTTTAAAAGAAACTATGTCTGTAAGTTAGACAAATAAGAAACTTTATGCTCTTGGTTTTAAAGGATTTAAAACCAATACTTTCTTATTGATATTGTTATGTTTATGTTAATTTATGTTGATGATATAATTATAGTTAGTTTTAAACAAGAGACAGTGGCTGCATTACTTCAGGATCTCCACAATGATTTTTTATTAAAAGATTTAGGTGAATTAAACTATTTCCTCGGTATCGAAGTTGCTAAGACTAAGCATGGAATTATTTTGACATAAGAAAAATATGTAAATGATCTGTTGAAAAGAGCAAATATGGCGGATTACAAGCCGGTAAGAACATCTCTATCCACTAGTGATAAACTCTTAGTTTATAAAGGAGATCCATTTGGTACTATAGATGTATCAAGATACAAGAGTATTGTAGGAGTCTTACAGTATTTTACATTGACAAGACCTGATATTACTTTCTCAATAAATAAGGTTTGTTAATTTCTTCATACACCAACAACAGTACATTGGGCAGCTGTTAAAAGAATATTGAGATATCTCAAATCATGTACAAAGCTTGGTCTAAAAATAAACAAGTCATTTTTCTTATTGGTAAGTGCATATTCAAATACTGATTGGGGTGACTGTCTTGATGACAGAAAATCAAAAGGTGTCTTTGCAATATTTCTGAAAAATAATCTTATATCATGGCATACAAAGAAACAAGCTACAGTATCAAGGTTAAGTACTGAATCTGAGATATTGGCTAATACAACTGCTGAGATTATTTAAATTCAGACTTTGTTAAAAGAATTAAAGGTACCAGTTCGCCTGTTACACGGTTGTAGTGTGATAACATAGGACCAAATATCTTACATCAAATCATATGTTCCATGCTAGAATTAAAGACATTGAAGTTAATTTTTACTTTATTAGAGAACGGATAAACAGTAAATTACTTTAGATTAATTTTATTTTTTCTAAAGATCAAGTGGCAGATGGTTTCACCAAATCCTTGAGTGTACAAAAGTTAAAGGATTTTAAGTACTAGAAAAAGTTATGATTGAGAGAAAGTATTAAAAAAGTTAATCTTTCATATAACGTGTCTTCTAATATGTAAATTTTCTATAATTAAAAACAGTAAGAACCTTCTATATAACGATTTTTTTATTTTTTTAAGCTATGTCAGAAATTTTTGCTAACTATAGGCGTCATAAGTACACATTTTAAACCGTCTAGTTATCTTTCAGCCGAAGCGACCAAGTCGAGAGAGAAAAAGGCGTATGCGGGCGGGCGGGCTGCCGCCAAGGAGAAAAAACGGCAAAAGCAGTCATGTCGTGTTGCTTGATGTGCTTGCAACGTGATCACCATCTCTCGTTCTGGCCAGATCACTTATTCAGTTCTTAGGGAAAGAAAGAGACTGCATTTATAAGGCTTGTGCGAGCGCGAAACGGTGACTGTTGTCAAAGGTGACAACGGGCTGCCTGTATGACTTGTCGTTTTGCCGAGAAGAAAAGGAAGGGGATGTATACGGCTTGAAAGTAGAGATCGCATAGTCACAAGCAGAACGAGAAGCACAGAATTGGTTTGGCTCGAGACCTCGAGTACGTGTAAGCTATAATAAATCTTTCTCTCGCTAAAAGACTATACTTATTTTAAAATGGAGAGAACACTTATTTTAGGGAAGGAAGGGAGTAGTCCTACCCGGTTCTATTACCAAACTTTTCTATCAGAGCAAGTCTAACAGGGCAGCCAGCTTCTAGCTCTAATTTTGAAGTACAGATCAGCTATGGATAGCTAAAGAGATAACTTACACAGTAGATAGCTCTAATATACTAGCCCATTTGATACATAGAAATTTTATTTTATTATGTGGTGGGTCCTACCGTCCTCTAACCCTTTCTTTTTTCCTTGTCTGCTCATGTTCGATGGTTTACGTGAGTTCACACTGCTCGTGAGAGCAGAGGGACTCTAGGGGCCCACCATGCCTTGAAGTCTCTGCTGGAGCCGACGCTTATTTAGGCATTGTTCGGCGCTATATCTTTCGAACTTCTACTCCACCGGCTTTTTCGCGCGTACTTCTTCTAAACTTTTTTTTATATAAATTGTTTTAAAAAATATATTAATTTATTTTTTAAAATTTCAAGCTAATATTTAATTAATTATATATATTAATTTATCGTTTCGTTTTAGAAGAGTGTCTAATCCTTAAAAAAAACCCAGCCCTTGTCGCCGGTTTCTTTTTCTCACTCTTCCAACTCCTCTGAGAATCTGATAATTACAGCATGATCCTATCACTACTGTTCACTGCTAGTGCTTCTGTTAAGAAATCAGGATTTTTATTCTCAGTTATTCTGGTAGTTTTTTTTTCGACCAGTACTCTTTGTACAAATTACCAGTACAACATTTCAATTCTTTTGCAATCAGTACTCTTTGTAATGCCCCATCTATTAGCCTAAAATGTATATACCACTCCTAAAATTTAAATTTTAAAACTTAATTTTATGTTTAATTTATTAAAAAATATAAATATAAAAATTTTAATTATAAATTATTTTTGTATTAACACGTTGTTTGATTTATTTTTCGTATTTTGCCTTACCATAGGACAACATTTCGATTATTTGCATTCGTCGCGAAAGTGCAGTGGTGTACTTGGAGCGCCAACTGGGAATCTTAACTACGCTTCCAAAACCAGCGATACATCTGTCGTCCAAAGATTCCACTCACCACATTTTACGCCAGCTCTGACCTGACATGAAAACTGTCGATCCATGCATGTAGACGTTAGAACTTACGACGGCACTGTTCCGGATTGCACGAAATTCCAACTTGTCATGTAAACTAACCTAGCTATAGTCACAGTACCCTACTGTAATGACAGGCGTTGAAGTAAACGGCTGGTAGGTGCTAAGACTGAGAGCACGATTCAGAGTAATTTTGATAGTAGAGTCCACTCCTATCTCCTGTTTCTAAATAATTACATTTCTAGTTTTTAATTTTATGTTAAAATAAGTGTTATTTTATATTATTATTTATTTTATCAATCACTTTTTATTTATTTTCCCTATTTTACTTTTCACTGTCATCAGATTTATATAGAGATGGAGGTATGATAGATAAAATCTTATATTAAAGATTTAGTTATAAGGTTCCCTTTACTATTTTTTCTATTACTATCTCGCATGATAGACAATGCTATTTATTTTTTTTATCTTTCTTAAGGCCGCTATTATACTTGCTTGCTCTAAGCTAGTCCTAGCTAGCTATAGCCGTCTGGTGCAGCGCTGCCAAAAATTGCAGCTCTACGCAGAGTCGAGTAGAGGGTTTCGGATCACGTCTCGCCATCACGGTTCAACGCCAAGCGGAACAAATCTATGGCCCTAGCTGTACGGAACGCGACGAACTGCATGCATCGAGAAAAGGCCACGCGCGCCCACGCGTGTTATTGCGACCGCCGTACCGGCCGGCCGTCCGGCCGGCGGCGGGGTCTTCGTCTTCGCGGAGGCATGGATCGTGGATTGGATCCGCACCGCGCTGACCTGACCAACGCCGCCAGAATCACTCACAAGGTCACTCGTTGCTAAGCGCACGAGGCCGTACGGCCGATGGCAGCAGGTAGCGCAGCGTGTCCTTTGGTCTCGCGGCAGTATTATCTCTCGCTGGATCGGTGCCGCGCGCCGTGCCCGGCGGGGCCGTGCGTGGGGGTAGTAATTTGCCCGCGTGCGCAGCAATGTTTGAACGTCGAGTGAGCTGATGACGAAAGGGAGAGGAGAGCTCAGCGCTGACCAGAGCACCGGTCCGTGTGGGGGTTCAGGGCGATCCTGTCATGTGCAGTGCACTCTGGATGAAGTCATGCAGAGGGCAACTACTGTGGGCTAGTTGATTGGGAAATGGACGACCAGGGGGAAGACGCGAAGGCTGAACTGAACTGATCAGGCAGCATGCAAATCGCTCCATTCCTCTGGTAGTCTGATCGCCTATCTGGTTTAGTACTAGCAGTAAATTGGTACCAGGTTTTCGATTGGAAGGCTGCTGCTAAAAGTTAATAGCCACTTAATCTAGCGCAACCATGATATCAATGCACGCTTATATAATGCTCGGCTGGTTGATTCCTGTAACAGCTAGATAGACCAGTAGGCCTAACGTGATGGATTTGCCTTTTACAAGTCAGCGTCTTGGTGAGTTTGTTTTTTTAACACTCTGAAGATCCCAGAACTTTTTTTTGTTTGCAAATTTTCAATTTTTTTAACTCGTATGTCATTTTTGCTCAACAGTGGTCACATGTATCAATTGAAGATATTTTCAGAAATTCAAAGTTGTTGAAAGAGATGACACATGCTTTCGCTGTGCGCTCCGAAGCAGTCTTTAGCTTCCTTGCTACAAGCACTGCTGACATGAAAAGGATCGATACATGGTACCTGCACTGTAGGTGAACATTGAACACAAGTAGCCAGCACTTCGCTGACTTTTATCTCCAAACTACTTGTCAATTTGCCAAGCGACCGAATACAGTCTAATAACAGTGACAGAGCATGGCATAATTGCATAAAATGACTGAGATAAGATGCAGTCTAATCTGCATGGATATTGGATAGGATAAGATTGCTGAAAATCTCTAAATTCGAATTCCCGTGTTGCTGAAAATCTCTAAATTCGAATTCCCGTGTTCTTCCCCCTACGTACAGGTCTTTCTGCGCCGTGTCATTGACAACCTGATCAAATGACAAGGAAAGTGTGATGGTCCAACATCAACTGATCAATTGCAGGAGGCAGCAGCTTTGGTTCAATGGACTGCATTAGATATTCCCAGAAACATCACCCGTATATTATCTGTTATTCATGTTTTGAACCGAGCCCATGCAGTGAAGTGCGTCTGGTCCTCACTGGCTCAGGTATATGATCTGCAGATGGGAATTCTTATACAGTAGTGAACTCTAAACAGATGCGTCAGAATAATATGGAGCGATATGATTTCTGATTCCCTGCAGTCCAACTGTAGGCTAAAGTAATGGACAAGGAGCATGCTAACAAGTGCTCCGTGGATATGTACGTACGTATGTATGTATGCATGTATGTATGTATATCAAAACTGTATTAATTATGACCAATCCAATAATGATTCCACATTAAATAGAGAAACAATATCTAGCCGGTGGTGAAAGGCTAAAAGCCCATACTATGATTTTGGATGACGACAAACAATTAAAATAACTGATGTTTTTAATGAGATATTAAATAGGAAATAGTCCAAATTGATGTCAAAACAATTATGTTGGCGATCCTGGTTTGGTTAAAGAGAATAAAATGACATTATGGATACTCTTGTATAATTAATAAATTATATATTTTTTAGCATAGGAACATTACATTATCAAGATGTTTTTTTTAAAAAATTTAAATTTTGACGGAAATCATGCAAGCAACTAGTCACAGCTTCACCACCACTGACTCCGTCTATATCTCCATCACTACAGGCTGTTTTCCCATCATTTTTGGGTCTTGAGAATTATTGAAACAATAAAACAGTAAGGGCTCATTCGGTTCAAATGAATTCTAAAGAAAAAGTATAGGAATATGCGATGGACACTATACCACCGTTCGGTCCAAAGGAATCTACCAAAGGAAAACAGTAGTAAAGATTCCTATCCCTTCACCTTTTGGGTTTTTTTTGGGGGACCAAGGAAAAAAGAATCCAAGTTTTCTATGGTTTTGCACATGTATTCATATTATATTCCTACGCCCTTTTCTATTCTTATGGTTTAAAAATCCTATCAACCTAATTAGCCCTAAATTGAGACCAAAACAAGTATGACTCGGTCCTTTTTCGATTTGAACATGCAAATTATAACCGAGACTCCAAAACTAAATACAATTTCATATATATTACTCCCTCTAATTTTTTATATTTAATGTTATTAACTTTTAGACTTATGTATTTAGCAATGATTTATTTTATCATAAAAAACTTTAAGCATGACTTATATTTTTTAATATTTGCATAAAAAATTAGAATAAGACAAATAGTTGAATAGTTAAAAGTATGTTCAAAAGTCAACTGCATCTAACGTAAAAAACTAGAGGAGTAATTTTGTTTCAGAATTATTTATTTAAGAAAAAAACCGAGAAATCAAGATAAGGGCCGAACAGCCCTCCGACTGTCCAACAGATCTGAACACTGAACAGTAAGGACTTGATGAGAATTGCAGCTTTCAGTCCACTTTGGACTGCTGCACTGGGCTGGGCACCAAACAAGCCAGCCTCCACAGCCTGCTGGCTTAGGTACATGTGGAGTGGACAGGAATTGGGCCGGCTCGCCGGTTGGCTGAGCTTGTGGCTGGATTTGGGAAAGTCCTACGGACTTTGGAGTCTGGACTCGGCCCTATTTAGTACAGCTTCATTCAGATCCAGATTCATATAGTCCCTATCTGAAGTTTGTAAGTTAATTATAGTGATTTAGAAATTTATATTTTATCTAAAATAAGAAAAAAATTATTTATCAAAATATTATCAACACAATGATATATTTTAATCTGTGGATTTATGAAGCTAGAAATATGCAGCACCAAAAAAACTTGGATCTAAAGTTATGCCAAACAAGCTGATGGGATAAAAAAACAACAGCATGTAATTCCTCAGGAAAAAACAACAACCAATGATATGTCAATCACCAAAATTTGCATTCTGTATAGGGCTATAGGCTGAGATATTTATTCAATCACAACGTACTCCGTATAACAAAACCAGAATTTTCTTACAGAGAAATAGCGTACAAGTGCGCAGCAGCACTCAACATCAAGTTAACTAACTAAGCAAAACATACTTGCGATCATAGAAAAAGCTAGTACAAGAGTATTAAATTTTTGTACATAAGAGAAACTGGCACGAACATAATCCTGTGACTTATTTGTTCTCTGCCGCGCGCGCTACAAAATTGTCCTAAATCTAATGGCGGCTTCAGTGTGTCGGTGATTTGAACCGCGGCATGAAAACTCGATCGTCATGAGGTAGGACTGAACGTGACGCATATGGAGCACGGCGTCCCTGAACTATATCGTTCATTAATTTGCGGCGTCGCGTCCATGAACCGAGCCAATCAGCTAGTTGAAGAGCCTTCCGTCGTCGGAGAAGTTCATGCATCTTCGTCGTCCTTGGGGAGCTCTTTCTTTAAGGCGACGATGTGGTCGAAGCCAGCGGCAAAGTCGACATCCTCCAACGCGTCATCGTCATCACCGGCCACCACCTCTTCCGTCTCGACGTCGCCACCGCGGCGAGACGCCAGCGCGGCCGCCTCATCCTGGAGGACCTCGACTCTGGCGCAGAAGCTGGCAATGTCGTCGGCGACGTCCTCCTCCGTCTCGACGCGGAAGCCGTGCTCGTTGTAGTGGAACCCCTCCTCCGTCCCGAAGCGGAGGACGGGGTCGTACACAACCCTTCCTCCGTCATGGAGCGGAACCTCGCCGGGTCGTACAGCAATCCCGGGTACAGCAGCGTCCACACGGCGGAGTCCAGCAGACCGAGCGCCTTCACCGTCGTCGTCGCCATCTCCGCCCCCGCCTGCTCAAATCCGCTCGTGTTTCCGGGGTGTCAGGGAGTGTGTGTGGACACGGAGAAACCGGCCGGCGAGGTGAGAATTCTTTGCTTTGACGACAGGTTGACGTGCAGCAAGCTTGGTTTGACGGGATGACGACCGGGTGGGGGGCGTGGTGGCTATATGGCCCGAGAGACAGAGGCCGAGTCGGAGACATGATGAATCATTACGGGATGGAATCGGAGACGGAGTACGGCTAGCGGAAGGCAGCGGTCGCCATGGAATCGGAAACGGATTGTCTGTGAAAGATCGCGTAAGTAATGGTAGAATTTCACTAATATAATATTGACCGACCAAAATGAAAGTTGAACCTACGTCATCATACTAATGTGTACCCAAAATATAATAGCTTCAACTTAAGAGCTTAAATATACACTAATGGTTTCAAAAACAGCAATTGATCAATTCTTGACAGCTCACCTGTACAAAGCAGGAATTAGGGACCTTGAAGTCGACGGAGGTGGACATTGAGGGGCTCTCCACAAAAACTCCCCTACTAGAGTACAGAGCACTGGACCCACTCCATCTCAATCTAAACCGTACATTTTAAATCTGACGGCTCACAATGTAGATCGCAGGGAATAAAAAAAGAAGCTAGCATCTCACGGAAAGACTAGAGGATGATACTTTCGACGAAACGGGCCCACCCGTCTCCTCCCTTCTCTCCCCTTCTCTCTTTCCCTATCTCCTCTCTCCTTCGTCTCGGCTCTCGCTGCGCTCTCCAGAAGCGGCGCCGAGCTCGAGCTCGCGACGAGCTCCGGCGCGGCGAGCACGCGTGTACGCTGACCAGCGGCTCCCCGTCCCCTTCCTGTCCGATCTCGCGGCGGACGTCGTCTTCCGCTTCACCTTCGATCAGGCATTGGGGTCCTTCCCCACCCGCCGCTCGCCTGGCCGCGCAGGCTCTCCCCGCGGGTTTTTGTGAGCCGCCGAGTGGCGGGATCGCTCCCAGTCGGTAATGTAGGTTCTGATCCCTACGTTTTTCTGTGAATTAGGACCGATTGTGCTGGCTATGGTGCTAATTTGTGCTGGTTTTTTGGTCGGTTTGCTCGGTTGCAGCAGAATGGCGCAGAGCAATTGGGAAGCGGATAAGATGTAGGCTACTTCTGTGCTTTTTCGGTGACTGGTTTCTGTGATTTTTTTGTTCTGTTGGGATTAATTTCCGGTGGTTGTGGTGCAGGCTTGATGTGTATATCTATGACTATTTGCTGAAGCGGAATTTGCAGACGACGGCCAATGCGTTCATGGCGGAGGGAAAGGTCTCTGCTGATCCAGTCGGTAATCATCTCTGCTACTTTGCCTGGTTAGCTTTTTATTGCAAGGGGAGGGGAGTTTGTGGCTACAGGAAAAATTCCGAATTGTAAGTAGAGTGGTAGGTTTCGAATTTTTTCTCTTTTGAGATGGCAGGTTTCGAGCATTAGTAGGAACGAAAAATTTGCTTTTCGAACGGTAACGGCAGGGTCTTGTGCCATAATAAACCAGGAAATTTGAAATCTTAATTCATGCAGGGGTAGTTTCTAGCCGAATCAGAACAGAAAATTCGGAACCTGGAAGTATTTAGGGAGTTTTTTTTTCGAAATTTAAGCAGAGGTGCTCAGAGTTGGAGAGCTTCGAACTAATGCAGGGTATAGCTTTCGATATTTGGGGAAAAGTAACTTGGAGAATGGAGATGCTTGGTGTTCGGGTCACTTGGGTGTCTAGATTTCGTGGTTTTCATTCAGCTAGTTAGTAAATAATAGTTTCAACAGCTATCCTTATTGTAGATGACAGGATTGGGTTGCTTTGGACATTCATTCATGCTCAGATACATTGTATTTTGATGCCGGACTAGATGTATTCATAGCAGAAACCGCACATATTCTTTTAGTTGTGGCTCTATTCATATATCTATCATAATGTACTTGACAAATATAGCCACAAGTGATTTGTTAATGGTGATTTATCCAAATTTTGTGATTTTTATGCAGCCATTTCTTTTGGCATTTGATGAACTGAATATTACTAAATTGTCAACTGTGTTCTGTTTTTCTTTACGTCACACTGAAGTTCAAATAAGAATACATGCATACATTTCAAAAAAGTTATAAAGGGTTCTGAGTTTTAATGTCAATGGGAATCAAATATGTAGGCTAGTTGCCAAAATCAACTAGTTAATAATAAAAGTGCAGCTGTATAGTAGAATAGGATGCATTTAACTTTCTAGAAACTACTACACAATTCTGTTTTGTGACATGAGAAATCACAATTGATACAGAACATTATATTTTGTTGCCCTAAGGAGCCCTAATATGGCTAGGAGTACATGTGCATGGTGGGACTAGAACTACAGAAGAAAGTAATAATAATACAATTTGCATATTTCTCACACATGTAGTAGGTAGTACACTAGTACTAGAGTACCAGTACTATACTGTCAACTACTGCACAGAACACAACGCCAAACTTGGGAGCTGAACTAAACTTAAGAAATAAAGAGCAAAACTGTGCTATTGCCCTTTTTAGTTCTTAATAAACATCTTACTAAAAACAGGCATTCTAGAAAAGGGTTAGCTTCATCTTTCACGCACCACTCAAATGATAATTTGTCACCTCCAAACCTTCCATGATGTTTGACTATGGCTGCTTTCTGCCAGCCTAAATGATTCAGTTCAGTCACATAAAAAAATATCATGTGAGTTTCCAAAAATCTTTAAATCCTCATGAAATATGCCATCGCCTTTAATTGCAAATTTACTTCTCACTTACTAAAATTGGCATGTGAGAAAAGGGTTAGGTAATACGTTTTGTTTTGCAAGGTTGTTCAGAAATGATAACACCATATATGAACCTTCCAATTCAACTCTGGCATGTGGAAATCTTCGAAGATGCCAAACACTTTAGGTGATGATAATATATTTAATGCAAAACACCTAGAACTGATAATTCAATATAGATTTGTGCCACTCCAAGAATTTACGCACACGGTTTATTTGTGACCCATTCATTACATTAGTTTCAATTCACAGGAGACTCATTCAAGCGTCATAATTGTAAATTCTTGTATTGCAGCAATTGACGCTCCTGGAGGGTTTCTCTTTGAGTGGTGGTCTGTTTTTTGGGATATATTTATTGCAAGAACAAACGAGAAGCATTCTGAGATCGCAGCGGCATACCTAGAGGTACCTTAGGAATTGTAAACTTTCAATCACTGTTCATCTACTAGTTTTTTTAGCTCATCCAACGTAAAATTCCTTTTGTAAATATAGGCACAGCAAACAAAAGCAAGAGAGCATCAACAGCAGATGCAAATGCAACAGTTGCAGCTAATACAACAAAGACATGCTCAACTACAGAGAACTAATGCCAGTCATCCTTCACTTAATGGTCCAATAAGTGCCCTAAACTCTGATGGCATTCTGGGACCATCTACAGCTAGTGTTTTAGCTGCCAAAATGTATGAAGAGCGCTTGAAACACTCTCATTCCATGGACTCTGAGGGGTCACAGCTTCTTGATGCTAGTAGGATGGCTCTTCTCAAGTCAGCATCAACAAACCACTCAGGGTAATCTTCCACCCCATTTTTTTAATGATGTGTAAAAGGAAAACTGAAGAAATTAATTTTGATGTGTTACTGGCATTCTCGCTAATTGCATATTTTATGGAAATAGGCAATCAGTTCCTGGGACTCCTGGAAGTGTGTCTATGACACTGCAACAAATCCAAGCTCGAAATCAACAAAATATTGTGGGTTTATTGGTTAATTGTGCTGTGTAATTTAAGTTCACTACTTCATCCTTTAGTCCATTACATGTATACAGTGATGACCCAAATATCCTGTCTAACAGGATATAAAAAGTGAAGGTAACATGAGTGTAGCACAAAGATCTTTGCCCATGGACTCATCATCCTTATATGGTCCGGGAATAATTCAGCCAAAGCCAGGATTGGGTGGTGGAGGTTAGCCCATTCTTCTTCATTTATAACTTCACTTTTCTTTCTAAAGTAGCACACTTTCAATGAATGTAGTGCACGTGGAACTCATACTGCAGCTCTTTTGTTTCAAAATTGATTGCACTACTTACATTGATGCCATTGTTCATATTAGCCTGTCATTCTTGTAATGGCTGTGAGCTACTGTCCAAGCTTTATCCTAGTGAAGTGAACAGGTTATGGAGTTGTACACTTATTGAATACTTGGTTGGATTTAATTTTGACAGCTAAGGTTATGCAATAGTAGGCATTAACTGTTGGAACAAATGGATATAAAAGCATACTAAATTAATCTGTATGTTGTTATTGTGGTGACTATATCTTGGATATATTATGAAATGTTAAAAGCAAATGCCTGTTCTCAAGGAAGAAAAATATCCTATTCTCACTTTATCCATTCTGATTTTGTTGAGAAATATCTCTGTTGCAAAATCATTGAGATGCATTTTACTGTTAACAGTTTTGAACCAAGGAGTGAGTGGTCTACCATTGAAGGGCTGGCCATTAACTGTAAGCTTCATGAATACTAATTGCCTCATCTGTTTATGTTTTAATTTTGGATCTGCCAATTAATATTGGTGCTACCATCTTACAGGGAATTGATCAACTGCGGCCACATTTAGGTGGTCAAATGCAGAAGCCATTTCTTTCAACACAGTCACAGTTTCAACTTATGTCACCACAGCAGCAGCAGCAATTCTTAGCACAGGCCCAAGCACAGGGGAATCTTGGCAACTCAACCAATTTCGGGGACATGGATCCCCGAAGATTGACAGCGCTAACCAGGAGCGTGTTGAATGGTAAAGATGGACAGCCTGCTGGAACTGATGGGTGCATTAGTTCACCAATGCAATCCAGTTCACCCAAAGTCAGACCAGACCAAGAATATATCATGAAGGTCAGTTTCCTCTGGAACTGTGCTTCTCTTTCTTTGGTTATTTTTGGCCCTAGTTTTGCAAAAATCTAGCTATACCTAAAAGCTGTCCACATGCAGCAGACATCTTCTCAGCAACCGCAGGAACAACTTCAGCAGCAGCAGCAAAACCAGCAACAGCAAACACAACAGGTACCAAGTACTGATAGTGTACCCAAGCCCAACCTCTGAATTCATCTTGTGTTGTAGAAATTTAATTGACGTGAGCATTTACCCCTGTAAAGTTGAAACTATACATCTGCCAAGCAAAACTATTCTCTGTACAAAATTACAAAAATGTTCACTGTGAATAAGTTAAATATATTGATATATTGTACAAAATGGAATTAAAATGCTGGTCTGATAAGGCTAAATGAAGACTAGGTTTTGTGCTGGTGATGTGCTGCGTTCTTTCTACTTTTTTCTCTCTATATAATGAATTAGTTAGATATGCTGTGCACAATAGAATCAAAATGTTGATCTGAGAAAACCAAGAGAAGATTTTGCGCTGGTGTTGTGCTGCAGCCTTGCTATTCTTTTCTCTAGATCTTTCTGGGAATCATTTTCCTGAAATGATTCTGAGGTGGAAAGAACACATAAAGGTGATGTATAGAGAGTTGAAGACAGTGCTGAGGGCACTAAAGTGAATGGGGTATAAGTGAGAGCACTAAATCCAACTCTATGACGTTACAGTTTTAATTGGCATACTCCCTCCATCCCCACCCCCCCCCCCTCCCCAAAAAAAAAAATTCCTGGCTATGAATATAGACATAGCCTATGTCCAGGTTTATAGCTAGAAATTGTTTTTTTTTGGACGGGGGTGTATTTACTAAGAATGATGTCCTTTTTTGGCCTATAGATTATGAGGTTGGATTTGTATTCTGTTTTTTTCTTGCATATATTTGAGACCAATTTGGTGGCGTGTTTTGCATAATTTTTCATACTATAATACAAACCCTTGGTCCCTCCCTCTCTCTCTCTCTCACACACACACACACGATTTTTTTTCCTGGTGAAAGTAATTCTCCTTTCTAAATGATTAACTTGCAATTTGCTTCTTTCAATGCAATTCTCGTTTATTCTTATATGCTTCTCATTCTATAATTATTTATTGCCTCCAGAGCAATAGGAAAAGAAAGCAACCTACATCTTCAGGAGCAGCAAATAGTACAGGAACAGGAAATACAGTTGGTCCTTCAACCAACTCACCACCATCTACTCCATCAACACATACGCCTGGAGATGGACTTGGAATGACTGGCAATATGCGTCACTTCCCCAAAAACTTAATGATGTATGGTGTGGAAGGAACGGGACTGCCATCCTCTTCAAACCTGGTTTTGCTCCTTCTCTTTTCCATTTAAAATGTACTGCTGTATCTATGTAAATTATTCTTCTATGTCAGATATATAAGTAAGGTTGTTCTTGTACTTACAGGATGATCTTGAACAATTTGGTGACATGGGCTCTCTGGATGATAATGTTGAATCATTCTTAGCCAATGGTGATGGAGATGCAAGGGATATCTTTGCTGCACCTGAAAAAAGTCCTGCAGAGCCTAATCCAGTGGCTTCAAAAGGTGATCCTTCTGGTGTTCTGTGTGTTCTGTAAACATGAAATAACATTGCAGGTTGTTTTTTAGGTTTTACCTTCAATGAGGTCAATTGTTGGCGAACAAACAACAGCAAAATAGTTTGCTGCCATTTTTCGTCAGATGGCAAGATATTGGCTAGTGCTGGACATGAAAAGAAGGTATCAGTAAACACACTTCTTTTCTGCATCTTGCTTTTCTGAATATTGTGACTTATTTTTTACTGTGTTTTAGGCTGTACTTTGGAACATGGAAACTTTCCAGACGCAGTATACGGCAGAAGAGCATGCTGTCATTATTACTGATGTCTGTTTCAGACCTAATTCTACTCAGCTGGCAACATCATCTTTCGATAGAACTATTAAACTGTGGAATGCTGCAGATGTAAGTTATGTTTTTGCCTGTGTGAGTGAAAGTGGCAAAGGAGATTATTCCATTATGCCTGGAGCTATGTTGTCCATAACACTAATGCTTTCTGCGCCCAGTACTGACTGGCATGCACTTTGTTTTAGAGAACCGATTGTTGCAGTAGATATCATTACAATTATACTATGTCGCTATTGTCTCGGAACTGACAGTATAAGGCTACACCAATTTACAAATGAACTAGCCTGTAAGCCATAGTATATGTGTGATTGTGGTTTTGGTCTATAGCTAATTGGTAAGTTATTTGACACATCATAGTCAGTATGTCAAGACTATGGTAATCTGTATTTGTTCAAAGTTGGTTTTATATGTGCTTGAATTTGGTACTGCATTGATTATAAAAGTTCTCTTGTTTTGCAGCCTGGCTTTTCTATGCATACATTTGCTGGTAATTGCTCTGGAGTCACATCTTTAGACTTTCATCCAAAGAAGACAGACCTTTTGTGCTCTTGTGATAGCAATGGTGAAATCCGGTACTGGGATGTGGGTCAACTTAGCTGTTTGCGTGCCATGAAGGTTTGTTGTCTTTTTTCCTTAGAAATTGGTTAATACCTATTGTTTTTTTTACAAAGAATTCATAGGTCGAGTAACTCAGAGATTCGTCTGTCTGGTTTTTGTTGGACAGGGAGGTACTGCCCAAGTTCGATTTCAACCTAACACTGGACAGTTTCTCGCAGCTGCTGCTGAGAATGTGGTTTCCATATTTGATATTGAAACTTATGGCAAAAAATACACCCTACAGGTTCTGTTCTTATTCAACAACACATCTATGATCCAGCACATGCACACCTCTAATCCCTCAGTTTTGGAGTGAAATTGTTGTTTTACATGGGGTAGAAACCTGTTACTGAGCTTGTTATGCCATGTAATTATGAATCTGAGGTTTTTGGTTTGTGCAATATCAGGGCCATAACTCTGAAGTGCAATCAGTGTGCTGGGACAGCAGTGGGCAGTACCTTGCTTCTGTCAGTCAGGACCTAGTCAAGGTCTGGTCAATCTCATCAGGAGAGTGCACTCACGAGGTTAGCTCTAATGGAAACAAGTTTCACTCTTGTGTGTTCCACCCGAGCTACAGCGATCTCCTTGTTATTGGAGGCTACCAGGTATTGCTCAACATGGATCTTAATCATTTATAGGCAAAACATACCCTACTTTTATTAAGAAGCAACTGTTGTAGGAACAACTTGTCATGCATTGCCATACTTGTGTAATCGCGATGATTTCTCAGCCACATAAACTGTTGCATGCCAAATATTGGGAAAAGAAAGGTTTAGGAATCCATGGTTTGCCGCAAAACAGATCACAGCCTATACAACATGCAACATATCTACTCCCTCCTTTCAAAAACATAGCACCTATATCTTGGGAGGGAGGGAGTATTAATTGTGTTTGAATTCGAGCACGGCAAGTCCGATGACTCTGATCTTTGTGGCTTAATCATTTCTGATGAAAACTGCAATGATGCAGTCTCTGGAGCTATGGAACATGGCAAAGAACCAGAGCATGACAGTACAGGCTCATGAAGGTCTAATCGCGGCGTTGGCGCAATCACCAGTTACAGGGATGGTGGCTTCCGCGAGCCACGACAACTCTGTCAAGCTGTGGAAATAACAATTGCTGCACCTTGGTAAGATAGTTTCTTCTAGTTTAGCTGATATTTCTTCAGCTGAGGCATAGAATGGGTGACAGCCTTGTTGTCGTTGGCGGATGTGCTGTATTGTATTCGGAGGCAAATAAGGAAGTTGTCGCGTTTGAACTGTTTAGTGCTCATTGCTGCGAGATTGTAGGAGTTGGTATTTATTTATTATTTATCTTGATAGTTGTTGGTGTAAGTGTAACCCAAAATGATCAAAGAAGAAAAGGAACGAATTCATTTTATTTAGGAGTATTTATGTTATATGAAATGCAAAAGGTCACGTGGTATTTACAATCCATCGGGCGATTGATAACACGTGAGCCTCATGGTCATGTACACCTCGAGGACAGTTGAAATGTTTCAACGATTATCACAAACGAAGTCATCTACGTCTTTCGCTGATTCAAGCGTGTGTGGTTGAAGCAAAAACTTCATGCAACCAGCAGATCATTAATAAACTCGGCGTTTAGCGTATGTATGACACAGAAAATGTTGTTAACCCTCGTTCAGAGGCTCAGTCGCTCGGAGATGATGCTGGTACAGTAGGTTCTAACCTATCTTCAGTTCCAAAAGAAGATATCCAACACCCCAAAACAAAGTAGGTTCTTTCCCAATAGAAACAATGTATTGCCTTCACCTTCAGTGATTCGGAGTGATGCGAATCAAGTGGTTGGGCAGCGTTCGCAAGTGCCTGGTGAATTTATCTCGGTCCTCGGAGATATGGCTCCTGTTTCTGCTGTTATTTAGTCTCTTTCTTTAGCTTTCCTCTTCTCCTTTCTCTTTTGCTCTCGTGTACCTATAGAAGAGTAGAGGGAATTAAAAAGACAATGACAGATAGACGACATTTATTGTTCATTTACCATTTGTACGAAGATGAATCTGCAGCATTGCATGTAAGCCATGCATGCGTACAAGCGCACAAAGACTAGTGCTGTTTAACCTCTATACAGACTAAGCTTCCTAAACATGCATATTCATAAGGTAGTTTGCCTGCTACTATGCTTATAATTGAGTGTCTGGCAAGCTTGTTGTACATTCAATTTCTTTTCAAATATGGGCAAACCAGCAAGTGGAAGGTAAAAAGCAATGGCAACTGACGAAAGGTGATACTGCAATAGAATCAAAATAAGGATATAGAAGAAAGCTTACTTTTCTTCTCTTTTTGCTTCTTCCGCCTCCAATTTTCAGCAAGCCTCCGCTTTTCTCTTTGCTTGTCAATGTTCACACAGACCTCAAACAATATAAAATTAGCTAAACAGATAAGAAACAAAAAATATATACCATAGAATTACACCCATAAATTCCCAAAAATGGTTCTGGGCCTGAACAGAAACAAATAACCTGTAGAAAATCTCATTTGCACAAACCTCTTGCCCAGAATTCTGAAGAGCTTGCAAGGGTTCTATTTGATCCTGACCAATAACAACAAATCGGGATCCTTTATTTGCATTTACACTAGCACTGCCTTTAACATTCCTTTTGGACAACTCTTCCAGTTGCTTTTGAAGTAACGGTGAAACACCGGCCTGAATAATTGTTTTACTTATTCAAGTCAGATACCTTGAAGAATATTATGTAGTCAATATAAGATACTATAGCAGTTCCAGAAACATGTAGCCAGAAAACTAACCCCAGCTAAATAGCGCTGCGAGAAAGTCTTAGGTTGCAAGGGCCGTTGCAAGAGCTCACTCAAATCCTACACCAATTCACAGAAAAATATGCTGAAATACAGAACACAGAGGAAAATCGAAAAATTATGAACACCTCAAAATAACTTGGTTTCCCAAAAACTACACTAGCCATATAAACCTACTATAATGTTGTAAATCATTCAAACCTGTTGAAGCTTCTGGAGGTGCGCAGAGGTTGCTTTCCTTTGCTTGTGTCCCTGTACACGTTCCTCCTCACTGTCACTTGTCTCCAATACTAATCCCATGGATTCAGCATTCCGCTGAAGCCATGATTTGTTAACATTTTCCTGAAAAGCATGCAGATGCAAGTTATAGCCTACACTAACAAGATATCAATGATTGCTAAACACATCTCAGAACGATTTTTAAATGAGGCCTAAAACATAGCAAACTGGAGGCCTTGCCTGTGAACTTTTACGTGTAATCTTGTCAATCTGCCGAGCAAGGGTGAGCCTATTCATTACTGCAGGCATGTAAGCATGGTCGACAGGAAACTGCTGGAGGTTCTCCTGTGAGTTTCAATCAAGGTTACCAAGTGTTATTCTATTAGAAGTTAAAAAAGAAGTAACGTGCATTGACATAAGCTGAGAAAGAACCAAAAGACCAGTGAAAAAAAGTTAAAAGTGCAGTAGTGGCAAATAGGAGCAAAATAAAAGGAAAGATGGTATGAAACAAAATGAAAATAGTGACCACAAACATCAATTAGGTCCAGCCATGAGTCAATGCAGAGTGTATGCAGACAATGAATGCAAGCAAGCAACATTTACAATGAAGCACAACTACTGCAATTATGGTGGTGGACCTAGGATTTTTTTTAGAGCCTTAGGTGAATATACGAGAGGATGATCATAGGCATTGTTGGGTGCTATTAACGCAGGACACCTATAATGTAGTGGCCCACTGACAGCGATAATCTCCAGTGTCTGCTCAGGGTCAAAGGGCCTTGGGTCTGCCCATGACTACAAAGAAGACTAATGTTAGGACTGTATTCTTCATTACTCTTAGATGGCAACTCAAGTATGCAACTGAATATCATGAAGAAAAGTTTTATGTTACCACAAAAGCAGTATCCAGTATTGATATCCATTATCTAAAAAACAAAAGCTTTCACTGTGTACATCCATGTGGGATGTAGAGGACGGATTGATATCCATTATCTAAAAAAAAAGCAGTATGCAACAAAAAAAAAGCTCTAGGTGAAAGCACTATGTAAGAAAATTACCTTTGACATTGACTTGCAAAGAGAGTAAAACTTGGCCTTGTCTGCAGGAGAGATTAATGCGATGCTGCAACCTGCCATTGATTTCCGCGCTGTCCTTCCACTTCTGTGGATGTAAACCTAAGAAGCACCAGAATGTGAAAAAAAGTCAAGTTTGTGAGCTCGCAGCATAGGGATAGTTTATGTTGAAGAAATAAACAAAAATACCTACATCGGTTGTGTGTGGCAATTGATAATGGATAACAGTTCGAACATCATCAAAATCCATGCCCCTTGCAAAGCCATCAGTTGCAACCAGAATTGAATTTTCACTTTCACGAAAACGATCCACGGCCTAAAGACACAAAAATAACTTAAATTTTCCACTTGAAAAAGGCAAAACTAAATAATAGTAGCATGAAAAGTAGTTTAACTGTGTTTCCAATTTCTATAGGTGCAAGAAAAGATCGATTGACAATATGCATGAATAGGTTCTAGAAGAACAAAGCAACAAGGCTGAGTTCTACCCTAATAACCATATGGGAGTGTTTTGACTTAGTAATGATAAGAGAGTGGGATATGAATAGGGATATAGGGTTAGAACTCAGTCATGGTTTGGATTGCATAATTGAGAAAAAAAGATCGAGGGCTAGGATTACACATCCTCCTAACCCAATCCCTGATCCAACATCCAAAAAAGGACCCTAGGTAGAGTGCATAATGTGGAATATATAAAATCATACTGTTATTGAACCATTAAGATGCTAAGCAAACAGAATGCCAATTCCATCAGCTTGCATACATCTGAAGAAAAGCCTTATGAAAGAATTACCTTCATGCGAGCCCTTTGTTGCATTTGAGCATGATTTGTCAGGATATTAATTCCAAGAATGCGTAATATTGATGAAAGATGGCGTAATGCAGCTATCGATGTACAGAATATTATCATGCGGCCTTGCCCATGGACACTCAATATATAATACAGGTAGGCATCCTTATCATCATCACTACACCTGTAAATCAAACAAACAATAATGTGACAATTTTATTTTTTCATGGAAAAGTAAAAGCTAGAAAAATGGCAGTTATAACCCAACAAATCTATAAGCAGAAAAGGCATACTCAATAAAAGACTCTTCAAGTTTCTCAGGTAAGATAGAAGCCTTCGTCAGATCAACTATTTCTGCATTAGGTTTCATACCGGCCTGCTTCGAAAGTGCTTCAATAGAACTCAAATCAGTAGACGCAGATGCCTTTGAAGTAACTAGGCCTCGCTTCAACTTTTTCCGAAAATTAGCTGACAGAGCAAGTGTTGCTGAGAATACAAATGTTTGTCTTTTCTTTATTTGCAATATTGGCACAGTTTCGCAACTTGGCGTTGTCCCCACAGCTTGTTTATCAGAACCATTAGTCACTGGTAACATCTCAATGATAGATTGCAGTTCATGGAAATGCCCTCGCTCTATCATTCTATCAGCTTCATCCAACACGAAGAATGATAATGAATGTAACTGAGAATAGAAATAAGCAATGTTACAATTAACAGTATGTCTTCAGCATAAAATTACCAGAAAATGAAAACTACAATGAGAAGAAGGTTATAATAAATTTGCTTATATAGAAGTGTCTGTTCTACTTCTTTCTTTCTTACAAAAGTGGGGCTTTGCTATAAGCTGAACTAACGAGGCGAACAAAAGGCACTAAAAATGATGAGTATGGAGAGGAATCATGGTGGTCAAGGGTGGAAAACCTTATGAAAGAAAATAATAACAAGTAGTTAAAAAAGTTTGCCTTAAAAAATAAATTGGATTCTACACAGCTTCAAATTCCTTAGTTAGATCCCTATCAACTAAATTATTTGTTATGTGTCATTTGCTCTCAAAAAAGGATCAGAAAGTATATAACACAATTCAATCACTCATGCGATCCAAGTTCAGATGATCTGGATGTAACGTTTTTACAGGTGCATATATTATATGCTTATGATACATTGAATTATCAGCATTCACAGTTGCATACCCATAACTTTAACATATGGCATTCATACTAACCTTAACTAGGTGTCGGTTGCCTGTCGACATAAGCTCCCACAATCTTCCTGGGGTTCCAACAACAATCTCAGGTTTCCTTTTCAGAAGCCGTTCTTGCTTTTCCATGGATAGACCACCAACAATGGGAACAACTTGGATTCCTAAGAACTTGGCTGCTTCTTTTAGATGATCGCAGACCTGTAAAGAATATACTGACATAAGCAATGGCACACTACCCTACATATAAATAGGAAAATTAGGTGGCACCTTGCACAAAATATATTCTAGGGGCATAAATGCAAATTTCAGTGCCAGTGTCATCCTTTTACCTGTTTGGCGAGCTCCCTGGTGGGTGTTAAAATAAGAGCGCGAAGTGGACTTTCTCTAGAATTTCCGTCTTTTGTACACTCATCTTCCTGAGACAATCTTGTGGCCTTTTCTTGTTCTTCAAGAAGGCGTTGCAAGATAGGCAGGCCAAAAGCAAGTGTTTTACCAGAACCTGTCTCTGCTGCACCAATAACATCCTGTTACAGCATAAACGTTAGCACAGTTAGAAGACCAAAGGCATGGAAAAACAGTAAATAGTTAGTAGTTATTTCAATTATATATTCCAAACGTGGCATTGATTAGTTTATGGCACTTTATCCAGTTATATGTTAGACAACTTTCCAAAGTGGAAACCATAAGAAGATATGTCTAACTTTGAGTAAATAAAGTTGACTATCAAGTTAAAAACCAGGGTAACAAATGGTGCATAAGCAGGTGAATAATGAAATAGAAGTTCATTATTTTCCCATATAAAAGCTACAGGCATCTACAAGTTAGCACTTGACGAACCTTGCCTTGATGAGCCGCTGCAGGAAAGCAAGCCTTTTGTATTGGTGTTGGTTCTTTGAATCCAAGCCTGCGCGTTGCTGTAATAAGAAGAGGATGCAGTCTAAGCTCTCGCCATGCATAAACTTCATCCTCACCCAAAATCAGCTCATCATTGTTATCTTGTTCCATGCTGTCACTGTCATCTTGCATATCTGTAAGCACACAACAGTATTAAGTAGACCCGCATTGCTGATGGAACAAATTTAGAAACAATGACCACTACAAACCCAAACAGAAGAAATACTGAAACTTCAGTACACGAGCCGAAGAAAATGTTCCTAAAAGTAAGAGAAAAAAAGAGCACCTTCCAAATTATCATCGGAGACATCCTCCTTGCTCTCCAATTTTTCCTCCATTTCCTTCACCTTCCTCTTATTCCTGTTCCTCTTCTTCTTCTTCTTCTTCTTCTTCTTCATCACCCTCTCCTCACCCTTCTCTCCCTCCTCACACTCAACTACCAAGTCACCATCACCAGGTAAAGCATTGTCATCATCTCCTCTCTTCCGCTTCTTCCTCCTCATCTTCTTCTGATCCTTTCCTGTCTTCCTATCACCTTCTCCTACATCCTCCACGGCACCTCCAAAGATTCCGAAGTCCGCCTCGTCGATCTCCTCCAGCTCAAGGAAACCTACGCCCAACCAACCAATCCTCCTAGTCAGAGTCCACGCATCTAAACCAAACCAAGGTACATCTAAAACAAACCAAGGTGTGAATCCCAGTACCATAAACTCAACACCTTACCTCCTTCCTTGCCGCCGGCGAGTACGAGGAAGGGGTCCTCGACCATCGTGCCGGCCGAGGAGGTCGAGGCGGCGGCTCTCTTAGGTCTCTTCGCGCCACGGCTCTTCTTTCCCTTACGTATCTGTCTTGACTCCTGAGGCGGAGTGGAGGGGCCCGACGACTGCTGCGCTGCGGCCATCGGAGACGATGGAAGCGGCGGGTGGGCGGAGGCGGCGACGGCGGCGGCAGGAGGAGAAGGAAAAAGAGGCGAGGGTTTTGGTTTAGGACTTTACTACAAGGACCTTATGGGCCTATAAGGCAATACACGTGGACGGGTTGGCCCACTTAGTCGTGGCAACTGGCAAGCCCCATACAATACTAGCCCTCGATGGCACGTACGGAGGGGAGCGACGCGAGGTCGGTCACTCAGGTGGCACGCCCCCCGTGACGTCAACTGCCACATCCCACCGCGACCACCAACAAACCTCACCGTCTCCCAACTCCATCCCACTGACGAGCGGGCCCTCCCACGAACAACCCCGTGGACCCCACCTGCCATCGAGAGAGTAGCAGACGAGGCCGTACCGCGCCGCGTCTCCTTGCCTCCACCGAATGGAGACGCGAACCAGGAAGAGAGAACAAGGAAGGCAGGAAAAGCTGGCCAGGGAGTCAGCGAGTGACCAGCGAGGCAAAGCAGGCGACGAAGGGAAGGAGTCGAGGGCCATTTTAAACCTTCCCTCTCCCTCCCTAGACGTCCCCTTGCCGTTGCGGGAGGAAGAGGAGCGCGGTTGTTCGTCGGCGCGTGATGCCCTGACCCGACCGAGTTCTCGCTAGGGTTTTGGGGGTCGGAATGGGGGAGAGGTACCACGTGGAGTGGCCCATAGGGATAGAGGAACTGGACCGCGTGCAGCATTCTAGTTTCGGGGGGGTTTCTGGGGGTTTTGGGTCTGATTCGTGGGAGGCTGATGTTTTGGTTTGTGGTTGGTCGCAGGTGTGCTCCTACTTCCTGCAGGGCTACTACAACGTGCTGGCGAACAGCCCGGAGAAGGCGTGCCAATTCTACAGGGTTGACAGCAGTGCGGTGTAGCTGGACTGCCAGACGATGAAATCCTCGTTCGGGGAGACTGTTCAGGTATAAAAGCTAGATTTTTTTCTGCTGTATTTTCTTGCTTAGCGTCAGTAAATCACCTTTGTCTTGATAGGAAATGCAAGTTCCTGAAGGGTAATGCGTGTTGGTGCTGGTCCTTTTTCGATGCCTTTTTTGCGCCAGATATTCAACGCTAAGTTAGTGACTGCGCGTAAAACCAAATGTGAACTACGCTTTTAATTTTGGGACGACTTTATTCTTTAATCGTTATGTGGTCTTAGAATGAATGTGCCGTGGAGTTTTGACAACAAACAAGCAGTGGCTGCTGCATCCAGTAAGAATTAGTATGGCAAAAAATTACCAGCAGCAGCTTTTTTGGGGTATGTCTGAATATCTTCCTCTAGACATCTTTCGTGGCAGGATTGCTTTTGTGACTGTTGATGTGCAACTTCTGGGGCTGTTTATTTGGTTCAGGCGTTAGCTGGCTGTTTGTTTAATGTGCTAGCTGGAAAAAAACGCGGTGCTCAGGGGATAGTAGAGAAGAGCATTTTGTATTTTGATTTATTCTATTGTTGAAAGTTGTTTTCTCATTTTGTGCTTTTCTTTTGGGGTTGGAGGTGGGGGATTTTCTTTGTATAAATTTGTACATTTTTGTAGAATACTAAGTTAAGATAATAAGGTGAAGAGATATAGAGTAAAACCAAAAATAACATGGAGAGAGACAATAAGAAGTAATTTGAAATAGTGAGATATAGCTGAAGATTTGTATTTGAATAGAAATACTTAGAAAGCAACTATCAACGTGTTTTAACCGTGATTTGAAAATTCTTATTGGGTTTTAACTTTAGTCTATCTCAACTTGTTTGGAACTGAAAGGTTACGTTGCGTTGAGTTGAGTTGAGTTGATTGGTTATACAGGGTCCTTGCTTGATGATTGTACTTGTTTGTTGCGCAACTTTCCACTGCCCTTTTGTGTTTTATTTCGTTATTCAGTTTCTTGAAAAATAGGGTTTACATTATGAAATCCACTATTTGTAGGTTGTTTTGTTTGCATTGTTTCAGATTGCAAAATTTCACTGTGGTATAAATTAATTTGCCTTTTCCATTCTGCAAACTTCGGCAGGAAATCAACGACATGATCATATCCATGAATATACACAAGATCGACGTCAAGACAGCTAATTTCGTGGAGTCATGGGGTGGGGCTCTCTAGATGTTGGTTACTGGCCTAGTGCAATTAAAGGATCACCCTGTTCGCAAGAGATTGCTCAGACTATGCTTCTTGCTCCTCAGGAAAATGGATATTTTGCATGCAGTGTCATCTTTAAGCTCATCTGCGATGAGTATGATTACTTTGAAGGCGCTGATTACAGTCATACTGACAACATTCTTCAGATGGATGCTCATAATACCATGACTGAAACGGGTATCGTTTTCTAACAGTGTTGGAGTGATTTTTTAGATCTAAACAACCTGCATTTGTTGTTACATGAGCTTGTCCTGAATTTTTTTGCCATGTTTTCTATTACATGATAATGTGCTGCGATATATGTTAATTAACTAATGCCCATTTCAGTGCTTGTTTTCTTTTGTAAAAATAAGTTTTCTTATATTCTGTGAAATAAAGTATGCACTCCATGAACTTCTTTCATATATTCTCCATAGACCAGATAATAGAAAACATCATCACCAATTCACTGGATTTATCTGTTTCATATCACTAATTTAGTCCATTGATCAGCTTCTCACTGAGTACCATAATATGATTAAGGCTTCTGAATAGTATGCTTCTCCAAACTCCTTGTTTGTCTTGTTTCCAAATGTTTGTTGTGTGTGTGTGTGTGTGTGTGTTTGCATTGATATTGGGAGACCTTTTCCAATGGTAGCCATGATTATAGTGCTAAGTTTTTCATTGCTGGTTGATTCATTAGCATCTGATTGTATGCCTGAAGAATTTGAGGCAAAGGAAGCTTTAGCTTGTGCTGATATTGAGGAAAGGGGTTCAGCAGCAAGATCCTTTGGAATATGGGGTTGTGATCGATGATGATTCTCCTTCCAAAGAGCCTACTCCCTTGTTCCCCAGTTCAACTGACAGTAAACAGGATGCACCTCTTGACCCTATCATCCATCCTTCCACACCCCTGAGGAAGAGCCTATGGGAGAACCAGCCAAACAAACATATGCTTCAGTGGTAAGCAAGGATTTGTTGTGTTTTAGTCAAGTTGAATTCTTAATTTCCTTCTTTGATTGATGTTAAACTCTTCGGACTGAATGGAATTTCTTCAGCTGCGAACAAAAGGACACCCTAGCCATCAGCCTACTCACTCTGTTCTTCTCAACAAGGCTACGACGAGGAGTGTTGAGTCACAACAGAAAGGACAGATGACTAAGCAGGTTCATCCTGCGCATGAAAAATCCTACTTGGACACCCATAATGATGTTAGTGTCCCTGAGGATGAAGGTTTGTCTTTTTTATACTACATTGCTAACGTTTCTGATCATGTTATTGTGATCTTTTTTTAAAATTGTTTTGTTTTTACTACTAACCTACTAGGTATAGGAACCAATGTTGGACAAAATTCACTTAGTGCTTCCCTATTTCAACCACCCAATGCCCTTTAGCACTCAAAATAGGATTTTTAAGTTAATCATTGGCAGTTATTCACACTTTCCTGTTTTTTTATGTAATCTCAATTCCTTTCTTGGGTTGTTGGAACTCAATTTCTTTAATTAACAATTAATCTAGCCATTCCTTCCCTGTTTCAGCATTTAAACAACCCTTTTCCTTTAGCACTTGAAGTGGATTTTGACTTGCTTATTAGTGTAACTCACACTTCCTCTTCTGGATGCAAGGTCAGATCCTTTTTTGGATAGTTTGGACTAAATATTTTGTTAATGTCCTTTTTAGTGGTTAGCTTATGAGTTAGGTAAATTCATATGTTGGTAGTTGTTGTTAGCACATGTACACCTATTTGATTGTTTATCATTGTTATTTTCTTTTGCAGTATTTTTTATAGCTGATGTGTTATCATGAATGCTAATTCTTGCTTGTTGCTTATTTCAAGAGTTCTTACCTACACATACTAAAAAAATTTCTTTTTAATCGTGACAGTATGCTCTTAATTTTGTAGTGAGTCCATAGTCATTGGGCTTGATGTTGTTATTGAACTTTTATATGCAGTTGCTACGTATAGCTTTTGTGGGCACAGTTTTTTTTTTTTGGGGGGGGGGGGGGGGGGGTGGGGGTCTCTTGTCCTACGTGGTTGCCTATTTTTTGTTTGCATTTGGTATGCATTACTGTTTGTCCAAAATATGCTGTTGGAAATATCTTTCCTGATTTTATTCAGTGGACCTGACTAATGATATTTTTCTTCTCTTCGAAGAGTTTTTGTCAGTTTATGTTGGGAACCTTTCTCCATCTATGTCAGTCTTTGATCTTGAGAAGGTATTCCAAGCCTTTGGAAGAATTAGACCTGACAAGGTTGCCATATGGAGCCGCAAGGTTTTCTTGCCTTTTATCTAATGCTTTCCTTTTTTTCCTTTTGTTCTTTGTTATTTGCTTCCTAATTTCATGCATTGATATGTAGGAGGCTGGAGTTTTCTTTGGCTTTGTTGAGTACGAAGACATCTCTGGTATCCATAATGCTTTGAGGGTGAGTTTCTCTTAGTACTGCTGGTTTCTGTATTATATCACATCATACAAAGGTAACCCTGGGTACAAAAGAAAAAAAAAGGATAAAAGACATGCCTTGAGACACTTGATAGTTCATGCATGCTATACTCTATAGATATAGAGTAATTTTTATGCTATTCTGAACAAGGTGTAGAACATGTTACAGTCTGCCTAAAGGTGATCCTATAACATATTATGCTAATGGTTGAGAACTGTGGAGGGGTGAACCAACAAATTCTTGTTTTGTACATAGTCCAAAGCCTATGGTCAAGCATCTAGTAGATGCATTGTGAAAACAGACGTCTTCATTTTTCAGTTTTGTTTATGCATGAGGTTTAGCACTAATAGAGTGATGATGGTTAGCGGGGTGTAATGCTAATCTGTATAATGTCACAATATTTCTGAATGCTATCATGTTTTGATGAATCTTTTGTACATCAGGCATCTCCAATAGAGTTGAATGGCCGCTTAGTACATGTTGAGGAGAGGAGGCCTAACAGTGGAATTTATCGTGGAGGTGGAGCAAGTAAGTATCGTTCTGGATTTCCTTGTCCATAATAGTTGAGCAGTTTTTTATTTTATAGTTTTAGACTATTTTTGTGCCAAAAATCTAGACAATCATTTGTATTAATTTGAGGCAAGAGCAGTAAAAAAGTAGAGTTATAGTAGAATGTGCCCTGACTGTTAGACTAGTATTGTTAGACAGACCACTGGCCTGGGCAGTATATATATATAGACCCGACCCCCTCGTATACGCTCGGGGGATTCATAGTCATTGTACACTTTCTACATGGTATTAGAGCGAGTCTAGACATCCCGGCGCGCTAGCTTCTCCCTCCGGCGAGCCGACCCTTTCCTCCTCCTCGTCGACGTCTTCTTTCCATCGCCGACTCTCTTCTCGGTACTCCCCTCGCTCTCTCGTCTCCATTTCTTCTTCTCTCCGTCTCTCCCGCAGTCACCTTTTCTCCGTCCTACCTCCGCGCGACCAGGCGACGGTCTCGATCCGCCTCCTCGTCCCTCCTCGCACCCGTCTCCGCTCTTCCTCTTGTTTCGTGCATCTCTCCTTCTTTGACGCCGGCGCACCTCCACGCTCGTCGTCTCCATCAGCTGGACTTGTCCAGCCCTCCATCGGCTGGAAACCTCCCTCGGTTCTTGCCCTTTCCGACACGCTCAACGGCTCTCGGACGCGAACCTTCTCCCCTCACGTCCGAGCCAGTCCAACGTGTCCACGGACACGAATCCCTGCCTCCCGGACGCGAACATATTCTCTTCACGTCCGGCCACTCCCTGCCTTTTTCGCGTCCGCCCCACTCCTTGGCCTCCACGAGTCCACGGACGTGAATCTTCTCTTCACGGACGTGAATTCTCGCACGTCCGTGACCCAACCACTCTCTGACCCACCCACTCTGTCCTCACCTACTTCGCTGCCTACTCCCCATCGGCCAACCACTCCTCATCGGCTGGCCACTCCTCACCTACTCCGTTGCCTACTCCTCATCGGCTGGCCACTCCTCACCTACTCCGCTGCCTACTCCCCATCGGCCAACCACTCCTCATCGGCTGGCCACTCCTCACCTACTCCGCTGCCCACTTCCCATCGGCTTCTCACGTCCTTGATCGGCCGATCCGTCCTTTCATCGGCTTCCCCCTCCTATCGACTCTTTGCTCCCGTTCTCCCGTCATGGCCACCGAGTCCGCCCTCAGCTCCGGCACTCTCCCAGTCGTCGAATCTGCACCGGCCCTCGGTGCCACAGACCACACCTCGGGCACCACCTCGCCGATCTTCTCCCCTCCCTACGCTGCTGTGAACGTGAAATCTCACGTTCCTATCTCCCTTGAACTTAACGCCAATTGTTCCAAGTGGGTTTTCTTCTTCAAATCCCTCTGTGGAAAATTCGGCCTCCGGTCCCATATTGATGGCTCCGCTCCACCTCGTCCCGATGATTCTCGGTGGGACATCGCCGAGTGTTGCGTGCGCAGCTGGATGCTCGGCTCGGTCGACGACTCTATCCTCGACCTCGCCATGGACGATACCGACCCCACCGCCCGGGACCTCTGGGTGGCCATCGAGCGGATCTTCCTGGCCAACAAGCAGCCTCGCGCTATCTTCCTCCTCAACGAGTTCCACTCCATGGTACAAGGCGACTCCTCTGTCTCCTCGTACTGTCAGCGCCTTAAAGTCAAGGCTGCTGCTCTCCGGGACATCGGCCACCCTGTCCAATGCGGCGGTGACTCCTCTCTATCTACATCCACCACTAACCTCTCCCTACGCAATGTTCTTATTGTTCATTCTCTCATTCACAATCTTATATCTGTTCGTCAATTCACATGAGACAACCACTGCTCCATCGAATTTGACGCGTCTGGTTTCTCTGTGAAGGATATCTCAACCCGGCGACAGATCCTTCGCTGCAATAGTGGCAGCGACCTCTACACCATTCCCGCTGCGCCGTCCACCCCATACGCCAGCATCGCCCTCTCCACCAACCTTTGGCACCTTCGCCTCGGCCACCCCGGCCCCGACGCTGTCGCCACCCTCCGTCGCAGCACCTCCATCCGATGTACTCACAGCAGCTCCACAGTTTGCCACTCATGTCAACTTGGCAAACATGTGCGTCTGTCCTTTTCTAGTTCTCTCTCCTGTACCTCGCGTCCATTTGAACTTATACATTGTGATGTATAGACGTCCCTAGTTAAAAGTGTCTCCGGTAATCAGTATTATCTCGCTATACTTCACGATTACACACACTATTGCTGGACCTTCCCGCTCATCCACAAATCCGAGGTCGCCTCTCACCTCACTCACTTCGTCACGTACGTATCCACTCAGTTCAACCTCCCCATCAAGGCTTTACAAGCCGATAACGGTACAGAATTCGTCAACCATACCGTTATAAACCTCCACCTCGCAGGACATCCATCTCCGGCTCTCCTACCCCTACACCTCTCCTCAGAACGGCAGAGCCGAGTGTCTTCTTCGCACCCTCAACAACATCAGTCGCACCATGCTACTTCACGCCCACCTACTCGTCACTTATTGGGCTGAAGCTCTGGCTACTGCGACGTACCTTCTCAATCGGTGCCCATGCTCCTCCGTTCATAACAACGTTCCCTATGCCCTTCTCTACCGCACGGCGCCCGACTACTCCCACCTTCACGTTTTCGGGTGCCTCTGCTACCCAAATCTCACCGCCACAGCTTCCCACAAACTCGCTCCCCGCTCCACCGCCTGTATTCTCCTCGGTTATTCCACCTCTCACAAGGGATACCGATGCCTCGACCTTTCCACCCGACGGGTCCTCGTCTCTCGTCACATCATTTTTGACGAGACATGTTTTCCCTTCGGTCTCCTTCATCCGAGATCCTCCTCTAGTGATCTCGACTTCCTCCTCACCAACACCGTGCCGACCAGGTCTTCCCCACTGCCCTCTTCATCGGCCCCCTCATCGGCCGCTGCTGAGGATTTACCCATCACATCTCCCACCACTACTCGGTCCGATGTCCCCACCATCGGACCCCTATCGAACCCACCTTTATCGGCCGATACCGATCCTATTTATCCTTCAGTCGATACCGTCCCTCTCCATCGGACACCCCACTTCCATCGGCTCCTCACTTTCCATCGGCTCCTCCCACCCTATCGGCTAATCCACCTCTATCGGACCGATCGGAATACTCGGCCCACCCGACCTCATCGGTTCAGGCCGATCTAATTCCTCCTTTTCCTCTTGTCTACAGTCGCCGACTCGGAGCCGATGACGCCCCCACCCGACTAGTTCTTCCCATTACTCCCGCACCCCCATCGGCTTCAGTTCCGTCCACCTCTCACATTGTCACCCGCTCCCAGACTGGGTCTCTCCGACCCAATCCGCGCTACGGTGTCGACTACGACGAGACCTTCAGTCCCGTTGTCAAACCCGCCACCATCCGAGTCGTCCTCACCTTGGCTGCCTCTCGCTCCTGGCCGATCCATCAACTAGATGTGAAGAATGCCTTTCTTCACGGCCACCTGACGGAAACAGTCTACTGCCAGCAGCCCCCAGGCTTCGTCGACCCTTCTCGGCCCGACGATGTCTGTCTCCTGCAACGCTCTCTCTACGGCCTCAAACAAGCCCCTCGTGCCTGGTACCAGCGCTTTGCTGCCTATCTTCGGCACATCGGCTTCGTGGCCTCTGCGTCCGATAGTTCTATTCACTTTCCATATCGGCTCCGCCACTGCCAATCTACTTCTCTATGTCGATGACATTGTTCTCACAGCGTTTTCGACATCTCTTTTCTATCAGATTATGGCCCGACTCCACTCTGAGTTCGCCATGACCGATCTTGGTACTCTCCACTATTTCCTTGGCATCTTCGTAACCCGTTTCATCCACGGGCTCTTCCTTTCCTAATGCCAGTACGCCATCGATCTCCTCCAGCGTGCGGGCATGGCTGACTGTCACCCACGGCCACCCCAGTCGACATTCGAGCCAAACTCTCCGCCGCTGATGGCGCCCTCGTTGTCGATCTCTCTCACTATCGGAGTCTTGCCGGGGCTCTCCAATACCTCACACTCACCCGACCCGACCTCACGTACGCTGTCCAGCAAGTGTGCCTCTTCATGCACGCTCCGCGCGAACCTCACCTTGCGCTGCTCAAGCGCATCCTACGCTACGTGAAGGGCACCCTCTCCAGCGGGCTGCATCTCAGCTCCAGCCCCATCGACTCCCTCACCGCGTACTCCGACGCGGATTGGGCAGGCTGCCCCGACTCTCGACGCTCTACGTACGGCTACTGCGTCTTCCTCGGTGATACTCTCGTATCCTAGTCCTTAAAACGCCAGACTACAGTGTCCCGCTCCAGCGCTGAAGCCGAGTACCGCGCTGTCGCCGAGTGCTGCTGGCTTCGCCAGCTTCTCCAGGAGCTCCGTACACCCCTCTGCACCGCGACCGTCGTCTACTGTGACAATGTCAGTGCCGTCTACATGACCGTCAACCCGGTCCATCACCGACGCACCAAGCACATCGAGATCGATATTCATTTTGTCCGTGATAAGGTTGCATTAGGACAGGTTCGGGTGCTCCATGTACCATTGGCACATCAGTTTGCCGATATAATAACCAAAGGCCTGCCCACACTTTTGTTCACCAGTTTTCGGTCCAGTCTCTGCGTCCGTTCCCCTCCCACTGCGACTGCGGGGGTGTTAAACAGACCACTGGCCTGGGCTGTATATATATAGACCTGATCCCCTCGTATACGCTCGGGGATTTATAGTTACTGTACACTTTCTACAAGTATGCTTACGCCTGAATTTGTTGAATGAGGTTCCTGAAATCTCTTTTTTTCGTGGGATACATGGACTTCTCATTCTCTGATGCACCTTGTTATTAGTATGAAATGTTTTACTTCAGAAGAAACAAGATAAATAATCTGTAATGTACATGTGCCCAGTAATTGAGATTTTTAGTAGAGGTAGAAGTCATGTGTTGTCTGTGTTTCCCGTAATTCAAGTTTCTTGTTCTGCTGGATGGGGGAGAGGAAGAGCTGCTGATTTCTCCAGGGGTCAGTCAGGTGGGCGGTATGATGGGGATTATGCTACTCGATCGAAGGGAAACGGGTACCAAAGAAGGGGTTGACGCCAGTACGATGGCTGCAGTCAATTTCTCGCCTTCTTTGCTGGTGAATGGCCGTATCGTACCCCTTTGGTGTTCTCGACATGGTGCGGTCCGGCCATATTTTTGTCACAACAAAGCGTAATATTAGATGGTAGTCATTTTTGGATGGGCACCTATTACCATTTTGTTACTAGTTTTTGCCGTCATTTGGTCAGAACAAAACCTCGGCTGCATCGACCTGGAAAGATTTCATAATGTTATCGATGAATTAGTGTCCGTTGAGAACACCATTGAACAGTTTTAGTTTCATTCAGTTATCAGTTTTTGGAATTCTCTTTTTGCTGCCATGTGCTTGTAGTATGGTATAGCACTGCATCCAGCACGGCAGCGGCAGGAGCGTTTCCTGCTTTGCAAATAACTTGATTCAAGCCTTACATTTGCTGACTTGTAACATCTCTTCATGCTAGTGGTGCTTTTGCGATGCCACTGAGCTCGTGCTGGGTAGCGAAGAATCACATGGCCGGCAACCATCTACCGCCTATTCGCACACGGTGTTACTCACCAATCGCATGGATGCATGGAGCCATGGACTGATGGCTGATGTACGCGCCCATCAACGTGCCATACTACGGCCTCCGAAAGTCCGAAGCCGGGGAATGGGCAGTGGGCACGAAAGTGAGAATCCACACAAGTCATAAGCAGACGACTTTGGGGGTAAATACAAATTACAAACCCGTCCTCTATTTTAAGCCATGAAAAAATAACAGCATGATGGTAGCATCCAAAATTTACAGGCTTCTCTTCCAACCACGGTGTTATTTATTCGCCGATTTGTTCGATCGTTTCCCTTGTTACAGTACATACTACTAGTAGCAAACAGTAGTACTAGGACACATAGCACGTCGTCGTTCGTTAGCTCGTCTAGCCCGGATCAAACGGCCGCGGAAGCCAGCTGCCTCACCTGCTGCCCCGGCTGCGCCTGCGCCGAGCCCAAGTCCTGCTCGCGTTCGCCGAGGTCGTCATCGTCGTCCTGTTCCCAGAGGAAGCTGGCGTACGCGGCGAGGACATTGCTGCCAATTTCAGAGACCACTGTGAGCGCTACGTCGTCTGATCAGTAAGGTTTAGCGATTCGAAACACACAGTGGCCACAGGCGGCTGGCTGGCTACCGACCTGTTCTGCTGCGCGGCCTGCACAGACTTGTGGAAGTAGGCGAGGGATCTGTCCTTGTCGCGGTGCACCTCCCATACCAGCTTCGCGTACTGCGACATGATCTCCCCGTCGCTGGGATCCGCCAGCATGGCACGCGAGTAGTACTCCTCCGCCCTCCTAGCGTCACCCTTCACCTGATCAGTCAGCCACAAAACGTCGACGAGTTATGGTTGACAAATCAAGTAATCAACAGGCAATCTATGACGTGACGATATCTCACAACGTTGGCAGGTGCGCCGTGCTCGATCGTTGTGGTACATAATCGATGGGTTTTAGTGGATGATGGATCTGGAATCGTTTAATTTGTCGGTGATCAGTATGGTGATTGGTGAGTGGCAGACACGTACCTCGTGCAGGAAATGCGCGTAGTTGCGCAGGAACAGCGCGTCGCCAGGCTGCTCGTCCACCATTTTCCTGTAGTGCGCAGCGAGTGCCGCCACCTTCTCGGCGTGCTCCTCCACGGCACTCATCCTCCCCGCGCCAGCGTTGCCGCCGACCTTACTGCTGCCGGCGGTGAACAAGCCGGACACGGTGCGGTCGATGCCAAGTCCCCTCGCCAGGAACAGTGGCAGCTCCGGCTGCTCCGCTGCCTGCTGCTGCTCAGCCTCCTCATGCAGCTCCATGTCGTCGTCGTGCTCCTGTACCGGCGGCGGCGCCATCTTGTTGAAGGTGTTGTATATGGAGAATGACAGCTCCGTGTGGAGGCCGCCGGTCGTCCTGCCACCAAAGTCAGAGGAAGGGCGGAGGGAAGGCAGGTCGCCGTCGGAGAAGGCTCGCCGCAGCTGGAGAGAGGACGGCGACGACGGCGAGAGGAAGGAGTGCAAGAACGGCGTCGAAGAGCTCCTCAGCAGCATCGTCTCTCTGTCACGTGCACACTCACTCTCCGCGTCTCTGGCTAGGCATCAATTCCTCGAGATCTCACCTTTGGTGTCTTCATTTATATCACAAGATGATGGATCGAACCGTTGTTGAATTGGCCGTCGGCAGGTTGTTTTCAGACTGGCTGATAAAAGCATTAAAGCGTGTTCAAGTAGGTGCGTGCACGTGAATCCCCATCGATTTTACAAGAAAAAACCCTAGAGAATGGAAGCAATTTGCTTCCATCTAGAAACAAAAAAAAGGTTCATCCAGGATTGATATGCAAGTTCGTGTACATATCCTCACCGATCTCGTGATTATTGACCTCTCGTTTTCAACGACGAGCATACAGATACTGCTAGTGTGTAGCCTAGTTTCGTTTCGGAGAAGCCGCTAGATTGAGCCACTTGGCCACGATCTTATTTTGCTGAGTCGAAGTGTCGTTTTGGCGACGGCGAGAACCTCGTGGGCATGGGTATGCAGCTCAACGATCACAGCGGCGTCCAGTTTAGCCTACCTCCACGTGCACGGCCCTGACTCCGTGGCCGCAAGTCAAAAAGTAGATATGATACAAGCATGTTCATGCCGTGTAACACAACAAAAGCATTGCACAAGCTTTTAGAGCAAAAGGATTACTTGACACAATTTGTGAAACCAAATGGTGCCAGAAGGGGAAAAGAAATGGTACGTGCATCATTCAACTAGAATGAAACCATTCTTGATGTACTGCAGACAAGGGAACGGCAGGTCCAACGCGTGCTCAACCATGTTCGATTTGGACAGAAGCTTGCCAAGAACAAAGTCCCGACGGCTAAGCCCTAGCCGTGCACCGGTTGTTATGGCCTTATCACGGCAGGCGACGAGAGTGATGTTGCAGAGCCAAGGGACAGCCGCTGTGAAGGCTAGCCCGAAATGCAGCTTGTATGCCCTGCAGACCTGGGAGACATGTTTGCCCAGCGGGAGCATGCCCTGGACACGGGAGCTGCTCTCCGCACCAGCAACAGATAGCTCTGAGTCGGAGTGGAGGTTCACCACCACGGTGCCATGGACAGGGTGGACTTTCTTCTCTAGGTTCTTGAGGAATGTTCCGTCTGCATCCCAGAGCTTGTGGGGAAATATGTCATCACCATCATAAGCATCAATGAAGACTATATCGTATATATTGCTGTTGTTTGCAACAAAATCTTCAGCATCTGCTATATGGAGGAAAAGCCGGTCATGGATGCCTCCCCATAACATCTCATTGCCATCAGCATGCTGCGTGGACTGAGTCGGTAACCCTTTTGCTGGTAATGAGGGGAAACCCATAGAGTCAATTGAAGCTGAAGCAACAACTGGATCAATTTCCACAGTGTGAATGACAGCACCTGAAAGAGTCGATATACTGTATACGATCAAACATATGTATCAAATGCAGAATTACAGAATTTAAAGTTGGACTCCAGTAGGGCTCATCTGTCAGGCCAAAACTATTATCAATGATCTGACTTCAGTTTTGTGCAAGGAATACATTTTTATGAACTAATAGAAGCTGACATTTTTGCAGCTAAACATGTCAAGTGTATATATATCCTTGACTACAGATTGCAGCAAAAAAAAGCATCACAAAACTGAAACTGTCACCTGTGATGTACAACTAGCTAGGCAATGAGCACTGTTGAGGCTATTGATTATATTTACCTCTGAATTTGCTAGCCAAAAACAATGGTAAGCTGCCACCACCATGGCCAATACAGAGAACTTTCATATTATTCTGTCCAGAAGCTGATCGATGGAGATCATAAGAACAAGAAGGGAGTGCGGTCAACCCCGTTGACACCATACTCTTAACATCTGTAAATACCTTCTGTCAGATGTGTATTATGGTATGGAAGCAAAAGATAAAATGCAGAAGTCAACACAAATGGCTAGCACTGACGACTTAGATGCAGGAAACCATATCGTGATGATGACAACAACATCTAAGTAACTTACACTTGCAGTCTTGTAGCAAATAATCATGGGAATCATGTTACTGATATCTTTTGACTGATATCAAGTCTGTATACTGTATAATTGTGTCTTTTGACAGACCTTTCTGTGTTGTCAATTAACAGGTAGAAATGATATCGTAATGTAAAACCTAACACTGACCTATTATCGTTTTCAAGATTTCACGAAAAGATGGGGGTGAACTCACAAGGAACAGCCAAACAATGTGGTTGCTGCATCAAGTATATTCCAGTATCACCCAAAGACCTGTAGCAGGCCACTACTTTCGCAACACTTTGACGAGTGTGATCATTAAACCGCATTACTCGCCACTGGTAGCCCAGTATCTTAAACTGGTCAGCAACAGTTGAATCTGGGTGTAGTCTTGCATTTCTTTCTTGGAGCCATCTCTCTGTTACTGTCCACTGGTCATTGGCCTGAATACAAAACAGATATCATCAATTCATCATATCAAGCAAGAAACTAAATCTTCGTTAACAATCTACAACTTTATTAATTGTAGTGCTGCCACACTTATTGCCTCGTAGGCACATCTGGATTACGAAAAAAAAAACAAGCGTTGCCCAATGACCTAAACGCTTTACTCGAAACTGCAACTACACCAAAGGAGCAAACTTTTGACTGAAAACAGCATGATCCCCACAGAGAAATCTGTCTAAGTTGCAAACATTTGATGAATAGCGGTTCTAGTGCCTCGCTAATTAGGTCACGTCCCTGCTCAAGAAAATGGTCAAACATTTCCTTTTCCCTGGCATCGCTAACATTGGCACGAGTAGCCCAAAGTTTGAAAATGCTTGGACGATGTCCCCCCCCCCCCCCCCATTTCTTCAAGCAAGGAAGCAGATCAAGCCGGAAGACAGAGGCGAGGCTTACCGGGCGGGATGCGGGGTACGCGGATACGGAGACGACGCCGTTGCCGTGCTCGGAGTGGCGGCGGAAGACGGTGTGCGCCCCCTCACCGGGCCCCTCGTCCTCGCCCCACCACTCCCGGTAGTAGGACCAGTCCCCCTCGTCCAGTGGATACTGACGCCGAGCGCCCGCGGCAGCGGCAGCCGGGGAAGCCGCTGCCGCTGACGAGAGCCGCCGGATGGCGCCGCGGGCGTACCTCGACGCCGCCGCCCGCAGCATATTGAGCTTCCTCCCCTTGATTGCGCGCGTGTGTCCTGTTGACGGCGGCGGCGAGCCGGTGACCCGCACGCACAAGTGAAAGGCCAACAGGCCACGGCCTCCTGGGAAGGTGATGGTCTGGCAAGTCTGGAGATTGGAAAAAGTCTATTTGGCATGCCTCAACTATATGACATTTTGCCAATTTGCAAGGCAGTTTTGGCTGAGATGATATCTGTACGGCATATTGGCTTGTCTTTATCTAATGTAACATCCATACGGTGCTTACAAGGTATTATGGTAAAACAAAATAAAAAATAAAAATAAAAGAATAGAGTAGGGCCCACCCTACCCCGTCTCCTCTCCTACTCTCCATGTATGCCAACACGGTGGCGAGGAGCTCGAGCTCCCAACAGCTCTTCACCGTGGCCGCCATCAGGGCAGTCATGACGGTGAGGAGGCCATGTTCTTCCCCTAGTGCGACCACGACTTTGCATCGTCTTGGTACTAGCCTCCGTCACCGACGTTGTCTTCCTCGGGCTCGCCTCCGCCGACCAGATCCATATTGCCAACGGGTTCATTGTCGATGTCCTCAATGCGCCGCTCGACCAACGGATGGGGGAGCTCAACCCCAAGGGGCTCGTCGGCGGCCTCCTCCCGCTCCCGTCGGTGCCGGCAAGGGAGACGGCACGGGGACGAATGCGACAACTGCGCCGGTGAGGGGCAGAGTTGCGCCTCGCTGGAGGTGGTGGGTAGGAACGAGGTGGACGGCGCGAACTAGGTGGCGTTGGCAGCCTCCCCGACTTCCTTCCCGCGCCGCTCCGCCATCGATAGCAGCGTCCTCTGGAGCAGATCTTGAGGCCGCCAACTGGCCTCTCCTTCGTCACCTTCGTCGGACTAGGCACGCCACGACGACCGCGACCTCACCGACGGAGAGGAGATTGGCGTCGCGGAGGACAAGAAGCGTGGAGGCGCGCGACGATGTCTCGGATTCCACCGCCGCTTGCCATGACGCCGTCCGCCTCTACATCGTCTGCCGCTGCTCGCCGCCTGGAACCCCTCCGTGAACCAAGGCACTGCTGGCTCAGGGAAGGAAGAAGGGGAGTGAGGAGAAAGATGGAAGGAGAGAGAGGGGGATGGCATGTGTATTTTTTATTTTTTTTATATTGGCTATATTACTTGAACGAAAAACGTGTTACGTAGAATGAAAAGTCAGGCCAAACTGTCTTGCAAAACGTTAGGATAGCGTTAGGATAGGCAAAATGAAATGGTTTTGACAGTTGAAATAGTTTCGGTTTTACGGTTGATTGTTGAGAATTAAATTCGGATTATAACTGAGAAAGGTATAATATACTTTTTCCTTTGGATTATGGTGTTATTTCTAAAAGTACTATGAGTCCCTTAAAAAATACAAGTGCTACGAGTTTTATAGAACGTCAGATTCAATTGGATCTTCCTGGATGCTTGACATCTGTCCACTCATCAACCCTATTTGAAATGTCTTACCTATATAAAACCTATAAATTCCTAAACTGTTTCAGAAACCGAGAATTTACCAATTGAAAAAACCTATAAATTCCTAAAACGTTTCAGAAATTTGAGAAGCACCAATAGAAAAACTATAAATAAAAACCTACAAATTCCTAAAATGTTTCAGAAATTTAAGAAAGTACCAATAGAATAATAATAATAATAACCTATGAATTCCTAAAAATGTTTTCAGAAATTTGAGAATGTAGCAATATAAAAAAAGATGATTTGAGAATATAACAATATAAAAATATTTAAAAATATATGTCCTATGCAGGTCTCGACCCGCGCAACCTTCGCGTTATTAGCACAACACTCTAACCAACAGCTGCTTTCTACAGTACCGCACCTCTCAGTCGTCATAGATCATGTTAGCAACCGAGCAAGGTTGCGATGCCGACTGTGGGTGCGAGACCAAAATTTTACCAATCGAGCAATGTTGCGATGCCGACTATAGCTGCGAGACCAAAATTTTCTTCGTTCTCATAGACCACGTTAGCTACCGAGCAACGTGACAACAGCAGGAATGGGCAGTTTCTCAGTCATAGAACACCACCGATTCCAAACCCAAGCACGCGCGCACGCGCTGGACAGCCGCATATCCGACCAAAATTTCCAGCCGCGGTGCTCCGTGAAGAAGTAGAGGTGTAGAACCGATCGCTATTTCGGTCCGCGACGCAAGCACAGGAAGGGCAGAGGAAGTAGACGATAAGCGGAGGCCATCTCAGCCACCGCATGCAAATGCAATGCAGCAAACCGCGGCACCACTGCACCAGGAGAAAATGATCCGATTGAGGTGTAAGTAGCAACATGTTTCGTGCATATCGCATCACCCACATTATTCTTATCTCCCTCGCATCAAAAGTCAAGGTACAGAGTCACATAGAGACACACGACATGCACATGGGTGGTTTTCTGTTCTACTACTAGAGAAAGCATCAGAACTAATTAAGCTGGCAGAGCACCATGTCTCCCCTGAGGCACAGGCTCGATCATCACATCAAGACAAGATCTAGGACTCTTAGGACATCTTGGCGTGCTGCTCCCGCTGCCTGGCCACGTACTCGAAGAGGTTCCCGTCGTACACGCGCCGGATGGCCTCCCTCGCCAGCACGTACAGGATCGTCCACTCCAGCTTCGCCACGAACCTACTACACACACATCGCGCGTATGAATTAATGCTGATCACTTGCCTCGATTGTCCGTTCGTGTTCATCTGGTGGATATTACCAGCCGAACAGATCGAGCACCTCGCGGTTCCCCTCGGTCATCTGCCACACCGCCCTGTACGTGAGCCTGTCAGGGGACGTGCGTGCGTACTTGCTGAAGATGTTCTCGAAATTCACCGGCATGAACCTGGATCACAAAAACGTTCAGTTTGAAGTTCATGCATGCAAGTGCAAATTACAGACATGTGGTCAGAGCAATAGTTATCACAAATTAAAAGGCAGCAGCCAGGTTGATACAAGTCAGAAGAGGATGTCTACTTACCGGCCCTCGTTATCGTAGGACCCAGAGTCACTCCCGTGCTTACTCCTGTGGATGTTGTGGATGTAGTGGATGTAGATCGGGAAAAAAGGGGACGGCAGCCAGCCCTGGAATCACAAATTTGGAGTTTGAGATATGCATGAAGCATAAGCATCAGTTCAATCAAGTCAAAATCATCTAAGATCAGTTCACTCACAGGCAGTGTGGGGTAGCTCATGGACACGTTCATGATCAATGCGATGAGGAAAGACATGATCATGTTGAATCCCAGTGCACGGCACCCTGCGTCGTCGGTACACCGGTCATCATATATCAATCATGCACCCTTACAAGATGGCAATCAAATGAATGTTAACTCTCGACTGTTATTTGGATCACATATACACTGTACCTTCGTAAGTTTCCCACGGGTAGATGATGCCGTTGTCGTCGCGGTCGAAGAAGGCGACGTGCTGCTGCATCACGCTGATGTGGTGGTGCTCGTGATCGTCCGTTGTTCCGTCGGGGTGGTAGATGTCCGGCGTCGCCAGTGCTCTCGCCAAATCTGCTCATCGGTCCATGCAACGAGACACACCTCTTCAACTTGTTGGCAGCTCAACCATGAAGAAGATATACTCGAAAAAGGCAAACGCATGTGCTCGGTGCTTACATGGCTTGGGGACGTGCTTGTCGAGGTCGCCGCGGACGGGGCGCTCGACGGTGACCGGCGACTGCAGCGCGACGATGGTCAGGGAGTCCTTGGCCTCCACGGTCGACATGCCACGCATGTCCCCGACCTTGCGGGCGGCAACGGGAGCGCCGCCCCTCCCCTCCGTTGCCCTCGTCGCGCCGTGGCCTTCGGCACCGGCGCGGTCACCGTTACGCCCCTGCACCTCTCCGCTTCGAGGAACCTAGCACAAAAACGCCGAATCGAGGTGACAGCTCCTACTCGGAGATGGACTAGTCGCAGTTGCAACGTGTAGCAAGCGGTGTAGTAAGAAGTAGAGCCAAGGCCGCGCCGCGATATATAGGCCGTCTCGGCGGGGGCGTGGCGACGTGTCCGCCGAGGAGGGCGCGCCGGCACGACGTGGCCGCGTGCATGGCGCTCGCTCGTCGCGTTGCCGTAACGTGTCCCTCCGCGGGACACAGGGGAGCGTACGTCGTCGTGTCCCGGGTCTTCGTTGTTGGGCACAAAGCCACCTTGGGTCCTTGGGGTCCGAGAAATGAATCTCAGATACTCAGCATCTGGGTAGTGGGTTAGAGCCGTGAGCAATCTTGTCCTTTCGATCACGTCGATCCAAAGGTTGCAGAAGCAGGGCATGTCCCTCTGTATTGCAACCTTCCAGGTTGAAGAATATTGCACATAAACAATGGACCGGGCCCAACTAACCAATGGGCTCAAATCAGGCAGTACACACAAGGCAGGCCGGGAAATTCTTTGCGGACCAGCCGTTTCGGGTGGCTGCTTTTGGCAGCCTGTGGACCAGTCGTGGCCTCTCTACGACCTATGGAGGTGGTAGAGATGTGCCATGTACAGTAATCATGAGAGAAGCGAGCAAGGGCGCTAGTTTTCAGTAAAAGTTTATGACGCGCTGATACAATTCAAAAACATACATTTAATGCTAAGCTTTACTTCAATTAAAAAAATGTACATTCAAGGCTAAACTTTATTTCAATCACAGAATCTTGACATGTTAATCACACTTTCAGGTTACAGAAATGGTTCAATCACACGGATAATACAGGCTTGTTCCATCCGGTAAACCTTAGTTATTTCCATTGTTCTTCACGTGGACTGGACATACATGGTGCAGCTATAGCTATAGTCCACACAGCACACTGAAGCAATCAAGCCACATCTCAGGATGATGAAAGGAGAGGCTACTTGTGCTTCTCATGTGCCTCCCTCCTTTGCTGGGCAATGGACTCGAACAGGCCCCAGTCGAAGCAGCGGAGAACAGCTTCCCTCCCGAGGAACCCTTCCTCATCTCTCGCGAGCACGTACAGCAGTATCCACTCCCCCTTGCTCGCGATCCTGAATGGACACCAGCATGCAGAGATGAAGCAAACATTCAGAGAACGCCAAACGGTTAGCTTCAGGATATCGCTAAATAACACATGCATCGTTTGCTGCATGCAAGCGTTCAGTGGCTCTCACCTCTCAAGCAAGTGGAACGCCTCCCTTTGGCCTTCAGTGGCTTGTCCGGCGCCGTGCGGGCGTTCTTGCTGAAGATGCTCTCGAAATTGACAGGCATGAACCTTTCATATATAGTTTCAGAAATTAAAGCTAGTGGAAATGTCACCGTGTAACTACAAGTCTACAACTTCAGATGATTATGCTGTCCGAAGTCAGAAGCAGCGTGCAATGTATGGTTACCTTCCCTCGGTGTCGTAATTCGAGGTATCGCTGCCGTGCTTAGCACCGTGGATGTTTTTTTATGTGTATGGGGAACAAGACAGATGGTATCCATCTCTGCGCGATCGATTAAAATAATTAAATGCAGAAACACATATAGATCATGGACAATTCCAAGTCTATACTTCTCTCGTGTCAAATAAAAAGTTTCTTTCGGACTTACAGGCAGAGGTTGGTAACTCAGACCAACGTTTATGGCTATCGCCAAGACGAACGAAACAAACGCGTTGAAGCCCAATGCCCGTTGTCCTGGAATCTGTACACCGTTTCATCAAACATTTTGTTTTTTGTACCCCTCAAAAAACACATCAGCTGCATATGTTTTGTACTACGTACCTCCGTAAGTTTCCCATGGATAAACGATGCCATCACCATCCAGGTCGAAGAAGGCCACGTGCTGCTGCAGCACGCTCATCTGCCGGTGGTCACGCCCCTCGGTTCCTTCACGATGGTACACGTCAGGCGCAACCAGAGCTCGGGCCAAATCAGCGATCAGATTTGTCAGAATCGTCGTTGTTCCGTTGTTCAGGATTAGATGGACAGGCAAAGGTTGTAACCGAGGCAAATATACTACTCACAGGGCTTTGGAATCCGCGACTCCAAGTCTGCTCGGACCGGCCGTTCGGACGTCACCGGCGCCTCCGCCGCCAGGGACGACATGGCCTCGGTTGGCGCTGCCTTGGTAGCCTCCTCCGCCATAGCGATCTCTCAAATTCTCGATCTGCTGATAAGCTCGATGCGTGCTTGTGGTGTAACCTACGAGGAAATTCTCTATTTGCAAACTGCAACCGCTGTTGCCCCTGTTCTTATACGCGAGGAGAGCAGCATGGACGGTGCAGCGTGCAGGCTTTGCAGCACGCGATGAGCCAGTGTGTCTGTGGCGAACAAGCAGATTGTGTTAATAAAAGATAAAAGTCTAATTTTTATAATAACTATTTTATAACATAAACGATAAATTTAAATATTATAAAATTAAAAATTAAAAGTGAGACAACGAACTTCTACATAAAGATTTCCACAAAATCTAGAAAGCGCGCACGTTCTCCAACGCAGCCGCAAAGCATGTGAGCTGCCGTACGTCGCTAGTTCTGTGACTACGTACGTACACCTGGAGCTAAGCCAGCCGGCCTAGCGATACGTGTTCTCTTCTGTGTTTCGTCGATGATCAGCCGGGGGAGACGCATCAGATTGGATGGACATATGTGCACGTGTCACGTCGTTGTCGGAACGCGACGAGAAACGGTACCCGTCTCTACCACTACCGGTGCCGCATTATAGCATCGATGATGCTATGATCCGGGACCGCACGAAGCTATCCGGCTCGCGTCGCGACGTGCCCGATACGAAAGCCACAGGAACCGTCGCGTGCTTGATGCGGAAAGCACCGGAGAAACGTGCTTTGCTTTTGGATCGCGATACAACGAGCGGGCTCGCGCACCGCGACAAACCTATATAGGCTACTACGGGTGGAGAAAAGCCTCTGCGGCGTAGCCGTGCAGCGAACGGCTCACGGGCTCGGGTGGGAGCGGCGGCGAGGCTCCCTGAGCTGCTGAGATTTGCCCACAAGTAAGCACGCGCATTGCCGTGGATGAGTGAGGCACGCTGTCGCTGACGCCGCGCGCCTCCTCCTCTCCCCTCAGACCTAACGAGCCGACGGATAACGAGGTGTAGGCGTTGGCGCGACGATCTGCATCGCGCGAGATCGAGGACGCGGGTTCTGGCGTTAGCCGCGTCACGCCCGCGCCAAAGCTGCCCGGCTTCACGTTTTTTCCGTCTCTTTGCTTGCCTCCTTGCACGGAGAGAGCGATTTTTTTTTTGGAGAGGATATAACTAGGACGCGTACCACCATACACGTGCACGGATAACGTGCAGTTCCACGGAACATGTACGTGTATATCCTTCTACCTAATAAGGACCAATTAAAGATGAACCCTACAAATTGAAAAAACCTCTAGTGAGGCAACACGAAATTCACTCCCATGGAGTCGAACTCGTGCCGGCTGGTTCATAAGCCAGTCCTAAGGTGTGGAGAGAGATGGAAAAAGACGCGATGTGTTGTGGCTTGGCCCAAACCGAGTGCGAGCGTTAGGAAGGAGAAACTGGGCTGTAAATTCAGTTTTGGCAGCTAATGAGCTTGGTGTTTTCATGGCCCATGCGCTCCGGGTGAATAGGATTGTAGAAGACTAAGATGGTACCCTGTTCCAACAATACAATCTTGGTGCCTGGGCATCAGCCTGATACCCATATAACACGTCCATACCGTTGGACCATGATATCGTTTTCTAGTACTTCTGAAATAGATACGAATGGCATCATTACCAAACGTACTAGATTCACGCAAAACGCCTCAATCCCCATGGGAATGTATGAATAGAAAAAAATAAATTTCTAAGAACTAGTAACATACTTATATTGGCTCTATACCATAGAGAATGGGTGGCAACCCTTACGACTAGGATGGGCTAGGAGTAAGGCTGGATAAAAAGGATGAAGCTCGTAGCTTTATCAAGGTTGACTCGATTGTCTTGTAGTCTTTAAGTCAAGCTGAACTGGGCTTTTAGCTTGTGAGCTCGAGCTTCTCGTTAGCATAAAAGACCACTACGTAGGACTTTGTAACGTCTATTTTTTGCCCTGTAGAAAAAAAATATTTTAAATAAAAACATATTTGTGAAATTTAGCTCTTATACTAATTCTCGAAGTTTGTGTCATGTATGGATTTCAATTTTCTCTCATTTCAACCCAAGATTCCTCTCCCAAAAATTCCTTATATTTTCTAAATTTTGAAAAATCAAATTTGTTTTCAAATTCAAATTCAACTTCCTTATTAAATATTATCTCAAAAATTATCAAAAATTACTATTTTCTTAGCCCACCTCTATCTCTTTCTCTCCTCCCGACCTACACGATCGCTTCCTCTCTCCACACAAGAGTGGCCTAGCCATAGCCTAGGAGGCCACCATGTCCCGGCCCAACTTTCTAGCCCAGCTCACCTCTCTCCCTACACGACGACTCTGCCTGTGAATCTCTACCTCATCCTGTTGTCTTCCTCCCTCTGCCCTTTTCTCTCTGCTGAACTCTCTTGCTCTCTCTCGACCTTCTCCTAGTGAGGCCATACCCTGCCCATACCATAGTGTCTCAGGCGACGAGATATTTATATCTAGCTTGCTGTGGAAGTCAAAGCCGCACAGGTTTGTCCCTCGGACCATCAGTCATGTCTGTCTCCACCGCTGATGAAGGCCATAGCAACGTCGACACACCGCGGACATCACTAAGCTCATGAGTCTTTCTTGACTCATCCTATCACCTTCTTGCCTGCCTCCTCCTTTCTCCCTCTGCATCGGTGCATGACACCATCCACAATGTGTGCCGTGGCCACCCGAGCTCCTCGTTGTGTCACGTTAGCTAGCCATACCATGCTAGCCACTCGTGCAACCACCTCAATGTAGCAGCGTCTAGCACTGCTCTGCCATTATAAATAGTGGATGAGCCCCGTGGATAGCTCCCCCACCTCTAGCCACTCTCTTTCTTTCTCGCAGCCCTTGCTCTCTTCTAATCCATACCATTCTACCACCTTCGGCTTCCAAACAACCAAGTCACCACTGCCGTTGAGCTCCTTACTTCCACGTGACCCTGTTTTACTCCTAATCGACGCTCAATAACCATCATTGCCATTTTCCCCGAATCGGCTCCGCCACCGTTCACCATTGCCGTCTTTCTAAAGCCCATCGCCATCCAAGGTAGGAGTCTCTTCTTTCCCTTCTTCTCGCATCAACCCACGACCATCCCAAACTCTTTCACCGCTAGGATGGTTGCTGGTGACAACCTAACCACCAAGGCTACCATCACTGTGGAAACCTCACCATATACCATCGTCACTAGTAACCACTCCTCCCATTTGAGCCGTTCAACAAGCTTGCCACCCTCCATTTGTTCTTCCACCGTCCTTCGCTCCCATTTCATTGTCATTTGTCGAATCAATCTCGGCTGCTGCCAACCATCCATCGGTATTGGGGTCAAGCCAAGAGGTCCACGCTAATATGTTGTGACCACATGGTAGGCCATCCCTCGTGCATAATGGCACAATCCGCCCAAGCTAGAGCCATTGGGCAGGCCTAAACGGCCTAATAGCCTAATAGGCCATGAACCATAGCCCTTTCTCCCTCTCACCCATCAAACCCAGCATCCTCACAACCCTTAGTTCAATAACCCATTTAACTCATTCAAAATAAATCTAGCCTCGATCCGATAACCCATTTAACTCAGTCAAAATAATTCTATTTTATCTTCCTCAATCAAACCAACCCAATTGTATCCTCTATTCTTTTTTTTCAAAATTCTTTTTAATACTTTTATAGTATCAAAAATAGTTTAAAATTCAAAAATATATAACTTTTTAGTTGTCACTCGATTTGAGTCCATTCAACTGTTAAAATTTTTCTAAAAATAAAATTTACACGGTTGTATAATTAGTTAACCTCAAACAATCAATTATAAATGAGTACAGATTATTGCTAGTTAAACTCAAACAATCAATTATTTTATTTCATGGAATAGCAATGCCGATTTCGCGCCCTTTGGACGGCGCGTCGGGGCGGTATCTCTTCCACGGCTTGTAGTCCTTCTTCTCAAGCATCTTCTCCACCTCCTCGAACTGCAGGCCCTTGGTCTCCGGTACGGTGAAGAAGACGACGACGAGCGTGAACAAGGAGACGGCGCAGAAGAGGAAGAAGGTGGCCGACGTGCCGAGCGCCTTGGTGAGGCTCAGGAACGTCTGTGTGACGATGAGGTTGGACAACCAGTTGGCCACCGCGGCGATGCCGCCGCAGACGCCCCTGAACCGCAGCGGGTAGATCTCCGAGTTGACGATCCACGGCACGGTGCCCATTCCAGGGGAGTAGGAGACGATGTACGCGCCGAGCGCCACCAGCGCCAACCAGCCGAAGTTGTTGGGGCACCCTTCCGTGTAGAATTCCCGGTTGTCGGCGTGGCAGGTCCGCCGCGACGCCTCGCTCACCGCCAGGCACGCTCCGGGAAGAAGCTGCTCGTCCAAAAGCTCACACCTCAGATCAATGGCGATTCCGGCAAGATTAGCAAGATCAAGAATGAAGCCATGGGAATCATTACCTTGTTTCCTTCGTGGGCGCAGAAGCCGCAGGTGGACTCGGCCTTGAGGCAGTTCATGCAGTTCCAGCTGGCGCGCGGGCTGTACTCCTGGCACGTCTGCGTCTGGTTGGCGAACAGCCGCGTCTCCAGGTCGTTGACGGGCGGCGCGTGGTGCGCGGCGCCGAGGAACGTGCCGCCGAGCACGGCGAGCCACACGACAATACCGACCAGGCTGATGAGCATCAGGCGACGGCGGCCGGCCCTGTCCACGAAGAACATGCTGACGATCGAGCCGATGGCGTTGAGGCCCGAGGTGATGAGGGACAGCGCCATGGCTGTGTTGTTCGACGCGAAGCCGGCCAGCTGGACGATCGTCGGGCTGTAGTACATGACGGTGTTGATGCCGACGAACTGCTGGGCGACCTGCGCAATGACGCCGGCCATGAGCCCCCGGCGGACGACCTTGCTTCCCAGTGCCTTCTTCAGTTTGCCAACCAGACCCTGATCGCCGCCAATGGAGCCCTCAAGTTGTATCTCCTCTTCAATTGATCGGCGCAACGCATCAATCTCATGTTCAACCTCACCCGCGGGGTAAATCTTTCTTAAGATCGATGCAGCCTCTTCTTTCCTATTCTGTGCAGAATTTAGTAATTTCCAGCACAATTTTTCTTAGTTTAACAGTGCCAATTTTGCTACAAAATGTACTTATGAATCGTGGATATGTAACAATGTGTTGCACTTGTACATCCATTTTTCTTTTTAAAAGAGACATTTGTACAAAAGTACTAACCTGCCTATATAGCCACCTTGGTGATTCAGGCAGCATGAACATTAGTATGAATTGAACCAGAGCAGGAACTCCTGCAATGCCAAGCATCCACCTCCAGGTTCCCGTGACCTGACAGAAGATATTTGAGATATCATTACTGCTGCTTGATAAAAACTGAACAGCAGGAAATTTCAGTGTACGAGTACCTTAGTGAAGGCCAGATTAATGAGGTATGCCATGAACTGCCCTCCAGTGATGAGAAGACCGTTTGTGCTCACAAGCGCACCTCTGATTCTAGCAGGCGATGCTTCAGAAATGTACAGAGGTGCAGTCATGGAAGCCATTCCAACCCCAAGACCAACAAAGATCCTCCCAACAATGATAACTACCGGCGTTGGGGCAAGGGCCATGATCAAGGCACCTGCGAGGAACAGGGCATCGGCGATTAAGATGGAAGGCTTCCTTCCAAACTTGTCGTTCATCCAGCCACCAAATCCAGCTCCAACTATGGCTCCAGCTACCGCCATACTCACTATCGTTTCCTGTATTTCAAATCAGGACAAACATACCATCAGATTTTATCAACATGGAATGCTGTTTTCTGAAGGAAATTAGTACTACGGAAACTGAAGAGTTAAACCAGAGTGAGAATCAGGAGAAGCCAAACGTACCCTAAGTAAGGTGCTCTTTTCGACCGCAGTAAAATCATCTCGAATATACAGTAGTGCTCCAGATATGACACCTAGAAGCAGTAGATGAATTAAAAAGAATAGAAATTTGTCATCTAAGTTGTGTTTCAAAAGTACAGCTAAATATTGGAAACATAGACATAATTATGGTACCTAAAATGTAAATAAATAGATAATTCAAATGAAAATATTAGCAAAACTTGAACTTTGATAAAATTCAGTAAATTAATTTTGTCATAGCCTGTGTAATGTATCAGTACCTGTATCATATCCAAAAAGAAGACCGCCGATGCCTGCAGAGAGAACAAGCCGAAGAATGTAAGGCTGGGTCCAGGTCAGCCGCAGACATTCCTTAAATTCAGCCTTATCAGCTACAGTTGCACCCCCTTCCATTGCATTCAAGGGTTTTTGCGCACCCAACGTAGGTTCAGATTAGATTGGTCACGCACCATGCCCCTGAGTGAAACAGAATTTGTTCTTCGTTATTAGACAGATAATTAAGATACATAATTAAATAAAGCTTTGGTAATGTAGGACCTATCAATCGCAACGACGAAGAAGTCTTACAAATTGAGAACTTCAGCAAACGTCTTATAAATTAAGAACTTCAGCAAACTGTTTATTCTGTTCAGTAAGCAAAGGTTTCATAATACAAATGATGGTTCACTAAAACAAACACCATATGATTGTTACTTGTTTGCATCACATCATATAAAATTGCCAGCAGCATTGATCGATTGGAAAATCAGGGAAAATAGACATGAATCTCGATACGCGCGATGTAGGAAAAAAGAGAGAGACTGATCCAAGAGAAGGACAGAAAAATCTCTTTAAAATACGCCTTTCCAGTACCTTCAGGACAGAAGACACATGCTGTTTTCTCGATAAAAGTCCTTTCTTTTGTAGGATGGCGAAACCAGCATTAAAACGGAAGGACAACCTTAAAACCACAATCCCTAAACGTCTCGACACTCGAAAATCGTGTGTCTTATCTCAAGGGCAAACGAGGATAACTCTCACCCTGCCCCGCGCCAAATATAAACGAAATCTCAACGACAAGATCTACAGAAGAAACCAACGCAACCGACTCTGCTCCCATACACACTAATCTCGCGCTAAAAAAAGAATCTTTTCACCGGAAACAAGCCGCAAATCCGAGAAGCCCCGAGAATTCCCAACCTTGCGATCCAAGGACGACGCGAGGAAGAAGAAGAAGAACGGGCAATGCCAGCCGCGGTCCCGGGCAGGCCGGGCCGTCCGATCGAGACGCGCGCGGGGGGCGGGCTATCGTTCCCTCGCGGAATCTCCCAAACGGCTCGATCCCTTTGACTCGCCGGATTCTTGATCCTCCTGCCCGTGCGGGTGCGGCCTTCTTGACCGTGAGGCGCCGCGCGTGTGGGCTGCGGGAGCGGAGGAGCTGGCTCGTAGTCTAGCACACGTACTTACGTCCAAGTTGTGATGTCCCTTGGGTTGGGTTTAGGAAGACTGTTAGTAAAAGTCTTCGTGTGATGTCAGTTTGGCCCTTTGACATTTTGTCTCCAACAACAGTGTTGAAGAGCGAAGCTGGTGCATATGCTTCCCGACTTCCCGTGGCGCAGGTGTCACTTTGAACCTACCTTCAGTTAGAGAGCTAAAAATGCGCCAGCCAGGAAACGAACCCGGGTCTTTACTGTGGTAGGGTATTATTCTACCACTAGACCAGACCACTGGCGCCAATTACCACAGTCTTCCCAATTACCACGTTTGATTTTACTGCTCAACGCGAGCAAAGAATTCTTTAATCCTATCTAAAAAAAGGTGTATGCCATCGCGTTAAGCGTAACCTCAAAACCAGCGTACGCCGCAGCCACTCTAGTATCAAATAAACAGGATGTAGCTTTGATAGTTCGATGCCTACCAAAGATCGCCGGCTCGCAAACATGACAATTTTTATTGACGTATGGAAGTGTGACTAAGAACCAAACAAAACATACAACTAGCAAGGTTTATCGTGTGCACTCCATAGGCCCACCCAAGAGTATGTTTCAGAGTGGCCTATCAGCTATGCCACACAAGCAGCAACTGAGTATAAGAACACCTGATACGAATTTTCAGTTTAATCCGCATCGGAGGACAAAAATGCTCGCTTCTGATTGTCCGCCCTTCCCATGTGCTGTCCAAACAGGATTAGTTTGCCTGCATCTCAGCGGTAGATTTGTGAATAGGAACAATATCATTCAGCTAGGCTTGCAATCGGAGAGTACACACGGCGGTATATTTTTGCAATGACAGCATATCTGATTGGCTGATGCGCAATTAATTGAATATATCATTTTATGTCAATTGATGAATAAAAACATGATATACTACAAAATATTGTGCCTAAACCCACAAAACAGAGTATTGGCACCGAAGGCAATTAGAACAAGGCCCTGCAAGCTTTGCAAGCTCTCGCCGGTACCACCATGTAAAGATGAAACGCAACCACTGTTGCAGGTGACTTCCTTCTGTTATCTTTAGTCCGATGATAGAATAATCATGGAACTGCATTGGCCATCCTTATGTGATCCCAGACTTACAAACCGGGCATAGTTTCTTTCTTCTCAGCCATTCGTCTATGCACTGCAGAGTGCAAACAGATGACATCAGAAATGCAACAGAATTCAGCAAATATCAATGACATCTAAAAATCACATTGTATACTTTTTTATGGAACACGTGAAAGCATGGCAAACGGCGGATCGTATCTCCAATAGAAGGATTTTCAAGGCAAACTGCACACGGCTCTTCAATGTTATTTGACTGTCCAAAGCAGAAAACCCACACTTGTTAGGACTATCAAAGCAAAAATCAGTAAACAAACAGTATGTTGCGAGTTCTATTGAAATATTTTACCTGGACTACTGACTGAGGCAAATTATTGATCTGACTTTCTGAAGCACCAGCATGCTGGTGGTTATTTTCATCTAATGCAAGCAGTGCATCATAATCATTTCTGCAAGGAAAGCTCCTTTAGTAAACGATCAAACTTTGCAATAAAATAAAAGCCGTTTAGAATCAGTAAAATGGTATCACGGTGTATACTTCCCTATCCATACCGTATACTAGCTCTACTACTTTTTCACATGCAGAGAAGAAATTAGAAAGTAACCCAGCAAAAAGGCAAATAAAAGATTAAATCAAAGATATATTCAAGTTGAGTGATAACTTGTATGAACCACTTATGCAATTCAGTGAAGCTGCTAAACTGAAGCACAGCAGGTAAAGCAGTGGAAGCAACAACAGGAGAAAGTGACTTACAAATCAATATTGGGTTGAATATGTGCAGCAGGATATATGGAAAGAACTCTCTGCAAAAATGCCAGCTAGAAGCTGTTAATTATCTTTCAGAATCATTTCAATAAAACAATCACCAATTGTGAATGTGATGAAAGGCTTTACTCAATTTGAAGCAATACTACACAACAAAGTACAAAGGGCAGCTGCTCAACCATACATCTAACCATTTACCTAACACAAAAGGAGTCTTGTTTCCTTTGTAAAGAACAGAGGGGATCAAATACTACAAAGAGATGAAAAGCAACCAGCTTGATAAAATATGTAATTTAAAGAATCTATTGAAAAGCTCAAACAGAACTAAAGTACAAATCGTCGGTTCAAATCAGTGTTAGTTTAATGCCATAGAAGAAATACTTTGTTGACTATAGAAGGACAATGCATGTCTAATACAAATAAAAAACATAGAACAAACTTCATAGCAACTTTATCCTATTTGGCAAATTTTACAATAGGTTACGAACTAGCGTTCAGCTTATACTGTAATATGCACATGACATGGAAGCAGGATAAACAACAATCGTCTTTAAAAGCAAAATATTTTTCCTGTTCAGAAGTGTCTAGTTTTCTAAGTAAAAAAACTGTTACAGGCAAGAGAGAGAAATACCAGTCCCAAAGTTATTAGGGTAGTATACCTGGTAAATTGTTCTTCTGTCATATCCAGCCCTACTAACATGCTGGGAAGCACTTGAACACAATACCCGTGTACCTCTCTAACAAAAAAGGAACAAGAGAATGAGAAAACATATCAGTGACAGCAGATTAGTGTACTACAGATAGACAACACAAGCAAGGGACTGTCACAAAACAGAGCCCATCATTTGGATCAACCAGAAGAAAAGGCTGCCTCGTTATGGACAGCATGAACCTGTCATGTTAACATGTGCAAACTGAAGGAGTCCTGTAATTTCATTTTCGGCAACTATGATATCACATAGTAGTAACAGCAGTGTGCTATAGAAGGCTAACAAAGGTGCAAATGGCATACAACCAAGGAATGGAGCAACAACCATGAGACCCCACCCTCACTCACAAAGGCATGCCGTGGATATGGAGAAAGTAAAGATGAACATCAAGTTAGGTGCACTTACTGTAGTGTTTTGGAACCGCCTAACAGTTCTAGATGTCTGCTGTGCATTCTCTTCATGTTGAAGTGACATTGCTATGATTGCATCAATCTGCTTTATTAAATAAAATATCACTGTACAGCTCGCAAAAGTATTGAGAGAGAAACTCAGGATACCTCTTCTGTAGGAACAACATGAGGAGTTTCGTTGTAAAGCTGCTCCTGAAGTTGGAGAGCCAATAACTCATCAGACTCCAACTGTTCTCTTATGTTAGGATCTACTGAGATTCGATTGCTGCAGCCAATCCTACTCGAAGTAGGTCTAACTTCAGGAGAGCATATGCCACCAATATCTATTACAGGAATATGATGACGGCAAGTGGTACGATTTCTAGCAGCTGTTGAGTCTGATGATGCAACTCTAGGTTGATCAACAGGACTAGAGCTTTCACCAGGTTGGTAAGAACTTGGGATGTGCTTCCTCTTTATACCACTGATCCTTATTGTTTTATTAACAAAACTTGCAGTCTGCAATGTGGTTGCTCCATCGATTGAGTTATTGTTGTTTCCTCCATCAATTGAGTTATGGTTGTGTCCTGCTGCAGACGCACGATCCAGATTAGACTGTTCAGAAGATCCAGGTTCTCTTCCACAAGTACTTGGCATCTTACCTGATAGTGGCATGGGTAATCTACTTGTATTATTTTGTGTTGTTCTCCAACCTTGCTCAGAACGTATACCAGTATGGTCATTGTTTGCAACAGAAGAAGAATCTCTCATGGATCTTGGACAAACCCTAACAATAGTGGAAGTGCAGTTAAAGGCTATAGACATGCAATAAATCTAAACATTGCAACAGATTAATTATGCATTTTTGTCGGTCCAACAATCAAGTGAAACTAGTTAAGTACTCATATCATTTTAATGGAAGGTATTTTGCTGAAAAAAGGTAGATCTGTAAAAAGAACTAATGTTTCCTGCTCACAGGTTTCAAAAGTTCACAAACTGCAACCACATGCACCACAATTTTGTAAACTTGAATTCAACCAATGACAAACTTCTATAAAACCCAGAATTCACCCTATCGTGAATTAACAATTCTTTTAAACAAAAACCATTTCCTCAATATCTTGTACTCATATTGATACACTATCCTAGATATAACATGAAATGAACTGTCAGCAGCCGTATTGATAAAAAAAGAGGTACGACATACCTCCTCATATAAGCCTCTCCAGACTGCTTAGCACCCACGACATCATGGGAAATTTCTTTTCCCTTATTGTTACTACCTTCAGAAAAAATATTGACGTTCACTTGATTTGTAGCCAGGGAAATTACAGCCTCCCCAGCTCTGGCTACTGACAGCTTCCTCCCTGACCTTTTCTCCACATCAATTGCAGTATTTCCTTGCCTTCTTATTGTAGGTGAATTATCAGTAAGATCTATCGCATTTCCCTTCTCAAAAGCATCAACCTGGTTATCTGAATAGTGTAATAGTCCATTTGTAGAGGACATTTCTCGCTTTTCATCAACTTTCAGATTTCTTTTGGCAATGTTGGAGGGAGAAATACAACCATTCCGCACCAGCTTTCTTTGGCCGACATGCCTTTGAGGAACAATTCTCAGTGCAGAGCTTGAAGGTCCTGCTGTGCCCTTGTCAGTGATCTCTTCCCCTCTGTCCTCTCTGGGACTTGAGTCACTCGATACTGGACAAACATCAGCACCTACTACTTCCTTCAGCTTATTCAAGGTAACAGTCCCCATTCTGTTTCGTGGTTTTCCCACCGTGGTAGTAGGAATACCTGATCCTACAGTGAGAAAGTCAGCATTGCAGCGATTTGCATCTTGTGGACTAATCTCCCCTTTTCTGATGATTTGGCAACTACGGCTCATCCCCCCAGTGTCCATGTAATTTATATTGTTTGAAATGTTCCTGCTCTGATCCAAACCAAGTTTTTCAGGCCCCTTTTCATTCTCAACAGATGTCCCTATTATCCTACCTGATTTTAGCGAGGACAATCTTGCTTCAGGATTTTCTGCTACTGGCAGTAATCGTGCCAACTCAGCTTGTTTAAAAATATCTCCAGCATCTAAAGGTGCAGGCGGCACATTACTTGCATTGCCTCTACTTGATTGATCCTGGATGGACTTATTTGTGAACTTAAATTTAATTCTTCGGGGTGGTAAAGCTGCTTTTGCAATACCTTTCCTAGAAGCTGGGCTAGATACAGGGCATGCTGACTGCTGTATTCGGTCAGGAGTGTCAGGTACCTCAAAAATGTGATCAGGGTTTATGTCAACCATATTATCCCGCCGAAATTATTCTAGTTACAGATAGCTTGCCTCCTCCTTCAAATGTCAATTTATGATTAAAATTCTCCAGTGCTTCCTACAACATATAGAGAAATATTATGAAAAGAGCTGCCTTAGAGCAAGAACCAGTACGTATTAGTTTAAAAACAATAAAATAAACTTGGCAAGAAAATATAATCTAGGGGTTACAGTATAAAAAATGAGAAAAAGGGAAATGTTTCTATGGTACTATGAAGTAGCTGCTTGGCATCAGAACCAGCGAGATGATGGCCAGCATGGAGCTGGAATCCTTAATCTGGTTGCAAGGTACTCTGTAAAGGAATGAAATCATGAACTATAAGTAGGTCTGGACCATTTTCACTGGAAAGATGCTTCCAAATATATTGTCAAAGAAAGAAACACAGAAGTAAAGAACAAACTGGATTGGATAAGGTGAATACTTTCTTCAAAAAGAATGACTCCTTGAATACTCGATACAGGCATTTAGAGATGATTCAAGTCAAATAATAATTATTAATTAGTAACTATTTTTCGTGAATGCCATTGCTTACCAGAGTTGATTCAAAACAGCACACATGAACTAAAGATGATATATTTTGTGTTTGTAAATTATAAGAAAATCAGTACTTATGATGTATAACTACTATCAAGAATGGTTCAACTCAGCACAGAGAAAAGTCAAAATGAACTACAAAACGGCAGGATAATGATATGCTCCCCTCTAAAATACAAATACAGCATCAATATTTCACCCATCTGAACATCAATAGCAGTGTAAATGGTTGGTCTAACATTCAACTAACCAACAACCAATAACAAAACCTTTCAGTCCCAATTAAATTGAGATAGGCTAAAGTTAAAACCTAACAAGAGCCTCAAATCACAAGTATATTGCTTTCCAAGCACTACTATTCAAGTATATTTTTTTAGGTATATCTTAATACTTATTACCTCTTCTCATGTTAATTTCAGTATTCCTTTACCTCTCCTTACATTATTAACAATTTTATACTGCACCTCAGCTCTTAACAATTTTACAATTTTATACGGTCTAACATCGAATTAACAAATTTTATACTGCACCTCAGCTCTTATCTATGGGGAAATCTTAAGGTGGGGCGTATAGCAATTTTTTTTTGGAAAATAAGCCGCTATTAGAACATGCAAATCAAATCCGCAAGTGATGTGATGGATTGGGGTGTTTCGTTAAAGAAGATACGTATTTGATTGCGCACGGCAAAGAACAACACCGCTCTTGGAACAACCGATCAAAACTACCAACAAAAACAAATCGCCCTGGATGGATCCCCCTTCCGCTCCAATAGCAACATCAGTGGAGGGGCCGAGTGCCTCCATGCCTATCGAGGTGGCTCTGCTCCAGCGGAAGGGGAGCATGGCAAGCGAGATTGGATAGGAAATCCTCAAATCTGACGACCCTAGGGCAAGAGGAGAGCGAGCGATGCCGCAACAACTCCCCCGAAGAACTGCCCCCCCCCCCCCCACAACACCCGAAAAAAAATTGAAACCGCAGTACAGCACCACACCTGAGGGGAGCACGATCTGGAGACGACGGCGGGTTTGCGGAGGAGGATGGATGGCGGCGGTCGAGATCGCCTCAAGCTCCTTGCATCTCTCTCGCTCGCTCGGATTTCACCTCTCTCTCTGCTTTTCCCCGTCTTTTTTCTCCTTTCCGGTTCGAAATTATCTATGCCCTGTCCCCCTGGATCTGTCGCCTGCTTCCAAATTCCGATTGCGAATTCGCCCTCGCCTCCCTGCCGCGCCGCTTGAGGCAATCGATGGGCTCCGGTCTCTCTGGTGATTCCGGTTGCGACACGGTGGTGGTTTTGATGGGAGGAGCAAAAGGAGAAGAGATGGGCCGCAGAGAGAGTTTAGGCCGTCGGCCGTAGTCCGTGGGCCGTTGCCAAGAGCCCTAGACACAGTCAATCCAGACGATTTCGTTTTTTTTCCTTTCTCATAAATAATCGCATCAGAACGGTCGCCACCAAGGTTCCTCGCAAAAAGGAAAAAAATAGTTTAATTCCGGATGTGCTTGCTCAAATTTAAAGCATATTCACCATCTTATCATCATTAACGTTCAGTCTGCCAGACTATGAACAGGAACCAGTAGATAAACAGAGAGTAACACATGTTACATGTATGTGGAAGTGATCAAGTGAACAGTCAGTGTAACCTAAGATCCAGGATTGCATTGGACAATGCAGAAATGCATAAACATATTTTTTTAGATAATGGATTAAATAAGCCGGCCTCTACACCCTAAATGGACGTACACAGCCAAAGTAATGTATATGGACAGATCGGCAATATAACCAGCGAGCAGTATCTTTTCACAATTATTTGCAAGCACGAAAGCAGGCCCAAAAATCCAGAAGAACTTCTGCGTCTTCATGTACATAAAATGAAATTGGCTTCACAGTCTAATTCTTACACATATTCTGACAAGGTGGACAACAAACAAGGACTTGGCATACTCAAATTTTGAAATGCTTAAATGCAGAGAAACAAGCTCATGCAGAAGATTTCTTCAGTGCTCTATCCAGCCTGACATTGAAGGGGGTTGAGTGCCAGTTTACCCTTTTGTCCTGCAGCAACCCACTCAAAAATCTGAGGAAATATATGACTTCAGTGTTGAATGCATCTCTCGGTATTTGCTCGTCGTATTGGGGATTCCATTGGTTCCTGAATCTGATCTAGAAGAACAGTTTGCATTCTCTTGCTTGGTGCTACTCCAGTAACTTCACACCGTACCGAAGATTGGTGCCTCTTCACGGTTATGGCTGGGAGACCTTCGTGGAGACGATGTAACTGATGATTGCTTAAGGTCATCAATTGTCAAAGCACCTAGAACAGTCCGTTCATCTCGGTTTACAGTCGAAATGTAACGGGGAGATCTACTTTGCGCCTTGTCTACTGTTGAGTTATCTGAAGAAACTAACCAAGTAGAGAGGCTCGCATCCACAGAAACTTCCCTCTTGCTAAAAGTTTCAGGGGCTGCACTTATGTTTGGCACTGAATTTACGTTCTCCTTGTCCAATTTTTTAGCTGGTGCTACTTGGGCTTTAACTTCCTTCCACTCTGACATATTCTGAACCGGATTCAGCACAGGACGGACATACTGGCTTCTGTCGCGAGGATTGTTTCTCTGAATTAGAGGGCTTTGTTCCTCTACAGAGGTACCATTGCTCTTAGGTGCAGGGCTGCTGACTTCATTATCATTCTGCTGATCCTTATACATCTGCAGTGAGAAAAGAGACTCATGAGACTCCTGCTTGCTATGTTCAGTGTGCAGTTCGTCCTCGTCTACTAAATCAATATTGCAGTCCACAAAATCATCCTCTTCTTCATCATCATCATCATCACCATAGTTGTCATCCTCACCATACTTATCTTCGCCTTCTTCGCTGTCTGAGCAATTACGGTAACGGTGATTCTCCGGGAGAAGCACATCCTTTTGCATGTGTTTTCCGTCTTCATTTTCTACCATACTGATAGGCTCTGATTGTTCCTCCTCTTGGTCAGCCGGTGTAGTATTTTCATATGCTGTAACATGCATGTCAAATGTTATTTTCTTCTTGCCACTGCTGCGGCTCTCTTGTCCACCCACCTCCCTGTGCATCATGAAAGATGGCATGTTAACAGGCACACAAGCCGAATCATAATAATTCATACAGTAATCACTTCTTTCATCTACCTGAGTTCTGGATCAGGAGTAGATACAACTGCTTCCACCACAGGCGATGAGTGTGCCACCGGGGAGAGTGGCGGTGTTACTTGCTTCTCTGGCAGCGAAGATCTTGCTGGCGATGCCTTCTGCTCCCTGCAAATAGACTAACAGTAAGAAATTCAACAGCAAATGCAAGTTACAGACATAGAAATCCGGAACCAAACGCATATGGAATTAGGGAATTAGGCAATTAACATTTGCAAGCAGGCTGCCGAGCATTAGGACATGCAGACAGCAGCAGGCGACTAAGGCATGTTTGCATGCATGTATGTCAATACTACGGTGCTTCTCTGAGGCGTTTTAGCGAACACCCGAGCTGCAATTCTCTCCCAAGCAGCCATTCTCGAGCATTTGCATAAACATTCGAGCACACGAGCATACATGGACAAACGCACAAATACGGGCAGTGGAGTTTACACGCACTTCAGCTCCTTCCTGGGGATTGCGTCAGTGACCACCGCCTCCGCAACCTCCGCCGGCAACAGAGCCTTCGCCTCCTCCTTCACCCCTACATCCACAGCCGTCGACGCCTTGACAGGCAGAGCAACCTGCGGAAGCAAATCCGAAACCCATCAGGAACGCACGGTCACCACCACCCACCAGAGCGCCCTAGCACAGGGGAGAGCACCCGAAACCAAAGAATCTCACATGGACCGTCCGCGGAGGCGGGGGTCTCGCCGGAGACTGCCTCCGCCATTCCCAGCGGCGGCGGTCGCCGAAGCAGGCGAGGAAGCAGCCCATGGATGCGGAGATGCGGTGGGTGGGGGGAGGCAGCCGGGCGGGAGGATGCGACGGACCCAGGAGGAGTGCCCTCGATTTTGAATTTTTCTGGGTATTTCGAGAAAGTATTTCACTCGTCGATTTGATTTTGTTTGTGGCGGATCCGCGGATAGCGCGGATTTGGTGAGGAATCTGACCGTTGCCATGAAGACCAGGGCCAGGGTGCGGCGCGGGGGTGGCTGGCCGCACTGATTGCTCATGGCTGATCTGATGGTTTGAATTATCGTCCGGTGGGACCTGATGTCAGTCTCTGTTTACTCAGAGTTTGTACAAACTACACCGAATGGTATACAAACAAAGTACGCAGCCAAATGCAAAAGTCTGCGATATCGTGAATTTCCGTAGCCTAAAAGCCATTCTAAGCAGTTTGAAGTATTTGTGTGTATTGAAGAATTCGTAAGATTAAATTCTATTTTCAAATTGAGGTGGTGAATCGATTTGTGTTTAAACTTTTCACATGGGTTTTACAACAATTAGGTCCCGTTTAGAGCACATGCATTTCGTAAGAACACAATTTAGTCCGCATTATTTCGAAGAAAATACCGTAGTTCAAATTAACGTAGAACTCAAAAGAAAAAAAAAATTAAAATACGGCCTGAATACGAATGGGCTGAGATAATACGTTCCCGTAGTCACGCGGATGGGCCGGTAACTGGACCCCAGATTACTGATTACTTCAGTTCTGTTTGCTCTCGTGCGTGTGTCCCCTCATCCCACCTGCCAATCTCGCCGGCCGCCGGTCGACGCCGTCGATTCCTCGGATGCCTCCAGCGTCCGCGGTGAGGTGTGGTCCAGGGGCAGCGCTCCAGGCCCGCGGCAGTGTCGTCGGCTTCGTTTGTCGCCACATGCCTTTCCTCCTCATCGCCGGCCCACCTTCGGAGGTCGGAGCAGCGCCGCCGCAGGTTCACCGACCCCGCTTCCTCTCTCTTCCCCCATCTCGTTAGTCTCTGTTCATCTCCCATCTGCCTCATTTGCAAGTTTGAGACCTATCTAGTTATAAGCCGCCGAGCCACTGTGGTACACCATCCGGTAATGTTGGTCGTCTGGGAGGCTATGGCATGGGGAAATATGTCTGCTCAGGCGGTGAATTTCTGGAAATACCATACACTAACGTAGTAGGCATCATATCTTACTAATATTATTGGTGGATTGGTCAAGGAGTAACATTAGAAGTTTTTCGGCCATCGAGTATTCATGTTATGATCCATTGAACAAACTTATATAGTTATTATTACACAGATTTAAGGGAACCACGAAGGCTGAACCATTGAAGGAAAGCTAAGGGCCAGCTGAATTCTTATCTTTTCTCTGGGGCTATATGCACTCTCCAGCATGAATTGCTGACCTCAATTCGTGGCCATGAACATAATTTGACTTTTTGCATATGAAAATCAATGCTACATAATTTGATGGTATTTATACTGCTCATTCATAACTGCATGTAGACAACTGAGTAATTTGTCCATTGGTATTGAGTACATGATTTTCTGTCTGTTTTTCTTCCTTTTATTTAGAGCTAAAAAATGCAAACTCTGCTCGATGAGGCTAGGCAGCCAGTACAAATATCTGGCATTCCTTAACACTGGACTCAACATTGTGCTGTTGCGGCGGCATTCAAAGGCCTATGCCAGGAGCCCAGGATTCAGAGAGCAAGCTTTTGTCAGAGGTATGAATCCATGCTTAATGGCTGCCGACCAAACCTTCTCAATGTCCATCATATCATCTCCACATTCATGCATTTCCCAGCCTTCTAGAGCATGCAATATTCCAGCAATGCGCCATGCGCTCATCACCCTTCTTGGCAGCCAATTCTGTTCATACAGCCAGTAGTATACACATGTCAATGTTGGTAGATTCAAGCATGGAGATGCAGTTGGTATATGACATATGGGCCCATTTTGTTTAGCTCAAAAATGTACTTGGCAGGTAATAGAAATATATTTTTTTACCTCACAGCTGTGGACATTCTGCATCGTCTCTGGGATCTTCATTGCTGGGTTACTCAAGTAAGTGCAGTCCTTGCGTGCCTTCTTAAGGGGGAACTGTGATGTGGAAATAAATATAGTTCCCTTTGGCGCCCTCATTTGTGCATCGTCTATGCTATCTCCTATCCAGATCTGTTGCCATGGGAGTATGATTGTTATCTGCTTGCATCAATGTTTCTTTCTTAGTTATATGTTTTATGCTAGCAAAGTACTCTCTCTGTTTTAAAATATAAGGCGTATCTTATTTTGTTAGAACAAGCATTTGACCAACTACTTCCTCTGCCCTTAAATGTAAGAGATTTTGGTGTCCAGATTCATCCCCAAAATCCCTTATATTTAGGAAAGGGGGGAGTATTACTCTATTAGAATATAATTTTTGTAATGCAAAATTGATGCCATTAGATTCATGTTCAAAAGTATTTTCTTATGATTATATTTTTGTGTCACATAAATGATATATTAGTAAAGCAAATGTTGGTCAAATTTTTGTCCTAATAAAACAAAATGCACCTTATATTTGGAATGGAGTTGTAATACCTACTAATTTACTTGTCATTTGATAACAGCCCCAATAGTGGTTATATAATATAGTGACACACGTATAGGAACTTGCATGATAGCATGATGCATTAACAGCTTAACTTGTTTGAATTCTTTTAACAAGGTTTACAGTTGAGGTTTTTAACAACCTACTATGCTCTACTAGGGTCTATGGTACCCCAGTACTATTTGTTCACCCAGTAATGCTTCTTGAGGAAAACTCCCTTCTATTTTGTTTCTCAGATAACTTTTACCTGAGGTGTTTCATCAATAGAGAATTTCAGATAGATAGCTCTACTCTCTGGAACTTGCAACTTGAGCATCCTGTATTCCTTCTCTTGATTCATGATTACCTTCACAAAATTATGTAGAATAGTCTGGATTATAGCAAGATTTATGACCCAAATTTTAATATATTAAGATGATTTAATTATCAAAAAACGATATACTAAATGATACTAAAATTGATCGAACACAACAAAGTGGCAGGCTGATAGATTTACCTGGACACCCCTCTCACATAAAGCTACAGCTGTTGCACAGGCCACCTTAGAATTACTTCCACAGAGAAAAACTTGTTTTGTACCCAAAGGTATGCTATTGAGAACCACTGCAGTTGCTAAGCCACTTCCATCAACAAGCCGTACCCTTAGTCTTGGATATTTTTTGATAAATAATTCGCCACTTCCATTGAGTTGTTTTGCCTGCAACAATGAAAGGAGGTTAAAGTCATGACCATCTGATTAAATGGTACACTTTAGAAGTCTGGATGAAACAAATCAGTGTTTTTTTTTGTTTTTTTCCTGAGAAATTTCTATGTGTTTGTGACCTAACATTCATGATGATTTTGGTCAAAATCTGAATAATTCTATGAAGTTGTTAGAAGTAGTCAAAATGTTGTCCTCGCATGCATTTTGCTATGTACTTGAATGTATATTTATATCAGAAGATAATATATAAAGAAAAATTTGCAATACAATTATGATCAACATGCCTGATTCAAAAGTCCTAGACTGAGCACTTTGACCCCTCTTTCATCAGCATCTAATATTGCCTTCTCAATCAAATTGTTGATGGATTTTCTTTCCCAAGACAAGCCATACTGCATGGAAAGAAATCGTTAGCAGTTTGTAAACTGTTAAGGCATAACAATCATACTGCAGGAGAATCCATTACTTGGTAGTTGTATCTTGGTAATGCCCATATTTGCATTTTGAACTTCTTCAGTTTGAGTCTCTCGACAACAAATGCTGAAGATCCATAAATCCATGCCAGTACCATTGACAACCATGCTGCAGGCCATATCATCCACATAAACCAATCTGATTCATTGCTTGGTTTAGAGGATATGGAAGCAATCCCGATACTTAGATGATACATTGATTGCAAGGTAGTCATATGTGTCAGGTGAACAAGATCTGGTGTTTCTTCTGTTCCTTTCAACGATCTCTCATACAGCTCATTACTTGAACTGTCCATAGTGTTGTAAATGTAGTCGTAGAATGGCATGAACAGTGAATAGTTTGTACGGAACTGGGTGTGATGGAGAGAGTGAAACCTGTGGAATGAAACAAAAGTGAGTATTTTTGTGTACTTCTATCCAGAATCCACTGGTCAGCTTTGTAAAGAATGCAACAAACCCCAAGTCTCATCACCTGGTGTACTGGTAATTTGTTGCACAGATTGTGAAATTGATGTTAAAATGTTATACTTACGATGGAGTATACATGAGATACTTGAGAGGAGGAAAAAATTGGAAAATCCACTTTGGCATCAGCTCAAAATTGCTGTGTCCCATGTTATTCATGAAATCGATATAAGAGATGTACAAGACAGCAGCTAGGACAGAACCACAGCCCATAAAAATTGGCGTCAATATGGAGATCGAAAATAGCAGGAAATAGGCTAAATGTTCAGCAAATGGATGGATAACAGCTGCCAATCATACGGTAAAATTACATTAGAATCAAAGGAAGCTGTGGAATTACTGCATAAATTCTGCACAACATGCTATCGGCAACACAGTAATACGAGTTGCCAACATAATGAACATCTACTGACTTATACATTTGCCCAAGTGAAGAAGGCAAATTTGAAGTAGATGGACTGGTGTAAGGAGCAATAGCATAACACCTTAGTTGAGAATTGTATATAGAGTTACAGTTCATACTTATGCTCATGGCAACAAATTATTCTCAGGAATTTAGCTGATGCCATGTAGTATAGACAAAAAATTTCCAGTGGTACTTTGATATCTTGCAGTACCCAGAGTAAATGAGATATTATAAACAATATTTTTTATTTTGATATTTTTACACTCTTTGAGCCACTGTTGGTAAAAAAACTGACAGTGAAGTAACAAAATATGATATGCACTACTAGCACAAATTGTAGGAGCAATGACAAACATGACAAAATAAGAATGGTCTTACATACGTGTAAAAGTACATGCGCTTTAACTTACTGTTAAATTCTAAAAGCAGTTACTATGAATTGCTGGCTCAGGAATAGTTTTCAGTTGTGAAAGTTGAGTGATGCATTTCATTTTTCTATGGTAAGAGCTTTGTGTGCTCTCAGCATCATGATGGCATGTGGTGCTACTTCAGTAGTGGCATATTGATGGAATGTCATTTGTTTTATTAACATCTTACCACCATCTGTATTGCACATTTACTGAAGTTGATCAAAACTGCATGCACTGTAATATTACAGGGCACTCATGCTTTGTTTTTATGTTATAGGAACTTTAAGGTGCACTGTGTCTTGTTTTGTCCATCTTTGGAGCCTTTGATGTGTGTGGTGATGCTCTCAAACTGGCACAATGCCACTTATTTAGTGTTCCTCACAGTTTTCATAATATGCAATGGGAAAAACAATTGTTACTTCTGCAAACTAGTGGTTTGTGGCAAAAGCATTAGCATCATAGACCTGGAAAAGATGTTCTAAAAACTTACCATGCTTTTCGGAAACAATCAATAAATAAGAAGATCAGTTCCATGTTCGCTGTTTCATGTTGTTATTCTTTATTCTTATGTAGAGCTCTTGAATAATAAATTTGTTCTTGAGGGATCCTTGTTTGTGTATGAGTGCATCAAGTTGTAGACTTAGAGAATAAGTTGGAGGCATCCTTGTGTTGATTCTTGTTTTTAGTGCTGTTACTTACAGGTTATGGGTTCGGTGATGATGGATGCATGGTGGTGCGAGTGGTAGCGCGAGTAGAGAAAATGGTGGTGCAGTGCCCTGTGAAACCAGTAGTAGAGGAACTCAACAGGCCCCATGTGAAGCATGAAAGTGATGACGGCTCCATCAGTTCTCCACACTGGCATGATGCGAATGTTCGGGATGGTTGCATAGGCCAGGTAGAACAGAAGCCCGTTCAAGATGATCTGATCGTCCCTGCACATAATAGCATGGATCAATCAGCATTTCAATTCACAAGAGCAGATGTGCCTGTGGTGGAGATCTTTCCCAGCAATGCAAGGATTACTTGAGCATCACATATCTGCCCGTACTCATGGCAAGTATAATAGTTGTCAATCTGACTTACCAGGACCGTTCCCGGTCCACCTGCTCGAAGTCAAGACTGCGGTCAACAATGAGGTGCTTCCTGCGAGCAGTCTGGTATCGAGACAAACTGATCCAGATCTGGTTGTGGATCATCCTCATCAGCAGAGCTGGCAGCATAACGGCATATGCTGGATCAAGGTCTCCCCACCCCTTGGTGATCACCCGGTGCGCCGTGTGCATGGCCGCAGGAGCCAGGACCAGGTACTGTGCATGGATAGAGAGTATTCTGTCAAGTACTGGGTGGTGGGAATAAAATTATATTGAAATGAATATCTTGTCTGTGAAAAGTTTTTCAGATGATTGTCATCAAGTTATCGCTGTGGGCTGGCAGTTTTTAGTGTCAATTCAATTGGATCATGAAAGCAGTTCTTGAAACATACAACAACTGTCATATTCAGAATCGGCTGGTACTTTTAATCGTTTGGCGATTGTGCAAATTTTTGGGCCAAAGAACCTGAAATGTCATTAGAGGAGATTGGGTACTCATTGGACGATGGTAGTGTCAGTATCGATCAGATCATGCAAGCAAAGAAACCTGCCATGTTTTTGAGCGAATGATTGGCACCATGGTTTACTTCCATTGTTTTCTTGAAGCACTTTGTTCTGGGTGTGGAAATGGAATATAATGTTGGACGAACAAGAAATCATATCATGGCTAAGCGAGGTAATTACCATTTGAAAGATAATCTACAGGCAGAAAATGCATGGGCACAAGAAAGACAGCTCCCAGTCTATCTATGCAACTTATACAGTGCCAATAACTTGTTATGATATGCTTGAGCATGGTCCAATTGTTGACTCTATGGAAATCAAACTTGCTGCAATCCCCAATTGACAATGCATGGAGACCTTCCATTGTTTTAGAACCCCATGTGGCTCAAATTCATGTTCAAACCCTCATTCTGGTAATGATTAGTAGTATTTCCCTGATAATATTCAACTAGTATTGATAATATTCTCGATTTCCTTGTACTAACCATTATTATGCTCATGCATTACCTTAACTGCTTAAGGAAAAACAATAGTACATGAAGAGCAAACAAGATATCCTGTATGGAAGGCCATGCTGGCAAATTCTTCGCATACCTTGAAGCCCCCCATCCATTGCCATGGCCATTCAGTCAAAGGGCCTGGCTGTGTCGCCATGGTGATGAGCAGTGTCTTTCCTCTCTCCCAAAGGTAAGCAAGCAGCTCCCTCACCTGGCTGTGCTAAACTGCTAACTGCTAAGCCCTTCAGGCATTGGTAGCATCTTATATGCATGGACTGTTACATTGCAGAAAACACCTCATGTAGGTTAGGGGATTTGAGAAGTACCCCTAGAACTTTTTGTCAGGCACCTCCTAGAAGGAGATACTTTGAGAAATACAACCCCAAAAATTGCTGGTCTTAGAATGATGTTTGGACGTATGCTATTGAAGAAAATGATTGGGAAAAGAACAAGTGAGTCAACAATGCTAGTGCACTCGGAGATTGTTGAGAGTTTGGACAAGATATGCATAATGAAAGCATTTGTGAAGCACTAATGTTATGTTTGTTTGTTATGTGCACACCTTTTGCATTCTGTTTGGATAGCTTTGCTAGGGTCAGCTCTGCTTGCATAGATCATCTTGACTTGTTAGGCCAAGAAATGCTTTAGTTTTTATGTGCTAAGATAACATGAGATGACCTACCTTGCTCCCTAGTCCATCTACTAAAAATAAATTTGCACCCTTCAATCTACAAATCATCCAAATTGATTACCCCTAGGCCCCCAAGTATTTGCAATGTCGTGCAAAAATGATTAGGCCATTTTAGGAGTTCAGGAAATTTATTTGATTCCTTGAAGAATTCAACTGTGGTCTTACCCCTTTTTCTTCCATCAAGTCTTATTTTGCAATGTTGCGTAATATAATTAGTCCTTTTCATGCCTATACATGGTGTGCAATTCATGCTTTCTGGCCGGGTGATCTCATCACACAAAACATGCCTGCTAGCTCTCCTTGCTAGTGATTAATTCTGTTAGGTGAATGTTTCCGTTCCCTATCATATCTCCATGCATGCTACTTCTTGATAATCCCTCTTGTTGAATGCAAGGGAAATAGTAGAAGAGGCGATCTGGAAAAATTAAAAACAAGGGTGTCATGTGATCTGCAATTCTTGCAATACAAACCCAGCCAGTCAAGTCAACAGGTCAGAAATTTACAGTTCATACAGTAGACGACAGTGTGAATGAAGGCTTAGAGATCAGGACAATCAATCACTTATATGAAGATGGTTAGGTCAATGTGAAGCAGCTTTGCATCCTGCTATTGTGGTAAGTGCATACATATGTCTGAAAAGATAAGAAATTAAGAATAGGAAACAACCATTGGTAATTACTTCTCAATTCTCATGAGGACCTTTCTACATGAGTTATTGATGTCAAGTGGACTTTTTTTTTCTATGTAAAAACCAGTGGATAGATAAACTTTCCACAATGCTTAGGAAGTATTGGAGTGTGTTCTTTCAGTTATGAGTCGCAACTGCCCGAGTTATATAGGTGTCTATGCTAAAATTTTGAGAAAACGTTTTAAATTCATTTAAGCTGGCCTATTTCACTCTGGAAGCCTAATGAAATGTACGCTTCATGTCTTGAGCGATACATTTTGTTTTTCTTTTTCCAGAGCACACGATAAGACAATGTTAGTGTGTGCGCCGTGTGGCAGAAGGAAAATAGAAATGCTCGCTAGGCATTGTACAGGCTGCTCCCAAGGAAAGATCAAGCCGATAAAATTGCACAAAGGCTGGTAATTACACTTGAACCTGAAGGTACCGATGCAGATGCAACCACAGTTGCAGTCATATACGTCCTATCCAAACCGAATGATAGATCTGATCTCGAATTGTGAATCTATCACTATGCATGCTTTCCACATTCCAACGCACGATTTACCACAAGTGAAAATAGCATAAAGCTCATTCTCCTTTTTCAAAAAGAAATAAAAAAAACATGCCAGATGCTTTGTCATAGACGATTCTTACTATAGTCGTCCATGATATGTGACGGTTTTTAAATAACTTGTATTGGCTTGTCCTGTAAGCCCTTTTCTATAGTAGTGTCCTCTATCTAGATGGATGTTCATCACTCATCAGATTTGTATGATCAGTCATCAGATTTGTATGCTCGATCGGTCAGCGTGCATGTATCAGCACGCTTGTGGCTGTGTTGTGGAAACAAAATTATCGGTCGTAAACTTGATTAGAATTCACTCCAATTTCTGGTATTTGTGCTCCTTCCTCTGTGCCATGGTCAGTTTGGGCACTGCGAAGCACTGGCAGTGCCTCCTGAACCGGTCCAGGCCTTTCACTCTGATCCTCAGCCGCAGCCGCTTGATCTTGTGGATGACGGCCTTGAAGCCCTTCCTAAGCTTCTTGGCTCTCGCGAATTTGATTGATCTTCTCTTGCTCCTCTTCCTCACTGTGACACAAAAGTTTCACGAGCAAATAGATCGGTCAGACAATATCAGTATCGTATAATATTATTGTTTCATAAGTAAAATGTACAGACGGTCTGTGTCATATATGTTCTAAAACTTATGAAAGTTTATTATTTAGGTCCTAAATCGTCACGTCACAACCCCTCTAGGATCCTACGTGGCATACCACACGGATGCTGACATGTCATAACACGTAGGATCCTGGAGGTGCTGTGACGATTTAGGACCGAAATAACATATTTTGATAAGTTTTAAGACCTGAATCTGTATTTTAAGAATTTACTAATCTAAGATAACACGCTACTATAAGTTTAAGGACCGTCTGTACATAAACATTGACATAGCATATTCATCAATTCTACACCGACTTACAAGTGGGGCTCACTCCTTTTCTTTTCTCTTCTTCTTCCTTTAGACGCTGAGGATGGGGTAAGAGCTCGAGTGCGACTGTCGAGGACGAGCTTGACTAATGGTAACTCGAGATGATGTCAGTGACACGAAGAGACTGAATGGAGCTTGTCATCACGCGTTGTTGAATATAGGTGGAAGGCCTCGATGATGGTGGCCTAGGCTAAGCTAGCTAGCATGGCGAAGATAGAGAAGGCAAATGCTCCTCCTCCTCCCTCACTGCCACTACCTTCTCTAGGCTAGGGCTCGTCTAGCGCTAGACTCGTCGAGCTCGAGTTTGGCGGGGATGGAGAGATCAACAGCGGTGTGGGGAGGCAAATGCACAGAGGAGGCGGTCGAGAGAGGAAGAGCGATGGCGGCATGATAAACTTGATGCCATCATCTTTCGCCACTGCCCCTCAATTCAGTCTTCATCTTCCACCGTTTGCCTCAATCCCATTGTTTCGAGCCTGATGCCGACGTCAAGGCTTTCCACCTATATCCAATAGCGCATGACAACGAGCTCCCTTCAGCCTCCTCGTGCTAGCAGGCATGCTCAAGCTTTGCTTTGGTCTCTTCGTGCCATCAACGTCATCTAGAGTTACCGTTGGTCAAGCTTGTCCTTGACAACTGCCTTCGAGCTCTTATCCTAGCCTTAGCGTCCAAAGGAAGAAGAAGAGAAAAGAAAAGGAAAGTAGTAGGCCCTACTTGTTAGTCAGTATAGAATTGGTGAATATGCTATGTCAACGTTCGTGTACGGATAGTCGAGGATGTGTCATTTAGGTCCATGAACTCTTAAAATGCAAATCTAGATCTCACAACATATCAAAATATGTTATTCTAGTTCTAAATCGCTATGGCCCCTCTAGTATGCTAAGTGTCGGCTATGTCAGCATCCGTGTGACATACCACATAGAATCCCAAAGAAGGCATGACGATTTAAGATTGAAATATTGAAATAACATACTTTCACAATGAGTTTTAGGATTTAGATGTCCGTGTAAGTTTAAAGACCGCACATATATTTTATTCTTATTTCATTTTGTCTCTTTTATTCTATTTGCAAATTGTATGTATTAACATTATTATTATTTGATTATTCGATCATTCTATGTAGCATTTTGTGGGATTTTATGCTACTAGATTTTTAGATTTTCTAAATTATTTGATTTTATAATAGCTATTTAAGATATAAATGATTAAAAAATTGATTTAGAAATATTATATGAGAAATTTTATATATATATAATTTTTATTAAGAGACGTACTGTTTAATAATCAATCATGAAAAAATGTTTCAAATGTCTCAAACTTTATAGGTGGTTGCTCGCCATAAAAAGAAAAGATAAAGTAGGTGGTTGTCCCTTACATATTAAAATGGATCAAGGATAGGCATGTGCATTTCTGTTTGCAGCTTCTAGCGGAATTATGTAGTAGGATCTATCGCCATCACCACATAAGCATTTCGGACTAACGCATATCTGTGAGCTTCTTAATAAGTTGATTTTGACCGCTATGAATGGAGAGCATAGAATTGAGTGCCTGCGACTAATTAGCTTTGGTATCTCCGTATTGGTTGTTGTTGGACACAAATAAATCGCCTTTCCTGATCTGATCCACATACGGCGCCTGAGGGTTTTCTCAAAAACGAATGCAGGAGAGCTAATTTGCAGTATCCAAGTAATACCTTGTAGTAGCTTCTTCCTGTTCTCATCATTTCCTCTGAACTTCGCGTCATCGATAACCTGCAACACAGCGAACGATACACACTCGATACTACAAGCCTGGTTTAAAGCAATCGCCACACCTTTGACACCCAATGTGGTCTGGATTTGTTACCTCTGTCATGATTTCCAGACGCTTTCTCATCCTGCTCTGGATGTAGCTCCGGGTGCACTGCACACACCAACTTTTCACGGTCAGTATAGAACCACACCATCTCCACACTCCTAGTAGGTACAAAACGCCGATCAACGTGCAATGCTGTGCCTACCTTGATGTGGTATTTCACGTAGGACTGGAAGTTGAGCAGGATCCACGCCGTCCTGGCCGCCCTCCTCCCCTTGGCGTGCCGCGCCAGTATGTCTGCAACTCCAAACACCGCGGCGAGTCAGTGTGAAAGCCTCAAAGGCGTGTACCCAACAAGCGTCGGCCCGAGCCGCGCGGTGCGCGTGGACACCGAGGCCTCGGGCTACGTACGTGCTGAGGTGGTGCGGTGGGGAATGCGTGGTGCGGAGCAAGCGGCCGTCGAGTCACGTACCGAACGACACGAAGCCACCGTTGGTGGTGAGGTGGTGCACGTGCTCCCCGCGCAGCTCCGGGGGCGGGATCGGCGACCAGCTGCACCGTGGCGCCCTGGAGAACGACGACGTGCTCCCGAGCTCCTGCAGCTCCTGCGGTTTTTCGCACGAATCTTTCAGGCTTAGGAGTTAAACCAGAGACTCAATCAACAAGGTACAGAAGGCGCCGGCCCAACCTGGAAGAACGACGACGCGATGGCCAGGTCCGTGTCGTCCCTGAAACGCATGGGGAATATGGCGTTTATCTTCACTTGCTGCAGGCCATGAATCGCATCGTTAGCGAACAAGGCTGATGCTCTGCACACGAAGCTTTGTTAACTTGCATAGGTAGGACCGTACCGTCTTGCTGACGAAGAAGGGGTCCCTTTGGTTATACACGAGCTTCATCGTGCCGGACGAGCCGAGGCTGCCCAGCATGTCCTTGAGCTCCGAGCTAAGGATGACGGATTGCAGCAACGATATCTGGTTAATAGCCTTGATGCGATCTACATAAAGAGCAATCGTTCTTACATGGAGTCCTTGTTTGTTGCAGTTGCCTTGGCTAATATTTCTGTCACTAAATATAGTAACTGAAATAGAGGCCGGGGATGTAAAACATTTTTATTATTTAAAAATAATAATAACTGAAACAGGATGTGAGGATGCTCATATACCCTTCGGTCGAGTAAGGCCAGAGAAGTTCAGTCTCAGTGTCAAAGCGTATCCTTGTTTTGGAGGCTCGATGATCTCTGCAAACTTGTGATACATTTTCCTTGTCTCTTGTAATGTGATTTCAGGCAAGCCGCTGGACGGTGAAGCCTCATAAGAAAGAGACGGTGTTGATATTGACAAGTATACATTCTCTGAATCTGTCATTGAAGCCTGAACAATTATGCAATGCAAATTGTGAGTGCCGAGATGTTTTCTGTTTGGTTTAAGAAATATATTATATGATCATTTTCCATGCACTACATTATTTGTTTCAAATTTCAAGGTAGTACATCAAAGGTGTTTGAGGCTATATTACCTGTAAATGGTATCGGATTGATCCAAACTCAAACAAGGTATGATCAACTGGCATTGGTCGTTCAGCACTGCAAATTTCAAGAGAAATACAGTTCCTGATTACATTGCATAATCATTAATCAATCCATGTATGTAATAGCGGCACAACGCAGGCAACCTTTGCACAAGTTTTCTACTTTCATCTGTCTAGAGGCTTGATTGAATTCCATTATCGAAAAAAGCTTTCCGCTTTCACGGGCAAAGAAAGAGAGGGAAAGATTAACCAACAGCAACTCACCTCTGCAATCTCGTCAGGATTTCTACCAGCGCCCGCGATCCGCTGCTGAAGAACGCCATGGAGCTAGCACTGTTACAGCAGAGGATCCATGGTTGTCTCCTTTATAGAGGGGCCTTGTCGTGGGCAAACCGGCAAAGAGAAGGAAGAAGCAGAAATGCTTCTACATCACTACACGAGGACGAGGGTCTGGTGAAAAGAACAAAATCATGGGACACCAACACCAGCAAGGGACACTGGTGACCCTCTGGTGAGAGACTTGAAAGCCTGAAGGGGACCTTTACTGTTGTTGGTAAACATCTGAAGCAATCAGCTGAGCTCAGCTACTTCAATTCCTTGCTTTGTTTCAAATGCACTCCACAATCATTGGACGCCTTTCCCCCATTCCTGTAGCTGTGAATGAATCAAACTCCATAGCTGAACAAGGAAATTCTTGAATAGCACCCAAGCACAGATGTGATTCAAATCTGCCAAGGTTTTTCTCTTTTTTTTTAAACAAAAGAGCTGCAAGTAGGTTTTTTCCCAATCAACTCAAGCAGATCTGGGGAGTAACCCTGCCTGCAAGGCTCACCTTTTTGCAAAATAAATGACCAGCTGCACCCAGCGGTAGGTGAAACGTATGAAATGACACACCGTCACACCGACAAGGAAATAGAAAGAGACGCACAAGATTATTTGAATTAAATTGCTTGCTCACGTTACAACTTACAATATGAGGAAGACATTTTCAATCAAGATATCAATAGCATCCTCCCCGCAAAAAAAAAAGAAAGAAAAAAGAAAAGAGATCAATAGCATCCTAACTCCTAACCTAAGATACAGCATCACATGGTCAATTGAACTGTGCATGATGCAATAGAATCCAGAACACATGTATGAGGAACAGCCCTGCAGCCAATTGTTGCTGCCAATTCTTCAGCCTCATTCTTTCTCTTTCTGATAACCTCATTAAGGGTATCTGGATCACTTCCTTGTGGCGGCTCCATGCTGTAAATTATCAAGGATGTGCTAGAGAGATCAGCCTCGTCCAAGGTAGATCCCCCTGCTGCGCTGATCAAATCTTCAAGGTGAACCTTGTAATTGGGCATGAAATGGCCACTGAAGTAAAAAGTCAATCCTGCAAACAGAAGTGGTGCCTAGAAAACAAGAAAAATATGTGATCAATACTCCATGAGGAATGAAATTTTACTTTCGCGGATTTACTCAGAATTTATACATACATTTTGCATTGCTCGTAGTCTTCCCATGCGAGGGCCATCAAAGGAGCCATGAACATCAGAACTGATCTCGTAGGGCTCTTCTGGGACTGGTTCTCTAGCCTCCATACAAGCTTTCAGCCCTAAATATTACACAATAACTTGCATCAAAGAAATTTCCTTGCAGAAGGTATTTTACAATGGAGCAGCCATAGTAAATGCAAGCATAATATTGACATGCTAATGAATGCTCAACTGAGCATATAAAAAGATAACTACATGTACCAAGTGACAATTTATCAAGCTATAGTCTAACTTATAAAAAACGACAAGAATGTGTTTCAAGAGCACAAGAGCAGAATCGGTTATGCCAAGTTAAGCCAAAAAATCTTCTTAAATTTCAGAGGCATTGAACTTACAGTTTATATTCAGAACCCATTTCCCAGCTAGTATGGCCATGAGAACCTTGAGTGTCCTGGCACATGCTCCACGTTCATCCGTATTAGCAATTACATGAGTCACATTCGACCTCCAGCTGTTATTTACTGTGATGCCAGTTTGGTGCTCAAACAGATCCAAGATTTCCTGTCAAGTTTCCAAGGAAGAAAGTCGAGGTTTTTGAAACAGCTACATCATGCAATAGTTTGTTGAGATTATAATCAAACAAGAGAACTAATGATCACCTTCTCCTGACTAGAGAGGGCAGATCCACATATCACCCATTCACTATTGAGAAAAGGTGAGGCAGTCCTAAGTTCATCCATTTGGATTGGAGATGGTGAATTCAGGTCATCAAGCTTTGTATCAGAAGATGATCTGGTAATCAGGAAAGGAATAAGTTTCATGTTAAGGATATTGTTAGACCGTTAGACATGTATATATAGTCCTAACCCCCTATACAACAAACGGGATTTTAGTCTCACTATCTGTACACTTCACTTCTATATGATATCAGAGCAAGATTCAGACATCCCCCACGCGCTAGCACCCTTCTCACCGGTGAGCTGACGCCTCTTCTCCGTCGTAGGCGTCTCCTCCGAGACCCTCCCCCCATCCACCACACGCTTCCCTTCCACTTCTTTCTGTGGTGTTTTTCTCCTCGACAACCTCTACCCTTCTTCGCATCAGTTTTTCATCCCCATCATCTCTTTCGCAAGAAGTCTACTCCTCGCCGCGAGCTAAACCTCCCCATGTTTTCCTCCACTGCGGGCTTACCCTTGCTCGCCACCTCCATCACGTGACAAGGAGACGGTCTTCATCCGCCTCCTAGTCCCATCCACCTTCATCTTCTCTTGTATTCTCACATCATCCTTCTCACCACAGTTGCATCAGCGCTCCTCCACGCCCGCCCTCACCATCAGACGGAACACTCTTTGGGTTCCTGCCATTCCGACACATCCACCTGCCCGCGGACACGAACCTTGTCTCCTAGACGCAAACTTTCTCTCCTCGCACCCGCAGACTTGCTCGCTTTTAGGTCCGCGCCACTCCGACGCATCCATGTGTCCACGGACAAGAAACCATGTCTCCCAAACACGAACTTTTTTTCCTTCGCGCCCACGGCTTCTCTTGTTTTCGGGTCTACACCTATCAGTCACGTACACGTGTCCACGAACACGAAACGCTGCCTCCCGGACGCGAACATTTCCTTTTCGCGCCCATGGTCTCTCTCTCATTTTCGAGTCCACACCAACCCAACACGCACATGTCCATGAACGCAAAACACGACTTCCCGAACACAAACTTTTCCTTCTCACGCATACTGGCGCTGAGAGAGAAATAATCCATGAGGGGAGCGCGTGACAGAAATGCTAAGGAAGTGATGCAGAAGACCAAGATTGGTCGTGGCGAACTCTGAGTGAAGTCGTGCCATAATGTGCTGTAGGATGACGGGCAAGGATGCCGTAAGGATGATGTCGTCGACATATAGGAGTAGGTAAGCGGTGGCATCCCCAATATGAAGTACGAAAAAAGATGTGTCGGAGATGAAGGCAACGAAACCAAGTTGTTGAAGAAAGGCGGCAAAACGCTGGTACCAAGCCTAAGGGGCCTGTTTGAGGCCATAGAGAGAACGCTAAAGGAGACAGACGACATCGGGAAGATGAATTGACGAAGCCTAGGGGCTACTGGCAATAGACGGTATCCGCTAGATGACCATGTAAAAAGAAACTCTTAAGTCAAGTTGGTAGATCGGCCAGGAGCGTGAGACAACGAGGGTAAGAACGACCCAAATAGTGGCGAACTTGACGACGGGACTAAATGTCTCGTCATAGTCGATGTTGGGGCGAGACGTTAGGAGAAGCCTCGAACTACCCAACACGCCTTATGACAAACAAGAGATCCATCAAAATGAAATTTGTGTTTCAAGATCCACTTGCCAGTTACAATGTTAACGCCGGGAGCACGAGACGTCAGGTCTCAATGTCCATGAGTACCTTGTACTCGTCAGCCATGGCTGCGCGCCACTGAGGATCGGCCAGAACGGATTAGTGATTCGTCAAGATGGCACAGTGAACTACAAAGAACCCATAGCGCTGAGGTGGACGAAAGGACCGAATCTAAGAACGGGTGATCATGTGAAAAACAGTCGAGATGAGAGCAGCTGTGCGATCCGATGGCGAGGTCAGTCGTGTGCAGGAGCAGAGGTGATAGCGAGGCAAGGCTAGCGACTGCAGGTCCGAAGAAAGGGTTGGACTAGATCAGCTGGAGCGACCACTAGCGCGATGGTGGTGGAAGAAGGGAAGCCGATGAAGGCACGGTCAGCACAGCAGGGCCACACAGAAGGATAGAGTCGTTCAGTGAATCCTCAGAAACCACCGGAGTGGGCTACGAAGGTGTGATGGTCGGTGAGGAGTGGGTAGATACAATGTTGGTAAGGAGGAAATTGAGGTCATAAGACAAAGGTTCAAGGTTAATTAACTCAAAAGGAAAGCAGTACTCGTCAAAAACGACATGACAAGAGATGATGATACAGCGAGTGGAGAGATCAAGGCAACGGTACCCCTTATGGGATGAAAAATAGCCAAAGAAGATACAGGCGGTGGAGCGAAAGGCAAGTTTGTGAATAGTGGCTATCAAATTGGGGTAGCAAAGACACCCGAAAACACGTAAGCGGGAGTAATCGGGAGTCTTGTGATGTAGAAAGGTGTAAGAAATGACGTTACGGATGGAGAAGCAAGGGCACCGATTCAGCAGATAAGTCGTTATGGTGAATGTTTCAACCCAGTATGATGCGAGTAGGTGGACGTGAAGAAACATGATACAATTGATATTATTGAGGGTACGAAGAAGGCGTTCGGACTTGCCGTTTTGAGAGAAAGTGTAAGGACAGGAAAGACAAAGGTGGATGTTACGAGAGGTAAGGAAGGTTTGGATGGTACAGGTAACAAACTCTATCCCATTGCTAGCTTGTATAGTTTTGATGGTGAGATAAAATTAAGTGGAAGTGTAGTTGAAAAAATTAATTAAGTGGACAGTGACCTCTGATCTACGAGAGAGAGGAAAAGTCCAACAGTAATGTGTCCACTTAATCAATTTTTCCAACTACACTTCGACTCAATTTTATATCACCATCAAAGCCATACAAGCTAGCAATAGGATAGAGTTTGTTAACCGTACCATCCAAACCTTCCTTATCTCTCGTGGCATCCACTTTTACCTCTCATGTCTTTACACTTTCTTTCAAAACGGTAAGGCCAAACGCCTCCTTCATACTCTCAACAACATCAATCATATCATGCTTCTCTACACCCACCTACCCACATCATACTAGGCTAAAGCACTCACCACAACGACTTATCTGCTAAATCAACGCCATTGCTACTTCATCCACAACGCCATTCCCTACACCCTCATATATTATAAGACTCTCGACTACTCCCACCTATGTGTTTTCGAGTGTCTTTGCTACCCTAATTTAACAGCCACTACTCCTCACAAACTCACCCCTGCTCCACCGTCTGCATCTTCCTTAGCTATCCCTCATCTCACAAGACATACCGCTGTCTTGATTTCTCCGCTCGCCACATCATCATCTCTCGCCATGTTGTTTTTGACGAGTCCTGCTTCACTTTCGAGTTAATTAACCCTAGACCTTCGTATTGTAACCTCAATTTCCTCCTCAGCAACACTGTACCCACCCGCTCCTCACCGACCACCACACCTTCACAGCCCACTCCAATGGTTCCTATGGATCCACTAAACAACTCTATCATCCTTCTACGTGGTCCTGCCATGCCGACCGTACCTCCATCGACTTCCCTTCCTTCTTCCACCACCATCGCGCCAGTGGTCACCCTAGCTGACCTAGTCCAACCTTTTCTCCGGACCTACAGCCACCAACCACGCCCCACTATCACCTCCACTCCTACACACTTCGCCACACGACCGACGTCGCCATCAGATCGCACGGCCACCCCCGTCTCGATTATCTCCCACATGATAACCCGTTCTCGAACCGAGTCCCTCCGTCCACCTCAGCGCTACGGGTTCTCCACAGTCCACTGTGCCATCTCGTCTATCCCGGCGAATCACCATTCCGCTCTAGCCAACCCTCAGTGGCACATGGCCATGGCTGACGAGTATAAGACACTCATGGACATCAAGACCTAGCACCTTGTGCCTCGTCCTCCCGACACCAACATTATGACTGACAAGTGAATCTTCAAATATAAATTTCACTCCGATAGATCTCTTACTCGTCACAAGACGCGTTGGGTAGTTCAAGGCTTCTCCTAACGCCCCGACATCCACTACAACGAGACATTTAGTCCCGTCGTCAAGCCCACCACTATTCGGGTCGTTCTTACCCTCGCTGCCTCACGCTCCTGGCCGATCCACCAACTTAACATTAAGAACGCCTTTCTTCATGGTAATCTAGCGGAGACCGTCTATTGCCAACAGCCCCTAGGCTTCGTCGACCCAGCTCGTCCCGACATCGTCTGTCTCCTCCAACGCTCTCTCTATAGCCTCAAACAGGCCCCTCAGGCTTGATACCAGCGTTTTACCACCTTCCTTCAACAACTCAATTTTGTTACCTTCATCTTCGACACTTCTCTTGTCGTACTTCACAACAGAGATGCCACCGCCTATCTACTCCTATATGTCAACAACATCATCCTTATGATGTCCTCGCCCATCACCCTACAACACATCATGGCAAGACCCCACTCAGAGTTCACCATGACCGATCTTGGTCCCCTACACCAATTCCTTAACATTTCCATCACGCGCTCTCCCACAGATTCTCCCAGCAACAGTATATCATGAATCTTCTCCAACATGCGAGCATGACCGAGTATCACTCTACCGCAACTCCGATCGACACTTGTGCCAAGCTCTCCGCCACCGATGGCTCTCTCGTCGCTGACCCTTCCTAGTACCAGAGCCTTGCTAGTGCTCTACAGTACTTAACGCTCACACGGTCTAAGCTCACCTATGCGGTCCAACAAGTCTCTTTAGACATGCTCCCCGCGAACCTCATCTCACGTTGGTCAAACATATTCTTCGCTACGTGAAGGGCACCCTGACCACTGGCATCCACCTCAGCTCTAGCCCCATCGACTCTCTCACCACGTATTCTAACACAAACTGGACGGGTTGCCCCGACTCCCAACGCTCCACATCCGGTTACTGCGTCTTCCTAGACAACACCTTAGTCTCTTAGTCCTCCAAGTGCCAAACCACGATGTCCCGATCGAGCACAGAAGCCGAGTACTGCGTCGTTGCTCACGCCGTCGTCAAGTGTTGTTGGATTCGTTAGCTTTTCCAGGAACCCCATACACCCATCACCTCCGCGACTGTTGTCTACTGCGACAATGTGAGTGCCATCTACATGACCGCTAAACCAGTTCACCATCATCACACGAAGTACATCAAGATTGACATTCACTTCGTCGATAACAAGGTCTCTTTGAGACTCGTTCAAGTACTCCATGTACCATCGACGTACCAGTTCACCAGTTCACCGACATCATGACCAAAGACTTGCTCGTGCCTTTATTCACCAGTTTTCGATCCAGTATTTGCGTCCATACCCCTCCCGCTACAACTGCGGGGGATGTTAAACCGTTAGATATGTATATGTAGTCCCAACCCTCCTATACAGCAAACGGGGTCTTAGTCTCACTGTCTATACACTTTAGTTCTACAGATATGTGCAGTCATGTAGGTATAGCAGAATGCAGCTACAATGAGTAGGCTTAGATAACAAACCGTTGCAGCTTGGTCTCCTTTTTTTTTGACTTTGATCTCTCACATGGCAACTTCTTCGAGGAATGAGAAGGACACAGCATAACAAAGTTTTCCTAAAACACAGTACATCATTTGATGAGATGACTTCACATAATTTTGTGCCACAAATAAAGACATGCATTTTTACTGAAAAAGAATGGGCAGTGGTTAAGGAAATACTTCATCCCATCGGCAGCCTGCAATCCCATGAGCACATGGGACATGAAAGCTCTTGCGGCAGCTCTTGACAAGGCAGCCAAGGGCTGCACCTTTTAATCCACAAACACTGCATTTGATCTTAGAAGCACGGGCCAACTCAGGCTCCAAGTTATTTGCAATGTCACCAGTAAAGTATGCTTGAGGAGCCCTACATTGGTATCAGTAACTTCAGTATTAAAATAGTGCTTAGGAATTATAGACGACATTCTAACTAGATAAACGAGCTTCGATCTAAAAAAACGCATATAAAATTCAAACTTCTTTTTATCAGATAAGTACCCATGAATTGCGACTCAAATAGATTACATATTCATTCAGGAAAAATGAGCTCAAAGGCTGAAAGGAGCATACCATTCAATGCATTTCTCATGAACATGGAGAACGTTTGATTTCCATGCTTGGTTATCCTCTAATGGCTCACCGTGCAGATAATGTGACAAAGGGCCAGTAATCTGTGAATTCCAACTTTATATCAGATTCTCGAAATAGAAAAGCAATCAGAGGCATGTCCTGAATAGTGAAAGAGTGTTCAGGCATGTCATTGACTGACCTCAGTGGTTTTGGAAGAGTGACAAAATTCACATTTCCAAGCACCAACAATGGCTGGTTGTCCTGTATCAAGGATTGCATTTGCGTTAGTGCCTTGTATTTACAACCAATCAGAAAGGAGATCAGCTTGAAAAGAAGACTTACTATCATCCTGATCAGTCGACTTTTGCCTTTTGAATTCTCTATTATCATCATTCGCTACATTTGGTTCTCTTTTCAAGACACTTTGAGGAGATGATCTGCTTGTTATCTATCAGAATGATACATGTATGAGAGATTTAAAAATAACTTTGTAGATGCAAGTTACCAAGATTCAGACATCCAAATTTAATTTAGTAATGTCCAAAGACAAGGGTTTTTTTCCACAACGGAGTTATCTAGATAGAATATTACCAGCTCTCCTTCAAGGTCGTTGCTGTCACAATCCAGATCCCTAGGGCCGTCAGAAGATTGAGATCCGCAGGGTCCCTTCTGCACAAGAATTGTGGGCATAGCATTCACATCAGTTCCTCTGGTCTCCAATGCAGTTTTCCTTTCTTTCGCACCATCCACGTTTCCATATGCTGGCCTGGTTGACTCAGTTGACTGGTTGTATGCCAGCTTAGAAGCCACCGGATTGTAAGAGTTCATCTGGCCAGATTTCTCTGCTCCATTTCTGTTTCCCGATTCTGGTGTTCCTTGAAATGATGTCTTTGCAACTGAACAAAGGGAGGAATTTACCAGTGCAGTCAGCATTTGACCTTACAACTATTAGCTACTAGAATCTTGTTTTTGATGTTGGTATTCTGTGAACTTAGAGCGCAATAGTTGGCAGGGAATGTACCAGGAATATCAGCTTGAACATCCTGCTGCGTGACCATGCTACTGACTGTCGAGCTTAGGCTCCTGTGGATGTTCACTATTGCCTCGAGGTGAGAAGCAGGCCTTAGGTCTGCAAGCCATGTTAAGGTCAGATAATGAATCAAAGCATTGATCTGAACTCTGAAGCCCGGAACATTTCAGTGTGACATGGTGTTACCTTGAGAACGATAGGCTGATTTGCAAATGGCACAGCTGTAACCATTCATGCTCCGTGTGGTAGCACACTTGCTGAAAGAATTCAACAAATTAGTCACGAGTCCAGATGGGTAGAGAAAAATATGATACATATCAGTTCAGGTATCTGTAAACAACCTGCAGGAAGTGTGGTAACATGGCAGCATGGTAGGCGCGCTGAGCAACTTCAGGCTGCCAAGCAAAAGACGAGATCGTCAGGAGACCGGAGATAGCAATAGATTTTCTAGACAAAATCTCTTTAACCATCTTATGGTAAACAAAATCAGATCCATCGATTTTACGCAGACCTAACGCCACTAAATAGCCCGATTGATTGCGCAAAGTCCACTCTGCTAAACTCACATCTGGATCCAAAGGAAAGGGAGCTCAAGAGACGAGGGCGTACCAGACGGGGCAGGTGAGTTCCAGCTCCATCTTCTGCAGGTTGAGCACCAGCGGGTTCAGGAACCTCCTGAAGCTATCCATCCCTGCCCGCCACACGAACACGCTCCTCTCCTCCCTCCTCACTGTCTCGCTCTCACCCTCTCAATAGGATTGCAGAGCCTGTGGCGGAGACGGTGGATTGGGGGACAATGCTAATTAAGCTAGCTCTGGAGCCATTGAAATACGCGTGAATTTGGAGGGAAGGGGTGGCGGCCGGGCGGTGGAAATGTTTTGAAGCCGCCGCTTGCGGGCGCGGGTCGGAAACCGGCGCCCCATCGGCGGGAAGGAGAAAAAAATTTCGGGCTCCGCGGCGCGATGCGGCGTTTTGGATGGGAAAGCGACTCCTGTTTCGAGTGCGTCGCGCGCGCGGGAGCGAGGCGCCCCCAACTGCGCAGCGCGTGGCTCGCTGGAGACCTAACTGCTGTAGCCGGCTCAAAGCGCGGTGATTAGCCGGGCTAGGCCGTGGAGGAGAGCGAGTTGGGGGAACATGGGATTGGGCCGCCGGAGGATAGCCTGCCCGTGCGCGTCGGCCTCTTCGGTGGCCTGCTTTGCTCGGCGGCGCAGCGTCAGCGACGTGCTCGTGCGGCCACGTGCGCGCGGAGTCCGAGAGGTGCCTTGCCGCGCCGACCGCGCGCGCCTGTTCATGCGTGCGCGTGCACGCGCTGCGTAGCCGAGACGGACGGGGTCGGTTCGTGGGTGGACGACGACCGACCGAGGGATGGAAACGGACCGGCCTCCTCCGGCGTATCAATCACCACAGCCCTAGTTTTCATCGCCTGCCATATTGGCAGAACCGCTGTCAGGTGTCAACCACCACCAAGACACCAAGCTGGCAAGCTGTTTAGAAGCATAGGGAATTTACTAATTTAAGGTTGGGAGCGTAGGACACGCACCCTGTTTGGATTGTCAGATTATTAGCATCAAACAGTAAGAAGCACAGGGACGTGCTGACTTTTTCTACAGATTACAAAGTACAAATCCCAGATTTTCTTCGTGTAGCAGGTGCAGGCATTTTCGTCTAAGTAAATTTGGCGAAATCGATATCGGACAATGCTTCGGTGTAGTTACTAGTATTACGTATAAACAAGCGGAGGAACGCTTGCTTTGCTGGTAAATCATACACATCTACTTTCTTTTCTTCTCTTAACACGCCTACGCCATTTTGCCTAGTTATTTACCCCCAATCCAATTCCCCCGGCTGCTTGGACATTTGACATTGCCCTCGCGCAGACCATTGACCAAAACCGACAAACGGAGAACGAACAGTTCAGCCAGATCAACAAATGTTCCCCAAATTATTTTGAATGACAATTAGGACGGGCAGGAATGGACCAGGCAGGTGCAGGAATCGAACCACTTGGAACAATGCTAGCCAATCAGTCAATGGAAACAGCAAACACCAACTAATCTTCCTCTGGAAAACAATACGGGAGAAGCCCCTACGCCCTTTTCCATTGTCCGAATAAATTAGCTCCAGATCAGAATAAATTACTCATATCACATTATTGCTCCAGATCAGAATAGTACCCCGTATGTAGCAGACGAAGGCGCGCGTGCGTTCTTTTCGTGTGTCACCTCCCTGCATCGCCTCGTCCAAAGCATGCATCAACCGTGTATGCCATCAGCCATGGGTGGAAGACATGTCCTCAGCTTCTCCAATAACTCTTCTAACTGTGGTACTAGTATTTATGTACTAGTATCCAATAATTCGCCCTTAGCTTCTCCAATAACAGGCGGTCACCAAGGCGTGGAAATCCATGCGTTTTCAGGCCCAGGCGCGTGGACGACGATGATGGAAGGGGAGCAACTCCCACCAGGCCACCACCAACCGCTGCACGGCGCCATGCTCGTTGGGCGCACCCCCCACGTTTCGCGCGCCACCGTTTCGTCCATGGAACGCAGGCCGAGGAAACCGAGAGGTTCGGAGCACCCGAAATCAATCCCATCAACGCAATTCACCATCCGTCCCGTGCACACGCTCACAGTGTTCTTGACAAAAACCAAACATTGCACATACATGATACAAACCAGTGGTAGTACTAACAACAAATCACGCCTTCTATAGAAAGCTGGGCCATTCTGCTCTATGGTTTGAATAACAATAATTCCATCGAATAAAGCTACTAGTACACCAAAGTTTTTTTTCCTCGCTAGATCTAAAAATCTAAACTAGAGGAGGCAGAGGAGAACGAAGAAACCGCTTGATGTGTCAGGTTCTCCTGGTGAAAAGGGGAAAACCACCTGGCGGCACGTCACTCCTTTATCTGGAGCCACCGGCCGAGCTGCGTCGGGTTGACGACGCCGGGGACGCGGGCCCCGCTCGCCACGAGGAGCCACGACACCTCGGCGTACCTCCTCCTCTTGGCGGCGGCGTCGGGCTCGGGCTGGGGCTCGCCGGGATACGAGGAGGCCGTTTGGCTCGGCTTCGTCGGCTCAACCCGGCGGCCCTGGAGCGTGCCGCGGGTCAGGAAATCGTGCGCCAGGTGACCGGCTAGGAGCTTGTTGTTTGGGACCGGAGCCTGAGCCTGAGTCGGCTTATTTGTAATACCCGGCTCGGCTAAAGCTTTAGCCGGAGCCTGAGCCAGGAGCTCCCGCTCCTTGCGCTTGCCGAGCGCGACACGTGCCGCCTCCAGCTTCTCGCTGAGCGACATATCGACGGCTGAGGATCTTTCGCCACGTGCCACGTCAGCACGAGTCAGAGCCGTCAAAAAGAGAGAGAGAGGAATACAGAAAATAAAGGGTTTCGGTGGGAGGGGAAAAAAAAGCGAGCCAGGAGATGTGTTTCTCAACAAAAAAAAAGACAGAATATGCACATAGGTGGGGCCCACCCAGGGCAAAATCGTAACTTCACCCCAGGAGCCAGCAAAGCAGAGGATTAGCGAGGGGCGAGACAGGAGAGGAGGGACAGGGAGGTGGAAAAAATTTTGTTGTAGAAGGGAAGAGAGCTGAGGGATGCCGGCTCCTATTTATATTGGAGCGGTACAGAAACAGAGCTAAAGTTTGGAACAAGTTACGACAATTGCCATCATCGATAAAGTCTATGCCTGCGGGAAAATCTGGAGGGCAGTGAGGTAATTAGCCGCCGCGGTGGATGTGCGCTTCTGTGTCGTGGGGTGGGGCCCAGTGGAAACTGCCCACTGGCTGTACCCGGGGTATGGCGCTGGGTCCCATACTATGGGCCCATCCGTCAGTGTACTGGGTGAGGAATCTTTTGCGTAGGCTTTTGTTTCCCGCCTCTCGTGTCTGGGAGTGGGTCCGAGCCTGGCTTTACTTGCAGCTTGTTTGGGAAGCTCAAAATCCCTCCGTATTTTTCTGTACACGGCCAAATAATTGAGTTGAAATCTTGGTTTATTTGTGGGATGGATTGAGTATTAAGTCCTTCTAATTGAGGCATCGATGATACTATACGTTTTCTCTATTTTCTAAAACAAGATAGTACTAATGCAGTCGCTATCGTTGTGAATCTGGCATCAAAATGTTAGAATGTTTTTCTCATGTTAGTGTGATATATACTTTTTTATTTATTTTCTAAAACATGGTTTATTGGATTTTCAAGAGGTTTTTCTAAAACACTGGTATCAATTATGTTAGCATGGGGACATGAACTTTTATTATTTATAGTTAGATTAGATGACAATTTATTCAGCTACTTTGACTTGAGAATTTATTTGAAATATTAAGATATATTAAACTGTTTTAAAAAATCATTTGTTCCAACTGTTTTTAGTTTTAGAAAAGTTTTAGAGCCATGAAGCCCACTACAATATTGTGTTGATCCAACAACAACAGTGTGGTTTATTCGTTCTCTTTGTCCAACGTGAACGAGCTCAAGAGGCTACCGAGAGTAACTGGGCCTTAAGTTCGTTGATGGTTTCAACTATGGTCTTATTTAGGAAGGACATCTGTATCCAGAACGTCCTAAATGAATCATTTGACAGTTTGTGCAAGGCAAGATTGTTATTCTATCCTGTAATCAATATTCGACGCTTATTAGCGGTAGCTAATGTTACATGGCGTCTAATATTAATGACTATAGTTTTTATTTATACTAGTGATATTTGTGTGTAGGTGATTTAAGTTATGCTTAGTACAATTGATATGTCATATATATATATATATAAGAGAAAGTTAAGATATCTTAGAGTCAATATCAATTAACAGTGAAATCAAAGAGCTAGCTAAGATGTCAGATAAACACCATGTAAAAAAATATTTGCAACGTGGATAAATACCGTACTTGAAGTAAAATTAGAGAATAAAAAGATGAAAAAAAAGGCGCCACAGTAGCATACAGTACGTACATGCGCTGGCTAGCTTCAGCCGTGCATGCTTCCGGGTCTCAGTGCTTGGGCTAAAGGCTCAAATGAGATAGATGGCTGGGTGGCAGCACTGTGCATGGTGTGATGTGTGTGTGCAAGGCAGGCTGCCGCCCCTGGTCTAATAAGGCTATGGGTGTCTCAAGGTCTCATCAACAATGAAGAATTTGGAGAGCTAGAAGAAATTGTAACTAGATATTTCAATGAATTGCTCTGCAGATCATTGTGCGACCGTTCATCACTTCCTGGCAATAATGGAGACAAGTTTGTCATGCACAAACTCTTCAATGATCCGGTGACTTTCATATCAAAAGACCTGTTTTTCAGATGTGAGGATCGCTTGTGCAGAGTACCTGAAAATGTTCGTCATCTATCACTTGTTCCATGGGAGCGTCAGGCTGTTGTTACACTAGAGGCTGTTGTATACCATTTTGGTCGTGAACAGACATGAACTGAAAAACACTAGCATGTCTTCACCTTTTCTGAAACTTGTGGGTTTGGAGGATTTCTTCTTGAAGTTCAAATCCATAAGGACATTGAATTTGAGCTATACCAATACAGGTCAATTGCCTGCCTCCATTTTGAACTTGACGAATTTACAATACTTGGCTGTAAACAGCACAGACATAAAAAGGTCTTCCATCTGAACTATGTCTACTCCAAAATCTCTTGACACTGGAATTAAGGGATTGCCATCAGCTTTCTTCACTACCGAAGAACACAAAGAGCTGGGCTAAACTGAGACATGCTGATGTGAGAAAACAACCAGGCTACGCAAGAATGTCCTTTGGTATGGGACATCTAATTCATCTGCAGCCACTTTCAGTGTTCAATGTTGGAACAGGTTCGTCTGATTGCTCAATTTGGGAGCTGAGAGGCTTAGATAATCTGCATGGAGATCTTGCAATAACAGGGCTTGAAAACGTTAATGCAGGAAATGATGCCAAGGAGGCCAAATTGATCAACAAGAGGTACCTAACAACTTTGCTCCTAGAGTGGGGTGATGACAACATGTACATGGAAGAAGATGATGAAGAATTGGCAATTGGGATTCTTGAAAATCTCCAACCACCGAGCAACCTCGAATACTTTACTGTCCAGGACTACAGTAGTGGCCTTTTTCCTTCTTGGATGGAGAAGCATCCCTTTGACAAGCTACTCTCTATTACACTAGACAACTGTTACAACTGCAGTGTGCTTCCAGCTATTGGCAATCTTCCGTCTCTCAATAATCTATGTATCCGACAGATGTTTGCGCTGCAAATACTTGGTCACATTTCTTCACCTGGGAAATGGACTGTTGGTAAGTTCCCTCCCTTAGAAGTTGTTAACACTAAAATCTGGACGATCCGATGACACTCAAGTCGATCAGCTGGAAGATCCGATGGGGCTAAAGCCGATTGACTGAGAGGTCTGTTGAAGGATTTAATGCAGTCATTGGCCGATGGAGATACTGAGATAAAGCCAATCAGATTAGTAGAAGATTGGATTGATTTGAAGACAGGGGATTGTCCAATCGGGATCAAGTCCAATAAGCCCAAGAGAAGGAAGGAGAAGGATCGGCTTGACTAAAAAAGATCCGATAACTATAGTGGAGAAGCCAATCAGGTTGCAGCAAAGGAATACTCGGTTATAAATTAGAAGATTATTCAAATGAAACCAGGTTTCGGAAGAGCCGTGGACTCCACGACAGGGTGCTTATTTTTATAAATTATAACCTTACTCAATTAGAGAGATTTAGCTGGTTAGTTAACTTCTTTAGGAATATTTTTCTTTGTTCTTACTAGGAAATAATATCCGATGGTCGTAGACGTGTCGGACTCTGTCTGTAAATCCAGGGTATAAATATAGACCCCCTAAAAATATGTAAGATATCTCTCGATCATATACAAATTCGGCGCATCGCCACCCTAGTTCATCTAGGTTTATCGGCGGGTTCTAGCTCTCGACACGGAGATGCATCGGTTAAGTTCGATCTCTAGCGAAGGGGTAAGTTCCGCCACCATCCCGACATGTCCTGCTCTGTCTAAGGCTGCATCGGTTAGGTCCGACCTCTTAGGACGATCGGATGTATCGCATCACGTCTGTGCTGAATCTATCGGCCTGTTAAGCTCCCTCTGCCATCGTCAATCTCGTGCTGCATCGGTTAGGTCTGACCTACGGGGCTGCTGATGGTAGATCGAGCTTCAGGCCTATAGCCTCCTGCACGGCGTATCATCGGAGTGCTAGCTGATGAGTTATCCATGCTCTGTGCTTCACGCCCAGCGCATCGACCCCTCAACCGATACGCATAAGCCTTTAGAGGCGTCCCACGATACGTAACGCCAAACGTATCGGACCCCTAGCTGATACGCACCCGCCTTCAGAGAGGCGTCCCCTCATCGGCTCAGCTAGCCGATGGGTTCATTCCTATCCTTGCTATGGCATAGCCGATCCGGCGTCCTCTGTATCATCGCCGCTGGCCCCAGCCTCATATTGTCTCGGTTAGGTCCGATCTTCGAGGTTCAGTGTTGATGGCGCTACCACGGCGGGCGATGGGTCTCGTGTTGTTATATTCAGAGCGGCATTGGCTTTGCAACCCGTGCCTTCTTACGCTAATCATCGTCTAGGCCGCATGCACACTCATCGGTTTTTCCAGCCGATAAATCACTGTTCGGCTGTCCGGAGGGATCCCGTGTGCCTCGCCATCCTTTGAATATACCCTGGTTCCTCCATCGGCTCTGCGGTCGACCCCTCGTCGACAGTTGTCCACATCGGCTCCCCAACCGATCGAACAGAATCCTGAACCTATTGACAGTCAGCCGATAGTGAGCGCCTGTATCGGATTCGCTCGTCTTACTTCCTTATCAATTGCATGTTAAATAGAAATGTTAGATACATGTGTATTTACCTTACCATATTGAGAGAGGCTGTTAGATAGAAATGTTAGATGCATGTGTATTTACCTTACCATATTGTGCCAAAAGCTAAGAGATCTAGATTGTCTATGTATAGGAATAGATCATCTATGTATAGAAGGTTTATATTTAGAAAAGATCTCTTGGCTTAGCCCTCAAGTTGTAACACATATATGTAACTGTCACATGCGGAGCTATTCTGCATCCAATCAACACGCAACCATCGCACGACCCAGATAGGGCATCGGTGTTCTCCTCCGCTCCTCTGAACTTTCACATGGTATCAGAGCCATCGCTTTTGAGTAGATTGCATCTCCTCTCCGCAACTACAATGGCGTCATCATCTGCTTCCTCCAATCCTCTCCTCGCCCAGCCCGTCACGAAAAAGCTTAGCAAGAACAATCACGCGCTGTGGAAGGCACAGGTGCGTGCTACGATCCGTGGTGCTTGTCTTCAGGGGTACTTCATAGGTGCCACCCCTATACCTGCGGCGGAGCTTGTGCAGAAGGGCGCTGATGGGAAGGAAGTGAGGGTTCCCAATCCGGCGCGCGAAGGCTAGGAGGCCACGGACCAACAGGTCCTTAGCTACCTCCTCGCGTCGGTCACCAAGGATGTCCTCACGCAGGTGGCCACCAGCGCCACCGCGGCGGACGCCTGGAAGATCATTGAAGACATGTTCGCGTCACAGACGCGAGCGCGATCCGTCAACATGCGGATTGCTCTGGCAACGACCAAGAAGGAGAATTCATCCGTTGCCGAGTACTTTGCCAAGATGAAGGCTCTTGGCGACAACATGGTGGCTGCAGGACGGTCCCTAGAAGATGAAGAACTGGTGGAGTACATCATCATTGGCTTGGGCGAAGATTTCTCGCCTATCGTCTCTGCTCTATGCGCTAGAGTGGAACCCATCTCCGTTGGTGAGTTTTATTCACAACTTCTCAATTTTGAAACTAGAATGGACTTGATCTATGAAGGCAGCCCTAGGTCTGGATCGGCAAACTCGGCATCTCGTGGTCGTGGCTCGTGGCGCGGGAAGAACCAGGCGCGTGGGAGAGGCCCCTCGCGTGGGGGCGCACAGTCTGGCCGCGGCGGGTCCAGTCGTGGGCCTCCTGCAGGAGGTCGTGGCTCCCACAACAACAACAACAACTCCCGTGGCTTCTACAACAACAATAGTCACGTGACATCTGGTGGTGCGCCCAATTCAGATGACAACAGGTGCCAGGTGTGCTTCAAGAAGAATCACTTAGCCGCTGAATGCTGGCATAGGTTCGATGAGAACTTTGTGCCAGATCAACGTCTTGTTGCAGCAGCTACAAACTCGTATGGCGTGGACACCAACTGGTACACTGATACCGGTGCTACGGATCATGTGACAAGCAATCTCGAGCAGCTGTCTCTCAAGAAAAAGTATCATGGCGGTGATCAGATCCACACAGCTAGTGGAACAGGTATGAACATTAGTCACATTGGTCGTACTACCATTCGTACCCCCACTCGTAACATACAATTAAATGATGTTCTTTACGTTCCACAAGCCAAGAAAAATCTTGTTTCAGTTCATCGTCTTACCGCTGACAACTCTGTCTTTATAGAATTTCACCCTGATTTCTTTCTGATTAAGGATCAGGAAACGAAGAATACGCTTCTTAGAGGAAGGTGTCATAGGGGTCTCTATCCTTTACCTACGCCAACAATAAAGTAAGCCTACAACTTCAACAGATTGCCCCTGTCTCGATGGCATAGTAGGCTGGGTCATCCATCTTCGTTAATTGTTAAGAAAGTTGTCAGTAATAATAGTCTCCCATATATCGATGAGTCGTTGAATCAGTCAGTTTGTGATGCTTGTCAGCAAGGAAAGAGCCATCAGTTGCCCTATCCCAAGTCTTCTAGTATTTCCAAGTCTCCTTTAGAACTTGTGTTCTCTGATGTCTAGGGTCATGCACCAGAATCAGTTGGTCGAAAATGATATTATGTTAGTTTCATTGATGATTTTAGCAAGTTCACCTGGATTTACTTTCTTAAGCACAAGTCTGAAGTATTTCAAAAATTTCAAGAGTTTCAAGCTCTTGTTGAACGCTTGTTTGATCGTAAGATTCTTGCCATGCAAACTGACTGGGGAGGCGAATATCAGACATTTAATTCCTTTTTTAATAAAGCTGGCATCATTCATCTTGTTTCTTGCCCACACGCTCATCAGCAAAATGGGTCAGCTGAGAGAAAACACTGTCACATAGTTGAAGTCGGTCTCTCTCTTATCTCATGCGGCTATGCCCCTAAAATTTTGGGATGAAGCTTTCCAAACAACAGTTTATCTCATCAATCGTGTATCCAGCAGAACAATTGGTCATGCTACGCCTCTAGAGCGTCTCTTTAATCAAAAACCAGATTACTCCTCGATGAGAGTTTTTGGATGTGCTTGTTGGCCTCATCTTCGCCCCTATAATAAGCACAAACTAGAATTTTGATCCAAAAGATGTGTCTTTCTTGGTTATAGCACCTTGCACAGAGGCTACAAGTGTCTTGATGTCTCCACTCGCCGTGTTTACATCTCCAGGGATGTGATCTTTGATAAAAAATATTTTTCCCTTCACCGAGCTGCATCCCAATGCTGGTGCCCATCTTTGCTCCGAGATCTTATGTCTTTCTTCTGATCTTGTTTATCCATATGTAGGGGCGAACATGCAGTAGATTAATGTGCTAATGGTTCATCTAATTCTTCTAATTTTTCCTCTGAGTTGCATGATGAGAATCAAGGAGAAGCCGGTGAAAATTCAGAAGGAACCGGTGTACACGGAGCAAACCAGACAGGCACAAACTCCGAAGGCGATTCGCATGCGGGCTCGGGATCGAAGTCTGATTCGGGCGCGTCCATTGGCCAACCGCCGGACGCCACGCTATCTCCGGTTTCCCCTCTCGCGACGGCGCCTGATCCGGACAACGCGCCGCACCAGCCAGGCGCGGCCACGTCTTCTTTCCCGCGCACGGGAGATTCGCTAGGCTAGGCAAGCCAGACTGCTACTGCGCCAATAGATCCGCATGCGAGATCATCTGCGGCACCTCCAGGTGCAACCCGACCTGTAACCAGACTTCAAAGTGGCATACGCAAGGAGAAAATATACACAGATGGTACTGTCAGGTATGGATTTTTGACAACTACAGGGGAACCTAGTAATACTGATGAGGCTCTAGCTAATAGTAATTGGAAAAATAAAATGGATATTGAGTACAATGCCTTAATAAAGAATAAAACTTGGCACCTTGTTCCACCTCAAAAGGGTAGAAATATTATTGGTTACAAATAGGTATACAGAATAAAGAGAAAATCTGATGGTAGCTTGGATAGATATAAAGCTCGATTGGTAGCAAAGGGTTTTAAGCAGAGATATGGAATAGATTATGAGGAAACTTTCAGTCCTGTTGTTAAAGCTGCTACTATTCGTATTATTCTATCTCTTGCTGTTTCTCGAGGATGGACTCTCAGACAACTTGATGTACAAAATGCTTTTCTCCATGGCAATCTTGAAGAAGAGGTATATATGCAACAACCACCTGGTTTTGAAGATCCTTCAAGACCAAACTTTGTTTGTCACCTAGATAAAGCCTTATATGGTCTGAAACAGGCACCCATAGCATGGTACTCTAGACTAAGTGCTAAATTGATATCACTTGTTTTTTAATCTTCAAAGACTGATACCTTTTTGTTCTTTTATCGTAAGAATGATGTTAGCATGTATCTCCTTGTTTATGTTGATGATATTATTATAGCCAGCTCTATATCACATGCTACCACAATGTTACTTCAAGATTTGCAGGGAGAATTTGCTCTAAAGGATCTGTGAGATCTGCATTATTTTCTCGGTATAGAAGTTGCCAAGGTGCGAGATGGCATTGTTCTCACTCAAAGCAAATATGCTTCTGATCTTCTAAAAAGAGTTGGTATGTTAGATTGCAAGCCTGTTAATACTCCATTATCCACTAATAAAAAATTATCATTACATGAAGGATCATTGTTGGGACCAGATGATACATCACGGTATAGAAGCATTGTTAGTGCTCTTCAATATCTAACCCTCACTAGACCTGATATAGCCTTTTCTGTTAATAAAGTCTGTCAATTTCTTCATGCACCTACCACAGTACATTAGGCAGCAGTTAAAAGAATATTACGGTACTTGAAGCAATGCACAAAATTGGGTTTGAAAATACAGAAGTCTCCTTCCACTTTGGTGAGTGCATTTTCAGATGCAGACTGGGCTAGCAGTGTTGATGACAGAAGGTCTACAGGAGGGTTTGCTGTGTTCTTGGGTTCTAATCTTGTATCATGGAGTGCAAGAAAATAGGCTACTGTCTCAAGATCTAGTACAGAATCAGAATATAAAGCAATTGCTAATGCTACTGCTGAAGTTATGTGGATACAAACTTTACTGCGTGAATTGGTTATTCATAGTCCAAAGGCAGCAAGACTTTGGTGTGATAATATTGGTGCAAAGTACTTGTCTGCTAATCCTGTTTTCCATGCCAGAACAAAACATATTGAAGTTGACTATCATTTTGTCAGAGAAAGAGTTGCTCAAAAATTACTAGAGATTGAATTTGTTTCATCAGGAGATTAAATTGCAGATGGCTTTACAAAAGTCTTGTCTGTTCAGCTGTTAGAAAATTTCAAAGTCAATCTAAACCTAGAGCGGTTAAGATTGAGGGAGGCTGTTAGATAGAAATATTAAATACATGTGTATTACCTTACCATATTGAGGGAGACTGTTAGATAGAAAGGTTAGATGCATGTATATTTACCTTACCATGTTGTATCAAAAGCCAAGAGATCTAGATTGTCTATGTATACAAGGTTTATATTTAGAAAAGATCTTTTGGCTTAGCCTTAAAGTTGTAACGTCTATATGTAACTGCCACATGCGGAGCTATTTTGCATCCAATCAATACGCAACTATCGCATGACCCAGATAGGACGTCGGTGTTCTCCTCCGCTCCTCTGAACTTTCACATTGCAGAGTCAAATTGACTGGCACGCCCGTGAACCTCGAGACATAAGGATCTGCACTGAAGATAAGCAGACCTCCCAGACCTTCGCGTGACCGAGCCGCCGTCCCTTCCCGGTCGCAGGATTTTTTGGCGGCGACCAGAAGTCCTAAAACTGTGGGAACTGCATGAATTGAAGACATGGATGGCAATAGAAGGAGACTTTCCTTGCCTTCAAAATTTCTCTAAATGCGGATGTGCAAACCTGACAAGGTTGCCACGCTTTCCTTCATTGTTGGTTCTGTCGTTCCGTTACTGCAACCAATTGCCTGAAATACCTGAACTTCCAATACTCGAGTCACTGAAGATTGAGGGCTTCCAGGACATAGTGTCACTCAATCTGCCACAGGGGTTGCCTTCACTCAAGCAACTGGAGTTAAGTCGTTGTGATGAGCTTGTGACAGTGGTCGGTTTGTCAACTCTATCATCTGTTGAGAAGCTGAAGATTGTGAAATGACCAAAACTTGATGCAGTCAACAAATGGATGCAATATCATTTCAAGTAGATAAATACTACTAGGTTAGTAGCACATAATCATTGTTCAATGCTGCAATTTTTAGATGGAAAAATACCTACTTCCAACGCTACCATTTTTTTTTCTAAACAGACAAAGAACTTCCAAATAGATCGATCACTACCAGTTAATAAATTGCCTAATGAACTGTTTGCCTTTGGAAATTCTGAATTTCTGATATGTCATATTGGCATTTCTCCTCTGCTGCAGAGACGCCGCGGTGATTTCATACTAACAAGTGGAACAAGCCCCCAGAGGAATCCACCCAAGAGGGGAGGACTAACCACAGGAGAAGGGGAGGGGGGAGGAAGGAGGCAGCGCCATCACCTCTCGCAAGACGGAGGAGGAAGGCCGTGCCATCGCCTGTCAAGTTTAGAGGAGGAAGGCTGCGATCGGACGAGTCGCTTGTGGACGGCTTCCCGCGCGCGCGACGGGGGAACAAGGTGCCGTCGTCACACGCGCGAGAGGAGGAAGGGGCGCCGACGCGCCGTCTCCCGTAAGGAGTAGGACTCGTCGGTCGTCGCGTGCGAGGGCTCTCAGGGCGACGACGCACAGGGCTGCGGCTGCGGGGAAAAGAAAAAATCGCCTCGGCGGGGATAATCTTTCCCACCGTTTTTTTTTTGAATTTAAAGACGCCCTAGGGCATCAGGTGGGTGGGACCTGGATTTTCCGCAGCCCGCCAGTCTCAGACTAATGCGCATGCGGGCCGAGAACGGAAATTGATCCGTTCGGGATGATACACGGGAATTGTGGCCCAGTCCTTCCCGGTCACGGCCTAGTCAAATAAGGCCTTCAGCAGTTCAGTTGTGCAAAACATAGAAGATTGCAATATTTGCCTGCATAGCAAGAGATTGTACACTGGCAGGACCGCAGGTACATGCGTGTCCGCTTCACTACATCAATGGAGTTTCAGCTTCTCTTTCAGTTTCAGAAGTAAACTCCGTATCTCCCATAGAGGCAGCGTGGTGCGGCAAGGCTGATCGAGACACTGGCCCACCAAATCACGCGGGGCCATCGGGTGAGCACTGGGCTCTCCAGTCGCTCATTCGAGTGGGCCGCTTTCTTCAGCCCACGTTAGCGAGGACTTTTCTCGGTAGATGCGAAACACAAAAAGGAGAAAAATAAGAAAAATCCACAGCTGCCGGTTTCCCCGGCTGTCCCCAATCCACGCCGCGCGTCCGCCGACCGCCGGTGGCCGGGGGGGTTCGAGCAATCCCCACCCGCGCACGCTGCGAAGCAGTGGAATTCCACGGAACTACGGCTCAGACTCCGAGCACATACATGGCACCGCTCCCACCACCGGCGGCAGCGGCTGCCTCCCCCATCTTCTGCGTCTCGCTCCACGCCCCCGGCCCCCGCGGCCGCAGCGCTTCCTTCCCCGCCGCCCCGTCCTCCGCCAGAAGGTTCCCCAGATTCAAGACCAGGAGTAGCGGTGGTGGCGGCACACGTCCCGGGCCCAAATCAGGTAGGTAAAACCCCCATTTGGTGCGTGGCAGAGAGATGCGACCGAGAGAGAAGCACTTCTGAACTGGGTTGGGTTTGCTGTTGCTGCGTAGGTGACGACGAGAGCAAGGCTGTCCTTGACGCCTTCTTCCTCGGGAAGGCCTTAGCGGAGGCGCTGACGGAGAGGGTGGAGTCGGTGGTGGGCGAGGCGTTCAGTGTCATGGGCCAGTGGCAAGCCGAGCAGCAGAAGCAGGTCCAGGAGTTCCAGGTACTGCATCACCACAGTCCGCCCTCTTGGTGGGCACCCCTCTCCTCATATGAGAATGTAGCAAAGCGTGAGCCTGGAAATGTGGAAAGCGATGTGAACTAGCTGGTGAAAAACTAGATAAATTCCCTAACTCAGGTGGCTAGTTGCAATTTTGCCTATGAATCTGGGTATTGGCAACCAGAGAGCTAGCTGTACAATGTAGATCTTCTTTGCACCTTCTTAGGTTTCACAATCCAACTGTTTGCCACTAATAATTATTGGTCACTGCATAACATATAATTAGAACCTAAGAATCACCCTACCATTCTTATGTAAATCTAAATGCAAGGCACATAATTCTAAATTCTTCTTTTGGAGGATAATGGTAATTACAGGAGGAAGTAGTTCAGAGAGCCCAAAAGGCAAAGGAGAGAGCTGCTATGGAGGTCGTCGATGAGAAGAGCTCTAAGACTTTAATGGAACCTTCAAAAACAACCGTGACGCCTGCACCTGCGACACCTCCTCCTTCTCCTACTCCCACACAGGAAGAATAGTTATAGGTGGTGATGAAGACTTAGTGCTGCATGAAGATGCATTTTTGTAATCCAAGTAAGAGATTCTCCAGTGATATGTACCCCTGAAATGCCCTTTCTTCGATAGTGAATATCCAGCATTTCAATTAAAAGAACAGATGGTTCAATTTTCACATACGCATGGAATGGAATTTATTACTTTGGATTTTGAGAGTACAAATATTCGCAAAACTATAAGAAGCCGATATGTCTATTCTGTATCTGGTTCTGTCATAGATGTACTTATCAGATTCAAACAATATTGAAGACCAGAAACAATCGCTTTGAACTCCAAATGACACCTTTCTTGACAATGTCCAGAAAACTTCAAAGGAGACATGTCGAAGACGAAGAGTGATTTGTGCATAAAAAACTCAAAATAACTTGAATATTGCTCTGGCTGGGCTGTCATCTTACAAGTGACCTTGCTATGGTGTTTTGACTTTGTTCTTTCAGATGTGTTGAGACATTCCTTGAACTTTATTTGTGTTTCCAGAGAATGCAGGTATGACTAACTGGATTATGAATGCAGCAGACGTATCTAATATACAAGATTTGCTTGATTTCATGAATTTCTGTTGTGTTGCAATTCTTCAGTTGAACACTAATACCCAGAATTCAGGTATTCAATGTTAGTGTAGCCTAACACTGATGATTCTAAGAAGTTCTTGCAGACAAAATGGCCAAAATGCTCTCAATCACTGATGAAGTACAAGCAAAATCATCATCTGAAGATAGAAGGCAGATATTTATGTAATTTTTTTTGTTCTTTTGTTAATTTTTACAATCATTAAATTGCTGCACATTATTCATACACTGCATGCTTACTGAACTGTAGAATGGACAGAATCAACTTATAATTGATAAATTACAATATTAGAGCTAGAATATTGGTATAGAGTGACATAATGAAATCTACCAAAGTAATTTACACGCTTATTTACCACATCAAAATGGAATCTGCCACACCTGAGCATTAAAAATTCTGTATTTATGTGTTAGGATTCCACATACTTTAGAAGGTTTCTCTCTGTCGTAGTACTTTGTAGCCTTTTATGAATTTAATGTACACGTTTTGACTTCAGTCCACAAGGTCAGATCGTTCTTCATGTAAAGACCGACGCTACACCATGAACTTAATGCATATACAGCCTGTCTACCGGTGAAGAACACCTTAAATGTCAATTTCTCTGTCGGCAAAGGTCTTTGATGACAGAAAGCGTTTTTCTGGAGATGAATTGTATACAAAAATCCATCCCTTTTATTCTGTACATATACTCTATACTCTATTGTGTGGCTCTATTGAAGAATTCCCAAAGGCACAGTCCCAAATGGTTTAGAACAACGACCAGGAGAGTACCATCCATCCATGTACTAAACTGTAAACAAATTCGCCTGGTTAAATGTTGCCCAGAATTTTACTCGGTCACGAAACATCTTGAAGCATACCTATACAGAGTAACCAAAGTCCTTCCTAGAAAATAATAAGCAATCAATAAGAACCGATCAAAATGAATATTTTTTTATGGGAAACAGCATGAGAGGCTCCTGCTGCATTAAAATGAATATTTAAGGAACATCAAAGTACGCACTGGATTTCTGGACTCAAAAATCCACCGTATCGTTCATCCAGTTCATGTGGAATATCATAATGTCATATAGTAACAAATGGCTGTATTCCTGGTTACAGATGCAGTTAACGACTATATATTTAGTATTTTAGTCTCCCTCAAAATCTTGTTCTTGCTGCATATGGTTTCCATAACATTAAATACCTTTGTGTGAAAGACCATCAATAAGGGCATTGTAGAATGCTACACCATCTGGGTTAACATTTCCAAACCGGACTTCTACACTACAAAAAGAACTTCGAATACATCATTTATTTCAATTGTATAAGCTGAAATGTTAGGCTTACTCGGTACAATCCTTGCTTATGATATGGAGAATCGGTAAGAATGGACACCCAAGGAAAGCATAAACTTAATATCTTCCTGGAGCAAGGGCTTTTTGGTACCAGATAATTGAACAGATAGAAAGCTTCATTAGAACAATATTAGTAACAGTCCATTTTACAGAATAATTATACATGAAGAATTCTTTTCTTCACTGAAAGAATGTTGTATTTTATATTACCATATAACGGTGATAGAGGTAATTATTAGAACATTAGAAGCTCATCATTAGAACTTCTAATAGAAGCTCATCATTAGAACTTCTAATGTTCTAATGATAATAGGTTCTATAAAATGCAATATTCTTTCAGTGAATTGTACCTATCCTGAAGGAGAATAAGTACAATTCAGAATGCGGTAACCAAATTCTAGAAAAAAAACTTTCAGGATATAATTGTACCTAATGAGATTCTAGATATATTCAGTGTTTGTCCTTATTAAAGTTCTAATGATAATAGGATTAATTAACTTCCATCCTGAACCAAGTTCTATTCTCATTCAGGATTAATTCAGGAGGCGAATACAAGTTCTAATGAGAATAGATTATATAAAATGCTACGTTTTTTTCAGTGAAAAGAACCACGAGGAATTCTTCATGGATAATTATTCTTTAAAATAGACTTAATACTATTACTAATATTATTGTAATGAATATTTCTATATGTTCAACTACCTGATACAGAAAAGTCCCTGCTCCAGGAGGATATTATCATTAGAACATATTCTCATAGAATAATTCATCAACTTCCATCCTGAATCCTACCTATTCTCATTCAGGATTAATTAACAAAGATATAATCATAACCAGAATCTAGAAAAAAGAATTATATAATTGTAACTCCGAGAAGAAGGGGAGAAAAATAAGGACAAACAAAAGGAAACCGATTGAGATTGTCAGGGTTCACCTTGCTTATGGGTGAAGACATCCTAGTTGCTGAGGCCTTTGTTACCCTCCAAATAACCGCCTTCAACCTGAAGAACGAGAACTCAGAAAGGGACGGCATACTCATTATTCAACAAACTTGATACAGCACGGTTGAAGTTAAGCAGAAGAGGAGGTCCCAAAGAGGAAGTGTGGTGGGAACTGGCCGCGGTCAATGGCCGAGACGCGGGCGAGGTGGAGGAATCGGTGCGAGCCACGCTCGCCATCTCAGGCGCCCTCTTGCCCCTCCCCCGCCTAGGGTGCAGTGACTATTTCTTCTCCATTGCTATCACTCTTGCCGTCCACACACGTCCCTGTCGTGACTCGTGAGTCCCTGTGGATGCGACGTGGCTGCCCCCGCCGAGAGAGATCGAGGGAGAACTTGACCAAAGCGATTCGGCTGAGACGTTCCCGCTACCTGTGCGCAGTCGCGTACTGCCGCTGCATCGATGCCTCCGCGGATGCCTGGCCGGGACAGAGAACGCTGTAAGCGCACAACGACGGTGGACGATGGTCGGCGGGAGCAGGCTGTGATGCCATTGCCAGCCACGTGACGGCGTCATTGCCAGTTTGCCACGGGGGAATCTGGCCACTGGCGCATCGTCATCCACCGACTATGTTTGCTTTGTATGGGCGCGCGGCACTATGGCAGCCCAGCCCTCGCGGCGCAATGGGTCGTTAGGAGTAGGGGGTCGGAGTTTTAATCTCCGAACCCCGTCGACGTTAGTCCGGCCCATGCCCACGGAGCAGTATTGTCTCATGCATCGCATACATTTGGGCCCTTTGAGGCTTGGAGGCCAGTGTTTGGACCGTTTGCTGCTCCAAGGTAGCCTAGCCTATTAACCTGTTGGAGCTGCAAAGCATCTCCACTGGAGCACACTTGAAGTAACTGGCCACTAACATTTTTAAAAACAACTGTACAGTACTGTAGTAGTGTACATTACAACGTCCCCATTACTCCATTTCAACACGAATGAGCACATCGCTTCTTCTTCTTATTAATTATACGATGGGTACATCTCTAAACAAGTACATGACCACTACCTAGTGCTAGATGTAATCACTGCTAGGAGCAGCAGCACATCTTATGGTTTCAGGGTTATTCAAGAATCTGCTCTACGTGACTGCACTTGGAAACCGTCCGTCAGCCTGGAACCTGTGAGGAAATCTTTGTACCACTTGGCAGACATCCTCGGAATCCTCTCTTGTGTATCGAAATCCACGTGGTACAACCCAAATTTGACGGTGTAACCAAACGTCCACTCGAAATTGTCCACGATTGACCACACGAAGTAGCCCCCTACGTTTGCTCCCTTGCTGCAGTAAGCATAGCCCAGCAGATAGATATTCTTAATGTGAGCAGAAATGCAATGGGCATGAATACGTTGTACATGTGTACACAAAAGTTCAACAATGCACCACCTGATTGCCGAATGGAGATAAGTAAGGTAATCCTTCATGAAGTTGACTCTTTCGACGTCTTCGATAAACTCATCCGTGTTGCTATCGCTACGTTGTGAGTAACCTCAAAGAAAATAATAGGACCCATGATCAATCAGAATGGAATAGACGCACAAAAGGTGTAAACTTGCTAGCGAATCTTCAGATGGTTTTTATCTGAAAAGCCGAATCTTCAGACGGGTCCAATTCATTAACATTGAGTCACTCACCATTCTCAGTGACGTAGATAGTTGCGTCCTTATATCTGTCGTTGATGTACATGACAGACAACTCCATGCCTTTTGGGACGACAAAGTAATAATCAAACGCAGTCTACAAGGTCGATCATATCACATATTCACATGTGAGACACATAAAACTAAACAAATGTTGGAGAGATTAATTACATATCAAGTAGAGACAAGTAGTTCTTACGGATTTCCCAATTTGTATGCCATTTCTAATACCGGTGGGGTAGACGAGAGCATTCCCCTCGTAAGTGTCAAGCTTGCACGGAGAATATATGCAATCTTTTACGTAAAGTGACGTGTAATGATTTATGCCAATGAAATCCACCTTGTTCTTCTGCAGTAGTTTCTTCTCTTCTGAGGTAAACTTTGGCAAGTTTGATGATAGGACATCTCTCATTTCTTTAGGGTAATCACCAAAGAAAATTGGATCCAAAAACCTGAAAGTAACGCATAACGCATGGAGCAACATGACACCTTCAGAGCCCCAACTGTAGACAACTTGCCACTACATAACTAAGGGAGAAATCAATAATCACTCCTCTAACCTAATCCTATTCGCATTGCACGTTCTACTCTCTGAATACCTGCAGCAATAGCCTTTGTCACTAGCAACTGTCTTCTATTGCTGCACATATTTGCTTTCTTTTTATCTTTAGAACAACTAACATACGTTTTCATTCTTTTTTTATAAAAAAACCAGCACTCTGTTCATGATCACCGTGCGTAATCATTTGGGTGCGTTGTCGTCCACATTTTTAATTAAGGTCCTCAGAATGAAGTTCAATAATTTACGAGGTACACGAAGCTTTATTTTTCATTCTTGTGCAGCCTATTCTAGTTGGCGGGTTCTGAATTTCTGCTTTGCTCATAAAAATTATTATGAATTTCTAGCAGTACATGTGTTATGTGTGCAAGAGCGGGAGCTGGCAAAACCATACCAGTCCACCTCGAAGGACAGCGCACGCCGTGCCGCCCGAACATCCTCCGTGGAGTTCGTCAGTGGCTCGTACCATCTCATTGCGATCACGACCCCGATCGAGCCGCCTTGCTTTGCCTAACACACACACACACACACAAAAGGCCAAGAGACACGGCCACCTCTGGATCTCAGACGACACATCGAAAAAACAGTAGTGTATATACATACAGTAGTGCACAGACAAGAGCTCAGGCTCAGCTAGGGAAGGAGGGCTGTGTGATCACCTGATAATTCGTCTTGTAGTTGTGGACGGCGGCCGCGTGGGCGAGCAGGATGTTGTGCGACACGACGTACGGCTCCCGGTGCGAGTCGCCGCTGTTGCAGCTGCCGAACGGCGGGGAGCAGTGGTTCGGAGGGTACACGCCCAGAACGTACTGGAGCCTGGTGTTCAGGTTCGGCTCGTTGAACGTCGTCCAGAACCTGACCCGATCGCCGAACGCCTTGAAGCAGACATCTGAGAAGTACACAAACTCCTCCCTGGAACATGCATATATGTACCGGATTGAACTTAGCTAGACGACAGTTTAAAAGTGTAGTATACAGTGAGATTAATATATTATTTTTTATATAGAGGTCGGGCCTATATATATATAAGTCTAATGGTCTAATACTTCCGTAGTCGTAGCGGAAGAGGCACGAACGTAAAAATTAAAGCAAAAACTGATAAACAAAGACGCGGGTATATCTTTGATCATGATGTCGGTAAACTGATACATCGACAATACATGGAACACCCAAACAAGTCCTAAAGCGACCTTATTATGAACGAAGTAAATATCAATCTCAATGTACTTCGTGCGACGATGGTAAACCGGGTTGACGGTCATATAGACGGCACTCACATTATCACAGTAGACAACTGACGTGAAGGCGATGGGTGTATGTAGCTCCTGTAGAAGCTAGCGAATCCAGCAGTACTCGGCGACGGCATGAGCAACGACGCGATATTCGGCTTCGGCACTTGACCGAGACACCATGGTCTGACGCTTGGAGGACTAAGAGACCAGGGTGTCACTGAGGAAGACGCAGTAGCCGGATATAGAGCGTCGGGAATTGGGACAACCTGCCCAATCCGTGTCAGAGTACGCGGTGAGAGAGTCGATGAGGCTGGAGCTGAGATGTAGGCCGGTGGACAGGATGCCCTTCACGTAGCGAAGGATACGCTTGAGTAGTACGAGGTGAGGTTCATGTAGAGCATGCATAAAGAGATACTTGCTAAACCACATAAGTGAGATCAGGCTGTGTGAGTGTTAGGTACTGTAGAGCACCAGCAAAACTCAGGTACTAGGAGGGGTTAGCGATAAGAAGGTCATCGGTGATAAAGAGCTTGGCACGAGTGTCGATCGGAGTGGCGGTAGAGTGACATTCAGCCATACCCACACGTTGGAGAAGATCAATGACATACTGACGCTGGGAGATGAGTAACACGTGGGAAGAGCACATGACAGAGATGGCAAGGAAGTGGTGTAGATGACCGAGATCGGTCATGACAAACTCCGAGTGGAGTCATACCATAATGTGCTATAGGGTAGTGGTCGAGAATGCTGTAAGGATGATGTCATTGACATGGAGAAGTAGGTAGGCAGTGACATCCCTGGTCTGAAGTACGAAAATAGATGTATCGGAGACGGATGCCACAAAACTAAGTTGTCAAAGATAGGCAACAAAGCGCTGGTACCAAGCCCGAGGGCCTATTTGAGGCCATAGAGAAAGCGTTGAAGGAGACAGACACCGTTGGGACGGGATAGGTAGACGAAGCCTAGAGGCTGCTGGTAGTAGACGGTCTTTGTTAGATGACCGTGAAGGAAAGCGTTCTTCACGTCAAATTGATGAATCGGCCAAAAGCACGAGGCAGCGAGAGTAAGCACAATCCGAATGGTGGCGGGCTTGATGACAGGACTGAAAGTCTCATTGTAGTCTATGCCGGAACGTTGAGAGAAATCTTAGACTACCCAGCGCGCCTTGTGACGGGCAAGTAATCCATTGGAGTGAAACTTGTGTTTAAAGATCTATTTGCCAGTCACAATATTGGCATCGGGAGGACGAGGTACGAGGTGCTAGGTCTCGTTGTCCATAAATGCCTTGTACTCATTGTTAATAGCCGCGCGCCACTGAGGATCGACCAAGGCAAAACGGTGAGTCGTCGGGATGGACGAGACGGCATAATGGACTGTGGATAATCCGTATCGCTGAGGGGGACGGAGGGACCCGGTTTGAGATTGGGTGATCATATGAGAGGAGGTGAAAACGGTGGAGACCACACGGTCCGATGGCAATATCGGTTGTGGGGCGGGGTGGGTAGGAGTAAAGGTGACATCGGGGCGGGATCGGTGGTTGTAAGTCCGGAGAAAGGGCTAGACGAAGTCAGCCTGAGCCGATAGAGGTGGTGGAGCCGATGGAGGTTGGCGAGCCGATGAAGGTTGTGGAGCCGATGGAGGTTGTGAAGCTGATGGAGATGATGGAGTTGATGGGGGTCCGATCGGCACGATAGGCAAATGTAGAAGAGTGGTGTAGTCGTTCAGTGGATCCTTAGGAATGATCGAAGTAGGTTGCGGAGGTGTGATTAGTGGTAAATGTCTGGATGGTACAGTGTGGGTGAGAAAGAAGTTGAGGTCACTAGACGAAGGTTCATGGTGGAGCAACCTGAATGGAAAGCATGACTCGTCAAAAACGATATATCGGGAGATGATGATCCGATGGGTGGAGAGATCAAGACAGCGATATCCCTTATGAGAAGAGGGATAGCTAAGGAAGATGCAGGCGATAGAGCGTGGTGCGAGTTTATGAGAGGTGGTGGCTGTTAAATTGGGATAGAAAAGGCACCTAAAAACACGTAAGTGAGAGTAGTCGGGTGTCATGTGATATAGAAGAGTGTAGGAAATGTTATGATGAATAGAGGAGCAAGGGTGCCGATTCAGCAGATAGGTCGCAGTGGTGAGTGCTTTAGCCCAGTAAGGTGCAGGTAGATAGGCATGAAGAAGCATGGTACGACCAATATTGTTTAGGGTATGAAGGAGACGTTCAGCCTTACCATTTTAGAGGGAGGTGTAAGGATAGGAGAAGCAAAGGTGGATGCCATAGGAGGTAAGGAAGGTTTGGATGGTACGATTGACAAACTCTGTGTCATTGTCAGCTTGTATAGCTTAGATAGTGAGGTTGAATTGAGTCGAAACATAGTTGGAGAAATTGATGAGGTGGGAAGTAACCTCGGACCTGCGTGAGAGAGGGAAAGTCCAGTAGTAGTGTGTATAATTATTAAGTAGAGCAAGATAGTACTGATAGCCCGAAACACTTTTAACTGGAGAAGTCCACACATCACAGTGAATAAGTTTAAAAGGTCTAGAGATACAAGAGGTAGAGGGGGAGAATGGTAGCCGCACATGTTTGCTAAGTTGACAGGAGTGGCAGACAGTGGGGCTGTTGTTGGTGCATTGGATGGAGGCGTTGCGACGAAGAGTGATGACAGCGTCAGAGCTGAGGTTACCGAGGCAAAGATGCCATAGGTTGGTGGAGATGGCAAGGTTGGTGTAAGGAGTGGACGACGTAGTAGGGATAGTGTAGAGGTCGCCGCTACTATTGCATCAAAACATCTCGCGCCGGGTCGAGATATCCTTTACAGAGAAATCAGAAGCGTCAAATTCAATAGAGCAATTGTTATCTCTGGTGAATTGACGGACAGAAAGAAGATTGTGTACGAGGAAAGGAACAATTAAGACATTGTGGAGTGAAAAGTTGGATGTGGGTGTAGGCAGAATGGAGTCACCGCTGTATGTGATTGAAAGAGATTGTCCATTGCCGACAGTGGCGAAGGGTGAGGAGGAAGGATGGAGTAAAGCAGTATATCGTCCGATGAAGCCATATGGGGTGACGCACCAGAGTCCAGCACCCAGGGGTGCTAGGGTTGAAGCATCATCTGGTTAAGGGCGGCAATGAGGCTAGCCTGGTTCCACAAGAGAGCCAACTGGATGGTTGGCGAGGGTGTGATCGGCAAAGGTGGTTGTACGGGGACGGACGACAGGTGGGTCTAGGGGTGTGCGCTGAGGACCCTGGGCTGCCAACCGATGAGGTTGCGCAACTAGGGTTGAGGCGTCTAGGGGTTGTAGCAGAGCCACGGACCTATGGGACCAGCTAACGGGGTAGGGATAGGAGCGGGGTGCGGCTGTATCGGACCGCTCCAGCTCTTGCCCTTGCCCTTCCTTTGCCTTTGCCATTGCCACCGGCGTGGGTTTTGTTGCTGTGGTCGAAGCCAGAACCGCTAGAGCTACGAGAGGAGGTAGCAGCGTATGGGGATGGCAGCCGATGGGGTTGTGGCAGCCATGATCGGCTGCGGCGATAGGAGCGGTGTGGGCCACAGTCTTCTCATCGTTAGCCAGGCGAAGTTCTTTGAGAACCAGCATGTCGTGAACCCAGGAGAACGTGGGAAGAGGGGTGTAGTTAGCGATGTCATCGGTAGTGTTAAAGAAGCGAGGGTTGAGTCCGCGCAAGAGGGCAAGGATAAGTTGTGAGTCGACCACAGGGTGGCCAATATCACGGAGGGCGGTGGCCTTGACCTTAAGGCGTTGGCAGTGCGAGGAGACAGAGGAGTCCCTTTATATCATGGAATACAACTCGTTTAAGAATAAGATGGCGCACGACTGCTTATTTCCTTGGAAGAGTCACTCGATGGCCACCCAGAGGTTGCGGGCGATAGAATCAGTGTCTTCCATGAGAAGGTCAAGAACAGAGTCATCGATCGAGCCGAGTAGCCAGCTGCACACACAATATTCAGCGATGTCCCACTGGGAGTCATCAGGACGAGGTGGAGCGGAGCCGTCGATATGGAAGCGAAGATCAAACTTGCCACATAAAGATTTGAAGAAGAAGACCCACTTAGAATAATTGGCGCTGAGGTCGAGTGAAATTGAAACGTGGGATTTCACGTTGACAACGGCGTAGGGTGGGGAGAACATTGGGTTGCCCGAGGCAGTGTCGAGAGCGCCGATGGCCGAAAGGGATCCGGCAACTGGGAGAGTGCTAAAACTAAGAGCCGACTCGGTAGTCATGATCCGACGCGGGAGAGGGCGAAAGAGTAGTGGGACGTGATAAGCCAATGGAAAGAAAAATGATGGGGAAGGCATAGGCACGAGAAGAGAGGTGGTGTCCAGGAGGTATGAGTGTTAAGCTGATGGGGGCGGGCGTGGAACCGATGTGGATCAATGCGAAGCCGATGAAGGTCAAGGCCGATGAGGGTAGGTATGTCACGAGCGCGAGAGGGTTCATGTTCGGGAAGTGGGGTTTCGCGTCCGTGGACACGTGGACGCAGCTGAGTGGGGCGGACTCAAAAAACAGGAGAAGTCGAGGGCGCGAAGAAAGAAAGTTCGTGTCTGGGAAACAAAAATTCGCGTCCATGGATACGTGGACGTGTCGGAGTGGCGCGAACGCCAGGGAAGAAATTTCGTGTCTGGGAGATAGGTTTCGTGTCCGCGGACAGGTGAGTGTGTCAAAAAAGCATGAACTCGAAGAGTGTTCTAGCCGATAGAGGACGGACGGGTCCAGCCGATGGAGGGCACGAGCGCAGAGGTGCGCCGACGTAAGAAGAAGGGAAGGTGCGCCGATGCAAGGGGAAGTGAAGATAGGTTTGGACAAGACGAGGAGGCGAATGAAGGTCATCTCCTTGTCACGTGGTGGAAGTGACGAGCAAACGGTGGAGGAGAAGTAGACCGTCTACGAACAAGACGATGGGGATAAGAATCGAGGTGAAGAAGTAAAGGAAAAATAACAGAGGAGAAGATCTACGATAGAGATGAAGCGTCAGCTCGCCGGTGAGAAGGTTGCTAGCGCGTCGAAAATGTCTGAACTTGTTCAGATATCATGTAGAAGTGTAAGTATATAGTGAGATTAAGATTCTATTTTTTTATAAGGTATCTAAACTCACTCTAATATCATATACAATGAGATTAAGATCTACAAGTAGTTAGAAATTAAGGTGGTTATACGTGTACCGGATTCCAGCGCCTAACCAGCCGTCGTATCGGGTTTCCAGTTCGTGTGGAATGTCGAAATGGTTCACTGTCACGAATGGTTGTATGCCTGTCCAAAAAAGAAAAGAAAAAAAGAAAAAAATATTGCAACAGGTCATGTTGTCATTTGTCGAAGGTTAGACTGGAAATGTATCGACTTCAACACCAGCTGCGACAGATATCTGATGTGATCTGTCGGAAAGATTACCTTTTTCTAGGAGCGTGTCGATCAGACGGTTGTAGAAGGCAATTCCGGCTGAATTAACTCCTCCAAGCCGGCCTCCTGTGAGGATTCGAGGACAGCTTAGTAATTAACTGAATGGTGACCGTTAGGTGAAACTTCAGTACTTAAGAAACATTAGAACCGCATGAATTGTCTTGACATACTTGGTAGAATCCTCGCCCACGAAATCGAGAATCTGTACGAATTGACACCCAAGTTATGCAGGATACCCACATCTTCCTGTTCACAACATCACGCGTGATTACAAATCTAAGATGCACCATGCATCACATGGACATGATTATAGCTTTTGGCTTGTAAATTTTCTCTTGTACCGTGTACCGATGGTAGTGGTCGTCCGCTACGTCCCCGTTGCCTCCACCCGAGATTAGTCCATCTGACACGAATCAGAACAATTTTGAGAGAAAAAAACAAGAGATTAACTTGAATTAAACATGCGTGTTAACTGTTCCGATTTTTGGCACAGAGCAGCTGTCAAAAACAGAACATGTTGACAAAATCGAGGAAAAGGATATGCACATTCGTCATTTGAGCAACTGAGGTTGAGGGAAAGCAAATTTGCAAATAAACCTCTCATAAATGACTCCAATAACTCGGTTAAACCCCGGCGTTTATAATTATTATGCACACATGGATACATTTTTAATAAAAAAATAGTGAGGTCATGAATTTGCTGTTGACCATGTGTCTATTTTAAGTCTCAGGTAGGGTGTTCAACTACGTGTTCAAAGAAACCGTCCAAAACCGGACTCAAGCAAAACTAGCTAGCGATTAGTGTTGCCGTCGGTGCGATTAGCTTCCCTGATTCTGCAAAATGCGATACCGAGTTTTACACGGTTTCACTGTAACCCTAGATGAACAGCTCTACTATTAGTGGTCGCATCGAGGGTTTATGAGATAGTGTGCGTGCATAGTTATGTATGTGTGAGCCTTCTTGTGTAATAGTGAAAAAGAAAAGAAAAGATGCCATAGCCACCATAGAATGATAGGAACGGTGATGCTGACATAATAGCAACAAAACAAAAAAAGAGAGGTCTGCACATATGGCTGGCGCACAGGAGAGTGCCCAGCCGGTCACGCGTTTGATCCTGGATCGGCGCGTGAGCGTCAATAGAGGGTTTTTTTTTTCCTTTAATCATTGGGACTGACTTTAGTTGCTGCTAATTAGACAAAAGCGTATATACACACATGTGTATGTTCAGTATAACTGTATGCTATCCGTACATCGTTTAGGTCCTAAGTCTCTACGTATTAGTGTGTTGAACGTGCACACCTGCGGGCGTGTGGAAAATAGTGTGTGTAAAGTGTATTAGTATGCGTCCTTAGTTATACCTTTTTGAAAAGAAAAACGAGGAAAACTATAAGCATATTTATTTTAAGCCTCTGAGTCGTGAATCTCACAACACCAGAGAGTCATTCAAGGTTTTATTGTACTATAAGAAATGGTGTAAGTCTCTGTCCTTTTTAGATAAGGGAATAGTCCAGCCTCTACACCCAAGATCATGTGTACACAGCCAATTTAGTCCCTGTCCTGTTAATAATTTGGCAATAGATAGTACTCCTACTAGTCATCATGATGGTTGTAATACGGGGAGGAGTATTGGCAGTAGTTCTGTACTTCAATGAATAATGGCAAAAGCATGGATGCCAAATTTGTGAAAACTGTTCTCGCAAAAAAAAAAACAAGAAAATCTCTCAAAAACTAGTGGCTACAGGCGCAGTGTGTGGATGAAATCCCAACTTCAGAGGAGAGCAGACGCTACAGACATGCCAGGGCGACGAGGCCAGGTGAAGCTCTACGGGCATGGGCATGGACACAGCTGGTGACTGCGTGAGAAGAATTTGACCTCTGAAAGATTCAATTGGACGCCATGTTTCGTTTTCCCCTAAGCTACCCAGACGAAACGCCCCCTTGCATATCTTGGCTGTAGGATGCAGATCAACTTTTGGAGACAGTGAAACTGACAGATGATACGGGCATCCATCTCGAAGCAGGGAAGGGAAGCACTCACCGCAGTTTTATATTCTTTCGATTTGTATCTCTTTTGAAAAGTAAAAGAAGAATTAAGGAGAAAGAAAGAGAACAAAGGTAGGAATATAATCTGGAGTTCAATGTTGCTGGTGATCGATGAGCCTGTTGGCTGTGTGGAGAAATGACTTACCCTGCGTGTGGGTGAAGACATCCCAATTGTTGAGCCCCTTGTTGTCTTCCAAGTATGCGCCCTCAACCTGGCAGCAGCAGAAACCGAGTACGTCACTGCTAGTAACGATCGAGAAGGAAAGACAAGCAAAAGCTCCACACCCGCCATGAGAGCCCATGATCAACCTGGTAAGCAGACGTCGCGGTGCCGAAGAGGAACACCGCCGGGAAGTCGTCCCGGTCGATCCCGCGCGCGCCCGGCGCGAGGACCGCCAGCGCCGCCGCCACCACCGCAATGCACCTCGCCGCCACGGCCATCGATCCCCTCTTCGCCGCTCTGTTCTCTCGGGCCTCGGCTGTCTACTAGCTCCCAGCTGCTTGCTGCCTCGACCGAGGGGAGCACGGACGGCGCGCCTCTCTTTATGCTGCTACGAGCGCGAGGCGCGCGCGCGCCACCACTCTGTCCCGGCTCCTCTGCAACGAGGCCTGCAGGCTTTCGTCTCTCGTGGGTTTTCGCCTCGTGGCGCACGGGAAAAATAATATGACGAAGATCAATTTATTGAATCACGATATAAGTTCTTTTCAGTTTTAAGTGATATTATATTGTTCCCCTTGATTGCCTATGGACGCGTGTAATCCTAGTACCGACAAGCAATAGATGCGGAAGGAGTGTTTTTTTTTATGACAAGCAATGGATGATTACCAGCATTTCTTTCATGAAGTATTATTGATGGGGTCATTCGAGTTTGATCGGGTAATCGTATCAGTTCCATTTTGATGTTTTTATTTCTACCACTGTTTATTTTTACTATGATTAGCAGATGAATGGTTTAAAATTATATTGAGAAGTATGTGTGTGTATATATATATATGTATACCTGTTATATACATATGTACATATATAAAGAGAGAGCATTGGAGATCCAAGACATTATATTTTAGAGCCGGCTCTCATCATTCGTCGTTGTGCACGTAATCCGGCCGGCTCTATCAATCAATCTAGCCACGGGCCGGGGGGAGTCGCGGCGAGCAGGAAGGCGACGAGGTTGGTGGCGAGTTGATCATCGCTATGCAAGATTATGTTTGGTTGATGTAGTGTTTTGTCTACACAAAAGTCTCAAGCCGGCCGCGGTGAGCCACTAAACCCTGACATGTCGCGGACAATAAGTTTGGTCCCGGTTTTATGGCCACAAGATGGATGCTGTGGATACTGCGGACTGCGGTGCCCAGGTTTGTATCTGGTTGTTGGGTGGCCTGGCCAGTGTAGAGGATGACACGATATGTCTGGTGCTGTAGTCCAGTCGATCAGCGGCGGGTCCCAAAGATATTATCGTCTAATCAAATTAAATGACCTGACTAACGTGTCATCACAAACATATATTATATGGCTGTTGTTACTTGTTGAGCTTGTTGGTTCACACCTACTCAAGGCCGGCCTTACAAATTCAAACATGCGACAATTTACGGCCCAACCGCGAGGTGACGTGAATCTTGAACTTATTGATACGATGCAAATTGATCATAGCTTAGATCCATCTGAGATTTCAAGATCCTTCACTGAACTGCACGTGTTTTATGAGGGCATGTATAATTGGCCCATCAAACTGTTAACTAGATCAATATATTAATGTGGAGGAGAGCGAATGCAATGACTCAGGAGACTATCCTCGTTGATTCCTCTAGAGACACCCATGGTGCTCAATGATACATTCATGAAACACATGTGGTACCCACAATACCTCTGTCGAATACCGGTGGTCCTCATGATATCTCAAATAAAACACTACCCGTCACACTTGTGTAAGAACACTAATGGCACTCATGATACCCATAGGAGGCACCGATTGCACACATAATACTCCATGTTATTGATGGTACTCAAAAAATATCTAGAGGCTAAAAAATATCACATTAATTTGAGAAAAAAATCTTAATGGTAGGTCCGAATTTTAACCATATATTGATTGATATAATTATAAGTATAGAAATAGAAGAAATATAAAATAAGAGTTGTATATGAAATTCAAATATACTTAAATAAAATTTTAAAGTTGTATATTAAATTTAGGATAATTTTATTATCCTTTAAAAAGTAACTCTAATATAAAAATTTGTAATTGAAATTTTGGTACTCGTACTTCACATTAGAAAATATGATACCTCCTTGTATCTTTTTAAATATATTAAAATTATCTTTAAATATAACTCATATAAATTATATAGTAGAATATAAAATTTGTACCGGACAATCCCCTCCCCTAGTTGTAATAAATCAGAGGTATAATCAAATCACCTGGTTCGGCCATAATCGTAGCCATGAATGTTCCAAACTAGTTATGGTCTAAATAGGACACAAGACACAAACTGGTTGGCATGGCTCAAACAGAATATATGGCCCAAGCTAGTTTGCTTGGTTCATGGTCCAACGAGGACAGGAGGCTCTGATCTCCGATAGGCCTGCCCCCTCATGTGAGCGGTAGGAGCACGCTGCGCGTGCAGCTAGGAAGTGCTCGGTTGGCACGACTAGGAGAACTTCAACTTCAACGCATTTTGACAGGAGAAACAAGTTTATAACTGGAGTAACTGTATAATAGTATTGTACATTACAACGTCCCTAGATTTACATTTCAACACGACTAGGAGTATAACTCTAAACAAGTACAAAACCACTATCCAATGCTAGATTTATTACTGGAACTCAAGTAGAAGGAGCAGTATAGTTTCTAGCATCAAGAATATTTACTCTACATGACTTCTCGTCCTTCAAACCAGAGTCCATGAGGAATTCTCTATACCACTTGGCGGACATCTTGGGGACCCTTTCCTGTGTGTCGAAATTCACATGGTACAACCCGAACTTGATGGTGTAACCAAACGACCACTCGAAATTGTCCACGAGAGACCACACGAAGTAGCCCCCTATGTTTGCTCCCTTCCTGCAGTAAGCATCCCAACAGGCAGATACTTTATGTGAGAAGGAAAGCACAGGGCCATTCAGAACATGAATAGAATCTACATGAATGCGCGTATGAAGTTCAGCAATAATGCATCACCTGACTGTTGAAGAGAGATACGTGAGGTAACCCTTTAGGTAGTTGACTCTTTCAATGTCATTGATCAGTTCTTCCATGCTAGTATCACTGTGTTGTGAGTAGCCTGAAAGAAAACAACAGGACCCACGATTAATCAGAATGGAATAAACGCAAAAATGGTGTATGTACTTGCTACTGAATCTTCCAATGGTTAAGAGTCCAATTCATAACGCTCACCGTTCTCAGTAATGTAGATAGTTGTGCCCGTATATCTGTCATTGACGTACATGACAGCTGGTTCTATGCCTTCTGGGACGACGAAGTACTGATCAAACGCAGTCTACAAGGTTGATCAATCATATCACATATGAGAACATAAAACCAAACAAATGTTGGAGTTAATTGTAGATCAAGTAGAGACAAGTAGCTCTTACAGGTTTCCCAATTTTTGTGCCATTTCTTACACCGGTGGTGTAGACGAGAGCATTCCCCTCATAAGTGTCAAGCATGCACGGAGAATAGATGCAACCCTTTGCATAAATTGCTGTGTAATGATTTATCCCAATGAAATCCACCTTGTTCGTCTGCAGTAGTTTCTTCTCTTCTAGGGTAAACTTTGGCAAGTTTGATAGAATCTCTCTCATTTCTCTAGGGTAATCACCATAGAATATTGGATCCAAAAACCTGAAAGTAACACAAATGAATATTGTAAAAAGATGTGTTCAAATGTGTAATATAATTCTTTGTAGTGGATAACATAAATTAAGAAAATGCACCGTCATTAGACTTGTATGAAATACTGATATTCAAAGGTCATTTGACAATATAGATTTTTGTCACTATATTTCATAATGGCTACCCGTCCTAAAATATAAGAACTCAATGTTGAATTAGGCAATCCTAGTACTCTAGGATAAGCCTAATCTAATCTAGTATCGAATTCTTATATTTTATATTTTCTGATGGAGGGAGTAAAGTCTTTCTTTGCCTTTTAACTTTGTTCAAAGCCCATTTTCTCCTAAACTACAAAACTAGTTTTTTTTCAACCTAAACGTTGACAACTAATACCCTAAACCATGTTTCATATTGGTTTTGATCGATATGATAGTGTTTTTTTTATTAATATGAACTTCAATTAAGTAACTTTCATGGTTTTGTACCTAATTAAGTGACATCTACGTCAGAAAATACACATAATAAGCATATGAACTAGGAAGACCACTTCTATTTCAAACAAAACCCCTAGGAAAATATGTTCCAGGGTTGTTGTTTATCCAGTTTCAAAATTTTAGTGTAAAAAATAAATGGTGTTTTGTAGTTCAAGGAGAAATATGAACTTTGAGAACGTTTAATTAAGGACAAAAAATGGACTTTACCCTTTTATAATTTATTTTTTCTATCTATCTATAAAGCAAAATGACATCTTCAAAGCTCCAAACTTGGACAACTTGCCACTATATAGCAAGGGGAAAAACAATAATCATTCCTTTGACCTAATCCTGCTCACATTGCACGTTCTACTCTTTGAATACCTGCAGTGTCGAGCCTTTGTCACTAGCAACTGTTGTTCATTGGTGCACTTGTTCATATTCTTTTTATTTTTACTAGTAATATGCAAACACATTACAACAAGCTCATATCACTACGAATGGGCTGCACGGCCATTATGACTGAGGATGGGTTGGAAGATGGTTCGATTCATTTTTTTTTCTTGTGCGTTGGGCGGTACAAGAGGACGGAAGAAAGGCGACTCCGTTTTTACCGTAGTAGAGAAAGTAGTTAGCATATGTTCTCATTCATTTTTGTAAAATGATCACCGTGCGCAATCATTTGTGTGCATTGCCGTCCACATTTTTAATTAAGGTCCTCGGTGTGAAGTTCAATCATTTACAAAATACGCAAGGCACTTTTTTTTCATTCTTTTGCAGGCTACTCTAGTTGGTGGAATCTGAATTTCTGTCACTCATATATAAAAATATTCTGAATGTCTGGCACTACACGTTGCATAACTGAAGTCTGAAGAAAGGGGAAAAACAGGCAAAGCCATACCAGTCCACCTCGAAGGACAGCGCACGCCGTGCCGCCCGAACATCCTCCGTGGAGTTCGTCAGTGGCTCGTACCATTTCATTGCGATCACGATCCCGATGGAGCCACCTTGCTTTGCCTAACACGCACAAAAAGATGGGCCATGAGGACAGAGCCACTGCATCTCAGACGACAGATCGAAACAAGTAATGTACATAGTAACAGTGTAAGAATGTGTAAAGACTCCAATTTTATAAGAGGGATCGGGTCTTTTTATATATACAACCCAGTGATCAGTGATCTAACATCCTCCTTCAGTCGTAGCACGAGGAAAACGGATATAGAGACTGGATCGAAAACTAGTAAATAAAGGCGTAGAGAGGGCTTTGGTCAGAATATCGGTGAACTGGTATGCCGATGGTACATGAAGTACCCGAACTTGTTCTAGCGCGATTTTATCACAGACAAAATAAAAGTCTATCTTTATGTGTTTCATGCGTCGATGATGAACCGGGTTAGCGGTTATGTAGATAGCACTGACGTTGTCGTAGTAGACAACGGTTGCAGAGGAGATAGGTGCACAGAGCTCCTAGAGAAGCTGGCAAAGCCAGCAACACTCGGTGACGGCGTGGGCAACGGCGCGGTACTCTGCTTCGACACTGGACCAAGATAATATAGTCTGGCGTTTCGAGGACCAGGAGACTAGAGTGTCGTTAAGGAAGACGCAGTAGCCAGACGTGGAGCGTCGAGAGTCGGGGCAGTCTGCCCAGTCTGCGTTAGAATACGCGGTGAGAGAGTCGATGAGACTGAAGCTGAGGTGCAGCCCGTTGAAGTGTGTGTCCTTTACGTAGCAAAGGATACGCTTGAGCAGCGCGAGGTCAGGTTCGCGCGGAGCATGCATGAAGAGGCACAATTGTTGGACGGCGTAGGTGAGGTCGGGCCGTGTTAGGGTGAAGTATTGGAGAGCATCAGCAAGACTCCGGTACTAAGAGAGATCGGCAACGAGTGAGCCATCGGCAGCGGAGAGTTTAGCGCGAGTGTTGACCGGAGTGGCCGTGGGGTGGCATTTAGCCATGCCCGCACGCTGAGAGAGATCGGCGCTAGGAAAGGAAGAGCCCGTGAGAAGAGCGGGTGACAGAGATGTTTAGGAAGTGATGGAGAGGGTCAAAATCGGTCATTGCGAACTTAAAGTGGAGTCGAGCCATGATCTAGTGTAGGTGGGATGACGAGGACGCTGTAAGAATAATGTCATCGATGTAGAGGAGGAGATAGGCGGTGGCGTTGTCGTCGTGAAGAGTGAAGAGAGAGCTATCGGACACAGAGGCCACAAAGCCGATGTACCGAAGGTAGGCAACAAAGTGCTGGTACCAGGTCTGAGGAGCTTGTTTGAGGCCGTAGAGGGAGCGCTGAAGGAGGCAGATATTGTCAGGACGAGAGGGATCGACGAAGCTTGGAAGCTGCTGGCAGTAGACTGTTTCCGTCAGATGACCGTGAAGAAAGGTGTTCTTCACGTCGAGCTGGTGTATCGGCCAAGAGTACGAGGTAGCCAGGGTGAGGACGACCTGGATGGTGGCGGGTTTAACGACAGAACTGAAGGTCTCATCGTAATCGACACCAGGGCGTTAGGAGAAACTCCGAACTACCCAGCGTGCCTTGTGACGGGCAAGTGAGCCATCGGCGTAAAACTTGTGCTTAATAATCCACTTACCGGTCATAACATTGGCATCAGGAGGACGAGGGACGAGGCGCCAGGTCCCGTTGTCCATGAGAGCCTTGTACTCGTCAGTGATGGCTGCACGCCACTGAGGATCGGCCAGGGCTGAACGAGAAGTCATCGGGATGGGCGAGATAGTACAATGGATTGCGGAGAGGCCGTAACACTTGGTGGGGTGGAAGGACCCGGTTTGTGATCGGGTAACCATGTGAGATGTGGAGGGGACTGGAACCGATGAGAGCGTGGTAGGTAGGGTCGGGAGTGGGTCGGAAGAGGCGTCATCAACTCGGGATCGGCGACTGTATGTAAGAGAAAAGGGCTGAACTAGATCGTCCTGAGCTGATGGGGGTGTATAGGCAGATCAATTTGGTCGGTCCGATAGAGGTGGAGCAGCCGATAGGGAGGAGGGAGCCGATGGAGGCGAAAGGTCCGATGGGTGGTTATGAGCCGATGAGGGTTGAGGAGCCGATGAGGTGGAGGTGTCCGATGTAAAAGAGACGGGATCAACTGGAGCCGATGAGTGTGGTGGGGCCGATGAGGGTCCGATGTGAGTAGTATCGGACCGAAGAGTAGTGAGATAGCTGAACAGTAAGTTCTCAGGAGCAGCCGATGAGGAGGCCGGGGGTGAGATTGGTGGTAGAGACCGGGAGAGCACGGTGTTGGTAAGGAGGAAGTCAAGATCGCCAGATAAGGATCTAGGATTAAGTAGACCGAAGGAAAAGCAGGTCTCGTCAAAAATGACATGGCGAGAAACGATGATCCGACGGGTGGAGAGGTCGAGACATCGGTATCACTTGTGAGATGAGGGATATCCGAGGAGAATGCAAGCGGTGGAGCGGGGAGAAGATCAGCGAGGTAGTACCCAATGTGTGGTCAGAGGCGCCGAGGGCTAGAATAGATTCGGTGATTGGGAGGGTGCTGGAGCTAAGGGCTGACTCGGTGGCCATGACAAAAGGGTAACGGGCACAAGAAGCCGATAAGGGTAGGTGGCCGATGGGAAGAAGCTGATGAGAAAAGAGATCGGTTGATCAGGGGAGTGATTGGCCGATGGGGAGTGAGCCGATGAGAAGTAAAGGTGGGCCAACCAGCCGATGGGGAGTGGTTGGCCGATGAAAAGTAGGCAATGGAGTAGTTGAGGGAAAGGTGGGTGGCAGAGTAGGTAGGTTAGAGAGTAGGTATGTCACAGACGTGAGAAGATTCGCGTCCGTGAAAAGAAGTTTTATGTCCTTGGACTTGTGGAGGCAAAGGAGTGGAGCGGACGCGAAAACTCAGAGAGGGGGCAAACGCGAAGAGAGGAGGTTCACGTCCGAGAGGCAGAGATTCGTGCCCGGGGACACATGGAAATATCGGAGTGGTTCGGACGCGAGTGAAGAAGGTTCGCGTCCGTGAGCAGGTGAGCGTGTCGAAAAAGCGAGAACTGAGAGAGGGTTCCAGCCGATGGAGGGCGGACGAGTCCAGCCGATAGAGGACGGACGGGTCCAACCGATGGAGACGACGAGTGAAGACGGGTGTGAGCCGAGACGAGGAGCAGAATGGAGATCGTCGTCTCATCACGTGGAGGAACAAGGGATGGGAGTAGGTAGTGGAGAAGGAGAAAGCTGTCTGTGGAAGAGACGAGAAAGCAAAGAGAGAACACCGGGAAGGAAGCGTCGGCTCGTCGGTGGGAGGATGCTAGCCCGTCAAGGATGTCTAAGACGTTAACTCTATAGAGAGAGCCAAATCTATATATATATACAATGTAGTGGCCCAGTGATTTATCAGTCAGCCAAGATCTCAGCTAGGGACTAAATGGTTGCGTGATTGTCACTTGATAATTCGTCCTGTAGTTTTGGACTGCAGCGGCGTGAGAGAGCAGGATGTTGTGCGCCGCGACGTACGGCTCCCGGCGCGAGTCGCCGCCGTTGCAGCTGCCGAACGGCGGGGAGCAGCGGTTCGGAGGATACATGCCCAGCATGAACTGGAACTTGGTGAACAGGTTCGGCTCATTGAACGTCGTCCAGAACCTGACCCGGTCGCCGAACGCCTTGAAGCAAACATCCGAATAGTACACACACTCCTCCCTGAAAAGATGCATACATAAATTTACCGGATTAAGCTTAGCTGAACCTGGGACGACAGAATCATGGATGGAAGAGGAAATGTAGCCATATATGTTACCGGATTCCAGCGCCCAGCCAGCCACCGTAACGGGCCTCCAGTTCGTGTGGAATGTCGAAATGGTTCAGTGTCACGAATGGTTCAATGCCTGATTAAAAAGTTGCAATAGTTCATCTTGTTTGTTGAAGAATATAGTAGTGGGAAATTCCACGACTTAACTCCAGTTGCGAAAGATATCTGATCTGTCGAAATGGTTACCTTTCTGTAGAAGTGCGTTGATCAGACGGTTGTAGAAGGCAATTCCTGCTGGATTAACACCTCCAAGCCGGCCTCCTGCGAGGATTTGAGGACAGTTAAATAAGGAATTGAATGGTGATCTTCAGGTAAAACCCCAGTATTGAAGAAAACATTAGTACTGCATGTGTTCTTGACATACTTGGTAGAATTCTTGCCCACGAAATCGAGAATCTGTAGGAATTCACACCCAAATTATGCAGGATCTCCACATCTTCCTGTTCACAACATCACGCATGATTATAGCTCTCGAAGATGCATCATGCATCACATGGACATTATTGTAGCTCTGGCTTGTAAAATTTCTCTTGTACCGTGTAACGATGGTAGTGGTCATCCGCTATGTCCCCGTTGCGTCCATCCGAGATTCGCCCAGCTGTGACGAATCAAAACTATTTTGAGAGAAAAATAAGAGGCTAACTTGAATTACATACGCGTGTGAACTGTTCCGATTTTTAGGTAGAGAGAAGCGGTCAGGTAAACAGGAAGGATGGTGTCGACAAAATGGAGTAAAAGGATACCAGCACTCATGATTCATCATTTACGTATCTGAGCTTGAGGGAGAGCCATTTTGTAAACAAACCCCTCAGATATGTAATATTCCAAAATGAGATCCACTCCTTTTTTTTTAAAAAAAAGAATAAGGAAAAAAGCCATAACCACTAGTAATAATGTTAGGAGAAAGATAGGAACAGTGATGCAGACATCATAGGAACAGAACACATATGAGTCATGACTCATGAGAAGCCAAGATGGTGTCTTCTGTGTAAGGCTACAGCCAAAGAAAAATATAAGCATGCCATCAAGGGGAAAAATAGTAAAATATAAGCATATTTGCTGGCGTCTGAATGTTGATGACAACGAAGTGGATGGCGCCCCCTGAATCTCACAATACACAAGCCAATCCATCAAGGTTTAATTGTAGAAAGAAATGGCTTACGTCCCATTTCCTTCAAAAAGAAGAAATGGTTTTAGTCCCTATCCTGTTAAGAATTTGTAATTTGGCAATAGTTAACGACTCATCCTGATGATTGCAGTACAGCGAGGATTTTGGTCTGGAGCCTTGTCATTCTTCAACGAATACTGTCAAAAGAATGGATGCCAAATCCTGCTTATGGGGTATGCAGGTATGGGCATCTTTCACTGTCACGGATTAGGTAGGGCCTGAAGGCAAGGGAATGGAGGCACTCGGTTTCAGGGCTTTTCATGTAGAATGATCAGGCAAAAAGGGTAAGAAATCCCAACCACCGCTACACTGTTTGTGAAGAACTGAAGACGCCAATTACTACACTGTATGTGGATGAAGACATTCCAACTCATGATGCCGATGCTCTTATCCAGGATAAGGTACGCACCTTCAATCAAGCAACGCAAATCAGAGCAGTGCAGGCTAAGTCCGGGAATGGACAAGGCCAGGTGGAGCTCGACACGGTGACTCACAGATGATGATATTGCCGGAAGAATATGACCTCTGAAAGATTTAGAAGGACGCCATGTTCCGTTATCCCTAAGCTACCCATAGGAAAATATGCCCCCTTCCATATCTTAGCAGTAGCATGCAAATAAACTTTCAGAGACAGTGAAACTGGCAGTTGATGCCGGCATCAATCTCGAAGCAGGGAAAGGAAGCAGTTTGTATTCTCTCTGTTTCTCTCTTGAAAAGTAGTCTGGAGAAGAAGAATTAAGGAGAAGGAAAGAAAACAGAGGTAGGCATCTGAATGACAGAATCCATTGTTGCTGGTGATCGATGTGGAGAAATAAGTTACCCTGGGTGTGGGTGAAGACATCCCAATTGTTGAGCCCCTTGTTGTCGTCCAAGTATGCGCCCTCAATCTAACAGCAGAAGCAGAAACCGAGTGCTTGTCACTGCTGGAACGATCAAGAAGGGAAAGCCAAGCAAGCTCCACACCCGCCATGAGTGCCCATGATCGATACCCTCACGTACCTGGTAAGCGGACGTCGCGGCGCCGAAGAGGAACCCAGGCGGGAAGTCGTCCCGGCCGAGCCCCCGCGCCCCCGGCGCGAGCACCGCCAGTGCCGCGACCACCACCGCAATGCACGTCGCCGCCACGGCCATCGATCCCGCCCCCCTCGACGCGAGCTCTCTCTCGTCCAGCTCGCTGCCTCGACCGAGGAGAGGACGGCCGGCGAGCCCCTTCTTTGAACTAGTACTACTACTACGAGAACGCGCGCGCGCTCCACTCTGGCCCGGCTCGCGGGTTGGCCCCTCGTCGCTCGGCCGGAACGGGGCCTGCAGGTTTTGGTACAGTACAGCCGTACTGCGTTATCCTGCCTCGTGGCGAACGGGAAAAAAAAAGAAGATGAACGAACCCCCGGTGGAGTGGGAGGCCGTGGATGCACGTGAGACCGCGAGAGGTGAAATCAAGTCGAGATAAAATTCGAACTTGTTCCAGATCGAGACCTCCATGCGCGCACCGTCCCGTCCGTGCGAGGGTCCCGCGAAAGCAACCGTGCCGTGCGGGCGCGCGACGGCGCAAGTGCGGCCAGGGGTTAGGTGGGGTGATCGATTGATTGACGGTCGTCATTGGGCAGGTGAACACGGCACGCAAATCGGTCGGCGCTAACCACGGGTAGAGGGGAGGCGCGGCAAAAACAGTCGGGAGAGGAGAGGCTGGTGATGGTTGCTTGAGTTTGATCGTCGCTGTGCAAGATTATGCTTGGCTGGCTGATGTAGTGGTTTGTCCTCTCAAAGTTAATGACGTGTTCGACGGCATCGCCGGCCGCCGCGAACCACTAGACGAAGCCGTGTCACGGTCAAGCTCGGAACGGACTCGGCTCATGGCCTGATGATGGCCACAAGATGCTCAATGAAGCGGTGTTCGGTGGCGATACTTCGGTTCCATGGCTACGTTTTGTACTAGGAGTAGCACGACATGTCTGATGCTGTAATTCAGACGGTCGATCTGGACCCAAATATCTCTTATGTCCGATCAAATTAAATGACTTGACTAGGAGTAGTAGTAGTGCATTATTGCAATCATTTATACAGTTGTTGTTAGTAGGCTTCTTTTAGAGAATCGTGCGACATATGCATGCCCAAACACGAGGCGACGTCAATTTTTACAACTTATTGGCACCGTTTGAAAGTCACTGAGGATTTTAGATTTATAAATTATTTGATTTTTATGATAGTAATTTGAGGTTATAAATAACTAAATTAATTACTACAAATTTAAAACTTAAAATTTTGTTTTACAAATGTCAGATGAAAAACTTATATAATTTTTTTCACAAAACTTACTATTTATATACTTGAGAAGTGTGAAAAAAAAATCCAAAATCTACATAGGATTCCTATTCCACACAGTTACATGGTCAGCCCACAAAAGCACGTGTCATGCCGCACAATGGTGTGGCTCATGAGAGCTTCTTGGTCCATATATAAGCAACGATTTTTTAAAAACAATTCCTATTAAGTTTCATTTCTAAGTTTAAAATTCGAGTAAACTTTTTACTAAAAATTTAAAACTTCCAACTCACAATTTTTTTTTAAAAAAAACTCCACCCAAATTTAGAAATTTCAACTACTTCCTACCAAAAAAATTTAAAAAAATTGTCTTATATTTTGAAACTTCCAAATCAGTCATTTATTCATTATTTTATTGTACATGAAACGATAATTGTTTTAATCAACATTGATTACATTGAATTGCCCAACAATTTGGTTATAGGTAGATATTATACATTCATGCTAATGAATATGTGCAGTAACATTATTACACACATTTCCATAATTTTGCACCCTTTATAATTTAAAAGCACGACTCTTTCTATTGAGATTCATGAAGAATTTGGAGGAATTCCTGGTACCATAGCGCGGATAGCTTTGGGGTTCTTTTCTGCGTCTTGTAGTCTACGTGGTGCAGTCCAAATCGAAGGGTGCATCCATACAACCATTCAAAATTGTCAACGACAGACCAGGCGAAGTATCCACGAACATCAGCTCCATCACTAGTAGCAGAGTATATGAGTTCCATACGTCAATTCAGAGCAGTTTTGACATCCACATGTATAACAACTTGGTAACATGGATAGTGCGACTGACCTGATAACTTTGGCAAGCTTCGTGAGATAGCCTTCTAGATACTCTATCCTATCCTTGTCATCAAGCCAATCCTCCAGGGTATGGTAACTTTCTCCACCTTGCGCGTAGCCTGAATAATCGTTTTTCAGAGCAACTCATCTTCTCGGATCATGTGTAAATGGAGACACGCACACACAAAAAAAAGCAAGTGTACAGCTAGTAGTAGAAACTGTTCTGTAATTCCGTTCAGCCGTACCGTTTTCAGTGATGAACATTGGCAGATTGTTGTATCTCTTCATGATGTAGGTGACCATCTTCTCCATCCCATCCGGTACCACGTAGAACGTGGGCATCGCGGTCTGCACGTACATCACCAAATCAGACGTTGGTCATTTTTTAACACCTGAATCTCGAGTCCTCTTTGACGTAATTTCTTATTGCAACTAAGCTTAACTGGAGTTCCAATGGGAAGCCCGTTCCTCTCTCCAGCGACGGCCGCGAGCGCGTGCTGCGTCTGCTCCCCGAGTGGGCAGCCTGAGAACATGCAGTCCTTAGCGTATAGGGTCGTGTAGTGGTTCACCCCGATGAAGTCCAGCTTGTACCTCAGCTTCCTCCTGTCTTCCGGTGAGAAACTCGGTAGCCTCCCGCCGAGAATCTGCCGCATCTCCGGTGGGTAATCGCCATGAACCAATGGATCAAGAAACCTGAAAAGGTACAGCAAAAATTAGAGGAAATCCTCTGTTGATTCGGAAAAGATCCACATTTGGCACAAGCACGTTCAATCACTGCTATGAAGCTCGTACCACGGAGTGTCGAACGCCAAGGCTCGTTCAGTGGCCAGCTGGTCCTCGGGGACATCTCTCAGCGGTTCGTACCAGGTGCTGTACAACACCATGCCAATCATTCCTCTCTGCTTGCTCTTCACGCAGCCGAGCAACAAAAACAGTCGAAGCGTGTTAACGAATAATTAAAGTAGTAATTTTTTAGATGAAACCAATAAACTAAATTACTAGCTGGGCCGGTATCCAACATCTTTAATCACACGAGCTGCTCGCACAAGTCCACAACCACATGCAAAGCCCCGGTGTCCGTCTGAGCGTCGACACCCATGACCCCATGTGATGCACACATGACAGATGACCTGACGGAATAATCAACCAATCAAAATGGATTGATCACCTGGTACTTTCTCTTGTATATCTCGACGGCGGTGGCATGGGACAGTATGACGTTGTGGGTGGCGACGTAGGGCTCGGCGTCGGAGTCGCCGCGGGCGCAGGAGCCGAACGGCGGCGAGCAGCGGGCGGGAGGATAGGTGCCGAGCATGTAGCCCGACCGCACCGCGACGTTGGGCTCGTTGAAGGTGCTCCAGTACTTGACGCGGTCGCCGAACGCGCCGAAGCAGACGTCCGCGAAGTGCCCGAAATCGGACCTGGATTATACAGAACCCACTTGTTAACTTGTTTAAGACTGGGACCTGCCAGGAAGAGAATAGTATAAACTAAAATCGCAATCAGCCAGTTGCGAGCTTAAAAAATGTGACTTTGTATCAGGTGTTGATTAGGGAACTAATTGCGCGTACTGTATCTCAGGGTTGAGCCAAGCTCCGTATCTGTCCTCGAGCTCCTGTGGGATGTCATAGTGTGTCAGGGTGACAAATGGCTGTATTCCTGCTCCAGCAAAAATGTGATCAGATGAGTACAAGTTCAGAGCTGAAATATGGAAAGAAAAAAAGAAAGAGATTTGTAATGCACATGGGCACATGGACATGGCGATGATCGATCGATACCTTTCAGCAGGAGTGAATCGATTAGTTTGTTGTAGAAATCAATGCCTACTGGGTTGACTCTGCCAAATCTCCCTTCTATGATCAGCAAATGCAGCGTAAAAATTTTGTGTTAAGCATATGATGGTGTGAACAGTATTCAGAGTTGGTCAGCTGGGAAAACGTAGCTATGGAATGGAATCAACTTACTTGGAAGAATTCTGGCCCATGATATCGAGAACCTATAGGCATTTACTCCGAGGGAGCTCATCAGCTCAACGTCCTCCTGTCAAGAAGAAAGATTCAGGACCATTAATTTCAGTTTAGGCAAGCACACGATTTGTGTTACTCTGAATGTAACATGGCGTTTGCATTGCACCTCGTAGCGGTGATAATGATCATCCGCAACATCTCCGTTGCTTCCATCTTTGATCTTACCTGAAACACATACAGTTTATACATGACCGTTCATTCGTTTTTTTTTCTGCTTGCGTTAATTAGTTTGGGTTAGGACTAGTACGGTGTTTTTTTTACTGCACTTGCAGTAGTGCAGCAATAAGCAGTATAGTTGGATGGATTTTCATAGGATGTTCACGTATCCCTACCTAGAATTTTCATTGGGCTTTATCTTGTCAGAATTTCCTGTATTAAGGTCTATAATTTAGAGCCCACGATGATCCTTTGGGCCATCCTCGTGGAAAGGCCCATATTGCAGTTCAAAATCGGGGCCCATCTATGATGACGAACGATATTCAGAGCTGAACATACCTGGTAGATGAGTGAACACATCCCAGTTGCTTAAACTTTTGTTGCCTTCTAGATATGCACCTTCAATCTAAGGCAAAAACATTGCAATCAGCACGGTATACGGTGTATCGAACTGAATATTCAGTCGTTAATACCCCCCGACCTCATTTATGAAAAAAAAACAAAAAAACTTCGGGCCCTTAGGGGGGTCGGAGTATTGATCACCAAACCCCCCTCATCCGGAATAAAAACAAACAAAAAAAAGACCTGTTTAAAATTCGGTCCCACTTTGCCCTATTTGATTAGTCTCGAACCTCATCTTCACCTCGCCTCTGAAAAAAAAATGCCGCCTGGGTCCGGAGATTAAAACTCCAACCCTAAAAAAACCCTAATGATTAGTACTATTTTAAGGGACATGCTAGGCCTCGACCTAGATTGGGGCTCAAACAAATTAAAGCCCAATTAAGAAATCCTGCAGTTGCAGGTAAGTGTACGGATAAGTGGTTATGATAGGATTTTTTTTAAAAAAAAAGACACAATTTTAGTACCATCGATTGCCTCTACATCCTACTGATCTCAAATAAGATGGAAATATTGCACATCTTGTTACTGGCAAATCCAGCCAGCCAAGACGTGCTGTTGTGCTGCATCTGCATGCCAGCCGAGAGTAACATGAGCGAGAACAATCGACCTGATATGAGGAGGTGGCCGTGCCGAAGAGGAACGACGCGGGGAAGTCGCTCCTGTGGATTGCAGACGCCCATGGGAGCAGCAGCAGCAGGAGAGTGGAAACGGGCAAGACAGAGATCCACGCCTTGCCTCCTGCACCTGCCATTGTCTCAACTCTGAACTTGACGAGGCTACAATGAATCAATTATATGTCCAGAACAGCTCGATCGACAGCCTTGAGGCTTTATGAGCGTGCATGTATACGTCCAATGTGGCGAAGGACCCCAAAGGTATATATAGTACGTAGGGCAGACGAAAAAGCTTTAATTTGTTTCACGTGATCTCTCCCCGTCGATCGATCTCTGTAGGTCGTTTTATACTTTGAATGCATGCATGGACGCAGTTGAGGGGGAATCCCACACGTCAAAGCTAATTAAGCCTCTCCTGCTGCATGCACGCGCGCGCGCACGCCGCACGGGTGGAAGAAGCCAACCAAGACAGCTTAACCGTGCATGCATGGATATGCATGCCCTGCAGGCTGAAAATTTTCAGAACCAAACACACCGTCAATTAGATATCATACGATCGATCCTGCATGTGTTAATCTTCTTCGTTTTTGTTTCACACGAAGCAATAGTGAACGCGCATGTACGTACTTTCGTGCGTGGCTTTGTACGTAGTGCAGATGTGTGTTAACTCCAACGAAATTGACTCTGTATATATTCCTGTGTATTCCAGTATTTTGATTGTTCAACTTCAGATAAACATGTACATTTCAGAGTTTTTCCTTTCTGTAACTAGAACTCTAGATGTCGCTTGCATGCTTGGGATTAATCAGGCAGGTGGAGAAGCCCATCAAGCGATCTAACCCTACATGCATGCAGTTTCTCTGTTTAAGACGTTGTTACATGGACATTTTTCCTCCAGACGTACTGGTCGGTCTAGGGCGATCGTGATCGTCACCCGTTGAGCACGTTGTTTATTTGGCGTGAATACGAAGGACGAAGGCCGGCCCTGACCATAACTACCAACGTATGGAAACTATCATCTGCAGTTAATTCAGAGGGGAAAAGGCGAACATCAAACAATCAGATAGATGTTTGACTTTTTTAAACGTGCGACTATGGCAATTTCATTGAAAAAGCCAAGGGTAAAATTTGTTGTACAGGGAAAGTACGGAGGCTAAGCTATAAGCTGCGCAAGGCGCTTTGCTCCTGCCAAGGCCTATGTTTTTGCCTCTTCCTTGATCTTCGCGTTCAACGCAGATAGATGTTGACAAATTCACCGACCATTGGAAAACGATACACGGAACTTTCTCCGACAAGAACCAAGGTTGACAAAGTAGACGGAGAATTGTTAACATTCAAGTATCCAACTAGACGGATGAAGAAACGTATCGCCGTGCGCGTGTGCTTTGGTAGATAGGATTGTGAGAGCCACGAGAGGAGATTTCATCACCACGTCAGGTAGATTTGTCACCGGCCGGATCGACAAGTATGGGGGCATCTATCCGGTCGATTTGTGGTTCAGAGCCGTTCCGTCAACGTGCTTCTAGTTCTGTCACTTCTGTGCCGTGCTGGTCAGATTGACAGATCCTGCAGCTAATGTTGGTGCATTTGGTGTTTTGGTTGTTTCCATCCGCGGCCGTCGCCACGGAGACATGGATTTTTTTATTAAAATATTTTAAATATATATTTTTATTTTGAAAAATTTAAAAATCTATACCAATGCTATCTGAAAGCTTTAAAAAAATGTGAGCGTTAAATTCGATGTGCCAAATATTCGCTTAACAAGAGACTAGAAAATTTAGAAAATTTAAGTACGATTTATTTTATTCCGTAGCAGGGCGTTTACAAAATTGCTTAGTAGTTTAGTAGGGCGCGTGAGAGAGGATTGGGCATACCGTTTTTATAGACAGCTCTCTTGTCGCACTTAGACATTTTTTTTGCCCTCAAGAGGGCCATCCACAAAAGTGACATGTCCGCTTGTGGGAGGAGAGGAGGCATGATAATTTTAGGGCATTCCCTTGCCTCCCGACGTTTTCATACATACCGTGCAAATGTTAAAAAGAAAAAAAATAAATAAATTTTTATTTATAGATTTAATTGTAAAGAGAATTTGAATGTACGTAGAAAGACAATTATGTAAGAACTCACCGTTAATACTATAAAATCATTAATTAAATGGTTAGACAATTAATAGGTTCACCTAACAAAAATATTATACGGTTACTTAGAGATTTACACGTTACGACCAAAAAAAATATAAATAGCACAATAGGTAATACGTACAAAAGACAATTTAAAACTTATAGAGATCAGTATTGTTAGAGAAGCCGATACTTCGTTTGTACTCAGGTTATATATATTATTTAATTATTTTAGACTATATAATCCATACAAAGTTATATATTAATTTTTTCATATATTTTTATTATTTAAATTCGCACCATCTTAGTGGTTACCGTGGAAAAAAGTGCATACATAACTATTATAGTCAAGGTGATAATAAAATTAAAAAAAATTAAAAAAAAACATAGCGAACTTATAATGAAATCGACAAACAAAATAACTTTTATCAAAAATATTGTCACTTATTAATCTCATCATATGACCATAATCACTGCAAGCGTACTTATAATGCTTTCTCCATAGAGGCTACAATTTTTTATACTATCTCCCTCACGCGTTCTCATATATAATTATATACATGGACCTCTATAATAAGATAAAATACCTTCGACTAGATCGGCAAAGATATTATTAAATTTCCTAACCCACCATCGAACCGTACCAACGAGCATTTACTATATTGGATTAAATGTCCTCTAGAGAACATTTTTTAAAATAATCATCCAAAGAGTGTTAGTATAAATATGTAAATTTTTCAAATAAAAATTTATTTTTATAAATATTTTAATAAAAAATATAAATAAAAAAATTTCAAAGACGCGAATGCGACTTGTTGAGTTTCAAGTAGGCCGCGAGGGGAGGGCCGGAGCCCATCAAGGCCCATAGAGGCTTAAAGATCTGTTGGACCAAATAGACAGCCCAAAATTTATTTTACCTACAAGCCGCGCGTTGCTCTTAGCAAAAAGCCAAAAATGCATCGGGAAAAAAATGAACCGCGGGACAGGGGACACCGAGAAATATCGTCTCCTAATCTCCTCTGCTCTGCGCGCGCCACTTCCTCACTCTCTCAGCTCGGCGCCGTCCTCCTCCTCGAGCACCATGATCGCCACCGCGGCGTTCCCGTTCGTTTCCTCGTCCCACCGCCCCCGGCTCAGGCCAAGCCTCCCGCGCCGCGCTGTACTCCTTCACTGCTCAGCGTCTTCTTCGTCGCGGTGGCGCGCCGAGCGCGAGTCCCTCCTCGCCGAGATCGCGGCGCTCCGCCTCCGCCTCGGCGCGCTCGAGGAGGGGCCACGCCCTCTCCCAGCCGTCGAGGCCGCGGTGGCCTCACCAGCGCCCGCACCCGCGCCCGATGTTTCCGCGGTGCCGCCGCCGCCTGCGCCCATGCCTGCACCGGTGGTGGAGGAGGTCGAGGTGAGGAAGGAGGTGGTAGTGGTCGAGGAGAAGAAGGACAAGGCGAAGAGCGGCGGCGGCAGCGGGAGGAGGACGCTGAGGGTGGGTGCCGAAGGGGAGGACGTGCGCGCGATGCAGGTCAGCGTTGTCGTGCACCTCTCGTTCTGGCTAGGATTCACGATGCATCAACTGTGCTCGAGCTAACGCGCCACAGCTTAATTTGTTCCGATGCGACAGACTTGTGGTGGTTACAAGCTGCTACTGTCTTCGAGCAAATTTGATCATACACGGCGGCCAATTGGCAATGCTCTATTACCACCAGTTTTTTTTTTGGTTCTACACGTTCAATTAATTTATTTTTGCATTGAGCTAAAAGTTCCAGGAAACTGGTTGTCAAATAATTTATCTGAGTAGCCAATGGGTACAACTCATACATATTCGCGAGCCTTTTGCTTCTACAGAGATCCTTAATGCAAAGATTAACGGGTAGTATTAAATAACTTCGAGTACTTTGTATAAAATGCAGGAAGCCTTGGAAAAACTGGGTTATTATTCGGGCGAAGAAGAAATGGAGTTCTCCAGCTTCTCGTCTGGCACCGAAAGAACTGTGAAGACATGGCAGGTTACTACCTCATTATTCGCTCACTAAATAAAATGCACAGTTTCAAATAGCAGCTGTTAAGCCCATATAAACTTGTGTGTTGCTGCAGGCAACGGTAGGGATTTCGGAGGATGGAATTATGACATCGGCTCTACTTGACAGGCTATTTACAGGACATACTAGGCAGGATGTGAGAACAAAAGTGAGTTAAGCCAATTAACCTTTTGCTCCCTAAGTCATCACCTATTCACTTGGTAACACTATTGCCAGTTTCTGTTAGATATGGAATACAAAATACACAATATTTGTAAACGCAAAATGACAGTAGTATTACAGTTATGAAGGCAAAGTGATACTTTCACTTTCTATGTTCCACGAGAGCATAACTATCTTATCTGAACAAGAAATTTGCGACTTCAGCATTCTTCAGGAGTTGCTTCGAAAAATACTAGGATTAAAAGTTTCAAACGACACGCATTATCTGACTGTGCAGTCATGATATGAGATTCTAATGTAATTTTTGTTGCAGGATGACATAAATGGAGCAGCTATTCCTGCGGTAACAGAAATTGCAGAGGTTCAACTGTTGTGAAAGGAAATGATGTCTCCGGAGTGGAGTTGTCCGAACATAGAGTGTTTCTCATCGGTGAAAACAGGTGGGAAGACCCATCTAGGCTAACACAGAAGAATAAACCAATCAGCAGTGCTACCAATGCATCAATTAAGAAGTGCATCTCTTGTCGGGGTGAAGGCCGCCTCATGTGCGTAGGTAATAAAATTTGCTGCTTGGTGCGCAACATATACATCATTTGTAATGTATTGAGAAATGAGCTGCTTGTGAACTGATAAGATAATTTCCTTCTTCCTGCAGAATGTGATGGAACCGGTGAGCCGAACACTGAACCACAGGTAAGCTAGAGTTCCAGTTGCATAATCCCATCATATAGCCATGTCATATAACTAACAGAATTATAAAGTATGCTCTTTCTTCTCTGATATGCACCTCTCTGTTCTCAAAATGCAGTTTTTGGAGTGGGTTGGTGAAGACATGAAGTGTCCATACTGTGAAGGCCGTGGTTCGATTGCATGCGATGTTTGTGAAGGGAAGACAGTAGTTGCGAATTAAGCAACATGTAGGACACCAACATACTGCCTCATTCGTAAACATCTATAACTGTTTATGTAGATAGATACTAGCCAATTATTCAAGTTTTTTTTCACAATAGTTGAAGAATAATTATTCACATAGCCAGTGTTGGTGCCCTGCTGTCCCTACAGAAGTTAAGAGACATTTGAGACAGTGTTTCTTGTAGAATAGGATAGAAAATATTAACAAAGGATTAACAGCTTTGTCAGATCAGGCTTGAAAAATTGGCATGCTAATTGTTAGTTCACACGTCATATTCCTTTCAGAAAAGGGTACTTGTCAACAAGTATGTGATATTCTGTGAGTCTATGTAGGTTGGTGGTCTTTCCTGCTTGGAAGATCAACTTTAATTTCAGGATAAGTACCATGCAGTTTACATGGAGAAGTGCATTCATCATATTTTCTGTTGTTCTTGAACCATCGCTAAATTATTACCTGGCAGTACATATGATTCGACACCACATCCCACTCAAAAAAAATTGTGCATCATAGCAAAGGAAATTTGTGAAATGTGGTACAGTTGCACTAATAATTTGGAGCTTAACTGCATGTAAAATTTATTTGCCAGCAATTAAAAAAGAAAGAACATTGCTTTAAAATTTGGAATGCAAAGTGAGGAACAGAAACCACCGAGAGAAGGTGATTTTCTGGTGATAGAATTTTGCTAATATGAGATAACATCTTGCATATTTACAGAATTATAGACTTAGCTGATACAGACAAAATGTGGTTGCTTTCACATATTTGTGTTGAGAAAACAATAATATGTGAAAACTAAATAGAATTTTACTTTGTTGTTTTGATTGTTTCTGACATAATAGTTTACTTGAGGAAGTTCTTTTCTGAATATAGCCAGATGTCTTCCATCAAAAAATATTTTTTTGAATCATTTCTGGAAAGAGAAAAATCGTCAAAGGCAAAGTCAGATGAAACCAAAATAGGATTTCAAACGAGAGCAGGGAAAAAACGTTGGGACGAAAGCAATACAACATTCTAATAACCAGAGATAATGAAATGTGCTTACAGATAAGAAATAGAAGGGCCATGTCATGTACACTTCTGGTATTGAAACTCGTATCATTTACCACTTGAACAAGTGAAACCAACAAACATTCTAATGGTGCTGATGCTTTTCAAACTCTAGTACTACAATTGCAGCAAGTAAAGCAATTAGAGCCTAAACCACTGATTGGTACTAGTATATGTATTTTTGAACAAATAATATGCATAATGTACCAAATTCATTGAGCAGGCAAACATGCATGCATTGAAGGTCCTGGATGATCCAGTAGATGAATTAAGGCCCTTGCCCTTAAGCAGCTGTGAAGCACACTCAAGCAAGCATTTCAGCTGAAGTAAGCAGACCGTACTCCTCAATATTGTTATCTTTCTTCATCATTCCAGTTAGATCACCAAGCATTTCGTAGATGCTAAGATTGTCAGGGTGATATTTATCCTGTACAAGAAATAAGCTTGTCTTGTTTCCCACTGTAATACAACTACATCCCGGAAATTTTGGCACTCCTTTTTCTCGCATTGATTCTCTAGCTACCTTAGCATCAACCCAGTTACCAGCAGCAGCATGTAAGTTCGAAAGCAACACATATGTAGATGAGTACTGTGGTTCCATCTCAACAAGTTTCTTTGCTGCAAATTTCCCCCTTTCTTCATCCTTGTGCATTCTGCATGCTGCAAGATACGTTGCCCAGACCACACCATCAGGAATGAAAGGCAACTGGTCAATTGCTTCTTGGGCCTCTTGAAGATGACCACCACGTCCAAGGAGATCAATAAAACAGGCAAAATGATCTAGTCTAGGTGTTAATCCATAAACTTTTCTCATGGAATCAAAGAAATGCAGACCTACAGAAATTAGCCCAGAATGAGTACAGGCGATTAGGACACCTAGGAATGTAACTTCGTCAGGCCTTATCTGCAAACCCTCCATCTTCTGGAAAAGCAGAAGTGCCTCATCAGCATAACCATTTTTTGCAAATCCAACAATCATAGAGTTCCATGGCATTATGTCTTGTTTGTTTTTCAATTCTTTGAAGGCTTCATAGGAAGAAATGACATCCCCACACTTGGAATACATATCTATGAGGGCACTGGTTGCAGTTTCGTAAGAACCAAATCCAGATTTAATGATGAGGCCATGTATCTCTTTTCCATCTGCAAGAGCTGTTATATCTGAACAGGCTTTAAGGACACTTGCAAATGTTGCCTCGTCTGAACGAACATTATAATGACGCATTCTCCAAAATGATACCAAAGAGTGATCACCATAACCATTTTGAGCATACCCTGAAATGATAGCTGTCCACTCGAACAGGTTTCTGTGATCTGGCATCTCTGTAAATAGTTTATTTGCATCCTCAAGCATTTTGGACTTCAAATATATTCCAGCCAGTGAAACACCAAGGAGATTATCATCATACAGAAGACCAGACTTCAGTGTGTAACAATGAACTTGCTTGCCAATGACTGAACTGAGAGATCCAGCACAACCAGAAAGAATGCTTGAAAATGTAACACTGGAGGGCTTTAAGCCATCTTTTAGAACTTGCTGAAACAGTTGTATTGCTTCATCTTCATTATTGTTCTGCACAAGACCTGTAATTAAAGCATTTATTGGTACTATACTACTCGCATCTACTTGTGCCAAAATCTTCCTAGAAGACTCTACATCTCCATGCTTTGAATACAAGTCAATCAGAGAACTACCAACAGCATGATTTGAGCAGATACTATACTTGATGGCCAGACAATGGATCTGCTTTCCAGTTTCAGTGGCTAGAATATTGGAACAAGCATTGATTGCAGTAGAAAAAGACACATCATCTGGTTTTATACTATCCAGCCTCATCCTTTTGAGCATACATACTGCTTCTTCCTCCTCTAGGTTATGTGCAAGTCCAACTATAAGGGAATTCCAGGACACACAATCCTTGTAAGGGATTAGACTGAACAGTTCCTTTGCATCACCAATTGCTCCAAATTTCGAGTACATATCTAATGTTGCATTAGCAACAAACAATCTTATATCCATGCAGTTCTTGATTGTGACACAATGTACTTGTTTTCCCAGATAAAAGGAATTCAAGTAAGCGCAGGCACCAAGGATGCTGACAAACGTAAAGTCATCAACCTGAAGGGCATACCTCCTCATATACTGAAACATTCTAACAGTTTCCTCTGGCAATTCATTCTGAACAAAGCCTGTGAGCATAGCGTTCCACATGACAATGTTCTTTTCACAGGACAAGTCAAACACATTCTTTGCATCACTGAGGCAACCACATTTAGTATACAGGTTGATCAGAGAACTTCCCACAAATACATTTGCATCCAAGCCATGCCTTACTGCCGCAGCATGTATCTGCTGGCCTTCAACAAAAGCTTTCATGTTAGCTGCTGCACTTAGCATGCTTGCAAAAGTTGATCTAGTGGGCCATAATCCCCAGCTCCTCATATCCTTGTACAAGCCAAGCACATCAAACTCGAGTCCACTTTGTGCGTGACTGGAGATGACAGCATTCCAAGCAACTGTGTTTGGTGTAGGCATCTTCTTCAGCAAAGATGTTGCTTGGTCCAGCCTGCCCGAGCTTGCAAGAGTGGAAATGACGGTAACAAGCGTCACTTGGTCTGGGGCGGAGCCCATTTTCTCCATCCTAGAAAACAAAGCCAAGGCTTCCTGGTAGCATCCAGCCCGATGATAGCAAGCAATTATGCTTGACCAGCATATTGTGTCTGGGCAAGCAATCCCATCAAACACCCTGCGAGCATTGGCTACATCACCACACTTAGCATACATGTCCACCAACGCCGCTTCACAGAAGGCACTGGTACTGAATCCGCTCTTGACCACATCACAATGCACCTGCCTGCCGTAAGCAAGAACACCCATCCTGGAACACGCCGACAGAACGACCGCAAGGCCAAACTGGTCCGGCCAGACACCGGCAGTGCACCTGATATACCGAAACGCACCGAGAACATCCCCGGGGGACCCGGACCGCGCATGGTAGGACAGTACCGAGCTCGCTGCGCCTGAAGCCCGCGCGCCGACGCAGCCCAGGGCGCTCCAGGCATAGCCCACACGGCCGGACTTGCAGTACAGCTCGACAAGCGAGTCGCCGAGGCGTCCCTGGAGGGGCAGGCCGCTTCGCAGTATTCGGCCGTGCAAGGCCCTGCATGTCTGAGAGTGGTGGTCTCTCGTGGGACTTGCGTCGAACGGGTGGCGGGCGTGGCTGACGAGGCACTCTCTGGAGAGGGAGGAGAGGAGGCTGGCGTAGGAGGTGGCGTCGGGGTGGGAGCTGAGCACCGCGAAGGCGGCGGTGGCGAGCGGAAACGGAGGAGGAGGAGGAGGCTGCTGGTTGGCTCTCGTTTTGGCCGCGAGGCGGACGCGGGCGGCGGAGCGCATGTGTGCACCGGCCGCGGCATGTGTGCGTTGGGAGCTTGGGGCCGTCTCTCTCTTCCAACTACTCATGGTCGAAAAATATAAAAAAATAGTATTAGATATATCTGGTGAGACTCTAGAGAATTGGTCATATTTTTAGACGGAGTAAGTATCTTTCTACCACTAATCTCAAAGCATTCTTGTGTCTTGCCCCCTATCTCTTCTACAAATGTCAACGATGTCCACTAGTCCTATATAGGAGTATGTGCTAGTCTTTTGGCTTTGGCTGCACTTTGACTTCTCGAACAAGCTGGTCTATATGATTTACTAACTATCACATATATTTTATTTTATTAAGACAAGACTTTAATTAAATACCACTCTATTAAAATATATTACTTAAAGTGCAATCATATATTAATAATGGTCTTATCACTCACTTCTTATTTAAATTTCTCCTAATTTTATTCTCTAACTACATTTCCACTCTTAATATAACATTTATACATTTAGAAATAGTAGTTTTTATGATATAAAATTAATATTACTGTTTTTTCACTTAAATGATACTCCCTCTGTTTTTTATATGATATTGTTTAGTTAAGCTAACCAATGTCATTTAATGAAAACAGAGAGAGTATATTAGTAAAGCTATTGTTAGTAAAAGACTTCTACGAAATAAAATATGTTATATATATATTTTTAGATGGTAGTAATATATATATCAGAATGAGATCAGGTTGACAGATTACGAGTGATACTTTTAATGAAAGAATTATATATACCATGAAAATGATTGTAATGTTGGTTCTAAAAAAATTTAAAAAATGATTCATAATTGAGAGACCATCGGGAATGGAATCCTGTCAGAAATTCAGATAGAAATGAAGTACATGTTCTCCATATGTGCCGCATCCTCGTCCTTCCACTGTAATTCCTTCCACCAATCAGATGAACCACAAATTTGCTTCAGTTTACCACAGTTGAATGTGCTGCTCAGTGGGATGCTTCTTAAATTTGGGCAATCCTCCACTCGGAGAGTCTCAAGGCAAGGAAAATATCTTGGTTTGCAAATGCTTCTCAGCTTCCTAACATCTGTCAGCACAATTGATCTCAACTTTGGGAAGTCAGGTTGCATCATTACGCCATTGGTTGATTTTCTATTGACGCTTTGGTAATCATCATTCCACTCATCGCATGAGCTCTGTACCATGGCATGATCGTATTGTTCTTCAGAAGGATGATCCTGAATTTTTGTTGTCTGTGCTCTATATTGCTCTTCAGTACTGTTAGCAACTTCTTCAACAATAGTCAGCATCCCATCACAGTTGGATATGACAAGTCTCTCAAGCAGTTCAAGTCTTCGGACCCACGTGATGTTCAACAACTTGGGGCATTGTGAAATGGTCAATTTGCGAATATACCGAAAATTATTGGGCATTGGTGCAACAAGGACATCTTCTAACGAGGGAAGGACAGAAAGGGTCAGTACTTGTAGGCAAGACGTCGTCAGTTCAGTATCAGCAACCAATATGTTCAGGTCATAGCATGATTCGACATGCAGCTCCTCAAGGTGTTTCATATGGTTGAAGTCAGAGATTTTGATTGATTGCATTTCTCCACAATATTTCAGGTTCAAGCGATGTGTCGATTTTGCCAAAGGATGAGTCTCATTCAATTTCTCAAGCACATCTTGTGAATAAACAGTGATACCAAGAAACAGTAGAGCCCTCAAGGAATCCAGATTCAGGTCATCAACATCACGAATCCCGTAATGGCTGCGGAAGAGATTGAGCACTCTCAACTTGTGTAACTTTGAGCAGTTGTTCAAGGTATCCTCAAGTGCAATAGTCACACTGAGGTCCAGATGCCTCAACTCTTTCAATAACCAGAGGCGCTCAGGTAATCTCATAATATGTGTGTATGACAGGTTGAGATGCTGCAATGCAACCAATGTATCACATTCCGGAAGGGAAGTAATTGCAGTGTGCGATAGATCCAGCACTTTCAAGGATGGCATATATTTAAAAAAACCCCAGCCTAGCTTGTTCAACTTTGGGTTATTCTGGATCAACAGTGTGGTGAGGTTTTTGCATTTTGGCGAGAAAGAAAGCTCGGTGATATTATTAGACATGATGGAGATCCTTGTAGCTTCTTTCCACTCTATTGCTGGTGGAGCATTATCTAAAGCCATCCCTGCTTTAACAACAAAACTTTTATCTGCAGTGTTAACCAATGAAAGCCCCAAATGTCTGATTATGTGGTGCACTTTCACCTTTGATGACATTGAACTAGTGGTCAGCAACAAGCACGCTGAAATAAGACTTCGGATTATCTGATTACCCTTCTCGTAATCATTGAGTAGCAAACCTTCAGCCAACCAATAATCAATAAGTTGCTCTTTACTAATAGATCCATACTCTGGGAAAAGAGTGCAATACAGAAAGCACTGCTGCTGAGTAGGCGTGAGCCTGTCGAAGCTGTATTTCAGTGTAGCAAACATTTCATCCACGCCTTCAATCTCCTCCATATTCAAATTGATTGCGTCAGCAGCTGAAGTCCAATCTCTTGGTTCTACATAGCCTGCCACAGCAGTCCCAATGACATTGAGTGCAAGTGGTAGACCTCCACAACCTTGGGCTATTGCTCTGGCATGTTCCCTAACAACATTGCTGGGACTGGGTGATTCAATTGCTGCACTAGCCTCACTGCTTAGCTTGCTCAAGAACAGTTTCCATGCAGCATCACTATCCAAAACATGCATCTTAATCAAGTTCCTCTGTGCACCCATCTGGTAGCATAGTTCTTCGTAACATGAAGTTAGGATCAGCTTGCTTTGGCTGTTGCTGTCTGGAGCTGGGATACCAACATCCTCCAGCCGGAATTTCTTCCTTACATCATCAAGAAGCAGTACAAATCTTTTCCTGGACAAGGCCTTAACCAGGAATCTGGCCCGTTTGGCAATTGTCTCTGCTTCATTCCATGGTAAATTAAGACGTTCGGAGATGGTCTTCTGTATCTCCACTGTGTCAAGTGTCTCTGAATTGGAGACTTCAATAAATATAACAACCTGGCACAACCAAATTAATAAAAAAACCAACATGATTTTCACTCCAAAAGGCAAAAGCTATTCAGAAATATTATTGAAATGCAACATGGAAGAAAAGTATAGATATGGAGATAATAGAACAAAAGTATGTACGATGTTCAGTGTACAAGTATGCTAAATGTAATTCATTATCCACTTTAACATATGGGTACAATAGCATCTTCTTCCATAGAAGAGTGCTAGTGTGTTACCATTCACAAAAAAAAAATGTCTAGAGAAGTACACATTGTATTGGCATGTTTTGGGTGTTTTGCACATCCAACAAATTTTGTGAGAGCCAACATATCCATAACCATCGGATATTAGGCCATGTTTGACCCTTCCCAGCTGCAGGGCAGAATAGCAACTCCCAGTCTCCCCACATATGCCTGGCCTGTGTTATGTGCAATATGTGCTGTATGCTTGCTCGATCTAACTTTTAACAAAACTGTAAAAGACAGCAGAATGATGCACGTTACTTACATGGTATAAATAACATTGCAGTTCCTCTTTATAAATTATAACTCTGATGTGTTTAAAAATCTCAAATATGTATGGCTAGTGTGTGTACCTGATCGTGTTACATATGACTATGAGGCTATGATACTGTAAAATTTTCAGTTTGAATTAGCACTGGAGAAAAATATGTCAGCTATCTTATACATGTGAAGGACATGCTATTGTTTTCTTGTGCAAGAACAATGACATTCCCTTAGCATAACTGAAACAGAAATGTTCATGTTTCCCATAGTAGTCCCACCACATGTAGATCATGATTGAAGCAATCATATGTATGCATTCTCAAAGAGAACCAGAGATACAATGCTAAATACGGAGTATAAAATGCAGTTTTTGAGAAAGCAGCGCATTACCTGGTAGTCATGGACCTTCTTCTCAAGATCATTGTTGAAGGCATGTAGAAGTGTCGTCTTACCAATACCCCCTTGTCCCCAAACACCAACTATGTTCGAGTCAGCCTTCTCAAGTAGATCGTGCAGCTGAGCCAGCATGGTCTCCAATCCAAATGTCTTGGTTTGAGGCAAGCGCTCGACAATCTCCGGCGCAGGCTTGAATCCAAACTTCTTGAACTGCCTCCCTTCCTCGATCAATTTATTCACCTCATCCAGAGCCTCGACGACACGCTTGCCAATCCATGAACGCCGAGCAGCATGCCTTGTGCACTGGCAGAGGCTTGAGTACTTCATCAAATGGCTATAGTCCTCATCAATGGCATCCAGCTTCAGCTCATCGACACGCCTCAGCCACAGCTCCACCTGAGGATCGCAGACATTTAGCATGTCTATCTCCGCAGTTACCCGCCCTCGAACCATCGTCTCGACAGCCCCAAGGCTCTCCCTGGCCTTGTCAAGATCACCCCGATTTGATTTGAGCCAAAGGAACGAGGCGACCTCTCCAGCTGCGGCGTCAAGCAGGCCGGTGCCATCCAAGCAGTCGCACAGCGGCTGCAGGCATGAGCTAGCCGCGCCGATCGCGTCGGCCATTGGGGACGACTATGAGCATGCAGCAGGCAAGAATGGAGGCTGCAAAGATGAGAGTTCCTGAGCATATAAAGAGTACCGGAATGCAATGATGAGACGCGACGAGGCGCCGTGCTGATAATCCAACAAGGCGACACCGCATGAGCGTACGGAGAAAGCGCGGCGATGGCTCTGAGTCGCTGATCAAGCCCAATGGCGATTGGCATAAGAAAGACACCCCCGCAGTTGGGTGTTGGCGGTAGGAGAAGTCATCGTCTGGGAAGAATTCCTCGCCTAAGCGAAGGCAACAGCCTTGGCAGGTTCGAAGAGAAGCACGCGGCTTGGTGACTCTGTCCGTGGTGGAACTGATCTCGGAGTGGCAATTCGTCGAACATGTTGCGTGCGAAGGCTTTTCTTCTGCGCGGCCGGGAGGCACACGCGCTTTCTCCACACCCACCCACAGGTTCCCGCGCCTCCGCCCGCCTGGACCTGGTACTGTTGGCTTGTTGGGAATTTTCCCAGCAAGGCAAACAGTAGGAAATTGACTTCGATTTGGCCATTTGGGGTCGAGACGCCCGATCGCGCTGGTTCGAGCACCCCCGCAGGGCGGCACGCAGCCTCGCGGACGATGATGTCGCTTCTGTACGGACCACGCCGGGAGCACTCGCGACGACGAGGTGCCCCCACAAGTGAGCCGCGAGCGGCCGCACCGCCGCGCCGGCGCGGCATCGCTGCTCCTCTTGCGCCCCGCAGTTCCGTTCCGTACTCGCCGCGCGGGTGTTCTGAGTTCTGTCTGACGGCAGATTTTCACGTGTGAAATAGCCGACTTTTGCCTTCTTCTTCTTTATTTTTGAAAGAAATTTGCCTTTTTCCTTTCACTAGGAACGGCAAGATGTCTTGTGCAGGGTCATTCTCACCGTTCGACCTGCTGCATCCGTACTCCTACATAGCAATGAATGTGCAGCAATGGTTTAGAGCAGCATTTACTCCAGTCAGATAAGGCGAAGTAATCATAATTGTAGGTAATTATCTTATAAACCGAATCATCTGTTCATTACGATGGCATTTCGACATAGCAATCCACCCCACAAACAATTGCTTCTTGAGAAACACATCGGTTTTTGTTCACAACAGAACAATAAGTATCGACTAGTTCTTATAGCCTTTGTGTTTAAAGGTGAGTAAAAAAAGATAATGGAGATGATCATAAAAAAAATATTAGTAAATAATTAATTAAGTATTAGTTATTGTAAATTTGAAAATAGATTTTTAGCAAATGTGCTTATAAGTTTTTACCCCCCTTTTTCTTGGTATCGAACGCAGTAGAATTATGTGTTTAGTGCGTTCTCATTATCACCAGAACCCGAGCCAGTTATTCTGGCAAAAGCTTCGGCCTATTGCAATCCTCAAACACCTGTAGCTGTTTCAGTTCGTTCTGCAGAACGGCCCACCAATCCACTAGCTTTTCTCGCTAGGTTGTATGAGAAACAAATATTATACATTCAGCACAATACAAAATGCATCCTTAATAAAGGGGTTGCGTAAAAAAAGAATAAACATACTCTTAGTTTTTTTTTGAAGATGAAAACATACTCAGTTTTTTATCTCTAATTTGAGGATATTTCAAGTTCAACATGGTCCAGTGAAAATATATAATCAAGTTGGTACGCTGAAAGCATACATAAGCTATGTCAAAAATACAGACATACGGGACTATCAATTATAATGCTGCAGAAATAATTCGCAGATAAATAAGTTGTGGAAGAGCCTCTCCAAATATGAATAGTCTGGCTTATCTTCGAATCGTAGTGATCGGCAATAATTAATGGAAGTACGAAACAAATTCTGAAGGATAAGATTAACAGAGGAACTATTTGAAGTGGTGAAAAAAATTCTGATAAACAATTCATTCTACAATAAGGTGATTAAAATCATTAAACGGCACGAACAATGAGGCTTGTTTATTGCATTGTCCCTTGATCTAAAGTACATCAACTGGGGTCAGCATTTTCTTTTCACTGATTCTACTATAATTTTACATCTTTGTACCAGCTTTCAAAACTTGCCTGGAAAGACTGACACATCCAAGATGGTAAAAGAATATGTAAAGGTGCACAAGAAAATACACCATCCCATTTTTTTTACATTGGTTAGTTCAAACACACATAGAGGAAATAATAATTTAGCAGTGACTTAAAAATCGAGTAGAGAATATCTATACTTAAGTACATCATCACCTAATCAAGAGTCCAAATATCTCTCCTGCTTTCTTCTCGAAAGACCAGTATGCTACAGAACGATTTATTTTACCTCTAAAATATTATTTGACATGGTTGATATATTAAGTTATTAAAATATTAGCTATTAAAAAATTATATCAAAATAACTACCGATTATCAGCTATAAAAAGCTATATTTTTAGATGTCATACTATAAATTTAATAAGCAGAGTTTTTAACTCTATCATAAGAATCAAAGCCTATCTTAAGATTCAACTAAATTAAAAATAGTGAAAAATAGGGACTTCAGGTTTTTACTCTAAATCAATGTTGATTTCCTTTTTATTACAAGGCAAATCAAGATTCAAGGAGAAAGAAGAGAAATTCATAGCATAAGCATATAGAAGGAGCGGAGCAATATCTAAAATTTAAATTGTAAAACTTAAGTTGGAATGATAAAAAGATTTCAAAATAAACACTATTTTATTGATTAAAATATTTTTATAAAACTTATAAAATTCTCTCAAAAATTATAAAAGAGCTCTCTAAAACTCTTCTAACCTCATCTAATTTTCCTCATCTTACATTTATGAGTAACATCCAGGCATGCTGGTTAGTAAAGATCCACGATCTATCAACTTATCTCCAGTGTTTTACAACTATTGACATATAAATTTTTTATATGATAACTAATAAATCAGCCAAGAGTATCATATAAATACTTGTATTATCATACTAATCAGATGTAATTTTTTAAGTAATTAGTCTTTATACGTGATTACAAAATCAAGCCACATGGCGAGATTTTATGTTGCCAGTTTTCGCAAACCTCTTCTCTTTTCAAATTCATTAACTACACGAGTCGGGTTTTCGCAAAGATTTCACAAGCCAACTTTTTTTCATACCGATAAACAACAATGTAATATGAGGCATTGGTATTCCCGTTCAAAAAGTGAGGATTTCAAAACACGTGAAGTTACAATGATATAATTTAATAATAATATATATAGAAAGTAATGCAACTATTATATTGATCCGTTAGTAATGCACAAACGATATCGATCAATTTAATTACTTTATAAATAATAATATTTTATAAATTAAGAGCAATATAATGGTCGACGAGAAACTCTTTAGAATCATTGTCTAAGAATTTTCCAACGACAAACTATGTGTGAAACATGAGAAATCTAAATAAAATCCTAAAAAATTAATAAAAAAACTAATTAAATAATAGTGCTATTATATAGAGAAACTATTTAAAGAGGTGAAAAAATTCTTAACAATTCATAAATGACACGGACAATGAGGCTTGTTTATTGCATTGTCCCTTGATTTAAGAAATGAAGTATCTCAATTGAGATCAGTATTTTCTTTTTACTGATTCTATCATAAATTTAAAACTTGCTAGGGAAGACTGACAAATTCAAGATGGTAAAAGAATAGATAAAGGTGCAGAAGAAAGTACTCCATCTCATTTTTTTTACATTGGTTAGTTCAATTTTAAACTAACCAACATCGTGTATTTACATATAGAGAAAATAATAATTTAGCAGTGACTTAAAAATTAAGTAGAGTATACCAATACTTGAGAATAACCAAGAGATTCCAAATATCTCTCTTGCTTTCTTCTCGAAGGAGAAAAATAATAACGTCTGAAAACCAGCACATTTATTTTGTCCTAAAATACTTCACGAGGTTAAATTATCAAAATCTTAATCAAGATAACTACGAGTGGTCGATTTAGAATATATACCTAAAAACTAGATTTAGATTTTTAAGGTATACTACTGAGTATCACTCGATTAAGAGTTGTTAACCCTATGAATGTCTATCATAGGACCAAACACTATCTCAAGATTCAATTAAATTAAAAATAGTGAAAAAGGCCTTCTAGGAGTTTGACTTATCGGTTTTTACTCTAAGACAATATAGGGTTGATTTATTTTTCATCACAAGATAAATCAAGAGATAAAAGAATTGAAGAAAGAAGAAAAACTTACACTATAACATTTATTTCGGCCCGTAAAGATTTACAATCTATCTCCTTGTTATTAGTGTTTTATAACTATTGACATATAATATTTTTATATGATAATTAATAGCTTAGCTAGGAGCATCATATAAATACTTATATTATAGATGCTTAGATATAATTCCCTAAGAAATCAATTTTTATATGCAATTATAAACCAAGCCACATGAGTGAGATTCTACGTTGTGAGTTTTCACAAACCTTTTCTCTTTTTAAATCCACTGACTCCACGAAGTCAGGTTTTCGCAAAGATTTCACAATTCAACTTTTTCATACCGACAAATAACAGTGTAATATGAGATAGTGATATTCCCGCTCAAAGAGTGAGAATTTCAAAACACAATTATGATGGAGTTATAAGGACATGATTTAATAACAACCTATGGAAAGTAATACAACTATTAATTTGTTGGTTCGTCGGTTACGCACAAACGATACTGATCAATTTAATTATATTCGCTAAATATATAACTTTATAAATAATCACATTTTATATTAGGAGCAATATGATCAAGGGTGACTTGTCTTGCTCTTGGTGAATGAAAAATTCTTTAAAATCGTTGTCCGAGAATTTTCTGGCAGTGAACTACATGCGAAACGTGAGAAATCCAAATAAAACACCCTAAAAAGGTAATAAAACAATAAATAAATAACAATGCAATTAGATATCATTATATAAAAGTTTTAGAAGTTGAATGGAATCAAACGGACTTATGGTTTAAGATATATAAACTTTTAAAGTTAAAGTTAAATTTATAATCTAAAGGAAATGGTTTAATAAAACAATAAGATATATTTCTCGGTAAGGTCCACCTTTCATAGAGATAGAAGAGGGTGGCTCGTGGTATACCATATCTACCAAGTTGACAAAGGAGTGGCACCATAGACTGATCAATGGTCTACGTGTTAGCTCATAGGACCTATCTATCAGTAGGATGGCGTGGGTGGATCGAAAGCATGTGGACGTGGGAGAAGGGTTCAGTGAGATGGGTGTAAGGTGCAGACCTATACGACAGGGCCCATGTGTCAGTAGCTCTGAGGTGATGGACCGAGTGCACGAAAGGTTGGGAAATAGCGAGTTCTACCGGTCAACAAAAGAAAACCTAAACGATAGAAAACAATTGCACACGGCAGCACAGAATAGAGCGATGGCAAGCGATCGAGTGCTATGGCTTGTCATGGTGCTATGTTGCTCAGTACATGGTGCGGCCGATTTGACATGGATAATGTGATGCAGAGGTGTGGGACTAGTGATGAAACTCGACGGGAAGGCTGGGTCGAAGAATAGGATAAGGCAAAATCGGTTTTAATAGTTTAAAAGTTTATATATTTTTATTATTTAGAAGTTTAAGATGTTACATCCCATCGACGGAGATGAGAGTGACGACGACAAGTGGTTACTGTGGCAGCGGATCTGACGGGGGCCATGAGTCATGTTGTGCCACAGTGGATCCCAGGTGGTGCCAACACGTACCATAGAGGATTGGTGTCGGCCATAGACTACTGGTGGCTAAGTGGTGGCGTGCAGCTTAGAGCAGATATAATAAGGCTAAGTCAGCGAGCTATAAGCTGATCCACATCATCACAATCCTAGGTGGTAGAGTGAGAAAAAAAGAGAGAAGATAGCAGGCTCTAGATGTGTCGCCGGGCGACAGCGTGAGAAACCAAGCTCAACCGCTCGCTTGCACCTAATACTAGTTGATATCTGACGTGTTTGATGGGCCCTGATGTATCTTCATAATCCGATGTGCATGTAATAAACCAGGTTGACTTCGTAGCATGCCTAGTTACATGTGTCAACTACCTGCACGCCCAGTCTAGAGCACATGCAACACAGATAGCTACAACGATGGATGTTGGTTTTGATCATGCCAATTTGGATGTGTATGCATGAATTAAATAATTATGTATTTCATTGTAGCCAACGTAACAACTCGTTTATTGCATGAGCTCTCTCTCTTGATGGCTATATACGACGTAGACAAATACTATCACTAGTAGTCTACTACACTATTAAATACACTATTAAACTTGCTCTTAGAGTTTTCTGCCACAGTTCCCCCGTGTCGTCCTCTCTCTCCCATCGCTCTGGGCGGCCGCGCGTTGGTTAGCCACCTCGTGTTAGCAGCGGACGAAGATGGTGTCGTGTGGTGTTAGGCCGCAGCCCCGGCGGCGGCAGCGGCAGCAGCAAGAGGAGACGGTGACATCATCAAACACTGTAAAACATCTTTAAAAAATCTTTATCCACCCAACAAAACATACTCTTAATATAAATAATAAGCATAAGGATAAAAATGATATTTTATATTCTCGTATCACGCCAGTAAGCCTGTAAAAATAATAAATAATTAACAAATCCTCTGGTGAATTTATAGGGACAAATTTAATTTAAGAGTGGCAAATAGTTATTCGACATATTTGCACAGCCAATTTGGGGCAACTCGTCTGATCGGTGTGGGCAGTCAGGGTTTTGCCCAAAATTTGCCTCATGGCCTCCCTCGCCTGCGCAGCCGTGGTCGTCTCTGCCTTCTTCCCCTTCCAGATTCCCAGACCGGCGGCGAAGAGCGAGCAATTGAACACCCCCAAGATGGGACACCCGAACTAGAAGCACACCGCCGTGGATGACATGCTGCGGGAAGATCTTCTCCCATGCCAAGCGATCCAATAGTCAAGACGGCTCGAGGAGTTCTAATTGTCTTTCCACAGGCGGCAATCGGAGCTGCCGCACACTACACCTGTTTGGCGAATTGCTGAGCATCTAGTAGGTTCCCATCAGTCACCGAAGGGAGCCTGGAGAAGTAACCTGGTCTCTGCAATGTTCTTGTGGAGAACTCTTACAAGGCAGATCTGATCTACAGTATGTCCACATGTTGTTCGTGGAAATGCCTGAGCAGTTACCACCTGTTCTGAATGGCACGATGTCATTCGATGTATACGAGATTTAGCGTTGCACAGTTGGTCTGATCAGTGCTCCGATATGTAAGACAATCGTCTCTCCAGGTAAGATTCCATCCTACCATTTGAGCTTTCAGTTCCATTTCAAAACAATAGGGTGGGAACTGATATTTGATTCTAGGTGTGGTAGCAAATTAAGGCAATGTAGCTGTGCAGCTGGATCCACCTCACAAGCTACAAATGCAACCATTTAAGGAAAGTCAATCAGGTACGAGCTAAAGGGCTGGTTTTGGGGATTAAAGCTCTCCTTTTTAACTTAGTAACTCTGTGTATTTCAGTTTGAATAAAATTCACAAGACCCCTGATTTTGAATGTTGAGGCATTGGATATTAGTTATTTTTCTCAATTAGAGTAGTATCAATGCTGAGATATTTGGTCAATCTCAGACTAGGTCAATGCCTGTGAGTTTCTACTTGCTAAGGATAAATATGTACTACCGTGGCAAGCCAAACCATTTTCACCAGGCCTGACCTAAGCTACCGATGTGGTGCTCAACTGAGCGCCTTCCTTGGATCAGGTTGTTCCTCTAGTGATGTACTTCAACATACCACTACCATGCTGGGATTGTGTCACTGTCTTTGTGTCATGTCATCCATAAACAAATTGAGCCGCATCCTCATTCATGGTGGTGATGAGAAAACTGATGGAGTGTCTCCCTTGACATTTACCAATTGAATCTTTTGTATTTGGATTTACTTAGCAAACAGTTACATCATCCACAATTCATATGTACATCAGACTAACGCAATTTTTATACAGCATAATAACATATACAGTTCATATGTACAACATATACATACTGTACAGTTTGTATGTACAAAATACAAATAGCTTTAATGAAAGCCTCTTATGAAGCTATATGAACTTAATAAATAATTTCGCAGATTGCTATTTACATCATACATAGAAGATACCATTACTGACCAATGTGTACCGTATCAGTTCATGCTGTGCTAGCCTTGTTCCTGAATAGGGGTGAAATACTTGTTCTCCCATATCTCCTTGCGATCACCCCACTTCAGCTTTTCCCACCAGTCATTAGATCCACAGATTTGCTTTAGTCTCTGGCAATCATACATTTGACCCAAGGGAAGTGTTCTCAAATTCGGACAATCCTCCACCCTGATACCTTCCAGACAAGGAAAATCTCTTGGATCACATATTTTTGTCAGCTTATGTAAGTTTTTCAGAACCAGGGACCTCAATTTCGGGAAGTCTGTGTGATGCACTTTTCCACTAATCCGCCCACTCTTGGTCATGTTACGAGAATCATTCACATATTCGTTCAATGCATCTTCCGCCATGCCTTGTATTTCCTGTTCTTCAGAGAAGCCAGTTTTTCTCCCACATCTCTGAATGCTACCTTGAATTCCGCCTATATTGTCTTAATATAGCAGGTCCTAAGTCCTAATAAAGAAGAAAGGGGTCCCGTTTCTAAAAGCTTGTATTAATTTTGGTGAGACAATGTAAAAAATCCCAGCCACTCAAATAGAGATGAAACCCTCTGAATGCTACCTTGCTCAGCGCCCAAATTCCTGTTTTCCATCTCATCTACTGCTTCTTGAACAACTTGCTCTAATTCATGGCAGTGACAGATAGAAAGCTTCTCTAGTGCCTCCAGCTTCAGAACCCAGGTGATATCATGCAGCTTTTGGCAGTTAGAAATTGTTATTTCTAGGAGCTTTCAAAAATGATGAACTCAGGTGATATCGTGCAGCTTTTGACAGTTAGAAATTGTTATTTCTAGGAGCTTTCGAAAATGATGAACCCAGGTGATATTGTGCAGCTTTTGACAGTTAGAAATTGTTATTTCTAGGAGCTTTCGAAAATGATGAACCCAGGTGATATCGTGCAGCTTTTGACAGTTAGAAATTCTTATTGCTAGGAGCTTTCGAAAATGATGAGGCGAAGACCCAATAATGATAGTTTGTAGGGCAGGAAGTCTTGCAGCGGTGAGCACTTGCAGGCAAGAAACCTTCCGTTTATCAGGGTCTGCAATAAGCTGCTCCAAATCAGGGCATGATTCAACATAGATCTCTCCAAGTTGCACCATACGTGTAAAGTCTGATATTTGGATTGACTGCATTTGTTTGCAGTGCTTGAGGCTAAGGTGCTGTGTTGACTTCGCTAGAGGATGTGTCTTGGTCAGCTTCTTTAGAACATCCTTGGCATAAATTGTGATTTCAAGGAATTCCAACTCCTTCAAGAAATCAAGGTTAAGGTTATTGACATCACGAACACCATAGTTTCTTCAGAAGAGGTTTAGTACCCTTAGCTTGTGTAGTTAGAGCAATTGTCAAATGTCTCCTTAAGTGCTTTAGTAACACTTAGATCTAGATGCCTAAGTTCCCTAAGATTCCAGAATTCCTCAGGAAGCCTCTCGATGTATGTGTGTGATAAATTGAGGTACTTAAGCCTGGCCAATGTACTGCAATGTGGAAGTGCTGTAATTTTGGTGTGTGAAAGATCAAGTACCCTCAAAGAACGCATGGGTTGGAAGAAAGTTGGACTGAGCCTGTCCAAGTTTGGATTATTTTGGACTAGCAAAGTTACAAGGTCAAGATCCCTGCATTTGGGGGACATGGTAAGGTCCCTGATTCCATTGAACATGAGTGATGTCCTTCTAGCTGTTTGCCACACTAAGTCTGATGGTGCCTTGTCCAAACTCATTCCAGCCTTCGCAACAATTTTTTCCTTCTCTGCAAGAGACAGACCCAAATGCCGAATTATGTGATGCATTTTCACCTCAGAGGAATCAAATCCACAGTTTTCCAACAAGCATGCTGACACCAGGCTATGGATTATGTGATGGCCTTTCTTGGGATCCTGAGTGATCAACTCATCTGCCATCCAATACTCCACAAGCTGCTCTTTGCTAATTGAGCCATATTCTGGGAACAGCATGCAGTAAAGGAAACATTGCTGCTGCTTTGGTGTCAATCTGTCATAACTATATTTTAGTTTATGGAACATTTCTGGGATTCCATCCAAGTCCTTAATGTCATCCTTGATTGCCTGCACTGCCTGCACTGCTCTCCCTATTACCTCGAGTGCAAGGGGCAGACCACCACAGCTTTGAAGAATTGTTTCAGCATACTCTCTTACAGCATTGTTGGGGGCATTTGAATCAATGGCTGCAATGGCATCAGTGCTCAAATTGCTTCGGAAGAGCTCCCATGCCAGTTCCTTCTCCTGGTAGTTCATCTTGATCAAACTCTGCTGTGCTCCCATTTGATGCACACATCCTGATTACGTGAGGTGATAATCAATTTGCTTTTGCTCTCAGAATCCGGGGTAGGGATTCCAACATCTTCTAGTCGGATTTTGTTCCTGACATCGTCCAGTAAAACCACAAATTTTTTTTTCTGTTCAGCACTTTTGCTAAGAACCTGGCACGAGTTTCCTCAGTCTCAGTATCATTCCAAGGCAAGCCAAGGCAGTCTGTAAGATTGCGCTGGATAGCTGCTATATTTAGAGTTTCAGAGTTGGACACTTCAATCATGATCACCACCTAGCAAAGTTAGTATGTAAATAGCAAAATATTAGGATCCAAATAAACTGCATGGGGTTAAGGTTAAAAGTAGATTGTGGATTCTCATGGAAATTATTGTTGTGAATGAAAAAAACCAATGTAGAAAAGTACTCAGTTCTTTCTTATTATGGTGTTTTTAGGAGTCTATCTGTTCCTTTTTAACTGCCTGATACTGTAGGAGGTTTTGAGATAATACACCTTCTTAAACTACCTTGATTTTATCTATGTATGCTGAATTATGTAATCCTGGTAAATTAATGTGGTGAAGAATGACAAGTATAATAAGCTAATGTGGTCATTTTTTCTTGAAGTTTGCACAAGTCTAAATATCTTTTAAAAAAGAGGAACCAATACCTCTGCTCTGCAGCTACAAAGTTTTTAACATTACTGTGTATTGTTTAAAAAATGAATGAACGAATTAGGATTACCTATTTCCATGCTCATAATTGCTTCCATGTTCACAATACAAAAGGCGCAAACTTCACAAAGTACTAGGTTTCAGGGCATATGCTATGCAAAACCGTAGGTTTGTGATTTTTTTTCCTCAAGGAACCCCATGCTTCTGGGAAAAAAGGTTTTAAAAAAACAGGGTTATAATCAACTTCCATTTTCTACGATTTCTTCAAAACAGTGGCAAAAAATTGGATCTGGTGTTACACATGCCCCCAAAACCTGGGTTGTCTAAAATTTATTCATTCATAAATGACTAAATGAGGTAGCATACACCCCTTCGCTTAAAGAAATGCTGGATCTAGAAAGCTGCAGTATTCTCTCAAATGTGCACATTTAGTTAGGGAGACTATAATTACCAATATTGGTGATAAAAAATATGGTTTCGAAATTTCTCAACATATGGCTACTTATGTAAATTTTATGGCATAAACCTGGAGTTTTGAGAAAAAAAACATCCATGGAACTGTTTTAATTATCTTGATTCTGATCTGCTAAGGAAATCGAAGTGATTAAAACATAGTAATTTTTTAAACGTTTATGTGCAGTCAAGCAAAGTACAAGCATTATTGTGAGTCTTTGCGTCAGAGAACACACATCTCAGTTTCTAACAAACAATTAATTAGGTCTGTTCTAACTTGTGAGAACTGGTTCTTTTGTAAGCTAGATGTTTCTAAAACATATTTTGGTATAGCCGTACAACCAAAAATGTTTTATGATACTTTAGACACAGGATTGATTTGAGTCTTTTGTTGGTTTCAACTCTAGTCTACTCTAATTCATTTATGACTGAAAGTTTGTGTTGTTGTTTAGATATAGGATCAAAATAATTTACTAAAGAGTCATATCTAATTCAAATCAGACATTATGTGCTACCATTCTAACTCTTTTATCTGGGTGTAAATTTAGTTGAAAAATGCAGTTAATCCTAACTATGATCTATCACCTTGTACAATTTTTATGGAAAAACATGATCTATCATAGGATAAATGAAAAGATGAAAGTTCTGGCAGGACAAAACTATAAGGAAAAGAAAGGAACATACTTCGACCTTTTGTTTCTTTTAAATAGCAATTGCATTGAAGTTAAAATTTATAAAGTATCATCTTGGTATTGCAAAATTCTGACATGAACGTGCAAAGCAAACTGGCAAGTGTTTTTCATGTGTTATCATCAATAAATCTTGTATCTGTACATATATCTATACTTCTGTACTATAAAAAAAAACAAGTGGTGAGGGTGAGTGATGAATCTACCACCACCCCCACCATTAACTCCTACTTTTTATGAATGAAAATAAGAGTGTGGGGTCAAGGGACCCACCTGTCAACTTAAAGGTATGTGTAGAAATTAAGAGATGAGATATATAGAAAGTGATTTCAAAAACTGATTGATGACAGCTCTTTTTCAAAATTCTGTTGCAACGGATAGGCAATAAGCTAGTATTTAGTTAAAGGGGGGCGTATCTAGTGCAGAACTACAAACCATCTAGGCTATCATGTCAACTCTCTCATTAGGTATCAAAACCAACTTTGCTCATAGCCCTGATTGTGATTTATACGCAGAAATGGACTTGTTTTGTTTTGTTTGTGCCGGTGCAATGTGTTATAAAGACTATAGTGGTATAATTCCATGCATGTACATACATGGGGTTTTGTTATTCATTTCAAACTTCTCTTATATGCAGTTACAAATGTAGATCTAAATGTTCATACATGCATAATAGGGCTATTGTTGACTAACAAACTAACTGGTTACTGGAGTTACGCGCCTGGTAATCTCTGCCCCATGCCTTGAGGTCGTTGTTGAAGGTATTGAGGACCGTTGTTTTTCCAACACCCCCTGGGCCCCAAATACCAATGATCCCCACGTTGCTGTTGTCGAAAAAACTCCTGAGATTCCTTAGCACAGGCTCGATGCCGAAGGCTTGTGTCCGTGGTCGCTCGACAAAATCTGGCAGAGGCTTGTACCCAAACGTTCTGAATTGGTTCCCTTCCTCGATTAGCCTTCCAAGATCATCCAGCATTTCAACAACACGCTCGCCAAGACGATATCGTTTTCCAAGTTTTAGAGCGGAACAACACATGCAAGAGGACTGCATCAGTTGATCACACTCTTGGTCGATGGCATCAACCAGAAAACCATCCTCTCTTCTCAGCCACAAATTGACTCTTGGATCACACTCGTTCAGCTTGTTGGTATCGAAGTTGACTTGTCCTCTGACCACCTTTTCAACAGCTTGCAGGTCCTCTATGGCTTTTGCAAGGGCTCTCCTGTTGCGGTTGATGCAAATGAAAGGTGAGAAACGCTTTGCGGTAGCAGCAGGCGCCCCAATGCTATTGATAAAGCCACACACAGGCTGCAGAGTCGCAAAGAACATGCTAGGATCAGCCGTGGAATTTGTGCAAGGAGAGCGATATGGATCCTTGAAGCAAGAAGGAATGGGGAGTTATGCTACATTGTCTAGAAATTGAACAGCTTCCCCTTCGACCCTTATCTCAGAGCCTTAACACGCTTGCTTTATAAGAATGGAAGCAAGTGAGATGGGATAAGAGCATCCAATGCTAGTTTCCTGAAATTTACAGTGGTTTGGATCAGCACGATACCTGGATGCTAGTTTCGTACAGGTCACCGAAAGCACAGTTTTGTCAACCAAGTGAAGTTGATTTGGAGATGTGCATTGCGAAATAGGTAGCTGAATCCGGATATTCCAATTGAACATGATGATACATTTTTTAGATGAAAATGATGATACTTTTCACATCAGATAGACATGTATATACAAGAAAGAGGCCGAGCACTTGATCAAGGAAAAAAATTGACGTTTGAGATCAGCCCCAAACTTAACGAATCGGCTTTCTAACGCATTTCCTCAAGTCAACCTAGCTATATGCTTATGTACTTTGATCTTATCATGTTTTTCATCTAAGACATGGTGACGATGAGATCGATCAGATTGACATACGTGTAACATGTAAAGCGGCAGGTATTATCAGAAAACAGTTCCAAACTAAATTAGTTGAGATTTAATAATTTAATGGTATTATTCCATCTGAGTGTAAGCGTTTGCTTACGGAATAAGCTAATGCGATGTTTCTTAGTTGACCTGAGTACTTGGCTATAACAATATTAGAAAATGTGGAGTTGACCAGTTGAGCTGCAAAGTGTACAAACTACAAAGATAATTGAATCTCTTGCTGTGATTAAGCAGTTGAAACTAGTGAGCTAGTGAGCGCAACAGTTGAATCTGTTGATTTAGGCACATGTCATCCTACTTATCCATTCGGCCAGATACTGCATAATTGCATATCATCGCATTCAGGTACATGCCATCGCTTTTATCTTGATTGACTAATACAGCGTAAGCGTGTGGTATGTTTTAGATACGTACAACATACTCCTCTCTTTTTTTCAGTTTTTTTTCTTTCCAAAACCAGATACATGCCCCTGTAAGTGTAGATTCGCATCATCACCCTTTATCCTTCAGTACATGTCACCGCTTTTATCTTGATCGGTACCCCTTCTGAAAGTTACTGACCAAACATATCATAAGCGTGTGGTCTGATTCAGATGCATGTCATCTTTCTTATAAACTAGATAATATGTATACTACTTAGCCATTTCCTAGAAATTTGCATTGAAGAATAAGTGAATAAATCTTGACATACATCCATGTGAGACTGATTTACGACGGTTTATATTAAAAGAAGATGTAAAGCACTACTCGGTAATTTTTAATTACTAAGTTAATAAAAATACCAATTGTGAATCAAGTCTTTTTAGGTGCCCTCACCTTCAACTGTTAAATCATTATTATAATTAATATTTTGTATTAAATAATTAGCTTTGCAAATAATTTATCTAATAAAAATTGGTTTGAAAGTATTTATGGTATTGATTTGGGTGCGAGTGATTAATATGTGTTAGATTATAATATCTATATTTAAAAATAATTATTTTATTAGTTTGTATGTATATTATTTAAGATCAAACTTAAATAATGGTGAAGATCAAACTATGTTTAAAAAAACCAAGATCTGCACGTTGAAAATGCTAAGTGATAAGATTAAATAAGTCAATATCCATATGATTGAGATCTAAAAATAATTAAAGATATAAGGTTGAATAAAATGTATACCATGAATATCATGTAGAGAGATTTTTATAAAGGGGAAAAATTAAAAATAAATTTAAAGAAAAAAAGAAAAAGGAAAATACAAGAGAATATTAGTACGGTACGCTAGGTACTGTAGCTTCTGTGTGCATACAGCATGCGGAGGTGTATGCGTGCTGTGCTTATAGGCAGGTGGTTAGCTCGCTCGTTTGTTCGATTGGACGGCCTGGCAGCGAGGTGGGACCAGCGTGGGCCCATGCGGCTCGAACGGCCGCAAGCCGCAGTACGCCGACGGGAGTCCGTTTTAGCCGACGATTCTATGTGCCCTACTGTGGCTGCTGAGTAAATTTGGTAATTGTAAATTGATTTGGAATACGAGGTATTAAGTGTTTTTTAAATAAGAGTTCTACTTTTATTCTGCGAATGAATTTTAAGATAAATAGATGGGGACTAAGAGATATAACTTCAAGAGGAATAAAGAAGGTTAGGATTTAAGAGAATCGATAATTTATAAATATATCTTAATAAAATAAAAGTTAAATTTATTTTTAAGAATTTTATTAAATTATTTTTTTGTCGGGTTGACGGTACCAGGGTGATCTATATGTCCATTTTTTTTTATTTTCATTGAAAATATTTAATTTTTTTATTTTTCTATTATTAACCTATGTTTAGATCCTATATCAAGCTTCTGTTATATGTGCCTAGTCCACGATATGAGATGTTATATACCCTTGATATGCATGCGACATGTCATGTGAAATGTGACCTATTTTTAAACTCAATTTTAAATTTGAACTGATTTTGAATTTAGTTTAACTAGATCCAACATATGCCACGAAACTTCTTCAAACTAGTTAATTTTAAGTTGAATACATTTTTTTCAACATATTTATATGATACCTACTTGTGTGGGTATAGGAATATTTCCTCTTGACCGCTTTATGCTTTCAATAGAAACAGAGGAATTCTCTATTTTTCTAGAAAAAACTAAGGATTTGTTCAGTTAATCCCTTCTCCATAGGGATTAAAGGGATTTAGAGGAGATTAATTTCACACTTGTTAAGGTGTACAACTAATCCCCTCAATCCCCTCTAATCACTTTCTCATATAAATCAACCGAACAAGTCCTAAAGTAGAATATTTTCACGTCAAACTTCACAACTTGGTGGCTGATGCACCCCACTGTCTCTCTACTAGGTTTTTCACCGAATTCAATTGTTTTTTTCTCCTACCATTCACCCGTTCCTATTTCAAAATTTCAGTATTTCTAGTCAATCTCCTAAATGGTGAATAATGGAATAGTAGTGGATTTCCAATGACATAGTGGATGTAGGCGATATTACGGATGCTATATTTTAATAGTGGAATGAAACCACTCAAAATATAAGTAAATTGTGTATATATCGTAAGTTTATGTGAGATCAATTTACTTGTTAAAATTATAAATTGTAGAGTAGTGCTTAATTTACTTTATAGTTCAGACAACTTATTGCCTAGAGCCAAGTCCAAACATAAAAAATATATCAAATAGCAGCCACTATTGCGGTGTTGTGGTAGCTATTTTGTAAATAGCGTCCGCTTGTCTCCATTATTTTAGCTGCATAATTCCATCGTGATAGCGGTTACACCCGACAGGGTCGACATTTTGATCATTTTGATCATTGAGTACTATTTGTATAGCTTCTTAACAAAACTTGAGATTTAATCAAATTTTAGTTTTTAAAATTTGGCCATAATTTATTAGTTTTCATGAAAACTGTTCTACCGGCAGGGACACTAGGTCAACTGTCGAAGAGTAGACTGGAAATGTAAAGCCTACCCACGCCTCCCGTGATCAAATGTCGAGCTTGAGCAGCCCCCGAACATGAGTATGAGAGCTTACAAGCTTGAGGAGACGGCAGTACGGTTGGGCATGGATCGATATGCTGATAATTTATGATCAGTTCTAATTTAACTAAATAAGTTAAATTTTATTTTTAAGATGTAAAAAAAACTTAATTTATTTAGCTAAATTACAGTCGGTCACGAATGACAAACATGCCAACTCGTCCCTAGAGGGCGGAGATCGATCGATTCAGCTTCAAGCCCCTTGGCGAGGTCCCTACCGTGCGCTCGATGGCGCTCAGTAGCAGCCGCCGTCGTGCTTCGCCTAGCACGGCCTGCCCTGTTGTATAGATGTTCCTTCCCATGGTGGATGAGATGTCGAACAGCATATTAGGCACCTAGCAAATAATGCTCTAGTCAGACAAGAGTAACATTTTTCGCGGACCAGACAAGAGTAATAATTAATTTAGAAAAATAATATGATTATTTTGACAACATCACACATACAAATATCGGGGCTGCTGCTCATAAGTCGTAACGACAACCCATGCTCAGTGCTGCCCGTAACACCAATGTTATTTCCTCCTGTCAGCACTAAGTGAGAGCATCTCGAAGCTCCGAATGGTGGGATCATCACGTGAGCTCTTCCTGGTTTGGGGCAACGACGATGACCTGACCTCAGCTCCGGCCGACTGAAGTGCCCTTTGGGCAGCAGATGGCCGGCTGCTGCTACTTGAGAATAGGCGGCTTGTGCGATTTGTGTCACTTGGATCTCCAGAGTTTGGTTTGCTCGAAGAAATAAGAGCCCTCCTTGACGTGCTTCTGTTTCGTGACAGCGATGTTGGCCTTGTTTTATCTGAATCAACAGTCTGCAAAACGCATTACAGGATAGTAAGCTCTTTTGGCACCACCGAAGGAATTGGTTGTAGTTTCAGAACAGTGCATCGATTCCTTACAGCCTTAGATATCATCAGGGAGTCCAGTATTGTTCTGTGCTTAGTGGGTTCTCCCTTATGACCAGAACCAGAGCCAGTTCTTCTAGCAAAAGTTTCACCTGCACCAAAGAATCTATCAGGGATGTCCTGTACGGCTATACCATGTAGGTAGTACAATGTATTCCCAAGCTTATTGCAATCCTAAAATGCACATGAAATTTACATACCTGTAGTTCTTTCAGTTCGTTCTGCAGAACGACCCACCAACCCACTTGTCTTCCCACTAGGCTGGTAGTGAGAAACAAACGTTACACATTTAGCACACTACAAAATGCATCCTTAATAAAGGGGTTGCTAAATAAAAGAATAAACATACTTGTAGTTTGTTATCTCTAATTTGAGGATGCTTCAACATGGTCCAGTCAAATACATAATCAAGTTGGTACCCTGAAAGCATACAAAGTTATGTCAAAGGTACAGACATAAGGAACTACCAATTATAATGCTGCAGCGATAAGCATACCTTCACGGATAAATAAATCGTGGAAGAGCCTCTTCAGATAGGAATAATCTGGCTTATCTTCAAATCGTAGCGATCGGCAATAATGGAAATATGAAACAAATTCTGATGGATAAGATTTACAGAGGACCTGTTTAAGGTAGTGAAAAAAATTCTAATAAACAATTCATTCTGCAATAAGGTGATTAAATGACACAAGTAATGTGACTTCTTTATTGCATTGCCCCTTGATCTAAGAAAGTACCTCAACTGGGGTCAGCATTTTCTTTTCACTGATCCTATCATACCTTTGCTTCTTTGTACCAGCTTTCAGACCTTGCCAGGGAAGACTGTCAAATCCAAGATGGTAAAAGAATATGTAACAGTGCACAGCCAAATGATAATTTAACAGTTACTTGAAACTCTAGTGGAGTATAATTATACATCACACCTTCCTCTTAAGAAGTACATCAGCACATAACCAAGAGATTCCAAATCATCTCTTCTGCTTTGTTCTGAAAGGACAAAAAGAAAAAGGTCAAGTCAGTAAAGCATCATTCATCATAGTTTAACCATAAGGTTTTCAGATTCATGGATGAATATAGAGTTCAATAGATTGATTTCCTGGTAAGTTAGACTTTTTTAGGTTTTGAAGACTACTATTGTTGGCACACTTCCAACGTACTCAGGAAACACTTTTGCCCCTGACTTGTATTATTATTTTTTTCACATAATGATTAGACAGCAAGATATATGTACTTGCAGGCCATATACTCACCAACTCCAAGATGTGTATTAACACTAGCATATCGCGCTGTTCCGGTGAGATTTTTGTTTTCCCTGTGCTAGTCCAAAGAAAAGAGATTAGGCTTTAAAATGCAGAACCACGTATAAGAAACTAAGAAAAGACTAGAACTAGAAGTGGAACGGAACAACTCATAAAAACAGCAGGAGTATTTTTCTGCTTGTCAAATGAATCGATAATAAATTTTCACTGATCCTTCTAGTAGTATTTTAAGTAGTTGCCATCAATCATTAGTACTCACTAATGGAGATTTGTGATCAAAAGCTTGGTGTTGCAGGGGAATAAGAAATGAATGTCAATTATAAATCAAATGTGCAGGGAAGCTGGTATATGGGATTATCTGAACCAAATCCACCACATTGGATACAGATCAGATCAGTGCTGTACAAACTTCTTATCTAACTAAATCATTAAAGTACCTGGCTGGTTTTGGAAGGTAGAGGGGTGGGAAATTTGGAAGCATAGGAACGATTGTGTGTTCAATAGTGTCAATCCTAGTGTTAGGTCTGTTATCCAAACAGTGGCAAATGAGAGTGTCTTGTGGTGCTTGGCTGGAGCTTCAAAGCTCCACGAGTTACTTAGTAGGTTGCTAACCCTTGTGGGTTGAAGTCGCTTTATGTCTTCTTATAAGAACAGGTCTAGTTTGTACTTAGGGGGTGGGGTTTTTTGCCCCCTCCCCAGTTTTTTTCCTCTTAATGAAATGATGCGTAGCTCTCCTGCATGTTCAAGAAAAAAAGCCAAGTTTGCTATTTTACATAGAAAGATCATAGTCAACCCAGGACCAGATACTTACCCCAAAATTCATATAATATAGGTTCCACTGTTCAAGAACTAATACCCTAATTATTCAGTAAATTAACTATAATGGACTGCGGAAAACATATGATGTGCATAAACTGTGTCAAAGTGTGAATGATATCAGAAAAGATAGAAATGGAATGTTGGAAACACAAACACTAATAACAACATAGAATTAAAATGCAACACTTGAACAATCTCACACTTCAAGACGATGGGAATTCTATATAATATTTATAATACACTGTATTTTACCTGTATGGTATGTGCTTATGTGTTTGGAGATCTCGGTACTTTTTTGCAAGTCCATAATCAATGACATAAACCTGTGATGGAGAGTGCTTTCCTGTGATTAGATGCTATCTTTGTGAGCAAACTGAATATGTATTGCATTCAGCACTAAACTGCCAAAACAAATAGACAGACATTTATCTAATGGTGCAAGCCAATTGCAAAGATACATCAGAAATGTAACAATTGATCTCTTTAAAGAAGTATCCTATCTAGAAAGCGGTTGAAATAAGGCAATAACTATAAGGCTATACAACAATTACTATTCGGAACATGAATGCTTCTATTATTAAACCATTATCACGTTGCATGCACAAAATGCATGCGATAAATGTCATGGATGTCCCACACATCCATATAACACGCACAACCTCCTGCTGGATAATAATAATAGTAACAGCACAGTTATACAAACCTGATTTGCTTTACGACCCAAACCCATAAGGAAATTGTCTGGTTTAACATCACGATGAAGGAAGCCTCTTGTGTGCATGTACTCTACTCTGGCAATCTGTATAAAATGCAAGGCATGTTACATTTGTTTGAAAAAAATAATCACATGCAAAACCAAGAATTCATTTCCTTTTTGGCTCTATATTACGTCTTCTAACAAGTGGTTGCATAATGATCAAAATGAATGCACGGATGGTAGCATAACAAAACAGACTCACCATCTGATCAGCAAGCATAAGCACTGATTTCAGAGAGAACCTTCTGTTGCAGTAGTTAAATAAGTCCTCAAGACTTGGGCCAAGCAGATCAATCACCATTACATTGTACTCCCCCTCAACACCAAACCACTTCAAATGTGGAATCCCAGCTAAACATTGGAAAAATTAAATCAGTAAAACGCCTGAAAAAATACAGAACCAATTTCTCCAATGGTTATACACTCATACTTACTTCCTCCTTGCAAAAGCATGTATAGTTTTGATTCATAGTGTAGCTGAGGGTGTCGTGATTTAACAGATTCCTAATAAAAGGTTAACACACAAGATAGGTCAGCAAGTTGTCCTCTATCCCTAATGCTACCTGGCAAATGCAGAATTGATTTTCATGACACAACATATAGCACTTAAATTAGACAAATGAGCTAACTCAGACCATGTCACCCAGACGGATTGATACATGCACTAGAAACGCGTGCAATACTTTTAGACTGCACATCACATACCAGTTTGACCGCCACCTCTTCGCTATTCTGTATGTTCACGGCTGCAAACAAATCAAACAAAACCATCATAAACATCTGAAATGAAGTTTTTAACATTTTTTGAATTGCGCAGACACACAACCCGTCATTCACACGCCCAAAGCCTAAAGACGACATCATAAACATCAATACCATATCCCATCACCAAACAAACATACCGAGATAGAGCTCCCCGAAGGATCCACTCCCGATCTTCTTCCCGAGCTTAAACTTGCCCCCAACAATGCGCTCCATGCTCACAAGCCCGACACGCCCTCGACTCGCCACCAACTGTCCCCCACACAGAGCTCCCCACCTTCCAGACCCAGATCCCACCCTCGCGTCCTCAAACCACCCCGGAAACCATCCGCATTACCCGGGCGCCGCTAGATTCGATCACTCCCGGCACGGGACGCGCCCCCCACGTCTCCGACCGACGACGATGCCCCACCCCGCGGCACCACGCCTCGCCGCAAGCCACCAGCCTCCTCCGGAAAGGAGACGGAGACGCCGTCGCAGAAGCAGACGCGACCAGCCAATCGATCGAGGCGGCCGGCGCAGGCGCGTCGAGAAGGCTTGGGGATTGATTTGGACTGATCGACCCGGGACTCCGGGTGGTCGTGGCGGTGGTGGTGGTTGCTTGGGGTTTCTCGCATTAATCTATGGCGGAATTTTTTGGAATCGAGGGCGAGTTAAAGAGGCGTGTCGGAGAGAGACAGGAGAAGACGGGGACGCGGAAAAGGTTGGAAATGGAGGAAGCAATAGTGGATTAGCTCAATAGGAGCCGAAATAAACAATACGAGGTGGGGATGTTGCCGTTGCCTGACTTTGCGATTCGTGTTTCGGTACGGTTGTGCCTTCGCTACCAGCGATGGGCAAGTTTTTTTCATGTAGGTTGTCACGTCCTCGTTATGGATGGGTAAGGCACAGGGTATGCATATGAAATACAGAAATACTGATGTATATCCACCTGGTTGGACAAGCATGTGACAACTCCCTTTTTTGTAGCCTATTGATCTACAATGATATTTAAGAATCTTCAACAGAAAAAAAAAGATTTTTTAGGTTCCTGAAAAGATGATACTAGCACTGTGATCTTTCCTCAGCTAAAATCCACGGAACTAGTGATTAGTGCTTATAATATACAAGCTTCGATATTACACCACATATCGTTGAGGTGTGCTTTCAACCTTTTTTTTTTTTTGGGGGGGGGGGGGGGGGGGGACGAGAGTGATTCATCATTCAACAGGATGTTGGACTAATTTGAGCTCTAGCCGTAGCCTAAGCTGTCTACGTACGGGTACTACAGTCTACACGTGGGCTGGATCGTCTAAATTTATGAAGAAATCAATGGAGAAATTTATGACATGTTCGTGCTGAGTACAGTATAAACCAGAGGAAAGAAAATCCATCACATGTTCACACTCCAAGCTCTGATAATTAACCAACCAGTACTGCAAGTACGTTTCGTAGCTGTTGCGACAACATTAGATAACCAACATGTCCTCGCATGTTCTGCAGACGATACCAATGTCATCAAGTTGGGCGAGAGTGGACGAACTGAACTCTTAACACATTGCAGAAATGGCCCCATGTTGAGCTCCAAAGTAGGCAGGCAGATGTGCAGGTGTTCCCTTGAATTATGGACATCCACTACAAGCTGCGCGTTGGTGTAACCTTCAAGCAGAGGGTTAGACTCAGTGCAATCATGTTACTTTTCAAGACAAAAGGTGCATTACTTGGCGAGATTTTTGACGAAAAGCACGTCTCACACTCCATGATGAAGTGCAGACCAACAGTTGCATTGTAGCGATGATTTGAGCGCCACAGCTTGGTTTTTTCATACGTTCTCAACTGTCCCAGACACGGGAAGAAACTAAACACGTAGTTCTGATCTTACACACCAAAAAAGGGATTGTATGAGCATGGCACACTATTAAAATTATTAGATGCATCAAACTGATCTGTAGTGGTAAAAGCATTAGAGGAAGAAGAGCGAACTGGATGAACAGTGGCAACTGGTAAGTGCCCTGAATCAGAATAAAAACTGCAGTTGCAGAGAGAGATTAACAATGGCTTGTAAGACCAAATAATATTTCTGACAGTAGGACAACATTGTTGAGAGGTTATTAAGCATACCTGGACGGCTGGATGGGTCAAACAGTGTCCAGATATATAAATGAGAGTAGTGCTTCTATGCTCTTTAAGAAAAAGCTGCACGAATTTTAAAGTTCATCAATGGTCCAGATTAAAAGGTAATTAACAGGGTAATCATCATTAAGGAAGGGCACTTTCGTCCTTTACGGTTGAGCCCATATCCAGTGCAGAAAGTAATCTCGTGGGTTCCTTCTTCTGAGTTCCAACGCGAGACGCACACGACGGGCCTGGCGCCGCGACGACGGCTTCCTCTGCCGTGCCGTGCCGTAATTTTCCCTGTATGGGCAGAAGGAGCAGAGCCGTTGGTTGAGTAAATAGACGAAACTCTCACTAGAGATAATATTCATTAGGAAATTATAATTTTTTTAACCTGTATTTCACACAGTAAATATTAAATCTTTTTAAGTATAATCAAAGTTTGAACACACAGTAGAAAAAATATATTAAAATATGAAGAAATATAATTTATAAGCATTATATTCTGCCATATTTCTACTATTATTTTTTAATACTAAGGAGAAGCACGCTGTCTAATCAACAAAAAGTGGGAAAACAGAAATTTATATTAAAAAAAGACATATATTGACATATCTGCCCCCGATGAACAAATTAAGTCCAAACACCACACGACCTATTATTGCTAGTCAGGAGATGGCAACACCCAGAACGGTGACAATCCCGACGACGTCTGGTCTAGTTTCAGTCGATACGACAACCACCTCCGCTCACCCGGGGCGACCAGCCTTACGTCGGCGTCCAGTTCCACCGCACCGCACCGCAGCTCGGACTCCATGCGATCGCGCAACTCGTCGGAGAGCTCCACCTCAGCTCCAAACGCAACCATCCTCACCTGATGACTCTCCTCGTGCTCAGCCACACGGGACTCGGGGACGCGGTCCCAGGCGAGCAACGCCCCGGCGTACGAGACTGCCGCCGACCCGCCGTCCACGCGGACTCCAAGCGACCGGAAGCGGCCGCTGGTGACGGCATGGAGCGTGAGGTTGAACGTCGGGGACACCGTCGACTCCGGGCCGTGGAGGCCGGTGAAGCCGGAGACTTCGAGGGAGAAAGTGGGAAGGAGGGTCTTGTCGATGTCCGGGAAGAAAGCGATCACCCCCAGGTAGATGGTTGCAACCAGCCCCATGACGACGAAAACGAGGCCTTAGCCATCGCCGCACGCGCGCTCGGTATGCAACCGCGTCGCGGCGGGAGCTGTAGGAACAATTTTACTTTAATTAATGTTTTAGATTCTATTGGTTCAACCCTACCCTCCTACCGCCGGTTGGTGACCATTGTATATTTTTCGGTCTTACCATCCTTTACATCGGTCTGATTGTCTCAACCAAATCGGTCTGCTATCTGGAAGAGAAAAATAATCTCTATAAAAATTTTAAAAATTAACAAAATTTAAGATATCTATAAAATACATATAAAACATTCCTTAAAAGAAAAATCATGACCTCTTAGAAAATTCTCTCGTATAAATATATAATATATCTCTTTATAAATTTGAAATTAAACTTTTCAATCTTGGAGGAAAGCCTCTTACCCTGCACGAGGGACGACGAGAAGCTTTTGCCACGCCGCCGCAAGCCTGTGACAGCGGAGGACATCATCGCCGATATCTTGAGAACTGCCGGCGTCATCGTGATCTACGTCCTGCCCGTTGTTGTGATCATCCAGCAGTTTCTGCATACACTTCTCCACTCCCCCACCACCGAAGACATCCGTCGTCGTGGATGGGTTCTCCGGCCTCGACGGCGCCGCCCGCCCGCGGCGTCCCTAGTGCGTTCAACCTCACGCTGGGCGTCGACAACCCGGCGGGCAACGGGCTAGAGCTGTGCGTGGGCGGCGAAGCAACCGTCCTGTACGGCGGCGTTCCGCTCGCCACTGGCCTCTCGGAGGACCACTGCGAGCGGCCCGGTGGCGCTTGGCGTGGGTCCATCCACGCGGCGAGCGGGGGCGTCGGTCTTCCCGCGGAGCTGGCCGCGCTCATGGCTACCGACAAGCGCGCCGGCGGCGACGTGAAATTGGAGGTTCGCCTCATCTCTCTTAACTACGGCTGGTACGTGAGGTGCACGCCGAGCCTGGTCGGCGCTGCAGCCTCGCCAATCCCTAATTGCATCAGACACAAAATCGAGGATCAATCTGACGGCGTTAGGGCACTGACCCGCGATTAAATTGAAGAGTCACTCACACTGAAGAATCTTCTTGTTGCTGAATAATGTTATGTTCGATAGAGCTTTGATTTGTCTCGATCATTCTTAATTTAGTGTGTATATATATACACTACCTTCTTTTTTATCAATCTTAATTTAGTGTGTAAATACTACCTTCTTTTGCAAATATTTAGCGACCATTCGTCTTGTTATAAAAAAATATAAGCACTTAAAATAATATTGCATTACTCCATATGGCATCTCCCTATTTCTTGAGTTACCCTGAGGCTTGGAAAACTTCATGTGGCAACTTATCATCCACGTATCGATACAACATCTACATCTTTCTCAATAACCATTTTTGTCTTCAACGTGTCCTAGCATGCCTTGCTCACAATGCCACATACCGTTCGCCTACGACAATTTTATGATACCCCTTGCGCACCCTACCTTACTAATCATTGGCACCTGACTTTAATTACATCAACCACTACTGTACGCGGGTATATTGACCACTGCTACTCTATGTTGCAACCTTGACCATAGCTGGCTGCCTCACTCAAAGCTCCCTCAAGCCCTTTGCTTTAAGCCATCTCAACTACGGCACAAAAGTTTGTCATCATTGAATACTAATGTTGGTTTCACTCTAGTCTAAGCATCCGTGTTGTTTATATTTGGACTACGAAGATGCTAAAGTATATATTTAGAATAGGTAGAATTTGGTTGTTATATATGATAGGGTTAGTTTCAATCTTCTCTATTAGACTGTTTAAGATCTAAGCCATAAAACTCTGTTTAAACACCGGTCTTTTAAGACTCAATACATCAATCTAAGAATCAATGCATCAATCTAGTTACATAGTAAATATTTCTTGCACATGCTTTCACCTAAGAGGAGTCCCATTATCATCACGTCTTCACGAAGACTTTCTTCCATCATCCGTCACGTCGTCGCAGGACTCTTCTCATGAAAAGCTTACGGCCAAAGAGTTAAACTACGGTGCAATTGCAAAAAGAACTAAAAATGCGACTGTTTTTCCTCTGAAAACACTCAATCCAGACGAACGGGGCCTAATTTTGTTAATTTTGTAAGTAAAAAGGCATATACATTGTAGATTTGAGTCGGATGTAGGATCACCATGCGACCATAGGATGTGACACAACATAAACAACCTGGAGTATACACACGCAATTCTAAAGATCAACACTGCCACAGCACCTTGTCTTTCAAAAAAAAAAAGTTCAGACATCATCTGGCAAGGAGGGAATCGCAAAGAAGATATGCGGAAAGGAGGAAAAAAAATCAACTATTATCTACAACTCGGTCCTAAAATAATCTAATATTAAATTAATCACAACTTACTAATACGAATCTTATTTAATTTAGTACTAAATTAATATATGTTTTAAAACAGAGTAATACAGAAAAAAAGCCGTAGAGTGAAGCATTTTGGGAGTATTTTTTTTTAAAAAAAAGAGATCTCATCAGAGACTGAATCATGTTCTGATGGATTGTCAACAGCCATTGCATTTCATGCAAAGGACGAGATCACTCGTCGCCAATGATATCATCTCCATACTGCGCGATCACTCTACAAGGCGAAGGCTGCGACGACGACGATGACGACGGCGGCTCATCCAGCTTGACCCGACACGACAGCAACCTCTTGGCGTCCATCCTGCTCCGCCCAAGCACGAGGTCCACGTCGAGCTCCGCCGCCCGCGACCGCCGCTTCGAGTCTCCGACGCCATGCGGTGGCGAAGCTCGTCGGATTGCCCACCTTGGCGCCGACGGCGATCATCCTCACGAGCCTGTCGTCGTGCTCTCCCACGCAGAACCCGGGCACGCGGCCCCAGGCGAGCACCGCGCCGGCGTAGGAGACCCCGTCCCGCTCCTCCGGTGGACAGCGGGGTCGGGCCGTCTAGCCCGTCGAAGCCGGCAAGATCGACGGAGAAAGTTGGGAGGTGGATCTCATCCGTGAAGAAAACAGAACAGATAGGAACGCTAGCAATATAAGCAAGAGCACCACTAATGCAGCCGTGATAAGGATGTGCTCGCCGGAGACGACGGCGGGAGCAGGCACGATATCCCTTCATCCTGGTCCGAATGTCCGACGTCATAGTAGATTGCTGGGATGGATGCAACTATGCAAGATGGATAAATTTGAAGGTGCCGACAAATTAATTAAAGAGTTGGCTATGATTTATCGGACGGAATTTGTTTATATCTTGGATAGGGATTAGTTTCGCCAACAGATTGAAGTTTGCAAGAACACTTCCTACTGTAGATGCGAAGACGAGGCCCTTTCCAATTTGAACTATCCCTGCATGGCATATCCAGGATTATGGTTTTTTCACAAACAATATTATGGTACATCTCTTGGAGAAATTTGTTAGTTGTTAATATTATGGTACATCGCTTGGTGAATTTTATTTCGTAGAAGACAATGTGAAAGAGCAGGGCATAAGAAAAACCATGCAAACCACGGCGGAAGAATTCCCACAGAACATGGCATACTATCTTTAGATTCTGAATAGAATTTGTGGCAATGTCTAAGCACAGCAAGTTCAAAATTTAAATTTTCGCGAGATACCAATAACAGTGCCTGACTCGATATTTCAGATTTAGGGACATCAAACATCACTGATCAAAAATCTCAACTGGTCATCCACCAATATGATCTAAGCAGAAACCTCCTTTTTGAGCTTAGCAAGCTCCTGCCTGATAGCACCACCACGCTGTTCATATGCCAATCAGAATATTAGCTGGTGCATGAGCAAAACCTTCAATAAAGGAGAGTATAGAGCCGAAGTATCACCTTGATCCTTGCCAACATGACCTTGAACCTGTAAAAGTCGTTGAGCGATGCTCTCCTCTTCTGGACAATTAGCTTCCTGCCCCATGAGCTATTCTCCCACTTGTTCTTCACATCTGTAATCAGGGCGCTATTAAATTAAAACTGCACTTCACAGAGAAAAGTACATAGTCAGAATGGTTCATCACCAGCTTCCTCCATTGCCTTAATCAAAGTAGTCTTCTTAGGGACACGCTTGATGTCAATCTTGATGTCAGTCAACGAAAGCCGCTTGAAGTTTATCTGGCAGCGGACCATATCAGGGGCATCCACAAGTGCCTGAAACCACAAAAAAAAAAGAAGCAAAGGCATAGACTACTTAAATCTCCTAACAGAAAATAGATGTATAATGACTGAGCATAAGGATGCAGGATACAAGTAACCACGATTATTATGGTACAACACAGTAGAAAGGAGGTCATATTGAGCAAGTGGGTATTATTAGTTTCTTTGGGGAATATAATTAATATTTAATCCATATATTTTTATAAATCATTAAACTCAAGGGAAAATTTATGCGTCAACATTACTAAAGAACAACTTCCAAAAGCAACAATTACAAAAATCACCATGTGAACCTATTAGAAACAATCTAACAATAGCATTGTATCACTGAATAAACATCAGGAAATCAATATAAACCATGATCCAAGTATCAACATTTCAGAAAACTTCGAACCAAATTTCACTACAACATAAATCAGGCTGGAATTAAAGGACAGATTGAGTGACACAAGCTGCTGTTTTAGTTGGGAAGTAAAACAATCCAAAGCATCCTTTTTCCTTCCATAGAGTTCAATCGTCAATCAATAAAAAAAGTCATTATAAGTAGAAATGGTCGGTCAATACCATAGCTATTTTTTCCTTTCGAAGGATAAGAGAAGGGGATTTATGATCAAATCTAAACCCCAAATTCTGAGACAAACTAAACCCTTCCACATCCATCCAGCAGAAACCATGTCACATTGTCATTCAACAAGCCCGTGCCTTTTCATAAAACTGCCATAGGGAGAAAAAAATGCAAGCTAGCAGGCTTCACTGCATCCTATACATTATTCATCACTTTAACACGATGCGAAGTACAAAGTGCAACTGTAATAAGGAGCTAAAAGCACAAGGTCTAATCACTTAAACAGCTAAAACTTCAGTCTACGAAAACCATGTCCACGAAATTGCACGAAAGTAGGCATATTAACTTCTCGTGAGAGCGACTCACGATCTCAAATACTATCCACCTTAGCACAAGCGTATCGGCAACAACCAGCGAGGAGGTAGACAGATCTATCTTAACTCACCCTGTTCTGGTCGACGACATCGACGATGACGACGAGGCGGCCGTAGTCCTTGCCGTAGTTCACCAGGGCCACCCGCCCGATCTCCACGAACCTCTTGAACGGCTGCACAAGCACAACAACAACGCCCGCATCAGCATCAATCCAATCCACATCCCCACACCGACGAGGCGACGAGCAGGATTTCGCGAGAACTCCCTACCATTTCGGCGGGAGGAGGAGGAAGCTGCGGCGGCGGCGGCGAAGCGGCAGCCAGACGAGGGGAGGCGCAGTGTGACTAGAGGAGAGGAAGACTCAGATGCGGCGGGTCTATATATCCGAGGGGGCGGGTCCTCCTGAGCCGGCAGATCTTGTTGTAAGGGACTCCTGTCCGTCCGATCTAGGTTAAGAGTTGTTGAGGAGGTTTTAGGGGTGGTGGGCTGGGCCGTGGCCCATGGAAGAGCTGGATCGTTATTTTGGGCTGGCTCTTTGACCGAGCTAACTTTTGGGGCCTAAAGCTTGAAATGCTAAACCCATGGGCCTAATACAGGGACGCAGTCACACATACATTTGAAACAAGCAGGCTATTTGGCTTCAGACTTTCCGTGTTCAGACTCGACTCGATTTTTGATTTTTCAGATCATCTTTGAGCTCACGATATCTGTCCCAGAAGTTTCAGAACTCCCGAAGATGCGGTTCAACAGTATGGAGAAGCATATATTCTATCCATGCATCCGCTGCAGCTTCAGTCCTGCACCGAAACATCTCTCTCAGCGTGGGTGTTAACATGGATGCTGCACCTCATGCTGCGTACGAGGAGCAGAACAGAGGAGCCATCACCACCACCTCGCGGCATCTCTCTAGAGAACCTCCTCAAATTGGCTAGACAGCCGAGCCGATCGCGAGCCCTTTACACCTCCGGCGCATCCGCCCAAATATAGCAGCTCTTATCTTACCACAAATCCTCTTAACTGTCACTAAAACAGAGTACTGTAGGACCATAATTTGAGTAGGATCACACCGATGCAATTCAGGTGAGTGGTAATTGCATCCCTTCTGGTGCAGGCAATATATCTGGACACTTGCATCGCCTTTCCTACGTCCATTAACACTTTCCAATTTGTTTAATTACCTGCTAACTTTGCTGCATCCCTCTCTCTCTCTCTCTCTCTATGAATATAAATATCCCTCCACCTCTAGCTCTAACTTTCCAAGGCACCAAAACGAAAGGCACCGAATTGATTGTCAGGTGTGTGTTGAGGCGATTCTTTGCTCAAAGGTTTGATTTTGGGTTCCGGGTCGAGAGAGATGGAGGACGAGAAGAAGGCGACGACCATGGAGGAGCAGGTGAAAGGGGAGATGGTGGAGGAGGACGAGACGGCGGCTTCTGATGTGAGCCTGAAGGAGCTGTCCAAGAAGCTCGATGACTTCGCCAAGGAGAGGGACTGGGAGATGTACCATGCCCCGAGGAACCTTCTGCTCGCCATGGTTTGCACCCGATCAATCTTTCCCTCTCTCTCTTTCTGATCTTGTTTGCTGTCACTGCCGTACTTCTCGTGCAAGCTGCCACTGGAATTGAGAAGCTTTTTTCTCTGTTTTTCCTTGGTTAGTTGCAAATCTTAAACTTACACAGATCTAAGGAACTTTGAGTGTTTGTGGAAGTTCCATAACCAAAACAAACTACTAATAGGAAGCAATAAGAAAATGATCAATAAGATTAGTATTTAGATAGTTGACATTAAGATTAGTTTATTTTGGTTTAAAGTGTTTCAGGAACGGGAGAGATTAATTTTAGTTTTTCGATGTATAGTAACTGCAGAAAGTTTTAGATGTCAAGCTGATATGTTTAGATCAAGTCCCACGATAATTTCGTTGCGTTCCTGCACCCCTAATTCCTTATGATTATTTTGCTTTGTAACTCAAGTGTGCATTATAATAGTATCAGTTCTCAGACAGTTCCTCGCTGCTATTGCAGTTAAATATTTTATTAGTGCTGCAAGTCGCACTGTACTATCTAGTCAGTATTCACCATCTTCAGAACAATCAATGCACATGAACAATGTCTCCATCAGTTAAAAGTAGTGAACTAGATTGTATTGAATAGCAAAGCTGCCTTTGCTATACTATTTTTAATTCTTTCATTCTAAAGCCATCATAGATTTGTTATCCCAACGCATCATTGCATTGATTATTTTGTGTAGATTAGATTATCACAATAGAACCGTTCAAGAAGATTATTCTTCCCCATTAGTTGTTTGTTCAAAGTTGTTACTTAAATATTCTTTTGAGATCTATCAAAATTATTCCTTCCAGATAGCTAACTGTTTTGTGGACGGCTCATATTGTCCCTTCGAGTCGACCATACACTTCTCCCTTATTTTTCACCCACAAAATTAACATCTCACTATCTACCACATATATGTAACCAAGTCATGAGAAAAGCATCTGAAATTCAGCGGTTTTGTCCTTTTATTTCACAAACTTCGTACTCCGTGGTAACATTCACAAGGGCAAGAACTAGTACATTCCTAGCTGAAATTTCTCTGAACTTTTCGCATGCGTCACTCGTACTGTGCCTGAAAGATCATGTCGTCCTAGTGTGTGCTAACGGAGCAAGGAGTGACAAGTAACTAAAGTTGCTTGTAAACCCGTGGCCGGGGTGCTGCTTTCATGCCACGTGTTTGCATCAGCCCATTGTGGAAAAGATTTCCTCGGTCGTTGTCTAAACGACTCAAAATTCTGGAGTCTGACGTGCTTGTCCAGCGTGCCCAGTGAAGGATCGCCATCAACTCTGACTGAATTTTATGAAGCAGCGGCGCCATTAACTTGTTATCTTTCCGACTTTCGAGCCTGTCCTTTTCCTAAGAGAAACCAGTTCCTGAAGAAGTGTAATTCTGCGTGAGATGCTCGACTGCTCGTACTGAATTCTAAAAGGGGAAGAAATGCTTAGGCAGACGTATGAAATACGCGTTATAGAGGAGGATATGAGCATTTTATTTTACCTCTAAAATATCCATAAAAACTGAACTTCATAAAATTATTAAAATTTTAACTATTAAAAACATCCAACTGTCCAGATATAATGGCTAAATCGAACTCATTTAAGGTTTTTAAACACTATCATAAAATCTAAATGTATTTCATAAGATTTAAATAATTAACAAATGGTAAAAACCACTTAAACCTCTAGTTTTTTCTCTAAGAGGTTGACTATATTTTCATCATAAGACAATTTAAGAAACAAACAAATTGATAAAAAACAACAAAAAAACTCACATTATAAGTATGTAGAAACAAGTAAAAAATAACTGCAATTTAAATTATAGTATGAAAATTTAAATTACAGAATTTAAATTGGGACGATAAAATTGATTCCAAAATAAACAATATTTCATTGATTAATTTACGAAAAAGAAAATTCTCTCAAGAACTCTCAAAGTTTTTCTCCAATCATCTTCGTTTTCAAAGTTACAAAGCACTCCAATCGTCTTCGTTTTCAAAGTTACAAAGCATACATTATTTTTGTCTCTCCACCAAGAATGGCTAGAAAAACGTTTAAGACAAAGCCAAAACACCCCTATAGAAAAACCTTCAAGCTAAATCTTAACCGTCGGATTTAAAATCCTCGCACCGGATTTTGCCACCTCATTGGCCACACGGTTGCTCGCACTGATTGGAGACGCCACAGAGGATCTGGCCATAGGGAAACCACATCCATGCGCATGCGAATGGGAGCATGACACGGGTCCTCGCCATCCCACACACTCCTAGACCAAACCCGCCTACCAGCATGCATGCCATGCCACATTCCCGCATTCTAGCTTGACCCGGTTGCCGATCTCCCACATTGACATCACTCCCATAAAACCAGCTAGTGACACGTGTCAAGGTGTGGGACCAACAATCCGGGTTGCCTTCGCATGCGCCATGTTAGCCCGTAGATCCGCATCATCGTACGACTCTCGTGCATGCATGCGCTCCCTCGTGTGACTCCATGCTAGGTAGATGCACCGCATGCCATTGCTGGACCACGCTCATTTACAACCACTTCCTTGTTTAGCCAGTTGCTACTACTGGTGTGTTTAGAAAATAATGTTCAAGAGTTGTCTATAACAACGTCGGACTCTTGTAGCTCCGGGGTATAAATATAAACCCATTGAAACCTTGTGGAATATGAACAAATCATACATCAACACAACTTTTGACGTATCGTCGCCCTAGCTCATTTAGGTTTACTCTGATTAGTTCTGGCTCTTGACGCGGGCTGCATCGTTAAGTTCAATCTCCGGTGAAGGGGTAAGTCACATCACTATCCTGGTCTATTCGTTCTGTTTAAAGCTGTATCGGTTAGGTTCGACCTCTTATTCGATCAGACGTACTGCATCATATTTGCGTGAGGCCTATCGGTTCATCGCTTTCCCTCCGCCATCCTTGGCCTCGCGCTGCATCGGTTATGTCCGATCTATGAGATTAGTGGTGATAGATCGAGCCGTTGGCCCAGTGGGTTCTCGCGCGATGATTCATCAGAGTGAGTAGCCGATGAGTTATCCTTATCTTGCACTTCATGCCTAGGGTATCGCTGTTCAGCCAATACACATATATATCCATCTTATATCCTCGACGATTAATCCGCTAGTGATCGATGTTGTCTCGTTGAATTTGGTATAATACTGTCTCGGTTAGGTCTGATCTATCAGGTTTGTGTCCAATAAGGCTTGCGTCGGGATCTAGCGGGTTTCATTGCTCATCGGCTCAGATAGCCGATGAGGTTAAATATAGGCCTACGTTGAACGTTCGACCGATAAGCAGCCAATGGCCTCACCCCGTCCTTTCCTTCGCTAAGTTCGATCTAGCCTCTACCGTTTATATGTCATTAGTCTCAGCCTCATACTGTCTCGGTTTAGTTCGATCTATTGAGACTGACTCTAATGGTGCTGTCACGATGGTCGCTGGTCTTCGTGACTTCAAGGGGATTAGGATCCCGCTCCTTGCTTTTATCGCTTACCCTATTTGGAGTGTTATCGGCTCTTTGGACGATAAATCCTTTAAATTATTACATGCCTCATCAACTGAAAAAGCCGATACTCGGGCAATACCTTCATATCGATAACTAGTTGATAGGGTGAGCCGTATCGGCCCATCAGCCAATTGGCTTGTGGATCTCATTCTCTTTATCTCCTTATTAATTATAAGGTCAAATTGATTGGCATGCCCTCAAACCTCAAAGATTAAGGACTTACACTGGAGCGAAACTCTCAGGCCTTCACGTGACTAAGGTGCCATCCTCTCCGATAGGACCTCTGCTGGCTCACTCACGTCTTCGCCTGGTCCGATCGGCCTCCGTGAAATTTGGCGCATGACACGCTCATTGGCTCACTCGGTGGGACATTCAACTTCAACACGATGGCGGGAAAAGAGATTAGCATGAACAATATAATTCCAGTGATAATAGAGGATTTAATTGACGAAGAAAAGCAACAATTAGAGCAAAACATGGCTAACTTTCAGAACCCCTATTTGAAGTCTTTTAGTATGACTAGACAAGGGTCGATTCAGAAGTCATAGCTGCCAAAGCCTATTTTGATGGTAGAATTGAGTCAGTTGCCGCCTATGAGTCCTCCCAAGCCGTTGCAGGAGATGGTTAGTGAAGTAGTTTACTATGCACTCATCAACTAGTCGAGAGTGTTGGTGAACACTTTACACAATCTGATAAAAAAAGGTGGATGGATCTATTGTTTAAGAACTTGATCAAGGTCCTCTGTATTTGTTGATGCAAATAGAACTACTTCAGGTGACTTATGTAACTAGGAGAAATGTATCGGCAAATCAATTTCCACCAGCACAGGGTCAGATTAAGGGGCAACGGTTTGATGTTGTTCCTAGATATCATCGGACTGCTTACTATGTAGGATATCACTAAGACTACCTAGGTGGCAATCCCGATTCAAGCAATCACCATAGAGAATACCCCAAACAATATTGGGTACCAACTCCGTCTCCATGATACTAGAGAGAGATACCAAAGAAGGATGATTGGTCAGTTAGGGTTGCAGAGTTGTTCAGGGAGCAATTAGTTTCACGCCCAAGAAATAGACTTTTATGTATCGACACCTATATTTAGAGTGGTTTGATAGAGTTATGCTGCCGCACCGATATAGGATACCAGATTTCTCCAAATTCTTAGGGTAGGAGAACGTATCTACGGTGGAGCACATTGACCGATTATTAGCCTAGTATGAGGAGGCATCGGCTGAGAAAGCACTGAGAGTTCGTTTCTTTTCGCTGTCCCTATATGGATTGGTCTTCACATGACTTTCCTCATTGCCACTGAACTCAATTCGAGGATGGGCGAATATAGAGAATCAATTCCATAATACTTCTTCTCTGGAATTCATGAGATGAGACTGACAGATTTGACATCGGTTAGACAGAGACCTGATGAGTCAATCCTGAAATACATCCAACGGTTTCGAGACATCTGAAGCTGATGTTATAGTCTAATCTTGTGCGACAGACGGTTGGCTGAGTTAATCTTCCAAGGTTTGTTGCCTCCAATTAGAGAACATTTTTCATCCCAAGAGTTCGAGAGGCTAGCACATTTGTTACAGAAGGTATCGACTCACAAAAGTCGATTCCATGAAGCTAAGAAAGAGAGATTCCGTTGGAAGGCTACTCAACTGCAAGTTTACGCATCGGACTCAGACAATGAGAAATCTGATGTAGAAGTTGGTTTGGTAGAGTGGACCAGGAACAAGAAGTCCTTATCATGTCCATGGGTGAAGTGTATTGGCAAGGAGGAATGATATGACTTTGACATCAATAAAGCCAATAAGATCTTCAACTTGCTACTTTAAGAGAAGCAGATTCTACTGCCACCAAACCATGTAATTCTGTCTGTCGAAGAATTGAAAAAGAAGAAATACTACAAGTGGCACAACTCAATTTCACATCATACCAATAAGTGTAAGGTTTTTTGGCAAAAGTTACAATTAGTTGTTGAACAAGTGAGAATCAAGTTCGAGGACAAAAAGCCGATGAAGATCGATGGTCATTCTTGTCCTGTGAACATGGTGTTGATGGGATCCTCAAGAGATCATTCCAATGAAGGGAGACATTGAGGAAAATCAAAAGTCATTTCATCAGACCTAATTGAGAAGTATTCCAGGCGTCAATACAAAGAACGACGAGCTATGGCGCATAAGGAGAAATATAATCCGCATTGGAGCTATTTGTTCTTTCAATATTGCTGGGATCAGGATATGAGGTTCCATCAATTGAAGACTATCCTGAGTGCAACAAGCTAAGGTTGCAGCATGCTGAACAGGAGAAATGTTCACATAATTAGCCGCTTGTAAAGCGAGCATCGGTATATAGCTGATTAGGTCTGATTAATGAAGATCGCAATCAAGAAGTAGATGACAACGGGGAATTGCATAAAGTGGTGCCCATCTGGAATCTTCACAAGAAATCAAAAGAGAAGGGCACAACGATTGCAGCATAAGGAGTTGCACAAGAAGCGATTGCGAGACCATGAGGAAGCCAATCGGGGCTAAAAGACTAAACACGTCTAGTGCATCAAGCATAAAGACGATGGTGTTAACACATTGGCTCCGACCAACATGATGTTCTTTTTGCCTCTGGAGTATAAAGCCTTTTCATCCGATGAGGAAGACCAAGAAGAAGTTTTCGCTCAGTTGATGTTGCAGCCCGATCAAGCTATATTCGATAAACCTGAAGAATTCAAGCATCGACACCTGAAGCCATTATATATCAAAGGATATGTAAGTAGGAAACCGATGATAAATATGCTGGTTGATGGGGATGTAACTGTCAATCTTATGCCGTGTGCGACATACCGTGAGCTAGAGAATACTGCCGAAGATCACATTAAAACAAATATGGCGGTGAAACACTTTGGTGTGAATCCATTGGAAACAACGGGCGTGCCGAACGTGGAGTTAATAGTAGGAAGCAAAATATTGCCCATCACATTATTCGTTATCGATGGGAAGGGATTGTACAACCTACTCTTTGGTAGATATTAGATTCACGCCAACTATCATGTTCCTTCCACAATGCATCAAAGTCTTATACAGTTGCAAGGAGATCAGTTTGAGGTGATTCTAGCCGATCAATCAACCAATATTGCAGTCATCGATATACCAATCTAGAAAGCCGATGGGGTTGATTGCCTATTTGGGAAGATATGAGATGATGATTTTCTTGATGTCACCAGCCAAGGAATAAAGTCGATTTAGCAAATCGGCTCAGAATTGCTGCTCTAATGGGCACTATCGAAGATTTCAAAGAAAAGTTAGGGCAATGATTTATATCGACCGATGACTTAGAAGAAGTCAATATGGGTCTAGGAGATAGTTTAAGGCCAACGTATATAAGTAAAAAATTATGTACTGAGTTCCAAGAAAAGTTAATAGAATTGTTGAAGGAATTTAGTGAATGTTTTGTTTGGGATTACCAACAAATACCAGGTTTAAGCTAATCGTTTGTTGAACATCGACTTCCTATCATACTAGGATATCGGTCATTTAAGTAGCCTTCGAGAAGATTCAAAACAGAGTTATATGATGTAATCAAGATAGATATCATAAACCTATATGATGCAAATTTCATTACATCATACTGATATGTTGAGTGGATATATAACATTGTCCCCAGTAGAGAGAAAGAATAAAAAGCTAAGGATATGTATCGACTTTTGGGATTTGAACAAGACTACTCCAAAAAATGAGTATCCGATGCCTATGACAGATTTGTCACAAGATCGTCAGCTTTATGAACAGTAATGAAGGCTACAATCAAATTTTCATGGCAAAGGAAGATATTTTCAAGAATGCATTCTAATTTCCTAGAGCTATTAGCTTGTACGAGTGAGTAGTCATGACATTTGGATTGAAAAATGTTAGTGCGACTAATTGGAGAGCAATGAACTATATATTTCATAATCTCATTGATCTACTAGTGGAGATATATATTGATGATGTGGCAGTCAAATCTAAGAGTGTTGAAGGCCATACAACTGATCTACGAAAAGTACACATCAATTTTTGAGCTCCACTGTTATCTGCTACATTTAAAAGGGTCTGAGGTTGAATCATATTATTTTGATTTCAATTTGTTATTTCAATGCAAAAGGATGAAAGAAATATTGTCTTTCCAGAAAGAAGAACCTGGTTTTTTATTTTCAATACTACTTTTTTTTTGGGGGGGTTTATTTTTCTAATCGAAGAAATTGACTTCGTATGGGCATTTTACTGGCAGCTATTTCCATAGCTGCTCTAGCTACAGTTTCGGATACTCCGCCCATTTCATAAAGTATTCGACCTGGTTTAACAACGGCTACCCAATATTCGGGGGATCCCTTTCCCGAACCCATACGTGTTTTCGTGGGTCTTATTGTAACCGGTTTGTCGGGAAATATACGTACCCAGATTTTTCCACCACGACGTGCATATCGTGTCATTGCTCTTCGTCCTGCTTCTATCTGCCTCGCCGTAGAGGGCCAAGAAATATGAATTTATGATGAATCCTCATAAATGTACTTTTAGTGTATTGGCTGGGTAATTTTTAGGCTTTATGGTGCATGAGAGGGGAATGAAAGTCAACCAATGAAGCATCAAAGCCATCTAGAACATCGAACCACCAGTCAACAAGACACAATTATAGTCTTTGATTGGCAAGCTTAACTTTATGAGGAGATTTATTTTAAATCTATCGAGAAGGATTGAGTCCTTTACTCCCTTGCTAGAGTTAAGAGCCGATCAAGAATTCGTGTGAGATGTTGAGCAATAAAAGGCTTTTGATCAAGTTAAAGATTATTTAAATTCTTCACTAGTGTTGATTCCACCACAAGAGGGATGTCGTTCATGTTATATCTATCAGCCGATCCAAGTAGATGCTCCTTTTTCTCCATATCGGCTAAGGAGAGATTGATACAATGGTTGATTTTCAACTCCTCCCAAATCATTCTCTTGACGACCGATACTCTAAAATACCAGTTTCTTCATTCGGGAAGTTTACTAAGCTAAGATCTAAAATTGCTAGTCTAGTTGCTGATTAACATGGACGAGGTTTTATAGGGGATTTATTCTGTTTCAAAGTAAATAAAATCGGTTGGATCCTCACTACCCATGGGGCTAAGATAAAAGAAATCTAGGTGATCGGCGACTGGGATTAAGATTTGACTCCTAAGGCTCTACAGTGAACAAGAACCTGACGATGAACAGGTGAAAAAGGGGATAAATTAAACCTATCCAGATTGTGGAGTAGGGGAATGAATAAAAGGTTACCTTAGGGATTGCGGTTGTTGACGCTATCATGCGTGGAAGAAATGAAAGAAGATAAGTAATCTATGGAGCAACTTGCGGTGGTTCGCCTACATTCGTTGGGGCTCGTTGAGATTTTAGGGCTTTGGTGATGAGAAGGCGTGAAAAAGAAGGACAAAGGGGTGAGATGCTTTATAGTGGTATGATAACCTAGCGAGAATCTAAGCTAATTAGGTGCTGTTTGTGGGCTGTAATGGGTTGCCTCGGTTTGCGAAGAATTCCAATGGCTCGGAATTTTGAAGTCTGTAAGCAAAATCCGAAATTAGGGGGGGTATGTGTTAACGTCAAAATTTGTTCAGCCTGCAAATATGATCGGTCGATGAAGGAGGACCTAATTGACTCATGGAAGGAAGCTGATTGATAAAGTGAGAGAGCCGATCAGACGGATTGAGGATGGATTCGGTCCAATCAAAGACAGAAGTTTATCCAGATGAGACCGAGTTTGAGGAGGAGTTGTCAAAACCACGACAGGGTATTTTATTTGTATAGAATATATTTTGTAAGCTAGCCAAATTTGATTAGCTTTGTTAACTTCTTATATATAGTTTTCTTGTGTGTTTAGGAAATAATGTTTACGGGCTGTTTGTAACCACGTCAGATTTATATAACTCCGAGGTATAAATATAGACCCCCTGAAACCTTGTGAAAAAGATGAATAGATCATATATCAACACAACCTTTGGTGCATCGCCACCCTAGTTCGTCTAGGTTTACTACGGTGGATTCTGGCTCTCGATACGGGGGTGCATCGGTTAAGTCCGATCTTCGACGAAAGGGTAAGTCTCATTACTATTCTAATTCATTCGTTCTGTCTAAGGCTGTATCGGTTAGATTCGACCTCTTAGTTTGATCAAACGTACCGCATCACATTCGTCTAAGGTTTATTGGTTCATCGGTTTTTCTCCGCCATCCTTGGCCTCATGCTACATCGATTAGGTCTGACCTACGAGATTGGTGGTGGTAGATTGAGCCATTGGCCTAGCGGGTTCTCGCGCGATGTTTTATCAGAGAGAGTGGCCGACAAATTATCCTTATCTTGCATTTCACGCCTAGTGTATCGGTTGTTTAGACGATACACATATACATATCTGTCTTATATTCTCAATGATTAATCTGCTAGTGATCGATATGGTCCTATCGGATTTAGCTTGATACTATCTCAGTTAGTTCCAATCTATTAGGTTCGTGTCTAATAGGGCTAACGTCGGGATTTAAAGGGCTTCGTTCCCTATCAGCTCAGATGACTAATGAGGTTAGATATAGACCTGAGTCGGACATTGAACCTATAAGCAGCCGATGATCTCGCCCCGTCGTTTTTGCCATAACATTCGATCTAGCCTCCGCCATCTCTATGCCGTTAGCCTCAGTTTCGTACTATCTGTTTGGTTCGATCTATCAAGAATGGCTTTAACGGTGTCATCACAGTGGTTGCTAGTTCTCATGACTTCGGGGGGATTAGGGTCCTACTTATTGCCTTTATTGCTTACCCTGTTTGTCATCTACTCTTTAGCCGATAAATTTTTTAATTTATTTCATGTATTTATTACTTATGCATTCATTGAGTTTTTAGCTGATGGTTGAGCGCTACCTTTCTATTGGCAACTAACTAATAGGGTAAGCTGTATCGGCCTATCGATGGATTGGCTCGTGGATCTTATTTTCTTTATCTCCTTGTCAATTACATGGTTAAATTAACTGGCACACCTTCAAACCCCAAAGATTAAGGGTCTACACTAGAGCAAAGCATAACTCTCAGAGCTTCGCGTAACCAAGACGTCATCCGCTCCGATCGGACCTCCATCGACTTGCTCATGTCCTCACCTGGTCTGATTGGCCCTCGGGAAATTTGGCGCATTGTAGAGTTCTACCGCTCCCGCTGCATGCTTAGACTGCTCTCATCACTGGGCTAAGCCAGCGAAGAGGGAGAGAAGGCTGGTTAGGCTTCTCGCCTTTGGACTGCCTCTTCTCTTTTTCTTGTTTTTTCTCTATTATTCTTCATGAATTTCAACACCTACACACTTAACCTTTTAAAGTCCATTGCAAAAAACTTCTCATACGTTATCTGTCCACCATGTGTCACCCTATATCCTACCTTATTATCCATCATCCCTGATTACTCTTCTGTGTTTAGTGCCGATCCGTCTTAACTCAAGTTGACTCAACCTGCACAAATATAAACCAAACAATAGTAGAAAACAGACGCACTTCCAGTACTTTTAACACTTCCCGATTTTCATTGCAAATATATAAATTTACAACGTGGTCGATGGTTCTTTGATACTCACACATTCCGTTCCAGATTCCAGCACAAGACACGTGTTTCTTTGGCTGAGAATTGCATTCGGTGGTTGCACCGTTTTTCTCATCTGAAGGAGAAAAGGATACCGACATGATGAACCTATTCTTTTCATGTCAAGCTCTGCTTTTGTCTGACTGAGTTTCGTTCTTGACAGATTGCTGAGGTCGGGGAGCTGTCGGAGCTGTTCATGTGGAAAGGGGAGGTGCCCAAGGGCCTGCCAGGGTGGGACGAGGCGGAGAAGGAGCACCTCGGCGAGGAGCTCTCAGATGTGCTGCTCTACCTGATCCGGCTCTCCGACATGTGCGGCGTCGACCTCGGCGACGCCGCCGCCAGGAAGATCGTCAAGAACGCCGTCAAGTACCCGGCGCCTTCGAAGAAATCTTGATGATCTCCAGGGCAGTCACGTCGTGTGGCCGTTCGATGCGTTTTTGTCGATGCCTTTTGTCAACTGATGCTGCAAGGGTTTCTCTTGGTGAGAAGCTGATAACTTGTCCAAGTGGCCTGTTATTTTTTCCCAAAAAAAGCAAGTGAGGTTATGTTAAAAGCTGCAGAATCTTGTCCGTAGACTCTATGGTATGATATAATCTCTTTTGGATTTCATGCTTCACTTTTGGATGTTGTAAAGGGTGGTCGTTGCCGCTTCTAACCGGAGAAGCACAGCTGACAGTGCAACTGAGGGTCTTTCCGCAGATAAATAGATAAAAAAATGTGTCGAATGTTATATAGGTAGTCACATTTTAATAAACTATTGAAACAAAACGGCCTATTAGCTCAGCTGGTTATAGCGTCGTGCTAATAAATCGAAGGTCGCATGTTCCAGATTTGTATGGGCCAACTTTTTTCTTTTCCTTTTTCCGCCTCACTCTGTATAACGGAGCTGTTCGGCCATCATGCGTTTCGGCCCAATTTTCCTTTCAGGATCATTGCGTATAACTGTTGTTGGGCCGTGATGCGTTTGGCCCAATTTTCCTTTCAGGCTCACTAGGAAAAAAGTCCATTTTGCTTTCCTCAAATATATAAGCCGAGCCTGAGATTCTTATTCCTCAACATCTCTCAACCGCAAAATCGGTTATAATTGTTGGGCCGTTATGCGTTTGGGCCCAATTTTCCTTTTGGGCTCACTAGAAAAAAGTCCACTATGCCACCGTCAACTATAGGTGAGCCTGGTTCTTATTCTTCAACCTCCTTAACAGGAAAATTGGTTACGAAAACTTTCTCAACTATTAAAACTAGCTCATGGCACCTCCTTTGGTGGTTTACAAGATAGTTTTGGCTAACGTGGCAATTTGACCAAGTCCAAGTCAATAAAAAGACTTGTATAACATTGACCTTTCATCTTATTCCCTCATTCTCTATCCCCTCTTTCTTTCTCAAAAGGCACATAGGCGATGCAAGGGAGCTCGTGAGAGTTCAGTTGTTAATGGCTAGCTGTTGTTCACGTGTGATGGCGGCTAGGCGTGAGCTCGACCTAGGATACCATCATCGGTGTGTCGAAGAGGATAAGCTATAGTGTTGCTGATGGGTACATGGTAGTGGTGAAAATAGGCTCTATTGCTTGAATTGGAGATGAACGAGCAAGCCAATGCCATCAGCCATGCTCTTGCCAGTCATCGAGGCCCCTTCAATGACGACACCCTACCCTTTCCTTGAGCTTCCTACTTAGATAACTACTAGGCCACTAAGGAGATCAAGTTCATGGCAATGGCCTAGGGGACTCCACGGTGGTGAGGTGACATAGGAGGTGAAATGGTGGCCAACAAGTATGTGGTCGAAAACAATACCTCCTCATGACTTCTGTTGGCCCATCCGCTCTACTATCCCTATCATCATTAGTCATGTTCGCCATCCCTCACCATCATTAGCGTTTGCAATTACCTTGCCTACCGCCACCACCATCTTGCTAGCGGCTAGAGAAGTGAAGCATGCTAGAGGAGCCACAACTACCATTGAACCGCCACCATCTTCCAACCAAAGTGCTTTACACCTACCTCGTATGCCTCCACGATCAGCTGGATCATTGCCACCAATCCTAATAGGATGGGAGGAGGAGCCATGACAACTAATGCTAGAAGTCGCAACGTCTTGCAACAATGAAGGTGAAAAGTTCAGGCGAGGACAGGAAAAGAAAAGGCAAGGAGCTAGGCAAGTGTGGTAGGGAGTTAAGGACAGAGTTCATTGGTGATAGGCGCAAAAGGGGAGAGCTAGAGAGAGATGGGAAAGAGAGAAGAGAGGAGAGAGTGGTGGAAAAAGAAGATGTTGATCATTGCCATGTGGGTCTTATTGTATCTTGTTATACTACTTTGTAGAGGGTAATATCAAATAAGTGCTACTTAGTATAAATATAAAGTCAACATGTCATATAAAACGAAACCATTGCTTAAACCACTTAAAGAGATAAAACGAACTGATTTTAATAGTTGAGGGGGCTTTCGTATCTAGTTCACATAGGTACCACATAGGATAAATACTATGTCAACCTATCACGTAGGACGAAACTGTTGCTCAAACCACTTAAAAGAGGCAAAACGGACCTAGTCAGGAGCTTTCCTATCTGGTTTCATAGTTGATGGGGCAATATTAGAATCGAAAAATAGTTGAGGGGGACCATGTAGACTTTTTCCGGCTCACTACTACATGCGTATAAATGGGTATGGGCCAAAATTTCCCCATGTCTCGGGCTCGCGACCATGTTAGCGAACCCATCGTCTCCTCGGTCTCATTTAGTGCTTAATTTTAAGGTTTAGCTGTCCATCCGACCTCATTGCTGTGTTGAATCGGCCTGGAATTTTTTTTTAAAAAAAGAATCGACCTGGAAGCCAAACCCATCGCTTTGTTGGAATATCGGCCGAGGGTCAGCTAGTAAACCAGAACTTGACAGACGGAATCCACTGAGACTTACTTCTAACTCTAGGCCATGGGACCGGCTAGCTAGCGTCGCATACTCGCCTTTCAGCCGCCGCGCGCAACCTTGGGGCTGGGGCCGGATACCTGCATGATGCAACCGCAAGATCGATTGATAAAACGGCCGATAAATTCCAGATGCGTTCGATTAGCCAGGAAGAACGCCACTGTCTGGATGACTGAATCGGCAGGCAGGACGGATGTTGGCACACACGCGCGCGTTCTGGCACATAATCCAGCAGCAACCGCGCTGTCTTGGAGGCCGGGTAATAACACAGCTAGCTAGCCAATCGCGCGCACTGATCGATCGGGGCAGGGGCAATCAGAGCTCACGCTCCTGCTGGCCATGCATCATTGCATCGGTCTGCAGGGTGGGAGGCTGTTCCTTCCCAGGGGGTACTAGCTAGCTTCCTAGCTACCTCGTCCTCTAACAAGAACTGAATATCACAGCTAGCGATCTTGACAAGATTCATGGGTTGCCGTGCACGCCGTTGCGATCGATCCATCGATCAATCAACCAGGTTTTGGGTCGATCATATTGATGCCCTGCCCTTAGTACGTACTGGCCTAGTCGCCACTATAAGCGTGCCTTCATGCGTCTGTAGATGGATCGAAACCCTGCAGAGGTTCGTTGCAGCGTGTTCGTGTAGCATACTAGTCCAGTAGATAATTGGGTGAAAGGATCAGTAGTTGAGCAGGAAAGTTAGGTGCAGTCATGCAGCTCCATGAATGAATGTGCGCCTCTCCATGTATCTGGACCGAACCAAATCGATCAGCTATGCCGTCGTTTCCTGCCGCACCACACACAAAGAGCTTATCAAGACACAAGTACACAACGCGTGAGCCCCAACTTGGCCTCGAAAGATACGTGGTAGCAATGTAGCATGCGTGGATTCACGCATGCATGGATGCATCCAAATGTTTTACTTTCAGGGGCATGTTCATGGAAGTTATCCTACAGTGCTAGGGAAGGCCTCTGTCCCAACTTGCATGCACGGCAATTATATTATCTGCATGAACCTAATTCGGTTGCTTATTGTGTGAAATCATTATCTTGATTTAAAAATTTATAATGAGCAATTAGTTCAAAAATTAATTGAATTGATTTTGAATAAAGTATTTTTTGTCTTACACACGATCACATCGGGCCGGTCAGACTGTGGATGCATACACTAGTTAAAACGGTTCTATATGAATACGGTTGGACTGGGTCATGAAGGCCGGTCGGACCATACACATGGATGTGGTCAGACCGGCTAGCCCGACGATCCGATCGGGTAAACTCCGACGAAAGTTGATTTCAGGTTGCTTTTATGTTTCTCAATAATTACTTGATGAATAAGACTTCTATGTATTTTATATGCATATAATATATTGTTTTATGCTAATATGAGTTGAGTTGGAGAGAACTTGTGCTCGGATGTAGTTTCTTTATTTTTGCATGGATAGGTAAGTCTTGAGGCGTCGAGAGTGTTGTCGGTGATGAATCAGGAGTTAATTTGGGAGAAGTTAATGTCTAGGCAATCGAGAAATCACACGGGATACTAAAGGCTAGGTATCAATGCATGTAAGAAAGAGGGAAGATAACATATGCCATATAAGAGAGATTGTATGCATATGGGAATTAGAGTCAAATTCGAAAAGGGATTGAGTTTGCAAAGATAGAATTTGAATTTGTAAATAAATATATTGTATACCAGAGGGTTTTCTAAGAAACTAGGAGTGTTTTTTCCCTTTAGGATTTGAGACTTTTGTACAGCCATATATGGGTATAAATAAAGAGGCTATCTAGGCCTCAAAGTATTACTTTTAGAAGAGAGAAAAATTAGGTTTTAAATATGAGTTGCAAGTTTAGTTGAAAATTGAGAGAGGAGTGCTTTCGATACACTCTGTAGATATATTTTGATATAATAAAGTTGATGCAATTTCAAGAGTTTCGTTACTTTTTAAGATTTTCATTAAAATCATTTTTCATTGGTTACAGGCGGTCAGACCAGTATCTTGGTGGTGGTCAGACTGGCATTTTAGTAGCAGTAAGACCGGGTGGAGCACGATGATTGGACCGATGGAAAGATAGCGATAAGACCGGTAGGTGTGTGTCAGTCAGATTAGCAACTTGATAGCAGTCAACCGGCTATTTCCGAATTTTTAGTACAATAATATTAACTTTATCAATCTTAGTTAATTTTTAATTCTGCTAAAAATTTTAGTTTTTTGGTAATTATATCATTCACCCCTATCTGGTAGGGTTGGCTATTGTGTTCTATCCCATAAGCTTGCTTTCTCAACTTAATATTTACTGATCTTGAGATTTAGCTATGGCTGACCAATTTTTGACTAAGCCGTATGTTTTTGGTGGAGTTGATTTTTAGTACTAGTATAAAATAAAAGCTTATATTATGTCTGAAGATTATGATATTTGGCAAAAAGTTTCAAACCCGTATACTATTTCTAATGCTATTGTTGCCACAAATAAAGTTGAATTTGAAAATAACTGCAAAGCTTGCAACATGATTTTAAGTGGTGTTTCTCACTTAGAATTTGATCAAATTTTTCATCTTAAAATTGCACATAATATATGGAAGTTACTACATGAGTTTCACGAATGATCTTCTAACATCAAAGAAATTCACATGGATGTTTTTAAAAAGTTTGATATAAAATTTAAGATGAAACCTAGAGAAACTCTTGATGATTGTTTCGATCATTTTAATAATGTTTGAAACAACCTTAGATCTGTTTTTGATGCTAACTATACTCAATCCAAAATTATGAGACATTTGTTGATTGGTTTAGATATGAAGGTTTGCGAGATGAAAGTTACTTTAAGAACAGAATCTGTTAACATGATAACTTCAATCTTAGAATCTTTATATACAAAGCTTGAAACTCATAAGTTCAATATTTTTTCTCACAAGTCTGATTCGAAAGCAGAGTTTCTTCATCTAATTCTTCTTCGGATAACTCTTCATCAAGTTCTTTTGTTGCTTTAAATGCTATCTCTGATGACCAACTCCAGCAAATCTTCGAGGATTTTTTGGCATTTTTAATTAACAAGTTTTCTCGAGTTTGGAATAATGTCAAAAGGAGGAAAAGAGAAGGTAAAATCTGGTTTTTTGGATATGGTGAGTTGAACCTCATTTGCTCTCAATGACCCAAACTTGAAAGATCAATGAATAAAGAAGAGGAGGAGAAGCCTAAGGACATCAAGAAGAGGAAAGTGTTCAAAGTTAGGATAAGTAGAGAACATGTCAAAGGAATATTCAATCAAGTCTATGTTTTTTTTGAAAAATATTATTCAAGTAATGTCGATTATGAGAGTGATAATGGAGGCAATAACAAAGGCAAAGATATCTATAGTATTTGTCTTATGGCTCGTTGATGATCTAATTCAGATGACGATAATAATATGGTAATTAATTCTTCTGTTGAAATTTATCAAGAGATGGTTGTTCTTAGTATTAAACTTCATAATTGTGCAAAGAAAGCTACTGGTACAAAACTTAATAATGCTCTTTTCAAAATAAAGGAATTAAAATCTTGTTTTGGTCTTGGAACTGTGATGCATGTGAGTTGGTTTTGACAGAAAAAAACTTCTAAGAAAATATAAAGTTGCATTTTGTATAAGTTACATGTTTAATACTTTGTATGCTAGAAAGCTTAAACAACTAAAGAATATTTTGTATCTAAAACTCGCTCAATATGTGCTTTGAATGAGATGAATGTAAAGAGTGATGTTGATCATATTGAGTACATGGAGGATATAAGTAAAGAATCATGAGCTATTTTCTTTCTCAAAGTGTCATAAACAGAAAGATGTTTTAGTTGATTATGAAAATTTCGCTAGTTTGAAAACAATGGTTTCTTATTTGATAGTTTCTTGAAAATTTTTTGTTATCACAATAAAAAACTGAATATGATTTTTGATGAATCAAAAGTAAGCACAAACATAATACAGGACTAGGTTTTAATCCATATGATTATTTTATATCTCAACCTTCTCTTTTGAATATCACTAAACAAGGTGAGATATTGAGAAAACCTAAAATTAAACAAACCATTTTAAAATCTATTAGAATCATGTCTTCTCTTTCATCAACATGTAAAGAATATAAGTTTTTTTATTTGAAATCTTTGATTGCAAATTCATCTTCTTGTGTAAAAAGTATACTAGTTCTTATTGTGAAAAAAATAGGCATCTAGTTGGATTTTGTATTGGACTTAATATAAATCAGAAAAAATAAAAGAGAAATTACTCTTACAAAATTAAAGTGGCAAAAAACATAATTTGGGCCAAGTAAATCGGTCAGACCAATCCTGACCAGCCGATTAGACCTGCCAGCGATTAGACTGACCACGAGTAAATTTTTATTTCTCTAAACAAAATAAAACTGTCTTTGCTCGTGGTTATATACATGTTGGTACTTCTGGTTGTGTATCTCAGTATTAGATTTCTAAATTTCTTTTGTCTAACCCTAGTATTGAGCATCGACGTATGCTTGTGTATAGCCTCTTTCGGCGGGGAAAGAGAACGTGTGGATTATGGACTTTGGTTGTTCGCGTCACATGGCTGGTGATGAAAATTTGTTCTCCTCCCTCAAACCAGTATATAAGAAAGAATCGATTATCTTTAGAGACACTTCTATAAGTAACGTTCTTTCTATTGGATTTGTCAAGATAAGTGATAAATCTGTTTTGAATGATGTAGCTTTGGTGAAAAACGTAAAATATTTTTTACTTTCAGTTTCTCTAATTATTGTTGAGGATTTTTAGATTAGATTTACAAAACTAGGAGTAAAATTCTTGATTCTTCTAGATGTTATGTTTTGGGGATTTCTCGTTTTGAAAGAGTTTTTGAGGGATCATATTGAGAAAGGAGATGTTTAATTGAAATTTCTTGATAACTAATTGCAATTGGCAGATATTTTCACTAAAACTTTGGATTTTTCTCTTTTTTTCATTGGGGAGAATTGGCAATTATTTATCCCTTTGGCATATTTTGAGTGGGTAGTTTTTGTGTTTTTTTGTTGCATAAATGTTTTTCTTTTCTTATTTTACTTTCTTTTGCAATCATATTTAGTTTACATGCAGTTTTGAAACAATAAAAAAATGAAAAACTAAGAAAAGAATATCTTTGATTTTGTACCTATAGTATATTGTTGATTGTTGTGCTTACTAGCAATATGAGTGAGGTCTTTTGGCCACTAGTTTAGATAGTTTGAATTTAACATTTGATATTACTTTTTTAAGTAGACGATGCATGACATTTAATTCTTTTACATAAATTAAATAAATATGCAATAGTGAAGCTAGTACTAGTTTGGATGATTTATACTTACATATATATACTAGGTAAATTTTTATTTCTCAAATACTCTAAATACAATAAGTGCAATTAAAGAAATTTGCTTGTTTTTATTTTATAAGCCGTACAAATGCATACCAAATCCTTGAAAACATTATTCACAATAAGAATATATCCATGGTGAGAAAAATAATAGGTGCCGAATCCTTGAAAGCAATACTCACGACAAGAACATACCCATAATAATTAAGAGATTTTCTTTTGTGACATTAAAAAGAGCAAAAGTGCTTATATAAAAAAGGGCAAAATCTCTAAAGTTGATGAAAGTTTCTGTAAATTTGATAAAAAGTAATTCATGAAACTTTTCTATGTGTAGGGGTTGTTCCATATGTATTAGTGAATATAGTGTATTATAAATCATTTGAATATATGTATTTTTAATGCTGAATTGAGCTTATTTGTTATATTTTGGTTTATGTTTAAATTTCAGTTGATGCTTGTTAGCTAGTTTATTATTTTATCTGTCTTGCCTTGCAACACATGTCCTTGTTACACTTCAAAGTTTTCGAGAAAAAAAATGCAATTCTTGAAGAAATCATTATCATAAGGGAAACATGACACAAAATGTGAAAAAAAATTAAGTTGAATTAAATTTCTTTATTTTAAAAAGGGAGAGAATTTTTCTTTTTAAGCCTCAATTGTTTTTTTACCAAATCCTTGTGGCTTTTATTTTCAAACACCAAAATCATATTTTAAAAAGGTTTACCAATGTATTCATCAAGGGAGAGATTATGAAATTATTGTTTTCATTTAAAAATTTGCGATAAACAATTACCACAAAATTTAATTGAATTTATTTTAAACGAAGTGTTTTTTTTGTCTACACGCAGTTAGACCAGGCTTGGAAGCCGTTCAAATGGCAGGTACGTACACTAGTCCATGATGATCCTATATGAGCGTGGTCGACTGGGCATGTAATTCAATCAGACCACATGTATGGGTGAGCTTGGACTGGCTAACCCGATAGTTTTTTGTTTTTTATATAAGTCAAATTGAGAAGAACTTATATTCAGATATAGCTTCTTTGTTTATGCATATGTAGGTGAGTCTTAAGGTTTTGACTTTTGGATCATCAAGAAATCACGTGGGATAAAGTCTTGAGATTAATATACGTAGAGGTAAAGATTCTATATGACATATAGGAGAATTGAAAGTTAAGAGATAAGTGTTTTATATATGTTTTGTAAATACATTTTAATATAATAAAGTTGATATATTTTTAAGAGTTTGTTAAATTTTAAGATTTTCGTTGAGATCATTTTTCTCTAGTTACATCTTTGTGACGGTCGGCTGGGTGGAGCACGGCAGTCTATCTAATTGCAAGGCAGTGATCGGATTGGTAACAGGAAAACGGTTAGACTGTTAAGTCCGGTATTTCAAAGGTAACTTTTAATTCGCTAAATTTGGTTTTTCTAATCATACCTTTCACTCTTTTTCTTTCTCTAATAGGTTTTTTTTTATTTGATAGCATAGCTAGCTACATGCATTGGTCCTACTAATTTTATCGTGTGGGATCGACATGGCCAGATCGATTCAATTTTCCAACGGTAGAGGGGACAGCACGGGATATATATATATCCCAACCCGTGAATCAGCCTACCCCAACGCATGATCAGTAGCTTGCCAAGTTGGAACTTTGAGATTATATCGCCAACTTGTTCGTAGAATCAGAATGCATCGGAAGAAATTCTCCGTGAAGCCCTACACGAGTAAAATAATACGGTAGCTTGGTATTCTTGTTAATCTTGTGAATTAATTTATACCATTATTGTGGGGATCGATACACGCTTTAGTATTATATCTCTAACACCATGGCCTCCGTCGGATCGACGTCGCGCCGTCGCAATAATTGTTTATGCGATTGCAGCCGACGATTGGATCGGCCGTGGGGCGACCTTGGAAGCAATAGATCCTCTCTTCAGATCGTCTCTCTTCCGTCGCGGAATCATCTGCTAATTTGTCGCGTAATCCTCCGCTAGACCCGTTTTCAGAGAGGTCTTACCGTTCACTTTTCATGTTTTCATCATCCTCGATCTCCTGCTGTTTGTTCCAATCATGCGTCCATACAGGAATATCTAGCCATAGTTAATTAAATCTGTGTCCTGATCGACCGTGCCGATCCAGAAGATCATCTTGGCACGATCTCGGGTGAGCGGTGGCAGCTGAAAAGAGCTGTTAAAAAAAAAAAACTCCGCAGTTCACGCTTGAAGTCCGATATGTCTGCAAGCATTTGCCGGTGGCCTTTCCTTGACCAAACTCTTTGTTCATAAACTCGACTAGAATTAAGGTTATAGAAGGAGCAGTCCTTGAGATCTAGCAAGCTAATTATCTGGAAGAAGAAATCAAGAAACGGTGCAGCGGGCAAGGAGAAAAGCCAAACTGAGCTCGATGCTTTTTCGTAATTAATAACAGTAGTTCAGAAACTGTAGTGTGTCTCTTTCAGGAGAGTAGAGTGTGGCATCAGAGCTGATGCTGGCCTCTAGCAGGAGAACATTTGGCGAGAAAGCAGGACCATCTGTGAGTCTGTGACGTGATAACGAGGCCGGTGTTTATTGTGTGGCCAAGCTGCCGCCAGCCCGCGTATCTGCATCGCAATATGTCGTTGATGTCAGCTTCCAGTGTGATAACGAGGCCGAGTTGTTGCTGTCAGATAAGCCCCCGAGAACAAAGGGAATCAGCTTCCAGTGTTCAAATGATATGGCCCGCAGAATTTGACAATTCTACCGTGTTGAAACCCAATCGTTTACTGATGGGATGTCTAGCAGGTTTATCATTATAATTCTCACCTTAAATGGACACTAGGAAAAGACCTTATTTGGGCATTCTTTTTTAAAATAAAGCTGGATCCGGAAGATCTTTGATGTAAAAAAAAAAAGGACACCAGTAACATCATGTAGGGCTTTCAGAATGTCATTGGCCTGACAGTTTCCGATATAACGGTTTCACTTCTCAAGATGACAGGCGTGTGACTTCAGTAGTAGTTTCTTCGATCAGGATCGGTAGGTGTTGAATCTTCGGAGGACAACGCGCTGTCAACTATCCGAAAAGTTTTCAGTGACGCATAACATTAACATTGGCATGTTTATAACCAAACTTCATTATGTGAACGCCATTGTTTTTTTACTTCAAATACTTCTAGACAAGGCCCGGCAGTCGTTGCCATAATATTCTTACATGTTAAGTCAACAATATTCTTATGTATTTGTTCCACCAGTCTTCAATTTGACATTCTTATTGCCCCCGTTTCATAGCTTACTTATTCCGTACGAGGAAGCTATAATTGTGAATATCGTTTGATGGTATATACGAAATGAAAGCTCTCGGATTCAACGCGGCTAAGATCACTCGCCATTCGCCATAGTAGGACTGATCAACTCCTGTAGATCACGTACGACCCATCGCTAGCTACTGATCTGAGGTGGCCTGAACCTAGACAGAGGCACCACATCCTAGCCGGGTCACGTCGGCCGCGTCCCGCAGATGACGCACGGCTGTCCCGAGATGGATCGGAAAATTGCCGGTTGCCGCAAGGAAGAGAGCACGGAGCCGTCACTCCTTGGCCAAATACTGGCCACGACACACGCCGGCCGTACGCCTCCATCCTATCGATCCGGATGCCGCGCGCGGAGCTCGATCGATACAGAATTCCAGATGGCAGTGGCACTGCGTCGCACGCGCGCGTGCGCTCCAACCAACCATGGAGCACCCCCTGGGCCAACTTAACGTAGTACGTGTGGCGCAGCGCGCGTTCCTGCCAATTATTATTGCGTGTTCCGCCGTAGTCGCTTCTCTCCTTTTTCCCGTGTGGCCGGCACACTGCAGCAGCAGAACGGACGTGAGGTTGTCCTTAGCCTAAGCTAGCCAGCTTGCCGATCGAGATGCAGCGGAAGCCGCCGCCGCAGCATCAGCTAGCCGTGCGGGCGGAGGCGGGTAAGGTGGCGTAGTCGCTGCTGCCCGGCTGCATGCCAAATGGGGTAGATATCGTTCGGCCAACGCGCTCCGGAGGAGAGATCGCCGGCCCGGCCCGCGGGATAGCGATGCGAGAGCCTCGCCTCGCGTCAATCGTTCGTTCGCGCGCGTGGCCTTTGCTTGCGCTAGCTCCCACCATGCACGCTTGGCTTGTCCATGGCAACTTGCTGAGCTGAAATTTTTTACTTGTGCTAAGCGATCGGCCGCTAGCTAGCTTAAGGGGAATGGATTCATGGATGGGCTAGCTTGTCCGATGTCCGATCGACCTGTGCATTTCCTTTTCGTGATCAACAAATGGCTTATTAGTGTAACTGTGTAAGCATGCTTGCTTATTTTGGAATTAGTGGTTTAATAATTGGTGAACCGGCTACAGAGTGAATCCGATATCTCGCTACCACACTTGGTATAGGACAATAACAACTAGCAACAGGCCCAGGTCTAGAACAATGACTACTTGCACGAGTCAGCAGCCATCAGCTACGTACGTACCAAAAGTATGCTATTTTGCAGCTAAGCTCCGATCGACTTGTTGCTGTTGTCCTATTACAGGGCTTCATGGCTGCAAAGGTAAATTGTTATCGTAACAATCGAGGAATATACACAAATGTGAAATTAAATTTCGGAGAACCGGAATGCGATTGCTTTCACATGCTGAAACCATTTAATCCAATATATAATTAATCAGTGTGTGCTCCGCTAGTATTTTGTTGTATTCAATCTAAGGTACCAATAAACAGATCAATTATTTTGGTGTTCTCTATATGCAAGCCACAAGACAATTACATTCTGCTAAAAATATGTTGTTCAACTTTTTGTCTCTGATGTGCGATTTTGACGATATGTTCTATTAAAGTACTTTTAAAATACAGAGCTAAAGCTTGCACACAACGTACTATAACATATCATGCACGATGGTATAATTATTTAACCGCATGTACACTTAATACACAAATGCACGATGATGGGTACAAATATAATTTTATTTATAAAGTAAATTTTAACACAGTAGTTGTTAATGTAGTTGTTTATACTCTTAAATAGTTGTCACATAATCAAATAATCTAAAAAATCTAAACATCTCATTTTACACTAGAATAGTGTATATTACCTCCCCTTACATTTTCAAGGACGTAAAATCACTCTTTTTATATCTGATCTGAAAAGTTTATAAGATAATAAAAGTATATTAAGACAAATTCGAATGTAGTATTTTTATATTTTTCAAATTAAGTTTTTTAAAAACTATCGGTATTGGCTTAGTATTCCACATACACACTTACCCTATAAACATATATGTACATACTACCCATATAAACACCTCCAAAATACTTGTTACATCCCAATCTGACACTATTAAAAAGCTAATGTCAGATAGAACGTGACGTCGAGGATGGCGAATCATTGCTAATGGAACCGCGTGTGTCGGTGCTAGTTATACAATTCTAAACTGATATCCATAGTAACAAAACAGTAATTATTTTAAAAACTAAACAAATATATTATACCTTATTCTCACATCAGATAGACCCTTAGCACTAACTATCAATAAAACTATAACAACAGAACTTAGCACGGCTAGCACACCAATTTACAGGCAGTGGTTTAGGTTCAGGGATAAAACCAAACTCTTCGTCATCTTCTACCTAAACTTAAGAAGGGAGAAAAAACAACAAAATAGAAAGGGTGAGTACTTTTATACTCGCAAGTCACGAAAAACGTGAGGATGTAAGTGCAAAGAAATGTTAGTTTTATTTCGTAAATCTTTTATTTAAAAATATTTCACAATATCTAAGTATGAGTTTCACAAGTCATTTGGAAAAGGAATTACTGTCTCAATTCGATGCAAGTTGCTTTGCAATAACTTAAATCTGAGAATAAAGTTTTAGTTTCATTAATAATTTCTTTCCATCTTTCAACACTTCAACCAACATCATTCCTTGAGCCATTCATATAACTTTTATAACTGCTCCATCCCTAACTAAACCAATATCTATATTTTCATCGGCTCCTTCTCGGGACCACAAAAACTTTAGTTATTACTTCCTCTTAGAGAATCTACTCTATGATGCTATCTTGACATCTCGGGTCACACAGACCCTTTTTCGACCACTAAGGTTATCCGTTAGTCATCTAGACCGACTCTAATAATGCTTTTAATTTTTACAAATATTTTCCATAAAACACTGGTAAACGAATCAGAGAATCACTTTACATTCACCATTAACTATAGGCATTACTATTCAAATAGTTAAACCTGTGTAGAGTTTGTATACTTTACCTATACGACATGAAACTGACACCGAATACCCGTCGGCATCGAAAGTTCGTGACAAGACATTTTCAAAGATAACCTATAAATATCCCATATTTCATAGTTTGGTCTAATTTATCAAAATCGAGTATTAGGCAAGTCTTATGCCTTCATTTGCTTATGACACATTGAATCTCTCAAAACCAAGTATTAGGCAGGTCTCATGTCTTCATTTAACCAATCACCTCACATACAAGATTTTTATATAATAGCTAATTACTTAACCAGGAGCATCTCATAAATACTCGTGTGGTCATGCTGTAAGATACCCAGATGTAATTCTCCAAGTAATTGATCCATATATATGATTACAAAACTAATCCACATAGGAGAGATTCCGCATCGTGAGTTTTCACAAACATTTTCTCTTTTCAAACCCACCGACTCCATGAGTCGGCTTTTCGCAAAGATTTTAAAACCTAATTTTTTCATATCGACAAACAACAGTGTAATATAGGGCAGTGGCATTCCTGCTTAAAGAGTGATGATTTCAAAGCACCATTATGGTGGAGTTACAAGAATATAATTTAACAACAACCTATGGAGTCAATCAGATATACGGTTGAGGAGATATGAACTTTTGAAGTTAAAATTAATTTCTAGATAAAGAAAAAGGGCTTATCAAAATGGAAATGAATATATCCAAGAATATTCTCTTTGAGCTAATAAGTGGGTCCTCCTATCAGTGATAGGAAGAGGTTTTGAGCCTATGGCTCATGATGAACTCGGTTCACCGAGAAAGAAAAAGAGGTGGGCCAACGGACTTCGGCTGATTACGCTGGCTAGGTTGACATGGTCGGAGGATAGCTTGGGGAGTAGTAGGTTGACGTGGGCCATGTCATGGGCTACGGCCCACGGACTGAAGGCTGGAGAGGCGAGGATGCCTTGTGACTTCACCTGGTTGTCCTAGGTGGGCTCGAGTTGTCAGTGACAAGGGGAAGGCTGGTTTTATTTTTCCTCCTCCTTTGTTCCTTGCATTGAGTATCCCAGGGCATGGTGGCTAGGAGAGAAGGAAGGCTCAGGGACAGCCGGGCAAGGGGCAGTGGAGATCATCGACTATCCTAACGGTGCCGGGGAGGAGTAGCGTCGCCAAGAGGGACCGAGGTAGTGGCTTGGCTTGGAGGATGGGGAGGAAAGAGATAATCAAGAGAGAGATGGCCAAGAAAGGGAGGGAGAGGAGGAAGATGGTATGGCAGTGGGAGGGAAGCTTGTCGGCTTTTATAGTGGCACGAGGAGGCAGTGAGCTTGGTGGTGAGTAGGAGTGGGCTGACGGTAGGGCCAAGTGGTGGTAGGAACGTGGGGCCTATGACTATGACTCGATGACAAGCGACTGGGGATAGGATGGGACAACGAGGAGCGAGGCCAATGACCGTAGGGCATGGGACTGGTGAGGGCATGTGACATTGCTGCTAGATTCAGTGGCAGAAAAGGAAAAAAGCGACGGGAGTCACAACAACGGTCTATGTTTGGCATGATGTTGTATGGCGCGGATTCGAGCTATTGACAACGGGGTTCACAACGATGAGTCTGTGTTTAGCACAGCGTGGCACGATAGGGTCATGGCACATGTGCACAAATGAGGCGGCCGACTTGCTATTTTGTCAAGCGTGTGATGTGCATACGGGCGGGATGCTAGGAGGAGAATGAGCTTGCGGGAGCGAATGAGTGAGTGGCCACAGGTTAGCCCTAAGGTTGACATATGGGCTCGTGGGATTGGCAAGGTTGTGAGCGAGTGTGTGGGCACGAACGCGTGTGGGAAGCAGCCGACTTGTGAGCCGTGGGCTGTGGGAAGGTGAAGGTAAGGGGAAAGGAGTTGGGCCGGTGGCCTACTTTGGGGAAAAGGGAAAAGGAGAGAAAAAGGGTAGCCACGTGGGCTGGCGACGGGTGAGGATGTAGCTGGGCCAACCAGGGAAGGAGCGGGGAGGAGAAGAAATGAGGCCAGATTGAGAGTATAATGGTAGGGAGGATGGCCCCAATGAACAAGAAGCCTTCTAATTTTTTTAGAAATTTTTAGGCTTGGATTTTTGAAGAGATTTTGATGGATTTAAAATGAGTTTGAATTTAAATTTTAGATTTAGGACCACTTGGAGACATTTTGGGAGGAATTCGAGGGTATGTATTGAGATTTAAATTTTGGCACAATAAGCACAAATTCAAAAAGATCCAAATATTTTTTTGAGAAGGGATTTTTAAACAACTTAAAATTTAGGAGAGTTAAACCGATATATCCTAAGATTAACAAAGTCACAATAGGAGGTCCATTATCGATGTGTACGTTATCTACTGGTACCAGTAGAATAATTAGCCATAATCATAAATATCCGTGCCAAGCCTAGAACTTTATATATTTCTGATTGATGATTTTCCAAGTTTTGACCAAAGTTCAATACTCCATTCGTACTAAAATGTATTTATTTGTAGGCTGTTTTAAAGGTATTAAGGAAAGGGAATGAAAATATTAAAATACTCCTTATTAATACAAGTGCCTGCAGGGTGGTTAATAAAGGTATAATGAGCACAATAGTAAAAAGTAGTTAGAAATAGTTATATTTTACGATAGTTTGCATAGCTTTTTTTGACAAAGTGAATAGTAAATAATCTGTGTTGATTTTGATGCGGTAGGTACCCGATCGATTCAAATGATAATTTGCTAAGTTCGTTTCTAACTGTGTGGCCCATTTGAAACCTTATAAGATTAGATTTTTAGTTTATCTAATTTTTTAAATAAATATTTGAGGGTATAAACGAATGAATTAACAACAATAAAGTTAAAAAAATATTTTAAAAAGATTGGATGAGAAATTTTTTTACCTAAAGCACATCATTTAGACACTTAAAAAATCATGTCTGCAAAAAAAAAAATCTAAAATCTACGTAGAAAAAAAAAACATGGTCCGTCTGTATGTCTGTATCTCTATCTGTATCTGCTGTACGAGCGAGCTATGCGTTATACTTCCATTTTGCGTCATGTCTTCCATCGTTTTGCATTTACTTAACTAAGCTTTCTACATCAATTTCCCAGATCGCACGATATCGCTTGACTATTTGATTATGTTTTTAGATAATGATGAGTTAATTTAGTGGTTTCATCTGATTAATTATTATATCCTTTTCTCGCCTTTTCAGTATGAACAGTGCCTCAATTAATAATGATAATGGCACAATGATCTGATGAATATTGTACTTCTTGCAAGGGATGATGAACATTAAACACTGTACGTGAATCATTGTAGTCGGGCAGAGTAAATACGAACAACATACGCATATGCAACACGATCAATTTTTTTCTTGATTGCTGGGATAGTCTGATTGGTTCAACGAATTCTTCTAGTAATTATAAACCACAAGAAAGTGGCAAGTGGTTATTCAATGTGTACACTCGAAATGCCCAAAGACGGAATAAGTGCCCTACGTCAAATCAGAAAGGTTCAACGAATTGTACTTTTTCAGCAAAAAGACCTGTTCACCGATTATAAATCTACTCACCCAAACTATTACATCCAGCGCATGACATCATGTCTTTATGCATTTTATCTACTTATATATCCTACACACGTCATCTATAATCCTAAGCCATTTAATCATATTAAAATAAAATTATCAACCATTGAATTAAAAAAATTACTTGTCCGCATTCATCCAGTGTCTTTTCCACGTTATCACTGATCGTAAACCACTTGATCATAAAACTATCAGCCGTTAGATTTAAAACTTACTTATCTAAATTTATTTACTAGTTGTTTGGTTTCACCTTTACTCTATAAAACCTATAAAACTATATAGTTGTGTCAGTAATACCTTCTCATAAGAAATATTAGCTAAATAGAAGATGATGGGCACACAAATTAATTACAACATCAAGGTAAAACAAGCATGTAGTTTTTATTTTATACGTCCATTTTCACATGATAATCATAAACTTTCTTTATAATAATAATAAATTTAATAAATCCCACTGCAACGTGTAAGGTATTTTCTAGTTTTTATATGCTGCACCAGAAAATTAATTTGTTGGTTAATTAGGACTATAGTGAAGTTGGGCGAACAATCAATTACTATTAGTCAACCCATTGACCAAGTCTCTTATGTTTTAATATGAAGTGTCACATCTCAATCTGACACCACCAAACGTGTCACCAATAATAACGAACCATCCCTAATGAAATCGCACATATCCATGACAGTTCTAGAATTCTGAGCTAACATCCATCGTAACAAATCAATAGCCAACATAAAAACTAAACGAAAACATTATATCTTGTTACCATACTAAAAAAACTGCAACAGCGAAACTCAGCACAGCTAGCGCGCCAATCCACACAAACTCTTTAATATCTTCCACCTAAACTAAGGAGGGAAAAAGAAAAATAATAAAATAGAGAGGATGAGTACTTTCATACTCGTAAGTAGCAAAAGAAGGCTAGGTTTATTTCATATAAACTTTTTGTTTAAATACGTTCCACAACCTCTAAGTGTGAATTTCACAATTCATTTGAAAAGAGACTTACTATTTCCATCCGATACGGGTTGCTTTGCAACAACCCAAATATAAAAGCAAAGTTTTAGTTTCATTAATTATTTCTTTTTCTTTTCTATCTCTTCAACAAACCTCATTTGTTAAGCTACGCATATAAACTTTATCTCGCTTCATCCGAAGCTAAACCAACATTTTTCTTTCCATTGGCTCATTCTTAGAACCATCTAAGCTTTAGTTCCTGCCTCCTCTTGAGAAGCCTACTCCATTATGTCCTCATGGTATTCTAGGTCACACAGATCCGTTTTTGACAACCTAGGGTCATATGTCTGTCACCAAGACTGACTCTAGTAACAGTTCCTACTTCCTTAAACATTTTTCATAAAACTCTAGCAAACAAAATTACGCTAAGAGAATCACCTTACATTCGTCCTTAACCATGAACATGGCAATTCAAATGGATTAAGCTCTATAGAGTTTGCATGCTTTACCCACATGACATGAAATTGACATCGATATCCATCGACACCGAAAGTTTGTGATAAGACCTTTCCTAAGCTGACCATGAACATCCCATATTATATAGTTAGGTCGAATATCTCAAAACTGAGTATTATGCAAGTCTCATGCCTTTATCTACTTAGGACATACAAACATACAGGGGATGTCTCCTATACCAGACCAATTGCCTAAAAAGAGACTTAGAAGAACACTCATCCCGAGCAGTAAAGATCCACAATCCCCTCTCATCATCCCTAGCGTTTCACAACTATTAACATACAAGATTTTCATGTGCTAGCTAATTACTTAGCCATGAGCATTCTATAAATACTCATGTGGTTATACTATAAGATGCTAAGATGTAATTCCCCAAGTAATCGGTCCTAACATGTGATTACAAAACCAAGCTACACAGGTGAGGTTCTGTATCGTGGGTTTTCATAAACCTTTTCTCTTTTCAAACCTACTAACTCCATGAGTCAGATTTTCGTAAAAGATTTCACAACCTAATTTTTCTATAATGGTGAACAACAGTATAAGATAGGGCGGTAGTATTCTTGCTCTTGGAGCAAAAATTTTTAAGCACCACTATAGTAGAGTTATAAGGATATGATTTAACAACAATCAACAGAAATTAATACAACTAATAGGTTGGTCCATCGGTTGCACAACAACCGAGGTTGATCAATTTAATTATGTACGCTAAGCATGTAACTTTGTAAATAATCATATTTTATAAATTAGGAATAATATGATCAAGAGTAATTTGTCTTACTCTTGGTTAACGAAAAAAATCTCTAGAATAAGTGCTCGAGAGTTTTCCAATGACAAACTACACACAAAACGTGAGGAATCAAAATAAACCCAGTGGCAGTCAATTTCTTGTGACGGCAGTCATCTTAAACTTAGGTTGGGTTCGGGCATGGTGGCATAGCAAGAGCCAACGGGAGGCGTGGCCGAAAATGGAGAAAAGAAGAGGAGTTACGGGCTTTTATGTTCGTGCAGTGGCACAAAATGACAAGTGAGAAAGACAGTGGAGTGGTTGGGCACATGGTAACATGGCGACTTGATAGGGTGGTAGCGACAAGACGTGGATGCACAGGGTGCATGACACTGTGTGGATTTAGGTTGTCAACGACGAGATTCTCAACGATAGGTCCATGTTTGGCACGGTGCGGCGTGGTAGGGTCGCAACATACATGCGCGTTTGCAACGACTGGTTGGGCATTCTGTCAAACATGTGTGGCACGAGAAGGAAAATGATGAAGGAGGAATACTACGACGCTTGTGTGGTTGTGGGCCCAAAACCGTTGGGCCATGGCAGCCGTGAGTGTAGGAGCGGCCTCGAGCCATTGCGGTCGCGCGTAAAGAGCACGCCGTGGGTTGATTCAAGTGCGACGCAAGCGTTGTGAGACTAGACCATAGGAGGTTGGGCTAGTCGACCAGGGTGGAAGGAGAGAAGGAGGAGAGAAAGAAAGAGAAAGGACCGGGGAGAAGGGCCCAAATGAAGATAAGATTTTCACTTTGTCTAAGGATTTATGGAATTAAATTTTTAGAGAAAATTTGAAATGAGTTTGAATTTGACCTTAGAATTTTTTTGAAGAGTTTTTGTGAGGAATTCAAAGAGATTTATTTTAGAAGATTGTAGAGTAGAGTCGATATTCGGATTGCATTTAAATTAGATCGTCGGATTCAAAGAGACTAGATGAAATTTTTGGATGAGATTTTGATTTAGAAGTTAAACCTCAGAATTTGAATATTAGATAAAGATCGGCACATGATAACTAAAGCTTTTAAAATTATAATTTTTATTAAAATAGATTTTAACGGTTTGTTACATGTTACATAGAGGTACTACTTACTTTACTTTAGTCCAGTGAAAAGAGGCCGCTTCTGAAACCTACTTTTAGAATTTACTGTTTATTACACATAATCTGCGCTTTTCAATGCGCGCAAATAGATGGAGACTACGTACAAATCTCTATCATAAATCATCCCTAAAATATTGAAAACGCATTCACATGTATATAGTATCTATGGATAGGATCGAAACCTTCATAAGCGAAACCGAGTACAGATGATTTCATCATCACACTACCAATGCTTGTCCTAATTTCAGAATTTATTTTGATGTTCATTAATCCTCGTTTTTTACTCATCTTTAGCTTTTGAACCAGTAAAAGTGGGGGCGTAAAATGTCTATTTTTGTTAATTTAGTTACGTATCTTCGGTTTATGAGCAGCGTCCAAAAATGCCTTCTAAGTAGGTTCGTAATTAACATGTACAAATATTACGAGCTGCTAGCACTCCCTTGTCATTAAGGACTATAATATATACTAGAGATTTTATATATATATATGGTCTATAAAGAGTTATCAAGAGATACCATATACTTTCTATATAAAATTTAATACCTCTTGTAGAATGAGGTGCCAAGAAAAATAAAAATTATGGTATCTGTTGGTATGACCTGAAGTACATTAAGTAACCCAATATCCTAATTAGTATGGTGGGACCATATGAGGCAAGAATTAACCTTTCAAAGTTTTTTTTTCACTAATATTCCGTCTTTTCCACCATTGGCACTGCCTAGTTACATTTTGTTTTGGAGATATTTCAACTAAGGTTTTGTACGATGGTCCTGTTCGTTTTGGATGCAGGAACAAGCTACTCTCTCATTTTTTAAAACACGTTTTCTGAGCTATTTCATACAAAAATTTTCCATATAGATTTTTTTAAAAAATAAAATAAATCTATTTTTAAAATTTATAATAGTTAATACTTAATTAATCATACTCTAATGACTCTTCCCATTTTCTGTGTCATACATAAACTCAGCCTCTCATCTCCATAGAACAGACCAATATCTTATTAAATAGTTAGACTAGATAAATATAAAAATCATAGTGTTATTAATTTTCCTCAAATGAATTTCCATAATATCATACATGGTTTTTATGGTGTAAGTAAAGTTCCAAACAAAAATTAATGACTTTTGTGCAAGAGTTGTAACAATTACAACTTTGTGATCATATTGGATATTTGATTGAAATGATGATGTTATCTGGGAAATCATTAGTAGTATAGTGGAGTTGTGGGTATATGATTATCAATCTGGATTCAAATTAATTCTAGTACCAATAAATATTATATACATGCAGTGTACTTTTAGTAGAATTTTAGTGAGATTAGGATTTTATCATTGATCTCTGTTTCTTTGCGTATGTATGTTGGTGTGTTAGACGTGTTTTTCAAGCGTGTGAGTATGCGTTTCTTTATAATCGCAAAAACGGAAAAAAAATGACGACGTTGTTAATCCGTTGCACAAGACTATAGTGTTGCCTCCATCGTTACGAAACAATGGTTAACTACTACTCAATCCTCATCTTACCTACTATATCAAGCTAGAGATATAAAAGGAAAACATCAAGCTAGATGTGCACATCAAACCAAAGCATGATTGATAATCCCCAGTCCCATCATAGTACACTACAACTGCATTATTTATGTGTTGACAAAAGCCTGTGCTGTTCTCACACACTCACACCCACATATGGGTGCCATCACGTCGCCGTCGTCGTCGTCTCTAATCATACATGATCAAACAACCTTGAAAGGACATATTCTTTTTCGACCTTCAATTAATTCTCACTTAAATTTTCTTCCCACCGAAGCAGCACGCATTAAACTTGCTACTAGTTGAGGTGCACCGAGCCACCAATGCAAGAAACAAGAGTGTACTACTGGTTCTTTAAACAAAAATATAGTCGTATTCCTTTGTACGTATGTATTTGAATGCACCATGCATATGTAATTTCTCGTTTTCATATATTACCGTGATAATAATCTTTAGGTCTTAAGATAGATCGAACCCTAGCAAAAAAGATATACATAGAGCACAATAAAATCTCTATCGATCGAACGCCACCTAGGAATCCAGTAGTGTTCCGATGCAGCATGCATGCGCAGTTCACATCGCTTAGCTCTTCTCCTGGGGATTATTGATGATCATCCTGCATAAATTGCGAAATTGGACCTCCTCATAGCACGATCGTTGTTAGCGTGCTTCTGAATTCCCGATCGAGCTAGGGTAGCATGATATGCAACATGTTGATCTATGCGATGTTGCCTATTAAAATCTTTCACCTAAGCTAAGCCGAGGCATACAGGGAGCCTCAGAAGATAGCACTACGTCGGGACATGCTACCAGTGACGGGCTTAGATGCTCCACTCTAACGGATTTGGCTCTCATCATAGCTATGTGGTCACTGATGACTCTATATATTTGTGACGAGTGAAGCCCTGTCAGACGTAATTATATCTATGATGGGCTATAAAAAAGGGTCATAGATAAAGATATGCCCATTTTTAATATCACATAAGCAGTGAATCACCTCTAACTAGCCATAATAAAAACTTGTCAAAGATAACTATGTCATCTTTGATAGAGTATGTTATGATCTGTTAGAGGTGATCGATCTTTGACAGGTCTTTTTTTAGTGGTCACCTAGCGACTTTCTCTTAAAACCTAATAGTGGTGTGAATATTTTAAAAAAATAATTTGTTTATTGGCTAGCATCAGGAATTGCTAGCCATACCCTCTTAAAAAACAGACAGCAGATTCCAAACCCACACCTCATTTCTCCTCGGCCATTTTCCCATATCCAATTCACATTCACAATTCACATATTTAATTCACATCACAATTATATCTGGATCAACAAACAAAAATTTCTCATACTTATTCAAAAGCACATACATACATACATACATATATATATATATATATTTGTAAATTCCTTCAATAGTTGGAGCCACAAACTTACCAAAAATTATATATTTGCAGCCTATACGTGTTTATGTGAAGGATTGCAATAAACAACATGCCATTTTATTAAATTAAAAAGAAGAATTGAATATTACATTATACATGCATAAAGGAGTGATTGTACGACATAATTTGGATTAGCATAAGTACATCCATTCTACTGTACATAAATAAAAATAGACATAATTAATAATTTATAACATAGGATCTAATATTATAACTCTTAATTAAATAAATAATAATGTTTTGAGACAGAAGCATTCTCAAATTCATCAAATTCTACTTGGGACATAACATTCCTTTGGGCTAATGATTTCTTGCAGGATGAAGCTGGCTATCTGTCCTCTAATCTACGCTTGGTCGATCAAGTGAAAGTTCTAGCTCTTCGTATATACACAAAAATTATAGTTAATATGTGAGTACAAGTACTACTGGTAAGTACAAACAAGATGCGCTTTTGGGCACAAACCTTAGGATCAAGTGGGTTACCTCTTTCATAAAGATAGATAAGTTGTGGCACATGTAGGGCTTTAATTTTATAATGGGGGCTTCATCGTTATACGCATTTGAAGTCCATTTTATAATGGGGGATTCATTTTTGTTTTTATATTTGCCTCCATTCTTGATGTACAACGCCTATGCGGTGTCAGTTGCATATGAAAGAGATGAGAAATCATAATTACTACCAAGTTTAAAGTTAATGTAGTAAACCCTATTCTATTTTGGCACTATGACCAGAAGAATCCAATGCTTATAGTGTGATAGATGCATAACCATAATAAAAGTTGTACATAAATAATCGTAAAGAAATTCAAAGTGAGAAACTTAAAATCTGAAGTTTGTTATTATTGATTGTGCACTAGCATTATATAATCCTATCTTGATAGGGCCATAAGCAATGGTTGAGGTAATCGAGGACCACATCTAACTTTGCATCCAGGGTGGTCTCATTGATCACTGTTGGATCAAGAAAACCAACTTGGTTAGTATATCTCCTAGACTCCTTCCAACATAACTTGTAACCATGCAGATATTACTTAGGTCATTTAGTAACATGAGTAGTTAGGACATAAACTACAGCTGTGTGCACTTACAAGGAGAATCATTTTAAAAGTTCTCTGCCCACCACTCTCACCCTATACAAATCGAAGAGATCTTCGAAGTAGATGATAAAATATATTAGGCTTGAGAGAAATGGCTCTTGACTATGATGTCCAATGATGGAGGACTCCTTATGCATTCTCTTTGAGTTGCTAGTTTGCATGTATTATCTATGCAGTTCTCAATAACAAGTACCTCTTTTTTTTTTTGTAAAATGGTGTCCTTTATCAATAGCCTAACTAGCTTGAAGGATGCCGAGGCTATCGACGCCTTCTCATTGCCCTTCCTCTTTCTCTTTTCCTTGGTCCTAACATTTTGAGCTCTCTTGTACAAAGGAGAAATATTGGACTTGGAAGAGATCTTTATCAGAGTCAGGGCATTAGGCATCTCCTAATCCACAAAAGTGGCCCCAAGGTCTGTTGGTTCTATCATGGAGAGACCATGAGGAGCCTCAATCATCATATGAGTGTTTTGATGTTGAGGAGACTAATTGGTCGGTCAAGATGGACATGGAGTTACCTTAACCACTATATATGTCTTTGATCACTGTATGAAGGTTTTTTTAGCCCCAAGAGTAAAAATCTCACCATTCAACGATATTGACAGTGGATATCATGCCCAATTTTCCTTGACTTGGTCGATATTCAGCTTAGCATAGCCAGCGACCAAGTATGCGGCTTGCACCTTTTGTATTGGTGATAGTTTATGAACCATAACTGCAATAGCATCAACGCAGAAGTTTGGCATGACCCTAACTTATAGGATACACCTAGTTGCATTTTGCATGTCAATTGAAGTTTATTAGCTTATATGACTTTGAAATACTATGAAAAGTAAGTAATATTGTTTGATTACATCTAACAGGTACCGTTGATTACGCACAGAGGTACAACCAATGACTATGCCATACCTGTCAATGGCTCGTCATAGGTTAGTTTGATCAGCTTGTACCTAAGTTACCACACATCCACATCATTTACAGTATATAGTTTAAAAATGATTTAAATTATAGTGTTAAGCCATTTCTCAACTAGACACAAATCATGCACAAGTACATAATAATATTTTTTAAAAGGCCATGTATTTATCACAACATATTAAATTGCATTTTTAAAGGACTTGTTTGGACATGAATACATTTCATATGCTTATTTTTTTAGTGATCAATCGAACATCATAGTCACTTTGACATAGATATCGTTAAAAAATGAGTACATCTCATACGCTTATATTACATAAGAATGCCTTCTTCATGGGCAAAACAGCATTCACATTACTATCACCTCGTTGCACTTCTTTAAGCGAAGCTTCTTAGCCAGCATCATGGACATACTTGTTATAATCTTTCTTCTCTACAACATTGTTGAACCCGACAATTCTTCTTTTACCCACACGAACTACATGAAACCTCATATTTACTAGATCGGTTATGTAAAAAACATGGACAACCTGTTTGGCTAGAACAAATAACTCATCCTTGTATCCATTGGATTAAAGATTTATAAGTGTAAATCTCTCTAAATCAACCTTAACATCCTTTAGTTTGACCCACTTATACCGAAAAAATGTCACTTCATATTTCACATAGCACAGTACCCATATTTTCTCTATGCAACGGTAGAAGGTATATTCATTGATGTCATACCCTTACCAAGTTCAAGCATTCCATTCAGGACCTCATGCTAACCATTTTAATGTCTCACTTATGACGTTGTGCGAATTGGAAACATAGACCTTGAACCATTCATTGAATTCTACAATGTATTTTCTTTGAACCCAACTCATTGATCAATTAACATTGTCTTCTTGGACCTTTGCTTTGTGTTCATCCAAGTATGGTACTACCTTGGTCATATGCTACAACATGATGAAATGGGCTTTATCATATTGAGCGCGGTCTATGTTGATAGTTTTTTCCTTCCGATGGTCCTAGCTCCTTTCAGCTTGCCCTCATGTCTTGACCATGAAACTTCAACTGGCCCGATCTTTGACATATAGTCCACGTAGAATTCGATGACTTTCTCAATGGTATACTATTTAATCATGTTTTCCTTATGATGAGACTGATTCCGTACATAACCCTTCAAAATTTGCATAAACCTCTCAAATAGGTACATCTGCCTCATGAATGTCGAACCGTACTCTTTTGATTACTTCACCAGGTGGACAAAGATATGTACTATGATATCAAAGAACATAGGTGAGAAGGACATCTCAAAATGACAAAGTGTCTTCACGATGTCTGCCTATATGTCATCTAGTCCCTCTAGGTCGATAATCTTCGGTCTAATTGCATTGAAGAAGAAGCATAACCGCATTACCGCGCACGTCATTTTTAACGGTAGAATGTTCCTAATGGCAACAGGTAGTAGAAACCGTGTAATTAGAACATGACAGTCATCAAACTTCATCCCAATCATTTTAAGGTCGTTTATCAAAACCCACTTACTCAGTCGTAATGAGTACCCAGATGGAATATTAATACTTTCAATACATGATAATATATTTATTTTCTTATCTCTGGATAGAGTGTGGCAAGCTAGAGGGAGGTATAGTCTTCTAGACTTAGAAGTTGTTGGTTATAGTTCCTTACGTATTTTCATATCTTCTAAATCTCATCATGCATTTAGCCTATTCTTCATCTTTTTGTGGGATATTAAGTGAATACCCAATAAGACTCTCACAAACATTCTTCTCTACGTGTATCAAATCAATAAAATGGTGTACCTTCATATGTTCGTAGTACGGTAGCCGCTAGAATATTGACTTTTTTCTACATACCCTTCAACTTTGAGTTAGTAGCCTTCTTCATTTCAAAATCATTATATATGTCCCCCACTAGCACGCACCTATCTTCTAGTTAAACGTGGCGGTGCACTAGCCTTTTTTCTTCTTGTCATTGAATTTTTTCTCATTTTTCTATATAGGTGATACAGCTGAATGAATCTCCATGGCCCATGTAGACCATGTTACGTTAATTCTTCATCCACACGCTATGTGTTTTCTTCATACAATTCGAACAAGCTTTCTTTCTTTTTATGGTCTAGCTAAAAATGTTACCAAGTGTAGGGTAATTGTTAATGGTGCAGAACAACAGAGTATGAATCCTAAAGTTCTTTCATCCGTAAGCTTCCCATAGCTAAAACCCCTCATGCTATAGGGTTTTCAAGTCATCGATCAGAGGCTTTAAGTACATATGAATATCATTGCTAGGCTGTTATGGCCCTAGCATTAGCATGGATACATTCTTTTAAAGCACAACCAAGGCGCTCGGTTGAAGTTCATGAGAAGTACTAGTCAAGTGTTATGACGACTGCTCAAGTCACCAAAAGAATTCATGTCATTCATATTCATACTAAACCTGATATTCCTCGGATCTTTCGCAAATTCGGGGTAATCACTATCGATGTTCCTCCATTGCGCTGAGTTGACCGAGTGCCTTAGCATACTGTCCTTTTTTCTATCTTTTATATGCCAACAAACCAACTTAGCTTCCTTAAAATTGGCAAACATTTGCTTGATACGGTCGGCAATAAGGATATAACATACAACCTTTGCGGGTTCACCCCTTTTGGACTTTCGTCCCTCAAGACTGCTCTTCTTTTATTTATATCGAGAAGCTTTGTATTTTGGGCATGTATCCAAGTTAGCGTATTCCTTATAAAACAAGATGCAATCATTTTGATAAGCGTGAATTCTTCTAACCTCCAACTCCTATGGGAAAAGCACGTGCTTTGCTTTATATGTCATCTTCGGCATTTTGTTCTTCATGGGCAATAAGTCCTTTAGAAAATCAAGCAAATGAGAGAAACTTTTGTTTGACCAACCGTTATTTACCTTAAGCTTCATTAGGTCAAGGACAATAGATAGCTTTGTGTGTTTCTACTTGTATCCATGATATATTGGTGTCTCGGAATCGTTCATCAAAGCGGAGAACTTCTTATAATATCTCTTGTTGTAGAACGGCTTCTCTACATCATGAAACATCTCAAAAAAATCAAGGTCGATATCAATGATATCACCACTTAACGGAGAAAGTATGAGCATATCATCTCCATCTTCTTATACCTTATTCCGCCCATCATCCACTTATCAACTAGAATATTCCATGGCTCTTCTCATTGTATTTACTCTAGTAATTATAGTTCTTCATAAAATCTCTCTGTATCAGGTGAGACTGTAATTACACTCTATTTGTAAACATCTTCTCATTTTTACAGTCTACACACGGACAAGCCACATATCCATTGTTATTACTTCTTTTATCATTTTTCATAGTATAAAAAAATTCAACAACTCTATTTCTCTACTCTTTACTCAAACGATTAGTATTGTGCATCTAATTACAGTCCATCTATTGAAAAAACATGTGACAAAATTAGCTACACTAAAATAAATTATAAATACCATAACAAATTTTATGTTATTTTTTTACCCTTGACCAAATTTACGACAAAGATTCATCCCTTTGTCCTCCCACCCGAATTGTGTATAATACGTAGATGTGATGGCTTAGTGGATGTATATATAGAAGGTATTATACCTCTGTTGGTTAGTAACAACACACCTGTTGAAGGTGTATCAAGTCACCTTTGATGAGTTACAAAGCCATCTACACGTTAGAGGTGCTCGGTCATCTCAGACGAATGTTGTTTTAAACCGGTCATAGGTAGAGAATATTATTTATAACAGGTTTTCAATGCTAATCCATCATAAATGAACGATTATCTCAAAAGGGATATTCTATGGACTCGTTATAGATAGTCTATGTTTATCTCTATCGAGCGTGGAGGATGGTCCGTCACAGATATCTTATCTTTACGTCTTAAAGTTATATGATCTTATTTACTACATGTTATTTTATAACTTATCGGTAGTTATGCTATTTGTAACGAGACATACTGAATAGGTTGCCTTTCACATATGAGAAGATCTATGGTTGTGTAGCTAGCTAGAGCCTAGCCAGAGGATGGATTGAGACTGCACCGGCCGCTGCTGTGCCGCTCGATCGCCGATTAACATGAGAGCACAGCGCGCGACAAGTACTGTTCCATGACACGGTATGGATTTAGCTTTCTACAGTGGCTTGTACTGGCTTAGCTAGCGAGCGAGCGAGCTTTCGTTTCCCAGCAAGCTAGCTAGCATGGCCGCTCTCGCCGGCGCCGCTCTATAAAAAGGACTCCATCGAGAGCTCCAACCACTCACGGTTTACACCTATATCTACATATCTACCGTGTGCTCTCGTGTGCTCTGGTGCCTCACCATCGATCTCTGTAAAACTCTGTAGCCAAAGGGAGCTAGCATATGATGCATAGTTATTGCCAGTAGCTAGTTAGCTGCTTGGCTGGTGTCTGTATAGGGAGCTATAATAAGGAGGATTAGTTCTTGTGCGTTTACTTCTGAGCTCGATCTGGTCAGGTGGTTGATTGATTGCATACGTCGTCCAGCCGGCCGGCCGGGAGGGATCGATCGATATGGATCTGAGGGAGATTAAGTCGACATTGCCGCCGGGGTTCAGGTTCTACCCGAGCGATGAGGAGCTGGTCTGCCACTACCTCTACAAGAAGGTGACCAACGAGCGCGCCTCCCAGGGGACGCTGGTGGAGGTCGACCTCCATGCGCGCGAGCCATGGGAGCTTCCCGGTGAGTCCTGAATATATATCCTCCATGTTGTTGATGCATCGATCTGTCGTCTCTCCCCCTCGATGGCTCCATCTCGCACAGGTTGTTTGATCGTTGGTACTCTTATTAGATAGATCATAGATGTGAAGATCGAGATGCTTACTAAAAGCAGCAAAAAAAAGAGAGTCCTAACTAAGCTATACACGTGATTTTTCTTCATGATGCAACCTGGATATATAGGCTAGCAGATTAATTAGCATTCTCTTATCCCTTGGGGATATGAAAAAATTATGCTGCCCCCTTTGGTAGCAGCAAGTTCTGATCAAGATATCGTAATAATTGAACAAGAAAATTAAGAACTACCTGATCGAAGAATTTTTGTAGTATATTTGTTGAATTATTTAACATGAATGAATCCTAGAAGATTGGATTTCTGTGAGTTAATGGCCTCGGGCTCCATAATTAATCACGGAATAATCCACAATAATTTCGACCAATAATACATTAACTGGTCCGAAAGCAAAGTGTTGTACTCCTCGTCTCGCCATCTTGATGACGACTCTGATCCTGTCTGTTCTTTGCTACGTCACATGAGTAACAGTTCCTTCTGTTTGTTTTTTCTTTTTTTTTTCTGAAAAGGCAGTTCCTTCCGTTTTTCCTTCAGAACTTAGTTTGAGCACTTACGGCCGTCAATATGAACTCTCTCTGGTGTTTCAGAAATTAGTTTCACTTCATGTGCAAAGCCAGATTAGCTCGCATTATCTCAATGCTCAATCAGCATGTTAAGCCTTTAATATCTTTTCTAATGACACATTTGTTCTCGCCATGGTTGGGCGCATGCAGACGTGGCGAAGCTCACGGCGAGCGAGTGGTACTTCTTCAGCTTCAGGGACCGCAAGTACGCAACGGGGTCGCGCACAAACCGCGCCACCAAGACAGGCTACTGGAAGGCCACAGGCAAGGACCGCGAGGTGCGCAGCCCGTCCACGCGCGCCGTCGTCGGCATGCGGAAGACGCTCGTCTTCTACCAGGGCCGCGCCCCCAACGGCGTCAAGTCCGGCTGGGTCATGCACGAGTTCCGCCTCGACTCGCCGCATACTCCACCGAAGGTAGCAGCTAGCACCCCACCATACACACACACTAGCTTGCTCTACCGGTCTACCAGCCAAAACGTGCAGTTGCTAACTTAAATCGATGCATGGCGCACGACGATGTTTGCAGGAGGATTGGGTACTCTGCAGAGTGTTTCAGAAAAGCAAGGGAGACGGCGAGCAAGATAACGCCACCAGCGCAGCCTCCCCGGCGACCTTCGCCGGCTCGTCGCAGGCGGCGGCGGTGCCGGACCAAGCCGCGTACAGCGACCAGACAAGCTCGTCGATGGGATTCACGCCAAGGCAGAACGAGATCCTCGACAGCTCAAACCATCAGTTGCTGAACTTGGCGATGTTCCAGTGCAATTCGGTTCTTGATCATTTCCCGCGGGAGGTGGACATCTCGCCAATGATGGGGCTAGGGTCCATCGGGATTGGGGATGAATATGGCTTCTTCTACGAGGCCGGCTTCGAGGAGACGGCGAACCTTGGGGGCATGAGGTTCCCGCAAGGGTGGAGTTGATGCCGATTGATTGTGCATATGCAGTGAGATCGGCGTGCCGGCATTTGTGAAGGAAAAATGATTGAATTCATTCCATTGATACGGTTTTTCCCAAAAAAAAACTATTACTTCTGTAGGTATGTGCTTGGTTTAGATTGGAACCTGCGTGAGATGGTTCGGTCACTTGAATTGTATATGTTGTGTGGAGTCAAATGTATCGTTCTACTCGTATGTAAGTTGATACAGTCCATCCCAAGTTCCAGATCATAGATCAAACGATCTATGAGCTATCAAAGTGGATTTGTTGCTACAAACTAATGGCATTTCCACTCGTCAAATAGTCTTTTCCCCCCTCCATGCTATATACCATTTGCTTGAATTTTCTGATCTGCATAGTACTCATGAGATAAGTAGCTACTAGTTATGTGTGACGAAAAGTTGGTCCGCGTCATTTGATGAGGTCAACTAGCTAGTAGCTACTGTGTTGTTTCAGTCGACTTCCAGTTAGTTAGGTTCAAAGAAAGCTTGAATTTTCCAAAGACAAAACATGGTTGTCAATTGAGAATCAATCAGCTGGCTAGTAGCTAGCTAGCTACTGCCATCGATCTCTGCCTCTTCTTGATCAGGCCAAACTGACAGGCTATCATGCAATGGAATCTATAACTCTTAGGCTTGGGTTTCCAAATTCTATTTTCTTATTTTCCACTTATTTCAAACTAGTAAATAATTTTTTTAATAAAAAGTTGCTTTAAAATTTTATATTAATATTTTTTTATTTTTTTCTAATACTTAATTAATCATATGCTAATCTATCATTTTGTTTTATGTGTCTGGAGTGGAGACTTTCCAACCTCATGAAAGAAACATGTTTGTGTGTTGAGGTTGGTCACCTCTTCCCTTCACGCGGAAAACAAGACTAGCATATAATTAATTAATTATTAGCTTTAAAACTTTTAAAAATATATTATTACAATTTTTTTAAAAACAAACTTGTTATGAGAAAAATATCAATAGAAAAGTGTACGCGTGAAAAATTAGAAAAAATAATTTACAGCCGGTGTAAACTAGTGCACCCTTAGTGTATATAAAGAGACAGTTTGTCTTCTTTCATAAGTTCATATAGTCTTCTACGCATATATATACACACACACAACAAAAATCCTAGGCAAGTTGGCATCTCCAAGTATATACAGATCTCTACAGATATACATAGTTAGATGGCTGTGTGTACGTAAGTACAAGTTGGCATTCTCTGGATGTCAGGACATATATTGTGCGGCCATAGAAAAAGCGTAATTGAAGTAGGCAGTAAAGGTAGCGTATATGCCTCTCCATGATACAGTGTTCTTCTTAACAGTCTAGCCTTCATATACGCTTTATCAGAGCCTAGCATGTGCTTTCAGTACAAGAACGACGGCTTCTGGCCAACAAACTGTCGTACATTTAGTACGCTAATTTTGATCATATATCGTCGCAATTATAATGGTCCAAATATACTTTACATTGTTGTAGTGAAGCACGTAGTACGTGCTTATACACGAGGACTACTTTTATATGGTTGGTTAGTAAAGAAGTAAAGAACACCAACATATTGTAGTACCGCAAGGGCCAGGCTTGAAATGCTCAGATTCAGAAGATATAACTGCGTAGTGGGCCGTCACATCCCTTTATGCGCCACGTCGGCCCAAATAATTTTTTTTGTTTGAAAAAGGCCCCAATAAATTTGACGGCCTCGTTCCCGAGCTGTACTGTGACATGAGGCTCCTTCGTCCCAGGTGGCCTGCAGGCGAAACTGGGCCGCGTTCCTCGCGTGGGCTACAGTTGTCCCGTGGGCTGTGTGTACTTGTGCCCGCGTACCCTTGGCACGTGTCGCGGAAGGCGCGCTCATCAAGTTCGGCCCCGCCCCACGCTAAGCTGCCGGATCGTCGCGGGGCACAGGCACGCGGTACACGCCCCGTAGCCGGGGCGAGTAGCTCGGCGCTGGCTGGTTCGTACACGTGCGCGAGGAGCAGGAGAGAAGGAGCCCACCGCGCCGTGGTCGATGGCATCCATCGAGGTGCAGCACTGCGGGTGGGGCATGCAGCGTACTCCGTATACCCGCGCCCCCCTGGCCGGTCCGTCGTCGCCTAGCTTCCCCCGAGCGCCGACACCAAGTACCGCGACCCACGCGCGATGGCGATTCCTCTTCCCCCGGCTGGCCGATCAATCACCGGTTCTCGGTCAAACGCGGAGCACCCTGTCAAAGCCAGACCTGCGCGCGCGCCAGGCCATGCCCATGCGTGCATAGCATGGCCGGCGTCGGGTTCAGAGAGTGGCCGGCGCGCGCGCGACGCCGCAGACAGAGAGGGAGAGAGACAGCGTGAGAGGGCTAGTACTTCGAGCTAAGCTGTAGGCCTATAGCTCTGCACCTGCAAACCACAGCCGCAACCTGCACGCTTGCAGGCACAGTAGCCGGCGACCCCCCGCGCCGCGCGCGTGTCCGGCCAGACGCGTGCATTCATGCGTCGAATCGTCGATACATACTCAGCCTGAGCGAGCTGCAGCCTCAGCCTCTTCGTTCCACGGAGAAGGATTGGGCGAAATATCTTATCGTTCTTGCGCACAAGTTTTCTCAGTACGATATGTTTTTTTAAAAAAATTATATAGAAAAGCTGTTTAAAAAAAATCATATTAATTTATAATTTTTAAATTTAAAATAATTAATATTTAACTAATTATATGTTAATAACTTATCTCATCTCATTTTAAGTATTTTTTTTCTCCTTTCTTGTGTTTGTCTAATGGGTTTGGATCTGTTTCTAATACATAAAACGAAACGACTAAGTATTATAAAAACATAAAAATATATTAATATTATTTTTAACTTTCCTATAGAAATTTAAAAAACATATTTAATAGTTCGATAAGTGTAATGTTGAAAAACGTGAGATTAAAAGTTGTAAAAGGTGAGTGCCGAACACACTCATTGGTTTGCATTCAAAGCTGAAACAATGTATATTTTTTTGCTATATTTTTTAAACAGCTAAACGTATGTTTTTTTAAATAATTTTATCGTATCATATTTCTAAAGTATATTTTTAAATTTATAGTAATTAATTTTATTATTTATATCATTAAATATCTATTATAAAAATTAGATTATTTTTCATCTTCCAGCTAACTCAAACACAGCTTTACTCGTCGTCCCAGGCGAGATCGTGTCAGTTTAGCATCATTGTTCTTCAGTTTAGACGTTGAACTGAAAGGGTTTTCACTAATTATGTATCGCTTCGATCGTACGCTCTCGTGGGCTGGCCATGTACAACTGCATCGGTAGGATGCTAGAGCCAGTGCGTGATTCAGACATTCAGGTGTGATCAGGTTTCCCTGCCGATGGCCGCGTGGTTATCGTGTAATCGTAGTTACTATCGGTATAGTAATGATATTATCATGATAACCATATGAAATTTATATAATTTTAAAAATAATTTAATTTTTTAATAAAATTATGTATAGTTTCTCATGGTTTGTCGCACGGTAAGCACAGTTACGGCTGGGGTGTGGTAAACCCTACCCGACGATACGGGAAAGCTGGTAGTAATAGCCTAAAGTGTCGATCGTGCATGGATGCGGTTCTTCGTCAGAAGGATGCTTGTGCAGTAGTAATATATACATTTATATACGTACATATAACATGCAGGCCCCTCGTGCTAGGACTCCACTTTTTATGTTCTCACCGCGGTGTCTTTTTTGGACCAAATAAACGAATAAGTTATCAGGGTGTTTCTATTAGCACACACGTACTTGTTGGCCACTAGAACATGCTTGGGGTAAGTATATAGGATGAATGAATTTACCTGGTGATATATTATTGCCCTAGCCTATTCCTACATCCTAGAAAAAAAAAGCTTAGTCCTACTTGTTCTTGGTAGTGTGGTCATGCTATATATGCTGCAATATGTAGGCACATATATGCATGCCACGCTACCAGATGCCCCAAATTGCACTTGGAAACGAGAGCATCGTGCGTACTGACTCCAACACTAGGTTCCATATTATTGTTGACCAAAGATATATATATTTATCAAAATATCACTTCTATATATCCAAAAATATCACATATATGCACGTTTACATACTCACTAGTGGTTCAAAACGGTTTTGGATATATAGATGTGATATTTCGACAAAAACATGAATTGACAAGGGCACATAATTAATGTTTTTCTGCAAACGTGCATATGCATTGTAATCCAATTTTATATAAGTGGATTTTGACGGTTATTAAAAACTACCAGTTCAAAATATTTCTATTTCTAGATAAATGTGGAATATATATATATATGGAAATATATATGCCACATTTTTCTGGAAATAGAACCGATATATATATATATATATATCAATTTTGCTTTGGAAGCGATTAGTGCATGCCGTTCAGTTTGAGTTCACATTCCATATATTGTTTTTAGACATATATAAGATAATTTAAACATATTTTCTGTTATAACACAGCATGCTTTGCTGTTAGTAATTGGCATGTGAGTGCATTTCATTCTTTTGAAAATAATAAAAACACCACAGAGATGCATAAATGTTTATTTGCCCAGTAGTTAGCGCACAGAAATATTGTGTGTATCAAGCTGATCGATGGAGAAGTATATACGAAGTTTGTCAATCAAGCCTTGGAGGTAAAGTGGAACAGCATTTCATGCTTCTAGTTGTAGCTAGCTTAGTTGTCCATCTCAGGTGTACTAATGATTATAAAAATGTGTTGATCTGATTATGTAAGTGCTCAACACTCTCTGAAAATACTCCACATTTAACGATTTTAAATGAAAAAAATATAAATTCCCACATATTAAGTATCACCTTTGCTATAGGCCGGCAAACTAACTCTGGCAAGGTATAGCAATATGTTCATTGATTTGCATGTCCTCAGCTATTACAACAAAATATTAGTTTCTTGAGATTTGCATGCCAGTTTGCTTGCTAAATTAATTAAATGATAATTTGTTGGTGTTGCATTTCTAATATTTATTATTTTTGAACCACCACTCACCTTTTCTTTTAATATTCAGCAGTGGAAATGTCTAGAATGATGTTTGGATTAAATTTTCTCTCGTCTCTTACTGCAATTCTATATCATCATAGGTAATATATATATGTAAAATATCTTGCAATTTCTATCAATAGATGACCATTTATATTCAATCTGGATAGATAATATGGAGAGAAAAAAGGCGAGATAGCAAGTTTTTGGAATAAATTAAACATAAGTTAAAAAAACTAGTGTCAGATGGCTATTGGTACTAAGCTCGTCCTTAATAAATAGCATGCATGCCTACAGATATATGATCTGATAGCTAGAATCCTGGAAGGAACATATATAGTACGGGATTGTTATTAGTCAAGCGACTGACTATTTCATAACTCTCAATTGATAGCTTGAGCCCTTCGATTGTTTTTATTGACTTCATCCTTGCCTATTGTCTTTTGGATCTAACGGTGTCAAAGAAAAGGTGATCGTGAGTTTTCTTAATCTCAATCACCTGATGCGTAGTCGGCTCCTATATAGTATGTAGAACCACTCCTCTCTGTCTAAACAACCATGCTCTGATGCCCTATCATAGCTAATTATGAGATCGATGCATGCTGCTAGCTAGCTTCCAAGTCCCAAATAGAACTATAATAATACATCAAAATACATGCGATATTTGTTGCCTGTTGTCAGGCACGTAGATATATATGACATTATCTATAGAGAGTATTTGTTCCACACCCAATAGTGCAAATGATTCAGAAAGGAAATTGATCCTGAAGAAAAACTTTGCATGCGGTACTCTATACTCCTATATGAAACTTCCGCATCATACTACGTGCACACTCATATCCTGTCTGCTCAGGTACCTGCAGTATGCGCACCTACCAGCTGGTATCATCCAATAATCCATGATGGGATACCGCTATTCAGAAATCCAAGCGATAAGATAGATCTTAAAACCAGGGCACAGTGCATTGCACGAAGGGGAGAAGAATAGTCCCAGTTGACACATCCAGATCCTAGCATATGTATGCATCATGCACACACAAGTTACTAACTACTGTGCTCCATTTCAAAGTATAAATTTTTTGAATTATTTTAACAAATAGGTTAAAATATTTTCTTTTAGTCACTTTATAGGTCAATTTTTTTAATTTTAAATCATTTATATTTCTTTTTTAAGTACTGATTAGCTAGGAAATCACTGAGAATAGTAAAAATCAGTGCGAAAATGCTTATATCATAATATAAAATTTAAATTCTAAAAATACTTATATTTTAGAGCTAATAAACAACATGTACATGACGCATCAACACATAACAGTACGCAGTACTCCTGTAATTTGGTGCGTGGCACTGTTGGCCTGTACCACCACCCCCTGGTGGATGGAACCATTCACATCGATCTATCTCACTACTCTTGCTCACCCAAACAACCCTGCATTTGGTACGATAAAAAGGAAAGGAAACAGGAAGCAAAAAATGAAGATGCTAGAATTGGCACATGCATGATGTGCAGATGTGAGATGCCGGCCGGATTACAGGCAAGAGAGATCTCTGTATATGTGAATCTCTCTGTCCCTCTAGATCTAGCTATAGACCTCAAAGGACATACTCCTCAGTTCAAAGTACAGCAATCATTTACTCACTACTACTCCCACAAGCAAATGAACCATCAAACGATAACCGAAGCTAGAAAGCTAATAGAAACACAGGCGATAATGCAGTACGATAGAAGCCCCGGCTACTGTTGGTACTTCTGACGACAGAGTTTGCGAAAATTAGCAGCACAAATTTTACACATAATAACCATGCAGATGCATGCATACGCGAACTTAGTTGCACATAAAATATATGTGCTCGATCTGGCATACCGACCACATAGGAGAGACGTAGCGTAAGTAGATCGGCGTATCGGCCGAACTGTCGGCTCGGTCGTCCACTCTCAGCAGGAGGCGCCGGCAGGAGGTGGTGGCGGCGGGTGATGCTGGTGGCCGTGAAGGCTGCTGCTGTCGCCCTGCAGCAGCTGCTGCATCTTCTTGCGCTTCTTCTTCTCGTAGCTGACGCCGCGTGCGCGCGTCTGGTGCTCGCGGACCTCGCGGAGGTAAAGGCGGACGGCGCGCGCGGCGAAGGGATTGGACTCCGGGCGGCCGCCGTTCTCCTCGAAGGCGGCGCGGAGGCGGCCGATGAGGGCGTCGAGGCTGCCCCAGGCCTGGCGGAGCGGGCAGGGGCAGGGCGCCGGCGGGCTCGGGTGGCCGAAGAAGGGGCAAGCCGCGGTGTGCACCTTGGTCTTGCCGAACTGGTCCAGGTAGCGAAGGAACTCCAGGACGTGTGCGCCGCTGCACTGCGCGAGGCTCAGCGGCGGCCGGTGGTTGCGCAGGTACTGCCCGAACGTGTTCCAGTCTCGCCGCTTCTGCGCCTCGTACCGGCTCGGCGACTGCGGCATCCCCGCGCTCATGGACGGCGACGAGCTGCTGCTGCTCGACCCGCCGCCGCCGTTGCCCCCTCCCGACGGAGGGCTGTCGGGGTTCGGCGACAGGTCCATGGACCAACTCGTTCCTAAGTAACAAAGAAATAGAAGAGAGAAACGAGCGTGTGACTGTGAGCTGAAACAATTTTGGTTTTAATTTACTTTAGTACTAGGGCTCTCACTTACAGTTCTCCTCGCTTAAACAAACGGAACAAGCTGCTTACTAATTTACTTTAGTACTAGGGTTCGCACTTACAGTACTCCCTAACCATGATGATGAGGCCAATGATTACAAGTTTGCATTTACAGTTGGGATTGGAGGGATCTGTTTCGGAGTTGGTGCTCTCTCCTTGAACCTAATTAGTGCGAAGTCTATGGGTGCATTCATACTTCTCATGTAAATGAGTTCGTGTTTTTTGAAGTATTTTAGAACTGAAAACTTGAAATTACCGTCCTATGGCAGCGCCTGATCTTTGTTCGGTGGTTGCAGAACTGAGAAAGCTAGCTAAGTGAAATCTGAAATTAGGTGGCTACTTGAAGATGAAAGCCTGCACAAAACGGAGAATCAGAGAAGCAGTGGTCACAAAAAAAAAGTATTTACAGTGGTATTGTTCTTTTGGAAGGATAATAATCTGGAAGTGTTAGCAGATCTCAACGATCTTTTGCCTCCTTACTCAGCAGTGTTGGTGGTGGTAGACTAGTAGCAACATCTGCTGTTGCAGTTGGCTTCTCTCATAGGCCCATCTGGTGACTGGGAAGTTGCCGGGAGAGCAGCTGCAGCTTATCATCTGATCGATGGTGTGGGAAATCGCATGCCGATGCTTCCAGTATTTTTAGGGGGGGAGAGAAGGTTGGTGGTGGAGGTGTTGTTTGGCCTAAAAAGGGGAGAAGCGAAGTGACTGAGACATGGAGTGTACAGTAGTATGAGCAGTGAGGGAGGGCCAAGATGCACTGATCCGGCCAATACAGCTAGGGCTTTAGGTGATGGAAGTGTGGGAAAAAAAGGACAGTGGATGAGAGGTGACATGACAAAAGTAATTTTCTCCCTGAGTGATGGGTCAGTGTACGGCGTAATTTAGGGTATCGTTGTTTCAATACAGGCACAGATCTGGTGGTTAGTGGTTGGATTAACTCGTTTTCACAGGTCCAAATCTGTCTCAAACGGTTGTATAGCAACTTTGATCGATGAATATCGACCAGGACACACATGTGAACACCAATGACTGATCTATCACTACAACCGTGCGCTCATCCATTCTCAGAAACAGTGCAAATGCATGTATATGTAAGTACTCAAGTAATTGAACTAATCATGCTCTACATACAAATATGATCAAAATGTACTCGAACGACATCATGCATAACCAAACAAGGAGATAGTGATGCATAGAATTAGGGATACTTAATTAATTTGGGACATAGGGATTTTCGGTATTAATTATCATCATCAAAAGTTTGACTAATTTTTTTTCTAAACATTAAATATTTATGACCAAACAGAGCATATAACTGTCAATATATCATAAATTAATTTTTACTGTTGCTAGCTTTGAATTTCTATGTGACCTTATACTTTACTTAATTTGAATGATATTTGATGTGGAAAAAAAAACAATACCAATCAGTTGGTGTACGTTGTCTAAAATTCCTCATAAATCGTAAGAGTGTCCTAATTAAATTAACTATAGACTTTGCGTATTCTACGCTCGCACATAGTGATTAACAACCAAGCAATGTCGCTTCATACATAAACCAAACTAAAGTTTATTAAGGACGATTGGGAAAGGACGTTAATTAGCCGACAACGAGTATATCATGATTGATTAAAAAAAGAAAAAGAACAGGAGGTAGAATATGCGAGTAACTGGTTATGACAAAGCAGGAGTCATTTTTACTTCTTATTTAAATGCTTGGCAAAGGGTACAGCTATATATTGTATTTTAATACTTTTGCTACGGTGCTCATGTGCCTAGCATAGCCGGTTTGTAAAAGAACAAACGGTTATACGGAAAAGAATGATAGTTTCAATGTTTAATAATTTTTATTTTGATTGGAATTGGCATGATAATTTTTTAATACTTAATCGTACTCGTATTATAGTTAATTACCACTCGTTGTAAATTAAAATTTTGGATGTATTATATTGTAAATAAAAATATTACTCACTGTCTTTTTAAAATAAGTAAGATTGATTAAAACTATCGTAGAATAGTCATAAAGTTACGTAGGTTTTCTATTTCAGTAAAAAAATATAATTCAAATCAAAACGTTAGCTTAGAATAGAATGTATATGTAGACGCAGTTAGGCGCGTGCACCAAAACTTTCTCTTCTCGGAGGTTTTGAAAGCAACAGTTATATGCCACACATCCTACGGTGAAAAAGTAGCTAGCAGCACAATATAAACAGAGAACCTACTACTACTTAGGCTAGCTTGCGAGGGTTGATTGCTTTACGAGTTTTGCTAAAATATATTCAGTCTGTCATCTCCCGCCGCCTCATGCATTCCTATTTATCTTTTGATCTCACTTTGGCTACAAGGTTTTCTAGAATCGCTTAATTTCAGAATGCAATTTAAGTTTCTTTTCTGATGATGATCAGATCAAATCGATGTTTGTTTGGCATATTTTCCTGTATTACCGAAACCGGATTCCTGAGAAAATAGAAGTTTGTAAGTGGGGTGCTAAAATTTGATATTGAGCAACTCCCTCGCAAAAGAAAATTGCACTTTTATCCAACAATGAGCATGTTCTAACTTAACTATATATTTCCCTTTAGTTTGAATACTATATATGGGGCTCGATCTACTTGGATGTTTATCCCTTTTCTATTTCTCTAAAAAGGTTAAAAAGAGCCGCCATATTTGCTGTAAGTGTATAAAAATCACGTTAATCCAAGAAAAAAAATCCATGTTACTCTCTCCATCCCTAAACAGAGTGCAATTTTAGAATTTCTCAAACAAATTGATATTCCTGGGAAATGAACTAGATCCCTCATTAAATGAGAAGTGTTTACGAGTGGAAAGATGTCTGAAGTTAAAATGAGAAGAAAATAAAATGTGTGGTGGTTAGAGGAAAATATAAATCTAGAATAGTACACTTTTATAAACAAATCTTGAATACTATTGTACCTTTTATGGACAAAGGGAGTAATAAGTTATGAGAGGTTTGGTGTCGAACGTACATATCTAATAAAAATTTGATACGAACCTTGGTCTTTTTGTGCCTACCTGATGAGGTTTGGTTCGGCCGTAAGCTAGCTAGCTAGCAAGATATGTTACACAACCTCATATATACATCTCAAATGAAGTCTACCTCATCAGACCATATATAGATTGGGATTTTAATTAAGAACTTAAAAAATATATAAATATTGGCATACATGAATTAATAGTTTTAACACAAAAACTCACTTAGCCTTTGGCACGTAAAAATTACTTACATAAGTGATGTCACATGAAAACAACTGGAAATAAAATGTCAATTTTTTCCCTAGAGAAATTGAACTCATGACTGATCAACGTGTTAGTTAATACGGGGACTTTCCTATGTCCCCAGAGAGAGGGTTACGACATGAAGGTGCACACAATGCATGCACGCCACACTTATTCTACATGCGCCCGCACATGCGCATTGATTCTTCTACACATGTAATCTATGAACTGGTAAAAAGGACTCAAAGCTTCTGGCGAGCAAGAAATGTAGTTGCACCCAATTAAAACACAGGATTGTAAAAACACAGGAATAGAATGCCTATCCCATTGAATTTATACAGGACTTCAAAACACAAGTTCCAAAATTATCGTTTGATTAATAAGTAGGAGAAACACATGATTTTATAGTCATATGAAGAAGAAAACATAAGGTAGAATTTTGTGTTTATTTTCCTTTAGAGGGAGGTGAACGATTGTGGAAGTTTAAAAAATTATCACTTTTCTCTAATCATAAAACCTGAAAAACTATATTTTTAAAATCTACACAAAACACCGTTTTGTTACTAAATAAATTATAGCCATAGATTTATAACTCTGATCGACCTAAAAATTCTGCAAAATAAACTAGTTAAAATTTAAAAACAAATCCAACTAGAATAATCTCAATCGGACTTATGGATATCGAAATATTAATGAAACAAAATTAATGAGCACAAGATTAATCAAAATTAATTAAACACTTATAATTAGAGATCTGAAAATAATTAACTGATCAAAATTTTCAGAATACTAAAAAACAACTAACTAAATTTTAGCTCAAAGAAATCAATCTAAAACACAGAGAAAATAAATTATCTAAAATCAATCGCTAGGCATGCACAAAATAGAGATTAATTACCGCACGAATCTTTCATAAACTTTACCTATATTACCAAAATTGTGCTTATAAAATTTACACAAAAAACTATATCAATTTTCTATGTTTCAATCCCTAATATCTTACCCTCTATTTAAAACAAATTCTAAACAAAAAGTCCTAAATACTATTAAGATTGTGTAACCATTACTCTATTTATTCTCAGCCATCAAATTCGAAACCGACGCTTCAGATTGCGCCATGTCATCGCCACACGGTTGACCACATAGTCCAATATGTTTTCGTAGAGAATCCCGCTTAGACACTATTCCCACACATCCAAACTAATCCTGTTACGCCACTTCGCATCCAAATCTCTTGCACCCGCACAAGCGCACGCGCGCCCCCGCGCTTCACATCGCCTTGTCTGGCCCCACCTGTCAGCCGCAGCCCACCACGCTCCCTTGTCCACGCTCGCTGATAGGCCTGGAACGCCTATCAGTCACTGCACCGTTGAGCTCACTCATGTCCACACTCGCTGATAGGCATGGCACACCTATCAGCCTCACTCTATCTCACCGCACGCGTACCCACACAGGTGGGACATTTCCCAATGTTAGCCTAATTCGTCGGCCTGCTAACTTCTCAACCTAACTACTAAGTCAGTCCGCTCGCTCGCTAGTCCGCTCGTTCATGCGTCACTTTTAGCCCATTTCCAACTGGGCCACAACTGTATGGTTCATTCGGCATGCTCATAATTTTAGCAAGTTACTACAGCAAATTTTAAAAATTAATTTCAATTTTCATCCAAAATTACTTTAAATTTTCTCAACGATTTTTTTATCTATTTTCCCAAAATTAATACCTCCACACAAATAAATAAATAACATTTTCCAGCACAGATTCTAACAACCTAACCTATTTCAATACACACACTTACCACACTTTTTATAAATAATTTTAATATAAACCAATTAAACAACGTTAATTTTAATATAAACTAATTTTATTAATTTCAATATAAATATTTTTACCAATTTTACTCTAAACCATTTTTTTCATCTTTTTTTATTTAACAATCTCCCTCTTGATAAAAACATTGGAAACAATATATGAATATTGAACATTGGTATTTATCTTAAAAAATATTGGCATTTAACTTGCTAAAAAATTTATGTAAAACTCTCTCCTTTTTTACAATGGATTCATCAACAAAACATAAAAGAAAGAAAATTTTCTAATTTTGTAACAATTTTATTTTCTATTTTGATGAGCACTACAAATTGTCAATATAATATAAACAAGTTTGCATATGATATGCTAATAGTAATTTATACTCGCACATCTATACAAATGAAATGTAAATACAACATAACTAAAAATTAAGTATAATTAATAATTTATTGTAAGACATAATATTCTATACTTAACTATTTCAAAACTTCAAGCATTAATATAATACACTTTATTTGTGCTTTTTAATAAATTGAGAACTTGATTGATCTTAATCATGATATAAATTACAAGGAATTATATGCACTAACAACTTACTATTCAACCCATTCAAGCCTTTGCATTTTCACAATTAGAGGCTTAAGAATTAGGTTTCGGTCATACACAACTTATTTTAAGTTTAAACTAAAGTACAATAATAAGCAATCTCTTTAAGAAGATGTGCGACAATCCATATTTCCTTGATATTTTCTCATATTTCTTATAGCACATATTTTTTTTATCTTTCTTATACTTCTCATAGCATATTAGTATATTTAAAACAAGATTACAAATAGATAGAAAGTTCAACCATATCAAGATTTAGTTCAAGTTATCATTCTATTTTGGTAGTAATGCATAGATCAACAACACATATAGAAACATGAAATCACTCATATCTTACGATATTAACATGGTTGTAAGTAATACATGTCAATCAAATGTAGTGTTTATTATTTAATAAAACTTTTCATTTGAAATAAAGAACATAAAAAAATATGTTACAAAAGATGGATGAATAACCTTAAGTTCTCCCCAAAGACGAGCAAAGCGAGAAAAATCCAAATGCTTTGTGAAAATATTGTCAATTGATGTTCAGTATCCACATGTTGAAGTGTGACATTACTTTTTTCAATATAATCTCTAACAAAGTGAAATCCAATATCAATATGTTTTATCCTAGAGTGTTATATTGGGTTCTTAGTAATACAAATGACACTTGGTGTTATCACAAAAAAGTGGAACATTTTTCAAATTAACACCATAACCTTTAAGTGTAGCTTCTATCCAAAGGATTTGAGAACAACAGCTAGCAGCAGTTACATACTCAGATTCAATAGTTAATTGTGCTATAGAAGATTGTTTTCTAGATGACTAAACAACAAGTGAATTACCCAAGAAAAAACAAATAACCGAAGTACTTTTCCCATGAAGTCTACATTATCCAAAAACAGTATCAGAAAGAGATCTTAAACTAATACATAAAAATACAGAAAGCCATATGTTAAAATCTTTAGTACCATGAATATATCTGAGAATCCACTTAATTGCTTGAAGGTATGAAGCACATGGGAAAGCTTGAAATTGTGCATATAAACATACCGCAAATTGGATATCATTAGTTTGTTGAGGTGAATGTCTTCTCTTGAATATGAAAAGGAGTCATAGTTTTAGGAACTTTATCTTATTTAATTTGATCTTCATCAACATAGAGGATCTCCTCCTGAATGTATGCACCTATACATATGGCATGAGTATTCAAAATTCACTAGCCAAAAGTTCTCTTTTTCTCGCTCAAAGTGCCTACATAGAATAAAACACTATCGAGATCTTTGTACTAGGGTTAATAATATAACATTTAAGAATCAAGTACGAAGACACATGATACACACCAGAAGACATAGCACAAGTATTTACATGCAAAGGTTTAATCTATTATTACTTCTATTAGTAGAACCAAAAGGGTGTGCTTTTCTCAAATTAGATATAACCTTAGCCTATTCTCTCATTTGTTGTTCAGCAAGTCTAAAACAAAATTCTAATTTATGTCCATCTCTACCATAGTAAGTGCAAGCGTACTTAACTTTATATTTACTTTTAGAAATAAAAACAACACTTATACTTATTATACCAATAAATAACATGATACCATTATATCTAAAGATTATTTTTTTAGGTTTATCACCCATCTTAATTATATCAAGAGATTTAACAACAGTTAGATCATGAATCTTAAAATAATGATAAGGATCATAACCCAAACCTGTTTTAAACTTTTAAAAACTAGTGTTTCATTCAAAATTTGATTAAAGCTTTTAGTTCCTATCTTAATCAATACGATTTAAAAAAGTGACATTTTTTCCTACAAACATGCTAAAATTTATCCTGATTAACACAATTAGAGCATGAAAGAACCTATGAGTTGCAAGATCATCTTTTAGATTAATAATTCTAACATCAGCATATTTTAACTTTAATTTAGGACAATCGCAATTATCATAATAAATAAATTTATTAACTACACAAATATGCTTATTATTTTTGTCTTTTTTTAAGATTAAGTTACTTCAAAGTCAAAGTATTAAGTATTGCTATTTCAGTATTTAATTGTTCAACCAAAGAATCTTATTTCTTAATCTTTTAATTTTTCTCCTCTAATAAAGTACTAAATTTTTTAATAGCTCAAGCTAAATTATTGTAAGAAGTTTCTACCCCATTGTTGCTATTATTGTCAATATCACCGTTGATGACACTTCTGCTACTTGCCATCATACATCGCCCAATCAAGTTTTTCTGGCCTATGGGTGTAGCATCATCATCATTCTTGGAGTTCAGATCGCTTAGATTTACCTGTTCAAGAGTATAAAAAAACACAGTGCACTATATTCTTATTCAAATACCCTTCCTTCTTGGTACTTTTAAATGTTTGCTTCTTGTCACTGTCTTTCTCATCTTCCTCCTCATCTTCATACCTAGAAAGTTTTGCTAGAAATTTTAAGCATTTAAGACGAAGATGATTAAGCGAGCCACATTCAAAACATCTCCGAGATTCTCCTCTGTTTGACATCTTTCTAGATCGAGCATTCTGCAAGCACTTGTTAAGCGTGTGAAGAGGAATGTCAAATCATAATTAGAAAATTGTTCTAGTTGTTCATAAGTTAGTGAAGATAAAGCAGACAATGCTTAGCTAGCTAAAGAAATTATCACCAATAGAGTTGCTAGTCTATGAAGCTAAAGCTATTGAATTATTAGCAATTTTTTTTCTAGCAAAAATATCTAACTCATGAGTTTTCAATTTAGAATAAAGCACATCTAAAGTAAGTATTCTCATGCTAGTAGATTCTCTAATTGAAGTGACCTTCATCTCCCATATAGACATATCTAAAGCTCCAATCAATTGACAAGAATTTTTAGCCTCAAAAAATATAACATTAGCAAAATACAAGTTGCTAAGAATCTTTTTAAAGTGAGCAAAGAATTCATCAAGAGATTTACCAGGATTCATCTCAAAATACATATATTCCTTTTTATACATGTCTTGACATACTTTTTTTTTACCATGTTTGATCTTTCATAATAATCACAAAGTGTTCTCTAGGCCTCATGTGCAGATTTGAGATGCACCATATGGTCAAAGTTGCTTCTTCCTATCTCTTGAATAATCAAATTCCTTGCCTTATCGTGAGCCTCCACATTTTGCATGTTCATTATTGTCACAACATCGTTTTTGGGAACTTATATGGCATGTAGATCTTCTCTTATATTACAAAACCTTGACTTGAATATATGCCTCTATCTTGGCCTTCTAATACTGGAAATCGACAGCATCGAAAACACAATGTTTTGTGGAATACCTATCGTTCAACATATATTCTAATCACCGGTTAAAATTAATTAGAAAAGATAATAAAATAAATAAACTTGCTCTCATATCACTTGTAGAATCCACTATAGGCAATCAAAGGAGGAGTGAATAATTGCAAAAGTCAAAAATAAAATTTAACACTATCCCTTAATCATAAAACCTTAAAAAAATCTCGACAAAACATTGTCTCATTACAAAACAAATTATAACTAAGATCCGTAAATCGGATTTACCTAAAAATTTTGTAGAATAAATTAGACAAAATTTTCAAACAAACCCAACTAAATCATGTCAATCAGACTTCTGGATCTCAAAATATTAACAAAACAAAATTATTAAATAGAAGTTTAATCAAAATTAATTCAACATTAATTAATTAATAATGTGATATCTGAAAATAATTAATTGATCAAACTTGTTAGAATACAATAAAAACACACTAGCTAAATTTTAATCAAAGAAATCAATCCAAAATATAGAGGAAATAAATTAATCTAAAATCAATCTCTTGTTCTACAAAAAAATAGAGATTAATTACTACATGAATCTTCTAAAAACCTTACCTTTATTACCAAAATTCTACTTACAAAATTTATAGAAAAAACTCTCAATTTTTTGTGTACCAATTTCAAATATCTTACCCTCTATTTATAAAAAAATCTCAAAGAAAAAGACCTAAATACTCTTAAAATTCTGTAACCACTACTCTGTTTATTCTCAGCTATCGGATTCAAAACCAATACTCCAGATTATGCCACGTCATCACCACACAGTTGACCACAGAGTTTAACGCATTTTCGTAGAGAATCCGCTCGGACGCAATAGCTGCACTTTTGAACCAATCTTGTAACGCCACGTCGCCTCTAGATCTCTTGCACCCACACACATGCCCATGCCTACCATGTCACCTCGTCTGGCCTCACCTATCAGCCACGACGCCACCGCGTGCCCGTACCCACACTAGCTAACAACGGCGCCTATCGATCAGCAGTAGTGCCACCGTAGTCTTTTACGCATGTGCCCACTGACAAGCCTAACCTGCCTATCAGCAGCTACACCACCACACTCCTTCGCGCCCACGCTCGCTGATTGGCCTAGCCCACCTATCAACCTCACTCTTTTTCACCGCACGCGCGCCCATGCTGTTGATCTGTTTCCTACCTTCAGCCTAATTTCGCAGTCCTACTGACTTCTCAGCCCGCCAGCCAAGTCAGCGTACTCATCAGTCCAGTTGATTTCGGCCTCCTTTAGCCCATGTCAGTCCATTCACGCATTGTCTTTAGCCCTTTTCTAGTTGGGCCGCATCTCTATTATTCATTGTTGCAATATTAGCCCGTTACTATACTAAATTATGAAAATTAATTTTTCAATTTTCATCCAAATTTTCTCCAAATTTTTTTAGCGAATTTTCATCTATTTTTTGAATTTAATACCTACACACAAATAAAAAAACATTCTTCAGCACAAATTTTTATAATCCGATATATGTCAAAGCGCACATAGGCTCACCACATTTTTTATAAATAATTTTAATATAAATCAATTAAACAATACCAATTTTAATATAAACTAATTTTTGTCAATTTTAATATAAATTATTTTTACTAATTTTACTCTAAACAAATTTTTCTTCTTTTTTATTTAACATATAGAACCTTTTCCCATAGAATTTAAATCCTACAACTTTCCTATATTGTTTTCCTACGAACCAAATGGTCTAAACTAAACTATTTAGTGGATGCAATCCTATGTGTAATGCATATCGAAGATACATATGTACTCGTGTGAGTACATCTACATTCGTTGGCTCTCCTTTATCAACAAGACAGCGGAGATTAGCGCTTCCGAGTTGCAGATTTATTGGAGTTCTTCTTTGGCTGACCATCTGTATTCCTCCCAATGCATGAGAAGAAAAATAAAACGCTACAGCCAACACCAATTCCCGGTAGATTCTGGGATGTTATTATGTTCAATATTGAGGACCCCCTTGAAACCTACGTAGGATTGAGAAAATACATGAATAGAAAAACTATACTATTTTAATAGAAATGAAAGTGTAAAATATTTGACTGCAAAAAACGGAATTAGCATTTAAATATACCGCAGGAAAAAACAGGAACTAGAGAAAAAAAAGAATCAACAGAAAATTTTTATAACGTCAGACCTCATTCTAACTTTCCTATAAAATTTCCTTGTCTTAGCCATTCATAGTAATTTGGTAGGATTGTTCGAGTACTCACCCCAATCCTTTCAAATGATCAAATAGGAAATTTTCTTAAGGATTCAAAGCCCACCAATTTTCTAAGTTTTTCTACAAATCAAAGAAGAGTACTACTTCCACCCAAAAAGACACTATCTTTAACTACGAATCTAGACGTGCTTGTCCAGATTTTTAGTAAAACATAATCTAAAAACATATGTTGGTTTATATATTTTTGATGAAAAATTGGCAATCAAATTATGATATTAATTGGAAATTTGGTTTGGAGACTTATGGTTATCAGCAAGATTATGTACGACTAATATGAGTAAGTTTGCGATATCTATTCCCTACGGTTTGTTTGGTCGGTACATGTATAGATTCTTTGATGTTAACCTTAGTTAACGGTGGATTAGGACTAGACTTAGTAAGAAGTTAAGGTCTGAAGTGATTAAGAATGGCAGGTGACAATGTTGAATACAACGTGGCTCACGGTGGAAGGACACCATGTGAAGAGGTCTTAGCAATGGCTTCATAGGGTCAAGTGTGTAAGTAACAAAAATTTATGAAGAAAATCGAAGATAAAAGGCAAAGAAAACAAGAGAGAAAGCAACGACCTATGAAGGAAGCGATTCGAGGTGACAATGGCCCTTAACAATAGTAGCATCGATAGTCTAGAGGACAGTGGCCTAGGGCACACGAGTGACAGCCCAGCGAGGACATGAATGAATGCTAATTAGCCCTAGATGTGGAGGCCAATGGTGACGGCGGCCTAGCTCAAGGGCACGTGGCCCAGCATCGCGTGCACGACCCAATGGTGTGTGAAGGAAGTCGACCTAGGCAGCATCACCTGACAAACACGAGCGCAAGAGTGTGTGGCGATGATGGCCAACAAGCTGGCTCGGCTTGGCAGCGAGCGAAGGCACAAGCGTGCGTGGGAGCATGGCCACATGTGATCCCTCCCCCCACACACATGTCAACAAGCGGCTAGCGCGAGAGACAAGAAGCCTACGAGTGATGGATTTTCTTTGACAATCACAGTTCGTGTGGCCCTCAATGTCTGGTTACGTGGCACGATCTGAAGCATTTCCTTCGCTTTTAAGGATGAGATCAAGAATTGAGATTGAATCTAAGTTAGGGTTTTTCTCTATGAGTATTTTAGTATTTGTCTTAGTGTTTTTTCAGTCACCCTTCACCTATAAAAGTAGAGGCATAGCCAAATGAAGGTTTTGTACCTTTAAACATCTTTAAAGAGAGTTAAGGAGAGATTAAGAGGTAGTTATGTGAGAAAAATGAAAGGAAATTAGAAGAGTTGTGAAGAGTTCTTTTATAATTCTTAAGAGAATTTTATATGATTTTTAAAAGCTTTGTAAACATATTTTCCCTACATTGTGGTGTGAGTTTTTTTTCTTTCTGCAACTCTTTTAGATCTTGATTTGCTTTATAATGATAAGTAAATCAACATTTATATTATCTTAGAGTAAAATATGAGAAGTTGAAGTCACTAAAAATGGTTTTTTACACTATTTGTATAATTTTTTTAAGAGGCTTTATTTCTTGTGATAAATATCCATGAATAGTGTTTAAAAACCTTTAATTAGAATCTACCTTAAAATTTAGCTTTTTATAGCTATATCTTCAAAGTCTACTATTATTTAATATATAGAAAACTAAAATGAAGATTTTTTTATTTATTAATGCCATATTTAAGAACTATTATATTATGAAACTAGAAAGTAACATAAAAGAGTATTAGAGTTTTGTTTTGAAATGAAACAGTATTAGAATTGGATTCTATATATAATTCATACTTTGAATACATATGAGTTTACCTTCTAGCTTGATCTTCAACTCGAGTTAAAGTGCGACCACTCATTTTTAAAGTTCAGAGATGAACGAACCAACCCTACTCACTTTTAACGTACGGTGTAGCCATTTAGGCACTAATCAAATAGGCGTTCGTTCTTTATAAATATAACTTAATCGAAAAAATATTTTATCATATTAATATTTTATAGGTATTTTAATGATAAAATAAATCATTATATAATTATATCGTCTGTCGTCTGGATATTTCCCATAAAGCCTTTGTCGTATGTAACGTCGGTAGTTAAACAACTCATGGTACGTATAATATAATTATCATGCCGTCTTGGGCTCTTGACTGAACAATCGATCAGCTGTGTTATTTGATCATATGTTTGATAACAGAGGAGCATAGTTTTCTGAAGTGACCCGCACCGAAGAGGCGTTACTGCAACAAAGGTATACGAATCTTTTGGCTAGGGCCTGGTTAAGTGCTAGTAGTACTACTGAGCAAGCGAGCAATGCAATCAATCAACTGTTCCCCTTCGAAAAAGAGGTACTAGCTATTAGGAGTACATGAGCGAGAGGCGAAGCTTCATTATTGGTGACAACTGCCAAGAACCTGGCCCTGCTTCTAGGGCCAGCCATGTGCAAAACTGGACCCTTTTTTTTTCGAAGAAATTGATGACGACGAGTACTACGTTGAACAATCTGCTATCGCTCGTCATGTTCGTGCAAGAGTAGTTTATGGGTGATGCATGTGTCCAACTGTACATCCAACCCGTTACCATTCCAAGTGGAAAGTGTGGAACTCCTACTGCGAGGCCATGCCGATATATTAGTTGAATGGTTGTATTTATATTATAATATTATATTTTTTTCTATAAAAATATGTCTTAATTTGATTTTATATATAGCTATCTATTTAGATTTGATTATTTTTAATAGTAGAAAGTTTAAGCAGTAATTTAAAAATCTTATAAAGTAGGTGGAGTGATAGATTTATTGCTATAAATACTATTTTTTTTAAAAAAAAAGGAGTACAGATATGTGCAGTGCTTGCAAATGGGCTTTACTGTTATCCCTCCATGAACTGTGATGAAAGAAGTGTGTCATACTAGCTAGCTGTTTCAGCGTGGCTCTGTCTGCATTCTGGACATGTCTTACTTGGATCCAAGCTTTTCATTACTAGAACTGCGATATTACAACAAAGGCATGATTGGATATATTCATATACTAGCTGTCTGTACTTTGCAACGAATAAAAAACAAATTACAATATTGTATAAAATAAATAAAATATGTTTTTTATCAAACATGCATGTTACATATTTATAATGAATATTCATCTTAATGTAATTTTATATATAGCTATTTATTTAGATTTGATTATTTTTTAATAATAAGAAGTTCAAGGGGTGATTTAAAATTTATAATGGGAATAAGTGGGGTGGCAGATTAACTGTCACCAATTTTGTTTTTAAAGGAGTATAGATACATAGGTATACATACACAGGGTAAATTCTTTGGATTTCAATAATTAACACAAATCACAACAACAAGAAGCAATCTTCTTTTTTTACAGTACCCAAGTGGAGAAAGACGATGATTGTTTCAATTTGAAAAGAACATATAATAAATCGTTAATGAATGTAGTGTGAAGCAACACTAGTAAATCAATGAAAGTAGGGTGGAATGAAAATATTTAAGATCTTGAGTTGACCTGATTAAAGATAACCACATGTATACATGTGGCTCGAGTTTGAGCACCGTTTGGAGCATAGATGAAAAATGAGCCAAGTTTGAGCTTAAATGCCCTTGGTGTTAATTCTAAATGCATTGTAATTTTGATAAGCACATATATTACTTCGTACATATAACTTTAGATTCATTAACTATGAGTCCACGCCAGTTATGGCTTGCTTATTATTAATTTCAAATTTTAGAATTATTAAAACATTAAAAAAATATAATTAAGACTCTAAACAGAGTACAGCTTTAATTTGTAGTTTTAATTCAAAAATTCAGAATTATTTATTATATAAAACTAAAATAAAGAGTACATGACAAGGATTTTTTATTTATTAATGGCATATTTAAGAACTATTATATTAAGAAACTAGAAAGTAACATAAAAGAATATTAGAGTTTTTTTTTGAAATGAAAGAGTGTGAGAGTTGGATTCTATATATAATATATACTTTGCATACATATGAGTTTACTTTCTAGCTTGATCTTCAACTCGACTTAAAGTGCGACCACTCTTTTTTTTTAAGTTCAGAGATGAACGAACCCTACTCACTTTTGAGCTAAAGCTAGTTTTCACTTTTAATGTACGGTGTAGCCATTTAGGCACTAATCAAATAGGTGTTCGTTCTTTATAGAATAGCATAGGCATGCTTTTTCAACGGATGGATCATCACCATGGTCAAAGACATAGACGTAGTACAACAAAGGCTTGTTTATTTCATCAAAAGGAAGTCCATGAAACATACTTCATCCATCCCAAAGTAATTTAATTTTAGTACAAAAATTTGTCTCATAATAAGTTAATTTCTATGTCCTATTTAGAGAGCGGGAGGTTTGTGATAATCTAGAAATTTGTTTTTACCAGCTTTTGCCTTTTTGGTTTATTCTCAGTATTTTGTAGCTACTTTTAGAATCCTAATGAGAATCTAGACTATCTGGGGAGCTAAAAATTTTAAGAGACCTTGCAGCTACCAAAAATTCTTTCAAACATGGCCTAAGTAGTTTCCTACATATCCTTGGTCCATAAATCAAGAAGTTTCTTTTTAAAAGTACTACTTTATTATTAATAAGGGGTACTTTGTTTTTTTCTTTTATTACTAAATTTGTCTTAGGATCTGAGAAATCATTTTATTTTGGGACGAGGGAGTATATGGATGCTCATTAATATAATACATAAGTGGGTAATAAACACCCAAAGACAATGCATATGTATGTACAAGTCGCAATTTGCTGGATACAGAATGTTTGTCCACTAAATTCAAAGCGTCTAGTGGACACCCCTCCCCACCCCCCCTAATATTTTTACGCGCAAAGCTACATTTTAGAAGTATATGTAAATATTATTTTTTTCATATATATAATTACATCACCCACTATAAACTGTGCATAATGTTTCTCTATTTCTCTAATTAATATAATAATTTTTAGGTCTCCAAAAAAAATATGATGACATTTTAATGTATGGTTATAGATTTTCTACCCAGTTGTTGTACAGTAGCGTTTGGAGCCCATGTTGCCCTAGTCATCTCTTCACTAAGAGATGTCTCGTTTTTATATCGTTCTTCTCTATTTTTTATGTATGTACTGTATATATTGTTTTTTACAAATTTACATGCCCTAATGATTTGCTGTATTTCAAAATTAGTTCATTTGTAGAAGAATGCATCTCCTTTTCCAAATAAATGAAAAAAAAGGATGAAGAACTGCCCAATACAGTACTAGAATAATACTATATAATTCAAAATAACTATAATACGACGATTCTTGAGTGTCTAGCTAGGTTTTAGGTTCAGTTGTACAGCAACGGGGCACGTTCATGTACAGGAACAACCATTGATGCTTGTGCAGTTTCACTCAACATTGCATGAAGTCACTTCACGAGATGAACAGCCCATCATTGATAAGCATTCCTCTAGCTAGGCAATTACCAAACAATCGCATGTCGCCGTCGCCTACGCGTTCGTGCATGCGGATCGCGGCTCCGATCCGTGTGTGCCTACCTAGAGCGCGCGGCCTCCCAAGCAGCTAGCTAGTAGCTCCTCATGTCTCCAGAAGCGAGAAGCACTCAGGAGAGTAGTACACAACAGATTATAGAACGCGATGGGAAATCTGGAAGTCTTTCTAGGAGCGAGCTAGCTAGCTGAGCCGATTGATCCCCTTGACGTCGACAGAGACGGCGCCAATCACTCGCTGCTATCACCATCTGTCCGCGAGCTTTTCGAAGCCAGCCGGGGCCCCGGCCGGGAGAGCAGTGAATTGGTGGACCGGAGCCAGGAGGACGGGAGAAGCTCCTTTTTTTTTTAACTCCATTGACTTGCCATGGCAGAGCGAGGTAGCAAAATTGTCTGCTCTTGACATCTCCTGGTTCGAGTTTTCTTTGTTTTTCTGTCTGTAAAAAGAATGACCATGACACTTCTCGCGTTCTCTTCAGATGAAAGCCAAACGAATCCTACGCGTATGTGAGTCTCTTGACTCTCCACCATATCACGCAACAACCCGCAGCCAGTTCCTTGGGTTTCAGGTTGAAGTCCGAACCAAATTAAACCCAACTCAAACAGAGAGCACGCAGATCTCGGTTTGATGCATGGTTTCAAATTGAATCTGATACAAAGTATACTTAACAATGCAATTTATAGGACCAACTCTACCCGACCGGCTCTACGGGGATCTCACCAACCTGAAACATACTCTCCCTCCTCAAATATATGGAATTTTAAAAACCCAAAAAAAGTGAGAAAAAAAGACAAATATTCTTTATTAATAGACAAATAGTTGGTGGTTACGTAGGTAAGCAATGTTAAAGAGATAAAATTTCTCAGTTTATAGATCGAAGATAAGAAATCAACTTATTTTAAAATTAATTTTAAACTTAAAAAACCAACTGATTTTTAAATGGTGGGATTTCCTTGCGTCTTTGGTCATGTAGAATATGCAAAATTGGTGGAGATAATGCAACAATTTTGCAAAATGGTTTCACCTATTTACATATGATTTCACACTTTTCACCTGGTCAAGAAAAAATAGGATATGTCAGTTACTTCATTTCAATGTTTGAAGAGGAGAGAACATACACATATGCCATAACATCAGAAACCTCATGCTAAGGGAAAAAGGAAGATGCTTAAGCCAATGCAACTACTAGCTAACTACATTGACGTCAGGAGCATAAAAAATTCAGACCGGTCCACCTGCAACTGTATCGAGCGTTGTTATCACTCTGCTTAGGCCCACCATCATCACTTCCCACCGTCGCCGTCGCTACATCAAGTTGTGTCGTCGCTTGACTGAGTGCTCCACCACTTATGGATGGGGGAGAACACTACGGTCTTAAGGAACCAATGGAGAGGGGTTAAGAGGAGCATCTTGGGGTAGATGTTGGGTGATGAACCGTTGGATCTGGTAGAATTGTACAATCACCCGACACTAGCAGGAGTGAGCAAGGAGGAGGAAAAGGAGGAAAAAAATTACAATCCCTTGAGAAATACGGATGATAAAAAATTTTATTATAAAGTTTAGTGGCTTTTAGTATATAAGGTATTGGGAGCATCGAATTTCATACTTAGAAAATAGAAAATATAGTACCTCATTACCATTCAGTTAAGCACATCGTGATTCACGGATTGAGAAATACTGGTGACATCAAAATTTTTATTATAAAAAGTTTGGTGTCTTCATACTAGGAGACACCAAATTTTACAAAAAATATATATATACTGCCTCCTATTACCTTACCAAGAACAATCAGTTGAAGAGAAGTGATGGGATTCATGGGAAAAAGAATGTGTATAGATGAACAGGGGATATGAGTCGATTATTTTATTTTAGTTTAATGAGTCGTGGCTCTACGACAAAGATGCTTAACACCAGTGGGAGGACTGAAATGCATGAGTGATGTGATAGTGAAATAGACGCAGCTACACGGTGCCTCATGCTTCATGTGAAGTTGGGCTCCTTTGGATCGGAGTTTCATAGGTTTTGTGTAGAATTAAAATCCTTCAGAAATTTTTTCCATAAAACTCTTTGAAAAAAATGAATATGTTAAACAAATTCTTATGGATTAGCTTCCTATACACTAATTCCATAGGAAAACAAGCCGAGCTCAATTCTCATGTTTTTATTTTTCTATGAGAAGTTCAATGTACTTTTTATCTTCACTCTCTCGTCTTTCTCTACTACAAGTTTCTCCTATTTTATTATTTCTCCTATTTTATTACTTTATTTTAGAATTCCATATTCTATAAAGTATACATCATATTGCTGTGTTTTTTTCAATCTCTACGTTTTTAAACTAATGCGTGTTTAAGGATCAATTAGTTTATTACACCTTAATCCACACTAGTAGTAAAAGGAGCCGGTTTCTTTTTTTTCATTGGGAACCTCTCAAGTCCCTACCTAGATTTCTTTTAAAAAATATTTAAAACATATATTTTTTTGAAAATTTAAAGATTTATACCCCAACACACTTTGAGCATTTTTTTTAAAAATAACACCCTTCCAGAAAATTTATAGGCCCTAGCCAAGTGTCTTTTTTTTCAACACTAGAAGGCCGTATGCAAACTAGCACAGCAAAGGATGCAAAGGAGAAGAGGGCAGTGGCCCCCTTTTCGCCCTCTTATAAGGTGTTTCCCTATAGGAGGCTGTCTATAAAATTATCAAGCATGACTATGAACCACCACTTTATTAGGTCATTCTTGTGTGTTGTGGCCTCAACTAGCCTACACAACAGAAGAATACCAGCCTCACATAACCTTAAAAAAATAATGTATGTATTATCGGATACAAATCATATTTAAAGGTATGACAAACAACATGGATATCTCTTACCTGACACAAAAGCAGTGGCCTACAGGCAATAGGTGTCGCAAAGGGCATGGGCGGAGGGTGGTCAATACAACGTTCTCAATTGCTGAGAGGTAAGAGCGGTGTGATTGATCAAGGCCACAATCTAGTAGCTCTAGTGTCGAGTACTCCATACTTGCATTAAAAAATAAAGCTAGCACGAATATCAAAAATAAAAAGCAGAATATACAGTTAATACAATTGACGACAAATTTTTATCAGAGAAAATGAACAACGGTTATCATTAATACAAGGCCCAAATTAAACAACATTACGATATATATAATTCATACAACTTTGAAGAAAAGGTTCATGATTCTTCAAACTACGACAACTTAAAGTTACATATCTATTTTTATAACAATACATAGATATGCACTATATGACTGAACCACTAAATGCACGAGAATACCTATGTCGGGTTGGCCTTAAAGTGGTGTCTTCCCCTATAGGGTATCTTCCATCGGTCCATGATCCTAATGGAGGAGCTTCCGCTACATTTGGAGCCTATAAATCTTTTAGATACTTCTTGTAAGCATGCCCCACCTAGTCGCACTTGCTTCAACGTTTGAACCTTCCACCCGTTTCAAAATCATCCATGTTGTTGTGAATCTGTTTAGTCCAATGATGATATGCCTTGTCCCTTACTTTTGTTGGGTCCGAAATATAAAAAGCCTAAGATTGTTGAGAAGTAAAAGACCCCGTAATATCAAAACCAAATACCATGCCACTCCAGATATGCAAGATATTTTCTTTCTAAAATAAGGCAACAAAAAATGATGGTATAGTATTATACACTCTAAGCTTATAGCAATAACATAAGAACATGACTTGTGATACAACCTTGGCTTTTGACACGAGCACAAGCAGGTCCCGTCGTCCTTCAAGACACTCTTGCATAAATCTCTTATGGTAAAGTCTACGCTTGAACTTATCAGCACATAAGATTTTAAATATGATGTTATGTACCTTAAGGACTCAGTTGCTTTATACCGATCTTTAAAATACTAGCATATGCCATGAATGATAAACTAAATAATGGCAATAAGCAAGAGTCCTCTTATACTACATATCACCTAGTTATAAACCTTAATCAAATTAGTGGTTATTATGCTAAATCTAACACCACCATCGTCACGAAATAAGGCACATTTCTCTTTCAGCTCATTCTCAATCCTAGTGTGAAAATTTTCTAACCGACAATACCAACGTCCTTTTCACAGTATGGTCATCACTAGGGAGAGCCCTAGAGCTTCAGGAGCCTCGTCATCTATAGGTGCTAGCCATCTGGGTTGCCCATCTGTTTGTTTTGATGTCAGCTTGTCAAACCTCCTCCAAATCTCATGGAATTTCTTTTATTGATTTTGGGCACATAGCCTCTAGAAAAGTCCATAAAGTGTTTGTTCTTTAACTATTCATAAAAATTAGCACCCATATGACACATGCATCATCTGCTGTGAATATTTGTCTACTCTTGTGTATACAAATTCTCCACGTTGTCATCCCTTAAATACTCAATAGCCTGTAGAAGGCTAGTGTAACAGTCATGTATAAGGTATACACCTAGCCTCATATATACAACTGCATCATTTACCGGCTTCAGAAACCAGTAACAGCTTTCAGTGTACTCGCTCTCAATGAAAGCGAAAGCCATAGGTAACACTTGATTGTTTCCATCAACTCTAATTGCTATTAATATCTTTCCTTTGTACTTTTTAGTTAGGAATCTCCTGTCGATGCAGAGTATAGGACAACAATGCACAAATACATGAATGTAAGCACTTAATGTGAAGAATGGCTGTTGAAGCACACTTTGTTGAGGATGATTGATGGGAATAATTTGAGTTCATATTAGCACCCTAAATTCTTTTGAAGAATGCATGCTAGAAGACAAGGCAAATTATCATATGGAGCTTTAAATGTGCCAAACCTTATATCTACAATTTTTTGTTTCGCCTACTATGTCTTCATATAGATAATTATGTACTTGAATTTATCATCAATGTGTTTGATAATTGACCTTGGCTCTTACCCCTAGTTGTGCACAATATTAGAGTACATCTCTATTGCAACACATGCAAATGATATGTTTGTGTGATATTTTTCGACCACTTGTAAGTGATAATTATACTCAGTGACGATTGACACGTTCTAGTAATCATTATATTTACTCTTAAATGCATGCACCCTCCATGGACACCCATAACTTGAGTTCACGCATTTCACTTCGTACACCGATTTGCTTAACTTTGTGACTCGTAATTCTTTCCGAAGTGATATTGCCTAGTACTTAACTGTTTCTGTTAATTACTCTTCATATACATACTTAGCCCATAAATGATATTGTTCTCTTAGTACTCACATGGCACGTGATACCTCTCAAAGATAAAGCCTAAAGAAGTCCTCATTGGACCATTATGTGAGATTTACATTGCCGTCTTCTTCGTCCGACGATTCATCATCCTCAGCATGCATGTTATCGAAATCGTCCATATTCATTATCTCAATGATGGTGATGTTTCTCTCTCTCATCTACCAATCCTCTAGGCTTCATGTCTTCTCCTTCTTCTCCTTGTTCTTGGTGATCTAACTTATTTTTTTTATTGTTTCAGTATCACCTCTAGTCGTACTTGAACCCTCTTCATCTTTAATGACCATTGGAACAGTGTTATCTTTCTTATATACTGACACAAAAATGCTAGATAGCTAATCTAGTTGCAATACATTATTTACGTATCATCTCCAAGTGACAGTGGAATTCATTGGCATCAATTCACAGAAAAACCTTTGATTGTCCAGCTCACTATGACATATATGATTATTGTGTTGACTTAGGAGTTGACTTGAAATTCTCATATTAAACAATTGTACTCTGGTAGAAAATATCTCTCAGTTGGACTTTCAATGCCCTAAGGGTTAAATCGAGCTCTAACAGATCTATACCAAACAGACCATACCTAATATTCACTTGACCATGATATAAGAGAAATACCACTTTATTTGATATCTTTGTTTACGAAAAATTAGAGTTGAACTAAGTAAAAATTAATCATCACATCTAGTACCGTGTATTCGATATTTTAATGCTGATGCATCTTCAAACATTACGAACGAATCTATATATGGATTTATGAACGAAACTAACAAATCACAGATTTAGAAACAAAACTATTCATGAACTATAACAATACTACATATACTATTTTATTTCATCACTAAAAATAAATATTATAAAGGGTATAAATAGTTTACCTCCGTACAAATCTATAAACTAGCAGAGCTTTACCACTTCTCTTCGCCTCATCTGAACCCTTCCTTTTTTCTATTTTTTTAGATTAAAATGATTTTTAGGCGAGGGATTTATGCCCAGCCATCCAAAAAACACTATAACAAAGGATAGCAAAGGACCCACTTACAAAATTAATAGGCTCTAGCTCTCTCTATTTCTACTAGCGGACCTAGCAATTTTATAGCTAGCCCATGAGAAAAACGCTCTAGCAAAAAACAACAATGAGATTGTTTGTAAAAATATCAAACCTAGGCTCCCTTGTGCGTCTTGCCGCACCATTTTATAGGTGGCTTTCTGCAGCAGAAAAAACATACTCAGCGGAATCAAGGGCTACTATAAATTTTCTAGCCCACCATTAATAGAACTAATGGGTGTTTTAAAAATTAAAAAAAATCTTCCAGGAAGCAGTGAAGGTTTAGATGTGTAATTTTTTAAAAAAATATTTTTTAATAAAAATTATATAAATAAAAATCCCAACCTACTGGCTTCAATTACGCACTAGACCCAATTTTTTTTTCACCTATTCCAACCGCTAGGAGAAGCGGACGGGCCGGGAAGTGGGACGCGGCCAGTAAGTTAGGACTCCATGAAGACGGAGAATGCATGTGGATGCCCATCTAAGCAACTTGTCCCGCGGCAGCGGCTGGCCCCCGTGGGCCACGCGCGCGTACGGGGTGCGCCCCGCGCCGGCGGCAGCGAGATCGTGGCATCTCTCGTCACGGGATCTGTACGCATTTACGATGGCCCCCGCGGCCCCGCCCAGGCGAAGCAAGCGACTAGGCGCAGGCAGCAACACTTGATGACCGGTGCCCCGCGCGCGCGCGCGTCGTCTTCCTCCTCCTCCTCCTCCTCCTCCCTGTGCACCGTGCACGACTGCCTGTCTCATCTCGTCACCTGATCGAGGCGCGAAGCGGAGCGGAGCTGACCGGACTGGACCGACCAGACCACCGGCCGGCGTGCGCGGCAGGCAGGAGGATCCAGACGCGGATCAGGCCTTTGGAGCTGTACGCTTGCACGAGCTGACGACGAGCAAAGCACCGTTCCTGTCCTACGCTGTGCACCGTTCCAATGGTGCAAGTGCAAAACATGTGTCGTGACAGTGTAATCTTTTGGCACAGTAGTGCTCTGGCCTTTGGCTCCGGCGCGATGCAGGGTACAGCAACACGTACTGTGCCAAAAATAAACGACAAAGATCTGTGGGCTTGTGGATTATTGCACCAGTGATGCCAGGGAAAGAAAAAAAAAACGATGGTGGGGACTACGAGAAACACTACAGGAATGTAGCGGGCTGCACAGATGAAGAAATACGACCTTTCTTGACTTCTTGTTAAGCACGGCAACAGGACAGAATTTCCCGTTTTATATAGCGTTTCCTAACCCATCATTGGAAATGTAAGGACATGCTCACAACGAGGTAATTCTAGTTGATTTTTTTTTCATATCTATTTCGTCGGAGGGAACGGTGGTTTCTTTCAGCGTTCCAAATGTGGCCCAGAGCTTTCGTCATCTCTGGATCCACAATGGTTCAGAGTGGGCACAAACAGAGAGAACGCAGAACAGAAACGAGTTCAGAGTGGCCGGCGCAGTGACTGAATCCATTCTAGGTCCAGTACTGTTCTCCGAAAAGCAGGTTACCCCGAATCCCAGCCGGCTGAATTTGCAATGCTATGAGCTAGTAGTATTATTTTTGCTGTCCTTTCAGTTATTTTCGTCTTTGCAAATGGGGCTTTGTTCCATTTTCTTCTGTTGCCTTATTTCAGTTTCAGTGCATCCGAAAGCTAATTCTGTAGCATTATCGTAAGGTGAACCACACCACGCGCATAACAGCTCATCCGAACAAAGACTGAAACATTTAATTATTATTAAGCAAAGTTGTGACTAAACCAGTCATGAAATCACAAACAAGTTGTATGCTGGATTTATGCATCAGTGGGCACGAACGGAGTGATCTGCTAATGCCCGTATGAATTTCTTCTGGTAGTACCGTTTGTCAAATGTTCACACTTCTTGCAGCCTCAGTATTTCTTCAGCAGCTTTCTGCATACAGAAGACCATATCATTCATATGTAGTCATGCACACACCAAATAAATCATGAACAATGCAAGAGGTCAAGAGCAAAGAAATTATTCTCTGTATACCTCCAGGCATGTCAGTGCATACTGAACATCACTATCAGAAATTTGATAGTGGATGACAAGCCTGATGCTGCAAAATCAAGGGATAGCAAAATGGATTGTTAAAAGAGTACAGTTGATATAGGAAGTATAATCCAAATCTCCAGTGAGAGTCCAACATAGGAATCACTATGCCCGTACTTGAAATTGAACGGACAGTGAAGAACTGAATAAAAATAAGTTCGCGACTAAGGATATTAACTTTGTTAGACAAAAGAATCAACTGGAAACTGATAATGATCTGTGTAACAAACAGAACTGGACATCTGCACTTTCTAATGAAAAATGCAACAGAAAATTGAACCTCACCTCTTTGAGCTTGCTGGCATGACAAGCACATTTCGCTGCTCAAGGACTTGACACAGTTTGTCAGGTGAAATGCGTGAGTCCACAATATCAAAGAATACCTTAGAAACGCACAGCACATTTTCCATGTGAGATGTTTAAAGGTAATACGGAGTATAATGGAAAATAGGAATACTCAATGGGTAATCTAGCAGACAAACCATGTTGGTCTCCACTAAAGTTGAATCAACTCTAAAATGTTTAATTTTCTTCAGACCATCTAAGCAAATGAAGAAGACACAAGTCAGGACTTAACTGATCAAGAATGAACTTGTGATTCAGATGAATTCAGGAATAGGTGAATTTTGATTCAAGAGGAAAACATATGAAACCTGCTAAAACTTTAGCCCTTCTATGGTCATCAGCAAGTTTTCCTACAGTATCGAGAACAGCAACATAGGCAGCAGCACAAAGAATTCCCACTTGCCTCATTCCACCACCTAGTGTCTTCCTAAGAATTTTAGCCTGAAAGCGTTGTTCAGATTTCCATCGTTACATCCCATCTGCAGTTTAAGGTAACAAGCAGAACTGAACAGACCTTATCTATGAAGGCTGTCGAGCCAACAATAACTGATCCAACGGGAGCGCCTAACCCTTTAGATATGCACACCTGCAGTGCAAATTTCAGAGAGAGAATTGCTGTTATGGTGTGACCCATCCAATCTGTGAGTTGAAAATGAGAATGGTAACAAGCAAATTGAATGTACCGAAACTGAATCGGCAGCTTTCACAAGTCGATGAACAGGAACTCCAAGGGCCTGGCACAATAGAACGCAATGAATTGAGAAGCTGGTACAGAGTGGCGCATGCATGTGTCAAATATTTGATAGTGCAAAAAATGCATGGATACCACGTCCTAACATGAGATGTGTTCTTTTAAATTATAAAGATGGAAATCCACTGATACCGGAACACTAAGCACAGAATAGAATTTAAGGCAGATTCATTCTATTAGCAGTTGCTGTCAGACTGTAAAGGCACTGAAATTCAGAGTTTAGAAGGAGATGTATACGCAAAACTCCCACTGAGTTAGGCCCAGTTCCTCATTAGATAGTACTAGTATCACAACATAGTCATTGATCTCAATTCTCATACTACTTACCACGGAAGCATTAAAAATGCGAGCTCCATCTATATGAAGCTTCAAACCATGACTCTTGGCAACTTCACCAACCTCGTCAGTATATTCTGCAGACAAACACTTTCCACCACAGCTACAACAAGAAGAAGAAACCAATCAGGTAAAGGAATTTGTGCTAATATCCTTGTCATCACAAAGACCAGCAACTTGATTTTCATATAGCAGAAACAGGTGTTCAAGCAACTCACTTTGCATGGGTATTCTCCAGGCAGATCAACCTTGTGGTCGGATAATACAGCGCCCCGTCCGGATGCCTGATGGCAGCGACAATCTTGTCGATGTCCATGGTTCCATCGGGATTGTTCCTAACGGTCTTGGGGTGGACGCCGCCGATGGTGGAAATGCCGCCGTTCTCGTAGATGTGGATGTGGGAATTGTCGCCGAGGATGACCTCGCTGCCCCTGGTGTCGCAGTGCACGAGGACGGAGATGAGGTTAGCCATGGTGCCGGACGGCACGAACAGCGCGGCCTCCTTGCCCATGATCCTCGCCATCTCCGTCTCGAAGCGGTGGGCCGTCGGGTCGGCGCCCAGGACGTCGTCGTCCACGTCCGCGGCGGCCATGGCGGCACGCATCGCCTCGGAGGGCTTCGTGACCGTGTCAGACCGGAGGTCCACCACCTTGGTCACCATTTCAATCAGCTCCTAGCCTCCAGCTGCGCTGCAGTGGTCAGTACAAGTAACACGAATTCAGAACGGCAGACCATGAATTTCTTATCAATTTAAGGTGCTGTTGACATGCATGGACACTGATGTTTTGCTCGTGGCCGTGGTACAGCAAGGCACGCTTCAAACTGATAGGAGTACTACTTTTGTTTCGTCCTAAACAATGTTCTATCTCATTAAAAACTTGTTCCTTATTTTTTGCTATCAAAGTATCAAAGTCAAGGACTCAAGGTTCAACACAACAACACCTGGGCATGTTCTTTTGTACTTAAATAGCTAAATAATTTCATAATAACTATTTGAGTGTATAAAGGATTAAATTAACTATTATAAAGTTAAAAAAATTGATTTAAAATAGTTTCTAAGAATTAAAATTTTTATGAAAGTCGTACGCTCGAAAAAGCGTGGTTCATTTCTCTAAAAATGACAAGAAAACACACCCGCTTGACTGTAGCAAAAAGGGGCCTGTCAACCGGCACAAGAGAGATTTCACTGCTGCTACGGCAGAAGGTAACTGTAATGAGCATTAGCCCATGGCCTCAACCATTCATTCGTAGATCAACCGATAAGATGCATTGCCACGGTACATCAGCTACAATAAAAAAAATCTCATGAACGGTAAAAAGAAGCACTGTTCTTACACTACTCGGATACTGTCCACCGTAGTAAATCAATGAAGAGGAACAAAAAGGGCCACCAAGTCACCCGTTCGGGAGCAGAGCACAGCCCTCGCACGTAAAGGGATGAAAAGAAGGGTCCATTGCTGCAGACCCTACCAAACCACAGACACAACAGACGCGAGCCGACGTCCTCGTCCACAATCACACACGGACCACCACATATGCCTCCAGAGTGCAGAGGGAGAGAAGGATGCATCACGCATGATACTACACAGTACAGCTCTATCCCTATCCATCCCACGGCCACAAAAGTTGGCGTCACGCGCTTCGTCAGAACGCAATCACAGCGCCCGCTCCAAGAACAGCGGAGGGAGCGAGCGGGGTGCAAACGGAGCAATCTCGCAGGGCAAGGGGAACGAATCGACTCATCGTCATCAACCGTCATTTGGACGAGTCGACCCGGCGGATGCAGAGACAAGTTACTTCAGACCACGAGATGAACGGGAGAAGACGGCGGCACGGCATGGGGCGCGGCGCGCTGGAGTAAAAACCACCCAAGAACCAACCAACCAACGAGGTTCCGAGCCGAGAACGGCAGAAGAAAGGGGGAGGGAGGATTCGCGGGATTACGCACCAGGACCAGATGGAGGCGGACGGGGGCGGGAGGCGCGCTGGTCGAGACGCGACGCGGTCCGAAGCAGCGCGGCCTGTGGCGTCTGCGGCCCATGAGACGTGCGCTTTATAGGGAGGAGACGCGCCGCGCGGAGCTACCCGAGGAGAGAGGGGGGGGGGGGTGGCCGTGTGAGGAACCGTGAACCGGAGGAGGTCGCACTGTCACGCACGGTACAAATCACCGGACGCGCGCGTGCGGGCGATCGATCGAGCGCCAACCTCGCGCGCGGGGCCGCCACGGCGCGCCGAGACCGCTCCCACCACCCCCGTTTCGTCACGTGCGTTCCTTCCGCCTCCACGTCGGAACTCAGCCGAGCTGTCGGTTTCAGCTGCTCAATCATGCAATCGAGCTGCGCACGCGATTGGAGTGAGAAGCCCCCGATCGCCATCGGACTGGATCTCTCCATCTCTCCTCGTACACTGAAATCTCATGTTTAAAAGTGACGAAAGATAAAAAATTATCTAATTTTATAACAATTATTTAATGATATAAACGATAAATTTAACTGCTATAAATTTAAAATCTATTCTATATAGAATTTTTTTTAAAAAATATTTTATTGAAAAAAGGGGAAAAAAACCTCAATGGTCCAACACATACAAACAAGCCCTAGGTGAGACCCACCGGGACTAGAATCCAACGCGGAATCATCTACGTAAGATAAGCTATAGTTCCCATCAAAGACACCGAATGGCCGCGGAATATTCACCACAAAGCACCCGCTCCGCTATAACGCTCCTGTCCAATTTTGCCTGTGATCGATGCTAGTTCGGGCGCGCTTGATTTGGTACACGTTTAAGACTGCTAGCTGGTAATATCCAACGAGCCTTTTTCGGCCAACGTAATTTCCTCCTGATTTCCAGTGAGCTGTGGCTTGGTTAGAGATTGATTACGATGTGTTCGGCGTTAACTGGCTCGTTTCACGGCTGGCGGATAGAGCCGGACCTATGTGCGGGCATGCGTGCACTTTTGACTCAGAGAGCGAGATAAGCCAGCCCGGATCTGCTTGCTGGCTCTTTCCCAATCGTACGAAACAAACAGACGTGCGAGCTAGCCCGTGAGGCCGTGACAGAGCCACCGGATGAGTGTCGTGGACTTGAGGTAGGTTCAGTGCGGGCGTCCAGTACCACGTGCACAGGGCTCACAGCTAGTAGCTCAACGCTACATGAGTCATGACGACTTCGGATATATTATGCATGGTCAGATGGTCCATCAGTCTATTACTATGGATCGATCAGCTGTTCAGCACATCCGTTAAACCGAAATTCCAACACGGTATGCTAGGCGCTCGCAGTAGAGATTAGATTGGTCAGCTGGTTAGGTGAGCGAGGTTGATATACGAGCATCCTGAAAACGTGGATTTACCACTACCATAAACTAGCTGTGGTCTGTAACTATCGATCAATATAATGCTAGTGGCTGCTGGGAAGTAGCTTAGTTCCAGTTGGATACGAGCAGCCATAAAATGGATGGCGTGGAAACATGCGACATGGACATGGAATTCCTGTGCATTACGGATGCACCATCCGTTCCGTGACAAAATCGCTGAAGCAAAGCATAATATGTCTGATCTTTAGTCAGGATAGGTGATGTGCGTCAGCGCGTTCTCTGAGCGTCAATCCAGCATCCAACCAGCCATCTTCCTCGGGAGGCATATATAGATCGAATGGATTCCTCCACTTGATAGGTGCGCCGCTACCTTTCAATTGATGTCCATTAAAGATTAGCACAGACCACATAGCATTTTTATACTACCTTTATTAAAAAAGACTATTTTTTTATCACATCTCACATATATTAATATAAATTTAAAATACGAAAAAAACTTTTACTTTCTTAACTCTACTGTATTTATCTTCTATTTTTAAAAAAACTTCAGTATATTTATCTCATACTTTCTTAAATTTTAATAAATTTTTCTCCTATTTTTTTCTCTAATGTAATGATTATTAAAAATAAACTATGGGAGTACTTACTTACTTTGTCAGATGTGTACAACCATCGTCTGTATGATCGCTTGGCCTGATGGACAAGGCGCTCGCCTCCGGAGCTGGAGATTGTGGGTTCTAGTCTCATCGTTGATCGCCTTTTGCACCTGTACTATTTTTCTCACATGTTTGTTTGATGTTTGCAATGCAAATAAAACCGAACTGGAATAAAACCGTGATCGCTTTTTTGCTCCTGTTCTATTTTTCTCACATGTTTGTTTGTTGTTTGCAATCCAAATAAAACCGAACTGGAATTGGAAAGTAGAAAAAATCATGTATTTTTCTCACATGTTTGCTTGGTGTTTGCAATGCAAATAAAACCGAATTGGAATTTGAAAGTACAAAAAATCTGGATCGCGGTGAACTTCGTGTACAGCACGCCCGTGTTCTTTCAATCCGCCGTCACCAGCGGCATGGCATCGTTCGCAGCGTGCTTCACATGCTTCGCCGTGCTGTGCTACTTTGCTCTAAAGCAAGCCAATAGGGTTTACCTGTGGAGTTCCTGCGACGTTGCCGGCGGCAGCAACACGGCCAGGCCGCGATGGCGAGCCGGCGATGATGCCATTACAGGAAGAACCGTGATTGCCGACGTGCCGCACGCTTGGGAGTTACTCTGTTGTGAGATCATCCTCGTCACCTACTTCGTCGACGCCTGTTTACTCTGCATCAGGCTGGACTCGCGGCCTGTGGCGCTCGTGTTCCTGGCCCTCTGCAACCTCGCGATCCCTGAAAGTGGCCAGGGAGGTCGACGCCAACGGCTCCGCGGGAGTGATCAGGTGGCGAGCCCATGCGGCGGCGGTGTGCGCGACGGGCATCGCCAAGGTCTTTGCCGTGTGCCTCGTGCTCGACCTCCACCTGGGCGCGTTGCGCTTCGCGTTTCTCTGCAGCGTGATTGCCTTCCTGTTGAACAAGGCGGTCAGCAGCTTCCCGGACGTGGACGACAATGCAGAGTATGCTGACGTCGCCGGAGACGTTGAACTGCTGCCTGACTACGTTAACGATGAGGATTTGAGCACCCGCACTGCCTTTAACCATGAAGAGGAAGAAGATTCGAGCTCCGCTGCTGCCAGTAACCGTGAAGACGAACAAGATTCAAGCACCCCTGACGCTTTAGACCGTGAAGAGGGAGAAGAAGATTCGTGCTTCGCTGCTGCCTGTGAAAATGAAGATGAAGAAGAGTCGAGCACCCCTGCTTCCTTTGACCGCGAAGAGGAAGATCGACTACTAAGGTGCATTTTGACGGATCAGATTCAAAGGAGCTCGTCGAGGAGCAGCGTCAACACGAACCGGACTACGGCGGCGGCGGCAGCGGCAGCGGCATGGACGACTGGAACCTCTACGGTGATGCGGATCAACGTTAACAGTAGCGCCAATGAGAAATTCAAGCGTTGGCCACGAAAGTACTTGCGCAGGGTTGTGCAATTCACAGTTCTGCACATGATCATCGTGACATTTTTCTAAACTTGTTGCACGTTCATATGCTATTGTTGAGAACCAAAAAACCCTCCACACTCCAGTGTCACGTCTCTCTGTCGATGCCCCTTTGGATTCTTGTGGATATGCTCTAAAAACAGAGGAGCGGAACTGCGGAAGTAGTCAAGGACTCAAGGCCCAGGGGTAGTGAAAAGGCGGGGGAATCTGTGTTACTCTCCCGTTATAAAAAGCAGAAAAAACTCGCACGTTGTTCGTAGGATACCTTTTCTGCTTACTGTTTTGCCTCAGTGGTCACACAACCCATGCATTCCTATAGAGCAGAACTTGTACAGCCGGTAGTGAAAGCATTGTGCTACTGGTGAAACAATCAAACCATTTGAGACTCTTTAAGGTCCCGCAAAAAATTGTTGGAGATTTCATAAAGGGAAAATTATAAAAACTATCTATAATGTTATCCGAGTTTAAGATTGATAGCCATAAAATGATTGGTTATAAATATCTATTCTAATTTAACTTGGTTTGATATTTCTTGTTAGCTCATGTGTTCTTGTGACTTGTACTATGTGACGTAGCAAATTTCTTGGTAGTTTTGGTTTTAAAGTCTATCATACAGGTAAGTTTGACTTGATAAGAGCACGAGACAGTTAATTAAGGCTCGTTCCATTCAACTAGTTTTTTTAAAAAAAATTTGGTTTGAAAAAACATATTAATCCATTTTTTATATTTTTAAGTGATATTTAATTAACTATATACTAATGATTCGCTTTGTTTTATGTGCATAGAGGAGAAGTTCCAACCCTACCCAAACTAACACAACCGAAGTTGTTCCTCTACTTTTATAACTTTAAACATTGGTAATATAGTATCACATCAAGTTCATCTTCCCTATATTAAATCTATCGAAGAAATTAGTTACCGCTAAATCTAATAAGACATACATAACTATCAATCTCCATCAGACATCAATGACGACACAACTACTCTTGGTATATTTGTATTCTTACGAGCGTGTGTGGGGTTTGTGAACAAAGAACATAAGAGAAATGGCAATAGGTTGAATTAGGAGGAAACTATTTATAACAAAATTTTTTATATATGAAAAATTAAAACTCAAGATGTTTTTTGTAATTTTTCCTTTCAGAAATGTCCCGGTTTACTTTCTTTGCAGTTACTCCTCGGCTTGCTCCCTTCGCAGAAAAGCGATTGGAGTGCTCCCAACAGCCTCGTCAAAATAATGAAAATCTCACACCAAGGAGATGACGAGTTAAAGATAAAAGCAGTCTTTGCTTGGCCCCCCGTGCACTTGCATCCCGAGGACGGGATCAGAGCAGAGCAGTACACTAGCAATTGCAGAGTGCCTGTCGTCGTTTCAAATTGTGCTCCATTTAAGTCGAAAGCCTTTCGCAGGCGGAAGCAGCCAGAGCGTGTGCCAGCGTGTGTGGGAGAGAGACGGGTTCCACACTTCCACTTCCATCCATGGCGCTCCTCCGCTCTCTAGCTTGCTTCCTCTTCCTCGTCTGCTCATCCTTGGCGCCCGCAAATGGGATGTACGGGAGAGTCGGCGTGGAGGATGAGGAGGAGGAGAGAAGGACGGTCACCGACGGCGCTCGCGGCGCCGCGAGCGCGTGGCCCGGGTACCTCTACACCAGGGCGGCCGGGAGATGCACACCCCAGTAAGCATGCCCTTCCTTGCCATCCCCATTGTCGCCGCCATCAGTTTCTTGGCTTCCCTTTGCATAAGCAAATGGAAGGTTCGTCTCTTTTTTTCTGATTCTTATGGCAACTGGTCTCCCTGTGATTCTTTAGTTAGACTTAGACACCGAATCTTAGGTAGTCCCGTGTGAAGAATCCATTTTTATGTTAGTGATTTCTGCTTACTTTTGCCGTTTGCCAATGCACGCGGCATGGCAACCGGGTAGCTTTGCAAATTGACACCGATGGCAGCTACACGTCCAATATTCAGGAAATGAGCAATGGGCAGGTGAGTTCAGAAAATACAGAAATAATTTTTGGACTTGCTGTATGTGCAAAGCGGCCTCTTTTTGTGGGGTGGGTAAATCTGAAAGTGCCGTTGCAGATTTTCAGCCTAGAGTCCTGCACGATGTCAGGTGTCTACAAGGTTGCAGGATGGTATTTTTCGGAGCCCACTAACATTTGAAATCCCTTTTCGTGTATGCCAAGCGTAATCTTCTACTTTGGGAGGTTTATCAATGCCATCTTGTCATTCATTCCTGCTAGGGTACATTTCGAGTAGCTGCTTTTCGTATTCGCTTGTAATCTACACAATGTAGATATGGAGCAGGGGAAACATATGTGCAACTTCAAGAAGCGTAAATTGCTGTATTTTCGGCAGTAGTATAGCAGTATCTGTGTATTTCAAGTTCGCTTGTGCCGTATTTGCCCACAATAAATACAGCACAACCATCATAACTCTGGGTTGCGAGGCGTGAACTCGTGTCCCGCGGGCACGGGGCAGGGCTAGCCACATGAGTTTCGTTAAATACACGCATCTAAGGCCATTTCGTCCTTCTCAAGCACTGGTTGTTGTATTTGTGGTCTTGTGGGGTGTTCTGTTATGAAGAACGTTGTTATGGCCTTGTGGGGGTTGTTATCATAATAACCCAGCAAGATCCAGTCGAGCTTATTAATTCAGATCAGGTCAGTTACCCTCTTCTAAAGGGGAAATAAATGTCACAAAAAAAAGCTATGCTCAGCATGCAGAAACCCATCTCCAGAACCTTGTTGAAGTTAATCACAGTAATGCTAATGCAAACCAGCTGCTGCTCATGTGCAATGATGGTAATCTTTACCGGTTTAATGAAATGTAGTTTCAATATCCAATATGGCGATTTCTTGGATTTCAACTGGTGTTCTGTTCCTGTGAATGCTGTACAGGTTCTGGAGCAGCGGAGTTGAACAATGGCCCAACATCATCCCTCAGGAAGCAGCGGTGTCGAAGGTGTTCGGCTCCAGGTCCCACGACAGGTACGGTCCACGGCTCACCGTGTTGGAGGCTACCATGAGGACCGACGACAATGGCAGCAACAGCGCCTTTGCCAAGCTTGTCAAGCAAGGCAGCGCGGCTCTGCTCAACGCCTACGCAAGGAAGGGCTTTCCTCTGGACTCGTGGGAGGTGAAGGCGCTGCTGCTGGAGGCGCTCGTCTCCGAGGAGGTTGCCGCCGTGCAGGCCGACCGGTTCGAGCAGGCCAACGAATCCTGCATCTGAAAGATGACGGTGAAAGACGTCCACCAAATGCTGCTTCAAACCTGTACCGGCACTTAGGCAGGGTAATGTGTTTGTAGTAGGTCACCACTTCTGTGACTTCTAGCGATCCTGAAGAAATGTTTGCACCGGTGTTGGGTGCAATGTGTGTAGAATGTAACTGTGTCACTGCGTGCGACCGTTCCATTGGTGTTCTGCCGTGTAGGCATCGCGTTGTGTTCCTTGTTAGAGTGATGTCCAGCCAGGCCATCGAGGCCCGTCCGGGCCTTTCTCAATCCTGTCGGTGTAAGGCAAGTCTGAATATTTCACTGACGTGTTTTTGGTACGATCTATACTCTGACTGCCTGAGCAAAACGGATCTTTGCTTAAGATGGACGGCGAAGGGAAGCGACTAACCCTGTTGAAATAGGGAAGCGAATAACCGTGTTGAGAAGTGTTACATAAAATATTTAAATTTAAATAAACGTAACACCCACACCACATACACTTTGAGGTTTTTTTTCTTTATCTTTTGTATTTTAGATGTTTGTTTTTTTTCTTTATCATATTTTGGATGGTTGTATCTAGGCTTTATAAAAACTTATAGACAAGCTTCTCTGTCAAATAGAGAAATTTGATCGAAGTTTTTAGACCGAGTTCTTTGTCTGATAAAGAGATCTATCCGGAATATCCAAAAGTCTAGGCCGGACACTTCAAACATTTTTCTTTATTGAGACTAAGTACGGTCCAGACACTCCAAATCACTGGCTGAAGTATTCGAACTAATGTCTCTGTCTAGGCCAAAAAATCTGTCTGAAGTCTCCAGACTATTTGGTTAGATTCTCCAGATTGGAGTCTCTGTCCAAAGCGAAAGGCCTATCCTAAGTTTCTATACATTTCGTCCAGATACTTTGAAGTTTAAATTTTCTGAGAAACACCTAGGTACGAGAGAGGTGGGTATTTAATCCCAACAATCCCCATTTTAAGGGGTTGGCTATTCATTTATTGCTATCTCTCTCTCAAAAGCCTTCTAGAGATTTTTCACTTCACTAGATCAATTCACAATTTAAGAGCGCTTCTTGGTTGATTTAGGAGAAGTCAAACCTTGTGATTTATAAGCACTTGTAGATCAACACCGGTGAATACTTAAGTTTGTTACTCTTGGATAATTATCTTCTAGATGACTAGGCGTTATCCGTGAGGATTTATGTGAATCATCCGAAAAGGTTATGAATGTTTTCTTGTAGAGTTATTCATTAGAGATTGATTTTGTACAATAAGCTCTATAGTAAGTGAGAGCACGTGTCCTAGTAGAGATCTTGTTAGTCGTCTTAAACTAAGTTCTATGCTTTAGTGAGAGCTTAAATGTCAAACTGATTTCTTGAGTTGAATTTGGTGAGGCAGGGGATTGAAAAAGATCTGGCTCTTTGGAGCATCTCAAAGACATAGGATCGGTTGATCGGAATTTCAATAAAAAAATGTCTGGTCTTCTAGCTTACCTTTGCCCTTTATATTTGTTGTAATTTTGTTACTTGTCTTCTTCCCAATCCATTGGGTTCATCTCCTTTAATTATCTCTTAGACATTTTGAAGGAGTTCTAAAATCTCCAAACGATACTACTAGAGACTCTGCAATGCTTATCTATCTGATAGAAAGACTGGTCTAGATACTCCAGACTTTAGAATTGGAGACTTCGGAGGAAAGAATAATTTCCATTGTCAGTGTATTTTAGATTTAAAAGGTTGTACATTCACCCCTACTCTCTACGACTCAAGTTCCTTTCAGGAAGATGAGGAATTTGATTATTTAAGGGCTAGAAAGAAGTAACTTTGACCATGTGGTGCATCTCAAGTCTATACATAAGTTATAGAGAGTACTATGTGATTATTACGAAGGGTTAAACATGATAAAAGAGGTATGGCAGGACATGTATAAAAATGAATACGTACATTTTGAGATGAAACTTTGACGAATCTCTTGATTTCTTTTGCTCGCTTTAATAATATTCTTAGCAACTTACAATCTATTAATGTTATATATTTTGAGACAAAATTTTCACCAATTGTTAGGAGCTTTAGATATATCTATATGACGATGAATGTGACATATATTAGAGAAGTTACTATCATAAGTACGCTTATTAGATATACTTTATTCCAAACTTAAAAACTTATGATCTAGATGTTTTTGCTAGAAAAAATATTACTAATAAATCAATAGCTTTAGCTTCACAAATTAGCAACTCTATTGGTGATAATACTTTGTCTAGCTATACTTTGACTTCTTTGTCTTCACTATCTGATAAACAACTAAACAAATTTCTAAAAATGATTTGTTATTTCTCTTTGCACATTTTATAAGAGCTTTGCAGAATGTTCGATCTAAAAAGAGAGCAAATGGTGAAGAATCTTGAAGATATTTTGAATGCAGCTTACTTAATTAGCTTGTCTGAAATGTTTAAAAATTTTAGTAAGATTTTTAGGAATGAAGATAAGGAGAAAGACAAAGTAAAGTAAGAAGCGAACACTCAAGAACAACAAAAAGAAGGACTATTTAAACAAGAAGGTGATGTATCGTGTTCTTTTTGCTCTTGAACAGTTAAATTTAGGGGATGTGGATACTGAGAGTAATGATGATGCTGCTAAGGTAAGAAAAACTTGATCGATCTAGATATAATGGTAAATAGCAGAAACGTCATCAATATTGACATAGAGAGTTAGAGAGAGATTTTGAAGAATTTTTATAAGCATTTTGATAATAAAGATAAAGTTTACGAAAAATCAGTACGGTAATTAATCTATCTTTCTTGTTATCTTTGCACATACCTACCGATCGATTTTAGATTAATTTATTTTCTCTATAATTTGGATTAGCTTCTATTATCTAAAGTTTAGCTAGCTAGTATTCTAAAAAGTTTGATTGGTTAATTATTTTCAAATCTCGCATTATTAATTAATTAAGATTTAGTTAATTTCAGTCAACCTTCTATTTTGTAATTTTGTTAGTCCGATTGAGGTGATTTTAATTGGTTTTATTTGTAAACTTTATCTAGTTTATTTTATCAAATTTACATGTCAAACAGAGTCTGATTGAGGTGATTTTAATTGATTTTGTTTGTAAATTTTATCTAGTTTATTTTATCAAATTTACATGTCAATCGGTTACGAATCTATAGTTATAATCTATTTAGTGATGATTTAATGTTCTGTTCAGATTTTAAAAACGTGGTTTTTTGGATTTTTATGATTAGAAAGAAGTGTTAAATTTTATTTTTGACATTCAACCTTCTTTGATTGCCTATCGTAGTGTGTGTCGATTGTACAAAGTAATATGTGAAATATTGTTTTAGATTCGTGAATAATTTTATTTATAGATTTATGATTTGTTATTTTTATTTCTAGAATCAATAGGTGTTTACCATGGATTTAACTCCTTCCGCGATGGCGTTTTTTTAATATCTCTGGGAGGCAGTTACCATGTGGATGTATAAAATTTTTAAATAAAATATGTTTTAAAAATATTTTAATAAAAAATATATAAATAAAATTTTGTGTTCCATTGGGCTTACGTGCACTGCAATAGGATGGAAACTAGCTAGCTAGCATCACGGCCCGTGTAAGTGTAACATCTCTCTCTCTGCTATTCCACCATGAACAAGACGGCACCATGTGTTGTTATAATTGCCCGATGGTCCTCTGAAAGTGATAGATTGGGGCGGCGTAGAGTACATGATATCTGAGCATCTGACTTGTCAATGGCTGCTATAGATTCTATCACCTTCATATTCCGTTGTTAGCATGCAAGCAACGCAGTTTCAACATATTCATAATACTTAGGATGTGTTCTGGTGAAGGATAAGTAAAGAGTGAAGTGTGTGGTGGAGTACAAGAACAAAAAGTGATCATGGCCTCTTTGAAACCCTGCGTGACATAGCATATCAGAGTATGATATATCACATAGGATATAGAAGGAGCTACGATATCAAAATGATATAGTTTGATAAGTTATCTATATTTCAAAAGTTTGAATATCTGGATAATACATTCAGACGGTATGTATATTTTACTCATAAGTAAAAACTTGTCTCATTTTCATTTTCTGTGAGTATTTTTTAAACTACTAAATCGTTTGTTTTTTTAAAAGTTATATCTAAAAATGATTTAAAAATTATATCAATATATTTTTCACATTTATAATGACTAATACTTAATTAATTATTTACTAATAATAAAATTTCTTAGTAAGATTTTTAGATTATCTCTTTATCGTCTTCCTTACTTATTTTTAAACAGTCTTAGCAGCCATCAGACGGCTCCAGCCTCCAGCTCACACGTCCATGGATACGTCCAGGAAGGACAAATGCTGAGTCACGACTCAGCGAGCCAGGCTGCAATGCAATGCAAGCGATGCTGACAAAATGCAGAGAATGTACCCAAGTATATCTCTACAACTTCGTACGCGAACGCGACTACGCGTTGCCAGTTGCCATGTCGTCTTCTGCCTAAGCCCGCATCATCTTTGACTTTAATCCATGTAGCCCCATCCTCCTTGCCTCTCAATCCCATACATTTCTGTCATGCACGGTAACAGATTGCTAGCAACAATTATAGAGGTTGCGGCCACATGAAGGGGAAAAAACATCTTTCAAACGGATGTGTAGTTCTCAAAAAAAAAAAAAAAACGGATGTGTTGTTTTCTTCTCGCTGACATGACATTGCCTTTAAGATTTTGCTCTCCTTTTTTCTGGTCTGTTTTCTTCAACCGTCGGTGAGCTGTGTAATAACACCATCAAGCAGTCAAGACATCTGTCCTAATGGTATGACTCTTAATAGTTCAAGGAAATTTCAGAAGGAGATGTTTTAACTTGCAAAAAGAAAGAGATATCGACATGTTGGGTATCATGTCTATAGCGATATAAACAGAAGAAAAGGCTACCGATAATGCGTTTACATTGAACCAACACACACACACAAGAAGAAAAACCAAGAAAAAAAAACTTGAGATATTGATTAAAAATTTCGCGAAACTGACCAACATATGTTAGCAATTTCGTTCTTTCCCACTTCAAATAGAATATTACGAGACCTTAAACTCAAAAAAAAAGTCTTTTACCCTCTGGAACTCTGGGATAGCCGACAATTGCTGCCTAGGACTGGGTGTGTTGGAGTATCAAATTGCAGTATGGTTTCTACTAGTCTGTGCTTTCGTGATAGACACACGCTATGAACATGAAGTCACTTTGTTCCTTTTTTCAGGCCGAAATACGGAGCAACTCGACGTGAAGTTCTCGGAACTGTACCTGACAAAATTCTTACCTGAATAAATTCTCCGAAATACGGAGCAACTCGACGTCAAGACAGCAGTCGGGACATCAAGGATCTGCTGTGATTCTACGGCATCATAAATTAGTAAGGTACTGTTCAGCGTCCTGCAACGATCCAAATTTAATTCAACAAAAAAAACACACCTTGATGCACAAGCAGAGGCTTTTCGACAGAAACATCGAGATATGGAAATCTCATTCGTCGGCAATATCTTGCACATAGAGCTCATCAACTATGAGCTCAAACTCCTCTAGTCCATATGTACATCCCCATCAGACATGACAGGCTAGATTATATTCGTTGAGCAAGAAGACACATTGACAAGTCGTTATAAGCTTACAGAAAAGTTGAAGTCAGTATCGTCCACGCGTTGCTTCGCTGCTCAATTGCCATTTGTTCATTCCTCTGTGCGGTCAATCAGTGCCGTGTTTGTTTGACAATGGAGTAGAATGAACCAATTAAAGATGCTATCAACATACTGGTATCAAGAAATTATTTTGTGCCAAGAATTCAAGAAACTCCTAAAAGATAGTTTTGTGCTCCATTTCGGAAATTGACTACGGAAGATGGCTAGCTGCTAGTCACATAGACCATGGTGTAGTGACTATTCTTTCAGAGGTGACGATTTGACATTTCATTAGTTGGCAGCTCTAGGAGATAACAGATCAGCAAAAGAAGAGTGGCAAAATCCTGATTTTACTTTTTTTTTCAAAAAAAAGGAGAAGCTGTTCTGGGGATCTGGCCCATCTCTCGCTCACTCCCTCCAAATCAATCACATGCATGTCAATTTAAATAGCAGCACATTAGGTAATGCTTGCATTTCAATCCAGTAGGAACACACTGAATAATGCATATACTCAGGTGTCGTTTTCAGTCAATTAATTAGAATCAATCTTTTTTTCCTTACAAAAGGGGAGGATATTTTAAGAAGAGATAAAGTTTAGTACCCTTAGTTTTGACTTCTGGATGCCTCGTCTTAAGTAACACTAAAACACAATTGATCAATACCAAGAGAAATGGACAAATTAACTAATTGGACTATACTTTGTATGATTCTAATGAAACAAGGAAGCAATAATTAATAAATCAAAAGACTAGCTAAAGGATTAGTAGTCTTATTCTGAAAAGGTGATGGTTGCTTGCATTGATGCCACATTATTTTGCTAGTAGGCTTAGTGGTGCAATCATTTCATCGTTTTGGCCTTAATCAATTCTGCACAAGCACAAACATGTGCTGTAATGACAAATGTGTCCCTTTTATATTGAGAAGCTGACTTCAGTAATCGCTGTGAAATTTTATAGTTCCACTTCTGAAGCTTCCCTGCATCATCTCATTAACCTGGCTGAGTCGATCTTCACTCTACAAAATGGCATATATTCCTCCAAGACCTTCACTTTAAAAAATGTGTACCGCTACTTTTGACTTCAGACAAGAGATAATATAAATAAACTCTCGTTGTTATTCATTTTCTGTATGCATTTGTTCTAAAAACAGTCTTTTCACACACGTCTGCATTTCATAATCAATACTAAGTGTAAACGTGTGAGTTCTTTATGTTGAGATGATTGTATAAGAAGGATATAACTGTGTTCGCGCCGGATCCCGGCGCGAGCACGCCGACGTCTGAGAGGTCTGCTTAGCTTCAGTGCAGGCTGGTCAGTTTCTCTCCGTAGTTCGAGGTACACGTGCCGGGGGCCATAGGTTCACGTCAGCTCCGGTGCGATGGTGTGGGTGTAGGCGTGCCAGTCAATTTGACCCTGTAATTGATAAGGAGGTGAGAAAAACGGGTCAGTCGGACGACGGGCCGATACGAGCGCTCGCTATCGGTTGGCTACCGATAGGATCGAGTCAATCATCAACCGCGTCCTGATGGCTCCTGCTATCGACTAGTCACTGATAGGAATCAAGACATTCTTCCATCGGCTGGGGAGCCGATGCAGGCGTAGGTGGATGTCGATGAAAGATATGACGCCTCCGGGTGTAGCGGACGTGAGGCCCTGATCCATCGGTCGCAGAGCCGATAGAGGCATAGGATGGAGATGGCAGCACGAGACCCGTCGCCTGCCGTGACGACGTCGCTGGCACCAAATCTCAAAGATCAAACCTAACCAAGACAGTACGAGAACGATGCCAATGACAACGGGATGGTAGACGTCGGGTCGGATGTGCTGAAGCAAGAACGAAGTAAACCCATCGGCTAGCTGAGCTGATAAGAGAACGCCTCTTTGAAGATATGCGCGTATTGGCTGAAAAGCCGACATGCTTGATGTGGTGCTTAAATGAAAGTCTTTGAAGACTGGCGCGTATCGGTCGAGGAGCCGATACGCTGGGCGTGACGCTCAACGTGATCGGCTAACACTCCGATGAAACACTATACAGAGACCTATAGTCCTAAAGCTCATTCGTCCGTCGGCTGCCTCATAGGTCAAACCTAACTGATGCAACACGAGGCCGATGATGGCAGAGAAAGCTTGATAGACCAATAGACCCTGTATGGACGTGATGCGATACATCCGATCGGTCTAAGAGGTCAAACCTAACCGATGCAGTCTTAGATAGAACGATACATATCGAGATACTGACAGGACTTACCCCTTCACCGGAGATCGGACCTAATTGATACAACCCTGTGTCGAGAGCCAGACCCCACCGGTAGAAACCTAGATGAACTAGGGTGGTGATGCGTCGAGGTTCTATTGATCAAAGGATTGATCATTTACATATTTCTAAAGGGTTTATATTTATACCCTGGATTTACAGAGTCCAACACGTTTACAACAACTATCGCACGTTACTTCCTAACAAAAATAAAGAAAAATATCTCTAAAGAAGTTAATTAATTTACTAAATCTTCCTATCTATATAAGACAGGATAGACTACTTTGCTGTAAATTACGGCTCCTGCTCAAACTCGATCTTATCTAGATATTCTTTTATTCTAGAACTGAGTCTTTTCTTGCTTTAATCCGATCGGCTTCTTCCTATAGCGATCGGACACCTCTTCAGCCGATCGGCCTTTTCTAGTTTATCATCGGACTGTTTAAATTTTGACGTTAACATTTGCCATTTTAGTCCGGATAGAAACTAGGACGAAAATAATCTGAAAAACGTGTGTAGAACATGCACGCAGGGACAAAACTTGTGAAAGAATATAACTGAGCTAACAGCAGCCACCTCCACTAGAAAATGGAATTTAGCCGGAACCTATGGCTACAGCTATTTTAGGCTATGAACTATGGTAAAGTGAGTCTGATCTAGCCATAGAAAATTTTGAACCAGAGTTGTATAGACCAATAATGAGATTCCACTGTGAAGGGTTGAAGACCATGTGCATATAATTAAGAAACAAGAAAAGCATGCACAAAACCTGCTAAATGGAATATACATTTGACTGAGATAATAAAAATTGTTGAGGGTTAATTAGCAATTCTACTTTAGCAATTGAGACAAGGTCTCGTTCCAAATGCAAGTTTCAACAAAACAATCTTTATTGTTGGATTTCTTAAATGCATTAACAATGAAAAACTGCTAGACAAATTATAGGATTGACTCACATTAAGATAATTTAGAGAGGTTGAATAATTATGAAAGTTTAAAAAACAAAATTTAACATTTCTTTCTAATCATAAAATCTAAAAAATTATGTTTTTAAATTTTGTCACTAAACATATTGTAATTCTAGATCCGTAACTTCAATCGACAACTTTGTTAAAATAAACTAGATAGAATTTTTGAACAAACCTAATTGAAATCACGTCAATCGGACTTCTGAATCTCGAGATATTAATGAATAACAGAAGTTTGAAGAAAATTATTTAAACCTTAATTAATTAATTAAATGAAATCCAAAATTAATTAACCAACCAACAACACTAAAAAAACACCATAACTATATTTTAGATTGAAGAAAACAATTCAAATCTTAAAGAAAAATAAATTAATATAAAATCAATCACTAGTCAGAATAAGAAAGAGATGAACTAATTATCATACTAATCTTTTATAAAATTTACTTTTATTACCAAAGATTATACTTACAGATGCGTCTCTAAATCATTCAAAAGATTTCAATCCTCAAAACCTTATGTTAGAACTCTAATCTATTGTCTAATTCGTTCTCTCCTTCAATCTCAAAAAAAATATTTTTTCTTTTATAGTAAATAGTAAAGCCACCAGCCTGCTACCAACATGGACCATGCCCGCACCGTGCAATCCGCCCACATCCACGCCGTCGACCCATCTCGCTTCCATGCATGCCATTTCGCCCTGCTGTTTCACCAGCCCATCTTGTTTTCACTCGCGCCGTTCCAGCCTACCGCTCCGCTATGGCCAACGCCTGCTCACGCCGAGTTGGGCTAGCTAACCGCGTGCCCCAGTCCAACTCCATGCGACGGCCTACTGTTATATTATTAAAAAATTAGGTGTATATTCTTAACTTACTTACATGCGCTATTAATTTTTTTTCAATTTTAATATAGACTAATTTTTCATCGCTTTTGATTTCACATTTCACATAAATTTCCAACAGAAAGGAAAGCTAAGGGTTAACAATTTCGAAACGGAATTTCTGAAATTTTGGGTTTATCAGTGGGTCTCCGTAGGATGTTCTACCGGCCATTTTTTTTAGTTTAGCAAAAATTTGCTCACATATAGCAATTGACTAAAATTTGTTTTTTTTGTCAGAAATCTCTGATTTTTTCCGAAATTTCGGTCACCGCTTGGTATAATTATGTTCCGAAATAGTAAACCCGGCTGAGCTATAACGTGAGGTAACTAGCATACCGGATAGCAATTTGGTTATGCCTGCACTTGCACCAAGTGATATATTTTGCCCACACCGTCTTCTCTTTCAAGATGGAACCCTGGATCAAAAGGGTAAACCCATCCCCTGCACTCTATTTGTTGACCAGGACAACTCCTTTGACTTGACAACAATTGGGAGGCTTTCACAAATCCTTTAGGAACGATGAGAATCCTTTATCTAGAAAGTAGTAGCTTTAAATATCAAGATAATTGATTAAGGACAAACTGTTGTGATGCTCATCAAACTGTCGGTGATAATGAGCAGTGTACATTACTCATCTGGAACAGTTCAAAAGATACAATCGACAATACAGTATATGAACTCTCACATAAACAAAGGCATGCACCTATCTGTATAGTTGAATACTGTTTCCACAGCTTAAACATAAACTACACAGGCTGGAACAGAAAAAAAAACGTCATCACATACATGTACGGGTGAAACAGCATGCTGCATGTTCTTCGTTTCCTTTTTTTTTTCAAGATGAAATAAAGGAGTTGCAGAATCATTGAGAGGACAGCCATATCTACTAGTGCCATTGCTTAACTGTAAACTATGCGAAAGAAATCTTCTTTCAGTTTAGCGGTCCCTTTTCACAGGTTTTTCAGGCTTTCTTTTTCTTACAAAAGTGGCCAGCGTTTCGTCTCAACCGCGCCATGCGTGCACTGGAAGTGAGGAACAGATCACGAAACAAAAACCCCTACACTGAGTTCAGTACATGATGCGATTTCATAACCGAACATGATTAACTGTACTCCCTCAAAAATAAAGAACATTAGCGTGCAAGTTGAATTTAATATAATTAATCAAATGAGAAAGTCAGAGCCCATTTCTGATGATCCACGTAGTACACAGGAGTTTGCACATTGTGAAAGGATCTCAGGTTTCGATCACTGATCTCTTCTGTTTCTATACATACAAGAAGGTAAAACAGAACTATCAAAGCTACTGGCTGCGTCGCATCGCATCGCATAATTCGCGTTCTTCCTGCTTGATGATTCGCTCATGGACTCTCTTGTCTGTTAGCTATGTCCCGCCGGTGCAAGATGGCAGAGAGAGGAAAAAACAAATCAATTAGCCAAAGAAACGGTAAAATCCTCTCTCTTTCTCTAGATCTGCGGCAAGTGTTGCACTTCGCCGGCCTCCATGAATACTTTGAGCCAGTAGTCCATGTCGTCGGCGGAGGACGGCGCGGCGAACGTCTCGCCGGGCTCCATGGAGACGTCGTAGCCGTCCAGCGGCATCGATAGCGTCTCCGACCAGAAGCTGTCGTCGATCTGGAACTCCTCCGATGCCGAGGTGAAGGAGCTCTCCTCCTTGGCGGACGCGGACGCTGAGCTGATCCCGGCGTTGCCGTGCTCCTCCGCCACCGACGATGCCATCGAGGACTCCATCACCGAAGACGAGGCAGACCGCTCGGGCGACGCCGGAGCCGCCGTGGCGGCCGGTTTCTTCTCGCTCTTCGACTTCTTGTGCTTCTTGCCGCCGCCCGCCGCGTCGTGACGACCCTTCTCCGGCGCCCCAAGGCGCTTCTTGAGGTGGGTGTGCCAAACGTTCTTGATCTCGTTGTCGGTCCTCCCGGGCAACCTGGCGGCAATCGCGGACCACCTGCTTAACACAGAATTCAGAGCTGATCAGCTTACAGTTTTTTGTTTCATCTTTGTCAAAAAAAAAAGGTTATTTCAGATTACTTCATTTTAGTGCTTTGCAATCATCGCGTGATTTGATTCCATCGTCGGGATCAGATGCGGTTGTCTAATGCAAAGCACATGTTTTTGAAGCGCTGAATTCAAGGGGCAGCGCTGCTCCTCCACCGGAAGCGCCAAACAAGATGGAATCTTTAGCACATCTCGCGCATAATCAGTGATGTAATTAGTTACCGCAAAGTGGCCGACGACTAGTAATATATTTCTCTCTATTTGCATCGAGAGGAGGGGCCCAAGAGGATAACCAATTAGTAATTAGTATATGCCGCCACAATGGTAAAAAAGAAAAAAATATCGCAAATAAACCTCCCTCATAGCATTTGAACAACACAAGCAAGCAACAATCATTGCTCCAAACTGGCAAAAATTTGGGGGAGATGAGAGTGCAATTAAGTAGGAGCAGTGTGTGTACCTGTTGCCAAGCAGCTCATGGAGCTGGATGATGGTGTCCTCTTCCTCCTTGGACAAGTTGCCGCGCTTGATGTCAGGCCGCAGGTAGTTGATCCACCGGAGCCGGCAGCTCTTGCCGCAACGCAGCAGCCCTGCGACATCGAATTCGTTAGCTTCACCGCCGCCAACGGATACGAACCGAACCGAACACAAGGCCGTCGGTGTCGAGTGATGAGCCGCGCTCACTCACCGGCTTGCTTGGGCAGCGCGCGCCAGTTGCCGTGGCCGTGGAGCTGGATGTGGGCGACGAGGACCTTGTCCTCCTCAGGCGTCCATGGCCCCTTTTTGAGCCCCATCTTCTCGCAGCACGGAGCCCTCCCCATTTCTCCTCCCTGCTCTGATCTGCTCTGCTCCTCTGCGTGGATGCTCTCTGTCCCGGCTGAGTGATCGATCTTGGGGTTGTGCGTGTGTTCGCCGTGCAAGTGCAGGGAAGGGAAGGGAAGCGCCGGCTCGTGCTGCACAGCAAGGTGGGAACGACGAGGGCGTCCGGGGGTATTTATCCTGTAGTGGAGAGCCTTGGCAAAAACGTGCTCCAATGGGTCAATTTTGGCTGCTTCGTGGAAAGGTGGCTGCTCTGCAAGGGGGCTAATAATTTTCTGTTTTTTCCTCGCATTTTTTCACTAGTGTGAGCTTCTTTCTTTGATGGGTGACTATGATCCATGATTAGGACTAATATGGTTTTAATTACAAGGGAGACTCACTCGCCGTAGCACATGTATATGCACACCAATCTGTATACACACAAGTGCACATCTAAACACACCAGACGATAAAGGGTGTGTTTACTTTATTATTATTTTCTTTCTTTATTATACAAAGAACTCACACACACATACCACCGTATACATATATAATTACGTAGCCGCGAACGCATGTTCTAGCACATTAAAAGATATAGAGGCATACGACAACTCCCTACTCGTGATGGCTGGCATGTGGCTGGAGAGAGGAGAGGAGAGAGTGATAGTATGAGAATATGTTTAATTTAGATTTTTATATTTTGGAATGGGGAGTGCATTATTAATTTGTAGTTTATCGTTAAGAGGTAGACTATTGAGGATTCTTTTGCAAGACATGATTATCAGAATAGTTTTAAGGGAATGGAACTAATTCATGTAAAAAAACCATATGTTTGAAAAGAGCTTTAAATTAGATTTTGATGTGTGTGTGAGCTGTGTGCATCTAACTGTACTGATGTATTCTCTCTTAGGTAAGTAAAAAAAACCACATCAATTATTATATGTGCCAACGCTAATTGTGAAATAAAAGTAATAAAAAATTAATCTATTAAAATTAAAATTAGTCTATATTAAAATTAATATTATATAATTAATTTATATTAAAATTATCTGTTGCGAGCGCGAGGTTGTGAGAATCTTACCTAATTTTTTTATTTTATATAGATCACTGCTGCTTTGAGCTGATGGTGTGAACAAACCGACACAGCGGAATGGTGCGAGCGGAGTGAGTTGGGCGGATGGCATGAGCAGGCTGAAAGTAGAAGCGACCTAGGCCACTGGCGTGAATGTGGCCTGGTTGTACGACAGGCATGGCCTAAGTCTGAATGGACTGGTATTGTTACTGTACACTAAAAGCAAAAGGATTTTCTTTCTGCGAGAGTTGAAGAGGTGAACGAATTAAATAATAGATTATACTTCTAATCTAGGGTTTTGGAAATTTTGTGAAGAAATCTTTTAGATGATTTAGACATGCATATAATTTTGGTAATAAAGATAAAATTTCTAAAAGATTAGTATAGTAATTAATCTCTCTCTTCTTGTTCACTTTTGTACCTACATAGCAATCGATTTTAGATTAATTTATTTTTCTCTTGATATAAAATATAGTTAGAATGTTTTTCTAGTGTTGTGAAAATTTTGGTTAATTAATTATTTTTGGATCTAGATTAATTAATTAATTAGGGTTTAATTAATTTGCGTCAAACTTTTGTCTTAGTAATTTATTTCGTTAATATCATAATATCTTGAGATTTAAAAGTTTGATTGACATGATTTTAGTTGGGTTTGTTTTTAAATTTTGTGTAGTTTATTTTGACAAACCTCTAGTTATAGATATACGACTATAATATATTTAGTGACGAAATAGAGTTTTGTTTTAGACTGTGAAATGTTTTTTAGTTTTATGATTACTAAAAGTGTAAAATTTTAATTTTTGACTTCCTCAATCATTCACTCCCTCTATTTTTTCTCTAATTATCTAAGTCGATGCTATAAGTAATATAAAAGTAAGGTTATTTATTTTATTATCTTTTCTAATTGATCTTAACCAACTATTAGAAAATATATCGATGGATATGTTTTTCACAAAACCTTGTATTTTTTATAGTGTTGATTTTCAGTATTGGAAGACTAAGATAGAGGTATACATTCAATATCAAGGCTTTGTGATATATGAGAAGATCTATAAGCCATATCCAAAAACAGTAAAGTTACAACATTGAAGATGCCACAAGTGGAAGTTAAAAGTAACGTGAGAAATTTGATTATTCAAGGGCCAGAAAGAAGCGACTTTAACCGTGTGGTGAATCTCAAGTCAATACATGAGGTATAAAGAGTACTTTGTTATTATCACAAAGAGTCAAACATGATAAACTAGATACGTCAGGAAATGTATAAAATAAAATACATGTGTTTTGAGATGAAACCTAACGAATCTCTTGATGATTTCAGATTATTAGCAAATTATGGTTTGTTAATGTTATATATACTGAGGCTAAAACTTATCACCAATTACTAGGAGTTTTAGATATGTTTATATGAAAGATGAATGTAATATCAATTAAAGTATCTAATATGATGAGTACACTTATATTAGACATATTTTATTATAAATTAAAAACTAATGAGCTAGATGTTTTTTGCTAAAAAAATGGCTAATAAATGTTTTTGCTAAAAAAAGGCTAATAAATCAATGGTTTTAGCTACATAAACTTTGACTCCTATGGATGATTTTAACAAATTATGTGATTAGTCTATACTGAATTTATTTCTCTAAGAGATATGCATGTTTATAATTTAAAAAAAATTAAGCTTGAAAAGGAGAAAAAAATAATAAAAATTGATAAATTTGCTTCTTGTGATAATTACAATTATCTTAAATTGAAGTTGAAAGATGTTGATGCTAAAATTGCTTAACTAAAAAATGATCTTTACTACTTATAAGTTTCTTTTATGCTCAACGTATGGTAAAAAAAAAGATAAATTTTGGCATTTCTCTTGTGTAAATTATGCCACTTTTTTAAAGCGTATTGATTATTTGCATGGAAAGATGGTAACTAAAAGTTTGAATTAAATTATGAATCAAAAGGCTAGTTCTCACAAGTTTAAAACTGATTTGGGTTATGATACTTATGATTATTATAAAACTTATGCTCCAATGTTGTTAAATATTTTGCCAGGAGTGGTATAATTGGGATAGCTAATGAAACTAAAAAAGACAATCTTTAGATCTTGTAGTATCAACATATTATCTTCTGGCACAACTAGTACAAATATAGCTTCTACTTCTAAAAGAAAATGTAAAGTTAAGTACACTTGCACTCACTGTGGTAGAGATAGATATAAAATATAATTTTGTTTTAGACTGCTAAGCAATAAATGGGAGAAAATACTAAGTCATAGTCTAATTTAATAAATGCACACCCTTTTGATTCTTCTAACATGAGTAATGATAGATCTAAACTTTTTTTTAAAAATACACGTGTTGTGTATATTGGTGTGTATCGTGCGTCTCGGTATAGGATTCCTAAATACTATATTACTAACTCTGGTATTGAGACCTCAATATTATTTTCTTCTATGTAGTCACTTCAAGCGAGGAAGGAGAATATTTGGCTAGTGGATTTTGGATGCTCACGCTGCATGTTCGATGATAAGAATTGGTTTTCCTATCTCACAGAAGCATCGCATGTTGAAAAGATAATTTTTGGAGATGCTTCTACTTTTATTATTGTGGCTAAAGATATAGTAACGGTAAGTGATAAATTTATGTTCAATGATGTGGCTCTTGTTGATAACTTAAAATATAATTTGCTTTTCATTTCACAAATAATTGATGAAGAAAAATATAAGATACTAAAGTGTGCTTGAAGAAAGATACATGGTATGGTATTAGATGTTTCATTAGATATTGTCTTTAATATTACATATTTTGGAAGAGTGTTTGAAGCTAATTTTGATGTGTCATCTTCTATTAAGTATATGTGTTTGGTTGCCAATGACTTTAATGACTTATTCTTTTGACATCGTAGACTTAATCATATTAGTTTTGATCATTTAACATATGTTAGTGGTTTGAATCTTATACATGGTCTATCTAACCTTAAGAGTGATAGCGATATAGTATGCTCTTCTAATATATATGATGAGATGTATGTAAGTTTATATCCACCTCTTACTATGGTGATGATAAATGCATTGAGACAACACGAGTTCAATCTTTCGAACGTAAGTGGTACATGCTGATAATAGTTGATGATTAATCTAAATACTCTTAGGTTTATTTTATGCCATCTAAAGATAAGGCTTTTAATTATTTTAGAAGTACTACTCTTAGATTATCTGTTGATCTCTCATGTGCTCTTAGAGCAATTAGAAGTGATAATGGATCTAAATTTAAAATTTTTTATTTTGATTACTTTTATGCTAAAAGAGATATTGATCATCAATTTTCTTCACCTAGAGTCCCACAACAAAATGGTGTAGTTGAAAGAAAAAAAGTAGAATTTTGGTTGAGATGGCTAGAACTATACTAGATAACTTTTCTACTTCTAGAAAATTTTAGGCTAAAACTATATCTACTGCATGCTCTGTTTTAAATCATGATCAAAGATTAGTAAAACTTCTTATGAGCTATGATTAGATCATAGGCATAGTGTTTCTCACTTTCGTGTTTTTGGATACAAAAGTTTTATGCTAAAATCTACTAATTTAGATAAAATTAAGGCCAGATCAGTTGATGACATATTTCTTAGTTATTCTACTTATTTACGTGCTTATCATGTTTTAGTTTTAAAAACTAACAAATTAATAAAAACATGTGAAGTTACTTTTAATGCCTAGTTACTAGTTCAAGTATTCATGTATAGGTGCATACATTTAGTGAGATAACAACTTTGTTAGTGAGATAACAACTTTGTTGATGAAGATAATGAGGATAATGAAGATGAAGCTTTGAATGCTCCCACACAATCAATTGAAATGATTCTAGCACCTTCCACAACTTTACAAATAACCGAGTATTCTCAAGGTTTAACATCTTCTGTGTAAGATCATATTAAAAAAGATAAAGTTATAAAACTACAGCTCCCTTGCACATTTAAAAAAAATATCTACCTCAACAAAGTAATCTTTATGAATGGGTAACATGCTCTAGATTTAATGATCTAAACTCATGCTCATTTAGCTTTTGTAGCATCTTTTGAACCCAAAGATATATCACATGCATTAACTGACAAATCTTAAATCAAAGGCATGTATGAAGAGTTCAAAAAATTTTAATGTAACAAGGTTTGAAAATTTGTACCACCACCTCCTAATCATTATAAAATTGGAACTAAATATATTTTTAAAAATAAATAAAGTGATGATGGTGAAGTTTTTACAAACAAAGCTAGGTTGATAGTTTAAGATTTTACATAGAAAGCCTAGATTTTAATGAAATATTTGCTCCTATTGTTAGATTTAAAGTCATTAGAATTTTATTAGCCTTGCATCTAAAGATTTTAGAATTTATCAAATAGATGTAAAAGATGCTTTTTTGTATGGTTTTATCAATGAGAAAGTTTATATTAAGTAACCAACTAGTTTTAAAAATACTAAATATCTAAATCATGCCTAAAGGCTTATATATTTGAAACAAGCCCCGAGAGCTTGGTATGATAGGTTGAAAAACTTTTTCCTTAAAAAGGGTTTTATTATGGGAAAATTAGACAAAACTCCTTTTTTCTTAACCAAGGCAACGATGAATTATTCGATCAAATTTATAAAGATGATATCATTTTTTTTGTTGTCATTCTCATGCTTTGCTGTCTCAGTTTTCGAAACTATGAACAAGGAATTTAATATGAGTATGATGGATGAATTAATATACTTTTTAGATTGCAAATTAAATAAACAAAAAAGGTATCGTTGTGCATTAAAGTAAGTAGATAAAGGACCTTCTACGTTGTTTTAGAATAGAGAATTGCAAACCCATTATGACACCGATAGAACCAACATCTACACTTGATGTTGATAAGGATGGTGAGCCGGTTGACTAAAAGAAGTATAAGAATATGATTGGTTCAGTTTGTATCTTGTAGCTTCATGATCGGATATATAATTTACTCAGTATGTTTATACGCACGATTTTAAACTTTTTCATATGTTTCACATATTCAAGCAGTCAAGCAGATTGTCAAGTATGTTTATGGCATTAAAGATTTTGATATATGGCTATTTACATCCGCATGTATTAGTTTACGAACTTTTCTAATGTTGATTTTAAAGGGTATAGACTTAATAGAAAAAAAATACTTCTGTTGCTTGTTTCTTCTTGACTAATTCACTTCACTTATTGCTTGGTCATCTATAAAACAATCCTCTATAACACAATCAATTACTAAATCTAAGTATATGTCTATTTCTAGTTGTTATTCCTAAATAATTTAGATAGTAGGTATATTTAAGGATTATGATGCTGCATTGAAAAATGTTCTATTTTTCTATGATAACACAAATATCATTTATATTGCTAAGAAACTAGTATAACACTTTAGGACAAACTATATTGATATTAGATTTCATTTTCTTATTGATCGTATTTAAAAAAGAAATATGATACTTTATCATGTGGATATTAAACATTAATTGATAGATATTTACATAAAAATCTTATGGTTATTCATCCTATGGGACTGTTTTAGAGAGGAGCATCAACATTTTTATCATATTTTTTATGTTTTTTTATTTAAAAGTAAAAAATTATATTAAAAAAATAACAAAAACTACATGTGATTCATATATATTATTTGCAGCCATGTTCATGTCATAAGTTAGTAGTGCTTATGATGTTAATCTTTATATGACTAGCTAAATAAAATAGCAATTTAAACTAAATCTTGTTATGATTGAACTTTCTTATCTAATTATATTTTAAATATGTTAATATGCTATAAAAAGATACAAGAAATATCAAAATTATGTGTTATAAAAATATGAGAAATATCAAGAAAATATGCAAATATGCATTGTTGTACTTCTTATTAACGAGATTGATTTAAATTAAAAGAAGTTATGTATGACCGAAATCCGATTCTTAAGTATATAATTGTCCACAGATATAGGCTTGAGTAGGTTGAAAAGTAAGACTGATTATACATATTACTTATAATTTATATTACGAAAAAATTAATCAAGTTCTCAATTCATTTTAATGCTTGTAGTTTTTAAAATAATTAAGAAAGAAATATCATATCTTATAATAAATTATTAATTAAAATTGATTTTTAGTTACGGTGAATTTATATTACATGTGTGTGGATGTGAGAGTAAAAATTACTTTTAGCATGCACGAGCTAATGATTTATATTACTCATAAAAAATTGGTACAAAATTAAAAAAATTTCTTTCTTCATGTATTCTTGATTAATTTATTGTTAAAAAGTAGGAAAGAGTTTATATACAAATTTTATTTAATTTTTTTAAGAAAAATGCCAATGTACAATATCTAAAGTAAAAGATTATAAAATCAAATGTGATGAAAAATTGGTCTATATTAAAATTGGGATTGTGTAATTGATTTATATTAAAATTATCTTATGGCGAGAGTTGTGTGGTCAAGTTGTGAGAATCTTTTGTCTGATATTTTATTTTATTTTATACAGATCGCTGTTTTGGGTCAACGGTGCGAGCAGACCGATGCAGCGGGCTTGTGCGTGCGAAGCGAGTTGGACCAACGGCACGAGCAGACTGATGCAGCGGACTGGCATAAGCGAAGCGAGTTGGTCCGATAGCCTGAATAGGCCAAAAGTGGAAGCGAGCTAGGCTGGCGGCGTGAATGTGACCTGGTTGCACGGTACGGGTGCGCCCCAAGTCGGAGTGGCCTGGCAGCGTTACTGTTTATTATTAAAAGGAAAAGATTTTTATTTTTCAGTGAGAGTTGGAGAGGTGAATAAATTAGATAATAGATTAAAGTTCTAGTGTTTTATGGATTTTATGGAGAAATCTTTTTAGATGATTTGGAGATGTATATTATCAACACAAAGGTAAAAGTTTATAGAAGATTAGTGCGGTAATTAATTTTTTTTCTCTACATGTCTAATAATTAATTTTAGATTGATTTGTTTACTATAAGATTTATTTTAGTTTCTTTGACCTAAAATCTAGCTTAGTGTTGTTAAAAATTTGGTTGGTTAATTATTTTTGAATCTCGTATAATTAATTAATTAGGGTTTAATTAGTTTTCATCGATAGAAAGTTTTTTTAATATCTCATTTTATATAGTTATTCTAACAAAGTTACATATTGATCGAAGTTATAAATATATTGTTACAATTTTTTTAGGTTTTGTTATTAGGGAAAATTATTAATTTTTATTTTTTAACTTACACAATTATTTACCTCCTCTCTTATTATATATCTTAATGTAAATCAATCATACACACTAATAATGTTCGTTTTCTCTTCCACTCATCTTCCTTCCATTAATGAACGGTTATGGGTTAAGAGAAATCATGCACCTTTATTAACAGCCTGACTAAATAAAAGGAACTATTTTGTACGATAAAATAAAAAAACATTAGGTCTAAAATATATTTGATTGATTATATATATACATATGTAGTATTCTAAGTTTATACATCATCTCAACCTTAGATACGATTAACATCCTTAAAAAAATTAATAATTAATGGTAGATTGAGTACAGTTAGATGCTTGTTCGAATTTAGATGCATTTTTAGATGCTTGATTTGGTTGAGTCAGTTCGCTACGAACGAAGACGGATATATATATATACGCGCGCGCGCGCGCATGTATAATAAGTAAACACTTGTTCCAACAGCTGCTATGTTGCACTAATACGATCTGGCCACGACGTCGCAGGTTCATGGCTTCGTTTCGCCGTCGTACGTGAGTATGTCTCCGCCGAAGTATCGAATCCGAGCAACTCGCAGTCTAATCTCTCACCATCGCACGGCGCGTCGCTAGCGCCGCCGCCGCTACCGCTGCCAACACCGCGGCACCGCCACCGCTGCGCGCGGGGACGCCGTCTTATCTCAGTTCTTCAACCCCGGAGGTCGTCAAGTTGTACCTTTTCGGGCTAAAGTTTGATGTGGTTGATTGGTTAAGTTTGGTACGTACTACCTGTGATCCATCTGGTACATCGGCGTGCACACTATTTTTATTAATAAGCCCATGATGGTCGCTAGCTTTTCTCTTATTAATTCTTTTAGGGGTTAAAGGGGCTTTAGCTAGATTTGCAGCTATTTCCGTGGCGCATCCAGCTGCTCGATGGATTGGGCGCACATTTTTCTTCAAAGCGATCTATCTGTGATGTCACCTCCACCTCCACTAGCTAGTGTGCGATATTTATGTAACTGAATTGATTACGTGTCGCATCAGAAGTTGAGAACTAGCTAAAAGAAGGTTATCCAGAGTACCCCGGTGAGCACATGTAAATTCTAAGATTCGCATGGACATACGTAGATAGAAGGCTGGTTTAATCCGTGGATCTTATCGATATTTGATATTTTCTCTATTGAACTAAATAAAATGAGAGACAATTGCATTGAAAATTGATAAAGTAAAGGTTACTCTAATTATTTTATATTTATATTGTTATATGTGGGATGGATGAAAAATAAAATTATTTTAAAATGGAAGGAGTACTTTTAATAGCGTTTAGTGTCTATTTGGATTAAAACCAAAATTTGATAATCCTATAAAAATAGGTCACTTCAATAATTAAGTTATGATATTTTGTCTTTAATCCAAACAAAACTTTATCTTAGTTTTGACAAAATTTAATATTAGCAAATATTGGTTAAAGACCGTAAACTAAAACAGGCTACATATATATTGGTTAGTTGGAACAGCTCAACAATCAATTCGGCTTAAAAAAAGAAACAATTCAGTTATTGTGATTTGTGACCAAATATCTCACCCAACACACGTGCGCGATGGCCTGTATCGGTAGTTTGCGTGTAGTGTTCTCGTGGACCTGGACGACTAGCGCGCACGCGACAGATCGACAGTAAAAACGAAGAAAAGCCGAGCGCTTATTTTACACGCGTCACTTGCCAGCTGCAACGGCATGCAGATCTGTGAACCGACAGTTCGCAGGAAAAATTTTCAGTAAGCCGTGCTCAAGAAACCAATCAAGATATATGTCATAGTACTAGTAATCTCAAGGTGCAAGTACATGGCACTAGACACGTGGTGAAATCAAAATTAAAATGTCCTCGCTGCATTGCGTCTATGGATTGACCAGCCAGCTGAAGGTCGTTGGCAGCTTCGTGTACGGTCAAACGTACCATTATTCACAACTGGTCCTGGGTGGGCCTGAGGGGCCAGCCGCTAATGGAGCTAGCCACGAGATGCTTCGGCTACTTGTCTCCCTCCGTTCTACGGACTCCATTTTTTTCTCCATCCATTTGTCCACCCTCAACAAGAGTTTCATTATTATTAAATAGAATGCTATATCAAATTTTTTGATGATGTGATACAAAATAATGAAAAGAGAGATAAAATTAGTTTTATTTATATGAAACAGTATATGCGTTGTTTTTAATAAGCTTGTCTCTTATATGTATTACCTCTGAAATAACAAAATGAAACAAGTATGTACTATTTCAATCATAAATTAAATGTCTTTTTGCTTATGTGGTTTTTTTAGAAATATACAAATAAAACCTAGATCCTAGTAGAAATCTACTTAAAAATTTTATCTTTGAAGCAATCGGTGCATTAAAGTTTAATAAAGTAGGATGACAAATATATTATAATTCGCTAGAGTGCAAAACAGATCTTTTATATTTGTATTGAGCCTAAAAATAAACTTTTTTGACAGAGGGTTCAACTAGGCATGTAAGACCCGTCAAACCTTGCTTATCATGTACTATAGCACTATACAATTGTACGTGCGAGTGTAATTGCATAGTGCGTCGTGTTCCGGTTGTTCATAAGTAAGAACTCCTATGTACTTGTCCTGAATTTCATGCCACTTGAGAATGAACTAACCATAATTTGGGTTGATTAGTTCTGACGGAGATAGCAGATAGCAATTAGCACCCATGAATATATGATGTGTGCATGCACACGATTTCGATTTACAGCTTACAGCTAGCTGCATGCGTGTCGACACTTCACATTATTAAGGAGTAAACAATATTAAGCATCTACTAAGCGCCCCTGAATGTGATGTAAATTATATATTGTTCGCGCCGGATCTTGTGCGCCCGACGCGAACACGCCAACGTCTGAGAGATCTGCTTAGCTTCAATACAGGCCAGTCGGCTTCTCTCCGTGGCTTGAGATACACGTGGCAGGGTCCATAATGTTTTCTCGGCTTCGGTGCGACGGTGCGGGTGAGAACGTGCCAGTCACTTCACATTATTAAGGAGTAAACAATATTAAGCATCTACTAAGCGCCCGTGAATGTGATGTAAATTATATATTGTTCGCGCCGGATCTCGTGCGCCCGACACAAACACGCCAACGTCTGAGAGGTCTGCTTAGCTTCAATACAGGCCAGTCGGCTTCTCTCCGTGGCTTGAGATACACGTGGCAGGGTCCATGATGTTTGCTCGGCTTCGGTGCGACGGTGCGGGTGAGGACGTGCCAGTCAATTTAACCCTGCAATTAACAAGGAGGAGAGGCGAACGGGTTAGTCGGACGATGGACTGATACGAGCCTTTATTATTGGCTGGTAGCCGATAGAATCGAGGTGGTCATCAGTCGTGTCTAAATGGCTCCTGCTATCGGCTGATCATCGATAGGGATCGGGATGCTATTCTATTGGCTAGGGAGCCAATGAAGACATAGACAGATGTCGACGAAGGATATGATGTCTCCGGATGTGGTAAAAGCGAGATCCTGATTCATCGGCCGTAAAGCCAATGGAGACACCGAAAGGTATTAAAATCAAAGCGCATAGGATCTCTCCTGGTAGTCGACGGAAGTTGTAGTGATCATTCATCGGCTGGAAAGCCGATGAAGACATATGTGAAGTGACAAGGAATCGTATAAAAGATATGCCGGCTACAAAGCCGATGTCGCTCCGGATATAGCAAGGATGAAGCGAACCTATCGGCTAGTTAAACCGATGGGAGGACGTCTCTCTAAATACAGGCACACATCGGCTGAAAATCCGATGTGTTTGGCATGATGCTCGAGGGGAGTCTCTAAAGACTGGTGTGTATCGGCCAAGTAACCGATACGCTGGACGTGTTGCTCAATGTATAGATAACTCATCGGCTAACACTCCGATGAAATGCCGTACAGAGATCTATAGGCTTAAAGCTCAATTTACCGTCGGCAACCTCGTAGATCGAATTTAACCGATACGGCACAAGACTGACGATGACGGAAAGAGCTTGATAGACCAATAGATCCTATACGAACATGATGCGATACATATGATCGCCCTAAGAGGTCAAGCCTAAACGATACAGCCTTAGATAGAGTGAGACATATCGGGATAGTGGCGGGACTTACCCCTTCGTCGAAAATCGAAGTTAACCGATGTAGCTTCGCGTTGAGAGCCAGACCCCGCTGGCAAAAACCTTGATAAACTAGGGTGACGATGTGCCAAAGTAGTTTTAGGGAGTTTATATTTATACTCTGGTATTATATAGTCCGATGTGGTTACAACAACCATAAGACGTTATCTCCTAAAAATATAAAAGAAAATATCTCCAAGGAAGTTAACTAAACTAACTAAAATATGATTTATATAGATAAAATATCCTGTCGTGAGTGCTACAGCTTCTCCTTAAACTCGGTCTCATCTGAATAATCTTCACCGAATCTCTCTTGCTTTATTTATTTGATCGTCTTTCTCTAGTAATCAGATTTTTCTTTTATTTTAACCGATATTTTTCAATTTTTCTTAGACTTTTGACGTTGACATAATATATATATATATATAATGAGCACGGGTGCAGCTAGTTAAAAGAAGAAGCGTTAAGAGCGCGTCGACCGGATATTTACATATGAAGCACGGAAACACCCACAATCAACAAGTCCACGCAGGTAAGGAAAAGGATGTATGCACCGTGTAGCTTTCAGACATCGCGATCCATCGATCGATCACCGCCGTCGCCTCATGCATGAACTGCATCACACAGTCCTCTCTCTCTCTCTCTCTCTCTCTCTCTCTCTCTCTCTCTCTCTCTCTCTCTGCCCTCCTGTGCAAATGAACACGAGCTTAATTACTCATCGTGGATCAGATCAATCTATCCGCACTAAATCACCTGATCGTTTTGATCGATCAACATCATCATCAGTGCTTGATTACTTCGACTTGTACCTTAAGTCCACCGCTAAATTATATTTTTACGCATGGCATTCACGTCGCCGTCCAAACGGTCGGTCCATCACGGAGAATCGGATCGGAGCGCGGAGTTTATTTTAAACGCAGATTACGTGCCCCGGCGCGGTCATCTCAGCTCGTGGCCGGACTTCGTCCTGCCTCTTTCGTTCGGTCCTTGGTTGGACTCACTCACGTACGTACGTACCACCCCTCAATTAAACCCACTATGGCAATATGTTATACTGGATCATTAAACAAAGATGGCCGTGAGAAACAGCAAAAGTTAGCATGTGTTCAGACTAGAAGATCATATCTAGCTAGGGCACGTGTAATAATAGTATATACGTTTGTGCACAACATGTTCATTTTTTCCGGGGTGCTCGATTGGCTGAGATTAAAGTGCGTGTGAGACGACATGTTTTGTTTTACAGAAATTTTACACAATAGGATCCCGTTAGAAAACGGAATAGATTATGTTGATGACATCAGCATTGTACCTACGATATCATATCTGGTATTTACGGTACATACTAGATCTAATACCTGTTCGCTAATCCTCCTCTTTGTTTTACCATTCTTTTGTTAACTAAATCCCAGTGGTCACACGGTCAACAAGTAGCTAGCCTATGGATGACTCGCTCACGTCGATCATTGCTCTATCGTTCACACTCTGGAGGAATATATAAGGTCGCACGCATTTGCTTTATACGTACAACCGTCTCTGAGCCTTAGTCTTGACCAAAAGGAGAATAAACAACAAATAAATAAATAACATGGATCAAATGTGAGTAGCATCTTTTTTGCAGGAATTCCTTGCACACACTCTTTACGCGTCAAATGTGACGCTACTTCGAAACACGTACGGAGTACATCGTTGGAAGTTTACGCCATACGTGTGCATACGTGATGGAACACGGAGCGTACCGACCATCCTACGCCGCTACATTTTTTTAAAAAAAAAAGCCTACGCCGCGACGCGTGCGTGTGGTTTCCCGGCACACAGTCATGAACAGCTTAGCCAAACAGCGTGGACGACCGACTATACGTACGTACGTACGCACGCACGCGATGCCTCGATCTCTTGCTCTCTTCAATTTAGCAGCCGGGCGTTCGTTCCGGCGCGCGCGCGACTCGTCGATTCGGACGCGTTGCGATCGTCACACCTACGTGGTCCACCGCGCGCGGCCGGTTTTTCCAAGCATTTCGCCTCCTCGGCCCGTTCCAAATGTGTGAAAGGCGAGAGCGAGTGCTCAATCCACGCAGCTAGCTGGCTTTCCGGCATTTTGGATTTACGGCGGCCTTTGGCCTTCCCGTCGGTGTACATTTCTGCATGGACTGTGACGAAAGCGAAGCTAAATGCTTAAAAATTGGAGAAGCGTATTGTCCACGTACGCGCTTGGATTGGACGCCGGCAGCTAGCTAAATGCTTTTTATGGATTATAGAAATGGATACTGCAATCTGCACCTGCGTCAGGTTACAGTTTACCACTAGTTTAAGTTGTATATATATAGATCCGTTCCTTCTTATATACGTTTGGGGTTTATAGTCACTGTATATATTCTACATGGTATCAGAGCGAGTCTACATATCCCGACGCGCTAGCTTCTTCCTCCGGCGAACCGACCCTTTCCTCCTCGTCGTCTGTCGCCGACTCTCTTCCCGGTACTCCCCTCGCTCTCTCGCCTCCATTTCTTCTTCTCCCCGTCTCTCCCACAGTCACCTTCTTTTCTCCGTCCCACCTCCGCGCGACCAGACGACGGTCTCGATCCGCCTCCTCATCTCGCCTCGCACCCGTCTCCGCTCTTCCTCTTGTTTCGTGCATCTCTCCTTCTCTAACGACGACGCACCTCCGCGCTCGTCGTCTTCATCGGCTGGACTTGTCCAACCCTCTATCGGCTGGAAACCTCCCTCGGTTCTCGCCCTTTCCGACACGCTCAACGGCTCTCAGACGCGAACCTTCTCCCCTCACGTCCGAGCCAATCCCACGTGTCCACGGACACGAATCTCTGCCTCCCGGACGCGAATATATTCTCTTCGCGTCCGGCCACTCCCTACCTTTTTCGCGTCCGCCCCACTCCTTAGCCTCCACGAGTCTATAGACGTGAATCTTCTCTTCACTGACGTGAATCCTCGCACGTCCGTGATCCAACCACTCTCTGACCCACCCACTCTGTCCTCACCTACTCCGCTGCTTACTCCCCATTGGCCAACCACTCCTCATCGGCTGGCTGGCCCACTTCCCATCGGCTTCTCACATCCTTGATCGACCGATCCGTCCTCTCATTGGCTTCCCCCTCCCATCGGCTTCTTTCTCCCATCGGCTCTTTGCTCCCGTTCTTTCGTCATGGCCACCGAGTCCGCTCTCAGCTCCGGCACTCTCCCAGTCGCCGAATCTGGTCTGGCCCTCGGTGCCTTAGACCACACCTCGGGCACCACCTCACCGATCTTCTCCCCTCCCTACGCTGCTGTGAACGTGAAATCTCACGTTCCTATCTCCCTTGACCTTAACGCCAATTATTCCAAGTGGGTTTTCTTCTTTAAATCCCTCTGTGGAAAATTCGGCCTCCGGTCCCATATTGATGGCTCCGCTCCACCTCGCCCCAATGATCCTCAGTGGGACATCGCCGAGTGCTGTGTGCGCAGCTGGCTGCTCGGCTCGGTCGACGACTCTGTCCTCGACCTCGCTATGGACGATACCGACCCCACCGCCTAGGACCTCTGGGTGGCCATCGAGCGGATCTTTCTGGCCAACCTTTGGCACCTTCGCATTGGCCACCCCGGCTCCGACGCTGTCGCCACCCTCCGTCGCAGCGCCTCCATCCGATGTACTCACAGCAGCTCCACAGTTTGCCACTCATGTCAACTTGGCAAACATATGTGTCTGCCCTTTTCTAGTTCTCTCCTGTACCTCGCGTCCATTTGAACTTATACATTGTGATGTATGGACGTCCCCAGTTAAAAGTGTCTCCGGTAATCAGTATTATCTTGCTATACTTGACGATTACACACACCATTGCTGGACCTTTCCGCTCATCCACAAATTCGAGGTCGCCTCTCACCTCACTCACTTCGTCACGTACGTATCCACTCATTTCAACCTCCCCATCAAGGCTTTACAAGTCGATAACGGTACAAAATTTGTCAACCATACTATTACAAACCTCCTCACCTCGTAGGGCATCCATCTCCGGCTCTTCTGCCCCTACACCTCTCCTCAGAACGGCAAAGCCGAGCGCCTCCTTCGCACCCTCAACAACATCAGTCGCACCATGCTACTTCACGCCCACTTACCCGCCACTTATTGGGCCGCAGCTCTGGCTACTGCGACGTAACTTCTCAATCGGCGCCCATGCTCCTCCATTCATAACAACGTTCCCTATGCCCTTCTCTACCGCACGGCGCCCGACTACTCCCACCTTCGCGTTTTCGGGTGCCTCTGCTACCCAAATCTTACCGCCACAGCTTTCCACAAATTCGCTCCCCGCTCCACCGCCTGTATTTTCCTTGGCTATCCCACCTCTCACAACGGATACCGATGCCTCGACCTTTCCACCCGACGGGTCCTCGTCTCTCGTCACGTCATTTTTGACGAGATATGTTTCCCTTCGGTCTCCTTCATCCGAGATCCTCCTCTAGTGATCTCGACTTCCTCCTCACCAACACCGTGCCGACCAGGTCTCCTCCACTGCCCTCTCCATCGGCCCCCTCATCGGCCGCTGCTGAGGATTTACCCATCACATATCCCACCACTACTCGATCCGATGTCCCCACCATCGGACCACCATCAGACCCATCTCCATCGGTCGATACCGATCCTATTTATCCTTCAGTCGATACTGTTCTCTCTCCATCAGACACCCCACTTCCATCGGCTCCTCACTTTCCATCGGCTTCCCCTATCCTATCGGCTGATCCATCTCTATCGGACTGATCGAAATACTCGGCCCACCCGACCACATCGGCTCAGGCCGATCTAATTCCTCCTTTTCCTCTTGTCTACAGTCACCGACTCGAAGCCAATGACGCCCCCACCCAACCAGTTCTTCCTATTATTCCCGCACCCCCATCGGCTCTAGTTCCCTCCACCTCTCACATGGTCACCCGCTCCTAAACCGGGTCTCTCCGCCCCACTCAGCGCTACGGTCTTTCCGCCGTTCACAGCTCTATCTCGCCCATCCCGGCGACTTCTCGCTCAGCCCTGGCCGACCCTTAGTGATGCGCGGCCATGGCCGACGAGTACAAGTTTCTAATGGACAATCTGACCTGGCGCCTCGTTCCCCGACCTCCCGGCACCAACATTGTGACCAGTAAGTGGATTTTCAAACACAAATTCCACGCCGATGGCTCCCTTGCCCGTCACAAGGCTCGCTGGGTAGTCCGGGGTTTCTCCCAACGATTTGGTGTTGACTACGACGAGACCTTCAGTCCTGTTATCAAACCCGCCACCATCCAAGTCATCCTCACCTTGGCTGCCTCTCGCTCCTGACCGATCCATCAATTAGACGTGAAGAGCGCCTTTCTTCACGGCCACCTGACAGAAATAGTCTACTACCAACAGCCCCCAGGCTTCGTCGACCCTTCTCGTCCCGACGACGTCTATCTCCTTCAACGCTCTCTCTACGGCCTCAAACAAGCCCCTCGTGCCTGGTACCAGCGCTTTGCTGCCTATCTTCGGCACATCGGCTTCGTGGCCTCTGCGTCCGATAGTTCCCTGTTCACTTTTCATATCGGCTCCGCCACTGCCTATCTACTTCTTTATGTCGATGACATTGTCCTCACAGCGTCTTCGACATCTCTCCTCGACCAGATCATGGCCCGACTCCACTCTGAGTTCGCCATGACCAATCTTGGTCCTCTCCATCATTTCCTTGGCATCTCCGTAACCCGTTCCATCCACGGGCTCTTCCTTTCCTAACGCCAGTACGCCATCGACCTCCTCCAGCATGCGGGCATGGCCGACTGTCACCCCACGGCCACCCCAATCGACACTTGAGCCAAACTCTCCGTCGTCGATGGCGCCCTCGTTGCCGATCCCTCTCACTATCGGAGTCTTGCTGGGGCTCTCCAATACCTCACACTAATCCAACCCGACCTCACGTACGCTGTCCAGCAAGTGTGCCTCTTCATACACGCTCTGCGCGAACCTCAACTCGCGCTGCTCAATCGCATCCTATGCTACGTGAAGGACACCCTCTCCAGCGGGCTGCATCTCAGCTTCAGCCCATCGACTCCCTTATCGCGTACTCCGACGCGGACTGGGCATGCTGTCCCGACTCTCGACGCTCTATGTCCGGCTACTGCGTTTACCTCGGTGACACTCTCGTATCTTGGTCCTCAAAACGCCAGACTACAGTGTCCCGATCCAGCGCTGAAGCCGATTACCGCACCGTCGCCCACGCCGTCGCCGAGTGCTGCTGGCTTCGCCAGCTTCTCCAGGAGCTCCGTGCACCCATCTTCACCACGATCGTCGTCTACTATGACAATGTCAGTGCAGTCTATATGACCGCCAACCCAGTCCATCACCGACGCATTAAACACATCGAGATCGATATCCATCTTGTCCGTGATAAGGTTGCATTAGGACAGGTTCGGGTGCTCCATGAATCATCGGCACATCAGTTTGCCGATATAATGACCAAATGCCTGACCACGTCTTTGTTCACCAGTTTTCGGTTCAGTCTCTGCATCCGTTCCTCTTTCGCTACGACTGCGGGAGGTGTTAGACAAACCACTGACCTGGGTTGTATATATATATAGACCCGACCCCTCCTATATACGTTGGGGCTGTACACATTTAAAAAAGTAAACCAATTTATTAAGAAGATAAACCTGCACGATCTATGTAAACATGCCCTGATTTTGTCCTCTACTCTCATTAATCGGACTTCAGACATCGCTTTGCCCGTTTTATCCCAGAACGGTTCTTCTCCTTCATCCGCTCAGAATAATTAACCTTAGCGTCCGTATCTCAGTTGAGTGTTGACTGCACGAAACGTGCAAATGTTAATTACATTTTTCCAATCTGGACTACTCCTGAATGCCTCTACATACTATGTATGCTTTAATTTGTTTTTCTATCCACTTGGGAGACAAAATTTTCTCCTTGTACGACCGTTCCGTGCCACGACCGCTGGTTAGGTCAGTTGCATTGTTCTTAAGTAGACTCTCTTTCGCTGAATTATTATTGCTACTAATCGACATCGTGGTCTGTAGATGACTAGCTCGCCGAGGTGGGCTTTCGTTCTAGGCCTCCAGTTCAGGCGACGACTAATCAAACTAAGGTAAGGTTTGCTAAGGTCCATCAACATATAATTAATTAAATATTAACTATTATAAACTTAAAAATAAATTTTTTTAATTTTTTTAAAAAAACTCATATGTAAAAAAATTTTATAAAAAAATACCGTTCAACTATTTAAAAAAAAATACTCACATTAAAAAAAACAGACCTAGCCACCTCCTATCTCGAACCCTGCCTAAAGCACAAGCGTAAGAAGCCAAGGGCATCACGTCATCTGGTCGAAAGGTGATTGTGAAGTACTGAAAAGGCCAGTAACAAACGAGAGCCGGGTAAAATGGTCCAGCTAGTAGCCGTGCGAGACACGGTGATTTCGCTGGCTTAGCTTTGGTATGATAATTCTTTTACCGAGGCGGCGAAGGCATTGATCGACCAGTGCTCTGAAGAATCGTTTGCTTGTTTCACGAGAATTCTGAGACGAACAGCGGCGGAACCGCGCTTCTCACACTGGAATTAAAACGAGTCGACGACGTGATTCACTCATACTAGCAAACTAAACTGGATTTCCAGGATTCATATACTGACAGCGATTATGCCACTCCAACAGCTGTGCCGCGATGGCATCATGGCTGCACACATGTACGGGAGCATCTTGACTAATGCCGCATCAGTCCATTTAAGTCACCATATAGGATCCTGTTAAGAGTCAAGACACTGAATGTACCGGTAGCCTGGTGTGTTGATTAAGTGGCATAAATGGTCGAGCGATTTAAGTTCTGCCCGTCAGAAAACATTCACTCAATTCAATGGTGCATTTACCATTTCTATACTCAGGGCACGATGGGCCTATTGAATTAAAATAAATGTTTTACAAACAATACAAAGTGGAAAATAAATTATTTGCTCATCTCTGCAACTCTGAAAATTGTTGTCATAAAGCACTACAGCTATTGGGATTTAGCATATGCAATTCGACTCCGATTTCCGTCTAAAAATTGATCTGTGTACCAGCCTCTACTCCTAACTTCTGCCACAAACATGGGGAATACATTCTCCATCCTCCAGTAGGCTTCATTTAGAACGGTATCACCTGAACCAACACCTGATTTTTCCATTTCTGAAGCGAAGGCAGCAACCAGCCACCCCCTCAGTGCATCTTCTCCAGTTGCACTCTGCTCAAGAACCATGTATGCACTGTTGCCCTTTCGACTGAGCAAAAATTTCTCCTCTGAGAAAGTTGCTTTCAGTTGTTCGATACAATGTGGGCTAAAGGCTTTGCACACTGGTTGTCCAATTTTCACATTTCCTGCTTCTTCTATTAACCGGTTAGGAAAAAGAAGATCTTCTCGATATCTTAGCTCAGCTGGGCTGGAAACCTTTCCACTCTGCAGTGCAAGCAAAATATTAGGATCAATACTGGAAAGAACGAAGTAACTTACAGGTTAATTATAATGGACCTTGATAAAATCAGCAACAATCATTGCTGTTCTTTGTGGATTAAGTGTGTTTACAGGAGTCGCCCTCATCTCTTGCACAACTCCATATATATGTACAACAGAAAGCAAGGGGCCTGCAATTAACTGAGAAAAATATATGCATTGAGAAGCATGAAAGTAAACTCAATTTTTTTATGCTACAGCAAGATAATATATTAAGTAGAAAGTGACAATTTGGCATGTCTACTACCTCATTAGTTACTCGTTAAATTCATTATGCTGCAAAGGAAAAGGTTACGCTCTGGTTTGTTTCAGTGTATGTAATCAACACAAATGTACTATATTGCATGCCTAGCAGGCTATTCTGGGAGTATATGCCATGATGCATTCTGGAAAAACAGCTAATGAACCTGGTAATGCTAGGTAAAATATCTCCAGGATAACATATACAACATAAACAAATATCTTTGACAAGTTTATTTAGCTTAGGAAAGAAGACTTTTTATGCCATATTGCTCTGAAAAAACTACATAGCATCGTTTTTCTAATTACATTTCTTACTTTGCATTTGCCTAATCAAATTATACAAGCTAAAGTAACTGAAGAGATGTAGCCTTGTGAATTACATACCTTCCCTTGGGTTGTTGAACACACAGTAGATGCTAATCCAATGCCAGCACCTATTCCCATGACGTTGAAAAGTGTTGAGATGGCTTCCCCTTTAGCAAATAAGTCACTAAGGTTACCTTCCTTGGCAAAAGAAGAATAGATTGGTAGCCTTGTCGCTCTTGCTGCAATGACAGCCATTCCCTGCAATGGCAAACAATATTTTTTTAGCTGACTTTCAGGAGTTCAAAATAAACTGTTCAAGTATATTATCATTTTTCTGTTATTGCTCTATCTGCTTATTTCATATAAGTTAGGTACAAGTGGTAGTTCTTTTTTAATCTTTTTCCACAATACCTCAACTAAGTTGTACTATTTTGATATTCATGCCATCTGCAATGCAACATGAAAATTAAAATTGCACCTTTGCAAAATTTCCAAAGCCTGCTACTTCAAGAAAAAGTTGTGGGCACAACGGTGAAATGACTTCTAAAGCAGTACCAAAATCATAGAGAACATCAGCTGAAAGACCACAAAAATAGGCATTAATTGCATAGCATGGTAAAGGTAACAATTATTTTAAAAAGAGTATAAAGACGAAAATGAGTATAAAATATCAGAAAAAGGTGATACGATTCATGTCTTGACTACATACCAAGTATCCTCCAACTCTTAGGCTCTGAATCCATTCTTGCCCCCATGCCACTGCATATGAGCTTTCCTGCGTGCTGCATTCCATCTTTTAGAATCTAAAATGAACATTGAAAATCAGCCAAGATGCTTGGTAGTATTGCCTGTTTGAATTTTTAGCATCTTTGTCATCATGTACTTACCCAACTTACAGCAGTTGCTTGCGCAGGGGTAGGTCGCAAACCTGCAGCAAATAACAAAGACTGATCCACAGCCCACATGGGCAGTCAGTTGAAAGGCATTTTTTTGTTTAACAAAGCAGGCAGAAGTAAAAGAGCGCAGTTAAGTTCAACCGGTTGCAGAAAACTGCCTAACAACTCATAGAATCAACAATTCAACACATTACTTATCTATTGATGCTTTATGTTGCTCAACAAAATACAATAGCAGTTGGAGTTACAGACCTGGGTTGATAGCACATGCAGCATAGCGCTAGAAAAATGCTGGAGCGCTCGGAATTTGGTGTAATTTAGGTAACCCTCATTCACACTGCACGGATGGGTAGCCAAAACTTATCAAAGAATGTTGCCTAGAAGCCTTGAGAATACAATTCCAGGAAACTAATACCTGTATGGGTAACCTGATGGAAAAAATTTGTTCAAGAAGGAATCGATCATCTTATCATGTATTGGTCTCGAATCCTGGATAACTTTTACCTACAGCAAGATATGAGTCAAGACACAAATTGAAAAAAAACAGGATATATTCTGTAAACAACAAGAAGAAAACAACATTTCAGCACTTCCATTAAGAACAGTGCTATCTTTACACACCTAGGATTCTGTTTAACCCAATGAAACAGTTAGAGGTACTTTTGCCGGTAATGAAAGCTCATAATAGAAAATTTATGAAGTATAACTATGGAAAATAGGATTGCTTGCTTGTGCAGGAACTCAACGACATATATCAAGGTAGATGGACCTGCTGTAGACTTGTAGTGTTAGAACAAGTATGCATAAATATGTTTTCCGACATGTCACATGATTTGACCAATGAAACCAATTGGATACCACTCATAAAAAATAAACTTTTTTAACAATCCAGCTATAGTTCATTTCAGTTAGCATCAATAGATATTATCACTTGGGCGAAAATGCCAAAATTGCATTAGGTGGATAACCGTTTAAAGGCCATAACGTGTAAGTCTGGCATAATCAACAACGAAAATGAGAAGAGAAGGATTACAGAGACGCTGCCGGCGTCGAAGCTGCAGAGCCGAGAGACGGACTCCGAAATCTCCACCCATGGTTCCGGCTCCCGCGGCCTCTTAGCCACGACCGCCCTGTCACCGCCTCCGCGTATCCTCTCCTGCAGAATATTCGCGCACAGAGGATGAGATGAGGGTCTCTCACCACGACGCAGCTGCAACGCAGAAAGGGCAGATGGGCGAGAGAACTTACGAGTATGTTCATGTAGGAGGGACTCGCCGGCACCCGCGCCCTTCTCACTTCGTCTCCTGCTCCTTATCCGGCGAGCCCGAGACGGCGGCGGAGGGAGGTGGGGATTGACGCAGTAGCCGCCGAGGTTTTCCGGGGTATCCACCTCGCTTCCTCCGTCACCGGAATTTGCTCGTTTTTTCCGCTCGTTTCTGGATTAGGCGTCGGCGGGCGTAGTGGGCCTCACTTGCACGATTCCACCGGCCCGGCCCATGAGAATGCCGCGGAGAGCCACACGATCGCGATGACACGACGGCGCGAGCTCCTCTCGTCCGTCCGATCCGATGGAGCGCACGGGCACGGGCACGCGCTCCGTCTCGTCCCAAACAGCAATCGAATGAGCCGCCGGCGACGCCGCCTGAGAAGTCCAAATTGGATCGACTCATTGACCGAGCAAAGCTGATTTCGAGGACGGCTATACGTGTCCAAACAGACGGGCTAGACTGACACGGCCATGACACGACTTGTGTGGTGTTAACAGTAGAAAATCGTGTGAACGTTGATAAATTCGGTTAACAAAAAGAGTAATAAAAGGAATCAGTTAATTAAAGCTTAGTAAAAGCTAATAAAGTTTCAACATGAGTAGTTACAGTTCTTTATTTATAAATATTTCTTAATAAAAGCCACATTTAAAAAAGTTTCAATATGAACTGTTAAAATAGGATTCTTTCTTTCTAAATATCGTAGTTTTTTTTCTTTAGTAAATATTATCGTTTTGGATTTATATAAATCTAAATGTATAAATATATGTCTTGTAAAAAAATCAGATCAATATAATTAAATTCAGCACATCGTCATCTCTAGAAGTAGAAGTAACATAATTTTCGATAAGATCTTGCTACGAGTTAAATTGTATCGGTTAAATTCGATCTCTAGTAATAACTAAGTAAACATATCGATTTAGTTAAGAATTTCTCGGTTCGATAAGATATTTTGATTAAGTTTATACGTTTATTATTATCTTAATACATTCAGTTATGTTTTAAGGTTGTACTGATTGAATCTCTTATCCCAGTCTGGTATATATCACATTGGAATAGAATCTTTCGGCTTATTAAGTTTATTTTGTTATTTTAAATCTTATATTTTCTTGGTTGCATCTGATATATTAGATTGCTTTTTATAAGATAAATATTGATATGTCGATATGTTTTATTTAATGTTACAACGGAGTTCTAGCCAATGAATTATCGTTATACTATATTTTTATTTTTATATCGAATCATTATCTGATATACTTCTTATATCACATTTAATCTGCTATCAATCGTACCTAATATTATTAGCTACAATCTTATACCATCTCAGTTTCTTTAATAAAGTTAGTAACGTGACCTAGCAGATTTTATCTCATTTATCGGATCATATAGTTGTTAATTTTTTTACTTTATTATTCATAATATTTATTATTATGTAAACTTTTTAACTAATCTTTATCGGTTAGACAACCAGGCTTGAATCTATATTGGCCTATTAGAGGATCGGCTCATTTGTCTAATTTTTTTCATCTTTCTTGTCAATTAGAGATTAAATTAACTAGTACGTCTCGAACCTCAAGAATTTAAGGACCTGCTCTGAAGTTAACCAGACCTCTTAGGCCTTCGTATGTATGACGTATCGGCACAAATATCGGATAATTTTTGTGTCAACATGTGGCCCACTATGGCATAGCCTGTTAAGGCACAACATCTGTAGCCCCCATGTTGTGCCGGTCCATGTGCCATTGTTATGGCCTAGGCATGACCCACGAAGCCTTCGTACTATGTCATGCTGGCATGAGCCCCACTATGGCATGTTGGCTGGCCTTGGCCCAAAAGCACGCACGACCCAAGCGAGAGAGCTAGGGAGGCATGCGTAGCTATGGCCTGAGCGACAGGGCACATTTGCCCTGAGTGGTGGATGGGAAGACGCCAAGGTGAGCGCCACACAGCCAAGACCTAGGCAGCAGGGTAGATGCGCGATACATGCGGGCAGGGAAACGCTGAGGTGAGCACCTCCCGTCCATTGCAAAATTTGAAAACAACAAGCAGAGAGACTAAAAAAGAATAAAAGAAAGAAATGGTAGGGAAAAAAGAAAAAAAAATAAAATTATGCTAATAATATATAGAGAAAAAAGTATATTACTTGGATGCTTCATTAAAATATTTGAGAAAACCATAGAAAAGAAAAAGAGTATAGAGTAAAAACTCAAAAAATAAAAGTGACTAATCTAATTCATCATTATCTAGATAGAGATTGTTGAACTAAGTAACCAAATTCTAGTTCTCCATGGTATATTAGGCATGTTCCAAAGCTAGCTCCTAGTCTTTCATGGTAAGTATCATTTTCACCATCTCGCTATATAGATTTCTTCCTCTATGATCAATAATTTGTCTATATAAAGATTGAAGGCTAATTCAGAGGATGTAGATATGGACATTATGAATATATCCCATGCTAGTTTTGATAGCACACGGTATTGAGTCCTGTGATCGATTCATCACACGAGTACAATGAGATCTTACTGGTTGATAGAGTTACTATTTAAGTAGTAGGATAACTCTTGAGAGCCGTAAGAAGCATCAGCAATACTTGCGGTGGACGATCTACCACCACTATTTGAAGATGAACCGTCATCCAAAATTTGGTCCCACTATAATTTCTTCTTACCTATTATAGGGATAAGTGGGGTCTTTAGGATCGTACTCCCACAAATATACCGTACCATTAGAATTTAGTACTAGTTGCTATTATCATATTTGGTATTCTTACTTTTTTTATAAGATTTGGCATGATTTGGCATGTCGCTTCAAGTGCCATGTTCCACTAGAAGATTTTTTAGATAATTTAATTTTATATATTTTATATCTCGCCCAGGTTACCTTTCTTTCATTAAGGTCACTCTCTTTTATCTCATCAAAATATTGTCATGCGATGAAAGTTCTTGATCTCTTTGAGCCGATGGTTATCGATGCACTCTCGCTTATAGTTCCTAGTCTTTCTTAAGCTTCATGCTCTTCGTTTGATGTTGGAGCTGACCCGCAATACCTTGCTAGGTATTTAGATATAATAATGACATGAAGTTTGGATTAAAGTCGCTTATAGAGAACAACAGATAGCTCGGATAATCCATACTAAAATATTAAAGCAAGTATATAATTTTAAAAAATTAATTCATATGGCAACAAGTAAGGAATGAATGATGGTGCACAAATGCAATCTATTTTAGCTCCTTTAGCCATTGGTTTGTAACCTTTCAACTACTATATCTTTGATTTTTAACAAATTTTAGATTATTGTTGTCACAAATAAAAATTTAAACTATAACACGACTATCACAAAATAGCAAGATAGTATGAGAGAGGTTTGGATGAATTAGGGTGGCTTCCCCAAAAAACTTCAGTTTTTTTTTAAATTTTCGTATTTTTTGTAATTTTTTTGGCGCTCCAACACTGCTGTTTAACTGGCCATTACGAGACACGTATTGCTCTGTTGTTGATCACAGCCGGAGCAAGGGAGCCGCTGTACCGAGTGGCGACTGTTGCCGCATATGCACGTGCCGATGCGTGGCAGCGCCTGGGAGGCGCGGGTGCGCGCCGCCTAGCAAACAGGGTGACCGTGCCGGGTCGTGCTGTCCTAGCCCGCTATAAAGAACGGATTGAACTGTGCTAGCTTGACGGACCAAGGTGACAGATCAATCGCGACACGCCTAGTAAAACCGTGTCAGCACGGCTCACAACCTTTCAGGCCATGCCTTTCACATAATGTGAATTCAGTCGTGACAGACCGGCCCCTTCAGCACGGTCTACCTGAGCAGATATAACGACGGCGCGCTCCTCGTTCGTAGGCAATCAGACAAGCACTCGAAATCCGGCCTGGCCTGAGCCTCGTCTTCGTCCGCTGCGCGGCGGGCGTGTGAGAGATCAGAGATCCCGTCCCGGCCGACGGGGTGGGCTCCTCGATGGGCTCGCCGCCCAGGCTGGCCCTCGTGGCCGCCCTCGCCGTGGCGGCGCTGCTCGCCGGGGTGGCGACGGAGGAGGCGTACGTCACGCTGCTGTACGGGGATGAGTTCGTCCTTGGCGTGCGCGTCCTGGGCAAATCCATCCGCGACACCGGCACCCGCCGGGACTTGGTCGTGCTCGTCTCCGACGGCGTCTCCGATTACTCGCGGAAGCTCCTCCGGGTATGCGTAATGACCTCATCCACGAATTAGGCCGAAGATTTGAATGCTAGTGAATTACTTGTAGCTCTTTTGTGCGTGTAAAGTTGTATGGGACTGGATAATGGGGAGCTGATGGCTCACTTCAAATGTGCTCGCTCCGATCTCTGTTGTGCAAAATTTTTCACAATTAAGAAATGTTCGTGCAGCAGAATTATCAAAAACACATTAGAATATGCCATTCTCATTGCCATTTATCAACAAATATGTAACACAATGTGCGAATTAATTTTGCATACCATGGGCGATATCTAGCTACACCCTCAGACTTTTTTTTCTTACTAGTCTAATCTGTTAGTTAATCTGGCCATACATTTCAGGCTGATGGTTGGATTGTGAAGCATATAACTTTACTGGCCAATCCTAATCAAGTGAGGCCAAAGAGGTTTTGGGGTGTCTATACCAAGCTTAAGATATTCAACATGACAACCTACAGAAAAGGTATATTTCAATTAGCATTTCCATTCTTTTAGAAGGATGTTCGTCCATTGTTTTCATTTCGTTTGTGTTCATTGTTTTAAAAGGTGGTTGTTTTCCCAGTTGTTTATCTTGATGCCGATACTGTGGTCGTAAAAAGCATTGAGGATCTTTTCAAATGTGGGAAGTTCTGTGGCAATCTGAAGCATTCTGAAAGAATGAATTCTGGAGTGATGGTTGTACAGCCATCTGAAACTGTTTTCAAGGATATGATGCGCCAAATAGACAGTTTACCTTCTTACACTGGAGGTTAATGCACCTCTTTCTTATTATTTATGCTCCTTTTTACGTAATTACTTTATGGGAAGGGCATGCTAGTTCTTTGTTTCCTTTTTATTCAGTCAACTGTTCTTAAAGTACAAGCTGATTGGCAGTAAACAGGTTCACCGCACCTATCTTAATAAAAGGATGGTAAACACTTATGTAGTTCCTTCTCTTGCTTTGAAAGGCATGCTAATTCATGTAAAGAATAATTATTTTGTAATACAGACTAAGATTCGTCGTACTCCTATTTTATTTCAAATGGAAATAGTTATTCGCCTTAGGTAGTGATTCACTGCTTGACTGCTTGGATAATAAGCCATCGTAAAGCTAGCCCATGGACATGATAGTCCATGAAAGTTTCCACGCTTCTATCCTTTCTAGACACATGCACACCATTATCTTGCAAATACACTTGAATACATCCAACCTGCAGCAGTGTTATTCAAACACCCATGCGGGGGAAATTATGTCCAAAATGTTTTTGCCGAATTGGACACCCTAAATCTGAGTTGTGTTCTGACACCTGTGCCCAATTCAGAGCAGTATTTCACATGTCCATTTATTTTTTTCTGTGAATCCAAGTCTGATTCTGATAAATGTGTCCTATAGGTAACACTGCCTTACAGATTTCTTGACATGTTGAGGCCACCTTCATGGTTACTAATTAGCCTTTTGTACATTGTCATTTTGTGAAGCCTTCTTTAGGCTTCCAGTGCCAAAACTACTTTGACTCTCAGTCGGTGCTGCTCTGTCAACAAGTGCCATATGCAGTCCAAGGCCGCACATGATTGCTTTTAGATGCATACAGTTCCTTCATCCATATGCTTCTGTAAGTTGTACAAATGCCCTATGCAAGCCTGTCCTATCTTCTTTAGTTCCTTGGCCAGAAAGATGCCACAGAACCTGTTGGTAGCCTACTTTGAACATTCCTGGACCCAGATCTCATTCATGCCTAATAATCGAAGATATTTCTGGGACCCCTCCCCATCAATACCTATGCCCTAGCTTGCTATGTTGAATTCGGAAAATAATAGCTCTCTCTTAAGCTTTAACATGATGTTTTTTTCAACTCACCATGGTTTTTATGCGGTAAATATGGTTGTTTTTGTTTTGTTTAATTTTACTTCTGTGAGTATATTCTGAAACATTCATACTTCATAGCAATAGTGCTGTCTGATTTCTCAAAAAAAGAAAAGAAAAGAAAGAGTACTGTTTGGCATTTTAGGCTTGATTGTAAACTAATGAACTCGTCTTTTCTAATGGTTGATTGCTTTTGCTAGGATCATTATTTTAGGAGGACAGGCTGAGATTATATTGCCTTTGACCTTGTTGGTGATTTTAAATTATTGTTTCTGAATCCAATTTTGGATTTTCATGCAGGTGACCAAGGCTTTCTAAATTCATATTATGCTGATTTCTCCAACTCACATGTTTATGAGCCAGACAATCCTTCTACACCTGAACCTGAGGCTCAGCGCCTTTCTACCTTGTATAATGCTGATGTTGGTCTTTACATGCTAGCCAATAAGGTAATACTTATATTGGCACTATCACCACTTTAATTTCAATAAGGCTTTATTACTGTACTTCTGTAATTGATTAATTGAATCACTGCATTCAGCACATACTTGATTTACTTGTCAAAACTAAGATGGTATTTGACAAACCTCTTCACTTCAACAATGGCATGCAGGTTGATTATTACAAAACTATTATCTTTGTTAACTAAAACTTGTTTGGAAAACTTGGTGCAAGAAAAAGACCAAGGAAAGGGGACCTGTGAGAATTTAGATTGATGTTTTCTGCTGATTGAAAGCTGGCTAGAGAATGCCTCAGAAATAGAGTCCATTCAAGTAGCACTACATTGACGCACCTCGTTGTATTCACTAGGAGGTTAGTGCCACACTAGCACTAAACATTGTGCTTCATGTTAGTCTAGTTCCTCTGCTCACAAAATTAAATGGTCCTATTGTGTTTTACAAGTATGCAACCAACTTACAGTGCACATATGTTTTAATTCGTTGTCTCAGACAATACTAGCACAATTTGGTTTCAATTTATGGAAGTAGGGCTTTTACACTGCAGACCAATATGTGTTCTAGTTGTGTTTCACACTAATTTATTGCCAGCTCATGAGAGTAGAAAACTGAACCTATTAGATATCCTTCAAAATGATTTTTTACATGACATATGTAGCGTGGTGCTTGGATCTGGACCTTATATTTCCATAACTTCTGCTGCAGTGGATGGTTGACGAAAAAGAACTTAGAGTCATTCATTACACTCTGGGTCCCCTTAAACCATGGGACTGGTGGACAGCCTGGCTTGTTAAACCTGTGGGAGTGTGGCAGGTAATGTGCCATTTCATATATCTGTTATTCACTTTGTATGCTATTTTCAGTAAAGATAAATCAGTGTGACTAGCAATAAAGCTATGCTCAGGATGTTAGGCAAACACTTGAAGAGTCTCTCCCGGGAACTGGTGGGGGGAGAAACCCTCATGACCAGTTGGTGGTCAAAGTTCTGTTCATCCTTCCTGTTTTGCTGCTGTTATTTGGTTATTACCAATCATGTTTTCAGGTAAAACCACGTTCCTTGCAGGTAGCAGTTTTCAATTTTGTAGGCACAAATACATAGTGTTGCCTTCTCATATACTTCCATTCAATGTTGTTAAATACAGACTAACAAGGAGCTGTTAAGTATAAGATCTCTGTGTGTATTTGCTAGAAGAGCTCGCTGCAAATACAAGTCTGAAGAGTCACTTCCATCTTATTCTGCTGTGGGTGTTTCATCATCTGCATTTGCCAATTCAGATCACAGAGTTAGTCCCTTGCTCCTCTTCAACCACTAAATATTAGAATTTTAAGCATCCAAAGCAACTTTCTCTAGTATTGTTAAACCTTAAATTTATATGTTATCGAATGTTACTTATTAAACATGTTTTATCACCTTTAAGAATAAATGTGAAAAATAAATATACTGTGTTCTATCGTTTTGAATATCTGCTTAAAGCTGCTTAAACCCCTCCTATACTATGATATTGTTAATACTAAAAATATTAGTGAAGTGTCATTACTGGACAAAACTGGATCAGGAGGACGATATCTTGTTCTATATGAAATTTTAGTCATGGCTGTTGGCTTGCTATATCTTACTGTATTACCTTCTACAAAAATGTATTGATGATCATACATTGTTGGCTTAATAATTTCTCAAAAATGCCACAGTCCTCACATGGGACGCACTCAAAGCTACCTTCTTATTTTGGGGCAATCACTGTGCTAGCCTGTTTTATGTCTGCTGGTGTCTCTCTTGCATTTGCTTTCACTATCATCCCACAGCAGATTATGCCATGGACAGGCTTGCTGATGATGATCGAGTGGACCTTTGTGTCATTCTTCTTATTGTTTGGAAGTTATCTCCGCTTTGTCTATCGATGGGGAATTCTTTGTGCAAATCATGTGGGATATAGTCGTTTTGATTCGTCAGAAAATCACATGGTTACAGGTCAGTTAAGTTTATAACTTTTTGGAAAATTTCTTTCTTCAAGGTAACCAACAATTTGGTCTATTGCAGGCCGGGACCACAATGTGTCTGAATGTGACATAGACACAACATTTTACTGGACAGGGATGGCAATTATAGCTATTGTCACTGTATTCTCACCAACTCTCTTGGGTGTGACTGCACTATTTGCGAAGTAAGAAACCTAACTAGTCTGTTATTTATCCCCCTTCAGTATGAAGAAATTAGGTTGAGAAAGTAGGCTCTACTTCTACTAGTTACGAATCTTGAATATATAAGTAAAAATTGGCTTTGTTTAGTATCCGTATAAGGGCTGCAGGAAAGGGTACGGTGTGTGTGTGTTTTGGGGCATAGTTATTAGGGACCTGACAGACCGACGGTTCAACTGCTAAAAACTGGAACCAGACACTAGCTGCTTGGTTCACTTAAAAGATCATTCATGCAATCGGACCTCTAAAAACCAGGTGAACTAGCCGTTTTTCCATGGAACTGTTGAACCGGGTGGTTTTAATGGAACCAGCCAGTTTTTGCTTTTAGACCATGTTGCCCCTCATTTTTATTAGTATCGGACAGCTAGGGTAAGGGCAGAATCGTAAACTAAAGCAATTAAAGGGCTCCTCCTGTGGGGAGGGGGATTTCATCCCTATTCCCGTTGTGACAGTGACTGTTTGAGTGGCGGCCGCAGAACTACATTGAGGTGATAGAGGGTTTTGCTTGTAGGGGAGATGCGTGCTTTTCTGTGAACTGATTGTAGTTTTGGGGAGCTTTAGGCAAGTAACCTATTCCATTCATAATTGGTAGATTTGTATTGTATTTGTACATAGCCTTAATTCTATTTTTAGCTTATGTGAACTCTGCAACTTAAGTAGAACAAACATACGAATTTGTTCCACCACCAGTATCTGATAAGTTTATGTATGTTCTATGTCAGGCTAGGATTGATGGTTGCTGGTGGTGTTGTGCTAGCATCTTTTATGACTTACGCTTCAGAGCATCTTGCTATCTCAGCCTTCTACAAAGGTCAGAGAGAAAGAAATGTTTCAAGAGCTAGAAGCATTTGCTTTTTGTTTTAGTCGTTAACTGTTCCTACGCAATTGATTTGGCTCATGTACCATATGTGAATCATCCGTGTTGTATTCCATGTTTTTACACAAGAAAGGAATATGATTTCTTGCACACAGCGATTCCATTTTTTTTATGTCAATTAGAGGTAAATAGGTTCCGATGATGATCATCCTCCACAACTGACATGAAGCTTGACCTGCACTGTAAATCTCGTTGAATATAAAATCACACACTGTTATTCTGTTTGTATTTGTTTGTTCTGTTTTTTCACAATACCTATGTTATTCACTATAGAGTGACCAGGCTCATCTTCGTTGGACCAGTAACGTGAGTTGTCTTTCGGTTGCACTATTACTCTGCTGTGCTGGGGTAGAGGTGGACAAAAAGCTCATGAGCACGGTTCAGGCTCGCATGGCTCAGATCAGTTCAAAAGCCAAACGAGCCAGGTCCATGCCTCCTCCTCAACTCGTTTCTGCAACGAGCTGGCTCACAAGCTACATGTTTGGCCCATGTGCCTAAGCTATCATGCGATTACGTAGATTATCTTAACAAAGATTACGTAGATTATCTTATGGAGTTATGATTTTTTAACCTATGATTATTATGTGGATTATAGAGAATCAAAGATGTGAGCATGTTCTACTTTTGTCTCGGTAATTTTTTTCATATTATTTTTGTACTTATAAGTTATATAGAAGTTATATATGAAGAGATATTTCTTACTAGAAGACTCGTGAGCCAGCTCGATCTGGCTCGAGCCAAGAAACGAGCCAATGTTTTAGCTTATTTCTCTAACCAAGCCAGGTCTGTGTGTTTTGTGAGCCTTCATGAGCCGCCGAGCCTGGCTCGTTTCCACCCCTAGCGGGGGGCACCTTACATGCGAGCTGTACTGCTGGGGCACCTTTTCATGCACCAGAAGCTAGATATTGTTCACCAATATGCTGATCTGGAGCACAAAACTGAAAAATAACCGAACCTTTCGTTTTTGGCCAAAACGGACCCTTAAATGGCATATACAGTATAATAGCCTTTGCACAGCAACTTTATCACCTACCACAGTATAAAATATCACACCAAGATTAGGAAATGATCTCTATATCTACTTATATTAATTCCAAGTCCAGATAGTTGTAGATGCCAGATTAAATCTAAGACCAACACGGAGCCAGTTGCTACTAGTATTTGGCAGAAATAAATAACAAATAAATAATTCAGATTCTCTGCAAGTGCTCAAGCAAAATTCGGTGATAGATGCGTTGGAGGCGCAAGACGAGGCAGCTTATTATATAACCACGTTGTCTTATCGGAACAGGTCCCCTCCGTTAGGACGCCCAGGACGGCGTGGAGGACAAGCCGGTCATTTCGCGGCCTCCTCGCCGGAGAGCGCACGCACGTAAAAGAGGCACCCAAAATTCTACTCCATCGTGTAGCGCCACTGTCGCAGTCGCGGCGAGCACGGCCACGTACTCCGTAGTCACGTCCTCTCCTCGTCGGATAAAATCCTCCCCTGCCTGAGTTCCGTTCTCCATGTCCCGGGACGACCGGGCCTACTGGTACTGAAGCCGTCGAGGTGGTTCGCGTCGCAGCTATCCAGGTGGCCTGGCGGCCGACGGACCAGATCGACACGCGGGCACTCCCGGTACACAGGAAGGGACGGGTCCGGGTGTAATAGTGAGGCTTAACGGCATAGGTGTCGCCTGGATTCAGTGGCCTTGTTACACGTGGTAGTGGCGATGCACTGTGGCGCCGTAGGACACGGTAGGCTAGGTACACACATTTGAAACTGTTCCTTGAGCACAAAATATCCACCCGATCTTCTGCAATTGCTTTTTTTAAAAAAGAAACTTTGTTTTGAAATCAGATTGCCTTACATGTCCCTTTTCGGGTACAAATATGAATGAATCCATTTTCCAATCCATACAGAAAATTTAAGACGAATCCTATTCGTAAATATTGGGTCGATGTGGTATCCGGAATATCCGGCAGGAGCCGAAAAAGTCCGGCGCTCGTTAAATAGTCGACCACCCTCGTGTGGATCAACTAATTCCCGAAAAGATCGCGAGATAACCAAAACAGATCAGGCCTGGGCTATGAGTGAGGAACTGAAGCGCGACTTCGAGATCGGTGAGGAGATTGGCCGCGGCCGCTTCGGCGTCGTCCACTGCTGCGCCTCCCGCGCCACCGGCGAAGCCTACGCCGTCAAGTCGGTCGACCGCTCCCGCCTCTCCGACGACCTGGACCGCTCGCTCGCCGCGCTGGAGCCCAAGCTGGCCCAGCTCGCCGCCGCGGGCAACCCGGGCGTCGTTCAGGTGCACGCCGTCTACGAAGACGACGCCTGGACGCACATGGTCATGGACCTCTGCACGGGCTCCGATCTCCTCGACTGGGTCCGCCTCCGCTGCGGCCAGCCCGTGCCGGAGCCCGACGCCGCCGCCGTCGTCGCGCAGATCGCCGAGGCGCTCGCTCTCTGCCACCGCCGTGGCGTCGCGCACCGCGACGTCAAGCCCGACAATGTCCTCCTTGACCTCGACGCTTCCGCCGACAGGCCCCCGCGCGTGCGCCTCGCCGACTTCGGGTCCGCCGCGTGGGTCGGCGACGGGCTCAGCGCCGAGGGGCTCGTGGGGACGCCGCACTACGTGGCCCCCGAGGTGGTCGCCGGGGGCGAGTACGGCCAGAAGGCCGACGTGTGGAGCGCCGGGGTGGTCATGTACGTGCTCCTCACCGGCGGCGCGCTGCCGTTCGGGGGCGAGACGGCCTCCGACGTGTTCGCCGCCGTGCTGCGGAGCAACCTGAGGTTCCCGCCGAGGCTGTTCTCCGGGGTGTCGCCGGCGGCCAAGGACCTGATGCGGCGGATGATGTGCCGCGACGTCTACAGGAGGTTCTCCGCCGAGCAAGTCCTCAGTAAGCACCATTACATCACATCATCACAGCAGATTCCTCTTCTTCGCATTGTACATTAACACCTGACAAATTCTTTCTCTGGATTTACTGTGAATTTTGCTAATCTTATTTTGGATTGGATAATACAGGGCACCCGTGGATCGTGAGCGGAGGAGCCCGTGATGCGGTGCAGCCAACCTGAAGTACCCGTATCCAACTGCCGTAATATGGTTTCTTGTGCATACGCCTTTGTAAATGCGAGCACGTCTTCGGGAGAGGAATGATCATGCAGCGTTGTAGAGTGGAGAGTAACACTGTATCCAGCCAGGAGTGGTGGAGGTCGCTGGCCTCTTTTTTTTTTCTCTCTCTTTCTTAAGCCGTTTTTTTGCCGCTTTTTGCTTGAGAGAACGCCTCCTATGTAATGGGAGTGCTATTGTGCATACTAACCCTGCTTGTATAATTAAGATCCTAATAAAAGTGAGATTTCTCTAATCTTTTGGTGGTTTTGGGTTTATAGGTTTACAGATGTTTGCACTTTGCAAGTTGGGATTGCTGAAAGTTTTCAGCATTGTGCTCCTAGAGCTCTCTGAACCTCTGGTTCTCCATGCCACAATGGAGGGCGACGCGCCGCCTGTATGCAGCTATTATCTTTTCATGATGTGCAATTAAATCAAATGAGCGCTAATTGATTATGTAAAATTGCACATGTGTGTGAACTATTTATTTTTGTTTTTTTATGGACGTTACAATATATAGTTTATACATACAGTCATATATACTGTGTACATGGTAATAGTCATGGCAAGGAGTATACAACAAAATAGCCATAATAAAGGAGCTTCGGCTTAGGCTCAAATTAAGCACTGACCATGCCCGCCGATATACTCAAGTGCAGGAGGACCCACTGCAAGAAGATGTTTTTAGGAAAAAAATAATGCTGAACTTTTTTTTCTTTTTGCAATTAATAGAAGAACAAATTGTACAACAAAATATTTTTAGGGAAAAATAGTAGAATAGTTTTTTTCATTTGCAATTAATAGAATAACAAATAGTACAAATTTACCTTTAGAACCATGTACTTGTCCACGAGCCATGCTCTAACGCCCTGTACAGAACAAGAAAAAGAGACATTTTAAGACAAAATGTACATAACTATGTACACATTACAAAATAACTTCTGCTACAATACTAAATTTTCAGGTCACAAACAAATTCCTAACTACTCACTTTGTACCATAGTTACTTGATCACTAATATATAATATTCAATAAACTTTTGATGGCCAAAGAGATGCAACATACCTTACGAAATTCATGAGAAAATTGCTCTGAGATTTTATCAATGGACATGCCTAAGGTATCCATCAAGTGCCTGGTATCGATTTCATATATCTACAGGACAGCCATACAAAATCTGTCAGCCATCGGCAAAGGCAGTGTAAGCTTTTAAATTGGAGAGGCCTCTTTCAATCGAACGCAGTGAAACTCTCAACACAATTGGAGAGGCCTCTTTCAATCGTTTCAGGGAAGATACGTCAATCTTCATTTAACTTATCTGCCTCAATTCCTGATTACAAGGGTAGATCCTTTAAAATTCTGAAGCATAAGCAAAATTTCTGTACTTGGAACCAAAACCTTCAAAATCAAAGTAAATGGTAGACTATCTGATAAGCTAACCCACGGGAACAAAATCTATGCCAAAATGGTAACGATACCTACTATATTTGTAAAAATAGTTGAGGAGTCCAAAAACATTCAGGAGATTTATTTGAGTAAATAATGAGACGGAAACAAAACGTACCCTTGAAAGCTATTGTATCAATCAACGACATATTCTGCTTACCCATGTTCAAATGACCAAGGAAAACATACAATGCCCAAAGATTTGGAAGTAAAAAAACAACTGAAACATCACTCACCATGGCATCCACAATCTCCTCGACTGTTTCAAGGCTGAAAAATTTATTATAACCTCCAGCCTAGAGTAACACAAAGAGAACAACGAGATATACATTGATGTGTGACATGAACATTGTGGATATTATACATACTTCTACATGAAAAATCGTCATTATTTAAGAATATAAAAAGCATGCAAGATGACTCCATGCTAAGCACATTCAAAATGCAACCACTGTATCATTTAGTACTACCAATCAATTATATTACCAAGAGAATCCAACTCCCAAAGAAAGATACAAGCCACAGTTTTACAGCTAATGCAAAGATTCACGAACCACAACAGAATAACACTTAGCTTGATCCAATGAATTAAGAATTACACGCTTTCTAAATATAAAACTATCTGCTCTGTGATACTTTTGCGTCTTTCGGCAGAGTAATGGCATCAAACAGAAATAGATGATGGTCTGAGATCTAAAATGCAGCCCAAAACATTTTACCAAGGAAAGCAAAGCATCTTTTAGATTCTACTCTAATTCCCATGCTATGTTTCAAAGAGGATAATATTATCTGGCATTTCAGCGGCTTCTGCTTATGACATACTAAAGCACTTAATAATACGTTCTCAGTTCAGAAATTAGAAATATATTTACTTCTTTATGTCTTACCTACGAAAAATGCTATTATTACCTTGATACAACTAAGGCAAGAATGAATGATCGACAGGGTGAATGATTGTGAAAGTCAAAAATAAAATTTAACACTTCTCCTTAATCATAAAACCTAAATTTGGATAGAACACAATATTTACAAACAAACCCAATAGAAATAACATCAATTGGACTTATAGATCTCGAGATATTAACAAAATAAAATTACTAAAAAGAAGGTTAACTAAAATTAATTAAACTCTAATTAATTAATAATTATATTAAAAAATATAAATAGAAGGTTGACTGAAATTAATTAAACTTTAATTAATTAATAACGTGAGATTTAAAAATAATTAACCGGTCAAACTTAGAACACTAAAAAAATACCCTAGCTAAATTTTAGATCAAAGAAAACAATCCAAATCACAAATGAAACAAATTAATCTAAAATCAATCGCTAGTCATGCGCAAGAAAAAGACATTAATTACCGCACTAATCTTTTATAAACTTTACCATTATTATTAAAATTGTGCTTGTAAAATTCACACAAAACTCTCAATTTTATGTGTTAAAATCCCTAACACCTTACCCTATATTTGTAAAAAAAAATACTAAAGAAAAAGACCAAAATATATTGAGATTTTGTAACCACTTGTTAATGCTAGAATTTGGTCAGCATGCAAATGGGATCGACCGATGAAGAAAAGACTAATAGGCTCATAGACGGAAGTTGATTAACACAGTGAAAGAACCGATCAGACAGGTTGAGGATGAATTCGGTCTAGACAAAGATAGAAGATTATCTAGATAGGACCGAGTCTGAGAAGAAGTCATGGGAATCACGACGGTGTATTTTATCTATATGGAATATGTCATGTAAGCTAGACAAATTTAGTTAACTTTGTAACTTCTTAGAGATTAATTTCCTTATGTATTTACGAAATATTGTTCGGGGTTGTCTATAACTACATTGGACTCTTATAATTCTAGGGTATAAATATGGACCCTTGAAAACTATCGAGGAATCAAATGAGATCATACGTCAACTCAACTCTCAGTGCATCACTACCCTATCTCATCTAGGTTTACTCCAATGGGTTCTGGCTCGACGCAGGGTTGCATCGATTAGGTTTGATCTCTGGTGAAGGAGTAAGTCTTGCCACTATCCTGATCTGTTCGTTCTGTCTAAGACTATATCGATTAGGTCTAATCTCTTAGTCTGATCAGATGTACCGCATCACACTCGCATGAGGCCTATCGGTTCATTGGCTTTTCTCCGCCATCGTCAGCCTCATGCTGCATCGGTTAGGTCTAACCTACGAGATCGGTGGCTGTGGATCGAGTAGTTGACCTAGTGGGTCCTCACGTGATGTTTCATCGGAGTAAGTAGCTGATGAGTTATCATTATCTTGCGCTTCATGCCTAGTGTATCGGCTGTTCAATCGACACACACATATATATCTATCTTATATCCCCAGCAATTAATTTGCTAGCAATCGATCTAGTCCCATCTGATCTGGTCTGATACTGTCTCGGTTAGGTCCGATCTATCAGGTTCATGTCTGATAGGGCTGGTGTCAGGACCTAGCTAGTTTTGTTTCCAATCGGCTCAGATAGCCGATTAGATTAGATATAGGCCTGCGTCAGATATTTGGCCAATAAGCAGCTAATGGCCTCGTCCCGTCCTTTCTGTCGTTACCTCCGATCTAGCCTTTATTGTCTCTACGCTGTTAGCCTCGGTCTTATACTGTCTTAGTTTAGTCTGATCTATCAAGGCTGGCTCTAACGGTGTTGTCACAGTGGTTGCTGGTTCTCATGCCTTTAGGGGTATTCGGGTCCTACTCTTTGCTTTCATCGCTTACCCTATTCAGAGCGTCATCGGCTATTTGGCCGATAAGTCCTTTAGTTTATTCCACTCCTTTTTAGCTAATGTACGAGCATTACCTTTCTATCGGCACCCAGTTGATAGGGTGAGCCATACCGGCCCATCGACCGATTAGCTCACGGATCTCATCCTCTATATCTCCTTGTCAATTGTAGGGTCAAATTGAGTGCCACACCCTCGAACCTCAAAGACTAAGCACCTGCACTAGAGCTAAGCAGAACTCTCAGGTCTTGGCGTGACCAAGGCGTCGTCTTCCCGATGGGAGCTTCGCTGGCTCGCTCACATCTTTGCCTGGTCCGATCGTCCCTCGGAGATTTGGTGACAAACACACTCTTTAGCACGCTCGGTGGGACATTCAACTTCAACAATGGTTGGAAAAGAGATCAGCACGAATAATATAATTCTAGTGACAATGGAGGATTTGATTGAGGAACAAAGGCAACAGATAGAGCAAAACATGTCTAACTTTCAGAAGCTCTATCTGGAGTCTTTCAGTATGACTAGACAAGAATTGATTCAGAAGTCCTAGATGTGGAAGCTTGTTTCGGTGGGAGAATCAAGCCAATCACCATCAGTGAGTACTCCCAAGCCGTTGCAGGAGATGGTTAATGAAGTCATTCACAATTCACTCATCAACCAGTCGAGAGTGTTGGTGAACACTTTGCACAATTTGATCAAGAAGACGGTGGACAGATCTATTGTTCGAGAAACTGATCAAGGTCCAATATATTTGTCGATAAAGATGGAGCAACCATAGTTTACTTATGGAACCAGGAGAGATATATCCATAGATCTGTTTCCACCAGTACAAGGTCGGATTGAAGGGCAACGTGATGATATTCTTTTAGGATATGATCAAACTACTTACTATGAAGGATATTAGCAAGACTACCCAGGTGGTCATCCAGATGCAAGCAATAACCTTGGAGAATATTCTAGACAGTATCGGGTACCAACTCCGCCTCCACAATGCTAAAGAGAGATCCCAAGGGAGGAGGATTGGTCAGCCAGAGTTACAGAGGTGGTCAGGGAGCAGTTCCGTATCAAGCCCAAGAAGCAAACTTTTATGTATCGGGACCCTTATCTAGAGTGTTTCGACAAAGTTCCACTGCTACACCGATACAAGATACCAAATTTCTCCAAATTCCTAGGGCAGGACAACATATCTACGATGGAGCACATAAGCCGATTCTTAGCCCAGTGTGGGAAGGCATCGGTTGAGAAAGCCCTGAGAGTTCATTTCTTTCTGCTGTCCCAGTTTGGATCGGCCTTTACATAGTTTTGTTCATTACCACCAAACTCAATTTGGGAATGGGCCAATGTAGAGAAGTAATTCCATAAATATTTCTTTGCTAGAATTCACGAGATGAGACTGACATATCTAACATCGATTAGACAGAGACCTGATGAGTCAGTCCCAGAATATATCTAATGATTTTGGGATATTAGAAGTTGATATTACAGTCTCATCTTGAGCGATAGACAACTAGCTAAGTTAGCATTCCAAGGTTTGTCGGCTCTAATTAGAGAACATTTTTCATCCCAAGAGTTCAAGAGGCTAGCACATCTTCTACAAACATATCAGCTCATGAAAGCCGAGTCATTGAAGCCAAGAAAGAGAGATTCCATTGAAAGGTTGCTCAGCTACAAGTTTATGCTTCGATCTTAGACAATGAGGAATCCGATGTGGAAGTTGGTTTGGCAGAGTGGACCAGAAACAGGGAGTCCATATCATGTCCTTAGGTGAAGAGCATCGGCAAGGAGGAAAGATATGATTTTGACATCACTAAAGCCGATTAGTTCTTCGATTTGCTACTTCAAAAGAAGCAGATTCAGCTGCCGTCAAACCATGTAATCCCATATGCCGAAGAACTGAAAAAGAAGAAATACTACATGTGGCATAATTCAATCTCACATCATACTAATGAGTGCAAAGTTTTTTGGTAATAATTACAATCGGCTGTTGAATAGGGGAGAATCAAGTTCGAAGACAAAAAGTTGATTGTTCGTTCTTTCAATATTGATAGGATCAAGACATGACGTTGTCATAGATTGAAGACTGTCCTAAGTGCAATAAGCCAAGATCGTAGCGTGCTGAGCAGGAGAGGTCTTCACATAATTGGCCGCTTGCAAAGTGAGCATCGGTACATAGCTGATTGGGGACAATTAATGAAGACCACAATCAAGAGGTAGTTGATGATAGGGAATTACATGAAGAATAATACAATTCCAATTCCTAATGGTGTATATTTGGAATTTTCATAAAGAATCAGAAGAGGAGGACACAACTATTGTGGTATAAGAGTAGTACAAGAAGTAATGGTGGGACCATGAGAAAGCTGATCGGAGCCAAAAGACTAAACACGTCTAGCACGTCAGGCATAAAGACGATGGTGTTAACACATAGGCTCCGATCAACATGGTGTTCTTCCTGTCTCTGGAATACAAAGCTTTTTCATCCGATGAGGTAGATCAAGAAGAAGTCTTTGCTCAGTTAATGTTGTAGCTTGATCAATCCATATTTGACAAACCCGACAAATCTAAGCATCGGCACCTAAAGCCATTATATATCAAAGGGTATGTAGACAGGAAGCTAATGATGAAGATGCTGGTTGATGGGGGTGCATCCATCATTTTGATGCCGCACGTGACATATCGTAAGCTAGGGAAGACTACCGAAGATCTTATCAAAATGAATATAGTGTTGAAATACTTCGGCGAGAATCCATTAGTAACGAAGAGCATGTTGAATGTAGAATTAACAATGGGAAGCAAGACATTTTCCACCACATTCTTCATTATTAATGGCAAGGAATCATATAGCCTACTACTTGTTCATGCTAACTGTTGTGTTCCTTTCATAATGCATCAAAACCTCATACAGTGGTAAGGAGATCAAGTTGAGGTGATTTTAGCCGATTAATCGAGCAACATTGCGATGACTGATCTACCAATCTGGAAAGCTGATTGGGTTGATTGCTTGTTCGAGAAGATATGTGAAGGAGATTTCCTTGATGTAACCAGCAAAGGAATAAAGTCGATCCAGCAAGTTAGCTAAGAACTGTTGCTCTAATGGGCACCATTGAAGATTTTGAAGGGAAATTAGGGCAAGAATTTACGTCAGCTGATGATTTGGAAGAAGTCGATATAGCTCTAGGAGATAGGCCAATGTTGACGTATATAAGTAAAAAAATTATGTACCGAGTTCCGAGAAGAATTAATAAAATTGCCGAAGGAATTTCAAGAATGTTTTGCCTGGTATTATCATAAGATGCGAGGTTTAAGCTGATCGATTGTTGAACATCGGCTTCCTATCAACTCAGGATATCAACCGTTTAAACAGCCTCCAAGAAGATTCAAAGTGGAATTATATGATGCAATCATGGTAGAGATCACAAGGTTATATGATGCAAATTTTATTAGACCGTGTCGATATGCTGAGTGGATATCCAACATCGTCCTAATAGAGAAGAAGAACAAAAAGGTGAGGATATTCATCGACTTTTGGGATTTCAAAAAGGCTACCCCTAAAGATAAGTATTCAATGCCGATGGCAGATTTGTTAATTAATGCGGCATTGGGTCACAAGATCATCAGCTTTATGGACAACAATGAAGGTTACAATCAAAATTTTATGGTAGAGAAAGATATTCCCAAGACTGCATTCAGATGTCCTAGAGCTATCGGCTTATACGAGTGGTAGTCATGATGTTTAGATTAAAAAGTACCGGTGCGACTTATCAGAGAACCATTAACTATATATTTCATGATCTCATCGGCCTATTGGTGGAGATATATATTGATGACACGGTGGTCAAATCCCAGAGTGATGAAGACCATGTAGTTGATATGCGAAAAGTATAAGAGAGGGCGAAGAAATATGGACTTAGGATGAATCCTCATAAATGTGCTTTTAGTGTATCGACTGAGTAATTCTTGGGCTTTATGGTGCATGAGAGGAGAATCGAAGTGAGCCAATAAAGCATCGATGCTATCCAGAGCACCGAGCCACTAGTCAACAAGACACAGCTACAATCTTCGATTGGCAAGTTTAACTTTGTGAGGAGGTATATTTCAAATATATCGAGAAGTATTGAGTCCTTCACTCCATTACTAAAGGTATGATCCGATCAAGAGTTCGTGTAAAGTGTTGAACAACATAAGGTTTTTGATTAAATTAAAGATTATCCGAATTCTTCGCAAGTATTGATTTCACCGCAAAAGGGAATATCGTTCAAGTTATATCTATCAACTGATGAGAAGTCCATCGAATCGGTGTTGATACAAGAATTTGAAGGAAAAGAATGAGTAGTATTCTATCTAAGCAGATGACTTCTAGATGCTGAAATAAGATATCCTGTGGTGGAAAAATTATGTCTGTGCATATATTTTTTATGTACAAAGTTAAGGCATTATCACCTATCTAAGGCTATATTGGTTAGGTCCGACCTCTTAGTCTGATATGACGTACCGCATCACGCTCGTGTGAGGCCTATCAGTTCATTGGCTTCCCTCTATCGTCGTCGGTCTCGTGCTACATTTGTTAGGTTCGACCTACGAGATCAATGGCGGTAGATCGAGCTACTGGCCTAATGGGTCCTCGAGCAATATTTCATCGAAGTTAGTAGCCGATGAGTTATCCTTATCTCATGTTTCACACTTAGCATATTGGTTGTTCGGCCGACACACACACACACATATATATATATGTCTTACATCCCCAACGATTAATCTGTGAGCGATCAATTTGGTCCCGTCGGATCTGGCCTAATATTGTTTCGGTTAGGTTCGATATATCGTGTTTATGTCTGATAGGGCTGGCATCAAGACCTAGCTAGTTTTGTTCCCTATCAGCTCAAATAGCCGATGAGGTTAGATATAGGCCTGCGTCAGACATTTGGTCGATAAGCAGCCGATGGCCTCGCCCCATCCTTTCCATTGTTATGTCCGATCTAGCCTTGACCTTAAACTATCTTGGTTTGGTCTAATCTATCAAGGCTGGCTCTAACAGTGCCATCATAGTGGTTGCTGGTTCTCGTGCCTTCAGGGGGATTTAGGTCCTTCTCCCTGCTTTCGTTCATTACCCTGTTTGGAGCATCATCAACTCTTCGACCGATAAGTCCTTTAGTTTATTCCACATCTTTATCACCAACACCTTCATAAGCTTTTCAACTGATGCAGGAGTGCTACCTTTCTATCGGCACCCAGCCGATACGGTGAGCTATATCGGCCCATCGGCTGATTGGCTCGTGGATCTCATCCTTTATATCTCCTTGTTAATTACAGGATCAAATTGACTGGTACGCCCTAGAACCTGAAAGACTAAGAACCTGCACTGGAGCGTGACCAAGGCGCCATCTTCTCCGATCGGACCTCTACCGGCTCGCTCATGTCTTCGCCCGGTCCGATTGGCCTCTGCGAGATTTGGTGACCAACCTGTTAACACCAAAATTTGGTAAGCCCATGGATGAATTGGAAAGATGATCAGTTTAGTAAAGAATAGTTCGATTGCTATAGGGTATAAGTTGATCGAACGAAGCGAGGAAGGATTCGGTCCAATTATAGAAGACTATCCAAATGAGGCCGAGTCTGAGGAGGAGCCGTGTAACTCATGGCAGGGTAATTTATCTATGTAAATCATATCTTATATGGATAGGAAGGTCTAGTTAGTTCAGTTTATTTCCTTAGAGATATTTTCCTATTATATTTTTTTAGGAAGTAACGTTCGATGATTGTTGTAACCACATCAGACTCTGTAATGCTAGAGTATAAATACAGACCCCCTAGAAGCCTATAAACCATCTCTTGATCAATACAATTTCGGCGCATCGCCACCCTAGTTTATTTAGGTTTTACCGACGGGTTCTAGCTCTCGACGCAAGGCTGCATCAATTAAGTTTGATCTCCGGCGAAGGAGTAAGTCCCGCCACTATCCCAGTATATCTTGCTCTGTCTAAGGCTCCATCGGTTAGATTCGACCTCTTAGTTAGATCGAGTATACCGCATCACGTTCGTGCGAGATCTATCAGTTTACCAAGCTCTCTCTACCGTCATTGGTCTCGTGCTGCATTGGTTAGGTTTGACCTAGGAGACTGCCGACAGTAGATTGAGCTATAGGCCTATAGGTTTCTACGCGGCGTTTCATCGGAGTGGTTAGCCAATGAGTTATCTATACCTTAAGCAACACGCCCAGCGTATCGGCTCCTCAGCCAATACACACCAGTCTTTAGAGACTTCCATCGTATGTCACGCCTAGTGCATTGGCCTTTTTGGTCGATGCACGCATATCTTCAGAGATGTCCTCTTATCGACTCAGCTAGCCGATGGGTTCTCTCCGCCCTTCCTTCAGTACGACCGGTCTGGCGTCCACCATCTCGTTGCTGTTGGCCTCGGTCTCTTACTGTCTTGGTTAGGTCTGATCTTCGAGATTGGTGCTAACGGTGTCGTCATGATGGACGACAGGTCTCGTGCTATGAGAGGAACGGGCCCCGCTCCTTGTTCATCGCCCACCATATCCGGAGCGACATCGGCTTTGTAGCCGGTATCTTTTATACGATTCCTTGCCAGTTCGCATATGCCTTCATCGACTGGAAAGCCGATGAACGAGCGGTGCAGCTTTCATCGACAACCAGGAGAGATCTCGCATGTTTTGCTGTTCTCTGAATACCCTTTAGTGCCTCCATTAGCTCTGCGACCGATGGATCAGGATCTCGCTTTCGCTACCCCCGGAGTCATCACGTCTTTCGTAGATATTTGTTCATGCCTTTATCGGCTCCCCAGCCGATAGAAGAGCACTTCAATCCCTATCGGTGACTAGCTGATAGCAGGAGCCATCCGGACATGGCCGATGACCACCTCGATCCTATCAGCGGCCAGCCGATAGCGAGAGCTTGTATCGGCCCATCGTTTGACTAACTCGTTCGCCTCACCTTCTTATTAATTGCAAGGTCAAATTGACTGGTACGCCCGTACCTACACTGTCATGACAGAGAGCGAGCCGAGGTACCTGCGCCAGAGCTAAGCGGACCTCCCAGGCCTCGATGCATGTACCTTGAGCCATAGAGAGAAGCCGACAGACCTACACTAGACCTAAGCAGACCTCTCAGGTTTCGGCGTGTTCACGTCGCACGTGCGAGATCCGGCACAAACACAACCCCACTACTCTGCTTATTCTCAGTTAACGAATTCAAAACCGATGCTCTAAATTGCACGATGTCACTGCCACATAGGAAACCACAGAGTCCGACTTGTTTTCACAAAGAATCTCGCTCGAACACTATTCCACTGTTTCCGCACCAATCCGGTTACAACACATAAGTCTCTAGATCTTCTATGCTTGCGCATGCCATGTCTCCTCATCCGGCCCCACCTATCAGCCATTGCGCCACCACACGCCGTTGCGCCCACGCTCATTGAAATGCATGGCCCACCTATCGGTCGCTCTCTCCCATCGCGCGCAGGCCCACGTTGCTGCTATGTCATTTTTGTACCATCAGCCCACTCCACCTATCTGCTAACTTCTCAGCCTGCCTGCTAAGTCAACCCACTCATCTGTCTTTTTACTTTCGATCTCTCTCAGCCCACGCTAGTCTGCTCACGCGTCATCGTCAACCTACTTCCAACTAGGCCACACCCGTACTATACATTCAGCATGTTCGTAATTTTAGCTTGTTACTGTAGCAAATTTTAATAATTAATTTCTCAATTTTTGTCCAAAATTGATCTAAATTTTTTCAACAATTTTTCATCTATTCCTCGTATTTAGAACTAGCACATGAATAAACAAAATATATTTCTCTCGCAACATGACATATGTCATTATACATATGCTTATCATATTTTTTTATAAATAATTTTAATATAAACTTAAACAATACTATTTTTAATATAAATATGTCAATTTCTATAGTTCAATTTAACCAATTTTAATTTTAACTAATTTTTTATTACTTTTAATTTAACAAATAATTCTAAACTAATTTTTATTATTTCGATTTAAAAAAAATCAATTCTCGATGGATCAATTAAAAGGAATACCAGACTACTGGTTAGAACACCAGAAATGCAAAATGTATAGGATCTTACACCACCCAGGGAATAATGCGTAGCAAGTCCATGTTCGACCATATCCACTCCGTTAAATTTTTCCAGGCAAAGCCAAATATTCACCTGCAATAGGTCCATGGTGAAATACACAGGTCACATAAAGGACTCAGGGGATTACAAAGAAAAGGTGAATGAGGGATATTAAATATTCCAGAATCCAACTAAAAGGGAAAACTGGACACTAACCAACATGACCGATCATATGGGACAAATAAAAGGAGGCAACAACATCAGAAAGGAAGCCAATATGTACTTCTGGAGTTGCAAATACCTGAAATAGTCATGGCAGGCAAATACATATTTGTTGAACTCCAACTCCACATGTTCAAAAGTGCACAATAACTATTTTTAGATGGAAGCAAAGACTGAAACAATTATAAAGTTTTATAGTGCCATAATATTTATCATTATATCTTTTACTCTATAAAAACAGAACAAGTTGTATAAGAGCTGCTCGTTTCTTTGAACTACAAGTTGTATCTACATCAGAAGGAAATGCATCATATAAGTTCTATCAATAACCTTATAGCTATGCCTAGCATGTAACTAATGATGACTAATGCCATCCTCTGAAAAATTAAAAGATGGGTCAAGGGCAGCAGCATGCATGTAATGTAACAAAAGAAGTAACACAAAAAATGGCACTTTTTTTCATCAGCTCAATTAATATAAAACAATCTGAAGCAAAGAACTTCTAGTAATAGAATTTATAGATAATTAGAAAATGATCATCAGAATGTACGTGTGCTTTTGGACTTTTGGGCACCGTACCTTGCTGAAAAACATGATTGTTTCCTGGAAGAAAAATCGTCATGCCACAACTGTACATAGCTCTTTAATTCAGAAAACCAAGACAACAGATTTAATCAAGGAATTAGCACAGCAAGTCCGATATGCATTTGTGTAGGAATTTTCCTTCACCAGTCCAGCCCGTAACATTTACCCAAAGAACACACGAGCAAAGGAGTTAATTGTCAAAAGAAGAGTAGCAATTAGTTTTTTTTTAACTAAAAGGATAAAATAAATAAAACCCTCCATCTGCATTTTTTGTGCCTTTAAAATCTGAACGAACAGAAGTCTGCATGAATATACAAATCCATTGATTCAATCGTGGAATCATCATAGCATTTAGATCTCTGCAGTGCACAGATAGTGAACATGAACTTGATCTTAACAAAAAAAAACACAAACTTTAATCAATATCAAGGGTAGGGCGTGACTATTAATCGTAGTTTAAGATTACACGTATTCTTTGTGAACCATTCAGCCAAGAAAAATATAGCTAACCTAGTGCTGACTGCATAAGGGGGAAAGGGAAAGCAGTTCAAATCAAAAGCAGAACATTGGATCCTTGGAGGTAAATTTAACAAAGAGGTTTTTAACATACTTAACATTCCACACAACCCGCATGTATATTGACTTTGAGCACGTTACTACCTCCGCACGAGCTCTCCAGGATTCCTAACCACATATTATACATCGCTCAAATAAAAGCCACATAATCTCATCGACTACTGATTTACATAGCACATCATAAACATCATGTACTGATATGATCCACTTCATATAACTAACACATGAATATTTCTATTTTCATGGGTCAACTGGATGGTTACACTTCTATCCCTTTTGGAATAAACATAATGCAACAGTAAGAAATTTCACTCCACTATCATATATAAACCTACCTACGGTATGGCCCTTTTAGATTGTACAGCTCTACCACCTCTGTACATAATATTACTTACATTATAGTATTTTTTGCTTTATACCCCTGTATCTGTGCCTCTACATAATGTGCAGCCCTTAATTAATAGATCTAAGCCCTAGTAAAATAGAAGAGAGTCACGTAACTAACTTAAGACTTAACGAGCTAATGTATAAAAATCCAGCTATTTAAATAGAGAAAAAGCCTAAGAGAAAACCGTTGGGGTCTAACCTTCTTAGTGACGCATTATATTAGAACCCGAGTATAATGTTAAATAGACAAAAGCCGGATCACCACCCCTTTGGTGACGTGCCATATCACGATCTGAATATGGTGTGAAGTGAGCAAGAATCAGATCATTGCTTTCTTTCTTAGTGACGCGATGCATCACTGCTCGAGTGTAATGAAAAATGAGTAAGAGTCTTCACATCTGACTTGACGAGTGAGAAAGATAAGAAAGCTAGTTGAGCTAATTAGGATATGTTTAGATAGTTGGATTGTATGGTCCCTTACAGTCAAGTTAAGAGAGTTAGTTAATATAATAATTAGGAGATATGTAAATATTTTATATGTTTAATAGATTAAATGGAATGGTCATAAGACAAAGGAGGTAGAAAATATGGGTTTTAAGCTTTGGTACTCGGGGATAACCACCGATAGAAATGGAGTACAAGTTTTGATAGATAAAATTCTCAAGGATGATATGGTGGAAGTAAGAAGGCAAGAGAATTTTAAGATAGCACATGGGTATTTTGGGTATGGTACAAAAAAACAGAAGGGAGAGGAGGTCTTAGACTTTGTTATAGCTTTTGACCTATTGTTAGCCAATACTTTTTTTAGTAAGAGAGTCTCATTTAGTGACCTTTAGTAGTGGATAACACTATAGTCATATTGGTTTTATTCTCACAAGAAGAGAAGACAAACATACATGTTTGGATTGTAAGATAATACCGGGAGAGTGTGTTGTTTTTCAACATAAACTTTTGATGTCCGACTTTGATTTTAGGTGCGCGTCCATAGGGGTAAACAAGCCAGGATTGTAAGGAAAAAATGGTGGAAATTGAAAATAGAAACACCAGTTGTCTTTAAAAAGAGTTATTAAAGATGGCTCTTGGAATAAAGAAGATGACACAAATAACATATGGGAAAAATTGTAATCCGCATTTAGAAAGTGGCTTCAGAGGTATTTGTAGTGACCAAAGAGAATAGATGTGAACCTAAAGATACTTGGTGGTGGAACAAGAAAGTTCAAATGGATATTAAGGAGAAGAAATAATACTATAGCACTTTTATCACGACACATAGTATGGACAACACAGAGAAGTACAAAGTAGGGAACAAGTCCATAAAACGAGATGTGAGTGAGGTAAAGAGACAGGCTTACGAGGATCTTTACTAATGATTTACTACGAAGCAAAAAGTGGAGGACATTTATAGGATGGCTAGGGTTCATGAGAGGAAGACAAGGGATCTTAACCATGTTAAGTACATTAAAATGAGAGAGAGTAGTTTTTAGTAAAGAAAGATGATATTAAATATAGATGGCAAGAGTATTTTGATAATTTATTTAATGGTGACAATGATAATACAAACTATTAGCTGAATGACTCTTTTGATAACATCAACGGACGTTTTGTGTAGATGATCTAAGAGAAGCATTGAAAATGATGAAGGGTGTAAGGCGCTTGGCTATTATGGTATCTCAATCGAGATGTAAAAATACCTTGGAGATTTAGCTATAGTATTACTGACCAAGCTGTTCAATCATATTTTTTGATCAAATAAAATGCCCGAAGAGTGAAGAAGAAGTATATTGGTATCGGTCTACAAGAACAAAAAAGATATTTAAAATTATACTAATTACTAGATAATTAAGTTGATGAGCCATACTATAAATATATGAGAGAGAGTTATCGAACATCGTTTGAGAGAAATGATATAGATCTCTATGAACCAATTTGGTTTTATGTCCGAATGATAAACCATAAAAATAATTTTCTTAAAAATGCAAGTTATAAAGTGGTATAGAGAATAGAAGAAAGACGTGCATATGTTTTTTATTGACTTGGAGAATACTTATGGGAAAATACTAATGAATGTTATGTGGTGGGGTTTGGACAAACATAAAGTTCCAATAAAATTTATTTCTCTCATAGTTATAACTAGTATTTGAACAAGTAATGAAAACATATATGACTTTCCAATTAAAATATGATTGCATCAAGAGTATCTTTTTGATATGGTCATGAATGAGATTACAAGGGACATAAAGGGGATATTTCTTGGTGTATATTTTTTGTTAATGATGTAGTGCTAGTTGATAAAAGTCAAGTAGGAGAAGATAGAAAGCTAGAGCTGTGACGTTAGATTCTAGAGTTAAAAGATTTTATTCTCAGAAGAACTAAAATGAATACATGAGATGTGACTTCGGCAATATTTTTTGCTATTTAAGATCGATGCTATAGAGAGATAGAGATATTGATAAAAATATTAGTCATAGAATCAAAACAAGATGGTTAAAATAATAAAAAGCATCGCTAAAAGTTAAAAGGCAAGTTTTATAAAATGACAATTAATTTTACGATGTTATATAGTGTAGAATATTAGTATATAAAAAGATAATATATGTAATAATTAAGTATCACGGAGATACGTGTATTACATTGTAAATAACAATAGATCGAGTCTAGAACGATATATATAATAGACTAAGAGCAACACCAAATAAAAAAAACTAATCTAACACCGGTTAAAATGGTTTAAACATATCTAATATATATATCCATGTATAGTAAAATTTAAAGACACTATAGGTAGGAAAAGATTAAAATTAACAGAAGTGAAGAAAATAAAAAAGACTTAAAATATTATAATATTTCTAAAGTTTTGTTTTTAAATATAATTACATAGAAAATATCTATTTTTTGCCTTAACCTTAATATATATATAGTTTTTATTTGTTTTATTTTTAGCCTATAAAAAGATTTTGATGATAATATTGATGTTTTATGTAACCACACTTACTTACAGTACGGCCTTTTAGGCCTGTACAGCTCTCCCATGATCGTTCCCATATATATGTGTGGTCCTATGGAAGAATTATGTACTACACTGCTCGCTCCCCATAAAAATTTGTAGCAAATACTCTAATCTGAATACTACAGAGTAAATTGTAGTTGCTCTACAATTTTTATAGGAAACCCATACAATATAGTTCCACATAATTTGCTCGCTAGTCGCATAATCCTTCACCATGTTATTTATACTCACCTATCCAAATTATTTTCTTTCGCATCACACTGTAATATTATCCATCCATAATGCAAGAATCAGACTATTGCTATATAAACATGTACCAAATGAATCAAGCGAATTTGATAGAACCAAATTTAGCCAATAAATGCAATGTATAATACCTCACAATTGTATTATCAGCTGCTTTTTGCAACAATTGCCACAGAGGAACCACTGCGTCCTCTTTCTCAAATTAGTCCCTAAATTTCTTCAAACTTCTTGCATCCATCTAATCCTCCAAACAAATTAAATTTTTTCTTCACCGAATCAACCACACTTCAAATGAATCCATCTGAATATTGCTTTTTCAAGGGGAAGTGGTGCAACAGGTGCTCTGGTGAGCATCAACAACAGAACTGGACGGTGGAACATACCTAAGAGCATCAAGCTGGTCACCACCGATTAATTTTACCCTCTACCACTGCCAATCGATCTACAATTGCTATAGATCAGCGGATCTGTCAATCTGGCAGAAGATGACCATGGAGGTGATCAGGTGAGCCAAGAAAAGCATGAAGGAGATTACCGCCGACCTTGACATCCACTGCTGTAGATAAAAAAGGAAAACCCATACAACAGATTAGCTAGGATGATAGTAGAAGAGACGAGGAAAAGATTACCTGTGAGTTGGGAGAGTGGCCGATAGACTGACCAGCCACCGAGCTATCGAGGTGACCGCCAAGGTGTTTAGGTGACGATGAAGCTAGAACAGATGAGGAATGGATGGTGACCTATCAAGGCGACCGGTGAGGCAAAGTGGTGATAGTGGAGTCGGAGGCACCGTTGAGTAGGGCGAGAGGTGTGGAGCCTCGACGTCATCATCATCGGTGCTGTTTTACTCTTCCTCACTATCAGTCGCAATTGTCCGTCCTCCCTCCCGCCACTGCTATCGCCTACCTTGTCATTGTCGCTGTCACCACCAGCGCTTTCCTCAACATCAGATTTAGGCACCGTTGGCATCGGCTTCTATGCCAGTTGTAATGCCCCATGGTTTTGCCATATAGAAAAACATATTTAAAAAAACTATTTATAAAATTTGGTTCTTATTCGAATTGTTGAAGCTTGTGCTAAGTGTGGATCTCAAAAAATTTCCTGCAAAACAACCCTAGAATACTCTCCAAAAATTCCCCATATTTTCATGTTTTCAAATATCAAGTCATTTCTAAATTCAAATTTAAAATCCTCAAATTCGTTTTTAGAAACCTTCTTGGGAAATTCTCAAGAAAAACTGTTTGTTTGGACCGCTTTCATTATCCTTCTCTTCTTGGCCTACCTGGCTTCCTCTCTTTCTTCCTTCGCGCATGGCTTGGCACCAACTCAGCAGGCCGCCATGCCCCAACCCGACTTGTCCCTCTCCCAAGCACAAGACCCACATGTCAGCCGTCTCTCTTTTCTCTCTCTCGTCTTCCTCCTTTGTTGCCCCTTTCTCTCTTCTCTTGAATCCTCTTATCTTCTCTCGTCTCTCTCTCACGCTCTCTTTGGCGAGGCACCATATGCACACCCATACCATATTGTTGGCCAACTAGCTCCTCGCCGTCCTCTTAAGCACCCTCCATAGCGACAACCTAGTGTGGAATCTACTCCTCTATCCACCATAGCCTTCCTGGTCAAAAAAAGCCGATGAGCTTTGAGGTCAAAAGCACACACGCGGCTCCCCATCTCATCCCATCACCATTCTATCTACCTCCTTATTCCTCTCTCACTGTTGCACAAGGATGACAATGATGACGGCCATGATACTACGCCATCGACGTGTCCCGTCGAGCAACTAAGCCATAACGCTGCATGTAGCCACTACCTTAGTGTAGCATTGTCTAGCGCCACTCATCCACTATAAATAGAGGTCGAGCCCCTGTGGCTAGCTCCCAACTCGAGCCCTCAGACCAACACCACTCTCTCTACTGCCATGCTCTCCTTTGTCTCGTGCCATTCCACCACCTCCAGTGTCCAATCAACCAAGTCATCGCCACCATCGAGTTTCCTATCCTAGTTTGACCCTCTTCAACCCCCTCATCACATCCTGAACACCGCTAAGCTAATTTTCCCCAAACCCGGCCACCGCTATCTGTCATTCTCAAGCTTGCAGCCATCGAAGGAATAGGCCAGTCCTAGTTCTTTTTCTCCTTTTCTCTGTTCCTCTCTGCACACCACGTCTAAAGCACCATAGCCCAAACCTCTTTGTCACTAGATTGGTTGCTAATTATGACCTAACGTCTATGGCCCTCATCAGTGAGATGCACCGCTGATTCCCTCCATCTTTGATCCACCTTCACCCCATCCAAATCGACCAAAACATTTGTCGTCCTCCGCTTGTTCTTCCACCGTGCTTCATGCCTTCCTTATTACCATCGTTCATCATAACAGTCCTGATCGTTGCCTGCTGTCTATCCGCACTAGGGTCAACCTATCCTAGTTGACGTCAACATGGCCTTGCCATGTGGCTACCACATCCTTGACATGCAAGCCATCCCTTGCCACCTAGGCAATGCCATCCTAGGCTAGACAATTGGTCACTAGGCCATTCCAAACGGCCCAGTAGCCTATCAAATCACAGTCCACGACCCCTTCTCCCTTTTTCCCTTGACCCATCATACCCTATAGCCCAACATGCCTCGTCCCAATAGCCCCTTTAACCCATCCACTCAACAAACAAAAGTCTATTTTACCTCCCTCAGCCCAACCCCACCTCACAGCATATATTTAATACTTTTCTATTATTCTAAAAATATTTTAATCTTTAAAATTCATAACTTATTAATCATAACTCTATTTGAGTTCATTCAACTCTCAAAAATTTTCAAAAATTAAGATTTACACAATAGTACTATTAGTTAAGTAAAATAGGTTATGATTTTGTGCTATCTTTGTTTGCCTTGTTTTTGTGACGTGTAGTAGCCATACACCAAAGAATAGCTAATCAAGAAATACGAAAAATAAATCTAAGAAATAGAGAAAGGCAAGTCACCCTTTTAACCATATTATTTTTAGTATTTTATAAAATATTTTATTTACAAAATATGCATGCCTAGGTACATGTGTGTCTGTGGTTCACAAATAGATCTGATAGGCCTAAAACCTATTTGTTGCATTAAACCTCATTATTTGTTGATTACCTTAAACCTTTATAGCCTTGTTATTGTCCTAGAATTTCTACTACTCGAGTACAAGTATCGACAACACTCACTTATTACATACCACATCGGTGGGAAAAGTTTGATTGCGAAATGATTTTAAAAATTGACTTGTGTGGCTATGGGTTTGCGAAATAAATTGGTTTTTCTAGAAAACCCTTAGTCATGGGTTGTTGTCGTATGTGTGGCTACGACTTCACAAAGTATATAAGGACCATTCCCTTGAAGAATTGTATTGATCATAATACAGTGTGACCACACGAGTGATATGCGATGCCCTTGGTTGAGTAATTAGTCATGATAGTCTCGGTTGCTAATAGATATGAAGTCATTAAGGTGACAAGTGGTTAATATACCTGATGCCCTAAGTACAGAAAATATGTTTTCCTAGTAGAACCCATCTATAGGGTAACGAGCTATCCTAAACTTGCTTTAGAAAGGCCTTGTTATGAATCTCCTTTCACCAGCCGTATCTAATCAATACGTGTTGGGTGATTGGAGTAAGCTTGTAAAGCGTATATCCTTTGCAAAGGATAAAACTATTCAAATAGTCATGCCCACAATTATGGGAGTATGTGAAGTGATTCCTCTAGCGTAGATTTGATTGTAAAATATTTGTGAAAATTGTTTGTGGGTGAGAATCATAACTAGAATTGGTCTGAGTGATAGATAAAAAACATATATGGTCTGAAACGAGACTGTGTGATCCGAAGTGTTATGTGGCACCATAGCTAAGGTTGTTTGAGATAAGAGATGAGATGTGGTTGAGATTGAAAGATAAAGTTTAATGCAACTAAATGGAGGTATTGTCTAGGACAATACACTCCGAATTAAACTATGACAAGTCATTGCGAAGTGACTTGTTGAATTGATTGAGTCGTTAGCCTCTCCCTGATAATTGTAGTGGTTTGTTGCAAAACAACTCACGGAATAGATTGAGGTGTGAACCTCTTTCTAACAACTTAAAGAGCGTACTTAGAATTTTATAAAATGTTTTTAAAACCAAAATTGTTGGTGAAATAAACCAAAGCCATGTAAATCTTGCATACAACGTTATTTTCGTGATTTGCTAAGTATCTCGTGTACTCACCCTTGCTACCTTTTCTCCTTCAAATATATATGAATATTAAAATCCAACCATTTAGGGATGACAATTTTTCTCATAGGTCTAGGTATCCATGGGTACTCGGCCCAATGGGCACAAGCATGGGCTTAATTTTCTGCCTGTGAACCAAAAACCCAGTGGGCGTTACCTAGGTTTTATATTTTACTCATGGGTAATTCATGCTCGATCCTATATGTAATATGTAGTACTTTGGTTAATCTCTTATACCCCATTCCTCATTGGCTCATTTAAAGTCTTGAATATTGATGAAATTATTTTAGCTTGGTGATAATTTGTGTTACACTTTTAAACCATCGGTAATAATTTTATAATTTATTTATTATATTACTCTTTATTAAATTATCTATCTATTAAGATATTATTCATGTGAGACCCACTAGGTACCCACTGAACATACCTGTGTTCGACAAGCATGGGTATGGACACTGAGTTCTACCCACCAACCATATTTAGCATTAGTCGAACGGGCGAATATAGGATCTAGGTCAAGCATGGATTTGCTCTACTCGTGCCTGACCTGAACCATTGATATCCCTACAACCATTACAAGACACATATAAAAACTTTTAGGGTTTTAGTCTTAGTCTTAAATTATGTTTGTGGGTTAAGTTTAACTTTTGCTTCTAATAGAGTTATTTATATTGTCTCGCTGTATGTTCGGGTTCTGTTTATGGCTGCAACATATGTAAGAAGCCTCTGTCTAATAAATAAAACATGTTTGGTTATGATCTACTGATGTCTTACCTGTAAATACGGTGATGTAGATAAAAGTGTTTTGTTTCTGTTGGTTTACATATTGGTTAACGGGAGGGGTGTTACACTAGTTATGCTCACCTCACCACTAGCCCCTCCATCGGTCTCCAAAACAACATTAGTGATCATAAGCTCGTCGCCATGAGATTAAGTGGTCTTGAGGTCATGGCCATTAGATCCAGTTATCTGATGGTGACCAGGGCACAACCAGCAAGTTTACCATGATGATGATGACAGCAAGTTGATGATGATAATGGCGACGACGAAGCATGAGAAGAAAGAAAATATTGGAAGAGGAAGAGTCCAGGAGATCGAGGGAGGCAGCGTGTATCCACGCACGGCAATGCTCCACGCTATTGCATACAGGATGGGTCGGCTGCTGCTGCGTTTAGCAATGTGGCCCCATAAAACAAGCGACCGACGACGCATTAGTCAAACTCATCTCAGGTGTGCAATGTCATACCACAAACTGATCTGATTGGTGACGATGCCACCAATCTGCGACCTGATTGGTGCATCAGAGCTGAAAGAAACAAACACACCGCAATATAGCCAATCTTGCACAATACATCAAGAATTGCTCAGCCAATCGCTGCCTACAAAAACACATCTTGCACAGTAAAATCCAAAACAGTGAAAATCTGACGTGGCGTAGCCCAGCGGCCACGCCATCCACGCCCCTTTCTGTTTTCTAATATTTGTACATGTTATTTTGAGTTTTAAGAATACATAAACTGTGACAGTTTTGTTAACACCAACATAGGTTACAGAACCCACCTTATCTTCTACCGTAGCTACTCACTTTGATCCATAGATAAACACTCAAAGTTAATCCGTTTGCTGTTCAGTTGAGGACTGTGCATTCTTGGAGTTTGTCTTCTCGCAGATATAGCTTATCCTCTCTTAAACATTCAACTAAATCATGAACCTCTGATTTGTGCTGCCGCCGGCCGGAATAGACACGCGGAATTCACCCTGGTTAATTACACCCGCGTACGTACTCCAAAACCGTGCGTGTCACCTACAACGACTGTTCAGACCTCATTCGTAAAGTACACTCCCTTTTCCTTTACCGTCGATCGATTCCAGTTCACCTCCTATAAGCAATGGCAGAAAACGGAATGATCAGGAGGAGCCGATAGCGATCCGTTCTGGCATTTTCGCTACCGTGCCTTATCATCTCGTGGCTTCCTTCAATTCTGTCTCCCCCGCTCTCCCTTCAAGAATCCTGTGCCTCACCTGCGATGCTGTGAATATGGAACTCGGTTTTTGCCACGCCACACAAGCATATCCTCGGTTTATCCTCTCCGGCTCGGGTAACCTGCCCCGAATTGTTCCCACTCCCGCCTTTTCTCCTCTTCGCTTGGTTTGCAAGCAAGAATCTGCCAATGAAATTGGCAGGAAAAGCATCGAGCATTCGAGCAGCTCCACTCTGCCGGCGTCCGGTTCGAGAGATTCCTGATAGGTTACTGCAGCAGGTGGGAATATTTGCGAGACTGATTATTATTAGGCTTAAATTGCTGTGATAACTACTATGGGATGCTTTGATTTGTAGGTGCCAACAACAGCGGTGTGTGTGGGCGCATGAGTGTGAGTGTCGGAGGCAGTGGCGCAGAGGATCCTAGCTGAAAAGGCACAGGAAACAAACAAAAGTGAGCCAAGGGACAGACATGTCACGTGGTGGATTATGTGGACAGCGCGCTCGCCACTGCCGGCACGCACTCGGCCCTCGGGAGGTGAGGTGGCGTCGTTGCTTGTGTACTCCCCCGGTCCAGGACAGACCAGTGTACCGTGTACGGTGGTGCCGTCGTTGCTGCCCTGTCTCGATTCTGTAGGCTCAAAACATAATAAACAAAATTTCCAGATAACAGAGAGGGATGAAACATATGATTACTAAAAAAATCAATTTTGAAATAAATTTTTTTGATCGATGCGTATACCACGGATATAAACTACCGTGTTAATGTTTACTATCTTACTTTTAATCTAACCGTCTATAAATAAAAAAAAATTTAATCTAACCGTCCATAAATAAAAAGTAAAACTATTGAAAATTTAATAGATCAATTTGTATCAAATATAAAGCATAAACTCTAATTTTTCTCTTTTTCAAAATTATGAATCACAAAATCTCATCTATTTATAAAAAATATTATCATACTAGCACTCAAATACCAATATTTCAAACTAATTACAATTTTCCAAAACCGATTCTCTCACGAGTGGCCAGAGAAGATCCGAAACAGACTCCTATTGTGCGCTCCAATCCTTGACCGCCATGTGTCCTATCCGGCTTCCTTCCTGTGTCCACCTTCCGCTTGGACAAGCAGGCTTGCCCAGCCTTGCTACCTGCCATGCGGGCCCGCACCATCATAGGCCTGCACCAGCAACAGCCGCATGCTGCTGCTCCAATCTCTGAGGAGCCCACCGAGAAGAGCAGGCCAGTACATACGCATACACAGCCAGCTACAGTACTCTATGTACTATACGTCTGTACAGTACGTATCTCCTTTTCTTTTTTACTTGATTTCTCCACCAATTTCCTTTGCGTACATCAGCGCTAGCACACGACTTGTACTTTATGTTTAATTTTATCATCTAAGATTTTCTAATTTTTCTATCTTATTATATAATATTTTAACATACTCGTTACCCCTATATATAATTAGGAAAAAAATATTTTTAATCACAGATATCGTAATCTAAACTCTATTAACCGTGCACACTCACACTAACATTATAAATATTTTTAAACTAATTTATATTAAATAAATAATTTATAAAGCAATTTATTTATTATAAAATATTCATAATTCCACATCGTCTCGATCTAATCTGTCCATCTACTCAACCTTGGCTATCTCCTCTTCACGTTATCACAACAAGCTCGTCACGGCTTTTGGATACGTACATGGCCGCCCGGGACCATAGTCTCCATAGGTTATACAAGTGCACGTATCTATGGGCACGAAACGACGTACAGAAACGGCTCCGGAAGAAACAGAGCAGCCTACAGGACCATGTGAGGCGAGACCCTTCCTTGCCACTAATTAGCGCCCCATTGGCCTACCACCATTTTGGCCTCTGAATGAGGACGTACGAACGCATGGTGGCGTGGTGGTGCGTGTCTCGTCCTCCCCGACCGCCGGCAGCCGGCCGCCGGTTCAACAAGTCTCACAAGTTGCTTCTCTAAATACTACAGTATCCGCTACTGTCTATTGAAGTATACTGTACTAAACTAGCTGGAGTACTGTACTATCTTCAAGTCAAGTCAGCCACGAAATAATTCTCATGTTTAATCATGCCCTCCTCGCCGTCGGTCGTCACGCGAGGATGCACGGCTCACTGTCGTAACCTATATGACATCGTCGTGCAAAGCAACACGATAGCATGACCTTTTTGCCGCGTCAAATATAGGAGAAGATGGCCCGGCGGCAGTCATCTATCACAAAGCAGTACGTATCTAACTGAAAATACAAGACAATACAAGACGAAGAAATTAACTGAAAAGGTATTTCCACAAAGACAATGTCTACGAGTGCCATTTATCAGATCGGAAAACAGGTCATTCTTATCAGCAACAAAGATGAAGTTCGGTCTCCTGCGCACCACACGACTAAAAAAGCCTACTATCAGGTACAGATTTTAGGTCGATGTGGACCATGCACCGTTTTTAGGTCGTATCTTCGGTTTCTTTAACAAGCCAGGACAGAAAGTAGACCATGAAACACAATTCTTTTATGTGTAGATATGATCGATGTCTTGGCTGATCTTGTGCCCGACAGGTGAAAAGCCGGTCAATGTAACGTCAGTTGTTAATGATCATTCATGCTTAGTGCCCACTACTAGAACATGTTGTGGTTTGTCGGTTAAGTATTGCTCGGCCCACATCCGCATCACATCAACCTAGTGTGATGCCTTACCCTGCCTTTCCTCGCTTGCATGCAATATTTTGTTATCTGCTTGAGAACTGGGTTACTTGTACTAGCGCGCATCATCATATAGTGTTCCCAATTCTGAGCTGTGACTGATTAGGACGGGTTGTTTTGGTGGGTCTTTGGACGAGGTGCACGAACGAATGGGAAGCCAAACACGCGCGGTGATCGATCAAACATCGTCGACGACGACGCGCCAACCGATGATGGATCGATCGGCCGGCAGCTTCAGCCACGTCTCACGTCTGATACGTCTGGCCGCGTACCGATCCACCTCCGTGACAACCGGGCAATTGACAACCACCAAAACAAGACGACCGAGCAACGGTCGTTCGACACCTCGATGGCTGCGCAGCCATGCGACCCCACCCCCGCACACCATTCCCTCGTTAACCCTGCGCCATCTCTGCGCTTGCGTTCGCTCGATGGTGTCACCCTCAGCGATCCGGCATTCCGGTGTCACGGCGAGTCGTGGAGAAACGCCCGCGCACGGGTGTGGCGAGCGACGCCGGCCGCGTCGTGCGGCGGATCGATCGGCAGCTCGGTGCCCCGATAGGTGTGGCTGATTCGCCCGCGGGGCCGCGAACTCCACCGGCACATCCAAATAGAAGAGGAGGAATTTTAACAAGGCCTGCCAGTGCCCGACGCCTTGAGCCCCCTCCCCTACCCATGGGGCCATGACGAGAGCTGGTTTAGCCGATTGGGCCACCAGGCCGTCTTGCATTTGACTGGGCCACAAATCACAAGTTAGATGGCCCAATGTCACGCGGACGATGAAGGCATCTAAGCTCGTGCTTGGGTCACTAGTACGTTGCTACTACTTTTACTGGGCTTGTCTACTTTTACCTTTAGATAATTGAATAAATATTCCAGCCTCTCTGCATTCGTCTATGCCCAAATCTTTACCGTCCCACATCAAAGCAGACGAGCAATAACTATATCTCCGTTTTGAAAAGAACGACATCATTCACACTTTGAAATCTTCGATCATTGATGAAAAATATCAAATTTTAATTATATAAAAAATATATTAGTAGATTTGTCGTAAAAAAACTCCTCAATAAATTCATATTTTTTATATTTTTTAAATATATAGTTTGAAAAAATAATGATAAAACATGTGCACTAAAGAATGTGGATGTCTAAAATGTCATGCTTATGAGAATGGATGTGTTGTTTGGTTCATGTCCATAGTTTGCCACGCCACATGTTAGATATGCTAGCTAGGTGTTTGGTTGGTTTGTAGAAAATGGAATGCGGTTGTTAGATGGAGAGGGTGCCATCAGACGATTATTCGGAATATGGATGATTAATCATGATTATATAAAATTTTAACGTTTGTGTAAATGTATGTATGAGAACGACTAGGGGATGGATCCTGTCTGAGCAACAGTATGATTTACAATGCTGAAGACCTCACGTCATTCTGTCAGTGCCTCGCTCCACACTCGCGTGCCTCTAGCACCGTCCGCACATCTTCATGTTGCAGCAACCAGGTCCACATGAAGATTCGCATGCTCATTTTCTCAAGGGAGGCATGTGTTAGAAGCAACATGTGACACGTTACCGTGTGAGAGGTACTAAAACGCTGATTTTGATTACATGGCCTATGTTTACATGGATCAATAACGTCTCTGTAGATCAAAAGTCATGTATGTTGTATGCTATTAACATGCATATTTTTAGCAGAAAGACTAAGCCAATGGAATCCCATTCAGAGACGGGTTGAGCATAGGTCAGATCCGTTTCTTTCCTGGCAACTCTGTATTCCTCTTTTTTTTTCTCCTTGACTCCCCAATCACTCTGTCCTCCTCCTTCCTCCCTCAACTCCTCTATCCCAATCTCTCCTAGCTCTCATCGCCATAGGACCAATCGCCGTCCACTTTCCTTTCTCAACTCCATGTTGTCCCCAAAATCGGTGCCATCCCTCATCATTTTCTCTCTCTCTATGCTAGGTCTAGATCTAGAAACGTTTTAGCGAGGGATTAGAGGTTGGCAAGGAGGGAGACAGCTATGATGGTGAGGTAGATGTTCCCATATGTGAGAAGGAAGGAAAAGGAGACGAGGTTGTGGATGATAAGGTCTAGGGCACTAGCAAGAAGGTGGAGGCAGTCGATTTTGATATGAAAAACGATCTTAGAGGTGATGAAGTAGATACTATAAAATCCTTATCATAATTAATATTTTACGATGAACAATTAATTTATAAATGATTTATTTTATAAAATTTGGTTTTAAAATATTTACGGTATTGATGTAAGTGTGTGTGATTGATGTGAGTCATATTTATAGTATTAGCGTGAATGTATATGTAATTAATATCGGTTAGGTTATGGTATCTTATATTTAAAAATTATTACTATGATGACTTATGATTAACATCGATCAGATCACTACTATATCGATAGAATCAGTATTATGATCAATAGGAGCCAATTTAGAACGGTAAATAATTGCAGATAACAAATTTAGATGAGATGGCGCAAGATAGATGGATAACGTGTAAAAAAGTCTTAGTAAGTGTACTTGAAAGCGCCGATCTACGCGGAGGAAATTAGCGAACAAAAATGGAATGGAAAGAGATCGGTCTGCTTCTACAGTAATTACCGTGGCTAGCAGCTATATGTGCATACTGTGCTGGAGCGGCAGTAGCGATGAAACAGCAGAGCAGTGACGGGGCCGGGACAAGGGACGGCAAGGAGACAACCCAAGTGAGCCCAGCTTGCAGACGACGGGCGTGCGCGGAGGCTGGCGCGTGACGTACGGCCACGTGTCAACAGTGCAGTGAAGAGGAGTCACTAATCGGAGGATTTTCTGTGGCTTCGGTATGGAGGCCGATTTGGAAAGAAATAAAGGATATAATTATAAAATGTTATAATAGATTTGGAATACTATGATTGAGAGGGAATGAGGCCTAAAGCTATAACTTTTAAAAGAGAAAAGAAGCTAAAGTTTAGTTTTAAGTGAAAAATATGCTTAGTATACACATATTTTAATACAATAAAATTAATCTATTTTTAATATTTTTATCGAGTTATATTCTTTGTTCATGAGTAATTGGATCGGTGGCAAGACGACGAATAGACCGATAGCATCAAGGCGATCAGAGCGCCAATAGCACTATGATCGGACTGACGGTAGATAAACAATCATACTAATGGTATACGATAGTACATCATAACTTCATACGAGTCATATATTTTCTTTTATTTAAAAAAGATTTAGTTTTTAGTAATTCTACTATTCATCTTTTTAGTAGACTTGATTCTTATATTTTGATTTTACAGGCAAGGGATGGTCAAGGTTTTTTATGCGGGCCTCAAGGTTATCATGTAGGTGGCACTTGAAGCCATCTTGCTCCATGCCAACATGTCGTGCAGCTCGTAATGTTGTGTTCAAGTATGTCATCAACATCACAGTCGATACCCATAGGTATCAGGTAATACCCATAAGTATCAGGATTGGTACCTAGGGGTATCAAGGTTATCATCTAGTTGATTCCCATAGATACCAGGTACCAAGTATTATATACTAGATATCAAGGTCTTATACCTAGGGATATTAGGCTTATACATAGGTACAAGTTAATACCTATATGCACTAGGTGCCTGATATTAGATACTAGGTCAAGGCATGGAGAGGGGTGCGCATCGTCAGCCACTGACTGGCTAAGCTACCTGCCACCAGCGCCTCCTCTCATCTTTTCCATTCCTCTCCTCAATTTCTCCCTATTCCTTGTTGTTGCTATGGTCAATAGGGGCACAGAGACTAGGAGGAAAGTGGTTGCTTTGCTCACATGAGAGCTTGGCCAGGCGAAGGAAAGAAAGGCTCTCATTAAAGTATCTCATCCTATGACGGGATCTCGTCCTCTAGTCACCCTCTATTTTTAGCTAGGCCCACATGAGTCTAGGCATAACAAATATATAAAAATATCTTAAGGATATCAGATGATACTGAGATGTATCATATGAGATACCAATAAGGTATTATCTCTAATATCGGACATGGTATCAATATGTATCAAATCTAGTTCCCACAAATATCATACCTAGTACTTGAGTATCATGTCTATTATATATGGGTACCAAGTCTAATATCTAAATACCAGAGTTGATAATTATAGGTATCAAACCTAATAACTATGAGTATGAGACTATCAACTCCAATACTTATGTATGTTGGCTCTAATATCTAGATATCAGGTCTGATACCTATAGATACCAAAGCTGATATAATTGAACATAAAAATATTATATATTATAAAAAACTAACACAGTTGATTTATAGCACTTAAAATACTTCGAATGTGTGCATAAAGGATCCCATGTATCTTACTTGTGCATGACAAAGGGAGAAAAAAAAACAAAAGGTGTCCATCTATCCTCTGTTTTGAAACAATCTGTAAAAGTTGTCGCCTTTGTGTCCTATTCTCTAGACTTTCTCTCTCTCAACTGTTGCAAGCTTACAACTTAGTTCTCTTTATCAACTGCTGCAAGCTAACAACTTGGTTCATTTTGCAGCAATAGCTTCACAACTCTCTCCCCTCTCTCTGTGTTTGACTTTGCACGCCGATACCTAACACTAGGAGGCACACACAGGAGGTCATCATGGGTTAGGAGAAAATAACGATTTGGTTTTCATTAAACCATTCCATTGCACGAATGGACTACCACTCCCTAGTGTTTCTTTATATGTATGCATTGCTAATACTCTTTGTTTTGGAGATATTTAAATGACTAAGATTATATAAAATGGATGTATTTATATCATTATTAATTTGGGCAACCATAAAAATATCTTGAAGTGTCAAGCTACAATTCTATGCCAAATAGTGATAGGTTTAGTTTATTTTTTATAGATAAAACATAAAAAAATATAATAAATTATAAAGTGATAGTACACATAGTCAGAAATGTATGTATAATTAGTTGCCAATGATAGAAATGCTATGCATAGTAAAACCAAATGTTGAATGTAGACAGACTAGTTACTGTATGGTAGACTTTCCTGCTTATACGGATCATGTGGGCTATTAAACGGAAAAAATGGATGATTAATCGTCAAATACGATAATTTGATGTTTGTAAATGCAAAATAATGACCATTTCACTGATAGCCGAGTCGGCCATTTTCCACTGGTTGGTTACTATAATTGTGGTAAGTCACACTTTGCTAACTCGCTATTCCACGTATCATAGTCTTATTTTTTAGCCTAACCTTAACACACTTGTGGTCAACAAATTATTGCCCACACTTTGTCTGGCTTGCCACACCTTTATCAAGTTGGTTTGTGGTGAAGTTAGCCTCCAACCAAACAGCCCATGCACCCATAACACCATGCAGCAAATGTAGTGCATGCAGTAAATGTACATGCAGTGCCATCGAATGTATGCTGCCATGGTGTGCAGGAAACACAATGCACCCATAAATACCAACCAGGTTTTGAAAGAAAACAAAATATATGAATTACCTAGAGGTGTCGCATGACACAAATTATAGGAGCTTTTCTCCTAATGTACCATTTTAATGTGCCCCTACTTAGTATTACTCATCCAATAGATCATATCTTTTTTACTATCACTTCAAATGCTGGTAGTATGATCAAGTGAGTATAATTGTTTTTAATGGAGTGCTGTTTTATGTGTTTGATAGTTTTAGCCTTCATTCACCTTGCGTATTAGGTACTTCCTGGGTTCATGGGTAGGTTCTCACGTTCCTCATCACCAAGATAGCCAGTGCTTGTTTCTATCTCAAAATCACTAGCAATCGTAGATGGACTACCAAGAAGGCACTTTGTTTCCATCTCTGCGTTGACTCTTACCCAAGTATGCAACATAAGTTTTCTTAGTCTGCCAAGCTCATCGGCGATCTCTTTCATTGATGGCCTGTTGCTGCCGCACATGTCAAGGCATTGCTTGGCTAGCTCAGCAAGTCCCTTGATTAGTTTCATGCTCTCTTGGCCTTTTATGTCGCTCACCAACATTGATTCAAGATTGTTCTCCTTCATAGCGGATAGGAAAACCGACGACAAGCCTCTTTGCGTCTCTGCCCCCTCAAGCTTCAGTGGCACCTAGCCAGTGAGAATCTCTAGAATGATAACACTGAAGTTGTACACATCGCTATTGTCAGTCAGTTGACAAGTTTGCAAGTACTCAGGGCCAAGATAACCACATGTGCTTTGTACCATTGTAACAAATTGTTCCTTGTTAGATTGTGCTAGTATTGATGCTCCGAAGTCTGACACTTTTACCATATAATTCTCATCAAGAAGGATGTTGGCAGTTCTCACATCACCATGGAGAATTGGTGGGGAAGCATATGAAAACAGGAAGTGAAGACCTTCAGCTGCCTCGTGCAATCCTCAAGAGAGTGCTAAAAGATATTTGCAACCGTCTGCTCCTGCCATGGATAAGCTCAAACAATTTTCCATTTGGGATGAACTCATATGTTAGTATCAGAACTTCTACCTCAAGGCAACAACCGATGAGTTTTTCAATATTCTTATGATTGATTTGGGATAGAATGATCCTTCATCTCTTAAAGCCCAGTCAACCACCATGGTTGCTCGCCCGGCATTTGTGTCATTGAACTTGGTGGTGTTTATGTACGTTTTGCTAAAGTTGAATGTTGTTGCCTCCATTAAAACGGCGTAGCTGCATCGACCAAACTTCGAGATTTGGCTCGTGTTGAATGCCTTATCGAAGGTAACATTATAGAAGTGCATTCCTCTTGGTATCGTGGTCTGGCAGCAGCCCATGCCAGAGCAAGAGCCGTCTAGGTTGCTGCACCTTGGGACACATCCACTCTGGTAGCCCACGCCAGTGTAGTCAGAGATGTAGGCGAGGGTGTTGCATCCAATGATAGTGAATTTGTTGTGGACATTTGAGAACCGGTAGGGAGAATGGCTTGCATTGAACCAATATGGTTTGGACTCTATACGGCCAGAGGAGACATTATAGCAGTTCGTTGAGATGCCCCTGAGTATGCGCACTGTGCTATTACTCAACAAGATATTGGGCGACTCAAAATCATCAAGAAATGCCTTAGAACTGCCATCTTGTACCTTGCATTTAGTGTTGAACAATCGTCCTAGTGAGTTAGTCCTCGCCGATGCCAAATGGGTATGGTATGTCAACATCGCCACATTGCCTTGGGCATTCCGAGGTAGGAACAACAGTCGTCGAATCGTGTTCTGCTACAGAGACCGTAAGTAGTAGGCTAAGGCCAAGAAGTAGGACCACCACTTCCATGTTCCTTGTCTTTAAACTAGGAAATGTACCACCTATCTACTGCAATTCTGCAAATCATGTTCACTAGAAGCTCTCATGGGAGCTATGAACAATATTCACATAGAATTTTTACGTGCTTTAAGGAGGTACATAAGGTGCGAATAATTTTTTTAAGTGAATGTCTAAAAAAGTGCAATATATTTAGCTCTGTAGCATTAAGTTACCATGATGTACATTTAAAATTACTCAGAAATATATGATATCCTCGACATGATAATAGGAACAATAAACTTGTAACCACCAACCAAAGTCAGAAAGAAGAATTGATGCAATATGTTTAGCTCTGTAGTATTGATGCTCCAAAGTCTGTCACTTTGGCCATGTAGTTCTCATCAAGAAGTATATTGGCAGTCTTCAGATCACCATGGAGAATTGGTGGAGATGCATATGAATGTTGGAAGTGAAGTCCTTCGGTTGCTTCATGAGCAATCCTCAAGAGAGTGCTGAAAAATATTTGCAACCCATGGTTCTTTCCATGGATAAGCTCGAATAATGTTCCATTTAGGATGAACTCATAGAATAACATTGGAACTTCAACCTCAAGGCAACAACCCATGAGTTTTACAATGTTCTTGTGATTGATTTGGGAATATATGAGCATTTCTTGACTAAATTCCTTCTTCTGCCTTTCGTCAATCAGTGCACATCTCTTGATTGCGACTAGCACATTATCCTTCACTATCCCTTGATATACCATTCCATGGCCTCCTTTTCCAATTATTCTGCTCTTGTCAAAATTGTTTGTGGCACGTATAAGTGCAGCTTCGGTAAATATTGTGAGAGCAATACCTTTTTCTGATTTCATCCTCTCAAACAAAAGTAACCCTCCGTGTTGCTTAAAATATTCTTCCTTTGTTTTCCTCAGTTTTCTCTTTTCAATAATCATGTGTGCGCATAAGGCAATGGTCACAAGAGCAAGAAAGCCAATAATAACTCCCGGACAATAGCATTATTAGATGGGAATAATGTTGTCTTTGAGAGGGGAAGTATAGTAAGTAATATTGTTTGTCCACTCAGAAACTGTAAAGTGGCATTCCATCTTGTTTGCCTTCCTTTCACAATCAGAGCTCTATTTCTTACTTTCTGAAAAGCATAAGAAGGCACATAGATATCACTAGAATTCAAAGACTACCTATTGTCAAGCCGATATCAGGGTTGCAAGTGTTACTGTGCTTGGAAAACTTCTTTTCTGTCCCACAATAACACCAATATCCTCTTGACGTGTTGTGGCAAACGCCATGGGAAGGGCATGGATTGCGCTCACATTCATTAACATCTGCAGCAAGGTTAGCATAATTACATACTAGAAGTTCTTGAAGGGCACCTCCATACGTCCACATTTAGAGCACAATTAATTTAGCATTTCTACACATACAATTTAAGAGAGAGCTGCATACTTTGGCATCGACGTGGATCTGAAAGATAAGGGCTACCTTCATACCCATCAGAGCAGTTGCAGACATATCTGGGTCCATTGGTGGAATCCGAACATTCTACTAAGACAAGCATAACCGCCCGTCTCATTCCGTTTGGCAACATTACTTGATTTTACAGCCGTAAGGGCCCAGTTGACCACCATGGGTGCTATCCCAGAGTTTGTGTCGTTGAACTTGGTGGTGTTTATGTATGCAGTTGTGAAGTTGAACGCTGGAGCCTCCATTAGCACGGCATAGCTACACCGACTGAACCTCGAGATTTGGCTTGTGTTAAAGCTATCATCGAACTCGACATCGTAGTATGACATCTCCTTTGGTATCGCTGTCTGGCAGTAGTCCATGCCAGAGCAGGAGCTGTCCACAAGACCTGATAGGTCGGTGCACCTTGAGACTCATCCACTCTGGTAGTTCACGCGAGTGTAGTCAGAGATGTAAGCGATGGTATTGCCCCCGATGAGAGTGAACTTGTTGTACACATATGAGAACCGGTAGGGGCTGTTAGTTGCATTCAGCAAGTTGTTAGAGGGCTCCATTAATCCTGAGGTGTTGTAGCAATAAGACGAGATGGCGTTGAGTATCCGGATGTGCCTTAGACAAGGATATACTAAGCAGCTCAACATCATCGAGGAATGGCTTGGCGATCCCAACACCATCTTTGGCGCAGTTGACATTGAAATCTTCTGAGAATGAGCAGTTCACACCAATGCCAAATGGGTACGGTATTTCAATATTGCCACACTTTCTTTGGCATTCATAGCTAGGGACTTGAATTGCATAGGCATCCTGTGCCACAAGAAGACCAAAGACTAGCAGAACCAATTCCACATTCATCTCTACAGAAGAAATAGAGATAGTTACATTGTTTCTGTACCTACAAAATTTAGGGCAACTGTGTTCTTACCATTGTTTTCAACTCTAATGGTAAATTTGCCCCCACCAATTCCATTAAGAGGACTTAGCAGTCTCAAAAACATATATGCTCTTGCAAACTTTGCCCCTACTTTTCTGAGTACTCGGTGATTTTGCCATCATTTTGACATCAAGCATTTTGACATGAATCTTATCCCTGTTTTGACATGAATTTTCACAAATTCATTTCAAAAAAAATGAGGACAAGCACAAGCTTGACTTGAATTATGCTCATGTTTTAACATGAATTTTCACATCTATTAAGTCCTCTTAATACAATAGGGGCAAGCACAAACTCTAGTTTAAAAAATGAAGGTAAAATCATAAAGTTGGGGGAAAAGTGGAGGTTTGAATCTACAAAATTTTGGTCATTTCATCTTAAGAGGTCGCTTGATTGATAGTTCGGTGAGTCTAAACGAGGAAGAGCTTTTTCTTGGTTGTTAATTTCGCTATGCTCTTGTTTGTGCGGCAGCTTGGATCCTATATTTCTGACATCTAGATTGCAGCAACAAGCCCCTAAGCATGCATACACACACACACATACTGATGGCTCATAAAAACTACACCATCTAGAAAAAAATTCAGCTGAAATAGCTAGAGAGGGTACTTCGGATAGCCATAGATCCTCATCTTTCATCTTAGATACTATACATGACCGATCAAAAGAATCGAAAAAAATATATCATAAAGAGAGCATGAACACCGAAGATTTCGACCATTTTCTAGATATTTTATAAAAGTGTTGTGTCTATAAAAGAAAGCTAAAGGAGACCCCGAAAGCCTACACACGAACATCCTTTTGTTAGAAAGCTCATACTTCCCTGCTCCCTCATTGCCTCTTCAAAACTCTAATCCTATGGAAAACTCTTCGATGGAAACCCAAGGACGCACCCAAGAGAACCATAATAGGTACGCTTAGCAGCTGGAGCTCTTCCTCTAATAGCTAGACCTTTTTGAAGAGCCAATCTACCATGAGAACATATAATCTATGGATCCTAGAAGTGCTGGAAGATTAAGGTCTTTCTCCATCTCAAAGGACGCAAACAATGAGTGTTTGTCTTCAAGACCCACAATTCTAGAGCTATCATCGAAGCAACTCTTCAAGATGTTTTCCATAAAGCCTTCCTGTGGCTTTGCGAGGCTTATGGCTCGTTGTTTGAGATGACCCCATTTGGCATGCATTCATACCACGTAGCAGGCAACAATTGATGCTACACCTGCTAGACATGTTAGCTTGAAGGAGCCAGGTGCACTCTTCTCTCCAAGTTGGTATGCACCACCTAGAATGCCTACAAGGAAGGATTGTCGACTTGGAAGATCGCTATAATTGCTTGACCATGGAGCATACCATCCAAGTACTATAGCTAGCAGCTTACAAGCTTTGACCTATTGCAAACCAGAAAGAGGCTAGGTTCACTCGAAACAAACCATTAGCAGAAATTACAAGCACACCACCAACATCGCCATAAAAGGCTGAAGATGAGAATGAAGTCATATTCTACAAATCCACCCTAGCTAGATTTATGTGCAAATATGTATGGCTAAGTATTGAATAACGAGTTGGTAGACAATTCGCCTAGAGTTTCTTAACCATGTACCCTATTGTAATTCCAACTTGAGAATATGTTTGGAATATCATAGTGATGAAAATTTCCTACTCGTGTTAGCGCAGATCCTATTGGTTAAAGATGATTATCAATGCTTGCTATAAGACTAATATGTCTTGGCCAGTGAAGAACTTTTGTTGGCTTATGATGTTACCCTTCATCCAAAGTATCAATATGGTCATCCTTCATCCAAAGATTACACCACCATCCCTAGAATTAGGACGCATGTTGGCCTAAACAAGCCAAAGTAGCCCACAGGGTAGACCAGATAAAATGCAGGACGAGACAAACCTAGATCCACCTTAGGCTAGTAATCTCTCAAGCTCGCCTAGACCTTCCCTTCCTGAGCTAGCTCCTTGGCATCACCACGGTAGCTCTGGCGCAGCCGCCACTTGGACCATCGCCCATCACCAGGATAGGTGATGAAGCACGCTGCCGTACCTTGATCGCTGACATTACCAAACCTATTCGTTAGGGAAGAACGGCCCCACCGATAGCTTCCTGTTCTTCTCTGCCAGCAACATTTTGGTTGTTGTCGCCGACTCAACCACCACCTTCAAAACACCACCATATTTCTCTCCTCCCTAGCTACACTCCCTACACTTACCTCTAACTGCTCCCATGCGCTCCACCAAAGGTGCACCCAAAGAAGAAAAGAAAAACCAAAGCTAGATTTAGAGGTACTCAATGAAATGGGTACACGAATGGACGCAATAGCAAAGGAAAGGCTTTGATGATTCTACAAAGAGATCCCACAGTCATAGTACATAATCGGCAAAGTTGCAATTGAGAAACCCAATTGGAGATGAAATCAAATAAAGAAGGATTTAAGGATTTAACATGAAAAGGCATATTTGGGAAAACTTGCTTCAAAGAGTTTATGACATTAATCAGGAACCCATGTTTGGCCATCCATTTGAGATATGACACAAAGTACAGAAGATCACAACAACAAGACAGAAAGAAGAACACATGTTCTTGGTCAGTACTAAGGAACCCCAGGACACCGGAATAGCCAACTTGACTCTAGAAAAAAATTTTAGACTACCCGATGAAAAGAACCAACCAAAGGGTACTCCACGCTACGTATAAGCATGCTCAAAAGCTGACACCCCCAAGACTCTTGCTGAGTAAAGGACAAAGTTTTCTAGTATTAAGACTTGCTGCTACCTGTCCATGATTGGGAGTTGTGCCCCGTCTATGGATATACCCATGCACGAGTCAAAAATCCTAGGTTTAAAACCCCTATAGTGTGATAGCAATGATATGTGTCAAGTAACTGAAGAAGAATAAAGGATTATGCAAACAAAGACCGCCAAATGGACCCTTCTAAAGAAATGGCTTATGAGAAGACACGCAAGAAGTTTCAAGTGTATCGGTAACATCGTGCAAAAATCGAAGCCATCTAGAAACCAAAAAATCATTTGCAAGTCGATCGCTTAGCGCCAGAATCTCAAGATCAAGATTCTTTGAGGGGTAGGTTTGTAACATTCTGGTTTTAGTTTAGCCATTAAAATCTATTTTAATAAATATCATAGTTTCAAAATTTTTAGTTCTTTGCATGTATTATGTACCAATTATCTCATTTTCTATCATCTCTTGAGACCCCAAAAATCTTAAACCAAAGATCTCTCTCCAAAATTTGAATCCTGATGTTTGACTTTTAAATCAACTACTCCTCTAAAAATTCCTTCTAAATTTTTGAGTACGGCAATCAAATTTAAATCCGATTCTGGATATCAACCCCACTTCAAAATTCTCTCAAATAAATCTCCTTGAATCCCACTAACAAATTCTTTAAGAAAATCCCATGTTTAAATTCAAACTAATTTCAAATCCACCAAAAATTTTGTCAAAAATTCAATTGTTGAAAATCATTGGAAAAAGTGAAAACCCTCATGTTCATTTAGGCCGCCTTCCCCTTGGCCCAAATCCCTCCTCTCTTTTCCCTTCTCATTCCTTCCCCATGGTTAGCTCAACCGCCCCATCAGCCCTGCTCCCTCTCCCTCCTTCTCTCTCTTCCACCTCTCAGGCCATGCCCAAAACCCACCCAAGGCCTTCCCTCCCTCTCCCTCTCCCCATCCTCTCTTTCTCTCCTCGGTCATGCCCAAGTTGGCCCATGGCCCATCTCTCTCGCCCTTGCACGTATCCGTGCCACCACACCCACACGCTCGCCCGCCACGCACCGTGACCCACAAGCACCACTTGCTAGCCACTCCTCTAAGCAATGCACACCCATTGCACCGCGCTCGCGCTCTCGTCCCCTTTTCCATGCCGCATTGTACGAACATGTCTCGTTCAGTGGAATGCCAAGCCCAGCCACTGTGCCGCTACCCGTTCTGTGCGTCCCAACCCTATCCTTCGCACTATGCACCCCTGCCATGGCCCCAGTGCATCGTGAATCCTACTAGTTGTGTGCTGTTTCATCACATCACCGCGCCATGCCAAGCATGGCCCTCACCTCCATGAATCACACCATGCCAAGCCTGTCCCTTCCCAACACAAATTTGACTGATGCGCCACATCACGCTCACTCCTCATCATCGTGAATCTTGCTGGGCATCTTTCCTACCTCCTCATGCAGTCATATCCATCACCACCAATCCCACGCCACTCTCCCTTTGTCCCTTCCACTCTAGCTTGCCTACCTATAAAAGGCATCGACGAGCCCCTTCGCCAAACCTTGTGCCACTCCTCCTCTTTCTCCCCCTCACCTCCACCTTCCTCTCCTCCTCCACTTGTCCGCCGCGTAGGCCATCGAGCTAGGCCGCACAAGCACCAGTCGAGCTTACCTCCTAGTCTTGCTGCATGCGTCCAAGCCTCCTAGTGGTGCCACTGCTGCTCACCTCTGAGCGCACTCACAATGCAAGATAGAGAAACCAAAGATAGAACCAGAAGGAGAAGAAATAAAGAAAAATTTAAGAAAAAGTAAGAAATTAGAAGAGGAATGGGACTCACATGGGCCCACCCCTTTTCTAGCAACCTCTATGAACCCGGTCTACCATAGACCCATCTCTCTCTTCTCACCGGCATCCGAGTCCTACATGTCAATCTAAGGAATATTTTTGGAAATATTCTTTTTATATTTTAGAAAATCATTTAAACTTCAATTTTTTATTTTTTATTCGTAACTCTATTTGACCCAATTTAAGTTTTCAATTTTTTTAAAATGAGATCTACACACTAGTACAACTATATTTATATTTCTAGTATTTTATTTTGGCTTTTTATTTATTTGTTTACTTTTCATACCTAGGCCCTAGTTTACAAAAGATATGGATGCCACCTTTAAGGGAGAAGACTCGCTTCTGGAACAAGGCAAGCCATTCCTTGATCACTCTTGGTTCTATGATTATGAATTACATTGTTTATGACAATGTATTGTTTAGTTTACTCTTTAATCATGCTTGGTCTTGGTTTGTGTGAAATCGACAAATTTACCTTGTAGTCACACTTTTATTATGTAGAATATTGATTACTTGATCCTTGTGAACTCTACCAAATAATCGCTAGTATCGTCATCCCTTAGATGCTATTACTGAGTTAATTGCATAGCCTGCTTACTTGTGATGTCGTATGGAAACTTGGGACTTCTAAAAATTTACTTGAAAACCCGATGTGATGTCGCCTTGTTTATAAAATAAAAATATTTTATACTACTTAGATGGTACAGAGTCAATGTCTTCATGGCTTAGCTATATATTATCATTAACAATCAATTTCTTTAGAAAATTCATCCAAACATATTACAGTGCAATCACATAGGTGTTATGAGATGCCTCTGACTAAATAATTAGCTATCATATAAAAATTTTATATGTCAATAGTTATGGAACGCTGGGATAAAGAAATGGTGTTATGGATCATACTACCCGAGATGGGTGTTGCTCTAGCATATTTTAAGGTGATTGGATAGGTGTAGGAGATATCTCTAGTGTATGAGACTTGCCTAATACTCGGTTTTGAAATATTTGACCCAATTATATAACATGAGATATTCATGGGGTAATTTTGAAAAAGCATTGTAGTGAGCCCTTAATTGCCAACTGTGTTTAATTGGAACGTGTTGTGTAAAGAGAGAAGTTCATGACATGTGGGTAAATGTATAACCTTTGCAAAGTTTAGTTGAACTATTTAAACAGTCATATCCATGGTTATGAGTGGATGTGAGGTGTTTCTTATAGCGTAGTTTTATTTTTACCAAAGTTTGGTGAACATAATTATTATGATGAGAATCATTTATAGAGTCCACTTGTGTAGTAGACGGTTGACCTTCATGATCAGGAATAGATCTATATGACCTAGGGTATCTTGTGGCACTATAGTGCCGTAGTGCCGAGAAGACAAACTTGTGCTATGAAAACATATTAACTATAAAAAATAGTTAATAAATAATATTTGATTAATTGTTAAGTATTGAGAAAGTGAAAAGAAGCTAATAAAGGAGAAGATGAGGAAATGTTGAGAATTTTGCTATCACATATAATCACTGTGATAGTTTGTTGCAAAACAACTTGTGAAATGGATTGAGATGTAACCTTCTTTCTAACAACTAAAATTTAGACTCACTAGGATTTTACAAAATAACTCTTTTTTTAAGTAAAAGGTTGTTTTTGAAAGTTAAAACCTTTCCCTCCCTTGTTAAGCCAAACATGTCATCTTTCCCCCTAGCTTGCTTATATATATGTATAAAGTGTCGAGAAGGCGACGTTGACCCTTCCACTGTGAAGTTCCTCTAAGAGCAGGCGAAGCATGAAAACTTCTAAGGTTTTAGACCTAGTTCCTAATCCATGACTATGGAATAAATTAACTGCCTAGGTATTGTGCCTAATGCTTTACTGCTTAAGTTGCTTTCCACTATAGATTCCACTTAAGTTGCTTTACCTCTCGTGCAAGGCCACTCCCGCCCATGCCCGCTCCTCTGCTCGCTGACAGGCGATTCCTACTTGTTTGACCCATCTCCTACCTTCGGCTAACCTTCTCTCTTCGACCAAAACCCTAACCACCATCGCCACCGATTCGCCACCTCCACTAGCATTTTCTTGGGAAAATGGGGGCAAAACCTTCCCCATCCCCCTCTCTTCATTTCCCCTCTTAAAGGTCCACTTGGTGGGTTTTTAATCATCGAGATTAACTTTTTTACTATTAACTATGACCATCAATGAGAATGGAGTTTAACTCCTTTACCATTGCCCTTCTGCTTCCCTAGCCACCTATAAAAGGAGCGTCATGACCCCCCTCTTCCTTCTCCACACGTCGCTTGAATGCCACGCTCCTCCATCACCACCACTACTATACCACAGCTCTGACCGCCTCTCGCTGACAATTAGGAAATCACTAAGCCTCGGCAAGGCCTCTATCAGCTTTGTCGTTTCGCTCTCTTCCTTGGCCATGCCTCCCAAAGCTTGAAACACCCCCAAAACAACGATGATACAAACCCAAAGGATTGTGCCCCATCTTTCTCGCCTCTAGCCTCCTCTCATCCTCCTTGTGCTACCACGTCATTGCCATTAAGCCTCGCTACCCCACACCTCCTCCCATCCCCACTTCCGAGCCCTCTTGCACATTGGCCCCATGCCGCTGTGCCTTGGTCACTGTCGACGATCGAGTGGCCATGTGCCCCAGCCCTTCCTCTAGTCTAGCCAATGTGGCTATCATGTGGGGTCCACCGTGGTGCACCCAGTCCACATGCTCTTCCTCTCTGGGTGACATCATAATCAGCTTTTTTTAAGTAAAAATGAACTAACAAATTCATAAATTTTCATTTTAACAACAATTTAAATTTCAAATGGTCATATCTTGGCCATTTGGAATTGGAATTGACCCGTTCAAGTTTCTAATTTTTTGTAAAATGTGAAGAACCCAGTTATGTTATTTATTGCTTTTGTTCATGCATTTTTCCTAGTGAATTTTCTATTTTTGCGTATGTCCATGTAAAAATCGTAGTTCTAGAGGATCCACTCTACATGCAAGTTGACCCGGAAGACTTTGCAAGCGCACAAGACAAGTCATGTCTCTCATTTTGATCATATTGAACCTAGTTTTAAGACAAAATTTATGTCAATTTAAAATTAATTGCATGGCTTTATATATTATTGAGTTATTGATTGTTTTGCTTAGTTAAAATCCTATGCTCCTTGTTATAGGCCCTATTATTGGATTTCTTATGCCTTGACCTTGAGAAACCTTAGGAAAAATGAAACTCATCTACTTGACCCTATATGATGGAAAATAGATAGCTTAGTCTCATGCTTAGTCAGCTTAGTATCAACTAGTGTTTTCTAATTTTCTCTTGTGATGCTAAATAAACTAAAATTTTGTGGGAATCATTGCCGAGGTAGTTAATGGATGGAGCTAAAAATTGTCTTAGAAAAAAAACTAGCTTTGAGGCTAGGCTAGGGGTGCTGGTTAGATGTATGTCTGATGCAACCTAGCTGTTATAAAGACTGGCCTTTAGGTTTACACCTGCAAAGTACCTTTTCTTACAACGACAAATCAATGGGCTTTGACATGACTCAATATAGAGTTCGGACTAGGGGCAGGTTTCAATAGTGAGGAGCAAGGAAAGACTGGATAAGGTCGGATGTTCATGAGGACATATGCCGATCCCAAGTTATTCGACATGGCAACTGGAGCACCTTATGGTACCCTTGTCCTAAGAAGACTCCGTAGACGGTCTTAGCATGTTCTCTATCCTGGTACTATTGTGGTACGTAACACACTACAACATGTGTTCAAGTGAATGCTTTGTAGGTTAAAAGCATACGTCTCTGGCCAAAGTATGGTCTGTTCAAATAGCCAAGCCCTTGGATATGGGCAAGCGAAGCAATAGATCCAAGTTAGTTTTATTTTTGAAAACCCTGAGATGGTTCTTGGATATGATGGTTTAATCGTGAAAATGATGTCTGGTGTAAGGCAAGGTTCACGGGTGTGTAAGTGACCAGTGTTTGGAAAAATGCAAATGTGATCTAGACTAGGCTCACGCTTTAAAATTACTTTTAAAAAAGTCCTAAAATGTTTAAATGTTAGATTTATACAAATCAACCATATTATGCCAATCCTTGCTTCCCTCTTAAGCATTATTTTGCATTATTCGACGTGACTTGCTAAGTACCTATGTGTCACCTACCTCAGAAGATGGCTTTGCTAGAGATGAAGGCTTTGACGACTAATTCGTGCTACCATCAACCACCTGTGGAGGCCACCGCCGCGTCATCCATAGCTTTTGTTTATCTTTGGATGTAAGTACTAAGGTTGTCTAAAATACTCTATTCACATTTTACTTGGTTGTAATAAACAAAGTATATATCCACATGGAATTATGCAATAGGCGTTTGGAAATTCTGGTCGTGGAAATCCTAGGCACGACAGTCTATCCATGTGTTTTGGCAATCCTATAAATGGCTTGTCACGTTGGCATCGTTCAGGCTCTCACATTGGCTTTGATGGCCACCTAATACATGAATGAGCGACTAGTTTGCCGTTTAGTTAGCGGTATCTTTCGCTTTGGCTTGACAATTGCTAGCGGTGATGTGCACAAGATCTGATTGTCACTACAATCAAATTTTGGACGATTAAGAAGGATAAGTATTACTTGCAACTTGCATTCTTCACCAACCATGGACAAAGTTTTAGTAATGGGATTGTGTTATCTATATCTCAACTTTCTAGGCTGGTGTTTAATTAGTTTTCTGGTTATCCATTAAGTAGTGATTTATAATTCGCAGTCATTCAAATTGTAAACTATATAAAAATTGGCTGTAATTTTCTTGGAACCAAAGGCTGAAATGAATTTCGAGATAAAAAGAAGATAAACATATGGGCTTGCATGGGACCCACCGCCACCTGAAAGATAGATTAAAAAAGAGGCATCATATTCATTTTGGAGGCTAAAAATTTATATATTAATTCAAAGGAAAAGAAAAAGATTTAATCCATCTTATTGTAGTGGGCAGAGGCATAAATTGATGTAGTTGTATATAAATTATAATCCTGTATAGAGAAGTTAAAGTTATATATCAAATATAATTTCACTTTTAAATGTTATGTACATATTACAGCATGAAAAAAGTAATAAGAGTTGTATATGAAATTCAATTATATTTTTATTTTTATATAGAGTTTTATATAGAAACTTTATAGAAATAATATATATATAAGAGTTGTGTATCAAATCATATTGTGAGGAATTCCGTCGAAGGAAAATCAAATAATGCCATTAACTATAACGGAAATACTCCTAGGGGAGGGACCCCGTACCCAGAATCCACGTGGTACCCGCAGTTGGTTTTGTCGACTGCGCCGTGTCGTTGGCTAGGCGAGGCATCGGCAAGCTAGCGTGACAGCGCCCTGCAGGCCGCGATCCTGGCCTGCAAGGATGCCGTCTGCCCTAGTGCAAAGACGATGTTACTGCACTAGCCAAGGCTAATCTGACGCAGGTTGCGCGTCGTAAATTTGCAGCCTACTGGCAGTGACGAGCAGTTTTCTGTGCCTTCTTTTTCTCATTACTTCGGTTAACCCTGCCTCATTAAACCAGGGTCACCACACATGCCGCGTGGGTTGGACAGCACGGCACAGAGCACTAGCCGCCGGCTTGCCGTGGAATAACAAGGCGGGCAGTGACCTTCACGTTGGAGAGGTGGACGTCCTGCACGCAGCGTAGGTGTCCATCCACACCGGAGGAAGAGAGGAGGAGGCCTCCTTCAGTGAGGTGATCTGCCTTGTGATGGCTAATGAGAGTACGTCGCAGCGGTCGTGGAAGAACCGTCTGATGGACGAGACGTCCTCGACAGCGGCCACAGCGGAGTTCACGAAGGTGGACGTACTGCTCGACGGGCCTTTACTCTTCCTCATTCACCTTCACGTGTCTGATACCGAGCTGGTATCGACGATCTGGTACCGATTTAGGTATTATAACGCTCAAGAACAGGATCCCAGACTTTTCAAGGGCAGCCGCATCTCACCTGAAACGTACGTGCTGCGTACTGGACCGACATTTGAATGGGCTCCACACAACTGGACCGACTAGCACTCTAGCAGGTCGAGCAAGGCCATTTGCCTTGGATCTAAAGGGCCGGAATCTCTTTCACGCCGAGTCAGATGATGTGCAGTCATGCACTTGCGCCGTTTCGGGATAGCAAGAGCCGGCACCCTTGCATGATCTGACGGAAGCATGGATATGATGCCGCTATTGCCATTGCCACCGCCTCGCCGGTGCACTGGTGCAGGCATGCCGCCGTCCAAGCAGAAGCTGACGACCGCAAGATCGGCCGGTGGTCAGCTCCACTGCCAGTGAGTGAGTAAGGAGGAGCGGTTCGTTCCAGAGCTTCCTTTCAACGTAATGAATTCCATCGTCAGCCCATCCAATAAGGCCACACGACCTATGTCTCTTCTCTCCTCACACACCCTTATCTTCCCCTTCTTAAAAAGACAATGAGTGTAAGGATTTTCTAACTCCTTTAACAACTTCGAGGTCGAAGTTAGTTATTCATTATTGGATAGAAAGAGAGGCAGAATTAAAGGAGGCCGCCGAGAATCTTCTCCTGTACTTGTCATGAATCCTTTGCCCGTACTCCTTTCCCGTCCAAATACCTACGCACCGGCTGACCGGCACGGCCTTGTACTGCCACTGATCATAAACCTGTGCAACTTGATCCTCTCGCCGTGGCTGTCCAAGCTAGCTAGGCACAAAGTGCAAGAAGAGACCCTTGCTAATCACTAATCTGCATCTTCGTGTCATGCACAGTTCATCTTCAGAAAAACGAATGTCTGCATGACGAATTTTTTCACTTTCCAGCTCACCCCTAACCTATACATATATAGCCTAGGTTAAGCCGAAAATGAACATTGGCCAATCCACAAGAGTACAACAGCGAGATCAACGTCCCTGCTGTATATATAGCCATAAGCAACCACATTGCCATCGTACCCACAGGCTCTCATGGTTACGAGCAGCATGAAGGGAGGAGGATCAAAGAGGAGATTCCTCAGAGCCTTCCTCGGCTCATGGAAGAAGCTCGGCGCCGCCGCCCCGCCGGCGGCCGGCGAGTGGGCTCCTCTCCACGGCGAGGGCGCCATTCCGAGCGACGTGCCCAAGGGCCACACGGTGGTGTACGTCGGCGAGGAGTTGCGCCGCTACGTCGTCAGGGTGTCGTCCCTCGACCACCCGCTGTTCCGCGAGCTGCTCGACCGCGCCAGGGAGGAGTACCAGTTCGCCGCCGCCAACGCGAGGCTGTGCATACCCTGCGACGAGGACATCTTCCTCGGCGTCCTCTGCCATGTCGACTCCAAGCAGGAGAACTGTAGGCTCTCGTTCTGCAGATAGCTGCTGATGACCAGGAGAGGCTTATACCATGTCGCTGTTCATGTATAGGATTAATTCGGACTTGTTGTTCGAAGGAAACGAAAGATTCGCGTGAATTTTCACGTGTACAGTGTAGGCTCTGTTAATGTTGGCAATTGATTTTTGGTTCCATTGTTGTATCAGATTCTTCAAAGATGGAGATGGACCATGAATGGTACTCCCGACATTTTTTTAAAGCTGAAAGTTGTGGCTGTAAGCATGCATGTAAAGACTTGCTACTTATGTGCAGAAGGTGCAATCTTTTGACTCTTTTCACTATTGGAAATTGCGATTGCTTGTGACTGCAATTCCCTCAAGCAAACGCAAGCAAGGGCATTGCCTCCAGCATCTATATCTGGGACATACTTTTAGCAAGAATGATGCTACAATATGACCTTTATGAATGAGGTAACTTATTATGCATTCAGACACATCAGGTTGATCTGTAAATGCACACAGATGCCGTGGTGGTCTTGCTCTGGATTGACATAGATTGGGCATGATCCTTTCATATCGGTAGGAATTTTAATACACTTTCCTGCCATCTCAAAGAGATAAGGAGTCATGCTCATCTATCCAAACATGCCCTAGGGTGCCCTAGAAATGTGCTGAGTATTGGTGGAAATGTCAAAAAGCTCTCGCCGCCTATAGCTATTCAATTCTCAATATGAAGAAATGGCCCTAGTTGAAGTTAGGCTTCTCAGGGTAAGTGCAGCCAGAGCGTTGGATGATAACGTTTGCCGCATAACAAGCAGCTCTGACACATTCATCAATGCTCTTCTCCTGAACCAATTGAGAGAGAAAACCTCCAACAAAGGCATCACCTACAAATCAATGCCTAAATTTAGCAAAAAGATTCATTTATGTTTACTGACAATTATGTCATTTAATGCAACAGGATGTATATACAAAGTTTGCAACAAAAAAGACCTTCCAGGAAAAGCAAAATATATAGATGTTTCAACATCATTATTTTCTAAACTGAGTACCTGCACCATTGGTATCAACAAGCTTCTCCTTGGGCAAAAGGATAACAGGGAATGTTTTCACCTGCAGCAAAAAAATATTTAAGGTTATCATACAAACAATTAAGACGACAAGGTCTCTGAAGATTGGTCATACTCCAACAAATGTCATCTCATTAATAATGGCAAACACACTTGAGTTGTTGCTAAGATCGTAATAACTCCATAAGTGAAACAAACTTTGGCATTACAAGAATACTGCTTCAGAGAAGATCAACAATCAGGGATTCAACTTCAAGAAAAAAGCACTAGCTACAGTTCTTACATCAACCAAGAAAAGACATACAGATACAATAGAGGAGGTTTGAACTTATATTTATGTTCTCTAAAGCATATCTCGTAATCTCTCTTATAAAGAGAGGCATTTTTTCAGTACTGTTCGAAAATAAAAAAAGAAAGGATATTTACCTTTCCATCATCAGCCACAACTACTGGATCACAGCCTTGAGAAATGACAGTAATTCTCTTGTGTGCCCCTGAAGCCTTAGGCAATTCAGAGATCTTCAAAGCAATCTCCTCAGTATTCTCAGTCTACAATTTTTTGTGGACAATTTGTCAATATTTTACTCATATAAAACGGAATAACAGGTGATAACTGAGTACTACCTCCCAACCACGAACTTTGGCAAAGGTCCTTGCTTCAGTTTCATTTCCAAAGATATAGTCAACATACCTAATTTGGTGATCAAAAACTTTAATCATGTTTTTACATAGCACTGCATATATTGGAAAACTAACATGGATGAAGCATGGCTTTAGAAAAAAATGTGCTGCAGTTGTTAATGCAATGCTCTCATGTCAGTGATATATAATAAGCATCATATAGTGCAAACCAGTACTTACAGAAGAGCTTTCTCTTGGGCATCATGGAAAAATTCACAGATAAAGGGAGCAGAAAGGTTTGTCATAAACACCTGCAGATAGTGCAACCATTTATACTCTAACAACACTAGAAAACATTCTCCTTTTAGTAGTTAGCATTTTATCTTGTTAGTTGCAGCAGCATGCTCAGAAACAAGTTGAATAGAATCCGGTGATACAGTGAGGAAAAAAGCCTGCAATGTAAATATATTTTGCCTTCCCAACTACAATCAATGACTTAACTATTGTGAGAAAAGCAATCAAACAGAACACGTAGAATGCACAGTAAGTAGTGGAGATTGCTAACATAATGGTGGACTGACAATATAAACAGTTCAAGACTTATTTCTATAACCAAGTGCCCAGTTCTCTGGCCTCTTCAGATGTTCAGACCTGTAGCAGTTCGCTGCAGAAGTTTGAAACGAGTGACCTGGTTACAGACAGAAGGAAGTCATTTATATATCTTACCTGCTAAATCATCAAATGTTCCTTTTTGGCAGGACCAGAGTAGCAACTTTAGGGAAACTTAAATGCCATGATGTTAGCAGTATATGTACTGTAGAATGTGTACAGTAACTATGAATCCTCCGATCGTATACGAGCGGGTCGGGTCTATATATATACAGCCCAGGCCAATGGTCTGTCTAACACCCCCCGCAGTCGCAGCGGGAGAGGAACGAACGCAGAGACTAGACCGAAAACTGATGAACAAAGGCGTGGACAGGCCTTTGATCATTATATCGGCAAACTGATGTGCCGATGGTACATGGAGCACCCGAACCTGTCCTAATGCAACCTTGTCACGGATAAAATGGATATCGATCTCGATGTGCTTGGTGCGTCGGTGATGGACTGGGTTGGCGGTCATGTAGACGGCACTGACATTGTCGCAATAGACGACAGTCGCGGTGGAGAAGGGTGCACGGAGCTCCTGGAGAAGCTGGCGAAGCCAGCAGCACTCGGCGACGGTGTGGGCGACGGCGCGGTACTCGGCTTCAGCGCTGGAGCGGGACACTGTAGTCTGGCGTTTTGAGGACTAGGATACGAGAGTGTCACCGAGGTAAACGCAGTAGCCAGACGTAGAGCGTCGAGAGTCGGGGCAGCCTGCCCAGTCCGCGTCGGAGTACGCGGTGAGGGAGTCGATGGGGCTGGAGCTGAGATGCAGCCCGCTGGAGAGGGTGCCCTTCACGTAGCGTAGGATGCGCTTGAGCAGCGCAAGGTGAGGTTCACGCGGAGCGTCCATGAAGAGGCACACTTGCTGGACAGCGTACGTGAGGTCAGGTCGGGTGAGTGTGAGGTATTGGAGAGCCCCGGCAAGACTCCGATAGTGAGAGGGATCGGCAACGAGGGCGCCATCGGTGGCAGAGAGTTTGGCTCGAGTGTCGATTGGGGTGGCCGTGGGGTGACAGTCGGCCATGCCCGCACGCTAGAGGAGGTCGATGGCGTACTGGCGTTGGGAAAGGAAGAACCCGTGGATGGAACGGGTTACGGAGAAGCCAAGGAAATGGTGGAGAGGACCAAGATCGGTCATGACGAACTTAGAGTGGAGTCGGACCATGATCTGGTCGAGGAGAGATGTCGAAGACGTTGTGAGGACAATGTCATCGACATAGAGAAGTAGATAGGCAGTGGCGGAGTCGATATGGAAAATGAACAGGGAACTATCGGACGCAGAGGCCACAAAGCCGATGTGCCAAAGATAGGCAGCAAAGCGCTGGTACCAGGCATGAGGGGCTTGTTTGAGGCCGTAGAGAGAGCGTTGAAGGAGACAGACGTCGTCGGGCCGAGAATGATCGACGAAGCCTGGGGGCTGCTAGCAGTAGACTGTTTCCATCAGGTGGCCGTGAAGAAAGGCGTTATTCACGTCTAGTTGATGGATCGGCTAGGAGCGAGAGGCAGCCAAGGTGAGGACGACTCGAATGGTGGCGGGTTTGACAACGGGACTGAAAGTCTCGTCGTAGTCGACACCGGGTCATTGGGAGAAACCCCGGACTATCCAGCGAGCCTTGTGACGGGCAAGGAAGCCATCGGCGTGGAATTTGTGTTTGAAAATCCACTTACCGGTCACAATGTTGGCGCCGGGAGGTCGGGGAACGAGGCGTCAGGTCTCGTTGTCCATTAGGGCCTTGTACTCGTCGGCCATGGCCACGCGCCACTGAGGGTCGGCTAGAGCTAAGCGAGAAGTCGCCGGGATGGACGAGATAGAGCTGTGGACGACGGAGAGACCGTAGCGCGGAGTGGGGCGAAGAGACCTGGTCTGGGAACGGGTGACCATGTGAGAGGTGAAGGGAACTGGAGCCGATGGGGGTACGGGAGTAATGGGAAGAACTGGTCGGGTGGGGGCGTCATCAGCTCCAAGTTAGCGACTGTAGATAAGAGGAAAAGGAGAAATTAGATCGGCCTGAGCCGATGAGGTCGGGTGGGCCGAGTATTCCGATCGGTCTGATAGAGATGGATCAGCCGATAGGGTGGAGGGAGCCGATAGGGTGGGAGGAGCCGATGGAAAGTGAGGAGCCGATGGAAGTGGGTGTCCGATGGAGAGGGAACGGTATCGGCTGAAGGATAAATAGGATCGGTATCGGCCGATAAAGGTGGGTCCGATGGGGGTCCGATGGTGGGGACATCGAACCGAGTAGTGGTGGGATATGTGACGGGTAAATCCTCAGCAGCGGCCGATGAGGGAGCCGATGGAGAGGGCAATGGGGGAGACCTGGTCGGCACAGTGTTGGTGAGGAGGAAGTCGAGATCACTAGAGGAGGATCTCGGATGAAGGAGACCGAAGGGAAAACATGTCTCGTCAAAAATGACATGACGAGAGACGAGGACCCGTCGGGTGGAAAGGTCGAGGTATCGGTATCCCTTGTGAGAGGTGGAATAGCCGAGGAGAATATAGGTGGTGGAGCGGGGAGCGAGTTTGTGGAAAGCTGTGGCGGTGAGATTTGGGTAGCAGAGGCACCCGAAAACGCGAAGGTGGGAGTAGTCGGGCGCCGTGCGGTAGAGAAGGGCATATGGAACGTTGTTATGAATGGAGGAGCATGGGCGCTGATTGAGAAGTTACGTCGCAGTAGCCAAAGCTTCGGCCCAATAAGTGGCGGGTAGGTGGGCGTGAAGTAGCATGGTGCGACTGATGTTGTTGAGGGTGCGAAGGAGGCGCTCGGATTTGCCGTTCTGAGGAGAGGTGTAGGGGCAGGAGAGCCGGAGATGGATGCCCTGCGAGGTGAGGAGGTTTGTAACGGTATGGTTGACGAATTCCGTACCGTTATCGGCTTGTAAAGCCTTGATGGGGAGGTTGAACTGAGTGGATACGTACGTGACGAAGTGAGTGAGGTGAGAGACGACCTCGGATTTGTGGATGAGCGGGAAGGTCCAGCAATAGTGTGTGTAATCGTCAAGTATAGCGAGATAATACTGATTATCGGAGACACTTTTAACTGGGGACGTCCATACATCACAATGTATAAGTTCAAATGGACGCGAGGTATAGGAGAGAGAACTAGAAAAAGGCAAACGCACATGTTTGCCAAGTTGACATGAGTGGCAAAACTGTGGAGCTGCTCTGAGTACATCGGATGGAGGCGCTGCGACGGAGGGTGGCGACAGCGTCGGGGCCGGGGTGGCCGAGGCGAAGGTGCCAAAGGTTGGTGGAGAGGGCGATGCTGGCGTGTGGGGTGGACGGCGCAGCGGGAATGGTGTAGAGGTCTACGCCACTATTGCAGCGAAGGATCTGTTGCCGGGTTGGGATATCCTTCACAGAGAAACCAGACGCGTCAAATTCAATGGAGTAGTAGTTGTCTTGTGTGAATTGGCGAACAGATATAAGATTGTGAATGAGAAAAGAGACGATAAGAACATTGCGTAGGGGGAGGTTAGTGGTGGATGTAGACAGAGAGGAATCACCGCGGCATTAGACAGGAAAAGAGTGACCATTGCCGATGGTGACAAAAGGGGAGGAAGAGGGGTGACAGGAGCGAAGTATACCGGTCGATGACGCCATGTGTGAAGACGCCCCAGAGTCTAGCACCCAAGGGTGTTGTGGTTGGAGCGTCATCTGGTTGAGGGCAGCGACGAGGTCAGCCTGGTTCCAGGAGGGAACCGACTGGGTGGTTGGGGTCGGTAGCATCGGCTAAGGCGGCAAAACGGGAGCCGATGCCAGGTGAGTCTGGGGATGGGCGCCGAGAACTCCGGGTTGCCAGCCGATGGGGCTGCGTGGCTGGGGCTGGGGCACCAGGGGTAATAGTAGAGCCACGGACCTGTGGGACCGGCAGGTTGGGTAGGGACCAAGGTAGGTCGTGGTGGCGTCGGACCCTGCCAGGTCCTGCCTTTGCCTTTGCCCTTGCCTTTCCCGATGCGGGCTGTGTTGCTGTGGCCGGAGCCATGGCCACCAGGACCGTGGGAGGAAGGGGCAGCGCAAGAAGCTCGGCAGCCATTATCGGCTGCGACAAGAAGAGCGGTATGGGCCACTGTCTTCTCATCATTGGCTAGACAGAGTTCTTTAAGAACTAGCATGTTATGAGCCTAGGCGAACGATGGAAGAGGTGTGGCGTTGGCGATGTCATCGGCTATGTTGGAGAAGCGGGGATTAAGGCCTCGCAGAAGGGCGAAGACGAGTTGAGAGTCGGCCACAGGGTGGCCGACGTCCCGGAGAGCAGCAGCCTTGACTTTGAGGCGCTGACAGTACGAGGAGACAAAGGAGTCGCCTTGTACAATGGAGTAGAACTCGTTGAGGAGGAAGATGGCGCGAGGCTGCTTGTTGGCCAGGAAGATCCGCTCGATGGCCACCCAGAGGTCCCGGGCGGTGGGGTCGGTATCGTCCATGGCGAGGTCGAGGATAGAGTCATCGACCGAGCCGAGCAGCCAGCTGCGCACGCAGCACTCGGCGATGTCGCACTGAGGATCATCGGGGCGAGGTGGAGTGGAGCCATCAATATGGGACCGGAGGCCGAATTTTCCACAGAGGGATTTGAAGAAGAAAACTCACTTGGAATAATTGGAGTTAAGGTCAAGGGAGATAGGAACGTGAGATTTCACGTTCACAGCAGCGTAGGGAGGGAAGAAGATCGGCGAGGTGGTGTCCGAGGTGTGGTCTGAGGCACCGAGGGTCGGAGCAGATTCGGCGACTGGGAGAGTGCCGGAGCTGAGGGCGGACTCGGTGGCCATGACGGGAGAACGGGAGCAAAGAGCCGATGGGAGAAAGAAGCCAATGGGAGGGGGAAGCCGATGAGAGGACGGATCGGCCGATCAAGGATGTGAGAAGCCGATGGGAAGTGAGCCGGCCAGCCGATGAGGAGTGGTTGGCCGATGGGAAGTAGGCAGCGGAGTAGATGAGGAGTGGCCAGCCGATGAGGAGTGGTTGGCCGATGGGGAGTAGGCAGCGGAGTAGGTGAGGAGTGGCCAGCCGATGAGGAGTAGGTGAGGAGTGGCTAGCCGATAAAGAGTGGTTGGCCAATAGGGAGTAGGCAGTGGAGTAGGTAAGGACAGAGTGGGTGGGTCAGAAAGTGGTTGGGTCACGGACGTGCGAGGATTTACGTCCGTGAAGAGAAGATTCACGTCCGTGGACTCGTGGAGGCCAAGGAGTGGGACGGACACGAAAAAGGCAGGGAGTGGCCGGACGCGAAAAAGGCAGGGAGTGGCCGGACGCGAAGAGAATATGTTCGCGTCCGGGAGGCAGGGATTCGTCTCCGTGGACACGTTGGACTGGCTCGGATGTGAGTGGAGAAGGTTCCCGTCCGAGAGCCGTTGAGCGTGTCGAAAAGGGCGAGAACCGAGGGAGGTTTCCAGCCGATTGAGGGCTGGACAAGTCCAGCCGATGGAGACGACGAGCGTGGAGGTGCGCCGGCGTCAGAGAAGGAGAGATGCACGAAACAAGAGGAAGAGCGGAGACGGGTGCGAGGAGGGACGAGGAGGCGGATCGAGACCATCGCCTGGTCGCGCGGAGGTGGGGCGGAGAAAAGGTGACTGCGGGAGAGACGGGGAGAAGAAGAAATGGAGACGAGAGAGCGAGGAGAGTACCGGGAAGAGAGTCGGCGACGGGAAGAAGACGTCGACGACGAGGAGGAAAGGGTCGGCTCACCGGAGGGAGAAGCTAGCGCGCCGAGATGTCTAGACTCGCTCTGATACCATGTAGAATGTGTACAGTGACTATGAATCCCTCCAAACGTATACGAGAGGGTCGGGTCTATATATATACAGCCCAGGCCAGTGGACTGTCTAACATGTACTAATAGATAAACAAAACTTATCAGGTGTTTCTATTAGAGATCACTGTAAGCATACCTTTCACCACCAACAATGCAGACAGCACATGTGCCAGTAGGAGCATTATCATCCTCGTAATAGTGGGCCTGTATGAATAGATGGTAAGGTCAAGGCAGTATGTGCAGTGGTGCAATGTCATGAAGTGTGATTGCATAAAAATGGAAGAAAGAAAAAAACAATCATAAAGAGGAACTTATAACTTGCATTAACACCAGCGGCTTGTGCATCTTTCTTCATCTTCTCACCGAACTTGTCCTTCCCAATGCAACCTATGTAACTTGTTGCGCCAGGAATTTGAAGCATCCACTGCAAAAATAATCAGGATTGCTGTGATCTAGTAAGTTCTGGGCACGTAGTGAACAATAAAGGTTGTTAATAGGCTAACAACTTTAGATTGCTAGCATTCAGTATATTCTGAACTTACCTGAGAAACCCTAATAGAGTTTTGAGTGGATCCTGAAAGAATCAAACACAATAATTTCAAATGAAAAAAAAATAACCCTGAAACAATAGTCTGTCACATTGAATTCATAGGCTAATGTATGTAGTGCAGTAATATTACCTCCAGCAATGTATTCAACGTTGGCCTTGCTAGCCAATTCATTGTACATGGCAGCATAAGTGCATAACACAAAAATCCACGATATTCAGAAACCATTAAGGCACTAACTTTAAATGATACTCCGATTTCTCATGTCTAATGTTATAATGCTTAGGATTTGGGGAAAATTCTCTAAAATTACATAGGCAAATGCTTCTCCTCCGCTAAAATTGCATTGTCTGGCTTGATATCATACTTATTAAGTTCGAAGGCACAGAGATAAACATTCAGTTGGATCATGTCAACCACCTTTTGATCAGTCAGTACACTCAAACGAGAAAGCATGTGCCAGGCCATTAGAGAATCTATACTGAAGCAACATCATGGAAGATGCATCACCCCTTCCCCCTCCAAAGTACAACCCCCAAATGGAAGACATTTTTACAGTTAACCGAGCTTACACATCATGGATAAATTTGCCAATGAATATAAGGGTAAAGGTGAGTCCAAATGCACTGGATGAACAATTGAAATACCCGAATTCTGATCTTCAGATGTGTAATTTGGCACAAGTGTACAGTGTATTGTTATTTCGGCCTCATTCTAGGTCGCATGTACTACTACTATTCACGGTGAGAAGAGGAGTGGTTCTTGGCGAGGAAGGCCTCGTCGACGACGTCGGAGATGTCGAGAGGGGGTTCCCCATGCCCAGGAGGACGCCCTCGTAGCTGCTGGTCGCCACCCTTTTCCTGGAGCCCCGGGGAACTGCGCGGCGGCGGAGAGAGACACCGGCGTTGCTTCTGCGTGGAACAACTGAGGAAGGAGGACACGGATCGACTTCACGAGAAATCTCTGAAGGCTGCAGCGGCAGAGATCATGACACGGAAGAACAGGCCCGTCAACACCTCAGCCCACCACGTGCCGGGCCTCGCGCTAGAGCAGGGCGGCTGTCAAAAAAAAAAAGGCTCGTGGCTCACAAGTAGCTCCAGCGTCCTAGCTCGGCTCAAGCTCCAAACGTCTCGATCCGAGCTCGAGCTTTTAAATGAGCTTTATGACTGTGTATAGTTTTTATTGTTGATTGGTAAAATAATAGATATATTTGACTTGTCCCAGCTCGGCTCAAGTTCCAAATGAGCTTAGCTCAAGCTTTTAATGAGTTGACCGTGTATATTTTTTATTGTTTTATTAATCTTGTTGATGGATAAACTAATAGATAAATATACATTAATATCTCTCTATATAATAAATTAGTATATGTTGGCAACATATATTTATCTTAGTCCCTTGTGTACTTAATGATTAACTTAGAAAATAATTATATGTATCAAAAAATTATCATTAAAATTGATATTATACTTATTCAGCTATCGACTTTGAGCTTGATCGAGCTCAAATCAAAATTGCCGAAAATCTCGAATGTGAAATGGGCTCGGCTTGAGCTTGTATCGAGCTAAAGCCGATATGTTGACAACCCTAGTCTTAGCGTTTCTAGCTCCAATTAGTCTGGCATACGCAATCCAACTTTAAAATGCGACTATATAATTACTTTGGTTGCGCAGTTATTTGAATCGAGATTCAAATTCTCATAAAAATTTTATTTGAATTTCACTAGTTCATCATCAGAGATCAAGTAGTAACCTTGGCTATCGATGACAGAGCCATAACCTTGAACTGGAGTCAAATATATGTTGGTGTCAATCACTCGATCTACCTCAGTCGTTGGTGGTATTAGTTCAGTTGAGCAATCCATTGTTCATGTTAGAGAAAGGGTAGTTCGGTTGAACAATAGCACTATACTCTGCACTACTGGTAGTTGGAACCAACGTTCACAGGTAAGCGACATATATCCATCTACCTCTTGAGCCTGAGGTCAAACGGATGCTTTCCTCACCAACCCTCTCTCCAGGATGGACATGCCACTACCTTAGTCCGACCGACCATCCCTAGACTGTCAAGGGAGCAAATTAATAGGTTTGTTTGGTAGATGACAGCAACGTGGTTTTCTAGCTATATTATCAGTTTTGTGTTTAGGCTGCTCAGGAAGCATCCCCTTCTGATTTACCTCAGCATCTCGATCTGCCTTTATCGATTTATCCTGAATCATAGTATGATCTATCAGCTTCATTGCTGTAATGTGCATTTTAATCATGCCGTTTGCCGTTCAGGTTTTGCACGCCCAACTGTACTGAGATACAGAGTGCACAACAGATCTCTGATCATTACATGAGATCAAATTCAGACCCAGGAAATCGAGCCACACCTTGACTTTTTTGGGGGGATAAGCATCTGTGTGAGACTTCCCCTCTCGACAGAGATGCCTCGATCGCCCGGAATCAAAGATCGATAATGGATTGCCGCTTGCGGCGACATCACGGAATGCGCTGCATCTGCATGGACAGGCTGACCGCTAGTGATGACAGCTAACGGCACCACATGCGCGGCGTAGCAGCAGCAGCACACATGCACCAATCTAAGCTACCAACAGGGTGCATCATGGTTTGCAACAACCACCCACTCCACCTCCACCTTACTACATGACTACATCTATATCTCGCTCGTTCACTCGAGTGCTCATGCGAGAATACGGATGGATCGTGCATTTGTGAGATTGTTTGACGAAGTGAGCAGAATCTCACACGCTGTAACCTGCGAGGCTGAACGCCGCCGTGCATGTTGATGCCTCAACTGATCCAGTTTTTTCTATGGGTTCAGTCGGGAGAATATTCAGTGTGCTCATGTACTCATGTGCATGGCAATGGATTCATGGTCCTGAGCAGATCGAGCGGCGAGTATCTGTCTGCTCATAGGATGCTAGCAGAGTATCTGCAAATGCATCGCCGTACATGCATGTTCTGTCAGCTCTTTTTTTTTCAATTTGGCACGTACCTTGATGAATAATTGCCCGTCCATTTCTTCCAACCGAAGAAACACACAATTCTTTGGTCCTAAGAGTATTATAAAGGCCTGCACATGGTTCTTGACCAAACAATAGATGTGGCAGGTATTTGACTTTCAACTATATATATGAAGATGATCCAATGAGCTATGAGGCATTGATGAGATGAAGAAACAACGACAGTTAACAAATTCATGGTCGCCAGCCGAGCTGGCTTTTGAGTTTTGATTGTCTAACTATTAGTCAGTCAACTAAAAGCTAGTTATATGTTACTACTGTAATTTTCAAATCAGTTCCAATTTTCTGTGGCAAACCTTTGTCTGTTTGTCAAACCTCTTCACTGAAAAAAAAATGATCTGCGGCTGTAATCTTACTTGTGAGATGTAGTAGTACATTGCCTAGTAGTTTTCTCCCCTTCTGTTTTTTCAGGACTGGAATCTTAATTGCCACGGACATGTGGCCCCATCCTTCTATGGTTCGACATATCTGTGACAGTAACTGCACAGCATGCAGCAGATCCTCATCCATTTTTTTATGGTGTTGGTAATATGTTCTCTGTTTCATGAGAGAATAAATGTGGCTATCTGTTGCTTACTTCCTTTTTTTACTTGAACTATTGCTTACTTCTGACCAGAGACGAGGATGTTTTTTCTCCCTTTGCATAGATCATGTCCTGTTTCTTACTCCATGAAGTCAGTTTTATTTTCTTTTTTTTTTGTGAAATGAAGTCAGATATTTTGGTATTCATAATTTTGCATCTATACTCAGATAGTACTCCTTGTCACGGTAGGTTTACAAATATGATGTGATGCTGACTAAATTGCCGAATGTTAGGTAAGAATTACCTTGGATTTAGTTAATGGCATTCTACTTCAAGTTCAAACAGCTACACTAGTCCCAGCATTTCATACTTAATTACATTTTGGCAACACATGACATATTATCCCAGTAAAAAAATTTAACAGCTTGGGGACTTGCTACTGTCGCTGAAATTCCCAATAGAATTCATGCGCCAATATTCGATACAAAACTGCCTATAGAGTTGCGTGTTTGCGCGACTGTAACCTCCCTTTATATTGAACCTCACTTTACATTGAATGCTTTCACTTGTTTTTTTGTTTGTATTAATTAGCTTAAATTTGTAATAACAATTAACAACATAAATATGTATTTGTAGAATATATTTGGCAGGAAGTGTAGCAATAACATTAACATATTTATCCTGATTTGTATTTAACAATATTATCATCACAGTAATAATTTACCATGTTTCACGTGACCATCACCTCTATCTTTGTTAAATTTTTAAATGGGCCATTTATTGAAATGAAATAAATAATATTATCGTAACAACAGATAATTAACCATGATTGTGTTGACCTTGTAAAATGTATCATAAAGCTTATATACTTATGTCGTCATATCAAAATTACTATGCATGTGTTGAATTAAATTCAAGTTTTACTATACATATTCACAAAACAATCCACCACTTTGCATATATCAACCCAACCAATTAATTGGCAGCTCTCGCTACTGACTTGCTTCATTTGTAACTTTTTAAAACCCAAAATTCCTAGGGGTTTCTAATTAAATATGTATCTTTAATAAATGGACAGAACAGAATTACTCCTATCTTTAAAATTATTCTTTTATTTAGAGGACCACTTCAATAAAAGATCTGTGCAGGGGTACATGTGTAAAACTGGCAGGAGAATCTAAAAGAAGCAGGTGTGATTTCCAGCCGAATACACGTGAACACTCGCGATTGCTCACTTCTATTTACAGGAGCCTTCGTTCCCATCCTCTTTTACCTGACGGTCCATATTGATTCTGTCTCCTTATAGATCCAACGGCTATTACTAACTGAATGACGTGGCTTATTCTAGGATCATCTCAAGCTTCACTTTTCACTTGTAGAGATACGAAAGGAAATAAGCAGTGCAGTGGATAGCCCTCTCCCAGTTAAGATCAGGACCTAATATGACCCATCGTGCCCACTCCTAGTAAGTAAGGGGGGATTTGGTTAAAAAGGGTAGAATCCAACGTGCTAAACTTAGAACGCATGTGTTTATACAATGTCATAGTCCATCTTAAACACTCTGAGCGACAGAATTCATTTCTCAGAAGAAAAAAACTTAATTTGCTCGTGTTGTTTCTGTAACAGCAACTTGTCTCAGTATTCCTGTGGTAGGTAGCACGAGTGGACCTCTTCATCTGCGCTGGCTGATCGACAGTGACCGTCTGTTTCGCATCCTATCATGCTTTGCACACGAGAGATTTCTGTCGCTCTCACCGTGAATTGTGAAAGAGGACAGCACCTAGCAAACTGTCACTTGCAGTTCCCGCCATCAACCGAGATCAATGATCAATTTGAAACTTGAAGGAAGTGGGCAAAACCAATTCAGAGTTCAGATAATCAGTTTCATCTGATGCAATCAAGATACTAATATGGTAGGAGCAGTATTTTTTTTTTTGCAAAATACAACAACAGAATTAGAAAGCTGCCAGCCAGACCATGAACGCTGCAGGGCCACGGCATTGCAGCAATCTCACACGGTTACACGGATAAATACGACAAGCTCAAAGAAGCACGAACAGAGAACACATCGTAATCTGATGATGAGCGTACAAGAAGCCTTCAGGATCCTGAATTCCCCCCTTCTTTTTTGATGCACGTATTGTCTCTTCTTCTCTCCAAGTCATGGTCTCCTCCTCTTCCTGGATCGCGTCGTGTTCGCAGTGGGATCAGCAGATGGGCAGGGGTTCGCCGTTCCACTCCTTGAGGCACTCGAGCATCGGGTCGGTGAGCTTGCGCTGGCTGATGGCCAGGAACACCTTGTTGCACTCCTCGCCTGGGGACTTGAGCTTCTCGCCGGTGAGGTAAACGCAGCCGAGCTCCTCGCGGACGAAGCGGTACAGCGGGAACGACCTGCTCTCCTTGATCCTGTTGGTGATCGGGGCGGTGCCGGTCTCGAAGGCCACGCGGGCCGCCTCCATCTCCCTGGGCAGCGCCTCGCGCAGCTCCTCCTCGAACGCGGTGATCTTGGAGAACACGGAGGAGCCGTCGTCCTTCTCGGCGGGGCCGTTGGCGAGGGCGTGCTCGACGAGCACGGCGCGGATCTTGGTCATCAGCGGGTAGTTGGGGCTGCAGGGGTCGTCGGCGTAGCCATACACGGCCTCCCGGTCGATGGCGGTGAGCAGGGCCTTCTCGCTGAAGCGCGCGTTGTGGAGACCGCCGGTGGAGCTCGTGGTGAGAACCTTCTTGGCGACCGTGGTCACGCAGTTCTTGACGGCGCTCTTCAGGTTCTCCTCGAGGTGGCGCAGGTCGACGGCCTGGCAGAGCGCGACCAAGTAGGTGGAGGACATGAGCTTGAGGATGTCCACCGCCTCGGCGGTCTTCCTGGCTGAGACGAGGCCGAGAGAGTTGACGTCCTGGTTGTGCTGCTCCGCGCTCTGGACGTGGTTGGTGATCGGGTTGGCGAGGAACTGAAGCTCCGAGCAGTAGGAGGCCATGGCGATCTCGGTGCCCTTGAAACCGTAGTCCAAGCTCGGGTTGCGGCTGCCGGCCAAGTTGGACGTCAGCCCGTTGTTGTAGAACTCGTTCACCAGCTCGGAGAACTGGGCGAACATGAGCTTGCCGATGTTGGCGATGGCGAGGCGGGTGTTGTCCATGGACACGCCGATGGGCGTGCCCTGGAAGTTACCGCCGTGCAGGGCCTTGCCGCGGTGGACGTCGATGACCGGGTTGTCGTTGACCGAGTTGACCTCGCGCTCGATCGACTTGGTGGCCGCGCGGATGACCTCGATCTGGGGTCCCAGCCACTGCGGCGACGTGCGGAGCGCGTACCTGTCCTGCTTCGGCTTCAGGAGCGGGTCCACCTCGTTGACCTTCTGGGCGTGCGGCATGAACGCGCTGCCGGTGAGGATGTGCTCCATGATGGCCGCGGCCTCGATCGACCCCGGGTGGTGCTTCAGCTTGTGGGTCAGGTGGTCGGTGTACTCGGGCTTGCCGTTCATCACCTCGCAGAACACGGCGGACAGCACCTCGGACAGAACGGCGAGGATGTTGGCGTCGTAGAGCACCACGGCCGCGAGGGCCGAGCCGACGGAGGTACCATTCACGATGGCGAGTCCTTCCTTAGGCTGCAGCTTGAAGAAGCCGCCCTGGATGCCGGCGATCTTGAACGCCTCGGCGGCGTCCACCTTCTTGCCGTCGACGGTCACCGCCTGCGCGTTCGGGCGCCCGGTGATGAGGCCGGCAATGTAGGACAGGGGCACGAGGTCGCCGGACGCGGTGATGGTGCCACGGAGCGGCAGGCACGGGCTGACGCCGGTGTTGATCAGCTTGGTGATCGCCTCGAGGATCTCGAAGCGGATGCCCGAGTAGCCCTGGAGGAGGGTGTTGATGCGCACAAGCATCGCCGCACGTGACACCTCCGACGGCAGCGTGTGGCCGTCGGAGCCGTTGCCGAAGATTCCGGCATTGAGATGCCTGCAGGGGTGTGAAACAGAGCAATACAGATATTAGTCAACACCGTCAGCGCAGCAACTTCTCAGTATCACTGCGTGTGAAAAAATTCACTAGTACTAATTACACATTACTGACAATTAACTTGTTTGTTTGCCCGTGATGAGAGTTAAGGCCCTGTTCGTTTGATCCGAAACGATAAATTAACGTATAATTAATTAAATGTTAGCTATAAAAATTTTAAAAAAAATCAATATAATTTTTAAAATATTTTTTATAAAAAATATACTGATTAGTAAATTAAAAAGCACGTGAGTGAAAAGGAGTGAAGAAAAGAATTCTTTGCTTCGTTGAATCGATGTCCTCTGTCCTACTCAACACAACAGAACGGCAGCTAAAAAACAAGTGGCACGCAGTTCTAAAATCTGCGGCTTGGATCAGAGTGACTCAGACAGACTGCGCCGAGAGGTACGTGCCTACGTGCACATCACACTAAACACCAACGCTAAGCTGCAACAACTGGCCGTTCACCGACGCACGCACGGAGCTAGCACATGAATCATAGGAAGCAACAATGACTCGTGCGCACTCCACTGCAGTAATTTAACGGGTAAAAGAATAGTAAATGGATCTTTGATTACTGATTTTTACTGTACCTGAGCAGCTCAACTTGGAGGGCGGGGCCATCCTTGGTGCGGCGGTGGGAGGTCCCGCCGAAGCCGGTGGTGACGCCGTAGATGTCGCCGCCGTGGGCGATGCAGTTGAGGATCCACTCGCTGCTGGCCTTGACGCGGGGACGGGCCTCCTCATCCAGCTCGACCACCACGCCGGAGGCGTCCTTGGCCGCGGAGACGGCCGCGACCTGGCCGACGCGGAGGCTGGACCCCTCGATCTTCACCACGGGCTCGCGGGACTGCGCCACCATGCGCTTCACCTCGTCCAGGTGGCTCCCCGTCATCTCCAGCGCCGCCTTGCCCCATGACAGTGGGTCGTTCGAGACAAATGCCGCGGCGTCGGCGGTCTGGCTCGCCATCTCTGAGCGGTGGTGGTGGAGAAGAACGAGGAGGAGGAACTGGGTGGTGGTGGTAGAAGAAGAGTTGGGAGGAGGCTGTGTTCTTGGAGGGAAACGGAGAGCGAGAGAGCGCTTAAATAGCAGCCGGGTGAAGGGGGGTTTTGGTGAGGCTGGGTGTTGGTGGATTAGTTGGTGACTGGTAAGGTGTATGGTGGATCGAAAATTAATGTTTTTTTAATATATTTTTAATCATTTCAATTGAACCTCAAGAAGTCAAGTGTACTCCTATGCTTTTGGTTGGGAACTTGGAATTGAATCTGCTGGAACAGGACTGGATGGAGGCCTTGCAGTTCAACTACAGTGAGACCGCAGAGTGTACGAGAGACTGACCGTGCAAGCTCTACACTGTCTTTGTTGTTGAATCAAACAGCCCGACTTGCTACTAGTAGCTCTCAATTCTCAACTGTGTTGGCCTTTTCTTCCCACGGTAGTGGATACCGGTGGGGTTGATTCTGATCTCCTGGCGTCAGTACGTGCTCAACAACCATAGGCCCACGGTAGATTTCTCATCTGAGTGTGCTGGTGTTGGTGAACGCTAGTGGTTTCGCCTACTGTCACATTTCACGGCTCAGCGAGGCCAACTTAACACAGCTTCGTTCCGGCGGTGCGAGTGCAAATCTCACCAACCCTGAAAGCGGTAAACGAGGGTTGTTGTGTTGCATTTTTTTAAAAAAAAATTTGGGGCACCCAACTGTTGCAAACCAGGGTTGTTGGCACTTGCGATGGTCCAATTATTGCGCATCTCGACTACTAATTGTATCGCTCTCTTTTTCTCGCTGAGGGTCATTTTTAATTACGTGCACATAACGTCACACAGCTTGGACTACATCTAATTAAGCTCCTGTCAAATATTAATGTCTCCAATTAAACACTTGCTACTATAGTATCATGCATGATCAATCATAGCGAATTGAAGGTCCCCCTTTCAAAATAAACAGTTGTAAGTCTTGTAATTTGGGAGTATCAATTAGGAGCAGCTCTCTGAGCTGATAAGGACATTTTTAAGTATTATCAGCAGTACTTTAGAAAACTGATGTATAAAGTGGTATTTCCTTTCCACATTATCTATTTATCATACATGACTATACAATTAGTCCACATATCAGTTTGTTGGGACCATCTTTTTTTTGCTTGATATTTCTTAATCTATCATTCGCTTTTAAATGGTTAAAATTGTATCAAGATTTATGTAGCAATATGAAATCAACTAACTCTCTGCTTCTCTTGATCCAAGTCTACCGCCACCAATCACCTCAATGTTGTGTTGCCATGCCAACAAGGCAAAACCGCCAGCCACATCTTCTCTGTCACCTCTCTCCCTCCTCTTACACCTCCTTCGTGAATTTGCCCTACCTCACCTTTCCTCTCTCATCTTAATTTAATGGTACACGCTAATGGATCCACTACTACCGCTCCTACCTTTTAATCATATGGCAATCCTTGCATGTGCCCTCAATCTTACCCACCATCCTCCTCCACATGTCTCTACGGCTCTGTTGTTGTTGCCATCTCATCACCCATCCATCTCCGCTGTTCATCATCGGTATTTTGTCTCCTTGATGTTTCATCTAAATCCGTCCTCACCGGTCTCATTGTTACTACCATAACACTCAACCTTAAAAAACTAATCTAAGTAACCCTAGTTGGCATTATAATATTATTGGTGATAGGGATGATACCATTCCTTAGGTCTCACAAAGGAAGTTGACACTCTAGTAATCCAGTCACTTTCGTTCCCATGTTATGCCTCCTACTTGGCTAGAGGTATATGTTGATTAAGGTTTAGGAAAAACACATATGATTAGTCTGTAGCAAAAATGTTTTTTTATTGTCACCATCTCGTCAACCACTCATCTCTGCCACTCACTTGTTGATTCCATGGCCTTCCTCTAAACCCATCCTCAACAGCCTCATTTTCACTGGTATGTCACTCAACCCTAAAAAACTAATGTGGTGACCCTTGTTGGAAGAAAGACACCGTTGCCGAGGGCTCCTCGAGGAGGTTGACACGGCCATTGCTGGTAAGTATGGTCACCTCCCTACCTCTTTCATGTCTCCTGCTTGCTTGGCTGGAGGTATATGTTGATTGAGATTGACGAAAACTCATTCGACTTATCTGTAGTACTTAAATGGAGGAGTGTCTATATACAAGACGAAGAGAAGTGTCTCTAGCATATTTTCTTTTGCCATAGATATACAAAATTCATAGCACGGTGCACACACAAAAAAACGTGCACAAAATTCACGAGACTTGTATTCGCTCCGTCCCAACAAAATATTTATATTTCTGGCTAATATGTATATTTGTGAGTTAGAAGTGTATTGGGCCATAAGGCCCAACAGTCACGTGGGTACGTGGCGACAACAGGTGGGAATTTTAATGGGCCTAATTGACACTGATAAATACTCCTATCTGGCAGATCACTGTCAAATGGCGAGAGTTGAACACAACAAAACCTACCACCTAAAAATCATCTAGAGAACCTGGTAAATGAAGCGAAAAGTCCAGCAGGGAGCAGTTGAAAGCTGAAACAGGCAAGGTGAAACGGATCAAAGCATGGATGCGGCTCCAAAATTTGTTGGCCAACAAAATATACCGCTAAACACAAACACCTTCACAACCTACATCACCGGCAGAAAGCCTTTTTTCATCTAGGTGCAATCGCATATTGGTGTATGCATGTGACTTACGTAGTTGAGAAAAGAATTCATAAACTAAAGTATAAGCTACTACACAAAGATATAATTCTAAATTCAATCTATACATCAAGCAAACAAAAATAATAAATTTTATTTGCATCGTAGGTTATATTTGCTCTGGCTTATTTATTTCTGTTTCCCTAGTTATATATATCAAATTTAGCCTTGTATATTTGTATATAGTATCAAAGATCCTGTGCATTGCAACGGACCTTCACAGAGACTTTGAAAAAATTGAGTTTGTAGTATAGTAAGTCGATTACACAAATAATACTAAAATAATATCACTTCTTTGAGTTTCCTATTATATTAGTCAAATAGTGACCACCATTTGGATCCACTTTTGATCAAAGTTGTACATATCCATTTTCGAAAACGTATAAAATAAATAACTGGCTGTTATCATCAAATTTTTTATTTTACACAAAATGTTTTTGACATTATATGTTATGCCTTCCATAAAAAATATTTATTTCTTGACCATCCTTTTACCTCACAAAGACTTCATGTTTAGGCAATTAATATATGTGAGTTTTCAAAAGGTGGGGAAAATGCATTGGAGTTTGAAAAGATAGAAAATAAATGTATTGGAATTTACAAAAGTGAAGGTTATTATAGTCTTTTAGCTTTATATTAATATGTGTGAAATAGATAAAAATAAAGTATTTTTGAAACAGAGGGAATACTTGTGATTACATGAAAGAAATTTTTGGTACAATAAAAACTCAATTTTTTGGATACCCAACATAACTAATTTATTTATACATCCATTGTGAATGGTCATAAATTGAATAATCATAAATTAAAAATACCACTTTCTCATCACCTAGTAAAAAACAATTTTCCAACCCTCCTATCTTCACTCGAGAGAATAAAAGTACCTTAGTTTCTCTTGTTCGAGTTTTTTTTTTTTTGCCGTTCAATTGAGATTACCTTATATTCTATTCTAGTTTATCAGTGTCCTCTTTGTAAAGTTGTAATGAGTTGTAATGGAAGATATTTTCAGCTGGCTTGTATGGCTGGCCTCCGAGGTGATGGGCCCTCGAGAAATAAAAAAGAAACAAAGCAACATCTCGTCTAGATCTCATTCTCCTTCGTCGGTGTCTTCGCATGCTCTTCTCTATCTGGCGCACTAATCAAAGGCGAGCGACAAGCCATGTCAGCCAGCTTACCTCGATCGGAGGGCTGCATATGGGAATGAGTGATCCTAGTGGAGAATGGAGGGCCGCAAGCGTCTTATACACAAGATTGAGGCATCCATCCAATGTCTCGGACTTCAATCCATCATTGACCATCGATCCGATGTCATCAGCCTCCATCCAACTTCAACCTTTGATCTTGCTCCGTCACTCTCGTTGGATTTGATATCTGTCACACCTCCTCCCTCTGTGTCACTGTATCAATAGCGTCGAAAGAGTGTCGTAGAAAAGGGTAAACCATTTCAGTATCACTAATGACTAGCGGTAACATAATAAATTAATAAAAAAGAATTTACATTATAAATTTAATATACGTTCACATTATAATATCTGAGTTCTAACATTTAATTAGAGGCGACAGCAGCAAAACTTAGCAAAACTAAGACACTATTTCACAAACAGTAGTTTAGGTCTAGAGATAAAACTTCAATCTTCATCATCTAATATAAACTTAAGCTAAGAAAAAAAAACAACAATAATAAGGGTGAGTAGTTTCATACTCCGCATGTCACAAAAAATGTGCAAGTATAAGAAAGTAAGAATTGGGTTTATTTGGCAAGCTATTTATTTAAAATATTTTTTAAAACTCTAAATATGAAAATTCCTTTGAAGGAAGTAGATTTACAACAACTTGAGTGGAAAAAAACCAAAATTTAGTAATTAAAAACATCTTTTTTTCACCAATTTTTTTTTCTTCAAAAATATAAATCAATATTTTCTCAAAACCAACCGTTAACTAAGTATGACTTCTTGGTTTCAAGTCTGGTTTCTCAATTTGCCAATCCAAACTTGACCTTCTCGGCCCACATCTTAGAGCCCTATGGTGACATTCGATATCCCAAGTCACACAAACATGTTCTTAACCATGAAGGCTAGCCATTCGTCATAAAGAAGTACTTTGGTAACTACTACTATCATAAGAACCAATTTATCAAACATATTTTCAAAATAAACCTATGCTATGAGAAAAACCTTATATCCACCCATAACCGTAGGCACAACTGTTTAAACAACTTAACTAAACTTTACAGAGTTTACACGCTTTACCCATACATCATGAGCATCTTGTTTTATCTAGCACATGTAGACTAATACATAGCTGACAAAGAAAAGTGTACTACAATACTTTTTTATAACCAATCCATACACATCCTATGTCACACAGTTGGGTCATTCTTTGAAACTAAGTATCAAGTTAATCTCAGATCCTCGTCTACTTAAGACACGTTGTATAGCACCAACAACATCTCATGGTTCAGACAAACCTCCATCTCAAGTGAATAGCTTTGTTTCCCTATTTCGGTGTTTCTCGACTGTTAATATATAAGACACCTATGTTTTAACTAATTACTTTGCCAGAGACGCCCTATGCTACGTGTGTGATCATACTATTTTATTCTTGGATAAACTTCCTAAAGTAATTGGTCCTTGTGCATGACTATGAAACCAAACCACACAAGAGAGGATTCACACCGTAAGTTTTTCATAAAACTTTTTTATTTTTCAAAAATTGTCGACTCCCATAGTTAGGTTTTATAAATCTTTTACAACCCATATTTTTCATAATAACAATCCATCACATATATTTATAATATAAAATAAATTATGGTGTGGATATACACCTACGTCCAAAGGGTGCAAGTATCATGACATCTCTATGGTAGAGCGACAAAGATTGTGTTTATCGGGTCTTACCAGAAATAGTATGACTAGTAGGTAGATCCATCAATCATATGCTTATAGACCAATGGCTAGGCAAATCAATATGTACGCTAAACATGCAAGTTTGTAATAAAAATATTTATAACATATGAGCAATATGATCAAAGGATGGATTGTCTTGGTCTTGGTCGACGAGTAATTCTTCATAATCGACGTCCAAAAATTCTCTAACGGCGAACTACGCGCGATACGAAAGAATCTGAACAAAACCGTAAAAAAATACAAGATAACACTAAATAAATAATAGTGCCACTAGGTATATCAGTGTTATAGGAAAAATATTAGAAGTTGAATGGAGTCAATCGGACTTATGATTGAGATGATATAAATTTTAGAGGATTAATTGATTTCTGGACTTGGTAAAAAGGTTATTATAATTAAGAAAGGAAAAATAATCGAGAGAAGGAGGTATAATAGACTTTTATAGAAGGAGGAGAAGGCTAGTGGCCTTGTTATGGGCTTCGGCCTGTACATGATTAAAAGGGATCATAGAGAGGACCCGATCGCTTTCTAGGAGATCACAGAGAGGAGTAGGGACGTTCTTGGTCGACCTTGTTAGGTCTGTCATCACCTCCTTGACACACTTCATGATCGTCGCGTCGCCAAGACCTGCACAAAACGTATCATGAGATTAGAATTATGTCCCGATATGGATAAGTGTGGAAAGTAAAAAGAGATGTGCATGGTACATACCATGGCGTGACATCTAGGATTGGGACAAGTACAAATATGCAAGGTGAGGACAAAGTTATAATGGCTAAATTTGATGATACACAAAGTCTTCAATGACCTCGTATGTCATCGGATCCTGAACTTCGAACTCAAAAATCTTTTTATGAAGGTTTGGAGAGATGAGGATATGGCTATGGTTTTGTTCCACTTATCTACCTTTATTGATACCTCGGTGTGGATATCAAGGTTGTCAAACATGGCTGTAAACTCCAAATAGAACCAATTCTGGTGCTAGTACTTTTTAGATGTATGGAGAGTGATTGGGATATATGAGTTCTTGAGTCTATCGTGGAGTCGAAAACCGTAGTGGTTTGCGATTGATCGATCTCTATATTACTTAGAGCTTATAAAAATACATGCATAGATCCATAAAGGGGATGACACCTATGAATAATTTGCATGTGTGGGAAAAAGCACTCAAGAAGGCTATGAAGTTGGGGTTTAGATGCATGAGATGGATTCGGTAGAAATTTAGGATATTCGACAAAAATTCAAAGAGAAAAGGGATGAACCTACACTGGCATAAAGTAGCGAAAATCAAAATAAAGCTAATAGCAAGTTTGGGGCGTGTACCTCCTATTCGAACCATGGTGCCCTAGCTAGGAATTGAGCCTTCTACCTATAGATTCTTCGTCATTGCCTTATCCATGTCTGATTATGGAAGATCCATGGAGACGATGGTGGAGAGAGTTGCGAGAGAATTAGAGTTGTTGGTTGTTAGGCTTGAGCGCTGGGAAGACAAAGGGTTGAAGTTTGGGATGGAAAATAGAATCCTAACAAATCTTACTTTCAGATTTTATAGATGCATAGTGACAGTTCAGATTTCAAAAAATATGGTGATATTCCTAGCAAGATTACAGAGCAACTTTAGACTTTTAACCTATATCCAAATTCAAATTCTAATAGCATCGTTTTCATTCCTGGAGAGTAGAATAATGTTCCTTCACCTTTAACTTAGTCAGAACTATTCTTTTGACTACGTTTATATTTTTAATAACATGACTTTTGAGGTATGTAGGATAAAAATGTTGAAAGTAAATTTGCATAGAGGACGGGGGCTAACGTTAGTGTCGTATATATGGCATATCTCCTATATCTAGACTAAAGTATCTCCAAGAATACCATATACATGCATATATACGAATATGTCTCTAAAAAGATTAAGTGTCTATGACTAAGCAAAGAAACCATGCCCGATCAAGATAGAACTGTGAAGTCCGATACATGGACAAATTAATCTACTTAGTCATATTAGCTAAAAGATTCTGTGAGTTCTACTTGGATAAGGGGATATCTATCAATATAAATACAATAGACCTCAAGAGAGGAGGGCATCAAATTCAATATCGAAACACAAGCCATATTGAGTCAAGATCAAAGGACATGCATTGCTACTAGCCACCAACTACATCTTGCTACATAGGTCACCACATACTAGTTTAATAGGTTAGATAGAGTAGATTGCACATGTCTTATACTCTGTGTAGTTTCAACCATCGAATATCGGAGTATGTCTAATACTCACATCAAGATACCAAACAAGTGTAAAAATCTCTCTGTGTCTTCTTCTCACTACTATCTCATGAATAGCTTGGTATCGGCTAAACCCTACACCTATAAATATCTTAGTCAAGTATCACTCATTGACACGGGCGATGTTGACAATTCCATCCTCCTACACTCTGTTCTCCTAAGCGTTGGCATCCTCCTACACTTGTAGTGCTCCTCTTCTCTCTCCCTTACTGCAGAACCAGGTGTGGCAATGCGAATATGCAACATGGTAGATGTGTGTGTTGTTTTGAGTTAATTTTACAATAGGGAAGCTAGCTAGTTGGTCGAATCAAGTAGTATTGCTTTGGATTGATTTATTATCACATCTTATCTCTGCTAGTGTTGATTTACTATGTTAACGAGTTGCCATGGATGTTGTTTTCTATAGCTAGGATTAATGGGATTTACTGAAGCAAAGAGATAGGAGGTGATGAGGATAGCGACAAGGCAAGGAGGTCACCACTGTCTTACCCCCTCCCACTCCTCAATCATCACCAGCATTGGCCTCACCACTAGGTCACCCCTCTGCATGCTTACCAACCTTAGCCCGCTACTATGCCACCATTTCCTATGCTCTTCTTGTCACTACACCAATCATTGACTCCTAGTGAGGATAGTGGTGTGCGGAGGAGGATCTGACAACATCATCGGGGCTTACCTTGCCAAATCTGGAGCCGCCAGCAAGGAATAAGTCTATACACCCACCATCTTCGATCGGAATCGGCCTTCTACAAGCTCCTCCCTCAAGGCTTGCTACTACCATCTTCTTTTTGGCTCTTGCTGTCAGCCACCACCGCCATCGTCATGCAAATTGCCAAGGGACATGCCATCACTTTCCACTGAATTGAAACACCTTATACTCTACCAATGACGTCACATAGGTCGCTAAGAAGGAGAAGTACCCTAACATATGGTCCCATAATTTTTTAAATTTTGTTTTGATGATTGGAATGTCAGGAAGCACCACATCTATGAACAACATGTCAATGGGCCACATAGGCGATAAAACCGCTATTCAAACCACTTAAGGAGGCAAAACAAACCGGCTTTAATAGTTGAGGAAGGCCTGATATCTTTATGGTTGAGGAACATAAATCAAACCAAGCCAACATTCCGACACAAATCTGGGATAGTGGGCCGGCTGCATCGCAACCTCTCGTCAGGTTGAATCGTTCGGTCCTGGCCTTTGGTGGCCGCAATGCAGGACGTGCTGCAGCCTGCCTGATCGTCATCGACATGGCCATGCTGGACTCTGGCAGCCGCGGAGTTTTCTCTGGTCCCGATGGCCGTGTGCATCGGATCGTATCTCGTGGCCGAGGCCAGATCGGTGTTCAACCACAGTTAGGGCTCTGTCAAATGTCAGGGAGGACATCGCCGCCATGCCGCTTGAGTCACCGCCGCTCGCAGTGCCTCTCGACTCTTGAGGCACACTGTGATCATACAGAGACAGTGAGGGATTTATCCGTTTGTGAGCCTATATTGTCAGGTGAAAGTCTTCCTGACGAACACGAACACGATCTTGATGAACTCCCCAACAATAAATTTTGAACTCTGCGTTTTCAGTGTGTTTTGACACAACTCGCTATAAAAAATTTATGACACTTTCATATTTTATTATGAGAAAAATATTAAAAATAGCAAATGTGATATATCTTTAGTTTTTTCTTAATAATATAGTTATATCAAATAATAAAGTATATTTATTTCTTTTCTTCATTCATCTTTTATTTTTAAACTAATAGTGACATCCTCCTATTTTATATTGCATCGTATATTTATAATACTTTATAACATATTTAAAATAACAAAAATATACATCATTATTAATACCTATTTATAATCGGGCTTCTCTCTTTATAATCGAGCTTCTCATATTTTATTTTATTTTATTGTTGCTACTCATGATTTAAACTCCAGAAACTTTTTTGTAATATTGGTATAGGTTTGAGAATTCAATCTCATTTGTTAGTTATATTTTTTATATAGATTGGATGACAAAAATATTTTTTTTCATCGATTAACTGTAAATTCTAAAAATTTTAATTAATGTAAGACTTTCTAATTATTTTTACCGGGAGTCCAGTCCATGCGCGAGCGCCGGCAATGACCGCTTCTATGCACAACTGTGCCATGACCCAGTTGATTCGGCGGCGCGCCCCTAGCCGATTTGGCTACCAGCGAATCAGAAAGTTCTTCAAACTTTCAACTTGTACAATAAACTTTTATCTCAAAATTGCAAACTTTCAATTTCAAAAATATGAAACTTTCATATCAAATCACAAAACTTCCAATTCATCTCCAAAACATTCTTTCTTATAATCAGGAAACTTTTAACTCAAATCTAAAACTTTCATCTGAAAATAAAAAAACACCACAACCCCTGACGTGCTAGGGTTGAGTAGAAAGAAAGAGCAGTATTTGGGAGGAGGAAGGAGACCTAGGGCTTGTCTAAGCCATTGTTGGAAAGGAGAGAAGGGCTTTGGGAGAAGGAAGAAGAGACTCTGGCTCGCTGACATCTTTGGGAGCGGTGGCTCGTTTGCCTTGCGGAGGTCTTAGGAGGAAGCGAGAGGCTAGAGGACCCTATAGGAGGAAGAAGAGACTCTGGCTTGCTGGCACCCTTGGAGCAAGGACCGTAGGAGGAAGCGCATAAGGAGAGAGAAGTCGCTGCTAACAAGAAATGGATTAAAATGTTCGGTACTTCGTCAACTAGCACGCATGCGCTAAATAATAAGGATGATAGTTATTAATGTGGAGCCTATAGGATAGCATTATAGATTTTTCTTTCAATATTATTTATTTATAATCCATATTTAAAGTACTCTTTTCTCCATAATATTTATTTTAATCTAAATTCTAGATATTTCTAAATTATATTTTTATGTGAAATCTTTCTTTTCTATATGGACTCTTATCTTAATATTAATTGTTTTTTTAGTTTTTAATTTGAACGTTAGATTTTTTAAAAAATTGTATTGCTATATGAACTCTTTCAATATTAATTATTTTAAAATTTTAATCCGAATTTCATGTTTTTTTCTAAATTGTATATCTATGTAGACTTTTCTTTTAGTTTTCTTTATTTTTATTCCAAGTTTTTAGATATTTTAAATTATATTTCTATTTTAACTCTGTTTTATTTTTTTATTAATGTAGGAATTTGTAAACCATAAGATCAAACGTAACGTCCCTTTTCTATTACTTTAATTACTGTATGAAGTGATGAGTCATGAGTCCACCACTATTTATTGCTGTCAGGATGATCCATTGAGTCCGATCATGGTTGAAGGGACACGTCTCACTGGAAGGAATTGAGCGTCAGTGGTACGATGCAGGTATGTGCAGAGTTTCTGATAAAAAAAACAGTAAATTATGCATATGTGTGCCATATTATATACGATGCAGGTATGTGCAGAGTTTCTGATAAAAAAACAGTAAATTATGCATATGTGTGCCATATTATATTGTCAGTTTAAGGCAAACAGCACTCCTGTTCAACTGTTAGGGAGGGGAGCACCTGAACTTTACCTGCTTCCTGCTCACTAAAAAAAAAGATAGTGATTTTCAGACAGAAATCTCGGGTGGATGATTTGATGAATACTGTATATACAAATGTAAAATGGTATCTCCCACAATAAATCAATGGCGGTGCTAATTTGTTCGTTTTCATCTTTTTGTCATGTTTCCTTTTCCTTTTCCTTGGGATGGTAGGTAGCATCTAATTAGGCTGTGTTTGGAACAGGTGATGGAAATGATTGAAAACATATATAAAAAACGAGATAAACTATTAGTATATAATTATATTACTATATAATTAATTATTAATTATTTTAAACATGAAAAATATATTAATATGATTTTTAAAACAACTTTTATATAATTTTTTTATTAAAAAACTTACTGTTTAACGGTTACAAAAATATGCGTGTGAAATTTCGCACAAGAAACTTTTTCTCCCTTCCACGTTCTCTCAAACGCACCCTTAAGAGAACATTTCTGTTGCGCTGAAACATGAAAATTAGATGGAAGATAGAATTCAGATAATCTTTTGTGCCATTTTGGAGTACTTGATAGAATCAGGTAGAGAGCACTGATAACGTTTCCAAACTGTTTACTATTAGTAGTAACATATTCGCGCTTTTTAATGGGGACAGACCGACTTATACAAATTGGAATGGGTTAGGATGTGGATTAAATCCAACTGTGTTTTTTTAACCAATCGTTTAGATTTTTTTCTGTTTTTATCGATGGAGGTGATGATTCCATGTTTTACGCGTGGTGTGAAAGGTGGGAGGGGGGACAGGAGGAGAATGGTTTTACTTTTAAAAAAGTAGTAGAGATAGTATAATCATGTTAGTAAACTAAATAGTATGACACAACAACAGATTAGCTTCTTTGGACTTTTGATGTTCTCTCAAGAAACAACCATGTAAAAGTATCACAAATTGCACCCTTCAACTTACATCAACAGCAGTTTTAGTAGCTTCCTGCCTCTATGCAAATAGCTAAATTTGGCTATGGCATCGCAACTTCCAAAGAACGTTGCCAACAGAAACTTAAAACATAATGAAAGAAAAACCATACGCATATCAGCTAAGCACATATTTGACCTTCTGAATTCTGAACACACTATCTTGCTATCTTTTCTTGGTCTCCTTGGTCCTCTGTTCAGCATTCAGGCTCAGCGGATAGGCAGGGGCTCGCCATTCCACTCCTTGAGGCACTCGAGCAGGGCGTCGATGTGCTTCCCCTGGTTCATGGCGACGAACACCTTGTTAACCTCCTCGCCAGGCGACCGCGACTTCTCCCCGGTCAGGTACTCTGTTCCGAGCTCCTCGCGGACGAAACGGTATAGTGGGTACGACCTGCACTCGGTGATCCTGTTCGCCTTTGCGGCGGTGCCGTTCTCCACTGCCACCCGGGCAGACTCCACTTCCCTGGGCAGCGCCGCGCGGAGCTCCTCCTCGAACGTCGCGACCTTGGCGAACACCGAGGTGTCGACGTTGCGCTCGGCCTCGCCGTTGGCCAGCGCGTGCTCGACGAGGACGGCGCGCATCTTCTGCATCAGCGGGTAGTTGGCGCCGCAGGGGTCGTCCGCGTACGCGAACACGGCCTCGCGGTCGATCGCCTGGAGCAGATCCTTCTCGCAGAAGCGCGCCTTGTGGAGATCGCCGGTGGCGCTGGTGCTCAGTGTCTTCCTCGCCACCGTCGTCAAGCAGCTCTTGACGGCGTTCTTGACGTTCTCTTCGAGGTGGCGCAGGTCGATGGCCTGGCACAACGCTATCAAGAACGTCGACGACATGAGCTTCAGCACGTCGATGGCCTCGGCCGTCTTCCTGGACGAGATGAGGCCGAGAGAGTTGACGTCTTGGTTGTGCTGCTCCGCACTCTGGACATGGTTCGTCACAGGGTTGGCCAAGAACTGGAGCTCAGAGCAGTACGACGCCATGGCGATCTCGGCACCCTTGAAGCCGTAGTCCAAGCTTGGGTTGCGCCCACCGGACAGGTTGGACGGCAGGCCGTTGTTGTAGAAGTCGTTCACGAGCTCAGAGAACTGCGCAAACATGAGCTTGCCGATCGCAGCAATGGCGAGCCTGGTGTTGTCCATGGACACACCGATGGGGGTGCCCTGGAAGTTACCTCCGTGGAGCGCCTTGCCACGGGAGACGTCAATGAGCGGGTTGTCGTTGACGGAGTTGATCTCGCGCTCGATCGACTTGCTGGCGGCGCGGATGACCTCGATCTGAGGGCCGAGCCATTGCGGCGACGTGCGGAGCGCGTATCTGTCTTGCTTGGGCTTCATCAGTGGGTCGAGCTCGCCGAGCTTCTTCGCGAGCATCATGTAGGAGCTTCCCTCCAAGATGTGCTCCATAATGGCGGCTGCCTCAATCTGTCCCGGGTGGTGTTTAAGCTTGTGCGTCAGGTTGTCGGTGTACTCCGGTTTGCCGTTCATGACCTCGCAGAACACGGCAGAGAGGACCTCCGCCAGCACACCAAGGATGTTGGCCTCAAAGAGCACCATTGACGCGAGCCCGGAGCCGACAGCCGTGCCATTCACCATGGCAAGGCCTTCCTTGGGCTGCAGATCGAAGAAGCCGTGCTGGATGCCGGCGATCTTGAACGCCTCCGCGGCATCCACCTTCCTTCCATCGGCCGTCACCGCCACAGAGTTTGGTCGTCCGGTGACAAGCCCCGCGATGTAAGAGAGCGGGACGAGGTCGCCGGATGCTGTGATAGTGCCCCGGAGCGGCAAGCACGGCGTCACGTTGGCGTTAAGCAGTGTGGCGATCGTCTCGAGGATCTCGAACCGGATGCCGGAGTACCCCTGAAGCAGAGTATTGATGCGGACGAGCATGGCTGCGCGCGTCGCCGCCGCCGGCAGCACGTGGCCGTCGTCGCCGTTGCCGAATGCCCCCGCATTAAGAAACCTATGATAGAAACCATTACGGGAACACACGTAAGGTCTCTGAATCACACATACCCACACAAACTCTCACGAACGAACAGCAACTTCTTTAGCGTTCTTACCGAATAAGCTCTCTCTGGAGCGCGCCGCCCTCCTTGGTCCTCCGGTGGGAGGTGGCGCCGAAGCCGGTGGTGACACCGTAGCTGTCGGTGCCGTTCATCATGCTGTTCAAGACCCAGTCGCTGCTGGCCTTGACACGGCCACGGGCGGACTCGTCGAGCTCCACCCTGGCGGCGCCGGCCGCCGCCACCGCCGCGACCTGCGCGATGGTCAGGCTGGCGCCCTCGATCGTCACCACGGGCTTGCGGTACTCCTCCACCATGCGCTTCACTGCATCCAGATGGCTCCCGGACAGCTCCGCCGCCGCCTTCCCCCAGTTGAGCGGGTCGGCACGCGGGATAGCCATGCACAGGCCACTGCCGTTGGCGGCGGCGGCGACGTGCCCGTTCTCGCACTCCATTGCAATGGAAAAAGAAAGAAGAGATGTGCCTGCAATGAGTGGTGGTTGCTCGAGTGGTTTGTGCTCGACAGGGGAGTTGTGCAAAAGAGCCGGGGATATGTAAGTTGCGGTGGCTCTTCTTGGAGGGGAATGGAGGGAGTTGTGGTGGTTTAAATAGGTGGAGCAGGGGTGGGTGGGGGTGCGGATTGGTGCGGCCGGTTGGGTTGACCACGGGATTGGTGCCGGCGCGAGCGCGCGAGTTGGGACTTGGGAGCGCAACTACGGACCGGGTGGTGTGGCGTGGCTGCGTAGAGGTTTCGCTTTGGCGTGTCGCGCCCTGTGGCGAGTGGGCTGGCATGGGCGAGTGATGGGTGCCGCGCCAGCGCTGTGCGGGGTACGGGACGCGAACACCTCGCGCCATCACGACACGAGGCCACGTTTGGCTACTAGTACTAGGGGGAGGCTTTGGGTGCCGCGCACGCGGGGCTCTCTCGCCGTTTGCGGCTGCTGATGCTCGTCGGCTCCAAGTTTTTTTTTTCAAAATACAAAACACATTCGAACTCATATCCAGTACACCATCTGCTTGGTCCCGCACTTCCCGCGGGTATCGTTTTCCATCCTTTTCTACTACGTGCAGCACGTTTAGGTTTGTGTTCTAATTGGATTTTTTTACAGTACTCCCAAGTTGTTTGGACCCTTCATTAGACACCTTGTTGGGGTAAAAGACCATAAATAAGGAAACAAAACAATATTATTGCACCTTGCATTAAAAACATGGTGTTTTTTTGTATGTAGTAAAATAATCTCATGTGCTTTTATTATGGAATTATATTTTAAAATACAAAACTTGAATTCGTACAAAATATTATCTGCCATTAAATTTGAAGTATATTTAAAATTCTTAAGAGCAAATTTCCAAATCATTTTCCAATTTGATACTAAGATCTCAATATCCAGATTCAAACTCTTGAGAAAAGTAGAACACATATTTGTTTTTATTTCAAAATATTATTTTTTTGGATATTCAATTCATTTATTTGATCATACTAGGAATTCAGATTCAAATTTCAACCGAGCATGCACCAATACTTTTAAAACTAGTCCTAATTGCGGCATTCATGATTTAGTTTTGTAAAGAGTAATTAATGCATTGATCCTTTCCTTTGCATGTTCTCATCTATTAATTGGGAGAAATGCATTTTTTATCAGAAAAAGGAACTAATAATCAAGGGCCAGGATTAAACTAAAGGTCTTACCCCTTAGGAGGTAAGTAATACCTTAAAAGAGCTCGTTCTAGTTACATCGTCCATTGGGTTCTTGTTTTTTCGCAACATAGGTGATGGACAGGTGGCCTGTGCTACAAACAACAGAATTTTTTTTATTGTGCATGAGGAGCTACAGTACAAGCGAGGCACCAATCCAATTGCGCGGTCACCAGTCTCCCGGCAAAAAACTGGTGTTGGTATATCACCCTTTCATCCGTCTTACAAGTCCTAATGGTTCATACCAAGTGCTAGTGTGGTCTAGTCTTCTCTAGTGTGAGTTTTTGTTCTTCGCAATACACACCTGACTTGAATGAAGGAAACTATGGACAGTTTTTCGCAGAATCTGACGTTGTGCTCCCTCCCATTGAACAGTCTATTGCTTTGCTTGAAATTACAAAGAATTTTAAGTGTACGTTGTGACCGAACTGAGTCTGAAACTGCAGCATAACTTCCAGTGGTTTTCTTCTCGTCATTTTGTTTTCCAACTTGCACTTGCAGTCGGCCTCGCACACTTGCTATGCACATACTTTTGCAAGTCATCTTCTCCCTCTTTGTTCTAAACGAATCATGCGAGTATATGCATACTGCTTCTTGACAGAATGCCAGTGTGTGCTTGAGTGTTGAATCGCATATTTTCCGCTGCACGCGCACGACACCGAAAATACGAGAGAAATTACAACTCCATTTCTCCTCGGTTCCAAAAGCAGTTGGAGTAAAGTGGAGTTTTCTATTGTGTTAGTTGACTAGGCTAGACCGCTAGAGTGGTCAAGTTGTCAGACATGTCTGAATCTTCCAAGTCCGGAAGGCCGGAGCGTGTTTTCCTTCAGGTCAGTCATGTGCTTGCTGCGTAGTTTCTACCTGCGCTAGCTCTTGCGGTCTCTCGAAAAAGATTTCGGGTTGACCTGCGGACTGTGGTAGCACCAATGGCTGTGCGACTGCATGGCTAGAATCAGATTATCCAGATGGGTCATCGTACGAGTAAAAAAGTGGGAGATTTCGTGGAAGGGCTTCTCCCATTTGGTGTTCTAGAATTTCTGTTGACAGTTCTTCAGCTTTAGCTAGCACTGAACGACAGAGTTGTACTACATCTGAAGATATAGTACATACCTACAATTTCAATCAATGGCAATGTTCCGATCAATTCAGGCGTAATTTACATCCGTGCGTGTCCACCAAAATCTTGACAGTGACATGTGTACCGCAAGGTTGAAGGGTATACGCACCAGATAAATGGTCACCAGAAATTTCAAGAAGCGGCTAAAATTACATTTAATCTAAATATATCTTTTTTATAAGGAAAATAATTTACATTACTATCTCTACCGTTAGACACACAACCAATAAATCTTAGAATAGAAAAAAAATGGTGATGAGGCAAACCCCAACTCCCTTTATAAAAGATAAATAGTATAACATTTTTTTCTAAAATCACATAGATTCTAAAATCCAAATATATCTATCATACCACCAATTTTAAAACACAAATTCATTCTACCTAGTAATGGAAAAGGATAGATATTGTTTTTTTTTTGAAAAGTGGAAATCAGCTGGAGCTTGCATGTAAACTCAAGGAGCATTTTGATATCGGTGGCTTTCGCGTAGTCGTGCAGGCACCCATGCTATACCATGCGGAAAACTGTAGTCTCTTCCTGAATCTTTGGACTAACCGAACTACCGAAGTATCGTCCATTCTCTGCAAAAAGAGGAAAAAAAACGCACGCCGGCCTGCCGCAGGGTGAGCTGTGACAGAGCATGCAAGAGCGATATGCAAATGTAATCGACTTTATGATGTTTCTCCCGTTTTCTGCTGTAATATGCAAATTACTCTTGAGCAGGCTTTCGGTCTGGCTATCACAGCATGCGCGGTCCATTTGTTGATCGTTGACTGTAAGTACATTGGTCAAATCATATGGCCCCAAACCAAAATGATAAAGACAAATGAACTCCTCAAGTTGCCAAAACATAACCATTTCCTGGGTGGGGTTGGTGAGACAAGTTCATCAGTAATTCAGTATTAATGGACGAGTTCAACGATCAGCAGCGGCCTAAGCGGGGGAGACTGCCACCAACACTAGTATTTGGTCGTAAAAGGCTTTGAAGTGTTGACTCGTGGCCCGTCCTTCTCATATCACACTTGTGGCCTGTTCGCAGTGTTCTTAGTAGCTGCAACTTCTTTCAGATTTTTCAATTCCTCAAACAGTATAGATTTTTAAACAGGTTGTAAGAATCAGTACTTACAAAATCTAAAAAATAAACTAAGTGGACAGAAGCAAATGCGTTGTTTGAAACATTTAAAGAATTTAAAGTTTTGGATTATCTTTATTTACAAATAAATAAATTAACTACTGTAAAATTAAAAATTTCATCTAAAAGGATCAGACAAGTAACTTTTATATGTATTTTTTTTCATGAAACGCACATTTGAAAAGCGTGCCTGCAAAAAATACAAAATCTGCAGAGGAAAATAACAAGACCTAAATTTCCTACCAATTTATCATAAAATATAACAAATTAGTACTGTATTAAATATAATCTATGAACCTGAACAGCCTCTGGCCTACTTATATCTAATTTAATATTAATTTGTTATATTTTAAGACATATAAAGTAGTTTTTTTAAGATTATTACCGGCTAGATACTCATCATTTCTTTCTTAAAATCAAAATATCTAGCTCTATAAAGGGCCTTGGTTGCTTCGTACGCATACAGGACGTGGCCAGCCTATGCGATTATTGCAGAGATGGATTCAAGTATTTGACGCCCTTGCCCTTCAGATGTTGAGGCTACTGTTTACTCGTAATTAGTTAGTCGTAGATCACAAGGACCGTCTTTTTTCATGTCGCTTGACAAACATTTTCGAGAAATCAATCACATTTGATCAGCTCGTGTTTTCTTCTCTTTTGAGACGATTTTTTGGCCAATATGTTTTTATCTCCTAGCGTCTTGGTGGTTTCTCTTGGTAAAAGAAAACGGATAGCAGCAGCCAAAAGGTTCGCACCAACCGTTGGACTTCCAGACAAAATTTGGAGACGTTAACAAACGTTCAAATTTTGGGGGATGTTCATACAAGTTCTGGTAGCTACAGCCTGCAATCCTTGAAAAATGCTGGAAAAACTAGAAAGCCCCAGTGCTCGTTGGTAGGTAGTAAAATGTGTTCGCCTGTTAGGTGTGGCGTCGACTCGTGTTAACTGTTACGGAGTAACAAACAAACCACACCTTGCATCAGCAGCAGCACCTCTCCTCTTCAGAAATCTGGCATGGAGATATAGCACTAGTAGTAAATCACAATCTGCTAGTGCATGAAATCCTCCAAAAGAATCTATTACGTGACCACTGAATCTACCTTGGGTGGTCACAGAGCTTCCACAAACGACACTAGTGACTACAGTACCATTATTGCAGTTCTGTTTCTTTGGACTTACTGTCTACAGTTAACGCCTTCCGAGTCCTATGGAGACATACCAAAGCGACAGTCGAGTTCGATAGGGAGAACGTATCTTTGCATTATTTTTTTTCGAAAGAAACGTATTTTTTGAATTAAACTTATCGACATGTCGTTGAGTGGAGGCTTGAGAGGCCACGTTGTCGGTATCTCCACGACGGCGCCTTCCCTGCTGTGTAGCTAGACAGATCTCGACACTATCGATGATAGAAGAACAAGGTGTGCGTGGACCCATGCATCTACTTGTACTAGTTTGCAGCGTGCACTTCCAAGAATGTGCCGGGCGGCAATGGCAGGTGCATAGCGAGGGGCGACGCGGCCACAGCTGCGTCGATCGCGGCCTCTACCACAGCACCGCATCGCGAGGTAGGTTTGGTAGGTAGGTAGGTGGGTAGTAGCGAGTGGTGGCCGCGGGCGGAGTTTGGGCTGGATTGGAGCGCCGGGATCCACGCGTTCCACCAAACACATCCCAACGACCCAACGTAGCTGCGCCGCGGAGCGACCGGCTGCGACGCATGCGGCGTGCACGGTGATGTTTGCGCTGCGACACCACACGACGACTACCAAGCCCTTTCCGATGGATGGATTGCCTGCTGCGTGCCGTGACTAGCAGTGTGGTGTGGAGGTCCCTTTGCGAATGTGAAGCATAAGTGGATACATATTTTGGCCCAGAAACAGCACAGGCCGACCTCGGCAACCATCGGGTTTCTGGGGCCCCAAAAGAATTCTTTCTTGGTTAGGCTGGTCAAGTACTTATGGGTTGTACACAAGTAAGGCCGGCCCATTTATACAAAACCGAGGACACGGTTATATTTCAGTGGGTGAGAGTGGGAGTATGCGCAATACTACCTCTAATTCCATATTGAACAATTATATATTTTATTTTAAAAAAATTAATAACTATTTGCTATTATAATATATATAGAAATATCAATAAATATATTATTGTATTAAAATACATTTTAAGATTAATTTATACATATAGTCTTTGTTTTTTAAGTAAATATTTTAAAAGTTATTTATAGTCAAAGCTTTAAAATTTTGACCCCAACTTGATCTAAAATTATAAATATGAAATTGGAGGAATTACACGGCATGGCACCATGGCAGGCCCTTGCGCCCCTACAGTCGATGGCCGATGGAGACCTGCAGCTGCCGGAGTACCGGTTCCTCCGCTCTAGGTGATGATGGCTTTCTTGTGATCATCATTGATCCATGGATTCTGTGGGAGAGACCGAGAGAGTGCCTTTTTTTGGAACGCATAGAATTAAACGAGGTAACAAAATGACAGTATACATGAAGAAAAGCAAGTGTGGATTTTGAATCGGTTTGCACTAAGCAATCCAATTGTGCCTAAAAGAAAGTAGAAGCATGAAGCCATCACTGGTCGGTAAAAAAAGGAGAAAAAAAAAACTAAACGGAAAGTTTATAGCAAAACAACGATTAGTTCGATACGATTCACCACTGAAGTACAATCAATCATGGAAAAACAATAAACAGCATTCCTCCTCCTACTGCTACAAAATACAAACAAGGAGAAATTGGAAATTTCAACAGTGTGGAAGAGACCAAAACAAGAAACATAGCTGACACCCTACACCCAGCAGCTATTTGGGCGGCGCAGGAGGTGCAAACTGCTGCGGCGCAGCCTCCTCGGCGCGGCCACGGTTCCGGCCGAGCAGGTAGCACCCCAGCGCGATGACGAGAACCAGAAGGATCGCCGGGATTGATATCACCAGCTCAAACATGGCTTCCTCCTCTTCAACTTCGACCCTGGGGTGCGCGACTGTCCTGCGCACGCTCCCTGGAGAAGATGGGCGAGATCTATGGCGACTTGGCGAGTGGTGTGTCTTCCCCGGGGGGCAGCGACGCGGATCCTCGTCGCAGATAGCAAGCGATGTCGCAGCAGTTGGCACCGTCGTCACAGCCTCACACAGGTTCCCAGTGACCCGGTGGCTAAGGTTGACACGCTCCGGAACGAACTGGCATATCAGACGGACTCTGGATGGCTGGACTTGCTCCATCAACGCCGAGACAAAAACCGTTCGTTCCGATGCCATGGAGGGCCTGCTTTTCTGGCTCGCAGCGGCTCGTTCGTAAGCCGTATCATGTTGAAAGGTAATCGAAATGGAGACGGTAGCCCTCTGATTCAGCAACGAAAAGGACGCTTAAACAACCACGACTTGGACGTCTTTAACCTAAAGTGTCCTCGTTGTTTCAGCTTTCTGTCATCCTGATCCAGAAGAAGCACACAAAAGAAATTTATGGTCCTTACGAGGATAAAAATAGAGGAACACCAAATTTTACGCTAGAAAATATAATACCTCTCAATACTTTATATAGAACAAAGTCAGAAACTTAACAATTTGACCCTTACAAAAAACTTATTTTAAATTTAGACCATCGTAAAAACTTATTTTAAAATAAACCCAAACCTTAGCGCCAAGTGATCACCATGGTGACCTGACTTATGTCATGTAAGCACGCCAACTTGCCCCCTCGCCATGGTGGTGGCTAGCTCAACGTCAATCGGGCTAGCACTGAGATGAAGGATCTCATCGTCATGAGACTTGGTATTGAGGTTCTAGTTTATTTTTAAAATAAGTTTTTGGGTCAGATTTGAAATAAGTTTTTCAAAAAGGTCAAATTGTCATATTTTGGGCAGAAACCATAAATAACTCAAGGAAATTTGTACAATTCAGGTTGCCACGGGTACCAGGTACATCAGAACATGGGCAAGGGCCTGGAGCTTTGCTTCATATTGTCAAAATGAATACCAGTATATCAGTACAGTGTATCAAATAATTATCAAATGATCGAATCCAATCTGAGTTCAGGGTAAAAAATTGCAAATATTTGGCAGCTATTGTGATTTTTTAAGAAAACAAAGTGCCAGCAATCACAGACAATACTATGGGTCCAAATTGCAACACACACCTATTTTTCACATACACAAGTACACAACCACAAACATTTGCAGCGTCCCGGGAAGGAACAGAAAAAGGCTACGCACTAATAAACATACTTCATCAGTTCCTCTCTAGTTGCTCAGATTATAACTAAATAAACAGATGAATTACATGTTAAAACCGGTCAAATTATCTCGCTTGCTTACAGCAAATTCCTTCCTTGCACAAGATAGTTCCCACCTTGCAAAATGGTCTTCAGGTTCAGGTTACTGCAAAGCATAGATAAACAACCAAATTGTCTGACATTCAGATTTACCGGAGAAGAGAAATCTCATACCTCAACAGTTCCATAGAAACTCTGTAGAAGTAGTAGCTTCAAATTCGAGTAAAACAAGTGATTACAGGATTTCCAGGACGGATATATCATAGCAGACTAGCATGACTTACAGACCTGTATTTGGATTGGCTGGTATGCTATTATGATTACCTATTACCATTATTTATGAAATTTCATTTTTGCTCTGGATTCACATTGAATACAACTGAAAACATCATACTAGTGATTACTGAACTGTTTGCTTTACGGGAATGTGGAGGAAAATAAAGGTCTGAAAAACTTTAAGCACATGCTTACCAGTTACCAGCCAAAATGAGAGGTAAATGAATCATGGGCAAGAAGATTGTACCTCTGAAAGAACCCAAGGACATACCGGAGAATGTACCAAAGAAGGCAAAGCATCAATATATCTGTTACAGTTAAGTGATTACATACTAGTAGCTCAAAATTCTTTTGAAGCATTTTGCTGAGATTAGAGATAACCCATGTGGTTTACAAAAATAGTAGAAGTGAGACTTTAAACATTCTTTCCAAGCAACACACAAAAAAAATCATCCCAGAGCTCAACTTCCACAAAATTATTCACAGTACAAAAAGTAAGAGGATCATTCCAGATTATGAAAAGAGTTTTGCAGTGAAACAGAGTAAAGTAGCAGACTTCTAGTAGGACAACCAGAACAGCATACAGTTTACAAAAGGTTTCTAGAGAAGAAAATATTATCAAAGTTGGTTTATCTGGACTAATGGAACAACAGGAATACATTGTTTTGTAGTGTCAAGGGGATTGAGTCTAGCTGCTTAGTTCTATGCGCTTTCAAGAATCTGTTGGTTTTTTAGGCTCATTCAGCATTCTAAGTCTCGTTTTCTAGCATTCTAAGTCTCGTTTTCTAGCACATTTCAGAATTTACAAAAAAAAAAACTTGTTTGGGCAAGGATGACAAGAAATTTACAATAACTGTTAGGATGTGCCACTCAGGCATGCAAATTCACTCATTTCATGCAAAACTTAGTTGTAGTCCAATTTACATGTCATGCTGTTAGCAGCAGTAGATATGGGCCCTTTGGCCAAGAAAAATCATGAGAAACGAGACTAACTTACAAAACAGTTAACAGTTGACCAAAAATCCATCAACTACTTAACAAGTTAACATTAAGACTGAATACAGAAATACTTTTTTAAAAAAACCTAATAAGAGATTCTACAATTCCGAATCTGGAAACCAAACTAATTCCTCAACAGGGATCCTAAGATTCAGAACGGCATCGAAGATAACATCGTATGTTCCCTCTACAGGTTATCTAAAGAATGTTTCTGTCCCGCCCCCCCCCCCCCCCCCCCCCCGGGACATTATGCAATGCAAACGGACAGATCTCAGAATTCAGGAATTTTACCCGCATCGGGCCTCTCAGATTTTAGAATCAAAAGCAGGAAGATAAAACTAAACTGAACAAGATATAGTTTAAAGGTACAAGGAAATCAGTAAGGGAACAAGAGGAAGCAAGCAGTGGAAGGATACTGAAGAGGTAGCGCTCCCACCAATCGAGCATGTAGAGATCCATGGTGACATTGTATAGGTGGATCTCTCGTCCAATCCAGTTCATCCTCCCCGAGGAACCTGAGAATTGCAGATCACCTTGCTTAGATCCGAAGGGAGGGAGCGGTGGGGTGTCAGATTTTCAGAAGAGGAACAGAGTCGCAAGGGGATAGAGAGAAGGGCTTACTTGTAAATTCGAATCTACAGAACTAAAAAAGGGCCTTGTTTTAACGGAATTGCTAAATGGCCGTTAATAGAAAATTAGTATTAAAATCTTCCAAATATATGGATTTTCTTTGTGAGTGCTTTGGCAACCCTCTTCTTCTCTAGCTTCAGCAATCAGCGGTAGCCCAACAAGTTAGGGTTTAGAGCCTTGGATTAGAGTGACGATGGGAGGGGCAAGAGAAAAAGATCATCTAAAGTGATGGCTGTGGGAGATGACAACTAGACGATGTGCAGTTGACATGGATAGATGACAAGGTACCATAGCCTCGGGGATGAAGAAGGATGGAGAAGGATGGTGAGTCAATGTTGATGGTGGGACCAAATTGGAGGTAGCAGTTGGGATGCATTGGCCGGTGGTAGGGAGCCACCGAAGATGGAAAAGGCAGTAGGGTGGGGACACTTGTTGCTGTCGACTTGAAGAAGAGAAGGGGATGAGGAGGAGGCTAGTTGGGGAGGCCTCGGTGGTGCTGTTGACACCTTCTAGTCAAGCGATGAGGCTAGGCGATGATGACATAGGAGCACGGGGGATCACACGTGCGTGAGCATGTGAAATCGGTAGCGACGGCGTAGGAAATGGAAAAGCACGCATATATGAGCGCATGAAAGCTGTAGGGGTGGGTGGGGCTGAGGAAAGGATGGGGGACAAAATTAGGGTTGGGCATGTGACTTGAAAGGGATCCAATGGTCGTATTTGCAATATTTTAGATGTGGTTTTCTGTCAAAAGCCACATGGACGGTCCCTTATTTTAAAGCGAGAAGCATATCAATGGTAGCAGGTTAAATCGGTATAAGCTTCCGCTTGGGCCGACATGGGTTGGCCCGTATTGGGCCGTCTACTAGCTTTCCTCAATTCGCCGATGCAGCCCGGACGCGTCCCTGTCTTCATTGTTCACGGCCGCGCATTTGATCAACAGCCAGTCTTGCACAGAGATGGAGGATGCCTGATCTTTTCTTGAATTTTGCTTCAAAGTCCTGATCGTAGTACGTAATATCCTGATGCTCTGAATTTTTCCAAAGAACATTTGATGAGTTTAAACCGGAATGCTCCGGCATAGTTTCTTCGGTTCCAAGCATTAGCTTCATGCATATCCAGTCAAGTTTCTAATGTGCCTGTAAACCAAGGACACGGAGGATGTTCAGGTGCTGTCCAACTTTTATGATGTTTAGCTGCCATCCACACATGTTCATCACATATTCAGGTGGAGTCTCTGTAAGTCTGAATCATATCATAACTGATGATGGCTAGGTACTTACTATGTGCGGCCGTGGTGCAGGCAATGCCGCGTCCGCGTTGAACAGTTCGTATGGTAAACATCTCGTCATAAAAGGACTTAGGAATCTAGACACAAACATCAACCAACCTCATCTTGTGCAGTTCAAATCTGAGTCGCCACTAGACTACGTACTCGAGGTCCCAGTAACCATGGCCTCGCCTTTAGCACCTCTGACCAACATGGCATCGCCTTTGGCTTCTCTGATCCCGCCCGCTCCGCAGGTGCCACCGGTACCGATTCCAACTCCACTGCCGGTGCCGGTGCCGGCGCCGCTAAGCAACGGCTTGCAGAATATACGGTAATCTCGTCATCGCACGCCAACACCCCTGTCGTTGAAACGGGTTTTCTAACAACATTCGGATCACACGCTTGGTAGCTCTCGTCTTGTTTTTTCGAAGGAAGGCTACAGTTTTTACTCGCTTCTGCACCTGTTTGGTTGGTTGCAGGTCGAGGTTCCTGTGCTGCGGTGGCTTGTTCTCATGCTGCTGCCCACCAAAGCCTGAGCTAGGGATATCTCTTCTGTTGTAGCTGTGTGGCCGGTTTGAAGAAGGTGACTGCGCCGAGACATCAACCATCCGCTGCTGATGCTGTCGCGACAGCACGCCATATATATACTCTGTTGTGGATCTTTTATATCTCTGTTTCAGAACTGTTAACTGTGTGCAGCTCTTTAATTCTGTTGGTTTGGGTGCCTGTAATTCATAGCCGTGAATAAATAAAAAAGCCCTGATCTGTTGGTTTGAGTATATCTATAGCATGTTACTAGCTGTTGATTTCAATAGAAAACGCAACTTGCTAGTTTAGATCATTGCCTCAAGTCCACATCATTTTCGAGCATCACGTTACACCGGCGATCAAAACATCGAACTTTGTTGACCACCAATGTATAAACAGAGAAATTTGACGTAAAAGCAGGGAGTGGGCGTTGTACCACTGTTGACTCTTTGGGCCGGGATACGAGTTGAGCGGGATTCAGGGAAAAATACGATCAGGGTCATTTGAAATGTAGGAGTGAGAAAATATGGTAATAGAAAAATGTAGACTTTTAATAGGAATATATATATATATAATAGAGAATTAAAAAACATATAAAAAATTATAAGATTGACTATTTGAATAAACCACAGGAACATAAAAATTAGAGAAGAGATATAAGACTCAAAGAAAAGTTTTTATAAGATTGGACCTCATATACTAATTTTTCTCTAAAATCTCTTTATCTTGATCCATTCCTTATAGTATTGTTGGAGTCACAATCTTTTATTTTTTTAAAAAATATTTTTTCTATAGGATTCAAATCCTATATATTTTTATGTTTTTTTCTACAAATCAAAGGGGCTTTGAGGCATATTTGGCCTCTCGGCAAACTGCTTGTTTGGAAACCACTGAGGCCATGCTTTTTTTTCTAGGTCTTTGTTGGATTATTGGCGGATTATTTGCTCTACAACTCTAATTATAAAAGTTATTTAAAAAATATCTTATTTTAAACTACTTTTCCTAAGCTATTTGTTAAGCTTATTTCTAAAAATATTTAAATTCTTACTATAATTAAGTAAATTATTCATAATAATAATCAGATGAATAAATAGAGACTACTCAATGACTCCTATACAAGACGGTCCATTATGGGATTATTCCTTTTTATGGGATAACTGTGCTCATATATTTATCTAGACTTTTTATTTAAATATATTTTTTAAAGATACTCCTTGCATTTTTATTATATGACATTGTTTTGTTCAATTTTGAACGAGGGAGCAATAGAGATAAACCTTTCTGTGTCTGTATTTTCAAATCTGAACTTTTTTTTTGTCATTGTCAATAACGATAGAAGATATCTGGTATAGCAAAGAGGAGCCATGCACGTCACCACAGAATTATTGGAAGCCCATTATTTCATTGAACTATTGAAGAGTAGCACGGGCGTAATACTAGGCGAATGATGGCGTGGAGCATGCATGCTTGGCCAGCACTCCTGAAGTCCGAAGAGCATACGGGAGAATGGAGTATACGGATACACGTTCGTCATGAGATTAGGCCATGCAACCACGCCGTGTTTCCTACCCCTTTGTGACAAGAAGGCGACAGCCATCAGGTACGTGAGGAATATTTAAACGCAGCATGACAGCGTGATGCCAGAAAGCCGTGGGATCCCTCTTTCTTTTTTTTCCCCCTGAATTTGAAACAATCCATGTATGGACGCATTTGTTTATGTTAGGTTTATGCTCGTCTACACCTTCTATATCAATGCCCATAGGCAATTTTTATCCTCTAAGCTTAACATATATAAACATATAACACCATTATTCACTAACAATTATTATTCTATATATAAGCATGTCACATCATTTTATAATTTATTGTATTACAGAGCTTAAAATACAAACATATCAAATTATCATTTTACATAATATTTTAACAGAACCCATCTATTATCTCTATATTTATTTGTAGCATTTTGTCTTTTCATTTGAAATTTTGGTTATCTGTATACAAATTCTCAGAAAATTTGTTGCATCTTTTATCAAGTTATTTATATTAACACAACATATTTATGATGCGGTCTATTATACCCACTGCAACGTGCAGGATATCAAACTGTATGTTGGTGATGGAGCACAACTTAAAAATAAGAACCATTCTTAAAATTAGACTGATCTTGAGGGTTGTGTAGGCCATAACTTAAAATTTGTGACTTTGGTTGGGCTTGCAGGGTAGCAGTCCCAAGTAACTTGGGTGGCCCATAAGTAATGGGTCAGGCTTCTTACTCTAATAGTTTACTCCCAAGTATTGCCAAACATAATTTGGACAATGTTCAACAAAAGAACAAGTCTATAACATGTGGTGCTATGTGGCTAAACAATGATGGCACACCAACGTACAATAGAAAAACAGACAACTGCACAAAGCATGGTAAGGTATGTGCTAATGAACCAAACAACCTTCTTGTAGTGCCCCCTCCCTAAAAAAAATATCCGTTCAGGTTAATAGTCAGTTATGAGGTAATATGTTTGTCGATCTTGGCGATCAACTTTCCAATAAGGGGCGGAAGTTAGCTCATTAAGGCTCAACTCGTTCCAGCATGGTATCATAATGAACCGGACTCAGATCTAACTCGGTTCAATTCACGAACTAGCTCGTTTGGCTTGGCTTGTCAATGAGTACTATCCCCTTCAAAAATTTATCAAATTATCACGTGTTACCATAATAATAATAATAAGCGCTAACTTTGTAAAATCTTATACTAGTAAATTAAACAAGTAGCTCATATGAGCTAGGTTGTTATCGTTACGAGGTCGAGCAAGCTCAATACGAGCTTTAAGCTTTTTTCAACTTCAGTTTTCACACTTATTCAATAATAGGTTGTTTGGATAGAAAGTAGTAAACTTAACTAATGGTTTTGTTTCGGGACATAGTTTAGGGTATATTCGGTTCGAGAATAAGATTGGAAGGAATATGAGCATATATGTTTTTTAAGATGAAATGCTTGTTTGGTTGTATAGATAGGATGGGTCAATTTTTTGTTTGGTAAGTAGTATAACTGTGGATGGGATGAAAGTAATTAACTAATTATGATATTTTAAATGGCTTAATAACAGTATGTCATACAATGACAAATACTAATTAACACTTGTCAACACTAATCTTGCCATGCTAATTACTAATTAATAGCAAATGCTAATATCACTAAGCATACTCTAATTGACTCACTAATAATACACTAATAATCAACATTTAGGCAAGGTGGATTTCTTCATCCGACAAAAAGAGCTGGATCCCACCATATAGGATTTTGAGAAAATCTCTTTTCCTGGCCACCCTGTCCACCCTACCCTTCAACCAAATACCACAAAAACCTAGATAGCCATCTCCTATCAAGATTCATCCACCAAACAAACACACCCTTAGTGAACCTGTTCAGAATGTATGAATTTTAGAGAATTTTTATAGAAAACAGTTTAATTTCTATAATTTTTCTTTGAAAATCCTCTAAACCGAAGAGAGCCCTTACAAGCTTGTTTGGCTCAATGTCATTTCAAACATTACCGATAGTTAATGAATTTGGTGTTACTGAAATTTTGATAAGAGCGTGGTTATTTGATTTGGTGCCAATATTTTTAAGAGCTTGAGCTCTTGTTTGTTATTCTTGCCTAAACTTTGGCAATGCCACTTTTTTAGTAGCAAACCAAGCGCCATCCAACTTTGTTGACATTGTCAACTTTTAACATGGTAAGTTTGTACATCAAACCAAATATGCCCTAAGTTGGCCCCGGCCCCCAACAACTATGTATTGGCATGGTACTAGTAGCATTTATTAGATGATTGTGTTAACTAAAATTCAATACAGACCCTTGTATATTATTGGTCCCCTCAAGCATCCGCTGTAATTCTGCTTCCCCCACTGGCTCTGTTCTGGTCTGGCATGGATCAGCTTGCCACCAGAATTTTGCAGTTTTGTCCTTACTAACGATTAATGAAGCTGCCTGCCGGGCCAGCCGCACCGGGGAGGATGAATGCGTTTCCGGTTTTAAAAACGGCGCCATTGCTACCACACGACCGGTACGAAGCACATGCATATGCTTAATTTGGAGCCAGTGGCAGAGTGGATCGCAACGCATACTTACGTACTCCTAGCTCGTACTAAGTCATAACTATTAATGATCGATCGGTACAGTACAGTAGTACTACAAGTGTACAGCTTAACATGCAAACGGCGAGAATTTGCCTGCCTGCCAAGCCACGTGAAAGCCACAGCCAAACGCTCGATCGATCATTCATCGTCTTGCCAACAAAAGCGATGTCCCCGACACTAGCTTTAGCATAGGCGCACAGCCGTTTGCTGTTGTAGTAATTCGCCGAGCTGATGATGTCCACGACTACACGTAACAATGGCGGTGTACCTAGCTCGATCGATGCAGGTGTACGCGCGTACGTACGTACGTCGGAGGAGTGATTAGTTCCGGCGGCGGCGGCCGGCCGGCCGGCCACAGCTTCGTCCATCTCGATCGACCGGCAGAAGTAAAGAGAGGCTGTGAGTAGTAACACAGAAACTTACCGACTCTGTCAATGATCAGTCGAGGCCTTTGTAATAGAAGAAAGAAAAAAAATCAAGCCTACCAAAAATATAAATGGTAGAATTATAAAAAATTAAAACTGTTTTAAAATTAAAAATTACCTCTCATAAATAAAAACAATCTTAACTAAAATCTCATACTTTTATAAATATCACTCATTCGATCAACCTCATATTATTGGTCCGACTGATACATACCTATTAGTTTGACTAGTTCTAACTGTCGTGTTCTACGTGGTCTATGCTAACCGTCAATTACCTAATAAAAATGATTCCGATTAAAATTTTAAAAGTTAACGAAACTCTTAAAAATATATCAATTTTATTATATCAAAATATATCTAGAAAATACATAAAAAATATTTATTTCTCAACTTTCAACTAAACTCATAAATTAAGTCTAAACTCTAATTTTTTCTTTTTTTCAAAAGTGATAGTTTGATACCTAAACCGCATATCTATTTATATCTATATATGGCCGTACAAAAACTTTGAATTCTAAGAAAAAAGCACATCTAATTCCTTAGAAAATACTATGTATACAATATATATATTTTATAAATTTGGATTCCATTTTTCTAAACTTTGACTCTTTTCAAATTTAAATTCAATTCTTATACATATATAATTTCTCTTTGTATGTCGTATGATATCTTCATCTTGACGTGCGTTGATCTATCCGTACCTATGTGATCTCTCAATTATTCGAACATTAACACTTTTTTTAAGTTGACTTCCAATTTATCAACGGTAACACTTCTGATGCGACATTCATTTCTCCTAAGTCGACTCCCAATTTATCACTGGCAATACTTCTAAATCACGTACACATGAAAAACACACAAAAAAAACATGTTCGAGTTCTCACCAACTTGATACACATTAGCACATAAACAGTATATTATACGTATATAAAACACATAAAATCATTATCTATCAAGTAATTACAAATATAAAAATAACGCAAAAGTCGATGTTACGTTTAATGGTCCGATATGACCACGTTTATATAGAAACGTCCTTAGACTCGTGTACGCATCCATAGTCTAATCGCTAGACCCTGTGTGTAGATAAAATAATTCATTCAAAATTAATTTAATTAAATTATAAACCAATTATTCATCACAAATTTATAAATAAAAAAAACAAAGCCTGCCCTGCGGCTGAGATGTACGCCTCACACAGGATGGATGCACGGACGCCAGGATGCAAAATGGAACGTCGGCCCAACGGCCGGATATGTGAGAGGATTTTTGCACAATTGTAAAATGGGAACTTGATTTGGAAATATATATACAGCCGATTATACGTTGGATCACGAGCCACCAATCCACGCATATATCATTGCTTAATTACTAGCTCCCAGCTTTGCCAGAATGCCAGGTCGATCGACCGGCCGTCCCGTGTGTTCCTTGTCCTTCCTTCTCTAGCTGCAACCGCGCTGTAAAGATGGGGGCTGTGTTCTTCATCAGAGTCTGGACCGTGAAGCCATTATCCACTCTGTACAGTAAGCCCTTCAATTCTACTCCCCATATTTATTTACCACAACTAATCAATCCGATGGTCCAAAAAACACATTCAACTTTCAACCCCTAGCTAGCTAGCAGTCTCGAACCCGCGCTGCGATGACTTTTCAATGGAGCTGAAAAGGTCTCTGATGCTCCAACTTAATTTGTAACAGTAGTTGTAATTTTACAGCTAGCTCATTGCGACAGTACTTAGACTTTAAGCATAAATGTCCAAAAGAATTTCAAGCGAGATGATGGATCATTGGACCCCCTATATGTTGCACTGGACCCTATAGGGTTCATCAATATGTGTTTTTCGCACTGCCTTAATGCATACGACTACACATTTCAGTCAGGATGTCCTGAACGGGGTGCATGTGGATTTTTCTGCTTCTTCCTTTGCTCGGAAGTCTGTCTGTCATCTTGATGAACCCTAGTATAACAAACAGGCAAGGTCGTGTAGCCGACATGCATAAAGTTTTTGGACATGCGGGTCGGCCTGGCTGCAGTATGAGCGAGCCGGCATGGTCTCATATAAAATCTGGAAGTAGCTTTTTGAGATAAGAAATCTGAAGTAGCTAGTTACGACGGTTCTTCACTGCTAAACAAACACCGGAATAGATCAACCAACAGAGACTGTATTGTTAATTTAAGTGATTCTAAGTGTGTTATCCGGATCAATCATATTTAGCCCTTCTTGATGTCCTGTGTAATTAAACATCATATTCAGCTTTCAGCTTTGTATACACCCAGTTAGGTCGAATCACACAACATGCAGCTACCAGGATATGTATTACCAACACATAATAATCAGATGATCAGATGGGGCCTACAAGATACATATATATAAGAGCAAAGCGGTGGTGCACTCAAGTGTGAGCAAAGCCGTGCTGTAGTGGTATCTCTCTACATCCATTCCTGCAGTGTCGCCACTGCTAGCTAGCTGCGAGAGCTAGAAATCAAACGTAGGAAGTGGAGGGAGTAGTAGATGATGGATACAGATCACTCTGAGATAATTAAGGAGGGAGAGTCAGTGGTGGAAGCCATGGCTCTACTCCAGTCTCGATTCAGGAGGATATGCGTCTTCTGCGGGAGCAGCCAGGGCAAGAAGAAAAGCTACCAGGATGCTGCCGTTGAGCTCGGAAAGGAGCTGGTACGTTCTACTATTTTTCTCATATGTAATCTTGAATTCTTGACACCGGCTGCTCCGTTTTCCAACTTTGATCATGACGTCATTTCTGATATTGCTTCTTTAATTTTCTCTCGTTAATCACAAACACCAAGAAATGTTTGCACTGAAGCTTTTTACTCTTCAACGTCTGGTGATAGGTAGAGTACTGGTCAAGGTTTTGAGTTTCTCTTCAACGTCATAATTATCAAGAGGGATAAATCTATCTCTTATATAAGTGAAAATGTGGCATTACTTCTGTAGACGTACCCTTGCCGTGCAGCTTGTTCTTATTAGAAGATGAGAGCATATGCATAAGCTGCTTACGTGTGAAGGTCTGAACTGAATTTCTGCAGCATGAAGTAATTAAAACCAATTTGTATTAAAAAGGAGAATGTCTTTGCTATATGTGTTCATGAGATATTGTACATGAGCTTATTACTTCACAGGAAAGACGATTTGTCTGTAGGTGCACATGGAATTTTATATTTTTTGCATCTTGCGTAGTTCCATAGAAAATGACTTACTCCCTAGGTAGTTACTACGTGCATTTGCATGGTGGCTTTTCGCCATATTTTGGTGCTCAAACGTGTTTTTCTCGATCCATTTCAAAGCACCGTTTGTAAGTGCAAAAATGAAAGAGACTATCATGTGCATCAGTCTTAAAAAGAAACCATATATAGTGTGTACTGTCCTACGTAGTAGCTAGACGACTAGATATTCTAGATCACTTGATGATATATTATAGAAGACTAGATTCTAGAATGTAGAAAGGCATGCCCACTCTCCATTATTATGGTTTCACTACAGGTGGCAAGGAACATTGATCTAGTGTATGGTGGAGGAAGTGTGGGGCTCATGGGCCTTGTCTCTCAAGCTGTCTACGATGGAGGGAGGCATGTTATTGGGTATGTAAAAATGTAATAATTGTTGATCATGCTTCAGCACGGATACATGAAAAGAATAACTCTCTCTATATGTATGCTCAGGGAGTAGTACACTTTGTAAGATGTCATCTTGTCATGACAAAAAGACTTGTATTATGGTATCTTTCCTCAGGTGCTAAATGCTCGTACTAGTATATAATTTGCCATCTTGTTGTCCCTATATATGCAGGGTGATTCCCAAGACTCTTATGCCTAGAGAGGTAAGCACGCTCGTCTCCCTTCCTAAGTCCTGTCATAGTTTATTCACATGCAACGATTCCCATGAGCTTGAAATCATTGCTGATCACCAGTTAAAATCTCATCATTTTTCATTGGAAATGTCACTTGAAAATTTTCGAGTTAATACTTATTAATCAAGCAAGTTATTTTTGTAAACATGCATGAAACTATCATTAGATGACATTGTTATAAAAAAGATCAATAGCACTGATCTAAAATTAATTATATCCCTTGTACGTATTAGAAAAGTACATATATGGATATATACTACTGCTGGAAAATCAGGCTAGTTCATTATCTCTCTCTCTCGTGATTCTTCATAGTGGAAAGAAGAATGCGATCTTATCTGCTTACAAAAGATCACAATGAATGTTCAAAGAAAATATTGTTTTTCCTTTCCCTCGTAGATGAAATCTTGCCGATCTTGACTGCTGCTTCTAGTGGCTGCACCTTTGTTCTTAAGGCCTTGATCCTTTAAGCAGATGCTGACTTTATTAATCAGAAAGAAATGGCTCTCGCATTTTCTTTTTGTCCCCCAACAACAGCAGCATGATTGCTTGTCCTGAACCTTTGCTGCATTTGCTCTGATTAAACTATACATACTACCACTCCTGTTAAACAGTGCTCACCCCTTTGCTCATTGGCTAGTTGCTACTGCCTCTCGGCAGAGAGTTTGCATGCTCTCTTACTTTTGGGGAAGCAGAAAGCTGCAAGGCGTGTGCTCCTGCTGCGTGAGAGGCTTTGTCACATACGCATGCATGTGTTGCTCTTGTGTGTGCAGATTACGGGCGAAACAGTAGGGGAGGTGAAAGCAGTGGCAGATATGCATCAGAGGAAGGCTGAAATGGCCAGGCAATCTGATGCGTTCATAGCACTACCTGGTTAGTCTCAGTCTCTCTCTCACCACCTGCATATGTAGCTTCATCAACTTGTTGTTTGAGTCCACATGTAATTTAGCTTTTACTTTTGTTGTCGATTGCCTTTATCATGTTAGATACGTGGCTAGTGGAAGTGTGAGTGGGAAAGTTGTGTAAAGCAGGGTGCATGAGTTTGACTTTGACCTGCCAAATTGGCTTGCATGTATGCTGCCGCCCAGTTGGTGCAGATCCTTCTTTATACGCATGAGCTGGTCGATCAGATTGTCAGATAAGAGGCCATGCATGGGTCCTATTGAGTCACTTCATGCTGACATTTTCCGTAGAGCTCGTAGCTTATCTTTTTGGGTCATTTGATTTTTTCCCCCTAATCATCAGTCAAATGAAATTGTGATCAGTCTTATTTGTCAAGGACCACATTTTCTGGCCCATATATCCCTGAGGATGGGCTGGGAAGTTGAACTACATTCAGGACCATCCTAGCGAGTGGGCTAGTATTTCTGCTTCCTTAAATAAAATCTGACATAACTTCATAATACTATGATATTGAAACTCAGTATAGAAATATGCTGAAGACAATGCAAACATATCCGACAATTATACCCAAGTAGATACTATATCAGCAAATTCCCTCAATTAATACTCGTATTTTCTAGGGGGAGAGAGGGAGCACTGTTCAGCATTACTTCATTTTGTTTATTGCAGGAGGGTATGGAACACTTGAAGAGCTCCTGGAAGTAATTGCGTGGGCTCAGCTCGGCATTCACGACAAGCCGGTACATACTGAAATAATTCCTGAACGTTTGCACATGCAACCAACCTAATCAGTATCGGGATATCAGGGATATCAGGTAGGATCGTTTTTTCTTGATAATATCAATAATTGAGATACTATTGTAGGTCAAAATACTATCGAATTTTAAAAATACATGTTTTTATATAAAATATGTAATATGTTATATAAATTAAAAAATATAATATTGATTTTGGTATATTTAATTTACTTTTTAAACTTGAGTATACTCATTCATATTATTTTCAATCCACCTTATTTTAAATAAAAAATAATATTTTTTAGGATAGTAAAGATGGTAGAATTATGGTACTATCAAATAAGATTTGATAGGATGTATGTACATAAATAGTAAAGATCAAGATATTATAGAAATTAATTTACTACGTGGGAATGGCATCAGTATTGTATTGTACGATACTAGAATATGGATCGGGATACCGATAACTTTACTTGCAACATGCATGTACACGCACTGATGAACTACGTACGTACCGAGAGCCACACGCTTTTCTTTAACTTGGACTTAATGTGGACGATCGATGCCACAGGTTGGGCTGCTAAATGTGGACGGCTACTACAACTCTCTGCTATCGTTTATCGATAAAGCTGTGGAGGAAGAGTTCATCAGCCCCACTGCTCGCCATATCATCGTGTTAGCTCCAACACCAAATGAACTTCTCGAGAAGCTAGAGGTGTGTGTATATCATCTATCGTTTTTTTTATGCATGGCACACTGCATAGGAGAGAGAACGTACGCCGGTTTCATCGGTGAATGAGAACTCTGAAGTTTCCTCTTGCTCGCAGGCATACTCCCCTCGGCATGAGATGGTCGTGCCGAAGACGCAGTGGGAGATGGAGAAGCTGAGCTTCTGCAAGAGCTGCGGCATCCCTGGCCTGAAAGAAGGCAACAAGGCGGCCATCCAAGCACAACGAGGAAGCATGCTCTGAATTTTACGGTAGTAGTACTAGCTAGCTCGCCAAGTAGCCATGCGTGTCGTAGGAGGCAGTAAGAGGATTCAGAACTTGGCGCACATGAAGTGCAACCTTTAATTCATGTAACTCAGTTGATTATAAGGAGATTAATCACTGATTCATGTATTAGTCGTGTACTTAGTCCTAAGAATGAAATCATCAGGAAGAATTAAAATCACGGATCTCAATAGAGCAGCAGACACGGACAGAAAACGATAGCTGCTAGGCTTCCTCCGTGGGTTGGGCCGGATTTACTATTGGGCCAGATTCAGCAAAACAAACCACAGTTCATGTGAACAAGGAAGAACGTAAAATCTATTAACAAACCTTCAAGTTTGTTCTCATGGCCTAAAAAATCCCATATAATCAAAAGAAAATAAGATAAATAAAAAACTGGAAGTGTATTAGGATTAGATCATGTGGAAATGGAAAAAAAGAAAAATAGAAGGATATTATTGAAACGAACAAGGATTTTTTTTGAATAGATCATGTGGAAAAAAAAACATAGAAGGATATCAGGATTGAGACGGACAAGGATTTTTTTTTTGAAAATCGTGTTAAGTTAGTTGAAATTCGGATTAAAATAAAACAGAGCAAAAAGTTCGGAATAACTAATATAAAGTTAATATTATGTAAACATATTAGCTCTCTCACAAGAGGAGGAACGCCTAGGAAATCGGGATGAGAGTCGGACTTGCATTAGCATGTCCAGCTTGCCGCCTCTGTCCAGGTCATTTGATCGCTTCCCCTGTCGGTAGAAAATGACTAGAGGACGGTCATTGCCATAACAAAGCTAGGGCCCTTGCTGATGTATTTATATCCACTATTGCAAAAAAAAGATCTTTTAGGGAAAAATATATTTAGTTAAAACTTGAAAGATTCACTCTCACAAAAAATAATTTGATGCACCTTTTAAAGATTATTAATTTTTTTGGAGATGAGAAAAAGTATTTAGTGCATGTTAGATCATTTTCACCCTATATAAATGTACAAATACTCTATCCTATGAGTATTTTTCAAAACTAGATCAATAGATTGACGAAATCACCATGGATATCTGGCTATCGTAAAATTTTTATGCTACTAGCACCGCATTAGTACTATTGGTTTATAAATTTTATGGACTAACACCACATTCGCACTATTAGTTTAGAAATTATCACCTTAATTGAGAAAAAAACGAAAATGCATGTGTTAAACATCGTGTGTACATAATAATTATTTTTAATCTAAATAAACTAGAAGTCGGCGTAGAGTTTTATACCAAACACAGTTATGTTTTTGAAAAAAACTTTAGTCTAGTTCCGTATTCTAAGCCATTAATTAAAAGTTTGGGTCTAGATTAAATCTAACAAGCCAAGTAAAAATATAATTTAAAATATCTAAAATTCTGATTAAAAGAGATTGATCGATATATGTACAATTATAGAAGTACAAATATTTAAATCATATATGGGAAGAATCAAAGATTTAATTCATAGAAACAACATTTGGATTGAGTGTGCCCACATGACAAGGAAATTATATTATTTGGCAAGGGAGATTTAAACATGCAGCTTGAGGCAACGTGCATATTTCGGGTCACAACTCACTTGTTGCAACCGCGGCTTGAAAGGCAATGATTGCATATAAGCCATATAATAAAACAGTATATGATCAATCAAAAATATAATTTATAGGTAAAACTTTGGTAACGTAGTTTAAAAGCATATGTTAAAAAATAAACCACAATAAAAAAACCAACAAAATCAAAAATAAAATTATGTTTTAAAAATCAATGGTTAGCGGCTCTTCTCAGCTTTCCTGCTGCACTGTTCTTACGGCTGACGATTGAAGCTTGGTGTAGGTTTGTATCTGTAGTTCTGCTTCTATTATTTTCTTGCGTGTGGTTTCGCTGCAGCTGTATCGCTGACGTGCTCTGCTGCCGCTGCGGCGTTCTATGCTGCTGCTGTGCTGCCGATGCCAGAAAAGGAGACCGAAGGGAAGAAGAGAAGGGGAGCAGGAAGGAGAAATTTGGTGATTTTGGTAGATTTTCCTAATTCTTTTGATTTTGTCATGATTTAGTGAACCACCTGCAAGGGTAATCCTTATATAATAAGTCTCTAGTGGCTTCTAATTCGAATAGAAATCAAATTTTGTTTGTTGGTAGTTAGAATTTAAAGGTTTGACCGGTAGGCTGAAAAAATATTTTGAAATCTAGGATGTATTCGTGGAGATTCAAAATTTGTAGTCTAAACAAAATTGTCTGCATTTTTATTATCTTTCTAATAGGGCTAGTTTCGCTCTATTTGGACTGATGGATAGGAAAAATAGTACAAAATTTCGTTTCCTTTAAATGAAAGTTGTAGTTAATTTTCTATAAATGTCCAAAGTGATATTATTTGCCACTTTTCGTTAGGTGATTTGCAAGTTAAGCATGAAACAGTAAAGGATCTGGTATAGATATTTTAATACGGTCAATGAAAAAATAGAATTTGTGTTTTATTGTCTATAAATGTTCTAGGGTCTCAATAGATAAATAGTCATGTATAAAGTTTAATACGAAGTTTTACTTCATAGGTGTGGAAGTCTTTAATATGGGAGGTATTGAGCTAAGTTACCGTCAAAGTTAAGGGCGAGTATATTACGAACCAATTATATATGACGATTGGATTGTTTGCTCTGTGTACTTTATTTCCATTGCATATTCATGTGATTGCGTATGATCTGATCACGGTTCCATGTCGTCCATGTTTCACGTTGATTCTTCAATTGTAGATGTTATTGTATATTCAAATTTTTTTGATTCTTATTATGGTTAAATAATTTAAGTTTTATGTGATGTGCAGTTTGTTTTCTATAAAATAATTCAAGTTTCATGCAATGCATGGTTATGCATAAGTGTTCGTGCAGAATCGGTTGTCAGTGTTTACCGAGAGGGGTCCGATACGATCGTATGAATATATCGAGGTTTGGAAGGTACTTAACTTCATTCAGCTCGTTGGTATGTTGTTGTGCACTCCTGATTGTTTCACTGGATGTGCCAAAAAATATATTCACGACGAATCGGTTCTCCGTGTTCATCAATAGAGGTCCAAATACGATGGCACGAATACGCTGAGACCTGAGAGGTCTATTTCGCTCTAGTGTAGGTACTTCAACTTTGACGTTCCTTTGTCGGGCTTGTTAGGGTTGCGGGCGTAACAGTCAATTTGATTTTGTAATTGACAAGTAGATAAACAGATGGATCAGTCGAATGATAGACCATGAACTCTTACTATCGGCTGCTTGCTAATAGGGTTAAGATAGTCATCGACTACATTCGACGCACTCCTGCTACCGGTTAGTTGCCGATAGAAACTAAAGCACTCTTTCATCGGCTGGGAAACCGATGAAGGTGTAGGCAGATGGTAATGAAGAGAGCAAAAGACACATCAGCTGTAGGGCTTATAGCGCTCCAGATAGAATAGACAATAAGTATATACACTCTTGCTATCAGCTAGTTGTCAATAGAGACTGAATCACTCTTCTATCAGCTAGAAAATCGATGAAGACATGAACAGATAATCTGGAAATAAGAATCCATCGGCTGCAGAACCGATGGTGCTCTAAATAGGATGTTTAATAAGCATGTATATGAAATCCTCCTATCGACTGGTTACCGATAAAGTTTGTAATGCTCGTTCATCGGTTGAGAAGCTAATGAGGGCATATATAGATTGGCAAGGAATAATATAAATGACCCATTAGCTGTGAAGCCGGTGGTGCTCCAAATAGAGTATGCGATAAATAGTAAGGAGCAAGACCCTATCTTCCAAAAATACAAGATCAAATGACCATCATGATAGTACCGTTAGAGCCAGCCACGATAGATCGAATCAAACCAAGACATTATGATACTGATGATCACTGCACAAAGGCAACAGAGACTAGATCGAATGTACATATGGAAGCAATAGACAAATCCATTAGCTAGGTAAGCCGATGAAAGAAAATCATTAAACATATATATATCGGTTGAGAAGCCGATACACTAAACGTAAGAATCAATGTGTGGATAACTCATTGGCTAGATATTTCGATGAAACGCCGAGTAAAAAACCATCGGCTTATGCCTCAATTTACTATCAATAGTCTAATAGGTTAAACCTAACCGATGCAGCACGAGACTGATAACAGTAAAAGAATCTTGATAAGCCGATAGATCAAACGTGAACGTGATGTGATATATTCGATCGGACATAATCGATATAGCCTTTAATAGAGTGAATACACTAGAATAGCCTTTGAACGAGACTTACCCCTTCATCGGAGTTCGGATCTAACTGATGCAGCCTGCGTTGAGAGCTAGAAACTGCCGGTAAAAATTTTGATGAACTAAAGTGGCGATACATCAAAGATGTATTAATTTTATAGATGATTTACAAGATCCTAAGAGGTCTATATTTATAACCTAGAGTTATAAGAGTCTAACGCGGTTACAAACAACCTTTAAACGTTATTTAATAAACTTAAAAAAATATTTAACAAAACTAATTAAACATATCTAATCTTATAAGATATATTTTATAGAGATAAAGTATCTTATCATATTTTTACGATTTCTCTTCAGACTCAGTTCTACCTAGATAACTTTTCATCTTTTAATTAAATTGAATATATCATCAATCCATATGATCAACTCTTTTTCTATATTAATCGGACTTTCTGTAAGTCGATTTGCTCTCCAATTATATCTGCAGGCTTATCGATGTAAACATTATGTAGTTTGGTTATTTATTTATGTTACTATGGATAAGCATTAGTCTTATTTATTCAGTTTTATCGATAAATGTTAAGAATGTAGTCATGATTATTCGGAATAAAAACTACTATTTTAATTCATAAATGTTAAGGATAAAAACTAATATTCTCTGAACTCCCGTGTTTTGGTTTAATGAAAAGAACCATTTTATTTTCAAAGAAAAGAGAAAAAAATTGTATCCACTTCAAAGAAAAGAAATATATGTTTTCCTATTTGTACTTCAATTGCTAAGTGTTGTGTGTGCTTACTAAGTAATCTTTACTCACTATTGTCATAGACATTCACGGGATGGTAGTAGCACCTCAACTACAGAATTTGTTGTACACCTTTTTAGGATTATAGCTTTAGTTTAATAAATTTTGCTCAGTATCTTCTTTTTAATAACTGTTAAGGTAGACTCTGCCGAAATTTCTAATAATAATTAGGACTTCATGTTTTTAACAATATTTTGATATAGCACTCCATATGTGCGTAAACCTGAGGCGTTACATACGATTGTTGTACATAGGTGTTAGCAGCTCTAGATTTTTAGAATTTTCTTTTCTCCGGAGATTTTTAGATTTTATGAATTATTTATTTTTTTATAGCTATTTTGATGGTGTAAATGATTGAATTAACTATTATAAAATTGAAAAACTTTTATAAAGAAAATGTTTACATAAAATATATCGTTTATTATCTTGAAAAATATGCCAACAAAATTCAAAATTCAGGATCAGAAAAAAAAAAACTAGATGACACACCGATGGTGAGGAAGGGGTTTGTGTAGGAAAAAAGAAGATGCATGTTCAACTAAGAAGCAGTAGAAGTAACAACTTCGTCGGACATGTACTCAAGACAGTACTGCGCCGTGCTGATCTAGAAGAGTAGAACATGGTCCGTGCAGCAATGTAGTACAGGAGACGATGCCGGATTCTCATCGGTTGTGAGATACAGCGTGCAGAAACCAACAGTCTCCACCACAACGGCAAGCCACAGGACACGTGCTTACTGTGTAGTTGCTGCTCCATGCTTGGGTTTTGGAGGCGTCGATGTTGCTTTTGATCTATCAACAAACAACCCTGCGACTTGAGCAAAGCACGGAAGCCTTCGGTGGTGGACAGCTTCAATTGAACTTTTAATCTAGTCAATGACCACGCAATACAAATTTAAACCCGGCTACGGGATCCGACAAAAAAGACTTTCGAAAATTTAAGCCGGTCTTGGCATTTAACTACTTTGCCTTATGATATACTTCCCGATTTTTAAATATATAATATCGTTGACTTTTAATATAATATTGAACTATTCATCTTATTTAAAATTTAGTATAAATATATAAAAACATATGTTTTGCTTAGAGTGCATTTAATGATAAAATAGATCACACTAAAATAAATGATATTTACAGTTTTTTAACAAAACAAATAATAAAATGTCATACGTCAACAACATCATATATTTAAAAACAAAATAGTATATTTTGTAATATACTGATGATATAATCTAGATACAAGCAGGATTTGAATGTTGGTTGTACTAAATCTCTAGCCGTGGAGATGGGCGGGCACCTAGTTAAAAAAACGAGGAAGAACATGAACTACGTACCAGATAAATTTGTTCACCAGCTACGACTGAATCCAATTCCTCTGCACCATGCTGTCCACGCACCAATTCTGTCTACGTACCAAGTTCTACTGCAAGATCAGTGATTACCACGACCTGCACACAGCACACCCCGCTAAATAATACCTCTATCCTAATAGTGCATGGTTACGAATAAAATAAAAAATTAAATAAAAGTTGATTGAGTAGTATAGAATCCTTTATATTAATAGATAAAATTTAAAGTCTAAAATCTAAAATATTTTATATTTAAAAATAGAGGAAGTAATAATGAGACTAACCGTAGCCCGTACATCGTTATCGTACGTTCCCCTGTCTAAGCTTAGCAAGCGCATTGAGTCTTACGCAGTCTGGTGATCATCTGACGGCGCGCATGCATCGAGATATGTGCCCCTGTTTGTGATTCAGTGTGCATCGATTTCTTAGGAGTACTTGTAGTTGGCAACTTGGCATCGTTTGCTTTGTATTTCTGTAGGATTGTGGGCTGAAGTCTTGCAGATAGTAATCCCAAGTTAATCAACTCAACTTATCTTGGGCCTTGCCTAGTTGACATCTGTGAGGTTTTGCTTGGTGAGAATTACTTCAGATGCACCTATGGATGGAAAAAGTCTACCTTTTGTCCCCCATCTTATTGCCGAGTTATAAAACATCCTTAAAAAAACTTTCAAACCAGTGCAAATATCCACATAGCGTGTTGAATTAAACTTTATCTGACGTAACATCCACCTGATGCTTACATAGGATAATAATCTAACAAATAAATAAAAAGTAGTACCCATAGTCAAAGAAAATATCGATGGGACCCACATGGGGGCCAAATGTCAAGCGGCGGGGAAGGAGCAAGTGGAGCCGGCCTCTCCTCTATCAATCCTCTCCGACGGCTAAAGAAGCTAGCTTTTCTTTTTTCTCTCCCAATCTTATAGTGAAGAAGCCAGCTTGAGCTCCTCCTCGTAGATGATGATCAGATTGACCTTGTGCTTCCTAAAAGTACATATAGACTTTCTAGTAAGTTTTAATTAATAGATGATAAGAAATTAGAGAGCTAATATATTATGATTAAGAATCTTATAGTAATTTATCTAGTGAGAGATTGTTTTAGTTAAAACAAGACCTCCATGAAAATTACAAAAGAAGAAATGACTTGAAGTGATGAAAATGTAAATTAATTATTTCTAAGTCCTTAGAATAATCCAAACTATTAAGTGGCTTTAAGTTTAACTAGTTTAAAAAGCAAGTGCTTAATCAAAATTTTAAGTTTAGATGAACGAACACTCACACTATGTACACCTTGGGGTTTTAGTTTTTTTTCTAAGTATTTCGGATGTTTTTATCTAGGCTTTGTAAAAACTTATGGATAAGTTTCTTTGTCAAACAGATAAATCAGCTCAGAGTCTCGAGACCTTCTGACTGAAATCTTCAGACTGAACTCTCTGTTTAGCAGAAAGGCCTATCCGGAGTCTTCGAAGGTTTAGACTGATACTCCGAACCTTCTCTCTCAAAGCTAAGTATTGTTCAGAGTCTCCGTACTCTTTGACCGGAATCTCCAGACTGAGTTCTCTATCTAGATCGAAAGGTCTGTCTGGAATCTCCAGACATTTTATATGAATACTCTGGACTTTGAATTCTATGAGTAATGTCTAATTTTGAGAGTGGTGGGTACCCCTTTTTAAGAGAGGAACTGCTCATTTATTCCTACACCACTCCTAATTGTTTTCTAGAGGTTCTCCGCTTCACTCTCTTAGATCTTAAGCCTAATCCACTCTCTAAGTGTGCTTTTTGGGTGATTTGTGACAGGGTAGACTTTAGGATTTCAGTGAGTACTTGTAGATCAACGTTGGCGAAGACTCAAGCTTATTAATCTTTGAGGACCATCTCTTACAAGACTAGGCGTTGTCCGTGAGGATTCGACGTGTTAATCACCAGGGAAGTGATCTTCCTCTTCTTCGTAAGGAAATAGGTAAATTATTAGATTTTTTAAGTTCTTCTTTAGATGTTGGTTTCGTAGAGCAAACTCTATATAAAGCGGGAGCATGATGTCCTAGTGGAGACCTCGATGGTCGCTTTGGACTAGATGCTACGTTTTGGTGAGAGTTTGGAGGCCAAATTAGTCTCTAGGGTTGAACTTAGTGAGTCAAGAGATCGAGTGAGATCTAGCTCTTTAGAGCCCTTCAATGGAGATGTAGAATAAGTTGATCTAAACTTTGGTGAAAAATTGCTTGTCTTCTAGTGTCCCATTACCTATTTTATTCTTTGATATTTAGTTTCCTTTCATTCTTCCCAAGCCTCGGGGTTGGCCTTCTTTGAGTGTTCCTTGGACATTTTCAAGAAGGTCTAGAATCTCCGGATCGTATATCCGAAGACTCAAGATAAATCTCTATGGTTTGGATATTCCAGACATTAGGACTAGATACTCTGAAGGTATTCTTAATATCCACTACTAGTTTATTTTAGGTTTAAAAATATGGACATTCACTCCCTTCTTTGCGACTAAAGGTTCTTTCAATTCCATCCTCCGACGACTATGGCCAGATCCCCTTGATGTGGCAGCGACAAGTCTTCACAACTTCCCGCTAGCTTCCCATCTCCAACCGAGGGACCTCGTCGCCCAAGTCACAGCCTTCTTCAACCCTACTGCTCCTCTAGCTAGTACACCAAATGCCACGGCAGCTGATCTGTTGCTGAGCTTTGCCTCCATCGACGCCAACCAGTCACTCTCATCCATCCCCTTGTCACTACCACCGCCGACCTGATCTGCCCTATATAAGAATGCCACCGCATATAAGAAGATGAAGAAGGGAACCAGTGCCATGATCTCCAACGGCAACAACCTAGAACTCCTCCATGAGATCTTCTTCCTACTTCTTCGTTAGTCACCAATACCACCTTGTTGCCCACGCCACTTATGAGGTTGCCTTCCTCCGCACGCTCGCCTCGAGGACATTTGCCCAAATGATAGAAAGTGATGATGGCAGCCTCGCTCGATGCCCTGATGACCCCCTTACGGCGACGACGATAGCGACTCCAACATGGAAGCTATGGAGAGCACAAAGGTTGATGAGGAGTTCAATGCCGCCTTGGCTACCTCATCTTCTGCCGCTAAGAGGGAGGGGCATGTGTGAAAGAGACAGTGCTTTGGCAGGATGATGACAATGAAAAGGGTGGCTTTCGTCGACCACAAAGGGAGAGGGGAGAAAGGGAAAGAGGCTAGCCACTAGCTACATCATAGGAGGAGATAAAGAAGAGAGAGGGTGAGGTGGAGAAAGTGACATATAGGTCTCACATATTTTGTTTTGATTTTTAATTTTTTGGGAGAATTGCTCATTTGACCCTATTTGAAAGCCCGACTACCAAAATAACTCTATATTTCCAAGTTTGCTTATTTGACCCCGTTTTTCAAAATTGAAGGTGCCATCTGACCCTATTTTCAGTACACCATTAGGTTTTTATTTAAAAAAGAATATATATATATATATATTTACAAGGCCAATGTAACCAAAACAACAATATCTACACATAACATTTCCAACATCTAGCACATCCCAACCTTCAAGTAGTGTGAGCTAGGTTTTTTGCCTTTATCAATGGCAGCAATAGATTGTGGCCAGCGTAAAGGGAGAGGCAGTGGCGCACAGAGAAGAGAAGTGGCAAAGCGTTGGGGATGAGGTGCGCGGCAACTGGTAGCGACACACGACGACAAGAAGTGGCACACGAGGGTAGGGAGCGGAGGCTACAGCGGCCCATGGCTAGCTAGCGTCGCCTGTGCGCAGGCTTAGTGACCCCGGTGTGTCACCTAGGCTGGATAGCACAAATGGGCATGGCGAGAGGGAAAACTGGCGACCCCAACTCTTTCTCTACTGCCTTGGAAAGGTAAAGAGATTTTATCTCTTCTATGGCTGATCTAATGACAGATTGCAACCTAGGTCAATTTGGTGAAGGACCTATTTGATAAATAAATTTGCGTATTAGAGGTGTACTTTGCTACGATTGGTAGGTGTTTGCACAAAAATTTGGTAAGTCCCATAGACAGGATTGGAGAGCTGATCAGCTTATGAAAAGAGTCCGATTGATACAGGAAAATAGCCGATCAAATGAATTGAGAATGGATTTGGTTCAGTTAAAAGATAAAAAGTTATCTAGATAGGACCGAGTCTGAGAAGTAGTCATAGAAAACATGGTAGAGTAGTTTATCTCTATAAAATATATCTTGCAAGATAGCCAAGTTTAATTAATTTTGTTAACTTTTAGGAAATAATGTCCGGAGGTTGTTCGTAACCGCGTCAGACTATTGTAACTCTAGTGTATAAATATAGGTCTACTGGAACCTTATAAATTATCTCTCAATCAATATGACTTCGGTGTATTGCCACCCTAGTTCATTTAGGTTTTTACGGGTAAATTCTGGCTCTTGACGTAGGGCTAAATCGATTAAGTCCGATCTTCGATGAATGGGTAAGTACACACACTTTCTTGGTGTATCCGTTCTAACTAAGCCTAAATCGGTTAATTCCAATCTTTTAGTCCGATCGGATGCATCACATAACATTTGCATGGTTCTATCGACTTATTGAGCTTTCTCTACTACCATCGGTTTCATGATGTATCAGTTAAGTCACCTAATAGACCGCTGATAGTAGATTGAGCCATAGATTGATAGGTCTTTTTGCGAACATTTCATCAAAGCGGCCAGCTGGTGAGTTATCCACACATTGAGCCTTACGTCTAGTGTATCGGCTTCTCAACCAATACACATATATCTTCAGAGAATTTCTCTCAATGGCTCACTGAGCCGATCTAACCTCTTGTATCTTCAAAAAATTGGATCTCACTCCTTACTATTCATCTCATATTCTATTCGGAACGCCATCGGCGTTGCAACCAATAGATTCTTTATCTTATTCAGAGCACCATCACATATTCTATTCAGAGCACCATCGGCTTTGCAGCTAATAGATTCTTTATGTTATTCCTTGCTATCCACGTATGTCTTCATCAGCTTTCCAACAGATGAACGAGCACTATAGCCTCTATCAACAATCAACCGATAGGAGGATTATACATATTGCTCATTGACCACTATATTCTAGAGCGTCATCGGCTCTACAGTTAATGTGTCCTTTATCCTATTTCTTGCTATCTCTCTATGCCTTCATCGGCTTTTCAGTCGACGGATAAATGTTACACCATCTATCGGCAACTAGCTGATAGGAGGAGTCCACATACATGCTTATTGACTATTATATTTTAGAATGTTATCGGCTATATACCCAATGTGTCTTTTATTCCCTTCATCGCCACTTGCCTATATCTTTCATCGGCTTTCTAGTCTATGGACGAGTGCTTCCGTCCCTATCTGCAACCAGTCGATAGTAGGAGTATATCGGATACGACTGATGACTATCGGCACCCTATCGACAACTAGCCAATATTAGGAGTTTGTATCGACCCATCGGCTGACTGACTCGTTGGCTTATCACCTTATCAATTGCATGATCAAATTGACTGGCACGCCTGCAACTCTGGCTATCCCAATGAAGGAACATTGTAGTCGAAAGACCTGTACTGCAGCCAAGTAGATCTCCCAGGCCTCGGTGTGTTCGCGCGATCGTATCTAACCTCCATCGATGAATACGGAGGATTGATTCGACGCGAACAGTAGGTCTAGTCAAAGTATTTTGAGTATCCATGTTGGAGTAAGAGCGTATTTTTGCTTGTTGGATTGGGGACAAAAACCTATTGTAGAAGTAAACATCTAATAACAACAATTGACATGCATAACTTCACTATGCTACAATTAAGTGATTTCATATGTTCTGAAATTGTATGAGGTTCTAAGCAATACATTTCTATATGGCGTGTTATTGATGATGCATTCATTGAGATAAGAAGCGATGAACAATTGCAAGAGTGGTTTGCCCTCAACATATTTCATGGAGTAGTGCACATCGAAGCTAAAATTGATGATTTTTATGTCCATTGCAATGCTCACCCACCAAAACAAAGGGTTTATCCTAATCTTAGAAATAATCTCCAACTACAAAGTCCAAGTACTCCACTTATATGTTTGTGTCCTACTAATCTAACCCAACCTATAGAAGATATGGTAGAGCCACATATAACAAAGGTTAAGCGTACCAAAAAAGCCAAAAGGAATTAAGCAAGTGATAATGATTAGGTATTAGGAGTTGATGAGGAGGGCTCATATTCTGACACTGAATCATTGGTGACACTCAGTGATAGTATCTATGACACTAATTTGGCTACATAATTTGATTCTGATGTTGATTGCTATGATTCTAATTGCTCCGACTCTAATAAAAGCTATAAAATTAATGATGAAATTGTCAATAATGATGATTGTGATATTCCTCACTTTTCATATGATATTGATGATCCATGTATTGATGTAGATGCGGTGTTCCTACATATATATCAATGCAAATCAGCAGTAACCCATCATGCTATCTTGTATGATTATGCTTACAGAACTATTAAGAAAAGTAAGACCAGATTTAGAGTAAAGTTTAGGCAAGAAGCAAAGAGTTGTAAGTGGATGTTTTTTTTGTATCCACTAGCAACTCTAGATATATTGACTGCAACATATATTGTTACTATATTATTTTGTGAAGTGATTTGATTTTTTTCATTAAGTTTAACATGTGGATACTACACTTATATTGTTGGCATATTGTTGCAGGTTAAGCAAAATAGGCTAGCCCACACTTGTATTTTAGTTAATATGTGTAGTGACACAACGTCTATAAGGTGATGTACTGGTTGAAGGACAAGCCCTTATTGGGATCAAAGGAGTTACAAGAAAAGATTAATACAAAGAATAAGATAAATGTCTGATATCATAGGGTTTTTAGAGGCAAGGACAAAACCATTGAGATGATATATGAAAAATGGGATGATAACTACAACCTTCTACTTAGTTACAAAGAGGTGTTTGTCAAGACAATTGATGGGAGTTAGATACTAAATAATATAATGGGAATGTTTGTTTCAAAACTAAACTTTAGTTGGGCTTTTAAATTGGGTCAATTGAGCAATTCTCTCTAGTTTTTTTTAAATTTTGGTTCTAGCGCCATGTCTAACACAAAATAAGACGAGGAACAAGTCAAGCCAGCCACATAAGAACCACGCTAGCCAAAAATGGCCTCAATATTGTCTTGGAACCTCATTTGCACATGTTTTAAGAAATGAGAGGTGCTTTATACCCGATTTTAAGATATAATTCAAACTCAACAACAAGATAAGGAATTTAAAATGATATTTTTCCCTAATAGATTGCATTATAGTGTTGGATGATCTAGCCCATTAAACTAGGACTAAACAAACTCAAAACTCAAACCGTACCTTGTCATTGTCCATCGTTAGCAACCGCAAGACATCTCACTTAAGTTCTATCAGCCTGAAATAAAATTCCACTCCTATACTGTACAAGGGGTGGAAAAAAACTCATTTAACTGGCTCGGTAGTTAGGCTCGAAAATTGCTCGTTGATCAATTTTTTTTGAAAAAATAAAATTATTTAATTTTGAACAAAAAGTTATTTTTTATCCTGGCTTAGCTCATTAGCTCATCTAGAGTAGCTCAAAAGATAGAGAAAAATATAATACATAAAAAATATAATTTTGTACAAAGCTTATAAAAAGTTTGTCAAACTTTTTTCCACCCCTACTGTACCGTATCAATTTAATCGATCTGAGGCGCACATAATTGACTCAGTTGAGTACATGCAGTGTACAGCACAGATGGGTTCACAGACTGCACGACTGCACCGACGCGACGTCCAGGGAGAAGAGTAACCGTGCGATACATGCGACGACGACGTCACGGTACACAGCTAAGCCAGCACCGGTCGGGCCGTCCTTCTCCCCTGAACCGCACTCCACACCAAGTCGGACGCGCACCGCGCAGCCCGGGTCGCTGCGCCCGATCGATCGATGCGACTGTCCATCGGATCGCGTCGTGCGGCACACTTAACATGACGTTCCATGCTTCCATTATTTCTTGACTTGAGGTTTCTAGCTTGTGCCGATCGACCGACCGGCCGACCGATGCGTACGCGCATCAACATGCGCGCGCACGGCATCCCGTTCCGTTGACAAAATCAGCAGCGCCTCTCGGTCCGCATGTGAGCGGAGCCGGCGCCGCCGGGAGCTCCTCGTGGCGCGGCCTGCCTGTCACGTGGGACACCGCGTGCATGCCTCCTTCTGTTCATTCGCCGTCCCACGGAATCTATGTTCCTGCCCGACCCAGATACACCACCGATCCTGATTATTTGTCGGTACAAGTCAAAGCAGAGACTTTTTTTTAAGGAGATGGTTGTTGCTGCTCACAAGTCAAGCTTGTTGTTCGGAGTGAATGGGTCAATTGTTGTGTGTTGAAAATTTAATTGTTCGTCTGTTCTTATCCTCTGTTTGTGTGATATCCCGAGATGTGGTCGAGGCATCTCCGTGGTTTTCTGGTTGAAACGGGAGAATATACTCCGGTTAAAAATATATGATATATTTTATTTCACTAATATAAATATTTAAATAATAATTATTTTATTAGAATATAATTTTTTATGATATAAAATCAATGTTATTAGATTAGTATTTAAAAGCATTTTAGTATAGATATACCGTATAAATGATATAAAATAAAGTTGTGTTAATAAAATAAAATATATCTTTAGGAATTACAAGTGTATGGGATATGCATGAGAATAATATGTCCATGCTAGCTATAGGATCGATCTGTGACTATACAATACATTCGTACTCCCTCACTCAGCGATCACTAATATTTATTTCGGTCATAGCCTGTCTAGATCCAACCATTTCTGCTTAATGTTTTACATCTTAGCCCTTTTTAAAAATATACTTTATAAATAAATCTTACAAAAACTTCAATAAAAAATAAATCATTCTAGCTGTCAGAGAGGTTGACGTCGATGTCGAATAGCTTGGCGATAGCATTTTAACGCGGTGGTATTACTAAGCTTGCGCTAGGATTGACAGGAGCGCTTGACGTGGCCTAACTCGGTGACAGCTATACTAGCGTCGTGTTGTGGTAGGTCGACACCATCATCATTGGCGTTGACCCTAGCCCCCATCTCGTCCCACTTCTTCTTTTCCCTATCTCCTTCTTTATCCTCAAGTCTTTCCCACAAGATCATGCTCACAACCACCTCAACATATTTCCTCCCACACCTAATCCTGTTAAATCCACTCGATTTGGAATTGATTTTCATCGGATTTTTTAAAAATCATTGAGCAAGGTATCCTCCTCTGTTCCCCTTGATTTTTTTTCACTTTTGTTGATTGATTTTAGAGATCGAGATGAAACCCTAGAATGCAATTTTAGTTAATTTTTTTGGAATTTTATGGTGGATTGGTGGAATTAAGGCTAGTACCATGCATATATGGATTGTATGTAATTGATTTGAGACATGTATATATTGTTTTTATCAATAATTTTTAGATGGAACTACACCCTTGAATTCATATTAGTCTTTTTTTTTGTGAAATTATGCATTTGTTTCTCTCTTATTTTCATTTATTTTAGGAACACATGCTAGTGCTTTGGTATGTTGTGTTGGTAGTGGACAATTGTTAGATGTTATTAGGTATTGTTTGTTGTTAGTAATGAAATAATGTTGTAATATGTGAATTTTTTAATACTTTCTTTTAATTTTCTTGATGTAATGTAGATGGATAAAGTGGTATGTGTGTATTATGGTAGCAAAGTGGTAGAACCCTACATTGGTACATATGTTGATTTTGTAGATATGAGTGTGAAAGTTCTAATGTTTAGTGCACACTCAAAATTGGATGAACTAGGGTTAAAAATGAGAGATGTTCTTGGATGGACAGAAGAGAACGAATGAATTAAGTTTTATGTTAGATATGATATTGGGCAAGGATACGAGTATATTATCAATTTGATAGGGCAAAGGGATTAGAAAATTTATGCTGACTTAAGTAAAGGAGTTATAGTTTAGTTCTTTAGAACAGTTTACTTATAGTAAGATTTTGATAGTTTCTATACTAGACTTAAATAAGTTTTAGTTACATGGAGGTAGAAAAAACAAATGATTGAAATGAAAAAGGTACAAGAAAGAATCATGGGTGTAAGTAGTTATCAATGGTGTTGCTTGTACTATCTAGTATTTATATTTTTTTATTATTGCAATTTTTTTAAAAAAGTTGTTTCATGTGAATAGACAAAATATTTATTTAATTGCAAGATGAAGGTGGAGAAAATCTTCTAGGAGTACCAAAGTTGGATAATTATTACGAGCAGAGATATCATGCCCGAGGGATCGAGAGGCACTAGGTATTTATCAGGAGACAACATGTTAATTTACAATCGCATTGATTTTTTTTCTAAACTTTGTATTTTCTATGCAATTCCTTCATCCGCTCCGAGTGCACATACATGCACTGATGTGATGTGACGATCATTACATTCCGTACCTAAGGAGATGTAGACTTTTAGGGTTCTTGATGATTATACAGCGAGACTTGCCATAGTTCAATGCAACCGCCAACAACGCTCTAGTTGACAGATGGAGGCTACAGATGCACTCCTTTCATCTTCCTTGCGGTGAGATGACTATTACTCTATAGGATATTGGCTCTCTCGATTAAGAAAAATGTTGTGACTAGAAAGATTGAGTTAGTAGGTGCAAGGGATGTGCTGATTACATGCTTGTACAACCAATTGATATTCCCATGGTAGAAGGCAGAAAATTGAAGACTTTGGGTGTATCACTCAATTGGCTACTAGCTATTTTTTTATTTAAATAAGGATGTAGATGAATACATGCTATGAACATGCGTATATGTGACACCTTCTTGGTTCATGCCTCTTGCCAATGGCAGTTTCTTGGCATGGACCCTCCACATCGTTAGGTTCCTCTGTTAGCGCTATTAGCGCTAGTGCTAGCTCGACAGTGCACCGTGTCAAAGACACTGATATCGAGTTATTAGATCTTGACGTCAATTTCTCATAAATAGTATATTTTTTATTAAAGTTTTCTAAGAAACTATTTATAAAATTTATTTTTAAAAAGGTCTAAAATATAAAAAATGTCCCTCCTGAATTTTTTAAATTCTCCATTGTTTCGGTAGATTGGGGAGTTTTGTTGGTTTTTCAGGCTGAAAAGTAGCGGCATTACGTACTGTGGTACAGTACTAACAGAATTCTTCCTTCTCGTTCGGCATTAAAACCTCATAACTAGTCAAAAAAATCATAGCTATCCTCTGTACTGCAATATTTACGCACATATTTTAGCAATAATCCGTTTTCTCACGAGTACGGAGTCCAGTACTGTTGTTTTAGGTGCATACATGATGCATGCATGTAGGGAGGGACAATCCAGTCCTTAGCTAGAGAGAGAGGTCACTGTAGGTTCAAAATGAACGTAGACCCTAATGTTGGGAACATAACTGTAGATGTGGCCCATGCTGTTTCTGGAACCAAACAAAACATGCTGGCAGATCTAGCAGCGCATTTCCAAGCGCCAGTCTGATGGATGCTGTGCGCAGCCTGGACGTTGCACTGTTGCAAAGGCCATTGTCTATCGTATATTCGTTTCTAGTGGCTACACACGCTGACGAACAGAAGCGAGATGACAAATGCTATAAATAAGAGGGGTCGACCACCATACACGATTCGTCTATTGTGTGCGTGGGCCGTAGGGTGGCCATCAGGTGACAACGAGGTTCGTGAAGATACAGGGGTTCGTTCCGATCAAATCTTATAGAGTAAGGACCTGTTTGGATTGAAGGAAAAATAAAGGATTCAAAACCCTATAGGAAAAATCACTGTTGCACCGTTTGGAATGGAGAAAATGGGCAAAGGAAAAGTGTAGGAAAAAAATTCCCTTTCCTATGTTTTGGAGCCAAATCATAGGAAATAAAACATCTACCAAAACCTGTTTGTTTTCTTTCCTGCCTGACGCAGCAGCTTTGCAGTTTCTTGTCTCTTGTGCAGTCGTTCTCTAGCCAACAAAGTTCATGCAGCTGTTGTCTCCTCCCACCGAAGGATTAAGAGTAATGATTTTTGGTTGAGAATAACAGAGAATTTAGCCAGATATAATCAAATTACCCATCTTAAAATTTTCTGTGTTCCAAACGCCTCCCTTCTCATAATTCTTTTGTTTTTTATTTCTCTATTTTACACTCATATTCCGTTTTATATTCCTATGGTTTATTTCCGGTGTTTTGTTTTCATGTATTTAAAAAAGGTCTAAATCGTATATGAGTTTAATCCGATGTCAGTGGAGTTAAAACTTTAGTTTAGCGAACTTAACCCCATCAACCCAATGTTGTTCAGTATCTAAACTAATGCAGCCTTTATAAAAAGCCCTGAAGCAACATGACCATAATAATAAGCTGATAAAACGGCAACCATTGCGTTCAGCATTACGAGTACAGTTGGACGAGTAGAAGTGATGTAAGTCCTTCCTGCTATTTACAATATTTAAATTTTATCTTAAAATATGATTATTTTTTATCTATCTATCTATATAAACTAATTATTTTTTTAATTTAATTTTTTTACCTACTTTTACATCTCAAACTTTTCTTTAACTTAACTTTAATCTCTTTAAAAATAACGTAAGTATTTATATACTGAGACGGAGGAAGTACGTGTAAAGCCGGTTAAATTGATGACGAGAATAACAATGACCCTGACACAGGCCGCTAGCGGTGTAGGGGCCCGGCGGCTGCAGCCGTACAGTGGGCATCCACAGTCGATGCAGCAGTGGTGGTGCGCGGCTAGTCTCCGCCTCTGCCCACGCACGCTCGCGACAAGGCGCGCGCGCACACGAACACGACACCGCCCACGCTTTCCCGCCTGGCCCACGCGTCGGCGCGCGGCTCGGCTCTCACGTTACATCACGTCCACGCCAGCGACGTCGACTTGTCCATGCGCAGTGACGAGGTCGTGTCCCGTAGCTGTCCGCAAAGGATGGCCCCCCACGCATGTATAATTCTCGTATGTAGAAGTAAACTCTCGTTTGGTTCTACTACTCGGTTCTCTGGATAGGGTTGGCAACCGCGCCAAGGGGTCGGATTGGACTGGAACGCTCCTGCCTCCAACCCCAACATTGGCACCGAACAAACAAATACCTGGAGGATTGTCGTACGCAATTTTATGCCAAGCTACATAATTAACTAGAGTTAGATTTAATAAACTCTAAAAATTTATTTCTATAGATATTATTGTATGTAAAAGTATATTTAAATTTTATATATAACTTTTAGCTCTATTTCTATAAGATTTAAATTTTATATACAACTCTTAAATTCTATTTCTATAGTTTTAGATTTCATCTATAACTCTTAACTTTTATTTCTATAGATATAATTATATTTTAAATACAATTATATTGAATAATATAGATCAACTGTGATTTAACAGTAAAGATTTTTTTTCTTTTTTCATGAATTAATGTGAGAATTTCTATTCTTTAGAACGAATATAATAGCTTTTTTTAAAAACTATCTTTATAATTGTTCGAGCCAAAAATATCTCGAACGACCACGCCGACACCTAGAAGGTCTGCTTATCTCCAGTGGAGGCCGATCAGCTTCTTTCTGTGGCTCGAGATACGTGTGCTAGGGCCCATGAGGTCCACTCGGCTCCGTAGGACGGTGCGGGTGTGGACGTGCCCATCAATTTGACCCTACAATTAACAAGGAGGTGAGATAAACGGGTCAGTCGGACGATAGGCCGATATGAGCTCTCGCTATCGGCTGGCCACCGATAGGATCGATATGGCCATCGGCCGCGTTTAGATGGCTCCTACTATCAGCTGGTCGTCGATAGGTATTAAGATGCTCTTCCATCGGCTAGGGAGCCGATAAAGACATGGATAGATGTCGACGAAGGACGTGATGACTCTGGGTGTAGCGAAAGCAAGATCCTAATTCATCGGCCGTAGAGTCTATAGAGGCACCAAAGGGTATTTAAAGAATAACAAAGCACGTGGAATCTCTCCTAGTTGCCAACGGGAGCTGTACCGCTCATTCATCGGCTTTCCAGCCGATGAAGGCATATGTGAAATGGCAAGGAATCGTATAAAAGACACTGGCTGTAAAGCCGATGCCGCTTCGGATATGATAGCACGAGACCCATCGCTCGTCGTGATGACGTCGCTAGCACAAAATCTCAAAAATCGGACCTAACCAAGACAGTATGAGACCGAGGCCAACAACAATGGGACAGTGAACGCCGGATCAGTTGTGCTGAAGTAATGGCGAAGTGAACCCATCGGCTAACTGAGCCAATGAAAGGACGTCTTTATGAAGACAGACACGCATCGGCTAGAAGGCCGATACGCTTGGTGTGCCGCTCGAGGGAAGTCTCTAAAGATTGTTGCGTATCGGCCGAGGAGCCAATACGCTGGACGTGATGCTTGGGGTATAGATAACTCATCAGCTAACACTCCGATGAAACACTGTACAGAGACCTATAGGCCTATAACTCAATCTACCATTGGCAACCTTATAGATTGAATCTAACCAATGCAGCACGAGACCAACGATGACAGAGAGAGCTTGATAGATCGATATACCTTACACAGACATGATGCGGTACATCCGATCTATCTAAGAGGTCGAACCTAACTGATGCAGTCTTAGAAAAAGTGTGACATATTGGGATAGTGGCAGGACATACCCGTTCGTCAGAGATCGAAATTAACCGATGCAGCTCTGCGTCGAGGACCAGAACCCACCAGTAAAAACCTAGATAAAGTAGGGTGGTGATGCATCGAAATTGTATTGATCAAAGGATATGTTGATGTCTTTACAGGTTTCTAAGGGGTCTATATTTATACCCTGGTATTACAGAGTCCGATGCGGTTACAACAACCATCAGACGTTATCTCCTAAAAATATAAAAGGAAAATATCTCTAAGGAAATTAACTAAACTAACTAAACCTTTCTATTTATATAAGATACAATTTACATAAATAGAATACCCTGTTGTGATTTTCACGGCTCCTCAAACTCAGTCTCATTTGGATAATCTTCTATTCTTGAACCGAATCATTCCTTACTTCCTGCAATCAGCTTCTTTCCTGTAACAATTAGATTCTTCTTTACTAAACCGATCATCCTTCCCATCTTTCCCTGGACTTACCAAATTTTGACGTTAACAATAATATAATACATAATCTATAATAGATAATCTATTGTTTGCAATGTCAGAGGAGAGGTATAGACTTTAGAGTAACTCAACCCCTAAATACAACCGCTAAATAGTTTGTAGGGATTGAAGAAAAAAAGATCTATCAGAATTTTCATTTAGCCTTAAGGCATGATCCAACAGTCTCCAAACAATCCATCCCTAAATTCTCTTCTTTTTATCGTTTATGTGAAATAGGTTGCCTTTTCCAATATATAACAAAAATTGAATCCCCATAATAAAAAAGTAGATCCACTCTAAACTACCAACAACAAAATAAGGAAAAAAATCATTCTCCCCCTCCCCATTTGTGGCTCTCTCCCCTCTCGTGTGATAGATTGGTAGAGTAATCTCTCCCTCTACTTATGATAAGCAAGTACTGTGGGGACTCTAATTTTTGGGCACTTATTTAGGCAACTTTTGGAGTCTAATTTTTATTTCAAGGCCTAAAATTTTATAATCAAAATCCATATTGGGTATGTATTGGCTAAGCTCTAAAAGTGTAATGCCTTGATTCCCGTGTGCCGTTGAAAACTATGTTAATAAAACCCTACATTTTAAAACATTTTAAAAAACTTGGTTCTTCGTGTGTATTAAGGAATTGTACCAAAAATCACAATTAAATTGATCCTTGTAAATCCAAAAATATTGATTCAAAAATTCTCTATGAATAAAAGTACTTGTTTTCAAATTTTGGAATTCGAAATAAGTCATAAACCTGTAACTGAAAATTTAGCTAATAAAACCCAGTGCCAAGCAACTCCTCTATATTCAACTACCTTCAACAAATTCCCTTTTTTATCCACTTTGCAAATTTATTCAAATAATCTCAAATAGTAGATCATTCCAAAATAAAACGTTCGAACATCAATTGTTTTGGTGAATATTTCTATCCCTATTTAATATCCTCTCGTACCACAATCTAGTTTTCTTCTCTTTTGCACACACATAAACTAGCCTTCCTAACCCATAATTTCTCATCGAATTAAATTGCGTAACAATAAATCCTCCTCAGTTAGTCAAACTATAGTCTTTTATTCACTCACGTACATCCAAAATACTTACCCTGCCTCTCTTTTCCTCTCATGTAGACTGCATGGCACACATGCAGTCTCTACTCCTTTTCTCCTAGGCAAAGCATGCAAGCATGCACTAGTCTTTTCTCCCATTAGTTCTATATTCCACAAGTGCACACAACATACATGCATGCATGCAGACAGGAAGCTTGCCCCCTCCTCTTTTCCCTTAAGACAGAATGCTGCTTTCACTCCTTTGAGGCAAACAATAATAGGAATTGACAAAAGGAGCTAGGGATGTTCCACGCAATGCATGCATGTACTTGTCTTACATCTCCATACAAGACAATGAGGGTGTAGCCAAGAAGGCCTACACAACTTTTTGCCTCGTCCTCTCTATCTGCTCCAAAGATTAGGGTGTCATCCCATCACAATAAATGCAGAGAGAAACCGACAAAGAATATGTGTCATACCTCGATTCATCGTGAACTACCAAAAACATCTATTAATCCAATAGCCAAGCCCTACACCTATCCTTACCCTCATCCTTCTAGTCTCTCTCTCTTCTTTCTTCTCGGTGAGACCAAGCGGCTACCATTATGCGCGACCTGAGCTTCTTCTTCTAGACCGCTGGCCATCTCTAGTCTATGGACCATGGAGTTGGCCCCCTACTTCCGCCACTACCACACGTAGTCAGCCAAGCAGACCCAACGTAGGTGTCCTTTTCGTGCCGCATCCTACCACCTCGTCGCCTCATTTGATCTTGCCACCCACCGCCAGCTCCTCCATCCCATTACCACTATCGCCTCTATCCCAGCCGATGTCGATGCCCCCATCCGCTCCTCACCCCGACAGCATAGCCTCCTACCTCGTCGTCCCTATGTCGCCTCCTCTCTCCAACCGGGTGCTACCTCCTCTGTTTTGTTGCCTGCACCTCCTTCTTTGCCACCCTACCATCGGTCTTGCCCCCTACCGTCGTCCTGCCTCCTGGGTCGTCGCCCCCTCCTCATCCCTGTGCAATAGAAGAAAGAGAAGGAAACAGAGAAAAAGATAGAAGAGGAGAAGGATGGGAGAAAAAAATAGTAAGTGAGAAGGAATAAAAAATGAAGAAAATAATAAAAGGAAAAGAAAAGGTGGGACCCATATGGGCACCACTCTTCTGGCCAATCCTATGCACTCAATGTAATTTGGCCATGTCACTAACTGTTGAGCCTCACATGTCAATCCATGAACTATAAACTAAGTCCACTCAACCATCCTACGGCCAACTCAGTAAACCCGGTGTATTATGAACCAGCCTTCTATATGTCTTTGACAAAGAGCCCTATGAAGGAATATTTCTTGGAATATTATTTTTCATAAAAGAAACTTTTTTCCTTTGAGTAGAAATTCATTTGACATTGTAAAATTCATATCTCTTAAATGGTAAGTCTGATCGACTCCATTCAACTTATTTATCTAATGGTATTATTATTTATTAATAATGATATTTTTTAGGGTTTTATTTAGATTTCTCTAATTTCGAACGAAGTTTGCAAATAGAAATTCCTCGAACGCAAAATCTAAAGAGTTTCGTGTCGACCAAGAACAAGACAAGTCACTTTTTCAATCACATTAATCCTAGTTTATAAAATTAAATTGTTTTTAATGTTGCATTACTACGTGCATGTAAAGGCCGCTAATCGCATACTGCTCTGTTTGACCAACATAATTGTTGAATTATGTCCTTTACTTCGAAAATCGATTGTCGTGACTTTTGTGGGCTGTGTTTTATTACCTAAAACTCATACGATTGATGCTGAGACCTCCAATATTTTTTCACAAATAATGTGATGTTTAGATGAGATAAATTGAATGTGTTGGAAAAATAGTCATAAATTGTTTTGAAAACCTAACACTTTATATCAACGGCTTTGCGAAATAAAAGGTGGTTCTTTTAAAGAAAACCATGGTGCAAAATGGTCGCCTATATAGTAAGGCTTTGTATTCACACATAACAATTGATTCCTTGGGGAACTACATTGAGTATAGTACAGTGTGATATGTGGGTAGTATAGTATGCCCCTGACTAAGTAACTAGTGGGGCTAAAATCGTTTGTTTGCCAAGAGTTGTGGAATCGTGGAAGTAGCCATGAGAAGTGGTGCTCGAGGGATCCGGAATACAAGAAGTTTAGGACTTGCTTGGGACTTGGTCTAGGACCCTTCTGACTGTCAACTGGTTATCTTAGTTTTGCTTTGGAATTGTCTTGTAGCAAGTCTTTACTATCAATAAGTAGTTGGGAAGTATTGTAGCATGTGGGTAAATCGTGCACTTTCTATAGAAGTTTTTGGCCAAACTGTTGAAACAGTCATGCTTACGGTTATGAATGGATGAAAAGTAGTTTCTCTTATGTAGATTTATTTGTAAATGGTTGTGAAGTAAATTTATGGGACGGGACCATTTCCAAAGTTAGCCTATGTGGCTAATGGTTGTCCTATGTGGTCAGAAACAAACTTGTATATTCTAGAAAGTCAGATGGTTTTATAGTGAGAGGGTGAGATGATTACTCTAGGTTTAGAAAAAAATTAATGATGGTAGTGTGAAGAAAGTAAATTAAATTTTAATGGTATGGTTAATGTGATGTATGAGGGCAAAAGGCTCTAGGAGCTATGATTGATGAGGTGGCCTGTGGCCCTATAAATATTGTTGGATAATAGTTTGGGTAGAGGACCATAGTTTTAGGAAAGTAAAATGAAACAAATAAATGTGTAACAAGGTGAAAATTGTTGATAGGCTATAGTCTCTAAGAGCTTAATAACAGTGATGTCGTTGCAAAGTGACTCGCGGGTTGTGTTACTATCTTAGTCTCTTATAAATAATAAACTACACTAAATGAAGTGGCTATATGAGTACTCTCACTTGAGATTGAGGCTATGGTCTCAGTTAAGATAAATGCACACATAGAGGTTTTGTATATATAAAATAATAAATAAAGTTATAAAATAAATCCAGCCTTACTTTGAAGTCTGTGCATGTTCATATTTTCGTGACTTGCTACGTGCGTATGTACTTAGACTTATTTTTCCTTTAAAAGTATCAAGGAAGCAAAGACAATGGATAGAGTTTCGTCCTACCCCAAACTGTTGCACATGTCTTGGGTGCTAGCTATACTGTGTTTTCTGTTGTAGTCCTTGATGTTCTGGTTGCCTTCTTAGTGTCATCCTGAAGATGCAACATACTTAAGATATATGCTCATTATTCGTTATTATTATTATAATTTGTGATAATGTATTTTTGTTACTATAGGTACCAGTATTGTATCCTAGGACTGGTACCAGTCTCACAATTTGGAAGAGGTGGTTCGTTCTCCTCTTACAGTGACTTCTCAAGTGTCACTGTTAGTAATACCATAGCGGGGCACGACAAAAAGTGGAAAGCCGTCAAATCCCTTCCCAAAGCCCTAATCCCACAATCTCTAGTTCATAATCCATTCACTATTCACTAGCGTGGGAAAAATTTTTCCATCCCACCTGTGCTCGTTTCTCCCTCCTATGCACCTCCATCGCGATGATGACCCGTAGTTTGCATGGTTCCACACCGTCAGATGATGTCCCCGCCTCCACCGTGACATCCTGCATCGTCTACTACCCCTCCTCCATTCGCACACCACTAGAGGAATGGATCAACACTATGCTGTTGCTAGGCCTCAAGCTCCCCCCATGCCATGCCACCACTCTCCCATCTGTGTGCCATAGTCCCCAATCTCCATCGGCTCCATTTCTGAGCTCTCCCGATACCGTGTTGCCTTCTTTTAACATCGACCATCCTCATTTGCCAAGCTCCTCCGCCCCTATACTGTACGTTCACCTCCTGCGCCACGCCACCACCCCTCCTTTGTCTCCACGATAATGAAAGTAGACAACCCTAGCACGCCGCCACTGGAAACCACGTCGTGCCATCCTCTGTCAACTCCGTGCCACTTCCCTGGAGAAAACTATTTGTGATGTTTGCATCCATGCCCATGAATTCACATGGGCTATTTCCTTCAAAAAAAATACATGGGCTATTTATATTATATTTTTCAAGAAAATATACACATACAAACTTTATTATTCAGTATTTGATGAAAACAACTTAATTATTTTGAAATTTGTACTTAAACAAATATGTAAATAGAATCCATTTTAATACTTTTAATTTTGTAAATTTAATAATTCCAAAATTAGAAATAATAAATATGAAGCTGTATGTATCCTTGACTCTCAATTTAGTATTTTATTAATTTAGATCCAAAATTCGAAACTATGTTAGCTTGTTGTATATTCATCCCATATATATTCATGAGATTACACCAAAATTTCCTCAGTCTAATATAGATATAAATTAATGGCGGTATTTGCATATCTTCATGGCCTTCAGCTCATGGCATAGGTCGACCTTCTTGTGTAAACAATTGAAACTAGTGGAGCTTCTCGTCCAATTTTACAAGTGAGATAGACTTTAAAAGTAGAATTGAAAATGATATACAACTCTTGTCTTTATTTCTATGAATAAATACGGTTGTATTTTGTGTACACCTATTTCTTCTTTTTATAGATTCAATGCATATCTTATACATATAACTATATCGATCATGGCTAGGATCCCACCATGATCTGACCGAGCAAATATTTATGTTTTCTTCAATTAACTTGCTAGTAATTTCTAGACCTCAAGATTAAACATAATTACTGCGTTTTTGCATCTCTCAATAGTATAGACTGTTGGACGACATTGCTTACGGACCACATTCAAACAATTGGCAATCTCTGAAATTTTCAGGATCAATCTAGCTAGCTAGTGCAACCATTAGTTTTGTTCTAGCATGTTTTTTTAACTACGATATGCGACGGATACAATCATAAGTCATGGAATTAATAATTAACTAGTTAACTAATACGACTTGTCCTGAAACAACATGTAACTAATTTTCCTATGCAGACAAACAGGAGTAGTACTTGTTTTGTCTAGCTAGTTAATTAAGCTTAAGTGTCACATTCCCCTTGTCTCAGTGTGAAAGTAAAGAAAACCTAGTTCTAAGAATGCGAAGTACCTTTGCCAGCAGCAACCTCATGTGCTTGCACAGACGACACGGACGTTCTGTACGCTTTTTTTAACCGCCAGAAAGCCTTCTTCATTTGTTGGTACAAAACGTTTTTCAAGCCCATTCCTTGTTAGTCAATAATCTGCATTAGTTTAGGAAGCAACTGAGCTTTAATGTAACATGGATGATATATACATATACCATGTTAGCTAAGTCAAATCCTTGTTTCGTAAAAGTAAAATCAAAGCAGCCGAGATCGCCCATGTCACCGTCAACATGTCCGTGTTCTGGGGAAATTAACTCTGGCGGCATATGTTGTCAAAGTCTCGCAAACTAAGATGCGATTGCTTCCCTAAAAAATAGAGATGCGATTGCTGACATATGAGCATTGCCTATATACGACTACTAATCACTTCCCTCCTGTTTTGTACACACACACACGCAACTAGAGATAATCTAGAATCCCCGGAAAAACAATCTTAAAGGGTTTGGTACACAAAAGTCTTTCCTGCATCAATTGTATACGGTATATAAAGCAGCCAGTGGTGTAAACGGTACACCGTACCATACTATTTCCAAAAAACCAATATAAAAATATTTTTTCAATCATTTTAAAAAAATTATTTTTTAAATTTTCGTCAATATAGTATTGAAGTTACTTATATAGTTAAATTCATAAATATAAAAAATTCTAACCATTTTTTATCTTTTCAAAAAATAATACTATTTTCAACCATTTTTAATTCTAAGTGTCTCCGTCCTGAATATAAAAACCATACATCGCTACAATTCCAAGTGTTCGAGCTACACTATGAATCATAACCAAATGATTAGGCCCGTTATTTTCTGATTATAGCTATTAGATTATCATAAATATTCTTCTCAACCTTCTAAACAGTATGGCTTTTAAAATGAATTTTTACATCTGACATTTCTTGGAAATCTTTTTTAATCAACCTATCAACTTTCTAACATTTACTTCATTTATTTGAGCTACACTTACTAAGGTGTTTCATTTTTATATATTATAGTTACAAGAAGAATATGGGCATCTAACTCTACATACTTACAAAAGAATATATAGTTTCTACAATATCATTGATCGTAACTTATTTGAAAGTTCTCTGGAAGTTTGGGTTGCAGCGTTATTTTACATGATCGTACCCATAGTTTTTGGCTCTGATATCACAGTGCAAGAAACTTATCTATCATATTATTAAGAAGTAAAAAAGAAAATACCGTGTTGGTTTAAACCTTACCACATTAATTGGATAAAAAAGAGAAATATTTAAACCATTATATTATATTAGATCTGTCAGTGTTAAGTGTTAAGGTTTGTTTAGTGTCTTAACATAGCAAATCATAAGTCTTAATAAAGAATGAGGGTTGTGTTAGACTTAGCGAGTTAATATAAAAACATAGCTAGATAAAATATAAAAAAAATTTATTATACCATAACCCTCTTAGCGACGCGTCATATCAAAACTCAGGTATGGTGTTAAATAGGTAAGGGCTAGGTCATCACCCCCATGACGCATCATATCGTAATTTGGACATGGTATCAAGTGAGAAAGAATCAAGCCATTGCATTCTTAGTGGCACGCTACATTGGTACCTAGGTGTGGTGAAAAATGAGCAATGGACTTACATCTGACTTAGCGGTTATGAAGGATAAGGAAGCAAGTTGAGCCAACTAAAATCCATTTAAATAGTTAAAATGTAGGGTCTCTTATGGGTAAGTTAAGAAAGCTAGTCGAGACAGCGATTAGAAGGCGTATAAATATCTTATGCATTCAAGAAACTAAATGTAAGGGTCGAAAGACGAAGGAGGTGAATAATATCGGCTTCAAGCTCTAGTACATATGGACAACTTTAAATAGAAATAGAGTAGGAATTCTAATTGATAAGAACCTTAATTATAGTGTGGTGGAGGTGAGAAGGCAAAGGGATATGATTATCTTAATTAAAATTGTCATTAGTGATATATTCTTAAACGTAATTAGTATATATGACCCTCAAATAAGTCAGGATGAGAGTGCTAAGAGACATTTCTGATAAGATTTAGATGACTTGGTTAAAGTTGTATCTAGTAGAGAGAAACTTTTTTAGTATGGGATCTTAATGGTTATGTAGGTGTAACAGGTACGGATTTCGAGACGACGTATGGAGGTTTTGGGTATGGTAATAGAAATCGAGAGGAAGAGGAAATATTTGATTTTGCTATAGCTTTTGATCTGATAATAGCCAACACTTTCTTTAGAAAAAGATAATCTCATTTAGTGACTTTTAGTAGCAGTCAACACTCTAAACAGATTAACTTTATCCTTATAAAAAGAGGGGATAACAAGCATGTGTGGATTGTAAATTGATACTTGGAGAATGTGTGATTTCTCAATATAGGTTGGTAGTGGCCGACTTCTACTTTCTGTTACATGCTCGCAGGGATAAACAAGTCAAAATTATAAAAAACAAGTGGTGGAAATTCGAAGGGGAAACATCAAATGTCTTCAAAGAAAAGGGAGGGCACTTGGAAGAAAGAAGACGATGCAAATAATATGTGGAAGAAGATGGCAACATGTATTCAAAAAATTACTTCATAGGTGTTTGGAGTGACCAATGGGAGTGGATACAAAACTAATGATAATTGGTGGTGGAACAAAGACGTGTAAAGAGCAATTAAAAAGAAAAAAGAATGCTATAAATACTTATACCATAATAGGAGTTAATACAATATAGAGAAGTATAAGGTGGCAAAGAAGACCACAAAATAAGCTATGATTGAGGAAAAGGGCAGGATTCAAAGATCTATATCAATGTCTGAGTATAAACGATAGAAAGAATGACATCTATAGAATGATTAGGGCTCATGATAGAAAGACGAGGAGTTTCAACCAAATTAAGTGTATTAAGAATAAGAGTGAGCAGCTCTTGGTGAAGACAAATAAGATTAGACATAGATGGCAAGAGTATTTTAACAATTTGTTTAATGGTAGGAACGAGAATACCACCGTCCAGTTAGATGACTCGTCGGATGACACTAATAAGAGCTTTATGAGGAGGATCCAATAATCTAAGGTTAGAGAAGTTTTAAAAATGATGAAATGAGGTAAGGCGATAAGCCATGATGGTATTTCAATCAAAGTATGGTGATGTTTCGAAGATATAGTGTTCAACAATATTTTTCAATCGAACACGATGTCTAAGGAGTGGAGGAGAAGTATATTGGTACTAATCTATAAGAATAAAGAAGATATCCAAAGTTGTACTACTTACCGAGCAATTAAGTTAATGAGCCATACTATGAAGCTATGGGAGAGAGTTATCGAGCACCATTTGCGAGAAACAACACATATCTCTATAAAACAATTTGGTTTCATGTCTAGAAGGTTAACCATAGAAGCAATTTTCTTAATAATACAAGTTATGGAGTAATTTAGAGAATAGAAGAAGGACATACATATGGTTTTATTGACTTGAAGAAGGCTTATAACAAGATAACAAGAAATATTATGTATTGGACTTTAGACAAACATGAAGTCCCAACAAAGTATATCTCTCTCATCAAGCATATGTATAACAATACTATAACTAGTGTTCGAACAAATGGTGATAACATAAGTTACTTCCTAATTAAAATATGACTACATCAAAGATCAGTCTTAAACCCGTACCTTTTTACCTTGATAATAAATTAGGTTACAATAAACATACAAGAGGATATTCCTTGGCATATGCTTTTTACAAATAATGTAGTGCTAGTTGATGAGAACAGAGCTGGAGTAAATAGAAAATTTAAGTTATGGTAGCAAATTCTTAAGTGAAGGTTTTAAAGTAAACAGAACTAAGACTGAATACTTGATATGTGACTTTGGTACCATCGCACACGAGGAGAAAGATATGAGTTTAGAAAGCCAATAGTGTATAAGAAGTAGGTCTTTCGATATCTAAGATCGATGCTATAAATGGATAGAAATATTGATATAAACGTTAGTCATAGAATCAAAGCAAGCTAAATAAAGTGGCGCCAAGCATCTGGTATCCTCTGTGATAAAAGTGTACCATAGAAACTAAAAGATAAGTTTTATATAACAGCGATTAGAACTACTATACTATATGGGGTGGAATATTGAGCTATAAAATCACAACACGTTCAATAGTTGAGTGCTGGAGAAATGCATATATTACGTTGGATTTATGGTTATATAATAATAATAATAATAGATCAAGTCCGAAACAAATATATATATGATTGGCTAGAAATATCACCAATTAAAAAAAGTTTATTTAACATCAGTTGAGTTGGTTTAACCATTGGTTTGACCATATTTAAAGAAGACCATAGAGATACTAGTATATTATAAAATTCTAAATCAAAATAATAATGTGAGGATAGATAGTGAAAAACCAAAATTAGCATAACTTAAAAGATTGAGATATACGTAAAGATATAGAAGTGCTTAAAAAGCAGCAATTGACGTATCTAAATCGTGATTTAAGGTTTTTATTAGGTTTTAACTATAGATTACCCTAAGCTTGGGATGAAAGGTTTTATTATTGTTGTATTATATTGGATTCAAATTATCATGGTGTAGATTGGTTGTATATCAAATTTAAATCTTTTAAAATCTAGCTTGTTGCAAAATTATGTTGAACATTATAGTAGTTTCTATATGAGTTCGACTATTTTTCATTTTTTATGAGGTGGTGTATATTTAAATAAAGAAATTATATTATATTCCTACTTAGGTAAAAAAAAAACTGTACGCAACACATATGATAGCACGTCAGCTCACAAGTCTGTCAAGTTTGAATTTTAGAATAAATTTAAATTAATTCAGATGTTTTTATTGTTTTTCATTTTCTAGGCTTTGTTTTGAATTGCTAAGAATAGAAGTACAAAGCTTGGTCTACTGCCTTAAAAAAATACTACTTCGTTTTAAAATATAATTATTTTTAAATTATTTAGTAAATACTAATGTTTGGTCAAAATTCTCTTTTAATCAGTGTCAATCAGTTTAGTGGTCAATTTTTAGATTTTAAATTATTTAGATTTTCTTTCTAAGCACCTAATTAGCCGGGGAATCATTAAAATGACGAGAATCATATAAATCAGTGTAGAGATGCTTATATTATGGTTAAAATTTTAAATATTAAAAATCCTTATTTTTTTAATAAAAGAGAGTAAGTCATGGCGGCAAGTATAACCGGCCACCTGAAAAAAAAAAGCTTAAAAAGCTCAGCCAGGCCAAATAAAACAACAGATGAAATGTTTTATTAGCAACTAAAAAATATTTTATGGATAAATTCTTTATACATGTGTTCTTCATGATTTAAAAGCAAATTAATGCTGAAAATAAATTATAATAAAAAACTCAAAATCATTTTTAAAATAAAGTTTGAAAATTCTAAATTTTCGTACTGGGGTTTAAAAGCAAACGTTCAGCTGCTAATGAAAAATCAGCTGGCTGAGGCACATGGTGCAACCTTAAAGATAAAAAAAAGAACCGGGCGGTTCGGGTGGAGGACCTTTTCCAACATCCCAACCGTGCATCCAAATCCACAGGCACCAGAACCGTGTTCCGTGCTGGGAGAGTCCGCGCAGCATGCCGGCTCCCTTGTCCCTCCACTCCCCAGTCCACACAGTGATGCAACGGCACTGAAGCGCACGAACCATTTGACTCGTGGTGGTTTGTTACTCCGTGCCAGCCGTACAGCGTGGGAAGTTACTGCCCTACACAAACGCTCCGTCTTCCACCACCCGAAAAACACTCGATCCGGAGTCCGAACCGCCCGTCGTCCCGTGTGACCGGAACTCCCCCACTCGCTCCCAGTCCATCATATAGTCCCATACCGCCCGCCTACTTCACCTTGAGACCACCTCATTAGTCACCCCATCGAGTTGGGTTCGGTTGCGATGCTCACCTTCACGGAGCTGGCGGGGCCGACGGGCGGCGGCGGAGGTGGTGGTGAAGGCGGCGGCCGGTCCGTGGACTCGCAGCTGTGGGCGGCGTGCGCGGGGAGCATGTCCGCGGTGCCGCCCGTGGGCGCCGCGGTGTACTACTTCCCTCAGGGCCACGCGGAGCAGGCAAGCGCGGCCGTGGATCTGTCGTCCGCGCGCGTCCCGCCGCTCGTGCCGTGCCGGGTGGTTGCCGTGCGGTTCATGGCCGACGCGGAGAGCGACGAGGTCTTCTCCAAGATACGCCTCGTCCCGCTCCGCCCCGGCGACGCGGTGGTGGACGTAGGCGAGGCGGCCGCGGCCGAGGCGCGGCAGCAGCAGGAGGAGGATAGGCCGAAGCCGCCGGCATCGTTCGCCAAGACGCTGACGCAGTCCGACGCGAACAACGGCGGGGGGTTCTCCGTGCCACGGTTCTGCGCCGAGACCATCTTCCCGGAGCTGGACTACAGCACCGAGCCGCCCGTGCAGTACGTCTACGCCAAGGACGTGCACGGCGTGGAGTGGAGGTTCCGCCACATCTACCGGGGCACCCCGCGCCGGCACCTTCTCACCACGGGGTGGAGCGCCTTCGTGAACCAGAAGAGTCTCCTGGCCGGAGACTCCATCGTGTTCATGCGCGACGAGGGCGGCAAAGTCCAAGTCGGAATCCGCCGCGCCAAACGCGGGTTCTGTGGAATCGGCGGCGACGACGAGGGCCTCTCCTCGTTGCCCGGGTACAGGGGCCTGATGCGGGGCAATGCGAGCACGAACGGCGGGAGCAGCCCGTCCAAGGGGAAGGTACCCCCGGAGAACGTGCTCACTGCGGCGACGATGGCCACCTCCGGGCAGCCGTTCGAGGTGCTCTACTACCCGCGGGCTAGCACGCCGGAGTTCTGCGTGAGGGCGAGCGCTGTCAGGACGGCCTTGACCGTGCAGTGGTGCCCCGGAATGCGGTTCAAGATGGCGTTCGACACAGAGGACTCGTCGCGGATCAGCTGGTTCATGGGCACCATCGCCGGCGTCCAGGCCGCCGACCCGATCCGGTGGCCGCAGTCGCCATGGCGTCTCCTTCAGGTAACACGGACATGCACCAGCATCACAACCCAACTCGATCATATAGAGTGGTAGAGATGTTCTCGATCAATTGACCTCGCAGGTGACCTGGGACGAGCCGGAGCTCCTACAGAACGTGAAGCGCGTGTGCCCGTGGCTGGTGGAGCTCGTGTCGAGCATGCCCAACCTCCACCTGCCGTCCTTCTCGCCGCAGCGCAAGAAGCCGCGGATCCCTTCCTACGCGGAGTTGCCCCTCGAGGGCCAGCTCTTCAGCCCCGCGTTCCCGCTCAACCCAATAGCGCACGATCACCACCACGACCACGGTTTCCCCTTCCTCCCCTTCCCGGACGGTAGTGCTCAACCTGCAGGCATACAGGGAGCCAGGCATGCGCAGTTCGCTTCATCATTCCCGGATCTCCACATCGGCAACCTGCAGCCGAACCTGATGCTCTACCCCGGCATCCGCCTCCCGCCCGCCGATCGCGCCGCTCCTCGCCCACCGAAAATCATCAGCACCGACCTGACGATTGGCCGCCCGCTCACGCCCAACGACGCCGCGAGCTCTCCCTCATCCGGCCCCAAGAAGAGCGACGACGCCAAGCCACCGGGCTTTCTCCTTTTTGGACAAGAAATTCTAACCGAGGAGCAGATCAAGAACGGCTACTCCGGTGGTCCGGCCTCGCCGGCAGCCACCCGCAAGCGCTCGCCGAACTGGGACACCGAGAAAGCGCCAAACGCCTCGGAAGGTTCCGGCTCCGGCTCCGGGGTCACCCAGGGCAGCCCCGCAGAGAACAACACGCCGTCCTGGTGGTTGCCGTATTTTGGAGACAGCACCGAGTACGGGCTGGAGCCTGGCCAGTGCAAGGTGTTCGTCGAGTCGGAAGCCGTCGGCCGGAACCTCGACCTCACGGCGCTGAGCTCGTTCGAGGAGCTGTTCGCTCACCTGTCTGAGATGTTCAGCATGGACAGCGATGAACTGAGGAGCCATCTGGTGTATCGCAGCCCCGCCGGCGAAGTCAAGCACACCGGCGACGAGCCATTCTGGTGAGCACACTAGCCATTCCTCTTCAATAGAATTATCACTCGGTTATCAATTCTTGAACTGAAACTTTGTGACTTTTCTGCCATTTGCAGCGCGTTCGTGAAATCGGCTCGTAAGCTTAGGATACTGACAGATGCTGGTAGCGACAACCTGGGGGATTAGAAGCAATCAGCCAAAATAACTTAGGGCGCTACTCTAGTCTTAAGGAAGCAAATAAGCCGGAGCCGCATGCACGTACAGGTGCATGAGCTGCGGTTTTTCCTTGCTCCAGCCTAGAGGTTTTTATTCAGGATAAAGCTGATGCAGTCTTCAGTTAATTAGGTTGTTTTCCCGTCCTTTTTACAGCTTTCTCTCGTGGTGCAAAGTGCAGACAGAATGTAGTCTTTGAACCTTGGTCATAAAATCAAATGTTAGTACTTCTTTGTTCCCATTCGGTGTATCTTGATCCTTCTATCTGTTCCAGAAAAAAATTGAATGCTCCTGTCGCAACCAGACGGAGGTGACAGGATTAGCTCAGGTGCGGCTTACATGTGCAGTAATTACTACTATCTACTGGAATATTTACTCGGCGCTGGCACTGCTGATTCTGAATTCTGGAGGGGCTCTCACTCAGCTTCCAGGCATTTCATCTGTCCCCTTCTTTGTCTAGGAGTACTGTACATTTATGTTGCGTATCCTGCCACCTGTCGGTCATTGCTACAGAGCCCCATCTTTTAGCTTCAGAGGAAAAAAATTGTGCTGCTGGCCATTTAACCGAAAATATTGTTGCAAGAAACAGACATATCATCTAACAAAACCAAAACAACAGTGTTTGAGCAGTGGCCATTACATTATTGTTCCACCCATCATTGGTTTCCTTATTTTCTTCTCCACCCATGGGCTCTGTTCGGAACATAACAATTTTATAGAATTTTTCAATTAGCATTCAGAAAAAAAATTCTCGAATTCCAAATAAAGCATGCATGGAAGACCGTGAAGGTATATCTGCAGTTCTGCTGAGAACCAGGCTTGAAAATAATACCGTGTGACTCTGGCTAACCATCTTTGGATGCTTCTTACTTCTCCTAACGACGTAGTTGAAACCAAGTATTGACATATTTGGTTTGAGTGGGACGATAAATTCACACTTGATAGTTGTTTGGTTTAAAGAATGGAATGGATCTGTTCATCACCAACTTACTAAGCTATTAGATGAAGAATGAAATCATTTCTTAAATTCTGTGGGATAATCCCATGATGTATCATCAATCCTAGATGGTTTTAATTCCTCGAATCAAACAGCCTGAAAAGGTCGTCAAATTGCACCACTCAAACACTGAGACCTGGGGACCGTGTTTACCAGAAGACAAAGGGTGATCCATCGCTAGTTTGGTCCGGGGTTTGCTTTGTGTAGTTGGGTATTCTTGGGTCGCATCTCTGTCATGAAATCAACAGGTGGGAGAAGGTAAGGTTAGGGGGCAAGTAACCGGCGAAAGATGCCAAATCGCCCATAAACTGAAAGAATGTCACACCAAGGAGTGATAGGTGTGTGTGGTCAGACAGTCCGCCCTTTTTGCTGGCCTGGGATGGTTGCTGTCTGTCCTGGCTGCGTTCCACACATGACACCGATGGGTCTGTATCTGATACTGGGACTCGGTAGTGCTGGATTTCAGAGCACAAATGTAAGCGGTTCACCTAATCACAGGCCGTTGATTGTTTAGTACTATCAGGGAGTCTCTCTTGTTGTGACAAGAGCTTGCGAAGGTGTCAAGGGAAATAATAATGGCAGGTCGAGGGGAGGGTTTTTTTCTTAGTACTAGACAGGCTCATGACTTTGGATACAAGTTGCCATGCTTTGTGGTGCAAGTGTTGGGATTGCTAATTAATCCGGCCTTAAAGGTTTGGCTTGTCGGGATTGAGAAACTAGTCTTAGGAATTGTACAGTGATCGAGGCTTTCTGATTAAGAAACTCGATGTGTCATAATGTCATTTAGGTTCTAATGCCACACGGTGAGAGCGTGAGAGGACGACCTAGTGGCAAATCATGACGTGATAGCTAGCAAAGTACTAGAAGAGTAAATTAATTCTTGGTTTTCTCCTTTGATACACAAGGTTTCAACTTGGGGCCTCTTGTCGTCACCATCATATTCTGGTCTGAACGGTCAGCTTACATGTAAACCCAAATTTCTATCTTTTTTGAAATTAAGAAGATAAATTCCAAGTATAATCATGATATATCAAAGAGTAGGATTGTCCAGTAGTCTGGTAAATCATCAGCTTTCAGTATACTGCTGGTGAGTGATGCGTCCATGCTACTGCGATCCTGCAAACTGCAACGCAAAGCATGCTGTTGAGCATATTATTATGCAGCTCACAGTTGGGAGCTCGCCTTCACTTGACCTAACCAGGGTTTTTGTTTGCAGGTAGTGTTTTGGTTGGTCTTAGCCTGTCGATGCTAATACTCCAGTATACTATATGTGTGTTTGTCGGTGCCTATAGCCATTGCTGTCAGCTAGTAGCTCTTGCTTTCCCTTCAAAGAAGGGAATGGGCATAATTAAATCACTTGAATCGTTCCCATCGGATTTAATTTACATAAAAAAAAGGCATACGGTTGGTATACGCGTGGTGTACAGTATCTGACAGCTCTGTAAATTGATTCATACGACATGGTAGTATTACATAAGAAACGTTAACGTTAGTAACCATACACTGCATGAAACATTACACTTGCTAAAGTGTCAATGCATCATTAGATAGAATACTATTTTCGGCCTTTGGTAAAGGAGGGAGAGATTGAAACGACTCAACGACATGTGGTGCAGGTGAAAGGTCAGTACTCAGTAGTAGTGTGTGAGCCAACAGACAGTGAGGCAAAGCCATGAAATGGACGCCAGGCAACGCAGGCGAGAGGGGAGGTCGTCAGTAGTGGAGCACGAAATGTCAACTGGAGGGGTCAATAAGTCAGCGGAGGCCACGTTGGGGGCGCCGTGGCACACTGCACCATGTCGGCCGGGTCGTCTCACTGGTTAATTAATTAACTTCATTAAGTATCCTGCCCATTGGTTGATTAGCTTGTTTAATCGCGTTTAGGGGGAGAGGGGGGGTTAGATTGATCGGCGAGAAATGGACAAGTGCTCGTGTGGGTGATGCGCCGGTGACGACAGCTTAGCGCTGGGGCGAATGATCCGCCGCTTCGTGGGCACCGCCTGCCGGTTGACGGTGCTGTGCTGCCTTACCTTTCCAACGACCACTTGTCACGCCGGTCTAATTTCACAGGAAAATCAGGGCTGGTAAATCAGATTTAACCAATAGATTAGACCAAAATAGAATCAAATTGAACAGCTAGCAAATGTTAGTGCTGGGCAGTCTGATTCAAAAATTATATGTATGATCTGTTGACATAGACTTACTAGAAGTAATAGCAGTACTACTATTACCAGCGTAGAGCTAGCTAGTGCAAGGTTGGCTCTTTTGATAAAAGTAGTAAGAAAAAAAATCAATGCGCTAGTCCTCAACTTTGTCTCCGCGGCTCACGTGCGCGTGCATGGTAATCAAGACAGCGACCGGCACCAACCATCCCTCCCTGCCTAGTTACCTTAACCGTGCAGCCTACGGGTGTAACATATAACATGGGCTGTGCTGCTAATTTTGTTGAGCTAGTACTGTTAGTATTAGCACTTCCCCATTCTATACACAGAGAGCTAGCGTACGTACATATAGAAAAAGAAAAGTCGCCTAGTGGTGTGGGGCTCCTTGCTTTGAGTGCTCGCATTGCAGCAACGAACAATCAGCCACAGGGGGACAAAAAAAATGGGCTTCGCACGATCGATAGCTGATGATCCCGACGCCTGCAGCTCTGACCCATGCCTATATTATGATAGTGTCATTAGTCCCAAGTAATAGTGTGAATGTTGTTGTTGATAATGTAGCTGCTTTGTCGTTGGTCGATTTGACCGGCGAGCTTCGGCCAGGGAAAACCGGCGTGACTTCCTCGGGTGCCCGGCCTCAGACAGCGGCACGGTGTTCCCGGGGAGGGACGAGCGTGTTGATGGCTTTGTTTGATACTAGTACTATATCGCGCGCTTTCGTCGTCGTCGTCGTCCTCGAAGCTGCACCTCGGCGCGACGCGAGCAGTTGGAATAGAAAGATCGGTCCCTGTGTCAACGTGCCTGTGCACGAGCGGCCTTGGGAAACGGGGGGTTGTTACCCCTGGACGCTCGTGTGCACGGGAGAAGCACACCGCACGGCTGCACGCAGCAATCAAATAATTTAGGAGTGGCTTGCTGTACCTTCATGGCTTCATCGGTTACGTTGGGCTACAACTGTGAATTTCGTCCATTGTGACGTGAGTACGTCAATTCAATTTGGTCACAATGAGAGCATCTTCAGCTCTCCAATGTGGGCTCTCTCTTTGAGCAGCTGAGCCATCGGCCATTTGAGCGATGGCCTCTTCGCAACTTTGTTTGGCATGCAAACTAAACTTTAACCACTGCTAATCTCCCCCAACTACACCTTTTTTTTTTGGTGAGGCGGGGGAAGAGCCTAGTGTCCTCCACGATAGTATTATCTTGTGAGAGCTACATCCCCCTCTGGCCTCTATGCATAGATTAAAGTGATTGCGTGCGGGGAAATTTAGCTTTGGCTGTTACTAAGCCACTAAAGTGACGGGCATTTCCTTCATAGGAGACACGATCTAAATCAAATACATGTTCCAAAATGTGACCAAATTACTCCGCATAAACTAGAAGACAGCGTTAGAGACCCGACCCCTTTACAGTAAATAGGGTCTCATATTTCTATCTGTATACTTTACCAGATCAAGATTCAGACATCCCACGCGCTAGTAATCTTCTCACCGATGAGCTAACACCCTCTCTCCATCGCAGGCGTCTCCTTCTCCCCCGGCAGGTGAGCTAACACCTCTGAGACCCCATCATCTCCTCCACACGTTTTCCCTTTTCACTTCTTCTCTGTTGTTTTCTCTTTTTGCTTCCTTTTTGTCTTGGCTTTCATCCCCATCGTCTCCTCCATAGGCGATTTACTCCTCACCACCTCTATCGTGTAACAAGGAGATGGTCTTCATCCACCTCCTAGTCTCGTTCACCTTCACCTACCCCTGCATTCTCACCTCATCCTCCCTCCGACGTTGCGTCGGCACTCCTCTGCGCTCGCGCTCTCCATCAGCTGGAACACTCTTCCAGCTTCCCCCTTTCCGACACGCTCAACTGTCGTGCTGGACTCTGGTGCGTCATCACACATGGCTTCATCGGACGGTATACTCCTTTCCCACCACCCTTCCTCCTCTCCTTTCGTTACTATCGGCAATGGGCAATCTCTCCTAAACACATGCCGCGGTGACTCCATCCTGCCCACACCCACATCAAACTTCCCACTACACAACGTCTTAATTGTTCTCTCTCTCGTCCACAATCTCCTCTCTGTTCGTCAATTCACCAGAGATAACAATTGCTCCATTGAATTTGACACATCCGGTTTCTCTGCAAAGGATATCCAAACCCGACGTGAGATGTTTCGATGCTTCGATGCAATAGTAGTGATGATCTATCCAACATTCCTAATACGCCATCCACTCCTCACACCAATATCGTCACCTCTACCAACATCTAGCACCTTCGCCTCGGTCACCCTAGTCCTGACGCAGTCTCCACTCTTCGTCGTCGTGCCTACATCCACTGCACCAGCACCAGCCCCACTGTATGCCATCCCTGTCAACTTGGCAAACATATGTGGCTGTCATTCTCTCCCTCTAACTCTTGTACCTCTAGACCTTTTGAAATTATTTATTATGATGTGTGGACATCTCCAATTAAAAGCATTTTGGATTACCAATATTACCTTGCTTTACTTGACGATTACACGCATTACTGCTGGACCTTCCCTCTCTCTCGCAAGTCCGAGGTCACTACTCATCTAATCAATTTCTCCAACTACGTTTCCACTCAGTTTAACCTCACTATCCAAGCCACACAGACCAACAATGCCACGGAGTTTATCAACTGTATCATCCAAGTCTTCCTTACCTCCTGTGGCATCCACCTTCGCCTTTCCTGTCCATACACTTTTCCTCAAAATAGCAAGGTCGAATGCCTCCTTCGTACTCTCAATAATATCAATCAAACCATGCTTCTCCACGTCTACCTACTGGGCTGAAGCACTCAACACCTCAACCTATCTGCTCATTCGGCATCCATGCTCCTCCATCCGCCACAACATTCCCTACACTCTCATGTATTACACAACTCCTGACTACTCCCACTTATATGTTTTCGAGTGTCTTTGCTACCTCAATCTGACAGCAACTACCCCCCACAAACTCACCCCATGCTCCACCACCTATATTTTTCTTGGCTATCCCTCTTCCCACAAGGGATATCGCTGTCTTGATCTCTTCACTCACCGCATTATCATTTTTTGACATGTTGTCTTTGACGAGTCTTGTTTTTCCTTCAAGTTAATCAACCCTGGACCCTCTTCTGGTGAGCTCGACTTCCTTCTCACCAACATTATACCCTCTCGCCTCTCCCCATCCACCACATCTTCACAGCCCACTCCAGTGGTTCCCAAGAATCCACTGAACAACTCCACCATCCTTCTACGTGACCCCGCCGTGTCGATCGAACCTCCATCGGCTCACTCACCTTTCACCATTCCTTTACGTGCCCCTGCCATGCCGATCAGACCTCCATCAGCTCACTCACCTTCCATCATTCCTTTACGTGCCCCTATAGTGCCGATTGGACCTCCATCGGCTTCATCACCTCCCAACACCCCAGCGCCAGTCGTCGCCCTGGCTGACCAAGTACAGCCCCTCCTCTAGACCTATAGCCGTCAACCTCGTCTCGCTCTCCCCTCCGCCCCTGTCCACTCCACCACACGGTCGATTTTGCCACCGGACCGCGCGGCCACTCCTGTCCCAACCAATTCTCACATGGTCACCCGTTCTCAGACCGGGTCTCTTCGCCCTACTCAGCGCTATGGGTTCTTCGTAGTCCACTGTGCCATCTCGCCCATTCCGATGAATCCCCATTCTACTCTGGCCGACCCTTAGTGGCGCACGGCCATGGCTGACGAGTACAAGGCACTCATGGATAACGAGACCTGGCGCCTCGTCACTCGTCCTCTCGGCGCCAACATTGTCACCGGCAAGTGGAACTTCAAATACAAATTTTACTCCGATGGATCTTTTGCTCGTCACAAGGTGCGTTTGGTCGTTCGAGGCTTCTCCCAACGCCCCAGTATAGACTATAACGAGACTTTCAGTCTCGTCATCAAGCTCGCCTCTATTCGAGTCGTCCTTACCCTCGCTGCATCACGCTCCTAGCCGATCCACCAGCTTGACGTGAAAAACGCATTTCTTTACGTGCATCTAGCTGAGACCGTCTATTGCCAGCAGCATCCAGGCTTCGTCGACCCAGCTCGCCTCAACAATGTCTGTCTCCTCCAGCGCTCTCTCTATAGCCTCAAACAGGCCCCTCGGGCTTGGTACTAGCGTTTTGCCGCTTATCTTTAGCAACTCGGTTTTGTGGCCTCCACTTCCGATACATCCCTTTTCGTTCTTCACACCAGGGATGCCACCGCCTACCTCCTTCTATATGTCGATGGCATCATTCTTACAACCTCCTCGCCCGTTATCCTACAGCACATCATGGCACGACTCCACTCGAAGTTTGCCATGACCGATCTCGGTCCCCTGCACCATTTCCTTGACATCTCCGTCACGTGCTCTCCCCATGGATTATTTCTATCCCAGTGCCAGTATGCCATCGATCTTCTCTAGCGTGCGAGCATGGCCGAGTGTCATCCCACCGTAACTCTCGTCGATACTCGTGCTAAGCTCTCTACCACTGACGGCTCTCTCGTCGCTGACCCCTCCCAGTACTGGAGCCTTGTTGGCGCTCTACAGTACTTGACTCTCACACGACCTGACCTCACTTATGCGGTTCAGTAAGTGTGTCTCTTCATGCATGCTCCCCGCGAACATCATCTTACGCTACTCAAGCGTATCCTTCGCTACGTGAAGGACACACTGACTACTGGCCTCCACCTCAGCTCTAGCCCCATCGACTTTCTCACCGCATACTCTGACACGGACTGAGCGGGTTGTCCCGACTCCCGACGCTCCACATCCGATTACAGTGTTTTCTTTGGTGACACCTTGGTATCTTGGTCCTACAAGCGCCAAACTACGGTGTTCCGATCAAGCGCAAAAGCCGAGTACCGCGCCGTTGCTCATGCCATCACTGAGTGCTGTTGGATCCGCCAACTTCTATAGGAACTCCATACACCCATCGTCTCCACGACAGTTATCTACTGCGACAATGTGAGTGTCGTCTATATGACCGCCAACTCGGTTCATCATCGTCGCACGAAACACATCGAGATTGACATCCATTTCGTTCGTGACAAAGTCGCTCTTAGATTGGTTCAGATACTCCACATATCGTTAGCACATCAATTCACCGACATCATGACCAAAGGCCTGTCCACGCCTTTATTCCACAATTTTCGTTCTAGTCTATGCATCCGTGGCCCTTCCGCTACGACTACGAGGGATATTAGACTGTTAGACTTATATATGTAAGCCCGACCCTTCTTACAGTAAACAAGGTCTCACACTTTTATCTGTACACTTCATTTCTACAGAGGTCACGCTTAACCTAGATTATTAAGCGAATTATTACCATGGAATATCTATTTTATTATAGGAATAAATTACATATTTAAAAAATAAATTTAAGAAATAACTTAAATTGTCTAAGCAATGTAGTAGTATAAGAAGTATGTATGGAGTAAATAATCCAGTGAATAAGCCCGTTCGGAATGCATCCATGGGAATTGAGCTAGTTCTTATGAATTCAAAGTGGTCATCCGTGTCGTTCAGCCTTGTTCATACAGCTGTTATGCAATTTATGTTCTCCTTTACTCACCTGAATTAGACTAACATAGGTCAAGTAATCATAAAGCTGAGTGTTCGAGACTGTTATGGATTATTCTGATTAACCACCCGGTCAACAAGCGGAGGATCAAGCAGCTCCAGCATCAACCCACAAATTGGCAAGACTTCAGAGAAATACCATCATTTTGATCGGGGTTTGCAAAATTGTCAGTTTGCATGTAAATAAAATAAATATACGGGTCAGAAAATTGACAGTGAAGAATGTCTACAATATGGACATTGCCTTCGATTTCTCCATATGACCACTAGTCTTTTTTTTGAGCAATCAAAACCACCATTCTTTATTACAGCCATTGTTGCATCTTAGGCTTTTTCCGTGAATCTACTTGTTCGTAAGAAACATGTTTGAACCCGTGGCTATCCTGTATGTCTGATACCCCATATTGCATGGTTCTGTTAAATGGAAAGTTGCTGGCAACTTTCGTGTACATTTTGTGGCTATAAATGTAAAAACTATGTGGTGATGTGGTCTAATACGCATATTTAAATACAGAATAAATAAACACTAGGAATACCCTAAAGTCTGGTGAAGAATAAGTGTGGCTAAATATTGACAGGAAGAGCGGTCAAGAAAGCCAATGTATAAGGAGAAGTAGATTTGCCAAAGGGTGCACACCATCCTGGAAGCTTCTCAAGAACCCTACCGACCTTCGGTGTAACTCTATTCACATCAGTTCTTAGTTTTACTAAGAAAGAATGATCTTCTGACTTGACTTGCTTTGGGGATGCATCCTTAGCATTACTTGACCAGAAGAGGGTTAGCTGAAATTTTGTTGGCGAGTCCTTACCACCTGCAAACTGGATTGTGTGCCACCCATCGATCTCACTCTTATTACCCAGTGGAACCAAGTTCTCTGAATCCACTGAATAAAGTAACATGTAGAGGTCAAATAACATGAAAAAAAGAGTTATCAAGAATTATTATTTTTTTGGTTTGGGAAAGTTTAGTGGTTCATGTAAATGCATTGCAAAAAATCACCATGAACTTGTCACTATTTGTGTTAGCTTCTTGTAATCAACAACCATAATACAGTGGGATTTAATCATCTAAGTAATCAAAACGTAGGGATATTCTTCAGTCTTGCCTCAAAAAAATAAATAGGGGTCACCATGGTGGTAACCATTCAGCTCACTGCCTATTGGTACTGGACTACTGTTCATTATCATAGCAGCTGTCAAACTAAAGTGATTTACTCTCTTCTGGTAATTAAAATGTTCAACAATCTGTAAATTTTAAGCATTTATATACTTCAAAATGTTTTTCTGTTTATTTGATAGTTCAACTTACCATGAACTGTGAAGTCATCAATTTCTTGTTTATTGATTGCCAGCGACCAACGCGTAGATGACTTAGTATCAACTGATATTATTGTTTGTCGAGCATCATCTGTAACAGCATCACTTTCCAAACTGAGCACTGGCACTTCTGATTTGCTCCATCCCGTATTGCTCCCTTCGTAACTCAAACAGCCATACTTCATGGTAAATGTTACAAAATCAATAGTCCTATTCCTCCCACAAGAAAATTCTTCGTCTCTAAGGTCTACCAATTCCTTTGTCAACTTTCCAGGTGTATTGGAGAACAGAGTAACATATGACGATGGTTCTGTATTACCACTATTCACTGCTGTAGTGTCAACGACATGCACAACCTGAGCAGAAACAAATCATGAAATACTTATCCAATAACTATGATAATTAGTCTTGTATTGATTGATGCAGTGTGAAGGGGCATTATTAAAAAAATGCATGCATGCAGGCTTCTAACAGGAGAAGAGATTTGCAAGCATTTCAGGACAGAAATATTTATATATCGCAAAAAATCAATATCGTGATATTCATCCTCAACAATAATGATTGTGAAAATAACTTATTTTAGCCATATGAAGTTTTATCTATGTACAAGTAATTCTACAACTTAAGGCACATTTACTCTTTTCTTCCTGTTATATCTTGCCGAATAATCATCATTGCAAATTGTTACAAATTAATATTCCTATGGTGGTGGGAATATGAGAAAAAATTAACTATATATTTAAGAGAGAACAGTAGCTCGTATGACAATGATGGATGGCATGAAGGTCATTCCATATGCTCAACTCTTGTTCAGAAAATAGTAACATTAAAAAAAACTTAAGTTTGCAAAAGCAGGGATAGATGTTAACTTCCAATTCTTTTTAAAAAGCAGACTTCCATTAATAATACCCATCAAAGATGACCACAAAAGGTTGTGGGATCATATGAATATATGATTCAAACATATATATCATCACTAGGTTATGGAAATAACAAAGAATGAAGAATAATAGACATAATATGAAAATACCACTGCAAAATCAAAATGTTATGGTTCATTTATTCAAATAAAATGATAACAAGGTTTTCAGCTAAATCCAATTGTGTAACTGAATTGTAGTGTAATTGATGTTTACGAGTGCTTACATTTACAGACCGAGCAATATCCTCTGTGAATGCTGGGACAATGCCACTTGATACCAGTGCAAGTGCGAGACCAAAGAATATACACAACAGAAAACCAAGAGTCCTTTTAGCACCTAAAGAAAACAACAATATTGGGGATATATCTTTCAGATGATTTTGACAAAGGGCAGAGTATATGCAGCTAAGCAATGTGGACAGGTGTAAGAATTTCATGCAAAACCAACTTTGAGATTTTGAATAAACATGATTACAGACATTGTTGTAACTGCAAAAGGGAAGCAAGGTGTAATGATATATCTAGCATGTCATGATTTACCTGATATATGAACGTAAGAAAGAAGATATACAAATGTAAAACATATGACGACAGCAATGGCAACAGCGACTACTACATTGCCAAGCCAATCTGGTAGGCCACCAGGATTCCTGCAAATTTAAGGTTCACATGAGTTTGGTTAATTTAGATTAACTGATATGGTGCCCTATAAAATCTATTTAACAGTACTTTAGGTAACAATACGGTCCTGTCGAAAAACAGATCTTAAAACAGAGAACCCTTTTGGAGGTTGCAAGCTCTATATATGTACCTATCAATGCGTACAATACTCCCAATTATAACATCAACCATGCGAATAACCAAACCAGCAGATGACACCACTGGCACACCCAATGCCAGAACCAATGTAACAACCTTCAGCTGTTTAGGTGACCGAGCAGGAGATAATGTTGCTTCCATAAGACCATCTGCAAAGAAATAACAGCTGTGAATACTCAAGGTAAATATCAATAAATCCAACACCTTTATCAGATAGTCACAGCAACTTACATGCAAAAGCAGGCGAAACAAGCCAGATGAGTGCTATGTAAGATGATCCAACTTTCAAGTATGTTCCCAGTATAAGAACTATTAGCCATTGTACAAAACCCGATTTAAAAATCCATCTCTCAGCTTCCAGGTTAACAATGTTTTCCAGCACATTATGAGCTAGGCCTCGTTTTGTTCTTGAATATACTGGTTTAAGATGCCTTTTCAAAATAATGAATCCAATATGTTGGCCGATGAATGCCCCAAGTAGTGCAGGTGAACCAAATAACCCAATTACTAACCATGGATGTGCAATATATGCCACAGGAAAGGAACAAATATGTGGCAGAGCAAATGCAACCCCAACTGATAAGATAACAGAAGAAATTAACATAAGAACAATGCTCAAACATGATATTACGAAGGACACAAGGCCAGGCCGTCCACCCATAAGCAATGAAGTTCCCCAGATAAGAAGGGACTGAAATATTATTGAGTTGTGAAACATGGTTGCAAGTCGCTGTGGATAGACTACCATGTACTTGCCCTGCAATGCAAAGTCATAAAATACATGTGAAAAGCTTAAGCAAAAAAAAATCATCTATATTTTTACCAGATGCCAACATTGTTGATGTATATTTATCCATGATGTTTTCTGGAGAGCAAACATATGGGACATTGCATGGCCTAATAATAATTTATGATGACAGCAAATGAAGAGAATCCATAGTTATACCAGAATGTCGAAAAAAACAGCTTTGTTCTGCTCTGCACCGTTTTGCTTTGCTTGTATTGCATCTTTCATAAATTTTGGTGATCCAGCAGCATGAAGTAGGAAAGCAAGCATATTTTCTCCAATATGCTGAAGGGATCCTGGTTTCAGATGCTTCATTTTGTCATTCTGCACAAAGAAAACAAAAGATATCCGTGAGTATAAAAATATTTATGATCTGGTGAAACTGGGTTAAAGCTTCCATCAAATATTTAAATCTTAAAACACATTTCCTAACATTGACCAATATTACCATTTGAACTAGATATAGCATTAACTTCTCTGCAAGGTGGTCAGTTTCAAATTTTGGCACACATGGTTATAGTATCACGGCATCATAGTAATCAAATATCCAGGATCAAATGGCTGTGTATCATATTTTAGAATTAAGCAGCCCTAGTCCATATTGTATACGGAAGAATCAGCTAGATACACAAGAAGAATCAATGAATATCTACTCTAGATGTATTATTGTTTTTCTTTCTGGTGGAAATGACCAATATAACAATATCAATGAGAGCTGTGTCGTCTTAATTTCAAGGTCCATAACCTTTAGCTCTTCCAACAACAAAGGCAAGCAAGAGCAGTTGGCTCACTGGCTGGGTGTGAAATTTATGGTGTTAGTTATATCAATTATCCTGCTCATAGAAGTCATAAAAAGAAAGAATTATTAATTGATGGTGTACTATAACTTTTGTTTGGAAATTTGTCTACAGATATGCAAAACCATTCCAATCTATTCAGACAAAGGCAAAACCATGAGATAAATCTTTGGCATTAGTGACGACTGGGAATACAAAAATGTATTAAAAAATCATCAAAGCAAACCTTAGTGTGATATACTGATGTCTTATCTGTATAAGCAAAATCTAGACCAGGAAGGCCACCAACTTCCTGATATATTTGAAAATCAGTAGCAGATTTTATTGCTCCAGACTGAAAAACATCCTGCAGTTACAATTTTGAGCTATGTCATATTTGTAAGGTATAATTAATACAACTCAGGGATTGGCCTATGCTAAAATGTCATGTAGAAATGGAACCTTCTTCTATCAATCTAGTGATAGAGCATCACCTGAATTGTTTAAGTACAATTTTAGCACCAAGCAAGTCTCATCCATATGTTTTAATGGAAAAGATAAAGTGTTTTTAAAACTGATGATAAACAAGATATGCTTTATTTAGCATCTGCTAGCCCAACAAAAACCTGGCATGGGAAAATAACTCAAGCATCTGGAGCAGAGCTGTTTATAAATATATACTGCACTGACTAAGGTAGACAAACCCTTCTATGTAAATATTTTTTTACCCTTCTGAGACAACAAAACTCTAAATTTGAAATGAAATGATATGCTACCTGTGAAGCTATCTGAGCAGATGGATATTTGGCTACAGCAGCAAAGCTTTCCAGAGCCCAATGGTCTGTGCCCTGTTATATGGGGGGAAATTAGCAAGTTAAGTTAACCAGTTCAAAATAAATATTTTGATTACACATTGAACAAAGGGACATGACAATCCAAAATATTTGAAACAATTCCAAAAGGAATTCGGTGCCAGATTCTTTAATCTCCCGGAATTTCTTTTTCCTGTTGTATGCAAATAAGTGGATTTGAAAATTCTTGTTGGGTTTTAACTCTAGTATATTCTAACTTATTTGGAACTTAAAGGTTGTGTTGAGTTGAGATGCAAATAAGTGGATCTTTAATGTCGATTTACTTGATTTTCAAAAACCCTATTTGCTAGTGTCAGCAATAAAGTAATTAAAAACAAGGACATGATAATTTCGTAAAATAAAGTGAAGAACAAGAGTTTTCTGCCAGATGGACTAACAAAAAGTAGAACCATACCTGAAAGAGAGTAGATTTCCCGCTGATGCCCATAGCTTCCAAATCAACTGCAAAACGTACTGAATTTCTCCAGCGGTGCTGCACAAAAATTATTAAATCACATTATGAAATCACTATTGAGTGTTGAGCTGTGAACCAGTTGGAATCTTCATAACGAAATGCTTAAAAATAACAAATGTTCAAGGGTAAATCTTCAGTGATAAGTGAGAGAACAGATAAGAGAAAGCAAGTAGGTACTGCAAGTTTTGAAGTATCAGGTGGACTGCATATGACATAGATGATGGATAATATCGGTAAGATCCTTCCTTGGACCATTTAACAGATGTTTTGCAAAAGCACCTACCCCTCTTTACTACTTTACGTTTCCACCTGAGGCTTCATCATCACTTACTTCTACTCCTTTTTCTACAGTGATATGAGTCACGCAGACTCCAATGCAATAGACGGTTACAGAAGAATTTTACACTACTATTTTAATACTCAGTTCCCACCAAATGTACAGATAACATAAATTAAAAAGAATCCCAAACTTTGTGCCTTAATTAGCATAGTATTCTTCTTGGCTCCTGGTATATGTTCCTAACACCACAACCTGTGCTGAATTGTGAAAACCACTAAACCCCCATTCCTGCCCAACAGAGGATACTCAAAACTGTTACTAATGTAAGCCACCCACCCCCTATTCCCACATAAAATGAAAATGATGCACGTCCACGACAAATCTAACCAGACATGAGACCATCAAAACCTGCAACTGAATATTTGATGTGATCGCAAAATGTAAGCTCAGGTGCTGGTTCTTTATTAAGTATGAAGATACTTTTTTAGGGAATACACAAACGTTTGTGTATCTTTGCATTAATATTGGAATTAACAATGAAGATACTGGGATAAAGATAGTGACCTGAGTTATAAAACTATGGGCACCATCAAGACCTTCTTCTTCCCCTGTGTTGAACAGAAACAGGACGCCACTCTTAAACCCATGAGCCCACTGAGCCACTCCCCGTGCAAGCTCTAACATGACTCCCACACATGAACTACAATCTCCAGCACCTTCTCTGAAAATACAAAGTATGTTTTCTTAACATTGACATGGACAAATATAAATAAATGCAAAAGGTTATTTCAAAAAATCTGCCACAGCACTGTAAATTGCAACTGATAATACTTCATGTATCAAGAAATTAAACCGTTAGTAGCATTAGATAAACAATCAGAGTATCTATCAAAATTACCTTGAAAACAACCTGAACAAAGTAACAAGGAAAAAGGAACATGACCTGTCAATTAGGCAATCTCTTTGTATGGTTCCCGCTTGTCCAGAAGTTACATTTTAGCTTTCAAGTGCTATGCTATATCCTATTTTCAGTAAATAATGCTTCATCTTGAACTAAGCTCCACTTAATATTCCTAATCATATTATGTTTGGCAACTTTTGTATCTCTCTCCTGTCTATGTTAAAAGAGCAGAGGACTCTAAGGTCAAATATCCATCTAATCCCATGTTTTGCTTATTAATTTCTTCCGGTAAACCCTCTTCTGTCCCTTTCCAATTGATCACTAATGTGGTGCTCATGTTGGATTGTTGCAGAAGGGTACAACGGCCCACAGCAACAAAGAATTCAATGCACTAATTTGGCTTCAAGTGTAAAAAGGCCATGTGAAAATTCCTCCAAGCTATTACTAAACTTACTGCTTCAGCAGAGTGATTTCATTATATCACACAAAGCAGAAGCAAAAAATGTTCCTTTGAGAGAGAGATGGAGCTTACGTTGTGGAAACTGTATCAATATGAGAAGAAACAAGAATCAAATTTTCCTCGGCTTCTAGTAAATACTTGGGAACAACTCTCAGCATCACATGCTTAAGGTCTGAATACAACATAGTTTTTCCATTGAAAAGGCCACCAGCTATACGATTTGCGCCAATATCTGTGTGGAACAGCTCCAGTTGGACATCAACCTCCCAATGAGCTGTCTTCTTTAGTTTCTCTGCTACTGCATAGACATACTATAGCATGGGCATGTAAGAATTGATAGTACATCTAAAAGAAAATGTTCTAGAATGCTACAATCTAGCAATGGTATATTAGTGAATAACAACATACTGATGATATAAAGACTAACAACAAAAGAAACATTAAAACACAGCAGGAGGAGGAAACAGTTTTGTGGGTCCTCACTATTAACTTAATGTTTCTGCCAGAAACTCATAGCAACTTGATTGTCATTTGTTATAATCATGTATTGGGACCACCATAATAGCATTCGCAGTTCTACGGCAGCACCTTGTATTAAATAAATGGAAGTGTCCATTTCTTGGAGATTCAGAAAAGGTTGATCTTAGAAGAAGTCTTCGATACAAGTAGATCGATAATTTGCTATTACTAAACACTTTAAAAGACTTCTTTCAAACAAGATTGTCACTTTAAATGTATTTACTGAATCTATAAAGAAATAATCCCAAAGAGTGTCAAAAGGTAAATCATTTCACCGAGCTACATAATTAAATTATTGAAACATAAATATAGTATCAACAAGAGAAAATTTACATAATGAAGGAGCCTATTCCCTATTATAGAACTCTATCCCTCTACCCACCAAAAAGTATTACACAATTCTATTTTTTACTTTTTTGCAAATAATAACACAACTAGTATTAACTCTATAGTCAACAGTTGGTTCCAGTTCCATAGGAAAAATAGGCGTCTATACATGATATACCAATGGCTGACCATGAAGATACTGAAATACTTAGTAAAAACAATGAAATTGCAGGTCCAATTACTAATAATATGAAACCAAGTGGCTTAATATAGGACAACCTGAACAGCAAGATCAAGGGAATCTGAACCAACTGGATGAGGACCCAAGCCTGCAAGGTACCTAACATGCTCCAGTGCAGATGCCTCTGAGAACCCACGCTTACCAGCCTGCTCAGCATTAAGGGGCAAAGGAAGATTTGCAAACTGAACACAATAAACAGACCAGGATCCATGAAGGAAGACTATCAACAATCCCAGCAATAAAAAAGGTGGCCTCCTATGCTTGCCATGTTCTTCATTTGTACAGACTGCTTCATCAACTTTGGGTTTCTCACAGGTTGAGATGGAAGAGCCTTGCCCTCGCAGCATTCTGCATGTATAAATGTGAAGGACAAAACACCTGAAAAAAAATATCTTTGACAATTAGTTCTACTAATAACGGAAAATAAAATACGATTATTTTAGCACTCTTCTCATATTTTTTTAGAAGAACAAGCAAACAATTTAGTGTTTTTTTTATGGGAAAAAGGACATGTTGGAGTGGAATGCTTCTTTTCAGCATGGTACTGTATGAGTTCCAGTTTTAAAATAAAAGTTTCCCTTGAATACAGGGTAGTATAACATGAATCAGTATTCATTGTTTTATTCAGTATTTCCAATCCTTGTAACTGCCATTGAATGCTAAATCCTCCGTCATATAGGAGAAATACATGCATAGTCAAATCAGATTCAATCCTCTGTGTATTATAAAAATTCCTGTTAAATTTCTAGCTGGGTTCTAACCTGACCCTGAGGTTTAGGATTTCAGAACTTGGATGTTCAAAGAGCAGATCAATACATGTTTTCCTCTGGTTTTCAAGAACACATAAATGCAAAAATAAAGTGTTCAGTTCACACTTACTACTGCATACCCAGCCTGCAGGTTTTTAAGAAGCTGGTTTGGGTCAGGGCAGAAGATAACCATTCATGTGTCAGGGTGTTGCACAGAATGAGCAGCCCCAGTAGCATTTTTGGGTGAAACTTTTCACCACAAAATCTAAGGGCCCCAACTTGCAGTTCCATGCACTCGTCGTCATGAGAAGGATGTGGCCCATGCCAGCACAGGCTTAATAAAAGTTCCAGGTAGACAGCAATTACCGTGATCTGATTTCAACATCATGTGTATCAAACAAATAAACACTAAGGCAACTAATGCTGGTCACAGCTTGGAAGCATCAAGTACGTAGTACATACGTACTACAGCCAATAAGCCAGGTAGCCAGCAATTACCATAATCTGATTTCAACATCATGGATATAAACCAAACAAAGTACTTAGGCAACTAATGCTGGTCTCAGCTTAGAAGCATCTATAGACTATAGTACATACGTACAGCGCAGGCATCCATCATCTTATCAACTAAAAACTCACCCAAGCAAAACCCATATAATTCCCCAAAAAAAAAACTCCATCAGTTCCAAATTCAGATCTACAAAGCGCCTCCTCTGCCACATCAGACGCGCAATTCCCAGTAGCACGAATTAAAGCAGGCAAAACTTGACATCGACGCGGCCACACAAGCAGAGTGAACAAGTCCACGTCGCTGAATTCCGACGAAACCCAGTGAGAAAGGGGGAGGGGGAGGAGAAGAAGGGAGCACCGGAGATCAACGATGCAGTACCCACAGATTGTAGGGGCGGGAGAGCGGAGACGAGACGGAAGAATTAGAGAGGGAATTACCGGGGGGTTTGCTGCTCCTCTGGCGGAGACCGGCGGAGAGGAGGAAGACGGCGACGACTACTCCGCTGCCCCCGACGCGTAGAAGGAGCCGGCACGGCGCGGAGATCGGGATATGAAGGGGATAGAGAGAGAGAGAGAGAGAGAGCGGGAACGGAAGCCTCCGGCGAGTCAGCGAGGGAGGGGTGCCCGTGCTGCTCCCGTGCTGCTGGGTGACGTAGGAGGAGGTGGGTGGCGGTGGGACTGACGATCGGGTATGGGGCGCGGCTCTGGTCCCGGGGATGATGGGAGACCGGGAGTTTTCAACAGACGGGATGGGGCGCCGCCGAATCCTTGATTGGGATGGGCGGGCTGTGGGCCCAGCAGGGCGGTGGGACCGTGGGAGACTGGGAGTACTGTTTTGTTCGTTGTGAACTGTTAAGGCCTGAAAATATCAAGGAAAAACAGAGGACTTGCATTCCTTTTAGATTCGGATATTGTAACAGCCTTTGGATTAGAGGAATCATGCGCAGGAAAATCGGAGGAAAACTGCAGAAAAGTTTCGCTCGCTAAGTCCTTTTGATTAGGAGGATTTTCATAGGGAAAATATAAAAATTGAATTGTTTTATATGAAAATCTTGTAAAATTTATGTATTTCGAAAAGAAAATTAACAATCCATCATTTTTTTCTTTTCGTTTTGGTGGGATGAGCAATCAAACAACTAATCGTGATAACTGATAAGCCCAAGAAAAACTAGGTATTGGTGATGATGGTAGTGAGCTTGGGGAAGAAGATACCCGGACGGCGACCTTAGAAACAGCTTCGCCTCCGCTTACTCGGGCGCACGACGCTGCTCGCCCGCTCAGCCGCCTTCTCGTGCTCGAGCTCGAGGCGCCGCCGCCGCCGCCTTCTCCAGATGGAGCCGGAGCCGCCACCACTTGTTGTTGCTCGAGCTTTGGCCACCGCCTCCACCTGCTGCTCGTGCGCACGCCGCCGTCTTCTCGAGCTCGCGCTCGCCTCCTCCGTAGTCCGACTTGAGCTCACGGTGATGCTTTGCTTCATTGCTTGTCTGTGAGATAATGTGAGCGCGGGTGAGTAGTAGTATTACATTAATTTTTTATTTCTTGCTACTCTCAGCGAGTGAAGATTCGATTAGCCGTTCAAAACATCTTTACAGCGATCCATCCAAACATATAGTTATACAAATAATTTTATGTTTTTAATCTCTATTTTACATGTGTATTTTTATTGTTAGGAGGATAGCCATCTAAAACTTGCAGCCCATTACCTTCAACCTGACAGCCCTCAGCCCATAAGCCTTTGGTCTGTCTGTCAATTATTTCGAGATGAGGGAAAAAAGAAGCCAGCTAAGGATTAGAATTGACAACTAAATCATATATATTTTCCTTTGTATCCTCGTCTACGTCTCTAACACATGTAGGGTTAGGTCTATAAATAAACTCTTACTCCATATTTTCAATACAATCTATTATTCATTTAGACAACACTTATCATATTCTTATGATTTTTCTATTCTTTTTTTTTCTATCCTCGGTTGTATAATCAAGCTAGAAAACCCAGTTTTTTTATATTCTCATCAGCTGTGTTTTTATTAGCTACTTCTCAGAATATTAAGCTCATCAAATAGGGTCTTTAAGTATATTACGTTGTAGATGCCATCACCAGATCACATCATGCGATGGGCACGTTTGTAATCTCTTCAGCTTCTCTCTCGGTCTAAGTTTTTAACAGTTGCTTCAAACTTATAAATATAGCCTTATGTTAAGTTGTAGACGCCATCACCATATCATGTCATGCACTTTCTTCATCTCTTTAGCTCTTCTCTTGGTCTGTCTTCTTACCAGTTGAAATTTCCTAAATAAGTCCTTAAGTCTTTAGCTCTTCTCTCAGTCTTTCTGACCAGCTACTTATAATTTTAAATTTTAAAGCTACTCTTGGTCCTTCGTCCGCAGTTCAACACAGATTATAGCTGTGACAGAATTATACCTGTGACTGTTGGGTAGGATTGCATGTACATAGGTGCTTTGTTTTAATCAAACTGGTTGCTCCTCCTAAACTTTGGATTACATACTGGGCCTCGTTTACACCAGAACTAAGATCTGTTCCACGAGGAAAGTCTTAGCACTGCGGCGCTCCCTGCAACAGCTGCACTCACGATGTGATTGGACTCTAGAGTGGCGAGAGAAGACAGGTTAACAATCATCTAGCGCATCAATTCATAGCTTGAAAAGATAGGGAAAAAGTTCATAGCTTGAAAAGGTAGGGGACTTCATAAAAGATAAAAGAAAAATCCAAACATCATTTGGACACCGTCAAAACCAGGATATAGCTTATCAAAATTTGCAAGTTTGCAGTAATACAATACAAAAATACGCGTCAAACGAACCTCAATTGAACGGTGATTTAACATAGATCTCCTCTGGCAGCTAGCCCAGCATTTAGCCATTTCTTGCATTGTCATCAAATGCTCAAATGCATGCACAATAACATCGTGGAGGATGCTCCGTAGATCTAAAAACAGCTGGATCTCCATGTCATAGTACGGTGGTACTGATCTGGCCTTTTCTTCTTGTACACGTTTAGACACCTTTACATATATCGTACGGACAACACTGCTATTCTGCACAACCAAGATAAGCAGATTTTACATTGCTCCACTTTTCTTTCTCAACAGATCAGCTCGACGTTTTGCCTCTCTCTCTGCTGTCTGGACATAAAAGTCAGCCCCAAGCATGTCGTTTATCTCAACATTTGATGAAACACTTGCTTCAGCAGTCTCAATTATCAGCTCGACAGTCAAAGTGAATCCCAGAGCTGAAAGCACACGCACAGCATTGGCAAGCCGGCAAATATGTTTCCTCGTTACCAGTGGGGTGAACTTCTCCACTTCAGCACTCAAACTCGGCTCGTCTTCCATAATAGTAGTGTTTTCACCAACCACAACATGCTCACCTACCCAGATGAATCCATTGCAACCAAGAATCAAGTCAACATCATATTGTTGGAGGTGGTGGAAATGCTGCTTCCGTTGTTTTACCAAGTATGCAGGTACTATGAACAGTTGACCCCTCTCAAGCTGCAAAATAAAAAATCAGATGAGAAACAGGTGACAATCTAATGTTGTGTCAGGAAGAAATGCAACATTTTTTGAATTGAAAAGGCAATTGTGCAACTAAAGCAGTCACATACAAACTACCAAACTAAAATCGTCATTATCAACTCAAGGAACTAGGAGGTGTCAAGACTTAAAACATGTCCCTTAACTAGTTATAAATTGCCTTTGCATTATTGCATGTCCCTGAACTGCTTATAAATCTCCTTTGCATTATTGCATGTCCCTGAACTATTTATAAACCTCCTTTGCATTATTGCTCTGGATGATAAATATCAAACAATTTGTGTGCATACAGCAACACTGTGGACATTTAAATGAAACACGTTCATAATTAAGACAGCATAATCTTAAATATTAGGGCACTGGGCAATAATAATAGCTGACAGAGTGGCTCTGGCATCGACCTTTCCATACTTTTGACTCCTTGCTTGTAGGTGCAGAGATCCATCATGTTGGAAACCACGAACTTCAGCCTGGTAATTGATTCCATGCAAACAAGCAGCATGTCATTTAAACGGTGCTCCAAAAAGAAAATTTATTATCAACAACAAAATGTAAAAAATATAAACGAAAATTTTCAAATTCAAATATGATAAGCCCCCAGGGTAGAATATAGTAGATAAAGAGAAATATGGGAAATTGAAACTTGACTTCACAAACAAACAAAATGTAAACGAAATAAAAAATGCTTGTATCTGCAGGCCAAATGCCTTAAGAGTTCTCATGAAACTATTAGAGAAGTAGTTAATGAAGTGCTCAGATGCTTACATAAATTTATAACAATAGAATCCTACGCTGTAATAAAGTGAATGATGCTGGCAGAACATTCAGCATATGTGGGGAAAAGGTCAATTTAAAAACACAATACAGTTTCTGTAGCAAGCTTGTGTGAAGACTCATGTAATCATCAAAAATCAAAGATTCCACATAACAGGAAAAAAGCAATGTTGCCAGGTGATTTGCTATTAGGATGGAAGAGGGATAGGGTGGGCAGTATAAGCTATTTTAGTGCACCATCTAATTATCTAAGCTGTTAAGGCCCTCTTTGTTTCAGCTTAGGCTTTTAAGCTGACGTTTTGGCTTATATGGTTTATAAGCCGGTGGCTTTTAAGCCTTAAGTTCAATGATGGAGTTCTACCTCCACTTCAAATAAGTCAAAAAAAACTATTTGCATCTAGCTTTTGGCTTAACAGTATAAGAGTGGTTTATGGCTTTAAAAAAGCCCAACGAAAAAACTACTTGTTTGTTTAAGCCAGCTCATAAGCCCAAACAAAGAGAACCTAAGAATTATGCTACATATTGCCATCAATGGCAAGATGGCAAACAAGAGCAGAGGAAATTTCTCCAGAACTAATTAATGCATTCACGTAAAAAAATAATGCTCAGAAAAATGTACCAAGTTGAACTGCCTGTTGCATTAATGCATTATTCATGCATGTTTGGTGCTAATCAAAATATAGATACATAGGTGATTAGCATAAAACCATTGGTAAAAAATGGTTTTCATATATGACGAATTGAGTAGATTAAATGTGCAGGTTGACTGTTTGGCACTCAATAAGTGTGCAGGATTTACCACTCAACAGAAAGTAACTGATAATCTGCCACTCAATACACACACATACTTGATGATTTGCCACTTTCACCATTTTGTTTGCATGCTATCCCTCCCGGCCAACCTAGAAGGGGTAGAATGTAGCTTGTCAATTATGTGCACATATTGAGAGACATATTATCAGTTACCTTCTAAGGAGTAGCAGATACCCAAGTGTAAATCTATTGAGTGGCAAATAGTCAATTCCCCCTATTAAAATTAAAATCCATTCCAGCACCCAAACAAGTTAGTCCTACCTTCAGAGAGAAAGGGAAAGCACAATACTTACACAGATAACATCATTTTCTTCAAAAATACTCCGCATATTAAGTTCATCAACAGCAGTTCTCCTTCTCTAATAATGAGGATGGGGGAAATGCATTAACTAGAATACTGGAACTGGACAAAAACGAGAAAATAAATAATGAAAATTGTAATACTGTAACAGTGTCCATCATTGGTTTCTTTGATCGTGATGAACATGTAAGCTGTTGCTCTAAACAACACTCCAAGGATGTCACTGTAGTGTATAATTTCCAAAACAGTAAAACGAATAATTTCTATGTGACCATAGCATTCTATGGTGCCATCTATTCGATGGACACCCACCTAGAGTGACGTTAGTGGATAAACATTAAACAGCATGTATCCTGGCGTATTTGCATGTAACATGTCACCACATTTCTTCAAACTTATATTTTCTCTAGTCATTTACATGTAAATTGGTTCACTTGGTGAAAGTACAATGTTGTGGTTCTATGTTTAATATCTCCAGGGGAAATAGAATACTTTTCATTAAAGGGAAAATTCAAATTTTAAAATGGAATAGTCATCTTTCAACAATGCAAAAGGTTAAACTTCCAAGTGAAACAGAATGGCTTCCAATGAATTCAGTGTTTAAGATATCTAAGGAGACTAGAAAGGGTGCTTAAACGAATGTTGAAGGCGTGGCATACCCTTTGATGTAGTATTCTGCAGTATTTATCTTCCAGAATGGTATAACAGAAAGATGTACCGTGTTCAGCCATCTGACATCCCACAAACTCTGGGATATTATAAGCCTAAGATGCAAAAAAAGAGAGAGAGAAACGTACCTGAATTCCATCAGGTAAATTCATAGAAGAAAGCATCAAAATAGCATCTTGGCTAAAATTTATCTCCAGCCTCCAGCGTTTAGGTGCAACCTTGATAAACAAAAATCAACACAGTGGGTTATTTATCTTTTGTTTAATATATTTGCAGTACATGGAAGTACTGGCATGATAATAAAGATAACAGTAGCTAATTGTGTAAAGATGACTATAATACTAAACCAGATTTACCAAAACACACTGGTCATTCAGATAGACATATCAAAAAGAAAACCTCATCAAACATAGGCTGAAGTTAGTCCAATCTATGCATATACTGTCAGGACAGTCTAAAGTCCAAACAAATTCATATATCAGCAACTTTTTAACTAAATATAATCATATCCAACAAACTCAAACTCAAGATTTTATCCCTAAAATGATATTCATGGACAAAAATCAGTAATGCAGTCCAATGCAACTAGGCAGGTACATATTCCTAAGACAAATCGGTAAGAAGAATGTCCAAAGGGTGGCAAAAAGCATAACTGTCAATACCTCAATAACACGACCAACTATGATATCACCAACCTCTGGCTTATACCTTAAAAGGTCAGAGAAAAAATGGAGTAAGCATTGACAAGCTCAATCAGATCAGGTTCATACCCTCGCTTCCTCTCCACCGACATAAATCACACAGACAAAAGCATGATTCTTACATTCAGATTGGCCAGACATTCAAAATCAAAAACCAAAGTAATAAAACAAAAAGCAGCTGGGACATTGTATTTGGGTAGCAGAACTCATTACGAACTTAGAGTAATTCAAAGTATATCCCTTCCATGATAGCAAACTCTTGATGAATTCACAAAAGAAGTTGTAATGATATGTAACAATCATTTCCACAGCCAAAAATTATCAAATCTACAGTTTGATTTGGCGCATATTACAAGCTTTCAACAGTTTCAGCTGCAGCACAGTATATGTTATAAGTTCTTAACACTTCAAAGTGAAAATACAATACTTCACCCTGAGTGCTTCGAAATTTCCCCTTCCTATATATACTCCATAAGTCAATCTACATCCACCCCACGAAATCTGCTGCCGAACTCGGTACAATATCATAAACCCTGCTCTCATCTCAGAAGCTGGTACTATATGAAAACCCCTAGGGAGAAATGCCACTGTTCTGCCCGAGTTATCCAATGAAAGAGCACAAAAACGAACCGCTTTACAAGGTTCATGAAAAATGAATAAAATCGCTGGAAATTTGATTCTATGATACGGCAGTGAATCCGAGGAAGGGAGAGCGCGAGTACCTCGCCCTAAGCGTCCGCACGTAGACCAGCTTGTTGACCCGCTCCACCACGCCACACAGCGTCGCCACCACTTCCCCATCGTGATCTGACGTCCCATGCCCCCTGAGTGCAGAGGAAACGAGAACCCCATCAGTCCAGCCGTACTGCGCCACACACGAGTGGAGTACGACGAGATTGGGAGGGAAAACAGGGGGGAAGTGTCTGTTCACTTGAGAATGCTGTCCTCGTCGTTGACGGGGATAGTGTCCGCGACGGTGACTGCAGCGGTGGACGCGCCGGCTGGGGCGACGGTCTCGAGCTCGTGGAGAGCGGCCTCGAGGCGGACCCTCTGGGTATGGTTCAGCGAGAGTTGGAGGTCCCTCATGGCGCCCCCGCGCACCACGGCCTCGAGAGCACACAGGTAGGCGGAGGAAGCGCAGTAGAGCCGTAGAGAGTGGCGCTGCGGAAGGGGGAGAAGATCAGCAAAAACCCTAGTAAAACCTGCCCAAATCCGCGTGGGTTCGGCTGGTCTCAAGGAACACGGAGACGCAGCCGCCGCAGCAGCGCCCTAGTTTGGGTTGGAACTTGGAAGTCAGCGGCGACGGGATCGCGAGGAAACGTGAGGCCTACATAGTTGGGCCAGAACGAGATTCTGACCAACGTGCAGGCCGTACTATGTGGGCTAGAACTGGAATGCAACTAACGTTCGGCCCGTTATAAATGGGCCACAAAGTGAGGCGACAGGATAAAATAAAATAAGAGTAAAATACATGTGGGCCTTGGACCGATGCATAATCTAGTTTTATAAACAGATATTTTTTCTTAATATTGATTTAATATATCACACGAGATCCAAATTATGTATATGATGTAGTTTAGACGCTAACGGGTTTGTCTAAGATGATGAGAATTTTGTATTTAGGGCTCTCCACTACAATACCCCTTGTTGACTCCCACTACTTTCAAATCAAATTGGGGATAACGATAATTAAAATAGAGATGAGGTGCAAATTGATAGTGATAGGAGTTGATATTAGGATACATTGTAGCAAAGTGGCATATAAATGCAAAATGTTAACCACGTCAGTATCTAAGCTATATATTTATACATTAGATCTTAAATAATATATTAAATCAAGATTAACGATCTAAATATAGATTTTATAGATTTATGGATATAGATAATATCTCGGTCTAAGGATGGTTATATATTTTACTCTAAAATAAATCCACGTTGATTGATGTGCTGTTGATTCACTGGTTGTTTAACAGTGCTTCGTATCATAGGCATTTTACATGGTGTGTTTTAGGAAGGAACTTATATCCATAAATCTCATGAAAACTGTACAGAGATAACTTATATGTCCAGAAAATATCACACGCAAGTTCACATATACTTGAATTTTTTTAGAGATACTTAAATACAAATTAACTAAGTATTATCGTGTCTTACACACGGTTTTGGTAACCTTTTCTAACACGGAGTGCCTTTTTGTCTTTGGGATATGGGATGCAAGATATTTTCTTTCTGTTTTTTTTTTGAGCTGCAGATTTAGCTGCGAAAATCTGTACGTTTTGCTTGGGCTCTGTTTGTCAACCCTTATCAAGTTGTTTCTGTTTCATCTGGAAATGAAATCGACGTCTCTTTTCTCCGAAAATAACAGGAGAAGCATTTCCGTCCACAAGTTCATGTTGAGGCATAGCTTATCTGTGGACTAGCATATTTTGCGTCTTTTAGCCGGGAAGGTGACCTTCCCACAGTATACGTACCTCGCCCTGTCCATGTCTGAAGTTAAGTTGCTTTAACTCTAGTGAACTTTGGCCGTTTCTGCTAGATCCCCTGTGTACATCGCATCATTTATACATTTGGCGACCTCTGAATGTGAAACTCAATAATTCGTCCCCGGTGATCAGTAGTACTGATTGGATGATTCCCCTGTGATGTGTTCGTCGTGCTTCCCAGCTTTTGCCTGAACCAGACAGACGATGTGGAAACAACTCCAATCCGTGGGTAGAACTGTGCGCGCGGTTGCATCAAGCTTCTTTTCGTGCTAACCCGAGACCTGGACAGCATGAGTGACCCGTTTGTCCAGGAACTCGCAAGGGCCAGCACCGTGAGACGAGACACCTGTTTCCCTCCAAAATAACAGGATTCAAAGCTGGTTTTGTTCCGAAGGACAGTGTTGCTGTCGGTTGGGAGCTGGGACCAATATAGCCTACCTGCTGCGAACTGATTTGTGCAAAATTGGATGGTCTTGTAGACGTCTTTGCGATAATTCTGATATAGTATCACATTGGATGGGTACGAGTGATTGATCAAGCTTTTTTTTTTCAATTCAGGTCGTCAAATCTAAAAAGAATTGTCGGCCGGTAATGCCGGTAATCAGTGAGGAATCAGTACCCGATGCAGTAGCAGTGACCCAGCTGCCTGTGCTTCCACGGTGCAAATGGTACTACTACATGTAGTGCTATTATATGCTAGCACTCAAGTTTAAAAAAAAAAAAAGCAATGCCAATTGTCAACAGATATGGTATCTGTTCTAGAAGATGCTTGATTTCTTGCCTAATGGGGTGACTGGAAAGTAGATAGCGAAGGACTTAGACGTAAGACATGGTCACGGAGGCTTTCATACGGAAGTCATAAAGCAAACTAGATAGATAGGGTTGTCGCGGGTAGTTTCGTGCGAAAATAGGTAATTAATGTAGACTTAGATTTAATATATAATCTAAAATTTTATTTCTATACATATTTATTTAGTTTTTATATATAACTCTTAGCTTCCATTTTTATAAATTTTAGATTTGATATTATATTCTATAAATCTGAATTATATATATATATCTTAAAATAGAAAATAAAATTAGATTTTATATATAACTTTTTAGGTTTTCATGCATACCATTATAATTTGTATATAACGGAATTATATTTGATATACAACTCTTAATATTATTTTATAAATATAGTTATATTTTATATAGAACTATATCAATTAATTTATAATTATAATTTAGATCTATTACAGATTTTTTATTAATGTGATAATTTTAATCTCTAAAATAAATACGATAACTTTTTAAGTTATGTTTATAATATATATATATAATGTTAATATGATAGCAAAAACTCATCACTTGTCATCATTAAATAATCAATAAATTTTACCATCTGTACAGATATATATTTTAAGGATATATTGTATCTCATTGCGTGATTAAATTGTCGCTGTTTTTACTGGTGCTGGTTTTTCTAGTTTTTTTATATGTATGTTTTTTAAATACATAAATATTATGTTTTTTAAAATGCTATATGAAAGTTTATTATTATTATTTAAATTTATTACAATTAATTTATTTGTTTATATTATTAAATAGCTATTATAAAAAATAGATATTTTTTTATCTTTTAAGTAATACCAAACACGACATTGGTGACCAGAGGCAAGATTGATGGATGTTTGCCAGAGGCAAGATTGATGGGTGTTAACCTGTGGAGAAGATCGAGAGCGGCCGTACTAAACCGTGATGGCATCACGAAGACATTTTCTTCCTTCTGGTCGCAACTTGCAGGCAATTGCAGTCTGCACTCTGCAGCTAGTGTTGACATTAAGCCATGAAGCCTGATCAGGAATTGTTTTTTTTACGGATGAAGTAGGCTGTAGGTGCCTCTCTGCGGGAGTAGCTAAGTTTTCTGATGACGTACGGTGTATGTACTAAATTCTATAAAAGAGTGAAAATGTTAACAAAACAAATTAAAGGGCTGTACAATGTAGGTGCATCGATGATTACAATGTGCTTGCAAGCAAAGGCGACACCTTGCGGATTCTAGGTGGTACTAGCGGCGAGTTCTTTACTCCAGTTTGGATTTATTTAAATATAAATTATTAGAATATAATTAATTATATTGTTATAAAAATTATATTTTTTTGAAAAATCAAATAAAATTATTTTTAAATTTAAAATAATTAGTATATAATTAATTCTACGCTAATAAATTACTCAAACGGCTTAACTTGCTCGGAAAACTTGCCCTACATATATTACCCCTTTGGTGGCTAAAAATGGCTTGGGGCAGAGTAGGATGGCTGCTGATTTTGACAGGGGCTGCATAAAAAGCAGCGAAAAAAATCGATATTCAGAAGGAGAGATTATTAACGTCCCATCACCGGTGGGGCTAACTTTCGTCCAAAGTTTTCTGGTTAATAACACACTTACTCCTCCCTCTGTACCACATGGTTACTAAAAAAATTTATTAAAAAAATTGTCGCTTTATAGTACTGTTTGTACTATCAATTACCTCTAATTCTTTTCTTCATCCTCTTCTAAATACACATTATTTAATAAAGGATACTATATTATTTATTTTAAAACTTTAATCTTTATTAAATAAACTAGAAAATATATGGAGTATTACCGTGTATAATGTATATGCTTTTTATAGAAGCTGCATTAAGACAGTCTCCAACGGGCTGCTTACATGGGCGCGTAAGGGAAAAACCGGGTTTAATTTTGCACTTAGGATCAGATCGGCGCTAACAGTAGGAGGCCGTCACTTTGCTCGGCGTCGATGCTTAGAGAGGCGCTTTCCAAAACTAGTTCGCTATTTCCGTTGCACCGACAAAAAATACCCCAGACATGAAAGGAAGTTACTAATTTGAAGCAGCCACCTTAAATTACTTACGTTGGGAGATGGGGCTCTTAGCAAGATGCTTAACTTTCAGCGTTAAAGATGGATTTTTAAGACTCTGTTTGGTACAACTTCAATTTATCCTCCGAGTGAAGTTGAGTTACGATGAAAATAACGCTCCACTATTATAGTGTATTTTTTGAAATGATCCGACAACTTTGCTCTCTATCGTTCGGGATTTGAGAGTATTTGGTATAGCTTAACTCCATAGGGGCAAGGACCTGAAGTAGAAACTGTGCGATCAAGATCATTGCAAACCTTAGATATGATGTAGGCATTTAATTTCCTTTCTGCATGCACCTCTTCGGTTCATACTGCATCCGGGTCAATCATTTTGGCCAGGGTGCAGTGACAATTTTGTTTGCACTGGCAATGGCTACGGAGACCACTGAACAAACATTTTTACAGTACATTGTTGTTGAGTCAGTCCTGACTAGATACCGGAGTGGATCCGAACACCGGACGCCTGTTTCCGAATTCCGATCGTGCCAACGTCGGGAAATTGTAGCCGCTTACGGGACTCGGCAACCGACGCGGGGCCAGTTTATTAGTACGAGATCCAAGAAGGATCTAGAAAATACCGTCATCCCCTTCGCGTTGGTCTGCCCGGACGGCAGCCAGCTGCAACCTCCTCGCGGAACAATCCTGACGCGATTGACACCTCGCTCACCTACCCACCATCAAAACCAGCGCCCGCGATGGATAGCGGAAATGCTGCCGGATTCACCCAGACGCCGCCATAGGGCGCGGAAAAGCCAAACCACCGCGCGAGCACGCGCCGTGGAGCGGAGCGTTCCATGCGGCGTCGCCCTCACTGGCTCACTTGACAAACCACCTGGATATACTTGGTGTATGTCAGTTACTCCCAGTACGTGCGTACAAATATATGGCACGGTATTAGGCGCTGCTCCTGTCTAGGAGTGCTAAGCAATACTCCTACAGTACACTACCAGTAGCACGGGCCAGAAGCAATGTATTGCCACCACGGCATGACCACCACTTATGCACTGTAATGCTGCGGACTGCGGGCCTGCAGCGCGACGTTCCCCATGCGTTTCTGCTGCAGCGTGGTGAACCTGGACGGCTGGGCACTACTGCCTTCTCTTTTAAACAAACGGTGCCAGGTAGAAGCCTTATCAATCCACGCTTTACGTGGCGAGAGGCGAGCTAAGGCGCCACGGCGATAACCAAATTAAAACCATAACGCGGGTAGCTCGCTCGCTGCAGCAGTCGGTCGATCGCCGCCGTGCCATGCATGCACTCATGGGCGACGACTCCTCTTGCCAGCTGCGTGGCAGTGTGCCCTGCCCGTAGCCGAGCCGACAGATCCTAGTGCGGCCCGGCGCGGCGGTGCGTGCCACTGCCACCAAACCAGACAGACCAGAGAGACGTGGTGCACCGATGGGCTGTAGGATTGTAAATGTCTTCCTTATGTACAGAGATTCTTCCACTTATAGTCTTTCTATCACTAAGACTATTTAACAATTTTTCTTTAGATATCCGCTCAGCCATTCATCTTTTATTGTACATCAACAGTTCATCCGATATATGACTCTGTAGACACCCACGATTTATCCACCCTTCACGCTTTGGTGCTCATCGAGATAAATATATTAAATTAATCGGACTTTTTTCACCTAAAAAAATAGCTAAAGAGGTGAGGAGCTCCTTGCTTAGATACTGCTCTATTGCTCTTACACAACCAACATGAAATTATTTGAATCATTGTCATAATTAATATTTTATAATAAATAATTAATTTTATAAATTATTTAATTAATAAAAATTAGTTTGAGAATATTTATGTTGTTTTGTGAATGTGTATAACAAGTTACGATATCTGTGCTAGAAACAGTTGCTTTATGACGATTTAAGATTAATCTTATTCAATAATAATGATTGAGACTATGCTTAGGGAATAGCATATATATTAGGAAGTTGTGTAAAAAGTTGTACCAGAAAGTCTTAATAACAATATCTGGACCGAGACTAATTCAAAGAGACTAAGATTCAAAACTGTTAAAATGTTAAGTGATGAGGTTTAAAAATATTAGATAATTAAGTTAAGCATAAGGTAGCGTACATTGGATGCACATCTTTGTAACGGTCTTCAATACATCGTTGTGCGAGCATTGGAAAAAATTAGCGATGAAAAATGGGGAAAATAGAAATGATTGCTACAGTACATCGCTACTGTAGCTGCGCAGCATACAGCAGTGATGTGCCGCCTTGTCCTGTTGAGCGAACAGTAAAGAAGACAGCAGCAGTTTTGGTTGGGCTGCTACGGATAGTCCATGCTGTTGTTGGTCTAACAGGCCGACTTAGAAGCGAGGGACACTAGCAGGCTCAGGCAACAGAAGGAGTAAGGTAGGAGGCATGTGTGACGAGACCATTTGCAAACGGGACTCCATTATGGCACGGCGACGTGTAGATGTCGGACGTCTAACTGAATCTTGTGAGGCTACGATTTTTGGTGTAAGAAAGATAGGAATTTTCTAAATTGTAATAGGTTTAAATTTTAGTATAACTCTTAGTTTTACTACTTTTAGTTTGTGTTGAAATTTTTGAATATAAATAGATGAGTAGGTGAAGCTTTAGAGTGTTAAGAGAGAAAATCTAGATTTTAATTTAAAGAAAAATTTGTGTTTTGTATGTATCTTAGACATATGTTAATAAAAGTTGATATATTTTTAATAGTTTTACAAAATTTATTGTTGGATTGGTGGTATTTAGAGAGTGAGCTATAAAATATATATCTTTTTATTTTATAAAAAAATTAGTTTTTAATAATTCTATAGTTTATCTTCTTTAATGGACTTAATTTATCTTTAGATCCTATATAAGCCACACGCCGCCCCCGCGCGTGCGCGTGCACAGGAGTGAGGCGTTCAGCAGCGGCTTCACGTGCACCCGCATGCCTACTTCCTCGAACAGCTCGTCCGATGCGTCCAACCTTCGCACGTCGCATGGCTCTGGAACCGCACGCATGCTGCGGCGTCGTACGTCCAAGGACGTCCCATCAGTCCACGTCGAGAACACTTGGCTAAACCAGGCACAAATTTTAATCGCAGCTCCACCCTGCTCCATTTTAATCTGATCATGCCCTTGCCGTTTCGTACGGGTTTAAAACGGCATCGTCACATAACCAGATGGGGGACGAGTGAGCATTACGGGCTGGAGATGCATGGGTTGGGTCGTCGTTTCGATATGTTTCCTGTGGGCAGCTGCAGCAGCAACATGGGTATGAGACGATAGGGCCCTACATGATCTTATCCAGCTACAACGTTGGGAAAACGACGCCTTGCCATATGCCATATTATCGGGTATCCATGTATAACCATGTCAACAAATAATCGATCAATTATTGGTGCTCTGCGGTTTGCGGAGTCTCGCAGCCTCATGTCACCTAATCTGTTTTAGCATCAACTTTAATTCTGACCTGGGACCCTACTAGAGTCTGTACATAGAGAAGCTATATATACCAGAATTTTGTGTGTATAATCACTGATATGATACCCATCAGTGTCTGCTAACTGTTCAGTAGGGTCTGTTTGCCGCTGCATCATTGGCAATGATGTTGCTAGATAGTGTTGCACAGTACTTAGGTGTCCCGCTCATCAAAAAGAAGAATTCATCATTTCAGCTATTGCAGGAGAGGCAGACGTTCTTTTTTCCATTTACATTCCTGTAAATGTGTGGTGCGGCAGTATGAAAGATATTTTATTTGCTTTTATCCTAAAAAAATAAAAAACAAGTGGCAGAGACTGGCAGTATGCATGCATGTCACACACAAGATTCTTTCTGAATTTCTTCCTTCTGCAATTTTGCACAAAACGGCTTGCACAATTTTGCGAACAACAGTGGCAATACATACACTGCGCAGTTATGTGGAAATTCCCATACTCGAAAGGCGGGAGAAAAAAAATACAGGATCGTTCAGCTGATCAACCAGCTCCAACCATCTCCAGGTGCCCTCAAAATTGTCACCCCTTGAATGAACAAACCATCCACTCTTCCTGTCCTCTATTGCATCTTGACTTCTACTACCCAATTTCTTTTCTTGTCCATGACAAAAAGAGGGAAAAAAGACCATAAGAGAATAAAGTAATTAGTACTAAGGGCTAGTACTCATTTTTAACCTACTGCACGCCTGCACGCCTGCACGCGAGGCCAACCGCCGGGAGTGATCAGCTAGCTCGCCGGTCAGTCCTCGAAGCCGGTCTTCTTCCAGACCGCGTCCCGGACACGGCTGAGGTCGCGTCCCTTTAGCGTCCTCCCGATCCCCTCGTGCACCGACAGCGACACCGCGCGGCCGCGCCACGCCAGCTCGTGCGGCGGTATCACCACCCCGTCGACTCCGGTCACCTTGCCGTACTCGTAGTCGTCGTCGCCGTCTCCGTGGAGCTCCCACTCGGCATCGGCCTGGTGATCCCTGTACTCGACCCCAAGAATCTTCTGCCAGTCCGGTATGTTCACCGGCAGCGACCCTGCCGCGGCGCCGGCGTCCCGATCCAGCGGCGCTGGTTTCCGGCCGGCGTTGGCGGACGGGATCGCTCGGCCCCGGGCGCCTAGCTCGGGGGGGCTGGAGTCCACGCTGAACGAGCCCCACACGTCCGACTCGTCGAACTCGTCCGCCCCGGGGCTGCCGGGGCACCTCGCCGCGGCGCCCCTGGACGGCGTGAACATCCGATACGCGGGCTTCGCGGCCGCCGACCTCGCTCTCCCCGCCATGCCAACGGCCGATCGATCGGTAGTTTGCCTTGCTTTACCGCGACGCCGCTCGCAACCACCGATCTTTACAGGAGAGCTCGAGAATGCCGTGAGGAGAGTAATGGCTTTGGTGTTTGTCTGTGGGCTTAGACGTCTGGTTGTCCACGTTGGATTTTATAGGAGCTTGGGTGAAGATGCGGAATATAGGATAGGGGAATGGATTTGAAACTTTGAACATGTTATTTTGCCGTATGTTATTTATATAGTTATAAAAATTAATAAGATAAATTAATGTATTATATATTACTCAATAAATATAAAAGCTTAAATTTAACTACTATAAATTATAAAAAAACAACGAATTAAAACGCACATTTAAATCTGTATGATTGTGAAGTTAAATTTGAATTGTTTGGGGGGAGTGATTGTCATCAATTATTACTCCTGTGACTTAAACCCATTTTCAGCATGAAGTTTGTCTCGTCATGGCTCGCATGTGAAATACAGCATGCTTACTTATCACAAGCGCCTAAGTGTGTACCGATGCACAGTTGTAAGCCTACAAAGCCGTGGCAGCGTGAACCACCGGAGGGCAGAAGCGCTATTCCAATACTAACCTTACCCGTTTCTGGTCTCTCATCGCAAATAATGCTGGAAGTGTAAAAACTCTTCTAGTTCTCCGTGAGTATGATTATGAAATATTAAATGGTATATTTTTATTATATATATATTATTTTAAAAATTATATTAATCTATTTTTAATTTTATAATATCTAGTAATTAATTAATTATTTACTAATAAGTTTTTTTACGTAATCATTTTTATCTTTTTCATCCATCTTCAATTACACGCGATATTGTGGTGTTGTCCCGGTCAGGTACGACCCAGATTGATATATTGGAGTGCAATTATGCAATTAACACCGGTCACAGCTTGATCGGGTGATCAGGAAATTCAGGGCCACAGACAAAGGTCGTTGGAACAAATCAATCTTATCCAATAGAGCTGTAACTCCTCTCGATGGCATGAATGCATAAAATGATGAGATGACAACGGTGTTTAATCGCCTTGCATATCACCTACAAACAACACTATCGTCTATCAAGTTGTTTCTACATTATTACATAATTAAAAATACTATGTTTTATGACAGAGTTAATATAAATTGTGAGTGAACAGATGATAGATAAATAGTAGATAATACAATCAAACCCGTGTTAGGCATGAGTCATTTGACTTGTCTGTTCACCAAGGGCCAATGGCGCTATTTTCATTCGTACACGTTAGCAAAATATCTATCCTCCCTAATAGGATTTGAAGATTTCAAGATAGTAATTTATTTCTTATGAGTTGTACTAGTTTATTTCTCATTTGACATCTTTTATACTAGTTTATTCTTATAATTAGCACCGTTGTCCCTCAATCACCATCTTTTGTATTATGATTCGTCCTTCTACTTCGTTCTCTTTTTTTTTGTGCAAAAAATGGCATAATAATGGTTGCTACACACTTAGCAACATATTAGTTGTTTATTTATTTATGTATTTATTTTTAAGAGTACCTTAGTTATTTATATCACTTCTTGATTATTTTTTAAAACCATGTCTTACTGATTATTTTAACCTTTATAGTTTATAGGTTGTAGAAAGTGACAAAGTTAAACCACCCACCAACAAAACAGATCTACCATCCCTAGGTTTTTCATCTCGTTTCATTCATGATCGGTCTACTCCCGTGTAACCAAGAAAAAAAATTAATGTTAAAACTATTAACAAGCCAAATTTGGATTAACGAGAACAAATAGTATTTTCAGGCTACAGTCAAAAGCCTAGTGATAGTGTGTGGTATCCGTACCTTGTAGATGAGAGTTCACTGTGAGCTAGGACGGTGGACTGTGATAGGCAAACAACCAAAAGTAAACTAGGGACATAAACAAGTAGCCGAATTTAGCAATATTTTTGGTGGCTAGTACAGGAAGAAAAAGACCTGTTCAAGTATAACTAAGTCGTTGAATTTGCCCACAATTATCTGTGTTAGATACAGAGTATATTAAGGCCTTTGATTTGTACAAAAAATACAGACAATTCTACAGGAAAATTTCCATTTGGTCCTTTCAGGCAAATGATTGGTATTCGAAATATGCTATAATATTCATATGGAATAGTTCAAGGCAAAAAGATTTTGAAGAAAAATCAGCATGAGATCCAACCCCATGAAAACTTATCTTTGAGCTATTATATCTCTTTCATTTTTTGTGTTTTTCATGTGATCTATTCAAATAGTCTTTATATTTTTCTTATGTTTTATGATATTTTATTCTACACTTACATTAATGTAAAAAATCTTATGTTTCTTTCTACTCCTGTATTTTCTCAGTCTTGCGATTTAAAGTGACCCTAAACCCCTCGTTGAAAACAAGTGGCACTTATGCCTAGCAGGAGACTAGGAATAACTTAGCCCTAGCAGGAGACTAGAAATACATATTTATTCAACTGTAACATTGTGCAATTATACACCGTAAGAACACATCTGCAAAATGGGTGGAGGGCTGGAGGCGCGCGGCAAATGGCGGTCCTAGCTAGTGATCACGGTCGTCGACAGTGCACAGTGTGATCCCCTGGAGGCTTGGACGTTGTCGCCCGCTGTACGCCTGTACCACACTACTACTACGGCGCCTCATCCTCTCCCTCTGTCGCTATCGTCGATCACACCACACGCGCTGTTGCTGTCGCGGTGCGTGTTTGCTGAACTGTACTGCCATCCGCGAGCGGGCCACGCGCGGGGTACGTGGCGTGTGGGCAATGGCCCGGTCCACGTGGGCGCTGGCCTGGACGCACGTAAGGTAGGGCGCATCTGTATCCGATCCAAATTAAGACGCCCCTCGGTCGCGCGCCCCGGGCTAATTAAGCTAATTCCACCCATGCAGAGCGAGCCAAAACTGTCTCTACGGGTCACGACACGTCTCTACCAGCATTAGACTGTATACACGCAAGAGGGCACTGTCGCCAATGATCGATGTTTGGACAGACGAAGAATACTGCCGTGAATTAGTTGTGTTGACGGGTAGATCGATCGATTGTTGCAAAGAAGCGGCTGTGAATCGTGCCATGGTCTGAAACTATGAGAGGATTAATGAAGTCGCTGTCTTACTTAATTATATTTCTTCTTTTTCAAAAAAAAAAGTTCATACTTAGTTATTTTAATGTGAAAGGATATGACTTGTACCGTGTATACGCTCCTGGATCTGGCGTGTAGGTTTGTATATACTCCACTTACATACGACTAGATGTCACATTCGACCTTCCCGTCTGTCTCGCAATGGGCGCCGGTTTAATTTGGCATCAAGAGGTAGAGGGGATGGTCAGATGTGCAGTGCAGGGTACTTTGCCCAGGCTGTTGTTCTACCGGAGCTGCTTGCAGCGCCGGGTCTCCTTCCAATTCGCCATCACTGCGCTGTTCCAAATAAAAAGCGCTAGCTAGATGGTGAACGCCCCAAGTCAATACCGTAAGCGTTCTGGACTGCTCAACAGATGACATCGTCCCAGTCTCCGATCGTGAGTAGTGTGTGTAGTGCGCAGACATCATCGCAGGCTGAATTTTCATTGAAAGGTATATCTAGCTGTTTTTTAATACGCATGCGGTCAGACTGACGGGTTACTTTAGAAGGCTACTGTAGCTTACGCCATTCCATAATAGAAATGTGCTGTTCAGCTTTGTGAGCTTATGCCTTACGATTTCTTAACCGAAAAAAATGGCAAATCAACCAAGCTTGCAACTGTAACACTGTTCATGTGGATTACCCTTTTGTGCATTTGGAAAAGCCAATCGTGACTCACGCCATCTTTTAATACTTCTGATCATCATATGGCCAACTGAAGAACACAGCAGCGGTCAACTAAAACTAAAAGCAGTGTTAGCCGAAGTCGGAACTCACTAGTATCCAAATGGGCCTATACCGATATGCTGTACTTGTACTGGGCCTTGTTAGAGTTGGCTCACGAAAATTTTCAACGGCCTAAATGAGCTGCAAAGGTGAGACTTCTTTAGTTCTTCTCTGTTGGGCCAGAGAACTAATGCTAACCTATCTTCCTAAATCCTAAGCGCGAGGTTTTGTAGGCCCCAATACGCACGACGATGTAATCGGACACAGCGGAATCTCATCGCTCAAGTAACAACCCTCCAATGCTGTTCGATCGATTCAGAGAATCAAAGGCAGTTCAATCCAGAAGCAATTTCGGAACGAAGGAACTCAAACAGCTAATCGAATCGGTCGTTGGGATTGAAAGTAGATCGAAGTAGGCTAACACCGTCGCCCGATGAGCGCGACGGAGGAGGGGGCGGACGGCAAGGCGTCCCCGCGCGCGGAGGCGTTCCTGGAGATCCTCGGCCGGGTCCAGCCGGGGGATGCGGAGGCGGAACTCTCCTCCTGCGGCATCGGCCCGACGGCGGAGGTCGAGGAGCAGGTGCTCAGGTCCCGCTTCTGCTACTCCCGCCCCAAATCCGCCGTCCGCTTCTTCGTCTGGGCGGGGCGGTCGGTGAAGCACACCGGCTACGCCTGGAACCTCCTCGTCGACATCCTCGGGAAGGCTGGCATGTTCGAGCCCATGTGGGACGCCGTCCGCTCCATGATGCAGGGAAGCGTCTGGCTCATCACCGTCGCCACCTTCGCCTCCATCTTCTCCTCCTACTGCGCCGGCGGCAACCTCAAGGAAGCCGTCAAGGCCTTCGACGTCATGGAGCGCTACGGCGTGAAGCCGGACGCCGTCGCCCTCAACTCCCTCCTCTCCGCCATGTGCCGCGGGGAGGGCCGCGCGCAGGCCGCGCAGGACCCCTTCGAGCGCACCAAGGCCACCATCGCGCCCGACGCGGACACCTTCGGTATACTCCTCGATGCGTGGGAGAAGGAGGGGAACGTCCAGCGCGCCAAGAGCACCTTCTGCGAGATTGTTGTCCGCGTCGGATGGGACGCCAGCAACATGCGCGCGTACGATGCCTTCCTCTCCACGCTCGTGCGCGGGGACCAATTCGGTGAGGCGCTCAAGTTCCTCCAGGTGATGCGGATCAAGGGCTGCCTCCCGGGGCTCAAGTTCTTCGCCAGGGCAATCGACCTTATTGTCCGCAAGCGCGACTATGCCAACTCTTTGGCCATTTGGCAAATGATGATCTCGGATGCTGACCTTATACCAAACCTCCCCATGTACAACGCCATCATCGACCTCTGTTGCAATGCTGGTAACACCGGCTACGTCCTCCGCATGCTTGATGAAAAACCCTTCAATGGCGTCTTTGCAGATTCTATTATGTACAATGCCATCCTTGAAGGGCTCATCAAGGAGCGCAAGGCTCGTGAGGCTGAGGCTTTCCTTGCAGAGATGAGCAAGAACGAGCAGCTGCCCTCTGCAACCAATTGTGCTGCTGCTATCAGCATGTTCTCTAAGGAGTTAATCCGTCAGCAGCAATTGATGTGTGGCGCTGCATTGTGGAGCACCAGATTACTCCGGCTGATGAGTCAGCCAGAGAACTAATAGTTGGGTTGCTTCACTTTGGCAGGTTTGCTGAGGTGGAGAAATATACTGATGAAATGTTTGACATGAGAATTGAGTTGCCTCAGACGACCATGGATAATATGAAGCGCACATTTGATAAGTCTGGCAAGCGCCACACATATGACCACATTTCAAGAAGGCTAAAGCGACGTTAGCTACACATCACCGTTTAATCTAATAGGTATGCCTTCTTTCATAGAGGTGTTTTTTGACTGTGTCAGTGAATGTCATCTATTGTGTGAAATCACCAATTGATGCTATTCACTTGCTAATTAGTCCTCATGACTTACTATTAAGCTACTTGGAGGTTTTATCCTGGACGACTAGTTTGGTTCCCTATGTTGATGCATGCATCGATTCCTTGTTGCTCGTCTGTCTTACCCTCCTTGTTTTGATAATGTTGGAGTACCTTGACACACTGCACACGGCCAATAAAAAATGGCTATTCCACTGACAATTATTGTGCCCTTCTTTTATGCATATGGATAACTTCCCTTGCCCGTTGGTAAGATACTGGACAAGCGGACATCTGTTATTCCATCTTCTTTTACAAGAGAATTCATAATGATGTTGAATGAAAATGTACCTGTTTGATCCTCTTCAATAGAGGAAGAACTCACTAACTCATCTCCTGGATATCTAGTGTACATGCATTTCTCATGTGACAACTCCTTGTTGATGTCTATACTACTCACTCCACTTTGAGATAGACATCTTTTGGCAGCTGTCAGGGTTTACAGACTTATGTGCTCTCGCACTAAAACTGATACAACCCATAAGTCCTGCTTGCAGATGGACATATTCCATTGGCTATCTTCCAGGACCTAGCCATTACACATTCACTAGATGCCTAGGCTGGTCTTCCCTCACCTAATCATTGGTGAATCCCTTCTCCCAATTGCAGTGGCCTTACAGATGCCTGCCTCTACATTGTACTATTTGCATTGTGCTCAACCTTTTTTTTCTCTCGGACAACCATCATTGTAGGTGTCGTGGACTTCTTAGTGTTTAAGCCAAGTAAAATGTGATTCAGTCTTCTTTGCTCAAATCCTTGATTCTTAGTACAACATATTCGACGTAAATCATATTATTGTTCACTTTAGCCAAATTGATCATGGCTTGGCACTTCTGAGTCTTAACTCTGTAGAGTCTTAAGAATTTCCTTCTAATTTGGCTTATTCTGGACTCTAGTTAAAGATGTGGTGTACTGTGTGTCATCTTTTTTCCCTTACCCCCTGCTCTGTAGCTTCTCCAAATGCTTTTAATCACTCTTTGAGAAAGGCATGATAGAAAACAAGATTATGTGGTCTCTACAGATCACATGGTGCGCAATATGATAAAGGTGTGTTTTATGTTCATTCTTTGTTGAACCTAGATTATCTTCTTTAGTGTTTCGTAGGAACAAACCTCTTGAACTGTTAAGATTCAGTAGCATAGAGTAAAAGTGCAAGAACAGGCTTTCTACTGTTACCCCTGTTTGATGTACTTCCATCCTAGATAAGTCAATAGCTAATGTTTCTATTCATGATGTGTCTACCAGGGAGGATTTGCATAATTAGAGTTAGGAGCTTTGGGGGGCTTTTGGGGGTTGATTCCTTCAAAAAAAAATCCCAACACTACTAAGAACCATTAAAAATAAAAATGATCAATGTGCCTATGATTTCATTTAATGAAGATGGGGTTTTATTCCCACCTTTTTATCAACATCGTAAGCTTTTGGATGAGCTGATTGGTTTGAAACCCCAAATATTTTCTGTGGATGTGTTCGCATGCATATACTGTATTATTGTTTCACATTTGCTTGATTGCTTGTTTTTATGGATGCACGGACTGTGATACCACATGTGCTATTTTGCAGCTGACAATGTGGGTTTTACTAGTTACTTTATGTTACCATTTGTAGTTGGTCATATATTGGATTTTTGGTGTTAGTTTTGTTCACCAATTGAAAAATAGTGACAAAAGGCAAACCTCATGTAAAATTTTCTATTGTGTGTCTCATCTCTCCTAGCTCCAGCCTGGCAATTGTGGTCCAAATAAGACGCTGACCTCTGACCACCATAAGGCGTTTGTTCAAACTATGCTCCTCTAGTTTTGCTGCATTGTCGTTGTGCCATCCTGATTTACCTCAATGCTACTGCACTGCCATTCCTCCTATCCACCCTAAGGCTTCCCTGCAGCTCGAGCCGTGATTCCCCTATGAGCAGCTCTCATCACCGTTGACATAGATCTTGTTGTGCACCTCCTCTTCCTCTGACTCATGTATCTAATATAATCACATGTTTTATATTTCTGTGCACATATTGTCGTATTTGGATTGAATTTGACCTTTTAACATAGAACATCATGTGAAACTTTCCCAACCTTGGCTTGTCTCCATGTTGGCGCTCACTTGGAATGATCTTGCCACATCTTGGCATAGTTGCCTCCATCTTGGCATGGTTGTTAGAGTTATGTGCCCTTCTTTGCGTCCAATCGCCCCAAGTAGGCATGAATTCTGCCATTTGGCCCTGTCTGTTTTACCATATGTTGGGCTGATGTGGCAGAAGGCCAGCTTGGAGACTAGTCTGGTTTGAGTAACTTTCCTAAAAGATGGCGTTTTGCACTGGTTGGCTGCTTGTGCAAAGAAGAAAAGGGAATGGGCAAAATTTCAGAATGAGGAATTTATCCAAACAAATGTAATGCACGTGGTTTGTGTTACAATTTGTCTTCTTCTATAATTTTGTGAAATTTAACCTTTCACTGATTGTAGTGGTGTGAACCAAAATGCAGCAGCGTGTTGGACAGGATCAAATCAAGTGGTTGGATTGTCCCTGGTGTGTTCTTTGGTGTTGGTGTCTCCGTGGTTCCTGTCATTGTCGCTTCTTGCCTGACTTGAGGATTGAATGAATTCGGATGGTTAATAACATCTAAGTAAGTTGAAGTAGGTTGGAGTTAAAATCTAACATAAGTTTTAAATCATGGTTTAGTTACGTTAATAACTGCTTTTTACAACTGCTTTTTATAGATTTTTAGATATATTCTATTCTTTTAAGTCCTCTTTTATTGTCTGTCTCTATACCAATTTCGGTCTTCTTCTATCTTTTTTTATATTATTATTTTAATTTTGTATTCTACAATGTACTGGTGTCTCTGGAGGTCTCTTTTGAACAGAGCTAAATCATCTCAACCGATGTTGGACAACCTTTTTTTCAATTGGTGCTATCTCTAGCCGATCACGTATATTATCGTTTCGGACTCGATCCATTCTTATATGACCACAAATCCAACGTAACATACGCATTTCTGCAGTACTCAGTTGTTAAACATCGTCTTTTTTTAGACTAACATTTTGTCCCATACAACATGGCAGGTCTAATTATCATTCTATAAAACTTCTTTTGTGGTACCCTCTTATTACAGAGGATACCAGATGCTTAACGCCATTTCATCCAGCCTGCTTTTATTTTATGGCTAATGTTTACATCAATATCCCTATTTATCTGTAGCATTGATTCTAGATATCGAAATGTATCTTTCTTAGGCACTACTTGACTTCTTAAACTCACATATCCCTTCATATGCAATGGTGCCAAAGGCATATCTCAAGTATTTAGTTTTAGTTCTATTTATTCTAAAATATTTGGACTCAAGAGTCTATCGTCACAACCCTAGTTTTGTATTTATTTCTGTCCGACTCTCATCAACTAACACTACATCATCTGCGAAGTTTATACACTAAGGGATATCCCCTTATATGTTTCTTATAATCTCATTCATTACCAGGGCAAAGAGGTAAGTACTTAAGATTGATTCTTGATGTAATCCTATTTTAATCGAGAAGTAACGTGTGTTATCATCATATATTCAAACACTAATCATAACATTGTTGTACATATGTTTGATGAGATAGATATACTTTATTTAGACTTTATGTTTGTCTAAAGTCTACCACATAACATTTCTTGGTATGTTATCATAATATTTCTTTAAGTTAATGAAAATCATATATTGGTATTTCTTCATAACTTGTCTTATTAAGAAAATTGCTTTTATGGTTGACTTTTTCGGCATGAAACCAAATTAGTTTATAGAGATCCGTGTTGTTCCTTTTAAACGATGCTCAATAACTCTTCTATAGCTTCATAGTGTAGCTCATCAACTTAATTTCTTGTTAATTAGTATAAATTTGGATATCTTTTTTATTTTTATAGATTGGTGCTAATATACTTCTCTACTTTTTAGGTATCATGTTTGATTGAAAAATATCGTTGAACAACTTGGTTAGCTATACTATAGCTATATTTTTGAGACATCTCTAACCTTGATTAGAATACTATTAGGGTCCATTGCTTTATCTCCTTTCATCCTTTTCAAAGGTTCTCTAACCTCAGATTCTTAGATCTTTCGCACAAAACGTCTATTGGTGTCATCCGACGAGTTGTCCAACTGGACGGTAGTGTTCTTCTTTCTACCATTGAACAAATTATCAAAATACTTTTGCCATCTATGTCTAATCTCATCCTCCTTCACCAAGAGTCGATCCCTCTTATTTTTAATACACTTAATTTGGTTGAGATCCCTCGTCTTACTATCACGAGCCCTTGTCATTATATAGATGTCCTTCTCTGCTTCTATTGTATTCAGACGTTGATAAAGATACTCGAAAGCCTATTTCTTTGCCTCATTCATAGCTCGTTTTGTGGTATTCTTTGCCAACTTATACTTTTTTGTGTTGTCCTCACTCCTATCATAATACAAGCGTTTATAGCATTCTTTTTTCTCCTTAATAACTCTTTGCACGTCTTTGTTCCACCACTAAGTGTCTTTAGTTTCACATCCATTCCCTTTGGTCACTCTAAATATCTCTGACGCAATCTTTCGAATACATGTTGCAATCTTTTCTCATATGTTATTTGTATCGTCTTCTTATTTTTAAGGACCCTCTTTGATAACTATTTCCTTGAAGACATTTGATGTCTCACATTTCAACTTCCATAAGCATACACCAGAAAGCGAAAGTCAGCCACTACTAGCCTATGTTAAGAAGCCATATATTTTCTAGGTATCATCTTACAATCCACATATGTTTGTTTATCCACTCTTCTTCTAATAACAGTCAATCTGGCTAGAGTGTTGGTTGCTACTAAAAGTCACTAAATGAGATTATCTTTTCCTAAAGAAAATATTGACTATCATTAGATCAAAAGCTATAGTAACGTTCAAGATTTCCTTTCCCTCCTGATTCCTACTACCATACCCAAAACCTCTATGTGTTGTCACAAAACCTGTACCTATAGCACCTACATGGCATTAAGATCCTCTTCTATAAAAAAAATTCTCGCTACTATCCATAGCTATAACCAAGCCATTTTAGTCTTCTCAGAAATGTCTCTTAGCACTCTCATCCTGATCTACTTGAGGAGCATACGTACTAATTACGATTAAAACTATATTACTAATGACAAGTTTAATTAAGATGATACTATCTCCTTGCCTTCTCACCTCCATCACATTATCTTTAAAGCTCTTATCAATCATAATTTATATTCCATTTCTATTTGAAGTTGTCTATGTGTACTAGAGCTTAAAGCCGGTATTGTCCACCTCATTTACTTTCTGACCCTTCCATTTAGTCTTTTGAATGTACAAGATATTTACACGTCTCCTAATCGTTGTCTTGACTAGCTCTCTTAACTTACCTGTAAGGGACTCTATATTCTAGGTATCTAAACGGATACTAGTTGGTTCGACTAGTTTTCTTATCCTTCGCACTTGTCGAGTTATGTGTGAAGACTTTTGCTCATTTTTCATTACACCTGAGCGCTGATGTGGCGTATCACTAAGAATGCGACGGCTCAATCCTTGTTCACCCGACACTATGTCCAGATCACGATATGACGCGTCATGAGGGTGACGACCCGGTCCTTGCCTATTTAACACTAACCTAGGTTCCGATATGACATGTCACTAAGAGAGTTATATCCTAACGGGATTTTCTTGGGTTTCATCTCTATAATAATAGCTAAGTTTTTACGTTGATTTCTCAAGCCTAATACAATCCTATTTCTTTATCAAAGTTTAGAACCTGCTATGTTGTGATATCAAAGACACCCTAACATTGACGGAGTTAATGAATTCAGATGGTCACCTTCTGAATTTATTGAGAGTATATGTTGATGTGTGGACCTAAGTCTAACAATTAAAAGGGCATAAAATGTAGGGCGGATTGAACAGTTCTTTTATTTATCAGATCTCGTAGTTTTTAGTTTTTGTGCTATTAACTTGTCATTTATGTGACATGACAGTATCGCTCCTTAGGGGTGTAGATAGTTGTTTCAAGAATCCAGTCATTAACATGACACTGCATGCCTTTATTTTTAGATCTGCAAAACTTTGGGGTGTCGATACAGTTTTCTTAAGAGGATGTTGATGCAGTTGTTTGGTATGTTAGTAGTGCCATGTGTCCAGGATGAGACGAGATAGGTTCTGGGCCTTTAAAAGGCTGCACGGGTTCGACCATGGTGAGTTGCTAATTTGGCCTCATATGTTTGCCTATCTGCTGCTGTGACTGTGATCTGCAGGTGTGCCACAATGGATGGTGATTTGCATGTGTGTTCTGTCATAGTTGGGTCTGAGCAGCGTATCGATGTATAAAAATGCAGCCTATTATTTAGGTCTGCATCATATAATAGAGCGATGGGCATGTATCTAGTTTCTAATCAACCTTTTGGAGCAATGATCAAATCCACTCGACTATGGGGCAAACAATAGATACCATTATCCTGCTATTCCTTCTATTTTTTTACTTTGTTGTTATTGTTCAACTTCAGCTATTTGAATGTGATTTTCGAGTAAAGGGCATTCCAGAGTTGTTCCATTTCATTGTCATGCTACTGAAATATTATTGTGTTTGTTGTGTTCATATTTTAACTTAGACGAGTGCTTCAATGTCTATTTGTAACATAAAGAAACCTGTATTGTTAAGTTTTGAAATCTACTGTTATTACCAGCAGTCCAGCATTTTTGCTACCATTCAGTCATTTGTAGTGTCAAGTGTCCCCATTTTGTGCTAGGTTTTGGTTGCATGCTGATTTCTTTCGATCCAAGAAGTTACTTTTTGCTGAAAATTGTGTTGGCTTTTCTAGTTGAATTTTTATGCTTAAGATCAGATCAGCATTCTTCAAAGGGAATAGGCATTGTTGATTTGGTTTCTTTGATCTCAGATTGCTTGGTTGTTAACTGGTTCAGTTTGCAGTTTCCCCATATTCTTCAATTGAAATCTGCTTACCATACATTTTCTTTCAACAAAAACACCTTTTTAAGTACATAAATATCCTTTAACCTTTATAGAGCAGTGTTGCATACATAGAGCTCCAACATCCCAACGATTATATAAAAGTTTATAAAATGTTTGAAAATATATACTCGTTTCCCCAAGTTGTAAGTACTCCTTAATATCTGGACCATCATATCCAGATCATAGAAGCAATGGAACTTATTTTTACACCTTTTTCACGTCACCTCTTTATACAAAGTGTTTTCTTTTTATGCTCTGATAGTTCATAATTTTCTCTGGTTGGCTGGTTCTGATTGCTATGAATTTATTGAATAGTTAGACACAGACCCCTCGGATGGATAGCGTGCAGAGTCATCTCTTTGTCTATATGCGAAATGGATTCTATGCATTGCTTTGACAAAAAAAAAACTGAAATGAAAAAGAACTTCCTGTCCTGCATTGCCACTTGCCAGCGCAGTTATAGAAATCCATCAAATTATTTGGCGTGAATAGGACTTGAGAGCCGTCCGGCTCATTTCAACCATAAAGGCGTAATATCGTCATTCCTTAATATTTGTCATCAAGCACTGTAGATTTTTTAAAAATACATAGTGACATATTATTAAAGTGTATTAGATAACAAAGTATTAAACTTTTATTTATTATAATCTAATTATTTAAAAATTATTAGTGATTAAAGTTGTTATAGTGACAGACGATTAAAAAGGGACGGAGGGAGTAAATTATAGGGCTCGCGTCACCGTAAGCCTGGTCGGTCCTTGTTCATTTTTTTGGCATATTGTAATCTAATGGCTCCAGTGCATCCACTTGTCGACGCAGGAGTCCAGTACGAGCTGCATGCGTCAACATGTAATCGCGCATTTCAGGAGAAACGTTGGCTCAGGAGTCAGGAAGCGTCCTGTGATATGGCATCTTGTGAAGATGGGAGAACATCAATGGATCTGCACTTTCTGTTTTGTGCTGTTGTCTTCATGAACGAAAGGCGGCCTAATTGTTCTATTCATGAGCGAAATAACGGCATCCATGGATGAGAATGGATGGTCCACGAAAGAGAGTGGGCAAAGCGTATGTCAGAAACAAGCAATCACATTGCTTTCATGTGAACGTGTAGGAGACGACTTCGCGTCGGGCGCCGATAAAATACGAAAAATCGGCGTCCCTTCGCTTTATAAAGTAGCTCGTATATTTCTCTTTTTTTGCTACATGTGTTTCTTTTTTACTCTCTACGCTCTACCTGCTATTTTCTTTTCCTCTTATACCCAGTAGCATGTTTATTACAAGTGATCATGGTCAACTTGACAACCTCCTCCATCTTACATGTACATGTAACAACTTTACTAACAAGTTTCAAATGATTTTTTTCTCCTAAACTATTTATACAATCTACAATCCGATTGCACCGTTGAATTTATTGTAATTAAATTAAAAAATATCTTACATGATTATATTCTAATAAAAAATACATATATTTCAATTATCCAAATTTGATGTTCAATATACAAGAGTAAAATGTTTTATCGTGTATTTTACTGTGTTTCACATATCTTTCAATTGTTTTGTTGATTAATTTTGTTCACCAGTACAAGTCGATGCTTTAACATTTGTCAATTGCAATATTTGGTCATCTGGTTTTTAGGAGAAATCAGGCGATACTATCGAACTAACAATGGAACACAAAAAATAAGATGTATCACCCATGAAACATTGTTTGTACGTGTATACAACAAAAAATTTAGTCATTGAAATATTAGTTAGTGAAATAGAATATAACACCAAGAATAAATAACACAAATGAAATATGGCTACATTCTAATGGAAACATTCTTATATCATATATGAAAAGATATATAGCTGTACAAACATCACAAAATACTTGTTGAAATATCTTAATAATATCGCATATAACATTTACAAACAAACTAGTTAAATATTATAAAATATTTATTAAAACATCCAAATAAAACAATGTGTAATATTTAAAAAATATCTATTACAACAGAAAAACTTAAAACATGCAACAAGGTGAAATTTCAATTGAAACATCTGCTTCTTACATATGAAACATAATTTTAGTGGTTGAAATATATATTTTTATCAAAATATAATATGATATCTTGTAAAGAATTAATTGTAATGAAAATGATGGTGTGATTGGATCGGATAAGTAAATTTGAAAAAAAATCGTTTAGAGTTTAAGTTCATGCATATATGCATGCATGTGGAGGCGTGCAGCATAGATTTCCTCATCTTCGAGCGTGAGAAAGAGCGGCACTCAGAAGCATGCAGGAAGACGTACGGCATGCAGCAGCTGGGTGCACGATCAATTGGCCTGTATCGGGCACCCGAGCGAGAGCATTCTCCGAAAGTATAGCAAACTGCAGAAGGCTCTAGCCTGTCAAGTTGCAATTCGAGGCACATTTCTCGTTGCAGTTTGAGCTCGCATGGAGCAATTTTGGGAAGGAAAAGAAAGGTAAATTTCCCTAATTAAACCGTGCTGATGCAACGTCGTTGCAACGAACCACTTTTGCACCACAAATTTAATCCGGCCGTGTGGTTCAGACAAGCTCACTTAACCTCATGGCAATACGTAATTAATTCAACCAGGCTACAATTTTTGTGTACTTTTGCCAGCCAATCCTGGCACAACATGAGACATTTAGGTTGCAACTAATCAAGCTTCTGATAACAATCTTAATTAGAGAGTGGTTCTTGCGATGTACACATGCAGGATGATAGATGATGCCTTGTCCTTGTTATTATTAGCAACCAAACTTCTGATCAGGCAATTACTAATGGTTTGCGCTGCCAGACAAATGGAAATAATACAAAAACATTCCGCCTAATATTCGTAGTGACTAATGATTTGTCAGCAGTATGAAAAACACAAGCAGCTAATGAGTAGAAATGGATTCCCAGAATTCCGGGATGCGCATGCAAAACCTGTATGTAAGACTGATGCGCGAATTTGATTAATTTCCTGCACTTTTCTCCATTTCAGCGAACTGAAGCCAACAAACAAGTTCTAAATTCAAATCAAACGAAAAACCTACATACCAAACCTGCAGTTAATTGCCTAAAACACTCAAAACCTTATAACGGAGAAACAAAGATGTACTAGTAATCAGTATGTATGGAGAGCTCTGCATTGGTAAAGAACGGCAGAAACTGTGTAAGTGCGACGTCTTTCAGAGAACTAATCCAAATGTTTAACACATAAGCGATCCATACATTATCACTGAATTAAACTTGAACTCTGATTATTAAAAGTAAGCCCCCTAATAAGGCACAGCCACCAGTTAGTCTCTGGAATGACCTAATGATGAGGGCTTTAGTTGGTTGAGGGCGGCAAAATTATAACCCAGAAATCTCCCTAACCACAAACCCCAGGCTTATCTGTGACTAACAAAATCGCTAAACAAACTAATCACGTCTTGTCCGGTCACGAGCCAGTAGCTACTAGCTAAGTAGCTAGTCCAGTAGACACCGCCCATAAATACCTCAGCTCCCCGAGCTCGTCAGCTCACACAACAGCAAGCAGCGAGCAAAGCACACAGCGCATTAACTAATTTGCCTCGTGCGCAATCGGATATGGCGAAGGACATTGAAACGGCGGCGGCGCCGGAGGGCGGAGAGTACACGGCGAAGGACTACTCCGACCCGCCCCCCGCGCCGCTCATCGACGCGGAGGAGCTGACCAAGTGGTCCCTGTACCGCGCGGTGATCGCCGAGTTCGTGGCCACGCTCCTCTTCCTCTACATCACGGTGGCCACCGTCATCGGGTACAAGCACCAGTCGGACGCCACCGTCAACACCACCGACGCCGCCTGCAGCGGCGTCGGCATCCTCGGCATCGCCTGGGCGTTCGGCGGCATGATCTTCATCCTCGTCTACTGCACCGCCGGCGTGTCCGGCGGCCACATCAACCCGGCGGTGACGTTCGGGCTGTTCCTGGCGCGCAAGGTGTCGCTGGTGCGCGCGGTGCTCTACATCATCGGGCAGAGCCTGGGAGCCATCTGCGGCGTCGGGCTCGTCAAGGGGTTCCAGAGCGCCTACTACGTTCGCTACGGTGGCGGTGCCAACGAGCTCAGCGACGGGTACTCCAAGGGCACCGGCCTCGCCGCCGAGATCATCGGCACCTTCGTGCTCGTCTACACCGTCTTCTCCGCCACCGATCCCAAGCGCAACGCCCGCGACTCCCACGTCCCCGTAAGTGCATGCCTCCTCAACACTTGCTAGCTCTTCTTGCAAGGCGATAAACCGGTAGGAATATTTCGGAGCGCCACGCAATTTGTCACTTGTTCCCGGCCGCTAGCTGTTCCGTGTACTGTGGTATGTGGATATCGATTATTCGATTGTGAGGTGGCAATTAGCAAGTGATTAGCATTAAACAAGTGCTTTCGCTAGATAGTAGACGGGGACAATTGCAGAAGTCTAACAGAAAGCTTCCGTAATTTTCTTGTTTATATTAGGTGAGCCATCGTTTTCAAGGTCTGTCTCAAGGATAACATATATACAGTTCTTATTGGCATTCTTCATGTTAGTTCCACAATTTAGCTACAAGAACGTTAATAAAGTAACTAAATATTTTTACAACATTAAGAAGGTAATTAAGTAGGGAAGATTTACCACCCTCTATGACTAAACTGATTGAATACGCGTGCTTCCTGATAGTTCAAAATGTCTAATCAGCTGAACTGAAATTAATTTCAGAACATATATATGAAGAACAGTTCATAGGATGTGTCCATACAACATGATGCAATTGATTTGTTCAGGTGCTTGCTCCTCTTCCAATTGGGTTCGCGGTGTTCATGGTTCACTTGGCCACCATCCCGATCACCGGCACTGGCATCAACCCGGCTAGGAGCTTGGGAGCTGCTGTGATCTACAACAAGCACAAGGCATGGCATGACCACGTACGTCCCACAGTGCTATTGCGTCGAATTTTCCTTTTCTTCTTCAGTTTACCAACGGTCTACTTACATGACAATTGAATAGAAAACACAAGCTTAAATTAAGCAGAACTTTGTGGCGCTTCTTAGCCGTAAGTGTACACATGTATAGCAGACAGCAGATATACTATTATACAGAAAGGCTCGGGATAAGGCTTTAATTAAGCTCAGCAAATGTCATCACCAACTGATAATTAAGTCATGAAGTTTTAAAAATTTAGTGCAACCCCATCCGCCGAGCAACTTCAGAAAGCAACCCACTACAGTACAAGCAGCTAGCCTAACTAGTAATCTCTTCGCACCTACTCTCGGATGAACGTGCAGAACCTGAAAATTAAACTCTAGTCCATCGTTTAGCTAATGGTAGCTTGGTGTACATACACCACTGAACAATTGAACTTCTGGCCAGAATTAATAATAATCACTTTAACAGACTGAGATGATACTTGAAGTGCTGTAACTTGTGTGGTCATGTAATTGCAGTGGATCTTCTGGGTGGGGCCACTCATCGGCGCTACCATCGCCGCCGCCTACCACCAGTACGTCCTGAGGGCCAGCGCTGCGAAGCTCGGCTCTTCGTCCTCCTTCCGCGGCTAGAGGCGCCGCCGCCTCCGCTGGATGACTGGAGGCATTGAAGTGTAGATACATCAGAGAGAGGGCCTCCGGTCAGCTCGCTGTCAGCTGTTCGTTTGCCTGCCAGAGCTAGTTTATCCTCGGTTTCTGGCTTTCTGCGTCGGCTAGCTAGCTGCTTCATCTTTCAAGTCCTGTCCGTCTGTGGATTGTGCTAATAGCCAGCATTGGTCTGCGCCCTGTATGCATTATCATTTGCTCAATGTTTCTTCCAGGTGTGCTTTAATGTTACCTATGTATATGTATGTGTAGGTATGCGAGTTGCGTGCATATGGTAACAAAAATCGTATGCACCTTCTATAATTAAAAAGTACTGGATGTGTTTCTTCTTGTACCTCCAGGCTTCAGCGTTTTCGCAATCATTTTTATCCCTGCCTACTAGTGCCATTTCTTTAGAATCGTTCGATGCGCTCAAATGTTGTGACAAAAGAAGAACACGATCGGTACACATCAGGCATCAGCGTTCAGCAGCACTGAGCTGAGATCTTCTTGTGAGCGACTCCTACCGTAGGTTGCGTTCGTGAGTAGAGAGTTGCATGCGGCTGTGGAAAACGCTGACGCGACACGCAAAGCGCCTACACATGCTGTCGCGGGCCGTAAAGAGAGTGGTCACTGCAGCTGGGCCTGAGAGGTGTCATCCGGTGGGACCAGGCCGACAGAAACAGATTACAATCTGTATTGTGCTCTCTTTTCATTCGTGCGTTGCAATGGGATGGTCTCTTTTCATTCGTGCGTTGCAATGGGATGGGAGAGAAGGAAGACGACTCTTACACAAGTAGAGATACTACGTGGAAGACTGCCAAATACTCTACGGATTTATAGCATTTGCTATGCATCTGTAGAAAAGTGCGGGTGCATTCACAGGGCGAGAATCGATTACATGCCCTCTACGTACCACAAGCAGCGTTTGTACCAACTGAGCAAGCAGGCGGTGTTGGTTGTATGCCAAAATGAAATTTAAATTGTACCTTTTACTACATATGTTGGTAATTGTGTAATTTACAGGAGTGCCCATAACGTGATTTTTTTTAAAATCAACTATATACTATCGGGAGTCTTAATATACGGGTCGTGCACGTTTTATTTTCTGAACGGGCCGCGCGTGGTGATTCTGGGTTGTTTGGGTCGTTGCTGCTGCCATTGATCTCCGTTGATCGGACGGCCTAAAATCCGACTGCAATTGACCCAGTTTTCTATCGATTGTAGGCTAGCTAGTCCCAGTTCTCTTTGCTTATGCAGTTCTGCTCAAGGGTACGTTTAGTTGTCAAAACACGCATCCACTGCGCGTTAAATGAGCGACAAATCACATGTTAATGCCCAAAGGTCGGCTTGAGGATGCCTAAAACTCACGTGTAAAACGGCTGCGTTGCAATACGGTCAGCTTTGTTACGAACTATTATCTCCAAGAGAGATAAGTCTTTATTGTAGGTCGATCTAAATTCAGTTAAATATAAATTATTTTAATCTCTAGCTAGCCTCTTCTATAAATAGAGGACTAGGAGTGGGTTCATCACACCCCACTTTGCCATACCTACAATGACACAAGACAGGACATAATGCTGATACATATGGCCAATGGAGATACATCATTATTACTAAATATAATTTAAATATATTATACTTAAGAATGTCACACTTTCGAAGTAACTCCTAGAGTGTAACAGGTAATTAGAGAAGCAATAGTGAAACCTAACAGCTAGAATCTCAATAGCTTAAAACTAGGAAAGAAAATCTAATCTTTAACTTTAATTTTACTCTTTCTAGGAGAGGAAAAAAATGGTTAGCAAGTCATTAGGGAAAAGTAAACTATGCAAGCTTCCAAAAAGATGTTCGGGTTTATTTCGTAAACTTTTTTTAAAACACTAAGTATGAATTGATCTCAAACGGTTGGAGAGACTCTTGCCTTAGTCCAGTTCACAAGTTGATTTGCAACAACTTAAGCAGACAATAAATTTTAGTTGATTAATCAAACCAATAAAATACACTACCATGCTGGTCATCCATACCGACTCAAAGTCTTTTGCTCTTAAGTAGATTTCACTTTCTATCTCATTTATTAGTTCTTTTTATTTTCATCTTTTTCAGGACATCAACCAATCTTATATCTCCATCTTTGACTCCCATAGCCACTTCTATCTCAAAGCATGTTGTTTTCTCTCGGAAAGTTAAATCTATGATGCCACATGACATCTCTGATCACACATGCTTATTTCAGACTACTCAGATCATCTATTAGCCATCAAGACCAATTCTGGTAATGATTCCAAACCACAAATCATTTTTGAAAATCATAGGTAAACAAATCTACACAAGAGGAAATCACTTCATATCTATCCATGACTGCAGCCACGACTGTTCAAATAGTTTTATCTCTGCAGATGTGCACGCTTTACTCACACAACGTGAGCTTACTCCCTCATTGGCCAAGTAGGAAGGTTCGTGACAAGACATTTTTAAAACCATTCTAGGGATACCTCATGTCCCATAGATGGGTCATACCATTCTCAATCAATATCAATAATTTGATTTCGCATGCTTATGAATTCAATCACTCTTTGCCTTGATCGAGTAGTTTGGCAAGCTTCTCTATCCTCGCCCTACTTAGGAATCCGGGCATGTAACCTCACTTCGCATCCTTGCATGTAACCCTGTTTTAGCCAATTACTTAGCCAGAGGTATCCCGTACACCCGTTTGGTCGTATTGTATTATGATCAGTACAATTCCTTAGGGAATTTGTCCTTATATGCTATTACAAAGCTTCTTACTTTGCATCGTGAGTTTTCGCAAACCGTTTTTATTTCGCAAACCACCAACACCATGTGTCGGGTTTTCAAAGTTTTTGTAACCCAAGTTTTTTTCATGTAGACAAACAAGGGCAAATTGGGTGGGACTATCGGTACCATGTTTGAATAGCACGGTTTCAAAGATGCCACGAGGTGGGACGATAAGAGGTAGAGATCATCAATATCCTACGGGTAAAATATAACTACTAGGTAGGTCCATCGGTTTAACACGTAAACCAAGACCAATCAAATTTATTGTGCACACTAGCAATGTAATTTTGTAATAAAAATATTTTGTAAACTAGGAGCAATATAATCAAAGAGTGACTTGCCTCTATCTTCTTCTTCAAAGTCTTCAACAATTCACGTCCGAAGCGATTTCCGATGACGTCAACTACGCGCAAAGAGAGAAAACCACACAAAACCATAAAAAAAATATTATTAATAACTAGTAGTGCCATTCGTTAGATCTCAATTTTTTAAAAAAATTAAAGACTTGAACAGGGTTAATTGGAGTTACAGTGGAGGAGATATTATTTTTGAAAGTTAAAATGATTTTTTAGAAACTGTAAAATGATTTATTGAAGCGGGAAAAGGAATATTCTTAAAAATATTTGTAGGGCTGATAGGTAGGGTCCATGAGTGAGTGGAAGAGGAAGGGCCTTTGGCCTATGGTCCATGGTGGACTCAATTCACCGAGCAAAAGGGAAGGGTAGACTTTGTACTTGACCTATTGGGCTAGCCTAATGGCTAGTGGCCCAAGAGAGCGAGGGGGCCTAGGGAGAGTGGCAATGAGGCCTAATGGAATACTGGGTCATTGGGGCCAGCCTAATGCCTAGCTGTCTAGTTTGGGAGTCGCACCATGGTGGCGAGGGTTGGTCCACGAGGCTAACGTGGGAACCATGTGGCCTTGCCACGTTGGAGTCGACCGGGTTGGTTGACCTCGATGCTGATCGACGACCAACGATGACTGAGGTTGATCCGGTGAATGGCGGCAGTTTGAGAGAAGCGGACAACAGTAAAGTATCGAGTGAGGAACATCAAACTCAGTGAACTATGCGAATTAGGGGAAGGGGTCACTAAAGAGGGCCGATGGCAAGTGGTGAAGATGGCCTGACACTGTGCATCATTTTGGTTACTGGCAACAACAAAATGGGTGGTGGAGAAGGATGGGAAAGGGTTCGGGGAAATACGGTGAAGCAAGAGGAAGATAAAGAGGAAGAAAGGGAGTACTATCTTGCTTGGAGGTGGGGGATTGGAAAGGCGACAATGGAGGTAGATGGAGTGGTGATTTGGAGAAAATGGCTTCGGTGGTGGGCAGGCTTCGGTGAGGGGTGGACTAGGGTCACCAGAGTTAGGAGGACTTGTTGTTGGTGGTGGTTGGGTCAATGGAGGAGATGGTGGAGTTACGTGGCTCCAAGAGGCAAGAGTGGTGGTGGGGCAGGAAATTAATAAGGGATGACAAGAGAGTAGTGTAGCGGAGCTACTCGGAGTGTGGAAGGAAGATGGGGTCTCGGGCCTATTTGGAGGTGGGAGATGGATGAAGATGACAAGGAAGAGAGGTGGTGGCATAGTAAGACATTGGTGGGATATTTTTGTGGATGCAGAGCTGACATGGCGAGCTTGGTGTGTCGGTGTGTGCGGTGCGGGGAGGGGACGACGAGGATTTTTGGAGTGGCAAAAGTGGGTGGATCCAATGGTGGAGAGAAGAGGGACGGTGGTAATGAGACTAGAAGACGTCAGCGCATGTTCTTCATGTGCCCATTTCATTGAGAACGTGGTCGACATGGGTGAGACAGGCGAAGGAAGAAGACGGCCATGCCTGCCGATGGCACGTGGGTGTGCATGGATGGATAGTGGCTATCAAGCTAGGCCCACAAAAAGGGTTAAACAATGGCTATCATGCACGAGGGAGGGAGTAGGCCGTTGGGCCAACTATGCGCGGGGAAGGGAAAAAGAGCAGGAGCAGCTAGGCCGGTTGGTGCAGGCCACGGAAGAAGAATAGGGGAAAGTTGCTGGGCCGGCGTTGCTCGGAAGGAGGAAGGCCGAGTCAATAGGCTAGGCTAGAAGGAGAGTAAGGGAGGCCGAGCGGCTAGGCCACACTAGAGCTAGGCTAAGAGCGAGGAGAGAAAATGGGAAGAAGGCAGTGTGGGAGCTAGGTCGAGGGATGAGAACCGTTTGAAAGAGGAGGAGAGAAGCCATGTGGGCCGAAAGGGGAAAGGAAAGGAGGGTGACCTAAAGGAATAGTTCTTTTGATATTTTTCTAGGAAATAGTGTAAAGGGTATTTGAAGAAAATTTAAGGGATATTTGAACTCAAATTTAATACTTGAGTTCACAAAATTCTGAGGATTTTAAACAAGGGTCTCGGGAATAGAACTTTGATAGATTTTGAAATAGGTTTAAATTTAAAGAAATTTTGAGGGAAGGATAAGAAGTGTATTCAAAGGAGGATTTGGATTCAATATTTGAATTTTGAACTCATAGAAATGAAGGGAATTTAAGGGTAGAATTGAAAGTGAATCTTGATAGGATTCTTGGATTTAAAATTTTGAATCACCAGAGACTTAGGAGGGAGAAGATATTGGATCGGGAGGATTTTGGAATGGAATTTCTTTGGATAGGCTGAGAGAGACATTCAAATTTTAAATTTTAAGTCTCGAAATTAGGCAAAATTTTAAGATGAGATTTGTGGGGTCACAAAGAAGGGTTTAGATTGAGATCCTTAGCACTTAGGTCCTTAATCCACACTCAAAGAATTAGATTTTTGAAATTAGAGTTTTTATTAAAATAGTTTTTATCGTCTTGTCAAACCGGGGCATTACAACATCTCATTGTACACTAGAAAAATATATTAATAAAAGAGAGAGCTCCACTCTATATCGTGTCTTTTGTCTACTTCTGTAATTGTTTTTGAGGGAAAAAGAAGAGGAGTGGGTACTCTACATCATCTCATGCCTCTACTCCTGTGTTGATGGGGAAAGTATTGAAGTTATAAGTGAAAGAACATTGGTTCGCAAGCCCATGGCTATCACTCATCACTTTATCATCCTATTTTTCTCACTGCAATGCTCATTCAAGCTCGTTCAAGAATCCTTGCTTTTAGCTTTCCTGCCTGTGTTAGCAACTGATAGTAGTACAGTAGATAGATCTTTTCTGAAAGCACTATACCTTCAGTAGTAGTATCTCTTTGTACAAGTTTGTACTGTTGTGAGTTCATGATAAGATTTGGGCTCCATCCTTCAATACAATGTTGCTTGTATTTGTACTGTACTTGTCTAGCATGAAAACTGAGACATATATGTGTATATATTAGCGGAGCTACTTACCAGCATATAGCCCTATCCTTCAATATAATGTTGCGATCAAGCAAACCATCTACCTGTGCCTGCGTCAATACTTATTTAATGCAATGATATGTTCAGATCCTGTACTAATCTTTTTTACAGTTTTTCAATGCAGGGTTCATCTGCACCATACAAACGAAATGATGCAGATGGTGCATACCAAGTTTGTAGGTCATGACTCATGCATTCGTACTGTTCTTCATGAAGATACGAAAATAAATATAGGTGAAATTACCAACATTCCCCATCCTGAGGCGGCTAGAAATCAACAGTGAGTGTGAGAGACAGCTAGAGCTAGTATTTGTCACAGTGAGCCACTGAGCCTGACAAATTGTAGTACTCCGTATTTCCCAAAAAGAAAAAGTGAGAGATGAAAGACTCAGATTTGAGTCTTATGTTTTTGTTTCTCAATAAACAGGGTGAACCATTTTCTCCCCTCAGGTGTCAGCCCCTGTACTTCTCCGTAACAACAGTCCTATGAATAGACTGACAGTTGCTTTGCTCTTGCTCAACTGTCAAATCATGTTGCCTGGAAGGTATTCTTTTTACATCTGACATTTGTTTTGGGTTGTCCGCAAACATTTTGTTTTGATTGTTTCGCATTCTCAGATAGTCAGATACTTCCTATGATACTTTGCAGCCTTTAGTCCAACGGAGATGGTGCTATGCCTTGCTTCCGTCAATTCCAGCTTTTTCAGAGATTTTCGTATTGACTACACCATCTGGGCCCATGGCCGATCAGACCAACAAGCCCATGGATTATAACCAGGCAATGAAACGCGTGGCTCACACTGAATGGTTGGCCCGGTAAACGTAGTTATCATCCATCGCACGGTTTTTCCCGCGACCACAGCGATCAGCCACGAGTCGACACGAGCCCACATCAAACAAGTCAACAAGCAGTAATCCCTCATCTGCTCTGCTTAACAAGCCAAGCTTCCGAGTTCCAACTACCACCGCTTCACCATGGTCGCCCCTCTCTTCCTCCTCCTCCTCTTCCTCCTCCTTGTCTCCTCCGCCTCCGCGGGTTACGCAGAAGATGAGCTGCTGAGGCGCGCGGAGGAGGAGCGGGAGTGGATGGTGGGCGTGCGGCGCCGCATCCATGCCCATCCGGAGCTCGCATTCCGGGAGCACCGCACCAGCGCCCTCGTCCGCCAGGAGCTGGAGCGGCTCGGCCTCACCGCCCGCGCGGTCGCCGGCACCGGCGTCGTCGCCGACGTTGGCTCCGGCTTGCCCCCCGTCATCGCCCTCCGCGCCGACATGGACGCCCTCCCCGTCCAGGTCCCACCCACCTCTCCCTTTTCTGATTTCGGTCTGGGCGATGAATGGTCGTAGCTTGTAGGAATGCTGAAATCTGCATCGATCTCCGCGTCCTTGTCCACCCGTGGTAAGAATTGAAGGTTGCGGAGCAGCTTCTGATCGCTCATGCTTTGCTTAGTTCGCAGTTCCACTTAAAATCGCTTATTTTGAGGGATTGATTAGTATTACGGACCGGAGTTTCTCCTTGTTGAATTGACTTCATTCGGTTGGTTGTGATAATAAAGGAATTAGTGGAGTGGGAACACAAGAGCAAAGTGGATGGTGTGATGCATGCTTGCGGGCATGATGTGCACACTGCGATGCTCCTGGGAGCTGCCAAGTTGCTTAATGAGCGCAAGGAGCAGATCAAGGTGAGCTCTTTCTTATTTGTTCTGATATCAGGGCAGTCTTAATGTGGCTTAATGTGGTAAAATAAAACAACTGATCTTTTGCAAGTTAAAATTTTCATGCACACGGCATTTGCCAACTCACATGTTTTAAGAGACTACAATTCCCTGGAGCTAACTATTTATTGTATAGCGTCATATCATGATGGTAACGAATATCAACAAATTACTCATTTAAATGATTCTCCTGATGCAACTCAACAAAGTAGACTGGCCATCTGAAACTTTATGTTAGCTACAGATTTCCAAATATCTTTTAGTGCACATGTTGATGAGTACACCTTTTCAGATATTACAGGGATTAACATATATTCATTTTTGTCACTTCTATCTTTTATGATCAAGGGTACTGTGAGACTCCTTTTCCAACCTGCCGAGGAAGGTGGTGCAGGTGCATCTTATATGATAAAAGATGGTGTTCTTGATGGGATTGAAGCTATATTCGGAATGCATGTTGACTATCAGATGCCGACAGGTGTAATAGCAGCTCATGCAGGACCTACACAAGCTGCTGTATGTTTTTATGAAGCAAAAATAGAAGGTAAAACTGGAAAGGCTGAAACTCCACACTTAAACGTGGATCCTATTGTTGCTGCATCATTTGTCATCCTATCCTTGCAGCAGCTCATTTCAAGAGAAGATGATCCTCTTCACAGCCAAGTATGATGCTATATTTTAGTAATATTACTTTGCTTTGCTAGTTTTTATTTAGTATGTTATAGAGAAGCGTTGCACATAAACCAAAATAGAAAGAGAAGAAATGGAATCATGTTGGTGAACAAAATTATCTTTCTTGTCATAGACATGTTATTAGGGCTAGTGTGTGGGGGTCTCTTTAGAACAGTATTCAGTAATGGCTCTTGTTGCCAAGGTAAAGTGTGAATTATTAAAAACAAGGTCTGGCGTTTTGATGCGCTAGCTGCTGCAGGGTTGACTTTAGGTCATGTACACGGTGCTATGTTGTAACCATGCATTTGTTCTACTGTGGATCATTAGTCAACAGTGCATTAATATAACTATATGAGACTAAAGTTAAGGTCTTGTGCATTTTCAGTTGGCACCTAAGATGTCATAGAAGGTATGATATCTTATCGGGAAATCTACACTTGCATAATGCCATGATACTCATTTTGATGTATAGTTCTCACATTAGTCGAGACAATGTGTTTCGAAGTTTCTTTGGATACTTTTAAATTCTCTAGTAGAACTATTTTTGGCAAAGAACAACAGGAAACTGTGGATGTTTCTAAATTTTATTAATTTGTTGCCTTCAGGTGCTCTCAGTTACCTATGTTAAAAGTGGGAATGCTATGGATGCCACACCTCCTGTTATTGAATTGGGAGGTACTTTGAGGAGCCTCACTACTGAAGGCCTATATCGTCTACAGAAAAGGGTCAAGGAGGTTAGCCCTATGGCATGCTTTTATTCTCTAAAAGTCTAAATGTAGCTTTTTGCATAATTTTGTTATCCTGTGATCATGCTAATACTTTCATAGCGGTCCACTAAGGACTTCATATCATTAACTGCACACTGTTCTCTCTCTCAACAAGACAGCTACACATTTAAGATTTGATTGCACATACAAAAAAAATGCTATTATTAACTTAGGTTATGGTCTTGTCCTTGTAGTCAGTGATTCATGCCTTTCCTTAGCGAGTCCCATTCACTCAAAGTTAACAGTGTGCTAGTGTATGCTTATTTTTGGTTAATCATTGTTTCAAATTATCAGATAGCTTGCTCCCCTGTACATCCTGAATGAATGGTGTCCCTTTTCCTAGGTGGTGGAAGGGCAGGCAGCTGTGCATAGATGCAAAGGAGCCGTCAACATGAAAGAAGATAATTACCCAATGTATCCTGCAGTCTTTAATGATGAGAAACTGCATCACCACGTAGAAACTGTGGGCAGACGATTACTTGGTCCAGACAAGGTGAAACCCGGAAAGAAGGTTATGGCAGGCGAAGACTTTGCTTTCTACCAACAGTTAGTTCCTGGAGTTATGTTCGGCATTGGTATTAGAAATGAGGATGTTGGTTCAGTTCACACCGCTCACAACCCACATTTCTTCGTTGACGAGGATGTTATCCCAATTGGAGCTGCACTGCATACTGCCCTTGCAGAAATGTATCTTACTGACCGCTCCACAGTAAATGAAGACGGAAGCCTGCATTCGGATTGATATTCGTGTGTTGAACAATTCGTGTGTATAAGTATCCAAGAGAATAATCAGGCTTCAAGAATCCAGGTGATCATTTTAGTTGGTGCAAAGTTAGCTCTTGTAATCAGGTATGCTCGAGTAATGACAAGAAAAACATATTACTTAATATTCACTGTACAACATCCGACATACAAGAACAGAACTTGAACTGACAATCTCAACAGAAGCATCAATACACAAATTGACTACTGAGTGTGTGATCTAGCCAAGTTGGTCAAGCGAACAGCCAGTCCAGAAGCGCGCCGTTGTCACCATCGTTACACAAGCACGACCAAAGTACTGAACTGACGGATCACGAGATGAGACCCATTGGAAGAACCATGTAACGCATGCGTGGTCTTCTTCGGTTCTTCATGCACGAACGCCACACGCCTACGCCGAAGGAGGTGGCGCGGGAAACGGCACTGGGACGTTCGCAGCCGGAATAGTAGGCATCGGAGGCAACGCCACCTTGGGAATCCCGGCCGGAATCGAAGGCATTGGGGGCATCGTCACCTTCGGCACAACGACGGCGGGCATGGGCGGCAATGTGACCTTCGGCACCGCCGGCATGGGTGGCACCGTCACTGTTGGCACGGTGACCGCGGGAACGGCTGGCATTGGTGGCACGGTGACCGCGGGCACGGCAGGCATGGGTGATATCGTGACCTGCGGTACGGTGGCCGCGGGCACGGCTGGCATTGGTGGCATTACGGTGACCAGGGGCGGTTTCGGCATGGCGGGGATGCCAGGGACGGCGGCAGGATACGCAGCGGGTGTAGCTGACTGATCCGTAGCATCAGCCAGGAGGCGAGCGGCGTAGCTCACGTTGGCGCCAAGGAGAGCGAGCTCCATGACGAAGGCTAAGAAGCTAGTACTAGAAGTAGTGGCCATTATAGGAAGCTGTATGCGATCCTGGTTTGTAATGTGACTGATCTCAGGATTGGTTCTTCGGCTCAGTTCTCGTTTTAATTTGCTTGATGCGAACTATGAGGACTCGTGCATACGTATTTATACACAGAACACTAGATTGATCACGCCATCAGGATGTAATCTGTTAGATTGGTGGTTGGCTAGATTAAACATTGCATCGCTCGGCGAAACGGCTTGTTTCTGGAGTCAGAATCCTCAGACCCAGTTCGATGACGGAGCTGTATCGACGTGCCGACATGCAGAGCGATCTGCTATCTATTTCTCCCTTTAGTTCACCACCCCGCTGGTTCGAAACTAATGCACGCACAGCATGGGCTTATTGTGCTAGTGCACCAACAATTGTCTCAAAAAGTTTTTTTATGGATTAATCCAAATCGATTTTAAAGATAAATCTATTCTTATCTCTAATCTTTCTTAAAAAAATATTAATAATAAAGAGAGATTTTCACCCTAAATTTTGTGTTTATTGTCTTATCTATAATATATGATTGTTGGAGAAAAAAAATATGTATATCTACATCTCAACACCTTATCCTCTGTAAAAAAAGAAAAAAAGGGATCTAAGTGATGTGTTGACATAGCCCTTCTACAACACCACTAGTAGTACACTTTTCCATCTAGCTTTCGGCAGAGGGAACCAGGGATCGAGAATGGTAGGAGGCGTCGCTTAGGAAGCTCCGACGCAACGCAACTGCGCGAGGCGCGAGCTAAGCGGCGAAGGGCGAGATAGCGCGGTCCCGGCGCGTTTTTGGAGAGGCAGAGCAGTACCAAGGTCGCGACTCGCGAGAGGCACACGCGTGACGGGTCAGAGTTTTTCAGGGCTTTCCATGGAGTTGGGCTGGGTTGCGTGGCGCGTGGAAGTAGTAATGGGCCCGTTTCTCAAGGCTTGGAATAGAATCTCTGCCCAGGCAGTTTAGGCTGAAATTTATGCCCCAAAGCATACACGAGCGGAGAATGCTCCCTATGGGCTCCACTGGAGGGGGAAAAAAAATCAGAAGCACCTCAGCCACTCGCTCCCCTCGCTTTGTTAGGCCACCAGAAAAAAAATACTATTTGCCATCTTCTAAACGGTAAGTTTTTAAATGCCACCCTTCTAAATTTTTGTTTTTTTATCACCGGTCCCCACAAATTCTCCCCCATGTGCCATTTTTCTCTCATTTCCTATCCTCATTTTTGCATTTCCTCCTATCCAATGTGGAGGATGAGGCCAAAAGGCCTAAATACCCTTAGGGCCCTTCTATCAGCACTAATTTTACCCTCTCCCTCTTCTCTCTCCCCTCTCCACTCTCTTCCTCTAGGCACGCTTTCTTGTCCGATTGTCGTCACCAAGATCCTCTCTGAGCAACGCTACACCGCTGGTCTTGCCAAGAGAGAAAAGGAGATAGGGAAATGCGGCAGCGCAACCTCGTTAGAGAAGACACAGAGCGAGGGATGGATGTGGAGCTTGGGGTCTACACAATTGGTATCTATGACAGAACCATAGGTACACGATGGCGACATCCTCAGTTAGGATGAGCAAATTTGTTGGCACCCCCATCCATTGCCACCACTAAGGGAGGAAGAAGAGAGGGGTACTGTCAACGTTGCTGGCCTCGTCCATTGCCATTGAGGGAGGAAATAGAGAAGAGTACCATCAGCGCTGCTGCCCCCCATCCACCATCATTGAGGAAAAAAAGGAGAGAGAAGAACCGTTGGTGCCATTGCACCCATCCACCACTCCCACCCTCAGATCCGTATTGTCGATGTCTCATCCACTACCGCTAAGAGAGCAGGGAGGAGAAAGGAGAAATGTTGACTCCACTACCCCCGTCCATCATCGCTTGTGGTCATCTTGATAGTGGCACAACTGGTGTGAAGCATCTAGGCCCTATTGTTAATTTTGATAATTAATGCCAAGCACTAATTATGCACTAACTATTTCATTCTAAGTGTTATAATTTGAGTTAGATCTGCACGATGTGTAAGCCAAGAAGTATGCCCACCGATTAAAATTAATGACACAAAGCAATAAAGTGAATGTGATAAATCTAGTGTTTTATTTTTAACGATTGAGGTGTTGGGTGATCCATTTGCTAGTTTTATTTATAGCTTTGCCATACTATCAGGGGTGGTAATCTTGGCAAAGAAGTGATCAAATGCCACATTAGATTTTTTGCATAGGGTTTGCATCCTCTGGGGTGTTGTGTTTTTGTCCTCTGATGTAGACTGGTCGGACTAGGCCCTTAGGCCGGTTAGACTGCACTTCTCCAGAGGCGTTTGGTGGTGAAAGTACATCTAGGCTCTCTAGTGGGTTTTGAGTGATAGATGATAAGAAATTAGAGAGCTAATATGTATGATTAATAATCTCGCAGTAATTCATCTAGTGAGAGATTGTTTTGGTTAAAAGAAAACCCCTATGAAGATTAGAAAATAAGAAAGAACTTGAAGTGATGAAAATGTAATTTTATTATTCCATGAATCCTTAGGATAAGTCAAATTGTTAAGAGGGGCTCAAGTTTAATTGGTTTGAAAATAAGTGCTCAAACAAACTTTTAAATCAAGATGAACAAACACTCGCATCACATACACCTTAAGGTTTTGGTCTTTCTCTTCTAGTGTTTCCAACGTTTGTGTCTAGTCTTTATGGAAACTTGTGGACAAAATTTTTCGTCAAATAGAAAAATCAGCTTCTAGTATCCCAACCTTTTGGCCAGAGTCTCCAAGCTAAGCTCTCTGTGTCTAGCAGAGAGATCTGTCTAGAGTCTTCAAAAGATTAGACCGGATACTTCAAACCTCCTCTCTCTTAAAGCTAAGTGTTGTCCAGAGTCTTTAGATCTTTAGGCTAGAGTCTTTGGATTGAGCTATCTGTTTAGGCCAAAATGCCTGTCTGGAGTCTTTGGACTTTCGCTATGGAAATTCCAGAATTTGAAATTCTATGAGTAACGACTAGTTTCTAGAGGGGTGCGTATTTAACCCCACCAACCCCCCTTTAAGAAGGATGCTTCTTATTCATTTCTACATCACCCCCAAGAACTTTCTAGAGGGTTTCTACTCTATTCTCTTATATATTGAGTTTAATCCACCCTCTAAGTGTGCTTTTTGGGTGATTTGCAAAAGAGTAATTCTTGAAGATTTGGGTGAGCACTTATAGATTAATGTTGGTGAAGATTCAAGCTTATTACATTTGGAGGATCACCTTCTAGATGACTAGGCGTTGACCGTAAGGATTCAACATGTGAATCGCCCAGGATGTTTGTAAATATTTTTCTCACCTCCGTAAGGAAAAAAGATATATTAGTAAATTTCTGAGTTCTTCTTTAGAGATTATCTAGTAGAGTAAGCTCCATAGAAAGCGAGATAATGGTGTTTTAGTAGAGATCTTGATGGTTATCTTAGACTAAGTACTACGTTTTGGTGAGAAATTAGAGACCAAACTAATATCTAGGGTTGAACTTAGTGAGGAAAGGGATCAAACATGAACCGCCTATTTAGAGCTCCTCAACGAAGACGTAAAATCAGTTGATCCAAACTTTGGTGAATAAATATTTGCCTCCTAGCATTCTATTACCTATTATATTATCTGTGATTTTGTTTTCTTGTTTCCTCCCCAACTTCAGGGTTTGCTTCTTTTGAGTGTCACTTAGACATTTTAATGCAGGTTCAAAATCTTTGGACTATATAAACAGATTCTTCGAACTAGTCTATCTATATGATAGAAAGGCTGGTTCAGATACTCTAAATATTATGATTGGAGACTTTAGAGAAAAGTCTAATTTTCGCTACTAGTTTATTTTAAAATTAAAAGTGTGGACATTCACCCCCCCTCTGTGAGACTCAAGGTCCTTTCATTTAGCCACGACATTGCGCACGCTAGTCAAATAAGCCTTTCCAATTGGTTAGACTGTGTTCTTATAGAATTGCTTAGGGGCGGCACTTGCGCCTACCGGTTGGACTAGGAGTTTACAAAGAAGTTTTCCCTGGCGGCGCGGGCACCGGTCGGACCGGGCACTTAATGTCGATCGGACTGGGTGACACATTTAATGCGTGACAATAGCTCTATTTTGAACCGTTCTAGGGCCACCGATCGGGCCAAAGTGCCAAGAGTTTGGGGATTCTACTCTCAACGACTAGTTTTAGTAGGTGGGGGTATGAATACCTCCTACTAGCAACAAGGGGACCTTCTTGGCATTTCATTTAATTGTCTTAAGCCTTTGCATTCACTCTCATACCTCTTAAACTTCTACTCTCCCTTTGTAGGTGTTTAAGAGTTATTTTAGCTAAGCCAAGTGCATTGCATCATTGTTGAGCTAGTGTGGTACTTGATCATCTCTAAGCCTTGATGGCTACTTGTTACTTTTAGAGGTTGCGACTCTGAGACGACTTGAAAGAGTTATGGCTCAATGATCCCTCTAAGGAAATTGTGGAGAAGACCCATTGTTGACTTGTAAGTGGTTTGGAGAGCTACCTATAGTGATCAAGGCTTGGGTAGAACCTTGCCTATCCATTGATAAAGAAATTCAGAGGCTTTGTGATTTGAGCGGTGAAGTTAGGCTCACCTTAACGGTGAGTAGAAAGCCAACAAACTTCCAAACATAAGCAAAAAAAATCGGTTATCTCTTATCTCTTCAATTATTGCAATTTACTTATGCAATTTATATTTCTAGAGATAACTTGTTCCCATAACGCCCTAGACTTACAAAACATAATTAGTTAGTTCGTGTGTTCTCAAACATAGCCAAGCAACTTAGGTTAGTTTGACTATGTACTATTTATTTTAAAATTATCTATTCACCTCCTTTAGTTAACATCTCGATCCTACATGGTGGTGGTTGTCATTGGGGAGGACGCACCAAGGAGCTCCTTTGTCTTGCCAGTGCTCTCCTTGCCTTCCACCTGCGACCCCTCCTCAACCGGTGCCCTCCTTATCCTCATCGGATTTGTGCCTTCATCTCTCTATCATCCTTTCTCTGCTCAATTTGGGGTAGGAAAGAAGTTTTTTTTAACTAAGGAAATAATGCTGACATATGACTCTAAGGGCATCCATGTCTTTTTACCAAGACATTCATGTTGGATGGGGCAATTTGCAAAAAATCCTCCCATGTGGATGAGAAAAGGGCAAAAAGTAGTACACGAGATGATTTAGTAGGTACCAGTGACAAATGAGAACGAAAATATGAGAGGTTGGCATTTGGGATCTTACTGTTTGAGAGGATGTCAAATAGTAAATTTTCCTATAACTTCATCTATCCCCATTCTCTCTCCTCCACTCTATCTCCTCCTCTACTCTCCCTTTGTCGAGCCATTAGGATGCAGCACAGCGGCATCCCAACCTCTACCAGGGCCACCACCATTGCCGCAAAGGAATCCAATGAGCCCTGCTTGTTGTCACTTTTGCTCTTTCTCTAGCCCCATCTTTCGTCGGTGGCAAAGCCACTGAAGAGCGGTCCTTCCTCCTAGGTCGATGCTCATTGGCCATAGCAGTCCCTCAGTATCGCCATCGGTGATGTCCTCTTAGAGCTCATGCCCTAGTCATCGATGGAGGCGTTGGAGCTCTCCGATTTGGTCTCTGCTACTGAAGCCACTCATCTTTATAGGGCCAAAGCTTGTCACTGTAGAAGAGGAAGAAGCAAGATATAAGTATATTTTGTGATTTTTTTGATGTTTCAATCAATGTATCTCGATGTTTCTTTGTGTTGAATCAAAATTTTGCATGTGGGAATTGATAGTTTTACATATTTTTGCCTTGATTTTTGTGGACATGTAAGTTGAAGGTTGATGTTTCGTGTATTGGATCAAAATGTTTCAACTATCATTTAGCTATCTTTCATTGTTTTAATAGCTTAAAACATTTTTATAGCCATGAACAACGCTTGATTTTTAGGGGAAAATTAACCTTAATTATAGTCTAGTACGAAATTAGTGAACAAAATGTCAACACAGATTCGATATCACATTGCCAATTTAATTCAAACAAGCGGATTGTCAATTCCCATAGAGTTGGATTTAATATACTACTCTAAAATTTTATTTCTATATAAACCACTATGTACAGAAGTATATTTAGTCCATATATAACTTTTACCTTTTATTTCTATAAAGTTTGGATATATTTGGATTATATATATATTTCATATACAACTCTCAAATTTTATTTTGATTTTGATTTTATATACAACTCTTAACATCTATTATTTTCTATATAATTATATCTATAATCTGGATTATCATGTTATAACACTTAATATTTTTTATATTTTTTAAAAATTAATATAGTAATTTCGAGTCTCAGAGCAGTATTTTTTAGCTATTTTTATAATAATTAATAATAGATAGATAGATGCTGCGCATGTTTGAGTGGGTCTGGTCAGCACCGACCAGTTGTCATGCACGCGGCATCGATCGCACGCATCCTCCAGCGCTTGTACCCGCGCATCGCACTGTCAGGGAGTAGTACTCAGGTCGGTAGCTGTAGCTCCCAATACGAAACAAAAAAACAGAGAAACACACAAGATTGTCTAGCTACCAGTGTTCTTGTCTAGGTTGTCACTACTGAATCCGTAGCCGCCCTTCCGACCAGCACCAACATGCATGACCCCTTCTTGAAACCTGTCCGCATCCCGAAAACCAAGAGACATCCGCACATGCGCGCACAGCCACCTTCTAAACCAACGCACAAATACTTTCTTTCTGCACTGGTGCTCTGTGAATTTTACCGGTACCAATGAGATTGCCGGGTACTGGTTGTACTCAATCCCCCGGTCTCTTGTTGATTCATGCTTGTATAAAAAATTGCTACTAGATTTGAATTTCGAACTGGACTCCAAAACTGCTATATAAACCCCTTTACTTGTTCTTATATTTTTTCTAAGTTTTTACGCACACGTTTTTTAAATTGTTAAATGATAAACTTTTTTTAAAAAATTATATAAACGTTTATTATCTCACATTTTTATAGTAGTGAATACATCGTTTATATTATTAAATAGATATCATAAAAATCTAAACTTCTATCTTTTATCTTTTAGTATTTTTAAGCACAAACTAAGCCCAAGTTTATATCTTAATAGATTTCATCGTCACAGTTAAGCGCATGTTTTTTTAAGGAAGCAGAGCAAATAGCACCTATCTCTCGTCGCATGGTTGTGCCCTTCTCTTCCTATTCTTAGTTGCCTTAAGTTCATACACAATCTCTTGTCATCAGTCAATTAGTACTCTAAGACTAATGATAGTAGTCGTATAAAGAACAGAACCAATGCATAACTTTGTTGTACTCTTACCATTTATGTGTGCGTGCAGATATGGGGACGACGAGAGTGGCGCAGGCAAGGCATTGCGTGTCGTAGAGTTACACGTTCGTGGGTGCGTGCAAGAGAAAGAGCAAGTGCGAGTACATCTACATGACTGAGGGCTTCCTATGGGGGAGTGTACGTTCCACGGCATCAGGCGCAAGTGCTACTGCAAGAAGCGATGCTGGCCTAGGGAAAAACAACCTAGCCGCAGATTGATCCACCAATCAAAACGAGGCATTTTTCATTCTCCTTATCATGTCATCGTATACTTACTAGCTCGTGTTATGTACTGCGTATTTTTATTTTCTATCAGTATTATTGTACACCGCGTACTGTCGACTGTTTTTATTTACCTCGAACGGTATTTTTTTAATTACCTAGATCTAATGGAGGAGAGCTATTTCTACTACACCTGATAGCAAAGTGTAGTAGAAGGGTAAATCTGAAAAAAAAAATTCGTGGCATCGTTGTAAATTTCTAGTTTACGTAGAGTATAATCCGTTCATGGGAACATTAAGTCGCACGCGGCAGCAGCCTCGCCGTCGCCGGCGGCACCAACAACGAATGCATGCAGGCACAACCCACATCTCCCGCGAGCGCCATGAAACAACAGGAGTCTCTCGCAAAACGCAGGAACAGCAGTAGCTGACCACCTTGCCTCCCATGGTGGAAGATTTTGCAAACGCCGTCGCGCTGTGCACAACTGCACATCAAATCTGAATTTATTTTGCAACTGAACGTGAAATTTTATTTTTGCCTCCCGTGGTGGAAATTATCTGTTCTACTTATTGTTCTTGCACGAAATATGAGTCATCATGGTGAATTGTGTAACGTGAAATCGAATGCAGTGGCGGTAGCGTCGTTCGTGACGTATCGCATGCACTGATGCACAGCCTAAGTCATGAGAGCAGAGACGAGGGTCGCCGCCTCCTACGACGAGGATTCGAGCAACTCGAAGTAGTGGCGGCGGTCGTCGGCTGCGAGGGGAGCTGAAGGGCCGGCGATCCTGAAGGGCGAACGAATGGAGTTAGGAGGCGGCACCGCGGCCATCGACGCGTGCGAGGGTGGCCAGCCTATGGGCATGGACGGAGCCAGAAAAAAAAGGCTTAACTTACTAAGCCAACATTAGACGTCCAATCATCATACATACAATTAATGATAGACAATTTTATCCATACTGTCCAATAAATAATATGCGATGTCTAATCGCTAATTTTTCTTCGTGAGAAGCGATCTATACAAACAAATAATAAATTAATGATTAATGATAATGGATGAATAGTAACTTCAAACAATGATTTAGAGACGTAGAGAGAAAATAGAGGCATGAAACATACTGCTTAATTATTCTGAGGCATCAACATCCGATGTTTTTTTTCATCTCTTTAAACTTTTGAATGATTTTTTCATCACTAATACTTTTAAAAATCTGCTTCTCGACGTAGCATATCATCAAGTCATTAAGTCATTCATCCCCTATTTGCTTCGTAAATCCGTCCTTATAAGTGACATAGCTGAAAAGAAAACTCAATGAATCTATACACCAATAGGTAAGATCTGTTCTTTTAGCAGCTTTTGCAACGTCTTTATATCCAAGAAATTCTTTAGTTCTCTTAATGTTGCTAATAAAATTTGCAAGTTGAGTCCGTAGTAGCATAAAATCACTAACAAAAAAAATCTTCAGCATAAATTTTAGCAAGCTACACAAGCTTATCCACGTCAAAATTAGAGATGAATTCAATGATTAAGAGATGGCATACATATTAATAACTCCGGACTAATATCATTAAACCGATGATTCATTTCTACCAAAAAAAATTACATCTATGGCTATAAGAAAGATCCTAGCATGGTAATAATACTTATTTGTTACCTTGTATCTTCGACGTGTAGATGTTCCTCTTTTATTTACTTCCTTGTCCATTTTTGAAACTTTAATATCATATTTAACATAAAATAACACTACTCTGTTCAATAATGGCTCCCATCTATTCTCCCTAAGAGCTCTTTCACATTCATGATTATATTTATTGTCTCAACAATGTCTTGGTCCCGTCTTTGCAAAGCACATGACATGTCATCTGTGATGCTCAACATGTCTATCATCAAATGCATGATGAATACAAAATCAAAGCTATGCATTTTACCCAGCAAACCGAATGCTCCACTATTAAATGTGGGTTTATTAGAATCTTTCTTAACTATATCAAACACATCTATAACAATCTCCCACATTACCATAATACAAAGCAAAGTTTTAAGATGTGATCCTCATCTAGTATCTCTAGGCCTAGCTATGATATTATCTTGGTTCAGCCCTCTTCCCATGGTAATCTCACCATTCTTTACCTTTTCTAACAAGACATCATGATGTTTTGCAAGCAAGACGTCCTTTTGCATATAAGATGTATCCATAGTGTTGACTATTAAAGGCACATAGTTAAAAAAAAATCTGCAATAGTTGGGGTAGAAGTTGAAACAACAACAACTACTAACGGTAATTGATGGGCAAAACAATGCACATAAAAAGTATAAGGATTTTCATCCCGAATCAATTCTTGCACACCATTAAATTCGCCTCTCATATTAGAAACTCCGTCATAACCCTACCTACGAGTCCTAGAGATGATTAATTTATGACTAGAAAGCATACCAACCAAAATATCTTTCAATGCAATAGTTGTATATCTCTCAATATGTTTAAGATCAAGAAACCTCTCCATCACTTTTCCTTCATGATTCACAATTCTACACAACAAAAAAATAATGGTGTGTTAGTACTTAAATAGAATTTGAAGCAGATAAAAATACAGATTGCAAACTACTAACCACAAGATAACACCTATTTGATCCTTTATTGATACATCGTGAGACTCATCAATAGTTACATACAAATTTCTATCTCCAATCTCATCCATAATCACCACCATCACTTTTTCTGCACAAGCTTTAGTAAGGTCAATCTGAATTTGATGTGATAACATTTGGCAGTTTTTAGAGCCCTTTTCATATGCATCCTTCACCTCAGGGAACTTGTCTTTGTACCAATCAACCATCTCTCTAAATTTACCCTTTTTGAGGAAAGTTTCAGACTTATAATGTCCACAAAAAAACATCACCTTGCTCAATGAGAAACCTTACAACATCTAAAGAAGATGTCAAGTGAATCCTATATCGAATTTCTTCTCGTTAACAATCTCAATTTTTCTAGATACACTTGTCATTTGTTTCATAAAGTCTTCACACTTTTTTCTAGCATCATTGTGAGTCGTATAATCACTATGTATAGAAATCCTATCTTTAGCTTTTTTCCAATTGACATACCTTTCCTTAGCAAAGACATAACTCTCAAACTCTGCCGTAGGCCTTTTTGGTTGACTTGCATTCTCATTATTGCATGGAGGATCACTGGTATTTGTATTACTTGAACTAGAATAATACATGAGCGGCATGTTTTTTGACATGTTGACAATCTAGCAAAGTAGCAACCAAAACCAAATCTCAGTGTCTCTATGATTTCTAGAACTATTAACACACAACTAGACTTGAAATTGATTTTGATTTTTGAATTTTGTACCTTGAAATGAAAAGTAGAAATTGATTTTCCCCTTGGTGACTTACTAACATGGACATGCCCTATGCCCCTACAGATTAGGACGCTACTGTCTACTGGCTGCTGTTGCCTGCCACTACCACTTGCTAGCCACCACCGCCTATTGCCCTGTGCCTCATCACCTTAACTACCGCCCCATGCTTCGCCGCCTTGGATCTTTGCTGCTCCATGCCACCTCTGCTTCCCGCCCACGCTGGTGCCTCAAGCCTTGGCCATCGTTCGCCGGTCGAAGCCTCGTGCCCTATCTGCCACCCATCACCTGCCACGCCTAGCCACCTAGGGTTATGGTTAGGGAATATGAAGGGATGGCTGGATGGAGTAGGGGAGCATGAAGCACCAAGGCTGAGCATGTGTGTGCAGCCATGCATGACTCTTACTTTTCCTTGAGTTGGCGAGCGAGCAGGGAGTGCGTGTGGAAAGAGACTGCCTGGTCATATTTGCTAGGCCGACATGGTCCAATTTTTATGGTTGTGGGTTGTTCTAGGTAGCTAGCACAAGTTGTGAAAAACACTTTCTTCAATCTTTAGACACAAGCTTTAGCAGTTTAGCCTTCTTCTCTATGGATGTAGGGTATGAAATTTGGGGGGAAAGGGGCTCCCATGGTTGAGGCAGAGGTAATAGGGGCTCGAGCCTCCCTCGCCCCCATGCTAAATCCACCACTGCTTATGGGGGCACTAGGAGGTGGAGGGACGGTGGTCAGTGGCACTGCCCTCACCGTGATTGCGTGATGAGGGGGAGGAGGGAGGCCGAGAATATTGTTAACTAGGAGCAAATAAGCTGCGTACTATGTTGTGAGGTGAGTGCAAATTGGGACTAGTGATCGTAACCACCCTGCCTCAGCTGGGAGCATGGGAAATTGCTGGAATGCCTCCTGCACCTTAATGAAGTAAAAGTTTAAAATACCTCTCACAATCAACGGTTGGATTCAATTTCTACTATCAAGTAGAGGTACCGTAAAAGGTCCCTAGAAAAGCCTTTTTTTAAGATAAGGAAGATGTTTTAACTGGCTCTCTCTCATAAGCTATACAACTAAGGAGTTTTTAATAAATAAAAAAAATAAAGAGTGATAGAACATGTTTCCAACTACTCTCAAATAGTAAAAAAAAATAGCTGAAACGCTAAAAAACCATAAAGATTTTAATTAGTTAGCTATATGTGTTAGACCAACCATAATAGACCATACATCAATAAGAGCCTTGGTCGTTGCTCTGATTGCTTGGGTGCAGATAAACGTGTGCTAGTGTGTGGTTTAATCTATCTTGAGGGCTAGAGCATGATATGAGGGGGCCAGTCTTCAACTTCCAAAAGACGTAAAGCGTGTATATACCGCTAGAAAAATGATCTTTATAATTTCTTATAGTCCTAGTTGTACCATCGGTATGCGTAATTAGTCCCGATATAATTGGTAGTACTAAAATGATGTTTTTTCTGCACAGCTTTTTATTGTTTTTTATATAGTGCTTGTTTGTTATTTTCTTTATTGATGTAATAATTTATATATATATTATACACATACGTATATATTATACACATATGTAATAATTTTTTCTTCTTTTGTTTTGTACAATGGATATAAAATATTTTGAAGCAATTAAAATATGGTAAGAAAATTAGAAAACAGGAAAAGTATGAAAAATAATTTGAAAAACTAGAAAAATCGTGAAAAATAATATCATAAACAAGAAAATTAGGATAATTAATTTTAAAAACAATAAATGTAGGATAAATATAGTGTGTTGAGATACAAGGACTTGTATTGGTACTGATATTACATGATTTGTCATTGTTAGCAAAGCCAACTGATATAGTTTACATAATAATGTATTCCTTCCGTTAAATATTGCATTAAAAATGGGAGGTTGTAAATATTAAAAAAACGCAATACATGTAGGAGGTATACATTCATTCTCATGATGTAATTGTAAAGGCAACAAACTTGTTTTTTTACGAATGCCCCTTGGCTATGATCCTTGCGTAAGTATGGAGTGTTGTCATTTGTTAAGAGCCTTAGGTCAACCGGCACTGCGAATGGAGGCTGCCCATCAAACTGATCGTAATCTTCATCTGTCTTGTCCTCAACTCTGATAATTTTTCTTTTTCCTAGGAGAACCACATGGTGCTTTGGCTCATCAATCACTTTACTCGTTTGCTTAGATATCTCCTTCTTTGCTTTGCTAGACATGTCATTCACATAGAAAACTTGAGTCACAATATTGGCTAGGGCGAATGGTGCATCTGAGTACCCAATCTTATTAAGGTTAATTGTTGTTATCCCACACTCATCAATCATTACACCTCCACCAGTCAACCTCACCCATTGGCACCGAAAGAGAGACCTTCAAAGGACCATACCTGAGTTCCCATATATCCTCAATAACACCATAGTACGTGTTATTTGTTCCATTGTTATCTATGGTATCTATACGAACAACACTATTTTGGCTAGTGCTCTTTTTATCTTGGGCTCTTGTGTAAAATGTGTACCCATTTATCTCGTATCCTTAGAATGTCAAGATTGAACTAGATGGTCCTCTCGCCAATCAAGCTAGTTGTTTATCAATCAACCTGTTACCCATGAGATATTGTCACAACCAAGTGGCGAAAGTATCAATGTGATGACGTATAATCCTGGCAGTGGACTTGTCCTAGTTCTTCGAGCATACAATCATAATGTGCTCTTCAATGTATGGATTCACCAATGAAGATTGTTGCAAAACCATGAAATGTGCATTACAGAATAAATTATTATCTACAGTCATTATTGGTTTTCTTCTAAGTGTTCCCTTTCCCCTTAGTCTCCCCTCATGGCTTGATTCAGGGACCCCTCTTGGACTAAGGTCGTTAATAAAGTCTACGCAAAACTTAATGACTTCCTATGTTCCATAACCCGGTGCGATACATCCTTTCGGACAAGAACGATTACGATAATACTTCTTTACGATGTCCATATACCTCTCAATAGGGAACACACTATGTAGGGATACCAATCTCTTTGATAAGGTGAGTCAGAAGCTGCATCATGATATTGAAGAAGAATGGTGAAAAGATTATCTTAAAGCTGACAAGACATTAGACCACGATAGTCTGTAGACTTGTTAAATTGTCTGGATCAATGACCTTCTGCGAAATTGAGTTGAAGAATGCATAGAGCTTTATTATTGCTATCTGAACATTAATAAGAAGAATATCCTTAAGTACAACTGGAAGTAATTGTGTCATCAACACGTGACAGTCATGAGGCTTTAAGTTTGTCAATTTTTTCTTTTTCATGTTTGTTATTCTTTTATATTCAACGAGTATCCAGACGAGACCTTGATGTTGTTCAAACATTCCTTCTCTTTCTTGCTGAGACTGTAGCTAGCAGGACGTAAGTAATGGCTTCCTTTCTGCCTCTTTTATGAATAATGGTCTTCATGTTGTTTCATACGTTTCAAATCTTGCAGTGATGCAAGTATTTCTTTGGAATTCTCATACATACCTAGAAAACCTAGCAAGTTCATATAAAGGTTCTTAGTGAGATGTATCACGTCAATTGCATTGTGAACCTCTAAGACTTCCTAATAAGGTAGTTCCTAAAAAAAACAGACTTCTTCTTCCACATCGCCGCGTGACCGTCTTCAATTAGGACATGTTGGCTGCCAAGTCCCTTTCTAAATACCACTTTTAGATCTTTCACCATAGCAAATATAGTTTTCCCATGACGGTGCATAGGCTTAGTACGGTGGTATGCCTTTCCTTCAAAATGATTGCCTTTCTTTCATACAAGGTGGTTGGCAACTAGAAATCGATGATACCGCATGTACACAACCTTTCTACAGTGTTTCAAATACGTATGATTAGTTTCATGAAGACAGTGGGTGCATGCCCTATACCCGTTGTTTATTAGTTTTGATAGGTTGCCTAGTGTAGGCCAATCATTGATGGTTATAGACAATAATGCTCATAGGTTAAATTACTCATGTTTGTCCTCATTCCACACAAAGACACTTTTTTCATTTCATAACAGTGGCAGTTCTTCAATCAATGGTCTTAAGTATACATCAATGTCGTTACCAGGTTGCTTTGGGCCTTAAATAAGCACCGAAATCATAATGTACTTTCACTTTATGCACAACCAAGGAGGAAGGTTGTAGATACATGGGGTTATAGGCCAAGTGCTACGACCACTGCTCATCTCCCTGAAAGGATTTATGCCAATCATACTTAAACTAAACCTTCTATTCCTTGCGTCATTTCTGAAGTATAGGAATGTTTCGTCGAGTTTTCACCACTGGGACCCATTGGTGGGGTGTCTCAACATTACGTCTTGTTTATGTTCTTCTATGCGCTAGTGCATCATTTTAGCATACGCTTTGTTCCTGAACAATCGCTTCAAACGTGGTATTATAGAGAAATACCACATGACTTTAGCAGGATGTCTGTTCGAAGGCTGCCCCTCAATATTACTAAGATCATCTAGTTTGATCTTACATCGCAATGCCTTATAAATTGGGCATGCATCTAAGTTCTCATACCTCTCATCACAATAGAGCATACAATCATTAGGATATACATGTATCTTCTTGACTTTCAATCCTAGAGGACGGACTACCTATTTTGTTTCATATGTTGTTGCGGGAAATTCATTATCCTCTGAAAGAATATTCTTTACGAGTTTCAATAACTCCTCAAATGAATTTTTTAGCCACACCATTCGTTGCTTTTCATTCCAAGAATTCCAGTGAGGTACGCAACTTTTTGTGTCCCTATCTACAATCTGGATACAACGTTTTGTGATCCACTAATATACGCTCCAATTTCTTTTGCTCTTTTTTACTTTCATAATCTTTATTTGTATCACACAACATCTGACTAAGATCATCTACACTATTATCTTCTACAACCCCTCCTTCTGCCTCACCCATTATAGTATATGCAAAGCCATCGTATTGAGTTTAGTGAGTAATGTTGTTGTCTTCTTCATCTTCTTCCATTACAAACTCTCTCTCTTTGTTCTTAGTCCAACAATTATATTTAGGTATAAATCTTGAGTGTAACAAGTGGCTCTGAAGAATACTTAGGGAAGAGTACTTCTTTTGGTTCTTGCAGTTTTTGCATGAACAATATATGGAACGTTTAGGCTTATGAGCATTAGCTACCCTAAGAAAATAATATACGTCATCAATGAGCTCCTTCGACCGTCGGTCCGCATTGTATATCAATTGACGGTTCATCTACATTACATGTAAAGAATTACTTAAAAAATTAATAATTTTAAATGCCTATCCTTAAAAGGTGAGTGGATGAAGAGTATAACTAACATTTGTGTAAAGCACCTTGTTAGATGGAATCCATAAAAATATGTGGATAAATTTGGGTGCGTCTCCCCTATGCTGGTAATGCCATGAATTGATAGAGCTTCTTATAAAAATATCAAATACAACATACTTTTTTATTAATGTTAGATTTCTTGTATTTTTAATATTTACGGTCTCTTTTTTTCCCTATTTTTCCTAATCCTTTATACTTTTTCCTTTATTTTTGTTATTTTTCCTTTTTTCCATAATTATCGTATTTTTTCTTTTTTTATTTGGCGATGCTCTAGATCTCCTTTATTTTTCATATGAAGACATACACTAATTTTTCTATTTTACCTAATTTTGTATTATTTTTCCTTCATTTTTCTATTCCTCTTTTAAAACCTTTTTTCTCCTATGTTTTTTTTATTTTTTCTATTATGAAATAAGATTATTTCTATTTTTACAATTAAGATATACTCTTATTTTCTCAAAAATTTTATCCTTTTTCATCCAATATCTTAACTATACGAGAATAGAGCATAAAAATTAGTGACCTTTTAATGCCTTCGATAAGTAAAATCACAAAAAAAATTCACGAAAAATTTTAGCAGCCTCTCCATTATAGTTCCTCCCAAATCACAATAAGATTGTTTTCTGTTTAAAAATTTATAGGCTGAAGGAAAAAGAACAGTTTAAAAAAGAAGATCGTACAAGTTAAAAATAACAACCCATGCTAATATATAATTATTAGTATCAGTTGATATATTTAATCGGTGCTAATGTGTTTGGTGTATGAATATTTAGGATCACTAACCGGTACTAAACATCACTTATGATTATGGAAGGTGTTTGACTATTACAATCGTTACTCAGCAGCCTTAGTATCGGACATTCTACAAGCTAACCGGTATATTTATATATTTATATTTTGCTTTGTTCTACCAAATCCCATTTTTCTAATAGTGACGATCGAGCATAACTCGAATACTCGATCGGTTTGTGCTTCAAAGTAACTCAAAAGGGAAGGTCCAAATGAGAAGTTGAAGAACCAGCCCTATAGGCCTACTGATAAGTAGTCACTCACTAGTTCCAAGGCCATACCAAAAAACAACCGTTTATGGGCCTCGTACGAATAGAACAGGTTTGAAAGGCACTAATGAGCCTGCTTATCTTCTGTCCATTTTATCTGAACGCATTTCTTTCGTTTCAAAAGATAATGTAACAACCGATAAAAAAAGAACCTACATGGAAGTTCAGAAAATCTCAAACACCACTCACCCTATTGCTAAATTTTCTATCCCTGGTGAACAGATCGGAACAATTAATGTTTCTTGATTCCGGTGACTTGGTACTATATGCCAGACACTCCCGTTGCATAATTGTCCAATTGATTAAACCAATTTGCTACACCTCGATCCGATTCCGATCCCCTCTGATTTGCTTCCCTCGCAAGACAACCGGACACGGTCCTGGAAATGGGGTTGTCCACCACGCGCGCGTGCGCGGGGGCACCCCAGCCGGATGGGTCGGCTTCGAACGCGTCGTTCTCCGCTGCCACATGATGCGAGATATGGTGAATGAACCTGATGCCCTTGCCGGCGAGGGCTCGTCGGCAGCCGGTGATCTCATATACCAGCACGTGTCGTCGTGGAAAAGTCTAGCTGACGTGTCTGCGCCGTCCTGCGATGTAAAAAGGGCCTAGCTCTAGCTCGCTTCCATGCCTTCGATAATTATAGCATTGATGTGTCAATGAGCTCATCCTCATCCAGTCATCCTGACATGGATCATTGAGGAAATTGTTAATTCCGAGTGCACGTCGCTCAAAGTGTCGCACGCAAGTCACCCAGGCGAGGATTCTCTTTCTAGTTGTTCGAAAGTTCAACAGAAATAGGCTGCCCGGCTGTGGGCCTGTAGCAACAAGATCAACAGCATCTTGTCGAGAAAGAGAAGAAGAGAGCGCAAAAGAGTCCCGATCCCAAATTTCGATCGATTCATCTACTACACGTGAAAAGTGCTCTATCTTCGAGTGCGGCATTTGTCGGCACAAAAAGTCAATTTGTGCCTAACGAGGTTATGCTCATTTGGTTGTTACAACAGTATGAGTATCTGGCTCTAGCAAGCAGCCGGAGCGATTGGCGGAGAACCTGTACGTATATGATAGGCTCTTCTAGTAATAAGATCATGTTTATCAGTTAAAAATTTAGGACAGAAGGTACCATAGACATAGTGGACATATCAGAGAAAAAAAATGATTTATTAAAAACGACATAGCGAGATATAAGAATACAGTTTGACTAAAGTTTAAAACACTGATAGGCCTTATGTTCTAAGAAATAACCAAAAAAAACACATAAGGAAGAGCGGAGAGCGAGTTTGTGAGATGCTATGGAAGACATGTTGGGATAGCAGTTACACCTAAAAACTCGAAGGTGGACATAGGAGGGCTGAGTGAAATAGAGGGAGATGTATGGTGTTGAGAAAGCGAGAGTTTTTAGTAGGGAGCCGGTTCATAAGGTAGGTCGCAGTGTGAAGGGTTTTAACCTAGTAAATCATATGGAGATTCGCTTAAAACAAAAGGGACGTAGAATGTTATTAATGGTGCGAAGGAAACATTCTGCTGTTCCATTTTGTTAAGAGGTATATGGATATGACATGCAGAGTGCAACACCATGGCAGAGGAAGAACATGCGGGTCTGAAAATTGTTAAATTTACGGTCGTTATTACACTAGAGGCTCTTGATGGTGGTGCCAAATTACGTGCAAATATGAGCAAAAAAATGAGAAAGAGTAGAAAAGGTCTTGGATTTGTGTTGAAGAGAAAATATCCAAATGTAGTGCGAGTAATTATCAAGAATAACAAGGTAGTACTTATATCCAGACACACTAACAATGGGAGATGTCCAAATACCACAATGTATTAAATCAAAATTATCAAGAGCTCTAGAGCTGGATCATCTGAATGGAAGACGGACATGACGACTAAGTTGGCATGCATGACAAATATAGTCAAGATCATTCTTATGACAGAAAATGACAATAGAACTGATAAGTTTGGACAGAGCTTTATGCCCAAGATGCCCAAGACAATGATGCCAAAGATAGGTGGATGCAACGATGAATGCAGAGGTATTGATGGAGAGTGGGTAGAACGAGTAGAGGTCCACAAAGCTATGAACCTGGCAATCACGTTCTAGGTGTGCAAATCCTTCAAAAAAGGCCAAAAGTATCAAACTCAATGGAACAATTATTATCAGTGGCAAAACGACGAATGTAAATCGGATTCTTAATAATGTTGGAAGAGACCAAGACATTGTTAAGAACAAGATTACGATATGGTAAGGAAAAAGTATGTGATCTAGTGGCAGTGATAGGAATTGATGCTCCATTACCCACAATGATAGATAAAGAAGTAGATTAGGACGGCGGAGAAATGGTAGAGAGTTTATCAACATCCATGGTCATATGAGAATCGCTGTATGAATCGGCATACCATTCAGAGGACGATACCGGTGGGTTGAGCATCATGGTGTTGAATGAGTGCGCCAGAGAGTCCTGATTCCACAAACCACCATGGATAGGGTTCTAGGGTGTGGGCGGTGTGGACTAGGGCACCACCGAAGGGGCTTAGAAGGCTGGCGAGGGCCCCTAGAAAGCCGACGAAGGTCCCTGGTAGGTCGAGAGAGGTAGCGCATGTGATGAAGGCGAGGCTACCCCGTAGTATGAGCCGTACTGGGGAGGGCCGTACGTGTCGCCATAGACGCTGCCATCAGGGCCACTATCAAAGTTGCTGCTTTATTGGGGCACGGTGGTGAAAGCCGGAGGAGCCATCGGAGGGTGGCCAGACCGGTCATACAACCACATCTGGATGGTTCCCGACCACAGAAGCACGAAGGATGGGTGCAGACTTGGAGACGTGCCACTAGTGAGGGCAGGGAAGCCACTGTGACCATCACAGCCGCGCCAGTGGCCATTGCGCTATCGACCAGTGCTAGGGTTAGGCGCGGATGAGACACCAGAAGGTCGCCCGGGGGAGGTGAAAGTGTCCTCGAGCGTGGAGGTGCTGCAGTCCCATGTGCCGCTAGTCGGGGTGCTAAGGCAACGAGAGCAGAGGGCGGCGATGGTGGACAGGCCTCGATCTCTACCTCCTTCAATAGGAGATGTGTCCAAGCCTCCGCAAAGGTCGGGAGCAGGCGATGCATCTTGAGGATAGACACCATGTGGCAAAACTAGTCATTCAGGCCACGGAGGAGCGTGAGATCCATCTATCGGTCGCCGATCGGGTACCCTAACTCGACGAGGGAGGTGATCATCGACTCAAGGCAACGGCAGTAATCAGTGATGCTCAAGAAGCCTTGGCAGAGGTTGTGAAATTGTGTCTCCAGGAGGAGCGCATGGAACCCTTTCTAGCCAAGGAACTCATCCGCGAGAAAGCACAAGGCACCGCGAGTGATGAATTGTTGTAGCATTAGCGATTGCTACATGTAGTTAGAGATAGTACCGTAGATCCACGTTAGAACGGTGTAGTCCGTCTGCACCCATGCTGGGCATAAGGAAAAGGACTTGTCCTCAAGGACGTGGCGAGTAAGACATATTTGCCGAGGACGATGAGGATTGGGCCACGTCACTTGCTATAGTTGTTGGTAGTCTGGTCGAGCACGACGGAGATGAGGGAATGGACGTTGATGATGGTGGTGGCCTGTGCCCAAAGAGATTTGTGGATGGCTTCATACTTGTCCAAAGCGACGACACGATAGACGGCTTCGACGTCGGTGGCATCGGCCGTGGCCTTCAACGTGTGGTAGTCGGTGTAGTAGATCCATCGATAGATGACATAGCTATTCTACCTCAATGAAAGAGTGTCTAGTGTCATAAGATTTGCTTTCTTAATAAAAATCATAATGGTAAAACTTTCGTTCTGTATATTAGGTGCAAAAGATCTTATTTTTTATAATCTCTTAAGAACCTAAAAAACATGAACCAAAGATCTCTGTTTAAAATTTGAACCCTTAAGTTAGACCTTTAAATCAAATCCCTCCTTCGAAAACACCTCCCAAAATATTCCCAAGTTTTTATTAAATTTTGGATTTCAAAAATCTATCTCACACTCTTCAATTTTTGATTCTATGAACCTCTCCAAATATTTTATCCAATAGTTCCCTTATGTCTAGAAATCTATTATAGAGAATTAAAATTCAAGATGCTGAATTCCTAAGATTCCTTAAATTTCGTTGTGTCTAACAATCGAATTTGAATCCAATTCTGAATATCAAATCCACTCAAATAAATCTCATTGAGCCCCTGCCACAAATTCTCCAAGAAAATTTAAATTCAAATACAAAACACATTCAAATTCCTCTAAGTTGTCACTCCACAACTCCCTGCAAAATCCCTAAACCTCCTATACATTTGGGCTATTTTTCCTCTAATCTCCTCCTTGACCCAACAGCCCTGACCCAACCTCACTTCCTTTCCCTCCCTCCTCTCTTTCTATCATGGGTCGTGCCAAAGCTAGCCCAAGGCCTCTCCTCCTCCTCTCTTCATTTCCTAGGCCTCACCTAACGCCGACCTAAGGCCACCCTCCCTCTCCCTCACCTCCCCACACCCGAGCCAACCCATGGCCTAGCTCCTCCTCACCCACATGCCTAAGTTGTTCGGTAAAATACCAAACCTCTAGCACTTGTGCCGACACCCATTTTTGTGCGCCCCAATCCTGTCCCACACATCACACACTCCCACCATGGCCCTTCCGCTCTAGTGTGCTACACCACCACCGCGTATCTCGTTAGGTGTCCCCCACATGCCGTCATATCACCACGCCACGTGGTGCAGTGCAACACCAAGTCTGGCCCTTCCCTAGTGCGAATCTCGTCATCACGCCATGCCATGTCGAGCTCGGCCCCTCCCTACCACGAATATTGTCGTTCTCCCCTTATTCGCCCTCAAAATATTGCAACAGTGTAGCATCCATTTGCCTATCCCACACCCCTCCCCCATGTCCCTTCTGTGCCGCGCCTGGCCTCCTCACCTCTCTGACTCTCTCCTCTACCTTCCAACCTTTTGTGCTCCCCTCCATGCCGTTGCATCCTTGAGCTCATGGCGTTGCCAAAACTTGCCATCGCCGACCTAGCCTCATTCTAGCCTCCTCCTTTCCTTGGCCATCCACGCTGCCATTGAAGCCCCTCTCTCACGCTCCGCTCGGCTGCATAGAGGAGGAAGGCCTCATCTTTCCTCTCCTCTGTGCCATTGTTGTGTGGACCCACCTCAGCTAATTAGGTGAGGACACGTGCCCATCCTCCCTTTCCCCCAAACATGTGGACCAGCCCTATCTCTCTCTTCCTTCCACCGACATATGGGACACGCTTCCTTAACACCAGATCGGGTTGCCGGTCAAGCCCTATTTGCCAAGGCCTACCCCAACACACTAGCTTTCCAAGGTCTACTTTATCACCCCCAAACACCTACCTCTCCTAACATATGAGCCCTCCCCTAAAATAATCTCTCTCACATGTGGGTCTCACTCTAGAAAATATTTAAGGAGAATATTCCTTCCAATATTCCTTCTAACATAAGGTATTCTCCTAACATAAATTTGTTCGCCGGTGTTTTATGGAAAATATTTGTGGAAATTGGAATTATTACCAGAGTTGGTCTTGGTGACTGACGGATGACCTTAATGGTCGGAAATGGGTCTGTGTGACCCGAGATGACATGATATCATCATAGAGTAGGCTTTCCAGGAGGAAGTAGAATCTAAATCTTTGGTGTTTCTGAGAAGATGCTGATAAAAATGAAGATGTTGGTTTAGCTCCGGATGGAGCGAAATAAAGGCTGTATACATGGCTTAAGTAATGATGTTTGTTGAAGAGATAGAAAATAAAAAGAAACTATTAATGAAACTAAAACTTTCTGCTTATGTTTGGGTTGTTGCAAAATGGCTCGCATCGGATTGAGATGGTAAGTCTCTTTTCAAATGAATCATAAAACTCACACTTAGAGTTTTGCAAAACATTTTCGAACAAAATCTTTACGAAATAAACCTAGCCTTCCTTTGCAGCTTGGATACTCACGTTTTCTGTGACTTGCGAATATGAAAGTACTCACTATATTTATTTTATTGTTTTTACTTCTTCCACCTTAAGTTCAGGTTGAAGTTGCTGAAGAGTTTAGTTTTGTCCCTAGACCCAGGCCACTGCTTGTGGATTGGTGTGCTAGCCATGTTAAGTCCCATTGTAGTAGTTTTCTTAGTAGTTGCTACTAAGGGTCTATCCAACATGGCAATAAGTTATAATGTATTTGTTTAGATTTTGCAATGATTACTGTTTTGCTACTGCTGGTGCTAGCTTAGAATCCTAGGACTAGCATCGACATGTAGAGTTCCACTAGGGATGGTTCGCCATCCTTGATGCCATACCCTATCTAGCACTGTCTTTCCAGTGGTGTTAGATTGGGGTGTGATAGGTATCCATTATAGTGATGTCTCAAATCTATAGTACCTTTTAGATAGCACAATACTCGCTCAAGCACATGTTGGTGTTCATCTCCCCGATTAGAGGTAAACTGACTCAATTTGCACAGAGCAAATGAGATATCAAACCTAATTGCACTAGCTAGCTACATAAGTGAGCCAATGATGTTGGAGTACTCAATTGATTTTTAGCAATTCTCTTGTTCTTGCGAAGCAACAACCTAGGATCATAAGGTGTTGGAGAAAGCCTGCTTTCAAGGTAGCCAAAGTGTGTCAAGTTCTTCTCCACATAATGAGGTTGTAAGAGTAGTCACATTTTCACCTCTAATGAGCTCAATGTTCATAATGACATCAGCTTACAAATCCTTTATATCGAACTTTTCAGATAAAAATGATTTAACATCATTAATTACCACAATTTTGTCCTAAAGATCAATGTATCATTACCATACAAGCATATAATAACTATCTCACCCCCACCATGGTGATAGTATATACATTTATCTACCTCATTGAACGTGAAGTCTATAGATGTCAATGTTCTATCAAATTTCTAATTCCATTGTTTATAATCTTGTTTTAGACCATACAAAAATTTTAACAACTTGCACACTTTTTCTTCTTGACCTTCTACTATAAATCCAATAGGCTGATCTATATAAATTTCCTCATTTAACTCTCCATTAGGAAAAGTTATTTTAATGTCCATTTGATAAACAAAAAGACCATATGTGGCAGCCAAGGAAAGTGACACTCAAATTGTGGTTAGTCTAGAAATATGTGAGTAAGTGTCAAAGAAACTTTCGCATTCTTTTTTAGTATAGCCCTTAGCCACAAACCGAGTCATGTACTTTTAATAGTACCATTAGGTCTAAACTTCTTCTTGAACACCCACTTGCACTCCACTGGTTTCGCCCATAAGGTCACTCTATCGCCTCCCTAGTCCCATTAGCGATAATAGAATTTATTTTACTATAGATAGCCTTCATGCAGTAGTCTGCATCAGAAAATGCATATGCTTCTAAAATCGACTTAGGAGGGTCATCCACGATGTACACAATGAAAATCATAACCAGAAGACTTAGCTATCATTTGTCTTTTGATCCTCCTAGGAGCTTTACTATCATTATCCTTAGTGAAAAGTTCGTGTGACTATTCAAATTGTTCTGGTGGTATGATTGAATTAAGAATCATGTCAAAAGGTTAACTAGAAGTGTTATATGTACCTTCATTGGAAAAAATGCTCTTAAAGAATGTAGATCACGAGACTCCATAATTGTACCAATATGCATTCAGGTACCTCAGATTTGACTATAAAAATCGATAGGCAATGCAATGGAGAGCATATTCTAGAAAGACACAATCCACAGTCTTAGGTTTAAGTTTGAGTATCTTTGCTATTGGTATATTGACTTTCGCCCAACACCCCCATGTGCGCCAGTAAGAAAGTAATGGTTTTCTTCTAATCCATAGCTCGTTGGAGTTTTACCCTTATTTCCTATTAGGAATTCTATTCAATATATGATTTGAGGTTAGTAAGACATCCTTCCAGTTTGTCTCATGATATCTAACATGTTATTCACCAAGTCAATTAGCATGAGGTTCTTCCATTTGACAATCCCATTAGACTCAGGAGAATAGGGAAGCATACTCTTATGTATGATGCAATGTTCCTCATAAAATAAGTCAAATTCATTTTAGAAAAGTTCTCCACCATAATGGTATCTTATTTTTTACCTTTCTATCAAGATGGTTTTCATCTTCTACCTTATAAATTTTTGAAATAGTCAAGATCTTTATCTTTTGAATTTAATAGCAACATCAATCAATATCATAAAATATCAATTCCAACTTTCATCAACACTCCATTCATTTCATAAAGATTTGAATATAAGAATTCTAGAGATGCTAAGTTTCTCTCCTCGACAGCCTTGTGAAGCTTGCGAGATTACATTGATTGCACACAACTATGGCACTTAGCACTTTTGACAATGGAAAACTTTGAAATTAAACTCATACTAGAAATCCAAGACGTCAAACCAAAATTAATATAATACAAACATGATTGCAAAACATCAGCCTCATCATCCACACTGTCACAAGTATGGTTCACAAACTTATTGCAAAAATAAGAAAGGAAAAAGCAGAACAAGCCTCCACAATCATAGCCTTTACAAACAAAATATCCATGTTTAAATATGACTACTTTATTAGATTCAAGTACAACTTAAACACGTCTCTACATAGATGGCAGTCATTAATGAGATTCATGTCTAGTAGGGACATGCTATACATTCTTCAATTACATGATCTTTTCTGAAATAAGCTTGAGATCTACTGTATCAATATCATGAATCAAAGCATGCGATCGGTTTTCCATTAGGACAGAGGAATCATGTGTGACCTAATAAGAAGAAAACAATGAGATATTAGCACAAATATGTACATTAGCCCCCATATCAACCCACTAATTAGTATATTAATTAACTAAAAAATAGGTAAATGACCATATTCGCTTGCTTCTCTAGTGTTACCAATAGTCATATTAACAAACTTAAAAGTCTGTTCTACAGGTGCCTTCATTCCCATGCATTATAGACACTTTTTAGCCAAATGACCATGCAAGCCACATACAAAGTAAATCCTCTCATCCTGATTTGGATTATTGTTCTTCTTCTTCTTCTTGAAGTTGGTGGTGTGTTAGGCCTTTGACACATTTGTCTTTGTTCATGTTTGGGGCCTTGTGCACAACATTGGCATTAGACTGATCACCATCACCCCTAGATGTGGCGCCTTTTTCCTAAGCTTTCTCCTCAACAATATCAAAAGGCGCTATCAAGCATTCAATAGAGTACTCCTATCTCTTATGTTTGAGTATAGTACCAAAACTTTTTCATGAAATAGGTAGTTTCACAATAATGCTCAAAGCAACAAATTTGTTGGGTAAGACACATTTAATGAGTTTAATTTTCTTAGCGATGGTCTGTATCTCATGAGCCTGCTCAACAATGGAATGGTTTTCAACCATCCTGATATCATGAAATTGCTCCATGATGTATAGTTCATTGCTAGCATTAGAAGTATTGAATTTGGCATTTAGTACATCCCATAACTCCTTCATGTCGGTCATGTACATATATACCGACTAAGCGATCACTAAGGATGCTAAGAATGCATCCCAAAAAGAGTTGTGACTTCCTTAAAATCCTTCTACTGTTCAGCAAAAATACGTCCTTCAGGATTGTCATTACTAAACCACATTAGCCACAGAGCGACCTTGATCCGCCAACTCTTGAAGTACACACCGGTGAATTTATTCGGCTTCAATGCATCGGTAAATCTAGGCATAGTAAAATCACGGTGCCTATAATAAAGTTTTTTGGATTTTTAAAAATATAAGCACGTATAGATTTAATTTATTCTATAGATAAATCATGATATTAAACATATTAGTTGATCTATATATGTGTGTATAAGAAAGGAACACATGAATATATCAAATAAACAAAACATGGTTAAAACCTTATTAGCGCTTTATCCCAGTGTAGGACGTTGAAGGCAAAAGTTTCGGTTTGATTTATATAGGATATCAAGATGTATGATAAGGACGACTATATGATAACTGAAAAAGAAGCGGTGTTTGCACATGTATAACTACCTTTTAACAGAGCATTCACGCATCGCCCATGTCCGACCCCAAGCGAGTAAGCGCACCTGTGTTCTTCTGACTCTCTCAATCACATATAGCTTAATTGGCTAGAAGATCATTATCAAAAAAGGCATCTCTCCTATAATAAGTTTATAAATCTTTGTTATTTACCTAGAAATTAATCTCTATATAAGTTAGACCACCTATTAATTCCAACACACTCATGGCCGAACGAGGGTATATATACCCATCTGAATGATTTTACAATCGTTAAAGAGATATAAAATGAAGCCGTAATTTATAGCCTAAAATTTGATATGTGTTGGTATCTTTCCTATAAAAACCGGTTCCTCTGAATGGCGATAAAATTTCTCGTTATCCAAAGGACAAGAGTGTGTATCAAAACTAGCCCCACATGCCGTATGTGGCGAACGTTGATATATGTCTTCAATCCCTGCTACAATCTGCTTCGCTCATGTCAAATCCAATACAATCGTCGTCGCACGTGATGACAGCAAGGTCACAAGTAGTTGGCCTTGTCCGTCTCCAAGCATATCGTCCTTGCCTCCAAGTATAACGTCGCTGTCTTCAATCATAACGTCGTGTCACATGTAGAAACTGACCATACAGTACAATGGAGAGTACCACACAAAAGCGACGCAAGCGTGAGATGCAAAACAACCCAGCTTCAATGACTAAGAATCAAGCCCACAACTAATCTCTACCGAGTGCATCATGAAACGATAAAAGATGCCGCTTGCAGTTGCACTTGCACTAGAGCAATACATGGACCTGTATAATGGATTACTTTTAAAAGGTGTTTGATAGACTACCTTACCAAATTTCATGATGTGAACCTGCGAATGATGTGATGTAGACACACTTCTATTTTCAAATACTAGCATATTGCCGTGAATTGCAACATGACTTTAATTAGAAAATTATTATTATATTATTATTATCATCACTTTTCCCCGTATAATTTATTTATATTTATTATTGCCACGTGAGTTCTTTAATCACACACTATCCTTTTTTATTTCTATAAAAAGTAAAAAGTAGACAGTTAATAAGGGTGATTAATAAGAGGTGTTGACATATGATCTATTTTAGCCCTACTGCTCTTATTTAGCTTCAGACCGTCTTTTTCTTTTTTTAAAAAGTAGTAGATTGGTGGTAGGGTTGTGGCACGCAACCGGACAACTGGAGTATAGATAGTAATTTATTTATTTTAAAATATAAGAAATTTGAGGTATAAATCTTAGATAAATGTTTATATTTATACCCCATATCTTTATATTTTGTAAAAGGTGAAGTATGAGTTATACTCTCTCCGTCTTAAATATAATAATATAATACTAGATTATGCACAATTTAGACCTATAAATCTGGACAGAATCAATTGCTCATAGCCTAGTGGTAGCATCACAATTAATGACATCTATCAAAGGTATCAAGTACATCTTAAGGATGTACCAAAATTTATCCTAGGAACCATTAAATCTTCCCATAAGTTTTTCTTTGATCCTTAAGAGTTATATGTATTTAGTGATTGCTAGTTGACATAATATGTGAGAGTATATATTTTCTTACTAACACTATTAGATTAGATTAGGTATACAAATCTTCCAACACTTACAGAATCTATTCAGGATATGTAATAAATAAAATATGATTTTTATATAGTAAATTTTTTGCTGTAACTTATATCGTCCTCCTAAATTTATTAGTAATTTTTTTACTATTAGATATTTGAGGATGATATAACTTTATAATTGCACATAAGGTCTTCTCGTTTAATCACTTGTGTAGCACCTTATCAATTATAATCTAAACCAAAAAGCCACGAAAATGATGAGAACCTTTTCCGGTCCCGTTACACCGCAGGTACACGCACTAGTACAGTGAGATGGATAGTCGAGTTCCTGTCGACCATTAACTATAACACAAGTAGCATATACTCCTTCTATATATATTTTTTTTGTTTGACGTAACCAGCGTCATACGCTGAGAAATGAAGGGAGTATAAGAACAAACGGTTACTGTCACTGAGGAAGTCATTATTTCACGGGAGAATGCTTGAGAAAGTTTGGGAGGCCAATCTTTTTCCCTGTTGTCCTGAGGTCCTCCTGCACCTTCCGCCTGTACTCTCCGAAGGTGAAGGCACTGTATGGCGACGGCTCGCTGCACGTGCCGACGAGCGAGTCGTAGGACGGGCACAGGAAGTAGGCGACGGATAGCCTGTCCGTCTTGGTGTTGGCCACCACTTTGTGCTCCACGCTTTTGTACCTGTTGTTGCTCCACGCCTGTAGTAAAGCAGCAGAGATAATTAATTAGCTAATAATTCAGGGGAGACCGATCGATCGAAGAGATAGAAATGTATCCACACAAGACACGTCTGATGATAAAGCATCTCTGTTTTCTCGCTACACGCCTGGGTGGTCCTCAAAGCTGGAACCGTGAAACACACAATGAGGCGCGCGCGCGCGCGGCAACGTGACGATCGATCGATCGGTGGCGGTGGCGAGCGGCGGTACGCACGTACGACTGTACGCGATCGAGGGGCCGAGAGAGGGAGCGAGCGCGGCGCACTGTTACCTGAAACAGGTCGCCGATGTTGACGATGAAGGCGTCAGGGCGTGGCCTCACGGCTACCCAGCGGGAGTCCTTCATGAGGTGTAGGCCCCCGACCTGGTCCTGGCACAGCACGGTCAGGAAGTCGCTGTCCGTGTGCGGCACCAGCCCGAACGTGTCCGCCGCGAACGGGCACGCCGGGTACCTGTTGAGCCGCAGGAAGCACGTCCTCTCGTCGCACCCCGCCGGGAACGCCGCCGGTGCCCCGGCGCCGAGCCCGGTCAGCTCCTCCGCAAGCGCCGCTGCCACCGTGTTCGCCACCCGCGACATCGCTTCGGCCACCTCCTGCATCACGCCCCTGCAAACTCCCGTTTATCATTAAGTACAAGTGTGCAACCACTGTGCCAATCCGTACTAGAGTCCATGTGCACCGGCGGTAAAAACTGCAAAAGTACTGATTAGCCAAGTTAAAAAGTTCGCGGCCAACCGGTAGGACAACGGAGACTGGTTTTAGGGTGAGTTAGTTACTATGCGAAGAATAAAAACTCCAATAAGTTTTCTAACTATATTTTTTTCTAAAACAATTATAGTTGTTTTAAAAATTATAGTAATATTTTTTATGCTTATAATATATAATACTTAATTAATCATCTCTAACGAGTCTTCTCGTTTTATATAATTATCTTTATTTAAATTTAAATACACATATACTTACCGGTGAAACTATACGAATATAAATTTAAGAATTTATATTTTATTTGAAAATTTAATAATTAGGTTTCAAGGTTATCCAATAAATATCTAATAACGGTTATATCTATCTTATTATAAAGATAGTTTTGAAAAAATCACCATATTCTTTTTAGAGGCTATAAATTATCACGTTAATCAAAGAAAAAGAAAAAAATTGAGCCATCTAGTGATTCTAATTATAGCAAAGATTGATCAATAAAGCTATATATAAAATAAAACTATATCTAAAAAAAGTTGAAAGTTGTATATTAAATCTAATTTAGTTTTTAAAATACGTTGTCTATAAGTTACAACCTTGTCCAGAGAACCAGAAAAGAAAAAAAAAGTAAGAGTTATAAATAGTTTTAAGAGTTATATATTAAATCTAATTATATATTTGTTTTAAGAGTTATGTATTAAATCTAATTATATTTTTATCTAGTTTCACATGAAATTAAATGGAAAATCTTCTAGGTTTTTTTAAACTTGATCACTGCTTTCTAACTTTAGCGGCTATACTTTAAATTATAATCGAATCTACATCGCAGCTATCAAGACCGCAAGGATACGGTAAACCAACTATCAACACATCGCGTAAGCACGTTAACCCGAGGTGTCACTAGCTAGCATATGATGAACTTAGGGACGTAGGTAGTGACTCAATTTTCTCGATCTACCTGGCGGAAAAGGTTAGGGGTGACAGCTCCGTTAATGCATCCTACGCCTACGTGTGTGTGCCTGAGATATTTCTCTTGTGTTCTCCTTCACTGTGTGTGAAAGCTAGACGCCGCCGATTGTATGCAACACGCAATATATTAAGCAATGTATATCACAACGTGGGCGGCAGGGTTGGTTGGATGGTTCGATGGACACGAAAGCGTTAAATTGGGTTAGTGTACTAAAAGGCACCCATGTTTCGTGGGCACAGATGCCACCGCTCACATGATATCATCACTCATCGACTCGCATGAGCGGAATATATTAGGAGTTGACAGGCAAGTTTGCTTCTCGCTTATTGGAGCTTCTAGCCTCCAGAAACTTTTGTTTTTGTAGGGACAGCACGCGCGAATTATAGCGATCGCGCTCGGTCGCGTATGTGTCAAACAGTCTCGGCGAGTACGTGCCCATGAGAAATATCCCGTGAATAATCACAATTAACAAATACCTCATTTTCTGAGACGTGTCCTGTTAGTGCTATTTCTGACACTAGCTGTGGATTAGTGAGGATGGACGTGCTACAACTGTGAAACTGAGGCTAAGTCTACTCTGCACATATAACTAAAAAAACATAGACCAATAATGCATACATATGTAAATAGTTCCATGGACCACCTATTCACCTTTACCTTTTTCATCGAAAGGATAACGAAGCGGGTCTCACACTATATATTCTGGTTATTTCTATGGGTTGCCCGTCAAAAAATTATTTTCTCAAACCTAACGAGAGACAAATTTTCTATGTTCGACACATAAAAAATAATTGTAAAAATTATTGTTTTGTGTAAAATCCACACGAAAATTGAATTTTTCGTGGCATTTTTTCTATTGAAATTTAATATCGGTTCACCCATAGAAAAATAGTTTTTGATGGTAATATGTATTTTTCTGATGATTTTGCGCCCACAGGTTTGCTCTGAAGTCTGGTAGTGTCAGGTAAAATGTTTGGCGACAAAAACCAAAGTTTTAAGTTTCAGATTTAACCATCAATACTTTTTTAAAAAACAGGTAGTGATTATAACAGTGAATCTACCACCAACCTACCCCTATTATGAATTTCACAAATTATCTCTTAAACTTCTCAACATAAAAAAAAATCAAATCTAAGTTCATAACCACATATAAAATTAAATTATGGTGAATATTCCTATAGAAAAAATAAATAACACATTTCATAAAAATATTTTTAAATTATTTTAAATAATTTTATAATATATTTTGTTTTATTAGTAACCAAGCACGGCGTTCATCTAGTGCATACAGAAAAGGCGATGGGAAGTATAATAAGTAAGATGCAAGTGCTGCGGTGCATACTGTACATAACGATGATACTAGTATAATAAGTAAGACTATGCTTAGCTACTCCTCGTTAGTATGTTTTCTAAATTACTAAACTTGTGAAAAACATTATATAGAGAGGTTGCTTTAAAAAACAAATAAATCAATTTTAAGTTTTTAATTATTAATATTTAATTAATTATATGTTAATTATATTTTTCGTTTTGTGTATGGGTAAGCAGCTAATCCAAACCGTGTTTAGAACGAGGCTTTGGTAAGTTACTGGAGTACGTTACCTTAAGGAGGTGAGCTCTCCGAAGTCGCAGTCCTCCCCGGAGATGCTGGCGAGCGGGACGTGGAACGCCTCCGACCACGAGAGGTGCCGGAGCGACGTGGCGGTGGGGTTGCCCCACCGGTAGGAGCCGTTGAGCAGCCCGGCCTTCTCCTTGGTTTCGAACGGCAGTCGGAACAGCCTCGCCTGCTCCCTCCTCATCTCCTCCATCAGCTCCCAGCTCACGCCGTGGTTGGTCAGCTGGAAGAAGCCCCACTCCGAGGCCGACCTCGCCATGGCGTCCGCGCACGCCTTCCTCTCCCTCGCGCCCCGGCTCGTCAGCCGCTTCAGGTCGATCATGGGCAGGTCGCGCTCCAGCATGGTGGCCGAGCTGATCTCGGACGACGGCACCGGTGCAATGCCGCCGCCGCCGTCGCTTCGAAGCAGCGCGCGGTAGCTGTCAGCCAGAGGCGGGTCGATGGCGATCTCGGCGAAGGCTGGCATGGTCGGGAAGACGGCTACGTAGGCGAGGTTTCTGTGTCTCTGCACAGCCGAACGCGTCACACGCAGTGCACGCTAGCTAGCTTCTGGCTATCGCGCGCGGGTCGACGAATGCTGCTGGATACTTTGATAAGAGGCTATAAATACAGCGCGAGGGGCTAAGCTCCTGGGACGCCGTACGTGCGTGCGACACTCATACGAATCATTGTGTGGGGTAGTTAATGCGTTATGGTTATGGGACCTTTGACCAGGTCACCAGCCCTGCGTTGCTAGAGAGGGATTAGGATTTAAGGCGGCACAAATCTCAGAACCATCAGATGGTTTAGAGAACAACCACTTCCTTCCTCCCAAAATAAATGACAAAAAAAACACTTATTTTGAAATGGAGAAAGTACAATAGTAGAAAAAAATTTCCCCACCACCAGCATAGCAAAACAAGTAATCTAAGCACTAGTTGCACTGCACCCTCGTTAGTTTTATTCCTATATATACATGTATAAAACAATTAATTCTTCCTCCAATGAAAGGGTAGAACAACAAATTACCCTAACCACTTATCTATAAAATGGACTTTAACTTGGAGAAACATTGCAAAATATGAAGACAAAAATATCTGAACTTACAAAAAAGTGAAATTTCATATATAGAAATAGCATTAAAAAATTAATTGGGACTGTACATTGCGTAATACTGTTATCTTAAACTTAGCAATGTGTAATTTTGAATTCGTTAATTCAATCATGAAAGTAAAAGTAGGAAGGTTTGACTAGAGCAAAAGATCAGGAGCCTCCCGGACTCTCGGTGCATGCATGGTGACACACAGACGTGAAAACTGAAAAGTATGTTGATGTTAGTCGTGTCAGTGTGTGTATCCACACGTATCTCATGAGACTCAACGGATGTGACTTGATGTTTCACAATACTTGCTACTTTCTTAATTTGTCAAAAAAATTGATTTATAGTTATTCTAAGAAAATAGTATCGAGAGAGGACCAAAATACTCTAGTTGATAGGTAAAATATATTAAAAATAACACTTCATTATAGATTAAAAGTAAATCAGATGCTACAAATTAAGTCTTTTAGAACAGAAAAAATAGTGCTCTAAAGTTCCTAGTTGAGACCAGTGCTCATGTTAGGATGACATCATGCTTGGAAAATGGGTATACTCTCTGACTTGTTTGGCTGTCCACCATTATAATTAGTCATGGTTGAAATATTCCATATATTTACTGTACGTCTCGTACTCCATACGTCAAAAAATAAAGCATTTTTATTGTTTAAAAATTATTCATTAATATAATTATTCTTAGAGTATTAATTTTCTAATCTTGTCACCTCTCGCTAAAGTAATTTCGTATCAACCTTAATCTCTATAAAATTATTGCAGATGCTTACATTTCTTTATGGACTAAATAGCTCCCTTTATTTATCTCACCAAATAAAAACAAAGCTAGCCTGGGTAGAGATAGCTAAAGCATGGCTTAGGTCTAAATCAGTGGTTAAAAATGTAATAGTAACCACTCAGATTAAGCCGGTCTTATCAATGAACCGATTAAAGTCAAAACCTCATCTTAAAATTCATTTTTCTTTTCAAAAATTTGGCCATGGATGAAACCGCTAATGATATTCACAGTACGTAGGTTAGGGCCATAAGACTGAAATGACCTTTTCAACGATGTAAAATGGCTTTAATGGTGGGTTTATTTTTTTTATGTCAACTCCTGATATTTTTAATTTTCGTTCATATCTCCACAGTTGCCGCTCCACACTCCAGCCATTGCCGTGGCCTCTCCACTCTCATATAGCCTCTCACTGTGAGGAGGGAGGAGCTTGGTCAGGTGTAGAACTTCGTCATCAGTAGGAGCCAACGAGGAAGGGAGAGGGGATGTCCATAAGAAAGGGAAGAGAACGTTGGGGAGGAAGATAAAGAGCAAGGGATACATGCCATGCCCCATCGTCAGATCTGGTTGGCCCATGCCTCATGGCAATAGATCAGAAACCCTTTAGCTCTAACTTCTTTGTGCTGATGATGCCAACGGCCTTGCTTTTTTTGGTCTCCTCGCACTGATGATGCTGTCGTCCGTCAGACCTTGCTGAAGCAGTGCGATGACCAAATATGGCCGCACAACAACGTAACCGGGCTTACCGTCGGGATGCGGTAATGGTATTTAAATTTAAATAAATTTAAACAAAGATTTAATTTTTTAGTAAATTTCATTTGGTCTTTCCACTGTTTACCATGGTAACACACGATTATTATGATTACCATTCTTACCGCTAGCATATGGTAATCCCTTCTCCCCGGTGAAGTAAATCCTGCTTGAAATACGTTTTGATCTTGCAACTGCTTCTGGGTTCTAAAGCCGTTGTAAGTTTTTGTCTAATCTACATGCATCATGCATGACATTAACCTGGTGCTGTTCATTACAAGATCGATCAATGAATCAATGAGATAAGATATATGCATGGACGCCGGAATTAACTTCATGCATTTTTCTTTTCCTGGGCGGGCAGTTGCATCATGCCTGCCAAAGTTGCGACTCCGCCAACTGCAGAGGGTCCCGCCTTTTCGCCCATCCTGTTCGTAGCAGGAGCTCCGAAGTCGCGCGATAGGTCTCGGTTCAGCCGGTGATCGCTCCTCTCCTCTACCTGGAAGAAAGGGACGGCATGTGTCGTGGGCCGGCCGGTTGCACAAGCTCCTGTCCCCTCGACATCAAGGACCGATCGAATCCGCCAGTGTCAACCGGCCGGCACGAGAAAAAAAGGCAGAGGCGTTCTCCGGAGCCCGTTGCGCGCAGGCGTTGATTTTCTGTACCTCCCGTGTTCGCTAAAGCGGGGGACAAGGAGGAAGAGAACCAGAACATTCGACAATATATGTTCTTGACAAATTGTGTTTGCATGCATGGAATCTCAGGCGCATTAAGCGTGGCTCTTTTTCTCGGAAAACTTTGTCATGTTCGTATGGGAACTGAATCATTGTCTCGTGTTGTGAGTGCTTCTACTTTCAGATGGGACCTCAGTTTTTAGTTTCTCCTCGTTTGCATATATGCGAGGATACACCATCTGGACTGGACAAAAGTCACAGAACCGTTGTGCCTCTATGTTTTTCTCGTATAGTTGTTGCCCTGCACTAACAACTTCCCTTAAACCGCTATCCCGTGAGAGAAGGACGTGGAGGGAATCCGGACGCTCTTAACCGCAGCTAAAACTATGAACGTTGAGTTGACTGCAGTGTCAACATAAATAGGCTTATCTTGTGTCCTGACATCACCTGCTGATTGAGCTGGCAATTAAAAATCTGATTCGATCTTCATCGTGCATGTGAAACTCTTCAGCTCATAGGACGTGAACAGCATCGATTAGATCAGCGCCTTCAATTGTCATGCTGAAATGACAGTCTTCCTCAACCTCAATTGAATGAAGCAAGATCGACTGACGACTCCATTAAAAAAATGACAGATGACATGCGTACTTGGCTGCTACAGCCAGCATAGTTCTAGGACCAATCTCATGCGTGCATTGAAAATGGACTCAAGTAAGCCTGAAATCGTCTATATACAAGAAATTGTGCATGAAGTCGGAAAGTGTAGTGAACATTTGAAGTCAAACATTTGCAGCTTGCTACGGGAAGCATTTGAGGTTATGTGCTCCTTCAGGTTAATTAATTCAAGCGTCCATCATTGTTAGTTTGCAATACGTCAACGTGACTGGAGTTCTACGGAAACATAAGATCATATGATAGATTGACATAAGGTTTTGTTAATTTTGAAACTACCCACTGATCAACAGTTAGTGGTGATGGTCCATTAAAGAGAGTCAAAAAGAGAGATAAGAATCAACGACCACTATCTCATCTCTTTAGCAGTGGTGGCGGTTATCGTCGCTCTCCTAGTCGCCACCATCACCCTTCTTCCTCCTTTTCTTTCACCTCACTGCCACCAAAGCACACCGCTAGAGAACCATGAGGCGAGCCAGAGTGGTGGCGGCGGGGCTAAATCCTAGTGGCGCACTGTCTCTAGCATGAGAGACAGCATGACACGCATGAAGCTAGAGCGTGGGAAGCCAGAGCGCTATAGGCCACGGTAACACGCCCCAGTAAGGAGGCTAAGGATCTGACACCCCCGCAGCCAGATCTAGCACCTTCGTGTTGGATCTGGCGAATGTCAAACAACCAGTGTGATGAAGGCGATGACAACGTGAGGCTGGCATGAGTAACAATAACGGGAGACCAAAGTAGGAGATGACAACGGGAGGCCAACGTGGCTACAATAGCAAGTGGCTAGCGGAAGGTTGGTATGGCTTCAACGGCCAGCGGCCAAAGTGGATAATCAAGGCTAGTGGCGAGTGCAGCAGCTAGTGGTGGCTAGTTGCACCGACAACATGCGATGGCGGCTGGGACGGTGGTGTCGGCAACACTGAGGCAGGCACGATGGCCACCAAAGTTTGGTCCGTCCTTCCTAGCCAGTTGCACACTCTTTTCTTCTCAATAGGGCTCCTCCCTTGTTATGTCTACCCTTCCATTAGTAGGAGTTCTATTGGTGAGACAATAACAATGGTGCCCGGGTAAAAGGACACTCCAATGATGCGGTCTTGAGGGAGACATTGTGGGCTGTGAGAGTCAACGTTGGCCACATGAGAGACTCGGTGGGGGCAAGTATTGGTTAGCCTGTGATGAGGCTCCAGTGCGGCAGAGCTGTGGGCTAATAGAGGTTGTTCAGATGGCAATGACGATTGCAGGTGAGGGTGTTGTGGGCAAAAGCCTACTTTGTGGATTCTTGAGCTAGCAATGATAATGTCTTTGGGCACCATGATCCTTAAGGCGTTGTTGAGCTGTCATCCTCCTCCTCCCTGACTAGATTCTCTGAGTGAAAACCTAGCAATAATGACATCCAAGACATCATAACCTCTATGAAGACGTTGCCTAGGAGGTCATATTTCTTGCCTTTGTCATCTTACGATTTTTAGTTGTTATTAGCAAGTTGGCACGAGGAACGAGTGGAAATTTTTTAGCTCTCGTCTTGTTCCTCTTCAATCCCTTTACATAAGGATAACCGAAAACCTATCGATAATCTTCTATGTAAAGTTAGTATTTGGTAGGGCATTTGCAACCCCTGTAGGTCTAGTGGCGTTTGGTAATGTTTCTTTTGGTGCTAGTGTCTTTGTGCTATGTGAAGAGCTATCAGCTCGTGACGGCTGTTTATTTTGTTATTTTTCTGGTTACAACGATTCAGATTATAATCTTATCATTTTTCCTTTAATATAAAACTTCGGACTGGTGCGGGTCATTTCGAAAAAACAGATTTTCTGAAGAACCGTTTCGAAAAAAACAGTTAGTGGTGCACTATTCGTCAGCGGGAGGAATTCAACGGTGCGTTTAACCGTTCTAGGGACACTGCTACTCGATGTGATGTGCTCGAAAACTGCATTTTTTCAATGGAGTGCGTGAACCTTTCTGTGATTACATTTGCCGTCCATGATCACGATCCATCGTCACTCATCAGTAATGAAATTTGCAGCCTCTTATATGCATCTATCTATCAATCAATCAATCAATCATACTGATTTGTGCTAATCAATTGGCTGAAATCCTCGCACTAGATTCATCCAGAAAAATGATTATCTACTACTCTCGTCATAAACGTCGCAAATAAATATGGTTCCGTCGTCGAAAAAATTGCAGCTCAAATCTGTTTGTCGCGGGATTTTCGCTCGGTGGAGAACTAATAAAGCGCAAAGTTTTTCCCACTGGTATATCCGGGAGCTTCGTCTTTAATTCGTGGATGTAACTTTTTGCCTCTCTACATTTTACTGAAAGTGCAACCAGCGCTGCTGCTGTCGTTGCAGAACACTTTGGACTGCTTGTGGATGTATTTTGTGTCTCCATTCAGTGAAGGGACTCCATGTGGCTGCAGGCTGGTCTTCGATTTACTTTCACCTCAACCTGATCACCTCCACCACGAAGACAGGAGCACTGGTCCTTGGCCATCTCTGTATTGCAAGGCAAGGACCGCTATTGTAACGCTGCGTAGTGCGTACCCACGAAGTAGTGCAGGTTCATGCATGCATGTATGCGTGCTGCACTGCACTGAGACGTCACTAGTCATGCTTGACCCAGATGCCGGGGCAAAAAACGCAGAACAGTGCCAACCTTTAGCAACTACCGTTGGTTTCCACGGAGCACCGTGCTCTCGGACCCGGCCCTGCTTCCCCTGCAGCTGCAAGGCGTTGCCATGGCTCTCTACCGGCAGGGCTCTCTTCCATCGCAACACTGGGTTCCCCGCACCCGGCGCGCGGCCTAAAGGTCCCCAACCACTGATTCGATCCAGGTAGATGGGTCGTACGTGCTGCTCACCGGACACAAGACATGAGGGCCACGCATGGCTGCAACTGCTAGCTATACCTGCATGCACGATGGAGACGCTCGGTTAACCTGAGGGTTCGCACTGTCGTCGCCCTGCCGATCGGGTCGGGGAGGCGTGCACCGGCGCGCGTGCGAGTCCCCGTGACGGTGACCCCGGCCGGCCGGCCGGCCGGCGGGTGATCAGTTGGGTATCAGGATGGAGTTTGTTTATAGGGGTACTCCTGTGTGTCCGTCCAACATGTGGAGCCCTCGTGGAAAACTGTTGGAGGGAAGCGGATAATTTACAATATGCTGCACTGCATATTGCAGCATGCATGTCTGGACTCTGGAGATCTTTGTTAGCTGCTTGTGGAACATAGCACTACCAGGCTGAAAGAAACTCCCATCGCTAAAAGGCACCACGTCCCTTCTTGTTACACATACAAAGGTACACTTTCGGTAGAATGAGACTAGTGGTCGTCGGACTCTCTCTCTTTTGGCGTACGTTAAAGAGTGTATTTTTTTATAAGTGCGGTATATATGTATGTGTAATTAAATAGTTTTAGGCATCATTTGGAACAAAGGAATTTTATTAGATTTTTTCGGAAATTAAACCAATTCATATGAAAATATTGTAAAGTTCTTTATTCTAAAGAAGCCCTTAAGTTAATCTAGTTAAATGGAATGCATGTGAATTACAACAATCTTGTTCTAATGGGTATGTGTGCCTTAATTTGGTCAATTTGGTTTTGCTAGAATGGTTTTGTTTTTATAAAAAAGAAAATCCATAATACATTGCATCTTATTCATGTATATCAATTGGATCTGTTTCTAGTCCTCGATGCAACGTCGAAAGATCAAAATATTGTGTTTATTGGAGCCAGACTCTTGGAGTCAGTGGCGAGGACTTTTTCACCCACTTTAGATGGCAGGCTAGTACTAATAGGCTTTATTTTTTAAACTTATTATTTGTGGCTAGATGCATTTAGATGTGGAGGCCAGGGGTAAAAAAAGAAGCCGTTAGGTTGTTAAGTTCTTGTATATCTCACGAATTTATCAAGAAAATATACTAAGCAAAACCTTAGTTTAGGATTTAGGTAGAGAACTAGAGATCCAAACAACTGCTTGTTAGGGCTTTTGCATGTGGAGATTTGAATTCAAATTTACTTTGAATTCCAAGGGTAAGGACCGTATCACAGATCTCCCTCATTTTTCTAATTTTTTTATCAAAATTGTCTTTCTTTGAGACGATTGCTCGCTTTTTTAGATTGGATTATGTGCTTCAAAGAATAAACGAGATTTGAGATTTGGTCCACCCTAAATTATGATCCATCATTACTTGGAAAAAGTCTATATTACTTCCCTTAACTATGGCTAAAGTTTGATTTCTGTCTCTCAATCGTAAAATCGGGTACGATGGCTCCTCAAGCTTTTGATTCTCGCTTCTTAGCAGTTTTCACGGTGGCTTTAGCTAATGTGGCAAATTAACCTAGTCTTGCTATAGAGAGGAGCAAGGCGGCAACAAATATCCCTACAAAGAGGAACAGGGTGGTGACAATGTCCCCACAAAGAGGTCGTGGTGTCGATGATCTCCTTGCCTGATCTAGAGAGAGGAATCAATAGTAGGGGAGAAGCTTAATGTTGTGAGGGAACAATCTTTTTGACGCAGATGTGGCAGGCCGATAGGGTTATGGACGGCATCACTAATGATGGCTACTAAGCTCCTATCGAAGAGGACAATGATAATATGGTCGAGCTCCTGTCGGAGATGAAATGGAGAGAACGAGAAGGAAGGGTCGAACTACTCACTCACATGTAGGTTATGTAGATGTTTCTTTATTTTTTATACGAGTGTCATGTCATCCTAGTTTGACTAAATTAATGTGCCATATAAAATAAACCCGCTGGTAAAACTGCTAAAATTTACGCTGGTTTTAAAAGTTAGAGTGGCCTTTATATTTAATTTTGTAGCTGAGGGACGAGAATCAAAGTCCAGCCATAGTTGAGCTCGGAAAATGGGCCTTTTCCCGTTACTTCTTTAGTAATGGCCCAACTTCATAGGCCCCCTGGGGTCCAAGTGGAGAGGATCAGCCCGTTTGTCTGTTCTGTTCGCAACGAGTCCGTGAATTATCAGTGCGGTCCATCGACCATGGTGACCTACTCGGCCCAGATATTCTCTGCCTCGGTTACTTTTGAAACGAATAATATTTTGACTACAAAACTGATCTAATCATCCTTTTGGCAGCGCGGCCGTCTTATTCCAGAATATTAGAACAGTAACACGTCGTAAGTGACTCACCTGGCTCATCCATCTTAGAGAAGCTTCCAGAATCCATGACACTATCGTTGATTCTACGTATTAGGGGGACTGACTCAGAACGTAGATGCAAGCCAACACAGCACTACTTTGTTAGCGATGAGACTGTAGAAAACAGTTGGAAAACCGTCTCTTTTGTTTCTGCGGACATATTTTTATTTTCTCAAAAACAAAATCGAAACTATGAAGATGAAAACTAAAACGATAATAAAACTACCAGAATATTGGTCATAGGGCTAAAAGTTCATGTCGAAAACACCAAAACAACACGTATCTACATAACATGACTATCTATCTATACATATATTTACTTTTATAAACTTATATGTTAATTAGAAAGATTCGATCCTTAATTTAATGATCGTGCTATTATGACCATAGATCAGGTGGGACCCAATAACAATGGTCTAAATTAGAAGAAGAGTCTACATGATAAAAGTTGTCTTTTTTTATATGATAATAGAAATCCCGGCCTTTGTCAATAAAAGTTATAACCAATTATTATAATACTTATGTGAAAATAAAATTTATAAATATGACATGATAAGAGATAATACCAACTAAAGACAACATTTATTCATGAACCTATCCTATTGATAAAACTCCACTCATATTTAGCAAAAAAAAGTTGTACCACTGTCGGTTCTAAACTCTTGACATGTGAGATGTATCTTGTCCTTGTAGTGCTCACACCCTTGCAACAACGCACATTAATAAAGCCAATGCGTTACCCTGAAGAGAGCTTTATCAAAAATAACATTATTCCTACTAAGACGTACAGCCTAATATATTGTAGATGTCTCTACAATTATTTAATTTTTGGATTTAGCATTGACTTTAGCAAGCCATATTCCAAACATATGTGAAATATTATTTGGTGGTACTAAACGAAAAGTCACATAAATAGCTCTCCAAAGAAAACTATGTAACAGTTAAAGAAAATATGTTGAATAGTTTCATTATGCATATAAAATTTGTACTTCCTACACCTAATCTAGTTTCATTGAACTAGATTGTCATTAGTTAAAACTACCCCTTTACGTAAATACGATATAGGATCTTGATCTTGAGTGGCATTTTAAATTTCCAAATAATCTTATTCCTCGCAATATATCCATTGTTTAACATGAATAAACAGAAAATTGACCATTTTGATGTAAGTTACATTTGAACCGTTCTTTAGAATCATTCAAATGAATACGTACAATTTTAACAACCAAGTTATGCCATAAGAGTAAATTGTATCCAACCAATACTCTTCAAAAGAAAACATTAAAAGAGAGTACTCGTGACCATTGCAATTGTAACAATTTTACTATGCACAATGTTATATAGAGATGGGTATTGTTGTTTGAAGTTAGTATTGCCTAACCTCCCAAAATCTAATTTGCTTTCCATCATTGATAATGGAGCAACCCATAATAAAAAAAATAATCCTTTACTTTCATGAATCAAGACCAAAAATGAGAGTCAACTGATTTTTTAATTACCTGAACAGTACTTTGATTCTTTAGATACTTATTTCTAAGTAATTTTTGCCATATTCTATTCTCATTAATTTAAACAATCACTTACTCAGAAGACATTGGTTTTGGATGTTAATATTCAGCACTACCAAATCACCTTTCTCCTTTGGTTGGCAAATGATAATCCATACTTCTTCTTATAATTATCATTTTGCCAGAAAAATCTTGTTATATAAAATTTATTTTTTTTCAAGAATTCCTTCCTCTCGGAATTAAAAAAACAAAGCATAAACATTGTTAAACTTGTTAGCACTAAATTAATCAAAACCAGCCTACCACTAACCAACATATGTTTATCATTCCAACAACTTAACTTTTTCTCTATCCTTGTTCAATACTCCTCCAATCTTTATTACTTTAACTTTTTAACTTTCTATAGTGTATTGGAATGCCTAGTATCTAAAAGTATAAGTTTCAAGCTAGCAACCAAATAATTGTGAATACTAGGCTTCAAAATCCTTGGTCGGACTAAAACAGAAGAGTTTGCTTTTATGGAAATTGATTTTCAGTTCAGACAACTGCTCAAACACACAGAGCGAAAGCTTCACATTCTTAGCTTGCTCTAAATTGTGATCCATAAAAATTAAGGTGTTATATGCATATTACAAAATAAATAAACCATTATTAACCAGATGTGGTACCACTCCTGTAATTTGGCTATCATATTTTATACATTTTATTAATATAGCTAGCATGTTAATTACTATATTAAAAAGTAAAGAGGATAGTGGGTCATCTTGTCTTAGTTTTTTCTTTGTCTGAAAATTAGGTCCGACCTGATTATGAACTTTGATACCGATATGATCCTTTTTAATAAAAGAATCAATCCAGCGGCACAATTTATATGCAAAGTCTTTTATCCTTAAGTTATTTGTACAAAAAATCATTTAACCTTATTATAAGCCTTTCAAAATCAATTTTGAAAATCACTCCATTTTGCTATTTTCTATTAAGCTCGTGTGTTGTTTCGTGTAAAATAACCACTCCCTTCATGATATTTCTCTTATGTATAAAAGCAGTTTAAGTTGGACTTATGACTCTGGTGCTATCCAGATATTCTATTAGTTGTTACTTTGATAAAAAAATTTAAAACTAACATTTAACATTTAACAGTTAAATAGTTCTATAAATCTTTATGGCATTCGTACGCTTAGCACAGTATTAACCGTATTTGATACAGTCCCTCTCAAATATGGTTAGTGTATCAAAATTACCGAACATTGTTTGTCTCCTTTTACCCCAATTAAGCTATTGAGGTTTCCTCTCTTATTGATTGAATACTCTCTTCACGTTCACATGACCGACCTGTTTTTTGTTTAATTACTGATGAATCCTATCCCCAGCGGCAGCTGCATCTTGAGTGTTCAGCTATCCGTTGGATGCAGCAAGGACAGTGTAAGAGCATTGCATCAGATTTTGCGGCAACGGTGTGACGATTGGAATAGATCGTAACAACACGACGCATCAAGTGCAGAGAAATCACGCTATATGGGATGTTGGATTTGCTAGCTTTCTGAAAGAGAATATATCTCTCTACTTCAACGACAAAAAGCTAGGCATTAGCCGCATCACCGCTATCTTTGTTTTACCAGAAGTGACATACCGACATGCAAATGCATGCAGTGCTGCTTCAGGTTCTGCAGATATGGCCATCTATATAACAGATTAGAGAAGGTGATCACGGAAGGTTTCTTAAAAGAAGATGTGATCAAGGAGCAGAGAGTAATCTACCAAAAATTTTCATATCAACCAAGTCATGCCTAAGCAGATCAGAACGGCCAAATCCTCAATTAAAAGAAGCGAATCAAATAGGAAGAGAATTGGTGATAGAAAGAGACCGGAGAACTGTTTATAGGGGCAAATATAAATACTACTCACCGTTCCATTAAAATCTGGAATGATGTTTCGACTATTTACTCCTCTTGCATACAATGGTTCAGTTACTACTTCGGTTTTAAAATCAGCATCAAAGATAAGCGGTTTAACATTTAAGTAATCACTTTAGTTAATCAGTTTCTCACTAATCTTATTACCACCGAAAGAATCTTTTTAATTAATGCGTAGATTTTTAAGAAAAAAATTAACCAACGTATTCAACTACATTGATGGATGATTAAAACTTTAATAGAAATTTAGTGACGTGTACAGATTTATAACTAAACCTCCACAGGGTATGTTTTTACTTGTAAAGTACAAATAAATGTAAAAAATAGATTTAATAAATTCATATGTAGAATGTTTTTAATAAAATTACACCGTTTAGAAGACTAGAAAGCATAAGCTGAATATAATAGTTTTATTTTTTAAAAAAATTAAAAAAGACTCATTCGTGGATATTTCATTATGGTGTAATGTCGATGCATAATTGAAAAACAACATAATGATATGTGAAGTGCATGTTATGAACTACATAATCAATATTCTCAAAGTGAACATTAAAATTAAAGTTTCTTTTGAGTAATACATAATACTATCAGTGTATTAATAAAGGGTATAAAAGGAATATACTTCTAAATGAAAATGATAGGTAATTTAATATAAAAAAATTAAACCTTAGAACATCAACTAATACTTGTAGCTTAAATTTATTTTAAAATACAACTATTTTTCTACTTATTTTCTTATATCAATTAATCATAACCTTCCTTTATTTAATTTTTTTACTTATTTTTTTCTCTCAAATAATTACGACTATTTTTTATCATATCCCTTAATTTCTCTAAAATATAAGTATTTTGAGAAGAAGGAAGTACCCATTTACTGCTCCATTATCAGACAAACACCTGTACCATCCTAATTAATTCCTCTACTTTACTCCAACTGCTTCAAATCGGTGTTTGATTCTGAAAGGTTCTAGCCTAACCCCCAGCTTGCAGGCGCGGCGCAGAACGGCAGAAGCCGATCGCCATCGCCTCCTTCTATCGGACCCTGTGGATTACCAGATACGCTCCGGTCCAATGACCTCTCCGGCAGAGGTGGTGGAGGAAGTGACCGCGGCGGCCGCAGCGGAGGCTTCATCGGAGACGAAGGGGGGAAAGACGAGAAGGAGAAGAGGAAGGGCGGGGGCATACTGGGGATGATTTGGCGGGCTCTGTTCGGCAGGCGGGACGAGGACTACGAGAAACGACTGCAGTACCTGTCCAAGGAGGAGGCCACCGTGCACGCGCGCATCCTGCGTATTTCAGAATTGCTCCTGTAATTTTGAGATACTAATGGTACTGGGTACAGCATTTGACCTAAAAATAATAATAATTACGGCCTTAGTTGAACTGCTGTGGCTTTTTTCTTGTCACTACACACAGAACAAGTTCTAAATTGATGCTTTTCTCAGGTGGGAGCTGTACTTTATGCAATCGTCATGACAAAATCTGAGGATCTAGATTGGCAGATGAGGGCTATTTAGAGTACTGCCTATGCTTGTTTTGCCTGCTTTATCCTCAATGATATATTCAGTACTCAAGCTTCACAAGGATGTGTAATGCTCTGACTCAGAACTCTTCTCATAATTTATAATTTTATCTCAGCAGTTGATAAAATGATAACCATTCCTAATTGATTATTATCTTTAGACTCTGTTTAGTCAGTTCTGCTGAGGACTTCCATGTCCTTGGACCATGTGTACAGTTCTCTCTTTTGAGATATTTTTTTGAACTTTTATCTTTAATTATCAACCTTGTCCTTTTGATGTTTCAATAAGGATTGGTATGTACTTGTGATTGTAGCTGTTTGAGTACAATTGTCATGGGCCTTGGGCCAAGGGTCTAGGCCCAAGGGTAGCCTAGTACGGTTGAGGGAATCCTATTCTCACTCGCATAACGTGGCTCAGTTGGTTAGAGTTGGTTGGCTAGAATTAGACTGGCGGTTGTGGTACCATCGCCTCAGCTTTCTCCGCCGGAGGCTGGCTGCTGGAAGGAGCAGGAGGAAGAGCAACCGGCGAAGGCCATCGTCAAGCTGCGTCAACCAATGTCCTTGTGTACGCGTCTGCACGTCTTCATGTTGCGTACGCGAAGCACCTCCTTGGGGAACAAGGTGAGCCACCAACGACGGCCGAGGGCAGCAGCGCCTCGTGGCTACCAGCTAGCTGCGCGTCGGGTGACGTCGCTCCAACCTGCGTCGTGCATGGCCTCCAAGGTGAGGTGCGGGATGGATCTGTGCCAGTAGGGGCCACTCCCAGGTGGACCTTCCCCGCGCGCCTGGCCTTGGCAACGCTGCCGCCATCGCAGGCTTCTACGCTGGCAGTTGCGAGGGCTGCAACGTCCATGTTGGAGTAGCAGGAGGTTGATTTGGGGCACGCGTCATTGGCAGATGGTGGTGCGTCATCCAGGGTCGCTGGGAACAGCATGCTGCAGTGACACGACGAAGGCGGCGAGATTTTCAGGAGATGTGATTCGAATTCCTTGAGCGGCGGCGTGATTTTTGGAAGCGGTTGGAGCTGCGCGATCTCCAGGAAAACCTCGCGCTATTCATTGGGTGGGCCGTTGCTTGCGCATGGCAAGTGCACCGTGCCGCTGTGCCTTGAGAACGACAGGAGTGCAGCTCCATCTCTAAGTGGCACGGCGTACGCGAGGAAAGGCAATGAATAAGGTTCTAGTTCCATGTTGTGGTTGGATAAGCAAATCGATCCAACCAACTCGGTGGCTTGTGGGCTTGCTGACAGATCAAACAATAAGGAGGCAAGGATCTACTTGCGTCTTGATTTGGGCTAGTGGCAGTCATAATGGGCTGCATATTTCCATTAGTATGCATTGGCTATAGGGCTGGCCTGGAGGAGCTAGTTTGACCGTGTTAAGCCTCTTTCCTACGTACTTTAGCTACCAGATCAGTTTCAGGCTTGCTCTATGGCACAGACTCATCCTCTCTCAATGCGTCTGGATGGGCTCCACCAACAAATGAGGGCGACGAGATAGCACAACGATCCATTGTAATATTAGAATTATCTATCATTTTAATTAACACAGGCCAATATATAAAAGGCTTGAATTATTTAGGATTTATCTAAGAAGTCGTCTGAGGCTAGAGATCATATTATAGTTCAAGAACGAGCTACTCAAAGAAAGGATGTAATATCTTGGATATTAAGCCGAGGGATCTAGGCCCAAGGGTAGCCCAGTATCAGTTGAGGAAATCCTATTCTCACCTCGCATGTAGTAGCTTAATTGGTTAGAGTCGGTTGGATAGGATTAGACTGAGTTCTTCCTCCATGAATGGATTATAATAAATTAAGATTCATCTAGTCTCCTTCCCAATGTTTTCCTCCCTAACCTAATTCTGCATCCATAGCAACTGATACCACCGCTAGAGTGGTGGTTACGTTGTCATGTCCTCGGGCCGTGACAACAATTATTAATCATGTTGACTATTAACGGCTATAGGTAGAAGCTTTTTATTATGTTTAGAATGGTGATTTTACTCAAGTTTAGATAATTGAGTGACCAAAACTTGTTAAATTTCTTTGATCGTAGAAGAAATCTTATTAGGAACTGATAGCATCTACATGTCTTCCGCTCTAAAGTCTGAACATTACGACGTAGAGGTTAGATTTTATGTGTTAAGTCTAACATTGACATTTCTTAGTTTTGGATCCATTAACAATTGGCTTCGTTAGTGTTCTAATAACCTTTTTACCCATGTATACAGTGGATCAGAAGGATCAGAGGTCGATTGAAAGGTTGAGAGAGGAGAGAAAAGCTAAGATTGGTGAACTAAATGAGAGAACAAACTATTATCTCACCCAGAAGCTTATTCAAGTAAGGCGTTACTACTTTCTAAAATCTTAAATATTTGAGATATCAGTTCTATTTTGTTCCCTGAGCAACAAATGTGCAAAATTGAAGTGTATACCATCTTGAACATGCGCAGAAATGTGACCTTGATCCTGCAGCAAAAGCAGCAGCAGCTTGGTCTTGGCAACTAAGCTGGGGGCAGATGCTGGCCTTAAAGTATATGTCGGAGATGAAGCAAAATCTGAGTCAGCACAGACTGGAAGTAATTCCTTCCAATGGGTTGAGAAACAGAAAGCAAACTAAAGTTAAAGGTAGCAGCACTGGAAATGCTGCAGTAGTGCTGAGTAGGTAGCAGCCGATGAAGCTGTAGGCGATCACCTGGAAGCTATGGAACCTTCAAAAGTCGTTGGGCATTATCAAAGCTCAGGTACTAGTGACAGTGGTTGGATTGCGAAGATTGCTTCCTTGCTCGTTGGGGAGGATCCATCACAGTCATGCATTAATTTATGGCAGTTGCCATATGAATAATGGTGAGTATCATAATTACTTTTGCTTCAAAAAGAGTATAACAATTACAGAAAGCCTTCTGAGACTGCAGGTGCTATTTCACTTCACTTGACATTGCTACAACTAACGTTGCATAACATGCAAACTAGCAGGGTTGGCCAGTAAAGAAGATTTTCCTCATGTAACGTACTACTGCCCCCATTGTCATGCACTCAACATGTCAAGTCAAACCATTGGGGGATGCTCTGGCTCAAACTCAGGCCAGTTGACCTCAAGTTCTCAAGATGGAGTTTCCGCTACAAATCTTGTTTCAGCGAATGAACTAGGCAACCTAACCAAAGGGCAAGAGATTTCCATGGAGGAAAATTCTGGGAAACAACCAGTGGATGTCGATTGATTCTTGTCGTTGACGAAGAATATCTCTCCTCACCACTGCACCACCTGTTCAGAGATCAGGAGTAGTAGTACTGTTGTAAATTGCACATTTCTGTATATGTACGATAGCTGGAACAAGACGGGATCCACGCCTGTCGCCAACTTAAGTCGTCCAGCCAATTCTGTTGCCAGCGGAGCGTCTTCGCACAAAGCACAACACCGTCTGATCAAACTGATTGAGAGACTACAAGCTAGCATATTACTATTGTATTTGTACGTCAGTACGTGTCTGCGTGATGTTGCAGTGTCAGACATTGCTGAAGGATCTATATCAATTTAACTTAGGATATATCTAATGGTGAGTAAAAAAAATAAGATTATCATATAAAATACGAAGTATTATTACTAAATGATAAATGGTTAGTTAAGTATTAGCTATTATAAAGTTAAAAATATATTAATATAATTTTTAAAGTAACTTTTAGATGTTTGACCATTTGAAAAACATGTTTATTGAAAACAAAAGGAGTTTTACCCTAACCTATAATTTGGAACTCAGCCCTTATAATAACTACTTACTTTACCCTAAAACTAGTATTGAATTATACATAATTCAGTACTACGTAGTTATTTCTTTCATTGAAACTAGTTTTTTATTTTAAAATACACCATATCTAATTTAATACTAATTTTTTATATTTTATGATGGAGTGAGTAATATTGTTTTTAACACTCAGCAACATTGCTGGTCAATAACTTGTCAATTATTTGGAATATGCACACTTGCAACAGATTCACTTTGTATAGCAGCCTGGACACTTAACTGTTCCGTGTTAAAAATGGTCTTCTTTTCTTACCTAGACACAGAAAAGATCTCTAAAAATATCCACTATGAAACAATGATCCGAGCTCCAGCTAGTCGTCCTAGCCATGGATGAATTAGAAAAGGTTGCAACCATGGGAGCAGAGCAATCCTTTCTCTGTCATCGTGTGCGTCAAGTCTCCTTGAACAAGTCACCGTCAATGTCACCTCGGTGAGGCAATGTGATCGACAGATGATTAGATCAGAGAAAGGAATTACATTATGCTAATCCTAGTCATTTGCCAAACCTTTTCTGTATTCCTGCCTCTTTCTGTCAGTGTTACTTCGCAGTTTATGACTGAGCCATCTGAATTCACATTTACGCCAATAGTCCACTCTGGTTTTGGTTACACACAAAAGCACAAGCAAATCACTACAACGAGGATTATGAACATCCCTCGTCAGCACCGATTAATCTGCGGCGCGGTAATTAGTACACGTACACGTACACGTACAGAAGCTTGTGAACTAAAAAGGTAAAAAGTAATTAAGAGCCAATCATAAACATCTTGTAAAGCATACCAGCAGTATAATAATGGCTTAAGATCCTCATCTAAGACGATCCCGAATCTGGGGGCCCACATGCAGCCGCACAAAGTTTACGATCGAAGAACCGCTTGTGCTCAGATGATCTTTACGACTTTACCCCGCGGGGTCTGCGTGTATATAAGCACGCCCAAACATGGCCACGCCAAAGGTAGAGGCAGGCTGAGCGACTACCTTTTTCTACGGAGACGCAGTCACGCTCTGACGCAGCGCAGGTAAAAAGCAAGGCAAGGTACAACCATGAGCACTGTTCCTGTGCTGCTTTATTATCCCTGTGCTTACTTCTTCCTGTAATAGTAATTAGTTAATAGTAGCAATTAGGATTGTTAAGCTGCTTCAGGAGAATTGTTGGGGGCAGGGTCTGACCGGAATAGGACGAGAACACTGTTTTCTTGGGTTCTCAACTTCGGTGCATCGATCGGTCTCGAAATTAAAAAAAAAGGGGAGGAAAAACTTTTTTTTAGTGGGTTGCGGGGAAGCATCTCTGTGAAGAACATGCGTGAGCTTTGAGCCTTCCTTATCTCCTTCGTAGTGTTAAGTCTCGTTGCCCTCGCGTTTAATTGGGAGAAGAAGAAGAAGAGGTAAAGCGGTTTTGTAGAGGGAAGAAGATATCAGATTTCTGTTGGAGTGCGGATTGGTAATGTAGGAGGCGTCGGAGATTGTTCTGTTCCCCTCTGTTTCTTTCATCTTGATTTTGGACCAGTTGATTCGGATCGTGTTGTCGTGATTTTGATCAACGCAACATGGAAAATGGCCATCCTTCACTAATTTCTTTTTATCTAACCAACCACTATTTCTTGGGGTCTTCTTTTTCTTTGCATAGTGTGATGCAGAATGCTGAATGTCTGCCCCTTCTCCAGGCGTTATTTCCTTTTGTCCATCCGACTCTTTTCTCCTGATCGGAATAGCTCCTATTCGATAGGAAAATGTTCTTAGATGAGAAATAAATCAGAGAAGGCTCCAGGAGGTTAGGAGTAAATATCATGGAGTTGCTCCTAAATTCCTCCTTAGTTCCATAGGGTTATTTGCCTCCGCAAGTTGGAGGGAATATCTGTCCTGTCCTTTAGGCCTTTATTCGTCCTGTTTCTTTCGTTCCATTCCTAATTCCTATTCCAGCCACACACTCACACCTTCTCCGTCCACGTTGCAATTACTTCCTTAAGCCCTCACTGAACATGGTAAAATCATCTTGTTGTAAATTCATGAGTCGAAGTTGTGTTCATCGGTCAAAGCTTCTGCTCAATAATCTGACTGACACGACCACATCAAAAGCTTCTCTCTTTCTAAATAGAGATATTGCGGTGAAATTTTAGGTGTTTGTCGTGTCTGGAGGCTAATGGTAATAGGCAAAGATAAGGAAGATAACAACCCGGCTAATAATTCTGTTTGTTGCAATCAAGCTGCTATCTTCGTCTGTCCTCGTCCTCTTCTGGAAACTGGAACAGCGACCGAAGACAAGGAAAGTAGAATGGAATGTGGGGTCCACCACACATCTGCTTAATTGAGCATACCTGATTTCGGAATTTTGCTGACCATCGGTTCACAGTTCACACATCTTGAAAGCTGTGGGCAGCGGATAGGAGAGAAACAATGATGACTGAATTATAACTCATTTAATGGTGGGTTTGATCTAAGTTTTAGCAAACTGTCCAAATGAAGATGAAGGCAACCATAAGTCACCAGGGTAATACTGCTTGGCATAGTTTTTTTTGGCTTTCCAAATTATTAGGTTTTCAAACTGAGAAAGTTGAGAGCTTTAACTATCACCCTTTGGAAGTAGCCATACGAACCTCTCAGCATTGGCTAGAGGTGCTTGGATAACTTCACACAAGAGTCATGTGTTGAACTTCACTAGAGGCTTTGTGAAAACGTTTTTTTCAATTCAGAAGTCACTCTAGTAATAGCACGGTGTTTACAGTGGTATCGAATCATTAGTTTATAGTATCTTACAGTTGCAAATGTCTACTTTGTGACCACCTCACTTTTTTTTTCTTATGAGTTTCTTGCGGTTTCCCCTACTGCATCTTTCTTGATCTGCAAGCTCAGGCAACGCGCCAATTACGCAAAAGTGTCCTCTTTTTTTGGTGTTTCAAGAGTGCTACCCTCTGATCAATCTTGTATCTTCTCATTGACTAGTTTGCCCCCTTGCTACTTGGCTTACTTTTCTCATGCGCTTTGTGGCATTTGTTGCTTCTAAACATAGTCCAAGAATCAGTTTGCTATCTCTTTTCCTTCCTCGCTGATGTGCCCTGATGCTATAAATATATCTTACAGGTTGTCATTCAAACACAACCTGGGATAAGACAAAGTAGCACCAAAAATATGGATCGTGGGATCGAATTAAAGGGCTGTGTTTGCCGGATCAACAACTGTGCTATTGAACTCTTCTCAATGAAGGAGGACTTGGTGACTGATGATGAGGATTCGTGGGACCTTGTTGCGAGGGATCTCCAGCTGAAGACCACCTTCTTGTACATTGACCTCAGCCGTGTGATTTCTTCCTGTGAGATTGATGAGCACAAGAAGATGCTCACCGGCCTAGCCAACAAGTTTTTCTACTTCATGGATGAGGTGAGCATTGCTTCCCGCGTTCTTGGCAACATTTCTCTCAAAGCATGTCTCTTTGTTTAGATGAAAGCATGTATCTTGTTTCATTGCATTCACATGTATTGGAAGAGCTAATGGATGCCTTTGATTTTATATAATTTAACACTCCTGTTTTAATCATTTCCTGTAATTTTATACGTTTTTTATTCGTAATTTTTTATACAAGTCAACAACTCACCATTTTAAGCTAAGATAATGGTCCTTAAAGGGATAAGGTTGTCTTGGAACAGCCTATAAGGAAATTTTTGGATTTTATGGATGTTTCAACACTTGTGCTGCACTAAGAAAGCAGTTAACATCCTTTTCGTGTTTTTGTTTCAATTCCGCTTTGACAGAAGTTGTTTATGGTTCATGACTAGGCTCACCCAATGGAATTAAAAAAGTGCTCCTAGTCCTTTTGGCAATGTAGTACTTGTTTGTCAAATCAGTTATGTGGCAATCAATTGAACAACTAACGCACTTGATTCCTTTGTGGATATGCTATTATGCTTGATGTCTATCTGATTTAAAATGCCCTTGCACAAATTGCAGTTGGCGAATGCGGTGAGCAGCAGAAGTATCCCCCTTATGCAGGTGTGCTACAGTGATACAACTCTTGTTCTCCGGGAGGTGCTCGCCGCCCTTGTGCCGTCCCAATAATTTGGCCCCATGCAACTTCCTCAAAAGATTAGTCATCCCCTGCAAGGCTGCAATGCATTCTGCAGCATCGCAATGCTATGAACTATGAAGCAGGGGAGAGTAAAAGATCCAAGTGACTCACATTTTCTTGGAAGGAAGAAACATCCAGAAATGGATAAGCTGATATGAGAAAAGTGAGGTGCAGAATCACCTATGTACATATCTTTATTTTAATGGCTTCAGGGTTGGAAGCAGTTTAAAGGATTAGCGTCCGGAATGCATTTGCACCAATGAGTTGTAACTCTTCTTTTTTTTTTTGTCATTTTGCATGTGGTTCTCCTGTGGCAATGGACTTCTCCCTCACGCGAAATGTGGCAAGCTAAACTTTGACGGAAATTTCTGACTGGGCTAAGCATATTTCCCATAAAAGTGATACTGATACTGCTTTTAATTCTAGTCATGAATAACTTCATTCCTCCTAAAGTAAAGAAAAAATTACTCCTCAAAACTAACCCAATTTCTTCTATACATCCAAATATGCCCAATTTCTTGCGTGTCCTCGAAATTTCTTTTGTAACCCTTGACTGTTCCGTCAAATATGTGGGTGTATCAACCAATCCTTTGTCAGTATTTTTAGAAAGACCAAATTACCCTCACGAAACCTAGTAACCAAGTTCACCAACTTCCTTGACCTTCCGCCACTGGGCAGGTGTCAGCCCATCCACCTGCAATCCCCACGTCGTCGTCCCCTCCCGTCTCCACGCGCGCGGCGCCACCGAAGCTCCCAGCCGCGTCCTTCCTCCCGTCGGCGGCGGCGGCAGCGGATCCCGTCAAAGGGCGCAGCTCTCCATCGGCCCCTGGCTCCCGTCGGCGACCGCGGCTCCCCATTCCGGGCGGGTCGTAGCTCCTGTGTCGGCGGTGGCTTTCAAATCTCGTCGACACCGAGCTCTAGTCGGCGACAGCGGCGGCTCCCGTAGGCGGCAACGTAGGATCCGATAGGCCCCTGGCTTCTGCCGAAGATCGCGGCTGCCCATCCCGCCCGAGCTCCTGCGGCGGCGGCGGCGGCTTTCAAATCCCGTCGACCGCGGGCTCCAGTTGGCGGCGGCGGCGGCTCCCGTAGGCGGCAGTAGCTCCTAGCGGCCCCTGGCCTCCTGTCGGCGACCGCGGCTCGCTGACCCGTCGGCTCCGAGCTCCTGACGGCGGTGGCGGCTCCTGTTGTCGAAACCCTTACTCCCGTTGGCGGCGCCGCAGCTGCAGCGATGGCTCCCGTAGGCGGTGTTACACAAGGAAAGGATATAATAATTAATAACTACAAAATATATGTAGTTTTTTTTCTTTTAATTATAAGCCACATCGAGAGCTATTTTCAGTTTATATTAATATGAAATAGCGGCTTATATTCTTAGGTATCAGAAACCTCTCATTTACAAACATATAGATTTTATCTATAACAAGGTTGTCTACCGGAGCTATTGCTAATATGTTTTTTAAAATTTGTTACTAAGAAGCTGACAAAGGCCAGAAGAAGCCACAAATTTTTTCGGCTGTATGAGGTGCACGTATAGAAGGATATCTTATTAGCGTGGTCGCTGCGCCAATGCCACTGATCGATGTTAAGGATGGAGACAAGATCTTGATGAAAGCCAACCCAGCGTATGACGAATGGGTTGTCACCGATCAGCAACTTCTCGGCTTCCTGCTGTCAACAGTCTCCAAGAAAGTCTTTATGCAGGTGGTGAATATGAACATTGCTGCATAAGCTTGAAGAACAATCAACGAGATGTTCTTCACGCAAACGCGTGCATGATCTGTAAACACGCGTATTACACTCGCAATTACTTCCAAAGGAAATGAGTGTTACGGAATACATCACTAAGATAAAATCACTCGGTGATGAAATGGCGGCTGCTGGGAAGCCAATGGATGATGAAGACATGGTGGGCTACATCCTCGCCGGTCTTGATGAAGGCTACAACCCGGTGGTATCATCTGTTGTCAGCAAGCCTAAACCAATAATGGTGATAGAGTTGTATTCACAACTCCTCGGTTTTGAGAATTGCCATAATCTGCGTTAGGCCAATTACCAAGCCAACTTGTCACGTCGCGATGGACATGGAGCACCAACCCGTGGCGGAGGAGGTCACGGTCATGGTCATAACAACGACGACAACTCTGGGGGAGGACATAGCGTCACCAACAATGGAAGCAAATGACCTATATGCATCTCTATGGTAAGATCGGACATATTATTGTTGATTGTTGGTATAGATTTAATGAAGACTTTGCTCCAGGAAAGAATGATGCTATTGCGACTCACTCATATGGCATTGACACGAACTGGTACCTAGACATTGGAGCAATTGATCACATCATAGGTGAGTTGGACAAGCTAACCACCTGCAAGAAGTATACTAGAAAAGATCAGATCCAGACAGCTAGCGGTTTAGGTATGGATATTAGTCACATCAATCATAGCACTATTCACACCCCTAGTCGTGATTTACATCTAAACAACACCTTATATGTCCCAGAGGCTATGAAAAATCTGATTTTCGTTCGTCGTTTCATATATGATAATTATGCCTATCTTAAAGTTTATCCTAATCTTTTCTTTATCAAGGATCAGCAAATAAAGAACACACTACTTAGAGGATGGTGTCGATACAGCCTCTATCTCTTAGAACCTACACCAAAACAAGCTTTTGGAGTCATCAGACCATCTCTTGCGACATGGCACAGTCGATTAGGCCATCCATCTCTAGCTATTGTTTAAAAAATTATTAGCAATAATAAATTGTCATGCTTGACAGAATCCACAAGTCATGAAGTTTGCAATGATAATCAAATGGCCAAGAGCCATCAGTTACCTTATTCTATATTTTCTTTCTAGTGTGTCAAAGTTTCCTTTGAAACTTGTTTATTCTGATGTTTGGGATCTAGCACCTAATTTTATTGGGAAAAAAAGTACTATGTTAGCTTTATTGATGATTTTAGCAAGTTTACCTGAATCTATCTCTTTAAATTTAAATATGATGTGTTTCAGATATTTCATGAATTCCAGAATTTTGTTGAATGGGTTATTCAATAGGAAAATTATTGCCCTGCAATCTGATTGGGATGGTGAATATAAAAAATTACACTCCATCTTTTCACAGATAGACATCACTCATCGAGTTTTATGTCCACATGCCCACCAACAAAATGGTGCTACTGAATAGAAACATAGACATTGTAGAAGTAGGTCTATCTCTCCTTGCTCGTGCTTCTATGCTTCTCAAATTTTGAGATGAGGCATTTCTTGTCGCTGCTTATCTCATTAACTGCACCCTAGCAAAGTTATTAAGTATTCTACACCCCTAGAGCACCTATTCCATCAAAAACTAGCCTATGCTTCTTTGTGAACTTTTGGTTGTACTTGTTAGCCCAATCTTATACCATACAACACTAGGAAACTGTAATTTCGCTCCAAGCAATGTGCTTTTATTGGCTATAGCAATATTCATAAGGTTTTAAATGTCTTACATTTTTATCAGCCGTGTTTATGTATCTCATGATGTTGTATTTGATGAAACAGTTTTTTCTTTCACTAAATTGCATCCCAATGTTGGTGCACATTTGCGGTTAGACATTATTTTATTACCACAGCATCTTCTTCATTCTACTGCTTATGCGTCTAGGGGTGCAAAGGTGCTTACTCCAATGGCTAATGTTCCTAATCCTGATAAAACTAATGACGTTGATGAGCAATTAGTAAGGCATTCACACGTTCTCACAACAAATTTTGAGGCAATAGAGATTGTTGATGGCGCTTTTTGAGCCAAAGTTCTCGGTCGAATCTACTTTAGGATCAGCGCATGATGCCGACAAATAGTGACATCGGCTCACTATCTCTCGTGTCTACCCAACCACTGTTATCACCTCTTCGATCGATGCAGCCCCTAGTGGTGATGCAGCGGGGAAATCAAGATTTTCTGAATTGGCTACAGCAGAACAGTCGGTTGCGCCCATGACAACACTGCCTCAACCACACACATGGCTTCAAATTGGAATTCACAAAAATAAAGTGTACACCAATGGTAGATAAGCAGTCTCAATTAACAATTAGTAATGAACCTCAAAATCTAGAATAAGCTTTTATGCACAAAGATTAGAAAAATGCTATGGATTTAGAATATATGGCCCTAATAAAAAATAATACTTGGCATCTTATTCCACCTAAGAAGGAAAGAAATGTCATAGATTGTAAATGGGTATATATGGTCAAATAAAAATCTGATGTAAGTTTAGACCGGTACAAAGCTCGCTTAGTTGTAAAGGGGTTCAAGCAAAGGTACGACATTGACTGTGATGACACATTTAATCCTATAGTAAACTTTGCTACCATTAGAATTATTATGTCTCTTGCTATTTCTAAGGGATGGAATCTTAGATAGCTGGATATACAAAATACATTTCTTCATGGTGTTCTGGAGGAAGAGGTGTATATGAGACAACCTCTTGAGTATGAGAATAAAAATAAGCCTGGTTTCATTTGCAAACTAGACAAGTCACTCTATAGTCTTAAACAAGTATTAAGAATGTGGTATTCTCGCCTAAGTACAAAGTTATATAATCTGGTTTTTATGGTCTCAAAAGCAGATACATTATTATTCATTTATAATAAAGGTAACTCTATTATCTTTATTCACATTTATGTGGATGATATTATTATTGTTATCTCCACACAGGAGACTACTACAGCTATACCCAAGGATCTCAATCAGGAGTTTGCTCTTAAAGGATATTAGAGAACTACATTACTTTCTTAGCATAGAAGTAAATAAATTAAAAGATGGTATCCTTCTTACTTAAGAGAAATATGCAACAGATTTACTCAAAAAGATTACAATGACAAATTGTAAACATCTTAGCACTCTATTATCTACTTCAAAGATTCACTTGGACTTGAGGACTCATCACAATATAGGAGTATAATGGGAGCTTTGTAATATCTCACACTACGTTGCATTCTCTGTCAACAAGGTATATCAGTTTTTGCATTCACCAACGATTGAACATTGGACTTTTGAGATACATTCACTCAACAACCAGTCTAGGGTTAAGGATAGGAAAATCTCAACCAACTAGAGTAAGTGCATTTTCTAATACTGATTGGACATAGAATCCTAATGATAAGAAGGTCCACTAGTGGATTTGTTGTATTCTTATGATCCAATTTAGTGTCATGGAGTGCGAAGAAATAGGCAACAATTTTACGCTTTAATATTAAGTTAGAATATAAAGCATTAGCCAATGCAACTAATAAGATGACATGGGTTCGGTCCTTGCTAAATGAACTCCATATACAAGCACTGCAAATAGCCTAATTATGGTGTGATAACTTGGGTGCTATATATATGTGAGCTAATCTAATTTTTCATGCCAAGACAAAACACACAAAGATTGATTATCACTTTGTGAGAGAAAGGGTAGTAAGAAAACAATTGGATATTTAGTTTGTACCTAGAGGTGATTAAGTCGTTGATAGGTTCACAAAACTCATGTCAGCTTGTCAGTTACAGAAGTTCAGGTACAATCTTAATCTTGATAAGCTCTCATTGAGGGGGAGTGTTAGAGATATGAAAAGAGATAATAGAATCCAAGAAGACAAGTTGTTACATGTTAGTTTTGTTTCCTTGTTTTGAGGATGGAAATCTCCTGATTGTAAGCCACATTAAGAGCTATTGTTGGCTTATATTAACATGTAACAACGGCTCCTAACAGAGTAAGAACACTTTCACTAGATTTCAAGAAGCACCCAAACGCCTTCGCCACTGAGCTCCTATTGGCAGTAGTGCCGAAATCCCATTGGAGGTGATAGCTTTCGTCGGCCTAGCGGATTCCTGTTGGCAGTAGCTCCATCAGCACTCGAGCTCCTATATCCTAGGGACCCAAGCTCCCCTCAACTAATTTGTTAATTATTATGAATTGCAGTTTTTTATGAATGCTCTTGTTATTATTATTTTGGTTTTTTTTATGTCATTTTTTTGTTCCTTGTGTAATACTAATCTCAGTATTTTTCAGCTAGCTATATCCATAGTTCATCATGCAAAAAAATATTTCAATCTGTAGCAAGCTCTCTAATCTACCAACTATGCACTTAAATTTTATCTGCTCTATTCTCAAAGGAATAATGGATATTTCTAAACATACTAACCTCCAAACTGAAGAAGACCTCACGGATGCAAGGGAAGTCTTTGAGATGTACATAAGGAATTTTTTAAAAATAAATGATTATTTTAGAAGAGAAATGATAAATTATAAGAGAAAATTATCAATATGTATCTTATTAAATAAAGAATGTTTATGAGTAGAAGTTTAGTTGGGAGTAGAGTAAAGCGAAGTTTAAAGGAGAAGTGGAAGGTGAGAGAAGTAGTACTATAATCACTTATTTTAGAATAATTTTTTTAGTTAAAATGAGTACTTTTTATAGAAAACTCCTGGGCATCAAGGAATTGTTTCCGTTGAAATGATATCATTTACTACCGTTTTCTATCCTGTGATGTCAGGCGATGTGCTTTTGCCCCAAGAACAAGCCTGGTCCTACACTCCTAGCGCGGTTTGGACTGACTGACGTTACGTTGTGACCGAATATTGATATACCTATCCTTTAGGTCTGCAAGGCTGCGAATTTTTTATATTATTTAATCCTTTTTATTTTTAAAATTTAAAACTAAACTACTTTAAAATTTATTTATAAATCTGTATTTTTAACTTGTCATCAAACAATGCTATCACCGAAAGTCTGATGGCATTGTTGTTTGGCACATCAGTTTGACATGATAGAAAAATATTATCATATTATTTCTAATGACTTAACTATATTTTTTTATCGCGCTGGTAGGTTGATGGGATCAAATTAGTTTTAAAATTTAAAAAATAAAAGGTTCAAATAATAAAAAAATGCAAGGCTGCAAACTCTGTAGAATAGACAATGGCCTTCTCCCTCTCCTGGCATTCAGGTTCAGAATTAGGCACATGCGCTGATGCTTACTCCTGGTAATGTAATAAAAAAGCTGTGAGTTTGCGTTATTTTCATAACGCAGATCTGCGATCTGCGCGCCGGCGTTTCACTCGAATCCCCACATGGTTTTGACTTTTGACAGAGCTTAACATGCTCGTGCTGACTTCGGTTTCCGACTGAACGTGTAAGTGTCAACGTGACCTATCTTATCGGAAGTGCCTGGCTGTGCACGCCTCGAGCATCACGTCCAAGATTACACGGCTCTGCCATTGCCATGGCAATGCAGCTCACTGTCCAAGCACTTGCCGCAATCGTCCTCTCCGGCGCCCAGAGCAAACGAGCAACACCACCTGGCAACGGCCACCGGGTGGCAGCCACGTGCAGGCGGCAGCTGGCGGCGGCGCTTCTCGCGTCTCAGCTGCTGCTGCCCAGGGCGGCGGCCAGCGCCGGGGCGTTCGACCTGAGAATCACCATGCCGAGCAGTCTAGCGAGGAGGCCGAGGCCGTTGTGAATGTCCACGCGAGGAACCTGGTGCGCGTCAAGGAGCTCATCGACGCGAGGTCGTGGAAGGAGCTGCAGGCGGCGCTCCGGTCCAGCGCCTCCAACCTCAAGCAGGACCTCTACGCCATCATCCAGGCGAGGCCGGCGAGCCGGCGGCCGGAGCTCCGGAGGCTCTACTCCGACCTCTTCAACAGCGTCACCAGCGTGAGCGTCAACACACAAAATCAACGTGTTTACTGTTCACGTTCGCGGGGAAGATCGGGCAGACGGAGAAGCACACCAAAAGAACTAGCGAGCTTGAGGCAACGAAGGTTCTAAAGACTGCGCGAATACACCGAGGTTTAATAAGTCTGCTTAACTTTAGTATAAATATTTTGGTTTTGAAGTTCTAGAGTTACGAGCGTATCACTCAATTTAATACAAGAAAATAAACTAATGAGTCTGTCGGTCGATGACCAATATAAACTCCTGCTATCGCCAGTTGCTGATAGAGTTGAGATAGTTATCGGTTACGTTTGATACACTCCTGCTATTGGTTGATTGTCGATAGGAGCTAAAGCACTCATCCATTGGCTGAAAAGCTGATGAAGACGTAGATAGATGATGATGAAGGAAATGAAAAAACATATCGGTTGTAGAACCAGAGACGCTCCGAAATAAAATAGTTGATAGATACTATACAGACTTATGCTATAGACTGATTATCAATAGAGGCTGTACCACTTTTTTATCAGTTAGAAAGCCGATGAAGATATAAACAGATAATAAGAAATATAATAAATAACCCATCGATTACAGAACCAATGGCGTTCTAGAATATAATACAATGGTCGATGAATTTTTCTATCGATTGGTTGCTAATAGATGTTGTAGTGCTCGTTTATTAGTTGGAAAACCGATGAAGACATATGTGGATAGTAAGAAATAAAATAAAGGACTTATCGACTGTAAAACCGATTATACTCTGAATAGAATATATAATGAATAGTAAGGATCGAGACCTGATCTTTCGAAGATACGAAAGGCTAATAGAACACGTGGATAGAAGAAATGGACGAACCCATCGACTAGTTGAGTCGATAAGAGAAATTTTCTAAAGATATATGTATATCGGCAAAAAATTCAATACACTATATGTGGGACTCAATATGTGGATAACTCATTGACTGACCGCTCTGATGAAACGTTCGTGTAAAGACTATAAACATATGACTCAATCTAGTATTAACGGTCTAGTAGGTCGGACTTAACCAATACAACACAAGACTGATAATAGTAAAAGGGGCTCGATAAACCAATAGAATCACGTAAACATGATGTGATGCACCTGATCGGACTAAGACATCAGACCTAACCGATGCAAACTTATAATGGATATATCAAGACAGTGGTGAGACTTACCCATTTGCTGAAAATCGGACTTAATAAATACAGCCCCGCTGTCGGTAAAAATCTAGATGAACTAACATAGCGATGTTCCAAAAATAATTTGATTTATATGGATATCTTATAAGTTTTTATGAGATCTATATTTATACCTTAGATTTATAAAGTTTATTATAAATAATCTTCGAACGTTATTTACTTAAATATAAAAGAAAATTATCTCTAAAAACTTAACAAAAGACTTATCTTATAGAAATAAAGTAACATGTTATGGTTTTCACACTGTCTTCTTTTTATAAGCTGATCCATTCTCTAATCTTGTCTACGAGACTTACTAGATTTTGATATAAACACTCACAGAACACAGATGGAGTGATAAACTTGCTCTTGTTTTGCATATGCAACTAGATTATGCGGCCAGAGACAAGGATGAGCTCCAATTTCAGGAATACTACAGCAACATGATCACAGGTCTCGAGGAGATTTTTTCCAAAATCATGTAGTACTTGTCAATCTGTAGCTCATCTAGGATCAATAGAGAGAGAGAGAGAGAGATGAATCGGATAAAACTAGACTCTTGGATTGTATTTACACACAGCACAGCAAAAAGGCCTTTTCCTCTTTTGCGAAGCTTAGCTAATAGCTAGCTAGTACTTATTATTAACTAACTTCCTATTCTACATCTTCTATTCACTATACTGACAGGAGAAATCATGAAAAAAAAATCTGTATGTGCAGATACACCAAGACGAGCAAAATTGAAGTTTCCTGAAAATATTACTGTTCAGCCACTGATTTTTACAGGCATGTCGCTGGCCACCGATTTCATCAGTCATCACCATCTGACAGCAATAATTCCCAATATTTCACTGAATTTCTGATGGAGTTTAAAGGTTTGCTTCACGTGCAACCTGTTGTCAGTGACTTACCATCCTCTTGGTTCCTCCTTCAAATGGCCGCCTCCAAGAAATTGTGGCTAAGAATGAAAGGAGATGAAATCACTAGGCACATGAAGTTTTCATACTGAGCGTCATATAATCAAAGGACCATAAGTGCTCACCATTGTAAGACCAGGAAGCACGAAGCTAGCAAGATTTTCATTCACTGAGACGGGCAACGGAGGCATCCTACTCATTATCCCAGGCATTTGGTTCATGCTGTTTACAGAAGAAACACAATTAGAGAGTGAATCCGTACTACAAGAGTAACTCCAAAATTTTGTGTGCTTCAGAGAGGGGATATGTTTTACATTTGTAGAAGATCATTGATGTTCCTTCTTGCCCGATGGAAGAGATCAATGTTGTTTTGCGGCTGAAAGAAAGAGTAGTTGGAGCGAAATCAACTATCCAGGTGAAGGGTAACTGAAAACTAGGGACCACCTACAATTCCTTTTTAAAAGCAAAAAGACATGAAATTAACGGGAAATATGTTTACAATGGTTTCACAAAGCATTTTCATAATGAATGATGCACCTCAACAATATAGATTTCATGAACACAACCTAGAATAACTGCAATGATGAATTCACAAACACCGTTCTTTGCAAAGGCAAATATATATATATATATATATATATATATATACACCTACCTGACATGCTCTCATATTTGCCTCTATTTGATCGAGAATTCGACCATTTTGTACTAGTAGTTGCTGCATTGCACTATCTATTTCAGTGTCTGCATGGTAGAAAAATATGCGAATGGTCAAATTATGAAAAATATGTGTAAGAAAATGAAAAGTCATTGGCTTAATCTTGTCAAACGCTAGTGCTTATGAATCTTCCCATCAGGGCATAATTCTACTAACTTGTTTAAGTTGCATCTGCTAATTCGTTAATTTAGTATTTACTCTCCCAAGAGAATAAACAAAATGAAGGATTATCAAGCGTTGGATCCATAGCAGATGGTTACATTCTAGAAAAATTGGGCCTAATACTCAAGTGACAACCAACCTCCAGTTAGAAATTGGTTGTTTTGAATGGCATTATGTGATACAAACGAAGATACTCTTGTGCCCGTCTGAACTGGTTGATTGGTACCCCATAAGGAAGGTTCGGCCATTTTACCCTGAGAAGTAACCATTAGTACACCAGTCAAAAACATGTGCATGAAGTACGAAATGCCGAGGGTTAAATACTGAGGTCTGTTATTTGTTATAAATTCCCCCCTCCCCGCCACCCCCCCCCCCCCCCCCACACACACACACACAAAAACACACAAAAAAAAAACTTCTCTTTCTGATAAATCAGCTAAAACAATTGTAAGTTCTTAGGACCAGTAGTTATTTTTTTGGAACCATAGGGACCAAGCCCGGTTCCCAAATCCCGATTGCATTAATCAGAAAACTACGAGGAATGTTAATACCTTTCTATCTTTCATCTTTCTTCCAATATGATGTTCTTCAGACTTCCGCCGCCTTGAATTTTCTCTTTTCTATAAGAGAACCAAATCATTATTGTTTTTAAAAATAAAAAAGAGAAACTACTAGATCAGCTAGGAAACACACACACACACGCACGCGTCTTAAATATATATAACAGTTGTTTAGCTAGTTATATTCTTAATAGAACTTTGAAGAATATAAAGCCCATTTTGATTCATCGAAACAATAATACAGAAACAGAGAGGAACCACGATTTAGTTTTCAGTATGTTATCAGACAATAGTTCAGGCAAATTACCTAGTCAGCTGTTGGAACTAATAATATGGTGGGTCAAAAGATGGATCATTGGCAAAAAGATATATGCATTTCTTTAAATGATATAAGATTGTGCTGTCTTATGATCTACCTTTTTTTTCCTTTTGGCCAATACAAATGTATATCAATATATAACAGCCCAAAAGGAGAAATTGATTTTACAACTCATGTCTCAATATATAAAATGTGCAAGTATCGCATTTATGTACATAAACATTTAGAGTAAGTGTATCTATCATTCGTCCTACTATATGTGCATATTGAGAAATAAAGGCATCTATCACTCATATGGAATATTGTCTGCCTGAACGGTTGTACACTTGTGCTAATACCTAAGGAAGTTGTCAATTATGTAAGGAGCATACCTAGAAGCTATCATTGTAATCAGAAAAAAGGAATGTAACCTTTCTGTTCGAGTGACTACGTCTTACAGAGTATGTACATATTAGTGATTACTTACCCCTACCCACTGACACTTCATCGCAACATCTCTCACAGTCTTGGTTGGTATTGAAGCTGCTATCTTTATATACTTCATGATGCCTTTTTCATTTACATATCTGTGTATATTCATCGTTGGCACCCCAAAGAGAACAAATTAAAAAACACACATGAGGATGGTTGAGTGAATAAAAAACATGAATTAGTAAAACTTATTCCAGCATCAACAATAGCATAGTAAAACCTCTATCAATTGGAATAACACAGATGTAGGATAAGTTTCAACAATATAGACCACATGCTGTGAATTTACACAATTCCACATGATGACAGTCATGTAAGTGGAAGTAGCTTACTTCTGGAGGCCATCTTTCAGCACATCAAGCTCAAGAAGTGACCAATCAGCAGTCAGGGGCCCTCCATATTTGAGGTTCTGCCCGGGATCAGCAATTGTATTGGATGAACTGGTGGAGACAACCACAGAAGGTGTGGTGTTCAACATCACCGTGTTGCTGTCCATCCCACTGGAGCAGTCCAGGTACACTGGCATGCCTCCTGACCCACTAGTCGCGCTTGGCTGAAATGAAACAACTTGCTGGCTGCAGAATGGCTGAGGAAATTCTCCAAAGTTTAGACTAGGATCATCTGCCATCTGCATGCACAGCAAATTGTCTAGAACGGAATTTGGTATTTCCAGTTTCGAAGGACGCACTCCAAGCTGATCCAGAACAACTTCACAATGCACAATGGACGACTTTGGTAACTACTGCTCCAGGAACTCATCCAAGCATGGACTCTTTGCAACAGTACTCAAGTTTGTGCACTTCCACCAATATGTTCCCTGCAGATGGAATTAAGCATGTCAAGGAAATTGAAACCTTGGAATTTGGAGATATAAAACTCAATAGAGGGAACTAGTATCTAGCCAATCTTCCATGAAGATAGAAATGTCGAATTTCTTTGCTTGGCAAAAGAAATATGCTCAAGGAACACAATTATACTCTGAAACTGAAACACAGGTTAATTTCACTTGTAAAAGATCAATCTTTTCAAAGCAGCAATTTTTTTCTCCCTTTTGCTATGTAATCCTCATAATTCAGCCAATTGTACTATCTCTTTCAAGTGAAGTACGCCACAGACTAAATCCTCGCTACAGAACCAGATCAATAGGCAAAATTTGGACGATGGACTCTCATAGTCTCACGCAGGGATGCTACAAGATCAGAGCACACATAACCCAGTCGGCAGTCAGTGTCTATCCGCATGTCGCATGGCCCCCAGTAACACAAGAAATCAACAAAATTCGATGAAAGAATCAAATCAAGAAAGTAACTTGCAGACAAGGACCTGGCCAATCTGCTCCTGCATACAGTTCATCAGAAGCCCATAAAAAATGACCTAGTAAAAAGCCAAACCTAGCAATGATTGATTGCATAAAGCCAGACCATGCGCACACAGACATGCATGCAAACCCAAACCGCCGCCCTGGAACTGGCTCTGCACACAGCAGTTCATACTTCATATGGGATGGAGAGAGAAGAGAACCAAACCAAGAAAACCACACGGAAAGAAACACAACCATAATCCTTAGCCAAAGAAACCGATCAATACAAGTATGAATCCGGGAAACGAAACCAACTTGATTACCGGCCTGAATCCGATCTAATCTGCAGGGAGAGCCAAAGCTTGGAGCTTCAGTGTAGCTGCCGAGTGTCGATCGCTCTCGAGCGGGCGAGCGCTGTGACGGTGAGCGGTGTAGTGGGTGATGGAGTGATGGTGGTGGAGGTGGAGGTGGAGGTGGTGGTGCTAGTGTTGTTGTTTGGTTCCCTTCTTTAAAGAGATGGTGCCGCCCAGCTTTGCGCGCTCCAATGGGAGGGAGGCCGAAAGGCTGAGGCCCGGCGCGCCTCGCCTCGATCGGTAGTAGCAAAATCGGCCGGGAAATGCCCCTCTTCTCCCCCCTTGAAAAGCCAAAATCGTGTGCCGATTTCACATGCAACTTGCACTTGCACCCGTTGCACGCACACGCGCAGGAGCTACAACCGAGAGGGTGATCTCGATGGGTTGGTCCGTAGGTGTTATGCAGCGAGGGCAAAACGGCTTTGGAACAATAATTGCCACTATTGGTTTCTATCTTAGGTTGCTCTCCCTCCAGGCTCGCCTTTCCTTTCTCGGTTGTTTTTCCCTTTTTCATGCGGGGAAAGCAACGCGTCCATACTCTCCTTTTCTTATTCTGGTGCTAAGAAAGCGAGAATTATTATATTTTGTTAGTACTAAACCAGCATCTAATAGTGTTTTCGAAGCTACGTTGATAGACATCTGTGGACTCTAGAGACTGTAAAGGGTACTTTAGAAGCTTGATAATTAACGGTGTAGCAGCATGGAGTAACACTTATATCACATCAGGGCGCTGGCTGCTCCTCTTTCACTTTTCACTTCATGACAGAGTCATCTTAAACTACATTTGCATCCGCCCTTTCCTTTTGTTGTTTTCTAAATGCAAGTAGATTGGGTGCCCATTCCATTCTCCCAGCGGACCTCTCCTTTTGATTTCATCGTGGGCTTGGAATCGGATCCTACTAGTTTTAATGCAAAACTGTACCGTATACGAAGGTAACGTGCAATCAGTGCGTGTGTATTCCACTAGTCCACTCATGGTCTACAGGGCATTTTGTTCCGGGGCCCATCTACTGTGTGTACGATATGTTCTTACAGTTAACCAGAACCATTAGTTAAAAAAGAGGAGACATCAAAACAGATCTTGCCATCGAAGTTTTTTGGAGGGGAGTTCAGACGGAACCACTTTTGGGGGGCATGCAAGTGGAGAACCTAATTAAACCTGTATAACATGGAGAACATATTATGAAATTAACACGAGTAGGCCATGTTTTGTTGATGGTTAAAATAGCATCGGTTAGTTGCAAGTACTAGCTTGTTTGGTTATTAGCTAAGTTTTTCACAACTAAGCTTAGACAAAGCATGTCATAGCACAAAAATATCACTATGAATTTATTGATTACAAGTGTGATATGGCTAACACAAGAAATAAGTGAATGATTTGTAAGTCCAAAATACAAGAAAGTATAAAAGACTAAGTTGTGTTACTAAAACAAACATTTACTTAACAAACTATAATATGACTAGAATGTGATGTGGCAAAGCGAAACAACGAACCAAGCAACCCAAACAACCCCTAATACCGTCAACTGCACGGCCCTCTGTCATGCCCAGCTGACGCCCACGCCATGTCGGTCGCTCTGCGCGCATGGCTAAGAATTTGTTCACTTTGAAACCCAAATTTTAAAACTATCAAAATTTGACCAGACAATAAACCGAACAAACTATCGTCAACATAACCCTACCAAATATTAATAATTCTAAAACTTTATGCTCTTAAAATTTATAAATTTCTAAATAATCTTATCTGCTTTTTAAAATTTAATAAGTTTCTTTTTCAATAAAATGAACCAGCCCTGAATATTGACAGAAGCGCTACGGCCGGAAAGGAGAGTTTTGTTCGCGCGCGCGGACCTCGCACGACCGCAAGCGACAACGCGGACAATCACACACCACGGCACCGCGCGGGCGGGGGTGGGTGCCTGTATGCGGCAGCTAGCTAGGCACACACGACAGCTGCAGCGGCTGCTAGCCGGCCGCGCGTGTAGCGAGACGTACAGTGCGGTGGTGGATCGAACTGGCCGCCGTGCCGCCGCCGGCGGAGCTTCAGGCCCGATCGAGATATGTGTTGCTACGCGGCACGGCCGAGCTAGCCTTTCCATCCCCATCCCACTCGATCCGTTCGGTGCGTAGATCGGCCGAGTAATACGCATTATTTATTGTCAAAAGACCGTCTCGAGCGGTGCTGCGCGCCATTCAAGGCTCTTCTGTGGCCTGTTGTGCAATTACGCATGGGTACGTATGTATACTAGTACTCCAGTAGTCGCGTGTTGAGTGAAGAGGAGCCGCGCCAGGGCAGGCAGTCAGGCACAGGACGCCTGCATGGCTGCATGCATGGTCGGCGACTGGCGTGCACCAATTGGCGCGGACCTGCCGGTGGACAGCTGGTGGCCGGAGCAGCTAGCTGTGGGTCGGTATGGTGGTCACAGCTTATCAGTACGAGTGTCACTGTGTACGACAGACTTTAATCAACGTGTTACACGTTGGTGCATGGCTCGTGACAGATGACACACATTACCGTTTCGTCTCACTGTATTATATTGCGACAATGAGCATACGTGTCCTTTTAATTTAGGATTGCACTTCCTCCATCATAAAATATAAAGGTTTATAGTTAAAAATTAGGATAGATATTACTTTTAGATTTATAGCTGTAAATTACTATATTTTAAAATGGAATACAATATCTTCTCTTCTCTCACGTCCACTGGCCATTTGTTTTCTGTTCATCCATGCCAATTATTTTCCCAAAAGTTATTTGATCATTCTTTTTTTAAAAAAAAATCCCACTTTTTACTATAAGTTAAACGCACTCATATCGTCCATATGCACGTGGGTGTGTCCTAGCACATTTTTAAACGAGATTAGAGACTTATGTCTTGGGTACCAGCTTTACTGTTGAATGTACATGTGCTATAACTTAAACTCAAATAGACTTGTTCCATCATCGTATATTTTAGGCTGTCACATGGATATTATTTCATTCAATTATCTTTATTTAAATATTATTGCCTCCAATAAATGTCCATTTTATGGAATATTAAGTAGAAGTATGTTTTATGAAACCAGTCTAACGAACGTCTAAAATTAGACACTATTCAACCCTTAACTACTAAAAATCATTCCCTTTTCAAACTTGTCTTTAAGTGGTTTTGACAACATAACAGTGTGAGCCAGCCCAAGGCTAGACATTTTTTTATTAAAAACAGTAAACAACTTGGAAATAAATCTATAACCTTAGCACGAGCCTAACAGACTATACTATATCTTTATGCTTAATGGTTCAAGGTTAAGTGTAAGCAGATGGTTACTTCCTTCACAGTATTTGTTCTTTAATTTTGAGAAGTAGAGCTATGTGAACTATCAATAGAATAGAGTATATATCGGTTCATCAATATTCTACTTAATTGAAAGCACTGAGTAACTTTCCTCCTCGAGAATCCTTTAGTCTAGATTTGACTTTCTCCCTTCTTTTCCTTATCATACATAGAGGATAGGGGCAAAGACTTTCTTTTGTTTCCCTGCTGCTCAGTGCCTGAGCTATTTTTTACATTTCCACTTACAAATCTACTCCCGGTTTCTCTCGTTCGGTAATCGTCCGAACTCTGAAGTGTACAGGAAGCATATAGAATTTGTGGTGGGCCCCAGCAAGCCAGAGTTGCAATTCAGCGCTGGTGGTCACTAAGCTGCACAACACTCGACGATGAGAGGTGCAGTAGGGGTCCCTCCAAAGGTGGTAGCATGGTCAATCCATTTTGCTTCGAATTGGCGGAACTGCCCTTGAAACAGTCAAACCGACATCCACATCTACATCCACATCCATATGGATGTGGCCTTCCTTTCGCCTGGAGAACACAGTTCGGAAACAAACTTTGTTCTCCTTGATTTCCACCATATTTCAGAGCACATAAGAATATATAAGGTGGTGATTCACGGAGGAATTTACCGCGTCCACGTACGTAGTGGAGGAATCGTTGTCATGTGCTGCAGCCAAGCGAGCAAGAGAACGTTATCTGGAGCGAGCTACGAGTCACGTCTCCGGCTAAAGGCGATAGCTTCACACAAAGCAAGGCACTAACACACACGGGCACACTAAGCATGCATTACTTACTTTTCCACATCAAGGCCACCTGAGACTGGACAACTGAGGGAGGAGGGATTAGATATTATAAGCAGAGATGCGGTGGCTGGCTAGCTTCTTTATCCAACTAGGATCAAGAAGAACAAGAGAAGGGGAAAAAAAGAGAGGGGAGCATGCACCACAATCTCACGGCTAAAGCAGGCAGGCAGAACAGAATCCAGCCGCTTTATTCGCGCCACACTAATAAAACCGGGAAAACAACTTGCCAGGCAGCGCACGCAGAGTCTAGCACCCCACGCAAGAGTCAAAACGTCCCGAAAAGCCCGGCTTCCCCCTTCCCTTCCCCCGCGAGGCGTCGAGAGAGACCACGGCTGCGCCGTGAACATCAGATTCCTTGGAGGAATAAAAGGCGATGCAGCAAGTGACACCATGACAGAATCCACTTCTCCAGAGATTCCACAGGCCACCCAGATACTATTTTCCCCTAGTGCTCCAGCAACTATGGATGGACATGGACAGCCTAAGCCATAAGCTCGCTCATCAGTGTCACAAGCCCGGGAAAAGGATTAAAGATGGCTGTGTTGATGAGTCAGTTGCATGGATCCTTCCTCCGATATGGCAACTGCGCTAGCTAGGAGGACAACGACGACCCATATGCACGGTGCCCACCCGTGTAAAGACTAAAAGTGAGCGCATGGATTGGAAGGGGTAAAAGAGGTTCGATTCCGTTGGGCCTTGTGGGGACACTGTTGTGGCCTGTGCGCTCCGAAGGGGCAGGGGATGGACGGAGAATTCCGAGCCGTAATCATGGATTCCTGCCGCGACGATGCGCCCCCCTGTAGATGCAATGCGCGGGGCGCCCTGAGTAACATCGGACACGACACCGGTGTGCCGTAGTGGAGTCGCACGAGCACCGCTGCGCGATCGCATTGGGGGAGCGAGCTTGGCATTGCGCCGGTTACCACGGGCGCCTCGGCCTCGCTTTTGCATTACCCCCTCGTAATTGCTGGGTGGAAATCTCAGACACGCACAAACGCGTACCGAGCAAGAGGGCCTAATCACGGAGAGGAAGAGGAGGAAGAGGGTTATTGTTGGTACCAGATGATTGGAGGCACCACGAGAGACCACGGGAAAGCGAGCAAACTGAATTCTCATACTCGAAGTCTTCGGATCGGACCAGGGAAGATACAGCCTGCAGGCAAAATGGATGTCGCTATGTCAGTAAAATACTAGAGGAAGATTACACGATTATCTAGTCATCCGTAATCGAGTAAATGTTAAACGACCTCACAATGTAAAAGTGTTGATGTTACAAAAACTTAAAATTTAATTATTGAAAATCTAAATATTAATAATAAATATCAAAGTCATAAGGTTATTAAACTTACGAGTTTTTATTTAAGATAATATAGAAATTAACTCTCTTTTTATACTTAAAAGAAAAACTTACCACAGTACACACAGAAAAAGAGAATCAATATTTAAAATTTAAATTGTAATACGAAAATTTAAATTATAGAATTTAAATATAAAATTTAAATTATAGAATTTAAATTGAAATGATAAAATTAATTCTAAAATAAAAATATGTTTACAAAATTTATAAAATTTCCTCGATAATTATAAAATAGTTTTCTAAAAATTTTTTAACTTTTTTTTTATTTTTCTCACACAACTCTTACAATTTATAGATAAAAATTACTAAAAAGCCGCTAAGATAAAGTTAAAATATTTCTAGGACAAAAGATGCAATCTTAATCGAAGCAAAAGAAACGCTCCAAACCAGACACACCACACAAACGAAACCGACTGTCATAGAAAATTCGTCGTCCCTGACCACTTCTGTCCTGCGCCAACTGCCTACTAATGCATGTCCCAAGGAGGGATCGCGTGTGACCACGCTCTCGCGCGCGTCCGCTGCCAAGCAACTGCTTCTGCCGTCTAGGTATGCGACTCTTGCTCGCATGCCCCTGAGTTGGGCAGCCACTAGCCTCCGCGCGCTAGGCCGATTTGCGGCTGACGCTCGAGCCGCCGCGCTCGTCTGTCTAGGCTATATTCTCTTGGACCGCTGTCGCCACCGCGCTACAAGCGGACTCTATCACTCTCCTTTTTCTTTTCTTTTTTTTCTTCTATTGCACACTTAACGAAGACATCTCCGTACAATATACATCACCATATATTATCTTACATTTAACCTTATCATCCGATATTTTTTCTCAACGTCTAGTTCTGACCAAACAAACAATAAACAATAAAAAATATATATCACAATCTAATCTATATTAGTCATACACACACATCGACAAACACTAAGTTTTCAAACTAAATTTTCAACTAGAATCATAAATCATTTATTATTTTTTTATTATAAATATAAAACTAACATATGAATTTACATGATCAAGCTATTCCGCCTGTGAAAGCTAGCAATCATAACCATAGTTGAACCCACCGGTGATGTGGTACCGCTGCCGAGCACCTCCACGTACCACCATGCCAGCTGCCACGCCCAGCAGAACTGATACTGCTGCCTGCGTTGTTTACTCCTAGGCTCCAGTCCCTGGTCTGCAATAATGCTTCGCTTAATCCTCGTTGTACTCGAGGATTTTCCTCTTGATTTTTTGCTTCTCCTCAAGCTCAGCTGCCTCTTGCTGCTTTGTGCTCTGAACAAGTGAGCAATCCCCAGGGATGAACATTTCCTTTATCTGCTGTTTGTGCCCTTTCTTCACAAGCACCTTGACACACACCTTGCTACCACCCCCATCATTGATACTCACGGATGCATCTTCTCCATTCTCTAGTTCAGTGGCCCCTGAGTCATTTGACCCCAAGACATTCATTGGTATCACCATGTTCAAAGCGGGTTTGGCCTGCAGCTCCCAACTTACGCGACTCCAAGCTCTCCTGTAAAAGCGCTTTCAGCTCCAGGTCAAAGGCTTCATGCTCGACAGGATCAATTTGTACCGCCTCTTTTTAAACATGAACAATTTCGTCTTCATCAGAACCAACAGGCATATTATCATCGCCATTGTCACCCTCCTCCGACCTGCCATCTGATCTCCCTTCGTTTGGAAAATCAGTGTTTTCATGTCCATCCTGATAGATGCTTCCACTATCTGAATAGCTCTCACTGCCTGCTGCTTTTTCGTTATCCTTTCCATTTTCATCAGTCCTGTCTCTTGAGCTCTTGCGGTTAGCATCAAAAGAAACATACTCAGATTGTTTCATCTGCAGTTTGCTGCCTGAGTGCCATTCACTTCCACATTTCTCAGCTGAGGCAACATACTCATTTGCTTCAAACTCAAACCAGTGCAGCACTCAATTCTTCCAGGGATGAATACCTAGTCATGTTAGATCCTAGCTGAGCAAACAAATCCTGTACCGCATGTAAAGGAATTAGCTTGTAGTCACCGAAAGTGCAGTAAGTTAATCAGTTTCAATGATTTAGAATGCCACTTAAGTAATGCAGAACTGAGAGCTACAAAACAAGCGCAAGCATACTAAAGCAGTCCAGCAAGGAAGTGCACTATGAAATGTCACCAACAACAGATATTTGTGCATAAGAAACTATTGTCTTGGATATATCTTCTTAGAAACATAATAGGGATGGTCTATGCTATTATCCTAGCAAATTAGGTTAACAGACATACAAAACAATAATAACTGTGTTCCATAAGTTAAGAAGAGCCCATGCTAAGCTGCTGGGCAACTTTACCAATATTGTATCCAGAACATTCAGTTAGTCGCCTAAATCTACAATCTCTATGGATTTCTGCCTATTGCTGATATCAATATTAAGTCGAAGACCAACATTGCAGTTCATTAGTCCAGATTGCAGCAAAAAATGTTGGAACCTTAGTACCTTACTACCAACTACAACCAGACTTTTTGCTCCCAAAAACTCAGCCAGGTAGCAATTATGTACAGAAAAGAGCCAAAGGAAGAACCGATTTGGCCCACCTTGCACCGGGCATTTAACATGGTGCATCTCACCAGCTCTTCTCCACTTATATTGAATCAATAACCCAATGGTCACATATACCAGGAAGAATCAGAGTTCATGCTATAAAATTGCAATCTCTAATGTGTTGTTAATGCTTAGGGCAAGGACAAACCTGAATATCAAACTCTACGTCTTGCTAAGAACATATCTTTGAAAATGCAACAAAAATCTGTGAAGCTTTCTTTTAGAAGAGCCTCTATCAAAATAGCGGCCACAAGTCTGGAGAAGTGATTAGCCTAATCCTGAAAAATATCTACTGGAGGGTCTAGCAGATCATGCTACACAGGATAAAGGGTAAATTCAGTGACAAATGACAACAAATCAGTTCTTTCAAAAGAGAGGCATTTAAGCATGCATGAAGAAAGAAAATTTTGCAACAGACACATCCTGATCCTGGTTTGCAGATAAGAAAAACATCAGGAAAGCTTTTCACCATACACAAGTTATATATTTTGCAATTTAAGCAAGAATGTTATCAGATTAAACGTGTTAGTTTTTTAAGTTATTATGAAACAAAAGAAGTGCACCAAAAAGGAACTAGAACTTGACACTGTACAAACCAAGATCTGATTTTTTTTCAAAGATCAGCATAAAGAATAAGACAATAAGGTAAGGTGCTCCTATTTTGCAAACACGTTTACTTCAGGTGTGCCATGACCAAATACATTGATAAGGTATAGTGTCTGAAATATAATGGATGAATCAATATGCACATAGTTATATAACTCCCCAATGAATTGCATGTGGGCAAGCCATCTTTGTTGCATTGCATAGTCATTCAAATCAAGCCCAACTCTAATCTCCTCTAGAACCTGAATCAAGATAAAGTACAAAACCATCAGTGCTCCAGTTAATTCATTAGAACAAAAACCATCATTAAATTAAGGGATTCATAATTTGTTCCTTGCTGTTAAAGATGTCAATACCAGATCTGCAATAGAAAACACCCTAGGAAGTAACAATATTCTGCTGATCTGAAGAACAAATACACTATAAGTGTCAAGTAGAAGAAAACTGGACGAAGATGGAATACCTTGCTAGTATTGTATTTTTGTTTTAAAAAAGGCAGTCAGAGATCACAGAAATTCAACAAACATAATGCAAATGAACATACAAGTATGCAGTATAGGTTAACAGGCTGGCATCATTAGCCATGTAACTTCACATGCCATATCTATAAATTTTCATGCAAGTAGAAAAATTATGCTGCGGACTTCCTGGAATGGTCTGACTCAATTAAAGTAACTAACCTCATCTATCACAGCCACTGAAAAATCATGATGATAACGACCAAGGCCGGCAGTTAGAAGAGCAACCAGATGAACTTGGCTATACTTTCCCTTGTGGACCTTTAAAAAACATTTCACCGGATACTGTTCACGCTCTGCCCAAGGTAACTTCTGTAACTTATGAAGAACATGTTGAGAGCTTGACTCGTCAAGATCCATGAAGAGCAACTTCCTTATGTACTGCATGAATTTAAAAACAATAGTGGCTGTCCAATATAACAGTTGGTGCGAATATAGGTCAAATGCAATTACCAGTGAAGAGCATATCAGAGAAGGAACAAAGCCTACTCAATATAGAAGTGGTTGAACTTTAGAGACTCTTGTGGATCTTTAAGGTGAATTGCATAAGTAGTAGGCATTTTCTACAGTGTGCTGTGGCATGGATCCAAATTCTTGACCTTTTTTAACCACAGAAGTATCTCCAGCATGTTTGACATGCGAACTGTAGCTTTCTTTGAACGATATAGAAAGCGTCCACAGGTCTCAAGAAGATTGCAGGCCACATCAATGTTATGATGGCTGAAATCATCTAAGCATGCCTGAAAGTACAGATCACATCTAAATTAAGTTCGCTAAACTTTTGGTACAGAGACTTACATAATTATGTTCCCTGTTCTATCAAGGCCGAATTCAAACCAAAGTACAATAAACAGGAAAGTATTGATTCCATGTCAATTTATTTGTTGGTGTGCGTACCTTCAAACAATTAAAAACAAGGGCTGAAGTTGCAATTTTGAATTTGCACAGCTCCCCGATAAATCGAATGTTTCTGATTTTTGCTTCAAGATTTATCTGATCCTGAAAGGAAACATGACCAAGAATAATAGTTAGTGCTTCTGAGTAGGTAGGCCTGCCTATGTTACTGTTTCCATATCTAATTACAGAACCACATAAATGTGCACAAACTGAAAGGTGCCAAACTGGTGGTGCAAAAGAACTTCCATGGGGGACAAGCACAAGAAAAAGGCAACGAGATCACTTCATATGCTTGTGGCGTGGGAAGTATAGTGTGAACGGAACAAGAGAGTTTTCAATAATCAAGAGACTGAAATGCCGCAACTGGTGGCCAAGATAAAAGATGAGATCAAGCTGTGGAGTTTGAGTGGTGTGAAAGATATAACAAGATTATAGCCTTAGACCCTTGGGAGGCCAATGCCCTCTGTAGTGTCTTTCTTATTTTTCTGTACCTTGGTACCTTGTAAATAACTTTCTCGCCGACTTAATATAACAACAGCAAAGTCTGGCCCAGGTTCATAAAAAAACGAGGCCAAAGGGCCAAAGGGCCATAACCAAACACAGTAAATTATGGCAGACAAGGGAGAAGAGCAATACATGAATAAGAGGCAAACCTTCTTATTTATCAAAAAAATAAACTTGTCTTCAAGCATTGACAATAGAATACTTGGAAGATCCTTCATGTATGTTGACAAGGCTGCAACCAATAGGGAATAGTAAGGTAACAGTTCCAACGACATTCTTGGAACATTAAATAAGGCCCATGCAAGTTTCTTCCTATTTGCTTTAGAATTCAGATAGCAAAACTCTACCTGAAAAAAAATAAAAGGGACTTGAGAATAAGGCGGAATTGTCTAAAACTGCATGGATGTACGTAACAGAATATGTGTTTTTTACCATCAATTGATCAATCATATCTCAACTACCACATCCTGGCAGCTTATGTAGCAAGTTATCCAAACTAGTACCTTCTGTGACTCTTTCATTCTCTCATTCAATATCTCCTTTTCTGACAGCATCTTTTTCTCTAGAATTGTGTTTGTTTGCTTTCTCTTTGTCATCTCGGTTCTTGGGTCTGACAATAGTGGTCCCCTCCTGTTGATATTCAGAATCAAGCGTTTCAGCATCATATTGAACTTCAGTCTCTTGTTTCAACATAGACTGGAAAATATTCAGAAAATTTACCACAACTTAATATGTTGTTTAACAGATATAAGGTGAGGTGTAGTGCAGAATTATAAAAACTAGCACCATGCCCATGCGTTGCAATGGGATCTAGAGGAAGACCGAAGAATGGTTTTACGGGGTCCAGCTTTTCCTTTTCAGATTTTATGGTAGGGCATGGAACACCGTTTTTTTTTTTTTTTGATGTGCTTGCCGCCAAACCTCCAGGGGAAGATCCAACTGGGCTGAGCGGAGGTCCGATCAGAGAGAGACGACGGCTCGGTCACACAAAGACCTGGGAGATCTGCTTAGCTCTAGTACAAGTCATTAAATTTCGAGATTCGAGGGCGTGCCATTCAATTTGACTCTGCAATTAACAAGGTGAGACGAACGGGTCAGTCGAATAATGGACCGATACGAGCTCTCGCTATCAACTAGCCGATAGGATCAAGTTGATCATCGGCCGCGTCCGGATGTCTCCTGCTATCGGCTGGTCGCCGATAGAGATTGGCACACTCTTCCATCGGCTGGAGAGCCAATGAAGGCGTAGGCAGATGTTGATGAATGTGATGGCTTCGGGTGTAACGAAAACGAGATCCTGATCCATCGGCTCTGCCGATGGGGACAAAAAGGATATTCAAAGGATAGCAAAGCATGCGGGATCCCTCTTGGTTGCTAACGGAAGCTGTAGCGCTCGAGTATCGGCTGAACAACCGATGGAGGCGTGAAAGATAGACGCGTGGAACGGATTAGAGGATCTATCGGCCAAAGAGCCGATGACGCTCCACGGCATCTGAAGCGCGGAGCGGGGCCCGATCCCTCGTGAAGCCATGAGGGCTAGCGACCGCAATAACGGTGCCGTTAGGACCAGCTTCGATAGATTAGACCAAACTGAGACAGTATGAGACCGAGGACTAACGACACAGAGACGACGGAGGCTTGGACCGAACATAACGACGAGGGAGGAAAGAGACGAGGTCATCGGCTACCTGCCGGCCAAACGTCCGACACAAACCTACACCTAAACCCATCGGCCGCTTGAGCCGATGGGGAACGAGACCCGCTAGCTCTCGACGCTAGCCACATCAGACGCGAGCCCTGGAAGATCGGACCGAATCGAGACAGTACCAAAAAGCGTCCAACGTGTCCAGATCGACCTCTGGAGGATCGATCGTTAGACGATACACGAGACGGATGTGGGACCTGCGTTAAGGATAACTCATCGACTACTCACTCCGACGAGACGCCGCACGAAGACCCACCGGGACGCCAGCTCGAACTACCGCCGCCGATCTTGTAGGTCGAACCTAACCGATGTAGCACGAGACCGTGGATGGAGGAGGTAGACCGACGTGCTGGCGTGCCTCGCACGGACGTGATGAGGTATGCTCGATCCGATTAAGAGGTCAAACCTAACCAATGCAACCTTAGACGGAGCAAAACGTACGGTAAGAAGACATCACTGAAGGTATGCGTGCATCGACCGGAAGGCCGATGCACTAGACGTGATGGTCGATGGACGTCTTCTGAAGATAGGTGCGTATCGATTGAGGAGCCGATATGCTGAACGTGTTGCTTAAGCTATGAATAACTCATCGGCTAAGCACTCCGATGAAACGCCAGGCAGAGACCTACAAGCTTACGGCTCAATCTACTGTTGACAGCCTCGTAGGTTGAACTTAACCGATACAGCACGGGACTGACAACGGCAGAGAGAGCTTGGTAAACCGATAGACCTCGCACAAACGTGATGCGGTACACTCGATCTGACTAAGAGGTCGAACCTAACCGATACAGTCTTAGACAGAGCAAGATATACCGGGATAATGGTGAAACTTATCCCTTCGTCGGAGATCGAAATTAACCGATGCAACCCCGCGTCGAAAGCTAGACCTCGCTGGTAAAAACCTAGACAAGCTAGGGTGACGATACGCCAAAATTATATTGATCGAGAGATGATTTACAGGCTTCCAGGGAGTCTATATTTATACCTTGCCATTACAGAGTCCGACGTGATTACAACAACCATTGAACGTTATTTCCTAAAAAATATAATAGAAAAATATCTCTAAGGAAGTAAACTGAACTAACTAAACCTTCCTATCAATATAAGATGCGATTTACATAGATAAATTATCCTACCGTGAGTTCTACGGCTCCTTCTCAGACTCAGCCTCATTTAGATAGTTTTCTATAATTGGACCGAATGCTTCCTCGCTTCGTTCGATCGGCTTCTTCCCTGTAGCAATCGGACTCTTCTTTACTAAATCGATCGTCTTTCCAATCTATCTATGTGCTTAACAAATTTTGACGTTAACAGGATGGGGTGGTTTTTTACGTGGGGAAGTACGATGGTTGGGGAGGAGGACGACTACGCTTTTATAGTAGTAGAGATAACTATGTGGCCATCATGCAAACAAAACATTCAACTCCCTCAAAAGTAAAGGGACAAAAAACACAGAACATGTAGTTCAAAAGCATCTAAGAACAACTAAATGGTTGTGACCAGAAGTCCAGAACTGCTACTACCCATGATTTTCTGAACATTTGGCATTGCCAAAAGTTTGGTCACCTAATTTCTTACCCATGATTTGGCCAAGTTTTGGCAAAAAAAGAGAGAGAGAGAGAGAGAACTAATGGGATCGGCACATAACATTCGCTTGGACTTAAAAAACGCTTTACATTACCACTTCAGTATAAAATACATGTACATTAGATTGTCCACGTACCTTTGCATGTTGCTTTGCTGAGCTTCTCCCAAGAGTAAAGTAGGCACGAGTGCTCTGCCCAAAAGGATAGGTCACATTGGTGCAAAAGAGTAAGCACATAATAAGCTCACTAAAGCTTTGCAGGCTGTAGATGGAAATATGATGGCAATCCAAGGAAAACCTGACATTAGGAAAAGATTCATAAAAAGCCTTAGTATCTTCATCATCCCAGATATGTTCAACTGAAAAATATTCTCTCTCAGAAGAAGATATGTCAGTCTCTGTAGTAACCGTCGTTGTATTATTAGGGGCCTGCATATCTTAAACGTTTGACACAATTGCACAAGGTCCTACAAAGATGCTAGTAATAAGCTAAAGAGAGAAGTGAATACCTTAAATAAAGCTACAGTTTGTAAACTGACATTGTCTTTTGGGGCAAAGAATAGCTAATATAAAGCCCAGAAACTGTTAGCTATTTGTAGACTACCATGGCTGCCACTACATTGATCTCCCAGAAATATTTCTTTAGGTATGTTCTTGTTTGCTTTGCATGTAAATAAATCATTTGTGAGTACGAACAACATATATTCTTCAAGGTTGACTATAGAAAATAGAAGAGGAACACAAAGTGAAATAAGAATGAAGAACTGAAGAGAAGTTATTTCAAGTTACAGCTAAATAAGATAATGGAGCAACAAAAGCAATCAAGAAATAAAATCTCTATTGCTGGATAGGGAAACTCACGAGGAAACACAACGCAGCAGCTGGTCAAAAGATCTACAAAGCTTCTCAGATGAGGCAATATTCTCATGACTTAGTTCACCTTTACAATTTAAATGTTTTGCATTTTCTGACTCCATGCCACGAAGAGACTGCACAGCGAGATAACGGTGACTCAGTATTAGATGTTGAGATGGTAGTGTAATACACAAACTACAGCAACAAAAGAGTAAAAAGATTAGCCTAACACCATCAACTTAATGAACAAAATTAATTACCACGTGCTCTGACTGGAGAATTTTAACTGCTGCGTCATAGTAAAAAATCAAGGATTTCTTGAAGAACAGCTTCTCATCAGCAGTTATGCTAAGGCTCACAAAGAACTGCAGCAGATAGAACAAAAAATGTCGGTAGTCACAACTCACAAGTAAATATCACAGTACGGTTAACTTGTTGCAGAACAAAACTGGTCAGTGAAAGAACTAACTGCAGGTGATACGGCTGGAACTTTAGGGTTAATCCCCTTTAGATATTTCTGATTGCTTAAGGCATAATACAATATTGGGCTACCTTTATATACTGAGGTGCCTCTAGATATGGGAAAAGGAAACAAACTAGTAACCTAATACTACTAGGACTCTTATAACAAAACTAGGAAACTCTAATACAGAGCTTATTAGGATTCTCTAACTGCTGCAGCACTTGCCGAACTTGACTTATTTCTATTATGCCGCCACTGATATACTATACCATAACGTCCAGCCATAACATTTCCCTCCTCACCATGAAACAGCTCATCCTCCAGCAGAAAATTAGGATAAGTTTGGAGAAAGGATTCCAAGGGCTCCCAAGTTGCTTCCCCTGGTGGACAGCCATCCCATTGAATGAGTAATTCTGGACTCCCTTGAAAGAAACACCCTTTTAGTGCAGCTGCCAGAGATGGAACTACTCTCCCATGGACAATAATTGGTAGAGGAATAGGTGCAGATGGAGCTTGGCCTTCAAACTTCTTTAGCAAGGCAACATACATTGTGGATACGTGACTTTGGCCTATCACCAGAGAGACATCGTAGATACATAGCGATAATTCTGTTGGTCACTTCTGATTAACCATCAGATTGCAGGTGAAATGTTGTACTCATGTGAAGTTTAGTACTGGAAAAGCGGAATAACTCTGCCCAAAAGTTGCTGGTGAAAACTGGGCCTCAATCACTCACAATAGAACAAGGAATGCCATGCAAACACACAATATCAGCAAAGAAAGCATGAGCAACAAAGATGGCTGTGGCCGTGTAAGGATAACCCAAGGCAATAAAATGAGCATATTTGGAGAAGCAATCAACTACTGTTAAAATAACTGACTTCCCACCAACTCGAGGAAATCCTTCAATGAAATCCAAAGCAATGTCAGCCTGAACTGAAGAAGGAACAGCCAATGGTTGCAGCAATCCTGCTGGATGCAAATGCTCTGTTTTGTTGCACTGATATACTCGCAAACCAAGGCAGGAGAGTGAGGATTAAACACAGTCATTCGAAGTCTATGAAGCGTCTTTTGAACACCCTCATGTCCAATGTCATGTGCATCAGCCAACACTCTGAAGTAGCAGGAATAAAAGCACAGGCCTGGACTGTCACCAAACCATCAATCAGTGCCCAACCATTCTCAGCCTGGCCAGTCAATATCTTAGCACGTTTCTCGACCAACTATGGCAAATTTTTTGTCTCACGGCATAAGATATCAAACACTTCAAAACATGGGCATGAAATAGCATGAATAGATGGAACATTATCTTCATCCCGACACATCCCGATGAGAGAGTGCATCAACGACCACATTCTGATGGCCTAGATAAAACTCCACAATAAAGTCATATCCAAAAAGCTTGCTGACCCATGTATGCTGCGGAATTTTTGATAGCCACTGATCAAGAATGAATTTGAGACTGTAGTGGTCAGTGTGGACAGTGAATGCATGTCCCCAAATATATGGTCTCCAATGACACACTGCCTTGACAAGAACAATTAATTCTCGATCATAAACAGCAAGTTTGGCATGTTGAGGAGCAACTGCCTTACTGTAAAAAGCAATGGGACTGGTCCCTTGATGCAGTACAGCACCAAACCCAACTCCAGAGGCATCACACTCAATGATGAAGCGTTGGTTGAAGTCAGGTAACTGCAGTAGTGGTGTGGTTACGAACGATGTCTTGAGCTTCTGGAACTCACCTTCAGCATCAGGTGACCATGCAAATGCCTCCTTTTTGAGCCAAGTCAAGGGAGCTGCCACTATACCACAACCTTCTATGAACTTTCTGTAATAGCCCATGAGTCCAAGGAAACCACAAAGAGCATGAACAGTGCGTGGCTGCAGCCATCGCTCCACAGCCTCGACTTTTGATGGATCCATTGCCACACCTTGAGCAGAGACGATATGGACTAGATATGTCATAGACTCTTGGCCAAAGAAGCGCGTGAACTTCTTAAGTGCTAACTTGTGCTCACGCATCTTCTGAAAAACAACCCAAACATGTTGAAGATGTTCTGCCCAGGAGGAACTGTAAATGAGAATGTCATCAAAGAAAACAGGAACAAAGCAACGAAGAAATGGGCAAGAACTTCATTCATGAGATCTAAGAAAGGGCAAGCATGTCACTTTCTTGTGTGGTCAGCTATAATACATGATGATGAAATTTAAATTTGGCTGACCTCATCACAAACGTCTTGCCTATGTTGCAATCCAAGGAAAATTTTCCTTGATGAGCAAAGCTAGAAAGAAGAGACAAATTTGTCTGAGTTGTTTCATGGTCATTTAAATGCTCCAATGCCATTAATTCCTTTATGATGTCCCTAAAAGTAATAGCATCTTCAACAATTCCAACAAAATACAGTTCAATAAGAAGTTTTAATGTGCTTCTCTTCCTCATGGCTCTCGAGTTCTTATCTGAATCCAAAACATCTCCAGATTCCCCAGGAAAGAAAACTCTTAATAGCCCCTGAATAAGGCAAGGAGAGAAATCCTTGTATCTTTGATGAAGCAAGGAGCAAATCTACACGGCATAAGATTTGAGATAGAGGGTTATTTCATATATCAAGACAGTAGCATTTTAAATAGTAGATTTTTTATGAAACGAAGTAACCAGAAAATGTCCGGTGTACAAGCAAATATAAATGGAGCATAAATATTGATACGTAGCTCATAACAGACATACTTCTGAACAATTGTAGAATATGCATTAATTACAACATGCATAGTTCTGTAAACCTTGATTGAACATAATAGCTCACTTATAAACAGCAAAGAAAGCTTATAGGCTATAATATAGCTATAGTAAAAATATGGTGAACAAGGCTGCAACTGCAAAACTCATTAAGCATAAACTTTCAAACAAATTAATACTCCCTCCAGTCATAAATATTTGATGTTTAGGATAAGATTCGATCAAACTTTTAAAATTTTGACCATCAAATTTATATTAGAATAAGTTTATAAAATCTAATAAGTTTACGATATTATGATTATGATAATACTTTTCAAGACAAATGTATACCATTTTTTTAAACTAAGTTTTTAAGAAATTATTGATGGTTGGTGTTCTAAAAGTTTAACTAAATCTTATCCTAAACATCAAATATTTATGATAGAAGGGAGACAAAGTACTAGTACTAAGTATTACTGCTATTCCTATACCTGAACTGCAGCATGTATATAAGCTGAACAAAGTTTAGCCTCACAAATGTAAGAAACTGCTTCACTGACAAATTTTCTTAAGTTCACCCTTTTCAATTCTTCCATTAAACCGTCCCTTTGTTCATCATTCTATCATTTTGGGCTTCTTGATAACTGCTGTATTACGCTTAATACTGGAATCAAGAGTCCTCAGGTAATTTGCATCTGAAATGAGCAATTGGCCATGTAACTAACTTATAATTCATGTATTCTAAATGTCAAGATTAAATGTCTGTTCAATATTGAAGTCTACAAAACACTAGCAATCATTCATTATACAAAAGAATGGGTAATGAAAATAGAAAAGGAAATAGACAAACGTGGTTCCAGTGTTGCACTAGGCAATCACAACAGGCTTTTTCCATAACTCAATCTGCTGGGAACTATCAAGTTCTTATTATAAGTTATGGCAACATTTGAACTTCTGAAACAAAAGAAAGTATCTTACAAGGTTGTCAGTTGCCAAGAAATCATGACATTTCTTCGAGATTACACATGTACTACATGAGCAATGCATTACGCAATACTGGAGTACCTTAAGATTGAATGAGTACATATAAAAAAACAACAAATATTTACATGTCTACCATCCACCAGCCTCCATAACAGTTCGGTTTTCTTTTTCAAATAATTGCATTACTAGTTTAGGCCGAGGAAGATTCAAGTAGAGCAAGCTAGAATTAAAAATGCTTGCAGAGCCATCCTGGCTTTACAGCCCCTTGCACATCACACAGTAGGAACCAACTTCTCTACCAAATAAGTTGTACTAAGGCCCTGCTCTTTTCTCATGAGATTTTCTAATTGAGTGGATTATCTAATTTTGTGATAGCCATTTGAGAGTATGAAGGACTGAATTAACTACTATAAAGTTGAAAGTTTTCTCTATGAAAATAAGATGAAGAACTTTTATATAGAAATTTTTTTGCATGAAATACACCATTTAGAAGCTTGGGAAATGTGACTGAGAACCAGAATCTTTCATAGGAAAAGAATGGGGCCTAATAGAAAATCTTTGGATTTCATTTACAATTTCAAGTGGTATGTGATACAGCAACACAAATTGCTACGTCAATATCAATCTGTTCTGACTGAAGATTATTAGACCCACACTACCACACCCATCTAGATTAAATGAATACCATAAGTTATGTATAGACTATCATTATGAAATAAAAATGGAATTACCAGTCCTTTCAGGGTTCAAGTTACTCTGACGGAGAGTAGTCTTTGCATCAATAAGTTTCTTGTATTCTTCATGACGGGCCTCCTGCAGACAATCAATATTTAAGATAAATTGAATATTTTGAACTTACATAGATATGAAGATTACAACATATAATATCACTCATAAGTTATCATTCACCAGGCTTTAAAAATGTGTGATAAAGGAAGCTAAACGGGTATGGCACTTCAGTCTGTAGGTGTAATATTGCCAAAAACAGGTTTTCTTTTTCTTGATTTTACACACAGTGTGATGTGCACATGTGCCATGACCAGAACAACGGCAGCAAATCCATGTATAGGAAGCAGCATTAATTTAGGATGAGGATACTTAGTTTCCATATTAGCTGCCTTTTAAATTATATCTATCTTTTAGGTTCTAGCAGGCTAGCACCTCTATACAAGGAAGCTTATTGTAATTTGTAACTGACATAAGCAAGCAATTAAGCAATAAGAAATAAAGTCTGCACTCACAAGGCATTTGGACAACTTGCTCATAATCACATGGGCATGAAGTAGCAATAGGAGAAATTTTACACCAAATATACCAGCTGACTACCCATTGATCTTTGTAGCCTACAAAGGATGCCTGTGTCTTGTACTTTGTCAAATTGTTGGGGATCACACTTAGCTGTGAGAAGTGTGAGCATCCTTTGATTCAGCTCCAAGCTTGCCACCATAGGCAAGATAATTTGGCTCTCTCCATGCTAGACTGCTAGTTAAGCAAGGATTTTCGAGCCATCATCAGCTAGTTTTCCTTTTCAAAGCTAGTTGTTCCAGGTTCCATGTAACAATTCTTGTGGAGCAACTCTCCCTCTCTTGTGTAGAACAACACTACATATAAGATCTGCCTAGAATCTAAATGTACCCACGGCCACATTAATCTAAGTCTTCAAGGAACAATTTGGAAACCTATAAACAAAATTTCTAAAAGAGCTGTAGAGAAGCATATGAAATATTTACACGGTTTTGATATAAATTGTTTGCATCCATCCTGGCATATTTTAACATAATAGCTTCTTCATGTGTTTATTGTGAAGACTGAACTTTACTGGTAATGTCTTGCTGCTTCATCAAGACTCTAATAACAGCATGAATGTCAGTACAAAATGTGAAAACTGAACAGGAAAAGAAAATGGGAAGAGACTGATTGCTGGATCTGGAGCTGTAGCTTACAGTACAGGTTTAACTCTACCTTGTGGCTCCATTTGAGGCTGCAGTTTACAACCATAACCACAAGGCTCGACTATCCCATATTTGATCATAACACAAGTCCAGTTTCAGTTTTGATTAAGAACAGTTGGTGTGAAAATTTGCAGGGGAAAACTTTTTTTGAATGTTTGCGCTAAAGTGATCATCAAGTACAGATATAATGAAGAGAGTAACAAGGAGCTTACCAACTTTTGACTGCATTGATAATGGCAACATTAGTAAAAGTACTGCATTGATAATGGCAACATTAGTAAAAGTATCAGGAAGATAGTTATCACAGATTTGGAAGTCAAAACTTTTCATTACGTATCATAACTTGATTTATATTGCAATCACTTTATCATATTTTTTGGTACGATCCACCTCTTTGTCTTTTCCCTCACGGTTCTCGTTTTCCTTTGGCTCCATTTCATTCCACCAGACAAATGTGGACAAATCATGCAACACTGCCAACAAAACAAGAGCATTAACACCCCCATACTTTAGTTGACATGCCAACTAATAAATGGAAAATCCTCGTTAGGCATATTAACAAAGAGGACCACTTAAATACACATTTATGGGAAACCAATCTCTCTAGATTGGAACAAGCAGGACTGGAGAACTAGTAACTTAGCAAAATGTGAACCCTAGAAATAATAGGGTGCATATCATCTACTACTCTACTACGTACTATCCACGTACTACAGGAACCGAAATGAATGCGCTAGCGTGCAACAGCCAAAACTTGGGCTCAAACCACAGCCACTTCACCCAAATGAAACACACGGAGAGGGGCAGTGGAATCATTACGTGCCTACATTGATTAAACACAGACAACACATCCACGAGCAAACCGCAACGGATCGAAACAAACGGACGGTTTAATCCGCATCACTGCGACCAAAGAATTCCAGGAAGTTCATCGAAAAAAAACACCCAAAACATCACAGGCAACGAGGGGGAGCTCTCGAACCGAAGGGGCGAGCGACCGCACCGAAATCGGCACCGTTACGGCACTTCAACCAGTCATCCTGAGAGAAAATGCGGGGAAAGGTGCGCACCGTTAATGTGGCGGTTGCTGCCGACGAGCACTGCACGGCGACGGCGGCCAGGTCGGTGCCGCACGGCGAGGGTTCGGAGAAAGGAAGGGGAAAGTTTGCGGGAGCACGAGGACAATAAGACAAGTCACGAAGCTGAAATAGGCCTTGGTGGTGAGCCCAGTTAACAGATATTGCTTTCAGACCACAGAAACTCCCGCATGTTTGGGCCTAGTGACCGTCTGAGCCCAATTATTGCTCACACTCGGCCCAAGATATCTATTCATTGTTTCTCTGATTATTAATGTAAAAATTTTGTAAATTTGTGTGATTAGTATAGTTATAAATAATTTGTGGTTGCTTTCAGCCCCCATAGATTTGGGAGTTTTCTTCAGATTGATGATGTTTGCATATATCGGTGATGAAAGCACACTACTGAATTTCTTAAACATCATTTTATCCCTTTCAGTGTGACCATTGGCTCTGATCTCTTCCATCTTGTTACTTGTATAGTATTTCTGCTGCACTAGCTGATCTTGTTATTATCTTGGAAGTTTGATATGAAGTCTTATAAATTACTAATATAACGTCGTGCTAGGCATCAGGAGTACGAAGTATGTGAACTTTGGTTTGGAATTAAGTATACCATTAGTTGGGCGATTATTGTTGGACGTTGGTCTCTGATAATAGTACATACAAGGCAGAATTCGACCAGTGACCTAACAAGATCTGAGATCCATAATATTTAGAATTATATAGTGCCATCCAAACTCAAGCATGCAATCTAGTACAAGATCCGCGGAGAAAAGGGCAGTGTCCACTTATCACTGGCATTGTCGCCTTGATTTTACAGTGTACTTCAGAAAAGTGCGTTGCATCTAAAAAGCTGATCACGATAGATCAGCGATCGTACGAAAATGTTACTAGTACTAGTTCATGAATCAAAACTTCCCATTTTCCTTCAGATTTCCCCTGATATTTGTATATCACACTCCAGAGCTGACAGTGCTGGACTTTTAGGACTTACGAAACTTCATAAGTACAATAATCAACAGCGAGATTTAGTGAGGGGAAAAAGAGCCAGAGAGAGATCTATGAAGCAGAATATAGTTGAACCGTGCAAGAATGACATTAGCTATTAAGCTCCAACAGCATTCAAAAGTACATATGACAATTTGGAAATGCGGTGAGATTCAACTGGTCGATGCTTAACCAAGCAAAGTTAATTTGCATATGGAGCTAAGCGATCAGGCTAGTCTGGAGCTAGAATTGCAGTATAATCAGAACGCTCTTGTTGTCCAGTCTGGTGTGCTACAATATCAGTCGAACTAATTAAAGTTTATATATTATGTGTACAGTTTCTCTTGGCAATGCAATCTGAATATCTGACTATCTGAGCATATTCTCTGAACATTGCTGTCAAGTAAGCTTGCTTACACCATGATAAAGCCAAGAGAGTATTAGAGTGTGATTTCAACATTGGCACTAGCTTGACAAAACCAGAAAAGATCATGTTCTCCAACTACCATCCGATTGATGGAGAGAGGGACAATATTTCAGCGAGCAGTCAGTGACGTCGACGATATGAGATCAAAATAACTAAGCTGCTCAGCGCATCAGGGAGATCGATCGGTCATAACTATATCTGCAGCTAGCTTCCGATCGATCGTCAGCGCCAGCACAGCATGAGCTTGAGAACCATGGCATCCAACGATCCAGAGCCCTTCGGGAATGCGATGGCCGAGCCAATGCGATCGCACGAATATGCATGGGCTCTATAGCATCCAGCCCTCTAGGGCTTAAGGCGTACAGGTGCAAGGCTCCACGGCTGTACCAACTCATGGGTGCAAAGCTAGGGCAGATGCTCCCGATCTCTGCGCAGATATAGCAAGCACCGCATGGGTTGGTATGGATGGAGAATCCTACGGCTGTCCAATGTGCAGAGGCAGCGGGAGATCGCAGATATCGCAGCGAACACCGTCGTGCATTGACCAATGACCATCGCTCGTGTCAGTACAACAAGAAATCCGAGCCAATTTGCACTCCCTCGGATTAAAGTATTTAATGATTAGGGGAAGATTTAATTAAAATTTAAAAACTTATTCTAATATAAAATTAATGATTAAAGTTTTAAAAAGCTGGACTAAATCTTATCATGAGGGGTATTTCATTATCTCCTATATTAATAAAATACTCCGAGAAAATTCTCATTAATCATAGAAATATTCTAATGAATAAATGTGCTCATCCATCTCTATATAGTTAAATTATAACAGTCAAGATTAAGAAACAGACTACGTCATCTACAACAAATTAATTATTTGTTTTAAAATTTTAAATTAAATTAATAAGTTACTAAAATGATAGCCCAAGATAGGCACAACTTCACAATTATTAATTATAAATTTTAGAATTAGTAAATATACAAATTAAAATTGAGGGTCTAAGAAGAGTACAACTTTGTATTGATTAAGACCAAATCTTGAAATAATTTTCAAAAAAAACAGAATAAGACTCCACCAAGTAAAACTTTACATAGAAGATGCACACTCACATCACACTCATTTACCTGCATATATGTCCCATATACACACTCCAATTTTACGCTATGGTAGGCAACACAATTTTTACCAGAAAATAGGGTTTCTTTTTTACTTCTCAAGAATAGTAAAATCACTCATTTTTATCGAAAGCGCATAGAAGACTTCAATTATGACATGCTAATTTGTATTTTGAATTTTGAAATTATGAAATCATACTCTGATCCTCGGTTTCAAAATAAAGCAACTTCAAGGTCTAAAATTTATCCTAAAATATATCAATTTCTCCACTAGTCTCTCATCTAAACCAATCACAATTATCTCGTATTTAATTTTTCTACCTATTTTTTCATCTCAACTAATTATAACAATCATCGTTAATCCCAACTACTTCTTTAATCTCAATATAAAACTCCAAAAAAAACCTTATATTGTGGAAGGGGGAGTAAAAACTATAATTGAGACTTCACATGAGCAAAACATCGTATTTACTAATTCTGAATTTTAAAATTATTTAATTAAATAAGAACTAGGAATGATCACCAAATAAGACTGTATAATCTAACTTTTAGTATCTATCTATAATATTTATTTAGTGAGGATGAATTGAGATGCCATATTCACTTCAGAGTCATATAAATTTAGTCTCGAAGAAATTTTATTATCCTCTTAATATCATACTTATGTAAAACTAGTCTTTAAAATTTTAAGAACCATCAATTGAGCAGCCAGTTTTTCGCTTCTAGTTTATTTTCTAGATTCTACGGTGTCAATGCTTTAGATGTAACATACCTCCTATATCTGAACTAAGCATCTTCGAAAATATCATATATTCATACACATACAGATAAGTGTCCTAAAGATGGAAGTGTGCATGACTGAGAAAGAAAACCGATACAAGACTGTGAGGTTTGATCCGGAAACGAATTAACCTACTTGACTATGTTAACTAAGGAGTTCTCCAAGTCTCCACTTAAAAAAGGAGTCATTTACTGGTATAAATATAATGGCCTCCTATGAAGGGAGAACATCCAATGTAAAGCCAAACACACGCCACATTAAGTCAAAATCTACAAAACCATCTCGTTGCTAGCCACTGACTACATCTCACAGCTTAGGTTAGGTTGTTGTATATTAGTTGGATAGACTAGAAAGAATATTTTGCTTATGCCTCTTACTCTATGTGTTTCAATTCACTGAATACGTATAAATAGGAGTAGGTCTATTACTCATATTGAGGACTCAAATCTATATAAAAATCTCTTTGTATTCTCTTCTCATTACCGTCTCGTGGATACTTTAGTATTAACCAAATCCTACGCATACAAATACCGTAGTTGGATATCATTCGTCGATATTTGGCATGCCAAGTAGGGGTCTAGTATTTTAAAGGTTTCCATCAAAGATGACTTTAAGAGGCAACATTTCCAACAAAAGGTATTGCCGAAAGCTCAGGACCAAGAGATTCAACTTGGCCAGCAAATACTCATCTTTAGATCAGAACCATCACCATCCCAGTGACGACTATACCACTGAATCTACCAATTTACATACCAAAGCCACTTATAAGGAGAGTCCAATCACGTCCAAGAAGGTTTCAACAAAACGCTCATGGTGCCCCATCCACAAGACAAGTTCCCACTCTCTATTCGAGTGCGAGGTGTTCAAGATGGAGATGACCTGATAAGCTACTTCCAACAAGCCTACACCGACAACTGATCTATTTCACTCCCATTAAATTTAATCTGATGATACAAAACAGGATCAACAAATTACTAATGTCAACTTTGATCGTCGAGTGGGGTTCATTGGATTATATCTAGATTAGCCCTTCGTACTCCACGTGCTTAAAGAACTTGGATCCAAGGACTCTTACTTAGACTCAATATCTAATCATGATGTCAAGATGATCGAGAAGACTACACCAGGATCTAGAAAGCCAAAGCAAGATCTCCAAACTGAGGAGGTGTAACGCCCGCTATTTTTTCCTAAAATTCACTACACCATTAAATCTTGTTTCCGCATTTAAAAACATAGACCTCTAAAAATTTCAAGGTTTGATTCCAGAAAATTTCGATCGTGTCGGCAAATAATTTCCTTTTCGTCAGAAAATTTAAAATTTTCTTTTTGACCTCAACCGCCCGGTAAATATTTCTCTTTCTATTTTAATGTCTCCATAGACCATCCTAGATATCCACGTTGAATTTTATCATGTGAAAATGAAAATGAAAAAAGCCAGGGTTCTCTCTCATCCTTCCCTCTTCCATCTCTTCAAACAGCAACAACATATTTTGCCCCCATTGTCTTTTCTGTTCAAATTAAATTGACTATTCGTGTGCAGCTCTCCTCTATCATTTCATTTTGTCTCAAGCCAACACAATGCATCGCTGCACACATTCATTTTTTTCTCCTGAGAGTCCACATGTGCACCTCTTCTCCTTTACCCAAGAATTGGCCAAGTAAAAGGCAACCTTGCATGAATGCCTCAACCATCATCAACCACCATCACCTATGCATGCATACACCATCAATTTCACCCATGTGAAGCCTCTACTCAAGCTAGGAGATAGCAAGAAACTAGCCGAGCAAGACAAGCATGATGCATGCATGCTTTATATTTCATTGGTCATGTCCAAGCATATTCTTAACACTTTTCCTATCTTAGACCACAAGTGATAAGAGACCGGCTAAGGGGAGATGACGGTGAAGCAGTGCCGTGTCCCATTGCAACGACCACGGAAGACCAATCAAGTGCTCTGCATGATATGCGGCACCACGCGGATGCCTGTCGTCACCCAATTGTCGTGAAGCGGTGAAAACGACTACAAAACCCAGCCGGCCACCCTTGATGACTTCCATCCTTTTCTGAACCACTTCACTTTCTCTAAGCCATTGCTTTTCCTCTAAAACACCTTCTTTGCTTCACTGAGCCTAGCCGACCACCTAAAATCACCACCGCCGATAGAACAGAGCCATTGTCACCATTGTTACCTCAATTTCTTGATCCGGCTGAAGGTAGCAATCGCCCTTCCTCTCTTTCTATTCTCATCTTCACTATACTTTGTCAGAAACCATCCACCAAGCCGCAGCCGCACTCCTCGAACCTCTAAAGCACCACCGCCCACCGTGCACGTCGTCCAGCTAAGCTGCGCAAGCACAAGGCGAGCTCGCCTCCTGATCTTGTCACGCACACCTGAGCCTTCGGCTGTATAACACCCATTTTTTTTCTTTTTTCCCCTAAAATTATAATCACAAAATTTTGTTTAATGGTGCTATTAAATATCATTTCTACCTTAAAACTTTAAATCTCCAAAATTACTGAGGTTAATTTTTTTTTATTTAAAATTTTTTTAACCATACTAGCAAATAATTTCCTTCCCGTCCAAAAATTTTAATTTTGTTTTCTTACCTTGACCGCCCAGTGAATATATTTCTTCCTTATTTTAACATCCCACTAGACCATAGTTCAATTCTTTCCCTCACCTGTACACGTATGGATCAGACCACTTGTCATATTTTTGTCAGAATAAATCACGTGTGGATGAAACTAGCAAAGCCAAGATGCCTGCCCTCTTTTATCGCTTTGAGCAGTGAAAGCTAGGCAACATCATGCATGATCCTCTCTGTCTTCCTTTTTTACACAACCTGGAAAGCATACATGTGGTTGTTGTTTTACCCATGCGAATCCTATACATGTGAAGCTCCTCTCAACTGCCTCATGCACACATGCACCCATGCACATAGCATTTGCATGCCTCAACCATCCTTTCAACTGTGAGCTTACATGTGAAGTTCCTCTCTAATGTTAAACCCTTGAATGGTACAAGCAGCAAGTTAGCGCATCGTCCATCGCGATAAACACGGAGAGGCACTGATGAAGATTTACGTGATTCACTATGTTGCACAGAAGCTCATCGTCAATCTACTTGTCTCGGAACGACGAGAGCAGCTACGAAAGAACAAATAATCATCATTGTTACCTCAAGCTCCTTCAGTTCCCTTCCATTCTCCCTCACCTTCTACTCCAAAGCCCTAATAAAAGGCCACTGACGACATCACCACGCCCTCCTGGTTCTTTTTTTCCATCACTAAGCCCGACCGGCCGCTGGGGCCGCCGTCTGCCAATGTCGCCGCTTCGAGCTTTCATCGTCAATGAGGTAGCGGCTGCCTCCCCATCCTTGTTCTTTCTCAAACCTCGCTGCCACTGATAGACCCGCTGCGCCTAGCACCGCCACAACCCCTTCGGCTTGGGTGTACTGCCCTCACCACCGCTCAGTGGAACTACTGAGCCGCTGCCTAATCGGCCAGCTGTCGGGGCACTGTGTCGGCCCCACAGCCCCTTCAAGGCCCCACCGCCTCATTGTGCCTTCCCTCGCCGCCTACAGCGTCGACCACCTTCGTGCCGCCGCCGCCCGAGCCTCCTAGTGCCAACCTCTGCTGCCACACCTCCTAGCCCAATCGTTGCGCCATAGCCTACCTCTGCCCCATCATCGGTTGTTGTCTCTCCTAGCGCCAGCATCGCCACCGTCGTCGCTCACCGCTAGGACCCATTGTCATCGCCGCCGCTGTCCCTACACTAGCATCGCCGCCACCACTGCCCCCACACCAGCATCGCCGCCCTCCTCCCAGACTCCCCTACACAGTGAAGAGAGGTAGAGTGAGAGAAAGAAAAGAGAAGGAAAAGGAAGAAAAAAAGAGATCGGACCCACATGGCCCCACCCTTTCTAGCCATCCTCATGGACTCGGTATACCATAGAACATCATCTACCTCACACTAACGTCTTGGCCCCACATGTCAACTAAGGAATATTCTTAAGAATATCCTTTTTAAAAATTTTTTATTTTCCAAAAAATCCTTTAAACTTCATAAATTTATATCTTTTTATCTGTAACTCTGTTTGATCTCATTCTGGTGCTAAAAAATTTATAAAATTCTCCTTTATGCAATGACACTATTGTTTTCTATGTTTTGTTACTTTTATGAGTACCCCATATAATGTTTGTGTTTCTCACCTATAAAGGTCACGACCAAAGAAGTGTTCGCGGTGGATTTTGTCACACTAGAAACCGCGACACACTAAGGTAAGTCATTAATCATTTACTTTTTAAATCTATATATACAATTTACAATTTTTTATAAAGATACAGATCACACTTTAATCATGTTTGGTCTTGGTTGGCGTGAAACCAATGAAGCTATCCAGTAGCCGCACTTATATTTTGTAGAATATTAATAACCTCTATCCCTTATTAACTCTACTAAATATTGACCGGCATCATTATCCTTTGGATGCGATTATTGGGGTGATTACTTAGCCTGCTTACAATTATGATGTTATGTGGGTAAACTTGAAACTTCCAAATTTTACATGAATAGTCGATGTGGTATTGAGGTGTTTGTAAAATAAAAATGGTTTGTATTATCTGGGTGGTGCGAAGTCCATGCCTTCATGGCTTGGCTACGTATTCTCATTAAAAACCGATTTCTTTAAAAAAATTCATCCAAGCATATTACAATACGACCACACGGGTGTTATGTGATGTCCCTAACTAAGTAATTAGCTATCACATAAAAATCTTATATGTCAATAGTTGTGGAACAATGGGAATGAAGAGATGGTGTTGTGGATTGTACTACCCGAGACATGTGTTATCCTAGCTTCGTATGAGGCGACTGGTTAGGTATAGGAGATATCTCTGATGTGTCCTAAGTAGATAAGGGCATGAGACTTGCCTAATACTCTGTTTTGAGAGATCCAACCCCCATGTTTGATCAATATGTGTTGTATAAAGATATAAGTTTATAACGTGTGGGTAAAGCATGCAACATCTATGGAATTTAGCTGAACTATTTAAACACATGTGCCCATGATTATAGACGGATGTAAGGTGTTTCTTATAGCGTAGTTTTGTTTTTAAGAAAAGTTTGTGGATGTGATTATTGAGATGGGAATCATTTTCAGAGTCCGCATGTGTGGCAGACAGTCGATCTTCGTGTTTGGGACTATGTCTATATAATCTAGGGTATCTTGTGGCACCATAGTGGTGTAGTACCGAGAAAGCAAACTTGTGTTATAAAAGCCTGTTAACTATGAGAAATAGTTAATAAATGATATTCGATTAATTGTTAAGTGTTAAGAAAGTAAAAAGAAGCTAATAAAGGGGAAGATAAGGAAATATTGAGAATTTTGCTATCACATATAAATATGATAATAAGTTATTACAAAATAACTTGTGGAATAGATCGAGATGTGAGCCTCTTTTCGAAAATTAAAATTTTGATTTACCAATGTTTTTATAAAATAGCTCCTTTAAAGAAAAGTATGTTTTCACAAATAAAAACCTTAGCCTCTCTGGTTAAGTTAAAACAAGTCATCTTCCTCTCTAGCTTGCTGAGAATGCGAAGTACTCACTCTTGATTTTATATATGTTTAGAGTTTAGAGAAAATGACATAGATTTGTCTGCTAAGAAATTTCTCTAGGAGTAGGCCGAGTATAAAGACTACTAGGGTTTCAGGCATAGTTACTAAGTCGTGCCTATGGAATAAATTAGTCGTGTTATGCCTAGTGATTAGTCACTTAAGTTAATTTTTGCTGTTAACTTTCACTTAGTTGTCATTATTGCTTTTGCCTCATGTGTTGTGTTAGGCATATAAGGTCTGTCCAAAATAGCAACTTATATGAGAATTACTTTTAGTGATATAATAAAAGCTAGTTATCTCTAAGTCTACTACTATTTTATGTGTACCGGCTTATGTATTATGAACTAGTACAGATAATTAAGTTGACCCCTGAGCTACATTGACCTATGTTTTATGGCTAAGTAGAGTTCATGGCGTCACAGGAGATAACTTAAATCAGCATCGCCATCTATATCTACTCCCTCCGATAACAAAAACATCACTCCTATACAACACCTAGTGACAACATGTTATCTATTAAATTAACCTGTAGCAGATCTCTCGGTCAATCTACAATTCACAGAATGATTCGAGAGAATAAAGTTTACCTATCACCAATTTTAACACTGTTTTTGCTTTATTCCATTTCTCTATTTTTTCTATTTTTCCTTAATTTTCTATGTATTTTTTTCATTTTCCCTTAATTTTCTACGTTTTTTTTCTAATTTTCTTTTTTTTCTTAAGTTTCAAGTGCTTTCTGTTTTTACGGGTTAAATAGGCCAACGGACCGATCCGGCCCGTTTGTCTGCTTCACAGGGACCGCGACCTCTACACAGGGAGATGCATAGGATACAAAGCGGAGTGGCTCTTGTCTGCTCAATGACCAATGCTACTGTGGCCAGAATCTCTATGGGGTCATGCCTAAAAGTTCATGATCCACATTTTGGAGCAGTCCCAAAAGGGCAAACCAGTGCTCTTACTTTTCTGCAATAATGGCGGTTTATCTCCATCCCCCTCTTCTATTGCTGCATCATCGATGCTCTGCTGATTGTTCTTTTCGTACAGAATTGAAGACTTCTGATATTAAGAAAGCTGAAATTTGGTAGGGGCTAGAGAACAGTATTTTAATGCTCTGAAGGATGCTGCTTATCAAGAACACCTTACCGCTTCTGTAGTTTACTGTACAGGATTGTCCATTAACCGAATCACTGTGGTCAGGAAAATAAAGAAAAACTATATAATTAATCCATGCTTTCCCAGGCAATGAAGTAATGAACGAGGGAGTAGTCGTTAGGTACGCAATGACCAAACTAACCGGGAAGTGGTGATAAGAATGAACATTGCTCAGGGAAATGGTGATAAGAATGAACGAGGGAGTAGCTAGTTGCGTGCTGCCATGCTCCGTGGAAACCATAGCATATGCAGTAGTTTCTTCTTCTTCTTCAGATCTACCAACTCCCATATCGTCTGATTTTAATTAGTCACGTTGGGTTTCCTCGTTCCGTTTCCCAGGACCGCAAAGAAACAGTCAAAGCCTCGCTGTCCCAAGTCGCAGTCGCACAGGGGCTGGTTCAATTGGACGTACCTGGGCCGGACGCACAGCGCGCATGCCTTGGATTACTGCAGCTTCTCGACGCTGCAATGCAGCCGCTCGTAGGCCGGTCTGTCCGTGCCGCTCGCGAGAATACAAATAAACAAGCGCGCGCTTGGCTTTTTTTTTTCGTACACGGGCAATGCTCGAGTGTCGTATCCGTCTCGATCGGACGGCCGATCCATCGGTTCAGTCCATGCGGTGACGCTGGGCGAGGCGACCCGGTGTTGGAGCAAAGCTAACGCGAAACGAGCGGCGCACGAGCGCCACACGTAACAAGAGCGCCCCGCGTGGAGGCGTAGCATAGCGCCCGGCGCGCCAGTGGCAACGAGCGCACGCACGTAACGTGCGTGTGCATCGTTCCTGTCGCTGGCTGCCTACCTCGCGCGCGCTGGCCGCCGGGCGGACGTACGGCGCGTCGCTAGCCACACAGGAGAGGGGGATGTGCTTCCGTGGCAGGCAGTAACACTTAACCGCGCGCGTACGTGCATCCATATCCCCAGAGTGACGTTGCTGCTGCAGTAGTTTGCCTGCCTCGGTTTCTTGCTCGCAGTCGCGCAGCTCAGCTTTCAAAACACGTCGCGCGGGGGAGATCGTCCGGATGGCGATCGATGGTGCGTCGCGTATTCAGAAACCGTGCGAGATTGATCCACCGGTCGCATTCATACCACGGCGAAAGCCAAGGCGATCGCGCTGCATTCATGGCGTCTAAGCGTCAACCACAGTGACGGCCCAAGATTTTCTCGCCGTCGGTGTTCGACGACGTCGTTACTACCACTGCTGCCGCTAGCTAACGTGGCAGGTGAGCGGTACTGCACGAAAGCTGCAGTGCGCTGCACGAGCGGCGCGCGTTGGCTGGCTTGACCGAGCAAGCCGGCTACTTAGACCAGATCGACGCATAGAGCGTTGCGCTGATCCCGAGGTGTGGAGCCAGCAGATCTCGAGCGCATCCCCATGGAAGGGCGCACGGCGCGAACAATGGAGGAAAGGCATGAAAAGCTGCGGTCGAGCGGTCAGCGCACGCACGGACTCTACAGAAACCCATCCGCTTGCAGTTGCAGGCAGGCATTTGCTGCAGTTTGCACTTGCACTGCCAAAGGGCTCACTCGCGTGTCGAGTCCGCACGGTCGCATTCAACCCGGCTTTGAGTTCCCCAAAGGCATGACACTATGAGCAGTGCAGCACTGTTGTATGGTCTGTTGTCCTGACTGTCTTGCACCGTCCCTGCACGTCATATTTTCCTTAATAAATCTTGTTTTGGATGGTTAGGGCTCGGTGAAGTCCTGCCAGACCGAGTTTGCTCAGGATTACTTTAGCCTGGACGTCGGTAGTAATCAAGCGTGAAACAAAAACACTTCTCTATCATCGATAACGTGGCAATCACCCAAGATCTAATGGACACGTTTCGTCACAGGCTCTCGAGCGGAATGTGATCGACCGGTAGGACAGAGGCAGTCACCGACCCACGTGGATACCGTGCTCCAATCCGGGTTTCCATTAGATTCTCGGGGCCCGGGTGCGCCAGTGGTGGCACCCCTTCTCCTCCTATATAAACCCGCACACACCGAACCGCGAGGTCCATGCCAAATATGCCCTCTCACACTTTGTTATCTCGGCTAGCTCCTCCTCGGCTCCCTTTCTCTCTCTCCATCGATCCACAGTTCTTGTGGGAACCCAAGGATCGATCCTAACGGGGACGTCCCGGCCGAGACTGCAATTATCGAGCAGAGAGCAGCACGACACCGAGAAGCCATCAGCTTATTCTCGGTGGGACTCATCCACGAGCACCGGCCAATGCGCACGCCTCTGTGAAGCTAGAGCAAAGAAGCCATGGAGCTGAAGGCGCTGTACCTGTATGCTGCCGTGCTGGCCGTTCTGCTCTGCTCCACGGTCAACTTCATCCAGAGCCCCACCGACGTGCTCGCCCCGGTTGCGCTGCTCGAGCCAACTCTGTCCTCCGCGCGGGACTTCGGCGCCATCGTCTCGGACGCACCGTTCGCCGTCCTACGGCCCGAGTCCCCGGACGACATCGCGCTCCTCCTGTGCGCGCTGTCGTCGGCGGCTCCGAGCCCGAGGGCGACCGTGGCCGCCATCGGCGCGGGTCACTCGCTCCACGGTCATGCGCAGGCGCGCGGCGGCATTGTGGTGGAGACCCGCGCCCTGCCGCGCGACGTGCAGGTGGTTGCGGCGCGCGGGCAAGGACATAGCGTCGGGGCCACCGTGCCGGCGTACGCCGACGTTGGGGCCGGCGCGCTGTGGGTGGAGGTGCTGGAGGAGTGCCTCAAGTTCGGCCTCGCGCCGCCGTCATGGACCGACTACTTGTACCTCACGGTAGGCGGGACGCTGTCCAACGGCGGCATCAGCGGCCAAACGTTCAAGCATGGCCCCCAGATCAGCAACGTCCTGCAGCTTGAGGTCGTCACAGGTACTGCACGGCCGCAGCTTGTAGACCTCTGTCAACGACTGTGACTCTATGGGAATGGAAGGGTTGTGAGTAATTGAATGATCTCAGCGAATTTTCGTCTCGTCCCATTTGTTTTTTGATGTTCCTGCCGTGTCGTTTGCAGGTAAAGGGGAGGTGGCGACATGCTCCCCCACAAAGATCCCCGAGCTTTTCTTCGCAGTTCTCGGTGGGCTCGGCCAGTTCGGCATTATAACCAGGGCATGGATTCCACTCCAACTTGCCCCTCCCAAGGTAGGAGTACATGTTATCTAGAAATAGAAATGTGAAAAGCTGTCTCCTTTTTAACTGACCGGCTTTTGTATTTCTTAAGCCTTGATGGAACAACTTGTCGTTGTTAATGTTGCCGTCATGATCATTAGGTGAGATGTGTGAGGGCCTTCTACGACAGCTTCGAGACCTTCACAGGGAACCAAGAGCTGCTGGTCTCAATGCCGGAGCAGGTGGACTATGTTGAGGGGTTCATGGTTCTGAATGAGCAATCGCTCCACAGCTCCTCCATTGCCTTCCCTGCTCAGCTCAACTTTAGCCCGGACTTCGGCTCCAAGGGCAGGGTGAAGGTCTACTACTGCATCGAGTTCACAGTGCACGATTTCCAGCAGGACAGCTCCAGTGCAGACCATGTCGGTCTCTCCTAATCCTAATCAAACTTTCTTGAAAGATCAGTCACCTAATCAATCTAGCACAACAAATAAATTAGCATATCCGTTTCAGTAACAGAAAACGACTACTGGATTTTGTGCTGTAGGTCGTGGAGCTGGTCTCAGGGAAGCTGAGTTACTTGAGGCCCCACATGTACAGTGTGGAGGTGTCCTACTTCGATTTCCTGAACAGGGTTAGGATGGAGGAGGAGAACCTGAGGAATCGAGGCCTCTGGGACGTGCCTCACCCATGGCTCAACGTGTTCGTGCCAAAGCACGGCATCACCCAGTTCAAGGACCTGCTCATGGACACCATCTCGGCGGACGACTTCGAGGGTCCTATCCTCGTCTACCCTCTGCTCACTGACAAGTACGTCCATTTTCAGTCCTCAAGATATAGGAGTACTTTGCTAAGAGCATAATGCATTTCTAATTCCTTGCTGATCGAGGTATTAGCTCAGGGTAACTTGGGCATCCCGACAATAAAGCTAATGCTAGCAAAAGGTTTCGATAATAAAACTCACAAGCAAAGATAATATAAACTGATGCTTTTCCTGCAGCATTTGCAAGGTTTGCATGCACAAAAATCATTCATTGATGAGGCGAGATCGTCTTGCCAGTTGTCACCCACAAGAAAAAAAATCTCTGAATTGAAGTATTCCAAATTGGAAAAGGAAAGTGGAAGCCTTTTTGGCGATAACAAGAAGCAAATTGCAGATAAGTGCTGATATATTGAGGCTATTTCATAATCTTTTCTTCCTACTTGGGTCGTAGTTATCCTCCCCAAAAATGGGTTGCACGGCATGTTGGCCCAATTGTGACAAGGCCATGGCATCTCCCAACAGCAGCCTAGATTCAAGCCTCATAGCGGTCACCTCGTGCCTTCTTTTCTCTACACCAGGCACTTATGCATTTTGAATTTCCTGTCAGTCGTCACACTTCACTGCGTGCCACAGTCGTCACACTTCTTTTTACCTCCTGCAAGCCTTCAAGCTCTGTAGCCGAGCTTTGCCATTCCAACAGACCAACACAGGAGTCCACTTTGGCCAGCTTACATCTCTTGATCAGTTCATGGGGTTAAGAGAAACAGATGCGTATACAGCAGAAAATTGATTCCATGTGCCTTTTGCTGTTTTACAGTGCAGTGCGCTGTGATGTGAACAGTGTTGTCAAGCGGGGAAAAGGGTCGGGCCGGACTGACTTTGACATGCCACCTCGATCCAATCCATGTTAGTAGTACTATGCTATTCTTGCAAGAAACTGTACAGTAGTAGGCTGCTAGTATTACCAATCAAACTGCATGTCCACTACATGATCATGCATTGGTAGTACTAGTAGTTGATTACGGCTGTAGGCTGTAGCAGTACTGTCTTGCAAGTTGCAACCTTTGCGTTGGTGGTTAGGGCAACCAATAGTCCATGTCCATGCCTGCCTATTTGTCCGTTGCTTGCCCATCTTTCCCGTCCCCGATCCAAACCTTCCTTTCTTGACATTCCTCCTCCGAAGCAGTTACACTCAATTATAGCTACAAGGCATACAGTATTGTATAGCAGGGTCGCAGTAGGCTAGTGCACAGTATACCAGTGTACTCCGTGGTTGCAGACTTGCAATCATGTGCTCGTGTGTGAACTCTGCACGCTCCCGCTTGTGCAGCTGAACTTCATAAATGGAGTGCAAGGATTCATCGTGGCAAACCGTACCTTCTCTGCTCGGTAGTGATGGACAAATAGGTCTGTCGAGCTGATATGATCCAAGGTCTGGCTACGTATGCCCATTAAGCTACGGTCCATTAAACATTAATCTTGTGCCGTCTCAGCCTACGTACATAGTTCAAAAGACTCTTGTGCCATGTGTATCGTGCCAAGTTGTGAGCCATGTGCAGCCTGGCCGGTACGTGGCCCATGTAATTTGAAAGGAGGGAGCGAGAGGCGTGGGTGTGGGCGTCGGGAGAGCGGGTAGGTAGGACCGTTGTAGTCGATGTGTATTGTGGCCGCGCATGAGGCATGTCGGGCGGGTAGGAGTGGGGACCATAGGAGGCATGCTTGCGTAGGCGGGTGTCACTGCGCGGTGCATCAGGTGGGAGGGAGGGCAGAGGAAAAAACCAAAATATAGGGGAAAAAGAGGAGAAAAAAAGAAAGAAAAGAAATATGAGGGAAAATAGAAAAAATAAAAATGTAGAGAAATATTGGGGATTGGGAATAAAAGAGGAAAGAAATAAAGAAAAGAAATATGAGGGAAAGTAGAAAAAACGTAGAAAAATATTGAAGGAAAAAGAGTGTAATGACATTTTAATGACGTTTATATTATATGATTACCTTATTAAAAACTTTATCATGTAAAAACTTATAATTGAGAAAACGGTGACAAAGAAAAAGAGTATATACTATAGGATAAAACTCAAAAATTTAAAAGTGACTAATTTAATTATCATGGTCCTAGTCTAGATAAAGGTTCTGAGTAGCTAAATCCGGTTCTCCTTAATGTGTTGTCCATGTTCTTTAGTTAGCTCTCATTGACAACATGAAGCGTTTCTATCACCTCGCTATGGAGATTTGTTTTCCTGCCGTTAATAATTAGTCCATAGAGACTCAAGACCGATTCAAAGGATATCACAGAGACATGTACCATCAACATATTTCGTGTTAGTTTTAAGAGCACCGGATATGTCATCTTGTGATCACTCCACCATCCGAGTACGTTGAAAATCTTGTGTTTCATCTTCATGGTCGACTACATCGCTATTCAACTTGGAGGATAATTTTTTGATGCCTTGAGAAACGGTAGAAGTACTTGAGGTGGACAAACTCAACCACTGAAAAATTGGCCACACTATAATTTCTTTTTACTTGTTGTAGGTACAGATATAGCTCTTTGCAAGCAAACTCCCTAAAAATTGGTTTGAATAATCTAAATTCATTGTATCTCCAATAAGTGAAACAAATTGAGGAATCAGTGCAATTTACCCCTAGGTCAAGCATAAATGCAAAAGCATATAACATAGAGATTTTCTTTTAATATTTAAGATATTTTTATTTCATATGAAATAGCAGTACTCCTAAAATATGGTTATTTTTGTATTCTCGCAACAAAGTGACAATGTCTAGAATTTTATGTAAAATTAAATTTACTGTTGGATAATATAATCCTCATAAAGTAAAAAAACTTGTTAACAACATACCAACTCTGCTAAGTCAATATCGAAATGTCAACAGGAAGTATAACCGTTAGTTATGTTTGCAAAAATACAATGAGTAAATTCTTGTAAGGTAACGCATGCTTCAACATCAGATATGTTGTATTTCACCAATGCTCCATGTCCGTATTAAACTTACGTGGACACTTATCACATGCATGCAGTATCTTTTGAATTGTGTAATTCACACATGAGAATTATTAAACTATGATATTACTTCACGGATAGCATTAATGGATGCATTTAAAATTTTATTTGTAATATCATAATCCTCAACAATTTGAGATATTCTTTCTGTAATATTTTCAACATTATGTAAAACATTAATTAATTTTAGTGCTATAATTATTTTATTTAATTGCCAATCATCATCAATATAATGAGCAGCTACACTAATATAATCCTCTTTAGCCCTATCACTCCAAATGTCATATGTAATACTAACAGGTGCAGTGTCACGAACTTACATATGACCCTTTTTCAAATTATAGTCGTGGTTTGTCTACTAAGAGATTGAAACATATGATTATAAATAGTTTTAATATATTTCTCGAATATAGTAGACTCACTGGTAAATATTATCTAGTAATTAAACAAGTTAGAGAATATTGTGCTACCTAAGAATCATACTCCTATATGTACTGTTATGTTAGAATCTATTAGTAGTTGTTACTACCATAGTTGGATTTTTTGTTTTTTAGCACAATCCTGAGTATGCTACTTCAAGTGCCCTATTGCACAAGAAGATTTTACAAAAAATTTACATCTACATATTCTACATCTTATAAAAGTTGCCTCCTTTCTCATCAAAATGTTACCAAACACTGAAAGTTATCTCTTTGAGCCTATGGTTGTCGATGCACTCCCATTCATAGTTACTGATACTTCTACGTCTTTATGCACTGGCAGTATCGATGTTGACCTAGTGACATCTTGCTCGGCATTTGGGTATGGTAATAGCATGAAGTTTGGGTCATAGTCACTTAGATGGAAGGATGGGTAGTTTAGATCGTCCATTCTGAAATATTAAAATTATGTAAATGTAATTTTAGAAAATGAATTCATCTAACAACAAACAATGGATAAAGAAAAACACAATATATTTAATATTGCTTAGCTCACTAGCTCCGGCTTAGCCTTGCAGTAGGTCTAGAAGAGTAGAGGTCTTGCCAAAAAAAATTTATTATTTTTGACAAAATTTTGAGATTTTTTTGTCAAAAACAAAAATTCAAACTAAAGCACAAGAGATCATAAGATGGAAGGTTTAGATGAGCAGGATGTTGGAGTGGTTGGCCTAATTATAGAAAAAAACTTCACATTTTTTAAAGATTTTTTCATACATTTTTTAGATTTTTTAAAACTTCAATGACTACTTTTTTTTAGCCGATATAGGACACGTAACATGATGTTATTGGATGAAAGTACAGACCGTGCCGTGCCATGGCGGGCCAATTGTAACAGCCGGGCCGTACCGTGCCGGTTCAACGTAACACGCCATCGACCTAGACATGCCCGTCCAAATGTGCCGTGCCGATACAGTCCAACTGCTTTTTTTGCTCGGACTGTATTATGCCTGCTACTATTTATACATGCCCTGAACTAGTACGCCGAGACCCGATCCATTTGTCGTGTCGATGACTAGTGCTCGGGCGGGCGACATTTCTGCTGACCGTCGGATTAGATACCTGCACCTCAAAATCCTCCGGGGCGTGGCGTGATCCCGCTGCAGAAAAGATGTTGTTTTGCCTTTGCCGGACCGATAATCTGAGCACCACTGTGGAAGAGGCCTTTTGCTAATATTTGGAAGGCGCCACACGAATCAGAATAAATGGCCGCATCAACTCATTGCATATAGATGTTCGGGGAAAAAAAAGCTCATTGCATATGGTTCTTTCTCGTGCGGTGCTGACCGGTTTTTGGGCACGATTTTTCAGGTGGGACAGGAACACGTCGGCGGTGGTGCCGGCGACGGCGGACGGGGTGATGTACATCTTCGGTGTGCTCCGGTCGACCGACCCGGCGCGGTGCGGCCGCACGTGCGTGAATTCGATCCTGGAGCAGCACCGCCGTGTCGCCGACGAGGCGTGCCGTGATGGCGGTGGCCGCGGCATCGGCGCCAAGCAGTACCTGGCGCGGCAGCCGTCGCCGGCGCACTGGCGCGACCACTTCGGCTCGGGCTGGGGCCGGTTCGCGGCCTGCAAAGCCCGCTTCCATCCGCTCCACGTTCTCGGGCCAGGCCAGGGCATTTTCCCATGGACTGATCCCGCGGGCTCGATGTGAATATGATAGCGCCGGTGTGGCACACGGTCGCTGTAGTTCCCACTCACGTAGGTAGGCTCGTTAGCTCGGTAGTGCTGCTAGCTGCAGCGACATTTTTCAGGCTGATTCGTCAGTAAGAGTCTTCATTGCGTGCTTATTAGTTTGTATGGTGTTTAGGTGATTATTTGTGGGAACCGAAAAAAATGTTAGCTCGGTATGGCTTGCTCAATTTCTATCTGACCCCATTTAAATTCTCCGATTATTATAGGGTAAGCTTTCACTGTACAGACTTCTCGTGCCTTGAGGCGGCATAGGAAGCTCAAGACCCAACCAGTATGGACTCGTTGAAAGTACGTGACAAGTTTTGTAAGGCATCCATAGATAGGGGGCGAAGTAATTATATGCTACGCTACACTGGCCGAAATAACCTAAGACCCATTATGAAACTCTGAACCGTTCGGCCTAAACAATATTGCAGGCATTGGTGAACTGACAGAGCTCCTTTGGAGCAAGGAGAAGTGAAGGAATTTTTTAGAGTATTGAAATCCATTGGAAAATTTTTCTACATGATCTTTTAGAACAAACGAAATGCACCTCCAAAATCCTTTTAAATTCCTATAGAATAGCTCATTTAGTAGGAATTTTGGAGGAAAATTACACCTCATGTTTTCTCTTCCATATGGATCAAAGTTCCTTTTCTTTTCTATGGTGCTATCAAACAATTTTTTTTTCAAAATCCCATGGATTCGTTTTCTGTAAGATTTTTGTAGCATGATATTCTATTCCTACGAAATTTCTATGTCAGTGTATTTGAAATCTTGTGTTCCAAAGGAGCCATCAGCCAGTTGTAGGGCTCCAAGCCTACATGTAGTTGTGGTAGAGAACTATGTTTGTCGGAATTGCTATAATTAACCTAATTTCCTCTTGAAATAAAAAAGTTGGTAGATTGTAAATGAAACGTTCATTTTACCAGGTCTGACTCCATATGTTAGCATATTGCAAAATCGGTCTAAATGAGCTCGGAGAATTTTGATAACGATGTTGATGACTAGTTAGGATCTTGGGTTGGGGTGTGGGTAAGAAGACATGAGTTTTCTCTCGACTGTTGGAGTAAAAACCAAATTTGATAGGAAATTAGCAACAGGTTGCATGAGTGGCATGTGGGTAAGACAAGATGATTGGCATGTGGCAAAAGTGGCGGCACAAGAAAAACAAATGCAAGAAGCTAGGTTGTGGAGAAGGCGCTAGCCACCGAAGATGGGAAAGAAGGTGACATGAAGGCATCAAAAGTTTTTGTATCGGTGAGATGGAAGAGAAAGTAGAGAGATAGAGGCAGGTAGATTACCTAGAAGGGTGATAGTTAAGGGTGTGGCAGGCTTCGATGATAGAAAGAGCAGCGTCAACAGGTCAAGGGTAACAATGCTAGGACAACTGTTGGAAAGTGGATGACGCCAAGCCCAGGAGGATGAGAGTGTTTGTAAATGGGTAAAGCCTGGGAGGATGAGATTGCTTGTAAATGGGTAATGTTAGGAAATCGTTTGTCAAGGATTAAAATCTCTCAAGTTGTTTGTAGGAGGTCTCAATAATAGATCACTTTTAGAAAATGGAAAAAATGAAGCCTGCTTCTGTGCTCCATATACCTTAGTTGGAAGGCGGTGGTGCAGCCCAGCAGCCATGTCGTGTCTGCCTTTCTGGGCGTGCGCAGACGGAAACGGTTATAGTTCCAGCCATACTGAGGTCTGCTACATGATCATTTTTGAGGAAGCTCCAAAACTGCTGACCAGACTACCAGACCAGACAAGAGTCTACCAAGAGAGGTGTGATATCACAATGCAAAATAGATGTGATCAATATAAGCAGAGAATTTATCTTCCCTTTTCCAATCCTTGCACATGGCAACAGTTCAAGCAACATACCAATATCTCGAGTTCATCAATCATCAAACACAATAAATTATTCAGAAATGAGATGATATGCTAACACAAACCGATCAAATTTCAAACAACAGACCGGATTAACTTCTCCAGATTCATGTAGGATGACCCCTCCTCCAAAGCAGCGTAAGCCTTGGCTTTGAGGTCCTGAACTTTCTTCGCCCTTTCTTCTCCTTCGATTCCTCCTTCCATAAGACTGTTCAAGGACCTCTTCACCTGCTCCGTTCCAACATCTGCCTTCTCCTCGCAGCCGCCGCCGCCGTCGTCTTTGTCCCCGGTCAGCAGGCCACCGTTGGGCTTCGTCACGCCGATGGACACGCCAATCCCAAGCACGTCCACGATCAGCTTCTCGTTCATGAACTGCTCCGCGGTGAACGGCCATGCAGCCATGGGCACGCCTGCGGCGATGCTCTCCAGCGTGGAGCCCCACCCGCAGTGCGTCACGAAGCCGCCGACGGCCGGGTGCGACAGGATGGCCACCTGCGGCGCCCACCCACGCACCGCGAGGCACTGGCTGTCCGTGACGCCGTCGGCGTCGGTGTTCTCCCGTAGCCACTCCTTGACGTCCTCGGGCAGCGAGCCGGCGCCCTTGATGACCCAGAGGACGGGCCATGGGCACGAGACGAGCGCCATGCCGAGCTGCATGAGCTGTGCGGGAGACATGCGCCCGGCACTGCCGAAGCTCACGTACAGCACGGACCTGGCCTTCTTGGCGTCCAGCCACGCCATGCACCGTTTCGCGTCGTCCGAGGCGGCGCTTGGGTCGTCGAAATTAGGTGAGTGGGACAGAGAGACGGGGCCGACAGCGAACACCTTCTTGCCGGTGGCCGCGGCGAGGCGAGCGGCGGAGTCATGCTCGAGCTCCTCAAAGCTGTTCACCACGATGCCGTCCACGGCCAGCTCGAACTCCCGGAATTCTCTCATCCTATCCTCAACGGGACAGAACGGCAGGAACTGCAGCGGCAGCTGCCGCCTCGTGAACCTGCACTCGAAAGGCGGCAGGACGGGGACGTCGAATAGCTCGTCCGGCGAGGTGACCGCCTTGTGCGGCTTGTGCGTGTGCAGATACTCGCAGCAGAGCAGGGAGAACGCGCAGAACCCATGGAAGATGAAGCACGGCGCGCCGAGCTCGCGCGCCAGGACGTGCGCCCACGTGTGAGATATCCCGGCGATCAGGCAGCTCGGTTGGCGCCCCCCCACGAGGTGGAAGTGCCGTGCCACCGCGTCGCCGAACCGCATGGCAGCTTCGAAGAATCTTGGCACCATCTCGGGTGAGGGGAGGTGGTCCACCCTCTCGCATCCCTCCGGTAGCCCGGCCTCAGCGGCCGGGAACAGGATCGTGGTGACCGTGATCCTAGAAGCGCCCTGGTCGCCGGCACGGTCTACGCGGCTCTGGACGAGCTGCGCGTTGGCCGGCGTCGTGATGATGGTGACCGCCGCGCCGTGCACGGCGAGGAGACAGGCGATGTCCACGATGGGTATCATGTGGCTGGTGGCCAGCCATGGGATGACAACGAAGTGAGGCTTTGGGATCAGGGTGCTCTCCATTTCCAATTCTCTCCGGGATTCGCTTGTTGCAGACTTGCAACCAGCGGACAGGATACAAATAAGGATGAGTTTAGTTCCTTATATTGACTTCTTTTATTGTACATGGATGTAACCATTTAAAGCATATCAATATTAATTAATCCTCTGTCCATCTCAAAGTGTTTGTCGGTTTCTTCGAGGTTCACTGTTTCAAAATATTTTTCTACTCAGAAAATTAATACTGTGGGACACCATTTATTACCATTTAAAGTCTATAGACATCAATCAATACCCTCTTTGTTTCATAATGTTTGTCGATTTTCTGAAGATTCACCACTTTAAACTTTTTGTCCATTAGTCTATGCTTTTTACAATGTCTCGCAATTTTTTTTCAAGATTCACCATTTTAAAACATTTGTGTATTGAGTAAATCAATGTGAGATACTACTTTTTTTTAGAAAATAGATTAAAAATCTGGTCTCTACACCCAATACACGTGTACACAAGATACTACTACTATTGTCAATCATTGCACTTTTTGCTTCATAAGGTTTGTGGATTTTCTTGTGATTACCGCTTTAAAATGTTTGTCCATAAAGGAAACCATGTTTATTGGCACATTATGAATGAAAGATTTTGGGCAAATGGATCTAGAGAATGAAACAGACCATAAAATTCCAGAAATACACAAAAAAATAGAAACAATAACAGTGTTCTCTAAAGTTCCAAAAGTTTTTAAGTCTGATATATATTATATGTTAGGTTTTCGAGAAAAAATGTATGGAGTACATGCTAGGTGCACACAATAATTTAAACCCTTTTTGTTGGGTGTGACACGATAATCTATTCTAACCTTAATTCAATATAGTATGTACTACTACATAGAGTATAATGGTTGATGAACATTCGAAAGGTGTTCTGTTGGAAATCACACAATCAAGAATCAAGATGAAAGTGAAAAGGAAAGCGATATATATAAACTAAAAAAGGCTGCGAGTAACATTAGCCCTTGTGTTTGTGTTCATGCAGGTGTTCTTTTGGACTTTCTCTGACTACTAGCCGCTTTTAAATGTTTGCTAGCTGTCCTGAGTTGCTAAATTTTTCACATAAACTCGTTGTGAAGCCATGTTCGAAGACGAAAGATCAGTAATAACGGTCTTGGTGAAACTTGCATTGTCTCAGCCCACAAAATCACGCCATGAATGGCTGCCTCAAGGACATGTTCGGAGGCTTCGAGCGACGGATCATGAGCTCTCAAGTCTCAACCACGTTACTCGTTATGCCACAATTTTTTTTGACAGAACATAAATCAGATACCGGTAGCGTCAGATAACAATTCTCTATCCAACAATTACTGTGCAAATTTCCTGTCGCCTGCATAACTGCATTGCATCCCTACGGAAGAGACGTTGCGTTCAGTTTTGTGTGCGTACGACTGCTAACTTCTTTGATTATGTATATTTATTTAAAGATCTAGAAGATAGATTTTTATCTATTATCTTAAAAAACTGACTGCCCACTCCAACTCGACTAGCCAACGATCATTCTGATCGCCTGATAATCCTTATACGTGCGTAGTCGATGACGCTGAAGGATCTGCAGCCTTCTGAAACTTGGGAGTTGGGCCGGTGGAAGCATAATCCGAAATCTTAGCCATACTCTGACGAGTGAGGAACTGACAACTAGCAACTTGGAGAAGAAAGTTGAAGCAGGAGGTGCGTCTTACTTTTGCGGTTAACTATGGACCAGTCCATTAGGCCGAGGCATTTTAACGAGGGGCAAACGGTAGCAGGGCGACATGATGAGTATTAGGCCGCCAATAGGCCAAGCCCATAACAAGCTTGTCTCGAGCCTGATACTTCTTTGATTACATCTAATCCAATTCAAGCCTAAGATAAACCTTCATCCAATCCAAGCGTAAACTATGTCTGGGTCTTGACCGAGTTTTGTTTAACAGAAAAACTAGACCACGGGACACCGTTTATGAACGGGATGACTTAAAAGAGCAACACGCCTTACTAGATCTGGGGCAACGAAGTGCCAGGGGAGGGAGTAGCGGTTTCTAGATAGGGATGGATTTTTTAAAATTTTTGAGTGAATTTCAGAAAATCCAGATTTAGGGGCCAATGTAACCCATAATCACATGTTCTATTTATTTTCTCATATAACACCATGTGTACAGTCCAATTAACAAAAAAAGCACATGTTTAAGAGAGGGAATGTGGCACGCGGGCAGGTGACGTGGTATCCTTCCTCTACGTCACCTGGGCCCAGTTGCCAGGTCGAAGTGCAGCCTATTAGGGCCGGCTCACGCGGGAGATGGGGAAAGCCCGCGCAGTTGCCGCGCACGCGAGAACCGTCGCTCACCTTCCTTGCGCAAGTCCCCCGATATCCCCGCCCTCTTTCGCGTGATGGCCTCCGGCGACGATTGCACAGTCGACCTAGCTGGAGGAGGAGCAGAGGAAGGGGACTCGCAGTGCGCCAAGACTAGGGAGATGAATGGAATCAGTATTCCTAGCAGTTAACAATCAACTATTTTCTTGAGATGATCGTCTGAATTGAAACTAAGCATGATCTGGTTTGCGATTTGCAAGCACACTCTGATTCATGGTTCTTTGATGGGAAATAAATGAATCCTTTTGTTTGTTTCGCTCTTCTTGTCATGAAATTAGCGTTGACAAAATTCAGATTAGGGGATACTAATTAGGGCATTGCATAATGCAATTCTTGCTGTATTTGTCATTCTGACGGTGTTGACATTTGCTTCCTCATCAATGCACCATTATTTTTAAAAGAAGAAAGAATCGTGTAGATTAAATAGTTCTAGAACTGAATCATGCAGATTAAAACAGTACTAGAACTGAACTACTGTACAGTAATGAGATTCAAGACTAACCACCAATTAGCATTTAACGGCAGGTAGTATTTTCTCTACTTCAGAAAAGAGAAGATATGGATTTTTTTGGTGTGAAATAGGGCAATTCCACATCACATATTTTTTTCGCTCAGTGTATTTGTTGTTTGTTTTGTAGAACGGGAGATGACAAGTAGACAATTAACATGATTTGTGATGGTTCTGTGGAGGGTCAATTTTGTGCAAAGAAGATAGACGAAGACTTACTGTGCTACTTTAACTTGACTGATATGATGGAGAGCATTGGCTATTCCAAAATAGATTTTCTATATTACAATAGAAGGATGTCAGAGGATTGGGCGGGCTTGCCGTGGAGAGTGATGTTCAAGTCAGTGCTATGATAAAGGAATATGAAAATGTTAACATTGTGAACGTGTATGTTATGAAGAGAAACCCTGATAACATAGCAAATAGTGCCATTGAGGTGGACGAGGTTGCTTGTAGTGAGGAATCCAACAAGGGTCAGAGCATTGCGGAGATTGATGAGCATGTGTAGGAGGAGACGGGGAGAAGAGAGCCGAGACGAGAAGGCAGAGGAGAAATACTGGGAAAGAAGGTCTGCGACAAGAAGGAAACGTCGACTCGTCAGCAAAAGGATGCTAGCGCATCGAAAATATCTAAACCTACTCTGATACTATGTAGAAATGTGATATACGGTGAGACTAAGACCCCTAACTCTCTATATATACAGTCCAGTGGTCTAACAGCATGATATAATCAACTATAATTCAGGCAATGAGGAATATGATGATGCATCTAACTATGATTCTGAGGAAGATGAATTCTATGCACAAGAGATGATAGAGGAGACGAAGAGGCTAAGAGAAAGACCCGACATAGCACTGTTAAAGAGATATTGTGACACCCTACACTTTTAATATTAAAATTAAAATTCCTAGCTAGGGGTTATCATTTGACAAATACTTATTTTATCAAACAATAGCACATATCAGTGACTACAACAGAGAAATAGTTAGAACTAAATTTAATTCATCCCAAAAAGTCTTAAGATCATTTGTACACCATTTAAACCTATAGGGGTTATATAGCAAGGTGACTACTTTTGTAATTAGCAATTCAATAATAAAAAATACATAAATAATAATATAATAATCTCTCATATATTGTATATCATGTATCATCATCATTATTTATAATCATCATTAAGTTTAAGTCTATCCGTAAAAAGTGTATTTCTTTTGAAAAAGGATTCTACAAAAACTAATTTACACTCGTAACATTTAATTAGAGTTTATAGTAACTCCCTGTAGCCCTAAATCAGGATATAAGTGTGAATCACGATTTAATTTAGCACTAACCATGCTTGTATTACTTTAGCCATTGAATCACGATTTAATTTAGCACTAACCATGCTTGTATTACTTTAGCCATATATACTTAAACACATCTAACTGTCGCACTTCATGATATACCACACCATACTTGAGTACAATAATTTTTCCTTATTTTTATTTACTATAATTGTGTTAGGCTTAACAGTCCTCTACACCACCGTATTAATATATATGCATCTAGAATGCACTTACTCGAGTACAATATTTTTTCTTATTTTTATTTACTAGGCTTAACAACCCTTTACACCACCGCGCTAATATATGTGTGTAGAATGTACTTTATCAGCATTTGATGGGTATATATCATCTCCTATTCTACTACTAAGTACGCATATGGAGTATAATAAATTTGGTAAGTTACTAGATTCAGACCCCCTTATTTTATGTTGGACAAGATTTATACTTTTCCAGGGGTGATTAAACTTCGCATCCTATCATTAATCATTATATCCCTAAGCTCCCCTATTCATCATATTTATATACTAATGATCTCTATCATCATCAACCTTTTAGTTATCTTATTATCAATATTATTATTATAGAAAATAATGTTTTAATGTAATAATCAGAATAATAATTTTATAAAATATATTTTTAATTAAAATATAGTTATTATTATCTATCAGCATGATCTTGCATGAGCGTCCAAAACCAAATTCATCTCCAGTCATCTGTCATGTATGTATATCGTATTATATAATTTTAACATGTATAATTGTACTTAATTGAACTAGAGCTTTAATATTAGGAATATGCTATATTAAGTAACGGTGGTTATTAGTTATGCAAATATAGAGTTGTTACGTGTGTTTTTTTATCAGCAGTAGTAACTTAATAATCTATTGCATCATCTTGATTTAATTAGTTAAAATAAATAAACCCTTCCTTTATCTAGAAAAAGTAACTATCCATTTTCTAGAGCATTTGTACATTGTTCATAGCCGAAAATTATGTGGGACCCATTGTTATGTTTACTCACTTCCTCTACTCCCTGCATGCTGGGCTGCTGCATACCACACTGCCAGCTGCACGCCAGCTGCTGCTTGCTCTTCTTCCCCAACTCTCCTCTCTTCCCTTCCAATGGCAGCACCACCCATGGCGCATTAACTCCGACGCCTAATCAGCCACAGCCGACGGCGGAGCTCGGCGCCGGCCACCCTACTCCACAGACCTGCTAATCCTGTGCAAAACCCCATTGTTTTCCCTCTAAGTTTCTCCTGTCATTAGCCCCAAGCCCTAGTTCTGTCTATGCACTTCCCCTTCCTCGCCGCCGTCGCCACATGCAGCCGGCGAGCTCCTGTGGTCCCCCCCTCTCTCTCTCTCTCTCTCTCTCTGCGCTACTACGCTCCGCTCTGCGAGAATGTGCTCCTGCTGCTAGCTCTGCATTTCCCTCGGCTCTCCCCCCATCTGTGCTTCCTCTATTGCTCTGCTCCACTTGCTAGCTTACTTTAATCTGTGCTGAAAAAGATTCCCCAAATTAAATGCACAGGTTAGTCCCATTAGTGGCAATTATCCCTTTAGAATCTGATTTCCCATGGATTCTTGTAAGCATCTAACTATTTGGCTTGCAGATTTGGTTAGTTGCCAAGTTAGTTTTATCTTGACTCTCAAAATGATTATCTAGGTATGTATTCTACTTCATTCATGCTTGTTTAGTTACCAAGGCTCAGCTCTCTGATCTCAAAATTAATTTAGTGTACCGTGTCAAAAGTATTATGCTGAACCCTTTTGTTCAGTATTTCTCATTCCCATTTCTTGCATATATTCCCTAGTTTACCAAACTAGCACTCTAATGGTAATGTGATTTAAATTCTGTGATCAATTGTTTCTTCTACCATGTTAATAATCTTTTTACTAACCATTGCTTGGTGATTCTTCTGGCAGGTCTTGGTATTGGTGGTGTCAAGGTGCTACATGGTTATGGCAAGAAATTATTTGTGCCTGAGCGCACTTGATGTTGGGCAGGGATTTGGAAGTGTGGTCTCACCTTTCTCCTTTCTGCTGGTGGAAATTGCCATAGACTATGGTCATGTGCTTGCTGTTAGTGATGATTTGGCTGATGTCCTGTGCTTGTGCTCATGTGCTCCTTCCCGGCTCCTAAGCTTTGTTCAGCACATCACTCAACTCCTCCAGCTCACAGGTTGTTCTCTCTCTCTCTATAACTTGGTGGTGATTGCGTCTAAGTCACGTATTTCCTCTAGTCTCTCTGATGATGAGTTCTTGGATCAGATGTTTGAAAAGGGTTTCAAATTCTACTGCCACATTGATTCCTTTGCTACCTGGCCTTGTTTTTGCGTTGTGCTTAGCTAAAGTTGCTCTGCTCTGAACTGGCCACTCAATTTATGTTCCTCCCCTTCTATTTCACTCGCTCTCAACTCCTAGTGGTGGCTGCAATTAATGCGTTGGTACTGCCCCAGCTTGTGTAAAATGGTAACTGGAGGTATGTGGCTTGGATGGCTGTAGCCATGCTTTAACCGGCTGGGTTGACTGAGTTAAGAGGAATGTGCTCATGTTGCTTGTGTCATGGTATATGGCTTTTTTTTTTGCGGGGAATGGTATATGGCTTCTAATGTGGCTTTGTGTGATTAGCTATGAAGTGGCTGGGTGATTAGGTTCTGGGTCATGTTCTAAACTCTCTTTTGATTTATTTGCTGTGTAATTCATATGTAGAATAAGATGTATGCATTCGCTTTACTCAATTTATTATAATCAGGATGCAGTGATAGTGTATGTATATTAGTTATGGACATTGAGATTATTTGTAATACACAGTTTGTATATTTTGCACACTGATATTAAATATCGATTTTTTATAGAATTTGGTATTATAATTTTTTAGCTTCCAGTAATCTAATCACGTTAGCATTTTTTTCACAATGAACATTTGGTCCAAATTAAGATAATTGATTTTTATTTAGGACTGAATTAATTATGAGTCGTTTTAGATACAGACGTCAAAGATAATTTTGTGCAGCCAAAATCTGTGGAAGCAAGGAAGACATATGATGTGACAACCCAGGTGTTACCGGTACCAATACAAGTTGTGAGATTGTTGCTAGGAATGAAAAATTGGAGATACCTATGGGTGATGAAGATGATCTATGTTCTGATGACGATGATGGTGCTGAGGAGCCAATTGTGGCGAGTGACAGCGTGAATAGTACTTACATTTAAATAAATAATATGAATATAATATATAAAGCTCTATCGAGTATCTTTGCTCTACCTGATTTATGGAATTAAGATCATCTAGGAGATTAGGCACATAAGGATCATCTAAATCAGGAAAGAGATAAAATTAAATATAGAAAAGAATGAACTAAATACATTAAGATTGAAGCGAAACTAAAAAAACAGAAATGAAATGTCCTTTGGTGAAGATGTCAGTAAGCTGAGATATCGTTCGGATATGGAGAACGTGAATATCTCCAATAGCAACATGCTCGCAAAAAAAGTAGATATCGATCTTGACATGCTTTGTTCATTGATGCCAGACAAGGTTGGTTGATAAGTAGACGGCCTAGATAAGCTACACTTCGACCTAGCAAGTGGACCTTGGTGACATGGAGGAAGGATGCCATGTCACCTGCCCGTGTGTCACCATCCCTCTCTTAAACGTGTTTTTTTAATTGTACATATGGTGTTATATGAGAAAATAAATACAACATATGGTTACGTTACATTGCCCTAAACCTTGGGTTTTCTAAAATTCACTGATCTTTCTATCTTTTAATTTTAAAACTAAATTATTTAAATATTTATTTTCATATTTGCATCTTTTAGCTATGTTACCCGTTTAGCACGGTCAAATAACGTTGCCGCACCAAACACCTGTGTCACGTGGTAGCCTTGTTTCGTCATGCTAGTTAGATTGACGTGACAAGGATTCTATCATCACGCTCACTCCTCTTAGTGTAGCCGTGTTATTTAGCTAAGTCAGATAAGGGTGGTATCATCAAAAGTTATTGCAAATCTTAAAGTAAATCTAGGAGTGGTTTAGTTTTAAAATTAAAAGATTAAAAAGTTTTAAAAAATAAAAATTGGTGCTAGTGAGGAGATGTGGAAGATTGGGGAAGAGAAAAATGTTGCTGGCTGCGCCAACGAGTGAAGGGGTTAACGGCACGATGCCGTAGGCGGGCAACCAGTCCGTGGTGGCAGCACATGTGCGGCTCATCAAGACACTCCCGCGCATCGGTGGCGTTGCGCCGTTGGGCTCTGCATCACCGCCATGGCTGTCATGCTCTGCAACTTGAAGGCCAACGAGTACAACATCATCTCCTACTCTGCCAAGTCATCATGCTCTATCATGGTTGTCAAACCGAACCACGAGGCTAGTGGTAGAGCCAGGTTTTTGTTGGAGGGCTCATCTTCTTCCTCCTACAGCGCCTCCTCTTCTTTTTCCTCGTTCTCTTCGTCTTCCTCTTTTTTCCTCTCTCCTTCTCTCCATAGAGTCCAGTGGGGGTAGAGGGGCTCAAGCCCCCTGTCCCTGCCTCTACACAAGGCCCACAGCATCGATGACCTCACCAAAAGCTGAACACAACATCGTTGACCTCTACACCAGCCGCTCTGACTCCTTATCTTGGTCTGTTACCATTGCCACCAGCACCAACAACAACAATGCCAACAACTCCTCTCTCTCCGTTATGATAGCCACAATTGCTGCCAGTGTGAACAAGCAGCCATGTGCCGGCAAGTAGAACAGGAGAGCACCAGGTTGGGCAATTCAATTTCTTTTCTTTCCTGTCCTCATTTCTTCTTTTTTGTTTTTCTATAATTTTAGATTTACTTAGTAGCAGGAGAATGGAGAATGGATAGATTCAGAATGGGTGGTTGTATGGATGGATGGTTTGTTGGATTTTTGTTGCTTAGAGTTGGGATGGTACCAGAGAGGATACCAATTGGTACCAGACACGATATCTAGAACTAAAATCTGAGTGTACCAAATCTAATACTTAATTACCGGATGTGATACCTAGCTTATGGTGTTGATGTCATCATACATGAACATCATATATTATCCTATCCCATGGATGCCATTCCGTGCTATAGCAATGCTATTTGTTTAATTATTTACTGGAATATAGAAAAATCCACCATGCAAATTGTAAACAATTATCTATCTACATATTTATCTATATTCTATCTATTATTAAATTAAATTATTAATTAAATAAATTAAATATTATAAAGATAGCTAAAAAAAGACATCATGTATTGTTAGATTGTGATGGACTAGATTGGTCAATGTTGCCATATAAAAGTATAATTATATACATGGAAGCTAAGATTCTATAACATATCTATCGATATTTTAAATATGAAATACCTCATGAACAGAGTACCGCATACTAATTTATATACGAAAACCAATCCTATGTGTATGAATAAATTCTAGAGCAGATAACAAAGACGTCTTCAAAAAGTAAAGAGATACAAATTCCTACTTAGAACCGGCTAGAATTGTTCAGATCATGTCCATACTTGTCTCACTAGTTCTACTTAAATAAGATAGCACCAGAGGGTATAAACACAAGACACCCTAGAGGGAGGAGAGGGATCCAAGGGCAACACAAGCCACGTGTCTGCTACCTATCCGATCTCATCGAATTAATATTGAAGATGCCCAAAGGTACCCTAACCATGCTCAAGCTCTAGTTGATGTTGTAGATAGACTGATTAAGATTTTCTCTCCTATTTTGTACTCATGATATTGATATTGATATATAATAGAAGGCGTCAGCCACTTGACGAAATGGGAGTAGGGCCATTATCTCTAATAGTCTCGAATATGTATAAAAATACATATTTTCTTATATCTTCATTTACATCCTCATATCAACCTTATCTCATACATACAAATACACCATATATACATGTATACTGCAATCAATCAGTTACCAATCCAACGACAATATCCAATTCTACTTTTGAAATCTATTATAGATAAAATATAATTATATCTATGATACATAACCTACAAGTTGTAGAGAAAATTCAGTTTGACTTTCAATTATATACAAAATACAAACGGGTTTGCTATATTTATCTCTAAGATAGACTCTGTTTTACCATTAGAAAATTTTATTCCGTATTTATGTGGGATTTATGTAACTCTAGAGTATAAATATAAACCTTCTAGGGTCTTATAAATTATCTCCACAGATCAATATAATTTTAACGCATCACCACCCTAGTTCATCTATATTTTTTTCGGCAGGTTCTAACTCTCAACGCGGAGCTGCATCGGTTAGGTTCAAACTCTACAGATAGGGTAAGTCTCATCATTATCCTGGTGTTTTCACTTTATCTAATACTACATCGGTTAGGTTCGACCTCTTATTCCGATTAGATATATCGCATCACGTTCATATGGAACCTATCGGCTCATCGAACTCCTTTTACCGTTATCAGTCTTATGCTGTATTGGTTAAATTTAACCTTCTAAACTACTGATAGTAGATTAAGCATTGAATCAGTCAGTATTTACATGATGTTTCATCAAAGCAGCTAGCCAATGAGTTATCTTTACACTGAATTTCACGCCTAACATATCGGCTTTTCAATCGATATACATAAAAACGATTAATTTGCTATCGATCGATCTAGTTCTGTTAGTTCTGACTTTTTGCTATCTTGGTTTGGTCCAATCTATCAAGGCTATATCTAATAGGGCTGTTATCAAAATCTAGTGGATTTCGTTCCTCTCATTGGCTCAGCTAACCAATGAGTTTATTTATATGCTTGCATCAGACTAACAGCTAATAACAGCCGATTGGTTTACCCATCCTTTTTGTCAGCATGATCCATCTAGTTTTCACGTGTTTCGATGCTGTTAGCCTCAGCCTTATAATTCTCGGTTCAGTCCAATTTATCAATGCTGGCTCTAATAGTACGATTATCGGTGGTTGCTAGGTCTTATCTCTTTGTAAGATCAGACTACGTTTTCTACTGCTTATCGTATATTTTATTTAGAGCGTTATCGACTCTATAGCCGATGTGTCCATTGTTTTATTCATTGCTATTTGCCTATGCTGTCATCGGCTTTCTAGTCAATGTAGAAGTGCTATTATCTCTATTAGTAACCAGCCGATAACAAGAGTGTATTGGAATTACAGCCGATGACTATATTAACTCTATCGGCACATCTAGCTGATAGTAGTAGTCCGTATTGGCCTATCGGCTCAATGATTTAACTCTATCTTTCTTATCAATTAGAGATCAAATTGACTGGCACACCTTGAACCTCAATAACTCAATGACGCAAAGGAGCTTACGGATTTATACTAAAGCTAAGCAGTTCTTACAAGACTTCGCGTACGTTGGCTCATCGCATCGAGACGAACATGCTCTCTTCCAGCGTGCCCTTTGCCGATACTGATATTCACGTCAACACCTAATAGTCTGCACCCATGAGTTCTTTTAGCATATAAGTTATATTTTTTAAAAAAATAATACTATTGTAATGAAAAATTACAAAAATAGAGGTAGTTTGGCTTAAATCACAGTTTTAGCATCCTATCAAATAGTCAAAGTTATACATGATATTTATCGAATAGCCGCAATACGATTTGCTATGGGTGTATCATGTTAGATGCCCTGTTAAACAGCCAATGTTCAATAGGTGCCACCTCCTGACTTGTCAAACAGCCACAATTCGACATGGGCTATGTTAGATGACCTATCAAACAGTCACAGGTGCCACGTCAGATGCCCATCAGACATCTAATTTTTGACAGGTGGCACATCATGGTCTATCGAACTATAATTGTGCACTTAAGTTTTTTACCCCTGCCAATAACCTTATCGAAACAGCCACAGATTGAACATCTACAGTTCGACAAGTAAGCTAGTTATTCTTTTTTTTTAAAAAAAAAGAATCATATTATTCTCAGCTGAATACGACCAACTAATATTACGCAGTAACAAAGAAATAATGAAGTATCACGAATCAATCAAAGTTCAAAGGTGAACTTCAAACGGAAGAATGGATCAACTTCTCCAAATTCATGTACGACGATCCCCCTTCTTCCAAAGCAGCCCTTGCTTTCTCCTTGAGCTCTTGCGCTTTCCTGCTCACGTGCTCCCCTCCATTCATCAGCCTCTCCAACGCCTTCTTCACCTGTTCGGCCCCGATCTCCGCCTTCGTCTCCACGCCTCCGAGCTTCCCAGCTGTTAGCACGTTCTCCGTTGGCTTCGTCACTCCGACGGACACCCCGATGCCGAGCACGTCCACGACCAGCCGCTCGTTGACAAACTGCTCGGCGAACAGCGGCCAGGTAACCATGGGCACGCCGGCGGCGACGCTCTCGAGAGTCGATCCCCACCCACAGTGCGTCATGAAGCCGGCGACGGCCGGGTGGTCTAGGATGGCAACCTGCGGCGCCCACCCACGCACTACATGGCACTTGCTGTGCGCGACGCCGTGCGCGTCGGTGTTCTCGCGTAGCCAGTCCTGGACATCGCCGGGCAACGCGTCAGCGCCGTTGATGACCCAGAGGGTAGGCCAGGGGCACGAGACCAGAGCCATGCCGAGCTGCATCAGCTGCGCCGGCGGCATTCGCCCGGCGCTGCCGAAGCTCACGTACACCACGGACTTGGCCTCCTTAGCGTCCAGCCACGCCATGCACCGCCTCGCGTCGTCTGAGGCGGCCCGCGGGTCGAAAACAGGTTCGTGGCAATGCGAGACGGGCCCGACGGCGAGCACCTTCTTGCCGGCGGCCGCCTCGAGGAGCGCCGCGGAGCCGTGCTCCAGTTCCTCGAAGCTGTTCACCACGATGCCGTCCACGGCCATGTCGAATTCCCGGACCTCCTGCATCCACCCGCTCCCCATGGAAGTGGCCGGCAAGAAGCGCGGCGGCAGCTGTTTGCCAAGCACCTTGCACTCAAACGACGGCAGGACCGAGATGTCGACGAGCTCGTCCGCCGATGGCAACACCTCGTGCCGCCGTTGCTTCAAGAGGTACTCGATGCACAGCAAGGCAAACGCGCCAAAGCCGTGGAAGATGTAGCACCGCACGCCGTGCTCGCGCGCCACGCCTAGCGCCCACGTGTGGCACATCCCCGCGATGATGCAGCTCGGCCGGCGGGGAGCATCCTGCCGACGGCAGTTCCGCGCCACCGCCTCCCCGAACTCTCTGCTGGCGCGGAAGAAGCCAGGTACCATGGCGGGAGACGGGACCAGGTCCAGCCTCTCGCAGCCCTCGGGCAGGCCGGCCTCGGCGGCCGGGAAGGGGATCGTGGTCACCGCGATCCCCGCACCGTGTGACGTGGCACGGTCCACACGGCTCTGGACGAGTGGCGAATTCACCGGCGTCGTGATGATGGTCACCGTCGCTCCGTGTGAGGCGAGGAGGAAGCCGATGTCGGTCATGGGGAGGATATGGCTGATGCTGCCTATCCATGGGACGAGCACAAAGTGAGGCTTGGACGTGGCGGTCTCCATTGATTTCCAACCAAACCTAGTTGATTAACTTGGTGCGAGAAAATGGGATAATTTGGCTATCAGCAAAACGACGACTAGTTAATATCACCGTCCGTGTGTCCTGACGATAGATTCGTGCCATTATATGCAGGTCATTTGGCTGTGAAGCGCGTAATCGTATGCGTAATGCGTCTAAGATATGACCAAGCTAGTGTCGACATGTTGGATGTGCAATGCGCTGCGTATGTTTATGCAGAGAGTTGGAATTTACAAGAAGCCCTGGTCTTCGTTTTTTTCCATTGAAGAACGGTCAGTTGTATGGATAGCATTGACAGGATACCTGGAAGAACAGGTGCCCATCGGTACCGTAAGCTTTCCCCTCTTCTGTGGTCACAGGGCGCTTCCGTATATTGTAAAGGGGCAGGAACTTGATTAAGAAACGGATCCGGGGTTGACCATGCTAGATTTTGTGAGCACATCGTGCGCACACAATCTGTGTTAGTACGAGTAGTACACGTTCGGCCGGTCTACGTTCTGACTTCGAGAAGAGTCAGGGGTTAGGACTGACACGGCCATCAACGTAAGCGGTGACGCATGATAATCGACAGAGGGATACGGCTCCAATCTCTCTCCGCGTAATAATCGCACAACATGCAGCCCAAATGTCCAATCGGGCATAATAGGGCCGACTAGACAAGGAGCCCAAGAAAGGTCCCATACGCAGGCCGCTCGGTCCTTCGCCCAACGCGCGTTGCGGTGCAATCGGGCAAGCCGAGCAGCGGACCGGCCCGCCAAAGGTCCATTCCGCGTCACGGTATTGCACACATCACCGGCGTTTTCTAATGCAAAAACGTCCAACTTAGGTTCCTCAAATATGAAACCAGTTATATTCACATCCCTTAGCAAAAAAATTTCAGATATAGAGCACCTCCTACTATTAAAATCAGTCGTAGTTTTAATGGTGACTTTGTCATATGTCACATCTATATAGTGCATTGACCTATTATTTATCTAATATTGTCCTAATGTAACGTTTCCGTGTAATTACAGTGAACGAAAAAATAATATATAATAAGATCCACATGTTAGTGGTAATAGTAACGTAAAAATTAAAAATAATTATGGGACCATCTCTTAGTGGTGATCGTCTCCCTGCACCCATTCTCGGTGCATCCTATTCTCACGGTGGCCACTGAGCTCAATTTCATCATCGTGCGAGAAGACGAGCAAGGAGGAAGCCACTATGGCGAAGGAGGGGAGGGAGGCAAAGAAGAAGAGTGATGAGCTCGATGGAGTCGCCACCAGCACATTGAGGTGTGGCAGAGAGGTCAAGGCGTTGATACATCTAAGAATGGCGATGACCTTGGCTGAAATCCGCAGCGACGAAGACAGCTAAAATCATGACGACGAACGAACTTGGTGACCTGTCCAATGCTTGCTTGCTGCCATCTCGTCAGTCGAGTCCTACTCGCTTGAGCAGTGATAAGGGGATGGGATATGGGGGTAGGGGTCGAAGGTAGCTGAGCTCGATGTGCTCGTCTCCATGAGCATTACCATTCTCTCACCCACGATCGTCATCATTTCGCTAGCAACTGCGTCGCCCTTTGTCTTCGTCTCGACGCCGGTAAAAAGAATGTGAGAAAGAGGGGAGGAGAGAGAAAAAACCGATAGGTGAGCCATATAATTATTTTTTTTAATATAACTCATCTTCTTCACGACACGTGTATGTGTGGTACGAAATCATCATTCACATACTACTGTAGACTTAATTTATATTAATTTTGATAATTTAAAAACACACTATATATATTCGGTTTTATAATTAAAAATCATAAAATTAATGACATAAGGTGCGCCTTTTCCTTTATACGGTGGCACGCCGTCCAGATCATTGTTTGGCCGTCCACAAGCTAGCTCTCGTTTTACTTTCCAAAGCCCGATGATTTCTCGTACAATGATCCAAGTGGCCAACCCGCAAAATAGGCTGGCCGCCGCAACCGCAAGGGAGCTAGGAAGCGGCCGGGACGCGCGCGCCCCTGACGGTTTGGCTGTGCCTGCGTGGCTGGGCGCCGCACGACGCGCGGCGGAGCTGACTCGTCAAGCCATGGAGGCTGGCGCTGGACAAAAGTAAAAGGGACAATTTGGGGGTCCAATCGACTGTATGACGCCAGAAGTTCGTTGCGTGTGAGCAGCGTGCCGAGTCAGAAGGCCAGCCATCAAGGGATCCTGCAGGTTGCTGTATGCTGTCTGCGTCAAAATATATGCTCCCCATCTAGGGCGCCTGTCCCTTACAAACCCACCATACCCTACTGCTACAGCTTACTCCTAACTCTATCTATAGAGGTGGAAGGTCAAACTGCAGCGAAAAGCATAAATGCTCTGATGATTTGCGGAGCAACCAGAGTTCTGCCGCTGCCTTATAGTTACCGCGTAGGTCAAACATGCACAGCGAGGGAGAGAGAGAGGAGAGGAGTTCTGCTGCTGCCTATAGTTACCGCGTAAGTCCAACATGGACAGAGAGGGAGAGAGAGCAGTTCTGCTGCTGCCTATTGTTACCGCATAGGTCAAACATGCACAGAGAGGGAGAGAGAGAGGAGTTCTGCTGCTGCCTATAGTTACTGTATAGGTCAAACATGCACAGGGAGAGGACGGGACGGCAATGTTCGCGACAACGGACCTGTTTTTTAAATAAATTATTACACTCAGTTTCTAGCTAAGCTTTACCAAACTTATGGTACTTGTTTTCTTCGCCATGTTTTTTATAGCGCGTCACACTGTACCAAGGCTAGATGTGGTAGGGTTGGTCCTAAACAAACAAGCCCTTAGTCTAACTATGCATGGCAGTGATTCAGGCCAGACATCCAAAACATCGTTCAGGCCTTTAACCAAACAACACTTAGTTTCCTTTCAGATGTGCATGTGAGGAGTTTAACTCTCCTCGTTTAGTATGGATATGTTTTTTAAAATATGTTTTTATAAAAAAAATATAAAGTTGTTTTAAAATTATATCAATATATTTTTTAAATTTATAGTAGTTAACATTTAATTAATTATTCACTAATAAGTTTTCTCGTTTTTATGTGTTGATCTTTTTTTTCTCACCTTAAAAACATCCTTAGGCATAGTGGGGTCAGGGCAGGCTTCTTTTCACCGGGGCAACAATTTAAAAACATCCTTAGGCATAGCGTCAAGGAGTGTTCAGGCCAGGCTTCTTTTTGCCGGGGCAACAATCAAACAGCTACTAGTCCCTAACATAAATGCATGCTCCCATTAGGCCCCATTTGATTTGAAGGAATAATTATAGGATTTTATTATATATGATTTTTTTCTGTATAGTCATTTCAAATAAAAGATTAAATCCTATTGGATCATATGAAATTTATATGTAATGTCTTATTTTATATATGTGGAATTTTAACATGATATCCAAACTCATAAAAAAAATTCTTCTGTCTATCTTTCTCATTAAATTTATGTATTTTTTATGGTCCAATCAAACTATCATTACTATGTTCTTTTGTGCTTTTTAATCATCTATTTTACACCTACATTCCTATCAAAATCCTATATTTTTTATTCCTGCGTTTTTTCAATTCTAATATTCAAAAGTGCCCAGACCATTTGAATTCAGGCCAATCGGGTCATGCCTAATCATTTACCTCTTGTCTCTCTTCTGTCTCAAACTATAACATAGTACTGAATTAAATATAACTTAATACTAAAAATTTGGATTAGTATTATTAAAATGGATACAAATTGTGTTTACATTAATATTACATTATTGTATTTTGGGATAACCATAGTGTATTTATACACCATGTTTTATACCCCCATTTTCATCCTGCCGTAGCTCTGATCGATGCACTAGCCCCAGACGCAGTCCAGCCAGGGCAGTAGAAACCTGAAGATGCTCAAGTGGATCTACAGTCTACGTGTGGCTAGGCCTGTCCATCTAATCATCCGCTGCGGCAAGGGTCCGTTCCTTTCGTTTGCTTCTGCTTCTTTAGGTATGTTTCCAATCTTTACCCTGAACGCTGGACTGCTGAACGATCCCAATCTTTTGTCCGCCTACAGGTCTGCGCGCTATAATTGCATGCACCGGATGCCACTGCTGCCATATCGTCCTTAATTTGGTCCAGTATTTGGTCCAGTTAAAGAGCTCGCTAGAGGTAAACGATTATCCTCAAAAGCCATGGCTTGTCAGCTTATATACTGGAGTACAGAGTACTATACTACTGTACCTGTCCAGCATCGCCATTAACTTCTCACTCACCAAAGGAAGACAAAGGGAGTCACTCAGCTACTCCGATTCGCTCGTAGCTATACTAGTAGTACTAGCTTGTCAGTTGAGGATATGGAGTACTCCCACTATGTCTTGAGAGCGCGATTGTTGGCAGTGTACGCAAGATTTCCCTCGGAAATCGTCGAGGGATCGCTGCAAGATTGCCATGCCAGGCGAGTGGTCTGCACGCGCTCGACTGCAGGGTCCATTCGAAGCATACATCAATATAATATAGTACAGCATACGTACCGGTGTAGTCTGCAGATGGTTCAATCTGTACGTAGGCTCGCGAATTCACTGTTGATTGGGGCCGGCGCGCAGGAACGCAGCAGAGAGGTGCCATTAATGGTTGTCTGAAACTGCGCAGGGAAGAGCGAAAGCAATTGCCGGCTCGTGCCGGGCGCGGAATCGAGTGGAGGCGGGAGTGTATCGTCTGACGTCGAATGCATGGGTGATACAATGGCGCCCGGAAAAAGGCCTAGACAGGAAGTATGCAAGGGGACCCCCGCGCCCGGCTGAACACATTTCTGGAGGGAGATAGATATAGACATGGCAACGGAGCAGGACGGGAGTGGGTTGAACAGGAACGGCCCAGCCCTGGCCCCGACATCATCTCCTGCCCTTAGGCCCTGCCCTGTATCTTCTTTGAGGGGAAAGAGTCCCTCCAGCTCCACACCGGCTGGTCCTAAAACTTCATCAGGTGCCCGCGGGGTTAAACATGATCAGCTGCCTAGGTGGCAAGAGTGGCTAATGGTCAGCGACATGGAGGCCAACGGCTGGTAGTGTGGAGGCATAGAGGCGACAAATGGGGTCATGGAGCGAAGAGAAGATCAGGGAGGTGGCGGGCGATGGTAGGTGGTACGAAGCTGATTGTGACACAACCGCATCACGTCGTGTGTGATGAAGGGGAGAGCGGTGTCGCTTAGGACTTGGCCAAGGAAAGGGAGTAGTTAAGGAGTTGCAATTGCATTGTGACTTGCAGTCAATGCAACGACGCTCGTGATGTGGAAATGAGTATGAGATTTGGGTAAGATTCATTTTATACTCTACATATTTGGGTTGGCCTTATAATTATAGGTTTTTCTGTTAGACTATAATATATTTAGACGTAACTTACAGAGTCATAGCGTTGATCACGCTTGGTCTCTTTCGCCTCTTTCCAAAGGCTTGGCCTCTTTTTAAATTTTCTCAGTTATTGTTTTTATAAGTCGATTGTTAAGATATGGAAGTGTTTAGCCTATATATATATATAACCTTTGGTAATCAATCTATTTATTTTGTGAATTATCTTTCGCTTTCATGATATTGGAGCGTGCTTCGCTCCTGCGACCCTCGCTTCTGCTCCTTTAACAATCACTGCCAGCCTTACGCTATGCGTGCGTCTCTGCCACTGCCGCCTCTCTCTCTTCTGGTGCGCTATCTCTCTTCTTCTCGCCATGGCTTCATCTTCCTAGGGGCTATCTCATGCCGCTACTTTGAAAAACGCCACCATCGAGGCAACGCGTGCCAATCTCACCCATCTCCAGGCCGCTAAGGCGGATGCTGCCCTCATCAAGCGGCTAAGGACGCCATCAAACGCTTGAAGGATCTCCGTACCACCCGAGTGCAACTTGACGCCGACTTGAAAGCCACCCAAGCAACGATCGTCTAGGCATATGCGGTGGCCTAGGGGCACGCCGCCACCACTGCGCTCCATGCCTAGACGGTGGCTATCTCCAACATCAAGGCCACGATCCCCATTGTCCTCGATCTCATCTTGACAAACTATACCAAATAGAAGGCCCTGTTCCTCAACACCCTTGGTAAATATAAGCTGACCGACCACGTCTTGGTTAAGAGTGATGACGTCATCGCCATTGATCCATATTGGGCGTGTATGGATTGCACGGTGAAATCCTAGATTTTCAACACCATCATATCGAAATTGATGGAGGTCGTTCACACCAGTATGTTGTCTGCCCACGAGATGAGGCAGAACATTGAGGAACAATTTATCAGTAATAAGGAGGCACATGTCCTCATGCTCGATAGCCAATTCCGTACTTTTTTACAAGGCACTCTCACTATCACCGAGTATTGCCGCAAACTCAAAAGTATGGTAGATGACCTGGTTGATCTCAGGCACCCAGTGGAGGATCGCACCCTCGTTCTCTCCGTTCTTCATAGTTTGAACGAGCGCTTCGAGTACATGGTGGCCCTCATCAAACGCTAGCGCTCGTTCCTGTCCTTTGTCACTATGTGCTCCAATCTTGAGCTAAAGGAGATCAACATGCTGTCTAAGTCACCCTCACAAACCCTTGTCACTGTTGCCCATCCATGGACGATGACACCCCCTTCGACCACTGTTGTTGCTATATCGCCTTTCGCGGCATCTCTCTCTCGCGACGCGATCCCTCACGGCAAGGGTCGTGGTCGCGGTAAGAGGCGTGGTCAAGGAGGGTGAGCGTGGCCTACCACCTTTAACTCAATGACTGGGACATTTTCAGGTGTGGCCCCGCTACAACTCGGGTGTTCTCAGCGCTCGTCCACAAGCCCTTGGCGTCAACGCTCCTACCTTGTCGTTTCCGCCCCCTAGTGTCGGTGCTCCCACTAGTTATGCGCTAACTACGCCAGGCACACAGCGTGTACCAGCCTTCATTCTTTCTAGTGTGCCTCCTAGCTATGGCATGCCAGGCACGCTGACCCCTGGCTTTAGTACTTGGATGTCTTCCCTGCTTGCTCCGTGCTGGGATTAGCAGGCGCTTGCTAATTCCTTCAAAACCATGATACTTACTCTCCCGCCATTCAGTGAGTGGTACATAGACTCCGAGGCCGATGCCCACATGATATCTTCGTTTGGTACCCTCTCCTCCTCTTCTCCCCATTCATCGAATTGTCCTCTTAATATTATTATTGGTAATGGGTCACTGCTGCCCGTTATCTCCACTAGCCATGCTAGTTTTTCTGCCGAGCGCCCTTTATATCTTCATAATGTTCTTGTTTCTTCTAACATTATTAAAAATCTCATATCTATTCGACAATTTACCACAAACAATTTTTGTTCTGTTGAGTTAGATCCCTTTGGACTCTTTGTGAAGGATTTGGCAACCAAGAACAAAATCATCCGCTGTAATAGCTCGGGACATCTCTACTCCTTCCATGTCCAGCCTCATGTGCTCCTGGCTACCACCACTCCTAGCACCCTCTGCCATCGGCGTCTTGGTCATTTATGTGTCAAATATTTATCTCATTTAGTTCCATACAATAAACGTGAGCTAGAACACTTGTGTCATGCATATCAACTTGGTCGCCATGTATGACAATATTTTGCTACATCCAATAAGAACTTTGATTTAATACATTGTGATTTGTAGACATCACCTGTGCCTAGCATTTTTGGCTATAAATATTATCTCATCATTCTTGACGATTGCTCACATTTTATATTGACTTTTCCACTTCGGCTAAAATCGAACACCTTTCATACCATCTCATATTTTTTTACTTATGTTGCTACATAGTTTGGCACCACTCTAAAAACTGTCTAGTGTGACAACGGGTGAGAGTTTGACAACTTGACGTCGTGTCATTTTTTTCTCACCAAGGAAGTTACCTTGAGTATGTCATGTACTCACAACTCACCCCAAAACGGTAGAGTCGAGCGCATTATTTGTATTACTAACCATATCATGCTCTCTCTCATGTTTCAGGCTATCATTCCTTCACCATATTGGGCTGAGGCGCTTAGCACATATATTTATCTTCTAAATTTGCACCCAACCAAAACACTGAATTTTTTCACCCCTTTTTTTGCTTTATTCGGTGTCCCACCTACCTATGATCGTCTCCATGTTTTTCAGGTGCAAATGCTATCCCAATATTCAACAAATTGTCATCCCGCTCTTTCCTTTGTGTTTTCGTTGGCTATTTGCTCAAACACAAAGAATATCGATGCCTTGATGTAGCCACAAACCGCATCATCATCTCTCGTCACATTGTGTTTAGCGAGTCCTCCTTTCCTTTCGCCGAACTTAGGTTGGCACCGCCTTCATCCCACTTTGAGTTTATCAAATCTGATGAAACTATCGGGCATCTTCCAGTTGGCTACCCTTTTTTTCAGGTACACCCGCATATCCTCCACATGTTAGCACCGTTGCCCCTGCCTCCCTGTAGGTTGCTGCTAGCAAGGCTAGCATGGCCACCGGTGACATCACGTCTGATGCTGCCCTCGGCTTGCCTCGGGTTGTTGCTAGCATCGGGCTATCATCCTCTACCATTCCTCCGTCGGCCGCGCTAGGCCCACATGGGGGTAAGGCGATCGTAGGAGATGTCGGTCCATCGACTACGGCCCATGAACTACTGCCTAGCTTCTTCGCACCACCTCTAGGCACTGTAGCTCCCCTGCTGGTGTTGTCTGTTTCCCTCATATGAAAAATGCACATTCGACGTGCACCCATAGCAAGACTTCTGGCAGCTGAAAAAAGCATTTGATCTTCAAGAGACCTCCCTATCGCCCATACCGAAGGCATATCGTGGTGCTCTCTTGGATTCCAATTGGTGCGATGCTATGATTAAGAAATTCTCCGCTCTTCAAGCAAATCACACTTAAGATCTCGTGCCTCCTCTGCCTGGAGTCAATATTGTCTTTAGTAAATGAGTCTATCGCCATAAGCTTCACCCAGATGGCACTCTTGATCACTACAAAGCACGTTAGGTTCTTTGTGGTTTTACACAACGACATGGTATTGATTTTAGTGAGACTTTTAGTACAGTTGTCAAACTAGCTACTATTCATACCGTGTTGTCGCTTGCTGTTTCACAAGACTGGCCCATCCATCAGCTCGACTGAAGAATGCGTTTCTCCATGGGGCCCTATTGGAGACAGCTTATTGTGCACAACCATATGGATTTGTAGACTCCTCTCGCCCTAATCATGTTTGTCGGCTGAAAAAATCTTTATATGGTTTGAAGTAGACTCCATGTGCTTGGTACAGTTGGTTTGCTACTCATATTTAGTCTCTAGGCTTCATTGGTGTTAAGTCTAACACTTCTCTATTTGTCTTTCGTCGTGGCTCCAACATAGTTTATTTATTGTTGTATGTGGATGATATTATCCTTACTGCTTCTTTTACATCACTTCTTCAGAAGGTCATTGTAGCTCTCACAGCTGAATTCTCTATGAAGGACTTGGGACCCCTACATCATTTTCTGGGGATGTCTATGACATGCATTGCAGAGGGTTAACAGTTGTCTCAGTGCTATTACATACTTGAGATCCTTGATCGTGCCGGCATGTCTAATTGCAAACCGTGTACGACTCTTGTTGACACTAGTGCCAAGTTGTCTCCAGATGGTACTTTAGTGACTAATGCGACTCATTTTCATGGCTAGCTAGTGCTTTGCAGTACCTTACGTTCACCTGTCTAGATATTTCATATGCCGTCCGACAGGTCTATTTGTTCATGCACAGTCCATGTGAGCCGTATTTGACCTTGATCAAGCGCATTCCATGCTATTTCAAGGGCACTCTAAATTATGGGCTTCGGATTCATCGCTCTCCTTCGGATGATCTTGTGGCTTAATCTGATGTTGACTGGGCCGGCTGTCCTAAGACTTGACACTCCACTTCAGGCTATACAATTTTTCTGGGTAATAATCTCATCTCTTTGTCCTCCAAACGTTAGGCCATAGTTTCTCGCTCTAGTGCTGAGGCTAAGTATCGGGTTATCACTAACACTGTTGCTAAGACTACATGGTTGCACCAGTTACTGGGGTAACTTCATCATCCTGTTCGGCGTGCTACGATTGTCTATTGTGACAACATCAGTTTAGTCTATCTCTCTTCCAATCCTGTGCAATATCAGCGTACAAAGCATATTGAGATTGATCTGCACTTCGTCTGTGACAAAGTCATCGTCGGAGCCATCCACATTCTTCATGTGCCGACATTATTTCAGTACACCGACATCTTTACCAAGGGGCTGCCTTTATTCATCTTCACCGAGTTTTGCTCCAATTTGAACGTCCGTCCCTCTGGCTATTTACAACGTTCAGACTGCGAGGGTGTTAGACTATATTATATTTAGACGTGACCTACAAAGTCATGGCATTGATCACACTTGGCCTCTTTCCTAATGCTAGCCTCTTTTCTAATCTTTTCGGTCATTGTTTGCTTAAGCCGATTATTAAGATATTGAAGGGTTTAGTCTATATATGTAACCTTTGGTAAGTCAATTTATTATGACGTGAATTATCTCTCGCTTTCACTTAAATTTTGATGAGCTATCCTATGCATCCAAGGCTCCATGGGTCATCCATGGGTGAGATTAGCTCCCTGGTCTCAACCCCGCAAGATGTCAGGCCCCGCCCCGATACACCTATGGTTGTAGATTTTGCCTTGGCCCATAGGAGCAGATCCCCACTAGGTCTCGGTCTCGTTCCCATCAAGGATATTGCCATCTCTAAGAGAGTAGTACAAATTTCTCGAGTGATGAGCGGAGTGGAAACCATATGTGATATGGTGATAGAGTCATGGTTGCATGACTCCATCCATCACGATTTAAATTTTGGTGTGTAGGAATATTACACACGCATGTAGATTTTTAATAGATTTTTACTAATATCAGGGATGTGCCGCTAATTTTTGTGTGTATGTTAGAATGGTGCAATAGTGGGTATGTGTGGTGTTACTTGTATAGTAATGTGTGCACATGTGCCTTTGTCATGTAATCGAGAAAAATCTCGAGTAGAGTAACAACAATGGTGTTCTTTTCACCTTTTAGCAACATATGTGACTGCTTTGGGCTTTATATTCTAAATGCAAAATGTTACAAGAAACAATTTTCATAATTTTCAGAAAATTAAAATGAATTTGTCAAACAATTTTGAATTTTGAACTTATATTCACTGAATTTGAACAGTTTTTTTTAATTTAAACAATTCAAAAAAATATACAGGAGGATCTTCTACTGGACACATAGTTAAATAAAAAAAGAAAAAATAATGAAGACTTCAAGCACCAAGACATCGCCATGTGTGATAATGATACAGAATAAACAATTAGATTTTACAATAGACATCTATAATTTATGATAGAGTTTAAAAATTATCAACAAAGTGATGCTATAATTTATAAAAGCTTATCTGAAGATTTTTTATAACTATATATATAATTATTATTATTTGTCATTTTAATATAGTTTTTAATAGCTAAGGTTTTAATAATTTATTTAGAACAAATTTATCAAGTATTTCAAAGACAGTGAATCGTTTTCGAATCACCTCACTGTTCTGATCTTTTTCAGATTAGGAAGAGGGCGGTACAAGAAGACGATGGCAAATTGGCAAAGAACTGACCCGGTTGTTGGTGTGAGCTCATAGGAGAGAAGGCCATCGTGGGGCTTCGGGTTTGTCGGCGTGGAAGAACTGCTTGCATCAAGGACAGAAGATACGACAATCCCAAGTCTCTTGATGGGTTTGGAGATGCACTTGTCCAAGTTTGATGCGTCGCGCTATCCCGTGGGCCACAGAAACACACGTGGGCGAGGAAACGCATTCGCAAATGTGTATCTATTAGATGCCCCCTCGGTCCCTTATTCTTTCATGTCCTTGTTTTTCTTTTGATCCAAGTATATATGTTTGTTACTGTTTTTCTGTGTCCATGAACCTGTATGTATTCCAGTCTTTTCAGTAAGAGATTTTTAATGTGCTTGAAAGGAACCCAGGTATCTTCAGAACTAATTAATATCCACCGTTGATCTTTAAAGGGTGAATTAGGAATAAAATTAACATTAACTTGGGTAGTTTAGTAGTTCCCGTTCTAAGGTGATCGTTTACTGATGTCCCTGGCTTACACGACGCCAGTGAAAAAAAATCAAATTCCGTTACCTGCTTGGTGGCTGAATTTTTTACATTTCAATTCTTTTTAAAAATATATTTTGTAAATAGACTCTTAGAAAAATTTTAATAAAAAGTAGATTATTTCTAAGCATCAAAAGGCTAACGCTGAGGTCACCAATGTCTTTGGTGCGGTGCTATTGTCAAACTAGCACTAGCACCGACGAAAAAATCTAACGTGGCTTAGCTCGATACTAACTATATGGACGTCAAGAAATTGTTGTCGAGGTGTAGGGGTCGGCACCAAGAATACTAGTATGTGGTGAGGTAGAGGCACATGAATATGATGAGGGACGTGACAAGAGACGTAGATGTCATCATCAAAGAAATAAAACCAAGTTTTGTTGTCAATTTACGGTATCTGCTATGTACTTTCTACAACAATTAAAAATCCACGATAATGTTAAGTTATAGTAAAGTAGAATACAAAGTGGTTGGTTCATCAATAATAACTCAAGCATACTTAGAGTGCATTCTTAGTCTGTTCTTCTATGTAAAGACGAAGCATGTGTCCTATCTTATTAACCATACGAATAGGTTCTGTTGACTAAAAAAAACAAATATAGCACCATGTTTATGTATTGAAGTAAATAATTAAAATATGTGAATCTTTACCACTCGTTTTCATAAAGTCACAGGTTCAACTTGACTTCCAACACGAGATGTTTGGTCGTATGTCTTCATAGCTACCAACTTGGCTTACTATTCTTGAAGCCACGTCTTAATAGCTATTATTAATGGAAACTCCAACTTCTTCATCAATATATACTTTTAAAATGGTTTAGGTAAGTTAGTATTTTCTAAGTCACTATCTAATATTGCACCCCTACGTGATTTATGTCCCTAAACTCATGGATGAAAAGATCACATCCAAAGATCTTTTAAAATACACGACATTCATTTAAACCTAATTGGTTATCCTCTGCAGATGTAATGGACGGTTATCCTCAGAGTCAATTACAAATTCTTTTTTATATGGGTCTACCATGTGTTTATGACCTATACCTTGTATACTTACATCTCCGCTTTTATTTTTCTCAACCTCTTCAAATGCATTTAACTCATTCCATATCTTTACTTTATCACTATAATTCAATTCACCCCTTTCACTAGATGGTCCAGAAGCATCCACTTCCCACCTTCTCTTTGATGGCACCTCATGTGTAAAATTCTTCCATATCAGCTTAGACTTTGAAACTCCAATGTTTACCTAATGTAACTAGAATATGAAGACTCATTTAACTCTAAGTACAGAAATGGTTAAAATCTTACTACAAGCAAACATATATAAGGATATAAACTGTGATTAGTAGGTCAACATAAATGTCTCAATCTATTTATCATGTTAAATTAATAATATACTTATGTACTTATTCAACATCATATCTACCATAGAACTTAATTTGTTCATTCTCTTTAGTCCATCTAACAACGTCTCTCATCTATGATCTTAGTTAATCCAATTTAGGGTGCACATTAAACATTATAACTTTTACACTCATATCTATAAAATAATATAGGGTTTTATCACTATGCCACATAACACACATGGACCACTCTATCTATCTACATTACATCAAGAAAATCAAAATTAAATATTAAAAAATTTCATATACTACAACATTATTTCACTACTAACAATAAACAATATCTAATAATATCTAACAATTGTCCAATAGCAACACAATATGTCTAGACAATAACATTTGTCTCTAAAATAAATAAAAAATTATAGAGAAAAATAAACACATAATTTCACCAAAAATAGTCAAATATGAATTCTAGGTTTCATCTAAAACAACTAATACAATCCGTACATGCATATACTAGCCTCAATTCCACAAATCCACCATAAAAATTCAAAAAATTAACTAAATTTGTATTATAGTGTTGTTTCACCTCAATCTTTAAAATCAACCAATAAAACTAGAAAAAAAATCAAGGAGGAACGGAGGAGGATACGTTGCTTGACGATTTCATTAAAAATTCTGACAAAAATCAGTTCCAAATCGAGTGAATTTAAAGGGATTAGGTGTGGAAGGAGAGAGGTTGAGATGGTTATAAGCTCAGACTCGAGGGAAAAACTCGATGATGAAAAAGTGAATTAGAAAAAGAAGAAATGTATGGGGGTGAAGGAGTGGCTAGGGGGCAGTGCCAATGATGCTGACGTCGGTCTACCATATCACGACACTAACTATGCTGGAGTCGAGTCAGGTCACATCAGGCTCTTTTATTAGCGTTAGCGTTAGCTCAACGGTAACATCGTTACTGACGCTTAGTTTTTGATCTTAGTGCCATTCTCTCTGACGTTCAGAGATAATTTTTTTAAAAAAAGTTTTTTTTCTACTTATAAAATATGTTTTTGAAAAGGTTCAAATGTAAAAATTCAGTGCTTCCTGGTGAGGAAGCAGAATGGCAGACCGGCGGTGAGAAGGTCGTCCTCGTCTTCAGGAAGGATGGGTCAGCTGGCCGCTCGGCAGCCACTGTGGGAGTTCCTCGGCGTTGTGGGTGAGATGGTGCTAGTCGTCGGTGCGCGTGGGTGGCAAATGGAGGAAGTGCAGTGCCCGCATCCGTGCGGCGGCATCGATGGGCTGTGCTGCGCCGGGCTCCTGGCTAGGTACAGCCAGGACGTTCTCGTGCTCCAGAGCTAGGCTCGCCGCGGAGGCGCCGCTGTCCGGATAATTATGACTCTCTCGCTGTCAATCCAATTAGCTAAGTCAGCCATGTACTTAATCTGATTCTAGATACTCAGTAATCTCCCCCCTAACGCATGCAAGATTAATTATTGAAAAAAATAATCTTTTAAACTATCATGGTTTAATATAGTTTAAGTGATAAACCAACAAATTAAATAGAGATTTATAAGAGTATCAAACTATCCAAAGCCAATAAGAACTATCGATATCACGACAATTCAAGAAGCTCGTGCGCTCCCTGCCCATGTAGACTTGCAGTTGCGGCACCGCATCTACTCGCCGCCCTGCATCTCACCGCTGGCCGTTGTTTCCTCGGTCCTGACGCCTGCACGACGGCGTCAGGTGCATGCGGTATTGCGCTTGCTGCCCCGTGGTGGTGCCGCCTACACTTGCGTGAGGTGTGGAGGCTGCGCTTAATATGTGATTGATCAGGAGCAGAAAGGGATTGTACGTATTTGCCCTTAATAGCTTAAGTTGTTAATAGGATCTATTACTATTCTAACTTCCCATTAAATCTTTAAATCCGTACCTGGCCCATACTTTAAGTGTATTTTTCGTCTGTACCTTTCATCTTAGTGAGATGGATTATAAGTGATCAACGATGCTAATGAATCCTAAGCACATTAGAAAGTCTCAGTAATTATCAGCATCCAACTACTGGAGATTCGCAACATAATCTCTCAGTTTGGAAGTAAATAGTGGCGGGCGTATCACTATCTTTCAGTTTAACTACGTAATCTCTCAGTTTGGAAGTAAATAGTGATGTGAATCAGCTCTTTAAATTTTACGCATGCACGCTATTATTATGGCAGGAAGTTGTCTCTGGCCTGTCGCCAGCTCGTGACGAGGTACGGCGCATCTTCGAGATACACCGTATAATCAAGTGCGAACAGTACCTCAATTACTGACGTACAGCACTGTAAAATCGCTCAGATACGTACATAAAACGCAATCCTGCTAATGCATGTATGTACGTACACCCAGACATGTACTGCAAAATGGCTGTCAATCTGTCATCTCGATCTCGATCACCTATTTCACCTCCTCAGCCGAGTTACTTGGTCCATGCATATTTCATACGGTGTACGTATTTATGCTTCCAATAAATGAGGCAAACCTACTGCTGGTACCAGTGCTACACTTCTACTACAACCTTGATACAGTATGTGCACTTCTATAGCTAGGCGATATACTGTATGTACGGAGAGATCGATCAACAAGTGTAAAGCCCAGAGATACTACTATAAGTATATTGTAGTACTGGGAGAGGAAAATGTAGCCAGGCCTGCTAGTGGAGAGGATTTGTCTGGATTAAATGGTCTGGATGCTGATTTGGATCGTTTTGGTTGGTTAGAAATGGGTTGAGATTCCGTATTGGATTAGAGTGGATTGGATTGACAGTTGATGCGGTTTGGGCTGGAGCGAATGAGGGCTGACTTAAAAGACCAATCCAGGGACTTCATTTATGGGTTCGAGGTCTTATCGGTTGATCTAAAACATATATATCGTTATTAAAATTTAAATTTTAAAACTTAATTTTAAAATTATTTTTGAGATTTTTTAATCAATTTTTTTATATTGGACATAAATATAAAAAAATTAATTATATTTTTTTCGTTAATACGCTGTTTGAGTATTTTTCGTATTTGCGTAACGGATGATGCCCTCAATTCTGAAGCAACGACGGGAGGAGCGAGGTGTCTAGGAGGCAGTCGCTCCACTCCGCCGCCACCGCCATGCGCATCGCCGCTAGTGCTGCTCGCCCATTCCGGCCCTCACTGCTAGCGACTCCATCGGCTCCCTCCGCCTGTCCGCTCCGCCGCCACCGCCGTCGCCGCCCCAATCGTCCTCACTCTCGGTGCCGCTCAGCCACCTTCAACCTCGACTCCCCACCGTCTGTGCCAAGAACGGCTCACCGTCAGTGCTGCTGGATTTCATCGACAAGAACGGCTCACCCACATCCGGATCTACTCCATCGGCAGCCTCCTGCTTAATCCCCTCTCATCTCTTCTTTCTTGATTCAAACATCGTTCTTGCTTCGTTGATCTATCTTAATTAATTACAGTAGATTAGTGTATGTAGTGCCTGTGCCATGGACGTTTAATCGATCAAAGACTGCACTTGGTTATTTGCATTACTACTAGCTGGACTAGCTGTGCGAGAACTGGATGTCAGGATTCAATTGATTCAGCCATCAGATTGAGTTAAAAGACAATAATGTCTTTATTATTCATTATCTTTGCTTTACTTACGGTCTTCTTGCGAATTGATTTACTGTCAATTGCAGGTCGAAATTAGACATCCCAACCAACATATTTTGGAAGCCTCTAGGTATATAATATGGTGCCTAGTTCACAAATCCAACTCAAACTTAAGTGCTGGTTTTTGTAATTTATTTTTGTAAGTGAGCAAACAATTGTTGCATACTCAGATTAAAAGATACATGCTTTGTGATTTTGTATTTTTGTTATTGAGATATCTCTAGGGCTTGTGCCATGGATGATTGATGGATGATATATATACTGCATTTGGCTATTTGCATGAGTACTAACTAGACCAGCTACTCGATTCAGCCATTAGATCAAGTGAAAAGAGATCAATGTCTTTATTATTCCTGAATTTTTTTTGTTAATTACACTTATTATACTGTTAGCATGTCTGCCGAGCAGATGCTTCAAAGTTTATCTATTTTTTGTTTAGTTCAGCTTAGTAATTAAGAAAAGAGTAAGTTATAATGGGCAATTATGCTTGATCATTATAATTAATTATTCTCCCATTTGTTTGCCAACCTGCAACCACGCATGGGTCAAACTTGCTCCGTCCAAGAATCTTGTAGGTGTGCATATGTGTTAAACTGATTCATAGCGAGCTAAGGATATATCTCTTGGTGATATGCTGGTCAGTTGAACTTAAGACTTAACAATTTCAAACGGTTGATTGGGAGCAGTCAGAACCATATTAAGAGATAAATCATTTATCATAACATAGCTAGTATACTACCTGGGCCACCGTGCATAGCTAGTACTTGACATATCTTTTCTATTGTAGCCCTTTCTATCGACTCTGTAGATCTATTAGTTCATTATAATGAAACCATGTATCAACGAGCTTGAACAGACAACATATAACTTATTGTCATTCATTTTAACTTGATTGTAGGTTGCTAGAGAAGTTAAGAGAGTGCTGAACTGTTGAACCAAAGATGATGCATTCAGCTATTGAATTGCTGTATTTAGTTTCGATCTCTAGCCTTTAGAGATGTAGTAAGCAAGCAGTTGACTTAATTCCATTTATTGGGCATAAGCCTTTTGAGATTTACTCCCGTGTTAAATGTATTTTTTTTCCTGAATTCTTTCTTTTTATCCTTAATTTTATGGTTTTATTTTCTTGTTTTTGGCTAATTTTCTGAGTATTAGAAGACTGCTGTTCTAGAATTTATTTGGTGCCATAGCTTGACAACGATATGAAATAATATGTTGAGCAAGGCCTCCTGTCTCCTGCAGCAGAGGTTACTGTGTTGAACAAGGCCTCCCCCCTCAGCCTTGATCCATGGGCTGAATCCATTTCGTTGGAGTGGATTGAATCCATTTGGAATAAGTCTACTGATTCTCCTCAAATATGTCGGATCTAATTTGTATCCCTCAACCAAAAAACTATTAAAACCATGCAAAATAACTCTCTTGACTATTTTAATGATGGATTTCGTTGACGTGCGTTCACATGATAGCCCAATTATAAGAGAAATTTTAAAAAATAGAGTAAAGCCCATCTATCAGTGACTTCACCTCTTCTCTCCTCTATCCTCTTCAATACCCATTCTTCTCAGCATCCTAGAGGCTGGCACTAGCACCGACTATGGCGGTATCATGGAGGACAAAGGAAGGGAGGCAGCGGTGGCATCTGGCGAGCTCCGCATGAGCTTCTTCTGTAGAAATAGCAACAACGGATCGATGAGAATGGTGAAGAGGTCGTGGGGCGAGTGTGGAGGCGGTGCGAGGTGGTGCTCTGATGCACTGAGGTACGGAGTTCCACTTGGTCCGTAGCGGCAAGCTCCTAGTGTGCTCTTGTCGTCTATGGCTCTAGGCTTGCTGCCGTCTAAGAGAAAGATAGTGGTGAACACATGTGGCGTTAGATTGAAAATAGAAGGAGGGATCTAACTGTCGTTGATAGGGAGATGCCAAGACGATCACAGTCGTTAGGGGAGTTGTAGGGATGGCTGATGTCATTAGAAAAGATGCAGGGAAGAGAGAAGAGGTGGACCGAATAAGACCTAGAACAGGGCGACATAGGCATGGGAGACGGGGCTGAGATGGTGGTTGACAGTGAATTGGCCAACGAGGGCTAGTGCGACGTGTACCGGTGGCCCTAAGAATTTAGGGCAGAGGAGAAGGAGGAGGTGGTCAATGCTTCTGCTGTTAATGCCCTTACCACTAACCTACTCTACCTAGAAGGCGACATGAAGGGGAGATTGCAAAGCGTGGAGAAAGAGCAGCTTGGTGCCTCTACCAGCACGGTCTCCTAGATGCTAAGAACGACGATGAGAAGTGTGGCTTTCCTCGCCGCCGCCAAGTGGTTGTAGTTGCCCTTGCAAGAAGTTATGTCCATAACGACGAGAGCAACCCTGCTAGAGCTCATCCTTTGCTAGCATCTAGCGATGGTAGAGAGATAGAGGAGAGAAGGATGGGGGAGAAAGTGGTGACCCTATAACATATAGGTCATATGAAACATTTTTTTTTCTAACCAAACGTTACGTGGATTGACAACTCAGTATGTTGGATCAACATGACACATCAACGAAAACCACCTTCATCTATAGTTGTTTTAGACCGTTAAGAGCTAGACTTATATCCGATTTTATGTAGCAATTAGATTTGTCCTAGGAATCGAGGGAGTAAAGTGGACTTATTCCAATCGATTTTGGTAGAATGGTTTGGGGCGGACTGGGACGAAATTTAAAGTGGGCTGGTTTGGTTTGGATCCTAAGAGGGGGAAATGGGGTGGGTTGGTTTGGTGGGTTGTTTTACGGGGAGGTGGGCTAGGGTGGATTCGAATTGGATGTTAACCCACTAACCGGCCTAAATGCATCACGTCGTACGTATGCACGTATACACAAGGATGCTCGATCGAGATGGAGCTCATTTAAGAGAAAAGATACGGTAGCGCCGGTGAGCGAGCCAGCCTGCAGGCCGTGCCAGGCGGGCAGGAGCCAGGAGGGCGATGCGAGTTAATACGAGCACCACCGTTGGCAGCGACATAAGATACGGTTCGCTCCTGGCTTCCCGGTCGGTTCGGTCGCGCGCGCACGTACGTGTGGCGTCGCGGACGGACGGATCCACTGCATTTTCGCGGAGATGCGTCACGCATAGGGAGCGCGGGGGAGGGATAGGGCCGTATCTCGGATCCGCGCCGCAGTCGTATCGACGATATCTCTTGGATTCATTCACTAGCTACCTAGCTCTCCCCCTCTACCTGCCTGGCTGGCTGCCGCGATATCGATCACTCTCGGTGGGCGCGCCCGCCGCTTTGCGATCGATCGATCTCCCTGGTCTTCTCTCGTCTCCCGTTGCTTGACCTCTAGCTCCCTCCTCACACGCACGGTCGCCTCTATATAAGGCGCACCACGTCCAGGCCACGGTCGCGGTCACACACCGAATTCCTAACGCCTTTCCTTTTGCCTTTTTACCCGAGATAGAGGAGGGATCGATCTGAAGGGTACTAGCTGCTCCTACGTGCGGATGGCGATCTGCAGAAGCCGTGGCGTCGAGAGGGCCGGCGCGCCGCACGTTCTCGCGGTGGACGACAGCTCCGTCGACCGCGCCGTCATCTCCGGCATCCTCCGCAGCTCTCAGTTTCGCGGTAACACAGCTTTGTCTGTTCGTCTTCTTCGTTGGTTGCACCAGCTTCTGAAAGACTGAAACAGTAAGAGTCTAATATAAGAGATTATGTGCATGTGTGCAGTGACGGCTGTGGATAGCGGGAAGAGGGCATTGGAGCTGCTAGGCTCGGTAGGTCTATTGCCTGATAAATCTCTCCCGCTTTTCTGCTGTGGAGTATGCCTGTGTGGCTGTGCACTGCATGCATGAGAGGCCGTAACTTTCTCTTCTTGGATTGCAGGAGCCGAACGTGAGCATGATTATCACTGACTACTGGATGCCGGAGATGACTGGGTATGAGCTCCTCAAGAAGGTCAAGGTAATCCGGTGATACGACCACCGTTTATGTATATCGTGCATATAGAACCAAAGATTATTACTGCTACTAGCCTTTTCTGATGTGACAATGGAAATGGCTTATTTTGCAGGAGTCATCCAGGCTGAAGGAGATCCCTGTGGTGATCATGTCCTCGGAGAACGTCCCTACAAGAATCAACAGGTTTGCACGCGTGGAATGGGTGCCCGTATCTGCCCAAATACTATGAAGATATTCTTATTCTTGACATGTTTTTGGCTTGCCAGGTGCTTGGAGGAAGGAGCAGAAGATTTCTTGCTGAAGCCCGTGCAGCCGTCTGATGTGTCGCGGCTGTGCAGTCGCGTCCTCCAGTGAGCGTTAGCACCGCCTGGTGTAGGCGGCAGGGCAGGGCAGGAGGCGTCGGGGCCGTGGGCGACTGAAGCGTTCCTGCATTCATATGCGGCTTCAGTGTTTTGGGGGTGGAATCAATAGCAGCAGCAGCAGCAGCAGCATAGCCAAACGCCAGTGGGCGTGCAGATGTGGTTAACGAGGATGCATTTTGCCTCTCCCTTTCTCTACTTTCCTCGCGTGTTCTGTTCCCCTGTGTCGATCTGTATGTGTCGGTTTCATCGGTTTGTTTGTTCAGTAGAAAGACAAGCTGCAACAAGTGTCAAATGATGGTGAAGTTCGTTTCATTTATCTTGTATAAATCCATTGTTGCTCAGTATCTCTCCTGCATTTTGTTGGATTGATTATGGCTGGCAGTCAGGCAGGCAGAGGATCGTCGGCCACATTTACTCGTTCTGGCCTTGTGGGAGATACGCACGTACTGTCGTATCTCGCGTGGCACTGTTTTGCCCAAAGAATCGAAGTAATAACTGAACAGTGACAACCGTAGGACTGTACAGTTGATTATTGCAGTGCCTACAGGTCCCTGATTGTACGTTCGTATTTATTCATTTACGAGCCATTTTTGGAAACGTGTTCTTTAAGGTAAACCGGGTGCACCTCCTATTGTCTGTTCAGGTCAGATTGTCTGTTCAGAACTTCAGATAGCATGCCAGAAAAAAACATAAACCTAGGTCGTTTAATGTGTTTTTTTAGAACGAAAGTGATCTCTAATTGTGGATCAGGGTACGTGCAGGCTCTGTGTTTGCTGGGCAGTACCTGAGGACACCCGTTCATTTCGTATCCAATGTTTTTTTGTAGACTCTGAGGACACATGTTTCTTCGGTATCTGATGCTTTTCGGTGGCGGAGGGTATTTGACACCCGATCGACGCTGTTTGTGTTTGTCAGTCGCTTGTGAAAAAAAAAATGACAGATTGCCTTTGCTGCCCTTTTATGCAAAACTACTGAAGATTAAGGCATGTCTTTATTCTTACTTATGGTTGTACGTAGAGTGTTGTTTAATTTGACAGAATGGACAATCCAATTGGTATCAATGCTTTACCTTTTATGTTATACTGACATGATTCCCATTTTATTACTGACATAATAGTAGTATACAGACAACGGGTGCCCACTTATCTTGCGCCAGTAACATTCCTCTGAAGTGGTATCAAACAATTGACTTTTTTATTTTTAAAACTGAGTGACAGTAAATAATTGTTTGTGCTGCGGCTGATGAACTTAAAAAATAAATAAAGCACCAACAATAATTTATTAGTAAAAAAATTATATACATATTCTCGGTGGTTTGAAAATCAATAGTAAAAATGACTGCGATGAAAAAACGTTTTAGAGGCTTACCTTATCAACGTTATGTTGCTGAACTCTTTAGCTCTCATCGTCACACACACAATATATAATTTTTAAAACTTAACTGGAGTTAATTTTAAATTTTTTTAATCAATTTATTTTTAACCCTAAACCACTAATAATATTATATATAACATTTTTTAGTCACTAAATTCATTTTTTCTATGGGCTATCAGCCTATTCAAGCAACCGGCCAATTACACTTAACTTTTTTAATTCTGTTAACTGGAGATATCTTGCTGCATGCTTGGCTACCTTTAGTTCCACTTAATTGATGGCTCACAAGTCAGAGCTTACACTGGATGTTATGTACCGTATATTTGCCGATGAAGATATAGCAACTTAGGTCACTTATGAAACTAGAAGAGGTGAATCAGCAAATTTGTTTCCAGTAGCACTAGGTCGGATTGGGGGGCAACACGATGACATTTTTTCAGGATATCATGGGACCACTTACTATGGAGGATATTAGCAAGACTATCCAGGTGGTAATCCTAATGCCAGCAATCACCTTGGAGATTATTTCAAACAGTATCGGGTACCAACTCCGCCTCCACAATACTAGAAAGAAATCCTAAGAGAGGAGGATTGGTCCGCTAGGGTCGTAGAGATGGTCAGGGAGCGGTTCGGTATTAAGCCCAAGGAGCAAACTTTTATGTATCGGCACTCTTGCCCAGAGTGGTTCAAATAGAATTCTGCTATCGTATCGATATAGGATGCCGTATTTCTCTAAATTCTCAAGGTAGGACAACATATGTACGGTGAAACACATTAGATGATTCTTAGCTTAATGTGAGGAGGCATCGGTTGAGGAAGCCCTAAGAGTTTATTTCTTTCCGCTGTTCCTATCTAGATCGGCCTTCACATGGCTTTCTTCATTACCACCGAACTTAATTTGGGGATGGGCTGATCTGGAGAAGCAATTTCATAAATATTTCATTGTTAGAATTCACGAGATGAGGCTGACAAATCTAACATCGGTTAGACAGAAACTTGATGAGTCGGTCTCGGAATACATCCAACAATTTTGGGACATCAAGAGCCGATGTTACAGTCTAATCTTGAGTGACGGATAGCTAGCTGAGTTAGCCTTCCAAGATTTGCTGGCTCCAATCAGAAAACGTTTTTCATCCTAAGAGTTTGAGAGCCTAGCACATCTTCTACAAAAAGTATCGGCTCATAAAAGCCGATTCATTAAAGCCAAGAAAGAGAGATTCTATCGAAAGGCCGCTCAACTACAAGTTTACATATCGGACTCAGACAATGAGAAATCCGATGTGAAAGTTAGTTTGGCAAAGTGAGCTAGGAAAAGGAAATCCATATCATGTCTTTAGGTAAATAGTATCGACAAGGAAGAAAGATATGATTTTGACATTAATAAAACCGATAAAATTTTTGATCTACTACTTCAAGAGAAGCAGATTCAACTGCTGCTAAACCACGTAATTCCGTTTGCCGAAGAACTGAAAAAGAAAAAAAATACTATAAGTGGCACAACTCAATTTCACATCATACTAATGAGTAAGTTTTTTTGGTAATAATGACAATCGGCTGTCGAATAAGGGAGAATCAAGTTCGAAGATAAAAGGTCGATTAAGATTGATGTTCATCCTTTTCTTGTGAACATAGTGTTCACGGGATCTTCAAGAGATCGTACCGATGAAGGAAGATGTCGAGGAAAATCAAGTCACTTCATCAGAACTTGTGGAAAAGTATTCTAGACGTCAAGACGAAGAATGGCAGACCATGGTGCATAAGGAGAAGTATAATCTGCATTAGAGCTGTCTGTTCTTTCAATATTGCTCGGATCAAAATATGATGTTGCCATCGATTGAAGACTGTCTTAGGTGTAACAAGCCAAGGTGTCCTAAGTGTAACAAGCCAAGGTCGCAGTGTGCTGAACATAAGAGGTTTTCACATAATCGGCCGCAATCAAAAGGTAACGGATGACAGGGAATTGTATGAAGAACAGTACAATTCCAATCCCTAGTGGTGTCCATCTAGAATTTTCACAAAGAATCAGAAGAGGAGGGCATAATGATTACGGCATAAAGAGCAACACAAGAAGCAACGGCGGGACCATGAGAAAGTCGATCGGGGCCAAAAGACTAAATGTGTTTGGTGCGTCAAGCATAAAAACGATGGTGTTGACACATCGGTTTCGACCAACATGGTGTTCTTCTTACCTCTGGAATACAAAGCTTTTTCATCTGATGAGGAAGATCAAGATGGAGTTTTGTTTAGTTGATGTTGTAGCCTGATCAAGCCATATTTGATAAACCTGAAGAATCCAAGCATCGACACCTGATAGCGCGGATTTTATCTATTTCATTGATAGCACGGATGCCTTCTTCGTTGGATCTGGGGATAGTCTTCAAATTCTTATGCTGATGAACTGCTTGATGTATTATTGTTGCTACTCTCGCCTCCTGATTTTGGATTGATTGTGGTAAGTCGATAAGATGGCATTCTATGACTTTAATATCTTGGTGCACCTCATTGAGCTCCGCCATCAAATCGGTTTCTCGTTTCTTCAGTTGGTCCAGCTTGGATTGGGTATCTTGTGAGTCTAGCTATCATGTCATTGAGTTTCTTCTTCTTGGTTTGGACGAATAGCCGATCGTTTTGAGCTAGATCTCTATTCAGCGTGATCGGCTGTATGTCGTCTGGTCATGATTAGCTGTATCCTATGGGATTCTAAGTAGGTAGTAGGCATCAATGCGTCGGTAAGTTCTTTGGGTAGAAGGTGTTCAATTTCAGTAAGTCTTCCTTGGATCGGTATGCAGTCTTTCACTAGTGAGCCGATTAGAATTTCCAGCCGATGAATGATATCTGATAATTGCTCGCGCACATTGGCTGGTAGATATGGTTCGATCACTGCATTGGTGGTTGTGTCTTCATCCATTTCTAGATATTTGCAGATATAAAAAAAGAACAAATTGGCCAAGGACTGTAGATTGACATTAGTAAATATAACCATGATTCAAGACAGAAGTGCAAATATTAGATGAAGGTACCTGAGACGGAGTGGGAGTGGGAGTGTGTTAATGCCAAAATTTGGATAGCCTGATGATGGATTGGAAAAGGCCGATTGGCTGAAAAGGTGTCCGATCTTTATAGGGAAGAAGCCAATCGAATTAAAATAAGGGAAGACTCGGTTCCGAAATAGAAGACTATTCAGATAAGACCGAGTTTGAGGAGGAGCCGTGGTTCACGGCAAGGTAGTCTATCCTATCTTATATGGATAGGAAGATTTAGTTAGTTAGTTAACTTCTTTAGATATATTTTCCTTTATCTTTGTTAGGAAATAACGTCCGATGGTTGTTGTAAACACGTTGGACTCTGTAAACCCAGGGTATAAATATAAACCCCCTGGAAATATGTAATGAGGAATCCTTCGATCAATACAATCTCAGCGCATCACCACTCTAGTTCATCTAGGTTTTTATCGGCAGGGTTTGGCTCTCGACGCAGGGCTGCATCGGTTAGGTCCGATCTTTGACGAAGGGGTAAGTCCCGCCACTATCTCGATATGTCTCATTCCGTCTAAGGCTGCATCGGTTAGGTTCGACCTCTTAGGTCGATAGGATGTATTGCATCACGATTGTGTAGTATCTATCAGTCTATCAAGCTCTTTCCACCATCGTTGGTCTCGTGCTGCATCGGTTAGGTTCGACCTACAAGGCTACTGATGGTAGAATGAGCTTTAGGCCTATAGGTCTCAGTACGGCGTTTCATCGGAGTGTTAGCTAATGAGTTATCGATACATTGAGCGTCACGCCCAGCGTATGGGCTCCTCGGCCGATATGCACTAGATCTTCAGAGACTTTCCTTCGAGCGCCATGCCAAGCGCGTTGGCCTTCTAGCCGATGCACGTCTATCTTTAAAGAGACGTCCATTCATCGGCTCAGCTAGCTGATTGGTTCGCTTTGTCTTTGCTTCAACACATCCGATCTGGCGTCCACCGTCCCATTGCCATTAGCCTCGGTCTCGTATTGTCTCGGTTAGGTCCAATCTTTGAGATTCGGCGCTAGCGGCATCGTCACGATGGGTGACGGGTCTCGTGTTGATATATCCAAAGCGGTATCAACTTTGCAGCCCGTGCCTTTTATACTATTTCTTGTCAGTTCGCATATGCTTCCATCGGCTTTCCAGCCGATAAATGACCGCAATAGGTTCCGTTGACTACTAGGAGGGATCTCACATGCCTTGCTAATCTCTGTGTACAATCCTATACCTCTATTGGCTCTGTGGCCGATGGATCAGGGCCTCGTGTCCACTGCACCTAGAGGCGTCGTGTCCTTCGTCGACATTCGCCTACGCCTGCATCGGCTCCCCAGCCGATGGAAAGCGCCCTGATTCCTATCAGCGATTAGCCGAGAGCAGGAGCCATCCGGATGCGGCCAATGACTGACTCGATCCTATCGGCAGCCAGCCGATAGCGAGCGCTCGTATAGGCCCGTCATCTGATTGACTCGTTCGTCTCACCTCCTTGTCAATTACAAGGTCAAATTGACTGGCACGCTTGCACCCACACCGTCGCGCCGGAGCCGAGCAAAACCCACAGGCCCCGGCGCACGTACCTCGAGCCACGAAGAGAAGCCGACCGGCCTGCACTGAAGCTAAGCAGACCTCCCAGGCGTCGGCGTGCTCGTGCCGGGATCTGGCGCGAACAGAATGGCGTGATGAGCAACATTGGCATCGGCTTGATGAGGAGTCCTTTCGTGAAGATGGTCGGTGTCTGATGTGGAGGAGACATGGACTACTTAGGTGTCTCTTGTTTGGAGATCGGCTGATGTTGAAGATGTCAAAACTTCTGGAGTAATCATCGGCTCAATGTTTGCAGTGATCTTTAGTAACTGAACTTCAGGAGCTGATGGTTAGAGCTGCAAAAAAGGAGGCATGAAGAAAAAGGCTGAGAGGGCAGAATGCTTTATAGAGTTATGATGACCTAGCGGGAATCTAAGCTAATTATGTGCTGTAGTGGGTTGTCTCGGTTTACGGAGAATTTCAACGGCTCGGAATTTCGAAGTCCATTAACAAACTTTGAAATTGGAAGGTATGTGTTAACGCTAGAATTTGGTCAGCCTACAAATAACATCGACCGATGAAGGGAGGATTGATCGGCTCATAGAAGGAATCCGATTGATACAGTGAGAGAGCCGATCGAATGGGTTGAGGACAGATTCAGTTCGGTAAAAGATAGAAAGTTATCTAGATGGGACCGAGTCTGAATTATGAAAACCACGCCAGGATATCTATATATAATATGTCATATAATCTAGGCAAGTTTAATTAGCTTTGTAACTTCTTAGAGATTAGTTTCCTTATGTATTTAGGAAATATTGTCCAAGTGTTGTCTGTAACTGCTTCGGACTCTTGTAATTCCAGGGTATAAACATGTACCCTTAAAACCTATCAAAAGATCAATTAGATCATACACAAAAACAACTCTTGGCGCATTGCTACCCTAGTTTGTCTAGGTTTTACTCCGGTGTGTTCTAGCTCTCGACGTGGGGTTGCATCGGTTAGGTTCGATCTCCGGCGAAGGGGTAAGTCCTGTCACTATCTTGGTCTATTCGTTCTATCTAAGGCTATATCGGTTAGTTCTGACATCTTAGTCTGATCGGACATGTTGCATCATGCTTGCGTGAGGCCTATCAGTTCATCAGCTTTTGTCCGCCGTCATGGCCTTGTGCTGTATCGGTTAGGTCCGACCTACGAGACCGTTGGCCTAGCAGGCCCTCGCGCGATGTTTCATCAGAGTGAGTAGCCGATAAGTTATCCTTATTTCACGTTTTACATCTAGTGTATCAACTGTTCGACTGATATATACATACATACATACATATATGTACATATATATCTGTCTTATATTCTCGACGATTAATTTACTAGCAATCGGTCTGGTCTCATCAGATGTGGCCTGATACTGTCTCGGTTAGGTCCAATCTATTAGGTTCGCATCTGATAAAGCTGGCATCTAGATCTAATGGGTTTCGTTCCCCATCGGCTCAGACAGCCGATGAGGTTAGATATAGGCTTACGTCGGATGTTAGACCGATAAGTAGCCGATAACCTTGTCCTGTCCTTTCCATCGCTACATTCGATCTAGCCTCTGTCGTCTCTACGCTGTTAGTCTCGGCCTCATACTGTCTCGTTTTGGTTCGATCTATTAAGGCTGGCTCTAATGGTGCCATCACAGTGGTCACTAGTTCTCGTTCCTTCGGGGGAATTCGGGTCCCGCTCCCTGCTTTTGTCGCTTACCCTGTTCGGAGCGTTATTGGCTCTTTGGATGATAAGTTCTTTATTTTATTTCACACATTATCGCTAATGCTTTCATCAGCTTTTCAGTTGATGCTTAAGCTTTACCTTTCTATTGATAATTAGCCAGTATCGGCCCATCGGTCGATTGGCTTATGAATTTCATCTTCTATATCTTGTCAATTAAATGGTCAAATTGACTAATATGTCCTTAAACTTTAAAGACTAAAGAACTGCACTGCAGTTAAGCGTAACTCTTAGACCTTTGTGACCTTTGTGTGGTCAAGGCACCGTCTTCCTCAATCTGATCTTCACTGGCTTGCTTACGTTTTTGCCCAGCCAAATCTGCCCTTTTGAGATTTGGTGACCAACAGACCCACAATGTGCATGTACCATATGCTTCAAATATGTTGGTTTTCCATGTAGAATGGGATCTTACTTCTTAAGTGTGAATTTTTAACAGTGCTTCCTTTTGGTCACAATCAATTGAAGCAGTTGCTGTGGATATTTCTTACCACACATTCCATATAGAAGTTTTCAAAGAAAATAAGAACACTCTACATAGTTGTTAGCTGTCGTTTAGCTCTGCACCAGGCGAAATTACTAAAGGCAACCGGTATGCTTGCTTTACAAAATGTCAGTTCCCTTTTATTTCATTTCACAGTTCAGCTATACCCTGAAACAGCTGAGCCAACCATTTATTCAGTTAACTATCCATATTATATATTTATTAAAACTAGTTGATTCCAAGTTACTCTACAAATGAAGAATTTGACCATTTGGTAGTAATCAGTTGTCGAACAAAGCTCCCAAACAATTGGTGAAATCAGGTTCTATTGTTTTGTATTCATGCTCTCAGATGGCGTGTACATCTTTATGCCACATATGTGGATCAGCTAAATATTGACCAGTGCAGTGCTTACATGATTACATCGGATTTAATCTTTCTATAAATAGGTTAATTAGCGTATTGTTTTTGTTTTGATGTTAACTTACACAAAATAATTGCTATATTTATTCATCGACTGATCCATTTCTCCGTTGAGTTATTCCCTCTCTTCTGTCGACTGAACTAATTAACCTGTGTAAATTACTGCATCTCCTTCATTGTCCCAGAAATATTTACTGCATTATACCTTACCCGTCTTTATGGAATTACCCTCGGTCTATTTGTATGGTAGCGTGGTACATTTTCTGTTGAATTGTATGGTGATGCCTTGCTAAATGATATTGGCACGATGGGAAGGATAATAGAGCAAAGTTTTACCTTTTGTTCTTATGGTGTCCCATTCATCAAGGGAGATCAACATGCATTAGTTAATTCCGACTAATCTAATACCAATGTAATCGGAAGTTGACATTGATTTCAGACACCACTTTGTGTAAAGATATTTTGTATAAGTTATTTTATCCTACTTTAACAGTTGCATGCCGAAGCAAAACATGTCTGCTCTTTTGTGATATAATTCAGGTGAATGAAATTCATACATTAGTCGAACCTATTATTTATTGGACTGAAATAATTCAGGTGTTCATTCAAATTCAATGGCATCGTCAGCTGGTCGCAGCGTAGTGCGCCAATATTTCTAGTGTCTCCGATAGCTCTATAAAATGTTTGAAAGTTGACTCAAACCTGCAAAAACCATGTTGGCCACTCAGTGTCAACATGACAAAAACAAAAACAGAAACTGATCTTATCCTTCCCTTTTCATCGATAAAATAACTTCTCTTAAAAGAAATGATGATCAAGAAAGTTTTATAAAGAACCATTAGCACCTTTTTACTAACTAAAAAGCAATTAAAAAAAACAACAACTTACAAAAGAGAGCACACTAATCTCCATGTCCAAATAGTGCATAAAGGGAGCATTGTGTAAGTTGTGCATTCGGTGTAGAGGTTAACTTTGTCCTATTTGACATAGCTGAAATTAATATATTGATAGATTATCTAATTTTTATAAATTAACTTTTATAAAGTTAAAAGATTGTTCTAAAAAAGTATTCTAAAAAATTATATACAGTATTTTTTTATATGAAATCTATCGTTTAGAAACTTAAGAAGCACACAGATAAAAATCTAGAACCCAAAATCAGAAAAGAACAGAGACTTTAGCATATGCTCCCCTATACCAACAATTGAACTATTCTTATCTGGGGATAGAATCGATGTTATCTGTTTTTCTCTCTTGAAGGGATACCAATTTCTCCAAATCACCTTTGTGATGTCTTTAAAATCTATTCGACGAGTGTATATGCACGCAAAGTTGAATCATCTAAGTTGTGAAAGATTTTTGAATTAAAACTAAAAAATACTTTTGTTCGATGAGATTTTGTACAAAAATATTTAAATCTTAAGAAAAAGGAAGATAAAGTGAGAAAAATGCGTAATGCCATATTTGGTTAAAAAGGGTACCCTGTATACGCGAGTACCTGGAAGTGAGTGGGAAATGCTTCGACCTGTGTACTGGACGCAAAGGCAAGCTAGCATGCATTGACATTGGGCTTATGGTGTCCGCAGTAATAAACTGTGCAGCGTTACATGGTTTGCCCTGACCATTATTTTCACACATCTGTGCACATGTATACTTGGCTTATTTCCATGGTGCTGGTGAAATAAAAAGGAAAGAATAAATTATCAGATTATCTTCTAAATGGAAAGTGAGCATATTCCTGTGTATGCCTTCCATCCTCTCGTATACTGGAAATTAATCAAATAAATAAAGCAAGCATCGTTGATTGTGTGCCTGTTTAGGGCACAATTTTTAGCTCAAATGGAAATATCTCTTTACATTGCATGCAAAGCACGGAAACTTATTTCTCTGCTTCATCCTGTCTCCTCACAATCTCTGTTACATAGCAATTTAGCTTGAGAATGGAAGGTTAGCCTAATCAAATCATCAAATTTGATAGATCGGCTAATTAGGCCATATGCGCTTGTCCACCGGCAGCACCGCCTTGCTTCTGCTATAAAAAGGCCAAGCACACTCGCGGGGGGACGGAGATCAACCATAATACAAACACACTATCTGGCCATAACTGAGGCGAGAGATCAATGCACAATTGCACACATAGCTGATACACTCAACGTAAACAGCCAACAAAGCAAGAGAGCAAGCACTCCGATATGCTGATATGGTAAACATTACTTAGCTTTTCTTTTCTTCAGTTCATGCATGCATAGGTGCCCGTCCGTACTGAAACCATGGAGTAGCCACCGGAGTCGCCATCGTCTCCAACAATACCTGAGGTTCAGGCGGGCGCTTCCCCGTTGACGAGCAGGCCGTCGAGACGTTGTCCGCCGTCCGCACCATCCTTACTACGCTCGTCGCAGTCGGCAGACAGAGGAGTGCCAAATTTGATGTCCAAGCGTTTATCGTCCCCACTGCATCAGCCCTTCTCGTCCCAAGTCAACCCACTACAATCGGAGGCGACTCAACATAATTTGAGCTCAGCCCATGATGGTACAGGTATTTATCGTGAAATCATAATGATTATTTAGATTATATGATGAATAATTAGTATAATATATTTTATTAAGATTAAAGTAAAAATATTGTATTTAAATTAAATTTGTAAAATCGATAAATAGTATCAATCTACTGTAAACAGTGACAGTGACAATTAGATCGATGAATAGTTTTGATCTAACTAAGAGTGGTCAGATCGAAAAGCCCAACGGTCGGATCAGCGAAATCCTAAAAAGAGTATGTTTTAAGTTGATTTTTTAATTTATAATGCTTATGACTTATAAATGATTTCTATACATAAGATATTCAATTATCTGTTAATGTTAGCTAAATTAGATGAGAACTTATGGTTGGATATGATTTTTTTTGTTGTTAATGTGTACCTGTTATTTAAGTACTTAAGAGTATCTCATAATGGATTAGGATTAGGATTAGGTTTTGGGAGAAGTTCAGGTCCAAGTGAAGGAGATCATATGGGATGTTAAGAATAAAGAACAATACACGTGAATGTAAAGTTTCTATATGATATATGATAAATTTAGAAGTAGTCTAAATTTATAAAGATTAGAGTTCGTATTTAGTATGGATGAGTTGTATAATTGTATGGGAGAGTTTCCTATATAATTATGACTGGTTAAATTTATGGCTAGAGAGGGAGACTATGCCCTGAGGATAAGTTGAAAAAGGCAAAAAAATTGTGATTGAGAAATTTGAAAGTTAAGATCTTTTTTTATTAGGGTTTCATAAAATACTTGTGAGGGATGTTATGGCTGCATCTTGTGAATTGAGTAATAAAAATTATATTCAATCGATGATTTCTTTCGGTTTTATAAGTTTTATGTTTTTATTTGGTTTTAGCTTTAACTTGTGATTCTTTTGGTTGTAATTTTATTTAAGTTAATATATCCAAAACCTTTGATTAGATTCGAAAGGTTTTCGTTGATTGGTTTTTACTGGATTTAAAATTACTAAAGTTTTAGTTTTGGTTTAGATTTGCTAAAATTTCTAAGATAGCTAACTTTTAAGGATATTTTATCTTAAATTGTTGATTAGTTTTTAAATATCTTTAATGGAGTTGTTCTTAATAAGGGCCAAGTTTTGGCTTGATCTAATGGTTATTTTAGAGAAATCGTGTTTTTATAGATGTGTTATCAGGCTGATAGTTACACAAAAATTATACTACGGTGGACCAACCCTAAGCCCGATCAAAACGTTGAAAGAGGTTTGGTTAGCCCATCAGAAGTGTATTCTTTTAGCTTTTTAGCGAGGTAAGTTTATCCATTCAATTTTAAATATTTGATTTTCGCTGACGTTATCTACTATTTATGGAAGGAGGCATAATTCTTGTGTTCAATCTCATGCGTATAAGAGGCAACCCGGTTCCCATCGTTTCTCATGCTAGGCTACGTCTCTAAATTTCTTAATCCACTGAAGTGTGCATTGTTGCAAGGCAGACTTCCGTGCGATGACAACAACATCCACCAGTGCCAGTGGAGACTGGAAGGGCAGATCTACCCTAAGCACCGCCATGTTGCTCGACGCACGACTTCACCAACCCGTACAACTGCATCAAGCCGGAGGCCTACTTCGACGAACCAGTTCAACAATTTCATGACATCATCCTCTCATGATGACTGAGATCACGCTCGCCTTCAAAGCTGGCGTTCTTATGGCTGCCTCTGCCAATGGGGACCTCACGTTCTTGTCACCACCACTCAACATGCATCCGCCGATGACGTTCTCAAGTTTGGCGCCGCCGCCGCCGCCGGCATCATCCGTACACCCGACGATGTCGTCTTTATGACTGCCGCCGATGACATGTTTGAGCCTGGCACCACCGCAGCCAGCCTTATCCATACACCCGACGACGTCGTCTTCGTGGCCATTGCCAATGACGTGCTCGAGCTTCGCGCCGCTGCCGACATCATCCTTACATCAGCCTGTGCCATCTTTACATCCGCCAACTTCCGACGTCGCCTTCATTGCTACTACTGATGACGTGATTGAGCTTATCGCTGCCACCGGTGTCATCCGTGCATTCGTTGATGTCGTCTTCAAGAGGCTGCCGCCGATGACGTGCTCGAGCTTGGCGCTGCTGCCGGCCTCACCCACACGCCGCCGACATCGTCCTTGGGAGGCTGCCGTTGATGATGTGCTCGAGCCTCGTGCCACTGCCACTAGCCTCATCCGCATACCCGCCGACATCCCCGCTGCTGTCGGCACCATCCGTCCATCCGCCAACGTCCCCTTGCACTTCTTCCTGCCATGGGCGTACCTTCGCAGTCGTTATTGCTGCCTACGTCAACACCCTGTGTTCAGCGCCATGGATTGCCGCCGCATGCAACCTCCTTACTCGCAGTTGCTGCCATTTGGCCACCACGGGAATTGCTGCCATACTGTCACACAACCATATTCATAAGGCTGCGTACACTCTATGGAGTGTATTTGTACAGTCAGTTACTCCTATATGATACAGTACATTCATGCACGATTATGCATGCCTTAAAATGTTAATCAACTTGATTAACACTACATGCTATACCTTTCATTGGGAACACTCGGAAGTTCCCGCTAAGAATCTCACTATGCTGTTAGCAAGGAGATCTGAGCTCTGTGGTAGCCTTTGAGTGGCCGTGTTGCCTTTCTTTTCATCCACAAATAACTCGCTTCATGGCGAAGTCAACGGACACGTGGACGTCGAGAAGGCGGGCGTTAAGTCATTTCACACCCTAATCGTCGTCATCGATTCCGCTTTCCTCTTTCTGGTAACATCAAAATAGCCGAGCCGACCACAAGACCATGCATGTTCCCACGAAACTACACATCTATCCCATACCGTTCAAGACCGACAAGGCTACACAGCCGGGCGGGTGAGTCAATACAAGGACGACATCACTAACACCGACGCATGGATTGATGGGGCCATAGATGCTGTCGGTGTCCACCTACATATATCATGCATGAGAGAACGTAAGGCAAAGACTGATGAAGATGACCAGCGCAGCTTAATCGAGGTATCTTGCGACTATAACTCACGAGAGTAATTAATCGGACATTCTCCCAGACCTTACGAACCACAGCAGAATCTGTACGTTCGTCCAAGTCAGATCCTCTTGGCCTCTACATATATCATGCATATGAGAACGTAAGCCGAAGACCGATGACGATGACCAGAGCAGCTTAATCGGAGGTATCTCACGAGTAGAACTCATCAGAGTAATTAATCAGACGTTCTCCAAGACCCTAGAAACCAGCAGAATACACACATTCGTCCAAGTCAGATCCTCTTGGCTGATGAATTGTGGAGCGTATTGCACTGTTGTATAATTCCTTGAGAATTATAATAAAGCGCATTATCCTTTTATCAATTTTGTGTATTCAGTACCTTAGTACTTTCGCACCTGCGTTTTTTTTATTTTTTATGGACGGAGAGATTATATAAAATTTCTCTACACAAACCTACCAACAACATATAAATATAATATTTTCTTTTAATCTACCATATAAACTGTTTTATATTTTTGACTAAAACTGATCTAAAACCATAACTTTTGATATTTTAATGTAGGACAAAAGTAGATTTCAAGACAAATTTCGAATTTTTCTCTGATAAATTCAAATTAAATTTATTATAATTTGACGAAAAACATAGTACCGTCAAGTGTTGTTATCCAGACATCAATGGAAAAGGCAAACCTCCAAATCAAGACAAAATCTTTTTAAAAAGATGAATGCCTGTCTTCCAGGTTGCAAAACGCTCGTTAAAATTTCTCAGTTTTTAAAAAAATTGTCCGAGGGAGTCGAGAAAAAGGTGGCAAATAAGGTTGGAACAGTCAAAAATCGCAAAAGCCTTAAAACCCTCGCATCCAGCCGCCGCTTCCGCTACCATGGCCTTCGCCGCCTCCCCTTCCCTCTCCTCTCTCGCGGCCGCCTCCTCCTCCTACTCCGCCGCCACCGCCACCGCCGCTGCCACGGCTGTAATATCCTCCTCTCCGTCAAACCCCTATCACGAGCTAAAATCCCTCCAGTTCTCCCTCAGGCTATTCTCCCCGCTCCCCAAATCCCATCCGCTCTCTTGCTCAGGGCCACAAGCCCCACGTGCAACCACCGGCGACGGATCGGGTGCAGGGAACCGCGGGAGTGGCTCCAGAGGAAATAGCGGCAAGGATGGAGGTGGAGATGGCGGCGGTGACGACGATGAAGATGACTATGAGGGGGCCGAGTTCGGGCCCCTTCTCGGCTTCGATGAGGTGCTGCGCCTCGCCGCGGCCCGCGGTGTCTCGCTCCCGGCCGACATGATGGAGGCGGCCAAGGATGCTGGAATCCGGGAAGTCCTGCTGCTTCGGCACTTCGATCTGCAGGTATCCGAATTGCAGACTTGTTTGTGAGAAAGGTATAAAGCGCGGAAGTTTTCAGACCCCTTTTCCTTTCGCAGGCCGCAGCATGGCCTCTAGCAGCGATGATCCGGGGCTTCTCGATGCTCCGCAACCGAATGCTCGCCGACCCATCATTCCTCTTCAAAGTTGGAACCGAGGTGCGCGCGCGATTTATTTGTTGTTTTAAGTGGCTAGAAGCTGAGGGGGGGGGGGGGGTCTAGATTATAGTCCTATGGATGCTACCGAGTTGGGGTTTTGCATTCAACGCAGGTTGTAATTGATTCATGCTGCGCCACATTCGCGGAGGTGCAGAAGAGGGGGGAGGATTTCTGGGCGGAGTTTGAGTTGTACGCCGCCGATCTTCTGGTGGGGGTGGTCGTTGATATTGCACTTGTGGGGCTGTTGGCTCCATATGTGAGATTTGGAAAGGCGTCTGCTTCAACTGGTCTTTTTGGGAGATTCAGCAGGATGACTGGATCTTTGCCAAGCAGGTTAAAAGTTTAAAATTTATTTCTTCTATTACTTATTTCTTGTGGAAATGGATAGCGAATTGTGGAAATAAGCAAGAATCAAATTTTGCCTAGCGTGTTGTATCATGGAACATAGTGTGAGAAAGAATGAAATGGCGCAGTTGTAGATGAACAAATCAGCAATAGCAACAGCATTATTATTAGTTGGATTTTAATTTCCTTCTTTTCCGACGTTCTGATTTTCAAACTTGTTTCCTTGCAGTGTTTTTGAAGCTGAAAGGCCAGGCTGCAGATTCACAGTTCAGCAGAGAATTGGAACATTCTTTTATAAGGTAGCAAATCTTATGTGATACATATGTATCTTGAATTTGTACTGAGTTAGTATATATGATGTACAGTTTCTAATTGCTGGAGCATCATCTCACTGCTTATTGTTTTATTGGCAGGGTGTCTTGTATGGCTCGGTTGGATTTGTCTGTGGTATTATTGGTCAAGGAATTGCCAATATGATAATGACTGTTAAGAGGTACTGTCGATGTTTTTGTGCTTTTAACTAAGATTTGTAATATTTTTTGTTCAATCATACACTAATTCCATAACCAGTCCATATTGTGCTATACTTTTGTAGAGATGTCTGTGTGCTGTGCACTGCCTTGGGATTGTTGATGAACATTTTTTATTGATTATCTTTTCTGTTCTGCTGACTGTTGTGCTGTTAACTTTTTTTCATTCTTCAGGAGTGTCAAAAAATCAGACGAGGATATTCCTGTTCCTCCACTTATTAAAAGTGCTGCTCTATGGGGTATGAGTAACATCTGTTTGTCTTTGTATCTCTACTTTATTTGGTCTGAGGCATCTGTTCAAGCAGTTATATGTTTCAATGCGATGATGTCTATTGGAGGGGCATCCACCAGCTGATTTAACATAGAGAGGAGCTTATACCTTTATTTTGGAGTTTATGATAAGTTCGATTTATGTTCTCTTCAATATTCATGTTCTATCCTAGATCATAAGCTAAGATAGTGAAAGTCCAAAATGTTCTTATAAAATTTCGAATGGAGAAATTGCTCATGTTATTTTTACATGTGAACTAGCATAGCATACATACTTTGCTCGTATTCATCTGACAAGTTATATTGACATTTAGGTGTGTTCCTTGCTATATCATCTAATACACGCTATCAGATCATCAACGGTTTGGAGCGAGTTGTTGAGGCATCACCAGTTGCGAAACGTGTGCCACCTGTTGCAATGGCTTTCACTGTTGGTGTTCGTTTTGCCAACAATATCTATGGTGGGATGCAATTTGTCGATTGGGCACGATGGAGTGGTGTTCAATAATAGTGGGTGCTCCTGTTTGAACTGTTATTTTTTGTCAAATATTACTTGAAAAGTTGAAATCTTATAAGGTAGCTTGCAAAAAAGAAATTTTTTTGTTCTTAGTGGTTTTGCTCATGTATGCAATGTGAATTATGTCTGCAGATGTACAAGAATCTATCTTTGTAAAAAGTTACATTTCTTCATTTACAGGAGTAGACAATCTACATTTAATTCTTAGTGCCTCCATTTATTCAAGATAGAACTAGACTGTCAGGGCCAGCATGAACTGCCAAAATTTTGTTTTGTCAAATCCGTAGGTAGAAGAGTACAATTGTTCATGTATTCGGCTTTTTGGTAATAGTATGAGTATCTCTACTTTTGGCCTATGTTTATTTGTCTTGCATAATTTTGAAAACTCTGGACTAGATTTGCTCTAATTAATTAATTAATTAAATTTGCAGCTTCAAACATGAAAGCTGGGTGGAGCTTTGTGTTTTATTGTTTGTGTTCTCTGAGACCCAAGAAACAGCAACAGCAGCAGCTCTGTGGAAGTTGGGGGAACTTTCTCTTGTTTGAAGAACACATGAAGGACGTCGCATCACAAGGTTGACATACATGTGCTAAGAAATAATTTATTTTGATTGCTCCCTCACATGTTTAGTTGTTTGAGACAAACATTAATAAAAGTAGCAGTTCTTCAAATATGCATTATTAATTGATACAACGTGTTTGTCTTTGCACCAAATAAGGACTAAGGACCGGCTTCATCCCTCAAATAATTTATCTGTTTCATAAAATAGATGTGTACATCTGTCTTGAGATACTGTCAAATATTAAGTGCCCCTGTTTGTCGAATTAGTTGTGGGCGATGCTTGAGGCAAAGAGGCATTTAATAAGTACTTTAGGTAGAGTCGTAAACAGTGGTGAAACGGAGTGGGAGGCGCTGGACAACCAAATTTTGGTGGAAGAGAACAAGGCATAGATCATGTACACTCCCAGGCGCTGGAGCGCCTGAATCAGTCCTTGTGTAGTGCGCTCTCGTCCAGTTTCAAGTTCTAGTAGTTAAGAACAGGACGGTACAATTGATTACTGATAACAATATTGCTGCAACTTAAGCTTATCATGCATATGCATACAGGGAAGACCAGATCTGAGAGAATAATGTTAACAAGATAATCTCCCATTCTTATCTTTGTACATACTGTTGTTTGTCTATAATATATCACACTTCGTTTGCTTCATATTGACATATGGATCTGCTGAGGACAATTATCCAATATATACATGGCTAATGTAATAATGTTCAACTGAATATTTTCTTCATCACTGCAACGTCTCCTCTCCCCCAACCGTTCTACGACAATGTTTGAAGAAAAGCATCCACTTTGTCGTTCGTCTTTCTCGACAGAAACTTCATGCAGATTGGAGGCTTCACTTTGGCAAGAGCAAGCACTGACTGTGGCAATACCCAAATTCCATCACCACATATCAGGCCTGAAGCGACTGCAGGTCCAAATGTGTCTGCTTTCGCTCTGTCCAGTCGTTGCCAGACAAACAGTATTACTGTCCCTATGAACATATCAATCGCAAAATATGATCCTATGTAGAAAGGTATCGCCATGGCCATCGGGATCGGTATAAATCTTGACACCTTTGGCACCAGATCTCTTATCAGGTTGACGACAACTGCTCCAGCAAAGAATGCGTAACAGAGATTGAGACAGTTCTTTGGAAGCGAGGAGAAGCCATCAACACCTAATATGGCTATGCTTCGGAAGATGGCAGCATTTGGTGCTGGGTAATCACTGCTATTGATGCCAATGTTATCAAAGGCCTTGTAAAAAAGCCAGAACACACAAGGAGAAATGACACAGCCCATTCCGGTGCCAATGACTTGGCTGATAAACATTGACCTGGGTGAGGCCAATGGGAGGTATCCTGTTTTGAAGTCCTGCATAAGGTCAGCAGCCGTAGACACAATGCTCATCATCACACCACAGGCAGCCAGTCCAGCAAGAACACCACCATGTGAAGAACCTGTCCATGCACCAAATGCAAAGATTGCAAACTTTCCATAGGTTGTAGCAAGAGACCAGTCGGTGAGGCCAGTTCCATAGCATTGCAGAAGGCAAGTATAGGCGCAACGATATAGGCTACCAAGATTTGGTACCACTTCAGCTGTGGGATTATATGCGGGACAGTACCAGTAGATATGGCAGCAACAACAGCGTAGCCTCCATATGCAACGTACCAGGGAGTTTGATCTTTGACAAAGAGTTCATTTCGCCGCTCCTCATCGTATGAGAGAGCTGCAGTAGTGGTAACCGTGCCATCATCAGAGACTGGAAGTGTACTAGCATTTTTCTTAGTGATTTGAGATCTCAATGAGAAGGTTGTGAGGATGATCATCTTGAGGAAGTTGTAGAGTCCATCTCCAAGAATCAAGGCGATGGCTATGAAGACCTGCAACACCAATTGAATTTAGTAGCAGAAAAACTTAGTAGGCATTCTAGATAAAGACATATTCTTACCCTGTAGCCTTGCATTCCATGAAGACTACTATCAGAGAGATCGGCAGAAAACCAATTTCCTCTTTTCTTGGCTATGAGAGGCCACATTATGCCCCATGAGAGGATCCCTCCAAGGAGAACAGATACGTTAACAATGTGTGGGCAAATCATCCCCACTCCGACATAGGTAGGTGAGAAATCAAAGAAAAACCTTCAAAAGAAAACAATGTTTATCTAAGAGTAGTGTTGAAAAGAATATGGTTTGCCGAACTAAAAATATTGTTGGAAGTTCTTTCACGGTGCAATCTTTACGTGTTTTTATAAGCTTGAAGGCCTAGCGATGGGAATTTATGGAATCCACAATCATCGGTAGCTGTGTAGAACCACTGAACGAAACCCCAGAAGAAGCTGAGGACAAAGAATATGCCAAGCTTCTTTACTTGCTTCCTGAAAAAAATGATGCAAATACCAATAAAAGTCACACCATGTATGTCTCATGAGCACATAGACGAACATGGAGTCATGGACAAATGAAAGTAGTATTCAGTATTTACGCTGCAATCTTGGCGCCATGGGGCGTGTGAAAGCCGTTTATCAGGAAGGCAGTTGCAGTACCGCTTGGATAAGTTAGCTTGTAGTCAATAATCATAATCTGAAGAGTGTTGAATTTGGTTAAAATGATGTCCACATGGCCACATGGTTGCTTACAGAAAAAAGAGGTGGGGGGTATAGAATAACTTGACCTTCTCAGTGGCACAAGGCCAAAGAGCCCAATAAAGCTGACCAAGAACAGGAAACCAATTATCCATCCTAGATGAGGATTTTTTATGTTTTGAGCATTATTTGCCTCGGTTGCCAGCCCAGCGATTCTTTCGCTCATGGCCAATAGGTAGCTACCAAAGCCACCTGAAACAAATGAAGTTACCATGCGAAATAAGGATACCTATCTCTGCCCTTATTGTTAATAAAGTACTAGACTAGCTATGGTAAACTGGCTATGGTAATTGTAAGACTACTCAACTTGTATATATATATACCCGACCCTCCTGTATAGAGTTAAGATTTTAGTCTCACTGTACATCACATTCCTACATGATATCAGAGCAGATTTAGACATCCCGACGCGCTAGCATCCTCTTATCGGCGAGCCGACGCTTCCTTTTCATCGTAGACCTTTTTCCCCGGTATTCCTCTTTTGCCTTCTCGTCTTGGCTCTCTCCCTCCTGTCTCCTCCACAGATGGCTTTATCCTCCTACACCGCCCTTTCCCCTCCCTTTTCCACCACGTGACAAGGTGACGGCCTCTATCCATCTCCTCGTCTCGTTTCAGACCCGTCTTAGCCTTCCCTTGCTTCGGCGCACCTTCCCTTCCTCCTCGTCTCCCTTTTCCCCTCCTCCGACGCCGGCGCAACTCTGCGCTCGTCGTCTTCATCGGCTGGAACTCTCTCGGTTCCCGCTTTTTCGACACGCTCACTTGCTCCTAGACACGAAACTTTTCCACTTGCGTCCGAGCCACTCTGATGTGTCCATGTGTCCACGGACACGAATTTCTGCCTTCCGGACACGAACCTCCTTTCTTTGCATCCACGCGTTCTCTGATTTTTCACATCCGCTCCACTCCATTACGTCCACGAGTCCACGGACGTGAAACTTCTCTTCACGAACGCGAACCTTCTCATGCCCGTGACCCATCTACTCTCTCCCACTCGTGACCTACCTACTCTGTCACCCACTCCTCACTCAACTACTCCGCTGCCTACTTCCATCGGCCAACCACTCTCCTCATCAGCCACCTACTTCCATCGGCCAACCACTCTTCTCATCGGCCTACTCCCATTGGCCACCTACTCTCTAATCGGCCACCGATTCCTCATCGGCCCCTGCCCTCATCGGCTTATCGCGCCTGTTACTCTCTCGTCATGACCATCAAGTCGGCTCTTAGTTCGGGCACTCTTCTAGTCGCCGGATCTCTTCCGGCCATCGACGCTCCTGACCATATCTCGGGCATCACTTCGCCAATCTTCTCACCACCTTACACCGTCGTCAACGTGAAATCTCACGTTCCAATCTCTCTTGACCTCAATGCTAACTATTTTAAGTATGTATTTTTCTTTAAATCCCTATGTGGAAAGTTCGTCCTTCGTTCACACATCGATGGCTTCGCTCCACCTCGACCCGATGATCCCCAGTGGGATATCGCCGAGTGCTACGTGCGTAGCTGGCTGCTTGGCTTGGTCGATGACTCCGTCCTCGACCTTGTAATGGACGACACCGACCCCACCTCCTGGGATCTCTGGGTGGCCATCGAGCGAATCTTCCTCGCCAATAAACAACCGTGCGCCATCTTCCTCCTAAATGAATTTCACTCCATGGTACAAGGAGACTCATCTGTCTTCTCGTACTACCAACACCTAAAGGTCAAGGCTGCCACCCTCTGTGATGTTGTGATGTCAGTCACCCTGTGGCCGACTCACAACTCGTCCTTGCCCTCCTGTGAGGATTTAACCCCCGCTTCTCCAACACCGCCGATGACATCGCCAACTTCACACCTCATTCCACGTTCGCCCGAGCCCACGATATGCTAGTTCTCAAAGAACTACGTCTGGCCAATGACGAGAAGACTATGGCCCACACCGCTCTCCTCGCCGCAGTCGCTCATAGCTGCTCCAACCCTATCAGCTGCCGACCACCGTGCGCTGATGCCACCTCCCGTGGCTTTGGTAGCCATGGCTTTAGCCCTGGTAACAAAGCCCGCGCCGGTGGCAATGGAAAAGGCAAGGGCAAGGACTGGAGCGGTTCGATGCAACTGCACCCTGCTCTAGTCTCTACCCCGTCTGCTAGTCCCATGGGTCCGTGGCTTTGCTACAACCCCTAGACACCCTAGCTCCAACTACGCAGTCCCATTGGCTGGCAACCAGAGGTTCTCGACGCCCATCCTTAGGCCCACCTGGCATCGGCTCCCACCCTACCGCCTCAACCGATCCTACCGTTACCACCCACCTAGTCGGTTCCCTTGTGGAACCAGGCTGGCCTCGTCGCCGCCCTTAATCAGATGCGCTGAACTCTGGTGCGTCATCCCATATGGCCTCATCGGCCGGTATACTACTCTCTCGCCATCCCTCCTCCTCTCCTTTCGTCACCATCTACAATGGCCACTCTCTCCCTATCCAATGTCATGGTGATTCTCTTTTGTCTACACCCATATCTAATTTTTCACTTTGAAATGTCCTCATCGTCCCCTCCCTCATCCACAATCTAGTATCTGTCCACTAATTCACAAGAGATAACAATTGCTCAATTGAATTTAACGCTTCTGGTTTCTCTATGAAGGATATCCCGACCCGGTGCCAGATACTTCGATGCAATAGTAGCGGCGATCTTTACACCATCTCTACTGCGCCGTCCACTCCGTATGCCAGCATCGCTATCTCCACCAACCTATGGCATCTTCGCCTTGGTCATCCCAGCCCCAACGCTATCGTCAATCTACGTCGCAGTGCCTTCATCACGTGTAACCACAATAGCTCCACCACTCTTGTCAACTTGGCAAACACGTGTGGCTGTCTTTCTCAAACTCTATGTCTTGTATCTCGCGACCTTTTGAGTTAATACACCGTGATGTGTGGACTTCTCCAGGTAAGAGTGTTTCTAGTAATCAGTACTATCTTGCAATACTCGATGACTATATATACTATTGCTGGACTTTTTCACTAACCAGCAGGTCCGAGGTCGCCTCCCACCTCATTAATTTCATCAACTATGTCTCCAACCAGTTCAACCTCTCTATTCAAGTCATGCAGGCCGATAACGGTACGGAGTTTATCAACCGTACCATTCAAACCTTCCTTACCTCCCGTGGCACCCATCTCCGCCTCTCCTGTCCCTACACCTCTCCCTAAAACGGCAAGGCCGAACACCTTCTTCACATACTAAACAACATGAGTCGCACTATGCTACTTCATGCCCACCTACTCGTAACCTATTGGGCTAAAGCACTAACCACCGTGACTTATCTCCTCAATCGGCGCCCTTGTTCCTCTGTTTGCCACAATGTCCCGTACACCCTTTTATACCATAAGACGGCCGACTACTTTTATCTACGCGTCTTTGGGTGTCTCTGCTATCCCAATCTCATCGTCACTACTCCTCACAAACTTGCACCCCATTCCACCGCCTGTATTTTTCTTACATATCCCTCATCCCACAAGGGATACCAATGTCTCGATCTCTCCACCCACTAGGTCATCGTCTCCCATTATGTCGTCTTTGACGAGTCCTGCTTCCCCTTCAGTTTACTTCATCCCGGACCCTTGTTTAGCGATCTCGACTTTCTCCTCACCAACACCATACCCTCCCGGTCCCCTCCATTAATCTCACCTCCGGCCTCCCCATTGGCCGCTCCTAAGGAGTTCTTGCACAGCTATCCCACTCCTCTCCACTCCGATGCTATTCACATCGGACCTCCATCGGCCCTACCTTCCTCATCGGTTCTGGCTGATACTGTCTCCCTGCCATCGGACACATCAACTCCATTGGCTCCTCAGCCTCCATCAGCTCGCCCACACCTATCGGCCCCTCCGCCTCCATCAGCTCGCCCTACCATATCGGCTGCTCCATTTCCATCGGCTCACCCACCCCCATCAGCTCAGGCCGACCTCATTCAGCCCTTTCCCCGAATATACAGTCACCGATCCCGAGTCGATGCCACCCTTCCCTAACCAGTCCCTACCCCACCTCTCACGCTCCCATCGGCTCATGCGAATTCTCCTTTCCCCTCCACCTCTCATATGATCACCCGATTAAAAATCGGGTCCCTCCGCCCTACCAAGCGCTACGGGCTCTTAGCAGTCCATTGTACTATCTTGCCCATCCCGACGACTCCTCGTTCAGCCCTGGCCGATCCTCAGTGGCGCGCGGCCATGACTGACGAGTACAATGCCCTTATGGATAACGAGACCTAGTGTCTCGTCCCTCATTCTCCTGGTGCCAATGTTGTGACCGATAAGTGGATCTTTAAACACAAGTTCCACACCGATGGATCGCTTGCTCGTCACAAGGCACGCTGGGTAGTTCGGGGTTTCTCCCAACGTCCCGGCGTTGACTACGACGAGACCTTCAGTCCTGTCGTCAAGCCCGCTACCATTCGGGTTGTTCTCATTCTCGCTGCCTCGCACTCTTGGCCGATCCACCAGTCGACGTGAAGAATGCATTTCCTCATGGTTATCTGACGGAAACGATCTACTGCTAGTAGCTTCCAGGCTTCGTCGATCCATCTCGTCCTGACGACATCTGCCTTCTTCAGCGCTCCCTTTATAGCCTCAAACAGGCCCTTCGAGCCTGGTACCAATGTTTTGCTGCCTATCTTCGGCACATCGGCTTTGTGGCCTCCGTCTCCGATACCTCCCTTTTCATCCTTCACATCGGCAACACCACCACCTATCTTCTCCTCTACGTCGACGTCATTGTTCTTACAGTGTCCTCGCCGTTCCTCCTACACCAGGTCATGGCCCGACTCCACTCCGAGTTTGCCATGACCGATCTCGGTCCTCTCCATCACTTCCTTGATATCTCTGTTACCCGCTCTCCTCACGGGCTATTTCTCTCCCAACGTCAGTATGCCATCGATTTCCTCCAACGTGCGGGTATGGCCGAATGTCACCCCATGGCCACTCCTGTTGACACTTGCGTCAAGCTCTCCGTCACCGATGGCTATCTCATAGCCGATCCCTCCCAGTATCGGAGTCTTACTGGTGCCCTCTAGTACCTCACACTAACTCGGCCCGATCTCACCTACGCTGTCTAGTAAGTGTGCCTTTTAATGCATGCTCCGCACGAAACTCACCTTGCGCTGCTCAAGCGTATTCTTTGCTATGTGAAGGGCACACTTTCCATCGGCTTACATCTCAGCTCCAGCCCCATCGACTCTCTCACTGCATACTCCGACGCGGACTGGATGGGCTGCCCTGACTCTCAACGCTCCACATCCGGCTACTGCGTCTTCCTCGGCGACACTCTAGTCTCCTGGTCCTCAAAGCGCCAAACTACAGTGTCTCGGTCCAGCGCCAAAACCGAGTATCGTGCCATTGCCCACGCCATTGCCGAGTATTGCTGGCTTCGTCAGCTTCTCTAGGAGCTCTGTGCACCTATCCCCTCTGCGACTATCATCTATTACGATAATGTCAGCGCCGTCTACATGATCGTCAACCCAATACATCATCAACGCATAAAACATATAGAGATAGACATTCACTTCGTACGTGACAAGATCATACTAGGATAGGTTCGGGTGCTTTATATACCGTTGGCGCACCAATTCATCGATATTATGACCAAAGGCCTACCCGCGCCTTTGTTCACTAGTTTTCGCTTCAGTCTCTATATCTGTTTTCCTCCCACTATGACTGCGGGGGTGTTAGATCATTAAACTTGTATATATATATATATATACCGACCTTTATTATAGAGTTGGGGTTTTAGTCTTATACACCATATTTGTACAATAATGTTAGACCTAATGTTATGTTTTGATACTATAACAAGTATTCAGATTCTGACTTTTGATATTTTTCTCCTTCTGTTTTCTGGTTTTCGGCTAGGCTGTTTTCGGTCCCTGTACAGTTTCTAGTATCACTTAATTACATAGTACTTTAGCTCCTTTTGACTCTTCAGAAAAAAAAATCTAACTGTTGATGAGAACCTCATTTTCAGTTCTCTAGATGCTCTCTACAACTGCCCATAGTCAATATTAGCACATAATCTATTTGATCATTACTAAAGCATACTCCAGTAGCTAAAGTAATATTAGCATGAGGACGTACGCTTCCTTTTTTGAGAAATAAAGGATCCTGTAAATAAAAAAATTGTAGCAATCGAGAAATACCGGTATTTCTGAACTTCATTACTTCCAAGCCTGTCCCTCTTCATCATTTGGCATTTTGACCGGCCCGGCGGAAAAAAAAACATTTCGCTATTTTGGCCTATCTTACTAGCGGATTCCTTCAACTATTGACGAAATATAGTTTAATATATTGTGCATTCACTGATTCTGATAACACCAAAAACGAATAAGTGACTAAGATACAATAGCCTTGCAGGACTAAGACGCACAATCAGTTGCTAATTAAATTGCCGCTGGTTAAACAAACAAATTAAATCGCCATGGTAAGGAAGAATTTTCGAAAATAACACAAGAATCGCAATACTGGAAAGAAATCAGACGGAGAGCAAGGATACGATGTAAAGGCGTGAGCCCAGGAGGGCTTACCGCTGAAGGCAATGTCGTAGGCGGCGACGACGCAGGTCTGGATGACGGTGTTCTCCTGGCGCGTGAACGGCTGCCGGAGGAGGCCCATCCGCTCGATTGCCGCCGTACAGAGGCGGACGAAGAAGAAGACGAGGAGGCCGGCGGAGACGTTGAGCGAGGGGATGATGCCGGTGGTGAGGCTGAGCTTCATGACGATGACGCTGAACATGATAACCAGGAAGAAGCTCACCACGAAGGCGCGCACCGTCAGCTGCTCCAGCCACGACGGCACGGGCCTGTCCGCGAACACGCGCTCCACCGACGGCGCCCCCTCCTCCATGCCCGCCCCATCTCGGGACGGCAGCGGCGGCGACGACGGCGCGCGGTCGTTGGGCTTGCTCCGTCTCCGGAGCTCGCTCGCCTCCACCATCTCCGGAGCTCGCTCGCCTCCACCATCTCCACGTCGTTGGCGGCCGCGCCCCCGTGGGTTTCGCGCGGCGTAGGAGCGGTCGCCATGAGACCGGTGGCCGGAGTTGGGGCGGGGCGGAGCAAAAGAAAGAGCACGGGAGCTGACGACTGGGCTCTTCCGGAGTTCCAGACTTCCAACCGGTTTGGAGAGCGCTTGGGCCGTTGGATTATATCAGGGGATAGGTCGGACCCACTTCGATGACACCGACGACCGGTCAAGATAACGGTGACTTGGCCGTAGGCGTGACGGCTGGTGGTGAATCCGTGATTTGACGAGTAGTAGTAGCTGACAGCGAGTGTCCTGAGCAGCCGAAGACTAAATTTCACACGGAGCGGGCACGATGAACCGTGGACAGTGATTAGCGTGGCGCTTAGTATTATTTGGCTTTTTTATGCTAATATGAATACTTGAAGAACTTATAGGTCTCTCAAGACTTCATTTCTAACCCTTTAATTTAAATTAGTATAGATGAAAAAAGATCAAAGTGCCACTCATTAATATAAAATTATTACTCCATTTCAAATATAAACATTTCTTAGTATGAATTAAACATGTATGTTCAGATTTATGTCACGTTCTGATTTTTTCCTCAGTGATTTAAAAATCATTGAATAAATTATTCATAGTATTTATATTAATGTGTAAAGTAAATATAGAAAATAAAATTTCCTTTAATAATTCAGTTCTAGAGTTACTTGTATTAAATTCTCCATGCACTTTAATAATTATTTAAATTAAATAACTAATTAAAATTCTAGCCAAATCCAGCCTAAGTACTCTCCTGCCCTTTTGTTCTCTCCTACGGGTATGCTTCCTCCTCAACTCCTAGCCCATCTCCCTCTCTCTCTCCCACGGGCCATTTCTCCCTCGCTCGTAGTCCAGACCAAGCCACGGTCACAGCCTGCTCACCCGCGCTTGCCTCCACCCGGGGACGTTGATAGGTAGGGTCTACCTGTCGAGTTCATCCCCAACCTCCAGCCAAGGGTGATGGGGTGACATCACCCACATCGTCGCCCCTCTTTGCCTCCAATTTCACACTCTCCTGCACTCCCTCTCATTTAAACGAATGCGGACCGAGTCTTCATTTTAAAACATTCCATATATGTCAGAATGTTCTATATATTAGTGTTCTATATTTGGCATTAGATTTGTTTATATGGTTGTAATTGTGCATGTAATCATGCTTGTGGATTGTTCTATATGCCATCCCGGCTTCTATATATACCTTATACCTCCTATAGAATATAATTAATTCAATACACACTTTCATGGTATCATAGCAATTACGATCCACAACTTCTGCAATAGCCACTCCCATCATTGATTCGATTGCCTACTTTCTTTGTCGATTCATTGCTAACTCCATTGCTGGACGCAGCCACCGATCCCCATCGTCGACAACAATTTTTTCTCCTATGCCGGAGGCAACCCCATCCACTGCCGCTAATCCAATTGCCTGCCCCTGCCGCTGACTTCGTTGCTGGACGTAGCCACCGATCCCCTCGCCAGTGCTCTCAACCCGAACCCGTCGATTCCACCACAAGTTCACCCATAGCCGCCAGCTTCGCTACGCTGCCCCTCCCTTCTCCGATGCCAGTTGATGCCGCCGCCCAGATGACCGCGGCAACCAAGGAGACTGTAGCCGCCTAGGAGACCAAAGACCGCCGTGCCATGAAGAAAGCAGCCGCTAAGGAGGCTACTGAACATAGTCGCGCCGAGAAGGACCGGCAGTGGACGGCTGCTCTTGACACCTACGAGGCCAACAATTACAACAAGTGGTGTGTCCTCTTCCTCATCATGCTCAGTAAATACGCCTTGACTCACCATGTCCTCACCGATGAGTCCTTGCCCGAGCGCCCAGCGTGGATGCAGATGGACTGCACCATTCTGATATGGATCTATGACACCATCTCCATCGATTTGTTACAGTTGCTGATGCTTTGCCAACTCTCTGCTCGTGACGCCTGGCATTTCCTTGAGGGTGAGTTCCTCGACCACAGTTAATCTCACGCTCTCCTCCTTAAGACGCAGTTCCGTAATCTTCGCCAAGGTTCCATGAACATCACTGACTACAACTGCCGCCTTGAGTCCATGGCCACTTTCCTCCCTGAGTTCAGTGATCCCATTGGAGATCGATAGATGGTTTTCACGCTCCTTCGTAGATTAAACGGACAGTTTCATCACATGGTGTCCATTCTGAAGATGCATTGTCCATTCCCGACATTTGAGGAGGCTCAGATTCACTGGCTACTAGAGGAGATCGAGAACGAAGCCCGGCCACCATCGCCGCCCTCTGCCTTGGTCACCACACCAATGCCCTCTGCATCCGGTGTCAATGTGCCATGGGCCTCCTCCTACGCACCCTGCTGGTCCCCTGCCATGCCTCTAGCCAATAGTGGCGGTGGCTAGTGCAATGGTCGTCACCGTGGCCGTGGTGGTCACGGCGGCTCCTCCGTCCTTGCTGGCAGCGCACTACCCAGACTACATCCATCCCTGGGCTAGGATTGTGCAGATGTGGCCGTATGACCGCGCTGGCCGTCCCCCGATGGAGCCCTCTTCATCAGCGCTCGCCTTCATACCATACGACACCCATAGCGGTGGCGACGACGGAGCCTACGAATTTCACTAGAGCGGTCGTCTTGGCCCATACTACGAGGGATTCTTTTCCTAGTCATTGGTGCTACCTTCGCTAGCCACTCAGACATCGCCGCCGGTCATCTATCCCTCCCGCCGACACCTTGGAACCCTCAACCCATGCCAACACCGTGGAACTCGCTGACGCCAACGCCGACACCGTGGAACTTGTTCCATAGCGGCTCCTGGGATCAGGGTTCTCTGGTACACTAGTTCAATACGATGACCCTCAACCCATAGTCAACCCTCTCCGAGTGGTATGCTGACTCAGGTGCCGGCTCTCATATGACTTCCGACGCTGGTACCCTCTTCACCATTTCCTCACCTTCCTTGTGCATTCCTTCCTCTATCGTTGTTGGTAATAGGGCATTCCTTCCTATCACTGTCACTGGATCTCACTCATTTTCTTTCTCGCACCGTAATCTAGTTCTTAACGATGTCTTGGTCTCTCCTAGCATTATTAAGAACTTATTTTCTATTTGTCTTTTCACCACCGATAACAATTGCTCCATTGAGTTTGATCCTTTTGGTCTTTCTGTGAAGGACATACACACCAGGAACGTGATCGCCAGGTGCAATAACTTCGGCGACCTTTATCCTTTTTACCCTCTCTACTAGCATCGCCTCTTTTGTCGCAGCTCCTATTTCACTTTGGCATCGTCGTCTCGAACAACTTGGGTGTAAAGCGTTGTCTCAGCTTGTTAATTCCAGTGCAATTACTTGTAATAAGGATGATCTAGACCACATATATCATGTATGTCAACTCGGTCGCCACATCCGTCTTCCTTTTGGTTCATCTAGCTCTCGGGCACTCCATAATTTCAATTTAATGCATTGTGATCTATGGACATCTCCTATTGTCAATGTGTTGGGATATAAGTACTATCTTGTTATACTTGATGACTACTCAAATTACATTTGGACCTTCCCTCTTCGCCTTAAGTCCGAGACATTTTTAGTCCTATCTCATTTCTTCGCCTATGTTCGTACACAGTTCAACACTACCATTAAGAGCATCCAGTGCAACAATGGTCGTGAATTTGATAATTCTTTGGCCTGCATGTTCTTTCTCACCCACGATGTTGATTTTCGCATGTCATGTCCTCATACCTTGCAACAAATGAAAAAGTATAACATTCTCTTTAGATCATTAATAACATTCTGTGTTCCCTCTTATTTCAAGTGAGTTTTCCTCCGGTCTACTGGGTTTAAGCTCTTCATACATCCACTTATCTTATAAACCGACTCCCCACCAAAACCCTTCACCACTTGACAACGTACAGCCACCTCTATTCTACCCAGCCCTCCTATGACCATCTTCGTGTTTTTGGTTGTTGCATGATACCCTAGCATGTTCTCGACCACACCCAATAAGCTTGCCCCACATTCCTCCTTATGTGTGTTTCTTGGTTACTCCTCTGACCATAAGGACTATCGGTGTCTTGAGCTCCAATCTAATCAGATCCTCATCTTATGCCATGTGGTGTTTGATGAGTCCTTCCCATTCTCCGAAATGTCTATCACACCCATTGTAAATTCTGCCCTGGATTTCTTGGTTGAGGAGGATGACATCGCTCTGTTCCCTGGAGTTCATGTTGTGCATGCAGGTTTGTCGTCACCGCACCTAGTGATATGGTGTCAGTTCAGGCACCAGTGCTCGTGCCTCCACATGCTATGCATGGCCCCGTACCAACGCCAGGGCCCTTATCTAGCGCTCCTGCACTGCCCGGTGCCACACACGCTTGTGACTCGATGCCACCTTCGACTGGCCCTGCTGCCCCTGTGCACCTCACATAGGTTGTTACCATCAGAGCCACCATCTTGTCCTCGACAGCGCCCCCATGTGTAGCCAGTTTCGTTGCCCCTATTCATCGCGCTGAGGTTGCTACCAACGACACTAGCTGCACTGCCTCCACTAGGCCTGTTGCAATCGCAGTGGTTGACAATGTGCACCCCATGCGCATATGTGGCAAGGCCAGTTTTGCTCAGCCTATGGATCATCTCAATCTCCATGTTGTGCCCATGTCGCCATTGCCTCGCTCCATTCGTGATGCTCTATTAGATTCCTACTAGCGCACTACCATGCAAACTGAGTTTGACGCTCTTGTCACCAACGACACTTGGAGTCTAGTTCTCAGGTTTCTTGGCATTAATCTGGTCACAGGCAAATGGATTTATCGCCACAAACTGCTAGCTGATGGTTTGCTTGATCGTTATAAGGCTTGCTGGGTCCTGCACGGGTTCACACAGCACCGAGGCATTGATTATGACAAAACTTTTAGTCCTATGGTCAAACCCGCAACAGTTCGAGTGGTTCTATCCTTGGCTTTATCTTAGAATTGGCCTATTCATCAGTTGAATGTCAAAAATGCTATCCTTCATGGCACTCTCATAGAGACGGTCTACTATGTACATCGTTCTGGGTTTGTTGATTCATCTTGTCAAGATTATATTTTTTAGCTAAACAAATCTCTCTATGGTCTGAAGCAGGCCCCCTGTGCTTGGCACACCAAGTTCGCATCCCATCTCTTGTCCCTTGATTTTATTGAGGCCAAGTCTGACACTTCAAAGTTTACCTATTTCCGGGGGTATGATACTGCATATTTGTTGCTTTATGTTGATGACATTGTTCTGACGGCCTCGATCACTGGGTTTCTTCAACAAATCATTACAGCCCTCCAACGAGAGTTTGCTATGACTGACATGGGATTGCTTCATCACTTTCTAGGTGTCTTAGTCTCCCATTGTGATGATGGCCTCTTTCTCTCTTAGTGGCAATACACCCTGGACATCTTGGAGCACGCCGGGATGAGCGCTTGCAACCCTTGCAGCACCCCTATTGACGTGCACTCCAAACTGTCTGCCAATGGTCCTCCAGTTTCCGATTCCACGCAGTATCAAAGCTTCCTATTTAAAGTGGGCCACCATCCTCTCTTTTCCACCTCCTCCCTTCTTCCGACCCAAAGCCATAGCAGCCCAACCCATCGCCGCTCGACCTTCTCTCCCCACCTCCACATTCATTAGCCCAACTCCGCGGCCCGACCTTGCTCTCCCACGCCACACGGCCTAGTGGTCGTTTTCCTTTCCCGCCAACATACTCACATATGCTTGTGCTCACGTGGCCTGCTCCGCCACACCAGCCCACAGCCTGACTCCCCACGCATACGTTCCCGTCCGCATGTGAGCCAGTGCATACATGCTCGCTACTTACCCATTCGGCCAACAGCAAGGCCCATGTCGGCATTGGATGGCTGCCTAACAGGCCAACCTATGGCCATCTTCTTACTATGGCTCTCTCTCCCACATTTGCCGCCTACTACCACAAGAAGTAGTCGTCCCGTCGCTATGCGCATGCTTTTGTCTACCCCTACTCTAGCACCTCTCACTGTTGTGCCATCCTTCGCTGCCTTGTCACTGCCCCTATCCTATCCTATTGCTACCTGTCGCCACTATCCTGCCACCTATCACAGTGCTCCGTGTCACCCGTCTCGACATGCCACTATCATACTATGTGCTACCACCTCTCTCCGGTGTTGCGTAACGCCGCCGCTCGGCTATAAATAGCTTCCCTCCCCTCTTCTTCTTTTTCACATCCTTGGCGCACCGAATTAAGCTAAGATTGAGCTCTACCACCACTGTCACACCAATCCCCTTCACCAATGAGCCCCCTTCTTCTTCTACCCCCTTCTCTTCCTCTCTTTGCACCACATCCACCTAAAGCCAAATCCTCTTCCCTCCATTGCGGATTTGGTCGCCATCGGTAACCTAATGTCACACGACGCTAGGCCATCTTTGCCGCTTACCTCTAGCCCTCTCCAGTGACCCTCTCACTCATCCGAGCCACTCATTTTGTTCCTCATCCTTCACTCATTCTCCTACCATACATCTCTCCCTTCAATGTGCTGCCATTCACTGGGACACCTCTAGCCACCGACGGTTGTTGATCATGGCCATGGTCAAGACCCCTAGTCAAGGCCGATATGGTGGGCACATCAATGTCAGCCGGGCACCATGGGCCCTACACGTCTCTACTCCCCTTAACCCTATGGGCCTGAGCCTGCATTCGGCCAGCCTAACACAACCCCCTCATAGACCGCCACAGCCTGTAAGAACCATTGACATATTCCTTTCTCCACCAGGCTAGCCTCTCTTCCTACTTGGGCTACAGCCCATGGATTGGCAAGTCCACCGACCCTATTCCCCTTTCACCATTGACAAAGTCTACAATACCTCCCTCTCTCCCCTCTACAAAATATTCCTCTTCCAATTTGATAAATCTTTTTCTTTTCTAGAAAATCTTTTAATTTTTAAAATTATATATATATATTAATTCATCCATCCGATCAACTCCGTTCAAGTCTCTAAATTTTTCTAAAATTGAGATATATCTAATGACACTATTAGTTATTAATAATATTTTCTTTTTAGAGTTTTGTGTTGTTTTCTCTCTTTTTATGTAGTCGTTGTCAACAGAAGTTATTTCGGACATCAAGATTCTAGGACTTTGAAGATGAAGACAAAGACAAGTCATACTTTGATTATATTGTTTCTAGTTTTTAAATATTTTATTTGCCAAATTGCATGCTTAGTGTGCATGTTAATTTGACCAGTCTCAGATAGTGTGACAAACTGACAAACCGAAGGAACTACCTAGTAGTTACATAATTCTATAGGTTGTTGATACCCCTATCCTTTGATGCTCCACCCCATAGTACCTCGGCACTCGTGCTATCAAGAATAGGTACTAATGGTTTCACTCAAATCACTCTTGTTTATCAATATGGGAAAAATGGGTCTGTAAAGCTAACACGTGGTGTCAGAGAGTTTGCGAAATAAAATTTATTTCTGAAAACCCGTGATGCAAAGTGGTTGCCTTGGAGGTGATGCTTTGTATTCACATGTAAGGATTGGTTCCTTGGGTAATTTCATCCAAGCATCTTGCAGTATGACCACAATGGTGTAATGGGCCACCCCTGGCCAAGTAATTAGTAGACTTTTGATGAGTGTAGAAGTTATTGGACGTGAAGTCACCGAGGTGGCATCTGAGATACACTTGCGGGATCCTAAGTACGAGAAGTCTAGGACTTGCCCAGTACTTAGTCTGGGACCCATTCGGTTCACAACTGAACATCTTGGGAATGCTTTAAAAAGGCCTTATCATGAACCTTCTTATTTGACCAGTGAGGAAGTAAGATTGCATCTTATGGTTAAAGCATGCATCCTCTACAGAGGTTATCAAACTGTTTAAATAGTCATGCCCACAGTCAATGGTAATTGTAAAGTGATTCCTCTAGTGTAGATTTGTTTGCCACTGAACTGTGAAAATGGTTTGTGATTGAAAACCATTACCAAAATCGGTCATTATTACTGATAGATGACTATTACGTGGTCTAAAATGATCCTGTGTGTGTTGGGATGTTAGGTGGTATTATAGTTAGGCTTCCTGAGTGGAAGCAGAACATGCTAGAGATTATGCACGGCTCTAGGAGCCAAAGAAATGAGATGATGAGATGTGTTGATGCATGATGGTTTAAAAGTGAAAAGAAACTAGTAGATAAGAAAGTGGTTGGAAGTCGCCTAATGGGAGAAGGTTATGCATCGTGACATGGTAGGGCAATCAGCAAGATAGTTTTAATCAACAAAAAATTGTTTCATCCGCTTAAGTTATTGTAAGGCAATTTGTGAACATGATCGAGATGAGAGCCTCTTTTCAACATATGGTAAACCACCTACACTTAGTGTTTTGATAAATAGTTTCAAAAGAAAAGTTTATGAAATAAACCCCAGCCTTTCTTTCAAGCATATAGGCTTACACTTCCTATGGCCTCAATCGTTAGGGTTTTTCCCCTTCCTCAGGAAGAGAAAAGTGAAGTTTAAGGTTAGGGTTTTTTTTCCTAATCCTAAACCATTGCTTATGGATTGGGTCTAGTTACGATGGGTTCCGCTGCTGCTTCTCTGCTAGCTTTTGTATCTAGCAGTGCGAGAATTTAGTGACTATGTGACTTCCTAAAGGTATAATATGTGACTTCCTAAAGGTATAATCTATCTATATTATATTTAGTGACAATGATGCATCTCAATTGACCGCGGTAATAACTTTGTGTCTTGGGAATAGTACTAATATTGAAGTTTTGCGAGATTCGGTTCACACCGATCTCTTGCGGCGCACCCCCTATGGTGTCACTTTAGTAGGTGGTGCTAAAGTGAGGTGTGACACCTCCTCAAGTCGTGGCGCACTTCGGCCTCTCCTTCCTCGGTGCCATGTGCCACTGGGCCACCGTCTACACCGTGAGCCTAAGGAGCATTGTCACCAAGGCCTTGTCGTTGGCCTCTTCTCATCTCTTGTTTGCCATCACATGCTCATGGTGAGCACCACCTCCCTCTCCTCCCCTTCTTGCCTCCTTTCCAAGCCCACCATCATGCTAGGTGGCTGCTGCTAGCGACCATCGGCTACGTGCCATCATTGCTTGGTTGGGCTAACTAGTGAGGCCACTCCCCTCCCCTCGCCCGGGCTATTCAATCCTTCCTATGGTGGAACTAGGCTATCCGCGTGGCTATCCCATGGTCACCCACATCGGTGCCACAATGGCGTCACGTCAATGCCAGCTCAGCCCTTGTCGCCCACCATGGCCGCCACATGCATGCGCGCATGACATGTCTACGTGGCTAGTGCTAGGCCGATCCTAGCTATCTATCAACCTTGGGCTGATCTAGGTTGTCCGTTCCCATGGACCACTTTGATGGACTTGGTCCACGGTGAACCTTCCTCTCTTGATCACTAACATGTGAGACCCGTCTATTGGTGATAGTCCCTATCATTGACAAAATAACCCTCGTTTTCTTAAAAACATAAATGTTAATTGCATCGTAAATCAGATAAAATATCAGAAATAGTTTAAAATGGCTCAAACCTTGTAAAATCCATAACTAATTTATACGAACTCCAAATTGAGCCATGTAACTTGCAAAATTTATATAAAATTGAACTATACATGTTCATTTACTTTTTATGTACTATTTCTATGGTTTTTATTAGTGTTTTTATCATTTAGCGTACCAACATGTAGAATCCTATGTTTAAGAGGATCGTGACTACAAGGAAGATTGTACTAGAGGTTAATTGAAGAAGCAAGGCAAGTCGCACCTTCCTCCTTCAGCATGTAGAACCTATTTTATAAAATATTTTATTGTTTTACAAATAAAGTGCATGTCTTTCTAATTACATAGGAATATGAAAATACCTATATGCTAGTTTGTAACCCTGTTTATTTGATATCCTATTCCTTGATAACTTGAATAATAACTTGACTAGCCTAACTCAACCATGTTGGTCTAGCTAGAAATAGGGCATGCTTATCCATTCTTAGGATAACTTAGATCACTGATGGGATAATCGTTTAATTCATACTTTGATAACTTGGTGAGCTTTGAGCTGGAGATTGTTGACCATAGTTTAATGGTCATAATTATTCAATTAAAAGATGACTCAATGGTGGGTCGTGGGTGCATGATTCTGCTGGTCGCACCCATGAAAATTAAGGACTAGTTCACGAGAACCATTTGCGAGGCTTTCTGTACTTACCACAAGTCAACGTGGGAAATGACTAGGCTTGTAGTATAGCATTCCCAAATGTCCTAGGCACTATAGAAGAGGATGGGCGTGATGGAGTTGCCTCGAACTAGGTGGCAGAGCTAAGGAGCTTCCGAATCCATTAAGATACAAGAGGGGGCTTCTCACCTAGGCGGGCCTTGTGGGGATGATAGGCGAGTGGTGAAACCTTAGCGTGGTGCATTTGGCTTGGGGTAGGTTATGTGAAGGGTCCTATCATAGCCCTTCCGTGGTACTATGGTGGTACACAACACATGGAGCATGTGTTGAACTATGTCTTATGGATAAAGTTGTATACCTCTGACCAGAGTAAAAGTATTTGAATAGCTGTGCCTATGGTTATGAGCGACCAACCGAGTTTTACCATGATTAGTCTCACCCCTTAATTAACTTGACCTTAATGGAACCAGTAACCAGTGTAGTTCAGGTGGATAGTTGGGCTTGATCAATGTGGTGTAATGCTGTTTAGTGGAGAGTAATATCGACTTAATTAATAAACTATTTTATTGTTTTAGAATGTAAATGTTTACAAATTCCTTTATGCAAAAGAGCCATAAACCTCTCTTTGTTATCCTATGCATAAATACATCATTGGTATAGTTTGCTATGTATGATGAATGGTACTCAACCTTGCTATAATTTTTCCCTTTTAGAACTGGAGTACTTAAGTGTGAAGATGAGATTAGATGACCAAGGCTTATACCTCAATTTAGCTTGTCTGTTAAGTGGAGCTGAAGCCATGCTAGAATTGATCTTCACTGTTGTTTTCTTTTCTACAAGGATTAAGTGCCTCTTCTGCAAGTATTTACGCCTTATTTTCTATTTGTATCTATGTATTGATTTGTTATTTTGTGTACCTGGCTTGATTTCTAGACGGGGATTTAATACATGAAATTGTCTAGAAATTGGGTGAATTTTTGGACGTGACAATTCATAGCCATAAATGGTTAAATTTTGAAATGAATGTAGTAGTATTGATATGTGGGTAGGTAAGGTAAGTAATATTGAAGGGTAAAACTCCTCAATTTACGGATCGAAAGTGGGTAAGAACATAAAAATAAACTGACACGATACAGGCTATAAATGGAGTCTTTGTGGAATGGAGGGAGTAACAAGCACAAAGGAAACAAATTACTTCAATTTGGTAGTACTAGAGGACGCAATTTACTTAAGACTAAAAAGTTTTGATGTTAATATTGGTATTGGTAGTACCAGAGGAATAGGTGAGAGAACTTGTCTAGAATCCAGGCCAATAGCAACTTAGGGTGCATTTGAAGGTGATTATTTGCTGAGATTTTATCTCGTTTATCATGAGCACACTTTCTGAATTGCTAAATTGTATATTTTATTAAATATATATATATAAGTTTTTTCTAAAAAAATAATTAAATCTATTTATCAAATTTGCATTAGCTAATACTTAATTAATCATATGATAATAACCCTCTCCGTTTCATGTGCCACAACTAGCTCAGCTTAAAGAGCTCACTTGAACACACCTTAGGCTCTGTTCAATTTAGTAGGATAGGAGTTTAACTCCATTCGTTTTCTATGAGCACACTTCTCGCACTGCTTAACATGCATTTTTTTTAAAATTTATGTCTAAAAGTTCATTTAAAAATCATATTAATATATTTTTTAAGTTTGCAATAGCTAATGTTTAATTAATCATTCACTAATAAGCCTTATTTTTTTAATCATCTTTATGTTCTTATTCCCTCACCTTCAAGCACACCCTTAAGTATGATCGGCTATCTTAGTTGCGCCATCGCCCATCATTTGAGTGTGTTGCATTCACTTGTATGGTGCACAACACCCTCATATTCATCTTCTTATTCCCTCACCTTCAAACACACCCTTAGGCATGATCAGCTGTCTTGGTTGCACCGTAGCCATCAATTGAGTGTGTTGCATTCACTTGCATGGTGCATAGCTGTGGCTGCGACCACACAGCCATGCTATGGGCTAATATTCTTCTATATCTTTGAGCTTTTTTGTTTTTTAAGAATATTTTAGCTTTTATTTTGATCCCGTGTATTCACTCGGTTAATGGATATGAGATAACCATAAGTTTTTCTTGAATCAACTATGTTGTGCTTTGTTTATAGTTATTTAAGAATTTAAGAAATATAAAATAATTTCAAACAAATTTGAATTTCTCAACAACCTTTCTATGCTTTGTTTAGTTTTTGTTGAAACTTGTAAGCTTTTATTAGTTAATTTTGCCATGTTAGAATATTTTGTTATAACAAGTGGCATATTAATCAAGGCAGGGTTCTAGGTTATTAGCTAAGGGTGATATCGTAATTATTAAAACAATAGTGGTAAGTCATACTTGATTATTGGAATGTGTATGTGAATTGGTTATGAAGATTGAATTAAAACCTTAGTAGATAAAGTTATGCACTTATAACTATAGTATCAAATAAAAAGACTAAGACATTGGAGTGTGTAGGATCAAAGATGTTCTAGAGATAAGTGAATAGTTTATATGTAAACCCAAGTTTTACAAATTATAGCATTTCCTAGTAATTCTATTATTTCTATGAAAGAAATAAAAAATAAATGGAAAATAAATTGCAAGGAAAGTAATGCAAAGGGAGAAGACACAAACTAGTTTTTCATAAGATATCGGTGATCGACAATCTCCATTAATCTCTGTTCGAGCACTCTACATAAGAGTGTTGCTCCCTTCTTTGATCACAAAGTCTAGAGGAGCTCTCATATGGGTGATTCTTTTTCACTCTAGAAGGTGAATCTCAAAAACCATTCACAACACCACCGAGTCTCCCACAATCTTACGAGAGATTATCGAAAACATCTCCGAAGCCATCTAGACATACTGAGATGCTAAGAGTAATAAGAGATGCTCCTTACTTAAAACACTAAACACAAGACTCTTGATGGATGCATACTTATTTATTAGACACTCAAAAACAAGCATTAAGCTTGAGAAAAATAAAGCAAACTAGCATAAATGGATTCTTAGACTTGCACAAGATTGTAACAGGTAGAATGGGTTGCAAAATACACTAGAGAGTCTAAGGGCTTAGGTATTTATAGTTAAAATAGAGCCAACTAGTTGTTTATGACCATTGTGCAAAAGCAAATAAACTTGTATAAAGTCAGACAGTCTAGTACCGTGTTAGATTTTCTGACTCTTTACACTTTTCCAATAGTTATTGACCAATTAGCCATTATCCTATAAACAGCTAAACAATTTGAAGGATTGTCTGTTGTATATTGTCTAGCATCACTGCTGAACAAACCAATTGTTACACTTTATCCAACCATTGCAGGACAAAGCAAAAACTAGATTATTTGACACTGCTCCGGACTACCTAGCTCAAGCCAATCACAACAGGACAGGACTATCATATCTATTAGGATTGTTCAATCAATTAAATTCCTTTGTCCGGTCAATACATGACCATTCCAAACATTGAACTAACTAGACTGTCCAATCACCTTTGGATTATCCGACTCAACACTTGAGCCCATATTATCAACATATGATTGTATGATCATTATTGAGCCAAACAGTCTGACATCGACCTGAACTGTCCGATTCATCTATAATTGCCAACCCGACATGTGTTGGATCGGATTATCCGATACGACCAGGACTATTCGACCCACACTTGTTTCAGAGCAAATAAAGGATAAAAAAAATAAGTACGGTTATAGACTAGTATACACCACATCTAAACTCTAACACTTAAAACATTAAACTACTAAACCAAACTTCTCTGTTTATAGTATTGTATTTTTAAACATAAAGGAAACCTATATCTATCGTATTCACTCAACATCTCAAATATGTTTTGACGTACCGAGGTTTCTTATGGATCCATATTTTCATTGTGACTGATCTTTAACCGTAATATGTTCTAAGGATCATTATTAGAACCTTAATCCTCTTTCAATCATACTTAAAAATAATTAGTTTGATGATTAATCATCCAAACCATCACACCTGGAGCTAAGATGAGTTAAGAGTGCACTTGCACATATACATTAATCATGCAACAAAAACTCCTTCAAGCCGCAATTTGTCTGACTTATACAACTATACACCACATGCAAGGCTATATAATTGGACGTACATAAGATGTGATGTGCATGTTTGGGTTTCCCAGTCTTATATTCAGTAGGATGACACCATATATCAGAGTGAAGTTTAATTTTTGAATCCTTCAACAAATATATTTGATTATGCCATAAATAAGCGCTGCAGATGTTGCACTTTTATCTTCCTTACAGATATGCGGAAGATCAAAGAAAAACAGAATCAGTTTTCCTTTCCTACAACTGAGATTACTTAAGCATGCTCCATCAAGATTCCGATCATATCACCTTAAGAGTATGTACAAAAGCTTTAAATGAGTTGTCCCTTTTACACTAACATGTAGAGTTTGCTGAGGTATGGAGATAGAAAGAAGCTATATTTTTTGAACAGACCACTGAGGCATGGTTTTCTACTATGTCTGACCATCTGAGTGCACTCGTATTTATCTTTTTGTAGCTGTTACAACATCTATAGTAATGTTTACAAGCAATGTGTAATAGGAGTATTAGAGATAATATCTACTGTATCCCAAAATATAAAATATATTAATATAATACTATAATATAGATAATATCTAGTAGTATAATTCGTATTATGTTATTATATATATTTTAAGACGGAGGGAACATCTTAACTATCTCCTTGAATAGAGCTAGGCAAAGTCTTCACGGCAGAACAATGGAATCTCCACCAGGATAGCGACTAAATTAATCATTATAGCATCAATTCAAGCGATCACTACGCCATCACCACCAGTAATTTGGCCTGTATTCCTATTAAACTTCAACTAGTGCTGCTTTCATACGCTGGCTGGCCGTCTGTCCGTTTCAGTGCCTTCAAACAACAAATCCCCCAGAAAACCAGGGAAAATGGCTAGCTGCCACTGCTCCGTTACGTAGATTTTGATCATCCAATCGAGACATCGAGTTGTATATATCACGAGTCAACGGCTGTGCATGTTAGTTTCTGCAAATACCTCCATTTTCCTCCCTCTTGTTTATGATTGGATCAGCATTCAGCAAAACCGGCTTGAACTTGCATGGGTACTGCAATCGCAGACGTAGGAACGAGGAATTCAGTGATGGACCGATCGAAGTTCAGTTCGACTTTGCTCTGCACAAAACAAAGCCAATCTTTTGGCAGACTCAGATGTCGCCTAGTAGCATATCATCAAAAATGAAAGTCGGAAGACTGGCCCCCACATGCGACCGATTCAAATTCACGCTGGTTCTTCAAGTTTCTGACGATACGAAGTGGATTACTTCATGGACAAAGCATACAGAAGGGGCAGAAGGAAGAGAACTGATATCAAAATGAGAACAAGCTCAGGAGCTAAGGATAAACAATAGCCAGTTGGATACGTCTGCAACATCACATTGAATAATAATATCCTACTACAACGTGAGCATCGAAAACAACATCCAACTAAGCTCCAAATCCCGAAATAAATACACTCCATCAAGGGAGGATATTGATTGATTTAGGAGTATAAAGCATTAGCTCCACTGCCAGTGACTGACAACCAATCGGATTGGTCAACAAGTCAGCGCACGCCCCGTGCGCTCTTCACCATCCTATTCACACCGGACGGCTTGTATATCTCGATAAATACAGCAGCGGCCCACCATCTTGCGACCACACGGGTCCGAGGCAATGGCGTCGCATGCCACCGCAGCGAACGCCTCCGGCGGCGGCGGCGGCGGCGGCGGCGAGGAGATGGTGGAAGCCAGTACGCTCCACCACGCTCGGGAAAGGACGCCAGCGGCGGTTCCAATGGAGGCGTCGACGGGCGGCAGCTGGCGGCGGTGGAGGAGGACGGGGTGCCGTCGGTGGAGCGCCCGTTCGCGGACAGGCGGTGCCGTCGTGGTGGGAGCAGCCGACGGTGCACGCCTTCGTGGTGAGCTTCTTCCTCTCCATCATGTTCAGCATCATCGTCATGAAGCTCAACCTCACCACCGGCATCATCCCCTCGCTCAACGTCACCGCCAGCCTCGTCTGCTTCTTCTTCGTCCGCCTCTGGACGGCCGCCATCGAGCGGATGGGCCTCCTCCGCCAGCCGTTCACGCGTCAGGAGAGCACCTTCATCCAGACCTGCGTCGCCGCCGCCTACGACATCGCTTTCAGCGGTAAGATCTACTCCAGAAGTCAATCTACCTAGTACTACTATTTATCGGGATATTTAACTTTTTTATCACCAAGTGTTTAACTTTTTACCACCTATATATCTATAACATATAAATACTATTTTTCCATATCATAGATATATGATATATGTGTAATAATAAGTTAAACGATACCTACTCTAAATAACAAAAAGTTAAACGACCCGTTTATCGGGTCAACTCGAGACTCCAGTAATTATTGTGCTGTCTACAAGTTACAGCTCCCAAAATTCATCCTGCATGCCTCATCGGTTGATTGCATTTTTTCAACATATGGCAGACCTTTGCGTTTTTGCTCTTAGGGACTAACTATTTATCACGTAATTCTTTTCACTAAAACAATACGAATATAATTATAATATAATTATAATACATGAAAATCATATAAATATAAATACAGTATAATTATAACTTAACTATCATATAAATACATAACACAACTGTAGCTTTTCACTGTTTAACATGAATCTCGGTACTTATCTAGCGTATGGGCAAAAAAACATCAAATTCAGAAGAAAAATTACTTGAGAGATTTTTAGTAAAACCGTTGGTCTTATACTCCTAGTGTGTTTGAGAAGGAGGTTATTAGTATATAATTAATTGAGTATTAATTATTTTAAACAACTTTTTTATAGTATTTTAAATAAATATATATATATTGTTTAGTAGTTTAAAAATCATGCTCATGGAAAAGATTTAGTTTTTTAAATTATTATATTAATGCGTATATTTTTAAAATATCTAAATAGTGTAATTTTTTAAAAAAACTTTTTTATATATGATTTTTAGAAAATTATTTTAATTTTAATTTTTTAATTTTATAATAGTTAATTTATTCATTTACATCTTTAAATAGTTATCACAAAATCATTCAACCATTTATAACTATTTAGTTAGGCAACATTTGAAATAGTTTATTGAGCGAATAATTGTTGTGGATTATTTAAATGGCGGTAGGAATAGATTAAATATTTTAAAAAATAAACTTACCAAAAAAATATCTTAAAACAAGTGATTTAAGTAATGTGGTAGAAAATGTTTTTTGAGAAAACATATATTAGAAGTGTAGAACAAATAATTTATTTTTCAATAATCCAAAAAATAAACTCAAAAGAATTGAGGTATCCCGTCCTCCTTGCATGTACAAATACACGACGCAACATACCAATACCAGTTGTTGTTGCATCTTCTTCTCTACCCTTATATGTTCTCGCCATGAGCACCGATCTGTCGTCTCTTCCGAGGCTGCCTACCCGAGCCACCTTGCTCGTGTCTTCACTGCTCAAAAGTAGATTAATAAATTCCAAAGTGTTTAAAGGATTGGGCAAAATACGAAAAGATAATGCATTGTCATTTTCCATTTAACCCACGTGTAGTTGTACGGTTGCGTGTGTAAGCCATCTTGGCTGCCTATATATACTGATACATTAACAGGGAATACAATCCACAATTCCCACATTTCCATGGTATCAGAGCGGTTTTAATCCGCTATCTTTCCGTAACCAAAAACGCTGCCGCTGTTGCTGCCGTCGCTGGTCTCCTTCTCCGCCACTACTGTGCGAGAGACTGCCGAGGTCCGACGCCCTTAACGCCGCCGTTTCTAAACCAGCGCTCGTCGCCGATCCGACCGTCATCACTGGGGCCGACTGCACGTCACCAGCAGTATCGCTGGTCTCATCGACAGCGCTGCCGATTTGATTGTCCACCCCGTAAATGCCCTCATCACCGGGTGTGGTCACCGATCTGATCCTACCTGCGCTTCCGCACTAGCGCCCGTCGCCGATTCGATCGCTACCACTAGGTGTCGCCGGTCTTATCGCCCACGCTGCCGTCGATCAAATCGCCCACCGATCCGATCGGTTCGATCGGATCTTGTTTATTGCCGAGCCGATCGGCTGATCGGCTCTCCGTTGCCAACCAGATCACCCGCTGATCCGATCTGATCGGATCCGTCGATCGGCCTGATTGGATCCGTCGATCGATCCGATCGAATCCTGCTTATTGCCAATCCGATCGGCTCTCCGTTGCCAACCAGATCGGCTGCCAATCCGATCTGATTGGATCCGTCGATCGGCCCGATCGGATCCTGCCTATTGCCGATCCGATCGACCTCCGAATTGATTGGCTGCTCATCGGCCAGCCGATCTCTACTGTCGATCTAATCCATCCGATCTGATCGGCTGCTCATCGGAGTCTGATCTAATCGGCTGCTCATCATCTAGCCGATCTGCCCATTGCCGATCCGATCGGCTGATCGGCTACCGATCCGACTCTTATCGGCTGATCCCTCCGATCGGCTGTCGTGCCCCCTATGGCTGGCGGTAACACTGGTGCTGCTACTTTCGAAGAACGTTGTCTCGCGGCCGATCCTTCTCACGCTGACGACGCTCTAGACGCGTAGGAGAGCACTCACACGGCTCTATGGGCGCAAGCCACCGCCGTCGTCAACATCAAGGCGCTCATCCCCATCATCCTCGATAAGGCCATGAACTCCTACACTAAGTGGCACTGTATGTTTCTCATTGTCCTTGGGAAATATGCCCTCACCTGCCACGTCCTCGAGGATGACGCGTTCCTTGCGTGCCCAGCGTGGCTCTAGGCGGACTGCTGCGTCCTCACGTGGGTGTACGACACCGTCTCCACTGACCTGCAGCAGTCGCTGATGATGCATCTCGGACGCGCCCGTAATGCGTGGTGCTCTCTCGAGGATGAATTCCTCGGCTAGAAGGAGTCTCATGCCCTTCTCCTCGAGACGCAGTTCCGCACATTTCGCCAGGACTCCTTGAGCGTCACCAACTACTGCCGTCATCTTGAATCCATGGCTGCCTCCCTCGCTGAATTCAGCGACCCTATCGGTGACCGGTAGATGGTCCTTACACTTCTCCATGGCCTCAGTGGCAAGTTTCGCCATATGGTGTCCATTCTCAAGATGCACCGGCCGTTTCCAACATTTACGGAAGCACACACTCATCTGTTGTTGGAGGAGCTAGAGATCGACGCTCGTCCTCTGTCCCCGCCGGCCGTTCTCGTCGCTGCGACGCCACGTCCAGCAGCCCCAGGTGCCACAGCTGCTTCTCGTCCGGGGGCGCCTCCTCCTCCACGCCCAGCTGCACCAACCGGAGACCAGCGCAACGGCCACCGCCGCGGCCACGGTGGACGCGGCAATTCTACTAGTGGCGGTTCTCCAGCGACCTCTGCTGGAGCGGCCCTAGGTGGATAGGGCGGCATCCCTCCCGGAACAACTATGTACCCGTCGTTTGCCCACTCTTGGGCTAGCACCGTGCGCATGTGGCCGTACGATCAGTCCAGCCGTCCTCCACCACCACAGCTTGCGTTCCACGTAGCCCCGTACTATGGCAATTTTGGTGCTCTTCCCAGCACCTATGGCGACACATACGGTGCCCCATCGTCCCCGTATGGCACGTACTACGGGGGAGCTACACTGCCGGGCTTCCAAGCGCCCTCACCGGCGGGCTTTCAGGCGCCCTCACCGGCGTACCAGGCGGCACCTTGGGCACCTAGTCATGGAGGTTGGCACTAGGACTCCCTGGCGCACTCTTTCAACACCATGACGCTCAACCAACCGGCCTCTGAATGGTATGCTGATACAGGTGCCAGTTCCCACATGACCTCAGACGCTGGTATACTCTCCACCATTTCTCCACCCTCTTCATCTACTCCTTTATCTATCGTTGTGGGTAATGGTGTTTTACTTCCTGTCACCGCCACTGGATCCCATCATTTTTCTTTACCGTACCGTGATCTTACTATTAATAATATTCTGGTATCCCCTAATATTATTAAGGATTTAATTTCTATTCGTTAGTTTACCACCGACAATAATTGTTCCATTGAGTTTGATCCATTTGGTCTTTCTATGAAGGATGTGCAAACCAGGAACGTGATCGCTAAGTGCAATAGTTCTGGTGACCTCTACCTATTTTTTGTACCATCTACTAGCACCTCCGTGTTCGTCGCTGCCCCACCTCCCTTTGGCATCGCCATTTCGGTCATCTTGGGCACGACGTTCTGTTCAAACTTCTTAGGTCCAATGTCATTTCCTGCAATAAAGATGACATTGATCATTTATGTTATGCGTGCCAACTCGGTCGTCATATACGTCTACCTTTCGATTCATCTATCTCTCGTGCTATTCACAACTTTGGTTTAATACATTGTGATCTATGGACAACTCCAATTGTTAGTGTGTCAAGGTATAAATATTATCTTGTTATTCTTGATGACTGCTCTAACTACATTTAGACTTTTCTCCTTCGTCTCAAATCCGAGACATTTTCCACTATTTCTACCTTTTTTGCGTATGTTCACACATAATTTGGCACCACCATCAAGAGCATCCAGTGTGATAATGGCCATGAATTTGATAATTCCCAGGCCCGCACGTTTTTTCTCTCCCACGATGTTGCCCTCCGCATGTTGTGCCCATACACTTCTCAACAAAATAGTAAAGCAGAGCGTTCTATTCGTACCATCAATAACTCTTTGCGTTCCCTTTTGTTTCAGTCGAGTCACCCTCCAGCTTACTGGGTTGAGGCCCTTCACACTGCCACATATCTTGTGAACCGCCTCCCCACCACAACACTCACCTTCTCCACACCATACTCCGCTCTCTTCTCTGTCCCACCCTCCTCTGATCATCTTAAAGTTTTTGGTTGCGCCTGTTTCCCCAATATGTCCTCTACAGCGTCCCATAAACTTGCTCCTCATTCTTCTCTATGCATGTTCTTCGGCTACTCCTCGGAGCACAAAGGCTATCGATGTCTCGAGCTTCAGTCGAACTGCATTCTTATTTCTAGACATGTTGTTTTTGATGAATCCTTCTTCCCTTTCTCTAACATGTCTACCACACCTATGGCACCCTCCGCCTTGGACTTTCTTATCGATGATTATGATCTCACTGCTTCAGTTCGTAGAGCCTCTTTTTTGAGTGCAGGTACAGCAGCTTTCTCAGCGGCACACCCCGTGCCCAAGGCCCCACTTGCGTCGTCGAGCCTTGGTGCAGGGCCGTGGTCGCCCGAGTCCACGTCATCTGGTGCCGCTGCCCCTGTGCACCCTACACAAGTCGCTGCCAGCGGTGCCCCACTGACCACAAGTGTTATCGGTCCTACTGCCCCTGCTGCTCGCGCTCAGGTTGTTGCCAGCGGTACCGGTCGCACAGCTGCCACTCGACCGACTGTCATCCCTCCAGTGACCAATGCGCACTCTATGCGCACACGTGGCAAAGATGGCATTGCGCAGCCCGTGGATCATCTCAATCTCCACGCTATACCCATGTCGCCTCTTCCTCGCTCCGTTCGTGATGCCTTGTCAGACCCCAATTGGCGATCTGCTATGCAGGCTGAGTATGACACTTTGATTGTCAACAACACATGGAGTCTTGTGTCTCGCCCTTTTGGCGTCAATGTTGTGACTGGAAAGTGGATTTATCGTCACAAGTTGCTCGCCGATGGGTCTCTGGATCGTTACAAGGCTCGCTGGGTTCTGCGGGGTTTCACACAACGGCCTGGTGTTGACTATGATGTGACTTTCAATCCAGTTGTCAAGCCTGCAACAGTTCGCGTGGTTCTCTCTCTGGCATTATATCAGAACTGGCCCATTCATCAGCTAGATGTGAAGAATGCTTTTCTCCATGGCACTCTCACTGAGACAGTATACTGCGTGTAACCTTCTGGATTTGTGGATTCTTCTCACTCAGATTTTGTCTATCGGCTCAACAAGTCCTTATATGGGTTGAAGCAGGCTTCTCGTACTTGGCATCATAGCTTCGCCTCTCACCTTGTGTCACTTGAATTTGTTGAAACAAAGTCAGATACTTCTCTCTTCATATATCGCCGTGGTTTAGACACAGCCTACTTACTGCTCTATGTTGATGACATTATCCTTACTGCCTCCTCTGCTGGATTATTCAAGAATATCATTGAGGCTCTTCGGCGTGAGTTTGCTATGACGGATATGGGTCAGCTGCATCATTTTTTGGGCATCTCTATGACCCGCTCCGCAGACGGTATGTTCCTTTCTTAGCGGCAGTACAGTCAGGATATTTTGGACGTGCCAGGATGAGTGCGTGCAAGCCATGCAGCATGCCTGTTGATCTCCACTCCAAATTATCTGCTAACGGACCGCCTGTCGCTGATGCTACATAGTACCGTAGTCTCGCCGGCACTCTGCAGTATCTGACTTTCACCCGGCCAGACATTATCTTTATAGTTCAGCAGATCTGCCTCTATATGCATGATCCTCGAGAAGCGCACCTCGCTGCTCTCAAGCAGATCCTACGCTACCTACAGGGCATCTTATCTCTTAGGCTGACCATGCGCTGATCTTCGCTCGCAGATCTTGTTGTTTACACAGATGTCGATTGGGCTGGCTGTCCTGACACTCGTCGGTCGACTTCTGGTTATGTAGTATTTCTTGGGGATAACTTAGTGTCCTGGTCTTCCAAGCGTTAGTATACGATCTCTAGATCGAGTGCTGAAGCTGAATATTGTGCTGTGCCAAATGGTGTTGCTGAAGCTACCTGGCTGCGCCAGCTGCTCCTTGAGCTTCGCCACCCCCCTCGACGTGTCACCTTGGTCTATTGTGATAATATCAGTGTTGTATATCTCTCCAGCAACCCAGTACAACATCAGCGGACGAAATATGTTGAGATTGATCTCCATTTCGTTCGAGAGAAGGTCGTTCTTTGTCACGTTCGGATCCTACATGTTCCTACGACATCGCAATACGCCGATGTCTTTACCAAGGACCTTCCTACCTCACTATTTCAGAAGTTTCAATCCAGACTGAATGTTAGTGATGCTCTCGATTAGACTGCGGGGAGTGTTAGTCTACTGTATTTATAGTAGGTTAACCCATGTGTGTAGCTGTGCGGTTGCGTGTGTAAGCTACTTCAGCTGTCTATATATTGATACATTAACATGAAATACAATCAACAATTTCCACATTTTTATATCGTACACCACTAACTAACTAGATAATTGCTTGGTACGCTATGCAATTGTTCCATGAGAACTTTTAAAAAGCTTTTCAGTTGTTTGATGAAGATCTTTTTCCTTTGTGCTATGTTTAATGGATTCAATAAGAAAGAATTACGCACTTAACAACAATTTATCAAAGTAGCTCACCTATAAAAATATACAAGTTTCGGAGTAGCTCAGATATACCATTGCGCTTAGAATTTTCTAATCACGTGGTCGTCAGCGTCTTGATCAGTAGTCGACATCCAAATTGCAGTGCTATCTCCATTTTAAAATAATTTTATTTTTCACCTATTCTACACATATTAATATAAAAATAAAAAAGACTAGAGTATTTTTTACCTTATAAAATTCCAATATAATTGTCCTTTATTTTATCTTTACTTTATCTAGTCAAATGTATTTGCTTCTTATTTTCACACACTCTAGTATAATGATTATTTAAAAGATTAAGTAAAGATAATGTTATCACACACAATCTTTGATTAGACTCATACTGCTACCCGTCAAAGTGATGTGGCGATGGATGTGACACCGTTGACTTAACATAGTGAACAATGGGTCGGTCCTTCTATCTTATCTGGTCTTCGTGTCATTAAAAATATAATCTTTCAAGTTTACTACTAGATCATTTTCATATGACAAATATTTGACATTCTTCACTGCTTAGTGGTTACTTTCCCTGTCTATGGAAATAGAATGCTCATGTTACTGTACTGGCTCATCCCAACTGATCATGTGGTTTTGGCACATACCTATTTGGCATAAGTGAAACAATTGCCAAGCAAGCAACAGAGGCTAATGATGCTCAGAACATCAAGAATCCCCACATCGGGTGGATGATTGGATTCCTCTTCCTCGTCAGTTTTATTGGGCTATTTGCTCTTGTCCCTCTGAGAAAAGTAAATCCTCTAGTCTGTTTCTAAACATCACAATCTTACTGAATCGTTGTATACTGATGAACTAAATTTCTGGTTCAGATTATGATTGTCGACTACAAGCTGACCTATTCAAATGGCACGGCAACAGCTTATCTTATCAATGGTTCCACACGCCAGAGGGTGCAAAGCTTGCTAAGTAAACCATTTGATTGTTCTACTTTTTTCTACTGCTATAGTTAGTGCGTCAATTAGCACGACATAAGTGGAACAGCCTTACTGACAGCACAATTTTATGTTTCAGGAAGCAAGTATAGACACTGGGCAAGTTCTTTTTGTTCAGCTTCGTTTGGGGTTTTTTTCAGTGGTTCTACACTGCTGGAGATGGTTGTGGATTCCAGAACTTCCCGTCATTAGGCCTTCAAGATTACAAAAACAGGTTATATTGATTTCAGCTGATGATATCTTGGGTTTGAATGACAAACATTTGAATGCTAGATGTCTAATATCAGGAAATGGCTTATAGCATTCTGAATGTGTTTGGTTAGAACTCTGAATGTCTTTCCAATTTACCATACTGAGCTTACACGATTTCATATTGCATCTTTCAGGTTTTAGTTCGATTTCTCCCCTACCTATGTTGCAGTAGGGATGATTTGCCCTCACATTGTGAGTGTATCTGTTCTATTGGGAGGCATCCTCTCATGGGGAGTCATGTGGACCCTGATCAGAAACAAAAAAGGCAGTTGGTACTCTGCCTCTCTCAAAGAAAGTAGTCTTCATGGACTGCAAGGCTACAGGGTGAGTAAATATTCACAAAAATTCAGTTTTCTTTGCTACATAGTTGAATAATTAGCAGCAAGCAACTATCTGGTGTTCCTGACTACTGCAGGTGTTCATATCCATTGCCTTGATTCTTGGAGACGGCCTGTACAACTTCGTGAAGGTGCTTATTCGCACAACTGCTGGCTTCGTTGCGATGAACATCACGCTTCCAGTGTCCAACAATGGCAGCCCCATGGTGGCCACTGAAGCTGTCTCCTTCGACGACGAGCGCCGCACCGAGCTCTTCCTCAAGGACCAGATCCCCAAGACGGTCGTTTTCGGAGGGTACGTCGCCGTCGCCGCCGTTTCGATCGGCACTCTTCCTCAGATCTTCCCGCAGCTCAAGTGGTACTACATCCTGGTCGCCTACGTCTTCGCGCCGGTTCTGGCCTTCTGCAACGCCTACGGAGCTGGGCTGATGGACTGGTCGCTCGCGTCGACCTACGGCAAACTCGCCATCTTCATCTTCGGCGCGTGGACCGGCGCGTCGCACGGCGGCGTGCTCGTCGGGCTCGCCGCCTGCGGCGTGATGATGAGCATCGTGTCGACGGCGTCGGACCTGATGCAGGACTTAAAGATGGGTTAGCTGACGTTGGCGTCGCCGAGGTTCATGTTCATCAGCCAGGTGATCGGCACGGCGATGGGGTGCGTCATCGCGCCGTGCGTCTTCTTGCTCTTCTACAAGGCCTTCGCCAACATAGGCGTGAGCAGCAGAGTACCCGGCGCCGTACGCCATCGTGTACCGCAACATGGCTATCCTCGGAGTCGACGGCTTCTCGTCTCTGCCCAAACACTGCCTCACGCTGTGCTACATCTTCTTCGCCGCCGCGATCGCCATCAACCTGGCCAGGGACCTGGCGCCGAGCAAGGTGGCGAGGTTCATCCCGCTGCCCATGGCGATGGCGATCCCGTTCTACATCGGGTCCTACTTCGCGATCGACACGTTCATCAGCAGCGTGATCCTCTTCGTGTGGGGGATGGTGAACAGAGCCAAGGCGGACGCGTTCGCGCCGGCGGTCACGTCGGGCTTGATCTGCGGCGACGGCATCTGGACCTTGCTGCAGTCCATCCTTGCCCTCGCCAAGGTGAATCCGCCGATCTGCATGAAGTTTCTGTCGCGATCGGTGAACGCCAAAGTGGATGATTTCCTGGGTAATTAGCCGTGATCAGTCTGACAGTTCGGCTGGCAAGGCGGGAAATCGGAAAGGTTCCCCGCCAATGTGAACAACCTCACGTATCATCGGTGTCATCATCTTACAATCAGGATGATGTATGTTCTGTTAAGGATTGTATTATAACTTGTCTCTGAATAGTTGTATTTGTTAGTAAGAGTGTGACAATCCTTCATCTGTTTTGTTATTGTGCAAAGGTATATCCTCGATTCCGGGTTGTAGGGTTGTATCTGTATGCCCTGTATATTCCTGTGCTCGCAAAAAAAAAAATTTCTGTATGCAATCACCTCCACCTTTTCATCTGAATTGTTATATTTTGTTAAATGGCGTTCCGCCGTCTCCAAATCAACTTTGACTACTAATTTCTTTTGTAATCAGTATTGTTCAGTGTTAACCACAAATACTCCAAAATGTCACTTAGTTTTTCCTGAAGAGTGGATGTGTACTATACAACTATTCTTAACGACTATAGCGTGACAGAAGATTGAAATATAATCTCTGAGGATTATGGAAGACATAGCCAATACATATCATTCAAACTGGACAAAAAATAGAGAAGGTGCATTACTTCATTTGCTTCCTTAACTTGGCTTGCTTAGCCTAGCAAGTCAGGCGGCCTCCTCCGCCGCCGCAACGCCCCCGGCGACGCGGCCGCGGTGGCGGTGTCGGAGGAGGAGGCGGCGGCGTCCGTAGAGCAGGCGTTCGCGGACAGGACCGTGCCGTCGTGGCGGCAGCAGCTGACGGTGCGCGCCTTCTTGGTGGGGTTCCTCCTCTCCATCATGTTCAACGTCACCGTCATGAAGCTCAGCCTCACCACCGGCGTCATCCCCTCGCTCAACGTCTCCGCCAGCCTCCTCGGCTTCTTCCTTGTCCGCATCTGGACAGCTGCCATCGAGAAGACGGGGTTCCTCAAGCAGCCCTTCACCCGCCAGGAGAACACCGTTATCCAGACCTGCGTCGTCTCCGCCTACGGAGTCGCGTTCAGCGGTAAAAAAATCAAACTCAATCTCTTCCTCCGTGGTCTACTTGCAAGTGGTTTTGGTGCATTTCCTTTTTTAGGATGTTGTGCAAATATCTTGGCTTTTCAGGGATTTATGTTGGAGGACAAAAAAAAATAGATCTGCTAAAGAAAGATATTCTCAATATGTGCTTGTGCTTGTGTTCAGGTTCCTGTGATGATTGATCAATAATTTGGCTGCTCTTCCTGACATCACAACTAGATCAAGATTTTCCACCGAATGATAGTTTCTACAAATTTTTGGTTTTGCATTACAGACTCTCAGTGTATGTTTCATCCTGATAGAATCATCTAGCAGTTTTATTGATTCATCATCTATTCAAATTGTTCAGGAGGGTTCGGTAGTTACCTGTTTGGTATGAGCGAGAGCATAGCTAAGCAAGCAACAGAGGTTAATGATCCTCTGAATATCAAGAACCCTCACCTTGGATGGATCATTGGGTTTCTGTTCCCCGTCAATTTTGTTGGGCTGTTTGCTCTGGTACCCATGAGAAAGGTATCTATTTCACTTCCTTTCTCTATTCCATTGTTAACGCACAGCATGTTCAAAGTCTACTTGCTACAACTGTCAACTGTAAGTGTAGCTCATGTTCAAAATCTATTTGCTACAACTATCAACTGTAACTCTTTTATCAGGTGATGATTGTGGAGTACAAGCTGACCTACCCAAGTGGCACTGCAACTGCTTACCTTATTAACGGATTCCACACACCCGGGGGTGCTGAGCTTGCAAGGTAAGAAACAGGGCTGCCTTGTTGTTTGTAATAGATTAACAGGTCGAATAAGCAGTACACTGATACTATGGTTAACTGTTTCAGGAAACAAGTCCAGAAGTTAGGCAAGTACTTCTCGTTTAGCTTCCTCTGGGCTTTCTTCCAGTGGTTTTACACTGCTGGGGACAACTGCGGATTCAGCTCCTTCCTGACATTTGGCCTTGAAGCTTTTAAGAACAGATTAATATGACTACATGACTACATCACTTTCAGCATCAGCAACTGTCTCGATATCCAATTGAAAAGGCTGATATCTGGCTGTTTCCATCTTGCCGGTTCTATTTTGATTTCTCACCTACCTATGTTGATGTTGGAATGATCTGCCCCTATATAGTGAATGCATCCCTTCTCTTTGGGGACATCATTTCATGGGGCCTAATGTGGCCACTCATAAGCACGAAGAAAGGAAGTTGGTACTCCAACAAACTTTCAGAAAGTAGTCTTCTTGGACTGCAGACTTACGAGGTTAGTGTAGGATGCAATTTTTGTAAACATGTAGTTGTCAAGAACTGACATGCTAACAATGCAGGTGGTCATAACCATAGCAGTAATTCTTGGGGATGGCCTGTGCAACTTTGTGAAGGTGTTCGGCTACACAATGAAAGGCTTCATAGATATGTACAAGAATAAAAATTCAAACACGCTTCCTATCTCCAACAATGGCACTCACGCCACCACCATTGAAGAGGAGTCATTTGATGACAAGCGTTGCAATGAACTATTCCTGAAGGATCAAATTCCCAAGACAGTTGTGATTGGGGGCTATGTTGTTCTTGCAGTTATAACAACCGGTTGCCTCCCTCTCATCATCCCCGCAGCTCAAGTGGTACTATATTTTGATTGCATATATATTTGCACAAATCATGGCCTTCTGCAATGCCTATGGAAGTGGCCTGACAGATTGGTCCCTTGCCACCACCTATGGTAAGCTTGCTATATTTGTGTTTGGTGCATGGGCAGGTGCTTCACATGGTAGCGTGCTGGTAGGACTGGCTGCCTTCAGTGCCATGATGAACATTGTGGGAACAGCTTCCTATCTTTTGCAATACTTCAAGACTGGATATATGACTTTAGCCTCACCAAGATCCATGTTTGTCAGCCAGGTGATAGGTACTGCCATGGGGTGTGTTGTTGCACCCTGCGTCTTTTTGTCGTTCTACCAATCCTTTAATATCGGTGCAAGTGATGTTGCTTACCCAGCCCCTTACACCATTATGTACTGTAACATGGCGATCCTGGGTGTCAATGGATTATCCTCGTTGCCAAAGTACTGCCTTACACTATGCTACATATCCTTTGCTGCTGCCTTCACCATCAATCTGATTAAAGACCTGGTGCCAGAGAATATGGCAAAATTCATCCCGATCCCCAGGGTAGCTGCAATTCCTTTCTACCTTGGACCATATTTCGCCATTGATATGTTCATGGGCAGCGCAATACTCTTATCTGGGAATGGAGGAACAAAGATGAAGCACAGTTGTTTGGTCCAACAGTTGCATCAGGCTTGATGTGTGGTGACGGGCTATGGGCCCTACCTGAGGCTATTCTTGCTCTTGTCAACGTGAATCCTCCACTTTGCATGAAGTTCTTGTCAAGGGCTGCCAATGCCAAAGTGGATAAATTCCTCGGTAACTAGTGAGTAGTCATAACTGGTCTAAAAGTATAGAATTCTCTCTTTTAAGTTGATAGTGCTTGTGTAAAGATTTAGGAATCACTGGCCACATTTCTCTATTTGTTACTATGATTTAAGGGTAGTCCTCAAGCACAATGTAGAAATTGTCTGGTGTTTTCTGTCTCCTTTAGTAAATAACTTTCTTTAAACAAGCATTGTGTTACTATATATACTACAATTGATCGGTTGGCCATCTTTCCTTGCCCTTGGAATTTAACAATGCAGTTTTCACTCTAACGTGAAAACAGAGAGTAGACATCTACAAACATTTGACCCTTTTTGAACTGTTTTTATTTTTTTTAACAAACGTTTTTTTTTAACAAACGGTGGAGACACTGGTAGTCTTGTAGAACCGCCTGGCTTCTGATCTGATAATATAAAAAGGGAGAGTCTCCCTCCTAAAAAAACCTAACACAATTGTAACTCTTGCTAGTCAGGTTCCAAATTTGCTCTTGTGATCTTATCTAATCAGGTTGTAAGTTTGACGGCTAATATTGAGTATTCTTTCTACAATACTACTCGATTCAGTTACATTTGCAAACAACAGAAATAACCAGGGAATAATAGCGTATTTGGAAACCGGGAGCTGCATGTTTTTAGAGGCTAAGAGAGTCCAGTGTACTTGCCTCCGCTCCTGCGCGCTTCTTCCCTCTTCTGGATCTCCGCTCGTTCTCCATCCGCCACCACTGCTTCCCCCTATCCTGAGTGAGTGCGAGGAGAAGCGGATGAGAGGTAATTGGGGAGGAGCGGACGCGAGGTAATTGGGGAGGAGCGGATGCGAGGGAATTGGGCGCTGATCGGCGGAGGATTTGTGGGTAAAACTTCGGCGTGGGACAGGGATGGTTGCATCACCCATCGGCGCCGGCGCGTCGCCCCGGTGGCCGCCAGCCGCCTGCTTTGGTGGAGGCGCGGTGGCCTGCCTGCCTGTGCCGGAGGAGCAGGGCCTTCTTGACAACGGAAACGTAGCATCGAAAGGTGGTCTGGCTGGCCCAAATTCGGCTGATTGGGATAGACGGCTGAGCACAAAAAATCCGATTCATTTTTTCCCCTAAAATTTACAGACTACAGTATGCTAATCGTGTTCAGTGATCTTTATTGTATATACATCGCACAGGTCTTCATATACAGGATTCAGATGATCAGATCAAAGAGCCAGTGGATTGCAATGCAGCTTATTTGTTTATTCGACCATCCTGGTTGAGCGAGCTGCTGCATCTTGCATTCCAGCGTCATTTGGTAGCAGCAGCAATCTGTTGTATGAATCGTTCAAGAGGTTGCAATGGCACTTCGTATGTCCCTCAAAGTTCAGTTAGCCGCCTTATCCACAGTTTTCTTCAGATCGAGAAGTTTTGACCACCGTTGGCTGTAACGCTTCTTCTGATTGCCACCATCTGTGGATTCAGAGATAAGCAAGCGTTTCAGTGATATCTACGTCTTAACTGAAAACGAATTGCAGCTCGGGTAAGTGTGTACATTGCCATACAACAGTGGATTTTTTGCACTCCTCTCAGCATGAACTCTGCATGATGCCCAAATATTAATTACTAATCAGCAAGAGGTGCTCATGAAGAAAAGAAATCAATACGACGTGCTGTTAGTGCAGACCTTCGCTGATGCCGTTAGCCGTATCGTCTCTTGGATCACGTAGTCAAGATCAACCTCCGCACCTGGTCTTACATAGATAACCTGCTTAAAGGTAGAAGATGTAGATGCAATATTTTGAGGTTGAGTAACAACAGATGGGGTTTGAAACTTATATGTTGCTGTTAGCTGAAAGTCTAAAAGATGGACCATTGTCTCCAATATCAGGCAACCCGCTCTGTTCTTTCCTTGTTGAGGACAGCACCGTGAGGTTGAACTTCTCATCAATCTGCAATAACAAAAGCATATTGATTGTTCTGATATTTTGCTGAAAACACCGGCGGTCACGCTGAATCACACCATTCAATGCATTCTACTGGGTGCAACAGTTTCCCAAATAATGCATCGTGCTTGTCATAACTTTGCATAGAAGGTTTCAAGCGAGAGCACTGCACCTTTGTGCGGTAGGGCGAGGAGCAGGACTCACGTATTTTGCTGAACGACGTGACAACTCGCCCTTTTATTGACATTCCAAATTGACTATGCTGAAAGCAGATCACACAAATTACCAGTCAGGCCCTGATCCACTTAACCTACTTAATTGCACTAGCTCGCTGCATGCTCGATCCTGCTAAACCAGGAGGTGCACCAGGACGTCGGCGTCGTTCTGGCCGTCTTCGATGAGGTCGTCCAGGTGCAGCTGCCGCAGCGACAGGTCGAAGTCACTGCTCCACTGATCCCCTCCGCCGCACGACGTCCCGACGGACACAAGGCTCTGTCGCGATCTCTGCCCCCTCCGGCGGCTCCTTCTAAGATTCTGAAAACCAAATTAAGCAGTGTACATGCGTAATATTAGACGACGATCGTGCTACTGCCTACTGCTACTGACTCCTGGTCACTGAACACTACTCAGGAGGTCCAGTACTCTATCGCAAGTGCACGTACGTAGCAGCTGTCTGCACCTGCGTGATCTCCGCCTGCTTCGGTGACTCCGCGGCAGGCTCGACGTCCCGGCGCCCGGCAGGCGGCTGCGCGTCAGCGGCCAAGCCTCTGCACCTGCCGCCGTGGGTCGTCCTGCAGCTCAGGAGCCGCGGCGTGATCAGGTTCGGCGGCAGCTGCAGCCTCAGCGCGGGGCTGCAGGCTCTCGCCATGATTCCTCCTCTCGTCTCGGGTGCAGGCGTGCCTCCTGGAAGCTGAGATACTCCTGCTGCTGTCTACTGTGTCACCTTATTAGCTTATCGTTTCCTCCACCGTGGCATCCGTGACGGGTGGTGCTGGACCGCTTGTGCGTGCCGGATTTCTGTACAGGAAGTCAGGAACCACGCCTTCCTCGTCGATGCAAATATACTTGAGCGCGTCTAAGCTCTATTCTACGGCCATTGGCCCCATGGCCCATGGCCAATGGCCAGACCGGGCTTCGAAAGACAAAACATGGGCTGGGCCAAGATGGGCCCCACAAACCTGACACCAGACGAGTTCGCGTTCTGTGAAAAGAGTCCTGGCTTTACCCTTCTTCCAACTCCGATCTATATTCTCTTCTTTTTTTCCTGAACCCAACTCCAATCTTGTTGACTCCTGAGTGGCTGAGCATCCAGACCACGACCACGAAGACATGTCACTCGAACGGGAGGGTATGAAACCATTTGTTGTTTTAGTTTTTTTAATAAAAAATTGGTAAAGAAATTGTGGTTTTTTAAAAATTTAATTTAAAAAATTATGATTTATCGGTGTGATTGTATATATCAGATTATAATATCTGTATAAAAACAATCTATTTAATATGTTTATATGTAGTTGATGGAGATCAATATTGAACTTTAGAGAGAATCAAGTCTGACACGGTTAAGATACTATGTGATAAAGTGTGATTAAAGTTAAAAATTTTGAAGGTCAAACTTGATCAACAACTGATCGGAATTAGACTCAGAGAAGAGTTAAGGTTCAAAATAAGTTTGGATATAAGGTACCACATGACGGATAGACATCGTGTAGAGGTTTTTGTAATGGACTTTTTACAAAGTTGATGGGGAAGCAATAGATTCTCCCTAATTTGGCTTATGATGAACAGAAAGTTAACTTCAAAAGTTTCTAAAAAAGCAGGGTCAATTCATATTCTTATTTGAATCTTGTGATAATCATAAGTCGTGTTATGGATTAAAAACTTTTAAACTGATAGACACTCAAAAGTCACAGGTGAATTCCTATGAATCTGCTATATCTACGAGTTTATCTAGCGGTTGCTGTATAGATCTAATAATTAAGATCTTAATATTAAAATTGAGAAATTTTTTATATGTATTTTTAAGGACTTAAGTTAAATCGCTCTATTTTCACCGTACGGTCCAACAGAGTGACAGCTCGTACCGTACGCTTTGCCTGCAAAATGCAAATGAACACATGGAAAACGCACGCACGCGAGCGATTCCGCTGTCGCGTTAACCCGTGGGGGGACATCTACTGCGACGGTCACCATCCCCTGCTCGCCCTGCACTACCAGCGCTGTCTGTCTTGCTACTTGTACTTCAGTGCTCGTCGTCGTCGATCAGATTCATTCCTTTTTCACTTTCCGGCCTTCAGATGATATAACTCTCCGAATTCTCCCGCATTTCGACGTGTCGATGATGGGTTGGTGAACACTAATTAAAACCTAACCACTGAATTGCTGAAGCAACTTCGATCCTTCTATATTAACAGTGTGAGAATTCTCGAGATATGCATTTCAACAGGCACTTAAACTTATGGTGAAGAGAAATATACTAATAATGCACATCTAATAATGTACATATGCACCTGCTTACGCCGATCCTACAATATATTGTAGATCTGCATCAACGACGGGTGGTCTCTCTTAATTTCATTCACGAAAAACCTGACGTTCCCCTGCGCCAAACACCTCGCCTCGGCCGTCACGACTCTCTGCCTCAGCGCGTTCATCTTCTCCTGCAAATGCGTCCCTTCCGAGCCGTCCATGATCCTCTCGATTCAGTTCTTGACGCCATCCTGGCTCACGCTGCCGAGCTTCAGCCCGACCTCCCAAACCCTAGTGATGTACGCACAGTTGATGAACTGGTCGCCGGCGACAGGGTAGCACAGCATGCGGACGCCGTGCTGGATGGCCTCCACGGTGGAGTTCCAGCCGCAGTGCGTGAGGTAGCACCCGATGGCCACGTGCCTGAGCACGTCGTCCTGCGGCGCCCAGTCCACCAGCTTGCCGCGGCCGGCGACCCTGGCGGCGTAGCCTCCGGGGAGGCCCGCGCGCCACGACGGGTCGTCCTTGAGCGCCCACAGGAACGGCCGGCCGGTGGCCTCCACCCCGAGAGCGAGCTCGCTGATCTTGTCGTGACCAATCGGGCCGACCCAGCTGCCGAACGAGACGTACACCACCGAGCCCGCGGGCTGCGCGTCCATCCACCGGATGCACGTCGAGTCCGCCTGCCACATGCTGGGGTTCTTGTTGCACGGCTGCTGCTGCGGGTTATTCGGCGCCGCGACGCCGACGCCGCCATCGCCTTTCGCGCGTTCCACATTGCATCCGGCGAGAAGCGGTCCAACGGGAAGAACACGCGGGCCCTGCCGTGGCGGCGGCTTCCCATCGTCGTCCTTGGCGGCGGCACTGCCGGCTTCTCCGGGGAAGGAGTTGACGAGGACGGAGCGGAAGCCCCTCGCGCGGTGCAACGTCTGGACCCAGAAGGCGAACCTCGATCTCTGGGTAGCGGAGTCGCCCACAAGCCATGGGAGCTCCCTGGTGCTCAGCTCCAGCTGCGCCGGCAGGATGCGAATGCCTCGAATCACCTGCTCCTCCTCACCATCGTTGTCGGGCTGATTCGACGAGACAGCAGGGATACCTTCACGTCAGAAATCAAACAGCTGGTTCAGTGAAACAGCAGCGATCGAGTAGTGCGTCATTCTCACACGTGCACACAGTTACACACACGACAAACAAAATCCTAGGCTCTGATCGATCTCCAGTAGTAGTGCTCTCGTGAAGCTCTAACTCGTGTCGGCAATGCAGTCACGATCACTCGATCGGGTCATTGAATCGATCGTAGACGCTAGCTTGACGCATGTGCAACAGGCTACGCAACTTTCAGCCCCATCAGACCATGTAGGGATGCATCCGATCAACGTGGTGATCGACGGGTCGGGCTGCCAAAACTGCCATCACCTCACCCATACGTACGGTTCTAGTACTAGCTAAGTCATCTCTTCAGCATGCCAAGCGTATGTGTGTGTATCCTGTGCTGCACATTGGATTGATACCTAGTACTCCCTTTGCTCCGGAAAAAAATAGATTTATGGAGAAGAGCGTTTGTCTTAGAAAAAAAAGTGATTTTTAGATATAATATACCTCGGAAATGTATGCTAAAGTATTTGCAAAAATATCATATATCCAAATATATGCGGATGGGTGTCCGATTCAGATACGTATCATCATATTTGGTCATATTATCTAAAAGGTTTTTAAACTTCTATACGGAAAAAAGATATCTATTGAAATAAATACAATTGACATCAAATTAGAAGATAAACATAAGCTATATTAAGCCAAGATTTAAAAAGTCGTTTTATTATTAGCCGCTGACTATATCTCACTGCTTAGGATTGTTGTATATTAGTTGGATAGGCTAGAAGAGTAGATTGCTCTAGTCTTGTACTCTGTGTAGTTCTTACCAAATATATATAAATAAAAGTATACCTATTACCCATTCTTACAGGGTTTAAAACTATATAAAAATCTACATGTCTCTTTCTTTGCTACTATCTTATAAATACATTGGCATCGGTCAAATCCTATGCCTATAAATAACGCAGCCAGGTGTTACCCATCGACAATAAGCTTGTAGCACATGGGTGGTTAAGGACCAAAGACCGAATTGTCTCCTCTCTCTCGTTCACAAACATTATCTCCTTTTTTCTCTCATTGTCTCTCTTGCTCTCTCTAGTTCACCCTCCCACTCGTTTCTCTCGCTCCTCTCTCTTGTTCACCACGTAGCGATACAGCGCAATAATAAATAGGGCATTCTATTGATCTCCAACTCCCTACATGCTCCCCTCTCCCGCTCCTCCATGCACCTCCCTCACCACTTAATCCCTTTCCTTCTCGCTCATTCTCACGACCTTTTGTGTCCAACCCAATGCGACAATGGTGGCGGCAAAGGGATGCAAGCCCACAAATCCAATATAGGCACTAGCTCTAGTGGATGGATTGGGCTTGGATGCGGTGGCAAGTGGCTTGGAAGCAACGGCAATAGTTGGAGGTGGCTTGGACACGGTGGCTAGAGGTATCTCAAAAGTGATAGTAGCGGTTAGAGGCAGCTTGGATGCGATAACGCCAATGAAGGTTTACATGGCAGTTGCCTAGAGCATCCATGCTTTTTTTTCAAAAGTGTAAATGAATTATTATAATTTATTAGGGGCATTATAGTCTTTCATTGCTACAACTAAGTTTATATTGAGTATCTAGGAATTATCTTTTATTTAAGACGGAGGGAGTATATAGCTAATCCTCTAGCTACCATCTTTCGGTGGATATCATATTGTAGATCGAGTTCCTTATATGGAAAAATTGCGGCGCACAAGGCCAACTTTTGGTGTTCCATAAACAGTCGTGCCATTGCCGGCTAAACAAAGGTACCTTATATATCTATATCTGCTTTAGCTTTTGGAAAAAGCTCGGTGCCATCGACACAGAAAAGTCTCCAGATAAGTCAGGCGAGAAGATTTTCTCCAGATAGCTAGCGGATGTCTGGGTACGGACGCACGCCCGCCGTCCGATCCACACAAATGACTACGTACTAACTATTCTGTGGTCGGTATGCATAGCAGGATAGGTGATGGTCATCAGTGAGTGTGCTAACGTGAAAGACTAATGTTTTGGAGTTCGGTTTCAGAAGCAAAGCAGTGCAGCTGCAGAATTTTTTATTTATATACTTTTATTAAAATATTTAAAAATATATTTTACTTTAAAATTTTACATATCTACCCTAGTTTTTTTATAAAAAAACAATCACTTAGAGAGCGTTAAATTAGATGTGGCAAACGTATATTGGCCCCTATTAACGGCGGGCCGATAGGGGCTAAGAAATTTACATGTGACCCTCTTGCTACCCTATCTAAGAGCATTTTTACCTATGACAAAGTGTCACCTAAGTTAGGCATATGAGAAAAGAGGAAGGACTATCGTTTTTCTACACAACCCCTTGCCGCTTTTTACTAGGCATTTTTTCCTCCCAGGGGACTATCTATAAAATTAACAAGTCCGCCTATGAGAGGAGAAGGGGGCTTAGCAATTTTACAGATAGCTCGCTTGCTACTCTCTATTAGGGTGATTTTTTTGTGGCTGCCTATAAACCCATCTTAGTCATCCAAAAATCCATTTTATTAAAAAACAAAAAAAGAGAAAAAAGAGTTGAGGGAATGCGAAGGGAAATGACGAAGTCATACTGTATTATGGATTCGTACAGAGATAAAAAATTTATATTATTTGTAAAATTTATTCTTAATAATAAAATGAAGTAGTATGTGTAGAATTGTTCTACATTTGTAAATAGTTTTATTCTTATATCCGCGGTTTGATAGTTTAGTTCCTAAATTCGTAGATAGTTTTATTTATAATGTTTGAAGACATGTCGGTGTTAAAATATTGAATGCACGGTACTGGATGTAACGATTAATTTCTTACTTAGTTTAACTCTATTTTTTTAATAAAAAGATATGTCAAATAAAATGGTATTTTGATTATATCATAGTCAAGAAAATGTTAGGTATGATCTATATAGTGTAGATTTATCAGAGCTCGTCTCAACCCTAAGGGTATTGAAAGGCCAACTGAAAGAAGTTTTCTAGCAGTGTATAATTGGTTAATGCAAGACTTTCTAATCAATCCTTAGGTCAACATAATAGCCGTGTATATCATAGTGAACTAGTCAACCGAAGATTTTTTCTAGGAATTGATGCTAGTGGATTCCACTTCTACTTAGAGATGGTACGTGAAGAATGCATTACAATGAGATTGATCACCTAGCATTCTTGTGTGTATGAGAAAACAACATTGTTTCAATGGCTATATAATATGAAGAGATTCCAAGTATGATAGGAGGTGATGTTAAAACAATGGAGAGAAATGAGTTAAAGCACCTAGAAGAAGAAAGAGGAGGAGGAGGAGATAGGGTGCCAAAAGGATTAGCAGATGAGAGAGAGAGAAGCAACATCGTCGTTGAGATAATAGATAGAAAAAATTCTAATAACGAGCATGCAGAGAATTATGACTTTTCTGAACTTGTCATATTTGAGGAGCATCACGTGCCATGAGAGTTTAAGGAGAACGAGGTCATTCATGGGACTAAATATGTAGACAAAGAGGAATTGATGGAGGTAGTTAACACTTTAGTGAGAGTTCTAGATTACGAAGTCAAGCAAATCGGTGTACAAAGTAAAGTGCACAAACTCAAGTTATGGATGGCAATGGAGGGTGTATACATTCAAGGTTAAATTCAAGGATTATTGAAAAGTGTCAATCGTCACCAAGCATAATTATCATTTACAAGGGGTTGAGAAATATCACAAAAATATGACATTTATATTTATTACAACAGATATGTATTCCAATATTGTGCAACCTGAAGTACAAACTAAGGTCAATTATCAGGTACATTAGGACAAATTGAAGTATACAACTACTTATACAAAGGTATGAAGTGCGAAACAGAAGATTGTGGAGATGATGTTTAGCACGTTCAAAACTTCATATGATAATTTGTCTCATCTTCTAACTTGCATTGTTCAAAGGAATCTAGAGAGCTACTATGATTTCAAATCACTCCCATCATTTGATCATCCTCAGCACAGTATGCTTTAACAGGCTTTCTTCGCATTAAGTGCATGCATATATGCATTTGTGCATTGTCATCACATACTCTATATTGATAGGATATTCCTGACTAAAAAGTACATAAGGTAGATATCGATAGTAATTTGAGTTGATGAGAACAATCAAGTGTTACTAATGGCTTTTGTTTTTGTTGAGCGAGAGAATACTAAAAACTAATATTGGTTTCTAAAGTGGGTAAATAATATATTTGTACGTATGAGACCATATGTTTGTCTTATACATAACTATCATGTTATGCTTCTGCGGGCTATTGAGTATTTGACAGATGGTAACGTAAGATGGGGTATGAACAAGAGTACCTAGATGTTCATAGTAGAAGGTGCATATGTCACATGGGTGCTAATTTCTACAAATAGTTCAAGAACAAATGCTTTATGAATCTTTTTAAGAGGCACTTTGAAGGAGATTGAACGAGCTGATAACAAAACAAATAAATGAGTAGTCAAAAAGGATAACAACTATAAGTAATGAGGCTCCCAAAGCTCTGTGACCAATCACTAGTGATGATCATATTATAAGAAGGAGGTCAATAACTCAAGTTAGAAAATTTTTGCACTAGATAGAGATTGGGCTAGAGGAGAAATATGCATTATTGTGTGATGATGGTGGTGCTAGGTTTGGCATAATGACCACTAATTTGGCTGAGGTTTATAACTAGGTGATGCATAGTGTAATAGAACTATCGTTTGTTATCATTATTGAGTTTATCATACATAGCACATGCAAATATTTTAGAGATTGATGCAAAATGGTTGGGCCCTATATGGCAGACAATGGTATTTTCTTTTGTACAGCGATGAAAAAGTACTTGGTTAAAAAACGTAAAAATTTCTAGGAGCATCAAGTTATATCTCAATGTACAGAGCAACACAGAATTAAAATCTTATGTGTTAATAAGGCCAAGTGTGAAATCTAGCATAAATGAGATGTAGGAGTGTGTCCTAAAGGATAATGAGACGTGCTGGTGCTCATGCTAAAAGCCAAGTGTGTACCATAAGCTCGAAGTGTGAAATACTTGACTGTCATTCTATGTCATCTTATTTTACGAAGGAAGCTATCTTTATTAGTGATATGCCCTAGAGACAATATAGAAATATTATAAATATCACATAATATGCTTATGATATATTGATTTATTCTTTAAAATTGATATTATCATTATTGATCAATGAGTATGTGACTTATTCATTAGACTCCTAATGTCATATGTTGTTATTTTTAAATGATCTCTGATCATATATCATATGAGGAATAAATATAATTATAAGATCAACATATGTATTGATTGATGATCATGTCTCATAGATTATGCTATAGAGATACCAAATCGATAATATGGACATATGTTAATGAACATATGTTGGATAGATCCACTATAAGATACTGCAGAGTTTTTATGTGTCATCAGTTAATCTTAAGTAGTGTTTATGTAGAGTCTCTAGACTTGATATCATCATTATTTTCAACATACGTAGTAGTTTATTTTGATACTATCAAACGCTACTCTGTAACAGAGTAATTATAAAAGTAGTCTTCAAGTTTGTTATGAAATATGTAGTGGGATGTAAATGATCAAGATAGAATTTGCTCCTCCCGTGAGAGAGATATCTCTGAGCCCCTCGATGTAATAGATTATAGAAGTACATGGTCATGCCAAGGTGATTGAGGAGTTAATCATAAGTTTATAATTCATCATAGGATCAAAAAAGTGATTAAGCTATTAAGAGGATGACACAAGTCCCGCCTTGAGCTCGATCGATATTGTTAGGCAAATGAATTCGTACATGAAAACTTTATAGGTTCAACCAATATGATCTTTACATATACTTTGGGATTAATATACCTTGCTAGAGACCGCTATTAATAGAGTGATCGGAAAGACGTTCCTGGATCATGACCAAATATACATAAACCTATAGGGTCACACGCTTAACGGGTTAGAATACTTATTCGAATTGATTCGGATAAGGGCATAGTTCGGATAGAGAACCGAGTAGACTCCTATTAGGCCACATTTCTCTAAACCCAAGTGGGAAAGCCTATATATAGAGAGACGAGGAGGTCGAGGACAGATATCTCTATTCACCTCGAGCAAAAACCCTAGCCGCCACCTTCTGAGCCAAACCTTAACCGCTTTGGAGTGCTATTATACCCGCAATTAGCATTCTAGCCCTAGACGTGTGGATACCGGTGGAGGCGCTGATCGTTACGACGTTTGTTGGCATCAGGATCGTGGCGATCAACTATTTCATCTACCACCTTAACACACACGTGGTTGGATCGGCTTCTCCAACCCTACTTCTGCTGCACTGTGCGTCTCGTGGTAACGGTCTGTGATCTTTTTTTCGCATGATGTCCTGGTGTGCACGATAGAGAAAATTTATTTTATGCTATCGTAGCCTACACCTACTCCTATAGTGGTATTAGAGCCATCTTGCGTAGTTTGCGATTTGGATTATCGCATGTGTTGATATGCAATAGTAGTAGATTATACCTATTACAATTTAGATCAGTCATTTCATGTGATGGATTGATGGTAGCACAGATTGATTAGATCAATCAGCAAATTGGGATTAGATAAGGTACGGATCATAGCACTAGCAATGTCCTTGAGAGTGTCTTGGACCGGCATAAACTTGTTATGTTGAGTACTAGTAGGTTATAGATCTATAGCCTCGGGTTGTCCTAAGCATTCTTGTGCACCTGGTTGTGCAAGCCTATGTATTATTTTAAGAATGAATATGCAATATAAGTTATTGTACTTTAGAAAGTTGTGAACCTTTGTATTAACTATATATATATATATATGGTAATGTTGTCTACTTAACTATTGTTTATTTTTTCTAATAAAAATTTATTGTTGGTTATATGAACAGTATATTATATTTTTTATTTTTAATAATCCTGCTAACTTTATTTTTTAATGCAGGTATAGCGTACTAGACACCGAAGCTAATACTCAGCAATCGAGAACGCTATGCTGACCACCCTCCGTTCATGCCCTTTGTGACACCTACTGCCTATGAACCCTCTCTTTCGTGTCAGGTAAGAGATATTCTTGTTGTTTGTTGTAAATTTAAATATGCTTCATGACTGATAATACATACATTGCCCTTTTTTTGCAAGTTACGTGAGGCTGGCCTCTTTCCGTTGTGTAGGCTAGTCAAGGTCGCAACACACGAGAAGGATCTGGCAAAGTAGTGATTTATATATCAATCTATTCTTGCAGCACTTCTGGACTGCTGAAGGCTAAAGACGCATACTTTCCACCTATGCAGCAAGTTGATGGTGAGCTTGTGGCCGTGTGTGGCCGGTTGGAGGTCAGGGTTGTGTTGACGGAGGATGAGTAGAAAATTGTCTTTGGCAGGATACAAACCACGATGTGCAAGGTTGTACTGACAGAGTACGAGTAGAGGATTGTCTTTGGCAGGATGTGCAACATAATGCGCACTATCCTCTATGCTCTCATTTATCGTGCCATCGTTATGGTTCCTCCCATAGTGATGACAACAGAAAAGTCCATCATGTAGGAACGCAGACCACATGTAATTTTAGCTATCCACCTCTTAAATACATTGCATCCTTCTTGCCGTGGAACGCTACTGTTAATAAAGTATATTTTTTATAACTTTTGCTACGCCGTACTATCCTTTCTTCGTAGCAAGGATGTCAACATAGGGAGTAGAGATGTCGACACACGGAGCATGAACGTCTGCACAAGGGTTTTTAGGTTTGCCACATGGTATATATTTGTATTCGTTCCACGATATTCCAGTTTGATTTACTCAACCATTTTTCTCACAAGATTTCAAGCTACATTGTCGTAGATCTCTGCAGTTGCATGCAGATCTAGGCATGCCACTTCTAGATTGCTCCACTTCCTACCTATGTGTATTTGTCACGTCTTCTAATCCAACCAGAATAATGATATCTTCATCAACTTTTTCATCGGACAAGCGCATCTTGGCATCAACATCTTCTTCACACATATTGATTAAAAGTTGTCCCACTGGGTGTGTCAAAAGAATATGTTCGTGCGCGGAGGAGATTGAACCAGGCAGAGAGATGCACCGAGAGGGCAAGCGAGCGTTAGCTGATGGAGGTCCGATGTGATGTGCCCAAACACGCGAAGGTCTAGGAGATTTGCTTAGCTCCAGTGTAACTCCTTAGGCTTGTTGGAGACTTCTAAATAGAAAAGAAACTATTTTTAATAAGTTAACAAAACTAACTAAACTTACCTATATTTTATAAAGATACAACCAATCTACCGTGGCTTCCACGACTCTTCCTCAGATCCGGTCTTATCTGGATAATCTTTTATTTTTAATTGAATCGAATCTATCTTCATCCGTCCAATCAGCTATTTCTCTATATCAATCGACATCTTTTCATAAACTGATAGGTTCTCTTATCATATCTACAGGAGTTTATCAAATTTTAATATTAACACCTGCAAAGTTATTGGTCCTCGCCGGTCCGACGTTAACGGAGGCTAATAAATATTTGCCACGTCAAATTTTATATTTTTTAAGATATCGTTTTTTAAGAAAAAAACCTCTTGATGTACATCTAAACTTTTCAAACAAAATATATTTTTTAAATATTTTAATAAAAACATGTATAAATAAAAAAAATCTGCAACTGTAGGGTGGTGCAGGCCTGCTCATGGACGGTCTGGCCCAACTAAGGTTGGACCAAGTTTAGTCCTAGTTTGTCCCGCAAATGTGGATTAAGCATACAAAATCAAACAATGATCAATATTTTATCCAAAGGGTATAATAGAATTAACAGTTAAGTGATTTTGAACATTGAAGAAACATGGAAAATTCAGCATGTTGGCTTTTTCTGGTGTTTTTTCAGTTTTTTTTGTGGGTATTGTTTTCAGTGTTTCCCTTTTTCTTTGAGGATGGTGTGGATGCTCTTTTTTTTTTTCTTTTCAATGGAATGAAACAGAGTTTTCAAGGGAAAAAAACAAAGAAGGAAAATTAAGGTCTTCTAGACTCTGGGCCCGGATTTTTCTAGGCCTGACAGTACTCACACGAATTATTTTCTTGTGCAGATGAACAAAGTCTTAATCATTTGTTATAATTATCTTCTTTGGATGTTGGAAGTACTGCATTATTAAAGGAAGAGGAAACCAATCACATGAGGTGTGGTCTGCCGAGAAAGAAGTCAACTCTTGTGAGATCCTTGCTTAGTCCAAAACTGAGCTAAAATACACCGAGTGTACACTTCAAAAACAGTAAAATGGAATGTGGAGCTGGCCATGCCAGGACACAGGCCAGATGGATCAGATCGATCCAGAGCACTTGCCGGAAAACAAAGTCACGCGGGTCCCATCGGCTGTTCGAACGTGCAATTGAAGGTAACATATTGCCAATCGATCCAATCATGTTTGGACATAACTATCAAAACGTCCTATTTGATCCATATGTCAGCCTTAATTACCTGCAAGGAGTTACTAAGCATGGCCAATCGCCTTGCAACAAGCAAACTACATGTAGCACGCTATTGAGTGATTAATTTAAGCCGATATTATGCACCAGCTAACAGAGAACATTAATTTTGCAACATGCAACTTGATCGAACGTACTCGTACCAATCACGCGCCTCAAAGACTAAAATGCCCTCACGTGGTGTGTGCGGCAAAATGGATGCTCATGACAAAGGTACCGCACAACTTGGATTGACATTTTTTCTGTTTTGACGTGGATTGAACTGACATACAAATGAAGTGTGTTTTAATGTTTTTTTCCTGGTATGTACGTTAATAATATAATTTCTAGTTTTTTTATGATGAAAACCGTCTAAAATCAAGTATGTACAAACTATATATATATATGCATGCTAGCTTAAATAAATCTTTTACTCTATCCTGTAAAAAATACATGACATTTGAATTTTTTTGGTCAACCTTTTGAAACTTAATTCTCAAATAACTTTAAAATACTTGTTTCCAAAACACAAAAATAATATGTGCAAAATGTTTTTTAAAGTACTTTCTTAATCTCATAAAATTATTAGCTTTTATAAATTTATTTTAATAAAACTATCGAATATTGAAAAAAAAAAGTAAAGCGTCATATATTAGTGCTATGCGATCTGTGTATATCATGTAAGATAACTTTATTAATCTTAATATACGTCGATCTAATTTTTTTTAAGGTGTGGTTGTGTTTATATCACGTATAATTTTTTTTATGTAAGTAGTTTTTATTATTTTAACAAAGGCAACTCTTTTAGCTATTTCGATCTATTAGATCACGTCAGTGTGGCTGGACAAGACAGACAATTAAAGAGTGCTTTTGCGGCCGTCAGTGTTGCCCCTAGCTTTCTACTTCACCGATATAAAATACATTGAGCTAATACTTAATGGACTTAAGCTTACATAAAACTCAAACTACTCTCCATCGATACGAGGCTAGACGGTTCAGGATCGTGCCTCCCCACAGTATCCAAATCAGAAGAATCTCAAACATCGTACAACTATCCAGCACCCAGCTGCCGACTTTGCAGCGACGCACGCCGGAAAACGCATGCCGTGAGCTGAGCGCGCCGGCCATGCTCGCGCATGACATGCATGCCGCATGCAGCCTCTGCGGGCGGCGGCAACAACCTAGCTAGCTATGCGATCGAAGCATCTGAAAGAAGACGAGGGATTAAGAAAAGTTTAATTAAACTTTTTGTTTGGTAAGTCAACTGAATTCTAACGTGTTACGACGTGCGGGCGCCGGCCTTGACGTGGCCGGTGCAGTAATCAGGAAGGAAACGAATATTTAAAACTGTAATAACGCGCGTGTGCGTGGTGTATGTGACTGTATGTACGAACAGTATGGTGTATGTGACTGTATGTATACCGAACTCCGAGATGACGCCCTTGCCGAGGAGATCCGGGATGGCGGCGACGGCGCGGTAGCTGGCGAGCATGGCCGGCCAGAACCCGGCCGCCAGCACGCCGCACCGCTCCGCCACCGGGACTGCCCACGAGGCCAGCACGTCGACGACGAGCCACGCGACGCGGCCCGTCAGCAGCATGCGCTCCAGGTGCGCGGGCATGTAGTGCTCCATGGCGTGCACGATGGTGCCGAACCCCGGTGGGTCGGCGGCGTCACTGCCGCCGCCTTCCGGTAGGAGGATGCCACTCGGAATGGAGGCGAGCTCCACGCCGCCGTCAGTCACCGCAGCGCGGCCGGCGGAGATGATGCGGCGGTGGATGAAGTCCGGCACGGCGACCGTGGCCGCAACACCGTGAGCGGCGAGGGCGCAGGCCAGGTGCAGCATGGGCGTGACGTGACCCTGCGCCGGGAACGGAACGAGAAGCACGGCCGGCGCCTGGATAGCCTCGGCTCCCATGCCGACGTCTCGATCGTTGCGGCTGCAGACGCTACTGCTCCTTTGATTTACTCCGTGGTTTGGGCATATCGGGCGAGCCAACGAACGCGTACTCATGTGTGGCATTTTTATAGCTGTTGCGGTTGGGTTAGCTAGCTAGCTTCGCTGCTGTGCCACTTCCCACGCTGGCTCTGTCACTTTCCCTCTATTTGTTTTGGCTGCACGTTTTCTTTTCCCCTCCGATCCATGTAGATGTACACGCCTCGCTTCGCCACTTGGGGAACAAGTTCATTGTCACGCACCGATCGAGTGCTTGTGTGTCGATGCGGTGCACGTAGTACTACACTCCGTGTGGCAACCTGGAGGTTTGTTCCAGGTTTTGTCGATTTGGGAGGGAAAAAAACAGAGCATGGTAAAGGAGGAAAGGCGCCTCTCGAGCTTTCGTGTTGTACTGGTAGCTTTTCGATCTTAGTGTAATTCGTTTCAGAGTGTGTGTTTGATGTGCAGGAATACAAGTCGATGGACTTGCGCAATACTGGTGTGAATTTTTCAAATTGAGAATATCTATTCGTCTTGCTATGTTCACGCTTTGTTATTGATGAGCTTGTTTGTGTTTATATATGCTTATGCCATCATTTATCATTGAACTTCAACTCCATACAATCTCTGCCAGTATATGTGATGAAATTGCTTTTTTTAAGATAATAAATAAATAACCGGTCTTTATATCTACAGTCATGATGAAATTATTTTAGGTTGTGAGTTGATGAAGGTAGAGAAGAAGGACACCATACCGCATGTACAATTTTTTAGAGTTAGGCCCTGATTGAGTTAGCTAAAATTGATGGATCACTTATTTTTTTGATAGCTATTTAAATGTATAAACGAATAAATTAACCCTTACACAGTTAAAAAGTTATTTTGTAAGAGTATTTTAAGAAAATTTCATATTAGAATTTTTTTTTGATAAAACACGTTATTAGAAGGTTGGAAAGCATGCAAATAAAAATTCACAATTCAGAAAGATGCAGAAAACCCGGTAATAGTAGAGATTTAAGGTTGTGACTGCTTCAACTATTAAGAAAACAGTTGATGCCTCCTAAAAGATAACAATCCTACCCCTACACATGCATATTGTTGATTGTGTGGAAGATGTACAGTAGTCTGGGTGGTTGGTTAGTGACTGGGTACTCCCTCTTGCTCTAAATGTCATGTAAAATCTTAATATTTTGTAATAAAAAATTGGTTTTGTAAATAACTTATTTTTATAAAAAAAATTGTTTAAAAATATTTATAATGGTAATGTGAGTACGTGTATGACTAATATGGTTTAATTTATGATATTTATGTTTAGAAATAATTACTTTATTTATTTATATAAAAATAAATTATGATCAACCGAAACTATGTAGAGAAAAATGGTGAGGAAAGAGATTTGTTTGCTGCTACAGTAATCGGAGTAGTGTGGTCAGCAGGTATAGCGTACTGTGGTAGAGCAGCAGTAGTGATACAGCAGCAGAGCAGTGATGGGGCCGAGACAAGGGACGGCATGGAGACAGCCCAAGTGAGCTCAGATCGAAGACGTGGGCGTGCGCGGAGGCTGGAGCATGTCGTACGGCCACGCGTCAACAGTGGAGTGAAGAGGGGTCCGAATTGGAGGCTTTTCTGTGGCTTTGGTATGGAGGCCGATTTGAAAAGAAAGACAGGATATAATTACGGAAAGTTAATATTTAGTTTGTATTAGAGGTTGTAGATATAAATAGATTAGCAGTTGAGGTTTTAAAAATATAACTTTTAAAAGAGAGAAAAAATAGGTTTTAGTTTTAAGAGAAATAAGTGTTCTATATGCATTTTGTATACACATTTTAATAAAATAAAGTTGATTTAATTTTAATAGTTCATTAAGTTGTGTTCTTTTTCATAAGCAGTTAGATCAACGGCTATACGGAGGATGAACCGATAGCGTCAAGGCTATTGTAGCGCTAACAGTACGACTATTGAACCGGCGGTAGGTAGACAATCCGATCGATAGTATAAAGTAGTGCATTGTAACTTCATCTATTTCATATGTTTCTTTTTATTACAATTTTTTTTTAGTTTTTTGGTAATACTACTATTCACCCCTCTGATAGGTTAGTTTCTCATGTTTCGATACTACAAGTGGCATCAGAGTATAATTTTTGCTTTTTTATTTTAATTAATCTTAAGTTGCCATGACAGATAAATATAAAATCAAGCCACATGGTTTTAAGGAGTTGATTGTGTTTATTGTTAAAAAAAGATGCAATGTTATATTATGTCACAGGTTTTAACATTTGACAAAAAGTTTCAAAACCCTATGTTATTCCTTATGAGATCATTGCGGCTAATAAAACTGATTTTGAAAATGATTATAAAACTTGCAATTATATTTTGAATGGAGGTTTTTCAATGTAATTTCGATCGAATTTCTCATCTTGAAACTGCACATGAGAGATATGTAGAAGGTTTTATGTAATTTTCATTAATGGTCTCTAACATCGAGAAAATGTGCAAATATGTTTTCAAAAAAGAGGATATGAAATTTGAGATAAAATCTAGAGAAACTCTTGATGATTATTATGCTCACTTTAAAAAAGTTTCGAGTGATCTTTGTTTTGTTCATTATTCTTGTAATACTTATTATATACAATCTAAAGTTACTCAATATTTTTGAATGATATTGATATGTCTATTTAGAAAATGAAAATTAAATCTATACAAGAATGTGTCAATATGAATAATTCAACTTTGAAATCTTTATACACCAAACTTAATACATATTGAATATTCTTTCACAAAGAATTGATTCTAAATCTTCTACTTTGGTGTCATCTTCTGATTCTTCGGTCAATACTTTTTTATCGCTTTGTTTGACTATTTTTAATGCTATGTTCAATGACCAATTCGAGCAAATCTCAGAGAAGAATTTGGTTTTATTAATTAATATATTCTCTTGAGTTTTAAATAATATAAGGAATAGGAAACAAGGACATCCAATCTAGTGCTATGAGAGTCTAACCACATTCGTTTCAACTACCACAAGATCATAAAAGGCATGAAAGAAGATAAAGAAGACAAGAACAATATGTTTAAAAGCAAGAGGAACAAGAAGAGCTACAAGAAAATAATGAACAAAGTATATGATGCCATTGACCAAGCAAGCGACATCGACTTTGGAACCGAGGAAGAAGATAATGACAAGGCAAAAATATTTCTAGAGTATGTCACATGGCTCATAGATGATAGTCTGATTCTGACAACAAACACATCAAGATAACTTTATTTAAAGATAATATTGTTTCTCTCGGCTTTAAGATTCAAAAATATGACAAAAAGATTAAAAAAATATGACTTTCTTGTTAAATATCTTAATTCTAAAATTACTAGTTTAAAATTTCTTATTCTTGATGATGATAATTCTATATATCTTGTGAAGTTTTATTTTCTAAATTTTTTTCTTTGTGGGATTTGAATGCTAATAATTGTTTGAGATTGGAATCAAAAAATAAAAAAACAAAAAATCTTGAATCTTCTTTTGTTTTTGGTATTACTTTATGCTCTCGTGTTGCAAATGAACTATTTTTAACTACAAAAGATTTTGAAAAAAATATCAAGTTGGTTTTATGAAAGTTTAATATTTAATCTCATTAATGTTAAAAGGTTAATACAACAAAAAATGATTTGATTGCCAAAAGTTGCTCAATATATTTTCTTAATATGATGAATTTGAAAAGTGCATTAGGATGTGTTGAGTATTTGGAGGATAACATAAAAATTCATAAAGTTCTTTCTTTTTAAAATTATAGAAAATAAAACAGATTTTTGATTTATTGTGAAAATTGTTCTACTCTATAAAAATAAGTTTCTTATTTAAAAAATACTTTGCAAAGGTTTTCTAACGATAAAAAGAAACTTAATATGATTTTAGATCAATCAAAAGTGAACATACATAACAGAGGGTTAGGTTTTGATGCACATACTTATTTTACTAATTATCAACCTACTATTTTAAGTGTCACTAATAAAGATGAAATTTAGACAAAACTATAATATGAGAAAACTATTTTCAAATCAGTTCACATTATGTCTTCTCTTTTTTCTTGAAGTTAAATTGTTTCTACTGCAAAAATTTTGGTTTCAAAACATCTACTTGCTTCCAAGCAGAACAAGTGCTTTTAAAAAATATAAATGGTAAAAAATAGACACTGACTTAAGGAAACCGGTTAGATCGGCATTTAGGCGTCAGTCAAACCAGCCTCGGTAGGTTTTTGTAAATATCAAAAGTAGTACATGCTTTTACTTGTAAGTATATGTCTATCGGTACTTCTAGTCATGTGTCTTAGAATTGGATTCCTAAACTTTTTATCTAACCCTAGTACTGAGGCATCAAAATTTGTTTGTGTGTAGGCTTTTATGGCGAAGAAGAAGAATGTGTGAATGATGTACTCTGGTTGTTCGCGACACATGACCGGTCCTATAAAAATTGTTTCACCTCTCTCAAACTGGCATTCGAGACAGATTTAATAATATTTGAAGATGCTTTTATAAGTACGATTCTTGTTATGGGATCAATCAACGTAAGTGACAAATTTAATTTGAAAGATGTCGCTTTGGAGAAAAATTTATAATACAATTTGTTTTTAGTTTCTCAAATAATTGACGAGAATTTTGAATTTCAATTTAAGAAACATGAAAGTAAAATTATTGATTCTTCTGGTGCTTGTACTTTTAGAATTTTTAGATATAAAAAAGATTTTAAAACTAATTTTGATAACTATGTTTCTTCTGTGATAATATGTCTAATTGCTAAATTTTCAAAGTATTTAATATTTTAACATCGTAGACTTAGACATGTAGGTTTTGATCATCTTACTAGAATAACTGGTTTGAATCTTGTTTGTGGTTTGCCAAAACTTACAAAGGTTGTTGGTTTGGTCTGTTCCTTCTATAGTCATTGGTTGCTTCTTTATATGTCCTAATTATTTCTCTGATGACTAATAAACCAGGATAGCTTTTACATATGGGCACTGTTGGTCTGCCTTGAGTATAATTGGTCAGTGAAAAGTGGTATGTTTTAGTTATTATGGATGATTACTATCGATATTCTTGGGTTTATTTTATGAAACTAAAGATGAAGTTTTTGATCATTTTTGAAACTTGTATGTTTGTTTAGTTCTTGAACTTCCTGAATCCATGAGAACAATTAGAAGTAATAATAGTGGAGAATTTAAAAAGGCTTTTGAACAATTTTGTGTTGAAAAAGTTCTTGATCATTAATTTTCTTCTCCACATGTTACACAACAAAATGGTATTGTCGAAAATAAAATGGTATTGTCGAAAATAAAATTCGTTCTCTGGTTGAGATGGCTAGAACTATGCTTGATGAATATCATCCTCTAAGAAAATTTTACGCTGAAGTTATTAATATTGTTTATTGTATTTTCAATCATGTTTTCATGATATCTAAACTTGGAAAAACTTCTATTCAACTTTGTTTTAAACATTGACCTAAAGTTTCGTATTTACGTGTTTTGAGGTTAAGTGCTTTGTGTTAAAATCAAAAAATTTGGAAAAAAAAATTTAGGCACATTCAACCGATGAAATTTTTATTGCATATCCAACTAACTCACACATTTACTGTGTACTTGTTTCGAAAACTAATAAAATTATAGAAATTTATGAAGTTAGTTTTGATGAGGCTAGTCTAGGTAGTAGACTTGAAATTACACATACTTTGTCATAGGTTTAGGAGGAGGATGAAAATATTTTTATGAACAAAAGTGACAATAAATAAGACGAGGTCAAGGTGGCAGTCGATCCGACTAAAGGCAACTAGCTGGTTTGATCGATAAAGGAGAGCCGGTCAAACCAAGATGGACCAGAAAGCTCGAGTTCATACGAGATAGAATTTTGTGGGTATCTAGAGGCTACAACTTCAACAACCCAAGGTTCAAAACATGAAATAATTTTAGAAGTTACTGCTCCTTTGTATATTCAATGTCAACATCCTCCAGAACAAATCATAGGTAATCTAAATGAACATATTGCACGATGTAAGATGACATTTACTAAATTTTTTGTACATTCTACTTTCAGTGCTTCTTTTGAACCTAGAGATTAACTAATAAATCGTGGATTGATGCCATGCATAAAAAACTTGAGAATTTTGAAAGAAAGACTTTAGTTGAACAACGTCTTAGTTATAATATTATTGAACTAAATGGATTTTCAAAAACAAACAAAATGATGAGAGTTTAATAGTAAAAAATAAAGTTAGATTTGTTACACAAAGTTTTACTCAAATTGAAGGTTTGAATTTTAATTAAACTTTTGCTCTAGTTGCTCAAATTGAAGCAATTAGACTTTTATTACTTTTTACTGCTTTAAAAGGTTTTAAATTGTATCAAATGGATGTTAAAATGTATTTTTTCTAAATGGTTTTATACATGAGAAAGTTTGTGTTAGACAAACACCTGGTTTTAAAATTTTAAAATTTTAAATCATGTTTTAAAATTGTGTAAAACTTTATATCGTTTAAAACAAGCAACTAGAGCATGTTATGATAGAATAAAAACATTCTTACTTAAAAAGATTTTTAATTGAAAAAGGTAGATAAAACTCTTTTTTCTAAAGTATAGTGATGATCAACTTTTCATTTATATCTATGTAGATGATATCATCTTTGATTGTTCTTCTTATACTTTGGTTGTAGAATTTTTTGAAACCACGCGCAAGAAATTTAAGATGAATATGATGGGATAGTTGAATTACTTTCTAACATTGCAAATCAAGCAAACAGCACAACAAACATCTTTACATCAAACAAACTACACAAAGGATCTTTTACGATGTTTCAAGATCAAAACCTACAAGCCAATTTCAACACCAATATGATCAAGTGTTGTTCTAGATCTAGATGAAAATAGTGAGGTTGTTAATCAAAAGGAATATCAAAGTATGATTGGATCACTTATGTATCTTATTACGTCAAGACCAGACATATAATTTGTTTTGTGTTTGTATGCTCGATTTTAAACTTTTCCTTGTGTTTCATATCGTTTAGGCATCGAGCGCATTCTAAGATATTTACAATATACTATTGAATTTGGTATATGGTATTCTAGTTCATCATCTATAAGTCTGCAAACTTTTCGAATGCAAATTTTGGAGGTTGTAGAATAGATAGAAAAAAATATAAGTGGTACATGTTATTTTGTTAGTAATTTTGTTGTTGTATGGTATTCTAGAAAACAATCTAATATTGCACAATTAACTGTTGAATCTAAATATGTTACTCATGTAAGTTGTTGTACACAAACCCTTTTGTTAATTTCAATTTTGAAAGATTATGGTTTGAGTTTTGATAAAATTTTATTTTTTTGACAACACAAGTACTATAAATATTACTAAAAATCTAGTGCAACATACACACTAAGAACGTTGACATTCGTTTTTATTCTCTAAGGAATCATATTGAAAAAGAGGATATTGTGCTTTAATTTGTTGATACAAAATTATAATTGGCGGATATTTCATAAAATCTTTAGATTAATTTTGTTTCGCTTATCTTCGATAGGAATTGGTGGTTGTTCATCCGTTTGGTATATTTTAAGAGTAAAACTTGAACGTTTCTAAAGAAATTGATAAAAGATGAAAAGATGGAGATTTGATTCTTACAATGAGAATATCTTTTTAATATAAATAAAGTTTGTTGGTATCTGGTATAGCTTATATGGACTTTACTATTTATATTAACCATTGATATTACTTTTGAGAGATATGAAGCATGACACTTAAATTTTTTTATTTGAATTAATTAAATATGCAATTATGAAACTTTAGATGATTTATGCTTATATCTTTGTTGAATTTTTATTTCTCAAATAGTCTTTAAATGTATTTACTTTATGAAAGAAAAATAGATACCAAGTCTTTGGTAAGAGCATTTACCACAAGGATGTATCCAATAAGTGGAAAATAATGGGTGCCGAATTATTGGAAACAATATTCATGACAAAAACGTATCTGGAATAAATTGAGAGATAAAAATTAGCAAGAAGATATGAAATTATGAAAGTTCTCAAATCTATAAATTGTTTATTTTGTTACCAGCAAAAATATTTGAGAAAGAATAATTTATTCAACTTGTATAAGTGTAAGGTTATTTTGTTCAATCTACTAGTGTATTTATTGCATTATAATTGGTTAAAATCATAAAGATCTTATGCTGATTTGATCTTAATTGTAATATCATTGTTTTATATATATACTCTAGTACATGCATATTATCTACTTGAGTAATTTAGTTCTCTTGTCTTGCAATATATGTTTTTGGATTGACGTAAGTGAACAAAACTTTCATAAATTTTTGATTAAATCATTGTCAAAGAGGAGGAAAGGTCAGAATGCATCAATTCTTAAAAGTTTGAAATGTATTGATTCATAAAAATAGTCATTTTTTGTGATTTTATTGAAATTTTTAAAAATCCGAAAGAATCTTTTTTAAAAAAGGGAGAGTTTTCTTTTCATTTTCATATTGTTTTTATCAAATACTATTTTATATTTTGACAAGTTTATCATGACGAACATTTTATGATGAACTATTGGTTTTGCAAATGATTTATTTTATAAAAATTAATTTAAAAATATTTATGTTGTTGATGTAAGTGTGTGAGACTAATATTAGTTAGGTCATAATATCTATGTCAAAAATAATTTATTTATTTATTATTTATTTAAGTGACTTATGATCAACATCGGTTAACGATGGAATTAGAATTTTGTTGAAGAAAAGATGAGATCTAAAACAGTGAATGTCATACAAAATAATGAACAACGTGGACGAAGTTCTTCTTAGCGAGCTTGATAGTTCATGTGCAAGTGCCAATCTACAGGAGGTAAATTAGTCAAGAAAAACACAAGGGAAAGAGATTGGTTTGGATTACTGTAGCCAGTAGGTATGTGTGTATTGTGCTGGAGTGGTAGTTGCGGTGCAGCAGCAGAGCAGTGACGAGGCCGGGACAGGAGACAGCCCAAGTGAGCCCAGCTCGAAGACGCAGGCGTGCGCGGAGGCTGGCGCGTGACGTACGGCCACGCATCAACAATGGAGTGGAGAAGGAATCCAAATTAGAGGATTTTCTATGGATTCAGTATGGAGGCCGATTTGGAAAGAAAGAAATGATATAATTATAGAAATTTGTAATAGGTTTAAAATATTAGGGATTGAGTATAGAAGTCTACTCCTATTTTATATTGAAGATTTAGTCTATGTTAGAGGTTTTATATATAAATAGATAAGAGCTTGTGACTTTAGAAATATATAAAATTTAGTTTTTTTATATAATAAGATTGATATACTTTTAATAATTTCATCAAGTTATTATTTTAAACGGTTAGATCAGCAGCTTAGCAGTGAATACATCAGTAGTCATCCAAGCGATAGCACGATCAGACCAATAACAGGTAAGCAATGATATATGTCAATGTATCATAAATTTATTCTGATTAGAGGTTTTTTATTAAAAAGATTTAGTTTTTAATAATCCTATTATTTAACTCTTATAGTAAAATTGTTTCCTCTAATAAAATTTAGTTCTTGTGTTTTGATTCACATGTCTTTGTCTCTTGGAGAAGCTAGCCTCGCACAAGAGACAACGTCGGATTAACTGTGAGCACGGTCGAGGTAGGCTTGATATACGTCGGATCATCCCCGTGTTACCCGACTGTCAGCATGCTCCTTAAATGCGGAATTACAGGGCGAGCACCGCGCATGCCCTACTCATGCGTATCCGTCAGGGCGTGGGGCCTGCCCAGGTTGCTTCACGGGTGGCCTTGCTCTAGGCACGCTGCCACGTGTACGGTACCGAGCACCCCTATGGTGGACGTCCTCGCTCCAGGCATGCTACCTCGCGTGCGGTGCCGAGCACCCCTGTGGCGGATGGCCTTGCCCAGGGCGTACTGCCACATGTGGTCCGGGGGATAGGGGATTATGGTGCCACCCTGTCTACTGTGTGGATAGGCATCGTAACGGGCCACCTTCCTACGCAGATTGGGTTGCATGTACCAATCAGTCTAAATAACTCTAGCCCATGAGAAAAACAAACAATTTACTTATACTCTAACTCAGTTTTAAACATCAATGGCACAAACGCTATTGGCTTGAAGTAGGATGAGGGATAAACTTGTGTGTTCGGTAAACTTGTGAGTGTGGAAGGAATAAAGTTCAGTGAATGGCAGTTGTAGAGAGCCGTTATGTGCATTTTCTTATTTCTTTCTAGTGCTTGCTGGGCTTCAACTCAGAGCATTCAACTTGTGTATTGCCCTATGAATTTATTATCTCTTTTCATCCATCTTGTCAAACAGGTTTCAAACCGAAAGCTTAGTTTGATAAAAAAAGGCTGCTCAGTTTGCCCTTACCTTTTGAACCCAAAAAAAATCACATAGCGGCCCATTCAAATCAGCATATTGCAAAAATCGAAGTAAATATTATATATATATATATAATAAATCTTTATTTCTCATACACAACATTATTTGAGAAAAATGCATTCCCGTCCGGCACAAGGTCCTGAGGGATGCTAGCTATCAAGAGAGTGAAGATCAATAATGGCTATGTATAACCTTGATCACTCCACAACCTAAGCATGGTTGTAAACTTAATTAAATCATAATTTCGCAACATTTTCATTTTATAAAATGGCTCTGATCCTTCGACATGATCGAGTTAGGATGTTTCTTCTCCAACTACCTATAACACTACCATTGTCTCACTAGCGCTATATCTAGGTGTTTGCGCGTGTGGGAGAACCGATCAGACCGGGCAGACAACATGTCGACAGGGCGCGTGAGCGTGAGCCGATGGATGTTTGATGTGATTACACTAAACATGCCGAGGTCTAAAAGGTTTACTTCACTTCAGTGTAAGTCCTTCGACTTTGACTTTGAGATGTCATCGTTATGTTGCTGTAGTTACAAACATGCTAGTCAATTTAACCTCTAATTAATAAGAAAGACAAATAAGGCTAAATAAAATTAGATCATAGAGTCAATTGGTCGATAGGTCGATATGTACTCTACTATCGACTAGTTGCCGATACGATTAGAGTAGCCATCGGCTGTGAGTCCGATACACTCCCGCTATCAACTAGAAAGCCAATAACGGTATAGATTAATGGCGAGAAATAAAGTAAATAACTCATCGGCTGTATAGCCGATGATGTTCCGAACAGATTACATAAATCTTCTAAAGTTACAAAACCCAGCGACCATCGATGATGGTACTGTTAGTGACAACATTAATAGATCAGATCGAACCGAGACAATATAAGGCTAGGGCTAACGGCACCGCAACGGCAGGGGCTAGATCGGATGTAACGATAGAGGGATCGAGTGAACCCATCGGCTACAGATCCAATGCAGGCATATATGTAAACTTATCTGCTAGCTAGTTGATGGAGAAACGGAACCCTCTAATTCTCTATGCTAGATCTAACAGAACCAGATCGATCGCTAGTGGATAATTGCTGGGCAAGATATATGTATATCGGTTGAGAAGCCGATACACTAGACATGAGGCTCTATGTATGGATAACTCATCGGCTGGCCGCTCCAATAAAACGTCGCGTAAAGAGTTATCGCCCTAAGGCTCAATCCGCTATTAGTAGGTCGGACCTAACCGATGCAACATAAGACCGATAATGGCAGAAGAGCACGATAAGCCGATTAAACCTATGCAAACGTGATGTGGTATATCCAATGGGACTAAGAGATCAAATCTAACCGATGTAACCCTGTGTCGAGAGCCAGAAACCACTGATAAAAATTTAGATGAACTATGGTAGCAATACACCAAGATTTTATTGACTAAAAGATAATTTACAAGATCCTAGGAGGTTTATATTTATACTCTAGAGTTACAAGAATCCGATATGGTTACAAATAACCTTCGAACGTTATTTCCTAAACACAAAAAGAAACTCTCTAAAAAATTTAATAAAACTAATTAAACTTATCTATCTTACCAGATATATTATATAAAGATACATATACTTTTTCGTAGTTTTTACAGTTCCTTCTCAGACTTGGTCTCATCTAGATAATCTATTATTTTTTAACTGAACCAAATCCTTCCTCACCCATCTGATCGGCTTTTTCCCCTACCAATCAATTTCTTTCTATAAACTAATCGACTCTCTAGAGCTTTCTAAATGTCAATGTTAACACGCTGTCACTATTTTAAACCAGATTATCTTTGGTAGTTGGTACTGCCAAGACCGGCTATTGTCTACTGCTAAGACCGCCATTTAGTGCACGATGCCAACACCATGCTTGAGTTTATATTTTTGTAGATTTGCATCTTTTCACTTGGGCTTATTCCTTGCGTGAAAAAAAAAACTGCGATCTGTTGTGTCTACAACTAAAGGGTCTTTGTCGCTAAGAAAACCATTTATTTCCTATCCTCACAACTATTGTCGAACTGCCACCGGCCATGGCGCATCACTATCGACAGAGCATAAACTGCGGCATGGATATGCTAGCAGTAGGAAATTCTGACTTGTTATGTAGAAAAATCCATAAAATTGATGGTTAATTGATCGTCATGTTGAGCTAGCTGTTACTAGAAACAGAAGTTTCTCCTCCACTGTTTCTAGAAAAATACGGAAAGCTCAACTTGTGCACACAACTATTAATTCCGTCGTCCTACCTGAAGTACAGTTTGTGCTCTATCCATATACATTACGACCGTTCAACCATGTCTCTGTTTTTATATGAAAGAGGAACCACGTTTCTGTTAGTTATGCATCTATATATACCGCACATCTGTCACGAGACAACGTACCGGCTGCATTATTCAGGACCCAGATCACTTCGTCAACTTAAAATATCAAAGCTCAGGACACAACTCGAACCATGCGTGCATTGACTGGACGGCTGGACCGGCTGCAGATCGATCTACCTTTAGCTGGTTCTTGCCAACTAAACCTTTAGCTGGTAAGCAGGAGAGAATATATATTGGCATGGTTGGTTCTAAAGGAAGAGACGCATGCAAATATGCAATGCATATGCATGTGTTGTACTGACGCTGCAGCTTCCGATCGACCTCCGTAGGTTGAGAGGAAAACATCAGCTCCACCAGCATATGAGTCACTAGTTTGTTTTTTGCATGACGTACGTGCATGCGTGTATATATATATAGGCCTATAGGGACTTTAGGTGTAGACTATGTAGCCTTTATAAAGAATATGACAGCGTGGTTAAGCAGGCACGATTGTTTTTTTTTTTGAATTAACAGGGAGCAGCTAGCTCATGTACGTTTAGCTGCGCGACGCACTGGTGGTTCAGTTTATTGGACCAAAGATGATCGAAGAACGGTCAAACCTTCACGTGTGAACGTGCTGACTCATCCCGGGTGGCCGGGTCTAATGATTTCTGATGAACCTAATTATTTGTAAGATTGTATTAAGAAATGAAGGAGAATATGTTCAAAGCCTTCAAGATTGAACAATGGAGTAGGTGTTGATCCGAAGCTAGAAGCGTTTAATTTGTGTCACCTGCCGCCAGGCGATGCAATATAATCTGCTTAATTGGCCCCAGTGACAATGATCCCCGGCATCGCCTATTCTTCAACTGAACGAAGCATTTTAGACCTAGATTTTTCACTGAACGTCGAATTGCTGCGTATGGCGACTCGTTGTTTTTTCCCGGAAATTTTCGTGTGGTTCTGTTCGCGAAGACGACGAAAAGAGCTGGAGCTTATCCCGGAAGGTGGGCTCCCCGAACGGGACACCACACTATCCGGCCTATATCACACTGCGAGAGCCAACATTGCGAGGCCCAATAGCCCATTAGGCCTACTCTAAACCGATAACACCTGCACTCACCCACCCCTCCCATTCCCCGCAACCACTGGAGCAGTTCCTCCACCTCCGCCGTCGCCTCCGGCCTCCCCCACCTACAAGCCCCACCCCGCACACCACCAATGGCTCCCTCCCGAACCCCAGGATGCTCCCCACGGTCCCCACTCGTCAGCCTCTAGCCGCCGCCTCCTCCTCGTCTTGGCCTCGCCTAGCCGCGGCGGGACCCAGGGCGTCCGGACCCAATCTCCCCCTAAACCCCGCGACGCCGAACCCTAGCGCCGCCGCCATGCTGCGCCGCCTCGCCGCCGCCTCTCCGCGGGCCTTCTTCTCATCGTCTACCCCGCACGTGCCGCCGGCGGGGTACACCCCGCGGCGCGAGTACGGGCTGGTGCCGATGGTGATCGAGCACACCTCGCGCGGGGAGAGGGCCTACGACATCTTCTCGCGCCTGCTCAAAGAGCGGATCGTCTGCATCCACGGGCCCATCACCGACGACACGGCATCGCTCGTCGTCGCGCAGCTACTCTTCCTCGAGTCCGAGAACCCCGCCAAGCCGGTCCACCTCTACATCAACTCCCCCGGCGGGGTCGTCACCGCGGGGCTCGCGATCTACGACACCATGCAGTACATCCGCTCCCCCGTCACCACGCTCTGCATCGGCCAGGCCGCGTCCATGGCCTCGCTCCTGCTCGCCGCGGGCGCGCGCGGAGAGCGGCGGGCGCTGCCCAACGCGCGCGTCATGATCCACCAGCCGTCGGGCGGCGCGTCGGGGCAGGCCTCCGACATCGCCATCCACGCCAAGGAGATCCTCAAGGTGCGCGACCGGCTCAACAGGATCTACGCCAAGCACACGGGCCAGGCCATCGACCGCATCGAGCAGTGCATGGAGCGGGACATGTTCATGGATCCGGAGGAGGCGCACGACTGGGGGCTCATCGACGAGGTCATCGAGCACCGCCCAGTTTCACTTGTTTCTGATGCCGTTGGCAGCGATCTGCCAAACTTAGGCGGTGGCGGAGATGGGGCTAACAAGGCAATTGATGAGCCATCTCCAGCTTGATGGATGGTCGCAAGGTGCAATCTTTTTGCGTTCCTATAGCTGTGTTGTTGGAATTAAGGTTTAATTCTTACACAGACTGTTCTTTTTGTACTTGAATTAATCTGTTGCTCATAATGAATTCAACTCTTGCATGCTTAGCCCCATTGATGTTGATAAATGCAATGTTAAGGAAGTTTATCTAAAAGAAATGAATCCATTTTGGACAACCATTGCAACTTTGCAACAGTATGCTTGATTTTGTATTTGGGCTAGTTGGCATGAATACTTTATTAATAACTTCACGGTATGGTGATTACAGTTGAGCCTCTGATTTATGTTACTTTGTTGTGTTGAGCAAGTCATATGTGCAGAACATGAGAATAGCATACCAGCAATACTGTGCAAGTTATTTTCCACAATAAGCATTTTGTTTATGCAATAATGTAACTTAAGGTTTCATTTCACACAGGTTAACTACTGGAATGCATAAGTCAGTTTCCAATAAGATCTTAGTGAATTTTTTTTTTCATTTTACTCCAATGCTAGATTCCGCAGATTTAGTTTACTTCTAGTTTATGAAAAAGGGAGACATACTCACAGAATTCTCCTCTTAGAAAATTGGAAGATGGAACATCCAAATAATTATCCTTTTAATTACATCAGTCATATACAGATCAGAGGTGTCTAGCATTTTTCTGATGCTACCATAGTCTGATACAATGAAAGGGATGAAACTGGTTACAAAATATCTACATGGTTGTGCCATCGGACGCTTAATTGAAACTGTCTGACATTAGGAATAAAACGATATCACAGCTAAGCCCCATCCTTTTGAGACCCTTTCAAAGCTCACAAGGCTTTTGTACCTACTTTTGACAGTTTAAGCTCATTTTTAGCCTACCATCCAGCATCCATTAGATACTGAGAACTGAATTTGGTTCTTTTAGAGCTTAATATGGCCCTGCTATATAGATTCTGGTGTGGTGTCTGACTTTATTATATCAGCAGATATCCAGTCCTCAACAGTACTTAGCAAGTATTCATTGTGATGATTGCATACCCTGAAGCAATATGCAGCTGAGTCATGGCTTAATAACACACGGAATTGATATTTAGTGCTTAGAAATACCCTTTCATACACTTCAGAGTTTCAACTTTGGAAATAGTTCTAAATTTTCATGCCCAAAGTTATTCCCTCAAAAGTGTAGAATATTGAAACCTCTTTCTGTGGCTAAGCTTTTCATACAACTACTGTCATCAGCTCACTTGTTGATTAATCTCTGTGCATGTAGCTGAATGGCACATTGACCACGATCCTGTTGGTCTGACATTGCCCTGTAGTGTTGATTGGTTATTACAATTTACATAATAAATGTTTTGCCTTCATATTGTGTCCAGTTGTGCAAATAAATAGGCCACATGATATAACAATAAATATTGTCTGTACTACAATTTTCATCAATGGTGCCGGTGCCTCCCCCAGAGGTACATAGCTGGCTATGGCTTCGTTGTTCCCATAACAACTATTAGCGCTCTATATAATTTGTATTTCTTTTCTATCCTCGCATCCCATGCCAGATATTTGCAATCTGGTTGGCTGTTGGGTGTGATGAGTTGAGTACACAAAGGATTTGGCTACATTGTGTCAATGATGTAGTACACTGTATCTATTAATTATTCAGTCTTTTCGTTGATAATGTTGTTAAGTTTTTTAATATGACGGACACGTTTAGTTTGTGCTTTGGATTATTTAGTTTATCATCATTCAAACGTTCGTAGTTTTGATGGACGTCACATTGGCTGTGTTAGCTATCTGTGATTCGGATAACCAGAACATGGTGAGTTCTCCCGAAACGCTAGTCTCAATAAGCTGGTTAGTTTCAACTTAAAAGATGTATTCCTTTTCTTTTGGCATGTAAAGTCTGTTGAATGCTATGCTGTCATTAGTGCACTATATATTCTAGGTCAAATTTGGTGACCTTTGCTCTAGTTAGTTGTTAAACCCCCAGGCCACAGCATACCACCAGGGCTTTGTTCTTGGGTCCTATGGACTACACAAACAGCATTTGCAGCTTCAAAGTTTCACTTGGTGCCTCAAATTTTGGGTGACACATAACGTAAGGGTTGATCGGCTGCGTATGACAACCGTAGTAGCATGCGACTTACAGGGTGCTTTGTACCAGGACGGGTACAAGCAATTCCAGTTTTCACGGATCGCTACACACTAAGCCAATGCACTATCCAATCAAGCAAGTTAGCAAGCTATGGCTGCACTTGAGCAGCAGACGCAGCGGCGCGGCTCATCAGTGGGAGCGCGAGGCAGGCAGGGAGCTGCCCCGGAGGAAGTGGTAGAGCATGGCGAGCGACCGCCTGGGCGCGAAGAGAGGCACCTGGTGCCCGGCGCCGCGCACCGTCACCAGCGTCAGCCCCTCCTCGTACTCCACCCCCCACCCTCCCACCTGCTGCCTGTCGTACCACGCGCGCCACCCGCCCCACTCCGCCTCGCCGGCGCCATCGCTGGCGGTCTTCCTCAGCCGCGGCCGCATTCTCATCGCGTTCAGGCTGTACCGCGTCGACGTCACCGGCACCCTCCCGTCCGTGTCACCGCTGCGCCATCGCAAACGAAAACGTTCAGTAAAAAGAGAGAGATCAGCAGAGTCTATAGTGGATGGTTCGAGCAGTGCACCTGTAAACCCAGATGCGCAATCCGGCGCCCATGAGCTTCTTCAGGATGGGGAGCACGGTCGACGGCGAGTCGTTCCATTTACTTATGACTTCACTGCAGCACAACACGCAGTTTAATCCTCGGTAAGTACCTGTATACTACGTGAACAGTTCAGCATTGCTGCCTGTTGACAGATATTGCTACTATCCATATTATACTGCAGTAGTAAAACTCATGGCCAGTACGTGCGTACGAGGTGGAGGAATCAATGTCGCAACGCCAGAGATCTGAGGACGTGCTGCCGGCTGCCTGCCATAATATGCAAGGCAGCTAGCAGATGGACGAGTAATTGCAGGATAATTATACGTCCATCAATACGCGCACGTCGTCGCTGGAAGGATCGATCGTACACGTACGGTAGAAGGCTACTGTAGTACTAGTCCATATATACTAAATAAGTGTATGTCTCGGCTTTCAAATTTCTCAAAAAATGTATTCTATGTAGTATTTTTTCATGCAACTGTTCTTATCTTAGCTTCAACTGTTTTCTCACCTCCAACAACTGCTCGTTAAATGACGGACATGTAAGTCACTCTCTCTATTTTACCTTTTTATTGCTAGAATTACACTTAACTGGTGATTGCTAGAGTAATTTTACACGAAGCACATAAATTTTAATTAGACTTAATATATAACTATTATCGTGTAATGCAATTATAATTCTATATAACTAAAAATATAATTTTTCCATTTTCATACATAAATTTATTATATCCATACAACATGTTTTAAATTTAAAATTAGATTTGATATACAATTCTTATTTTTTTTTATAGATGTAATTATATCAATCTTCACCGCTAAAATTTACTCACTATGTTAAAATATTTTTTCCTAATTAATAAATCGTGGTGGTTTTGTTTTTTAATTGTTTTTATAATATAATAAATACGAGATGAGGGGAGAATGCACGCATGATTAACAGCAGGTCGTCAGGTCACTAGGTCAGGATGGAGAGATAGAAGAAAGGAAACGGTTACGAATTTAAACAGTACTATATTTTGGGAAGCGTACACACCTGCAGGGAGAGTACGGGTAGTTCAGGCCTGTCCGGTTCGCGTGCAACGCCAGCTGCACGTCCTCGCGATTGAAATACCCCCGCACGTACTCCTCCGTGCACGGGTCGTACCCCGCCGGCACGCTCTGCATCCTTCGCCATGCCTCCTGCTCCATCAAAAAAGGGACACATCACGCGCTCGTTTTCTCGCGGAAAACATGGTGTTTCTGCTATTCTGCTCGATCGGAGAAGGGGAGAACCGAGGGAGCTTACGTGCTTGGAGAAGAGGCGAGGTGCGGCGACGAGCCTGGGAGACGAGCGGCGCCGCGACGTGGAGGAGGCGGAGGAGGAGAGGCACGTCGGCGTGTAGATGCTGTAGATGTCGATGTCGTCGTAGGCCCTGAGGAAGGCGCGGACGGCCGGGGAGCACCCCTTGCCGGGCTTGCCGCCGTCCTCTTCCTCCTTGAAGGAGTCGCACTCCCGCCGCACCGCCGAGTAGAGCTCGTCGGAGATGATGGCGTGGCTCCACGCGTACTCCACCATGCCCATCTGGTCCGTCGCGTCGTTCAGCACTGCGTTGCCGATCTGCACGACCAAAGTTTTGCATCGATCTCACACACCAGCTCAAAAAGATACTACCAAACTTAACAAGTGAGGAATTCGTCGTAATTATTAGTTGCAAAGTACAACTATGACAGAAATGTTACTGACGAACTGTACGCGCGTGAAATTATTACTGCAGTTAAAAAAGTTTCGACGCAAAGCATGATATTCTTACGACATAAAGCGAGTAAAAGGGTATATCCGCAAGCACGCTTATGCCCATCTCTAGAATCATCTCCTTTTTTACAGCCCCGGTTCCTTTCATTCTTATCTTTTGCTTTATCTTTCTAGAACACTAATTAAGAATTCAAGCATGATTTGCCTCGTAAAAGCTGGTCGCCTGGCACTTATCAATCTTAACGGCATGATCGCAAGCATAAGAGGGGACGGCTCTTTTATTTTTTTCGTATTCCTTTGGGAGAGTGCTTACCATGAAACCTTTGTTGTTGATGACTCTGTCTCTGCTGGCCGCTTTGTTCCCGTCGTATATTAGCTCTGCGAGCTGTGGGACATAGTGCCCTGCAAAAGCGTGTCAAGGTCAGATTCAGCAACAGGATTATTTTTAGTCGCAGGTTAACCATGAAGCTTAATATGTAGTACAGATGTACTAGTACAACTCGACAGTATTTTTAGCTGTGTAGGAGTAAATGACAATGTTGATAGGCTGTACCAGCGTAGCTCTCTCCAGCAATATATAAGTCGCGGTTCTTGAACTCTGGAAACTTGTTCAGCCAGTTGAGGAGGAAGCTATACGAGTCCTGCGCCGTCACGCGATCGCCGAGGCGTCGGAGATCAGACGTCCGGTTCGTGTAGGAGAACCCCACGCCGACGGGCGCTTCAAGGAACAGCAGATTCACAGCTGAAGACAAACCAGCAACGACGGCAAAAATGCTCAAATCAGACATGGTTCAGAAGAGCAATTTCAGAGTTCAGACAGCAAGAATTAACGAGAGTATATGGCTCATGCCTTTGTTCCATGAGTAGGCATTGAGAGTGAGATTTTCGCCGTTGCTCCTGACCAGAAACGGGCCCAGCTCCTGGGCGGCGCCATAGGCGACGGAGGAGCATCCGGGACCTGCAAAGATCACATTACATTAGACAATTCTGTTATTAATCCAGTTGCTAATTGTTACTGTATTTTTACCTCCCCCACAGCCCTATCCATTGGACTGTACTGCATGTCACCTGATCTCCAGAATTGTTTATACCGTGTAGGCTTTACGTTTACTGTGTAGATCTAGGAGTAATTCTGTAGTGTATTGTGCTTTATTGAAAAACAATTGCAAAGGTGAGGACAGAGTGGAGGCCTGGGAGATGAGACAGCTGATTTGCCAAGCAGAAAGGCCTCTGCCAGTCAAAATGTCAAAGACTCGAATATCCACGTAGTTAAGTACTCCTGGTTTTCACTGCTTTTTCGTCCTAAATTTTTATACTGTGCAAAATCTCCGTGTTCACGTTCCAAGTATCTTCGTAAAAGAAAATGAGTTTATCACTGGGATCTTATTCTGACACTAACACATGACGATGCTAACACATGACAGTACAGTAACATAGGATCATTGAGCCATTAATAGTCAATACAGTAGTATCACACCACGACATACTCCACGTATTAGCAGGAACATCTGTAAGGATGCAATGGCATTAATGTTTCTACTCACTTGTCTTTTAAATTATTCTTTCAATGTGATGTCCTTTGGTGGTGCCCCATTAGCCTCTCTAAAGCCATGTGAAGGAATGCTAAAGGACAAGAGAAAGAGAGGGAAAGATAAAAACGCAACGTTGAAGCATTGCATGATCTAACACCGGCAGCCACATGGAAGAAAGAAGAGAATCCAGGAGGAGAAAACTACTCCACACATGCACTCGCTCGCTGTGGCCCTCTAGCCTTGTCCGTGTCATCGGCAAGCAAAGCTTCTTCCTTCCCAAGCTGCTGCTGCTGCAGGTTCTGCTCGTTTGTACCACTGCTGCCTTGAGCCTTCTTTTATCCTTTTGCCCTCTTTTGCCAGTGTCTTTTTCTGCACCGGCCGGGAGGCTTTGCTCCTCACTGCTCTGATCAATGCTCTCCTCGCCTGTGTGTGTGGATCCTCCTGCCTTGCTTTGGAGCTTTTATTGCCAGAAAGCATAACTCATCCGTTGCGACAGGGTGGCCACACGGCCTGCTGGCTTGTGCTTTCTGGATTATGACTTGCTAATCTCTATATTTGAAGGTCACGGAGATAGATATAGATAGATTCTAGTAGTAGATAGGTACTAGGTAGAGAGAAATGGGAGAGAGATAGCCTTGAGTTCGTTTTACCTATTTGTGTTGGTTGCTCTTCAAATGTCATAAGAGCACGTAGGTAACCGGAAGCACAAGATCAAAGGCAAGATATGTAGCAAATCCCAAAAGAAAAACAACAAGCGAACGTTCTTGCTGTCTACCTTTTCATTCACATAATGGGTAGAGTAAAATACTTTGGCAAACGTCTGCAAATTTTGGAGAACCGAGAACAAACGCAAGAATGGAGAACGGGCAGCAATCACGGGATCTACAGAACAAGGAAAGGGAAACAGCACACATCTCAGAGAGATCACGCGTACCTCCGTTGAGCCAGAGCAAGAGCGGCTTCTTGTCCGGCTCCTTCTCGGCCTCGAAGAACCAGTAGAAGAGAGCCTTGCCGCCGCCGGAGCCGACGCCGACGTAGCCGGCGTAGTGACTGAACCCGACCTTCGGCTGCCCGGGCAATCCGGCCACGAGGTCTTCCTCCGGCCTCGGCGGTCTCCACGACGTGCCAGTGACTGCAGCCGACGCTGCCAGGAACACCGTGGCCAGCGGCAGCCAGAGCAATGCCATGGTCATGCTCGCTAACCGTGTCGGTGGCGCTATGGGTTTTTGGCTTCGGCTCTTGGGCTCTCGAGGAAGAGGGGACAGGGAAGGGTGGTGGTTTTAAAAACAGGGCAGAGGATGGAGAGCAAAGCGCGGTAGAAGAAGAAGGGTTAGCAGTAAAAGTAACTGGAAGCGTGGAAAGTTAAGGGAGAAGTGGTGGTGGTAATTATCTGGGTTAGCGAGGGGAGGTTAAAAGGGAAGAAAATTCTCTGGGACGGGGCCTCCCACCACTACCCCGTGCGGCCCTGCTTAGGATCGTGACACCTGGCTATTTCACCAATCTCAAAGCACTTTCTTCCCCACCCTTTCTTCTCTGCAGTCGACTTCATCTTCGTTGCCGCGTGAATTGAGAAACAGCGAACGATGGCATGGTTGGCGGTGATGGCTGCGAACTTCGAGTAGGAGGTGAGCGTCTTGTAGCAGAGCGTTAGTTCGTCGGAGGTGAACCGCGTGTGTGCGGCCGCGGAGGACGGAACACTCCGGCGGGGTCCCCGGCATTAGTACCAGCGGCGCGGAGGGCAAGCTCCACGGCGGTGAGGCCAGGGTCAGCCCCCGCGACGCGGGAGCAGGAGAGGAGGGATTGGAATCACCATGGAAAGCACCAAGCAGCACCATATCTGATGGGGGGCAGGTGATGCGTCCAGCCGCCCACACACGAGCTCCATGTCAAAGGAGGTCACAAAGTAACTTGCAGCAACGATCTACAGAAAAAGCTTCAGACTCTAGGGATTATAGCAAACGTGGGACTATGAAAGATTCAAAATACGAGAAATTGATTGGATTTTTTGGTTGGTGTTCTGGATGGCGCAAGGAACTCTGGGTGGAAGTCTGTTCAAACGAACGACGAACTTGGGGAAAAACGAAGACAAGGCGGAGGCAACAAAGAAGAGGAAGGGTGGGGAAGAAGAATGCTTTGAGATGGGTGAGTTGCCAGGTGTCACGATCCTAAGTAGGGCCGCACGGGGCAGGGCAGGAAGCCCCGTCCCAGAGAATTTTCTTCTGATTAAAAGAACGGAGTTTTTGGTGAGTGGTTTAATAACTGGTTTGTGCGTCGTGGGCAGTGAGCAGGCAGGAGAGGGCAGTGGCTTGTTCACTGTCTTCTGCGTACGGGCAGAGGTCCATCGATGGCTTCTGTTCACTGGGTGTGTTTGGATTCCAAACTTTGGACCGCATTTGTCCTTTCTTACGTACAGTTTTCGATGATGTTTAAATTAGATGCTGACGATGATTAGTGTTTAGCTACCCTCCGTTAGTTTTGGACAAGCTTTTGACCATTGCTTGGTTCATGCCATTGTGTCCATTTTATTTGTTCAGTCTCAAATATACCCCTACTAGTTTATCTCTCGCATGATCGGTCAAAGTTTGAGCCAATTGATAAATAACCTCTCCAGCCTCCAGGCTCTGTGGTCCAGCCTTGCCCTCCTCGTTCCTCCATTCTTATTATGAGGTTGACTAATATGTGACGGAGGAGTTAAGTCTAATGGACAAGCGTTTGCAAGGGCCAGAGGTGCACGAATGCGTCATCCTCTCTCTCGTCCCTCGTTTTCAACTGATGCAGGAGAGCAGTGCGGTGCAGTGAGGCAAGGCAATTCTTCCTATTCCTCGAAACAAGCGAACTCGAAGCCCACAGTAACCTCCTCTCTAACAAGCTCACCTTTCCTTCTTACCCACCTCTCTGTTGCTGCTCTCTAACATGCCCAACCAAACTAATCGGCGTACTTTTCTCCCACCGCCAACCATGCTCACCATCCTCTCCCAACCTATGGCCAGCGGCACCACATGCCGCCTTGTTGTCCCACCGCTGATTAGCCACTCGCTCAGTCCTCCTTTGAAGCCTTAGCAATCCTCCACTTCCTCCTCTCGGTGTCCCCTCCCTCTTCTCCACCCATGCCACCATGGAACCCTAATCCTCTATCGGAATCCATTCGTGCATTAGCCTTTTCCGATGGATGGCGATATTTAGCAGAGGTACTCGGTGATGACAAGTTAACAATGCCAAGTGGACATGGGATGATTGGAACCGAAGGTGGAACTGAGCAGTTACCACATATGGCTCGTACTCATTAGAATACTAGAAAGAATACTAATCATGACAGGAACTAAAGGTCGAACTGAGCAGTTGCCACTCATGAATCTCCACACACATTTGAATGTTAGAAATTCAAATACACCCATAAAATTGTTTATTCGTGTCTCACATATTTCGGCTTGTTTGTCTCATACCCAATGCCCAGTGAATATCATACCCAAATTTGGTCGTAGTTTCACTATGCAAATATACAACAATTGACCAAGTTCTCACAATATATTTCAGTTAGAATGTTGGTGATAAGGAAATCTTCAGATAAACCTTGAGAACAAACAATCGAATGCCATCATGATGCATTTGCCGATCCGGCGATCCTCATCCTACTCAACCCACAGCGTAAAACCACTGCCATCAATATGCTCTTTCGAAAGCAAACGTTTTTCGTTTGCTGCAAGGATGATAATCCAAGAACCATTTGATATTCATAGCATAATACTCGCATAGTACAAGCAAGCTAAATATGTCTGATCACTAACCATAGCTACACAACTGCATAATCACTAGGTCTTTTGAACTTCGATACGCAACACACTCACAGTCTCACAGATGACGTACGCACAAGTACAGAACTATGTACAACAAGATAAGATCAAAGGAGCAGAGTTTGTTTGGACCTCACTTAGCCTTTTCAAATGCAGCTTTGAGCCGCTTGCAGTCGACGATGTAGGCGAATCCGTAAGCCATGTTGACGAGCGTCGCCTCCTGCAGGTCCTGGCTCGCCGTGGCGGTGGCGTCGGCCGAGAAGAACACCCGGAACCCCCTGACGAACGCGTCCCGCGCCGTGGTCTCGCAGCACAGGTTGGTCATCACGCCCGTCACGATCACCTCCTCCACGCCCATCTGCCGCAGCGCCTCCTCGAGCCCCGTTCCGGCGAAGGCGCTGTACGTCCGCTTCTCCACCACGAGGTCGCCCTCGCGGCTGCCCGCGCCGGGGAGGAGCTCGGCCTCCGGCGTGCCGTCGGTGATCTGGTCCCCTGGCCACCACTCGCCAAGCGGGCCCCTGCGCGGCACGGGGTCGACGTGGCGGGTATATACGACCGGGACGCCGGCGGCGCGGCAGAGCGCGACGGTGGAGGCGACGGCTGGCATGGCCGGTGCGACGATCGACGCGAAGTGGCCCTGCAGGTCGATGACGAGGAGCGCCGCTGCGCGCGGGTTGGGGTCCCGGCGGCGCGTCTCGTACCTGGTGTACAACGCAGAGGGGGCCGTCCGCGGCATGGCGGAAGCAGCGGGCGAGAAGGCGGCTGGACGAGAGAGCGCGCCGATGAGAGGAGAGGATGGGATCAGTGGTACGGAAGAAATGGCGAGATGTTGACAAGCTTCCAGACGCGCAAAGATGCCAGGGCAGCACGAGTGTGAAGAGATGGGGACGTGGGCATGTGGCCCAGTAGAGATCCAACGGAAGCCATCTCACGAGAGCCCATTACATGGTATGCTCGGCTCGCATCGGCAAGACGGCAACGAAGGCCGATGCACCGTCGCTCGGGCCGAGTTTGACTTCGACGTTGTGGGGTGGGGTGCTCGCGTTCAAGAGTCATGAATCACTTGAGCATCATCAAACTTGAACTTGTTTACTCCTTTCTAAAATATAGTAAGGATTGGATTATATTTTAAGATCAAGGCTTGATTGTCCCACTTCTCCTGTGTCTGTATGATCGTGTAACACTCCATCTATTTTCTGTATAATCGTGTGAATAACTTGGGCAGGTCAGATGTGATACTCTTTATTTGGAAAAAAAAAAGAGAAGACGGCAGCAACATGTACGTTACGAGATCCAGTTGGCTCAGACGACACGTTGAATGTATTATCATGCTTTTATTGTGCAGCGCGCCTGTTTCGTTTCCTCTATTTCCCCATCAGATTTGGTGATTCTATCTAAAAAAAACAGATTTGGTGATTCGCGCCATATGCGACAAAAGGCAGAATAAGTGAGTGGCCATCAGATATATTTTTCTCGGCTAGAGGAAAGGAGAGAGCTCGAGTAACGACTTCAAGCCGAAAAAAGCAGTAATAAAAAAAAAAGCTCACTCAAGCTATATACGAAGTACAAGTTGACACTATGGCTTCAATCCTTCGTGTATTGGTGTGTGGGATAGATTAACAGCTTACACCACGTTGCGTGCCACCGCCAACCTCACGGCACGCAATGCGATTCTTTGCCTGGAGATGATAGCTACTCCCTGCTATAGCTATCTTCACGTTATGTGCGCCTGGATCACACAGGCAAAGCCTTGGGTTGGCCTGGACACCCCCTGTGATGGAGATCATGAGCTATTCGTACTAGCCACAAAAAGTTACCATTGGAGATGGGAAAAAAAGAGCAAAGTTCTGGTCCTCATGCTGGCTGGGAGGAAAATCACCGAAGGCAACATATCCCCTACTATATCAGCACTCCTAGAGGAAAAATAGATCGGCCCAGAATGCCATACAAGACCAAAACTGGATCCAAGACCAAGCTTACAACCTGCTTGTACCTATACTGAAGGAATTCTTGAAGCTATGGGCAAATATTGAAGAGGAAGAAAAATCGTTGCGGGAAGGAGAACCTGATACTATCACCTGGCGGTATACACCATCTGGACAATACACTGCAAAGAGCGCATATCTAATACAATTTAAAGGCTTTATACCATCCACGGCGCCAAGCCTCGTATGGAAGCCGTGGGCACCAAACACCTGTCGCCTATTCGCCTGGCTACTGCAGCAGAACAAGCTCTGGACGCCCGATCGACTACTTGCACGAGGATGGCCAGCAACACCACTTTGCGTTCTTTGCCAACAAGCAACAGAAACCCGAGAGCATCTGTTCAGAGACTGCCTAACAGTGGCAGCTTGGCATTGCCAGTTTAGTCAATGGCTGCAAATCTCGCCATTCCTTGCAGCAGATCCTTCTGAACCGCTACAACAAACCTGGGGCATATGCGTTTATGTCGATGCAAAAGGAAAAGAGACAAGGAGTAACAAGTGCATATCTAGCCTTATTCTGGTCAATCTGGAGAGAAAGAAATGCAAGGTTATTCAGGCAAAACACAACGCCATTAGCAGCCCTAATGATTAAATTTGAAGATCTACTGCAGGCGTGGAGCTTGGCGGGCAACGGGCACATACGCCTGATCGTCCCCTCACAAAATGGAGCCCCTATAGTTAACCAGTAAATTAGCCATCACTTTTTAACTTTGTGCAGCGTTTTTTTCCAAATGCTGCATAAGTGGTCTGTCATTGCTCTCTCTCACGATTGATGTAAGTTCTTAGCACTCTTCGTGCTTTGTAACTATCTCTCTGCTTAATACACGAACCCGGGCAAACCGGAAAAGTTTCCAAAAAAAAAAAACGTTATGTGTGCCTGCCCGCGTACCTCGCGCCCTTAATTAACAACCAACTGGTCCTGCCGCGCGGCGGCGGTGACTGGGAGGCAACGCCAAATTGCAAATCCCTGCCACGCTGGCCCGCTTGTTTATCATCTCCTATCATCAGGCCTCCGCATTTTGTCACTCTTTTCTTTTTCGGTAGTAGTATACAATTACAATCTTCGAGATAAGCTCGATTGTGCTACGATTAGCTATTATACTTTGTGTTCAGTGTTCTCATCATCTCAAGACTGCCCAGTCCCCACCTGTTGATCCGATAAATGTTCCAGCTAGCATTGTATACATATACGTACAACAATTTCTGCGAACTGTACCGATAGCGAGTGATTCCAAGGCCAAGCTCCAACTCCCAACACAAGAACAAGTGAACAACTAAAGATCTGCACGAGTGGGGTGTCAGTCAGAGTCTCATAGAGAAGAAGATTACAAAGAGGTGTGGCGGGAGAAACTACAGGCAAAACGAAACTTGCAGGCACCGCCGCACCGATGCGTAGACGTACTTGCAGATACAGGTGCCTGCGTAGACGTACTTGCATCGGGTTGACGGACAGCCATTGAAGATCGGTTAACGGGCCCATCAGGCCCCCATCACATCAAGGCATTTTGTCAACCCTCCAATTCGGTAGGTTAACAAACCAAAAGCCCACTACCACATCAACGCATTAGTCAACCTCGAATTCGGTAGGTTAACAAACCAAAAGCAGCATGGTTACACGGCGAGGTGGAGTACAAGACACAGGAGCAAAAACAACGGGAACATGCGGTGCAGGTTGCTTATTAGTAGGCGTGACTCGGTGAGATCTCAGCTCCGTTCGCGAACGTAGTCGCGGCGCAGAAGATCCCGACGAGTTAGTGTGGAGGGAGCAGAGGATCAGGGATGGGGCTAACTATATACTGTACCCTCTCCTAACAGCTAATCTTCGCCTGTCGTTGGTCCAAGCCCACACGTAAATAATACCCGGCGGGGAGGGAGCAATGGGAAAAGACCATCATAAAGAGAGAGAAGAGAGGCTGTCCCAAGCGTGCCCCACCATGATAGATACCTTTGCCTGCCGGGCCCACCAAAGATAACCGAGTTTATGGCTAACCAGCTCGATCTTAACGGGGCACTATTAGAGACGCACAAACATGAAATCAACTTTTTTTTTTGGTTACACTGTGAGTAGCAAAGCAAACTGATCCCCTCAGTATGATTACAGTAAAACACATATACTGATTTGACAGACGGAGCTCTATCTGGAGAAGGATCACGCATTTCAAAGCGTCAAAGCGATATGTATTCGTACAAAAGCATACTCCTATATTGAGATACCAAAGTCCAGATAAAAGCCAGTCCATGAACGTGGTGCACCCATGGTCCAGCGCCCACGTCTCCACCACTACCGGCTGTCCCTTTCGTCCACCATACAGCGCCCGGAGCCGAGAGAGAGCCGAACCCCTCGTGGCCGTGGTAGCTAGTCCGGCCAGAGACGAGAGCCCGAATCTCCCACCACCCAGCAGCATTCGTGCTCCCCTAGGCGTCGTGTTCGCCTTGGCTTGGCTTGGCTTGCCCTACTTACCGGCCAAACCGGCGGGCGGGAAGGGAGAGGAGCAGGCGTGCGCGCGTGCCCCCTTCTCCATCGAATATTCATCAGCTATAAGACACCCGCGATTTTATCCGTTCCCAGTTGGTTTTTCCGTCGTTGCGGGAAGAAATTTATAGCCCATGAGATATTTTGGAGGTTCTCCGTGGTTTAAACCGAGAAGAAGTCACATTGGCGCATAGTTTTATATGGGCGGATCGGAAGTGACCCAACAGTCCGACGGCGCGCAGGTTGCTGTGGTGGTTGTGGGAGCCCCCGTCGACGACGACTCCGCTTCCGCCTCCGGCCCCGTCCCTGGCCCTCCTCCGCCTGCGGCTGAGCGGGACGCGGCGGCTGCAGCAGCTGCGGCGGTGATCCCCAGTGAGGAGGCGGCTAAGCGGGTGTCCTTGGCGGCGGCGGAGTGTAAGCAGGAGGCGGCGGCGGGGCTGCAGGCCATGGCGGTCACCGTAGTGCGGGACGTCGAGGCGGGCGGCCTGGACGCCAGCACTAGCGGCGCCGCGGACGAGAAGCCTTCGTGGTTCACCCCTAAGAGGTTGGTGCATAGTGCGATTGGGCGGCATCGTTCGTTGATTTGCGGGTGTCGTGGGTTTGAGCTGTTTGGTTGCATGGGGTTTGCGCACCTCGTGGACTGTTTGATTCGAATTTGGGCGATTTGATTGTTTCACTTGAGGAATTCGGGTTTTTGCAAGCTCAATTGCTCAAATCTGCCGAACGGGGCCGATTGCTTGCGATGATCACTAGGTATTAAGTAGCTGATAGGCGTCTATATGAATTGCATTTGCACTTGGAGCTTTTGGCGATTTCAATTTGTGGTGTGAATGTGATAAGAGCATTCCAGCGGAGGTTGCCATTTAGTTGCTTGATAGCAAATCATCTCGGATGCGTATTGGCTGCTCCATTCTTGACCTGGAGTTTTAGAATTTTTATGTTTCTCCACGTTGGTTGGATTTTGTGTAATGGATCTGCGTTAGGTACAAGTTTGGTGTTGTCCTGATGCAATTCGAGGTGTAGAAACCCTTGTTTTTGTGAGACGAGATAAATTAATTTTCCTGGCATTTTGCATTTTGTTCTAGCCTCGCGTTTTGTATTTTGGTGCCGACTGTGCTGTGCACTTCAATGTTGGAGAGAAGCTTGAGAGTTCATGAAATCTGCAACATGGCCACAGTTGACCCTGTTTGTACATCGTGTGCTTACTCTGAATTTTAGCTGTAGACGTATCTTATCTGCATTTAGACGAGATGGAGTAGGAGGGATAGTGGTGCGCTGCAATAATTCTGAAGTCCAAATTTGTGTGATCTGTATTGAGTTCATATTAAGACTGTGTTCTCAGTGCAGATTGCCTAGTACATCCTGGCTCAGTATGCCTCTGAATTTTACTTGCTATTTGAATTTAGCGAAGAACTTCATGTTATGTGTTCTTGCGCCAGAACTTGCTGTTTGTGTAGTCAGTGGGCATATTGTGGTTTTTGTGTATCTGATAGTTGTGTTTCCTTTATTGTAATTGAGAACTCTTATTTATAACCCTTCTTTGAGTTAATATGTTTTTATCGCTACAGATTACTTGTGATGTTCTGCATGATCAACATGCTAAACTACGTTGATCGAGGTGCAATAGCAAGTAATGGTGTGAATGGTAGCCGCAAAAGTTGTTCTGGTGGCACATGCACTTCAGGTTCTGGAATTCAGTAAGACCCAGTGGAAATTTTCTTCATTTTTTTAAATCCTCAGATTCTTTCTGCTGTTATATTCACACTGAATTTCTTTTGCCGATATAAATTTATCATAAGTCACCACTGATTTATCATTTTTGTAGTTTACTTCTGAATGCCCTTACCATGCCATTTTCTATACAGGGGTGATTTCAATCTGAACAATTTTGAAGATGGTGTGCTCTCCTCAGCATTTATGGTTGGGTTGTTGATTGCTTCGCCCATATTTGCATCATTGGCAAAAATGTTAGTTTCCTGTAAATTCCTTTTTTCAATATGTTATATCCTTATTCTATGATTGCTCGATCAAAAAAAAGAAAAAATATTACAGATGGACAACCAATTTTCAAAAAAAAAAATGCTACAGATTGTCACATTAAGAAACATAGAAACGTTCATACTCCATAGTCTTATGGAGGCTAACACAGGTTTCAGTAACATCGAACCTTTTGTAGTGTTATGTTCTGACACACGATTGTTGTCCTTTTTTCAGACACAATCCTTTCAGGCTTATTGGTGTTGGATTATTAGTCTGGACTATTGCAACAGCTGGTTGTGGGTGCTCATTTGATTTCTGGTCAATTACTATATGTCGCATGTAAGTACTTTGTCGTTGTGAATGATCAGTTCATGTTTCAGATCTGTTTTACTTAATAAAAGGGGTAAAAGTCTTGCTCTGATAATGACATGAACAATTCTCCAATTACTGTTACTTAGGTTAGTTGGCGTTGGTGAAGCATCATTTATCAGTCTTGCAGCTCCATTCATTGATGATAATGCACCAGCTGCACAGGTTCTGTTATTCTTAGAATGCCCTTATAATGTTTTTCTACACTGAGCTGATATATTATGTTTAAACAAATCTTATTTTATGCATGGTTTTGTTTCTGTGCTTGATATATGCCTACAGTTTTCTGGGAAATAATTTACATCTTCAGTTATATAAGTACTCTTCAGACATTATCTATCAGTTAAGATAGTATATGGTTACTATGTAGTCAAAGGATATACATGATGTTACTCCAGATCATTGTATATATATACAGAATGAACCAATATCAGTTTATGTAATCCAGGCGTAATTCAAAAGGAGCCCTTCCAGATATGTTTTTTTAAATGACATTGCACATATGTATCATCAGACTGAGAACTATAGTGGAGCACTGTAATGCTGTATTTGTCTGACTAGTATAGTTTGGAGAACTCTTTTCTGGTTGCTAGTGCATGTTGAGTTAGCACTAAATTGCTCTTTGAATACATCCAGCGAGCTATGCTGTATTACTGGGAGTTGTCTTTAATTGTACTTGTTTATATATTGTGTCTAGTGTCAACTGGCAACTTACCTTGCTGCTCCTATGTTACCAGAAAACAGCATGGCTTGCTATGTTCTACATGTGCATACCCACTGGGATAGCGGTGGGCTATGTTTATGGTGGTCTGGTGAGTCTTATACTACACACGATTTTTCTTCCTTTTTAGTTACATGTCGAAGCAGTTTTGAGTAACAAGTGCATTTTCGGCATTAACTTACCTCCTTAAAATATATCCTCTTTTGTTCAAAATCAAATCAGGTTGGAAACAGTCTGCACTGGCGTGCTGCTTTCTGGGGAGAGTCGATTTTGATGCTTCCTTTTGTTATTCTGGGCTTTGTAATAAAGCCACTAGAGCTCAAAGGTGTGGCTTGTTTTGTGTGTCATCAGAGTATAAAGCACTACTGTTTATATAGCACTACATTAATTGTTTCATTATCTTTGGTACTTTTCTTATTTTATTCCCTTCCTTTCTTTTGTTTTTTTGGTGGGCGTTTTGTGTACCAGGATTTGCTCACAGTGGGAAGACAAAAGAGTATGGTGCAATGCTCAATCCAGAGCTGCAAGATGAGACAAAGCAGGGTGCGTCTACTGGAGCCAATGGTCTTGCAGAAACGCTTCCACATAAGTTCTCCTTGTAAGCACCTCCTTCCTAAAATATATTTTTGTTGGGTTATTAAATATTTGTACTACTTCAGATGTCATTTCCTTTACTTAATCATTGTGTTACTTTAGATATATTTGATAAAACGAGTTTTGATTGTTGATCATTGTGTTGACAAAATTAAATTCTGTGGAATGCGTTCACTTGATTGATATACTGACAATGCTGTGTTCATTCTATATTTTGAGGAGTAGCTGGGCTCCTTTTATTGCAAATATTATCAGCTTAGGCATTTAAAAAATATATAATATTCTGAATGTTCCTCACTTCAATCTTGCAGCTCAAGTTTCGGAAAGAAAGTTATGACTGAAATCAGGTACTTTGGGAAAGATATGAAAGAACTGCTTCAAGAGAAAGTCTATGTGATCAATGTGTTAGGTTAGATCTCCTTTCATATTTTATGCAATTTCTGAAACTTAATTCTGGTAAAGTCAATCTGTTATAGCCCCCCCCCCCCCCAATAACACATGTACTGTAAATATAGTTGAAGCAACTGCTTTCTTTGTTCATTTCAGTTAAGTGCAGTCCTGTTAACTATTTTTTTCTCATAAGATTTGGTATAGCATCGTTACTCAGAATCAATAGGGTAAATTGGTATAGCATCCAATTGTACTCCCCCCTCCCCTCCCCACACCCCCCCCCCAAAAAAAAAGAAAAAAAAGAAAGAAAGAGTACGGTAAGCAAACCCGTCGTATTGACCTCGTGGCAGATTCACACCAAAATCACAATAAAATTGGCACCGTCTAATCCTCATTTTGCAACATAATCTTGCAAGAAGCAAATTTCACAATTGAGGACATTAGGATTTCAGGTGGTACATCACTTCAAAATGAAGCTTAGTTATATATGTTTCCCGATCAAAATTTGAAGTTTGAATTCATATTGCTAATAAGATGCCATATTTAAATTATTATATCTGGTTGATTTTACTGTTTGGGACCGGAGTTCATTTGTCTGTGCTGTTCCAGGTTATATCTCCTACAACTTTGTAATTGGTGCCTACTCCTACTGGGGACCTAAGGCTGGTCAGGATATCTACAATATGGTAATTCCTTGTATTCAGTTACTGATGCACAGGGAAATTTGCCTTTTACATATGGCTATTTAGCCGTTACTTATGTGCTCACCTCTTTTATGTGGATTTGGTTATTGTAGATTTGTATGTATTTTCTTGCATGAAAAACCATTCTCTTTGGCGTTTATATGAAGCTCTAGTGTAGTGTAGCATACATGTATCCACAGTATTTTAGAATATCTGTAATAAATTCTTGTTTCATTGGTTAACCTTTCTCATCAAATTTTGTCATATCAGGCCAGTGCAGATATAATGTTTGGTGGAATAACAATAGTCTGTGGAATATTTGGGACTCTTTCAGGGGGTTTCATTCTTGACAAGATAGACTCTACAATCTCTAATGCTTTCAAGGTAAGAGGTGATTTTTCAAAGTAATTAATAATCTGCACTTAGTTTTGGACATCTTATGTTGAAAAAGAACCAGAATTTGCCAATTAAAGATATGTTTGTTGATTAGCATAATAAGTATGAGATTGTACTCATCATTTCCCTTAGTTTATGCTTTTGTAATGCCTTTTCACTGGTAGGATAAGCTGCCCATACCCAGGTAATTACCTTTTTTTGTCTGGTAACATGCAATTACCATTCCCTCCATGCAATTAAAAAAATGCATTTTTCTTTAATTTTAGAGGTCATCTAGAGGCTACTTTGAACACTAAATTTGGTTTCTATATATTTGAAAAAAGCCGTAGGAATGCAATTTTGTGGAACCATTTTAGCAATGAATTTTTGGCTTTCATATATTCAAACTGCATATGTGTGACAATACATTTTGTCAAAGTTTATACATTTTGACTGCACACATTCTATGGCAACGTGTTTCTGTGATCAGAGGTGTTAAATATGTTATTTACTTTGGGAATGTAACTGCGGGTAATTGTTTTGATTGCCTTTTGACTTTTCTCCATTAGCATAATAACACTTTTAGCCTACTAGAATAGAAGTGCACCACGAACTTTGCAAGGTCAATTATCATTTTTCAGCCAGCCAGCAGGATATTAAACATGCATATAGTAGTATCTATGAGACAGTATATTCAAACTATATATAAGTGTGGAGTTTCTTGTGCAACTTATTAGTACATTTTGTTTACTTCTGTTCACAAAATTGTTTTTTTGCAGCTTCTTTCTAGCGCAACTTTTCTAGGGGCAATATTTTGTTTTGGTGCCTTTTGTTTCAAGAGCCTTTATGGATTCATACCCTTCTTTTCAGTAGGGGAGCTTTTGGTCTTTGCAACTCAGGTCGGTTACTTCCTTCAGTTCACTATTTCAACAAATTCCAGATTTTATTAATTAGTTTTGTATTGAAAGATAATCCTAAGTCAAGATAATAATGTAAGAAGAGATAGAGGAAGATTAAAATTAATATGATGAGAGACAATAAAAAGAGATTTAAAAGATTGAAATATATTTAAAGATCTGTATTTAAATAAGAGTGCTTGTCAAGTAGTTATTGATATGTCTAAAGCGTGATTTGAGACTCTTATTGGGTTTCAATTTTAGACTACTTCAATTTGGTTGGGACTGAAATGTTTTATTGTTGTTATTGCTGCTGTTGTTTTGTATTGAAAGTTATATTGACAGAAACTCTGGTTTTTGTATGATTAGATGTCAAAGAAAAGTTTATCAGCACCGTATCATTTATACTAATTTCTCATCTTGATATGCATGCCTAATTAATTTCTTCTGATTCTTGTCATTTGCAGGCCCCAGTAAACTATGTGTGCCTTCATTGTGTAAAACCAAGTTTGCGGCCATTATCTATGGCTATGTCAACTGTTTCAATCCATATATTTGGTGATGTGCCTTCCTCGCCTCTTGTTGGGCTTCTTCAGGTAATGTTGTTGTGTTTGTTCACACTAAATTAGTAAATCTTCATATTACATTGCATGAATCCTTGTAGTACATAGATTCTTGCTACATGGGATGCATTATGACACTCAATTGCATCCAATAGCACCTAGATGACAGTCACTTTGGGCTTTCATTGCATTCTGAGCTTATGGTTCTATTCTTAAACTTGAATGCAGGACAAAATCAATAACTGGAGATCGACAGCTCTTACTTTGACATCTATCCTCTTCATTGCAGCTATATTTTGGTTTATTGGTACGTTCTTATAGCACAACAATTATAATACCTTGTGTTCTGTTTTTTTTTTCATACTAACTAGAAGTCTAGCTGAAGCAATTCTAGGAGAACTGTGTTGTTTGACGTTTCAATCACTGGAGTCTTTATTCTTGAAAAAAAAAGTCAAATGTATGAAACCAAACAATTCTTAGCCTGAGCTACGAATGTGCTTAAACATGCATAGATTGCGTGAAAGTATCTGTTTTTACTATTTTTGTTGAGATTTGTTTGGTTTCCAATTTTCCATGAACCTGACAAAAATCGCTAGCTCTAGGGTCTGAACATAATCTTTCAACGGTGTGACAAGTCCAATGCAACTCAAGTCACCAATTATGAGTAAGGAACATGTAATCAGGAAATTTAAAGGTGGAGGAGATTCAGAAGTTGTTCTCCCCGAGGCAATTATTGGAAGTCCATGGGAAATTATTGGATTAATCCATATTGCTGTATCCAAACAAACCTTACACCCCTTATCCAAACTCCTCTTTTTTGTTGTCTATTCCCCTATAGAAACAATTGTAAATTTGCCACTATCACATGCTATATTATTACTAGTAAATGAAAAGAAGCATAGAAACAGTTCAAGCGGTTTTTGTTGGCTGTCATCGATATAGAATTGATAGTAGTGCATTGTGGTGTGGAGTTGTAATATTTGTCTGTTTGCACTGAATTGCTATTTTTGTCTTGCAGGCATATTTGTCCGTAGCGTTGATCGTTTCAACGAAGAGAGTGAGCATGGTGTCCCTGCCGTCGAGAGATCAAACCTCCGGCCATTGCTCGATGAAAACGAAGAGGCACATGCATCTTAATCATCTGCGAAGTCATTAAATCCGTATCTTTTCTCTCTTGTAGTTTACTCTTGGCCGGATTATTTTCATCATTCCAGGAACACGTGAAATGCAAATTTGCATGTGTATCGGCTGTATCTGTAAATATAGAAAAAAGAATCTTTTGCGTTGTGTTTTTTACTTTTTGTGTACAAACCACAGTTACAGGCAACAGAGTATCAGAACTACTTGAATCCTTCTACCAGTGCAACTTATTTAGTTTGTGGTGACAATAGTATTACAACCTGGTTGATTAGAATCATACGAAGCACAATTTGTGTATTCCTCCTATGAGAGTTCTTGTTTGAAAACTAAAAACGTGCAATGTGGGGACATGTTGAGAGGAGAGGGGAGGGGGGGGGGGGGGGCGGTTGTTTAGTTGCTGTCCTGGGAATCGCCGGACTCAAGCATTCGATTTCGGTCGCCTGCGGCCAGATTGACCTGCCTGAGCGAGAGCCCTCAGGTCAGGGCAACAACCATAACACATGTTTTTCTATTCCCCGCCACGAGAAGAAAAGTTTGTAGCTTTATACGAACAAAATTGACAGGGAGGCTATGTTTTGTACTAGCTTCAAGATCTACAACTGTATCATCTATGTTTAGCCGCAATATGTAGTAGTAGTAGTATCAAACAAAGATGTGTAATTGTCAATCAAAATATTCAGCTCTGTATCCATGGCCCCAATTATTTCCACAGCTAGTAGTACATACGGTAGGTCACCGGAATAAAACCCACTGTCAATTCCTGGCTAGGATGTGGCGCGTACCCTACACAAGGGCGTTTGCATGGACACGACGCAGTCACCCAGGTGGTCCAGGCTGGGCTGGCGCAACCGAAAGTCTGAGGCAGGTCGCATCAGGCGAACCGTCAATCCTCCCGATAATTTTTTGGGGCCAATGATCGGCTCACTTAATTAATTATGTCATAACACTTATTAAAAAAATAAATTATAGATACAATTATTGTTAACAATCTAAAAAGTAAATATTAAAAATTAAACTACGATAAAAAATATTAAAATCAATTCTAAAATAAAATTTTAATTTTAAATTTAAATTTTAGCTGATGTTTATAAGTTAAAGGGTAAATGATAGTGTCCCACCTCACGTCACATCTACATCCACTACGTAGTAGTACGTACCACGTACACAGGCACAGCTGCACCAGTGCACTCTGCTCGCGCATATTAGTATCTGCAAAGCCAACCACCGCTTGCAGCACTGATCTCACAGTTTGCTGCATGCTTAGCGTGGCCTTTCGCTTGAAAACGACTTGAGGCAATGCTCTCGAGTCTCGATTGTGCTGCGGATCAGTTTTGGCTTTTTGAGCGAAAATGACAACTGTAGCTCGGTCGCCATCTACAAGCTTAGCATCTATGCAAGAAGAATTGTTCTTGGTTGCTGCATTACATCATAGCCTATACTACCTAGGCATGAGGAAAAGAGCTTCAGTCCTGAGTCTCCTGAACCCTGAACCGACGCAAACAGTGAAAACACGAGGTGAGAAAATGCAAGTTCGGTTACTAAAATTTGCTTCACCGACCATACCAAATCTTAGCACAATCCACAATGCTTCTTAAAAAGAAAACACAACAAAAACGGCAAAGCAAATTAAAGTTGATAAAAAGGGAAGTGAATTCATATGCTATGCTGCAAGTTAGGTTTCAGTTCTGTAAATCACCATTTGTCAAAAAAGAAAGTTTGTAAAAGACCAACGAGAGGTGTTTCCCCCTGTGTACATTGCACAAATTTTAAAAGCACAAAATCATGTTGCCTATACTATCTCTTCGAAATTCGAATACTACAGCTTTCTTTTTACAACTCTTGTGGGTGAACGATTGAAAGATGGAAGCACTGCTCATGAAAACCTACAGCTCCAGCAAAGTGAAAACCTACAGGCTATGGGCTCCATGTGAAAGCCCCCCATGTGCACTGCCCCCCTATGTGCACAGTGCTGCACTACTGCTACAGTACAGAACTGCATGCCTGTCTCTGCAGAGCTGCTGTCTTGGGTATAGAGAAAAATGCTTGAAGTTAAGCCACCTGCATCTAGTATTTCCTTTCCAATAATTGCAAAAAGAATCTCTGGAAGACTGGAAGGCTGGGTTATTCATCATTCAGATTGTGTATCAGATGGAATAAATAAAGAGACCTCAAATTCCACTGCTTTGTTCTTAAAAAAGGTATATCCGGAGGTAAAGAAATTTGTAGGCTTCCAACTTCCAAGTGTAGTATGCCGTCAAACAACAAAATATGGAACGGATGGGTAGACAGTTTGATTGATAATTTTCCTTTGGGTGTGTGCATATGGTATTCTGTTAGGTGCCGAGACCAGATGCAATAATGAAAATTACCCAATTTTTTTACACAATTTTGCATGTAATTATATTCTATAAATTGAATTGGAATTGAGTATGCAATTCTTACTTTTATTTTCACAGGTACAATTATTTTTTTCCTATCAATTTACATTTTTTACTATCAACATAGTAAAACGCAAAATTTGAGACATCAGTCGATTGCAAAAATATGCCAATCAGATTACATAGTGGTTTAATTCAAAGCTGTGTATAAACACAATACTTCAGGTGAAAAATGCTATCGCCGTGTAGCAATCATGGACCCATAAAACTAACGAAACCATACAAACTATCAGCAATTTTTTACACGCTTAGAAGAAATGCATAATATGCAACTTAACATTCAAAATCCATTTATAAATATATAACCCCAGGGGAAAGGGGCCAAGAGGACAAAAGCCCTAGCTATCTTTGTACACTCCCCTATCTGTTCGGTGTTCCCTACTCGCACGGAAGCCATGGCCTTCCGCGACGCCGCCACCTTCCAGGTCTACCGTCCCATGGCAATGCCAACGCCAACGCCGGCGGCACCGCCACCGTCCCAGAAAATTACAATGCCGTTCACGGCGGCAACCGTGGAGGCGCTCGTGGTGCCAGCTCCTGGAAAGTCGGCGGCGAAGGGCGGCAAGGACCGGCACAGCAAGGTGAACGGGCGCGGGCGGCGGGTGCGCATGCCGATCGTGTGCGCGGCGCGCGTGTTCCAGCTCACCCGCGAGCTGGGGCTCAAGTCCGATGGCCAGACCATCGAATGGCTGCTCCGCCAGGCCGAGCCATCCATCCTCGCCGCCACCGGCTCCGGCACAACCCCCGCCATCTTCTCCTGCTCCTCTGCCCCTTCCACTGCCTCCGCCGCCGCCGTTTCCTCCCTCCTCGGCAAGCGCCCCCGCCAGGACCACGAGGCACCGTCGTTCTGGGAGGCGCTGCAGCCGCGGCCCGTGCCTTCGTGGGGCGCCCTCTCGCCGTCGCAGGAAGCGCAGGCGTACGCGTCGTCGGTGGCGCAGGTCCACCACCTCAACCTGCTCTCCGCGCTCTCCGGCGCTGCCACGAGACGGTCAGCAGCTGAGGAGGAGTCCCAGTGATCGCCGCAGCATGCAGCTCAATTTGCGACGTGATTGCATGCGTCGTGCGCTCGCGCGGGGTTAATTACTACTCCGAGCTTAGGTGTCTTGCTTGTCTCGTGTAGTTGTGTGTGGCTTGCCGTACTTTCCCATTTCCACTAGTGCTTCCTTGGGTGAATTTTGAGTGAATTTGCTTGATTTTAGGCTGGAGAATACTAGTAGCTGGTGAAGAATCAAGAATGTGATCAGATCATCAGAGGCAGCAATTGTAGATAAAAGTCTTTTGGATTGTTGGGTTTGTGAATTGTGATTTTCTGTCCTTTCTAGCTGCGTGTGTATGTGCCATTGCCACTGTTCAGTCATCTATGACATGACGATGGTGTTTGGTTTAGTATTTACAACCTCCTGTGTGGCTTACCTGATGTTAAGTTCAGCGTAATTGTGATGGCGTTGCTAGTCATGGAGAGTTGAAAGCTTCTAATTAAGCGCAATTTTTTGCCTTGTTGACGTTTTTGAGAAGAAAGCCAAGCGAGGATGGCTGCTGACCCAACTGCCAAACAATGATGAAACATCCATTTGCGCACCATTTTATTGGCAGATTGCACTTTCCTCCATACCAATGATCACGCGGTGGCTTTATGTTCTCCTCAATCCATATGCTGTTTATCTCCATGAAATTATGAACAGGATAACAGATCTTCACAAAATTTCATTGAATTGCTTCTCTCTGCACTGAGGCAAAAGCTGCAGCCCTGTTCTCTGGCACGGCCGCTGCCACTCTGTCCCCGATGAGAAAGGTTCAGCCTGTTCCTCTGGACATCATTCGTGTCAATCTGTAGGCCATTTAGGCTGTAAAGGTGCCATAACTTAGGACCATGCTTACATATTTCTGCACATCGATATGGTCCACTCACTATGCCGCTATGCGATGCTCGCAGAATTCTTGAACTGTTACTATTACTCTGTAGCGCAGAACATTTGGCATTGAAGTCCATGAACTTTTACTGTTACTCCAGCGATGGGAATGTGGAGTTTGAAATTTCTTGCTGATCTTGGTATTTTAACTCAATACTTAAAATAAAAAACATGAGCGGTGGTAGCTCAGTTGGGAGAGCCTCAGACTGAAGATTTGAAGTTCGAGTTTTCAATCTACACTCGCCGCATTTTTTTTACCTGTGATATCTGCAAATGGTCTCGAAATTTTTTTCACCTGTGACATCTGCAAATGGTCTTGAATTTTTTTCCTGTGGCATCTGCAAATGGTCTTGATTTTTTTTTTCACATGTGATCTTTTCCCGTACATTGCAGCAAAATGGTCTTGAATTTTTTCACCTGTGACATCTGCAAATGGTCTTCATTTTTTTTCACATATGATCTTTTCCCTTACATTGAAGCAAAATGATGATTTTTTTCCACCTGTGATTCCTTTCCCTTACAGTGCAGCAAAATGATGGTCTTGAATTCGCTCTCCCGTGGTTCTCTTCTGTCCCTTACATTGCAGCAAAATGATGATCTTGAATTCGCTCTCCTATGGTTCTCTGTCCCCGAAGAACATTGCAGGTTGCAGCCAAATGGAAACAGTAGGGGAAAAAGAAGCTCAACCCACTAATGCACATTGATTTCCTCCGTTCATTTATCTCTACCAACATGTGCTCCGGATTAATTGGCATTAGCATGTGCTCCATAAACAAGAACCAGATTAATTGGCATCAGCATGTGCTCCATAAACAAGAACATCGGATTTTGACAATTTGGCTCCAGCATGGAGCAGATTGCAAATGCTCCGCAATCTGCCAAAATCTGTAATCTGCAAAAGAGACTATGTGTTGCACGACTTCCCAAACTTCTAATCCATTTTATAAAAAAATGTTTTGAGATGGCAATCTCTGTTAAGATGTTGCCTTTGCAATCTTGCAGCCACGCATTCATTGGCAATCTCTGTATGCCTCCAGTTCTCCCATTACCTTTTAAAAAAACTCTATATGCAATCTAACAGCTGAGTTTTGTTTGATGCAGTACTAACAGGTAAACTAGGTCCGTCGCCAAAAAAAAGAAGGTAAACTAGGTAAACTGAGATCTTGTTTGGAACACCATAAAAAATAACAAGAATAACTGAAAATATTTGCCCGCATGAGAGAGTTCTGTATGAACTAGGTAAAGTGAGAACTTGTTTGGAACACCATAAAAAAAATTACAAGAATAACTGAAAATATTTGCCCGCATGCAGAGAGTTCTGTATGAACTATGTAAAGTGAGAACTTGTTTGGAACACCATAAAAAAACAACAAGAATAACTGAAAAAAAGTTCCTCCATGCTGGATCGAACTACAGACCTTCAGTTTACAAGACTGACGCTCTACCACTCAACGAAAATAAATTACTTCCAGCAGACGAGAGCGCGGAAGAGCAAAACGCCAAGTACAAGTGTACAACGCCCACGGTTCTTCAGATTTCCAGTCCAAACCACTGCTGCGCGCTTGTTCCCCATCCGCCGCGTCCCGAGAGGCCGAGATCGCCGGCGCCGGGCATCCCCCACCCCAGCCAGCGCGTGGACGTTGTGCCCCGACTCACCCGTGCTTTGCGCTTACTCCGGGTCGCCACCTTCGCGGCCAGCGAACCCGGCTCTCTGTAGCCCGCCCTCTTCCGCGGCACGCCGTTGGGTTCTCCTGCGCCGCATCACCAGGTACCTTGCATCGGGGGACTGCACCGCACGCGATAATCCACACAGTATACTTCAGTAGTATTTTTCTTTTCTTATCTGTGCGTGAACTATTTAGATTTTTAGCGGGGAAAGTGAGACTATCGAATGGGATTGTGTTGGGATTATCCGACAAATTGCCATTTCTAGCACGGACAACTCTAGGAACTCTGTTGATTTGTTAATGATCCTAAATGAGAGCACGGTAGATTGGCATTATAGCTGATTAGATTGCAATACGGGAATCACCGTATCCTAATTCAGCGTGTCTTCGGCCCTAAACCCTAAACCGTTGGTGACTTGGTGCACCTTCTAAGGAAGCATAAGTTAGCAGTAGCATATGCATATAATCTAAGTTAAGCCAACACCGTTTGATCAACAACACCATTGCTGCATTCGTTACATTGGCTAGTTTCTAGGGATCGGTAGGATAATTCACACTAGCTTGAGCCTCTCCATGGTTACATTGTCTAGTTTGTCAGAAGTAAACCTTTCACTGCTGAGTTCATTGAGTCTCAGATCCTTCGACAGCACTCCCCCCCTCCCCCCCCCCTCCCTCTCCTTTTCCATTCTCACACCTAAACACACAAGATTCTAGCATGAACAGTCGTAGCTGACATTTGTGGTGGTTTGTGTAACAGGATAATTTTGAAGCTCAATTGCAAGAAAGGGCATCATGATTATCTAAAAACAAAAGGACATCCAAGAAGTTATAGTTTGCTGCATGCAGCATTTACAGGCAAGCTGGTTATTCTTTATTGCTGTAATATGATTTAGTTATGAACTTTGCTTATCTTCACTGTTAATCTATGTTGAAATACAATTATGTTTCAAGAGTGAGGAACATGCGCAGAAACTTCTGAACAATGTATCATCATTACTCAAACCTGGAGGCTATTTTTGGGGCATAATTCCTGATTCATCTACAGTATGGTACGGACATCTCATGAATTCTGTTCTTTTATCTAGTGTTGTAAAACAAGGTCTATAAGGCTGTATACAAGGAGCGGGTGCCCAACCTTGTACTGTTTAACTGGCATAAGCAGTCACGTGTACCTCTTAAGCACTAAAACATGGGTGCATGAATACCGCCTGCACTTTTTATAACCTTGCTTGGTTGCTTATGTCTTAATGACTGTTGTATTATAGATTATATAAAAAAATAGCCAATGTCATACATTTTGCATTTGATAAGATAAAATTGTTACAAAGAAGAATAACACCCATGCCTCAATTCAGTTTACCCTAACTGTTGGATGTTACTAGATAAGACCAGAGAGCGTGCAAGGAAATCATTGTATAATCCTAGATAGCGATTAAAATAAAATTAATTCTAAATGGCCCAGATGATAGCTACATAGGGGGAAAAGGAGACGGATTTGTGACGAAGAAGAGGATATGGAAATACTCCATTATCAAACATCGTATTTCAGATGTTATCATGCATCTCTCTGTAGACTAATGGTTGCGCAACTCATTGAGGTTAGCATCATTATTCCATGTTGAACTAATCTCTCAAATAGCTGGTTGTACTGCAAGATGCCAATACCTCCTGAGAACAACCTGAGGAGTTCAAGCACTGATTCCCTACATTCAGCTTGAAGATGAGCCTTTGCTGAGTGAGTGGGAGATGCCATAGTCGGGCTCACGTACTAGGGTTGCAGTTCAGGCATTGATTCCCTACATTCAACTCAAAGATGAGTGAGGGGAACCGGGGAGATGTCATAGTCAATCTAGCGTACCAGTGGCGCGGCAAATACATGACGGGTATATACAGTAGCCACTCAGCCTGTAGAGCCAATGCTTTCCAAGCAATTTTCTTGAGATAGTTTTATTAATTGGATTTGGTTTGATTGGAGGTTCTTTTATTATTAATTGGATTTGGTTTGATTGGAGGTTCTTTTATTATAGTTAGTTGATATGTTAGGGACTGCCCTAATATAATATATAAAATCCAGCTTGTTCCCTTGTCTATTTGATTTGTGTCTGCCGCTTCATGGTTGAAACCCCTTAACTGTTCCTTGTTCCTCAATTCTTGTTGTTAGCTCTCTGTGCATGAGAGTTAACTGAGTTTGGTTCAAGCAAGCTATACTTTCTATACATTAAATTCAGTATCCAACGGGCTTAAGTAATTGAATGTTGATAATTTTCTGGTTTGCATGATTTTTCTAATTTGTAGGACAAAATATCAAAAGAACAGCGAGGCTTCACATGGTAAGGATCAGGGTCAGAGGACTGTTTCAAACAGCAATTGCACAGAGAACTATGCCATTACCTTTGAAGTTGAGCAAGAAAAGTATCACTTGAGTTTGTGTATTTGAATAGATATGAAATTTCAGATTTGTTATCTTGAGGGATCCTATGCAAAATGGTTCAGGTTTCCTTTCTTCAGAAAAAGTACCAACTCATATTTGCAAATTATTCAATGTTTCAGAATCACTGCCTGGTCCACTTCCCAGCCTTGTTATGTAATACTTGTTTGTCTTCAACAACTGTTGTACAGCCACATCATAAAGCTCCCTTACATAGCCTCTTAAATACTAGCAACTTGTGTCATCAGGTGTCGCAATTTTATGTTATGTTGAAACAGATTAGCAAGGGAGGTAGGACTTGAATATGTAGAGATCCTGAATTTAACTGAGTTTTATGATGACAACGATGCCAAGTTCTATATTTCTTTGCAAATAATTTTTGCTGTTTATTTAGGGCAATCATTATCAGTATTTTTTTTAATTCACGATGCTTACATTACTCCATTTATAACTTATAGTTTCCTCTCCTTTTTGTTCTGACTGGCTCCCGAACTCAATTTGCTCCATTGCTTTCTAGTTGTGGACCTTGTGGTGCCAGTTTGGTGGATCCTCGTGGAGAACTTGTTGCTCGTTCATATGGAATTTTTGGTGATGTGGCCTTTTCCCTTCAGGATTCACTCTATAGGTCCCTATTTACTCATTGCCTGATATGATTTCTTCAGGCTTGCACTCAACTTTTATTTTCCAGAAGCCTGACCCAGATGCATTACAACCAATTGTAACACCCAATTTGCCTGATCCAAACTTCCTAAGAATGTTCATTGCTCAGGAAGAGGTCTGCTCTGCATTTAGCAGCTGTTGTTTTTTACTTTACGTGATATGTGGGCTAACTGAGGGAATAGCAGGAATGGCTGTGGACTGGAGGCAGCTTCGCAGCAGGCATCAGTGAACAATGGAAGTGACTCATGCTAATATCACGATGATATGATGGGGCTGGCTACCGCACACGCGCGCGCCGACTTCTTTAGTCGCACACGCGGACGGAGCGGCACCATTAGCGCTGATCAGTGTCATTAGTGCTAATCATCATTAATTAGTGCAGATTTTTAATTATAAAATAATAAATACATTGAGTTAAAAGTTTTAAATTCCAGTTAAAAGTTTTGAACTATTGATAGAAAGCTTACTCCAATTGCTCAAAATTTGAATTGAAAGTTTTACAATTTGAGTTGAAAGTTTTGAAATTTAAGGGAGTTTTAAAATTTGGAGTTGAAAGTGTTGAAATTTGAGTTGAAAGTTTCAAATAATTTCAGTTGAAAGTTTTAATTCTGAGTATTTCCAAATTTGTATTAAAAGTTTTAAAATTTGAATTTAAGTTGAAAGTTTTAAATTTGAGGTTAAAAGTTTCGAAAATTTCCCACGTTCGTTCCGTGTGCGTGGGGCCCACCTCCCGGACTCGGCGCACGCCAATTAGCACTATTGCCATGTATCGTGCGAAGGGCACCTCTCGTCCCAGGCCTGAAGATATGAGTCTGCATAAGCGCATAGCTGGGCTTGAAGTTGGCTATGTGTATCGTCGATGCATATAATTCAGGGTTTGTTTGGTTGATAAGATTTTTAAAGGATCATTGTAGAATTTGAAACCTTGGGACTTTTTCCTACATTCGTTTTACAACAATAGATCCTAGCCGATATTTTAAAGATCCTAGCCGATATTTTAAAAGATTTTTAGCATGAGGTTAGAATTCTTAAAAAAATTCCTAAGGATTGGAGAATGCTCGGCGTCACGCACCAGACACCGACGTAACGCCGACGCTAGCTAAGATATCTGGCGCCTTACTTATCTCTCCTTTCCCATTCTCTCTCATCATGTGCTTGCCAGTCGTCCCGTGTCTTCATCTACCGTCGAGGGGACGAGCTTCCATCTCGCATCCGCTGCCTGCTTCCACCGTTGAGGCCAAGAGAACATGCTTCCATCTCTAGCAACATTAGCAACCGTAGGAGCGACATCCCAGCAGCAGATAAGCTACTCCCGCATCTATTTGTTGCCATTGAAATCCTACGGTGTTGGTGTCGTTGCTGAAACTGTATTTGCTCCATCGAGCCTTAGATCCGGTAACCAAAGTTGAGAAAGAAACCGATATTTTATGATTATTTTATGTTGCAACTAGTGTTTTTTTTAATGTTTATAAGTATTGCACTAGATATTTTAATGTGTTTTATATTTTTATTCTCGGTCTTCAATTATTACGAATGATGTTTTTGGTAGTTGAAGTTTGATGTTTCACGTGTGTGAGTGAAATTTATTTTAATAGTTTAAAATATTTTTATCTTGTGAAGAAATATTCTAGATTGTCTAGAGTTGGTGTATGAATTAAAGTGCATACAACATCTTAATCATTTACTTTCTCTATTTACATAATTTAGAAATCTTACCAACCGAACGGACCTTAGCGTCTAAAAATAGCTGGACTTCCCGCAACGGCGCCCCTGCAACTGATGGTTTATGTCTGCTCTCGTGGTTCACGATTAGATTATAATAATATCACACCACAGGCCAATTTCGGATTTACTCGAACGTTACAATGTACGACAACCAAAACTAAATAAATAATTAAAACAGTGAAGAAGTGAGCTGCAAAAATGGAAATATAATCTCGGATAGGGCACACGACTACCCGAGTACGTAGTGCCAATATAGAGACACAGAAAAAAATGTTTTTTTATGCACATATTTTCCAAAAATAATATAATAAAGTTATTTTAAAAAATAAATTAATTTATTTTTAATTTTAAATTAATTAATACTTAATTAATATTAGGCTAATAATTTATCTCGTTTTAAGTATTTTTTCTTTTCTTTTCTATTTCACTCAAACACATACTTATCACGGTCCCTTTTCTCCCAGCCATACTCAAACACACCCTTGTCACGGTCCCTTTTCTCCCAGCCATACTCAATAAAAGGAAAGATTATTGGCGGCTAGCTTGCCTCATTAGTCGTATAAAATTCCTTACCCAACCTGATAGTCTGCTGCTGCGCCATGTCTTCGTCCTCCGTGCAGACCTCTCCCTCGCATGAAGCCGATGTCAAAACTGATGAAGAACTCTACCGGCAGCTCACTGATTTGGTGTCCACCTGGCCGAGCTCAGATCCCATGCCCTTCCTCCCACTCTACCGCCACGACAAAGGCTGGTACTGTAGCCTCAAGCCTATGGTCGGTGCACTGGTCGCCGACGCGCGGTTCGCCGCGCGCACCACCGACATCATCATCGCCACCTTGCCCAAGTCCGGCACGACGTGGATCAAGGCGCTCCTCTACGCCACGGTGCACCGGAGAGAGCACCCCGCCGACGCCGCCGACCACCCTTTAAACTCCCTCGGCCCCCACGACTGCGTCAACTTCTTGGACTACCAGCTCTACACGAACAACAGGGTCCCGGACCTGGACATGCTGCCGGAGCCGAGGCTCTTCGCGACGCATGTCCCGTTCACGTCGTTGCCGAGCGCCGCCGCGGCGTCGGGCTGCAAGGTGGTGTACGTGTGCCGCGACCCCAAGGACAACCTGGTCTCTCTGTGGGACTTCGCCAACAAGTTCAGGGCCCGCGAGGGGCAGGAGCCCATGTCGGCGGAGAACATCGCCGATCTGTTCTGCCGCGGCGTGTCGCCGTTCGGGCCGTACTGGGACCACGTCCTCGGCTACTGGGACGCGCACGTGGCGCACCCCGATCAGGTGCTCTTCTTCAGGTACGAAGAGATGAAGCTCGACGCCGCGGCGCACGTCCGGAGGCTGGCGGAGTTCGTCGACCTGCCGTTCAATGCGGAGGAGGAGGAAGGTGGCGTGGTGGACGCCATCGTCAGGCTGTGCTCGTTCGATCACATGAGCGGCCTGGAAGCGACGAAGGGCGGCAAGACGGAGCTCGTGATCGGCACGGTGGCGAATAGCTCGTTCTTCCGTCGCGGGGAGGTCGGGGACTGGGAGAACCATCTGTCGTCGGAGACGGCACGGCGGATCGATGCCATAACCGAGGCCAGGCTCAAGGGTTCCGGTCTCTGCGGTGCCACTGGGCCAAGGTGCATCGATACCTCCAATTGATGGAACGTGCATCCAATGGCTCAGCATTAGGTATACATGCACTTCTGTCGAAAAAGTTATGTTCTATTTCTTACTGATGATGTACTCCACTGTTTTACTGTAACTGTGTAGCAGTTTGTAAGTGCGCTGCATTTGAACCCTTGCTATAATTAAGTATTGACTGATTTTCTTTATCAATAAATCTATAAAAATCTAAAATCGTACGGCATTACACTACTTCTGATTCGGACATCTACGATGGACAATCTCTGTCGAAATAACGCGACCTACTAAAGATGCGAGTTATTAGGTTTACAAAAAAGTCCATTTGAGATATGCCTATATGAAACGGCCCGTGAACCATCAACTGTCAGAGAATAGATCAGAGATGAGGGATATAGTGAGATAGAGTTGACAACTTTGTAATTCATAATATTATGAGATCATATTATATCAAAGTTGTAAAACTTGATAAGATCAATAATTTTTTAACTGATAACATTTATATTTAAAGCCATAGTATCAAATACATACTACATATTTCAAATAGAAATAGTTATAAGAATAACAGAAGATTATTCAACGTGTGCTCTACAGGTGTGATAATAAGAATGTTTGTTTGGAGAGAGGTACTTAGGTTCGACTCCCACACCTGTCTTACCTCATCAATCATGAGGCCTATACGTGTCACAAAGGCAAAAATTCTAAAAACATTTAGATAATATACTCCCTCCGTCAAAACCAATATTTGTAATATTTAACTAATAATTAAAGTAATAACATCACATACATTTAGTGTTATACATGTGATCACTAGTTTTTGAACGTACTTTTATATATGATATTCATAGTTTTTGATAAAATATTATAAAAGAAATTAATGGTCAAAATTTTATGTTATAGGCAGTATAAAAAATTATATCATTGAGGGAGTAAAATTTAGTGGCATATATCATTGAAACATGACATGTTTTTTTTAGAAATCCCATAAATGAGTGTCCTTGATATTTACTCTTAAAAAAACTAATGAATTGTCTAGCGCAACTTTAAGGTAGGCTACATAACTCTTAAAATATATTTCACATAGGTGCAATTGTATTTTTTTTATTCAGATCTATCACGATATGGATGATCAATATATATATTTCTCTTTTTTCTTGATTGATGAGATAATTTCTAACCTCTAAAGCAAACATGATGTCTCTTTTTTTAACTAATATTTATGATGTAATAGATAATTAGGCACAAAAATGGATGGATAGATGCAATGAACTAGATAATATATCCTCTAGGGATTAATAGAGTTTCCTTATATATAGATGGAAAGATGCTAGATGGATGGATGGATGTTGTTGGCCGGCCTCTGTCGCCTGCCCGGTGAAAAAAATTTGTGCAAATGGTGATTTAAACAAATACTAGCTGTAAAACATGTTAATACTATTCGTTCATTCCATTCTGATTTATAACGGGCCGGGCTGGGCTAGGCAACCAGGAGCAGCCTTTCTCACTTGCACAGTAAACTCATGAGTCACAACTTGGACAGGCATGACACGACGAGAACCAGAGCAATACCTGCTAGCCTAGCTCCACATTATTCAACCAGCACAAGTGCATGCACGCTACAAACGCACCACGCATGCACCACCACATATATACAAGTTGCACGGGCGCTTTACTTGTTGGCCTTCTTGAACACCACGAGGTGGGCCGGCTGGCTCGCTCCCAGCCACGCCCGCGCGCCGTCCCTGGACACTCCCAGGTCCTGGCACGAGTCCCTGCACAACACCAGCTTGTACCCGCCGCCGCCGCCGCCGTACTTCTCCACGCGGAACGCGTTCTCCCGCAGGCTCGGGCTCGGCCCGATGGCAGGCCCCGTCACCACGCGCCGGACCCCCGTGAGTGGCTCGTCGCCGATGTGCCACTCGGTGGACTGCACGCAGATCGTCGCGGTGTTGAAGCGGATGCGGACGTCGGTTGAGACGTCGATGGTCTTGTGGGAAGACGCCGCGGCGCCGTCCCGCGGGTGAAGCGCACGGGGAACCCCTTGCGGCGCTCGTCGGTCTCCTGCGCCACCAGGAGCGGGCAGGGGAACACGCGGGGCGCCATCGTGAGCCCGCCTCCGTGGCCGGGGCTTGCCGGGAGGACATAGTAGCTCTCGTCGGCGCTCAGCTCGCGGCCGTCCGTGTCGTACACCGGCGGCGGCGGCGCTGCACGAGAGGGAGATGGCCAGGAGGGAGAGGAGTAGGAGGAGGAGGCGGAACCTAACCTTGGCTGAAACCTTCGTGTCCTGACGCGGCTTGTCCGCTTGCGCACAACGGCGAGGGAGTGTGTGAACTGGTGGATTGAGTGCTGGTACTAATATCGAGTGGTTGGGGCTTGTATTTATAGTGATCTGTGGTAGAGTCGCTGTTTCTCTTGACTTCTGGATTTGCACGTCGTGACGTGAACTTGTGAGGTCATGTTCATGTCGTCCGTGCACGTACGTCTGGCTGATTAGTACTCACTACTGCGAATGCGGTGCCTACCTGTAAACAAGCAGTAGTACAATCTGATTTGGAGACGGCAATGCGAAACAATGAAGTTATCACGGTTTCCAACCGTTTCGATCTCTTTCAGTATGTGCAAGAGGATTCCATAGCCTCATAATTTGACATGTTCCCGACATTACCACCTTACGAACAGGAGTTTGCTATGTATAAACAAAAAAACTGATCATGCAGATCTGGCGTGTGCTTTCTAGTCTCTACTCATTTTCTGAGGCAAATTTGTAACGAACTGGAAGATGATGGGAATAATCACTAGTGACTGTACTCAAGAACTGGAGTGCTCTGTACTCCTAAAAAAAGAGGTATACTCTGTTTTTTTTCCTCCTAGAGAGAAGGGGAGAAACAATACTCCTGCTCACCTGTTCATGAATGAAACAGTACATGCTCTAGCATAAAACCACCTTGACTAGCCTGAGTCAAAGGCTCCATTTACTCTTTGAAGCAAACCAAGGTGCACAGATTACCCTAGTACAGCTTGTATTCAAATCCTCCATCGGACCTGCAAATGACGACGTTACCTACATTAAACTCGTATTCCATTATCTAAAAAATAATGACATTACCACTCAGAGACGAGCGTAACACAGATGACAGATCCACTTGCATGTTTCAGTAAGACAGTAACACAGTGGGCGCAAAAACCAGAAATGGCGCTACTCGCCTACTCCACATACAAGCAGTTAATCCGGCACCTTTGGCAACGTAACCCTGTATATCCTGCCAGGCTGCCTCCCATTCCCCCTAACCTAATTTGGATCGTCCACCCAAAGTCCAAGCTGCCAAAGGCTGACATCGATCAGGACACGGATCGACGACGCCGATCAAGTTCGCAAACGTTGCATTCGTACGAGTGTTAATACTAAAAAATTTTAAAGACCGTTAATGAAGTCAATGAAGTTTAATAAAATTAATGAAGATTATCCAATAAAAAGAAGTTTTTATAAGTTAAGAAAAAAAATTTATCCATTAAAATTGTTACGGATAGTTTTCTTTTTAGCTAACTCTTTTGGCATGATTGTCTATAATCACTGTAAAGGTATAAATACTTATGTCTAGAAGTTTTATAAAACTGAATCAGATTAATATAACAGATTCGGCGTAGAAGTAATAAATTCATCATATTATTTTTAATCTTATAATGAATTAGTTATGTCTGATCTATTATATTGTTTTATAAGGTAAATCCTGATAAATCGATAGTTTTTATTCAACGTTACATTGGATTCTGACCGATAAATTATCTTTATATTGTGCTTACATTTTCATCTGTATTGAACCATTATTGATATAATTTATGTCACATCCTAATGTAACATCACTAGAAATCTAGTGCTAAATAGAGCGTGCCGCCAAAAACGGTGAACCATTAATAGTGAAACCACGCATGTCGATGCCAGTCTCATAATTCCAATCTAGCACCCGCAGTAATAAAATAATAATTATTATAAAAAATAAACGAATACAATCATATCGGTTAGACCCTTAGCAGTAATTACCAGAAAAAATAGCGATAGTAAAACTTAACATGACTAGCACATCAATTCATAGAGAGTGGATTGAGTCTAGGGACGAAACCAAACTCTTTTATCATTTTTCACTTAAATTTAAGAAAGGAGAAAAACAATAAAATAGAGGGATGATTACTTTCGTACTCGCAAGTCATGGGAAAATACGAGTATGTAAGCTGCAAAGAATAGTTAGGTTTATTTCACAAATTTTTTATTTAAAAATATTTCATAATCTTTAAGTGTGAGTTTCACCATTCTGATGCAATTTGACTTATAACAACAAAGTTTTAGTTTTATTAATAGTTTCTTTTCATTTTACATCTCTTCAATAAACATCATAAACCATGCATATAACATTTATCTCGCTTCATTTGGAGCTAAACCAATATGCTAGCACAACGTCTCAGGTCATATAGATCCGTTCCTAACCACTAAGATCATCCGTCAGTCATCAAGATCAATTCTGATAACGATTGCTATCCCCATAACCATTTTTTATAAAATATTGGTAAACAAATCTAAACTAGAAGAATCATTTTATATTCACCCTTAATCATGGGCACGACTATTCAAATAATTAAAACTTTATAGAGTTTGAAAGCTCTATCATATGACACGAAACTAACACGGGATACCTGTTGGCACCAGAAGTTTAAGACAAAGTCTTTCCAAAGTTAACCCATAAATATCCCATATCACATAATTAGATTGAATATCTCAAAACCAAGTATTAGGCAAGTCTCATGACTTTATCTACTCAGGACACACCGGGGATGTCTTATACTCCTAACCAATAACCTTACAACAGGCTAGAATAACACCTATCCTGTGTAGTAAAGATTCACGATCCATTTTCTCATCCTCAGTGTTCGACAACTATGGACATACAATATTTTCACGTGCTAGCTAATTACTTAGCCAAGAGCATCAAAAAATACATGTGTGCTCATATTGTAAGATGATCGAATGCAATTCTCCAAAAAATCGGTCCTTACATACAATTACAAAACTAATCTACATAGGCGAGGTTCCACATCATGAGATTTCACAAATATTTTCTCTTTTCAAACCCATCGACTCCACAAATCGGGTTTTCGCAAAAGGATTTACGAACCAATTTTTTCATAGCGACAAACAACAATGTAAGATGGGACGGTGGTATTCCCGCTCGAGAAGTGAGAATTTTTAAGTACCATTATGGTAGAGTTACAAGGATATGATTTAATAACAACCTACAAAAAAATGCAACTACGTCCATTGGTTACACATAAACAAAGGCGGATCGATTTAATTATATACGTTAAGCATGCAACATTACAAATAATTACATTTTATAAATTAGGAGCATACCTATGGAGTGTGGTTGGTGGCACGATCTGGTGTTAAGGAAGTGGGACCTACATGTTAGTGGGATGGAGAGAGAAATAGGAACTAGTCCATATGTCAGGGGGAAAAGGAGGAGGGGCACGTAGCCTCACCTTATTTGCCGGGGTAGGGCCCACATGTCAGTGGCACCGGGGGATTATATCTTCTTCTTCCTCCATTCTTCTTTCTCATTCTGTCTTCTTCTCTGCTCTCCCCTCTTTTGCGTGTGACGGAGGCATGGTGATGGGTCCCAGTGGTGGGCAGTGACACTAGCAGCGGGAAAGGCGGCACCCGACGCTGGGGTAGAGACAGGTGGTGGTGTCTACAGCAGAATAGAACGACGGTTGGGTGACTGAGAAGACATCATAGGCAGAAGCGTGGAGGAGGCGACACCTAGCTAAGGGAGAGGCACAGACGGTGAACGCATGTTTGGTGGCGAGGGGTTTTGTAGGGAGGTGGTGAGATGGCAAGAATAAGCTGGTCAGCTTGCTAGCGGTGGTGAACAGGGCGGTGTTCCCTAGAGTTCTCACCGGGCGTTCGATAGAATGCTAGGGCTTGATCTGAGGTGGTTTGTCTATAAGATAGGAAGACAGAGCAAACGTGCTGACTTATATAGCCGTGGCCATTGGGTGGTGACAAGGCGGTGAGGCAAAGGTCGATGGTGGGGTCCATGGTGATGCGAAGCATAGGACACTTAGCGGTGATAGGGAAATGACGCCCGCCATAGTGCACCACTGCACGCAACAGAGCGGAGGAGAAGGGTGAAAGGCAAGCGGGTGCCACAGCTTATCATGGCGTGGTGTTGCTCAGTGCATGGTGTGGCCGGTTCGGCATGGACAACGTGGTGCAGAGGTATGGGACCCATGATGAAACTCGATGGGCAGGCAGGGTCGAAGAACGAGATGGAGCAGTGCGGTGGAGGATAGGGAGATAGGTCCAATGATGAGACAAGGTGGAGGAGCCTTGTGTCGGCCGTGCAGGTGATGCACAGGAGCGATAGGGCAGCGCAACATGGCACACAGAATGGTGTCATGTGATGTAGCTATGACTAGGTGTGAACAAGGAAAGGCTGTGTGGCGTAGCGACACACAAAAGCTGTGCAACACGGCGTGGTAGGGTAGCCGGCAGAATTCATGATGTGACGCAGTGGCGGTGGGCAAGATTTAGGGTAGTGGGTTAATGTTTAGCACGACGCTTTAGGGTCACGTCACATGTGCACGAATGCGGTGGCCGGCTTGGCATTCTGCCGAGCATGTGTAGCACGATGGGGAAACGATGGGGAGGAAGACGATGGTGCTCGCACAGGTGTGGGTCGAGTGTTGTTGGGCCTTGGCGATCGCGAGTGCTTGAGTGGCCTAGGGCAATTGCAGCCATGTGCGGAGAGTAGGTTGTAGGCCGGTTCACGTGTGAGTGAAGGAAGAAAGAGGACGATTGTTGCAAAGCTAGGCCATAGCGAGGAACTAGGCCGCTTGGCAGGGGTGGAGGAAGAGGGAAAAATGGGGAGGCTGGTAGGCCAGTGTTGGTATTTTGTTGGAGGGGATGGGAGGCTGAGGAAGAGAAGAAAGAGAGGAAGAGAAAGAATGAGCCAAGGATAATCGACCCATTGGAACTGTAGTTTTTTGAAATTTTTAAGAACGTTATTTGATGGATACCATGGTATTTTAAAATGGATTATTTGAACTCAATTCTAATTTATAGGTTCACAAAATTTAGGGATTCAACCAACGGAGACTTGACCAGATTTGTAGATTTTGTACATGGCTCCTAATTTTTGAAAAGAAGTGTGATCTAGACATAGGAGAGGAAATAGGGAAAAAGAGTAAGGATTTGATTTGAAGTTTTCATATTTTATTCATAAATTTTGGAGGGTATTTTTACTAGATTCTTGGATTTACGAATTTTGAAGAGAGGGATTTAGAGAATCTTGGAGCCTTAAGGATGAGATTTATCGAGATCTTTGGCACATTATATCCTTAATTGCACACATGAAGATCCAAATTTTTGAAACATATGATTTTATTAAGATAGTTTTTAATGACACAAAAAATGAGGCATTACACTTTTTATGTCATATTTAATCTACTATCAATCGTACCTAATCTTATTAGCTACAATCTTATACTATCTCGGTTTAGTCCGATCTATCAATATTATCTTTAATAATGTTGGTAACATAACCTAGCAATTTTATCTCACTTATCAGATCATATAGTTGTCTATCGGCTAGACAGACGATAGCTTGACTCTATATCTACAACTTTTCAACTAATCTGTATCAGCTAGATAGCCAATAGCTTAAGTCAGTATTGGTCTATTGGCCGATAGGCTCATTAGTCTAATTGTTTCTATCTCCCTTGTTAATTGCACGTCAAGTTGACAAGCACGCTTTGAACCTCAAGATTTTAAGGACCTACACTGTAGTCAAGCATACCTCTCAAGTCTTCGTGCGTATAACGCATCGGTGCGGATATCGGACGATTTTTGCATCTACACACTCTTTTGGCACAGCCAGTGGGACACAATCTTTGTCGAACCAACACATCTAGGAAGTAGGTCAAAACCAACAATGTAATTCTAGTGACCTTGGACAACCTAACAGAAGCATGGAGGCAACAGGTGGAGCAATCCGTGAAGTAATTTTAAAAGCTATGTTTAGAATCATTCAGCATGACATGACAAGAACCGATTTAGAAGACGCAATTCCTAAAACCAAATTTGATTGGAGATTGAAGTCAACAAGTACCTAGTAGTCCGTAGAAATCCTTGCAAGATTCGATCAACTAAATTGTGCATCATGTACTAATAAATCAATCTGGGGTGTTGATGAACACACTCTAGAATCTAATTAAAAAGACAGTGAATGGATCAATTGCTGAAGAACCATATCAAGACCCAGTTTATGTTCCATAAAGAATATCAGCACACGTTGTCACCAGTGCATAAGTGCCGATAATATCAAAGGTTTCTCAAGTAACTTATGGATTAGAGAGAAATGTAGTTCTTAGTTTAATTCCTTCTAGACAAATGTAGTTTGGGGGCAGTGTAATGAAACTCTTCTTAGATATTATCAGATTACCTATTATGAAGGACACTAGAATCAGCATGTCAAGATCCCTAGTTGGAGTCAAGTGCAAAGATATCACCAGGCACAAGGGCCAATACCATTGCCTTTATAGCAGTATCCGATGGACAATGCACAAGATGTGGAATGGACAACAAAGATAGCCAAAGTGACAAGGGAACAATTTGGCTTAAAACCAAATAAACATATCTTCATGTATCGATGCCCACACCTTGATTGGTTTGATAGGATTCTATTGCCTCACCAATACAGGGAGTCAGATTTTTTGAAATTCTCAGGGATATATCTATGGTGAAACGTATCGGCCAATTCTCAGCTCAATGTGAAAAGGCATCAGTGGAAGAAGCTTTGAGAATTAGATTTTTCCCACAGTCATTATTTGAATCAACCTTTACATGGTTTTCGTATTTACCACCAAATTCAATCATAGGATGCACCGATTTGGAAAAACAATTTCACAAATACTTATTGGCTAAAATTCATGAAATGCGGTTGACAGATCTTACATCAGTGCATCAAAGGATTGACGAATCAGTCCAAGAATATATCCATAGATTTCGTGACGTGCACAACCAATGCTATAGTTTAAATTTAAGTAATAGAAAATTGGCCGAGTTGGCTTTCTAAGGACTACTACTCCCATCAAGGAGAAATTTTCCTCCCAAGAGTTTTAGAACTTGTGCATTAAGTACAGAAAGTATCGGCTCATAAAACCGATTCTAAGAGGCAAGGAAAAGTTCCAACTAAAAATTGCACAAGTGCATAGATTTTCATCGGATTCAGAATGTGAGGAGGATTCTGATAGTGAAATTGGCCTAGCAAAGTGGACAAAAAACAAGAAAACAATTTCATGCCCATTGATCAAAGATATGGAAAAAATGTATGATTTTGATATAAATAAGACCGATAAATTTTTGATCTATTATTTTAAGTGAAACAAATACATATTCCTCCAAATCATGTGATTTCATCAACCGATGAACTTAAGAAGAAAAAGCACTACAAGTGGCATAATTTAATTTCTCACCATACAAATGAGTACAAATTGTTTTGACAATAGATTCAATCGGCTATGGAGCAAGAAAGAATTAAGTTCGATGATGCGAAAAAGCTAATGAAAATAAATAGGCACCCTTTCCTAGAAAACATGGTGTATGTGGGGCACTCAAAAGATCAAGCCGATGAGAGGGGACACCAAACAAATTGAAATTATAGATAATTAAAGGTCACTCATTGGAGTTGATTGAAAAATACCAAATGCGCCAAGAAAGAGAGCTTCAGGCTTCACCATACAGAGAGGTGTTCCAATATTATCCACATTGCGATTGCCCATTTTCCAATTCTACTGGGATCAGGGAATGAGAATGTCATCGATTGATGATTGTCCTGAGTGCAGCAATAGAAGGCCATAATGCTTTGAACATGGAAGATCCTCATACAAGACTGTACCTATTCAGGATTAGCCATCAAGAAAATGGACATTTGTTCATGACCGTCTAGGGCTAATTTATGAATATTTTTTTCAATGAGGTTGATGATGAACTTGATAAAGAAATTAATAAGGAATTTGATGAAGGACAACATGTTCGGAACCCTTTGTGGTGCCCAGATGAAATTTTAAGCAAAAAATAAAAAAGGGTACAATGATTGCAGCATTAAGAACAAATAGCAGAGTAACAATGCAGATGTGAGGAAGTCAACCATCAACCCAAAAGTACAAGGAGTGACATATTAAGAAAAAGCCGATTAAGAAAAAAAAGTAAATATGATGTTTATTTTACCCATGGAATACAAAGCTCATTTATCTGATGATGAAAAGAGTGAGGAATTTGTGGCTCAATTGATGTTGCAACCCAACAAATTATATTTGATATGCCTGAAGAATTCAAGCATCGGCATTTGAGACCATTGTATATTAAAGGATATATTGATAGCAAGCCGATGACAAAAATACTGGTTAATGGGGGAGCAACCATGAATTTAATACCTTACACTATGTATCACAAGCTTGCGAAATCCGCCGAAGATCTTATCAAGATAAATATGGTGCTAAAAGACTTCGGAGGGAATTCATCGGAGGTGAAAGGGGTTTTAAATGTGGAGTTGAATGTAGAAAGCAAGACCTTGCCTGCGATGTTTCCTGTGATTGATAAAAAGGATCATATAGCATCAAAGTTTGATCCAGTGGCAGGGAGATCAAATGAAAATCGTGCCAGTTGATAGATCGATTAATATTGCAACATCCAATCTACCAATTTGAGAAATTGATTGCATGTCTGGATGCGTGTGGGAAGGAGGATTTTTGAAGATCACAGACCACAACATATAGTCAAATCAACAAAATCAGTTTGTAATTTTTACTCTAAGGCACCATAGATGATAAAGACAAAATATTGGGACAAGTGTTTATGTTTGCCGATGATTTGAAAGAAGTAGATATAGGTTCTAAAAATAGGCCAAGGCTAATGTTTGTAAGTGTTCAATTATATCTTGAATTTAAAAAATAAATAATAAAATTACTAAAGGAATATTATGATTATTTTTCCTAGGAGTCCCATGAGATGCTAGGACTTACCCATCAATTGTTGAACATCGGCTCATTATAAAACTAGCATATTAGCCATACAAGTAACCTTCAAGACGATTCAAGGTAGAGTTATATGAAGAAATTAAGTAGAAATTACAAGGCTATATAATGTAAATTTTATTAGACCATGCAATATGCTAAGTGGATATCTAATATAGTACTAGTGAAAAACAAGAATAGAAAATTAAGAATATGTGTCGACTTACAAGATTTGAACAAAGCTACACTCAAAGATATGTACTCGTTACCAATTGTGGATATTCTGGTAGATGCAGCATCAGTGCATAAAGTTATGATGGATAGCAATGCAGAATATAATCAAAATTTTATGGCTAAAGAAGATATTTCAAAAATTGCATTCAGGTGTATAGAAGCTATTAGTTTATATGAATGGGTGGTAATGATATTTGGACTTAAAAGTATAGAAACTACTCACCAGAGAATTATGAATTATATATTTTATGATCTCATTGGTTTATTGGTAAAAGTATTTATAGATGATGTGGTGGTCAAATCCAAGAGTATTGAAGGACATCTGGCTGATCTGCAAAAGGTACTAGAAAGAACAATAAAATATTGACTAAATATGAATCCTAGTAAATGTGCTTTTGACGTATCAGTTGGATAATTTCTAGGGTTTATAGCGAATGAAAGAGGCATCGAGGTCAGCCAACGGAGCATGAAAGCTATCAAAGATACAAAATCACCATTTGTTAAAATAGAACTTCAATACTTGATCGATAATATTAATTTCATGGGGATATTTATTTCATATTTTTGAGGAAGGATTGAGCCTTTTAATCTATTATTGAAGTTAAAAGTAATTCAGGAGTTTGTGTGAGGAGCATAACAATAAAAGACATTTGATGAAATTAAGGATTATTTAAGTTCCCCACTAGTTTTAGTTCCACCGCAAAAAGGAAGGCCATTAAAGTTATACTTTTTGGCTGATGAAAAATCTATCGGATCTATTTTGATTCAAGAGTTTGAAGGAAAAGAGAGGATTATATTTTATCTTAGCAAAAAACTTTTGGATGCTAAAACAAGATACCCGTGGTGAAAAAACTCTCTTTGTTTATATTTTTCAAGCACAAAATTGAGACATTATTTTTTATCGACTGAGTGCATAGTAGTATGCAAAGCTAATGCGGTGAATTATGTGCTGTCAATTCTAGTGTTGAAGGAGAGGATTGGAAAATGAATCTTTGTTTTAATAGAGTTTGACTTACGGTATGAATCGACTAAAGCAGTAAAAGGACATGCAATAGTTGATTTCATAGGATATATGGATTCCATAGTACAACATCATAATGATTCCAAAAGATACATAGAGCCGATGTCTTGGACTTTATTTTTCGATAGATCAATATATAGACATGGGTGTGGCATCAGCCTAGTCATTATATCTACTTGGGGGACAAGTTTTGAATTTGCTTTTACAATTAAAACTTATTGCACCAATAATCAAGCATAATATGATTCTAAGGACTTCAACTGTTGAAGGAAATTAAAGCCGATGCTGTAGAGATCATGGGAGATTCATTGTTGATGGTCAAACAATTATCTAGAGAATATGAGTGCAAGCATGAGATTTTCAAACCATATGACCAAGATTGCCAATAATTGCTAAGAGATTTTAAGATTATAGAGGTGAGTTATATTCCTAGAGAGTAGAATAAGGAAGCCAATAATCTTACATAAATTGCTTTGGGTTATCGGCTGATTGGAGATAATATGGATGTCGAAGTAGCTATTGTTGAGGCCGATGACCAAAGAAAGAAAATAATGGATTACTTACAAAATCCTTGATAATTGGTTTTAAGAAAGTTTTGGTATTAGGCCATCAAATATGTTTTCTTGATGGGGAACTATACTATCAGATAATTGAGTGAGTTTTATTGAAATGCATAGATCTAAAAGAAACCAAAGTGGTTATGTGCGAAGTTCATTAGGGTAATTGTGGAACTCATTAATCGGCATATAAAATGAAGTGGTTGTTTAAAAGGGTTGGATATTTTTGGTTAACGATACCGAAGGATTGTTTCAAGTATTATAAGGTATGTTGAAATTGTTAGAAGTTTACAAAAGTTCAACGAGCCTTAGCATCGGCTATAAACCCAATTATTAAGTCACTGTCATTGAGAGGATGGGGAATTGATGTGGCCAACCAAATATATCCTGCATCGAGTAAAGGGCACAAATACATATTGACATCAACATATTATTTTACTAAATAGGTGGAAGCTTTTACTTTTAAAAAATTTACATCCAAGGATACTATAGAATTTATCAAGGAGCATGTAATTTATAAGTTTGGGATTTCTTGTCTGATGAGTTCCATCAATTTGCTGCCAGTATGGAAATCAAGATCTTAAATTTATCTCTTTATTATGCTCAAACCAACAAACAAGTCAAAACTTCAAATAAAAGTTCCATCAAGTTGATCAAGCGCAAAATAGATAAACAACCATGGAGGTGACATACAACCTTAGTTGATTCCTTGGGAATCTATTGGATGGCGTGCCATGAATCTACACAAGTGTCCTCGTATCAGTTGGTATATGGACATGAGGCTATGCTACCTTAAAAAACGAACATCAGCTATAGAAGGATATTGCTATAAAATCAATTGACAGTCGATGATTATTATAATTTGATTACTGATGAGTTGGAGGATCTGGTCCAGAATTAGTCATGCACGCTTGAAAGGACTGAGAAGAATAAAGTTAGTGTGGCTAGACACTACAATAAAAAAGGATCACCTACATAATTTAATGTAAGGGATCTCATATGGAAGTTGATATTACTGATCGGGTATAAAGATAATAAGTTTAGAAAATAGTCACTTAATTGGGAAGGGTCTAATGGATAAATCAATGTGTGCCATGCAATGCATATGTATTGAAGAATCTTGAGGGATAGGAAGACACTCAACGGGAATAACTTGAAAAGATACCACCCTAGCATTTGAATCAATGCCTAGATCTGTTAAAAGCGACCGATGTGTATAGAGGTTACTAAACATACATAAAGTTGATGCTACCTACATCGCATAAAGATAGTCGATACTCTATGTATCACCTTTAGAAACATGTACAAGAGAGAAAATATGTTTTGAGTATGGCAAAATTAGTAGATCAAGCTCGAAGACCAATCTATTTAGGAATTATAAAACATCATTGAACAAGCATCAAAGTTTTTACATTAGCCCAACTATTTTTTAATCAGTTCTAATGCTCACAGGCGGATGTTGCCAGCTTCTTTATTGATACGAGCGTCTTACTTATCAGAGCCCGAAATAGATTTGATGCTCTTACACCGATAAAGGGTCTAACGCACCACTTTTGTGAACTTGGCCTCCTACTATTGGGTTACTTGGGGCAGGCCGCTAAGTCAAAATTCTTCAAACTCAATGTCCTTGAATGTTTTCTCCAATTCCACCAATAGATTGGCTTCCTTCTTCTTTAGTTAATTGATGAGAGCTTGAGATTGAGAGGGTATGGCCTTCATAGCGTCGAGCTTGATTTTCTCTGACTAGACACCTAGCCGATCGATTGACATTTTTTGAATTAACAATCTTTAATTAGCATGATCGGCTACGCGCTGTTGTGCCCTGATGACTTAAAACTGATGAGATTCCAAGAAGAAGGCCGAAGTTAGGGCATCGATGAGTTCTTCTAATAGTTGGTCATCGATTTCAATAAATCTTGCCTAGATCGGCCTAGAGTCCTCCACCACCGTGTCAATGGGCTTCTCCAGTCGATGCGAAATATTTATCAATTGATTGCGGAGATTGGTGGAGAGAGTTAGTTTTGTTGGCATACTGGTGTCCACTTCCTCTGGAGCATCAACATTGGCCATGAGAGATTATGAGTAAAAGAATTTACTTGTGGCAAGATGATTTTTTTTGGAGCATCGACATCGGCCATAGGAATGGGGTCTTCTAGTCATTGGCCATTGTCCGATGGAGAGGCCCGTAGAGGATAATTCCAAAGCGTGAGTCCTCACACTCCGAAATAGGAGGGCATGTGTTAACACCAAAATTTTGAAGAATCTTTAATGAATTTGGTCAGAAGAGGAAAGTCAATGAAGCTAATGGAGATTGCCTAGTAAAGACCGGATTCAAATAAGTTTTCATAAGTGCAAAAAAAGGAATATATCATTTGATGCCATTTCAAATCGGTTCTATATTTGTAAATATCTCTTGTAAATAGACAATAATAAGTTTTTTTTTTCATTTTAGGAAACACACTTTTGGCACGGTTGCCTATTAACATGTCATATAAACCCAAAGGTATAAATATGTACGTTCGAGGATCTTATAGAAATCAATCAGATCAATACAGTAAATTCGGCGCATCGCCACCTCTAGGAGTAGAAGTAACATAATTTTTAATGAGATTTTGCTTCGGGTTAGGCTGTATCGGTTAAACTCGATGTTTAGCAAGAGATAGATCTTGTTATATAGTGAACATATTGACTTGGTTAAGGCTCTCTCACTTCAATCCGATATCTTAGCTATGTTTATATGTTTGCTAGTTATCTTTATGTGTTCAATTATGTCTAAGACTATATTGGTTTAATCTCTTAATCCGATCTGATATATCTATCATTCTATTATATAATTTATCGGTTTATTAAGTTTATCTTGTTTTCAATTTTATATTATCTCAGTTTATTTTTAATCTATTAGATTATTTTTCATAAAGTAAATCTTGATAAATCAATATGTTTTATTTAACGTTCCATTAGAGTTCTAGCCAATTAATTGTCTTTATATTATGTTTTTACTTCCATCTGTATCAAACAATTATCTGATATATATTTTATGTCAGCTATCAATCGTATCTTATTTTATTAGTTACAATATTATATTATCTAGATTTAGTTTAATGTATTAAGATTGTCTTTAATAAAATTAGTAACGTGACTTAGCAGATTTTATCTCGCTTATCAGATCATAAAGTTGTGGATCAACTAGACAGTCGATAGTTTGTCTATATATCGGTAATTTTTCAATTAATCTCTATCCTTCGATCAGTATAATTTTTTCTATCGTCAAATGATATGTTTTGAATCTTAAGGATGTGCTCTGTAGGTAAACAGACTTATCAGCTCTTCATGCGTATAGCGCATCGGTATGAATATCACAAGATTATTTGTCAACGGTATCAATCAGTCCGCGAACCGTTTGGCCGCTTGTTTAGGCGCGTTCGGCGTTCCCATGTGTTGTCTCTGCGGACTTCGGTGGCGCGCCGGCTAACATCCCAGAGCCAGAGGCAGCCATGCCACGCCGCAAGCCCGCAACCGTCCGGCCGCGCGAGCAGGTGGCGATAGACGAGGTGCGCTCGACAACAGTCGATATTGTTATGGATCGTGCTGCATGGGCCAGTGAACGCCGTCGCGATGGATCACTAGGATTAGACGCGTTGAGGACCAGCCTAGCTAAAATTTTGTTCGGGCCCAGCCAAAAAGTTCGGTCAATACACGTTACAAGTGCACAGACACTTTTTCCTATCTGAATCGGTTTAGATGGCTGTGTCTTCCTTAGGTGTTCTAAATCTTGAAAATTCTGGAAAAGAACTAGGATTTGAACGACTTATAACTTTCCACTCATCAACATGGGTCATGGTTAATTTTCGCGGCCCATCGTACAAATTAGGTACTTGGAAGAACACACGTGTCGATCCAAATCGTACGCGGAAGAACCCGAAATAAGATCGAGCGACTTTAGCCGTGGCTGCCTCGCAACAAAAGACGGCGCGGCAGCCCACGACTTCTCTTCTCATCGTGCCGACGGAGCAAACAGGAGTGGACCTCGCGATCACCAAACCACGCACGTCGCGCATTAGTCATTGCAGTTCCGAGATGGCTCGCTGCATGTACTTGCACGACCTCTGGTAGCTCACGAACCCCATGAACCAGAACTCGAAGCCATCCACCGTGACGATGTGGATGTACTTCTCCGGCTTCTCGACGTTCTCGCTGGGCCGCACCTTGGCGATCCTCTTGAGAGGGACCACCACCTTGTAGGGCACCCGCGCGACGTCGCCCCTGGGCGAGGTGACCGCGATCGGCCGGTCGCTGCGGAAGGCGACCTTCTTGGTGGAGACGAAGAGCATCCCGGCGATGGGGCCGCCGGTGGTGTAGAGGTAGCACTGAAGCGCCTTCACCAGCCGCTCGCCTCTCTCCGCCGAGAACGCCTGCCGGAACACGCGCTCGATCCCGCCGGCCTGAAGGATCTTCGCGCCCAGGCTCAGCTTCCCTTTCACGGTCTCCGACAGCTTTGGGCCCAAGGTCACTGTACATACTCACGGTGATGTACATCAGGACACGATGTTCACGTACGTCTTAAATGAATCTTAATATCAACAACTAGTATTTGGAAGCAAAACATGCATGGATGTTAACTCACCATGCTCCCGGAAGCCCTGTGCCCTTCTGCCCAGCTTGCTCACCCAGTGGATCACCTGACCCTTGCTGCCTGCAGAAATACACGGAGCACCATAAACATTAGAAACCAACATATACTACTATTACATATCTTGCATGCATCAGAGATCGATCTGACTGTTTATGTGATCTCGAACAATACTTACTGTGCTTATAGCCGAATGACGTATAAGGGCTGGGGTGCGACAACGAGACCGCAAGGTGATCAGCGTCGGCCTTCCTGAACGACTGACCCCTGGATGGCACCTCCTCCTCCATGCCATACGCCTTGGTGGTCACTGAGACTCCGATGACATGGCCGCCGTTGATGCTTGACTTCCTCATGGCTGCTCGATCTGCCGCGTGCTTGCTACGATCCACTCGACGGTATAATCGAAGAGAGTGGCTGGGGCTTGTGTGCTGCGTTGCGTTGCGCTGTTTGCCTTAACGTGGAAGGAATAACTGGATTGGTACCGGAGTGCGGCCACCGAGAGCGGCCTATATAGGCGCCGTGCACGGTGGTGGATCCTTTTCGCAAAGGCGCGCAGTGGATTTGCGGAGTCAGCAACCGGGCCGGCCGAGTCACCGGTGGATCGGCGCGGTCCACGTTCGCGTAAAGAAGGCGTAGACGGAAAAAAATTTGGTGGAGACGAGCTTCAAAGGGCCTCCTGTGAGATGAATGCCGCGTGGACGACGTGGGGATCAGACGGCTAGCTCCGCTCGGCTCCAGTGCAGCGCTATATGGCGAGGAGCTGAGCCGAGGACTGAGGAGCATTGCTCGGGTCGGCTCAGACTGCGTGGGTGTCAGATTCGCTCGGCTCAGATCCGTCTCTCATCTGCCACCAGCCACCGCCGCCGCTTCTCTTGTCCCCAACGCCGCCTCCCGCTATCCCACCTGATCCCGCCGCTGCCTCTCTCGTTCGCCGACGGGAGGCGTTGGGTGCATGGGGGAGGACCACCATGGTTAGGGACCTCTAGCACCTTGACCGTCGAAGACATGATGATCAAATCCTGGATTCTAATGCAGGTTCTTAGCCTCGATTCTACTGCTGGACTAGAATCAGTAAGATGCATGTCACAGATTGACCTCAAGCCTGATGTATCATTTGTTGATACCATTCCTATTCCTGATTCAGGGGTTCCTGATAACAGCAGAACTTTTGCACTTCCCATTTTGACAAATCCTGGACAACTGAATTTTTTTTATGACGATGGTTCTCTGTTTTCTGTGCAAAATACAAAAGAGGGAAATGCATTGCCTGAAAGGACTGTAAATGCGGCAAAAGAGGATGGTGTTGTAAGGATTATAGTTTGATGATTGTAGCCCTTCTTTGTAATATGCATATGTAATCTGTAAATTGTTCAGAGTTTGCAAGGATTGTAGTACAGATGTTATAAGCTGTAATCTGAACCCCTCTTTTTTTTTCAAATTGCCAGGAAAATGAGATCCCTTTGTAATCTGTAAAATGTATTTTTCTATCTGAAATACGTATGGCTTGTTGGGTGTTCTAAAATCTGCATTGTGATGGATGTCAAATAAATTATGTTGTTTATCTGATTCCATAGGTAAACAAAACAAGGAATATTGTGTAATCTGAAATCTTGAAGTTCTCTTAAGAGCTTCTAGCTGCATTAATCTGAAGTTCTCTGAATGAGTTTTTTTGACTCAATTGTCTGAATGAATTCATGAAGGACTCCCCAAAACTTCGAGGTAGTGGGGGATACTAGTTACAAAGCCGTATTCAAATACAACGCACTTCAATAAAGGAACGAAAAGATGGCTCCATAGATACAAAACAGCCATGTAGAGTCATCATGATTACAATTAAGTAGCTTTAAGTTAGTACAAATGTACAATTGGATGATTTCCAGAACACACTGTTTTGAATTGTAGAGTCATATATTCAGTAATAAATTTAATAAAAACAAGTCACAACTCACAAGTTCAGGCAAGAAAAGATGAGCATAATGAAATGTTACTCAAGAACTGGTTGCCCCAAACTCAAGTATTTATATGTTAATTAATATCAGTGACAATATCCCACATATTAACATAACTATCAAATTCATGGTCGCAATTGACAGCAATGCAAATGAAAATTACCCCATCGGCTTCACGATAGCTGACGACTATGTCGTCCTCATGCACAAGTGGGAGCAGGCGACGACGGCACCAGATGAGATGACGGCACCAGAAGGCCGGCAGCTGTGTTCTTCTCCTGGACTCCTCGTCCTGCCATCACAATCGTCGACGGCGTCAACGAGAGGTGATTCCGATCCGATCGAGGCGAGAGGGGGAGGGAGATCGTGGCAAGCTGGCACGGTGGGTGAGGGAGATCGCAGCAGCGATGGAGCCGCATCCACGACACGAGCCGAGCGGAGAGAGCCGTGGCGCGTCCACAATCGTGCTCGCCTGTTCGTTCGATTTGTTTTTTATCCACGTGTCCACCATCTGCGCCGGGTATGCACAGGCTTCGGTTTGCATCCCGTATGGACTAATTTTTTTTCCGATGCAGACCCCCTCTCCTACTAGTCAGCTTGTTTAGACGCAAACCACCGTCGATAGGGTGGTTAGTGGAGTGGAGAAGGGGACGAGACAATGAGATTGAGTTTTTCAAAAGCTAGTAGCAAAAGAGAAGGATGATCACAGGAAGCAGATGAGCGGTGTTGGGCATCGAGGCCTTAGGGATAGCAGTGCTAGGCGCGGGGGGGGCGGGGGGGCAAGCATTGGGCGTTGGTGGCAGCGATGTAAGTTGCCGACGAGTGACAGCATTGGGCGTTAGGGGTGGCGGCGCCGAGGACAAACAATGCCATGGGCGAGTAGTGCTGAAGGGTTGGGGAAACGTCCAGAAAGCATCATCGGTGTTGTGCCAAGGAGCTTGGGGGAACACCAGAAGCACTATCGCCATTGTGTCAAGGGGCATGGGGAACACTATTGTCATTGCCACTTGGTTCGGTTGCTAGCGTGAGAGCGAGGGATTGGATTTCATTTAAAAAGATCTTAAGTCATAGAGAGGAAAGTGAATATACACACCTAAACACCCGTTAGAAACTCGTGGCAAAAAATAAAACTCCCTCTAGAATATCCAGTCCTAACTATCGGAGACTCCAGTCGAGGTTTATTGTGGACAACAACGCTCGGCCAAACACTCCGGTCCTAGGGTCTAGATATTCTAATCTCTCTTCACTCCTTCCAAAAAAAATGCATGGAAGGATCAATATCAACATATATATGGGTATATTAGATGATCCACATACAATAAATAAATGTAAGAAACACTTTAAAAAAAATATAAGATTTTTAACCAAAGTTTAGAAAAAAAATCCTACATCTCCATTAAGATATTTTGAGAAGTCAAATCATGCTTAATCTCTAACATCACTAAGCTCAATACTAAAAGGAGGTATAGTCTTCAAGCTCTCACCAAGCTTAGCATAAAGTATAAGACAACTACTAAGTTCTTCGGTGAAACTTTCTGTATCAAAACCAATTCATAAGAACGATCTCGGTATCCACTATAGTTATCTCTTTACTTGCGGAGATAAGGAAAACCTTCCTAAACTTTTTCGGACGATTCATAACTTTGAATCCTCGCGAACGACAACTAGCCACCTAGGCTAAAAGTAACAAATGCATATACTCGCTATGCATCGATCTACAAGTACTCAATTAAATCTCTAACTCTCTCACTCGCTAGATCCAAAAGATCACCCATAAAAGGATGAATTTGATGTAGAAGCCAAGAGATAGAGATGTAAAATTCTAGGAAGGCTATAAAGAGTAAGAATGAAATCAATGAACGGCTTATGTCTCAAAGTAGAGATTGGTGGAGTTAAAAATAAATTTCTTATGAAACTAATCATTACTCATAAATTCAAACTTTAAAGTATCTTAGAGACTCTCGATATACTTAAAACTAAAGCAACATAGTCAGTCTAGAGTTTACTCTAGTCTAAATTTTCATAGCTGGACAACCTTCACTTTAAGATAGAGAAAATTCTTCAGAAATAATGACTTAAACACAAATATCTAAAGGACTTTATAAATAAAAAACAAATGTGATATAAGTATTTATTTAAGAAAATCAAAAAGACCTGTTACTTTATAACTTAATCTAATATTTGTATCTACAACAACCCTAGAATTAAAAAAATAAAACATATTTAAAATATAATGTTGAGTGCTCTTAAATACCTTTCGTGGTAAGGTCTTTTTCATCAATTTATTTTTTTTAAAACTAACTTCTACAATTTTTTTCACTTACCCTCTAATTTTTTTTATTATAGAGGCATTTTAACCATCGATGATAGCCCTGGGAGTGTTAGGTCGTGAAAGGGTAAGTTAGGGGATGGTTAGTTTTTATTTTAATCCTTTGAATTTATAGATATTATGAACAAGTCCTTATAGGACCATGTTAGGCCTGGCTACGTGGGGGTCACGAGCTAGGCTGTCTTTGCTGGTCATGCTCGTTTTGGCTCGCGAGCCAGCTTAAACTGGTTTGTTATCTCTAACAAGATTAAACTCTAGTTTAGCTTATTAAAAAATAAAATGAGTCGAGTTGAGCTACTCACAAGCTGACCAAGCTACGAGCTTTTCGTGCTGTCTTGATGGTCGCAGCTGCTTGTTTCGTGCGTGGCCGCGTCATCCGCTCGGCCATTCGGCCTGGCTAGAAATGGAGCTTTAGAAGTAGCCCCCTTCCATGTGAAGGCCAGGTGTGGTATATTAATTGCTTGAAAACGAGATTCGAGATTTCTCTATGGTATCGAGACGGCCAGATGGCTTGGCTACGCCCTCCCCTGCGGCTTTCCGAGGGGCGCCCCATGTGCCTGCACATTCCTGCATGCTCCGGATCGCCGGGTAAAGGGGGGCGGTATGGTGTCGGGAGCTACTACAAAGGGGCCCGCTGCGCCGAGCCGATGCCTACGGTTTACTTGTATAGCTACGTCTTTTGTGCGTTGCACCGAGACGTTATAGCTCGAATGAACATAACTCCGCCGTGTCCAATACCGACGACGCTGGTCCAACACAAGGGCACAAGAATTGTTCCCGAGATAACGGCCACACGAGATCCACGGCTAATGACCCAACCGGTGATCGATGTGGAAGCAGAGGCAAAAACGTCCTCTGCTCTGCTTCAAGGTTCCCTACCAAACCAAGCCCAGAAGTACTACTGGTCACATCCCACGCAGCACCGACTCAGCAAGACTCCGACCTCACCTAACGCACGCATGTAACCGTCCGCCGCCCCGCGCGCGTGTCCACTCGGTTGTGGTGCCAACTGCCAAGGGCACAACCAAGGCAACAACGTAGTGGCATGGGCGCCCACGCCGTCCTTGTCTCCCGCATTTAAGCCGGCAACAGGAGGGCCGTTGCGAGGCCGGCCACCGGCGCTTCCTCGCTGTTTCTGAACCTGCAGGCACATGCGACGTCCGCGCGCGCGGGGGCCGTGCAATGCAAGGCGCTGTCTACGCTGCACCGCTGTTGAATGCGTTGTCACACCAAGGAAAGCGCCCGTGGGTACCTACTCGGAAACAGATTTTGGTGGCGGGCTCTCGTCTCTGCGCCTAGATTTACTTCGGCGTATCTTCGCTGCGGAGTACGTGTCCATGCAGGGACGAAGAACTGAAGAAATCGCTAGAGAAACGGGGGACACTTCTGAGGAGATCGTTTTCAGGCCGATCCTGCTGTTTTCTAAGGAGATGGCAGGGAGAAGTAAAGCGTCAATCGTGATGCCTTCTTGTCATCCGGTGCAATGTCTACGGTCTACCACATGGTTTATGTGAAAATTGTGGTGTTTCTAGATATGTCGAGAAAATAGCCCGATTCTTGTGAGTGAATATTTGGTGTTTATGGAGCTGAAATTGCACCTGAAATCCCGGCTGGTTCTGTCATTTTATATTAGTGAAATCGCTTATTAACTCTTTGATACTAGTATGTTTTGTTGTTGCATGCATATGGTTATTAGACACCATTTTTTATCATGATATATCTAAAATTATGAAATCTAAATTTGCCTTGATAAGTACTACAATAATATCATAAATTTATTATTTATAAACTTATTCTAATATAAAATTTTATGGTTATTATTTTAAAAAAATCAAATCTTATCCTAAATATTATAATTTAATGAATGGGGGAGAACTTAACGAGATAAATATTCACCGAACTCAACAAGCCTAGTTGGTTGCTTGGCTGTCAAGTATTGATAATTACAACGGGCATACAATGCCGAGAGCTGTCTAAACATTAGCTTAGCTTCTTAAGTAATGCTCTGAAAAGCCACCGCAATGCCCAAGCAGAGCATGGTACTGTTGAGTTCACGTTTGTTTTATTTGTAATTTCTCTATTAAAAATGAGTTATACTCATAATTTTATTTCATATGATCTAGGTGCGGTTATTTTACTATATTTATCTCGTTAAATTTTTGTTTGACGGAACATCTCGTTAAGTATAGTTCAATGAATTAAAGTGTCCAAAGTGACATAATGATATCAGACTATAAATTAAAAGCCGGGTGCCTATTCAGTTTCGCTTTTGAATGGAAGTCACCGTCTCCGACCGGGATTCCGGATAAAAGGAGTTTTTCCTATGTGGAGCTGGCCTCACCTAGTGCTGTGCTGCATGTGCAGGGGGGTGCCCACTACTCCACTGCAGCTTTGTACAGTCATCCAAGCATGGACTGATACAATCGTCCAACCAGCTGTCACATACATGCATGCATGAATGCACTTTGGGATCCGGATAATTTATGACATGGACAAATCGTACCAAATTTGGGGAGGGGATCAGGGGAATCAGGTAGGGAAAGAGCCGTTTCTCGACGTCGAGTGCGTCGTCGATCTTTCTATGCGTGCAAATGCAAAGCAAAGTAGTAGTATATCCCAGTGTGCCGGGAGCAACTCTGCGTCCAGATTATTCCAAGTTTTTTCTGCATAATCCAAGCTAGTCTCGAGCGTCTGCATGTGCGATTACGCACTGCGTTGATCTTACGACGGGGATGACGCAGAAGCAGATGGATAAACTGGGTAAATGGGTCCAACCCCTCCGACACGATCACCACGAAGAAGCCAGGTACGTACGCGGGCGCGCGACCATGGAGGACACCGTCACAGCGTTCGGTCACCACGGCTCCCTGCCTCCCTTTTAATTTTTTCTCACCACTTTCGGCTGCTCCCCCCCCCCCCCCCCCCCCCCCTCACGCCCACGGTGCCCTGAGTCAGCGTCGCGTCCTACCGAGCACCGAGTCAGATCACCCAAACCGCCCCCGGTTGATTGGCAGCGCGCCACCGATGGTGGCCTCGTGGGTTGGTGCAGAATTGTCGATCGATCGATAGATCCAGCCAGCCTGCAGGCAGGCCAGCTGATGGCCTCTCGCGTCGGTCGTTACCTCGGCGTCATTTTCTATGACGGGATCAGCGGCGCCCTCGATCAAAAAGTTGACAGTTCGCCGGGCCGCGTATGCATGTGCTGTGATCAGGACATGAGCATGTGTGTGTTATGGGTTCCCTGTCAATGATGATGCGATCTGGCAAATGGCAATGTATACATGCTAGATCATCTCGTTTGGATTTTTTATGTTTTGGTTTGCTGCGTTGTTGCGTGGGATATGGAGATGGATAGACATCGGAGTTAAAAGGTTGCTGGGGAGTTGGCATTTTGATTTCAGTGGTCAAAATGGATAGCTTTAATTTGCCCTTCCATTGACCATAGCTACTAGGAAAAAAAAGTCTACTTTGGCCTAATTAATCCCCTAAAGTATAAAATCGATTATTCTACCCTAAAATATATAAACTGGTTCAAACAATCTATTTTAGCCATATGATATATGAACTATGACATGGACAATTATATGTCAATGAAGTGCGTTAAATATTTATATAATAAGCATATCAACTTAGAAAATAACCATATTGATGCTAATATGTTGATTTCAGGTTTGCCAACAAGTCCGTTAGCTAAATTCAGACCAACAAAACCACTTTAGTTTATTTAAATTGGTTTGTATACTTCAGATATAACAACATAAAATAAGTAAAACAACCCTAATATTTATTTTTATAGAGTAAAGTAGACTATTTTTTTTAAAAAAATAGTAGAGCATGAGAAAAGATGGAGAAACTGCAGGATGCGCACAGTTTGAATAGATAAGGATTGGAATATATAAATAAAAGAGAACGTGTGCGCGCTATCTCATGTTGATAGATTATTAGTGTCTGAAAGGCGATATCAGCATGCATCTGGTGTGAAATTGGACCATTCAAAAACTAAATGGGTGTACGTCGTCAAATTAGATATAGTTGGAGCTCAATGCATCGAAGAAGCTTGATTGTTATCCAATAACTAGGGTATATGGATGCACACACCACATGCATATTCAGTACTGTAGTCGTAAGTGCTCTGTGTATTTAATTATGTATATGACCTACTCGTAGCACATCCCCACTATGCGTTTAAGTCACTATACTATTATACTCTTATACCAACTGGATATATTTAAACCATGCGACATGCGCGCAAGGAATTAAAGATATGCGTGTGAAAAGTGATGCCCCCCCCCCCCCCCACACACACACAGCAAACATCGATGAGCTAGCACTTTTACTGTTTTTTTTCCTTAGCCAGGATGTGCAAGTAAGGTTATGGAGAATGGCACAGGTCAGCCCTGCCTGCTTACTTTCAGCGTTTGCATTGAGTCCCATCTATTGGTTCAATTGGGCGCATGGCAAAGAAAAGAAGGGGGTGTCGTGGCATTGATCTGATTCAGCCATTCACGGTAGTGTAAGTAGCCCCATATATACGGTTTTATCGAAAAAAGGTAGAATCCATCTTGTATGGATATTTTGAAGCAATTACCGGTCATTCCCATCATGACCACTTCAATGGACCTATAATAATAGCTTTTACTTTTGCTAATCTCAGTCGACTAATATTTCTCCAAATCTTAGTTGACAACTGAATGCCATTGGATCTGAATGGCTTGGTAATTGAGTTTCACATCTAGCCGAGTGTGAGGAGGGAGATGACTTAGACTCATTGGCTCCCAAACTTTGAAAAGCTTCGGTAGGTTAGTTTTGGGGGTTGGAGTCAGTAGAAGGGTTTAGAGGGGTGATGAGGGTAGCTTTCAAATGATGTTAGATGTTAGGGGTGGTGTAAGACCGATGGTTGACTGAGGAAAAGTGGTGATGGCAATTAGATAGAGTGGAAGGAGTGATAAAGAGTGAGTGGTAGAGTATATAGAAAACAATTAGAGCAATACTTACTGGAAAACATATTAAAAGTAAGAGGTCATATTGTCATTGTTTGGAAAAATGCAAAATGGAAAGAATCAACTTATTTGTGAGGGGCTAAGAGATCAGTTGTCATTTTAAGCCGTTGCTAAATTTTAAATTTTAAATAAAATTGAATTTATATTTTTTTTATTCTAGTTTATTTTTAGCATTGGATTTTAAATTATTATGGACATAATATATATATAAGTTTTACCAATAAATTATTTTTTAATGATTAAAAGGCTATTACGATGACTTATAATAAGTTGTAAACCAAATAATAAGCTTAAAATCATTCTTCTAACTCTAAGACTCTTTCCGTCTCTCCCACGAATCGACTGCGCTGCAGAAGAATCCCTGTTACCCTGCAAGTCAGAGTCACCCTTCCGCTCTAACGGTGTCTGAGTAGAAGCTAGGGCATGCGCCACGAAATGGATCCTTAAAAAAAGTGCAAATTGTTTGACAGAATACATGCGGTAGAAAGCAAAATGAAGCAGAGGATATATAGTACGTACTAATAGATTACATGAAATCAAGGATGGACCTCCACCATATGGCGGATAAAGAGGCAGATGCATGGCTTATATGAGTGTAAAGCTAGGCTTAAGCTACGTGTGTTACAATCAAAAGCTCGCAGCTTTCTTGCTTCTGCTTGATCACCTAAAAACAAGTCGGATCAAAGCGAAAAGCAGAGAAATGTTTCGCGTAGCAGACCAGGCCTGGTGGTTGGCGGTTTAATTATGTCCCTCTCGCGCTCTCCATTTGGTGTTGTTGCAGTTTGTGCCACGGATGAATCAGCCAACCAACTCTTTGGTTTCCTCTTGGCTTGTCCAAATGCAACACATCCAGCCTCTTATAGTTGTGTGGGGCAGTAGTTAACTGTTTTTTTTTTGCCAAATGTAAGTAGGCCATGCATAATCTCGGTGCCTTTTCCGGTTATTACGATGGTAAGGGTGCATTAAACAGTGGGGTCGTTCGCCGATTAACTTTAATCCAGCCCTGTCCTTTATAGGTGATCTATGCGTCAACTAAAGAAGTTAAATGAGAGTAGTAAAAGAAAAGGTAATTTGATTTTCTCTTCTACTGCCATTTATCCATTATCTTTTTATTCTGGAACGGTTTTGTGGGAAGAGAACACTAAGGGTTGTGAGAGTGAGAAAATAAGAATAAATAGAAGATTATGTAAAACGAGATAAGATATTAGTTAATTATTTTAAACTTAAAAAATATATTAATATAATTTTAAAATATTTTTTATATTTTTTTCAAAAAATGTATAATTTAAAAAATATGGGGAAATCAAGAAAAGCTTTGTTTTTTTTCTCTCGCAAACGAACGGACTCTATTAAAGAATAGCATGACAGCAAAATCCCAACTGAAAAGGACAATTAAATTCCTCATACTCTGGAAGAGCGAGAGAAAGCCAATCAATCGGTTCACCGATCGAGCTGTCCGTCGAAATACTAAATCCACAAAGTGGCAATCAATCAGTCAGTCCGTAGTCCATACACGTACGCACCGACTGGGGTTGCTGGAGATTACGCGGGAAGTAAGGTCATGGAGTAATGGCGATTACAAAAGCTAGCTCCCGACCAGCCACGCATGTCTCCTTTGTTTCAGCCGGCGGTCATGGGCCTCGCGGTGCTCTGCGGCTGCGACACTTGTGGTGCTCTCCGGCTTTGCGGGTCGAGAGGTGGAGTGGCTGTCAGAGCAGGGAGGTGCGGAAGAAACAAAGCGGGATCTTGCGCGATCGGTTCTGAATCTTCGCTCCATTTGGCAGGAATCTGCCACACAGCTCACATTTCGTCATTGTTTATGTGGGAGAAGGGTGATATAATCCACAAAACAGCTGGCTCAGGGTCTAATGGGCCGTCTCAAGGGTACATCGAGAAGTATGGGTCAGGGAAAAGAGAACCTGAAGGAAAAAGTCCATATGACCTCCCTCAATTATTGTGGCTCGATTCCGTCAACCACAAAACAACATAACCCGTTGTGCAATTATTAATACCAGTTTAATTGAACTCCCTCGGTGATTTGTATTTTGATTTTGTGCTATGACCTATTAACCGATCAATTTATACTAACGTGGTATTCACATCATCAATGTTAATATGGACATCGTTAAAGAAATGATGGCCCATGTGTTATCTTCTCTCTCTGTATCCATTTTTCTCTCATTGGATACTATCATCATGGAACTTAAGGGGATGGTGTTTGGCACTGAGGGCTCTAGGAGGAAGAGCTCGCATTCGTAATCATTGGGTGAGGGAAGAGTTCAATCTCAAACGTCTAGCTATTGTCGCTCAGCGTGATGGTGGCTGGTGGCACGCCGTTTCTAATGCGTAGAAAGAGGATGAGTTGTAGCATCATGGGTGAGTACATGATGGTGGCGAAGCAGGTGTCACCTCTAAGCTAGAGATGGACGAGGAGGCCGACGTTGTTGACCATATCTTACCCTTAGGAGCTTCCTACTAGAAAGCTATACAGCTAGCAAGAAATTGAAGGTTGTCACGCATGGGCTCTCATTCTATGTGTCTATCGAGGTCCACAACCGTCACCACTTGAAACCCCTTGTCTGTCATTGGATCTCCACTGGAATATAGCTCTTCGACAGCAACAACGCCTTAGGGAGAGCGGGAGTGGTGATACGGCACCACGGCAACCCAAACAAAGCAGAGCCACTATTGAGCCTGCCAGTGCCATTGAGTGGACATGCAGTCCCACCTCTAACTCTGTGGAGACATTGGCCATATAGGAGTATGCACGAGGAGCTTTACAATAATGTCTAGAGGAGGTATAAGGACCCCAAAGTTAGACCTTCGTGTAGACATGTGAGAGCCGTCGCCGATGTGTCCGTGAGGGTGATGGAATGGCGACAAGCTTAACAAGGGACAACAGTAGCTAATGGTGTCTGAAAGGAGATAGAGAAAGATAGAAAAGTACATATTCCACTATTTTTTAAATTATCATTGCTAATAGAATTGTCACCAAAATACCCCGTAGAGCTTATCGTTGATTAGATTGTCACCGTAAGCCACCTAAGTACCACATAAGATAAAACCTCTATTAAAAATAATAATTGAGAAATATATTATATGTAGTTTTATGGTTGAGGTAGGAGAATTAGACTCGGCAATAGTTAAGAGAAGTAACATCTACTTTTTGCAAGCTGAGAACACTAGGAAATCTGTAGAGAGGGTAACGAGTTTGTGGCATGATCAGCCCGTTAAATAGGTAGACTGGCAGGTCAACCTAGTGGTAACCAGATTGGAAGAGAACTTGCGAAGAACTCGCACGCACGCACGCACACGGCACACTACAGCACCACCGGACCATTCTGTGTTCCTAATCCTATCTGAACAATCGGTACTTTGTCAGACACAAAAATACATTGGTAAATTTGTACTTTTGCTAATAAAGTGAAAAGGGGTTGTAGCTCAAATGGTAGAGCGCTCGCTTTGCATGCGAGAGGCACGGGGTTCGATCCCCCGCATCTCCATTGCAAGCTGTGTTTTTTCCCCCGTATTGTGAAACACGATAAGTGCTTTGACTTATTTTCCCTTGTCCTACTTTGGAATGGTCTGCGGGAGCGATCTATTCCTGTAATTCTACGGACCTTTACCACGGTAGTACAGATACAAATCCGTATATGGCATTTTAGAAAAAAAATATCGGTATATGGGATTGGGCCGTACCTGAATAGCTCGGTAACGGCAGCGTGAGGAGGGCTTTGTTTTCCTAGAATTTGGTTCGGCCCGTACCCTACGGACGCCTTGGACGCACGGCCCAGGCGTGCCATCATCCTCGCGGTGTCTATTCGCCGCGATGCTGAATCCTGAGACCGATTTCCTCCATCCTCTTGTTCTTCAGTCAATATCGTAGTGACTCGCTCCCTCCAGCACACGAACGAATAAGACAACATCATGGACAATAATGATTGACAAGCTGACGAGAGTGATTCGTTAAGAAGAAGCTAAGAAGCAACTTTTCATGTCCGCTCGCTAAGGGTACTGTTCATTTATGATTTTTAAGAAACTGTCCAAAACCATAGATGAGCTTGGTTTAGAACCTATTAGCATATCTCCCAGCCGGACAAGCAGCAAAAGGCTGGTTTTGACCGAACCCGATGAACATGCCTAGCCCTTGCTACGTTTGACGATACCACCTACATTCTAAAATATTAAAGACTTTATTAATATAAATACATAATCAAAATTTCTTATATTTTTAACAGAGGTAATAGGATATTTATATAGCATAGAGAATAGCTTCTTGTTATGTGTTTACTCCATTCTATGAAAGCACTATTAGTACGGTGGTATACATGACTCTAATATCATAGTTTAAATTCTGGTGTATGTAAATATGGTCATGTGTAGAGGCCATAGTTATACTTATATTGTAAAAAAAAAATTCATCACTTTGTACACGCACGGCAGTTTGTGAATGAAATGCCAGAGAAGGGTTGGCTAGCTAGGTGTTTATAGCTGTCTCGAGGTTTTTTCTTTAAAAAATCATTCAAATTGCTAAGCCGTTGGATATTAGATATAATGGATGTTTCCTTCTTCCACGGAATAATGCCTATAGAATTGTCCTATACACCCTAATTCATCTTCCATAGACATATGAAAAATATAATAATGATTATTTGAATAGATATAGGAAAACATACGGATAAGAGATATTTAAAGGAAATTTTTAAAAAATTAAAGATTTTGCTAACTTTTTTTTTCCAAAATCAACATGCATTAAGCCATCCCTAGGATTTCCATAGTATTTAAGAAACTTCTTTGTCTTAAAAGATCATATAGAAATTTTTATATATGTTAACGCCAAAATCTGGACGATCCGATGGCGCTAAAGTCGATCGGCTGAGAGCTCTGATGAAGAGTTTAATACAGTCATCGGCCTATAGAGATACTGAGATAAAGCCAATAAAAACCTATAGAAAAGCCGATCAGATTAGTAGAAGATTGGATCGGCTTGAAGATAGGGGATTGTCCAATCGGGATCAGGTCAGAGAAGCCTGAGGGAAGAAAGGAGAAGGATCGGCTTGACTTAAAGAAGGTCCAATAGCTACAATAGAGAAGCCGATCAGGTTGCAGTAAAGGAAGACTCAGTTATAAATTGGAAGATTATTCAGATAAAACCGGGTTTATGGAAGAGCCGTGGACTCTACGGCAGGGTACTTATTTTTGTAAATTATAATCTTACTCAATTAGGGAGGTTTAGCTGGTTAGTTAACTTCTTTAAGAATATTTTTCTTTGTTCCTACTAGGAAATAATGTCCGATGGTCGTAGACGCGTCGGACTCTGTCTGTAAATCTAGGACCCCCTGAAAACATGTAAGATATCTGTCGATCATATATAAATTCAGCGCATCGTTACCCTAGTTTATCTAGGTTTTACCGACGGGTTCTGGCTCTCGACACGGGGCTGCATCGGTTAAGTCCGATCTCCGGCGAAGGGGTAAGTCCCGCTACCATCCCGTTATGTTTTGCTCTGTCTAAGGCTGTATCGGTTAGGTCCGACCTCTTAGGCCGATCGGATGTATCGCATCACGTCCGTGCTGAACCTATCGGCCCGTTAAGCTCCTTTTGCCGTCGTCAGTTTCGTGCTGCATCGGTTAGGTCCGACCTACGGGGTTGCCAACGGTAGATCGAGCTTCAGGCCTATAGTCTCCTGCACGGCGTATCATCGGAGTGCTAGCCGATGAGTTATCCATGCTCTGTGCTTCACGCCCAGCGCACCGGCCCCTCGGCCGATACGCACCCGCCTTCAGAGAGGCGTTTCCTCATCAGCTCAGCTAACCGATGGTTTCGTTCCTATCCTTGCTACGGCATAGCCGATTCGGCATCCCCCGTATCATCGCCGCTGGCCCCGGCCTCGTACTGTCTCGGTTAGGTCCGATCTTTGAGGTTCAGTGTTGATGGCGCTGCCACGGCGGGCGACGGGTCTTGTGCTGTCATATCCGGAGCGGCATCAGCTTTGTAGCCCGTGCCTTCTTGCGCTAATCATCGCCAAGGCCGCATGCGCACTCATCGGTTTTTCCAGCCGATGAATCACTGTTCGCCTATCCGGAAGGATCCTGTGCGTCTCGCCATCCTTTGAGCACACCTTGGTTCCTTCATCGGTTCTACGATCGACCCCTCGTCGACACCTGTCCACATCGGCTTCCTAGCCGATCGAACAACATCCCAAACCTATCGGCAGCCAACTGATAGTGAGCGCTTGTATCGGATTCGCTCGTCTCACTTACTTGTCAATTACAGGGTCAAATTGACTGGCACACCCGTGAACCTCGAGACCTAAGGACCTGCACTGGAGATAAGCAGACCTCCCAGATCTTCGCGTGATCGAGCCGCCGTCCCTCCCCGGTCGTGGGATTTTTTGGCGACGAGCAATGTATAATTTAAATCCTATAAAATCCGTCTATAAAATCCTTTAATTGATTAAAGGGCTTAGATGGCTTGCTTGCTTCGTCTTCTAACAACTTGTCCAGAATTTTACTTGTCACCAATTAGCAGATTCTGGCATATCGTGCCTGTTGCTCTTGGTGACATTACCACCCCTTCATCCTCCTTACCTAAGCTAAACCTCGCCTCCCATAATTCTAACTCGCAACTCGATGTTAGTTTTTTTAGTAATTAATAGCCTTGCATATAGGATAAAATCTAATGTGACAATAAAGTTAATCCAGTCTGAGAAAAAAACCAATGTCTTGTAGTATGAGATACTACTACTATCAATGCACACAAACTAATACATAAAGACACAAGCAAAATATTAATAGGGATCAGGGTGGCACGATACGAGAGCCAAATCAACAAGTACATACTAGCAAGTACATACTAGGGAGAGAGAGGGAGAAATCATGATATAGAAATTTACTTAGTCCAACACGTAGAAATTATGTATTAGAGGAATATTTTTTTAGGACCATCACTGTTAAATGGTCTGGATTGCTGCAAGATTCGTGCAGATAATTATAACCCTAGCCCTACCCAACACTTCTCTCTCCCCTCACTTCCTCCGTCGCATCGAGAGCATGAGCATGAGCACCCTTGCCTCATGTCAGCAAGGTGAGGCCCATTAGCTGCGCTCTTTCTGCTAGCTCCCTCTTCCTTGTTCTACCTAAAGGTCCCTTGATGAGTCTAGAGGAGGTGAATAGGTGAAAATTCAACAAACTTCAGAGTGGATTAAATTGTTTTTTAAGTCTTTGGTCAATTGTTCGAAACCAGTCCAAAGATTCTACCAATTATCTGGAGGTTTCAAGAAAATATAGATAAAACTAGTACAACAAGCTAATAAACTATCATATGCATATAGAGGTTCGAAGTAAATGCAAGAGAGTAAATGCGGTTAAGAGAAGAGAGACAAAATTTTTCACCGAAGTTTAAATTCAAGAATCCTACTCTCTGTTGAAAGACTTCTGAAAAACCAGGTCTCGATTAACCCTAATCCACACTAAGTTTGCAACTACAAGGTAGTTTAGATTTTTAATCCAACACCTAGGACTATCAAACCACAAGTGACTACCAAGGTCAAGCCCGAGAGAAGAGCCCTAGTTAACTGGTGATGGTTACTCTACCAAGCCACCTTCTAGAAGCAAAACTCGATATCCACTCAAATGTTATCTCTTTTCCTTACAGAGGTGGAGTAGAGCCTTCACAAACTTTCTTGAGCTTGCCACACTAATTTGGAAACTTGCAGGAGATGGCTAGCCAGCTAGGAGTTTAACCACCAAGAGTAACAAGCGCGTGCAGCCTAGTGTTGATCTTAATTGCTCAAGGGTGAACCCTAGCTCATAAGCACTCAAACCTCTAAAATTCCAATTCAAATTTCATAAAGATTTGCCTCAAAACTAAGAGAGAGAAAGAAGGAGAGCTCTAAGAGAGAGGGAGTGAAAGACCAAATAGGAACAACCTTTTTCGAAAGGTGAGGGTTAGGTGGTATAAATACCCCCACTCTCACCATTAGCCGTTACACTCAGGTTGCATGATCTCGAAGTCTCCAGGTTGCCTCACGATCGAAACGAGATTCACATCTTAGGGTCTCCAGACATGGCCTTTGGGGGCTAAAGGAGTTTCCTGGAGCCTCTAGGATATCCACCTGAAGCCTCTAGGACCATAGGGAAGAGAGGCCATAGGGCGCACCCGGGAACCCTAGAAACGATCTCCAAGTAGCCAAAAGCATTTCTTGGTGCTAACGCCAAAATTTGGTAAGCCCACAAATATATTTAGTTAAGAATCAAAGAGACAATTGACTTATGAAAAGAGACCGATTGATAGATGGAGAGTCGATCGGCTTACGGAAAGAGGTCGAATGATAGATGAAGAAGTCGATCAGATAGATGAAAATATTGATGGTCTCGAATAAGGAAAGAGTCAATCGAATCAGATGAAGATGTATTCAGTTCAGTTGAAGATCTCCATAGATTAATACAACTTTGGTGTATCGTCACCCTAGTTCTACTATGTTTTTACTAGCGGGTTCTGTTTATACCAAAATTTGGTAAGCCACACAAATAGAATTGGAGAGCTGATTAGCTTAAATAAAAGAGTCCGATTGATATAGAAAAATAGACAATCGAATAGATTGAGAATGGATTCAGTATAATTAAAAGACAAAAAGTTATCCAGATGGGACTGAGTCTGAGAAGAAGTCATGAAAACTACGATATGATACTTTATCTCTATAAAATATCTTGTAAGATAGATAAGTTTAATTAGTTTTGTTAATTTTTTAGATATTGTTTTTTTTATGTTTAGGAAATAACATCTAGAAGTTGTTTGTAACCGCATCAGGCTTTTGTAACTCCAGAGTATAAATATAAACTAACTAGGGCCTTGTAGATTATATGTCGATCAATACAACTTTGGTGCATTACCACCCTAGTTAATCTAGGTTTTTACCAGTGGTTTCTGGCTCTTGATACGGGGCTGTATCGGTTAAGTCCAATCTCCAACGAATGGGTAAGTTCCATCACTATCTTGGTGTATTCTTTTTTACTTAAGGCTACATCGGTTAGGTCCGATCTCTTACTCTGATTGGGTGCATCACAGCACATTTGTGTGGTTCTATCAGCTTATCAAACTTTCTCTAACGCCATCGGTCTTGTGCTGTGTCGGTTAGGTTTGACCTACTACACTGCTCATAGTAGATTAAGTCATAGTTCGATAGGATTTTACACAAACATTCTATCAAAGCAGTCAGCCGATGAGTTATCCACACATTGAGTATCACGCTTAGAGTATCAGCTTCTTAGTCGATATACATATATCTTTATAGAACTTCTCTCATCGACTTAGTTAGCCGATGGTTTCGCATGTTCCTTCCGTCTGTGCGTCTGATCTAGTCTTCGTTGTCTCTGTGCCATTAGCCTTACCCTCATATTGTCTTGGTTTGGTCCGATATATCGAGGTTGGCTCTAACGATACCATTACGGTGGTCACTAGGTCTCGTACTTTCGGGAGATCGGGTCTTACTCTTTGCTATTCATATTTTATTCGGAGCGCTATCGGCTCTGTAGCCGATGTATCATTTATCCTATTCCTTACTATTTATCTATGCCTTCATTGGCTTTCCAGCTAATAAACGAGTATTATACCCTCTATCAGCAATTAGCCGATAGGAGGAATCTATATACATGCTTATTGATTACTCTATTCTAAAACGCTATCGACTCTACCGCCGATGTATTTTTTATTCCCTTCGTCGTCATCTCCCTATGCCTTTCATCGATTTTACAGTCAATAGACAAGTGTTTCAGTCCCTATTGGTAACTAGCCGATAGCAGATGTGCATCAGACGCAGCCGATAGTAGGAGTTCGTATCAGCCCATCAATCGACTGACTCATCGGATTATCTTCTTATCAATTGTAAGGTCAAATTAACTGGCACGCTCGCAACTTCAACAACCTCCAGCAACCTTGACGAAGAGATCTCGAAACCAAAGGACCTGCACTGTAACTAAGCAGACTTCCTAGGCCTCGGCGTGTTCACGCACTATTGCATTAGACCTCTATCGGTGAACATGGAGGACCGATTCGGCTTGAACAAGTTCTAGCTCCTGACACGGGGCTGCATCGGTTAAGTTCGATATATGGTGCAGAGTTAAGTTCCGTCATTATCTTGATATATTAGCTCTGTCTAAGGCTACATCGGTTGAGTCCAATATCTTAGTTCGATCAGATATATCACATTATGTTTGCGTGGGATCTATCGGTTTATCAAGCTCCTTTACCATCATCAATCTCGTGCTATATCGGTTAGGTTCGATCTTTTAGACTGCTAATAGTAGATTGAGTCTTAAGTTGGTGGGTCTTTACACAACGATTCATCGGAGTGGTCAGCTGATGAGTTACCTTTACACTGAGCTTCACACTTAACGTATCGCCTTTTCAATCGATATACATATATCATTAATGACTAATTTACTAGCGATCGATTTGGTTTTACTAGATCCGGGCTTATACTATCTCAGTTAGGTTTGATTTATCAATATCAAGTTTAATAGGGCTAGCATTATAATCTAGCAGGTTTCGTTCCTCCCATCGGCTCAGCTAGTTAATAAGTTTACTTGTTTATATCGTAGCTAGCCGATGAGTTTACTTGTTCCTTCCGTAAGTACGACCAATCTAGTTTATGTCGTTTTAGTGCCGTTAGCTTCAGCCTTATACTGTCTCAGTTTGGTCTGATCTATCAAGGCTAGTTATAACGGTATGATTATCGGTGATTGCTAGGTCTCATCTCTTTGGAAGATCAGACTTTACTCTTTACTGCTTATCGCTGATTTTATTTAGAGCATCATCGGCTTTATAGTCGATGTGTCTTTTATTTTATATCTCGCTATTTACCTATATATCATCGGCTTCCTAGCCGATATATAAGTGCTACAACCCATATCGGCAACCGATCGATATCAGGAGTCTATATCAGTATATTGGTGTTAACGCCAAAATTTAGAAAGTCCAACGATAGATTGGAAAGACGATCGGCTGAACCGTAGAAGTGTCTGATTGCTATAGGGAAGAAGCCGATTGGATTGAAGTAAGAAAAGACTCGATCCCAAAATAGAAAATTATCCAGATGAGACTGAGTTTAAGGAAGAGCCGTGGTTCATGGTAGGGTAGTCTATCTTATCTTGTATGGATAGGAAAATTTAGTTAGTTAGTTAACTTCCTTATAGATATTTTCCTTTATCTTTTTTAGGAAATAAAGTTCGATGGTTGTTGTAAACGCGTCGGATTCTGTAAACCCAGGGTATAAATATAGACCCCCTGAAAATATGTAATCATCAATCCTTCGATCAATACAACCTCGGCGCATCGCCACCCTAGTTCATCTAGGTTTCTACCGATGGGGTCTGGCTCTCGACGCGAGGCTGCATCGGTTAGGTCCGATCTTCGGTGAAGGGGTAAGTCCCGCCACTATCTCGATATATCTCGTTCTGTCTAAGGCTACATCAGTTAGGTTCGACCTCTTAGGCCGATAGGATGTATCGCATCATGTCCGTGCAGGGTCTATCAGTCTATCAAGCTCTCTCCGCCGTCGTCGGTCTCATGCTGCATTGGTTAGGTTTGACCTACGAGACTATCGACGGTGGAATGGGTTTTAGGCCTATAGGTCTCTATATGGCATTTCATCGAAGTGTTAGCCGATGAGTTATCTATACGTTGAGCGTCACGCCCAGCATATTAGCTCCTCGGCCGATATGCTCTAGGTCTTCAGAGACTTTCCTTTGAGCGCCACGCCAAGCACGTCAGCTTTCCAGCCGATGCGCGTTTGTCTCTAGAGAGATGTCCTCTCGTCGGCTCAGCTAGCCGATGGGTTCGCTTTGCCCTTGCCTCAGCACGTTCGATCCGGTGTCCACCGTCCCGTCGCCGTTGGCCTTATTCTCGTACTATCTCGGTTAGGTCCGATCTTCGAGATTCGATGCCAGCGGCATCGTCAAGGCAGGCGCGAGCCTTGTGTTGCCATCTCCATCCTATGCCTCCATCGGCTCTGCGACCGATGGATCAGGGCCTCGCGTCCTTTATACCCGGAGGCGTTGTATCCTTCGTCGACATCCGCCTACGCCTGCATCGGTTCTCTAGCCGATGGAAACGCGTCCTGATTTCTATTGGCGATCAGCCGATAGCATGGGCCAACCAGACGCCGCCGATGACTGACTCAATCCTATCGGCAGCCAGCCGATAGCGAGGGCTCGTATTGGCCCGTCGTTCGACTGACCCGTTCGCATCACCTACTTGTCAATTATAGGGTCAAATTGACTGGCACGCCCGCACCCACACCGTCGCGCTAGAGCCGACGTGAACCCACGGGCCCCGGCGCGCGTACCTTGAGCCACAGAGAGAAGCCGATCGTCCTACACTGGAGCTAATCAGACCTCCCAGGCATTGGCGTGCTCACGCTAGGATCCGACGCGAACAATTAGTCGATTGGCTCAATGATCTAATTCTATCCGTCTTCCTTATTAATTAGAGATTAAATTGACTGACACGCCCACGAACCTCAAGTTTAGGATCTACACTGGAGCTAAGCAGATCTCCCAGTCCTTCGCATATGTAGGTTCATCGCATCGAAACTCCATCGGCAAACACTCCTCTCGACACGCCTTTTGCTTGGGCTAATTTCCGCACGAACACCTAAAGCCTCCAGGGTATCTCCCGAAGTTTCCAAGCTTACAAGGAGAGAAATCCTTAAGTCTACAATGAGGCCCTTGGATTGGAACCCCAGACAACCGAGAAAGTTTTCCAGAGCCTTCGGGATATTCACCCGGGGTCTCCAAAGAAGCCAGACAAAGTCCAAATTGAATAGATTATGGAGCATAGAATTTTATACTTCTCATCTAAAAGATCAATGATTGATTTTGAGCTCTTTTGATTATTGCCTTCACCCTAGTATGTTTAGACTCTAAAAAATATAAAAGGGACACGATAAAACGTCAAAGACAATACGGTGTAATTTAAATTCTTTTTATTTTCTTTTGGAACTAACTCCTATTTATACACTTGACGCACACATTAGTTCTCTTACTGTTTTTTCATTAATTTTTTAAAACACATATTGTTGTCTAGATGCACTTTCATTATCCAAAACCACCATTGTATCTACTATCTTATCCCCTAGATTCGGCGTGATTCCCTTACCACACCTCACCTCCTCTATCTCTATCCACCATTTGTTCCCATATTCCTCCTAACCACATGGTGTTTGTTGCCCCCATAGTCGACCCTACTTACCGCTAGCCTTCATTCCCGTGGCTCCGGTGATGCTATCGTCGCCTCGCTGCCACTCACCACTGAGCTTCCACATCCTTAACCATCTGTCTAAAACTCCTTCATTGTCCCTACCCTCTCCACCACCTTCCAAACCCAAAACATTAATCCGCAAGTCCAAGTTTCGACATCATTGCCACTATTGAGAAGTCGTTGGCGCAATCACTAGAAGCATCACTGCTATCTTCTCTACTTGTGAGTCACCCATATGCAAACCCTTTTCACCTTCTCCCAAGGTGAAGGTTGAAGATGAATGCATAGCCATTGGATATCAATCTAACAACTAATGAGCAGGTGCATGAATTTTGGGAAAATTTTAGACACCTAAAATCTAGCATTTTTCTTTTTTTACTAGTGTCCATATGCCATTAAATGGCATAGACATACGACACATTGACACATGTTGGAGAGAAAAAAAAGCAGCAATGATAGAAACACGATTCGTTAGGCAACATGGCAATGCATGACATCAAGTTTACCTTATCACTTTGGGTTCCTTTGAATAAAAAAAAAACAAAACCAGTTCCTTTCCCCGTGAAAGAACTTCAACTACCTTGCAAATCTGCAAGCTGCAATGGCTTGAACCAGCGCAGCCGAGCACAATCCAGCCAAGGCAGTAGCTCTCGAGTTCCATGGTACCCCTAGTCCAGGCGCGTGTAAATGTGTTTCCATCCTATGAGGCTTATCAGGCTGCGCCGCCTCGTTGTCGAAGCTTCACATCCGGCCAGCCGCCCCAGCCTCCACGTTGTGACGCGCATCTTTCGAACCAGCAGTCCGCGCCACCACCACCCTACTGCCTTCCTTCGCCGTGCTGATCCGTGGCCAGCCTTTCTCAGGAAACCGCAGCCACGGCACCGGCGAATGATCGTACGTACCGCTGTACCTCCAGGACGCGCCCGGGCCAATGTCACCGTGCCAACCGTTCGGTCAAATGCCATCCACCGCGCGTGCCCGCGCGCGCAGCGCCAACCCTCATCCGGCCACAGGCCACAGGAGTACAGGGACGACCCACCTCGGCTGGGCGGGCTGGTCCGCGTCGTGCCGTCGTCGTCCGTCCGTCCCCCTCGCGTACGTACGTTCCGCCATGGCGCGCGCTGTCCGCTGCTCCAGGGCCGTGCCCGCAACGCAACGCGTGCCGCGCGATTAAATGCGCGAAGTCGCGTCTTGCGACTACGTGGGGGACGGCCCCCGTGGCAGGAGGCGCCTAGCTTTTGGGTGGCAGCGACCCGCGGGCCAGCCACGGCGCTGCCCTGCCGCCGAGGGAAAGGCAGAGAGCCCGGCGAGGCGCGCCGCGCCGCGCACACGTGGCGATGCGATGGGCGCGAAGCTAGCGGCCAAGCTATAGCCTTTTCGGGATATTTACCTCTGAGGTCCCGGTCGCGGTGGTCCACGACGGAAAGCAGAAAGTTAGGTTTTGGATCGGTCTGGCAGCGGCGGGTGTAGGGTGGTGCTACATGGCGCGCTGTGATCGCTCCGGCGGCGCCTTCTGAAGCCGAAGCTTTGCGTGCTATCCTGACCTCGTGTTCTCTATTCTTCGTCTTTCTCCTCCTACTTCCAGAAGCTTCTTCCGGCGGTGCCATGCATCGTACGCGATTCCACTGAAATTAGTGCGAGTGTACTACTCTAATGCTAGTAGCTTTTCACGTGTCCAACTGTTTTGATCATGGCTGTTACGAATTCTGATATGCGTTGCCATGTCTCATCTTTGCTGACTGCACTGGTAATGAGATGCTACTAGCTACGATACGATGTTCTTCGTGTTTCAGAAGTTGGCCGAGAAAAGATAATTGTGTCTTCAGATTGATCAGATTCATGGACTGAATTTCCACCTTGCACCTGACCGTTCTTTTTCTCAGGGGAGTTCGAACTGCTGTCGAAACGCTGGCCACACAACTCACCCGGCACGGTTCATTTAGGAGTTCACAAACTTCAATTTCTACTGAAAACGAAATCTGATCAAGCCTAAGCCAGAACCCCAGAACTGGTCCACCTATTGACCTGGAATCGCATTATTGACCAGTGCAGTGGCCGTCCTTGCATCCACATACGCACTAGATATTTCCCGATGGAAACAGCTTCCATATCAAAATCTGACACTTGGGATCATATCGTTACCCTGCAGGTCGATGTACCGGGCCACACCGTTTGGTGCTTCTGCCACTTGTCCGGACAAAACCTCGCCTTCTCAAATTGTTTATACACGGTAGTACACATAAGATCTCCGGATCGTTGCCATCTGTCAGATACAGTTCGTGTTAGCCTCTTCGATGCAATCATGTAACTGTTCATGCCCCTTGTTGGCTTGCAATTGTTGGCAACCTGAAAATTCTTGGCCATACTGTTGCTTTTGGAAAGTGGTTATGATCATCGAACAAGCAAACAGAAAAAGGCTAAGCTGAAGCGGCTTACTGCAACAAGGAGGCGACGATATCATCCACAATCTTAAAATCGTTTTTTTGTATAAAGATGTGGCTTTATCGTCTCTAGGAAAAAGGCCATGAAAAGCTCTAGTAGCGAGGATTTAGTAATGGGCGTGTGATATCAGAAATCTTTCTCATGCTAGCTGTTTATCTGTACAGATTGTTGCGTTAGTTTGCACTGCTCATTAGCTTGTCGATCAGAGGGAACTGTCCGTACACTCCACAGAATATACAGCATCAATCTTCTGCGAGGTTGGAATGCTAACTGTTTTTGGTGTAATTAGCGAAAACAACCACAAATATCTGTCACACACAATACGGCTTTCCTCGCAGCCACGAGAGATTAGCAGGAACTGTGTACTCTCTTTTCAGATGATTAGCTAGCTAGTCACCGTATCGTGGTGTCGTTCAAACTTATACACGATAACATCAATCACGTCTGGAATAACTTGCGTGTGTATGCGTAGCCTAAACCTTTGTTTGAAAGCTAAGAAGGACGCAGGTATACTTATCCACAAAAAGGAGAGCAAGGCTGCAACGACACTCAAATCGGCACCGTGCCTTCCCCTTTCAGCACGAGAATGACACGCGCTGATGTCAACCACAATTTGTTAGTACAGTAAGACGGTAGGTGCCATCAGATTCTCACTGCTTCTCTTCCACATGACAACATTACAGCAATACGGCATCTGCAGCAGATACACAAGGGATTAGCACTAGCAAAGTAACGGCGAAATTCAAGCAGCAAATGCATCCATGCGCGCAGATTTGCGGAAAGATTTGGTCTGAAAGAATCTGCACGCACACGCTCAAGATTGGTCACTGAATTGGCTGTATTGTTGGCAGTACTGATCCAGAGTCCAGATTATGGAGCGTTGCCACAAAGTGCAGAGGGTATCTCGTCTAACCCACTTGCCCACAAGGATTAAGCAGTGATTAAAAACTATGGTTAAGTGGCTCCATCAGGAGCTAGCCCTTTAATTAAGCACGTATATTTAGTATGACCACCGATAAATACTCCAAACGGGTAGCAGTCTGAACACAACTATACTACGGTGAGCTGTGGCAGCCATATGGTTATTTAATCTGATCCGGTGGATTAAACAAGTCGTGTTTATGTCACGCCATGATCCAACTCTTGGAGTTGGTTACGTCGTGACGTTTGGCTAGGCCTGCGAAAACCTACTTGAAAAATACCACGGCTTCTCCTACAGCGACAGCATGTCGTATCTACGGCACACCACGGCCACGTCTACCTTGAAAAGGAACAACTTAAGAGTTGCAAGAAATTCGAACTTATATTAAAAAAGAGGGAATTTTTAGGCAAAGTTTAATACGGTTGACCACTGTTAGCGTAGGAAACAGAAACACCTGTACCACAACTTCGATTTGGATTTCTTTAAGCAGCAGCAGCGTTTCTTTTTACAGGAAAGTATCAAGTTTCAACGCATTTAGACAGACACTCGTAGCTAGCGACCGACATTATTCTACTCCGAAGACTAAACACAGCTACACAGGTGTCCAGATTAGATTGGCAATTCACCCTAAGAATCTCCTGGTAGATCACGTGACGATTAACCACTGGTGTGCAGAGGAGAGATCGCTAGTTTGTCTCCGTCGCAGGAGTAGGCGTCGAGGAGGGCTCGAGAGAGCCATGGCTCATCAAGCCGTGAGATTTTTTTTCCTGGCTTGCCTCCGTGAAGCTGACCAGCTGTGCTGTACTGCTGTGTGGTGTGGGCTTAATAATTGAGGGGTAGGGTAGATTGCATTTGCATCAGCACAAGTCGTACACAGGAGTAGCCTACTGAGCATCCCTCTGTTTCTCTCTCCCTCTCTCTATCTTGCTTCTCCGGCTCGACTAGGAGTCCAGGAGTAGGCGGCTTCCCTCTCTTCTTGCACCCCACACCTGAACAGTTGAGTCCTTCCAGTTTTCCTGGTTCTGGAATCATATACATCTGGTTTGCAGCCAGAAGCAACGTACGCACATGACGTTCCAGCTTCAAGATTAGGTAGGTCCTTGGTTTCCTCTGGATTTTCGGCTCCGTTTCCATGATCTTTGTGAGAAAGGTTTACAAATGCACTTTGTGGATTTTTTTTTTAAGTTGCAGTTGAGGTACGGTGATATCAGAGGCTAAATATCGGATGATGCATTGCACTTGCAACCCCTTTCTAAGTTTTTTCTCTGATGGCACAAGTTGGGGGGCACTGTTCCACACAGAATAATACTACCTCTTTCGAGGCGAAAAGTACATTACGCCAAGTTGCGCTCTTGTTCTGATGTTGATCGGTCCCCTACGAACCAAGGGATAAGAGTTTTGCTTCCTTTTGTCCCTCCACTGTGTTGCTTGCTTTCTTTGAGTTCGGTGTGGTGCGTGCGCTCCCACCTGCAGAGAGGAGAAGAAGAAGAAGCGGAGATAGTGGTGGTGGGTTCAATCAGGGAGGGTTCCTGTGGTCTGAAGAAACGCACAAAGTCCAAGTGAAAGGAAGAATAAAGGTAAGAGCTTTTGCTGATCGCCTCTCTCCCTTTTATTCTTGTTCGATGGAATGGAATTCTCCTCAATTGCCAGATTACCATACTCGCTTGCAATTTGTGTTTTTTTACTTTGGTTTCCCCTCTACTGAAACAATTTGATAAATTTTGTTTGACATACCTTCTCTTGGTTTTGCCCTTTTGGATGGTTTCGGCGAGCAACTGATATTGTTCGATTGCTGGCGTTTCTTTGCGTCGTGGTTCTTGCAGGGTGAGTCGTAGGCTTTCTGTGGCGGGCGTCCATGGGTTGTGGGCTGTCGAGGCAGAAGAACACCGCCGCCGGCGGTCCACGGCGACGGCCGGGGAGCGTCGGCGACGTGGTCGTGTTCCTCCCGGGGTTCCGGGTGCCGAGGAGCGTGGACTTCTCCCAGGCGCTCGCCGGACGCCTCGACAAGGGAGTCGTGGAGAGGCTATCGTCGCTGCGAGCGCGGCTCGTCGACATGGCAATGCAAGAATCGGCGGCGGTGCTGAAGCCGAAGCGAAGGGCGGCAGCGGCACTGCGCGGTCTGTGAGAGGGGTGGTGGTAGCGCATCTGAATTGCTGGCTCAAAGATGTGAACTTTGGAACTGACGCTTGGATTGGTTATCATTTTTTTGGCTACTTTCTGCAGGTTCCAGTACTGCTAATCTCCTGCAGGCTCTGGAAGACTACCTGCCACTGCTGCTAGGATTGGTGAAGGAAGGTGAGAAATTGCTCAGATATGGTGGATTGTTGTTCTGTTGATGACAATCTTCTTGTTCCATTTGATTCAGCCTGTAAATTCTGTAGGTAGTGAATTGCGGCACAGAGTGCAGTTTGTCTGGGCTAACCAAGAGGACAATGCCGGGGTATGTCTTGGGTCCTAAAAATGTGGTGTGTCAGCTTCTCCATGATCCACACGGTAGCAATTACTAGCATCTAACATGGAATTGCCAACTGCAGGAAACGGCCATGGAAGATGCATGGTATGAGGTGTTGTCCGTGCTGCATTTGATGGCCATGGTCTGCTTGTTGCAGGCCAATTCTCTGCTTCTTCCCAGGTCGTATGGTGATGGTTATGCGCCAAGGGTTTCTGAAGGTAGAACTGTATATCTGAAGCATTACGGCCATATGAAAATGTTCATGATCTGTTTCCCATTGAATTACTTCTTTCAGTGTTTTTGTGCTAATAGAACACCATGTATTGCCAATGTATACAGAGAGCAGACGGGCCACTGTTGATGTTTTCTTGAAGGCATCTGGCTACCTAGACTGTGCAATTCGACAAGTACTACCCCAAATACCGTCAGAGTTAAGGTTATGAACTTTTGAGAAGCTGAGTAGATGATTTTGAGGATTTAAGCTGAAAAAAAGCTGTATTGACATTCCTTTGAATATATGCATCACAGGAGACAACTTCCAGTAGATCTGGTTGAAGGAAATCTCAAAGCTCTTAGCCTGCAAGCTCTGGGTCAGGTACAATTTTCTTGGCTCAGCTCATTTGACTCTTTTGTAAATGAACTCGACAACTGCATTCCTAGACCTAATGGGCATTTTATTTGCTGTAGTACTTTTTATGAAACTGAAACTTTTTTGATATAGTCCTAAGTGACATTCGCTATATTACCCCTTAAGTCCTATATTGTGATTATGAATGGTGCTTGGTAATCTATTTGCATTTTTATTCTGTGGACTGAAGTAGAAATCTAGTAGCACTATTTCATTTTATTGCAAATTTCATGATTCATTGTGTTACATTGGTCCAAGTTATTCCCGGTGCAGTGGTGCTTTCTGTGGCCAGTAAATTTGATATCATGTCCTGAACAGTCAATAATCTTTGACCTGTAGGGAGTTAACATGCAACTTGGTCTGGCAATTGAAAGCCCAAAGGCCACTCTGGCAGTAAAACGGCGCTTAGCTTGTGAGATGGTCAAATACTGGCATCAAATTCAGGAGAGCATTCCAGAACTTCCGGTGTCCGATGGATGGGGGAAAAAGCATCTACTGTTTGTCAAGTGGAAGTATGTTGAAGCAAAGGTGTGTAAGTTGTCTTAGCATTTTAGCCTTTGTTTTCTTGAATCCTGATGTTAACTTCAAATTGCAAATGTACGTCTCAAACTAACGTGCATGTTTCTCTCAGGCTGCGGCATACTATTTTCATGGTTTGATTCTTGATGAGGGAAACACAGAGAAATCTCATGGAATGGCAGTAGCTGCCTTGCAAGCTTCAGAAGAATTTCTGAAAGAAAGCAAAAGGGCTTCTGAAGCCTTCCATGCAACTCCTCCAACATCAAAGCAAGACATTTTACCCTTTTATTACTCACCGAATAGGCCAATATCGAGCATTTCTTTTTTCATTTTTTCTTATGTTTTACTCTCAGCATAAAAACTTACCAAGATGATATATTGATCCTCAGTATACTGTTTAAAGAATAGCTATTGCTGCTCAGTGTAAAAATCCACTCTTAAGCATGGGTACTGAAGTCAATACCTGGAACTTTACAGGAGCCCCACTCCTTTCGGAACAGCTAGGTACATGCTTGACAAGATTCTGAAAGATGCTTCAAGCAAGGTCAAGATCAATCAGGACCTTTATACTCAAGAGAGGTAAGAATTTGTGGTGTAATATGACTAGTAGTGATGTTCAGGGTATTGTGAACCCCATGAAGTGATGTATTTGTTGTTCTGGGGAACCTGCAGGGTCATCGGAACACCACCTCCGTTGCCGGATTTCGCGTTGGCCCTAGAACCTGACGACTATGATCTTCCTCCATTAGATCCACTTTGGAACAAAGAAGACGGCCGTCAGTAGCAATATGTTCAGCAAGACTCTGAATGTTGTCTTTTGACGAAAGGTCAGGCTCTGGTATACCATGTCGAAGCCAGACCTGGTACGAATGAAGTGTACAAAATTTGTCCCAACACATTGTGGTGTCAGCTATTCAAGCAAATTGTAAACAAGGCCTGGAGATAATCCCAAGAGTTGTACAGGCGAATCTTATTCTGACAAAGGAAATGCTTTGCCAAAAAAAAAAACTAACCATTTCAAAAGAATCTTATTCCAACGAGTCTCGTGGATCCATTTTGCTCAGGATTCCCTTCAGGAGTACTGCAAAAACTGTCACATTTTGATCCTGCTTCAGCAACTATATCATTCAACTGTTTCTAGTGTTCTGAGATACAAGCAAACAAATTGCGCCTCTATATGATGTTCTACATCGGTCCAAAAGGCATAGTGTGCGTGCCAAATATCAGGAAGAAAACCACGCGCATATATAGTTTGCCTACTGCTCCGGGCACATACGGCTACAATTTACGGGCTCCAAATTGTAAAGAAAAACCCATTGTTGTATTACATGTTACTCTTAATCTTACACAATTGCTGTTTACATCAATTCTATTATTTACCATTAAGTCTGCTTCCGTTTTATTCCAAGTAGGAACATATTCCCTTTCAAAAACATTGTACTCCATCTCATACTCATCAGTCCTGAACTTCTCTGGCACTGTAAAAATAACTTTAAATTCAAAACCAGGCACTATTCAAGCTGAACTACTAAAACATCAAGTTTGGTTCGAATTTAAAGTGGTTTTGAATGTTACATTGCTGAGAGTTTTACAACTTCAGAGTTAAGAACAGAAATCATCTAACCAACCATATGTGCAATTGGTTCAAGTCTATAAAATAATAGGCCCAACTAGTCAGAGATGCGTCACAAGATCAGCCAACCATCCAAATGGAATGCCAGTACAATTGAAGTAAAATGTTCCAAGATGTGTTGTAGGATTGTTGCATACTGTACACAGAAGTAGAAGGCAGCTTTCAGCGAATTATGGCATTCCCAAAGATATTGAAAAAGCCTATTGTTTGCTTGCTGATGACAAGAAAAGAGAGAAAAAAGAAATGAAGCAAAAACTTATGACGAATTTAACCACGAACAATAATGGAGACTTTTTTTCACAAAATCCCTATCAAAGGCTTAAAAGTATCTTCAGTAGTTGCTACTCATCAGTCATCGTACCAACAATACAGCTTCCATACAAGATACTTCTTATCTCTTCAAAAAAATCCTGATACCAAAAGAGACAGCCTTGAATTCTGATGTCATAAACAATTGCATGAGCAGCCAATATTATATCTTGGAATACACAGTTCTAACAAGGACGAGAGGAACAAGGTAGTGGAATAATCGAGGATGCCCAAGTGGTTACCTGTTCTTCAATTGTTCACCGGTGCACATAGAATGTTTGACATTCGTTAAACAGATCTCTTCGGTCTCTTCATGTCATCTAAAAGAACTGATCTACAACAAAATAGACAAAATAGTAGGACCCAACAAGTACAAAAGATGCAATTCCACTTCAGGCCATTCGTAAACCAATACCACGGAACAGAACATTCCTATCGGCAGGAGATATTCCTGTCTTTATCTAAATCTGGTGCTTTTTGCAGAAATATAATATACAGTGAGACCGAGACTCCGTTCTCTATATAGAGGGTCAGATCTATATATATACAAGTCCAGTGATTTAATACTCATTATAGTCGTAGCGGAAGAAGAACGGACGTAAACACTGGAGCAAAAACTGGTGAACAAAGCAGCGGATAGGTCTTTAGTCATAATGTTAGTGAACTGGTGCGTCGATGGTATATGGAGCACCCGAACGTATCCTAGAGCGACCTTATCACATACGAAGTAAATTTCAATCTCAATTTGCTTCGTGCGTTGATGATGAACCGGGTTACGGTCATGTAGACGGCACTGACGTTGTCACAGTAGACAACGGTCGTGGAAGCGATGGGTGTACGGAACTCCTAGAGAAGCTAGCGAATCCAGCAGCACTCAACGACGACGTGGACGACGGCGCGATACTCGGCTTTGGTGCTGGACCGAGACACTGTAGTCTAGCGCTTAGAGGACCAAGAGACTAGAGTATCGCCGAGAAAGACATAGTAGCCGGAGGTGAAGCGTCAGGAGTTGGGGCAACCCGCCCAGTTCACGTTAGAATACACGGTGAGAGAGTCGATGGGGTTGGATTGAGATGTAGGTTGATGGATAGTGTGTCATTTACGTAGCGAAGGATACGCTTGAGCAGCGCGAGGTGAGATTCGTGCGGAGCATACATAAAAAGATACACTTGCTGTACGGCATAGGTGAGATCAGACTGTATGAGTGTAAGGTACTGAAGAGCACCAGTAAGATTCTGGTACTGGGCGGGATCGGTGAGGAGAGAGCCATCGGTGGCGGAGAGCTTGGCGTTAGTGTCGACCGGAGTGGCGGTGGAGTGACATTCGGCTATGTCCGCACATTGGAGAAGATCCATGGCATACTGGCGTTGGGAGAGGAATAGCCCGTAAAAAGAGCGTGTAACAGAGATGCCAAGGAAGTGATGGAGAGAGCCTAGATCGGTCATGGCAAACTCCGAGTGGAGTTAGGCCATGATGTGCTGTAAGGAGGTTGTCGAGGATGCTATAAGAATGATGCCGTCGACATAGAGAAGAGGTAGACGGTGGTATCTCCGGTGTGAAGAATGAAGAGGGACATATTGGAGACGGAGGCCATAAAGCCAAGTTGCTAGAGATAGACAACAAAGTGTTGGTACCAAGTCCGAGCGGCCTGTTTGAGGCTATAGAGAGAGTGTTGAAGGAGGCAGATGTCGTCAGGACGAAATGGGTCGACGAAGCCTGAAGGCTGCTAGCAGTAGACCGTTTCCGTCAGATGGTCGTGAAGGAATGCATTCTTCACGTCGAGCTGATGGATCGACCAAGAACGTGAGACGGCGAGAGTGAACACAATCTGAATGGTAGCGGGCTTAACGATAGGGCTAAAAGTCTCATCGTAGTCAACGCTGAAACGTTGAGAGAAACCGCGGACTACCCATCATGCCTTGTGACGAGCAAGCGAGCCACCAGAGTGGAACTTATGTTTAAATATCCACTTGCCGGTCACAACGTTGGCACCGGGAGGACAAGGGACGAGGTGCTAGGTCTCGTTGTCCATGAGGGCCTTGTACTCATCGGCCATAACCGCGCGCCACTGAGGATCGGCCAAGGCAGAACGGTGAGTAGCCAGGATGGGTGAGACGGCACAATAGACTGTGGAGAACCCGTAGCGCTGGGTAGGACGGAGGGACCCGATTTGGGATCGGGTGATCATATGAGAGGAAGTGGAGACAGTAGGGGCCGCACGGTCCGATGGTAGAGTCGGTGGTAGGGCAGGGTTGGAAGGGGGAGGGTGGCATCGGCTCGGGATTGGCGACAGTAGGTTCAGAGAAAGGGCTGGACGAGGTCAGCCTGAGCCGATGGAGGGTGGGGGGCCAATAGAGGTTGGTGAGCCGATAAAGGTTGATGAGCCGATGGAGTTGGTAGCGTCGATAGGGGCTAAACGGGATCAGCCTGAGCCGATAGAGAGTGGGGGGCGATGAGGGTTGTGGAGCCGATGGAGGTCCGATGTGGGTGATAGCGAAGCAGAGAAGAGTGGGATAGTCGTTCAAGGGGTCCTCAGAAACAGCCGATGAAAAGTGCGGAGGTGTGGTTGGTGGAGAATGTCAGGATGGTACCGAGTTGGTTAGAAAGAAGTCAAGGTCACCAGATGAGGGCCTACGGTGAAGTAATCCGAAAGGGAAGCAGGACTCATCAAAGACGACATGACGGGAGATGATGATCCGTCGGGTGGAGAGATCAAAATAGCGGTATCCCTTGTAAGAAGAGGGATAGCCAAGGAAGATGCAGGCGGTGAAGCGTGGTGCAAGTTTATGAGGGGCGGTGGCTGTTAGGTTAGGGTAGCAGAGACACCCAAAGACGCGTAAGTGAGAGTAGTCGGGCGTCTTGTGGTATAGAAGGGTGTAGGAAACATTGTGACGAATGAAAGAGCAAGGACGCCGATTTAGTAAGTAGGTCACAGTGGTTAGCGCTTTAGCCCAGTAGGGTGCAGGTAGATGGGCGTGAAGAAGTATAGTGCAACTGATGTTGTTTAGAGTTCGAAGAAGATGTTTGGCCTTGCCGTTTTAGGGAGAGGTGTAAGGATAGGAGAGGTGAAGATGGGTACCACGGAACGTGAGAAAGGCTTGGATGGTACGATTTACAGACTCCGTACCATTGCCAGCCTAGATGGTTTGGATGGAGAGATTAAATTAGGTGGAAACATAGTTTGTAAAGTTGATGAGGTGAGAGGCAACCTCGGACCTGCTTGTGAGGGGAAATGTCTAGCAGTAGTGTGTATAATCATCAAGTATTGCAAGATAGTACTGATAACCCGAGACACTCTTAACTGGAGAAGTCCATACATCACAGTGAATTAATTCAAAAGGTCTAGAGGTACAAGACATAGAGGGAAAGAAAGGCAGTCGCACATGTTTGCCAAATTGATAAGAGTGGCAAATAGTAGAACTATTGTGGTTGCACTGTATGGAGGCACTGCGACTAAGAGTGGCGACAGCGTCGGGGCTGAGGTGACCAAGGCGAAAATGCCACAAGCTAGTGGAGATGGCTAGGCTGGTGTGAGGAGTGAACGGCACAACAGGAATGGTGTAGAGGTCGCCGCCACTATTGCATCGAAGCATCTCACACCGGGTCGGGATATCCTTCACAGAGAAACCAGAAGCGTCAAATTCAATTAAGCAATTGTTATCTCTGGTGAATTGGCGGACAAGAAGTAGATTGTGGACGAGTGAAGAAACTATGAGGATATTGTGGAGTAGAAAATTTGTTGTGGGTGTAGGCAGGATGGAGTCACTGCGGTATGTGATAGAGAGAGATTGCCCATTACCGATGGTGACGACAGGGAAGGAGGAAGGATGGCGAGAAAATAATATACCGTCCGATGAAGCCATATGGGATGACGTACTAGAGTCCAGCACCTAGAGATGCTAGGGTTGGAGCGTCATTTGGTTGAGGGTGGCGATGAGGCTAGCCTGGTTCCATGAGGGAGCCGACTGGGTGGTCAGTGTGATCGACTGAGACGGTTAGATGGGAGCGGACGCCAGGTGAGCCTAAGGGTGTGTGCCGAGGACCCTGGGCTGTCAGCCGATGGTGCTGTGCAGCTGGGGTTAGGGTGCCTAGGGGTTATAGCAAAGCCACGTACCTATGAGACTAGCGGACAAGGTAGGGATAGGAGCAGGGCGCGGTTGCATCGGACCACTCCAGCACTTGTCCTTGTCCTTCCCTTTGCCTTTGTTGTTGCCACCGGTGTGGGCTTTGTTGCCATGGCCGAAGCCATAGCTACTAGAGCCGTGAGAGGTGATAGCAGCGCACGATGGGCGATAGTCGATGGGGTTGGAGCAGCCATGATCGGCTGCTGCAAGGAGAGCGGTGTGGACCATAATCTTCTCATCGTTAACTAGGCAAAGTTCCTTGAGAACTAACATGTCATGGGCTCGGGTAAACATGGGAAGAAGTGTGGAGTTAGCGATGTCATCGGCGATATTGGAGAAGCGAGGGTTGAGTCCTCGCAAGAGGGCAAGGACGAGTTGTGAGTCGGTCACAGAGTGACCAACGTCACAAAGGGCGGCGATCTTGACCTTAAGGTGTTGGCAGTACGAGAAGACAGATGAGTCCTCTTGTACTATGGAGTGGAACTCATTAAGAAGGAAGATGGTGCGCGACTGTTTGTTTGCTTGGAAGATCCGCTCGACGGCCACCTAGAGATCTCGGGCAGTAGGATCAGTGTCGTCCATTACAAGGTCGAGAACAGAGTCATCAACCGAGCCAAGCAGCCAGTTGCGCATGCAGCACTCGACAATGTCCCACTGAGGATCATCGGGTCAAGGTAGAGCGGAGCCATCGATATGGGAGCGAAGGCCGAACTTTCCACATAAGAATTTGATGGTCATGATGAGAGAGTAGCAGGACGTAATAAGCCGATAAGAGTATTGAGCCGATGGTGAGAGACGAGTGTCCGATGTGGACTAATGTGTAGCCGATGAGAGTAAGTGGCAGAGTCGATGGCCGATGAGAGTAGGTGGCGGAGTAGGTGGCCGATGAGTGGGTGGCAGAGTAGGTAGAGTAGATGGATCATGGGCGCGAGAGAGTAGATGGGCCATGGGCGCGAGGGGGTTCGCATTCGTGAAGTGAGGTTTCGCGTCCGTGGACATGTGGACGCAACGGAGTGGGGCAGACTCAGAAAAATGAGAGAAGTCACGGGCGCGAAGAAAAGAAGTTCACGTCCGGAAAACAGGAATTCACGTCCGTGGACACGTGGACGCGTCGGAGTGGCGCGGATGTGAGTGGAGAAGTTTCGTGTCTGAAAGCAGGTGAGCGTGTCGGAAGAGCGGAAACCGAAAGAGTGTTCCAGCCGATGGAGGACGGATGGGTACAGCCGATGGAGGGCGGATGGATCCAGCCGATGAAGACCGCGAGCGCAGAGGTGCGCCGGCGTTGAAAGAAGGGAGGGTGTGCCGAAGCAAGCGGAAAGCGAAGGTGGGTTTGAACAAGATGAGGAGGCGGATGGAGGTTGTCTTCTTGTCACGTGATGGAAAGAGACGAGTATGTGGTGGAGGAGGAGAAAAACCGTCTGCGGAGGAGACAGAGAGGATGAGAATTGAGACAAAAAAGGTAGAGAAGGAATAACAGAGGAGAAGGTCTGCAACAGGGAGGAAGCGTCGGCTCACTGGCGAGAGAGTTGCTAGCGTGTCGGGGATATCTAAACCTGCTCTGATATCGTGCAGAAATATAGTATATAGTGAAACTGAGATCTCGTTCTTTATATTTGAGGTCGGGTCTATATATATACAAGTCCAATGATCTAACACTTTCCATTTAAACAACCTATTCTCCATCGCAATATATGGAAGAAATACAAGCAAAAGTAAGGCATTGTTGCAAATAGGGAAGTGAGTGTTTTCAAGTTCTAAGTTCTAACACAACTAACTACTCTCTCCATCCAAAATATAAGCACTTCTAGAGTTTTTATGGGAATTAAGGACATGGGTAAAATTAAATGGAGGGTGGTTGTGATTGACGAAATAAATAAAGAAATTAAATGAGAGATAATTGTGATTGGTTGAGATAAGGGTGTAGATGGAGAAGTTGCTATATTCTATGACAAATTTGAATGCTAGAAAGTGCCGTATTTTAGGATGGAGAGAGTACAAATTTGCATCACTAAACTAACAGAACAAACTATTCAGAGTAGGGCAGTGTCCATACCTTTGGTATGGCAGTGCATTCTGAATGACTTTTAGCGGTATCAAACGTATGGGAAGCGGCAGCTACTACAATTCCTGAGAAGCCTGCATAAAGACTAGAAGCAAATGGGGATACAGGGCCTGCTTCCCTGACAAGAACAGAACATCAAAAGGTTAGACTAGATTAATGCCACCAATTCCATTACCTGGGTTCTGGGTTCATATTAACAGCACTCCAAGTAAGCATCACCGTGTGTATGAGTTGCCAAGTTGAAAAGAACATTCCTCCGATGACGCAGTCCCAGGTCATCCCTGGTCTAAGTACTCTCCATAGAGCACCCCATCCTTCAAGTGCTATCACTCTTGAAGGAACCTGAACATCAGAGGGTAATGGGGGCTTCCCTGAACCAGTAAGCATCCACGGGTTCTGTTTCAGGGCACCCATCATGTCGGGATGCTTCAGGGAAAGATTGGACAAAAGGCTGACAGTGCTATTCCATACTCTGATGTCAGGGACATAACCAGGCAACAGTTCGGAGACCAGTGCAAATGTCTCTTTTGTAATGTTTGCAGGACCTGTAGCTTTCATTGGTTTCACAGAACCAATTTGGCTCCAAAGTTTCAGAAGTTCAAATGGTGTGCACAAAACTGACTCAGCAGCACCAGCAGCTATGCCAGCTAACATAGCCTCAGAATAAGAAGTGGTCCTTGCATCAGAGTATGGAATAGCACAGAGGAAGTCAATTTGTTGACGAATTTTCCTGCTTCCTGAAAAGCACAGAGGAAGAAAAGGTTTTATTTATTTCTCCATGTCATCAAGCTGCTTGCAATGCAAGCATGATGCAAGTTACCTTCATGCATATTATCATGGTGATAACATATTAGGGATGTTCATAAAAAACTTTGATCAGAATAAGAAACACATTAAGAAATATTCTAAAATTTTGGAGCTAATATTCACAAAAATTTTGTTTTATAGATGTAGTTTCTCACGTGTAATCTTTCTATAAGTCGTCCTACATGTTTATATGTTATTATCCAATGTTTTTGTGTATATTTAGTGTTCTTTCCAACTGATTCAGCCTGATGCCGTGCTACTGTAGGAAATGTGTTGTGTTACTATAGTATACAAATATAAAATGCTCCCTCAAGTTGTTAGTTGATCTAATAGAACATAAGGACAATCTAATGTCCTATGGGCAAATAATTTTATGACCCCAAAATAATAAAAAGTACAAAATCGTTGTCTTTTCCCTTTGCCACCCTTTGCAGTCATATTCTATTTTCTACCAAACAAAATACTTCTTTATTGTACCACTCTTTTGTTTGCATGCTTCTCTGCTGTTATTGTTGCCCAGTCGAACTTTTCATCAATAGACCATTATGTCCTATGTGTACGTAGTTTGAGAACCCATGAAAAACCAAAATATCACAAAAATTGAAGAGCTTCAGGGATCGATGTTGCATTAAATGTTTGAAATTTCTTGAAAATTTTTACAGCAGAGAAAAATTTGAGGCTGTTATATAAAGGGTCTTTTAGGTGAAAACATGATGTTCAACTAACTGAATAACTGGACGATGATGCCAGAAAAGGAGAAGTGTAAGTTTTTTAGAGCAACCGAAGTAATCTCGTTGGGATTTTGCAGTTCACACTACAGCTTGGAGTTGGGCTGGGGTTGTTCGAGTCACCTTACTCCATGGGTGTTGCTTCCATTTTAGAAAAACAGTTACTTATCAGAATTGATAGCAGGGGTGTGGTAATAGGCGAACTCATCAGTTTGGTTGCTCTATGGGAGAGTGCACTGCTTAACATCACCTGTGTGCCTAATCCCCAGGTCAAGTTGATGGAGAAGAGAGTAGGCTGCAATGAATGCATAAAGAATATTTTTTCATATCAAATTGCTTATACAACAATGTTAGTGTAGGTCAGAGTCTTTTAATTTACGGAACTTATTATGTTACCTGTTGTTTATACAAATGAAATCTCAAGAATTAGCTGTAGTTCGCAGTTGAAAGTATCCAACGTTTTCGGTTCGGTCTCTGTGTTCTCCTGAATATTAACTAGAACTCTGCATTCTTTGCCTTTCCAGGGATCAGATTGCGTGAAGCCTTTTATCGCATTGCAGGACTGCATCAAAGTCAATCCAGAGGCATTTTCTAAAGAGATTTTGGAAGAAGAGGAAAATGACGAGGAGGCTGAGAAGTCCAACCTGAAGGTTAGAGCGCCAGCATGGTCTAGAGAATCTAAGCAAAAGCTTTGATTGGATTGTGTGGTGTTGACGGATACACTGATACAGGCATTCCTCCGCCAGTCGACACACATTTCAACTTGTTTCTTCTATGAATGCTGCCGTATTACATCAATTGTTTTTGAGATGGTGGTAGATAAAGAAGCGTCCAAGACTCTTCGGCAGAAATAAGTACATTCTGTGGTAGAAGTATTTCCACAATTTGTTTTAGAACAAACGTTTAGTGTTCAAATGGAGAACTGACAAACCTGTAATATGATGTCAGTTCTAGACGGTTTATACGAGTGGGTAAAGATCAGAGTTAATTATTTTCACGATTATAGTCAGCTAATGATGGGCCAATGTATTGCATTCATGCCTTGGCTTGGTAACAGTTCGTCAGTTCTGCATATCTATTCATTCAAAAGGCAGCTCTCAATGCCAGCAGCTGCTGTCTGAGCTGAGGTCCGTGCCTGTGAACTGATTGTACGACTGCTATTCCACTGCTTGCCTTGCCTGTTTAGCGAAATTAGCACATATAACTTCGTCTACATGCATAACATGTGTGACTTAATTTGTGACAAGTAAAACGTGTTCAATATACCAATTGGTTTGTCAATATACCAATTGGTTTGGCAGAACCGGACCCTGCCAACTGCCAACGGCCCATCCAGAGCACTATGACAAAAGCCCAAATATATTACTCCACTCGCTTCCAAGTTCGGCATTTTGGCCCATTGCTCTTTCTTCCACCACCAACTTCACAAGTTTTGTTCATCTACTTCACAATTGGTCTCCGTATTCGTGAAGTCCTAACAAAAAGGTGGTTCCATCTCCGGCCCTCCGCCGCGATAAGCCCTAATCGTCGCCACCCCGCCCGCCTCCCATGGCGACCACCTCCTTCTTCCAGCCGCTCACGGCCCCCATCGCCAGCGGCGGCGGTGGCGCCCGCCTCCGTCGCGGACCCCTCGCACTGCCTTTCCCTGCAGACACGAGGCCTCTCCGGCGGCCGACGCCCCTCCTCGTGGCGCGGGCCAAGCGCTCCGGCGGGCGGACCGCGGCGGCCTCGCGGCAGCCCGCGAACCCCAGCGCTGCGCCGAAGCGGGAGGCGAACGAGGAGGTGGAGGTGGAGGAGGAGATGCCGTGGATCCAGGACAAGGCGCTGGACCTCGTGGAGTTCACCGGCACCGTTACGCAGGCCATACCGGGGCCCCGCGTCGGCTCCAGCCCCGTGCCGTGGCTCCTCGCGGTGCCGCTTGCCTACGTTGGCGTGTCGTTTGTACTCGCCTTCGTCCGGACCGTCCGCAGGTTCACCTCCCCACGCACCCAGAAGAAGCGAAGGGTATGCTTTCATGTCAAATCGTTTATAGTTTGATGCTCAGTTAGAAGCTGTCATTTATAGTCTGGTGCTCAGTGGGAGGCTGGGGAAATGATGTGATTCGGAGTATAATTGCACTTATATCATTAGGTACCTGCTCTATAAGATCGAAATTATTCTATTCTATTACGTTTTCCAGATGGCCATTTTCTTTAGATCGAGCTTTAACATTATGGAAATTTAGGTGCATCGGCAATTTCGATCTAGCATTTAATTACCTATAAGTCAGTGACTCTAGGCGATGAAACAGCAGGGAATTATATATTTGCAAGTTTATATCTATGCATAAAGTACCTGCATAGTTCATGCCTCACTAAAAATTCAGTTTGATTGCGTTTGTTAAGCATATGGTTTTTCCTTCTTTGATGTGGCAGTCCAGTGAGTTGAGAGGATCAACTATTTATGTATTCATGATTTTAGAACAAGATTAGAACTTAGCATACTCAAAAGGGACATCAACTTGCAATACTGTTTTATTCAACCATCCATTCATTTCACTCCTCCATGCCTTTGTGCAGATGCAACGTCACTGTGTTCTGAGTTTGCTTCCTTTGCTTATTGCAATTTTGAACTTGGCTTTATTTCTAGAACACTTATGGTGCTATAACCTTGTTGGTACTTAATGGTAAATCAGTGTTCCTTTGCAGGTGGGCAAGAATATATTCTTGCTGAAGTCCCTAGATGAGTTGTTTCAGAAGGGCAGGGAGGCAGTGGATTTTCCAGCTCTCCAAGAACTAATGGAAAAGGTGTGCCCTTGATTCGACCATTACATTTGACTAGTGCTTTGATACGCTTGCTTTATTTTATAATGAATCTACTTTAACTGGTGTTACTTAACTGGATAGCTTAATATCACCATCAGCTGATGATGGTATTTAATCAGTGATATCGGCAACCTGTCGTATAAATCTTTAGACTACTAGCCGCCTTGTGGTTATGATCTAAATTAGAAATTCTGCTGCACAGATCAGAATAATGTTTTTGACATAGTAAAGTGTTAGTTCTTTGAACCAATACATCTGTTGTTGATATCTACCTCTGTTTGAGGAATGATTTATTTCTTTTATATTTAGTGCCAAAGCTATCTGCCCGTAGCTAACATTACCCCACGCATGATTTAATTGTTATTTTTGGCGTGTATTCAGACAGGATTTGACATGGATGATGTAGTAAGAAAGTACATCCGTTACACACTGAATGAAAAACCATTCAACCCCGATGTAGTCGTGGATCTCATACATCTTAGGAAAGCATCGATGTTAGAAGATGCTGAGGTTGCTGAAATTTTGAATGAGATTTCAAGACGGATTGTTCGGGAAAAAGGTATTGCTCATTCTTTGGTATGATTCTACTATCCTAGTAGTGGATACAGAGTAGTTCCTAAATTCAACTCTGCCTTCATACTTCTATAACTCTGTTGTGGTTATGTTTATTCCTCTGGTACTAGGTAATAGTTGTATGTCCCATAATTTCCTATCCAGATGTCTTTATATGCTATTCGAGAATTTCACTCTAAAGCGCAACTCAAGGGTAGATTCCACCTCCTTAAAGATTTGTGCAACTCTTATTGAAGGGGTGAAGCATTCCTTTTGGTTGTATGTCTCATTGTTCTCAAATACACGCTCTCTTAGCCTTCACATATGTGCATGACAGTCAATTGATTTCTGGAGAATTTTTATTATGTTATCATTGCATGCAATAGTGCAATGCCAAGCCTGAAAAGCATGTCTATTTTTTAATTTTAAAATATTTGACTTACTGTTTTCATGCTTTTCCGAAGAAGCAGTTTAATGTAGATGTATCTGGCGTGGCAATCTTCATCCAGTAATAAAATTTCTGCAATACCTTGCTATTTTGTTTATGTCAGGTTTTCACGCAATAGTGCAATGCCAAGCCTGAAAAACATGTCTATTTTTAAATTTTAAAATATTTGACTTACTGTTTTCACGCTTTTCTGAAGAAGCAGTTTAATGTAGATGTATCTGATGTGGAAATCTTCATCCAGTAATAAAATTTCTGCAATACCTTGCTATTTTGTTTATGTCAGGTGTGAATTAATTAAGGAAAAGAACTAAAGTTAGAAAATTCTATGAAATCAAAGCAACTTACAATCCATAGTTCCATACCAGTATAGTTGTGTATTTTTATGCTTCATTTGGTAAATTCTAAAATTTTCAGTTGACATATACAATCTTACTGCTTGAAACCAAAATCTCCACACAATAGGTGCATGAGCCATAAAGTTTTCAAAACATTTACTCGATAAGGATACTGACCTTGTTACAATTCATTGATGCCCTGTCACCTGTCAGTACTTGGTAGTCACGAGATTATGCTTCCAGGTTGTGAGAACCAATCTGTGAGAAGTACTCAGGAGATTTTGCATTTTATGATCCTGCAGGACCAGTAGTCATGGACTTATCTGGGTTTACAGAACAAGGTTTTAAGCGTAAGCTTGCTGTGCAAACGTTATTTGGAAAAATCCTATACTTATCAGAGGTAAGCTGTTGATATTCTCTCTCTTGACTAAAAAAATCCTGGTCTGTTGATATTCTATCTCTCTTGACTAAAAAATTCTGTACATGAAAGCAAGTTGCTTGAGCTGTACTGAAATAGAAAGGCTTAATGAGACAGTTATCTCTGCTTACGCACATGATGATATGTTATTTTTCAAAAACATTATCTGTATTTGTTCAGTTAGAACTTAGAAGTTGTTAGTTTATGTCTTCATTTGTGACTCATGAGCTATCGGTTTCATATACAGTGTTTGGAATTGATTTATTCTTTTGTTTTTTATATTAAAATCGTGGCTTGTTTTTCCACTGACTTACATATTTGTTCAATGGAGTGGACTCAATTCAATCCTCAAAAATTATTTAGGCAACTAGATTCAAGTACATAAGAATCTGTTTTGCAAAAATTATTGTTATGAATTTAAATCTGTTGTTTAGATAATAATAGAACATTGGATTTGAAATTTAGTCCATCTTCGTTTTGACACACCATGCTTTGTCAACACTGCTTACCTGTGAGGAAAATGAATTAGCAAGTTTAGGTCCTGCAGGAAGATCTTTCAGAGTTCCCAGAGTTCTGTTCACGGGATGTCTGGTTGTTTTAGATGTCTGGTTTCCCGTACTTTCCCATGTTATATATAACTTATAACTGATTATTTGTGGATATCCAGCTCCCAGAGTTCTGTTCACGGGATGGCTCACTTGTTATCAAAGAAATCTTTGGAGTTACAGAGTATGACTAAATTTACTTTATGGAGGATTTTTTTTACTGCAACTGCTATTAATGCCAAAGGTTTCTTTGACTACAACTGTCATGACCTGTGTTTTTCTTGTTTTTTCGTGTGAGCAGTGAGGATGCAGATAGCATTCGAATTCACACACTTTCTGACACCAGTGATATTGAGTCATTAGAGAAGATGGTCGATGATTCTGATCAGCATGGCCCTTCCTCGTCACCATGAAGAACATTAATGATAAAACATTACTGAGTACCTCCGTTGATAGCTGGTTCTGGTGTGAGTTTGAGCCATCGAAGAGTGTTCCAGGATACTCGGCTGGAGTTTTTGTAAATCCTATTAGGATTGTAACCTGTGGCAGTATCTCAAACCTTCTATTACTTGAGGGAAAATGTTGTTTAAGAGACTGGTAGCAATGAGTTATACAAAGAGAGAATGCTGATTGAATTTATACATATTTTTAAGTTTTTGTTGGTAACTTTTATCCCCTTGAAGGAAATGAGCCAAGTTTGTTGATTTGATTCTCTGTTCTGTAAAGGGTCCCTAATCTTCTCACAAACAACCGGTGGAATTCAATGCATCTGCTACATGAGATTTTGGGAACAGCTTAGGAAAACAGGATAATAATTTGGTGTGGGTAGCAGCTTAAGACCATTCCTAGTTTCTAGTGGTCAGTTTCATTTAGCAATTTTTAATAATGCCACGTTATATAAAAAAGTTTAGGTTAAGGATGAAACAAAGCTATTCAATTCAATGCATAGTTTCATTTTGCCGTTTTATATGCTAGTCATTATATTTAATAATTAAATTATGTTGTAATATAATTTGATTATAATAGGGTTTTATTTAAGTCTCTAATACATATAATGAAATAATTTAATCATAATGTGGTTTTACTCTATTTTTAATATATAGATAATGTGTATGCTAAATTATATCTAGATAAAACTAATTTATTCTCTCATTTTTTTGCCATATCATTAATTTAGTGTACGTGGCATCTTATTTAACGAGGTTGAAACTGTAAAAGCAAGTTTAATAGTAACCAATTATATTATAATTAATAATTAAGTATAAATATATATTATATTAGTTAATCTCACACATATAGCTTTTTATTTGTAATCCGTTTTTCTTCTCTATTTTCCTATCTTCTCCACCTAAATGTAACACTCATTATACTCACTCTAATAAAACTATCTAAGAAAGCAATCAGAGATAGGAGCAAAAACATTTCTTTCAAATATATTTTCTCTATCTTAATATTTAAATTTATCTTACTTCATCTACCTTCTCATCTCAACTAATTATAATATTTTCTCTATTTAATTTTTTTCTATTTTTTCTATCTTAACCAATCATAACTCATTCTTATTTTAATTTTAATCTCTAGTATAAGTATATGTATTTTGTAACGAAGGGAGTATCACTGAAGTCCCAGTAATCAGGATAAGGGATTCGTTGCGACTTTGACCACAGAATATGCTGTGCCCTCTACACATTTACTCGTCGGATTGAATCATATCAGTAGTTGTATCTACAGTAGCCAGGCGTCCAGACGGTCCAAAGCCCGTAGCAAAATACTGATGGTTTCCGCAAAGATTTGCAAGTTGCAACGAGTAATATATCCCACGTAGAAGAAACAATCGGAATTTTTCGAAGGCTACTCGTTTTGTCTTCAATTTCAGCTTTCCAAGCCGTCGATTTTCGGGGGCGCCATCCTTGTCACATGTGTCCCTCCTCCCTGACCACCTGTCCCGCTCAGGGCCGCCACTACTCTCGCTCGCGCGGCGAAAAGTACCTAGCAGTCCAGCATTTTTAACCAGGAGGACGCAGGATAACTAACAAGTACACACAGGCGGAAAAGGCGAAATCCTTCAGAGCTTAGCTTGGTATTGTCAGTCATGCTGCCAGGTCGCCACACTTCCCGCCGTGCCGACGCCGCCGCCATGGAGCCCCTCGTTCCGGTTGCCACCCGCGCGACGCTGTCGGAGCTCGTAGCCCCCGCCGTGTTCGTCTTCGCCGCCGAAGGCTCCGTCTACGGCCTCTGTAACTACGCGAACCTAAACGCATAGTCGCCGCTGCATCTCTATGCACGCAGGCATGCAGGCGCGCCCGCGGATGCACGGCTGAGTCTCCTGTCCCGTGCATGCATCGCTTGGTTGCAGGGAAGATGTACAGGGACACGGGGACGCTGGGCGGCCTGCTGGTGGTGGTGGTGGCGCGCAACGCGTCGGGCGGGCACGTCAACCCGGCCGTCACGCTCGGCGTGCTCGTCGGCCGCCGCATCTCGTTCGCGCGCGCCGCGCTCTACTGGGCCGCGCAGCTGCTCGCCCGCCGTGCTTCTCCTCAGGCTGGCCTCGGGAGGCATGGTAAACCGCTTTCTTTATCTTGTCGTCACCAAGCATTATGTTTGCGCTTAACTAAATCACATTTAGGAAGTTATTGATAACTGATTAGTGCATTAGTCAAAGTTTTGGTCAGCTGCATGCAGCCCTTATTAACTGTGCGCCCTTCGATCAGTCTTCAGAAACATCAGGTGTTCAGGCTGCAGCGCCAGAGCCTTGAAATTTGTGTTGAAATTTGTTGCTACCATTATCAAATGATCACTATACCTAATTAATTACTCGTGATTCAGTTTTCGATATTCATGTCACATTTTGCTTCTTTTGACCTACCACCCGTCCAAATGAAACAAAAAATGTCGGCGTATATCCTTTTGGCATGAGCTATCTACGAGTGTACATATAGGCGCGTCATGTTTGCCACGTCTCACCTGAAAACGTGTCCTTGTCCTGCAGCGCTCCATGGGCTTCACGCTCGGCCACGGCATCCACGAGCGGCACGCCCTGCTGCTCGAGGTCGTCATGACGTTCGGGCTCGTGTACACCGTGTACGCCACCGCCGTCGACCGGAGCCGCGGGCGCGGCGGCATCGGCGACTAGCGCCCCTCGCCATCGGCTTCGTCGCGGGCGCGAACATCGTCGCTGGTGGCCCGTTCGACGGCGCAGCCATGAACCCGGCGCGCTCGTTCGGCCCCGCGCTCGTCGGCTGGAACTGGCGCCACCACTGGGTTTACTGGCTCGGGCCGCTGATCGGCGCCGGGCTGACCTGCGCGCTGTACAAGTTTGTCATGGCAGAGCAGCCGGAGGCGCCGGCAGCTGCAGATACATGGCTGCCTGTGCCCGCTGAGGATTACTGATGTATCAAGCTGAATCACAGCGCCTGCATATTTGCAACGTGTGTGCCATATGCTCTAGTGTACGACAAGCCAAACTGCACATGGAATCGATCGGGGCTGGAAAATTATGGAATAATTAGCAGATTTCCATGTTCCTAAATAAATCGTCACCGGAACAACCAAATGTTGCCACGAGAAAGAGACAGAAGCCAGTACACTATAACAAAATAACCCAACATTTTGCAGGCGGGGATACATATTGTAGAATATATATAGTGACTATAAACACTATACACAATGTTGGCGTCGGGAGGGCGGGGAACGAGACGACAGGTCTCGTTGTCCATTAAGGTCAAGGGAGATAGAAATGTGAGATTTCACGTTCACAGCAGCGTAGAGAGGGGAGAAGATCGGCGAGGTGGTGCCCGAGGTATGGTCTGAGGCATTGAGGGCCGGAGCAGATTCGACGATTGGGAGAGTGTCGGAACTGAGAGCGGACTCGGTGGCCATGACAGGAGAACGGGAGCAAAGAGCCGATGGGAGAAAGAAGCCGATGGAAGGGAGAAAGCCGATGAGAGGACGGATAGGCCGATCAAGAATATGAGAAGCCGATGAGAAGTGGGCCGACCAGCCGATGAGGAGTGATTGGTCGATGGGGAGTAAGCAGCGGAGTAGATGAGGACAGAGTGGGTGGGTCAGAGAGTGGTTGGGTCACGGACGTGCGAGGATTTACGTCCATAGACTCGTGGAGGCCAAGGAGTGGGGCGGACGTGAAAATGGCAGGGAGTGGCCGGACGCGAAGATAATATGTTCGTGTCCGGGAGGCAAGGATTCGTGTCCGTGGACACGTGGACATATTGGACTGGCTCGGACGTGAGAGGAGAAGGTTTGCGCCCGAGAGCTATTGAGCGTGTCGGAAAGGGCGATAACCGAGGGAGGTTTCCAGCCGATAGAGGGTTGGACAAGTCCAGCCGATGGAGACGACGAGCGCAGAGGTGCGCCGGCGTCAGAGAAGGAGAGATGCACGAAACAAGAGGAAGAGCGGAGATGGGTGCGAGGCGAGACGAGAAGGCAGATCGAGACCGTCGCCTGGTCGCGCGGAGGTGGGACGAAGAAAAGAAGGTGACTGCGGGAGAGACGGGGAGAAGAAGAAATGAAGGCGAGAGAGTGATGAGAGTACTGGAAAGAGTGTTGGTGACGGGAAGAAGACGTCGACGATGAGGAGGAAAGGGTCGGCTCGCCGTAAGAAGAAGCTAGCGTGCCGAGATGTCTAGACTCGCTCTGATACCATGTAGAATATGTACAGTGACTATGAACACTCAAGCGTATAGAGAGAGGTCAGATCTATATATATACAGTTCATATTAGTGATCTGTCTAACCCATCTAAACACTACCTCTTTTGTAAAGGAGGTGTAGTCTCAAGCACACACCCTGCAATTTTTCAGGTGAAAGTAAAGCTCAATTTCAAACTAAAACACTTAACGGAGAACATTTTGAAAGTCTTTAACACAAGCAATTGTTCAGTAGCAATTACGATGTCTCAATGATTAAGATCCAAGACTTCAAACCCGCACCACAAAAATAAAAAGAAATAATATCGATGAGTCTTCCTTCTAGTGCCCAGCAGCAGCAGCTCCAGCACGCTTCAGCCCGTCAGTGGCTCAGTGTCAAGTTCACCAAGAATATGCATGTCAAACTGCGCTGGTGCTTTCTTTGGTTAAGGACCTGCAGTGGATCAGGCTTCTGTTACTGTTCAGGAAGTAGTTGAAGTCATGATGCTGGACGTCAAGCTTCTTCAGCCATGAATCCGCAGCGCCGACGAGGGAGCTGGCCAGCTCTTGATCGCCGGAGTCCGCGCTTGCCCACACATCTCCGTCCGTCTTGTGTGTCGCGAGGCCAAAAGGGGGAAGCGTCAATGGGTCCTTGCTGTCAACAGGTGTACGATCTGCAAGAATATGTTCACCGTGTGTTTCTGAATTAGAAAATCATTTCGTCATCCATAAACAAAACAAGATTTTACTAGTAGAGAATAGCGGCATTGTATTAACGAAAGCACTATATACACCATTATGCGCAGAAAACCTGTTCTAAGAGCAAGAAACTATATATAGTTGCATGAGGATTATATTTTGACGAAATTCTGTCGTTGCAAACGGAGCCAGAATACAGTGCATATTCGAAATGGAATATATAACATTCCTATTGAGAAATGGTGATGTGGAGTATGTGGCACTGTCTTTTTTTTTTACCTTCTAATGTCGAGAGACTATGGTAAGTCAAGAAGCAAGTATCCAGGTCCTTCTTGTTCGCCGGAGGAACATGGACTATTGGATACCTATTACAATAGAAAGTAATTAAATTAGAGACGCTGAATAAAGACTGTAATATTCCTCCTTTATGTTAATGGAAACCTAACATTGACATCAAAATATGCTTGTAAGTTTACATGATTAAATAGGAAACATTGAGGAAATCACAAGAAAGTTTACCAGAAAACTGACATCCAACTAGATGGTGAGAGCTCTATGCTGTTAAGAGATGACAGGGGTGGAAAGTTGAAGCACAGCTCATACACCTGAATACATGAGAGATGGAAAGAATATTAGAAAGAGCAAATAGAACATGTAATAGAGTTTGTACAATTTATATGCAAGTATAAAAACTCAATTCAATGGGGAGAGACATCCCCAGAGCATTGCCACAAAGTCGAGAAGGTGTTGAATGCTGGAGGCCCAGGACACAATCACGTATAACTATGAAAGCCTTTTACTCAGCGATGCCGACTTTTTTTTTTTTGCAACCTAGAATTCGAGGCCTAAGCGGCTGGCACCATAATTGTTTTATACGCAAGTGTTAAGTTGTCTGTTTTTGAAGTTATAGGGAAGTTAAAAACTTTCCTTAAACCTCATTGAAGTCTTTCTTTAGAGAAGAAAATATTTAAGCTACTAGTCGTACCTTGTCTGCGAGAGGCATCCTTTCATAAGGGGAGTCACATTCGAAGTACTGAAAGCATGGTCCCCCGCTCCTCATTGACCTTGGGCTGTCATACCCGCCCCTGGACGCTAATGATGTCGTTGCATACTGACCATTCCAGTTATCTGCCGCGCTGCACCAGTCATAGTTGTTCGCATCGAACAAGCTGCAGATTATTATCTTGCTGTCACCATGCCCAGTGGGAGTTCTGACAAAAAGAACCATGTACAACTCTCAAACCTTCATGCTTCTGATGGACAATTAAATACAAAGATATTGACATGCTTACTTGTATGAAGTGAAGTCTGAAACGGTGTACAGCTGAATGGCTGAAAGATACGGCACAAAGTACTGGTTTATTTCCTGACCAGAAGGGAGGCGAATCGGAGTACTGACACCACATGCACTCAATGGGTAGAAGTGGTTCCAGAGGTCTGCAAGGTAGAAACATCTGCCTAAGTCGGCCGCTCTACCAGAATAGCCTCCTGGCTGCAGTCACAGATCATAATTCAGATTGTCCAGTTTTCCGTTCGGTAGATGCCAATAAGAACTAAAACTAAAGCATTATTTAGAACAAAAAGGATAAAACTCCTCCGGAGAATAGGAATTTCCATGTGAATTCCTGCCAGATAGGCCCTCAGATTTGGTCTAGTGTTAATGAAGCCTACAGGTATATTTTGTGTTCCATATAGAGAATATATACATCATTCAAAGTAAAATGCTTTAAACAGTTTATGCAAGTTGCAACCTCAGATGTAGAAAAAGAAAAATAATATCTTGCGGAACTAATATATATTGAGTGATGACAACATAGGCGATTTCATTTTTTTTTGAAGGGGTGACATGTGATTTCATTCAGCTTATGCATGCATTAATGACATTAGTCCCCAAAAAAATGACGTTCAAACTGATTTTTGCTCCAGGGGTCTGTGGAGAACAGTTAGATGTTTTCAGTTTTATTAACTGTCGTTTCTCTAGAAGTTCTTAATTGTACTGAAAACAAAAGGTAAAGTTATGTTGACCTTGCAACAGTTACTCTTTGGTTGTGTTTCCAAGAATTCTGTAGAACAATACATCTGAAAAAAAAAGAGACTGCCCACAGGGCCACCATTTTCCCATTTATTCCAAATTATTAGTCAGATTTGAAGGGATCTTTTTGCCCGTTGTTTCTTTTGATTATATTGAATATAAATGAAATTATAACCATGTCTAGATTCAATTAATACTGTCTATAATAGAATGACCATATCATAGAATAAATGTGAAGATGTTAAATAACACAAGTCAGCATGAAGGTGATCCTGTGTAAATGTTACTGAAGATAACATCTACCCAACCCAAATATAAAAATAAATTAAATGTTTGCTGTTGTGCAGTATGCTAACTAAAGGTAAGCCCTTGGTGGAGCATGCATATCTGTACATAAAAAGCTAAATTTGGATGGAAGTAATGAGAAATAATAGGAGTGGCAAAATAGAACGTTTTGGATCAAAGAATCACCATAATATACATCCATTTCGTACGGTGATTTTCCTTGTTATGGTCATATAACTTAATTGGCACAAAGAATCTTCGTAGAGATGCTACTTAATTGACACGTGTCTTACCCTTGCCAAAAAGCAAGAGATAATAAATTCGAATATATATTTGCTTCGAGCCAAAAAGCTCGTGCAAAAACACCATGCATGTCTTGCGCCAAAAACTATTTTGAATCTATACCACTTAACATACACATAGAATTCCAATTCCTGTGAAATCCCATGTTCCAAAGAAGATCTCAAAAGGGAAAGAATGATAAACCATTAGAAAAAGAATTTGACAAGCTAAAAAGGAAACCACTAGTATATGAAGGGAAAAAAAAGGAAAGCTAAAGATGCAAATCCTTTTCATCACCAAAAAGAATGGCAAGATCACATAGGCAAGCGATGGTGAAGCCACCTTGGCGCCATCGTGTGCCATGGCCAACTACTCCAAAAACCTAGACATCCTTTCAAACAAGATGTTTTTTTTTCTTGTAGTTCCTATGGAAATAGAATTGATTCATACCAAATCGTATGTTCCAAAGGAAAAGCTTCAAAAGGGGAACAATGACAAATCAAGGGGGGCGGAGGAAAAGATTGACGAGCAGAAACACAACCTTTCTTTTAAAAGATGGCATGGTGTGTACCTTGGCAACGGTGCAGGTCTCCAAAGTTGGCGTAACACTGTGAAGAAAAGACCTCAGATTGGAACGGGTACCTTCAACTTCAAGCTCAATACTAGATCCGGAATCAACAGTAGCACTCCCCATCTCAAATCCCTTTGTTGCTTCTAGTCCGAAGCGTCTACTCCAAAAAAGGATAAGCTGATGCTGAGATGGGCTACCTATCTAGCAAAGCATGCATAATGGAAATGTGAACTCTGTTTTTTATTTTTCAGGGAAGAGAAGAACATATATAGCCAATTTTTACACATCAGCCATCCAGGGGATATGATATAGATCTTAATTACATTCCTACTTGGTATAGCCTCTGCCACATATAACTGATTGCCTTGGGGGCTTGGGTCATATGAACCATAGCTTGTCAGGTGGAGATATATTGCTGAAGTGTTTTTTTGGTCTTATCTTCCTCTTTTAGTTTTTGCCTTTTGTTACCATTTTGTGCTGTTTGAGAGGTGGAAAGCTAGTGTGCATGCATCTTCCACAAACCTTCAACGTTGTACATATATGACAGGAGTTTAGGATGAGATAAACCTTTATTCAGATGGGAAATGTATACTGCGGGCGAGGCCATGTCATCATGCCATGGATTAAGAAGCATTCTTTTGGCTTATGCTGCCTGCACGATAGATATATTTCTTCCGACTCATTATCTTGTGCGTATATGATGTTGCGTGGTATTTTATTTGCCTTTTTCAGACCACACAAAAGCTTTACTTGTCTTCGCTTTCAGGAGAAAGACACATATAGTTTCTTGAGTTTCTTAACAAACAGAATGAACGAGCTTTGTAGCGAGCTAGAATAAACTGGATGAAGCCATGCATAGTCGAAGCGAAATGCTTTGCTTTTCAAAAAAAAAAAATGTTTTCCCTTTTGCCCACTGTTCATGAGGAAGCTAGCTGGCGTTTCAGTTTTACTAGAATCCTTGGTTCATGAAGCCAGTTACTAATAGTCCAGCTTATCACTCACAATGGGACAGGGGAAATGCGTGAGCGCTTGAACACTTGATCTATCTACGTGGTCATGGCGCTAGTAAGCAGGAGTCAACAGTACACAACATGCATGTCGGCATAGATGTATATCTCATGCAGCCCCTAGGCCAGCCTGGATATTGCTCCTCCTCGTCATGCGAAGAGCAAGCTGGACTCCTGGAGAAAAGTGGTAACTGGCAACCAACACACTTGCTGACGCGAAAAAATAACAGCAGCAAGAAATAAACCGCAAAAAAAAAAACGGAGATCCAGAACAAGCCTGTACAGGCGAACAGCTCGTTGATCGATGCACTTGTGTATCAAAGGAGATAACAACCGGACGCATCCATGTCGCTGGCGGTGGCCGCCGGCGAGACGGCGATACGACCGACGGCCGGCGACGGCGTCCCTAAACTGTTTCAGTCTCGGCCGCGCAGATAAGATCGGACGGCTCATGCGAAACCTTTCGTTTGCGTAGGCTCGCTGGCGTAAACGGCGCTCGGTTTTGTGAGCGGAACGTGGGCCGTGGGGGAAGCCCCCGAGACAGCCCGTGCAACTCGGCTCCGCCTCCCAGTACGGCCAACCTACATTAGCTCCCATAGTACGGCCCGCACGTGGGCCGCAGTCCCGTTCCGGCCCATCGAACGAGGGCGCGTCCTGGCCTTCCCTTTTCTGGATTCCGCGGCGGCGAGGGGAAAAAAAAATCCTCCTCCTCCTCCGGCTCAGAGGCAACCGCGCACCTACACGGCGTGACGAACACTCGAGGCGTTATCCATGGCCGCCGCCGCTTCCTCTGCCGTCCTCCTCCCCAGCTCGCGAGATCCCGCCACGGTAAAACCCTGCGCTTGGAGCAGGAACGCTCGTGTGCTCAGGCGAGAGGGTTTGACCTTGTATCGATTGCTTCTTTGGTTTTTTTTTGTTTGTAGCTGTCGCGGAGGAGGGCTCCAGGGCCTGCTCGGAGGAGGGGCTTCGTTGTTGGTTTCAAGGGGCGGAGTAGGAGGGGAGCCGCGGGGATCGTGCGAGCTTGCTTCAATCCTCTCGGAGACGAGCGTATCCTCCGGGAGGCCTTGAAGGTGTGTATCATTCCCGACTGTTTCAGATTTTTTCCTTTGATCTAGTGTTGGTTGTAGCATGAATTAGTAGTTCGTTGTGTCGAGGTAGAGCTGTAAAATCTGTAGTTGTAATCCTCAAACAACGCCCTTCCTTGAGGTGCGTGACGAATCCATGGGATTTTATCCAATTACGTATAGCTATTTCGGTGTTCTCGGCAGGAATGGTTCATAAGAGTCGACTCTTAAATTGCAGCTGCTCAATATTCTTATCAGTATAAGGGAAGGGTCTTTCATTTTCGTAGTCTCTTCACAAAGACAGAACATGTACTAATGGAGTGATGGTTTACGTGCCTTGTGTGTAGGAGCCAGTTGCATTCATGGGTGGCGTCTTTGCTGGTCTCTTGAGGCTTGACCTGAATGAGGATCCTCTCAAGGAATGGATCACTCGGACTGTAGAGGCTTCTGGAGTTGCTGAGGATAACCAAACCGATGAATCAAGTGAGAGATCTCAAAATGATGCGCCCCAACAAATTGAGATTGAGTGAGGTGCATTAGTTGACTTTACCATCTTTTACGGTCTTGTAATATAAAGAATGTTTGTAATATTTAAGTAATAAAATCCTTCTCCCAGATTTGAATTTGTCTTTGTGCTGTAGCTTGAAGTCAAACATTGGTCTGTCATTGATTTTTTTAAGCAGTGTTTTTTCTTAGTGGGTAAAAGCACCAATAACAGGTTATTATGGAAAATGTTGGGCATTAATTCAAAGAAATCTTAGGACATATAACTATATAAGTGCATACTTATATGTGTACACTTTGGTACATTAATGGGGTTCTAAGAATGTCCAAGTATTTAGCTAACCATCAAGACTTCCGTTTATTTCATTTTCTGGCCTGATGGCCTTTTCTGACCGTTTTGTGAATTATAAATCTCACCCAAGAAGGCAATGGTGAGAAATCGATGGGTGCTCATCTTGAAGTGTAATCCCTGAAGGAACTGCACATCTGTCAGCTTTTGGTTAACTCTTTTTACTTTGTTCTGTCAGTTTTGCATTGTTTGTTCGTATACTCCTATTGTTTATTCTGTATACCCTGTGGATCCTTTTTAGTTGTGTTCTCCCCTACTGTTCTCAAAAGACTGTCCTTTCGTACAATTTGTCAGATGCTTCTTATTTCAGATCCATAAAATTTAGCACTTCATTCTTCAGCAACAACAATATAAAAGAACTGCATAATTTGCTTTCCTACATCTATTGATGGATAATTGAACATAAATCATTGCATGCCTTAATATGTTGAGAAATATGCACTTCCTAGTTCAACCTTGCTTGCTTGGTAAACAACGTCATCTGGTGTTTGAAGTCTAGAAAAGTTACATTGCTCGTTGTCAGGCTTGATTTGCAACATAGCCTATTTTCATCCCCCTGTGATGCCTTTAATGATGTTCCACTGATAAGAAAATGCATGTTGTTTGCTTCATCTCATGGATCTGTGGTTTTAATAGTTAACCGGAGTATCTATCCATCAGTTGTGATGTGAAGAACATCTTGTATGGGAGTTTTCAGTTGGATGTGATTTATTGTTAACCTCTCTCAACTTGGTATGTACTCTTGTTTTGTATTTAATTACACCCTATTAAAAATGCAGTGCATTGATTTATGGCATAGAGATGCTTTCAACAATCGTTTCTGGTGGCTAAACTGCAAATAGAACTGCAGCATTCTATCATATCAACTTCTCTTCCAAATGAGAAGTTATTTTTTTAGACCCAAGGAACTACTTTGGAAGAGCACTACTAACAAACATAGTTTTCTATGCATATTAGAAGAAAATAAGATCCCCACAAATTCACTTATGAGTTTCAAAGCTGGATTATATAAATACTTGATACCTAATTTCTTTATTTAAATAAACCCTGTGAACATTGTACCTAAATCTTGAACCGAAAGCAGTTCTTAGCCAGAATGTTGCATGTCCAATGTACTATACTCTAGGGTCAAAGTAAGTGTGTTGTGGCCAAATCCTGGATCAAACTGCTTCAGCAGTTCCATAAATGATAGTAACCATTTAGTTTGTTATGGACTTGTAGTCTATACTCTTGGTTAAATCTAGGTACTATGATGTGATGTAATAAAATAGCATGTATTCTTAACGGAAAAACCTCCATGATCAATTTTTCTCATTCTCATTTTCCTTTGTTCCAAAATAAAAAGGGCTTACATTTGTTGGTTGAATGGCTGCATATGCTTGTTATCTGAAACACTCATACTGAAGGAGTTCTATAACTGTAGAATTGTATTATTCCATTGCACTACTGTTGATGCATAAAACATAGGAGATTTCTGGGTTTGGAACTCACCTTTGCACTTCATAGGTTTATAATAATAACTTAATACTTTGTGCAAATCTGTCCAAAGTGTTTCTCTTCTGTGCTACCTCTTCCATGAGCAAAAAAAGGTGTCATTCCATATGAGCTTCTGTTTTCGTATTTTGTGGGCGTGGAGTATTACGTTGATCACTGTATTTTGAGAGGGATCAGTTGATCTCTTTTATGCCCTAATTATGTTTGAACTAGAAATTAGGTGACCATATTTCTCTGTAACGTGCTATTTGGCTTTTCTCATCAACGGTTTGTCAGGCGATCAACATATTAACACCATGCATACTACAGCAGTACGGTACAGTAGTGTTTGTTATGTGTCTGCTGGGAGATTTGTGGCTACTAATTTAATGTGGGGGTTCTAGTGACATTTAACATGGGGGGTTGGGCAGGTTGCTTTATTCTCGATGGATAGATTCACCACATGCAAAAACTCTGATAAAAAGGATAGATTATTAATCGGTAGGATTCTTTTTCCATTTTGAGTTCTCCATCAAGTCCAACCTTAAGTTTGAACTAACGTACTCTATCTCTAGCTGATCATCTTCATTTAGTCTCTTATTTTCTCCCCCTCAACCATGCAGGGGCTAAGCAGGTTGTTGGACGGTGCTTTTCAACTGTCTTAATCAGTAATGATGGGCATGGACCTAGCAAGACTGGTCTGCAGAATATCCTTTGCCTGTAAATTTCATGTTTCCAACCTGCAAGTTGTTATGGACCTTAAGGTATGAAATAGCTGGCACTCCAGAACTGTAAGCTGTTATTGCTGATATGAATCTGAAGCCACTGACGTGAACACAGGTGATGAATCAATGCAGCTGCTAACTACTTGATGATGACTTCCCCCTTTAGTCCTTGTGTTGGAAAAACCCCTTTAGTCCTTTATGTTGGAAAAAGTTTGTCTTTGAACGCTGACGAAATGTGGGAAATTCACTTCCATAACCTTAACTGAAAACCGGAATTTGCATGTGAACTCAATTTAGTTTCAGTAAAAAATTGGAGAATTGCACGGGTTAAGACCTATCTTGCCACGGAGAAACTGTGCCATCAAGTGCAAATGTGCTTGCTTAAGGAGAACAACTAGAAACAGAATATTTGCAACATGATTTAAGCGCCCGAGCAGCTTAAAAAATGTTTTATTACATCATCGCTTCTGCAATTCTGTATCCAATTTAAATTTATTATATGGTTTTCTTTCTTTCCTGACGAAGGCTTCTTCTGGAATCTGGATGTGTTGATTATGTATACCTTTTGTTAATATACATTTATGTGTGATATGATTGAAAGCTATTCTAGTACTATAATCCTACTACGCATGAGTGTGGTTGTAAGCCGTCAGAACTCCAAACTCCGTAGTTGTAGAATCAGAACGAACTCGGTGAATAGATTTTATGTTTGCATTTTGCTTGCTCAACATAACTACACTAATATAAACATGGACACATGCTTCAGAACAGATTAAATAAGTTTTATCTCAGTTAAACTGTGTAAATAATGAAGCAGGAGTCTTGAGATGCCGCTTTCTGTACACCTGTCTTGCTGGTATGTGAAAAGGAAATTGTACTCCAATCAGGCAAAACGACTTGACCGAACGGTGCAATGCATCTTTCTCTAGTCAACTGAAGCATCAGCAAGCATCCCTGAACTATTGCAAGGCAGGCTGATCAATTGCCATGCATGAATCCCTATGCCACGCATCTTTCTGAGTCACCGTCTAGTCTCAAATTTAGGTGTTTAGTCACTTAATTTGCTGTTTCGCTCACACTTCACACACCCGGGCCGCCTGTTGATCATCACGCATTTGATGTTCACTGCAATTAGGTAGTTCATGCAAATGCTTCCATGCCTTCGTTTGATCGTTCCAATGACCCTCCTATTTAAGAGGGTAACAGTACTGACATGAACTCATGTGCGCTGCTGTAACATCACAAGGTGACAGCCATGACGAGATCTTGCTTCCTGATAGTGCTTCTGCTCGCGGTAGCCATGGGTAGCAAGTTCTCGCTCGCCGACCGCGAGAGCAGCGGCATCCCGGCCACCCTTGGTCGCGAGCTCCGGGAGTTCATCTCCAAGGCCAGCGACTTCCTCGGCGCGTCGCGCCGGCCGGGAGTGGACGGATGGCACACCGCCGCCGCGGCCACCGGAGACACGGACGCCAACGTGATCAGAACGTCCCTGAGGAGCACGGCGACGCGGAGGCGGGCGAGGAAGTCCGCCGCGAACTGCATCCCCGCCGACTCTTGCCGGAAGAAGAAGGTGCTCTGCGCCAAGAGGTGCTACAGGTCGAGCTCCAGTAGCAGCCTCAGCCACATCCCGACTACCAAGTGCGTTGTCAAGTGCAAGAAATGCGTGCCCACCTGCTAGATTTTCTCCTTGTAGCGAGATTCCATTCCACGAGTGTTGGCCGGGGGCTTCACATGAATCGGGGCCCCTTCCTGTTCCTCGTCGTGATGTTAACCTCCTTTTACTTTCCTATATATAGATTCTGTTGAATAAGCAGGCAAGTCTCATGCATGCAGTATACTAGTAGGCAGGAGTTCTGGAATTTACTGCTCTTTAATTCTTGCTAAGTATGGATAATGTAAGTTGCTTGTAATATTTCCTTCGTACTATGTTTCTTCCACGTGACAATGGCTGTCTTTTGACTAGATGAATAATTGAACGATGGACTGCACGAGCTACTAGTAAGTATTGGTACTATCCGACTACTGTGTATGTACCGATGTACTTAATGGTAGTAGAGTATATTTTTAGACGCTAAAGTAGCGCGGTTGTAGGGGATCAATGACACTATCAGCTTTCTGACGATAAACGAGACCCCATCCAACGAACTACGAAGTAGCTCCCAACTGTTTGGCTCTAATCACAGAATCATCACGTACGTGGCTCGGAAGGTGATGAACTTTTTTTTTATAGCTCAGGAGTTTGGATATAACATCATCATATCATCGTCGTTAGGTGCTACTAAGCTAGCTAGTATGCATAGCTATCTACACATGAATAGTACCACTACGCAACATTTGACGTCCTATTATAAAGGCTTTCTCAATATCGATGACTGTTACCGTCATTGTACTGCATTGAGTACGCCGTGTGGTTTGCAGCTGAGGGATTGGGCTCTGAATGCCCTCCACCTTTTCTTAGTACTAGCATATGCCGAGCCGAACGGTTACAGGTTACGGTACATGTACAGTGACAGAACCCTCCCCTCTCACGCGGGAATCCCCATTCCCACATCCGTGATCCAACCGTCCTCCCCGTGAAACCTCCCTACGAAACGTAGCAGACGTGCGTCCCGCGCAGCGCAGAAATCCCCACATTCACAAGGATGTACGGCCTAAGGCAGCGGCTACAGTACTTGCACCCCCGCGCTGCATGCTGCCGCGCTCGACGCACGCACACGGCCGCGTCGCCGTCGCGCATCTATTCGGAGGAAAATTAACGGGGCGCTAGCTAGGTTTTGCGGACAGGGTCAGATCGAGAGGGACGGGAGACGGGTGGGCGTGCAGTTGGGGTAGTGGAATGGAACGGATCGGAACGCCGTGATAAAAGCGCGCGGTTGGAGCTGCACGCGGCGCGTCCTCATTACGGCCAAAATCAACGTCCAACTGCGTAGCGTACGTAGGAAGTTAGCCGGCCGGTTTAGCTTAGCCCGCCCCGGTGGATCGAGTGTCCCAACCAGCAACGCTATTGGCCTTATTCTAGACCGGTTAGGCCGATGGTGAACGCCGCCGATGGATTTGTTTCTGCCTGCCTGCTGCCCTCCCAACGCCTCGTTGACTCATGTCCGCGACACACAGCATCGCGCTCGCCGAAGTTTTGACGTTTGACCATCTCTCTCGTCTCGTTGGGGAGATGGTAGGTGAGGCGACAGTACGTACATGGGATCGCTTTGGACTTCTTATTACCAGATGGGCTCGCGACTCGCCACGCGCGCTACCGATCTAGCTCGCGGCGCCGACTGATCTACTACTAACTGGACTCCATTCTGGAAGCGGACACGCCCACGAGCAGCTAAGCTAGCGGCCGGCGCGCGGGGTGATAAACTGATGACGCCTAAAGCTGCCCATGTATGGGCGTGTCACTGCAAAAGTCGAAGCAAATTTGGCTAGCTAGCTAGTAGCGACCGCGAAAGTCGAAGCAAATTTGGCTAGCTAGCTAGTAGCGGCAATATGCATGCTGGCTCATACGCATCGCTTCGTCCAGTTCGGTCGTAGGTATGATGGATCGATCAAGGAATAGTTATCGTCTGGAACCGATGGAAATACTACCGCTCATCCGTGCGTCAGTCACCATCAGAAAGATTAGTGTTTAGTCCAACGCCAAACATAAAGTCTCAGGACTTCTATTGGTTACGTTTTCGATAACATACATCAACTTTTATTACAGATTAGTATTGATTATTACTACCAATCAATACTATCGAACACATTAATACTGACTAAATTAATATTTTTAACCGGTAGAGAAGAAAATATAAGCAAGATACTGTCAATTTTTTTTAAAAATTTATTTGATGATTTTACTCATCCAATGGCTTAAAAGATTAACAATATATATACCTCATTATCTTAAAAATATATAAAAATAGATGAGAAAGAATTAAATTATGAGAAAATAAGATTATATATTAATTGTAAAAAAGAGGTTATCTAACGATAATAAGAGTATTTTATAATAGCAAAAATATAAGAAACATATAATAAAAAGATTAAAAAAGAGGAAATAAAGAAAAATTATAGAAAAATGGAGAAAAAAGAATAGAAAATTAGAACCAAAGGTTTTTACCCTCAAAGTTTTTAAATTAATTATCCTACCCAGTATTTTTGGGGTTTTTAAATTATTTTTCATACTTTTCTTGTTTTCTAAATTTTATACCATATTTAGAATTGGTGTTAAAAATATTTTAGTTGAGCGAAAAAACCTTTTAGTATTGGTTGTTCTTAACAACCAATCGAAACAACAAGTAAAGAATGTATTTTAGTTCCGTTTTTTATATCAATTATGACTAAAAATATTTTAATATTAAGAATAATCTTTTTAGGATAATCGGTACTAAATAATACAACTTTTCAGTTATTAATAATAAATAGAACTAAAAATATTTTAGAATATTTTGACCGAGTAGAAAAAATCTTTAGTAACCGATGGTGTGTATATATATATATAACATTCACTCGTTTTCTCTAATCTAAATTCTTATATTGTGTTCTTATTGATTCTTCACGCTACTTTCCTCTATATTGATGTCATACACACATACGTTATCATGCGTCTATCCTTTATGTTGCGCACCCACCTTTCTACCGACGACGATACCGCCATCGTCTCCATCTCCACCATTGACGTTACTGTGCACCATTACCATCACCAAACTAAAAATTATTACGGTAAGTTCATTAATCATATATATATAAATACAATATATATATAGCAGTAAAAAAATAGTAAATAATCACTATAATAAAATAAAAAATATAAAGACATAAAAAACCGTACCAGTTATACAATCGGTCTTACGAACTGGCCATCCATCCAGTACGTACTGGTCCAGAAAGCTAGTTCGAAATGAAAGATGGAGCGGGGGCGAGATTAAATGAAGGGAATCAGGAAACCGAGAATTATGGGGATGAAGGTAGAGGAGGGGGTGAGGGAGGGAGAGAGAAGGCCGGCCGGGGCAGGCATTAAAAGTATGACACCAACGTATACCAGGACCTTATTAATGCACCTGCTGCCGCTGGATCTCGTCTCGTCATGTGCTGTGTACCTGTGTATGTGTGGACAATGGTATCGCAGCCGTAACGTGTTGCTGCTTCGCCAGCCAGCCAGCCGCTAAATTGACTCTACTGCTCTTAATTCCTTCCCATCTACAGCATGTTATAACCATGAGTGCACGGTTTCGTGCTACCCGGCCGTGTACGACCTGTGAATTGGCGTTGCGAGGCCACGGCGCACAAATATATACCGGTGTATATATGTACATGCATGCATGGTTAATTTGATGCGAGCTAGCATGCTACAGATATTTCATCGGTACTCATGGGATGTGTCACGCTAAAACATATGGGATTAATGATGAAAATTAGACTGCTACAACGAACTAGTACTAACAGTATGCCCATTTCTAAGACACGACACTTCGTCGAAAAAGCATAGGTACCACGTTGCATGTAGACACAGGAGTGGTGACTAGTGATTGATTCGAGTAGGAGTAAGGGCTCATCTGCCAGCCAAAGCCTAAAACAAGACATCTTGTTGGCAGTTTGTTAAGCAGTGGCCTCCCATGGCTGATCTCTCTGATCGATCCATCCATCTATTAACTCCCTTCTTTATTATGCATGCATGCTTTTAACCTTTATAACTCCTGCCTTGCTGCCTCTCCTCTCTAACAAAACAACTCAACCTCTCTCTCGTTCTCTCGCTCAGCTCGCTTGCCATCGCGTCGGACTGTGCTGATCTCTTCCTCGCTCGCTCACAGCTCGGTCGCTCCGAGCGGCGCGCCATGAGAGCAGGGGGAGGGTACACGAGGACGGCGGCCGGGCAGGGCATGGTGGAGCTGCAGGCAAACGCGTCGTCTGCCGGCGGCGCGATGGTGGTGGGGCTCAGCCCACTGAGCGAGACGCTGTGGCGGGACAGCAAGGCGATGCCCGGCGCTGCGGCGGCGCTCATCGGCGACGTGTCGGCGAGGCTGACGTGGAAGGATCTCTCGGTCACCGTGGCGCTCGGCCCGGGCAAGACGCAGACCGTGCTCGACGAGCTCACCGGGTACGCCGAGCCGGGCTCGCTCACCGCCCTCATGGGTCCCTCCGGCTCCGGCAAGTCCACCCTCCTCGACGCCCTCGCCGGTCGCCTCGCCGCCAACGCCTTCCTCTCCGGCAACGTCCTCCTCAACGGCCGCAAGGCCAAGCTCTCCTTCGGAGCCGCGGTACGCACGTACAAACCAAACTACTCCATACCTAGCTTCTTGCTTCACTTGTTTTATCCAACAAAGTCTCCATTTTTAGGCATCGAATTTTTTTTACATCCATATATATGCTCCTACGTAGCACATGCCTTTTTAACTACTTACTGTCTCCTTAGATAAGTTCAGTCATCATCCATAATAATTAGTATCCGTTCCATTTCAGAATTAATAGTCAAGCTAACTAGCTAGCCTGTTTGATGGTGCCATGAGCATAAACACTCCCATCAAGTGGCGTTTTACGAGTAGGCGACCATGGTCCGATGGGCTAATTATCATCGCCATCAAAACCACTGGACAGACGCGTGCGCGGGCGTAGTACGTCCGTCTGCTCGATGTCAATGATCCGGCAGGTTGGGGTTTAATTACTCCGCATCTGTCCCCGATGGCGAAAGGCTGTAAACCCCCAACAAAGCGTAAGTGCATAAAACGTGTACTGCTCCTAGTTTGGTGCCGCAATCAATTCGATCTGTTTCTCTCGATCCTACTGCTCTGATTCCATTCATTCAGGGGGCGTAGTACGCGACATTTTTTTTCTTTTATTTTTTTTTGGCGAAATGGAAAACTAGTGGGAGTGGTTTCGAAAGACGAGATTTAAAGGTTCTGGTGCGGCGAACTACATAGCATAAACACAGACAGTTGGATACTTGGATTTGTTCGTGATCGAACCTGTGCCGAATTTATGGTGATGACATGAACCGTTCAGCTGCAGTGACCTCGTGGTTTGTGCTACCAACGATTATACAGGAGTAATGGGAGGGAGGGAGGGGACTTTTCTGCATGTACAAAATTACAAATACGGTGGTTTATACTTTATACTCATACTGAGACACCTGATCCTGGGAAGTTAATTTTCTGACCGCTTTCAATACGTAAAACTGACATGTAACTAAGTTCACCTGTTGTGGAAATGAAATCTCAGCTGTCTGAATGCACGTTATTTCCTGTTGGGCTTACATGTTGGCCTAGAATGCATATGATTTGAATTTTAAAACTTAATTTTAGAATTGTTTTTGATGTTTTTTAGTCATAATTTCTTTTTCGCTATTAACCTTTAAGTCGTTAAGAACATAAATATAAAAGTTTTAATTATAAATTATTTATTTATTTCTAATATATCATTTTATATATTTTTGGTATTTGAACAACCCATACAGCCCACAGCCTTTTACAGCAGTATATCAGTAGTCTCTCTCAGCTCTGTCTGAATCTACGTTATTTCCGGTTGGGCTTTCAACCTTTCACAGCAGTGTACCAGTATTTCAGATGCACCAAAATACTGTGATTTGTACAATCATATTTTCGTATCGAACCGTGAAGTTTTCTGAAGGGGAGTAGCAGCAGCAGCAGTAACGGCGCGGGTGTGGTTTTTGGCGCGTGCGTGCGTGCAGGCTTACGTGACGCAGGACGACAATCTGATCGGGACGCTGACGGTGCGGGAGACGATCGGGTACTCGGCGCTGCTGCGGCTGCCGGACAATATGCCGCGGGAGGCCAAGCGCGCGCTGGTGGAGGGCACCATCGTGGAGATGGGCCTGCAGGATTGCGCCGACACCGTCATCGGCAACTGGCACCTCCGCGGCGTCAGCGGCGGCGAGAAGCGCCGCGTCAGCATCGCCCTCGAGCTCCTCATGCGCCCCCGCCTCCTCTTCCTCGACGAGCCCACCAGCGGCCTCGACAGGTACGTGCATCGATCGAGTGTGGGTGAATGGTGGTATGCTTAGCTGGAGATCAGAAGCTTAACCAACGGCGACGCCGGCTGCGCAGCTCGTCAGCGTTCTTCGTGACGCAGACGCTCCGGGGACTGGCCAGGGACGGGAGGACGGTGATCGCCTCCATCCACCAGCCCAGCAGCGAGGTGTTCGAGCTCTTCGACATGCTCTTCCTCCTCTCCAGCGGCAAGACCGTCTACTTCGGCCAAGCATCGCAAGCATGCGAGGTAACTTACCAAATTCAGAAAGCAACCAAACCAGTATCTGTCAACATCATTCGCCATGGTTCTAACGTGACCAACTCGTGCTCGCTTGCAGTTCTTTGCCCAGGCCGGCTTCCCTTGCCCGCCACTGAGAAATCCATCGGATCATTTCCTGAGGTGCGTCAACTCCGACTTCGACAAGGTGAAGGCCACCCTGAAAGGGTCCATGAAGGCAAGGGTAAGAACAGGAGAATCAAAGCAACAGCCTGAAAAAAATCAATAATTCTGCTAACTTGTTTGTATCACGGTGCAAAATGATCTGATTTTGGGCTTTCATTAAGATTGAGAGGTCGGACGATCCACTGGACAGGATGACCACATCTGAAGCCATCAGAAAGTTGGTTGCATCCTACAGCAGGTCCCAGTACTACTACGCTGCCAGGGAGAGATTTAATGACATCTCACGACTCGTACGTGCTGCTCTTGGCGACCCTTTAACAGCAGTGCATATTGATACCTCTTTTTCTCTCTGTTTTTCTTGCTTCCCCCACGTAGTTAAGACTGCATCCAGGACAGGTAATAACAGGAGGAAAACACCCATGTTATTCGTTGCAGAAAGGAACTGTGCTGGATTCAAGAGGGAGCCAGGCCAGCTTCTTGATGCAGGCTTGCACACTGACCAAGCGCTCGTTCATCAACATGTCAAGGGACTTCGGGTATTACTGGCTGAGGCTCCTCATCTATCTCCTCGTCACCGTCTGCATTGGTACAATCTACTTTGATGTCGGCACCAAGTACACATCCATCCTGGTAAGAATCAAGGAATTGATAAGCGATTCTTATGACTGGAATGCTGTAATAGAAGTTTACAAAAACATAGTCAGAGGAGTAATCTGTCATGAATCCATTGACTGGTTCTGATGTATTTTGATTTCCACTCTGAACAGGCTAGGGCTGCCTGTACCGCATTCGTCTTCGGATTCGTCACATTCATGTCCATTGGAGGGTTCCCTTCGTTTGTTGAAGAAATGAAGGTGAAATCCCGAGCATACTGTTTCATCTGGATGCTAGAACTTCCATGTAAAACTTTCTAAGCTTCCCCTTGTTCATTGACAGGTTTTCCAAAGGGAGCGGCTGAATGGGCATTACGGTGTCGCAGCATTTGTCATCAGCAACACAGTCTCGGCGCTGCCGTTCTTGGTCCTAATATGCTTCTTGTCAGGAACCATATGCTACTTCATGGTGCGCCTTCACCCGGGTTTCTCACACTACATCTTCTTCATTCTCAACCTCTACGCCAGCGTCACCGTGGTTGAGAGCTTGATGATGGCCATTGCAAGTGTCATCCCTAATTTCCTCATGGGAATCATTATAGGAGCTGGAATTCAGGTACATTTTTATGCTTCTTTCATATGCTTTCTTAAGCTCTATCTCTTGGTTTATTGTTGACGTAATGAATGCCATTTGGGTCCATCTTTAAAGTGCTATCATGTTAACTGGAACTTAATGGCTTAAATATAGTGCTATAAAACGAGTGAATGGAAACACCAAACTCGGTTGTTCGTGTCTGGTACAGTTCTTAAATCCGTATTTTTTTTCATGGCATAAGTTTTACCAGAGGACCATGTGGCATTTAAGATATTGAAAGGTTCTAATGTAATCTGATATGGGTCAAATAAACCATCAAGCTTGACAAAGAAATAAATGCTGGACAGCACAACTTTACCGTACGCTACCCAGGACCCAGCATTGCAGTATACCACTTCCATCCCAGTTTAAAGACCATGAGACCATTCAAGATCTTAGTATCTGTTCTGTTCTTCTAACTAATGATCCAATTCTGTAGTGACCACATTAAATTGCTGCCCGGCACAGGAAACGCTGTTGTAGTTTTACATAAAATGTTTACTTCAGAGCTCAATCAAGATAGTTACTCTCACATTTTTCCTTTTACAGGGAATATTTATGCTCGTCTCTGGATACTTTAGACTTCCTTATGACATTCCGAAGCCTGTTTGGAGATACCCCATGCAGTACATCAGCTTCCATTACTGGGCACTGCAGGTAAATCTGAACCCACTCTTGACTGGAGGAACAAACTAAATTTTAATTTGAAGAATATGACATCAAACTCTTATGAACCATACAGGGACAATGCCAGAATGATATGGACGGTCTCGTATTTGACAACCAGTATCCAGACCAACCGAAGATCCCTGGAGACTTCATTCTGAAGTACATCTTCCAGATCAACGTGCACCGGTCAAAGTGGATTGATCTATCAGTCATTTTCAGCATGATCTTCATCTACCGCATTCTGTTCTTACTCATGATCAAGGTAAACGAGGATGCGCTGCCATGGATTCGAGGGTACATTGCAAGGAAAAGGCTTCAAAAGAAGGAACCTCTTGGCAAGACACCCTCTCTCAGAGGCTACGTTGTGGATCCAGAGATTGGTCCTAACGAAAGCTAGAAGATAAACTGTTAGAAGATATAGGCCCATTTCTTGCCGGTTCTTGGTGGAATATTTATCTAAGAAGAGAAACTGGTATTTATACGTTTTGAAACTGAAGCTGATTGGAATACAGGTATATACAGACATATAATGTGTGAAAAATGGCATCAAAGATGCAGAGTTGACACATAACTGGTGGTTAAGAATTTACCGATCTCTTCTTTTACAGATAATTTACAGTTGTACGTTCATTAAAAAAAGTTAAGGTTCGATTTATTCCCTTAACTATTATCATACCAGATACCTTCAATTATTAAATTCGGACATATAACCCCCTGAGCCATTTGTTAGGCAGTTTTAAACTGGTCATCCAATGTGTCACTCCTACATGACAGAAAAAATTAAATCCTATAGATCCTCTCTAACCCTCTCTTATCTCCTTCCTCTTTCTTGGATATGCCTCCGAATACAATAGTTGAGAGGTGCAAAATATCTGAGATCATAGTTAATAGTAGTAATTTATACTTTTTTGATATACTTTATACTTTTGTGATAGTTAAGAGGGAAAATTTGACTTAACACTTAATGAAAAACATAACTTCATAATTATCATTTACTGCAAATCAGGTTTTCCTTTTATTTTCTATAATATTGAGATCTGGACGCTTGGAGCAGTTAGGATTGTAAAGAGTTCCTACTTCTGTGCCACAAAAACTTTATTATTCATCATTTCATTTGTTCCACAAAGAATTTATCTTCAGAGTAATTAATGTGATGGAGTTTGAAAAAAACAAGAGACAAGTGTATTGGAATTTAAAAAGGTAGGGGACATGCATTGAGGTTTAAAAAAGTAGAGGATAATAGTCTTTTAGTTTTGTATTGGTATGTGTATGATAGGATAAAAATAAAATCCAGCACAAATGGAGTAGTTAGGAAATAAATCACATTCAATTTGAATATTGGATCTGCATATCTTGCATAGGAGATTAGGAGCAGTCCTAAAAGCTTTAGGCTCAACTTGGAACGAAGGAATATCACAACAACATTGAATGGAAGCAGCAGTTCAATTTTGCAGGTATCAGTTACAAAATTGCTATTGTTCCAAACTAGCGGACTAATGCTGAGCCAACATATATTGAATCCACAAGCAAGTCATAAGATAGTAAGATACGGGAAGAGAAAGATACAGTAGCTAAGCTAATACTATTGCATAACCTTCTTAGATGAAATCAGAAGCAAGTCAGTAATTGCCAGGCTGTAATATGTTTAATTGCCAGGGTCAAGGACTGGAAGCCTGCAGTAGAAGCTAATGGATTTGTCCGTCAATTTAGTTCCTGGAATAAAATACTGGAATATCACAGTCAAGCAAGCACCACCAGGAGCAATACCTGTGCCAATTAAAAAGACAATATTTAAGCCAAAAATAACTGTCCAACACAAATTTGGAACATTTGTCAGTGAAATTACAGAAATAACTGGAAAGCACACCATAAAAGGTACAATTGGGCTTAGCCAAATGACATTGTAGACTTTTAGCTAGGTGCTTCATATTCACTTGCTGTAAAAACATAGAAAGGCAGAAACTTGTGAACAACTGCGTGAAAAATAATAAAAATAATAAGTGAAGCTCTTAGGAGTAATACCACCGAGAGCGCGGCCCCTCTTTCGATTGCCATATCCATACGAGTGGAAGCACTCAAATTTTGATCACCAACAGGTGCGGTTGCTGAAATACATTCATATAAAAATATGGATAAGTTAAGCAATTTCAGCATTAATGACAACATTGCTCAAAACAACATTAATGAGATATGCTTTGGAATGTAGAGCAGCTTACCATGAACGCCAAGAATCCGAAGTTTCCTGAATTCTGAACCAACAGTAACAAGAGAAGTAGCAACATGAAGATGGAGATCACCGTATTGAGTAACAGCTACTGTCAGAAGGTCGCCAACATTTTTTAGACGGTCGACCAAACTCTGTAACTGTGGCAGATCAGGGACCTGGACAAGAGTCTACAAGAACAGAAACCAAGTATCAACATCCATTTGGATTTAGGACTATTATTTTTCCAAACAAGAATAAATTTAGTGATTAGAACCATCGAAGTAGAAGATACTTTTAGTTGTGTGTGATAAACATCAACATTAAATCAACATAGATGTATGAGTGAATGTACAATTCCCAAAAGAAAAGATGTAGCGACGTCTAATTTAGACAGCCTGACATGGTATAACCGTACAATAGAGAAACACAACTTTGAGATCTCATGACGAAAATAACACCTGAACTGTAGTTCCAGATATAAACTAGCATCCAGAGGACATGTTTGCTATTTCTACATTTTTCTTTTGTAATGACTTATGGTACTTGTTGCCTATGATCCTGTACCTTGGTAGCTTTTTATAAATTTTATCAAGCTAGCGACAAAATAGTACAATTAATTTTCTCATGGAACTGAAATGAACTAGGCCAGTTGTTAGACAGACCACTAGCCTGTGTATATATATATAGACCCGACCTCCCTTGTATATGCTTTAGAGTCTTAGTCACTGTACACATTCTACATGGTATCAGAGCAAGTCTAGATATCCCCGGCGTACTAGCTTCTCCCTCTGACGAGCCGACTCTTTTCTCCTCGTCGTCGCCGACCCTCTTCCTGGTACTCTCCTCGCTCTCTCGCCCCTGTTTTCCTCTTCCGCAGTCACCTTCTCTTCTCCGTTCCACCTCCACGCGACCAGGCGACGGTCTCGATCCGCTTCCTCGTCTCGCCTCGCACCCGTCTCCGCTCTTCTTCTTGCTTCGTGCATCTCTCCTTCTCTGACGCCGGCGTACCTCCACGCTCGTCGTCTCCATCGGTTGAACTCGTCCGCCCTCCTATCGGCTGGACCTGTCCAGCCCTCCATCGGCTGGAACCCTCCCTCGGTTCTCGCATTTTTCCGACACGCTCAACGGCTCTCGGACGCGAACCTTCTCCCCTCACGTCCGAGCCAGTCAAACGTGTCCACGGACACGAATCCCTGCCTCCCGGACGCGAACATATTCTCTTCGCGTCCGGCCACTCCCTGCCTTTTTCACGTCCGCCCCACTTCTTGGTCTCCACGAGTCCACGGACGTGAATCTTCTCTTCACGGACGTGAATCTTCGCATGTCCGTGACCCACCTACTCTCTGACCCACCCACTCTGTCACCACCTTTTTTTTTCTCACCTACTCCGCTGCCTACTCCCCATCGGCCAACCACTCCTCATCGGCTGGCCGGCCTACTTCCCATCGGTTTCTCACATCTTTGATCGGCCGATCCGTCCTCTTATCAGCTTCTCCCTCCCATCGGCTCTTCGCTCCCGTTCTTCCGTCATGGCCACCGAGTCCGTTCTCAGCTCTGGCACTCTCTCAGTCGCCGAGTCTGCTCCGGCCCTCGGTGCCTCAGACCACACCTCGAGCACCACCTCGCCGATCTTCTCCCCTCCTTACGCTGCTATGAACGTGAAATCTCACGTTCCTATCTCCTTTGATCTCAACGCCAATTATTCCAAGTGGGTTTTCTTCTTCAAATCCTTCTGTGGAAAATTCAGCCTCCGGTCCCATATTGATGGCTCCGCTCCACCTCACACCGATGATCCTCAGTGGAACATCGCCGAGTGCTGCGTGCGCAGCTGGCTGCTCGGCTCGATCGACGGCTCTGTCCTCGACCTCGTCATGGATGATACCGATCCCACCGTCCGGGATCTCTGGGTGGCCATCGAGCGGATCTTCCTGGCCAACAAGCAGCCTCGCGCCATCTTCCTGCTCAACGAGTTCCACTCCATGGTACAAGGCAACTCCTCTGTCTCCTCGTACTGTCAGCGCCTCAAAGTCAAGGTTGATGCTCTCTGGGACGTCGGCCACCCTGTGGCCGATTCTCAACTCGTCCTCGCCCTTCTGCGAGGCCTCAATCCCCGCTTCTCCAACACCGCCGATGACATCGCCAATGCCACACCTCTTCCATTGTTCACCCGGGCTCATGACATGCTAGTTCTTAAAAAACTCCATCTGGCCAACGATGAGAAGACAGTGGCCCACACCGCTCTTCTTGCCGCAGTCGATAATGGCTGTCAAGCTTCTTGCGCTGCCCCTTCCTCCCGCGGTTCTGGTAGCCATGGCTCCGGCCACAGCACCACAGCCCGACATGGCTCTGCTACAACCCCTAGACGCCCCAGCCCCAGCCACGCAACCCCATCGACTGGCAACCTGGGGTACTCGGCGCCCATCCCCAGGCTCACCTGGCATTGGCTCCCGTTCTGCCGCCTCAGCCAATGCTATCGACCCCACCCACCCAGTCGGTTCCCTCCTGAAACCAGGCTAGCCTCGTCGTTGCCCTTAACCAGATGACGCTCCAACCACAGCACCCTTGGGTGCTGGACTCTAGGGCGTCTTCACACATGGCGTCATCGGCCAGTATACTTCGCTCCTGTCACCCCTCTTCCTCCCCTTTTGTCACCATCGGCAATGGTCACTCTCTTCCTGTCCAATGCCGAGATGACTCCTCTCTGTCTACATCCAGCACTAACCTTCCCTTACGCAATGTTCTTATCATCCCTTCCCTTATTCACAATCTTATATTTGTTCGTCAATCCACAAGAGACAACAACTGCTCCATTGAATTTGACGCGTTTGGTTTCTCTGTGAAGGATATCCCAACCTGACGACAGATCCTTCGCTGCAATAGTGGCGGAGATCTCTACACCATTCCGGCTGCGCCGTCCACTCCACACGCCAACGTCGCCCTCTCCACCAACCTTTGGCACCTTCGCCTCGGCCACCCCGGCCCCGACGCTGTCGCCAACCTCCGCCGCAGCGCCTCCATCCGATGTACTCACAGCAGCTCCACAGTTTGTCACTCATGTCAACTTGGCAAACATGTGCGTTTGCCATTTTCTAGCTCTCTCTCCTAAACCTCGTGTCCATTTGAACTTATACATTGTGATGTATGGACGTCTACAGTTAAAAGTGTCTCCGGTAATCAGTATTATCTCGTTATATTTGACGATTACACACACTATTGCTGGACCTTCCCGCTCATCCACAAATCCGAGGTCGCCTCTCACCTCATTCATTTCGTCACGTACGTGTCCACTCAGTTCAACCTTCCCATCAAGGCTTTACAAGCCGATAACGGTACGGAATTCGTCAACCATACCATTACAATCCTCCTTACCTCGCAGGGCATTCATCTCCGGCTCTCCTGCCCCTACACCTCTCCTCAGAAAGGCAAAGCCGAGCACCTCCTTCGCACCCTCAACAACATCAGTCGCACCATGCTACTTCACGCCCACTTACCCGTCACTTATTGGACTAAAGCTCTGGCTACTACGACGTACCTTCTCAATCGGCGCCCATGCTCCTCCATTCAAAACAACGTTCCCTACGCCCTTCTCTACCGTACGGCGCCCGACTACTCCCACCTTTGCGTTTTCGGTTGTCTCTGCTACCCAAATCTCACCGCCACAGGTTCCCACAAACTCACTCCCCGCTCTACCGCCTGTATTCTCCTCGGCTATCCCACCTCTCACAAGGGATACCGATGTCTCGACCTTTCAACCCGACGGGTCATCGTCACTCGTCACGTTTTTTTTGACGAGGCATGTTTTCCCTTCGGTCTACTTCATCCGAGATCCTTCCTAGTGATCTTGACTTCCTCCTCACAAACACCGTGTCGACCAGGTCTCCTCCACTGTCCTCTCCATCGGACCCCTCATCAGCCGCTGCTGAGGATTTACGTTTCACATATCCCACCACTACTCGGTCCGATGTTCCCACCATCGGACCCCCATCGGACCCACCTCCATCGGCCGATACCAATCCTATTTATCCTTCAGCCGATACCGTTCCCTCTCCATCAGACACCCCACTTCCATCGGCTCCCCCCACCCTATCGGCTGATCCATCTCTATCGGACCGATCGGAATACTCGGCCCACCCGACCTCATCGGCTCAGGCCGATCTAATTCCTCTTTTTCCTCTCATCTACAGTCACCGACTCGGAGCCGATGAAGCCCCTACCCGACCAGTTCTTCCCATTACTCCCGCACCCCGTCGGCTCCAGTTCCCTCCACCTCTCACATGGTCACCCGCTCCCAGACCGTGTCTCTCCGCCCCACTCAGCGCTACGGTCTCTCCGCCGTCTACAGCTCCATCTCGCCCATCCCGGCGACTTCTCGCTCAGCCCTGGCCAACCCTCAGTGGCGCGCGGTCATGGCCAACGAGTACAAGGCCCTAATGGACAACGAGACCTGGCGCCTCGTTCCCCGACCTCCCGGCGCCAACATTGTGACCGGTAAGTGGATTTTCAAACACAAATTCCACACCGATGGCTCCCTTGCCCGTCAGAAGGCTCGCTGGGTAGTCCGGGGTTTCTCCCAACGACCCGGTGTCAACTACGATGAGACCTTCAGTCCCGTTGTCAAACCCGCCACCATCCGAGTCGTCCTCACCTTGGCTACCTCTCGCTCCTGGCCGATCTATCAACTAGACGTGAAGAACGCCTTTCTTCACGGCCACCTGATGGAAACAGTCTACTGCTAGCAACCCCCAGGCTTCGTCGACCCTTCTCGTCCCGACAACGTCTATCTCCTTCAACGCTCTCTCTATGGCCTCAAATAAGCCCCTCGTGCCTGGTACCAGCGATTTGCTGCCTATCTTCGGCACATCGGCTTCGTGGCCTCTGCATCCGATAGTTTCCTGTTTACTTTCGATATCGGCTCCGCCACTACCTATCTACTTCTCTATATCGATGACATTGTCCTTACAGCGTCTTCGACATCTCTCCTCGACCAGATCATGGCCTGACTCCACTCTGAGTTCGCCATGACCAATCTTGGTCCTCTCCACCATTTCCTTGGCATCTTCGTAACCCACTCCACCCACGGGCTCTTTCTTTCCCAACGCCAGTACGCCATCGACCTCCTCCAGCGTGCGAGCATGGCCGATTGTCACCCCACGGCTACCCCGGTCGACACTCGAGCCAAACTCTCCGTTGCCGATGGCGCCCTCGTTGTCGATCCCTCTCACTATCGAAGTCTTGTCGGGGCTCTCCAATACTTCACACTCAACTGACCCGACCTCACGTACGCTGTCCAGCAAGTGTGCCTCTTCGTGCACGCTCCGCGCGAACCTCACCTCGCGTTGCTCAATCGCATCCTACGCTACGTGAAGGGCACCCTCTCCAGCGGGCTGCATCTCAGCTCCAGCCCCATCGACTCCCTCATCGTGTACTCCGACGCGGACTGGGCAGGCTGCCCCGACTCTTGTCGCTCTACGTCCGGCTACTGCGTTTACCTCGGTGACACTCTTGTATCCTGGTCCTCAAAACACCAGACTACAGTGTCTCGGTCCAGCGCCGAAGCTGAGTACCGCGCCGTCGCCCACGCCGTCGCCGAGTGTTGCTGGCTTCGGCAGCTTTTCCAGGAGCTCCGTACACCCCTCTCCACCGCGACCGTCGTCTACTGCGACAATGTCAGTGCCGTCTACATGACTGCCAACCCGGTCCATTACTGACGCACCAAGCACATCGAGATCGATATCCATTTTGTCTATGACAAGGTCACATTAGTACAGGTTCGAGTGCTCCATGTACCATCGGCACATCAATTTGCCGATATAATGACCAAAGGCCTGCACACGCCTTTGTTCACTAGTTTTCGGTCCAATCTCTGCGTCCGTTCCCCTCCCGCTGCGACTGCGGGAGGTGTTAGACAGACCACTGACCTGAGTTGTATACAGATAAACTCGACTCCCCTTGTATACGCTTTGAGGTCTTAGTCACTGTACACATTCTACACCAGTGCTTTGCGATAGTGAACTATGTGAGTATGTCATATGAGGTTTGAAGTATCATTTTGATAAGGCGATTCAAAGCTGAATCCAACTCATCACTAAGTCCAGAATTCAAGCTTTTGAGTGAAAAACGCCTTGATGCACGGATGTGCATTTGATGCCTCCATCAAAAACAGCAATAATCCCACCAGAAACTGTGCAGTAAAAACCTAGGCAAATTTGATTAACTAGTTTCACATTTGGGCGGCTAAATCTGAGTACGAAGCAATCTATACATATGCTAATTAGACACTTTCTAGGAGCTCTCACGTTAATCAGAAAGATTTAAACGTTGATTAAGTAGATTGGATTATGATGGTTGTAGATTGTATTAAAAATTTATGTTTAATAAAACATGCAATTGAAAATACTATAGACTCTTTGGCTAGTTTATTTCGAAATTTGATAAAATTCGGAATTAATAAATACAGTGTTGTATGCATTTTAAACTCTTAATTAGATTCTTTGGTTAGTTTATTTCAAAATTTTACCCATCATGGACTCTTAATTAAAGTATCTTATTAATCCAATTCTAAAACTTAAAATTAATAATTAGCAAGTAGTAATTAAATGGATTGTTCTTTAATCTTAGCCACTATAATTCTAGAAATAACCAACACAAAATTTAATAAAATTCAAAATCAATAAATTTGTAGTTCAACACATGAACTCTCATTTACTATCTTATTAATTTAATTCCAAAATTTAAAATACATAATTATTAATGTGTAGTTAGACTCTTTTTAATATAAGCCATTATAATTATGACGTAATTATAGTTTTAATTAATATATCAATAATAAAAATTTGTACACACACGGATAGACGAGTAGTTTGATCTAATAAAATATCACGAGCATTTCGATAAAATGCATCGCACCTGAGGGAGCTCTTGGGCGGCGTCAAGCGCGGCCTGCAGCCGCTCAACGTCGGAGCGTGAAAGAGGCCGCGAGATGGGCACGTCCTGCACGACAGCAGCGCGGGCTCCCTTCGTCTCGAATGTGAGGAACGGTGAGGCAGACCGGGACCCGGCCGGCAGCTTGTTGACGAGCTTCACCTGTATCGCGGCTGAGGCGTCCCCGGCGGCCGGCGACTGGGCGTGGACGGCGAGCGCGCTGCGGAGGGCGCGGTGGAGCAGCGCGACGTCGACAGCGAAGGCAACGCGGTTGCCGTTCCGCGACGACACGCTGTACTCCCGGAAGAGGAGGTCCTTGGCGAACTGGGCGATGCACTGCGGCCCTCCGCCGTCGGGCCCCATGGGCCCAAGGAGGTTGTGGAGGAGCATGGCGTGCGTGGGCGTGAGGTAGACGTGGCACACGCGGCCCACCTTGTCCATCGCCGGCAGGAACCCTGCGGGAGCAACAAGCCGCGCAACGCGCGACGCGCGTGAGGTGCTCGACGAATTGCTGGAAAGAGAGAGAAATAGGGATTGACGGAGGAAAAGGCGTGCCCCGTGCGGGACGGGACTTACGCTTGTCGAGGAGGGCGATGCCGTCATCGGTGAAGAAGGCTTTGAACTTCATGGCTTGCCTCCCTCGACGGCGACGGCGTCGGCTGGCGGCGAAGCAGCCGCTGCTAGCGGTGTGTGCGAGCCGCGGTGGCCGTGCCGCTGTGTCGCCGAATTCCCCTTTCGGCCTTTTTGGGTTTTCCGCGCCTTTGAGTTTGAGGAGGCTTCGCTCGTAAGAAGGATTGATCTGCTGGCAATTCGGTTCCCCTTGTTACGCCCTGCATGGGTCTTGATGTCATAGACCGTCTTGTTTTTTGCTAGAGAAACATGGTCTCGGCCCATTGAAGATTGGCTTTCTGATGTTTTCGGCCTTTTGGGCTATAATTGTGTTGAAGGCTTTTGATAGCAGACCGTAGCCTGGAGCAAATTTCATGGCGGTTGGACATCAGAAGAGTCAACTCAAAGTTGACGAACTAGTTTCCAGCTTTTGCATTTTTTTAAAAAAAATACATTTGATCTTAGAATGACTAAAGTCTGTAGCTACGACGAAATGTAAACGAAAATAGTAGTAAGTGCATCCTAAATATTTTGATCCATGATTAAAATTATAGCTTTCATTGAGAACTAAACTCTTAAGACTGAACTAACTGCTGATCTATTGCGAGTTGTTTGGTTTGATCAACCCAACAATTTAGGATTGGTAATCCATCATGGGATTATCTCATAAAATTTGAGATGGTGATGGACAACAGGTTAGCATGTGCTTTTGAAGAATGAGGTGGTGATGGACAAAACCATTCCATTAATCAAACCAAACAACTCATCAATGATGAAGTGGTGAATTCATCATCCCACTACTCAAACCAAACGTGCTAATACAAATTTGCTCAATTCGAACTAACTAATTGCATTATTGCATGGTCAACTGAATAACTGACGCGTTCCTCATGACTGTTGCAGTATCAAAATGGTTACTACTGCCCCAACTGTAATACATACAAGACTGCAATTCAGCATGAGAAACTACAGCATTCTATTCCTGATACCGATCCGATCCTGATCACTCGTCCTTCTATGTCATCGGGTGCGGCCGCCGGTCCTGCCCCTTATGGCTAGCAAAGATGATGGTGCCGTTGCGACAGCAGCCGCCAAGGCAGCCAAAGAAGCCGAAGACCGCCGTCTCGTGGCTGAAGCTGCTCGCGCTAAAGAAGCGCATCGGGTTGAGAAGGCCCGCCTTCGCAATGCTGCCCTGGACGTGTACGAGAGCGCTCATGAGGCTCTCTGGGCGCAAGCTACCGCCATCGTCAACGTCAAGACACTCATCCCCATCGTCCTCGACAAGGCCATGGACACCAACACCAAGTGGCGCGGCATGTTCCTTACCGTCCTCGGCAAATATGCCCTCACCCGCCACGTCCTCGAGGATGAGATGTTTCCCGCTCACCCGGTGTGGATCCAGGCGGACTGCTGCGTCCTCACATGGGTATACGGCACTGTCTCCAGCGACCTGCAGTAGTCGCTAATGATGCGGCAAGGTCGCACCCACAACGCGTGGTGCTACCTCGAGGATGAATTCATCGGCCAGAAGGAGTCTCGTGCCCTTCTCCTAGAGACAGAGTTCCGCACCTTCCGCCAGGAGTCTCTGAGCGTCACCGACTACTGTTGTCGCCTTGAGTCCATGGTTGTCTCCCTCGCCGAATTCAGCGATCCCATTGGCGATCGACAGATGGTACTCACACTCCTCCGCGACCTTAGTGGCAAGTTTCGCCACATGGTATCCATCCTCAAGATGCACAGGCCGTTTTCGACGTTCATTGAAGCCCGTACACACCTCCTATTGGACGAGATGGAGATCGACGCTCGTCCTTCGACCCACCGGCTGTCCTCATCGCTACGACGCCGCGTACAATGGCTCCTGGTACGTCCGCTACTCCACGTTCGGGAGCGCCTCCTCCTCCACGGCCCGCTGCACCAACCAAGGGCCAGCGCAACGGCCGCCGTCGTGGTCACGGTGGACGCGGCAGACCTGCTGGTGGCAGCCCTCCAGCGCACTCTGCTGGTGCGGCCCTAGGTGGACAGGGCAGCGCCCCTTCCGGTACGATCGTGTACCCGTCGTAGCCCACCCTTGGGCTGGCACCGTGTGCATGTGGCCGTACGACCAATCGGGACGACCTCTGCCGCCATAGCCTGCATTCCATGCAGCCCCGCACTATGGCGGTTTCGGTGCTCTTTTCGGCGCCTATGGAGGCGCATATGGTGCCCCACCGCCCTCGTACGGTACGTACTATGGGGGAGCTGCACCGCCGGGCTTCTAGGCACCCTCACCAGCGTACCAGACGATGCCCTGGATGCCCACTCACGGAGGGTCTTGGCACCAGGACTTCTTGGCGCACTCCTTCAACACCATGACGCTGAACTCGCCAGCCTCTGAGTGGTATGCTGATTCAGGTGCCGATTCACACATGACCTTAGATGCTGGTATACTCTCCACCATTTTCTCACCCTCTGCATCTACTCCTTTATTTATTGTTGTGGAAAATGGTGCTTTACTTCCTGTCACAGCCACTGGATCCTATATTTTTTCCTTACCGTATCGTGATCTTGCTCTTAATAATGTTCCAGTGTCAACCAACATTATTAAGAATTTAATTTCCATTCGTTGTTTTACCACTGACAATAATTGTTCCATTAAGTTTGATCCATTTGGTCTTTCTATGAAGGATTTGCAAACCAGGAACGTGATCGCCAGGTGCAATAGTTCCGGTGACCTCTACCCATTTTTTGCACCCTCCACCAGCACCTCCGCGTTCATCACAACACCCACCTCCCTTTGGTATCGCCGTCTTGGTCACCTTGGGCGTGAAGTTTTGTCAAAATTCATTAGGTCCAATGTCATTTCCTGCAATAAAGATGATATCGATCATATCTGTCATGAGTGCCAACTTGGTCGTCATATACATCTACCCTTCGGTTCATCTAGCTCTCAAGCTACTCATAATTTTGATTTAATCCATTGTGATTTATGGACCTCTCTACTTGTTAGTGTGTTAGAATACAAATATTATCTTGTTATTCTTGATGACTACATTTGAACTTTTCTAATTCGTCTCAAATCCGGGACATTTTCCACTCTTTCTAATTTTTTTGCTTATGTTCACACACAGTTTGGCACCATCATCAAGAGCATCCAGTGCGACAATGGCCGTGAATTCGATAATTCCTAGGCCCGCGTGTTTTTCCTCTCCCACGGTGTTGCCCCCCGCATGTCGTGTCCATACACCTCCCAATAAAATGGTAAAGTAGAGCGTTCCATTCGTACCATCAATAATACTATGCGTTCCTTTTTGTTTCTGGCGATCCCTCCAGCTTACTGGATTGAGACCCTTCACACCGCCACATATCTTGTGAACCGCCTCCCCACTAAAACACTCGCATCCTCTACACCATACAACGCTCTCTTCTCTGCCTAGCCCTCATATGATCATCTCAAAGTTTTTGGTTGCGCCTATTACCCCAATATGTCCTCTACAGCGCCCCACAAACTTGTCCCCCGTTCTTCTCTATGCGTTTTCCTCGGCTACTCCTCGGAGCATAAAGGCTATCAATGCCTTGAGCTTCAATCGAACCGCATCCTTATTTCCAGACATATCGTTTTTGATAAATCCTTTTTCCCTTTCTCCAACATGTCTAGCACACCCATGGCACCCTCCGCCCTGGACTTTCTTGTCGATGATCCCGATCTTACCGCTTCAGTTCTTGGAGCTCGTTTTGTGCGTGCAGGTACAATAGCTTCCTAAGCGGTACACCCATGCCCGAGGCCACCCTTGCGCCGTCGAGCCCTAGTGCAAGGCCATGGTCGCCTGAGTCCAGCTCTGCTGCTCATGGCACCATCTCCACGCCACCATCCGCGTTGTCCAGTGCCACTGCCCCTGTGCACCCCGCACAGGTCGCTGCCAGTGGCACCACACCGACCGCAAGTGCTGCCGGTCCTGCTGCCCTTGCTGCTCACGCACAGGTTGTCGCCAGTGGTACCGGTCGCACAGCTATCACTCGACCAATTATCATCCCTCCGGTCACCAATGCGCACTCAATGCGCTCGCGTGGCAAGGCTGGCATCGCACAGCCCGTGGATCACCTCAACCTCCACGCTATCCCTATATCGCCTCTTTCTCGCTTTGTTCGTGATGCACTGTTAAACCCTAATTGACGATTCGCTATGCAAGCTGAGTATGACGCTCTGATTGCCAATGACACTTGGAGTCTTGTGCCTCGCCCTCCTAGCGTCAATGTTGTGACTAACAAGTGGATTTATCGATATAAATTTCTCGCCGATGGGTCTCTTGATCGCTACAAGGCTCGCTGGGTACTACGAGGTTTCACATAGCGGCTCGGTGTTGATTATGATGAAACCTTCAATCCTGTTGTCAAGCCTGCGACAATTCGAGTTGTTCTCTCCCTGGCATTATCTCAGAACCGGCCTATTTATCAACTAGATGTGAAGAATGCATTTCTCTATGGCACTCTCATTGAGACAGTATACTGCGTGCAACCCTCTGGTTTTGTGGATTCTTCTCGCTTAGATTTTGTCTGTCGGCTTAACAAGTCCTTATATGGTTTGAAGCAGGCTCCTCGTGCTTGGCATCATAGGTTCGCCTCTCGCCTCGTGCCACTTGGATTTGTTGACACCAAGTCCGATACTTCGCTCTTTATATATCACCGCGATTCAGACATGGCCTATTTACTGCTATATGTCGATGACATTGTCCTCATTGCCTCCTCTGCCGGATTTCTTAAACACATCATTAAGACTCTCCAGCGTGAGTTTGCTATGATGGATATGGGTCAGCTGCATCACTTTCTGAGCATTTTTTGTGACACACTTTGCAGATGGTCTATTCTTTTTGTTAGCGGTAGTATAGTCAGGATATTTTGGAGCGCGCTAGGATGAGTGCGTGTAAGCCATGCAGCACGCCTATTAATCTATACTCCAAACTATCTACTGATGGACCGCCTGTTGCTGACGCTACACATTATCGTAGCCTTGCTGGCGCTCTGTAGTATCTAACTTTCACCCGACCAGACATTGCCTTTGCAGTTCAACAGATATGCCTCTATATGCATGATCCTCGGGAGCCGCACCTCGCTGCTCTCAAACGGATCCTACGCTACTTGCAGGACACACTATCACTTGGGCTGACCATACGCCGATCTTCACCTGCAGATCTTATTGTTTACACGGATGCCGACTAGGCTGGCTGTTCTGACACTCGCCGGTCGACCTCTGGCTACGCAGTATTTCTCGAGGACAACTTGGTGTCCTGGTCTTTTAAGCGTCAGCATACGGTCTCCAGATCGAGTGTCAAAACTGAATATCGTGCTATGGCGAATGGTGTTGCTGAAGCTATCTGGCTGCGTTAGCTGCTTCTTAAACTTCGCCACCCCCCTCACGGTGCCATCTTGGTCTATTGCGACAATATCAATGCTGTATATCTCTTCGGCAACCTAGTATAGCATCAGCGGACGAAGCATGTTAAAATTGATCTCTATTTTATTCGAGAGAAGGTCACCATCGGTCACATTCGGATCCTACATGTTCGTACGATATCACAATACGCCAACGTTTTTATCAAGTGCCTTCCTACCTCACTATTTCAGGAGTTTCGGTCCAGACTGAATATTAACGATGCTCCCAATTAGACTGTAGAAGAGTGTTAGTCTATTATAATTATAGGAAGTATAATTATAGTAGTTTAACCTTCATTAGTGACAACTATATAGTTGCCTTATAAATCACCCGGCCTTATACTATTTCCACACTTTTCAACATAGTGAAAGAACGCAAACTCAACGTTGAATCGGCAACCTATCTTGCCGCTACAAGGATTTAGAGCCTGACTACAATCATCATCTGACATTGTTAAGCAATCGAAGAGCTCACTGGAGCAGCACGATGAGCGCTGCGTCCACGTTGAGCACTACCAGTAGAACCTACCCGCGAACGGCCACTAGGCTCCTGCGACGGGAGCTTCTGCTTGCTCTGCCACGACAGCTCCATTGGGGGGACCGCGCCGCTGCTGAGCTGCTCTACCTCGTCACCGTTGTTGGACTGCGAGGCCGTCCATGTCCGGTCTGTGGAATCGACGGAACTGGGCTCCCACGAGGGCGTCCACGGGTTGCCGGCAACGCTGTTGCTACCGGCGGACTCCTGTGGCTCCGTCTCGGCGCGGATGTCCCGCACGGAGACGTACTTGTGCAGGCTCGACTCCATGAGGTCGTCCTTCACCATGACCTCCGACTCAACGACGACCGAGCCGGCGACTGCCGCCCTGCCGTCGCCGTACCTCCCGTTAGCCGAGCACTTGTCATTGGCTGAGCGGTCCAGCTCGAAGTTCTTGTTCTCCGACGACGACGAGTTGAGGTCCGCGACTGCCTCAAGAATGGAGCAGGCCTTCGACACGCAGTCCGGGAGCGAGAAGGCAGGCACCGGGGCGGCGGCGGCGGTGGCGGTGTTCTGCTGGTGATAGTTCTTGATGTCCTCGAGGAGCAGGGATGCGTACGAGTTGTTGCCATTGTTGTCGAAGTCGCGTGAGGACCTCCTCGACGACCAGCCCTTCTGATTGACGACGTTCTCGGCTACGATGCTCACCAAGTGTGTCGCCTTCATACTCCCGGAAGTTCCCCCTTTGGTGTCTGATGCCACGGCCTCCACGATCTCCTGCTTCTCCTTCGCCGTCCGGCTTGCGGCTACTTGATCTTTCTCTCGCTCCGCCACCTTCTGCGGCAAGGCGCCGCCACTTTCCGTAGGTTTCTGCAACGCATTTCAATGGTTTGAGTAATTTGGTGAGGAGAAATGGTGGCTTAGATCGGGTAAAGTTTGAAGCCTTCATTCATCTGTACCTTTTGCGGCCTGCCATTGTTGTTGCTATTGTGGTGGTTGCCGAGTGTGTTCTCGTCGAGCTTTGCCATGGGGTTGCGACAGTACGCCGACTGCTCGGCCTTCCGCGACGAGCTCCGGCTCAGAGACGACCCGTGCGCCGGCTGCGAAGCGGCGTTCTCATTCCCTGCACACCCCGCCCTCGCGGGGGAGTTGGATCTTGGTGACGGGTACCTCTTCCCGGACGCAGCCGACACGGGCGACGGCGCGCGCCCCTTCTCCCTTGCCGGGACAGATACCATTTTCCCCGGCTGCTGCCGCGAGGCCCGCTCACCGCTCGCCGTCGCGGGGACGCTGTCCCCGCGCCTCCCTGGGGACCGACTCACTCTCCTGCTCCCATTTCCACCGCTCCTCTCGTGGCTCCCCGACCGCTTCCGCTCCGGCGTCCTCCGGCGCGGCGACGGCCTGGACACGGCGGCGCCCTGTCTCTCCCAGTCGCAGTCGTTGTCCACGCCACCGCCTCTCCTCTCCCGGTCGAAATCATAGCTCCTCTTAGATCCAGAGTACCTCCGGTGCCCACCGCCGCTCTCACCCGACGCCACCTTCCCCGACGACGACGAGCTCCTGCTGAGCCGGCCGCACTGGATCAGGATGGCATCCACCTCTTCCTTGGTGCAGCTCGAGGTCCGCACCGGCACCCTGCTCACGACAACGGGCTTCGCCTCCTCTTCCGGGGCCGGCCTCTTCACCTCCTCCACCTCACCATTCGCCGCGGCAGCCTTGCCGACGAACACCGTCCTCTTATCGCCCGCCGGCTCCTCCGCCCTGGGAACAGCCTTCTTGGACGGCGCCTTCTTGGCCTCAGGGACTATCGCAACCTCCTTAGCACAAACTTTGTTGCCGCCGCCGCTCTTCTTGGCCTCATTGCAATGCTGCTCCTCTAGCCGCCGCCTTGCCTGTTGCTTCTTGCTTAGACAGAGACCCATGGGGGGCCTCAGCCGCAGTCGGGGATGGCGGATTTGGGAGCTCCGGTTGGGGGTGGGACGGAGGTGGGGCGTGGATTAGGGGAGGCTTTGTGTGTTGGAGAGTGTGTTTTGAACCGTGGGCGGCGGCGGAGGAAGGGTGGATTTCAAATTTTTCTGTTGCGTCGTCGGGGTGCGTGCGCGGCCGCAGCGTCGCACCATAGGGATAGGAGAAAGCCGTTGGGGCGACGGAGTATGCCTTGGGACGGTTCCACGGGCAGTCACACTCTACACGATACAGCCATACAGGTATGTACTTAGTACTCCTACTAGTAAGTATTTACAGAGTACTTCTAGTAGCTACAATTCTCATTATTGATTATTCGATTTGGTCATACTAATCCCAGAAATTTGCTGCTTATTTCCCAAAAAGGAGTTCTTGCTGGAAATTACTATACACCATAATTAATCGGCTGTCTGGTCCCAAGTTGGCAGGCAATCAGCACGCGTTGATGCATCAGGAAGCATAATGTTGTACTCCTACTTCCAGCCAACTATGGAGTGGGTTCAAATTTGAGTTCGGCTGGCATAAGATACGCTACCGTATAATCCACGCACTTCACCGTTCTGAGAGCGTGACGATTGTATGATATACGTACTCGTAGTAGATGGAGTGATGGACCATCTCGCATTCTTTATACTTTTTTTGAACTTAAAAGGGTCGACCGTTGTGACTCCTGTACATGTACATTCGGCGCTTGCAAACAAGCATACCATTGGAGCGACTCACCGAGCTCTGTTTGGAGAGCATCTCAGTTTCACGTGATGGGAATTCACAGCTGATGTTTCAGATCCGGTGGTAAAAGACACGATTCCGTCACCCTTGATTAGTTGACGTTCTCTCACAAATTGACCGGATTGGAGTATCCCACTGAATTCCACGTACGCTAACCAACCAGATACACATCAGTTCGGCCAGCTCATCCATCTGAAGTTCTGAACATTTCATCAACCATGACTGCAACTCTGCAAGTATATGTCTCACATGCCAACTGGTGCTAACAGCAACGGCCATTAACCATTTATGAAGGGATTAACTCGAAACTCCAACACACCGCATTTCCAACAATTGAATGGGGTGAGAGAGTAAATCATCAACCTGGGAGAGCCCATCTTTCTTTTTTACAAGAAAAGAATCCAATGTTTTCAGTAGTAGAATCTAAACTGACGGTTTTCTGTATAAAGTTGGTGCATTCACAAAAGCTGAACAAAAACAAGATCTAGCAAAGTAAACAAAACGCTAATAGCTAGAAGTACAATGTACTGATACGGTGCTACCTCATGTCCTCATGACACCAAGCTTTTGATGATTTCACCATTACCCTACATATTAATGCAGATATGGAAGACAGATGATTGAACGAGAGCCTAAAACAAATAGCAGATATGCAGACGTCATGGCCCATTGGTGCTATAGTGTAAAAATAAAGGATAAATCTTTGTTCACATAAAACCTTTGGAAAATTTTGATGCAGCTCCGTCAATTGAGAGAATGGCCAGGTTCCATTTGGTTGTGAGCATTAATTTCCATCCTGCAAGGACAAATAAAGATTTTTCCTCTAATTTCTACGTGTATATTGACCTGACTAACTAAACATCCAGAGAAAAGGAAGAAAAATGCAGAATGTTGACAGTTATTATGCATAAACTTCAACAGAATTATAATAAATGAACGATGTTCACAATGTGAACATGTTCCACCAGAAACACAGGATTCAACAGAAGGGGAAACAAAATCCACAAGTTGAGAGCTTGAGATCAACAGAGTATGCAGGATGGGATCATGCCAGAATAAGATACATGTTCTTTCAAAAATCCACAGCAATGAACCACAAAAAAAAAAAAAAACTGTTCAAAAATGAAGGACGAAAACTGATTACTCTTCTTTCAATATATGCCGATCAAAATAAAAGAAGAGGAAGAAATCATTTTCCTTCAAAATAACATTAGTTCAGATTACAGACTCATAAAATCTCTTGCAATAATCTTCCACAGTAAATTACCTCAATAGAAATATAGTATATAAGTATCAGGATGGAAAAAAAAAGAACACCATCACGCAAGAACATAGGAATTGTTGAACTCGGCTTCAATTTGACTCTTAAGGTATAATTCACACATCAGTCATGCAAAATCAAATTTTCATTTGTGCTGGAAGCAAATGAATTTTCACAATTGGAAGCATCTGTTTAAAGATGAATGATAGTCTCAAAGACTACTTTGTGATTGGATAGAGCTTCTTAAAATTTTCTGGTCCTTGTTGAGGGTTTGTAAATTTATTATCCCCTTGCATATTCTCCTTATAAATGAAAAAAGAAAACATAGAGGGTTCCCTCTTCTATTTAGTATTTACCGGTAAAAAAAGAGCTGTGACATTTCTTGCACAATAAAATGAATCTGCCCCCAATTAACAGAAACAAAGGTCTCATAGCAAGATAAATTCTCACTGTTGATCTATTAGCAAAGTATATCCAGACAAGTAATATCATATTACAGAATCAGTTAGCAGCGACTCCGGTAAAATAGCAATCTATGGTGTTGTGTATTAAATTTGTGAATGAACTAGAAAGGATTAAACAAGAACTTATGCTTATTTTTCTAGCACCTGAAAACATAGAGAAGCAAATATCTAATACCTAGATCAAACCAGACATGAAGATATACTGCAATATAACACTCATTTACATCGATCAGATAACTTGCAAGATCTCTTTATTAACTACAAGAAATCTATTAATATCCTAACTCATCCATAATAGAAACTTACAGTAAGAGTCACTTCATCAAACTATTGCTGAGCAGTAAGCACCCTGTCGAGCATGACCACCAGCATGCATATCCACATACATTAAATTTTCAGCTTGTGCTATGAATAACTATGTGCATTTAGCTTCACACAGGACCAAATCACAAGGTCTACAGTGAGGTAAACTAAGGAAATAGCTTAAATACCATCCACAATTCTGTTCATTTGCCATCTATGTTTGGTCAGGTCCAAACAGGTATATGCACGGGCCAAACCAACAGGTCTCACTCAGCAGATTGAAATCCAAGGGAACTCAACTAGAACACTGAATACATTTCACACCGTGTAACTCAACTGGAAACACGCAAGGCTAACTCAGCAAGGCCACATGTAATGGACAGAGGGGCGAAAACAAGCCTGCGGTAAAAGCCTGGTGATCAGTTTCGGTAATTTACAAGTTTGAGGAGTAAACTAAGCCACCAGCAATAATTGAGCCCTTGAGGAACCAATTGTACTACTAAGAATTAGTTTAGTTGGTTAGCAACCCTGCCCTGAGCCATTCTGAATGTCAGATGGTTCTCAATGCTGTTACAGCACCAACTAAATAAGCTCATAACAATTGAAATTGGGATTATGGGATTCATGTCCAAGTGAACAGAGCAATAGATAAACACGATCCAGTGTTCCAATTAAGTACCACAAGGTTACACAAATCAGAGAAATCGATTTCCATCATTATGGGTAGCATATTCCGAGAAGAAATATTCTCTTGGAAAATTAAATAGAAAAATTACTACTGAATAGGGTCAACAACAGAATCATCAGTATAACCACTTTTCATTCATAATAGACTTCATCCGAACCATTCTCAGTTTCTCACATCTCAAAATGTTGATGTTTAAACTACAGAAGAGTGAGGAAGAGCACACAGCAACTAGACAAACAACAACTTACTTGCGACTCCTCGCACCCTCTTCAATCTTCTCTTCTAATATAGAGGTGCTGCATCTGCAGCCCAGAGAACATTATTCTTTAAGAGAGACCTATTCGGCTATTCGTCTCTGACGAGCTCGAACTCGTCTTCCCGGAGGTGGGCGAAGAAGCGGACCGGTTTGTCCTGGCTATCCACCCTGAGCTGGAACTCCACCTTGAAAGGGAGATTGGCCGTGATGCGCTTGCCCTTCCAGACGCCGACGTACTGCTTAACCACACCCTCCATGCCACGGAGGTCCAGGTCCGGAGCCTTGGAGGCGTGGTGGAAGCGGACTGGCGCCGTGACGCGCACGCGCTTGCCGATCTTGTGGGCCGCAGAAGCCTCCTCGGCAGCCACGTCCGAGGGCGACGAGGACACGTCGCCTCTAGCAACAACCTGGCGCGCGGTGCTGAGGCGCCCACGGTACCGCGGCGGCGGGAGGCAGCGAGCGGCCGTGGGCGTTGGCGGGAGGAGACTGCGGTGCAGGAACCGGGAGGAGGTGGAGGGGGACGCCATGGCAGTGGCGGTGGCGGGTGCCGTGTGGGGATTTGCATCGAGCAGGTGGTGTGCACGTGAGGATAAGAGATACCGAGGCTATAGCCAAACGGACCGACCGGCCGGTACGCCTATGGCATGCTCCGGCATGGCCTACTCTGATACGGCCTGTTAAGATACGGTCGTGTCTTGATCCACGTGTTAATAGTTTGGCCTAAGTATGATCTATAAAGACGTTAGGCGTATCGGTATGGACCTAAGTGCCCGACAGTGGCCCGACAACAAGACGCAGCCCGGTCAGACTTTCGAATAGGAAAAAAATATAGAAAATATATATTTTTTAAAATATAAAAGAATATGCACATTAACCTTATTGGTTCGAGTCAACGGTCAAAGTATCACACAAGCCATATAGTGCTTAAGTCATCAACAGTACCTCTACGCTTAGGCTGACCCAGTTAAGCATGAGTCATTTGGTCCTCAATAACCAAGATAGCTAAAAGTTAAGTGGATGTCTTGACGACAATTGCTAAGGTGGGATGTCTATACTCTACACTAACCTTTGACCATCTCAAGGGTTATTTGATCCTCATAGCTAGCCAAGTTTAAGCCGAATTTCAAGCATACTCAAGATTTTCTCTTTTTTGTGTGGTTCTTTTTTTAAGCAGACTGCATTCAAATTTACAATCCTCTGTCTTTTTCTCTAAAAATTTGCACGTAGTTTTTTTAACAAAATTTATAGTATTTGTTATAGGAGTGACTAAGGATTATGGATGATGATGATAGCCATTTCTCACAAGGCCGCCTATAACTATCAAAACCAGCTCACTTTGCATCCCTTGGTGGTTTAAATGGTGGTTTCATCCTATATGGTGAAAATATCTTTGCCCTATGTGTTGTGGTTTTGGTGATTAATAACAATATAATCATCAGACTAATTAATTTCTTTAAGTGTGATTGAAAGAGAATTAGGGTTCCAATGATGATCTCTCTAACATATTACGGCCAAAGATCAACGCAATGAATAGACGGAGACATAAGTAGCCTCAATGTGTTAAAACACATTCAAGGTGTGAGATGAATGAGATAGATATATGTTTTCTTTATGTTTTAAAAATACCATAATATAAAAAGAGGTGTTTGGTTTAGTAGCTTGATGTCCTAAGTATTAGAGTCTATGTGTAGTGCATATTAGGTCTCTAGTATCTTTAAAAACAAATGCTAATCCACCTAAAAGTTTTGAGAAAAAATCGTTGTTTTTGCACCTTTGTTTGCTTAAAATAAGTATGGATCAGTCAGTTCGAGAGGTACCAGACAATCCGATCTAGCACATGTCTGACCGATGATTGCAGCTAGATCGAACAATCCGGGTTGATGTTGGACAATCTGACTCAACTGTGATCACACGATCAAGTGTTGATTGTGTGGAATAAGTGTTGTGTCGGACAATCTGGAGGTGACCAAAGGTACTAAACTGACCAGACAATCATACATCAACTAGACAATGTTGTAATTGGCTTGAGCGGGACAATCCAAAGCAATGCTGGACAGTTTGACTCATGCTTTGTGTGGCAATACGTTGGACAAAGTGTGACGGTTGGTTTGTTCGGTAGCAGTGCCGAACAATGTGTAACTGATAATTCGACTTGAGTTGGATTGTCGAGCACCTTATATCATAACGTCTAATTGGTGAGTGATCATTGGGAAAATGTAACAAGCCGAACAGTTTGATGTGGTACCGGACTATCCGACCCTATAAAATTCTAGTTTTGCACAATGGTCACAATCGACTAGTTGGCTCCATTTTACTTATAAGTACCCAGGCTCTTGAACCCATGGAGTCTTTTGGAACCCATTTTAGCTGTGGAAGTCCAAGAGTCCATTTGTGCTAAATTTGCTTCATCTTTATCAAGCTTAGTACTTGTTCTTGAGTTTCTAGTAGCCAACTATGCACTCACCAAGAGTCTTGTGCTTAATACTTCAAGTGAGAAGCATCCCTTATTACTCTCAGTATCTCAACTTGCTTAGATATCTTCGAAGGCATTCTCGGTGATCTTTAGGAAGATTATGAGAGACCTAGTGGTGTTGTAAAAGGTTTTGAAATTCACCTTCCGGTGAGAAAAAGAATTACCCATATGAGAACACCTTTAAACTTCATGACCAAAGGAAGAAGCAATACTCGTGTGTAGAATGATCCAACAAGGATTAGTGGAGATTCCCGATCTTCGATACCTCGAGAAAAACTCAATAGTGCTTCTCTCTTTTCTTTATTTTCCTTGCAATTTAGTTTGAGTTCTTTCTTGTGTTTTCATAGTAGGACCAGTAAAATTGCTAGAAAATACTATAGGTTCCAAAACTTAGGTTCACACATAACAGAGACACTTAGGTTACATTAAGTTTTAAGCTTTTAATTTGGTTGTATTAACTAGGATTCCTATTCACCCCTTAGGACATCTTTGATATTACTAGCGGTATTAGAGCTAAGGCTCTTTTGTGGATATTGGCTTCATCGCCTAAAGAAAAAAAGTTCAAGGAAGGGTTCAGTCCACACAAGGCACTCATTTTTGATGGCAAATACAATCCATATTGGAAAGCTCATATGTCATGCTTCCTTGAGCCTATAAGTCTTTATGTATGGAGAGTTATCATTATTGGATATAATGATCACTCGATCTCTTTAATCCAAGTGAAGAGGAGCATAAGAATATCCATTATAGTGCCCAAACTAAGAATGTTCTTTATAGCGTCTTGTCTATTGATGCATTTAACTGCATTAGCAATCTTTATAGTGCTTATGATATATGAAAAACTATTGAGGAGATACATGAGCGCACAAAGAATATTCATGAGGCTAGACTCTATGTGGTAAAGAAGAGTTTGATATTTTTAAGATGAAAAAAATATGAAAATGATATTGAAATGTTTTTTCCCCATGAACAAGATTATGAACGAGCTTTGTGGTCTCGACTCCACCATCACCACCTAAGAAGTTGATTGGAAAATGCTCCGAGTGTTGCTCAAGATATACAAGATGTTCATGACATACATTACCCAAGGCGACTTGAGCAATATTACTCCAACCTATCTACTTGGGAAGATCACCGCACAAGAGCTCTTCTTTGGCTCCAAGATCAAGGTTGAAGACGATGAGGATGATGATGAAGAGCCATCCTCAAGCAAAAAGAAGAACATTGCTTTTAAGATCAAGGTTGAGAAGAAGAAAGAATCATTGAATATAAAAGTGATGGTAAGGATGAAAGCTTTGATTCCGAGATTGTCTTGATTATGAGAAAAGCTAGAAGACTCTTTTGAAGGTTCAAAGACAAAGACATCGATGTCTTATCTTCTAAGAGCCATCTCTTAATCAAGATGTATAATTCAAGCAAGAAAGTGGTATTCTTCAAGATAAATTGCTACAATTATGGAGAGAAGGGCCACATTACTATGAATTGTAAGAGGGAAGATCACTTTATGAAAGATTTGAAGAAAAAGACTTCTAAGAAGAGCAAAGAGCATAGGAGCAAGAAGCCGTCCAAGAAGGATAGAAAAATGGAGGAGAAGCTTGCATTGGAGAAAAAATCTCCGGTGGTGAAAGCTCTAGCGGGGACACCTCAAGTGATGATGGAGAAAGTCTTGTTGGACTTGCTTAAATTATCAGTTCCACCTTCCACTTTATCAACAACATTTTCTTAATGGTTAAGGTCAATGATAAGGTAATTGATGATGATGATGATGATGATGATGATGATGATGATAATCCTTTATATGAACAACTTGTTAAAAATATTTGGAGAACTAAATAATGCCATGATTAAGGAAAACAAAAGGTTTGATGTTCTTAAAATATTACATACATCTCTGGTGAGCGACCATGAAAGTCTTCAAGCTAAGTATGAGTCTTTGGCCTTTTAGCATGTGAGTCTCATACCAATGCATGATGAACTCATGGTCAAGCACCTAGAACTACAACATAAACTTGATACACATTGCATTGAGTAAGTTACAAAGAATGACATGGAAGTTACTTGTGACATTCTGGAAGAAAATGTCATTCCTTCTCTTGTTATGGATGATACTGCTTGTTCTAATGTTGAAAATAACCTTACAAGGAAAAACAAACAATTCAAAGAGGAGGTTGATAGGTTGAGCCAGGGTATTGAACGATGCTTCAAAGGACAAGCCACACTTGACAACATTTTTGGTGAGCAAACATATACACTAAACAAGGGAGGCTTAGGATTCATGCCAAGAAAAGGAAAGAAGATTGTCACTAAGAGTACATTTGTCAAAAAGAACGGCTTATTTGTTTGGGTACCTAAAAACAAAGTTTGAACTTTCGCAGGTTAACTACAAGACTAGAGGCCATTATTATGTACTTGATAGTGGTTGCACACAATACATGATGGTGAATTCCCACTTGTTATCCTCCTTTAAAGAATATGATGGATCTCAAGATAAGATTATATTTAGTGATAATAGTAATGGAATGGCAGTAGGTTTGGGTAAAATTGCTATCTCCAATGACCTATCCATTTCAAATATCTTGTTAGTGGAATCCTTGAATTTTAATTCACTTCTTTAAAAAAAGATTTTTTAGTCCTTGGATCAAAATCATGTTTTCAAAGGCTTTCACTATGGAGATCTTTATTTGGTGAATTTTAATTCCAAGGAGTCAAATAACTCAACATGTCTAATTACGCAAATGTCACTTGATTCGCTTTGGCATAGACGCCTTGCTAATGTTAGAATGTCCACCTTGAAAAAGGTTTTTTAAAATGGTTTGGTGGTTGGAGTGAAAGATCTCTGGTTTGAGAAGGACAAGCCTTGTAATGCTTGTCAAGCCAAGAAACAAGTAGACAACTTTCATCCTATTAAAAGTGTAATGTCCACTTGTCATTCTCTTGAACTCCTATATATGAATCTTTTTGGCCCAACTATTTACAAAAGTATTGGTGGAAATCTTATTTGCTTCATGATTGTTGATGATTACTCAAGATTCATTTGAGTGTTCTTTTTTCATGACAAGTTCAATGCCATCGGTGTTTTCAAAAACTTTACAAAAAAGGCCCAAAATGAATTTGAGATTTCTATAAATAAAATCTGAAGTGACAACAAAGGTGAGTTTAAGAATACTAATGAGGTAGGTATCGAGGATGAACTCTCGGCCTCCTATACTCCACATTAAAATGATATGGTTGAAAAAAAGAATCGTACACTTGTTGAACTTGCAAGAGCAATACTAAATGAATATGTCACATCAGAGCGATTTTGGGGAGAAGCCATTGCAATCGCTTGACATGACATAAATAGGCTTTATCCTCATCGACTATTGAAGAAGACTCATATGAATTTCTCATTGCAAGAAAACCAAACGCGTGTTACTTTCATGTATTCGGTTGCAAATGCTACATCTACAATAAGATAGTTCACTTGGGGATGTTTCAAAAACATTGTAATATTGGTTTTGTTGTTAGTTGTGCATCAAACTCTAAAGCATAAAGAGTTTTCTATCACACCACCAGGGTGGTTGAAGAGTCTTATGATGTAGAGTTTGATGAATGTAATGGCTTTGAAGGGGAGCACTATAATCTAGATAATGTAGGTGATAAAAGATTAAGACTAGTAATAAGGAATATGTACATCGGTGAAATCAAGCCTAAGTACCCGATGGAACAAACTCCTCAAATAAATCAAGCATCTACATCTCAAAGTCAAGAAGAGACTCAACCATCATCTCTAGATGAAGAAGAAACTCAACAATAAGAACATTCAACACCAAATTAAGTTGGTGGTCAAACCTCAAGTATGCAAGTGGAAAATGGTTTAAATCATAAAGATCTTGAAGTGAATCCTCCATCCATTCCTCCTCAAGTCAAGCACAATTCGATGATCGCCAAAAATCATCCCATGGATAATATCGTTGAAGACTTCACTAAGGGAGTACAAACTTGCTCATCTCATTTAGATTCCTATTATGAACATTACTCTTTTATTTCTATTTTGGAACCTAAGCATGTAGATGAAACACTTAAAGATGAACATTGGATAAATGTTATACATGAAGAGCTCAATAATTTTATACAAAATGATGTATGGACACTTATTGAGAGGCCAAAGAAGTACAATGTGATCAAAATCAAATGGGTGTTTTATAACAAGCATGATGAAAATGGAGTGGTGGTGCGCAACAAAGCAAAATTGATGGCATAAGAGTTCTCATAAGTTGAAGGTCTCGACTTTGAAAAATCATTTGCACTGGTGGCTCGACTTAAGCTATTCGTTTCCTTTTAGCTTTTGCATCCTCATATAATATAAAATTTTATCAAATGGGTATGAAAAGTGCCTTTTTGAATATTTTTATTTTGGAACTTGTCTTTGTTAAGCAACCCTCGGTTTTCAAGACTCTAGATATCCTAATTGTGCTTATAGGTTGTCCAATGCACTATATAGATTGAAACAAGCTGCAAGGGCTTGCTATGAACGCATACATAACTTTCTATTGAGTAAAGACTTCAAAATCGAAAAAGTCGACACCATGCTCTTTACCAAGCAAATAGATATGAACTTTTTTATTTGTAAAATTTATATTGATGATATAACATTTTGCAAGGAATTTAGTGATTTTATGTTCAAGGAATTTGAGATTGAAAAAGGCGACACCATGCTCTTCATCAAGCAATTAGCTAACCTTCTTCCTCGGACTTCAAGTCAAGCAATTAAAGAAATGCACCTTTATTTATGAATCTAATTATACGAAGGACCTCCTCAAGAGATTTGGGATGGATGATACCAAACTTATAAAAACTCCAATGGGACTAATGGGCATCTAGATCTAGATGCTGAAGGTAAATCTATTGATCAAAAACTCTACCAATGCATGATTGGTAGCTTGATTTATCTTACCATTTCTAGTCCTAATATTATGTTTAGTGTTTGTATATACGCATGGTTCCAAGCAATGCCTAAAGAATCTCACTTGACCATCATCAAGAGAATTCTTAGATATATCAAGTTTATCCCAAACATAGGGCTATGTTATCTGAAAGGTGCGGAATTTAAGTTACTTGGGTATTCGAACTTCAATTATGTCAGGTGTACAATTAACTATAAAAGCAGAATGGGTGGATGTCATATGCTTAGGAGATCCTGGGTTTCTTGGAGCTCAAAGAAGCAAAATTCCATGGCCTTATCCACCACGGAAGCGGAGTATGTGGCCATGGGAAATTGTTGTGCATAAATTCTTTAAATGAAACAAACCTTGTTGGATTGTGGCTTTTCTTTTTGGAAGGTTCTATTGCTATATGATAATGAAAGTGCAGTGAAGATCACTAACAATCCTGTAAAACACTTTTAGACGAAGCATATAAATATTCGACATCATTTTCTTTGGGATCATGTAAGAAAAGAGGACATCTTGTTGAGCCACATCCCTACAAGTGATTAATTGGCCAACATATTCACCAAACCTTTTGGTGAGTTATGGTTTTGTAAGTTAAAAAATAAATTAAACATTCGTGATATATCCTATGTTGAATAATTACTCTCTTTTGCTTAAGTTGTCATATATAGTCTTTGCTTATGGTGGTTAATGCTTTCATGCTATGCTTGCCTTTTAATGTTATCTTGTCTAGCTATGTATTTGTTTGCATTCTTGTATAAGTGTAACATTTAAGGGGAGTATATCACTTGTGTATGTGATCATACCACTCTAGAAGTGAAGCATATCAAAGTGCAAAATAGTTTAACTTCCTATCTTTGTGCATGAAAAATTCATGAAAAGTTGAGAAAGATTGTAAAAGAATTAATTTATCCTTGATTTCAAAAGTTGTATTAATATAAAATTCTTCTTTTAAGAAAGTCTTTCAAAAATTTCTTGTGAAAATATTTTCAAAAAGACTTAATTTCTTATTTACGAAATCATAGTGCCTAAACTATCAAGCTTATTGTCTATTGAGTTGTATTGTATTAAGTGAAATGACCTTAATGTTGTCTAGAGGGGGTGAATAGATGTTCTTGAAAAACTTCCAATCCAAACTATGGGAACTTCCGATTAGCCTTCTCTATCTCGTAGAAAAGGATGATCGGAACTTTAGACCCTACGGGTTGGAACTTCTGATCCTTGTGTTGAATCCCTCAAAGGAGATGCAACCAAGGACAATACCCACAACACAAAGATGAGCTAAGATATGTAAACAACAATAAATACATAAGAACTTAACTAGGGTAGATTATGCAAAGGAAATCAAAAAGATAATGTAAGAGAGAGTGGGAGACATGATTTTTTATCAAAGTTCGGATCCCAATGATCCCATGTCTCCATTAAGGAACTCCAAGCAACCAGATCTCTCTCGATCCCAAATCTTACCAAGCAAGTACCAAGGATGAAGCTTTGCTCTTCAAAGAACCACCAAGGCAAAGTTTCATTCCCAAGTGTCCACTGAGGTTCTTACACATGGGAAATGAACTACTACCTCTGGTGAAGATTGCTCCACCAAGCAACATTCAAGATCAAGCTTGATTCTCACTCAATTACCTCTTTTTGTGAAGACGAGGAAAAATCTTCACAAACTTGAGGCTCACCACAAACTCGGGAGCTCACTGGCAACTCCTAGCCATCTACGAGACCTCAATTTTCAAGAGTACCAAACACAATCAAAAATTTTCTTACTATGAACGCAAGTGTTGAAAGAATGGAGTGAAGCTCTCTAGCTCTCAACCTTACAACCTCACAATCCAACCCTTTTCTCTTCTTAAATCTCTCTTGCAAAGAACCACCACAAAGATAGGATATTTGAGAAGGGCTATTTGGCTTTGAATATGTCTACTCTTGCCTAAACTTAGCAACCACCCAAGGAGAGGATGGAGGGGTTTAAATAAATGAGCCCTCAAAAACTATCCGTTGTTCATAGAATTGAACATTGGAGATTCCAATTAGAGTGATCAGAACTTCTGATCAGCCATCTCTATTTGACCAAAATACCTTGATTGGAACTTCTGGTCAGGCATTTCTACCAAATATAGAGTACTGATCGAAACTTCCTATCCCTAGGATTGAAACTTATGATACTCCCTAATAACACTCTAGAAAATCAGTCATAACTCTATGCTTCGAGATCCGTTTTCGACCAACTTAGGCTCTATGGAAAGTTTATTAAGAGTGCTACCCAACCTAACAAAAAACAAGGTCTAAAACCACTCATAGGATAGGTTAAGGCTTAGGTTTCTCTCAAGGAAGGATTTGGGTAGGTCACTTTAAGCACAAAGACATAAACAAATACATCAATATTGCATCACTCTTAATAGTACGACATTCACTTTCTGCTTCTACTCGCAAATAGTAGTAAGTGCAAATAGTAAGTGCAAATAATACATCACTCTTAATAGTAAGTGCAAATAAAAGAGCTACACTTATAGGAATACCTTTATGAAGTTTTCGTCATCTTGAGGGTTGCCATTATTTCTCTCATCCTCTTCTTCATTTGATTGATGTTGATTATCCAAACTTCACATGGGCTTGCACGGTCCATTGGCACTAAGCATTCACTTCCATTGACCACCGCATTGGTCCATCAACACTAAGGACTTCACTTTCACTTCATCGTCTTGCCATATAAAGCATCTTCCTATCACACTTCTTTAATATTTTCACTTGGTCATCACCAATGATTTTCATCTTCTAACTTCTCTTCTTCATCAAAATATCTATCAATATTATTAGCTAGATGCCAGAACTCAACCTAGTCACTTCAACTTATGAAAATAATTAGACCCAACATATGTTGTCATTAATCACTAAAAATTTGCATGATACAAGGTTATGATACTTGATCTTTTTATTAAGACTTCTAGTGTTACATACTTTGAGTCCTATACAAATAGACTCAAATATTCCATGAGGTTGCTTGCCTTTTTGGGTCAGTTTCCCATATCAATTTGGTCTAAGTAGCTCATGTCAACCTTTGTTTGGAGCTATTTCAAGTCAAATTGTTACAAAGGGTTTAGGGTACAAAATAGCTATTAGGTCAAATTGTCTAGTGGGCCCTGGATTGTCCGACTAGTGCTAGGTTTGAGGAATTCTCTATGAACTAGATTGTCTGGTGTGTCACCGAAGAGTCTAGGCCTTTCTAAAAACTTCTAGGGGCAAAGGGTTGCTCGGATTTTCTGACTTATGTCAGACTATTCAACGCCACCTGTTGTCGAACTATTTAACATATAGGGCTTTGCATAGTACAGTAGCACTATGTCAGACTATCTGGCTCCTCCTGGATTGTCCAACCCAGTAGGGATTGGGGCTCTTAAGTCTTGGGCCCACGCCACGGATCCCTCTCTCTCTCTCTTCTCACTTTAAAACTGTCGTAGCCGTGTGTGCCTCCCTCTTCATGCCCACTTCCAATTGCCAATGCTCTCGCTGATGACCCCGCCACCGTCGCCACCCTTGCCACTGCTCTCCACCACCAGTGAGCACCATCCCTGGCTCTGCTCTCCTCTACCATCAGCATTCCTTCTTCCCTCTCTTACCCACTCTCTTTCTTCTAGGGTTTTGGTGGTGGGGGATTCTATCTCTAGCTAGCCAGTGAACGTCGTCAATTGCCACCAAGCATCCCTAAGCTTTCTCCTTCCTTTTCTCCTTTGATTCAAAGGTGAGAGCTCAAGTTTCTCTGATTTGTCTCTTTGTGCATACCACCGATTCGACGAATTGCCTCTAAGGCATTCTAGTGGGTTCTAGAGCATTTTGTGGTGCAGATGAGCAAGGATCCAAGAAGGGCAAGGAGAAGGTGATTGATGAATCCAATAAATTGAGAATGTGATCCATTCGCCAGCTCACTACTTCCTCTACTACTCGACATCGTTCCTACTCCTCCTTTCCTGCTTCTACTCGTAAAACTCACAGTGTCCATGTCTATTACCGCAAGTGGAACATGGGGAATCTTGTGGATCCTTCTCATGTCTCTCCCACTTCCTCTCTGTGTGGTGGCTCCCGTGGCTGTGTGCGTTCCTCGCCCTCATGAGAGGAGTTTGACCATTCCGGTTTTTCTCCTCACTCCGAGGGTTCTCCCATTCGTGTGGAGGACCTTCTCTATCTTGCCTCCGACTCTGACCATCCTTTCGGTTTGAGCTGGCCTTCTAGCTCTATCGATCCTCTTGTTCGTCGCCTGCCCGACTACAGGGGTGAGCTGACATCCTGGGTTCCTCGTCCTACTCCTATGGACTACACCACTTACCGAATCGGTGCCATGTGCCATGTTTACCAAGTCCCTAAGGAGAAGTAGTTTCGTGAGCAACCATAGCCCCATGGCACACTTCCTGATGGTTTAGTTCGCTTTTGGACAATTGTCTAGAAGGACATTTAGTTCGCTATGAAGAAGAAAGCCATGCCACATTGTTCAGTACTCCTTGATCACTAGAGCATGAACCCCTCCTCTTTTGATACTACTTTTGGATGCTTCAGGTTTCACTCTATTCTTGATGCTCATCATGACCTCCCTTCTTTGATTCAGCATACACTCTGACAAGGAAGAGTTCATTAGCTTGATTGCTACTCTTTAGATCGCTCTTGACTACTCTTGCATCCTTGGCTTTACATGAGCTGAGTGGGCCAATGCCTTTGGCTTCTATCTTTGGGTCCACTCCTCTTTGTTTCTAGTTGGCACTACCCGCAAGGGTGCTGAATTGTGCATGAAGCAACCCGCAACTAATTAAATACTAATTTAAATTATTTATCTTAATTTGTGACAAGTAGTTGGTCTAAAAAAAGGCAACACAATTCAAAATATGGAAGCTAAACCCTTTTAATCTAAGATTTGGTATACACACATATATATATATGGAAAAAATAATAATAAACTTGGTTTCTAAAGTGTACAAAATTTGGTATTATAGTAAATATTTATAATCCATAACGTGGGTATAAGAAGCATTGAAGCATAATACCAAACATTTCATTAGAGCGTACATTTTACCTTGTATACCACACAATAAATATAATGCATTGAAGTAAAAGTCGTAGATTTTCCATGAGATATCATGATGTGCAGACCAACAAAACTATCTGTCAAAACTTGTTAGGCAGATAAATATAGCTTAATATTCCATTAGCAACGCTGAGATCACTTGCAAACCACCACTCACATTCTACCACCTAGTAGCCACACATAGCCACCATGGAAGGTGCCACACTTGACTGAGTCCAAGCCGGTCAAGCAACCCAAGTGCAGTGGGCAGCCACACATGTCCAGACCAATGGAAATAATCATACAGAGAGACAGAATAAGCTAAAAGGAGAGCAAGGGGGATTTGCACCGGGGTAGTGGGGGGCGTACAGCAGTGGTGGCCAGCATCGAACTCCGCCGGCGCCGGTGGCTGATTGAGGACCGGAGCTGGCGTGATTGCCGCAGTGGAATGTGCAGTGGAGAGTAGAGAGTTGGTGGAAGAAGAAGCAGTGGGCTACTAGGCAGTGTGAACGTCAGTGGCCGTCAGGTGAGAAAAAGGATGATATCCAGTACAGGTGAGAACATAGGGTGTATGACAGGGGTCCCACACAATTCTTTTTAGGCTAAGAACAAGCTCTGTACAAATACTTTAGGGGACAATGCACCAGAAAAATAATTAATAAACTAAAGTTCAGTACTAATCACTGCAGCTGATAAAAAAAATACAACAACTGCGCACTTGTATAAATAATCACTATGACATAATATGGCCTACTTCTGACAGAAGAGTCACAGTTAATTAAATACAATTTAACATGTTAAAATTTTATATCACAATATATGGTATATAGAAAAGATGAAGGTCAATTTAATGTCGGAAGCTCAGGTAAGCCTCTCTTTCATTATATTGATAGATATATTTTAAGTAGAAACATTTTATAAAACCAAATATTATTTTTTAAAATTAATAATATTGATGATAAAGTGATTGATTGATTGATGATGATGAAGATCATCGAGATATAACTATGATAAGTAATGGAAACTCAAAGAAGATAATTGATGATGGCAGGTAAGGGCTATAATATAAATACTAATCGTCTCCTTACTCGTATCATAGAACCGTATATATCATCTCAGATTTGTCTCAAATGACCTAGACTCGATACCTTATTAAATTTATTATACTCTACACGTGTATTTAATAGTGGGATATGAGATGATATAAACCCACCGATTGCCAATAAAGTGCATTCTAGGCGCATATATTAGCACGGTGGTATAGAGGTTGTTAGGCCTAATAAAAATTGAGTGTAGTAAATGAAAATAGAGAAAAAGTCTTGTACTTGAGCTTGGTGTCATACATCGTGAAGTACAGAGTAGCTATGAGTAAAGTGATACAAGCCTGTGAAGTACTAAATTAAATCGTGATTCATACTTATCTTTTGGATCCGAGGCTACAAGAAGTTGCTCAAGACTCCACTAAATTAAATCGTGATTCACACTTATCTTTTGGATTCAAGGCTACGAGGAGTTGCTAAAGACTATTCAGTGTTACGATTGTAATTTAGTTTTATAACTTTATTTTAAGAACATCTTTTACAAAATAGACTTATAATTTACAATGGATTATGAATGATGATGATGTAGGGTGGAGAGTATTATAGAGTATAGATTATTAGAGTGTTATTCATACATATATAATTCGTATTATTGATGATTATAAGTACTCACCCTTGATGAATAAGGGAGTATAGATTTTAAGACCTACAGGATTAGGGGTGTAAAGATGATTTTAAGACTTTTAGGTACGATTTAAAGTTAGTTTTTAGCTATTTCTCTATTGTGATCTCTAATGATGGGCTATTATTTAACAAAGCGAGATTTTGTTAAATAATAATCTAGTATTACACTTTTATCTGTAATGGTAAAAGAGTGGGGCGTCATAGTGCCCTCCAACAAGCAAGCTTGCCTTTTCTTTCAGTATCTAGTGTATGCGACATGTGAGGGCCTCGATTTGAATCAGGTTGGGAGTATCCTCAACTCTGTCGTTCATCATAGTCTGCTTTCTCACATATGTGCTCACGAATTTGTCACTGACATTTCCTAAATGGGTGATGTACTATATCTTCTCTCAGAAGGTCTTTGATATCACTAATCTCATGTTTGTTGGGTTGGCGAATGTGATCCACTTCGCTATTAGGCACCTGTATGCACCATACTTCTATCATGCTCTTCTTTCCCAGAGATTGATTCCTACAATGTTGTATTGCCACCTTCCTAGCCACACCATAGAGTACACTCTTGTGCTTCCTACTAATCGACACCACGGTGATTATGCCTTTCAAGTGGTGGTTTCTAGCATCGAGGAGTCTAAGGGTGTTGATGTTGAGGTTGAGGTGACTGGTGAGTAGACCATGCACACTCCTTGTGACCCTATTGAGGATGTCAAGGACCTCTCAAGGAGCTTTGACTTTGTGGTTGATGCCACTACCTCTGACTCTGAGGATGAAGACTTTATTACTAGAGTTCTCTGGTACAGCCGCTTCACATCCATTCATTTTCTTTCCGGCCGAGACCAGGGTGAGTCTAGCTCTTCTAGACCGCCCTCAACTTCCTTTGAGTCCTCAGTCCTAGCCTCCTTGTAGCAAATCCATACCTAGCAGGCTGAGGCTCTTTCTTAGACCGCTTCCCAAAGCAAACTACTCGGTGCACTCAATGTCATGGTTGATGCCATGTGGGACGATCTTCAAGGAGTCTGGAGCCGCTTGAGGCTATCTATTCACACTTCTCATAGGGTTGATTAGTGTGAGGCTCTCCTTGAGTAGCTGATTCCACCTTCTCCTACCATCGCTCCTTCCTTTCCTCAGGTGGGATCTATTGGCACTCTCGTCCCTCTTGTTGTTCTACCTAGTAGCTACACTATCGTTAACTCGAGCATTGCCTTGATGGCACCTCCTCCTCCTTCAGTGGGCACTATCTAGCTTGGTCCTAATCTACCTTCAGCTTCTACTAGGACTGAGCACACTTCTCTTGAGATGACCTTAAAGGTGTTGTTCTCTGACTCTCCTATTATCTCTATCCCTGCTCGCCGCTAAAAAATCCCACGACCGGGAAAGGACGGCGGCTCGGTCACGCGAAGGCTTGAGATGTCTGCTTATCTCCAGTGCAGGTCCTTAAGCGTCGAGGTTTACAGGCATGCCAGTCAATTTGACCCTGCAATTGACAAGGAGGTGAGACGAGCGAATCCGATACAGGCGCTCGCTATCGGCTGGCTGCCAATAGGTTCGGGATGCTGTTCGATCGGCTGGGGAGCCGATGTGGACAGGTGTCGATGAGCGGTCGACCGCAAAGCCAATGGAGGAACCAGGGTGTATTCAGAGGATAGCGAGACGCACGGGATCCCTCCGGACAGCCGAACAGTGATTCATCGGCTGGAAAAACCGATGAAGGCGCATGCGGCCTAGGCGATGATTAGCGCAAGAAGGCACGGGCTGCAAAGTCGATGCCACTCCAGATATGACAGCACGAGACCCATCGCCCGCCGTGGCAGCGCCATCAACACCAAACCTCGAAGATCAGACCTAACCGAGACAGTACGAGGCCGAGGCCAGCGGCGATGATACGGAGGACGCCAGATCGGCTATGCCGTAACAAGGATAGGAACGAACCCATCGGCTAGCTGAGCCGATGAGGGGACGCCTCTCTGAAGGCGGGTACGTATCGGCTGGAGGTCCGATACGTTTAGCGTTACGCGTTGTGGGACGCCTCTAAAGGCTGATGCGTATCGGCTGAGGGACCGATGCGCTGGGCGTGAAGCACAGAGCATGGATAACTCATCGGCTAGCACTCCGATGATACACCGTGCAGAAGCCTATAGGCCTGAAGCTCGATCTACCGTCGGCAGCCCCGTAGGTCGGACCTAACCAATGCAGCACGAGACTGACGACGACAGAGGGAGCTTAACGAGCCGATAGGTCCAACACGGACGTGATGCGATACATCCATCGACCTAAGTGGTCGGAACTAACCGATGCAGCCTCAGACAGAGCAGGACATATCGGGATGATGGCGGGACTTACCCCTTCGCCGGAGATCGGACTTAACCGATGCAGCCCCGCGTCGAGAGCCAAAACCCTTCGGTAGAACCTAGATGAACTAGGGTGGCGATGCACCAAATTTGTATATGGTCGAGAGATATTTTACATGTTTCCAGGGGATCTATATTTATACCCTGGATTTACAGACAGAGTCCGACGCGTCTACGACCATCGGACATTATTTCCTAGTAAGAACAAAGGATAATATTCCTAAAGAAGTTAACTAACCAGCTAGACCTCCCTAATTGAGTAAGGTTATAATTTACAAAAATAAGCACCATGTCGTGGAGTCCACGGCTCCTCCACAAACCCTGTTTCATCTGAATAATCTTCCAATTTGTAACCGAGTCTTTCTTTGCTGCAACCTGATCGGCTTCTCCACTGTAGCTATCGGACCTTTTTTAGTCAAGCCGATCCTTCTCCTTCCTTCCCTCAGGCTTCTCGGACCTGATCCCGATTGGACAATCCCCTGTCTTCAAGCCAATCCAATCTTCTACTAATCTGATCGGTTTTTCTATAGTTCTCCATCGGCTTTGTCTCAGTATCTCCATCGACCGATGGCTGTATCAAACCCTCCAACAGATCTCTCAGCCGATCGGCTTTAGCCCCATCGGATCTCCCAGCCGATCAGCTTTAGCGTCATCGGATCCGCCAGATTTTGGCGTTAACAATCCCTTCAATGGTTGACCTAACTCCCTCCTCCGCTCTGGCGCTTATGATCCCTCCTATCGTCGATCCAGTGCCTTCAGCTATAGCTTCACCTTCCTTGGACAACGATGTTCTTCTTACAGCTAACCTAGCCGCCACTGAGTCACTAAAGGAGACCCCTGCTACTTCACCACCTCCATTGCCTCTAGCTTTCGCTGCTTGACTTCCCTTTTGTACTTGATGCCAAAGGGGAGCCTAGAGATGAGGTTTCTAGTAGTCTTTTAGGGTAGATGGTGTGGGAGGTTGGGTGTAGCTTAAGGACAAGCATTATATTTTGTCTGTTTTATCATATTTCCTTTTATGTTATGTCTTGTACCTAGATATTAGGCTGTATGACTATGTGATGTATGGTTGAACCTATGGATATTATCTTTGATGAAATGTGATGAAATGCAATGCTTCTCCTATGCTTTTAAATGCTTTTGTCTTTTATCTCATGTTGAATAAGTCTTGTAATTCAATTTCTATTATTTTCTATCTATATGGTCATATTGTCATCAATCACCAAAAATAGGAGATTGGAAGCATTTTGTCCCCATGTGTTGTGGTTTTTGTGATTATGACAACATAATCATCAAACTAATCAATTTCTCTAAGTGTGATTGAATAAGGATTAGGGTTCTGATGATGATCCCTTTGAACATATTATGGTCAAAGATCGTCGCGATAAAAGGCGAATTCATAAGGAGTCATGGTGTGTCAAAACATATTCAAGGTGTTGGGTAAATACGATAGATACAAATTTTCTTTATGTTTTAAAAATATTGTACCATAAAAATGGAGAGTTTGGTTTAGTAGCTTGATGTTTTAAGTATCAGAGTCTAGGTATGGTACACAGTAGGTCACTAGTTTCTTTAAAATAAGTGCTAGACCACCTAAAAGTTTCGAGAAAAAAGTCATTGTTTTTGTACCCTTGTTTGCTCTGAAACAAATATGGGTCAGGCAATTCGAGTGGTATAGGACAATCCGACCTAGCATGTGTCTGGCTAGCGATTACAGCTAGATTGGACAATCTGGGTCGATATCAGACAATTCGGCTCAACTGTGATCACGTGATTATGTGTTGATCGTGTGGGATCAAGTGCTGAGCCGGATAATCCGAAGCCGATTGGATTGTCTGGCCAGTTCAATGTCTAGAGTGGTCATGTGTTGACAGAACAAATGAATTGAATTAACTAAACAATCCTACATCAACTGGACAATCCGGTGCTATTGCGATCCATTTGAGCCAAACAGTCCAGAGAGGTGTCGGACAGTGTGACTCATGCTTTGTCTAACAATACGCTGGACAAAGTGTGACGGTTAGTTTATCCGATAGCGGTGCTAGATAATGTGCAACAAACAATCTGGCTTAAGTTAGATTGTCCGTCCCTTTATAGCATAACGGCTAATTGGTCAATGATCATTAGAAAAGTGTAAATAGACAGACGGTCTGATGAAGTACAAGACTATCCGACCCTATACAATTTTAGCTAGTTTTGGACAACAGATACAAACAACTAGTTGGCTCTATTTTGCCTATAAGTACCCAAGCTCTTGAATTCCTAGTGTCTTTTGGAACCCATTCTATCTGTGAAAGTTTAAGAGTCCATTTTTACTAAATTTGATTCATTCTCATCAAGCTTAGTGCTTGTTATTAATTCTCTAGCAGCTAAGTGTGCATTCAGTCTTATGATTAATGCTTCAAATGAGAAGAAACTCTTGTTAATCTTGGCATCTCAATGTGCCTAAACAGTTTTGAAAGAATTCTCAATGATCTTTTGAAAAATTGTGAGAACTAATGATGTTGTGAAATGTTTAGGATTTACATTCGAGAGTGAAAAAGAATTGCCATATATGAGAGTATTCTTAGAATTCGTGATTAATAGAGATTGCCATTCTTTCATATCTCGGAAAAAACTCACTTGTATCTTCTTCCTATTTTACTTTGTTTATAATTTACTTTTAAGTTCTTTGTGTTTTCTTAACAGTAGAAGTCGTAAAACTTAAGTTTCCATACAAGCTAAATGCTATAAGTTTTAAGTTTTTAATTTAACACAGAACATTTTGATGCTATATTTGACATAATAGAAAAAAAAACAAAAACACGGTGCGACCTGCATGTTAGTCACATGTACCTCTTCTCTCTCCAACTCCGCCTCGCCCTGACCCCGCCGTTGTTGCTGAAGCCGATGACGGTGCCATCCCAGTCCCGCACCACCACCATGAACTGGATCCCCACCGTCACCGCGCCGGACCTCGTCGCGTAGGATGTCTAACTCACCGCTGCCCTCGCTCTCTAGGGCGAGCTCGCCGGTGAAGCTTGAGGAGGAGGGGTCACGTCCCTGTCGACGCCGCCTCCGCGTGTCTCCAAGTTCACCGGTGAAGCTTGACAAAGGCCGAAGCCGGAGAGGGAGGAGCCCTAGGCGGTTAAGCTGCGGATCATGCCGCCTGGGAAATACCTCCGCGCACCCGCTCCTCGTAGTTGTCGCCTACCTCCACCTCCTCGAGCTTCACCATTGTCAAGCCCTTCTCTCTTGGGAGGATTCCAGCGGCGGGGGCACTCGGGCAGGATCCCAACAGCGTTGTCATCTCTGTTCGCAAACGAGGCGGCAGCCGGGGTCGACGACGATGTCTTGAGCTCGATGGTGCTCGCCTGCCAAGGGATCATCCCCGAGGGCGTCAAGCGAGGACGCCGCCACAGCCGAGGACAATTGCTTCTGCTTGGCGAGGACAGAGGCGGTGGCGTCAGCGAAGGGGGCGGAGCTCGCCGGGGACAGTGCGTGGAGCAGTGGCGGCTGAGCTCGGGGAAGAGAGGAGCTCGACGATGCGGCCATGGTAAGCCCATGGCCAGATCTGGCGGAGCTTCCGTTTGGTGACCACGTCGGCTTCGGCGGCGGCGGCTCCAAGCTCTATGACGGCGTCTAAGGCGGCGCAGCTCGAGCTCGACGACAAGGAGGCGCTGCTCGAGCTCAGCAACGGGGCGGCTCAGCTCGAGCTCGGCGATGCCGCCGCACACTCCCCTGGAGAGAGGAAGAGAGAAAAGGTGGAGAGATGGGGAGCAAATGTCTCAATGGCAGGTGGGCCTATATAATTTTTCAGCATAGATAGACGCCAACGCTCCATATAAGCGTCATGTTACTTTAAACTGTTATGCTATATGTAAGTGCTATGTCAGTCTCTATGCAAACCGTTGAAAGAGTTTATTTGTCCTGATTTAAAGAATTGATGAAAAGATTATACATATTGAGAAAGGTAAATTAGGCTTAGGGCATAGTTGAGGAGAAAATATAGACATTTTGTTTTGGACCCTTGAGCCCATAGACCATGGCACTTTGTCTCGGGCTAAATCTGCGGCAACATTCATGTCCACAGTCCACTAGACCACTGCTAGGACTCCAGTAGCTCAGGATGCATAAGGATTCATCACTTTTCCCGTCTACCTATGTACTCCTCACAGGTCACGGCATGGCATCAGCAAATTGGATCTGCAGACACCGATGGCAGAGCGCACAACTGCACAAGTCCGTAGGAGGCACCCCACCGAATCGCCGATGCATCATCACCCGTCAAACTCGATCGCCAGTTCGCCACCCAGGCACACTTCGCACACCGCGCACAAACGGCTGGCGTCCTACGACTCCTGTACCTGCAGCTGGTGACGAGGAATTTAACGAGCGGTCGCGTGGGCGCGTGCCTGAGATCATCGACCGATCGGGGGAGAACGAGAGTGTGGTCGCACCGTCGCAGCCGGTTCCGGTGCCGGGAACGCCGCCGGAGCCCCGCACTCGCGCGATCCCTTGCACGTACGGTTGCACCAAGCAAACACCAGCAAAGGCATGGCACTAGCAGCTCACGTTCCTATCAGCCGGACTACTTGCATCTAAGACCGATCTGATATAGGTTGGTCACCTATCGTCGTGACGCTGCCATACTCAAGTTGCGCCGATGCTGCGATTCTTTTGCCGTGTGCTTCAGTTACGCTGTTACGCACGCTGTCACGGTGTGAGTTCTGTAGTTGACAAGAACTCCCCGGCTGCTCCGCTCGCCCGATCGAACTTACGAGTTGTAATGTGCTTTCCTTAGTATGCAGATGCGCAACAGTTTGGCATCGTTTAGCCTGAATTATCTGCACTAAAATATCTCGAGAAACAAATATGAAGCTACTATATAATCATCACCTCCACAGAGTATATAAAACAGTGGAATGCCAGAGATGTTCCAGAAAACGAAGGGCACAGAAAAATAAATCTAAGTAAAATTAATCATCTGAACACACATACATGCATGAAGTTATTCTAATAAAGTAGTAATCTCATAACCCCAGGAATCAATACCTAATTGGCTACTTGGCTAATTAGATCAACAAAGCCATCGCATGAGTAAAAGAAAAGATGAATACTTCAAATCTTTTGAAGTCGAGTTTAACGAATATCTGACACACACAATCTTGGGAAAGATACGAAATAAAAGGAATTGTACTGTGGTCACCCCAATCAGCTGACCTAAAAATCGCAGCCTGGAACAGGGTTCCCTTGTGGTTCAGAAGCCTTGAGAGTTGATATAGGTGTGGCCAAGTAGTTGCTGTTGCACGTAGAGCTGTCTGATGCTGCTAATTGTCTTTAAAACTGCAATCTGCAAGCATCTCTGCCCTAATCATACTTTGTGAGGGAAGTCGATGAGTAATGGAAGAGATCGTCGAAGTCGTCGATGGGCAATGGAAGAGATCGTCGAGGTGTTTGGCTGTGTGCATGCATGCTTAGTCCTTCCACATGAAGGTAGGTGTCTGAGATGTCCCTTGGGGAGGGAGATCTGAAGAAGAGGTTACCGGAACATCATCGCATGGCATGTCGATCCCTGCTGCTGCTGCTGCCGTTGCCGGCAAGGTTGCCTGTGAGCCGGAATGATCCATGCTAGTTTCGTCACCGGAGAAGGGAGGATGGAGGAAGAGGCTGCGAGCGCTGTCCATGTCGTAGTCATCCCAGAAGGAGCTTCCCGGGCCCCACGCACTGAACCATGACTCGTCGGGGAGAACCCACATGCCGCCGGACGCCACCGGCCCGTGAAGCATTCCAGCCGAGTATGGCTCGGCTGTGTTGTCGCAGGAGCTGCCTTCTTGACGAGAGGTTGGAGTCGGAGGCTGTGGTTGTTTCTCCATGGACATTCCTGCCGTGTCACGCTGTTGTTCCCGCTGCTGAGCTTGCTGCGTGTTTGCCTCGTCAGGTGTCTCCGGAGGCGACGGCGACGACGATGAGCACGACGCGGCGGTAGCGGACGAGGCGGCCGCGGAGCTTACGCTGGTGCGACCGCTCCCGCCGGCGCGGCCCTTCCCAAGGAACCGGTCCGGGAAGTTGAGCCGCGCGTTCTCGCCGCGGAGCTTGAAGGCCTCGCGGTCGTACGCCATGGCGGCATCCTCTGCGTTGTCGAAGGTGCCGAGCCACAGCCGCGTGCGGTTCCGTGGCAGACGGATCTCCGCGACCCACTTCCCCCAGTGCCTCTGCCGCACGCCGCGGTAAAGTTTCTGAGGCGGTGGCGGGGCCCGGAGCAACTGCTGGTACAGCCACGGTGGCATGCCTCCAGGTCCACCTCGCGGGCTCAGGTTCAGCGCCTCGCTCCAGTACCGCAGCAGCATCTGCTGCTGCTGCGCGTTCTCCGGAACGACGAACTGCGTCGTCGAGCACGGAGGCGACGGGCCGAACGAAATCATCTGCTGGTGCTGCAACGGCTGCTGCTGCTGTGGCGACGCCGCCTGGGACATGCTGGAGTGCTGCCACAGCGAGTGGAGCCTTGGGCTCCCACCACCGACCGTCGTAGTGGAGCCCTCGTACGCGAAGGGGAAGATATGTCGCGCGGACGGCGGCGACGGCGACGAGAAGACGACGCCAGCTGGAGCGTCGAAAGCCGAAGAAGAGCGAGGCGAAGGCGGAGCCGACGAGGACGTGGAGAGCGACGACGCGAAGCGGTGGAGGCGGTCAGGGCTCCGCCCTATCTTCTTGAGCGGGCGCAGCAATGACGCCGATGCGTCCTCCAAAACCGTCCCTAGCTGCCGCCGAGGCTGTATGGGCGTCACCCCCTTCCCCTTCCACCGCCTGCCACCGCCACCGCCACCGCTGCTCTCGCCGCTCGGCGCGTCCATGCGGGGAAGAAAGCACGCAACGTCGCCGGTGTATCGGTTGTATATGTCTATGCAAACGTATCAGCCGAGACCGGGCACAGCCAACGTACCCGGCGCCCGCCGTGCTGCAGCAATTTATAAGATCAGACAACCTTGTAATTAAACTGATCCTGACACCAACTTGCACCTCTTGCAGCTAGCTGCAGCGACGTACGGGCGCGGTGGCGAATGGGCGACCTGTGAAACTGGGAGACGCGAGACGATCGCTTGGCGTCGCGGGCTATGCGGGTGGGCGACCGGTGCGGCTCGGGGGAGCGCGCGCGCGCGCGTGCTTGTGTGGTGGGGTTTAGTTCTGATTCCGCGACGCGTGCTACCGATAGCACCGCGCTTATAAAGGTAAGGAGACCAGAGACCGGTGCTCGGTGGAAAAAGAGAGGGCGGAAACAAACGGTTCTGCGCGCCAGGAAAAAGATCCAGGGTCGGTGATTGGGCCCCACCGAGCATTGACCCAGCGAGGGGCCCTCCGATGCCGACACGTCACGGGAGCACGAATCTCAAGGACGATGTCAGGATCGCGACGTGGGCGTATTCTGTTGCTATCACCGCTGCGTGGACGGTACTGATCTGGAAAGAAATACTTGTCAATGTGGGCTTTGCCAGATTGACCCCTCCCACTGCTTTCTTTGTACTCTAATCTCTCGAGAAGATTAGCTAGTGGATCGTTTTAATACTTGGAGTTTATGAGTTTTCCGCCAATCCGATAACGCTGGCAATAATTGCTTTGTTGTTTCATCTTAAAAAGAAAAGAAAATTGGATGTTCCTGACGGACCCGTTTAGTGATCGTGTTAATAACATATTCGGTAGGTGAGGAAGAGCCTACGAAAGATTATTTTTTTTCTTAATGACATATGCCAACCCGGCTTTGTAGGCTTCGCGATTGGCATGTTCGAGCGGCATGCCAGAAGGGGAATGAATTAACTAAATCATACCGAACTGTTAGAACTGTATGATATGTTATCTCCCCGAATTAGTTAAGGGAAGTGATAAGCTTTGTCGCATAAATTAATAGCAGGCTAGCATAATCAGAGCTTCTTTTGTCGTACTGTTAGCTGCTTAATTAGACACCTCACCACGTGATTTGTCCGGATGATCCATCGGCATGAATTGCTCGATCAGGCTTAGCAATATTCTTCTCTACATCTTTCTCCGCCTTTTAATTTTTCGAGACTAATTAAGCACGCCTGTGTTCTTCCTCTCTTGATCACCTTGCTTCACTTGCTACATGCAGTTCGTCATTGAAGCTAGCCTGCTATTTTACGAACTAAATATCTGCTGATGTTTACTATCTGCTATTTTCTTCGGAACAATCGTGGATCATGAAAGGTACGTAACCCTTGTATGTTCGATCGTACGGACTTAATAAGCATCACGGGATGAAATCGAAAACGAAGTAACTACTGGCAACGATTCTGGTTATTTTTCCCATCTATGAAAAGCTGAAGGAGACAGAGATAGACCACAACGAGCACAAGCTCTCCATGTAATGGTAAGTCGCCATCTCACGGTACCAAAAACCGGTGCTCCCGAGGAAAGCACGCATATCTGATCTTCTCCGGCTACTCGTATGGCACCATCAGCAACGCCGTCTCGATTCTCGAACGATCAAGCCAGACATGCATCGAGGCATTGTGTGGTTGCCGGTCCACTTCCATCGACCAAGTTTGGATTCCCCCAAAGGATATGTCACAAAAAGAAGGGGCTAGCCAGATCGACATATCGACCGATCGAAGGAGCTAGTGTCCGTTCGTTCGCGCGCGCAAGATCCCTCGCTTTCTTTTTGGGCGCATATGGGGGCACGCGTGCGTGAGTACGTACATCCTGCCCAGATACCTAACTCGCAGCAGGGCAGCAGCCAGCAGGCCGGGCCCGGCACCAATCGCATCCCTTTCGGCAAGAGCGGCACAGGCCACGCGAACCGATCTATACTAATAATCTACTATACCAGCACGAAAATCTACTACTACTCCAAAATACGGCATGCCAAGCTGGCTGCTGGCCGGCGGCCGCCGCCACCACCCACGTAGGCCGCCCGCCCCGCGTGACGGTGGACAACCGCCCAGGCGCCCACCCCCACCCACTCCCAGCGGAGCACCGGCCGCGACGACGACTACGAGCGCCTGTGGCTAGCCATATGTGTGCGTGCGCCGCGGTTCGATCTCAGGCGCCCGCGCGCGTGGGGCCGTTGCAACGGTGGGCGCCGGCGCCGTCAGCCGCGCGGGCGGTCGCCGACCAAGCGGGTGCTGTGTGGTTCCGTGCAGGGGTAGCTAGCTCGCTTGCATTGGCCGCTCCAGCACTGACCTTGGCACACGCGCTTGTAACTAGTGCCGCGCGCGATGACTTTTTTTTGGCCGAAGAGCAAAGCGCGACGTCAAGCTGCACGCCACATACACAAAGTCATTAGCACTTTCCCTACGTGCGCGGCGTACTGCGGTGGGCTGACACTGGGATATTTATCGAGCCCGAATGTGCAAAAGAGGTTTTGACTAGCCACAACTTAGTACACGCCACATATGGCTATTGCTTTGAGGAGCAGGTATATTACTACGAACTGGTCACTACTTCCCAGTCTCCATCGTAGATGATCAGGAGATCCTGTCGCGTCCAACTTTCACTTACTTCCATCCCATGTCATTACTAACTGGCTTATTCAAATCGAAAAACATTTAAACTAGTCAGTAATATTATAGGAGTAATATTATGGGATGAAGGTAGTATGAAAAATATACGTTGCTTGCAATTATTTAGCTCGCGCGCACAACAAATCTATGTCAGGCTTAGCTATGATGCTATAGCAAATGAATTTTGCGGGCAAATGCGTATTGTATGCTCTGGGAAAGAGTATACATACGTCTACGTCAGCTACCATTTCACGGTAATATGCCCTAAAAATATATTTATATGTATTTATTTTGTCATAAATTTAGAATACGGTTTGATCATCAATTTATTTTAATCAGAATAAGTTTTTAATTTTACGACAATATTCTCTCCTGTTAAATTTATTTGATATTAAGAATGCTAAGTTTAGCTCTCCCTATGTCAATTTTTTACTAGTACTTTTCATGATAAATAGTACCATTTTTTAAAAAAAATATATAGCGTTTGAGAAGTTATTTATGATTAAATTTCTAAGAGTTCAATTAACGCTTATCGAAAATATCAAATATTTCTGATGGGAGTATGTTTCATGCTGACATCTTGAAACACCAAACATCTATACCTTCTAGGACCCAAAATAAAAGGCCTTTCACCTAAACTCATTTAGATTACGCAGTACGTACGTACGCATGGCTGCCGTCTTCGCTCAACAAAACGCTAAGGTCAGTAATTTAAGTATTCGATCGTTATGATGTGCTGCATTTGCATCTGAGCATCCAAGAAGGCTAGCGCAACATATATAATTAACAAAGTTATCACCATAATTGGTCCCTGGTCTACCTTCCTATTTTTATGTTACGCTGACAATGTCAGCTGGGCAGCAAGAGTCCATACACACTTCCTCACGCATAACGAAATCCCTATCTTGAGTGCATCTGTACCTACCAGTTCAGTAGCCTGAAGGAGCTTTCTCCGCAATACGGATATTACATCCATGACCCATCCATTGAGCATCCAGGGTTATTGTGCAAATTTTGAAGTAAGATCTCCAAATTTCATGATTCTAGAGCATACATTAGGCAAAATTTACTACAGACAAAAAAAAAATGCTTTGCTGGTGGATACCGCCCAAATGTGGCTTGATTTGAGGGCAACGAGCGTGGGCGCCATAGTGAAGATGGATGGCTCGTTGCACGCAAGGCCATCGTCCTCCGTGCATAGTCGCCACAATGATGATTTGCCCATGGTCTATTTTCATACTTCAATACGCAGGTGGAGGCATGGACATCACGGAAGATGGAGTTGATTTAGAAATAAAAGTTCACACAATCGGAGGAGGACACCTCTATGATGTTGACATTGGTTGTAGGTGCTTGATATATGCACAACCTATTGAAGTATGGTTATAGATAAATAAAAGGAAATTTGTTAGTGCAGTTACATTAGATGGAGTAACTAAGAGAATTGGAGAATAAAATGCATTATTGAAAGTTGAAGAAAAAGATGTGGATTATATGTAAAGATATGTAGTATCATTTGATCCTACGTGTCTAATTTGAAGTTAGTATAACATAAAAAATCATGAGCTATTTTGTTATACGACCTCTGTTCTTTTTTACTCGTGTGCATCTCAACACAGTCTGTAATACAAATGTCTCATCATTACTTTTTTTAATTGTATATTTATAAAAAAACTTATAAAATATTATAACCATATGAAAATAATTTTCATGACAAATCTATGGATATTATTTTTACATATTAAATTGTAATATGATTAAATAATTCGTGATTTAAATGCACGTATTTTAGGATGTTATTATTTTCTAAACGGAGTTAGTACTTAGAAAAGTTTCTAGTAGTCCGGAGAACGATTACACGCATATGAATAGTGTGAGACTCAACGGGTTAGCATAAGTGAATTTAGAATACTCTGGGCGTGTCAGGCTAGCCTTTTGCTTGCGTTTGCAATTGTTATGTGAATCTCGTCATCCCTATAGCTAGCTATGGTTATAGGGGTGACTTAGATGATGTAGTCGAACTGAATTACGATGGATTTGTTTCAGACAGTAAAACGATAATCTTGATAAGCACGGGATTTTTAATTGAGGGGCCGATTGGTTCCATACATGTTTTTCGTGGTGGACTCTACCTTAATGGTTAATTGACAACGACTTAACGGTATAACCCCACGATAATTGAACAGTGAGCAGCAAGACGAGAATAAAACATGCATGCAATTGGTTCAAACAACTTTACGTGATCTCGCATTTGATGTTTACCGAATGATTAATTTCTGGTACATAAAGAAGAGAACATGCGAAAGAAGCGACGCGAACCTTCTCGTTTAATATAACCAACTCCTACGTACATTCTTGTCCGTTTATGAGTCAGAACAAATCTTCATCTTGACGAAATACACTACGTACCTTGTGGAAAAAAAGAGGAGAGAAGACTATTGTATAGACAATCCTTAACTTTGCTGTTTAGTAGCTGTTGACACAGCAAGGACATAATACTTGTTCCTTAGATGTCTTTTTTTCTTGAGCAAATCACTTAATTAGATGGATTTGATTGGTCTGTCAATGCAAAATGGATGCTGGGTTCGTTCCGGATTGGCTCTAATATAGAAAATATATGACTAACGCTTCAATAAGACTAGAGGATATAGTGATATCGAAAGCAACAAGAGTAGTCAGTGGTATAATATTTTGAGCTTTTTGGTTGTAGCACCGTAACAGAGACCTTGTTTGGGTAGCTAGTGAGGATCCGGAAGAGATTGCTTCTAGTTTCTATCAATTCTCAAAATTTAAATAACATTCTAGATTATTTAACGAGCTAAAGATTCTAAAAGGAACTGCAGCTGTCAAAAGCTCTTTTAAACATAAAAAACTCTTCTAAACGGGCCAACAGAATTCTAGCTAGATGGAAATATGCTGTACTATAGCTAAGGACATATATACATTTCCAACAACACCGAGTCAATTAATTACCAATGGAACTAATTAGGAGTAATCAGCGGATTTAATACCATGACACTGCTGGTGGACAAAACAAAAGCATGGCGGTCTTTGTTTTGTCGATGCGCTAAATTAAGAGCAGATGATATGGTATATATGCTATATTGTTCAGCCGTCGCCGGAAGCACAGGATGTGATCAGCACCATCATATTGATTAAACGAACCTTAAACAACGACTTGGCTTAAACGGCACACATATTGCCTAATCCTTAACTGATGCGTTAACACAAAGTGAAAAATGGAATTAATGTGGCATCTGACATAGTGAGATTCACTACCAAATATACTACTCCTAGAAAAAATATGCCTAGGATTGAGTTTTCCAGTGTCTTGCCGGTTCAGCCAGCGGCTGCGTGCTTTGCTGATGGCACAGCTAGTCCATGCCTCCTCTCTGAATTTCACCGCGTCATCACCTATCTTCAGGGTTCGACTGTTTCAATAATGGACTTACTTGCAGATTTTTGGACCCTTGAGCCTTGTTTCGGAGCGCATATAAGGCCAGAGATGGCAATGCAAAACATGAGTTATGTTGGGCCGATGTTTAGGTTTCACGTTGAATAGGCTCCAAAAGCAAGTCCAGCAATGTCAGTGTTTCAGACAGTTGGGCTAATCCGGGCCTGCTTATTTGAGCTACGGTTTATAAGTTGTATTCAATTTTAAATGTTATAATGTAATTTTAGAATCAATGTAAGGCTTTAGTCCTTTTTTTTTGTTTTTCAGTATTGACGTTTGGACCTAGAAGGCTAGAAGTACAAAGTTCTTAATTTTTATCGTCTAGTGAGGCAAAGACCCCGATCAAGTTTATTGAGAAAGATCATTATTACTTTTTTTACATAATACAAAGAAAAAGGGTGCACAAAACGCACCACCTCAACAATTTTTTCCTCCTGGTTGTTGAAAATCCTAGGTGGCATAACACTTTAAATAAATTTTGAATAATTAATGATAAAGTTATTAAGAGACTAATAAAGATATACATATACATTAGTTCCTTTGGTATTTAGTGTGATACACGGTAACTCTCACAAATTTATGATACAATATGGCGAGAAGACATAGAGTTTATTTTAAAATTATTTGAATTTAAAATGTGAGTAAAAAAGTCATACTATAAAGGGATTTCAAATGGTTCTCTAAGTCTACCTAAATACTTAAATATTATATCTTATAAGAGAGAAACACCATTGTATACACTTGTACATGTTGTGAGTTTACTTGTCCTGCGTGGATCAAAAGTTCGGTCATGGAGGCTAGAGTTTTGGTCTACCTCTGTCTATCAATTACTAAGTGTTGGTCGGAGATTTAAGGGTTAGAACTTCTAATGTTTAAATCTGTATTAGTCACATTTAGAGCTTTCGATGTTTAAATTTATGAGTAATGGTCACTTGATGTTAGGGTATGGGTATAAAGCCCCTCCACCCCTCCAATACTCTTTTAGCCTTTATAGCTTTGTTTTTTTATCTCCTAGCTTCTCATAGGGTTACTAAACCACTCATAACTAGTTCTTGAGCTTCCATAAAAATTTGAATGAGTGGATTTGAGTGACTTTTCTAAATAAAAAAGCTAAGAGAATCTTAAGTGCTTAGAGATTGACACGGAACGTTATTTCTAGCTTATTATTCTTGAAGGGCAACTTTCTAGACAGTTAAGTGTCGCTTGTGAGCTTCCTCACGCTGTGAATTAACTCAGGCAAGGTTGTGGGAGTGGACCTTGTCTTCAAAAGAAAAGGAGATAATTTTGTGAGAACCAAACTGATATTTGTGTGATCGTTGGTAAGGGGTTAATTTATACTTGACTCTATAGAGTTTAAAAAAATTGCTTGTCCCATTCTTGTTTTTCACTTATTAGCTATACCATTTTTACTCTTGTATAGCTTCTTTTATTTTGGACTTGACCTTTGCTATGTGTATAGCTCTTTAGAGCTTCTCACAATTGATTAGAGAGTTTTACATCTGAGGGATCGAAAGTTTAAACTAGCGCTCTTAGCCCGTCTAAGACTATTGGTCAGAGTTGTGATTAACTGAATCAAAGGTTTTGATCAAATTGAATTTAACCGCTGTTTTTTAAATAATTTTTGCGTGACTGTTCACCTTTTTAGCTACTTATAATTTCAATTAATTTCAAAAAGATGATCTCACGTCTTTGTTATGCACTTGTTAGAGAAACAGGGGTAATACTATTGCGCGTTGGGTTGATACATCATTCAACCGTAGTCGGCAGGGCCCTTGCGACTGGTCCGCACAGTACACTCCTATTTGATTCGGCAGTGATCACTGAACACTCGGGCCCAAGCGACCGCCCTAATCTCTGCTCCTCAACAGCCCATCAGATACTACGATGTTGTCATTTGTCAATCACGACCGAGGAAACGGATGACTTTGATGACATCACAGCATGACATTGGTTCTCAAAAGCCTCCAAAACACGACTCAACTACCCTAGCTAAACCTCAAAAAGCTAGCCAACGGCCTATAACTAACCAAATAAAAAAACCTATAAGCTACAGCTGACTTGTGAATGTGAATCTGTCTAATAATATCCCCGTTGTGTGCACCTGTGGAATTACGGACCTCGTGCAGATTTCTTTTGTCACGGCCAGTCCAAGCACCTCTTTTCATTACAACTTTACCGCTCAATCATTGAGCACACCTAGCAACCATATAATCACGTTTACTGTATGAGATTCACATAGAGCTGCATGCTACAATATTGCTATGTACGTTAAGCCCAATTACGTGGCTGCATAAAATTGCTATAAGATGGTGAGTCCAAACGCGCCACACCAATAAATGTAGTGTGTTTTGAGTACTTCTCCCGGTTAACTTTGTCCCGTGAAATTTTGTTGGACTAACTGTACAATACATCTTTTTTATAGTGGGTTTGTAAATAAAACATCTAATCGGATATAATATAGGGAATGTCCTTCATCTTTTACATAAAATTTAAATAGTCATAAAAAAATTAAAAAATAACAAAATAGATTAATATGTGATATAAGTATGAAAAAAGATAAATTAAATTCTACTTCCTACAAGTTATATTCACAATATTTTTTTACAACTTATAGAAATAATATTTGAGCGATATATCACGTATTATTTTATCTTACTATTTTTTTAAAACTATTTATAAGACTAGGGATATCTCCTCACGAGTTTAAAATCAATTCTCATATAATACAAAATAATTAATATCTCGTCCTGTAAGATTATTGTGCTGTCTTTTTTTGTTTTTTTTGTCTTTGTAGGTGCGTTGGATCTTTTTTTAAAAAAGACAAAATTGTCCCGGCCAATCGACCGAGAACGCCTAATTAACATCAGCTGCACTGCATTCCGATTGGCCATCACCATCAACCTCCCTAGCGTGCACACATCGAATTCTGCTTTCCCGGACCGCGCGGTCTCCTCCGCCACAAGCAAATGGAGCTGTGGTTCGATTCGGATCCCTCTGCTGCTGCTGCCCATCAACGGAGCCCGTCCGGCCTCCCCCACCACCCACGTCGTCCGCCAATCCGGCTGTCGGCTTCGATCCCTCGAGCTGGCGATCGGAGCCTGATGTGAGACGTTACGAGCCACGCACAGCGATCGCGTTAACGCTAACAAAACTTCGAATCAGGTTGGTGTGGCCGGGCAAGTACGCACAGTGGTTATTAACTGGTGACGCTAGCTTGAACTAAAGCCGATGCGAGCTATTCTCCCACATGCATGTGAAAAATTTTCCGTCATGGCCACACCCCGCATCGGGGAAATCGACAAGTGAGCAAGACAAGGCCATGTCCAACCGGCTAAGCTACGAGACACATATGGGATACAGTGGACGTGATGATGATCGGTTCATGCCGCACGAGCCGACCGGTGATCGAGGCCCCACTATTAAAATAAAACATTCTATATGGTTAAAAATTAAGAGAAGAGTTAATTGAACGAGAAATAAGCTTGTGTTTGTGTTTAGATATTGCTGGTTATATTAAGCTTTATCAGCTCATTCCTCAAATATGCAGATGATAATTTAAAAATAGAGCTTTGTTTTAAAGGCAAGCTTCAGCCTTAGTGCTTTTTGGTGAGCCTTAGAATTGAGATATCGGCTCTTTAGAGTCTCTTAACGGAGAGGTAGTATTTTTTATATTCAAACTTCAAGAAACAAATATTTTGTCTCATGTAATTTACTTTCTTATATTATTTACTATTAATTTAGATCATAATTTTCCTTTACCATCATTAAGGATGTCTCTTTTAAGTATTTTTTAACGCAGGAAAAGAGGACAAGAATATCTAAACTCACTATTTATAGACTTTAGCCGAGGCTCTCTATCTGATAGAGAGGCTCATCCGTATGCTTCAACCATTTTGATCAGATACTCCGGAGAAAATTTGTTCGTATACTCGGGTCATTTTGACGGTATACTAAAAAAATTTGTTTGAATACTCCGGACATTTTAACAGTACACTTCGGAATTTATCTAGATACTCCGAAGAAGAATTTTATTTTATTGTAAGTATTTTTTTTGGAACGTCTATTTAACATCTCTCTGCGACAACAAGATCCTTTCAAGGGTTGCTGCATATTAGTTGGATAAGCTAGAAGAATATATTGCTCTAACCTTATACTCTGTGTGTTTCTCATTAAATGCAGATAAACAAGAGTAATGATATTACCCATATTCACGAACCCAAATATATATATAAATTTGCATATCTCTCTCTTTATTTGCTACTATCTCATGGAAACCTTAGTACTGGTCGAACTCTACATCTATAAATAAAATAATCGGTATCACCTGTCAACACAAGTTATTGTAATATTTGAATTTTTGTCCAATAATGTAAGATATCCTACACTAACATATCCTATCAACTACCTTCAATTAAAATTTCTCTAGATTTTGCCCCTAATCACCCTTCATTCTCTATATTAATGAATGTCACTATAATATTTTTTCTCTATCCTTAATTTCTCCAAACACAATCTAGAATCTCATATATTTGAAGACGGAGGGAGTACTACTGCAGCCTCTAGGCACACTTCTGACTACTTAAGTGCGTTAATGCGATCGATGCGTGCGTACTGTGTACACCTGCTGGTGTGGGCGCACCCAACCGGTAGGAACTTTCATCTCCCCTCCTAATACGGTAACCCACAGATATCTCCTATCTCCTAATCCATCTTCCTCTGATTCTAGTAGTTCACCACCGATGAGGATCAGAGGAGAGGGGTGGTTAGCTCCCCTTACTAGTATATAGTGTAGTTAGCTCGATTTTTTTCATTGTCAGCTGTAGGTCGAGTTCTTAGGCAGATGGTGGTGACCGTGCTTGGTGGTGGTGGAGCTGTAGGAATCGTACATTTCTGGAGGAATCGGGTGTTCGAGGCATCTCCTGTAGGAGGCATCGACTAGTTCTTCCTTTGGTTGTTCTAAGAGGCGGCAGTTGCTTCCCATGGCACTAGCTCAACGTCTTGTTATGGCAGTAATGCTTCTAAGTTGGCGACCTGGGGTGCCTCTATTTCAAAGGTTCTAGTGGAGGTGAACATAGTGGTGGCGGTCAGTGGCACCTATTGTGGCTGCCCCTTAGCCTGATCGGAGGCTTCAATCTCCTGATCGGTGAGGTTGTTGCCTCATGGCGCCCTCGACTACTATAGGTGCTTCAAGTGGCCAACAGTTCATCATTGGAGTGTTGGATGGCATTAGAGGATGTGAGTTTTCACCGTCAAGATTCTAGCAATCAAGATCTACAGATTTTCTCTTCTCTAACCTTATGTATCGACTTAAGAAGACAGCAGTTTATTTGCTACTATTCAAGTTCTTCAATGTCTATGGATGGCTGGATTTGGGTTTTTTCTCCATCTTTGTTTTCTAAGTAGTAGTAGCCATGTATTGTTTGTTATTCAGGTTGACCTCAAGTTCCTCAGATTTAATAGTAAACTCGGTGGACATTTCTTGTTAAGTCTGGTGAAGCCCACGCCAAAATTAACGACTCTAGCAATAAACCTCCATTTTATAATGCTTCTGTGCAGTCAACCGAAGGGATCACCGGTTTGTCAAACGTTATACGCATCATAGGAGCCCTAAAGATTCAATCATCATGGCAACATCGCATCTCTATGTTGTTTTGCACCTCTACTGGTTTTAATAAAAAGTTTGTAGTACCAGATCCTTCGAAACGGATGGCTGGATGCTTTCAACTAATCTATTTAGCAATATATTGAGGACTATTCCCCTAAAACTTTGTCTTTGTATATTAATGAATGTTTATGTGTCAAAAAAGTCCACGGGGCACGGGCTCGGGGCGTAGCGCGTGCATACCTCCAGCATTCCGGTTTTTCATCGTGCGATGCATATGCACGCACCCGTGTGACCCGCATGCCGCGCGCGACGTGGCGTGAAACCGCCAATTGCCATCGTCCATGCCGTGCGGGTCGCTATCGAGAAGCAATGGCCGCGAAGCCGGCGTACGTAGCTGCCGCTGCATGCCCGGTTGGGCGGTCGATTGGTTGGTGCTTCCGCCGCGCGCGGAGGCAAACTGTTCGGGCGATCTCCGCCGGGTGACAGGTACGTATGGTGGGTTTTGGAACAAGGTAGCGATCGAGTTAGATCAACCGATCGAGACCGGGTCATGCGGGGAGGGGAATTATTGGCGGAGTGGCGCGCAGCGCGGTCGATCCATTGTTCCTTCTTTATTTGCACGGTACGTGATACCCTGACGGTACAATAATGCATAGTCGTGGACTTGTGGAACACGCGGATCGACACGGTAAACCCGTCCAAAATTGGTCCGTTTAATACGATTTTTCCGCAGAGTCCATGTCAGATTATATATTCTCCTCCGACATTGGTTACAGCCAAGCATACTGATAGTACTAAATTTAAGAGCGCCATTTAAGTTTTAACTGCAGAAATACCAACGAGAAGATAACCTGTTTTATTAGTAGCGACACATTATTTATTATGTTATGTTATATTATAAAGATAATCTGAAAAAGACAAAATTCTCACATTAATAAAAAATAGAAAAAATAGCTATTCAATTGTAGTTGATCAAGATCAGTATAAATTGATAAAATATGTTGTATATTAAATCTAATTTTAGTTTTAAAATACGTCACATACAAATTTCAACCATATGCATATGCATGGAAACAGAAGAAAAATAAGTCTTTTATCTGTTTTAAGAATTATATATAAATTCAATTATATTTTTAGTTTCATATAGAAATTATAATTGTATTTATAGAAATAGAATATATATAAGAGTTGTATATAAAATCTAATTTCATACAAATTTACACGAAAAATCGCCTAGTTAGACATAGTAAAAGATAGTTGGGACAGTTCGAAAGATCTAACCCCACCACACTAGCCTATGCATCTGACGTTTCCTACTGCTTGTACACAGGCGCTCTCTGCAATTCATGTACTAGCTACTCCTAGTGACATGCATGATGCTACGGTATTGGTTGCATGCACTAGTTGCATAAAGATCCACGGCCTAGCCGTGCACGACTCATGGTTTTTGCCAACTTTTGCGCTGGTGCATACAAGAATTTTGCACAGTTGTACTGTTGGATTTTGGGACGACTCTGCTAGGAGCGTCCAATCTTAAGCAATGTTCACTTCCATTATTAGAGTTGATCTATTATTAACAGAAGAAGGGACAGCATAGGTGACAGACTGACAACCACGTACCGCGGTCATATTACAGGTTAGTTTCATATGTAGCTGTCGTTCGATCATACCCCGGCCTTCGGGAGATCCATCACTACTCGGAGTGCGATGTATACGCACAACAGCACAAGTATACACGACTATGTAAGTAAAATTAGAACCCACTAATTTAAAGATTTGTGCTTTGGTGAGGATATATATTGTTTGTTTTTAGCTTATCAACCACAGTAAAAAATTAAAATTTGAAACTTAATTTAAAATTAATTTAAGGTATATTATGGTTTATCTTCAGCAATAACTTTTAAATTGCAAAGAAAACAGATATAAAAGTTTTACAGTTACTAATAAGCCATTTTCAGCTGTAGGCTAAACTATCAAAGTGCACTTCTAAATTGTATTTCGTATATACAATTCTATTTTGTGTACATAAAAATTTTAAAGTGCAAGTGGATTTGATACAAACAGCTCTTAAAAGATATGAATGTATTTTTTATACAACTATATATCAATAAACCAATAAAGTTAGAATCTAGACGTATCGTAATGTAATGATATAAACCTCTCTTTTTTTTTCAATCAGCACGGTAAATTTTTTTTAATCTTTAGAGCGGATAGTGACTTATTTCCGATCTCTCTTAGATTAAGTCCACCTTGTTAGTAGTACTCCCCTCCGAGACTCATTTTAGTCCTCTTAACACTTTGCTTGTTTAAATATAAATCTAGTTACATCATAAATCTCTATTATTTTCCTTTATGCTATTTATCATGTTTAAAAAGTTTAACTTCACAATATAGAAATGATTATATTTATGGATGGGCAGAAGGAGTAGTTAAATAGGGCTGTGCACTAGTATGTACTCCCTTCGTCCGATAATAGGTTGTGTTTGGTTTCAAGACTGGAGGATAGGTTTAACCCTGTTTTTTTTTTGTAATGAAATGATCCCAGTTTTTGTTTGATTTGAGGAATGGGTTGAAACCTATTTTTTTAGAGGGATAGAATGGGATGGAGTGATCCTGTCGCATGTTTGGATGGAGGGATAGAGGTGGGATGGCTGGATATAGATACCTCCCCACATTGTGTTGGATAGAGGTGGGATGGCTGGATATAGATACCTCTCACAGCCATAATTTCGAATAACACACAATAATTAGAGCCATATTAACAGAGTAATGTTTAGAGTAATTTTTAGAACAACAATATAAGTAATAGATTAATTTGCATATGCTAATTCACTAATAATTAGAGCCATAATTAACAGATTAATGTGCATTCCATTACAGAAATGACCAAGTGACACATAATAGACAGGAAGTTCAGTTTCAAGCCTTACACTTAATAGGAAGTTTTTGTCTTACACATGATAGTAAATATAAATCTTACACACAATAGCAAATTCATATTCGACACATAATTGTGTTTAAGCCAAATCGGTTCACTGGTTTGGCCAATAGAAATTCGGTCCAACGTGATTAAACACGAGAATAACTGAGAGATTTACTTAGCTCTATAGTGTTTTTTCTTAAGCTCTTCGGTGTTTTTGGTTTGATGGTGTTTAAGGGTTTACCAGTCAATTTGATCTCTAATTGATAAGAAAGACAGATATAATTAAATTATCGAGACATCAGCTGATAAGAAGGTATAGACTCCTGCTATCGGCTCGATGTACCAATATAGTTGAGATAGTTATCGGCTATGAGTCTAATGCAGATATATAAATATAATATAAAGATAGCTTATTTATAAATCGGCTAATGGTTCAATGTGATCATAATAACATGATATAAATAAGTAAACTTATCGGCTAGTTGAACTAAAGAAAGAAATAAAAACTACTAGATCACGATACTAGCCTTATTAAAAAATAACCTTAATAGATTAGACCTAACTGAGACAATTAAGATTGGATTTAATAAAACCATATTGATTACTAGCAGATCGTAGACAATATATGTATATTAACTGATAAGCCGATACGTTAAGTTTAAATCTCAATATAAAGATAACTCATCGGCTAGCTACTCCGATGAAACGTTACATAAAAACCCATCGATTTAGGCTCAATTTATTATCAGCAATCTAGTAGGTCAGACCTAACTAATAGAGTATAGGACTGATGATGATAAAAAAAAGTTGATAAGCTGAGAGATCTCATGCAAACGTAATGTGACATAACAGATCATAATAAGAGGTCGGACTCAATCGATACAACCTTAAATAGAATCGATATACCATGATAATGGTCGGACTTACTCCTTCGCTAGAGATCGGACTTAATCGATGTAGTCACACGTCGAAAGCCAAAACCCACCGCTAAAAACCTAAAAGAATTAGGATGGCGATACACCAAAGTGTAGATGATTTAAAAGGTCACTGTGGGTTTGTATTTATACCCTAGGATTACATAAGTTCGAGATGGTTACAAACAACCTCTGGATATTATTTTCTAAACATAAAACAAAACTATATATTATAATATCTAAGAAGATAATAAAATTAACTACTCCTACCTAATTACAAGAGATATCTTATAGATATAAAAATATCCTGCTGTGATCCTACCACCATAGTTGACAAGAGGTTTGTTAAAAGACTTAGCAACGCCCTTGTGATCCTAACATGATATATGACAATTACAGAATCAATTGAGGGAATACAAATATTTGAAGATCAAATTGCAAGATGGCAAAGTGTACATGTCATTATAGTTTTCTTCATCAAGGATAATAATGAATTTATCTTCATCCTAAAATTGTAGCACTCACTTTCCTAAGTCTATTTATTTTTGTAAACTTTTTTTGCCATGTCTTTAAATGATTTCTAATCTGATCACCTATGAGAATGATTAAGAACTTTTAATTGACAGATCTAGCACATACGTTGAGATGGACCTGTTTGAAACCAGATGAGGTCCTTGTGCCACTGGCCACAAGGTTGGTCAAATGAGAGAGCATGAATGAGAACATTATGTAGGATCAAAGGAGTCCAACTAAAGGGGTGAATAAGCGGTTAAAATTTTTTTTGCTAAAATATGGTTTTATATGTGGAAGAGAATCAAAATGATTTTTACACGATTCAAGACCTAAATCAACTAATCTTAACTATGTGACAAAGAAACTTAGCCTATGTTAAGATTTGCAAGACTAGAATAATATTAGAACAAATGTTCTCTAGTATGTAAACTTTCTCAAAGTAAATACAACAAAGTAAACGAGGTAAGTGACAAACGATTTTTCACCCAATGTTCAAAAACTTACGGTTTCCTAATCCCTATTGAGGCGAGCCTAACTTTACCGCTCAAACCACCAAACATCTAAATCTCCTCATCAAGAGATGGGAAAAATGGGAGCTGGTCCCAAAGTTGTCTACACAAGCCTCAATCATTAGGGGTTGTTCTTCCTCCACTCCGAAGATGACAAACACTGGGCCACTCACAATCAATCACTGGGCCTCATCCATAAACTCCTTTGGAAAGGTCACCGAGTAAACTCTTCCAAGCCATCTAGGAGGTGGCAACCTCTAAGAGTAACAGGTCTAGAATGCTTGCTGAGGATGATCAAGTGACATACTAGCTCTAACAATAAAACAATACACTTAGCTTGGCTCAACTCATTCTCCAACACCTCACTAGATGATGTAAGTGCTCAAGGGTGCGATAGTTATTGCAAGGGTTCAATATAATGCAATGAAGTGTTAAAACCTTACCCTTGCTGCTAAGGAGGGTGTATTATATAGCCACAAAGCCAATCTAGCCATTAGAGGCAAAATACTCCAACTTCTGGATATTGCTGATCCAAAATAATAATTACTTTGATCATAAATCTCTTACCTTTTTTCTTTTTAGTGATGCATGATAAGATGATATAAATTATATAAATATGAGTAAATGATAAATCAATACTAAGAAATCACAAAATATAGAATGAGCTCTCTAAAAGAAGACGTGCATGTATATGAATATGGTAAAAAAACATATGCATATATTTAAGGAATAAAAATAAATAAATTCACTCTATATTTTAGTATATACCTAAAATAAGAACATAAGGAGTTTAGTATATACCTCATTTTCATTTTCATATCTCAAACAGACAATATGCTCAATAATTATATTAGTCGCACACAATTAGATTTATTATTAATCACCGAAACTAAACTAATAACACTTAAACTTACACATTATTGATGTCCATGAAGCATGATTGCCCCCTCCCTTTCCATTGTTCATGTCCATGTCCTACCTACCATAACAACTGGAAAAAGAAATCACCACGCATGATATATTTTTCAGAACAAAATCCAACAATCAATATGTCCATACAAAGACCTTTCAAGAGTCCATTTATCCATTCAAATGCCAATTCAGCGCAGAAATTGACCATACAATAGAAAATCAGCAAAGAAATTATCCATACAAATGGAATTCGAGTTACAATGTGTCCATACAAATTAAATTCAGCAACAAGTTGTCCATAGAAATTAAATTCAAGTTACAAGCAACCCATAAAAATTAAATTCAGCAAATAGTACAGCTACAAATTATTTTCCTTGATGGTTTTCATGGTCAGCCCACATCTGACCATCCACTCATGATCATTTGGCCAGCTGAATATGTGTCATGGGTTTAACTTATCAAATCATTTGGATCTATAATAAGCTCATCAATTGTTATTTATGATCCAATTATGAATAATGCAACAAGCTACAACAATATCTACTTAGGTTTGAAAAGGGAAGAATGGAGTGGTATCATCAAGAATTTTGAACCTCATCTTTAGTGATCCAAATGCATACTCAACTGTGGCATAGAGGGATGAGTGCCTAAGATTAAACAACTCCTTCTCATTTTATGTTGGATTATTCCCCCACTCATTCAAGTGGTACTAGACAACACGAAAAGGAGGCAAGAATCTTGGTTTGGCTCTATATCCAACATCAACCACGTAGAATTTTCATATAATGTGATGGACAGGTTGTCATATTTCTACATATCAACATCTGATTAATATAAAGTTATGCACTAAACTAATCTATTACCTTGTGGAACACAAAGGTCATTTTCACGTTCCAAAGCATCTCTTAAAACTCCAACATCATGTGTTGTCCCTTCCCAACTAGCTAAGATATATGTAAACCGAAGATTAAAATCTATGGCTGCCAATACATTTTGTGTGGCATGGGACTTCCTACCATGAAAAGATGACTTCATATTCTTCAAAACATATGCTTTAATATGTGTGCCATCAATAGCTCCAATACAATCATATTTTATGTTCAACAGAATAGAAGATTAGGAACTATAAAGGTATATACAAATAGCAAATAAGGATCCCTTTTATGGTTGACTGCTATTCTAGGTGGGGTGTCTAATGAGGAGGATCTGATTAGTTCATCTCATAGCTCATGATAGCATGAAGTACTTTATTGAAATAATGTCTAACTAATTAGTTTAGTGCGATGAAGTTCATTTAGAAAACAATGTATGCTATTGCCATTGATCCCCGTCACTCACCAACATATGCACCGTACATCATGATGCTAGTGGAGATTGTCTTAGGTTTTTGCGTCATCAAGAAAGTGAAGTATCATCCATATTACCCTTATGCTCCATCGGCCATTCCTTCCACCACGGGTGCATCCTCTTCGCATGCCCGTGCTCCTCCAAAGCTTTACTACATCCTTAAGAGAGCCATGAAGTCTATGTTCTCCCTTTGCTCCTATAGTGTAATGAGTGTTCATTAAATGAAGCAACGTCAAAAGGATTACATTCACTCTCAAAACTTTGAGATGTTTCCCGATCGTGAGGCACCAATTATTGTTGATCCTTTTGCTGAGGAACAATAGGAGACAAACCAAGACGTTCAAGATTAATCCTTCACCGAGACCTCCAACAATAGCATGGATGTTTACTCTAGCTCAAGTCTCGAAGGGTTGGATAATGAAGACATCAACGATGATGATAGTAGTAATGGAGATAATGGTGATGATCATGACAATGATATCACCAAATTAAATTAATCTACTTTCTCATGTGCTATTTTCCATTTTTGTGTCTTGATGACAAAGAGAGAGTAGTGTGGGCTCAAATTTCAAACTATCAATCCTTTTGATTTGCTCTAGCAAACCTTCAATTCCTATGGACATATAATAATTATTATATTTGCATGTAATGTAATGACTATTAATTTATTCTTTTATTATATTTGTATTCCAAGAGATACATGTTTGAGCGGTGCTTGATTTATTTTTGCTTTTTGACTGATATGACATATCACATGCATCTTTCTTTTATCTTTGTATACTCTTATACACATTGAACCTCACAGTTGTGAGTGAAAGATAGAATCTCCTAGCCTTATGTTATATGATGTTTTTGTGATGAATGACAACACATGTTGGAACTAACTATTTCAAGGAATTGGAGTAACTAGTTTGAGTTCTGGCATTAAGATAAGGATATTGAAGAATATATTGGTGAACAAAAGATATTGAAGAAGTAGAGAGCAAAGTGACTTTATATGGCAGGACGGTGAAGGGCAAGCAATGTTCAATTACGATGGATCATATGGTGGTGAAGGGCAAGCGAAGAATTTGGAGCCGATGGACCAATACGGTGGTGAAGGATGAGTGAAGGCTTCGCGTCGATGGATCATGCAATGCCATGTAAAGTTGTAAAAGATCTGTATCAATCATTTGAAAAGTATAAGATAAAGTGACAAAGATCAAGACGATGCGAGCCATTGATCAAGGCAAATATATAATTGATTTGAGACTAATGTGTTTAATAAGATGTAGGTGAATAGTCCCAACGGTGAAATGAAGTTGACATTAGAACCCTTAAGGTAAATCAAGAAGATGGCATGAAGGTGTTTCTAGAAATATAGCTTTTTTATTTACTTTTGAGTATAGGAATGGCATACTATTAATAGAAATGCAATGTTGATGTGTTTGTTTATGTTTCGGTGCTCAAAATGAATCCTCTAAGTGTTTTCTTAAGAGAAGTATAAGGCATAACCTATTCTCTGAGAGGTTTTAAAGTTTGTTCTTGGTTGAGTTAGGTAGCACTCTCAATAAGCTTTCCATGGAGCTTAAGATCATCGAAAACATATTCCAAAGTAAGGAGTTATGACCGTTTTTACGGGGTGTTGTTAAGGAGTAGCGGATACTCTGGACATTCTATCCAAATGCTCCGGACTTTGAATCTATAAGTAACGACTAGTTTTGGGGGGCTGGGGTATTTAAACACCTCCACCCCCTTCATCCTTAGTAGTTGTTTTTTAGGCTGAGTTTTGGTAAGAGTAGACCTATCCAAAGCTTAATAGCTCCTCCTAAATCTTCTATCTTGGTGGTAGCTCTTTGTGAGAGTGATTTGAGAAGATGAAGAGTGGAAAGATTGAGAGGTTGAGAGCAAGTAAGCTTCACTCTATGCATTGAGTACTTGAGTTTATAGCAAGCAAATTTTCGATTGTGGTTGTTACTCTTGGATATCAAGGACTCCTAGATGGCTAGGAGTTGCCGGTAAGCCCCTAAGGTTGTGGTGAGTTGCTGAAAGTTTGTAAAGATTTATGCTCACCTCCTTAAGAAAGAGGTAATTAAGTGATAACTAAGCTTGTTCTTGAAGGTTGCTTGGTAGAGCAAACTTTACCAGAGGTAGTAGCTCGTTGCGTAAGTGTGTGGATCTCGGTGGTCACTTGGGAACAAAGTTCTGTCTCAGTGATTGCTTGAAGGCCAAAACTTTGTCTTTGGTGCTTATTTGGTGAGGCTTAGGATCGAGCGAGATCTACCTCCTTAGAGTCCCTCAACGGAGACGTAGGATCTTTAGGATCCGAACTTTGGAAAACAAATCTCTTATATCTATCTCTCACTTGTATATTTTACTTTCTTACATCATTTACTATTTATTTGGATCACATCTTTTGTCCCCTATCTTCAAGGGTATCTCTTTCAAGTATCTTTTTGAATGCAGTGAAAGAAAACCGAAATATCTAGACTCACTATCCGAAGACTTCAGCTGAGGCTCTCTGTCTGACACAGAGTCTCGTTCAAATACTCTGGTCATTTTTATCGGATACTTCGACCCTTTAGTCTAGATACTCCATAGAAGAATTTTATTCCACTAGGAGTGTTTTTCAGAAATGTTTATTCATCCCCCTCTAGGCGACATCAAGATTCTATCAACGAGGAAATGGGAGGAGTTCCTATGTTTTTTCTTAAGTTGTGCATATAAGTACTTATTTCTATGCACACATTTAGGGGAAAGCATGTTCTATCTTCTTTCAACCAAAACATCAATCTTAGTACTATCTTTTGTAAGCCCTATAAGTATCATCATCAATCACAAAAAGGTAGAGATTAAAAGTGTATCTAGGCCCTCTAGTGGATTTTGGTTGATAGATGATAAGAAAATTAGGGGATTATTGTGTTAAGTGAAGAAAAGTACATGAAATAGTCTCTGAAAAAATTAAATTGATAAAAAGAAACCCTACCATAAAAAAGGCATTAAAGAGTACTCAACATTGTAATTTAAATGTATTTTATTTTTCTTGAGTCTTAGAATTGTCATAATATTTTGAGGGATGCAAATATTAGCCCGATTTGTGAAACAAATGACTAGTTAGGTCTATTTATTTTTCTTGAGTGAACATTTGTACCACATATACCTTTAGGTTTTGTTTTTCTTTAAAAAGGCATACGTAAATTTTATCTAAGTCATCGGATATTTTTGAGCAAGTTGCTTTACCTAACAATGAAAATGAATCGAGATATTTGATCTTAAGTGGTGGAGTCTCTGAAAAATTTTCTCTAACAAGCAGTGAATGTTGTTTAGAATCTTCGAAGATTTAAACTGGATACTTCTAACTGACTTTGTTATTTCAGATTCAAGTATGCTTGGAATCTCCATCCCCCTAAGCTAGATACTATAAAGTTTAAATATGTGAGTAATGGCTTTTACAAGGACTTTGTTTTTAACTCCACCAACCCCACTTTGAGGGTAAGCCTGTTATTCATTTTATCTTTACTTTCCTTAATCTTTCTAGGATTTCACAATTTTCTCTCTTAGCTTCTACACTAAATCTACCTCTTTGTGAGTAATCTTTTATAGCTAGTGAGCGAGAGGGTTAGAGATTTAATTGAGCACTTGTGGATCGATGCCCAGTGAGGATTTACGCCTATTACTCATGGAGGTTCTTCTCCTAGACAACTATGGATCGCTCGCGAGGATTTAAGATTATGAATCGTCCGAAAAAGTTTATGAAAGTATTTCTCATGATCATAAGGAAAGAGATAATTATAGTGGATATTGAGCTTTTTGTTAAGGATTGGTTTTATTAGAGTAAGCTTCCCTAAATGTTATAATATCGTATCCTAGTGAAGAACTTAGTGGTTGCGTTAGACTTTGTGCTAATCTTGATGAGAGCTTGGAGATCGAACCTTCTTCTAAGATTGAGCTTGGTGAGGCTAGGAATCAAGCACGATTCGGCTTCTTGGATCTCCTCCTCCATGCAACTCAAGGTCTTTTCAGCATGTCGTACCTGGCTTGCATGATGTCGTCGTTGAGGGCACGCACGATCACCACTGGGGATGCACCTGATCGCAGCCATCTTGTCTTTGTTGCCACTTTGCCCGAACATTGCTAGGGTTCGAACAAAGGAGCATTTTGTGAGAAATTTGGGATGGAGATTTGGTGAATGCGCGCATAGGCTTCACTTGAAGCGCGCTCGTGAGGTGGGTTGGCGTGGTCTAGCCTTTTTTTTTTTGCGGATCAGCTCGCTCCGAATATCAATGGAATATTCCCTATAGGGTCCATCCAATCCTTTCCACAAATCAAACACATGCAAAAATGAAATTGCTTCATCCCAATCCATGAAATCCCACCAACCCAAACTCATCCTAGGTTACTTTGTACTTCAGATTTGTTCCCAATAAAAAGATTTTATGATTATAACACAATACTTTATTTCACATCTTGTTTTATTTTCTAACTTCCAATTTTTATATTATTTTATTATCTACCTATCTACTTTTATATTATTTTATTTCTCTAACTATCATCTTTTTTTATATTACTTATAATTTTGTTATTTTCTTAATTTCATTTTAAAAATAAAATAACCCTTATATTATGGGAACGAGGGAGTTCATGTATCTCTGCTTCGTAAGCAGGTGGTCGCTCATAAAAAACTTGCTCGTACTTACACAATGACACAAACAGTCAAAGACACACAATAAACCAAGCAGCAGGCTCACCAACCCATGTTCTCCGCTCGCTGGAACGCTGGATCCCTCAATGCCAGTGTCCAACACTGTCCCTATCACACCTCTAACTCTGCATGCAGCTAGCTGCATATAATCTAGCTTCAACTTTGTCAGCCTTCAGCGCCCTTTCTCTGTCGGTCAGCAAGGTACAGTAGGTGAGACGAAACCGGGCGGCCGGCACGGTGGCGTGACCGAGATGGGAGAAACGCTTGCCTCGCGCATGCGACACGTACGGCAACCGGTTGAAGAAAAGAACGGTAGCACGCCGCCTCCCGCAGCGTCGCCCTCGCTGGGCTTCCCTATCTGCCGTACTTACGTGGCCCGGCACGAGAGGTTTTCGTTCTAGCTCTCGATCCATCGTAGGCAGGACGGCCGCCAGCCGCAGCATATGTGTCGACCGATCGGATCAGAGGGAGTGTTTGCCTTACGGGTCAGGCGATTCAGCGATTAACATCAACGGCAATGCGGCGTGTTCGCCAGCTTGGTTGACAAAAGAACCAGGCGGCGTGTTGCAGGCTACCTAATTAACGTTTTTGCCGGAGAGGAGGCATGCATGCAAGGCCCATGATTTTGTTGGGCACCCCGAGCGCGACGAGGATGTCAATCAGAGCATGATATAATGATGACCGATATGCATGGGAACAGTGGTTCCGCTAACTTGTAGAGGACGGCTTTTTGTTTGCACGCCATGCAGAAGGTTTTATGAGCAATTCTCCAAATTAAAACATGAGTTGCCATTTTATTTAAGGTAACGAGATGATCAGAGTGCACAAGGATTATGGATGTCCTAAGACACATCCTAGCTTAGCTAAGCTAGCTTGACGAGGGTCTCCAATAACGACACAAGTACAGAACCAAGAGACCGTCTGTCTCCATTCCATCCCTACAGTGGAGGCTGTCTGTTTTGCATGGCTCAGCGCGCATCTCCACAGTGCTATGCCATAGGCAACCGCATGGTCCTATGCAAAAAAGAAACGTATAGTCTGGCCAAGTTTCCGAAAATGACGATGTATCTATCCGTCACATACGGAGAAAGCTGTCGCGTACTACAATGGAAGCCATCAGGCTATACGGCTTGTAGGAGTAATATATTCTCCGTCGTCCAAAGCGTATCAGTGTTTTACTGAGACCACCCTTTCCCCGCAGTAGTAACGAAGAACCTACATCACTGACCCTCTGACCTGCGGCCCCCACAGCTCCGGTGCCTAATCTCAGAATGGGCCCATATGGCAGTGCCCTGCCCTGACAGACGGCCCCATCCCCAGAGTGGACCGAAATCTCGCACACTGTCGCCGTGTCACAAACAACGTGGCCACACCACACGGCACCCAAGCCCTATCGATCGCCAGCGAACGCCGTGCCACGCTAATCGCCACTGCACCTGTGGGCCGAGGCCGAGGGTGCCACGGGTACGCGTGGGACGACCGCTCACCGGTGGCAGTGCATCGGCGCCTACGTGCCGCGCCACCACCATCGTGGCCTTCGGCTGGGAGGATACTGGTAGTGTGCTAGTAGGCGCATACGTAGGGATGCCTCCCTGTTCCGAGACAACGAATCGCGACAGTCCTTGAGAAGGTAGGCATGCCTCGGGAAGCTACACACGTTTCATCTGGCATTTATGGTTACTTATCTCAAAGATGATTGTCGGTCGGGCGAGTAGCCTTTTTTCCAGACAAGAACCTTTTTTAAAAGCCCAACTGGGGGAAATATTCGGACCCCCGTCAGTTGCTGAAAATGTCCCGTTGTTTACCGCCTAATTCCTTGAACAACCAGTAACAAGCTTCGGTGTGATAGGTTGTGTTCAACATAGCTAAAAGATAAAGATAAATAATTATCTGATTTTTATAATAATGGTTTAATTAAATAAATAATAAAATTAATAAAACTATTTAAAAAAATGGTATGAAGAATTTTTATAAAGAAACTTTTTAATATATATATATATTGTTTAACGGTTTAAAAAATGTGTGCATAAAAGATAAGAAATAATCTCATTGCTTCAGGTTCACCAATGCAACCGTAGTAGTAGAAACGTAGAATTGACGCGTCAGGTTGCCTGGTAGGGGTTTTCTCCATGTGAGTCGGAACAGTCGTTGCATCTATATATGTTGTTTGCTAGGAAAAAGAGACGTGCAACTGTGTTTCAGATGGCAACAGGTCATCTGGCTGCCTTTACGTGTGGTGCTTCCATTGCAGCAAATGGCCATGGCCACGGTAAATTCATTGGCATGCATTGATTGGGACACATGTTTTTAGCAATCCTTTTCAGCCTTTTCCACCCAGTATCACCCTCCCCCTACGCAGCTAGCAGTTAGGCTTTCCCCAAGCTACTTTTCTCTCTCTGACTCTCTGCTTTCACCGAAACCAAAGAGTTGTTTATAGCTAAGCTGTTGGTTAGAGAGTTAATTAATCAGGATCCTTGTGCGGTTGCTGTGTTGATGTACTTATCTTATTCATTACCTTCCCTTGCAATCCTGGCAAATCTAGTTCACATGTCATCACCATGCCTTGCCACTCTTGCCAGTGGGATTGGACTGGATTAGAGTAAAGTTAGTTCGTGCTCGCACTGCAAATCCTGGTCCTCATCCAGCTTATTAGTTAAACTCCTGTGTGAGTAAAATTATTTTAGACGAGATCCCAGGCTCAGAGCTAAACAGGTATCTAGCTAGCTCTTTGGAGGCTTTGCTTTGCGGTTACTAATATATTCGCCAATGTCTTTCTCATGTGCGCGATTTGATGCATTGTTAAATGAGGCTAATTAGCATTCCTAATCCTACTTCACGTGGCTAATAAAAAAAGTATACAGGTTTGGGGTGGCAATTGTTGGTGTCTTGGTGCTGACTTTGTAGCATAGCATATCTCAGCAAGTACGTATATACAGCGGAAGGGCAGTATGAGACAGGTTAGGAATGGATATCCATCAAGTTGCACCAATATACTACTAATTAACATGCAAGAAGCATAATGTCAGCCTGTAGCTGCTTACCAAATTCGCCTAATACCAGTGATTTTTAATTACTCGGTAAGAAGAACAGGCAACCCACAAAAATACAGTACTACTCGGTCCCTGTTCTAAAAACTCAGTTGCTGTTCTATCGGTCATTTTCAGGATCTGTATACTCCATAAAAGAGGACAAAAATACTTGATCAGAACGCATGGGCTCGCTTTGTTGACCCCGCAATAATTCGCCACTTCTATATCAAAGGGGTCGGTGCGTAACCATCCACCGGAAGGAGACCGCACTGGTCGGTCATGGCATCAAAAACGACAGGGGCGTGCACAGCCAGGCAATCCAGTGCTTGTTAACCTCGTTTTCATCACAATTTCAAGCTCCGGCCGATGCACACCACAACACCAAGGAGACGCCTAACGTGAAATCGATCCTTCTCTATTTTACTCATGAAATCATCTCGGCCATTCACGAGCACGCGGTGTTCAGCACGTTCGAGACACTGTCGACAGCCATTGTTTTGTGTCGATATAGAAACAGATCGATTTACACAGTATTACAGACGTAAAAAAAAGGGATATACTCCTGTACCGCATATACTTGGAGTGATCCGCCCCGATTAAATGGACAAATTAATCTCTTAATCAGCTAGTGGCATGTAGCAAGGAGAATCTAATACGAGCAGTAACAATCCAGCTGCAAACCTAGGAGCTAGCTCCGGCTGTCTGACAGGGGTAGAAAAATGGACGGGCCCTGGCCGGCTAGCCGAGGACGTTATGGGGGTGGCCCGCGGCCTGCGTTTCCTTAGGCGCGAGAAAGCCGGCCTGATTAACGCACGCGACACAGCACGATCCGGGTGGTTTGTTCTTACGCTTTGCTTAATCATGCCGCACCTGCCCGACGGGGGCTTACGCTTACGCTCGCGCGCCAAGTGCAAAGCCTCCCAGCTAACCCGCGCCGTTCGCGCGCGCATGGTCCAAAGGAAGCAGAGCGACATCAGATGCGTGCGTGCCGCCGTGCTCCTCCTGCGCGGCACGGTGACCGCGCATGCGTTTGCGATTTTGCGCTCGAGCTCGCTCGATCGGTACGGTGCTCTCTGCTTTTCTGGGCGCGGCGAGCGCTGCGGCCGGCATACGTATAGGCGTAGGTACGTACGCACGCTGGCTGGTGATGCCGACCAGGCACAGGATGCCGTCAGCGGTCTAGTGGGGAGCTTTGATGGGGAGTGCTGCGCGGGGCGCGTGATGGTCCTGGCCCTGTGCATGTGGTGCTACCCTGGTATAGCCTGGGAGGTGTATGCGTTCTTTTTACGTGCATGGTTTTAGCATCTCCTCTTTTCTTTTCTTCCTTTCTTTCTTTCTTTCCTTAGATTATCAAATGCGTATCTGTGCAGCACATTTGTAATGAGGCTTAACAGGTGATTGCAAATTGTCGAGTGGAGATTTCGTCGGCGTCGTCAGGGGTACTCCTATATAGAGTACGAGTAATGCACTGAAACGAAAGGAGGACAGATGGCACCATCAAACAGTGCCACACAAGTCAATGGTATGTGCATACTCCAAAGGACGCGTCGCCGACTGCTGGGTGCCGAGATCTGAAAAGTAAACCAAACGACGGCGCGGCACCTCCGTTTCCTCTTCTCGCTTCCAAAAACACGCCCCCCAAATAAATCGCCCCCTGCCCACCACCAGCACTACTCCATTTCCCCTAAACGGCACGAGCGGCTAACATTTTGCCGGACACAACCGGCTGACGCCTGGGTCCCTTACACCCCCCCCCCCCCCCCCCCCCCCGGGACAGGAGAGGAGAGGCCGCAATTACAAAACAGTAACCCCGGTGGTAACAAAACGACGACGACGCGACGCGGGCAGAGAGAGGGGCGGGAGGGGAGGCGTTGGCATCACCGCAATTACAACGAAGACGGCACCAGCACCAACCACCAGTCCCGCAGACAGGCAGCTGACGAGCGCGCGCGCGGGGGCGAGGGCAGGAAGCCGTCGCGATTGGGCGGACGACGAACCAGTCGCGCGCGGGCGCGTTCGGGCCTCGTGGTGGATCTGACGCCACCTCCCGCCGCCGTCCGGTTGCTCCTCTTCTCGTCGCGCCGTCGCGTGCGTCCCCTCCCCCTCCTCGTTGCCCCTAGCGTTCCCTCCCCCTTCTCGTTGCCCCTAGCCGCCCCTAGCGGGCGGCCGAGCAATTCCCCGTGCGCCTGTTCGATCTGTCTCGGCGGTCAATGCGGACGAAGAGATGAGCAGCGCCGAGGAGGAGGAGGAGGAGGTGTTCTATGAGGCGCGGGACCGCGTGCTGTCCTCCTCTTGCTCCTCCACCTCGGCCTCGGACGACGACGAACACCCGCGGCGGGGTCGGGATGCGGCTGCTGCTGCTGCGGCGGCGGCGGCGGCTCTCGACGTGTGGACGTCGGAGCCAGCGCCAGTGCAGGAACGACGCCAGAGGCTTCTCCAGATGATGGGGTTCTCCGGGGACCCCTCCTTGGCGCCCCTCGAGATGGGTCGATCGGCCTCCTACGACGGGCCCATCCGGTTGGAGACGGTGTCGCCCACCTCCCGATCCAGATCGGATGGCGCGGTGCCGGCCTCCGCCACCAAGCCCCCGCTCGCGGTCCGGTCGCGCCAAACATCGTCCGGCTCCTCCGAGGCCACGCCAGAGGGCGATGACGCTGACCCCAGGTGCCTAATCCGAAACCTCGACGACGGAAGGAAGTTCGTGGTGAAGGAGGAGTTAGCGCTCCGTGAGGTCGGCACGGGGAGGCAGCTCACCATGGAGGAGTTTGACCTCTGCGTCGGTCGCTCCCCCATCGTCCAGGAGCTCATGCGCCGCCAGAACGTGGCAAACTCCGGTTCAAACAACGGTGCGTCCGCCCTCGTTCAGAGGTCCAGCTCTGATCCAAGCATCGGCGCGACGCGCCACAGGCGGCGCAGCAACTGGCTCCGGAGCATCCGCAACGTCGCTGGCTCCATGGTGGTCGGCTCCCGCGACCGCCGAAGAAGCGACGAGAAGTACACGTCCTCGGAGAAGGGAGGGTGCCGATCCAGCTCAGCAACAGACCGTGTTAAGGTACGGCAGCACGGAAAGACATGCAAAGAGCTCAGTGGGCTGTTCATGAACCAGGAGATACAGGCGCACAACGGGTCCATCTGGAGCATCAAGTTTAGCCCCGATGGGCGGTACCTCGCGAGTGCTGGGGAAGATTGCGTGATCCATGTCTGGGAGGTGTCGGAGTTTGAGAGTAAACGGGAGGAAAATGGAGTGAATCAACTGGTTGCCGTTGTGTGCAATGGTTCACCGGAGCCAATATTGGCGTTGGCGAGTGTTGATGGGAGCTGTTGGGAGAAAAAGCATCGGCCTAGAATCTTGGAGTCTCGGAAGTCCAGGAGCTCTGTCCGGTTGATGTTTCCAGAGCATGTATTCGCACTGTCAGAAAAACCGGTCAAAACTTTTGAGGGGCATTCAGAGGATGTGCTTGATCTCTGCTGGTCTAAATCTCAGGTATTGTGACAAGTCTTCTACTCATTCAAGAGTCCTCCATAATTGATGCTTCTTGAGTAAAAAGGGCCAAGGTTGAACATAATATCACAAGCCTAAATTCTGCTAAAATTTACAAGTGACAGAGTGGCTTCTTAACTCAAGTTAATTTGAACTATAGTTTTAGCACGTAAGGTGAAACTATGGAAATAGGAGTGCAGTGTTTTCACACAGACCTTTGTCATAATTGTGAGTCCAACTGTGCCAGAACAAAAAGCTTGATCAAGTAGTCAAGGACTGATATGATTCGATCTCTTGACATTTTAGTCTACTGTAAATGATACATTTGATAGATTGCGTAATTTCAGGGTAATTCTTTTGAAACGCAGAGCACATTGAATGCAAATTGGTCTCCTCTATCTCAGGACTGATCCATCCTTGTTCTTAGGAAGGAAGGTTGTAATGCATAAACAGCAATCTCGCTAATTTGCTTGCCTGTCGATTGCATCGAATAGAAGAGGCACAACCCAAATTCTGCTATAGGCTAATTACCACATCCAGGCTAAGCAATTCTAAAATACTATTTACATGATGGGACATCAAGACTTGTTTTCATTTATTTTTCTGAAGGGACTAAATCCTAGAAATGATTCGTTACTTAAAACTGATAAGATACACAGAATGCTATAATGTACCTTTAGAAATATTGTAATCCCTTAAACGGCAATAATACAAAAATTAGAAAAAAAGAAGTTTTTTGGGTTATGACATATGCATTAATATGTAAAATATGATATTTTACAAAAATTCAGTTAGCCTTAATAGAATCTCCTCGATTAGTACTAGTACATAATATAAATATTGTTTAGAGAAGTTTCAGCCTTCTTTTGAGAGTACACTACAAGTAATTTCATCTATTTGTGTTTAAGATGGATATAGGTTTCAATAAAGGTGCTGATGCATCCTAATCTGGTGACTCTCATACAGATGAAGAAATTAACTTGATACTGTCTTATAACATTATTTGTCCAAACTAGGACCTACTGTAGGTTGGAGTGTCAGGAAATCCTTCTAGTATGTTGCATTTCAGCATGGAATCCTGCATAACATGCATGATACATGTTGCTTGACTAATTGACTTTGAATTACCTGTGCATCAATTGCTTGTGGTCTGGAAGACTGGACTTGGATCATCAACTTTGTATTGATATTTCAGAGATCTATTGAGAGAATGATAGTTGATCCTACTAGCAGTTCACTGGCCTTCCAAAGGCCTAATGCATGATGAGATGCACCTAATTTGTTGGGCCCTTGTTGAGAGCTTATACTAGTATCTAATTGGCATGTTAAATCAATCTGTACATGGATATGTAATTATATCCAAATTTCATGTTTGTTAACAATAGTTACATGCTTCCAGCAAGGCATGCCCCAAATTATGATTGCTAAAATTCCATGAATTTTGCAGTAGTATTTTTTATGATTTTGTAGCCTTTACAGTTTTTAATTTCTTTCTTTTTTTCAAACACCGTGCAGTACTTACTTTCATCTTCAATGGATAAAACTGTGAGGCTATGGCATATGTCAAGTACTTCATGTTTGAAAACATTTTCACATAGTGACTATGGTAAGATCTCGATTTGACATTAGCAGTGTGGCTCTCTGTCTCTATGCAGATGTAATGTTTCTCACTCTGTCAGCATACTCTAAATTTTTCTTTGCTGCTTTGCATTTCAGTGACATGCATCCAATTCAACCCTGTTGATGATAGATACTTCATTAGTGGTTCTCTGGATGAAAAAATTCGCATATGGAGCATTCCCGGACGTGAAATTGTTGATTGGAATGATCTGCATGAAATGGTCACTGCTGCTTGCTATACCCCTGATGGACAGGTTTCTACACTATATACTGATGTATGTGACCGAAAAGGTTTTTTGTATGTTAGCTCTAATACCTTGTCTCATATTTTCTGAAGAGAGCACTAATCGGTTCCCACAAGGGCAGCTGTCATATTTATGATACATCTGGTATCTCTCTCCCTCTCATTATCATCATATCTTACAAGTTTATTTCTTTATGCTTTTGCCTTACCTTTCCTTCATTAATGACCTTTTTGTCAATCTTATGGCCAGATAACAAGCTTCTCCGAAAGAAACAGATTGACTTGCAAAATAAGAAAAAGAAGTCCAATCAGAAGAAAATCACAGGTTTTCAGGTGCTTCAAACACACTTCCGAATATGACACAAGCTATGTGCAGATCACAGATTTTCCCTTACTATATCATAATTCCTTGAATAGTTACTCCCAGGAAGTTCTTCAAGGGTGCTTATCACATCTGCAGATTCACGAATCCAAGTTGTTGATGGTTTTGAATTAGTTCACAAGTTCAAAGGTATTAAGTTATGTGCCTTGGAAGTTAGTTATATGAGATTGCTTTTGTTCAAAGTTTAGTAACCTTTATTAGATACAATATTAGTTTAGTAGCCTTTATTATGTACAATATTAGTTCAGTACCCTTTATTAGATACAATATTATTTCCCAGCTTCCTTTAGGTTTCACTAAATATATTCCCAGTTGATTACTTATTCACCTGAAACTACCTTTGTTGCTTGCTACATTTACCATTTTTTTTCGTTGCACTGGATTCTGGGTATATAATGTTATGCTTAGATACTAGAATAGGTCTGCAGTAGTCAAATCATGGTGTCATCATCAGGTTATAAATAGTGCATTCCTTGCTTATTGATTAAAATTTTGAATGTGACTAGTTAAAACTAATTTCTCCTGTCATTTTCTTTCAACAAACTGCCAAAACGGTCAAAATCCACTTTATTGAGGCAATAGATTAACTTAACATGTTAAAATAGTTATATCTGCTTTTTGATTAATCCAATTTCCATATGCCTTTCCACTTAGCCTTCTATTGTTGATTGTTTCTAGTTTAACGTGTTCTGCGCCATTTCAGGATTTCGGAATACCAACAGCCAAATATCAGCTTGCTTGGCTGCGAATGGGAGGTATGTGATCTCTGCAAGTGAGGATTCTCATGTGTACTTCTGGAGAAACGATGATAATTCTGCACAGGGCAGAAGCAAGACCATTGCATCCGTCACAAATTCATATGAATACTTCCACTGCCCGGATGTGACTGTAGCTGTTGCTTTGCCATCTGCTGGATCAGCAACGACGTCCAGGACCAACTCCAGAAAGAACGAGGAGTTGGATAGCGTATCTGCGTATCCTCAACTCAACACTCAACCTGACAAACTGCAAGATTCCTCTGATTTCCAGCGCCTAAACGGCAATGCTCTAAGCACTACTTCAAACCATAGTGGCGACAGAACATCTGCAACTTGGCCTGAAGAGTTGATGACACCAAGTAAGCAGAGCCCTCGGTCCAGTACCAGTCTTCCCAACCGTGCTGGGCAAGCACCAAGCCGGTCGGCCTGGGGTTTAGTGATCGTCACAGCAGGCCGTGGAGGTCAGATCAGAACATTCCAGAATTTTGGGTTTCCTGTTCGAGTATAGCAGCTATCATCCTGACGAACCCAGTGAAGATGCTGACCGTACTCTGTAGACGCTGCCCCTGCGGCAGAGATAATTTTTTGTGTATAGCTAGGAGGATACGTGGGCGATTTGCACATCGGTCTGGGATTGGATGAGGATCTGGTTGCTTGTTACCAAGGTGCGCAAAGCTCCGTTCTTCGACTAACCTACTACGGCCTGGCACAAGGTATGGCGAGTTTATTTGCCAGAACTGTACATGGGAAAAGCCCAGAAAGAGCGACGGGCGCTGACCAATTGGGGTGAGATCTCTCATCTCATCCGCCTTTAATCTGTTTTTCCACTCAAGTCCGCCTTAGCTTTTTTTTCCTCCTTTTTCATTCTCTCTTGTTTTCCCCTTTATTATATATTCTTGTAAGAAGAAATCTCAGTGGTGCACAAATAGAAAAGCGAAAAAAAGGAGTTGCATAGAGTGGTGAATTCTTTACACTAGCTTGGCAGGCTTGCAATATTTAATGTTACGGCAGGTAAAGTAATTAGGAAGAGATGAAAATTTTGGGTTTCGATGTTTGTAGGCCTTGCTCATGGACAAGGCTGGAATAGTAGAGTTGCATTTCTGATGTATCTGTTCTCTCGTTCAATGTTCAATTGTCTACTGCTCAGCATTTTCTTTGCTGTTTCTGGTGGGTGTCTTTTTCTGTTGTAGTCATGTATGCTGTGGCCTGTGCGCCATGTATTGTTCATTTGTTCTCGACTTCTCGTCTTGTCTTCTCGTGTAGGCGTGTAGTCCGTAGCGGCAAGAAACGCCATCCAGTCATATACGCCCCTGCATGCCGTCTGCCGGACTCGACAACGTCCCCACTCCGCCCCGTTGCATCCTACATCCCGCGGCGCATATCTGGACGACTATAGCCGATCACCTTCGAGACTGCGGCGCCGGCCTTCTCGCCTTCTCGGCTTCTCCTTCGGCGAAAGGAACCACCGGCTGAAGCTGCCGCCACCGTGAACCCTCTGCTCTGCCCTCCTCTACAGCTCTACTACGGCCGCTGCTGCAGCCTTCAGGGCCCTCATCGACTGATCATCCTCCTTTCCGCCGTCTACGGTGAGGCCGGGTTCAGCAGTTCGGCTCTTAATTGCAAATAGTATATGATTGGGATCGTGTTCATCTTCACTCACTAGTGTGACTGCTTAAGTTGCAGTCACACTAGGGTCATCCGATGCAAATCCAACGGTCAGATTATTCGAGATTTTGTTGGCCAGAAAAAATAGTGCACATTTAATGTAGCTCGGGGGTACTGTGGCTTTATAAATCTGAACCCTTCGTAAGAAAAATAGATGGCCAAGATCAGTCAGGTGAAGAGGTTGTTGGAGGGGTCTTTTTTTGCCTGCGCTAAATTTTTATAATGGAGTATACGTAGGGCTAGACAAAAAGCTTAGCTTGCTTATTGTATTTTTATAACAAGTTGAACTCATGTTTTAGTTCGTTAGAGATAACGAGCTAGCCCACAAGCTTGCGAGTCAAGGCGTCACCGGTCACCAAGAGGTCAGCTCATGTGATTAGGCCTAGCAATACATCATAATAGGCTGCTAGTCCAACATATTTCTAGCCAAGAGGCCAGGAATAGAGCAAGAGGCAAGAAGAGGGCAAGAGGTTCTATGACCAGTGGCTAACGCAAAGTTTGCAGTCGTGGCGACTTGAGTAGCTGGGGTCATGGAGAAGCAGCTAGATTGGTAGGTTTGTAGACAAGGGCATTAGCTATTGTTGGCACATGGTGACCTAAGAGATTTGTTTAATTTCAGTGTAGGTCATAGTTTGGTTCGTTGAGAGCATGTCAATTAATTTGATCCTGTAATTGATAAGAAATATAAACAAAGTAAAAACTTGAGCCAATCGGCATAATATTTGATACAAACTACTTCTATCAGCCGATGACTGATGGGAATGATATTCTTATTGTTAACTTTGTTAGACATCTTTAGCTTGTTGACTCACCACGATTTAATCAAAAATATGTCTTACTAGGTGCGCCAAAAGCGATTTGGTCAAAAATGTATCACTAGGCACGCCAAAAGCGTGTTGACGTAAAAATCTGACGATGGCCCTTGCATCTCATATAGCGGCATAGGAGATTTGTTTAATTTCTACATATCTAACTTGATTTATTGAGGGCGTGCCAATCAATTTAATCCTACAATTGATATAAAACATAGATAAAAGTTAGAATTTTGAGCCAATCAACCTAATGGCTAATATGAGATCTTTCCATCAGCCGATGATCGATAGGAATGGTAACACTTGAGCACTAGAGACAAAACCGATACGGGCATAAATATATATATAAAGTGATATAGGCGAGAGAACTCATCGGCTAACTTAGTTGATGGAAGGAACAGAACTTACTAAGTCACGACGCTAGGCTTAGTAAAGACAACTTTGATAGATCAGACTAAACAGTATAAGATTAAATCTAGTAAGAGCAAATTGATCAATAGTAGATTAATTGTTGAAACAGAAGATAAATATTAGCTGATGGTTCGATATGTGTAAAGATAGTTTATGATAAAAACAAATATATCGACTAAAAGGCCAATACGTATTAAATTTAAAGCTTAATTGTAAAGATAACTTATCGGCTAGAACTTCGATCAAACGTGGAATAAAACTTACCAATTTAGTAGAATTTAACTTATTAGTAAAAATCTAATAGATCGGACTTAACTGAGATAATATTATATTGTAGATAATAAGAAAAGGCTACTTAACCGATAGATTCTACGCAAGTGTGATGGATACATTATATCAATCTAAAAGATTGAAACGATACAATCTTAAACAGAACCGATATATTAAGATAAATCGACAACTGTATCCACCGAAATAGGACAATATAAGAGGTCAAAACGATATAGTCTTAGATGAGACAAGTCTAGATGATACAACTGTTAGGTGGTAAGACTTACTCCTTCGCCGAAGGTCGAAACGATGCAGTCCTACATCAAGAGTTAGAACTCGCTAAAAAGATCTAGAAAACAATACACCGAGGGTATTATTGTATTGAGTTATATGTTATTTTTTATAGTAATGAAGTATTTATATTTATATTCTAAGATTACATTAGTTTTGGACACTTGTAATATCCATGGTAACCAAAAAAACAACAAAAACAACAACACAACCTTTCAATCCCAAACAAGTCGAGATAGGTTAGAGTTAAAACCCAACAAGTTCCTCCAAATCATGATTCAAGCACGTCAATAGCTGTTTTACATATTGTTGTATGGCAACTATAAAACAAATAAAAATTAACAAACTTTTCTAATTATAATACAATCTTATCTAATTATAATAGATATCCTTAAAGATATTTTTTTGTCTTCCATAAACCGGTATGGACTCAATCATTCACGGGCCAATTAATCCACCCGGGTTCAAACTTAAACCTACCAACTGATCCATCAACCATTGTCTCCAGTTGATTCATCAACCATTGACTCCAACCAACCTATCACCAACGGCCTTTGTCAAAGAACATCGACTTTCATCAAACACACTAAAGTTGTTATGATGAAACACTGGTGTGTGCTAATTTCTATCATTAACAATTGCGGTGTGCTCTAGTGATGTCTCTGGGGGAAGTGGGACTCCGGCCATGGAAAGGAGCGAAAAGTGGTTGGCAGCAGGGAGTTAGTGGAACAAGGATGCTAGGTGGAAGGCACCAGGCAGCCAGCCTCCTTAGCTTCATACGGTGGCAACCTCGTTGGTCGACCTTGGATAGGATGGTGCTAAGCCCTAACATTAGTAGGAGCTTAAATATATGGCTCAGTGGGGCATGGATGGGGTCCTAGGTGTTCAACAACAGCAGAGATGACAAACATGTGCTAGAGTGAGAAGATGCAGAGGAAGCGGTTGATGAGGCAGTTGGTTCTCGAGCTTGGCATTCTAGCCATCCACGCCATCATGGGTGCTAAAGCGCATCCCCTTTCCCGGTGGCCCTTCAACGCCATCCACTACAAACGGTATCGTGCGTCGTGGCACATCAAGGGCTACAAGCTTCTCCTCAAGGGCGTATGATAAACCTTCTTCTTTGCCTTGTTGAGATCCTCTTTTCCCTCTTCAACCTCCCATGACATGTGGTCTTCTTCTTCTAGCTTGCGAGCTAAACAAGTTAAGCTGAACTAAGCCAGCTCAATATCCACCGCTAAGTATATGAATAGACTCTTAAAGATGCTCTTACGATACTAGAATTATAGAACTCCTAAAAGCCAAATGTTGTATCAAGCTGTTTAACTATTGTTTACAGTTGCATTTTAAAAGTGCTATTCTCAACTTTCAAATTTTCTCTCCAATCCCTCCTAGCTTAAGTCAATTGCAAAGTAACAGTAGAGGGCAAGTGTTAGATCTTACAAGTAGTAGAAATCACTAGCAATGTTTATCAAAAAGTGGTGCTCGTTAATCTTCCTTGTCATGTGGAAGATATAGAAATAAAGAACGAGTATCCGAGCACAAATAGCTTTGATGATCACCCTCTCTATATAAAAATTAAGAGGTGAGGATGGGGACGATTGTCGAGAAAAAACATCTTCATTTGTATATTCCTATTTAATTTTCTGTTATTCTCTCATATTGCTCTTTATTTGTTAAAAGAAAACAAGAGAAATACAAATCCATATGAGAAAAACAAGTTTACCATGCTTCATACTTAAACATAAACCGCACCAAAACATACTATTCCATCACCATGGTTCAAACCAACAAATCGCTAGAGTTAATTTAGCGTTAAACTCCACTCGAAACCTCGATTGGTTAAGTTCGTTTGGACGAGCCCAGAACCAAGCAGGGAGGACTGAAGGAGAGAGAGCAACGGCCAAAAGTACAAGCGACAATAACTAGTGAAACACCAAATCCAGAAAAGGGAGGCAAAAGGAAGCCGAAGTTATGACTGTCTGATGTTAATGTTACTCCCCGCCTCGTATAGTTTCTAAATAAAGCGTCGTTCTTTCACCTCAAACGCCACTCGAGGGTTTTTACCCCTAGCCCTCCCTCCCCCCTTCTCCCCTCTTCCACGAGCTCCCCGCCGCTGTCATTGCCGCATCCTGGGGCACCGAGTCCCAGCCGGAATCGGAGAAGAACTTGAATGCCATGTGAAGCAGAGTAGGCACCGTAAGAGCACGCGCATCCACTCCGACCATGCTCGCATCTGCCCCCGTCTCTGGACTTTTTGCTGGCCCCAGACGCTTGACAAGAACAGATCCAGCAGATCGGTGGTGCGGATGTGTGGAATAAATTTTTGACCTAAGGATTGGAAGCCCTGGAACCGACCGGATTCGATCCGTATGATCTGTTTTCGGTGGTGACTAGGGAGACATGATCAAATCTGTGGTTTACTACGGGAACACCTCCATTGGGTATGTGGAGGTGTGGCCCAAGGGAGGCGAGACGTACCTGGCCGTGGCGGGCGCTGGAGATCCGGGTGGACTGCCTGCCGCTGCCTCGTGATGGAGTCGAGGCCCACAGCCACAGCGGATGAGCCCCCGGCGCCGCTCGTCGCCATGCACGCCGCTTGCCTCAGAGACGGAAAGGTACATGAATCACTCCCAAAGGCACAAATTAAAAGAAAAACGAATAAACAAACGAATGGAACACTTATTTTGCATGGTCAAGTTTACCCGAACATCAAATAGTATTTTTTTAGCACATCAAAAAATTTGTGTATTTGCTCCCGAAACATTTGTTGGCAATTTATCTCTAAACAAGTAATTTGACAACGATGGGGACATGATTAATGATACTGACTGGAACCTATTCGAGAATTCACTTTTCTGCATGATATTTTGTGGGCTGGACTTGCTTTTATTTGATCTCAATTTCCAATAACTAAACTAATCGAAATACAGAACTAATGGAACAAGTTTCATGTTTCAGAAATGGAGCAACTTTTGATTTTTGAATGTGAGACACTTTTAGTGTTTCTTGATACATACCCGATACAGTGGAGAATTTGCTTTTCTTCAACAGTTCTGGAACTTTGGACCTGACACACTTGTTATCAGGAGTTCATTGCTGCAATTGATCATGAACTGTGAACTGCTGAACTCCATGTATTTACAAACATTGTTTGAGGAATGAGTGAAGGTTACTTGAATAATTCGAAAGCATTAATCTGCATGACACTCATCTGCTGGCAACTTAAAGTGCTTCTTGCTTCTACTTGAATTCTTTGATAATCGCATCTACATTAAGAAACACACTATTTTCATCCTCATTGTTCCTCTACATAGTTGGTTTTATTAGCATTAAGTGTGGTCAGGACAGTGCTATAAATATCCCTGGTTTTGGTTTGGCTATTTTAATATTTGGTTTAGATAGTTTTTAATCCACACATGCCCTTTTTTAATTTTTTTAAACATAGTATCCCCTTTTTGCGTTTCCACCTTTTATTTTTTGTACTATGTGTAAGTTACTCTGATATGCAGGTCTGTAAATATGCCTTTTACATGATGCATTTTGTATTACTGACAAACATGTCTCCTTTTTCTTAATCTTTTTTCATTTTCTTTCATTCTCTTCTTCTTGCAGACTGCGGTTTTTCCTCTAGGAGCAGAAGAGATTCATTTAGTGGCAATCACTTCCAAGAGAAACTTGCCGAACTTTGCTTGTTTTTGGGGCTATAAGGTGCCATTGGGATTGTATAGTTCTTGCTTGAGCATGTTGAATCTTCGTTGCCTTGGTATTGTGTTTGACCTTGATGAAACATTAATTGTTGCCAATACCACACGGTCCTTTGAAGACAGAATTGATGCACTTCAGAAAAAGTTGAGTAACGAGATTGATCCTCAGCGTATTAGTGGTATGTCGGCAGAGATCAAGAGGTACCAAGAAGACAGGTCTATCCTAAAGCAGTATATAGAAAGTGATCAAGTTACTGATGGTGGCAAGGTTTATAAAGTACAGACTGAGGTTATCCCGTCTTTACCTGATAATCATCAGCCTATGACTCGTCCAATCATAAGGTTACAAGAGAAAAATATTATCCTGACGTGTATAAATCCATCGGTATGTATTTCTTCAATCAACTTTGTTCTAGAATCATATGATGCCAAATGTCTCGTCTCTACATCTGTTATATTGACTAACATATAAATGTAATACCATAAATCAAATTTATTTTGCAACATGTGTTTTGATTGAAGTTCACCATCATAACTCAATTAAGTCTATTTTGTACTCTGATTGTACTAATTTTATTTGGCACCGCTTTTCAAAAGAAAAATATAGCAACCTTTTGGTTTTGGTGCTGTCAATTGTTTAAATGCATTACAAATCATGTAATTAATGTTGTTAGTAAGTTATGTTTGTCTTCTAAACTTTTGTGTCTGGGCTCTGTTAGCAAGTTATGATTATCTCCTAAACTCTTATGCTTGCGCCTTGGGTTATGGCTGCAGCCATGTACTGACCTAGACACTTGTGCTGCTTAATGTGTATTAATTAGGTCTGAGACTTTCTAGTTTAGTGTTCACACCAACCCTTAAAGTCCACTGTCTATATATACTTATAACCTCTTATAATCTATTATCAATCCAATATATAACACGGAGTCTTTCTCATTTACAAATGTGACTCACATTGAATAGAAAATAAGGGCTTAAGAGTGGTTGGTACTGTTGAGCGTAAGTTGCATTAGCTGGTGTGGCAACTGAAATTTGATCTCCTTGTATGATTTGTTTGAGTGCTAAGCACTTCCTTCTATTCAGCTTTGATTCAACAATGTTCCATATTTCCATGCTGTTATACTACCTAGTTGATTTTTCCTTTTTTTTAATTAGATAAGAGATACCAGTGTTCTGGTATGGTTGAGGCCTGCATGGGAGGATCTTCGGAGCTACTTAATGGCAAGAGGTCGCAAACGTTTTGAGGTATATGTGTGCACAATGGCTGAGAGGGACTATGCTTTGGAAATGTGGAGGTTGCTCGATCCAGATTCAAGACTGATTAATACTGTTCAACTTCCTGATAGACTTGCCTGTGCTAAATCTGGTATGCATTAGCATTACTATCACTTTCAAACAACACAACTACGAAAGGAGCATAATGCCATTTGGTATATTTTTTACACCGCAATCAATGTTTTCTATCGTCTAATATCCTTCCTACAAATTTCCATGTGCATGCACATAATGCCTTGGAATTTTCCATCTTTTGGCGTTAATGCTACACTCTTATAGGCTGTCGAAAGTCTCTGCTAAATGTATTCCATGATGGGTCTTGCCACCCAGAAATGGCCCTAGTGATTGATGATCGCTTAAAAGTTTGGGACAAGAAAGATCAGTGTAGGGTTCACGTTGTTCCTGCCTTTTCTCCATATTACACGCCCCAGGCAGAGATAAGGTTTATCTGTGCTTTACACCAATACAATTTTTTTTAAGTATTGGTTATTGAGGGCACCTTTTCTTGTATCAGGCGAACTTCTCTGTTCCAGTTCTCTGCTTTGCTAGAAATGTTGCATGCAACGTTAGGGGTGGTTTCTTCAAGTAAGAATATCCATCTTTGCTTATATGATCTAAGTAAATTCATTGCCATGACACATTGTAGTCCCAGCTAAATTTAATACACTTCATGCTGCCATACAAGCTTTTTTCTTGTTCTTGTGCCATAAACCAAGTGTGAATGATTTTGAGATATAGAAATTTATAATTTAATTGACAGAGAATTTGATGATGTCCTTCTACCACGGATCAGAGAGGTTCATTATGAGGATGAATTAAATGATTTTCCGTCTGCTCCTGATGTTGGCAATTATTTGATTTCAGAGGTAAACTTTGTAAAATGCATTCTCCAGATTGATTCCCCAGTAACTGCCAACTTATATTCAATCTCTTTAATAGGATGAGAATGCAGCCATTTTGAATGTAAACAAAGATCCCCTTACTTTTGATGGTATGGCAGATGCAGAAATTGAGAGGACATTGAAGGTGTGCACTTCTACTAACCATTAATTCATTACCCTGTTCTGCTTGGTTATAATGACGTGAATATAAATTGAATGCCAAGATGTACTTTTCCAAAATTAGATGCTGCATATTAATATTTTAGTTATTTTTCTTAGGTTGCAGAATATATTTTGGAATAAAAAATACATATTGTTTAATATTTCGTGTGTACTTGTTCATTAGGAATTATGCTGAGCACAACAAAACCTCATGACCAATTGTATTATAAAATTTTGTTTGAAATATGGAGTTGCAATAGACAATTTTGGGCCATTGGATCAATCTAATTTCTCATTCAATACTTTAATATATATTCTATTGTTCAGTACAGTGTTTTTCTATTTATGTGATCTTGATCTGCATAACTCATTTCTGTCTAGAATGTCCCCAACTCTAGTAGACACTAAAGTTACTAGGTACAAAAATTCCTATTTATTTGAAGTGAACAAGAGGGTGTATTAAGTATTAGCCTAACCTTTTTGTTTGGACCAGTCAATTGCGAATGCTATAGCTCTGCCCCTATGACTATGTTGTTACTCCAACGGGTTGACTGGGCTTCTTGTGAGAAAAAAATGCTAACATCGATTACAAATTTACAAGTCTATATTATTATGTTTCTTAGCAATGACTATTGTTTTTACCATATCTCCCATATATGTGTATGCACTATTTTCAGGAAGTGTGTTGCAGTGTTGAAGCTGTGAATCCAATAGCAATTAATGCTGATGTGATGCCTGTGGCTCCCAACCAGCAACTTATTACATCATCTATTCCACTAGCACCATCATTGGGCATGAATCCTTTGAATAATGATCAAGGTCCTCAGCCCCCTTCATTTAGCTGGCCAGTTCCTCCACCTGCTCCTGTGGATCCGTCACAATGTTCTCCAGCTAGAGAAGAGGGTGAAGTTCCTGAATCTGAATTGGATCCTGACACTAGGAGAAGACTTCTCATATTGCAGCATGGTCAAGACACGCGAGATCCGGCACCACCCTGTCCTTTAGGATCACCTGTACAGACCTCAGTACCACCAGTGCAATCACATGGAAATTGGTCACATGTAGAGGATGAGATGAATCCAAGAAGCCTGAATAGGACCTCAACAGGGTTCCATTTAGAATCTGATGCTGTAAATTATGATAAAAGGCAACCACATAATCCAATGTATTTTCTTGGTGAGGATAATTTTATAACTTCTGATAGATATAACTATCGGAGCCATAGATACCCCTCACAGGTCAGTGATCATCTACTTGATCAATTTTTCAATTAATATTGTTTGTTAATGTAGTATATCTTGACGATCTGGTGACAAATGCTTGATTTATTCAGCTGCCACACAGTGAGGATCATCATATTCTGAACTGATCATCTATATCCTACAGATCTTTTCCTGGTATGTTTGGTTCTAATCATCTAATGTTCATATGGAGGTTATAAGCTGCATAAAGGCTTATTGGGTTAATCCCTTATTCAAGGGGATTGTAGGGGATTTGGGCAGATTTATTCCACACCTATTGAGGTGTGCAATTAATCCCCTCCAATCCCTCCCAACCCCCAACGGGAAGGGATTAAACACAACAGGCCCTAAGGTAGTGCATGATCTGTGTCTTCCTGTTGTGCTCGCTGAACAAAACTTAAGATGTTAGCATAGGCCAATCTACTTGCCTCTCGTCTTGCATATTTCTAGAGTTGTGTACTTGTGTTGTCACCTGTATAAATGCAACCTTTGGTGTCTTAGTAATATTTTGGATTGTCATCATAAGTAAAGTTATATGCAGTTTGTTAATATGTTTGCTAGTTTAGCATCACATTTTGGTTTGAGTTGATTCAGAAGCAACGTCACATTGTGGCTTACACAGAAATGCTGGATTTATCTTTTTTGACTTGGTTTGGCTGGCTTGTTATATGCCGTTTATACTATTATGTTAACATGGTATAATTGTCAATCATGAATTCATGGGTTGACTTGAATCTAACTGCTAAGTCTACTGAAATTGTTGGCCCAGAGATGATTTGCTGTAGTTGTACTTTAGCTGCGGAAGTGATAAGTTTCATATTCATTGTTAGCTCTTGAGGTCCCATTTCAAAACCCAACAGAAGTTCATGAATCATTTTAATATTTTAATATCTAATTCTGTTCATCACGTCTTGTTTTCCCCACTCTTCACTTGATGTAGTATCATGTTATTAGATGATGTAAAATGCTTCATCCATGCCAGCTAATTGAATGGTTCTGTGCGTTCTCTTGGTCCAGTTAATTTATGAAGTTCTAGCTCATTGGAATTTCTTTTATTGCATATAATCATATTAGATTAATCTTATTACCATTAATTATCTTCTTGGTTTAACTCTAGTCTACCCTAACTTACTTAGCACTAAAAGATTTTGTTGTTGGTTGTTGGTTGGTTACTACCATTAATGAAGCATGTGTGGCTGCATACATGATCGTTTTGAAGCTTATATTGGGACATGTTATCAATGGGGTGAGAAGCAAAACTGGTTAAATGATTGCTCCCTTTATTGCAATCAATTAAATGTGTGCTGCCTCTTGCTCGCTCAGTGCTGCCCCAGGCTCCCATTATCATGAATGAGCCCTTTTAAACTTCAACTTTTGGCTTTCACTTTAGATCATCTTAAACTTCCATAGATAAAAAAGTATCATCTTGAACTGTGTCTGCTATGTGAAGGAGAGGACATAGGAACCTGGTTTGGTCCTTCGAATCATATAAGCAGTCAAACAGAACCAGCACGCCAATTTGTACAAAATGCAGAGACCTCAGCTGGTGTGTTGGAGGAAATTGCGGTGAAATGTGGATTTAAGGTAGTTTTGATGTGAAATAACATAGTGTTATTATCATCTTTATTACTTTGCTGTTGATGTATTTCTTCACTCATTTTTAGGTGGAGTACCAATCAACTTTGTGTAGTACTGCAGAGTTGCAATTCTCCATTGAGGTAAAGTAAAAACTTCTGCGAATCGAACTCTCCTTTATTACTATTTAAATTTTATAAATGACTATGTTAATGGGCTGTTATATTTGTTATCATTGGAAATTGTGAAAACTTGGTGTGGACTTCAGGGAATAATCTTGGCAGCAGGAATTTCTGGATCTCTTTAATGATTATGTGGCTTAAAGCCTAAACTTACATTTTCCCAAAAAAAAACTTAAACTTGCTGCTGCATGCAAAATATTCTAATCTACTTGTAATCTTTATAAGATTGCCTCATGTTTAGTCATACCTTTCTTTGTGCGTGTTTCAGGTTAGGATTTTAGGAGAAAAAGTAGGTGAAGGATTTGGAAAAACAAGAAAAGCAGCAAAACGCCAAGCTGTTAATATGTCCTTAAGAAATCTGGCAGGTAAGTTTGTTGAAAACTTCTAGATTTCTTGATTCTGGGTGGCAAATGCCAAATGCACAACGAAAGTATGGGGCAATGTGGGTTTATATCTTTGTTGGGCCAGCAGAAGAGCACTGGCTGAATTTATTAAATCTGACAGTAGCGCTGCCAACAAGTTACATGATCACCCAGTGGCGAACATGGCACTAAAATTTATATGTTTTGCCATGATGTCGCTGAAATTACAACCATCAAGCTTTTATTAGTCGATTTATATTATCATTATCGTGAGGTCTACCACTTGTAAACTTAATTGGAAACAAATAATGTAATATTGATGTCGCCGTTTGTTGCAAATCTACGAATCGATAAATGCTAAATGCAATAATAGTCAACAATGAATTCAAAATTATAGTACAATTCTGTATAATTATAATGCACAAGGAATCATGGATTAAGGAATTAAGGCAAATGGCTTAATGCATGAGTTGAATCTGTGAGGACCAGGCATCGAAGGCTACCTAAGCGCGTACTGCCTGTTCCTGCTTGCCACCCTCAGACTGCTACACACGTGCCACTCTGCCCCCTGCCTCCCTGGCATGGTTCTTGCTGCAAGCAGACATGTAGATGGAGTTCATGGGATTGGTTCATTGTTCGATCGATGAGCTTGGTTGCTGGAAATTATGGATGATCTACCCTAGCCCCCACAGTCAATAGAGGCGCTAGAGGGGTGGGGTTGCAGTGGGTTGCGCAGCCATAGGGGGTGTGTGAGTCCCCTTTGCCACCTGCTGCATCTGCCACTGAGATCACCTCACGAGAACACTCTAGGTGATCTTCTCTTGTTTTTGAAATTGACATATGTGTTTATCTTTGATACAAGTGAAAATGGCTTGATCATGGGGATATTTTGTTTTAAATATGACTTCTAAGGTATCATGGAAGTCTCAAGATATTGGAATACATAATTCTTCTGGCATTGGCATCTTTCAGCTATTCTCTGCTGAATTAGCTGAATTCTTTTCTGCCTTTGTGTTATTGTATATATTGATCTTTTCAAATTAGATAGAAAATATAAAACACTTTACCAAGAGCAATCCTCATGGAAGCTTTATATAAGTTTTGATATCTTTCCCATGTAAAATATTTTGAGTCTGATTGGCCAATGATGTTCACTTGCAGAAAAATATCTGTCATCTGATCCAGATTAGACCATGATTCTGAAGGAGAATGGTTTTAGTAATAACTCAAACTCATTCAGATATCCGGGTGGTAGTAGAGATGGCATATTACCAGTTGCAAGCACTTCAAATGAGTTTAGATACATGGGCGAGAGAGTTGATAGTTTAAGAAAACCTGCTGGTTCTGTTGCTGCTCTCAAGGAGCTTGTAAGTGGCTGCTTTAATTATCAGCTTTTAGATGAGTGCACTTTATTTACTGAGCTATGTTGTGATGCATGCAGTGTACGGTTGAGGGTTACAGCTTAGTTTTCCAAGAGCAGACATCTTGTCCTGATGGTTCATCAGGTAAAGAAGCTCATGCTCAGGTAAGTATTTCAATGAATGAATGTCCATCAAACTTCTATCTGTACATGATTAACATAGAAAGTAGGTTGTTTAGGAAAGTAAAATTACGCCAACTTCACAACTTACAGGCCATCAAAAGATTTCTTTGATCAAGTTGTATCCGATGTGATGTGATGCCCTTTATTGCATACAATGATAGTATAGAATGTTCTTTCTGTTGTCGTTGTCAACAGCTGTTATCCTTTTAGAACATTCTGAGTTTGTTCTTGTTTTATTTACCTGCATTTGGCTTTTCAGGTCGAAATAGGTAGGCAAATCCTGGGAAAAGGAGTTGGAGCAACATGGGAGCAAGCTAAGATGCAGGTTGTAAATATATAGAAGTGATTTACTCTGATCACTTCCATTTGTTTAAAGTTTCAAAACCAACAAATAAACCCTGAGGTCTGAGTTTCTGCCTTGCAATGAGCAGAGGGAGAGGGAGTGTTTCGTTTAACTAAGTTCAATTTGTGGAGTAAACAGGCTTTATTCCAGCTGTTTGGACACATAGTAACTATGCAAATGTTGCCTTTTCTCTTTGGGACTTATAAGGAGGATCATTGTTCAATGTGTACAGCAAGATGCTGCATTTCTCTTGTATTTGTTCTAGGACAAGAGATGCAGCATGTACAACATTGACAACATCAGAGATAATAGTTTTTTTGCACTTCTAAATCATCTTCTAGTAATGCTATAGATAACTACTATGTTGGTAGGTGCAGCAATTGCCTCTAGAAAATATTAAAAAGTACAATCATATTAAATGTTTATAGGCTCAACTTGGTTCTTGTGTAAATGTTGTTTCTTGCATCATAGACAACTTTGTATGCACCCATTTGTGCAATTGGTTTGCATGCTTTATTCCTGCATTCCTCTTGGACTTAATATTATGTTCTTTTGTAGGCCGCTGATGAGGCTCTAGGAAATTTTACATCCATGCTTGGTATCTTTGCACATAAATCATCTGGATTTCAGAGGTGATGGTTGGAATGTTTAATCTCCACAATATTTACCCGCTATTTAGAGTCTAAATTGGTTTGTGCATATACCATGCTATTTTTTATAATATTTATTCTTTTCCACAGGTCATCAGTATCAAATCTTAATCGCTTTAAACCAGATTACTAACAGGGTCTACAAACCGTTCCTTCTGTCTGGGACTCTAGGAACAGTGGTCGTGTTCTTTGATGTTCGTCTTCTGGACATCTGAACTTGATGGGATCAATAGCAAATCATGGAAGCCAGAAACCGTTGTGCACATGATCATGATGCCTTCATTTCCAATCTAATTCGGTAACTCCCAACAGGTGCTGTCTGGGCGAAGATGTTGTAACCTGGTCTCCCAGTGAGCTCATGCCTCACGGTGCTCTTCTGTGATTTGCCTTGAACCTGTTACCCGTGAATCGTGATGCCCCAGTGGAGTGTGGATCTTGGAAGGATGGCAATTGGTAAAATGGCTTCCTTGTGTGAAGTAGTTTAGCAAATGGTATTTGATCAAATGAATTTGTGCGTGTGCGTCATTGTTGGGCTGCAGTTGGCTGCCGATTTTACTGAGGCTGCCAAAGTATTGTTTTAATTCCTTGCACCATGTATATGATCCCCATTTCTTCATTTCTTAGATTTAGAATGGTGGATTGTACAGCTTTGCCATGTAGTGGCAGCTTCAAGGCCATGGGGTAATTCCCATGACCTCGATTCCAGTTTTCCATCTACTGCCCGTTGCTGCTCTGCATGGTCATGGCCATGTTTGGTTCATGCAGCCACAGGATTCGGCTGGTGTTGGTCGAAGGCTTAAAGAGGTTGGCTATGTATGCAGATTATTGCCATACCCCTGCATTGGTTGAAGAGCTTTATGAGAAGCTCGAAACTTGGTGGCTACGTCCACAATGTTGCCCCTCTTTCTGTTTATCTGTATGTCTGATATAAGCAATCAGAAACTTTGGCCTCTATTTCTGTGAGGAGATAGAGGCCGGAGGGTGTAGTTTTACCACCTCAATCAAAAAAAAAAATCTGTGCCAGCTCATAGCTGCGTATGTTAACATTCAACACTTGCTTGTTTAGTATTTACTCACTTGAAAGGTCATCTATCTAAACAAAGCAATAAGTTATCTATGGCCCCATGTTCCTATGGCAATAACTCGTACTATCCTGATATGAGCTGATATAGATCAAAATTCAAAGCAAATTACCTGATGAGCTTCTACATGGAAGAGCTGGATGCTTAAGGGCCTGCACCTTAAACAAGCACCTTGGAGAGAAAACGATACCACCAACCACTACAGTAAACACACAATTCAATCCTTGGTGCCTTCATTTGTCATTCATCTATTCATGTGTTGGATGATCACGTATGTGTTAGATCGTTCTATTGAACTATTTTTCATAGGACACTGTCGTGAGAGAGATTATCAGAGATGGTAAAACACTGTCCACAATAGGTTGCCCATTGATGTGTGAATGGTATGGTGAAAAGTATTGGGGTGCTGCTCATGGTCTTTCTGGGATCGTGCATGTTTTGCTGGACATGGACTTGACTAGAGATGACAAGGAATGCGTAAAGGATACCTCGTGCTACATGATTCAGAACCGGTTCCCTTGCGGCAATTACCCTGCCACTGAGGATAATTATGATCGTCTTGTGCACTGGTGCCATGGGGCTCCTGGCATTTCCCTCACCTTAGCAAAGGCTTCACAGGTTTGTTTTCTATTCTCAGATCATCTCATCTCAACCACATGCTTTGGCTGCAGGTTTCGCTCTTGCAATCTGGTTCGTTCTTCATATATGCGATATGCTTTGGTCAGGTTTTCCCAGAAGAGCGATTCCTTGAGGCAGCTTCAGAGGCGGCAGAGGTCGTTTGGAGTAGAGGATTGCTCAAAAGAGTTGGGATATGCCATGGAGTAAGTGGGAACGCCTATACATTTCTAGCACTTTTCCGCCTAACAAAAAAGAAGGAACACCTCTACCGTGCTAAAGCATTTGGTTGCTCTCTCCTTGATCAAGCTAACCAGCTGATTGCGGATGGCATCATGAACAGTGTTGATGAGACGTATTCATTGTTTGAAGGACAAGCTGGAATGGCTTACCTGTTTTTGGACATGATTAACCCCCTTGATTCTTGGATACACTAATGTATCCATTTCCAGATATGTAGAGTAGTGTATGCATAACTCAAACGATATTTCGGTTAAGTGTATATGTGTCAAGAGGTATTAAAGTAATTTTCCGTTTCTTATATATATGTGTGTGTATGTATGTATATGTGTGTCTTTTAATTTAACTCAATTGATCAATAGTAAAATTCCCAATTTCCACTTTCTTGAAATGGTATCAGAGCAAGGGAGAGAACCCTAGCCACCGATCCCGTTGTCATCGACGCACCAGTGGCGCCTCGCCGCCGGCGCGGCAAGCCGGCAACCTCATCCATCCCTCGTGAAGCAGCCCAAGTTCAAGTTTCGTCTACAATAAGCAAATCGTCTTAGACCAGTTAATCCTCAAGCAGCAAACAAACAGCAGCCATCGATTTCCCCATCGTCTCCGGCGCGCCGGCAGCGGCTCGCCGCCGGCCTCGTCCGCTCCATCGTCCTCCGTCGCAGGTCATCCATTGCTCCTTCTCTCCCTCTCCCTCCCCTTCCTCCTGCTTCTCTCGTCTTCCTCTCGCACACCACCTTTAGCCTCCTGCTATGTCCACTCCTCCCACATCCGACTTTGAGGGCGAATGCCACGACGACTACGACGGCGGCCGCTGCTCCTACACTTGATGTCGCCATGGACAAGACCTTGCAAGCATTCCATGCATCGTCGCCGCCGCCGCCTCCTCCTCCTGCTTCTGCTTCGCCTTTTAAGAAGATCGACAAGAAGGTGTCCACGAAGAGAAACAAGAGCCTCCTCAAGCTCCTGCTCAGGCAGACTCCCCGGACGCGGCGGTTCGCGGCGCGCGCGGCCGAGCTCTTCGCCTCGCCGCGGCCGTACACGCGGCGCTTCTTCATGACATGGCTCTCCCCGCTCGAGCAGTTCGGCCGCCGCGAGCTCCTCGTCGTGGAGAGCCTCTTCAGGTCGCACCGCGACGCCTGACTCCTCATCGCCTCCGATACCATGGACTCCGAGGGGGGCACCGACAGGATCGGGCCGTTTCTCGAGCGCGGCCTCCGCATCGCCGCCGCCTCGCCGGACATTGCCTACCTCCTGAACGGCACGCCAGCGGGGGCGTGGCTAGGCACGGTGCAGCGCGGGGACGTCAGCCCCGGCAGCATCCCCCTCGTGCAGAACCTCTCCAACCTCCTCCGCCTCGCCCTGCTCTACAAGTACGGCGGCGTCTACCTCGACGCCGACGTCGTCGTCCTCAGCCCCTTCTCCGACCTCCGCAACGCCATAGGCGCACAGGCCGTGGACGCGGCCACCGGCGACTGGATGCGCCTGAACAACACAGTGATGGTGTTCGACCGGGGCCACCCGCTGCTCCGCGAGTTTATCGCCGAGTTCGCCGCCAAGTTCGACGGCAGTAAGTGGGGCCACAACGGGCCGTACCTGGTGTCGAGGGTGGCGGCGAGGTGGCGTCGCCGGAGACCGAAGGCTGACCTGACGATGCTGCCGCCGCAGGCGTTCTACCCCATCGACTGGAACAAGATCGGCGGGCTGTTTCTTGCACCCAAGTACAGGAAGGGTGAGAGTTGGGTGAAGGCCAAGATCGAGAGCAACAAAGTGAGAGCTTTGGCATCCATCTGTGGAACAGGGAGAGCAGGAACATGGAAATGAAAGAGGGGAGTGTGATTGGAAGGTTACTTTCAGACAGCTGCTTGTTCTGCAGTTCTTCCATGTTTGCGAAGCATGAATAGTTGCACAAATGCAAACAGATAAAGAGATTGGAACCTGTGGGATGTCAGATAAATTGTACATCTTCACTTGCAGGCAAGCAATGGCATAATAACAGTGGCTTTACACTTGTAAGATTTTGTCAGTACGACCAAAAAAATGTATATGAAGCTATGCTAATCTTGACTCACGGTGCACTTTCAGTAAATAATTATAATCTGATAGGAATCATCTGAAAGGGCAAATCCATTCCGAACCGTACATCATCCAAACCTGGTGTTTACAGAACTCTGCACCTCAATGCATAAGCTAGCTATAGACATGACATGGTTTGAAGGTTCTGTACTAGACCAACAAAACCACAGTACTACAATATCATGAAGGACTAATTAAAAAGGCTGGATGGAGAATCACACACAATTCGTTCAGTTGGAAAATAACAGCAAATTTCATCGTAATACCTCTTCCTCTGTTAAAATTAAACTGTAGAATAAGGAACTTCAACAGCTATATTTTTCCTTAGGTGGAAGACACCGCCATATACAACATCATATGTGTCCTCCCAGGTAACATTTTGGGATGTAATTGTGTAAAGCAGGCATTTACATGAAGAACTAAACAATATGCCGTTTTGCACCTACGCCTACTATACTCGTGTTAAGCCCTCAAGATCCGTAGCAGTCTAAGGCAGCCTGATCATTTTGCAGACCTGAATTTCAGAATCCCACAGGCGATGGAAGCAGGATAGGATGGTTCACCATTGAACGTTGAATGATTTCAAGTTTATTGTTTCTAATAATGTCAGCCTAGAGACACAGATTTCTTGCTGTTCTGTATTAAATGTTGTGTATCCTCAAGCTCTACATCACCCCCTCCCCATTCTTTCGCACCTTCAAACATCATCTCAATCAGCTCCAGAGTTTTCCCCTTTGTTTCTGGCACGCAGAAATACACAAAGGCCACAGAGACAGTCGAGATAACAGCAAAGACAAAGAACATCCCTGCCACTGATATCATACGGGCCATGGAAAGAAATGACATGGAAACCAAACCACTGCTCACTCTACCACCTACTTGACCTACTGCTGACGCTTGAGCTCGTAATCTCAAAGGAAATATCTCTGAAGACAGGACCCAACATATTGGTCCCATGCCAATTGAGAAGAAAGCCACATTCCCACAAACTGCAAAAACTGCTAGGTTTATCCCAATTCTTGGAGAAATAAGTCCCATAGCATGTTTTTGCAATGTTAGTGCAATCCCCAAGACAAACAAACAGATAGTCATTCCAATGGTGCTAACATAAAGAAGCGGTTTGCGTCCAACTTTATCAATGAGGAAAATTGCAACCAATATGAACACTGTCTTAGTAAACCCAACAGCCACTGTGGCTGCAAGAAGCTCCTGATCAGATTTGATCCCAGCATCTCTGAAAATAGTTGGGCTGTAATAGACAGTAGCATCAATACCCGTAATCTGCTGGAACATTTGAATACCACATCCAGCATATAGCATCCGGCGGACAGCAGGAGAAGGGTTCAACAGCTCCATCCACACTGCGTTGTCCTCAGATTTCGTTGATTTAAGAAGACTTGCAGCTTCCTCAATCTCAGCTAGCCTTTCTTCAACCTCAGCTTCAGACTCACTTATCTGCAGCAACACTGCCCTGGCTTCTGGAACTCTCTTTGCCATCATCAACCACCTGGGTGATTCTGGGATCACAATAAGTGCAAATCCAATGAAGACAGATGGGAGGATACCAACACCAAGCATAATCCTCCAATTGATGTGCTCTGAAAGGCTCGAGAAAGCATAGTTGGAAACATAACCAAGGAGGATCCCTAAATTGATACAGATCTCAGGGAGGGAAGTGAGCGTCCCACGGGCAACTGCGGGGGATATCTCAGCGATATAGACTGCAGATACCATGGCACCAAAGCCAATGCCCACACCAGCGATGAGCCTCCCAATCATGAGCACGGTGAATGAAGGAGCAAATGTCATTATGGCTGCACCAGTCTGGAAGACAATTGCACCAAGAGCCATTGTCCATTTCCTGCCAATTGCATCAGATGTTCTTCCTCCTGTCAGACTTCCCAAGAGTGAAACCACACTCAGGCAGCCAACTAGGATTTCTTCCTGAAACTCGGTAATGTGAAGATCTTTCTGAATGTAGATTATTGCGCCGCTCATCACACCAACATCTGCAGATACAACATGAGCACTGGGTTATAGTTTATAGGAGAGACACGCGGTAGGGGGGAATAAATCCCTTGGAAGCCATGAAAACTCAGTTGTCCTATTTCAGAAGCTGAGAGGAACGAAGGATCAGAATCCTGCATGAGGACCATCCAGATAGCTATAGGTAACGAAACATTTCCACCAAATCATAAAAATTGCATCTTTGCGCTCCCCCCGTCGTTGATAGTCCTCAGAAATAAATCAAGATTTTCTCGTGAAGGTACGGAAAGCTTACTCTTTAAGCACTTGCAATTGAGAAAGTATTGCTATTGGAACAACACTGCGATTCCACTGACAGGGCGCACAATTTTGTAACAAAATGCGCCGTTTTTATTCATAAGCTTGGATCGGCATTGCAAGAACTCACCATAGCCGAGGAGGATGGCGTTGAGAGAGGCGAAGATGGCGCAGGCAAACACGAACCGAACCTTGCTCCTCCGCTCGGACGCCGAGGGCCTTCTCCGCCCCGCGTCCAGCTCGGGCTCGTCTCTGGGATCAATAACCGAGTATTTGTTCCCGCCATTGGCGGCCTCCGCGACGCCCACCATCGCCTCCCTCCGCGCTCCCGGCGATCCGGCGACGCCGCTCGTGGCGGACGATTTGCAGAACTACATTCAGAGCTGGTCATCAATGGTTGACGCCAAACAATCCAATGGGGGCCGGGGCGGGGGCGCGAGAAAGGTGGGAGAAGCCGTTGTGCTCCGCCTCGCCGTTTGCCTGATCCTTCCCTACCGGAGGAGCGAGAGGATTTTCATTTCTCTAATGCCTTCGTGTATTCTAATCCCAAGTACTACAAATATTTTCAATATCTTCACCACGTTGCTCGAGGGCTCCAAATAAATTTGTGGATTTCCTCATGGTTTTATCAAGATTTCTGTCCATTTTGTCAGGGTCAAACCACTCTGTTTTGACAGGAAAAATTCGGGAGCTGGACTTTGACGAGGTGCGTGTACGGCCGCTCCTACCGTGTATGACTATTCCATCGACTATGAGGGTGATGTTACAGGAGAATGCAGTGATTTAAGGCGTAGAAAAAACTATCTGGTTGTGTTTAAGATTAGTTTGATCGTGGAAGATGGGATGGTTGTATCTGAATAAATATTAGTGGCCTAATCGTTTCGCTATAATTATTATAAATGAAATGATTTATTAACAAATTAAAAATAATTTAAAAGCAAATAAAAAATATTAAAATAAGCTTTTAAAAATAAATTTTAAAATTTAAATCTTATGGATATATCCATAAGGGGAGAACCATGGGTCTGAGCTGATGTAATCAGCAACAGAGCAAACAGTACCATAGTACAATTTGTAGGTGTCACTTTTCTACAAGTTTAAGCAAACACTTGGTGGTTTGGACTAATCAATCCTTGAGTACGAAGACTAAAAATCGCAGAAAGTTCCGTGTAACCGCATCAACAGTAGTAGCATTCATGTCACATGCTCCCCCTCGCATGCCTAAATTTGCCTAACACTTTTTAGCGACCAACATTTTCTTGCGCAGCATGTGCATATATATATATATATATATATATATATATATATATATATATATCATTATCTGAGTACATGTACCTAGCCGACGAGAAAAAACTCCCACGTAACTAGGCAGCTAGCCGACGACTGGCAAATTCTTTGCCCGTCTGGGAGTTCGTTTCCTCGCGTCGCCACAAGTTTCGCATGATTCAAGCTTCCATTGCAGATCACGCAAAGAATGCATTTTTTGTGTTTTGGTCGGAGAGGAAACAGGGAAGATTGGAGTTGGAATCGTGGCAGGAGTAAGGAAAAGAAATGAGATTTATCAAGAGGAGATGAAGAGACTGACCGTAACCGAGGAGGATAGCGTTGAGCGACGCGAAGAGCGCGCAGGTGAAGACATATCTCCCGCCGCACAGGCTGCTGTGGCGCTGCGCCTCGGCCTTACGCGCCCACTCCTCGTCCAGCTCATCCTCCTCCGACTCCATCCTCCGGTACTCGCTCCTCATCGCCATTGCCGCCGGCCTCATCCTCGCTGACTCCATCGTCGCCTCGCCTCCACTGCTACCTACGTTTTGTTCTCACGCCAATAACATACTTCAACTGACGAAGGTGGTGATGCTGTGGCAAGCTACAGCTAGCATAGCACAGCTGCTCAAGCTCAGATCTAATGCAGGATACCAAATGCTGAAATGCATGCCTGGCTTTTGTTTCAATACTACGGCCTAACAAATAGATGATGAACTTTTGCACTTATTTTAGACTTTTAGAGTCTTCTTCACGTTCGCATCAGGTCAGCAGCCATGGTTTTTCTATGGTTCAAGGGGTACGGCCATGGTTTAGACTTTGGAGGCTCAGTTCAGATCCACTTCGTCGCGCAGGACGAGGACGGTCTAGATTTTAAACCCACTAGGTTAGTCTTGGTTGAGTTTGGAGACAGAAAAGCAACCCCGTTTAATTTGTCCACCATGATGCTCGATATGTTTTTAAGGGCTTATTTCGGTTTGGAGGAAAAAACTAAAGATGATTTCGAAGGATCAGTTCCTGTAGTGTCATTCGGTTTGTATTATTAAAGTATAAAAAAACCAAAGGAAAATTAATTTTCTACACGTTATAGAAAAAAAGCATAGGAAATTTTGTATCCACTTAAACCTCTAGTAAAATTCCTATGAATGCATATGTACATGTATTTCTATTCTTCCATTTTTCTTATTACTATAAGTTAAAATTCCTCCTAACGAAATAAACCCTAAGCCTTTCAAATGTTTACAGTGAGGCAAGAGAGTTTCACCATAATCATATATTGCAATCTAAACCAAGCTAAAAGACCGACCATATTGAGATGAGCATATTATAAGGATTATAAGTGTCATCCTTGCATTCAGTTTGGAGGATAAGTGGATCACTTACTGTACAAGTTGATAAAGAAAAAAACAGCTACAAGTTTTTTTTTCAAATTTCCTTGTCATTGTCCCTATACGATCTATGCTGCTCATGATCCATATTGATAGAGCGAAATTTGAGGATCTTCTGAATGTTTGCGAGATGCTTCACCTCCTTGGATGGTACTTCCTTACTACTGCTGGCTGCTTGTCCTTATTTTCTCCAGAAGGTGTCATCTCATCTTGAATGGGTTTTGGTGGAGCATCTGACGAGAAAAAGGGATTAGAACATTGAAAAAGTTAGCTGTAAAAATAGCATCAGATGAAAGAAAGTTGCTCTTTATACCATCTGCAAACAGAGGCTCATAGGTCCTAACAAACTTTCATTAAGCTGCCTGCTGACAAGATCAAAACATACATATAAAAAAATTTCTTTTGATTCAGTCATATCCTAATAAAGGATACACTAATGGCGATTTAAGATGTTAGGTGCACTTAGATCCGTTTCATATAGAACTACCATCTAAAATCTTCAGGAACAACATATCAACCATAGCATCTTCACAGGTATCAAATTAGTATACTAGTGAATGGCATCTAGGGCTGTTTATTTGGCAATAAAACAAGAGGGGGTAATGGTTTGAATTGAAGCACCTACTAGTTTGTGAGAACAAATAGCATGTGCCAATAGTCTCTTGGTATTCTCCAATCTGTCATTAAACAAGCATTAGCAGACAGCTCGCTCAGCAAGGAGATTTAGTGTTTCAATAAGCAAACGGGTTTATAATTCGAAATCCAAAGTACAGACTGCTAATCTTCAGACCGGTTTTTTAAAGAAGTCAAAGTTTGCAGAGAGAAGAAAACCGATCAAGTCTGCTTAACAGATGAAATGGTCGTCAGCGAAGCAATCAGCAGTAAATGGATGTATTTTAGTCTAATGCATTGATTGTTGACACTGCAGCTACCGCAAGCATTGATTATTGACACTGAAGCTACCGCAAATAACGTATGGAATTCAAATGTGTCATATGTCCAGCTTGTCCTCTCAGAACTTTAAGATACTCAAAGTACAACAATAATTATTTTCCTAATGAATAACACTCCTTAAACAGACTCAGCCAAACGTATTATATATTTTGATCATGTAAAAAAATTAAAGGTGGAGATATAGAAATATTTTTTCCCAATATAATTTCTGATAATGCTTGAACCATGATATATCAGTGCATACTCATAAGAACTTACTAGCAGTGTATGGCTGTAATGAATCTATTGCACAAAGGATCTCAATCACCACCACCAAGTCCGTACTAAACATATCAGGGGCATGGTCAAACAAGAAGTTAAACGATCAAAGAGAATCTAAACTAGTAGGTTCAGTAAGATAAACACTTGAATAGACATTGTCCCTCTTACATTGTAAGGTCACATCTTTAAAAGTAAGCTGCAAGCATAATATGAATATTACTCACCATCTTCAGGCCATCACATAATATCAAGGTAGGAGTCAACGTATCCAAACCCTAGAAAACATAAAAAAATACTTAGTAGCATTAAGTATACAAAAAGGCACTGAACAGACATTTTGAAATAGATATGAGCCAACACCTTGGTGATCAAAGCATATAGAAAGATAACTTTGGTGTTTGCACGTCCATAAATCATGATACCAAAGTGCAAAGGCTACAAATTGCAGGGAGCCAAACAGCTAAATAGGCAGAATATGTACTGGCAAATACCATTTTCTAACATGGTACATCCTAGATTTTCTCCCTGAAGCTACCCACATAACACACACTAGAAGCACTGTGTAATTTGTAGCTCAACAAAAAAATCAATTGCCAACAGAGAGGACTTTGAAGAAATTTGAACATAGGTCAGAGAAGGTTGCTCAAAAGAAATATGAAAAAAGTGATGGATGATAAGGAGAGACTTAGTATCAATTTAATAGATGAAATAGGTACCCAAGTTCAAGTCAACCAACTGAGCTAAGTTCAGTTCCTATTTCTCAAAATAAATGAAAACTATGAATCTTTGTCCTCTTGTAATTCCATCAGGCAATTTTAAATACTAACGTTAAATACTAATGGCGGATAATCAGCATAGAGCTCACTACTACAGTTATATCAGCATAGAGCCCACTACTCCAGTTATATGCCCATATAAGTATTCCTTAAGCAAATCTCAGTCGTGCCCCTTTCTTGCTGTTGGCTGTTCTGTTGCAAAGGGAATTTCAGAGTCACTTCTGGATATTACATTACACCAGTCCGTAACATCTATAAAATCTAACATTCAGAGAAACAAAATGTGTGAACTCAAGAAATGCCCATCTCTATCATTAAGCCACTGATTTGGAGAAGGATCAACTTACAGAGAACACATATGGAGCATTTGGTTGTATGTCAGAATAAAGACAATCATCCAACTCTAGCAAGACATACTCTTCCTCTTCCCCTTCTTCTTTCTCAAATTGCATATCTTTCTCGTGCGTGTCTGCCATATCCAGCAAAGAATTTCTCCTAATCAGCAGTAAACCCTGACTTCACCAATCAATATATATCTGCAGCCCAGTAAGTACAGTAAGATTTATTTGTCCCAGAACTTATTTACCAGCAAATGAAAACACAATATAGCATTTGCAAAACTAAAAATTGTGTGTTTTTATCAAGTCCACCCCTGCTAAACGCAGGTAAAGAGAGCTGATTTTACAAGACACAATACATTCAGGTTCATGTTCAACGAATAGACTAAAAACTAACATATGGTAAATCGAATAGTAACATAAACAACAGAACAAGCTTGTAACTCTGACAAGTCAACCAGCTCATACTAGGGTCGGGCTGGGGATTCATTCATTTACCCTTGTAGCTTCGTTTGTCTGCGGTTACCCCGAGAGAGAAGGGTGCGCGAGAGCCCAAGCCACCGGCACCGAGGACAAGGCAACACCACTTGCCAGCGCAACGTCGTCAACCGAGCTGCAGATCGCCCTCTCCGCGGGCCGCCGGCGATGGCGACGCATGGAGCCACAAAAATGCCGAGGCCGGGAACGGTGACGCTCGGGGGGGACGCCGCAGAGAGCCGTAGGGGGCGCAGAGCCGCTCAGCGAAGCCGCAGAGCAAGGGAGGCGCGGCGGAGGCGTGCGCGGTCGGCCGTGGGCGGAGAGATTGGCTCGGCTATGCAGTTTGGGCAAAGGAAACAGAGTAGGATGTAGAAAAAAACTTCCAATTTAACTCCCTCAGCTACGTCTGGTTAGTATCCATTAACTAAATCGAGAATATCGATACCTTCCATTATTAAAATTATGATAACCTAATCATTATAGATATTAAAAAATAGGGTGATGCCCATATATTATTCTCTCGCTACTGCATTCTGCATTCCACCCTTCTGTGTTTAATTCTCTTCTCTGCTTATGTTATTGAGGCCTGAGAAAACAAGGCACAACGATAGATCCTCTCTAATGATAGCATGCTACTCCCTATCCTCAGTGGTAGCAGCCTTTTCCTACCACGTAGCGAGCTTAAGCTTTGTATTCATTATCATTAAGGAGGAGGAGGTTGAGGAGAGAGCAACAATAGGATAATAGTGGCGAAGGAGCTCGAGGGAGTTGGGTGGTGTCGGGACACCATGTGGGTGGCTTCCACGCAATGAGATCAAGGTGGCGACGAGCAGTAGCAACAACCTCAGCAACGGTGCACTCGAGCTTAAGCACGGCATAGTGAGAAACAATAACAATTACGTTGGCAGGGACATCATTGTCCTATTCAAGCTCTTGCTAAGCAAGATGCCATCAACACGAGAGTAGGCAAAAGGATCTCCGGTGATGTGGAGCTCATCAAGTTGAGCCTCGGGGACACAAGGCCACTGGTGACAAAACCTGATACCAAGTACAGTTGTTCCATCACTCTGTGTTCCTCACTGGAGCCCCTTCATTAAAATCCTCCATGGCTGTGTCACGCACCGTGAAGTGCCCTGTCTCCGTCGAGCTTAGCCTCCACCGGATCTAGTGCCGTGGTAGGCACAGGGGACACAGTGGCGAACAAGACAATAGTTGAAGCTCTAATTGATGGCAGTAACATCAACAGGAAGAAGGCATTGTGCCAAAGAGGAGAAAGGAGAAAGACGAGTAGAGACACATGTAGGTTCCATAATAGAATCTAATGTATTTTTTTTAATGTAAGTTTCAGTCACTATGTTTTATTGGTGTTTTTATTTTTTGTTTTTAGTGTCACGTAAGCACTTGAAAAACAGGTCAACCGTTAAGGAAAATAACCCTAAAAACCATTGAAGAAATTATTTTTATTGGTTTTAATAGTTAGATAAGTTATTATAACCTGACATATAATGGAGGAAGTTAAATTGGACTTTTTCCTAATGAGTACGCGTGTAGGATGGCCTTTTTTAGTGGGCCTAATGCTGTCAAATTCGGCCGAGCCACCGAGGTGGGGTGGAGCACGTCTAGGATGAGCTTGTTATTCTTTTGGGCTGAATCTTTCTAACCCAGTTTCTCCTGTATCCTTTTGCTTCGTTCCACGTGCGACGGAGGCTGCGACGTCTGACCCTCTCTCTTTGGAGCCTTTCGGAACGGTCTCCAACCGGTCATTGACCATGATCGGCTCTCTTGCAACGTGCTCACGCAGCCGCCGCACTTTGCACTAGTTTACGCGTCCCTAGAACGAAGCGAAGAACTGCGATTGTATCGGATCTCTCGATGTGTACGAAGTATGAACAGACCCTTGGTTTATTGTACTTGTTGAGTTGTTGTAGCACTCTGCTGCTAACCTAGCCTAATGCGTGCTCGAGCCTGGACACGAGCAGAGGCTAGGAAGGCATCCATCCGGTGCACTTGTGTACTTGCCTTCCCCGCCCCCCGCTTCAGGCTTTGCGTTTTATCCGCTTGTTTAAAACGTATATACTGTTGTTAAATTTAAATTTTAAATTTTAAATTTTAAATTTTTTAAAGTTTTTTTATCGTAGTTTTTTTACATTGATGTTTAAGTTACTGAGAATTTAATTTAGCCATAAAATATTTTTCCACTAATATACTGTTTAACATGTTTTTTTATTTAACCAACCGATAATACCCTTCGACGCACAGGTTCTCCTTTGGCAGAGTATTGTTTCATGGAGTAGAATCAAATAATGTGACGGCTTCAAGACAGATTCGACGATACTCCTCCCTGCAAGTAAAGTCAGCTACTATCTTTTCTCACTTATATATATATATTATATAGAGAGAGAGTCAGAGCAACACCGTTTATTTTTTATTGTAGCATGTTATTATACTGCTCTTATCTTGTGAGTGAAAAAAAATAAAGATGATTGAAAATTTATTAGTGAATGATTAATTAAGCATTAACTATTACAAACTTAAAATTTTGATTATTATGGTTTTTTAAAGCTACTTTTTAATTATTATTTTTAATAAATATATAGTAAATCGAGAAATGTGCATAGGAACAACCAGAAGAGTTTTCACACTAAATGCAGCCTAAGGCCCGGACTTGAGGCGTACAGAACATGTAGATATACAGTAGTAGTAGGCTCAAGGAAGAAACAACGAAAACTGAAGTGAGATTACATTACAGCAAGGTGGTGTGTACAGATGGATAATTCCTAACTTCTTTGTGGAGGAAGATGCCTAGCGCCAACGAACAATGGAACACACACGTTCTCCGGAGGAAAAAGGCTGCAAAAGACAACGACCAACCAATCCCATCATACGGTGTAACCGTGATCCCACATTGCAAAAGGGATCGTAACTAACTACTCCTGCTACTGTCTTCTGTGCAGTTGAGCAGTGAGGTGAAATGGCAACGGTCAAGCGAACCAGATGTAGCACGCGCGGTGGGTCACGCACGTCAACGGTCTGCCCGACCCGGTCACCCCGAGATGCAACGGCGCGCGCGCGAGCCCAGCCGTACGCACGCATGCAGCAGCCCACCGAGGCAGCACGTCGCGCGCACATGAGGCGAGACCTGCCGCTGCCTGGCCGGAGTGGCCGGGCGACAAAACGTGACGAGAAAAGCCACGGCCATGCTTGTTTACACTGCTTATAACGATACAAAAGAAAAACACAGTCCAGTAGTGCGGAAAAAAAAAGAGAACGGTCTGTATAGCTGCGCAATAATACCAAGACCCAGTGCCTCTCTCTCTCTCTCTCTCTCTCTACGGCTTCTCTTCCTGAAAAAAGTCAAGGCTATTCATCACAGCTAGTAGCTCACAAGCGAGGAGCCACATTTGCACAGTGCGCTGCCCAGCAACACACTGGTCAGTGGACACCCAGTCATATGGAGAGAATGGCCTCAGCAGTTGCACAACTCGCGGCTCGCCGGTTATCTCTTTCAGCTTTCCTTCCATTATAAATCAGGCCACCACTGTGGTACACACACAGGCACACAGCCCCTGCCCCCTATCCCCTGAACCCTGCGTTGCCGTTTGTACAGAACCAGCTAGCCAGCCAAGCGCCCAAGCCAGCCCCTCTGATCTCTGCGCATTGGGGCTTGGGATTTCTCGAAGCCATAAAAGCGAGAGCTCCCCAAAAAGAAGCCTACCAACTCTCCAAGCGGTCGCAGTGCAACAGTACAAGGGGGAGTGGAGGCCTGGACCTGGAGGGGAGGGGAAGAAAGGGGAACCACTCAACAATGGCATCTCCCTCGCGCTCCTCCGCGCCCTTCTTGCTCTGCGTTCTGCTGCTGCTGCTCGCGCCCCCCATCTCCGCCTCGTTCTTGTTCGACGGCGGGAAGTCCAAGTCCGCGGCGGCGGCGGTCGACATGGAGTGGCGGCCGGCGACCGCGACGTGGTACGGCGACGCCGAAGGCGACGGCAGCACCGGTAAACTCTCTGAACCCACATCCTTTTTTAGCTCCTCACCTTCCTTAGTGGGGAGTACTCAACTCCAATAGAGAGTACGCAAGCATACTGGCCTAGCATTTACTAATTGGAAGCATGTACCATACGAGCAAATACTTGGGAATCAGTATTTCGTAGCAGTACCGTACTACTGTACTGCGCAATTTATTCATTTTCTTCTTTTTCTCACTGAGCTGATAATTAGGAATAGATACCTATAAAATGGGAGGATTATTATATTCTCTGCCGTCAGATTTGCATCGGGCGGCCTTGGTTTTTCCATCCTTCTCGGGGACAATGATTCCGCCCGTTACGGCGTTTTTGGCGCGACGTCCGGCGTCCGCGGACCGCGGATCGCGTGAGATCCGGAAGGAAGGAATTTCGGTGGGCCTCTGTGTTGTACCCAGTGCACTCGCGGCAATCATCGAGCCGCTGCGTCGCTTTACGATTCGTGCTACGAGGTCAGGTCTTCCAACAACTCCCTGCGATTTTACTCGGTACCAAACGGCTGAGATCTCCATGATAAATGCACTCAATTGCTGCTCGTCACTCACTCCTCCATCGACACTGCTGGTAACTACTGTATATGATCCTGGCAAGGTTACGAGTAAAATCCGGCAAATCAGTACAAGTCTAGTTTTTACGGGCATTTACGCTTTACAGTCAGAACACTGTGGCGCGGCTTGCATTAGATCACCTGCAGTTTTGTCGTCGTATCGCAACGGAGCAGTACAGTACAGTACAGCTTGTGATTCGTCCATCCCTGGCCCTGTTTAACAGCAAGTTGCTCTGTGTTCTGTAATCAAGCTTTTGATGCTCTGACTTGGCTGTTTCTGTTGTAGTACTATTGTTTTTCTGTAACCACATGCTTCACTCTGTGATTACTGATTACTGCCAAACAGTTGCCTTGCAGCTACATTGATCAATAGTGCAATTTGGTATTGGCGATAATTTGTTGGGTTTTTTTTTTCATTTTTTTCAGGTGGGGCGTGCGGGTATGGATCGCTGGTGGACGTGGTGCCGCTGAAGGCGCGGGTGGGGTCGGTGAGCCCGGTGCTGTTCAAGGACGGCGAGGGCTGCGGCGCCTGCTACAAGGTGAAGTGCCTTGACCGCAGCATCTGCTCCCGCCGCGCCGTCACGGTCATCGTCACCGACGAGTGCCCCGGCGGGCTGTGCGCGTTCGGCCGCACGCACTTCGACCTCAGCGGCGCCGCCTTCAGCAGAATGGCCGTCGCCGGCGCCGGCGGGCACCTGCGCGACCGAGGCCAGCTGTCGGTCGTCTACAGAAGGTGAGCAGCATGCAGCAACATAAACTCAATTCTTTACTCTACTCTGCGACTTGCTCTGGTTACCTTAAATCAACGGGTGCATTCAGCTAAGAGTGGACAAATAGGGTTAGTAGAGACAGACAAGTAAATGCATGGCCACTGGACCCCGGCCTGAAAAATTTTCTATCACCGTGATTTACCAATGCACACAAGCAATTAAATCAGCTCGTTAGATCTGCCTGCTGCTGAGTTAACACATGCCTATGCAGCTCTGCTTGATATAACTCAGTCAGAGCTGCAGATATCCAAATGGCATTTAACCTCTTGTCTAGAAATCCCCCGCCAATGCTTCTCCGTTTATCAGTCTGCCTGAATATAGAAAAGCTGTCTCTTGCCACGTGTACCATCTATTCTGCTAGTAACATTTATTAACACTGGCCAATTCAGTTAACGATGAGATTTTGTGTTTCTTTTTGACTGTGGAACTGACCAGTGCATTGTTCCCATATACTAGGACTGCGTGCAAGTATGGCGGGAAGAACATAGCCTTCCGTGTAAACGAGGGCTCGACAAACTTCTGGCTCTCGCTGCTGGTCGAGTTCGAGGATGGCGAGGGCGACATTGGATCCATGCAGATAAAGCAGGTAGCTAATGCAACCCTAGCAATGTTCTTCCTTCCGTGGACCTTATCAAGCTTCTTTACTTTCTTTCATTACTTTGTTTTTCCTTTAGCTGGTAGGACATGGAAAATGGGGGTTATCTTTTGCTTTTAACTGCTCATAGTGCTAGGAACATGCTCAGTGCTGCCTAGGACAAATCCTTTGCTGGGTGCAACTGGACCACAGTCTCTTCCCTTCGCAAACATGTGTGCATGTGACAAGTTCCTCACCCTCTTTGCTCCAGTGGGCCGATGTGGTTGGAGACATGTTTACTGCCTAATCCTCTCTGCTGTCCTTTCTAGATCAACCTGAAGTTCTAGAATCACATTTTCCACACTAAAAACAGCATCTTTGGAGAAGTGAAACCGTAGGTTTTCAACCTAATAGCTAAGCGGCCTGGTCAGGGGTTTAGTCCTTGTTCCAGTACAAGTTTACACAATAGAAGGGAGCACTTGCGAGACGTCATAGTACGGCACACACATGTTCAAGAAAGCATCCTGCTTTCTTTCACTTCCTAGCTAAACTACCGGTGAGACTAGAGAGCCTCGTGCCATAGTCAAACCGTTGCATGCGTAAAGGCATGATTCTCTTTGTCAAATATTCGGGCTTTGTGCACTAGAGCTGTAGAGCAGCAACTCATGCAGTCTACAGTCCCAATGGCCAAACGCATGAACCCTAGTAGCCATACTTTCACCAATGACCTGTTAATGATGCTGCCGCTTTAGCTCGGTCTCCCCCTCTCCTTAAGAACAGCAAAGTCTAAAGATGGAGCATGTACATATGCACTTGCGTTGGTCTCCGTCGACAATTTTTACCAGCCACTCAGCCCACACTGCATAGTGCCGCTTTGCTTTTGCACTTGCTAATGCTTTTCTCGGTTGTTAAACCCTGACACCCCACACTGCAAACTGAGGCACGCTTGTGATGAAGACGACTGGGTTGTGTGGGCATGTAACCTCGTGGCATCCAAAGTTTCGGGATCCCAGACGACGATGCCTGCATGCCAGCGTTGAGCTAGCAGCCTTGCTGTAAAGATTTCATTTCAGGCTGCCCTGCTTAACCTGAAATTGTAGTACGTTCTGTGATAATCTGTTGTGTAGTCTGCCTGATCTTGGTCCTGAAAATAGTAGGTTACTGCTAGTTGCTTGATTCTTTTTTTTTTCTGAAGAGTTTCCTAGCTGCACATTGTTTATTTGTTCTGTGCTTCCTTTCACATGGCGCGTGTGCAGGCGCACTCGGTGGAGTGGCTGGACATGAAGCACGTGTGGGGGGCCACGTGGTGCCTCGTGCGGGGCCCGCTCGTGGGGCCATTCTCGGTGAGGCTGACGACGCTGTCGGCCAAGAAGACGCTCACGGCCCGGGATGTCATACCCAGGAACTGGAAGCCCACGGTCACCTACACGTCGCGCCTCAACTTTGAGGCCTCTCTCTGATCAGGTGGGTCCGCCGGCCCAGGGCCAACGTTTTATCGGCCCGGGAACTGACCTGTGGGTCCGCGAAGGCAGGCTCCATTTGTCAGTCAGCCAGGAGAGCCAGGCATCCTCTGTTGTTGTTATGCAGCTTATTAGTTGGTCTGATCATTCATGTCATTCACGCGTATTGCGTAGTGTAGCTAATTAGCTATTTTGGTGTGTCAATGTGAGTAGTAAAAGTTGTTGATAATTGGGGGTTTAGGAGTCAGGAGATGGCCCATGCGCAACAGGTAGCCGCCCTCTCCGAAGGAGGAGAGCGTTTGCTGCTTGCTTTGCTTGAAGGATTTACCTGTAGGAGGGCTAGCTGCGGAGAAGTAGGCCCGAGGGTTTTGGATCCCTCTTGTTCTCTGCTGCCTTCATACTCCTGTGCTCCTTTTTATTTTTGGTACCGTTCGTGTGTGTTTGCCCTGGTCGAAAACGCAGGGTTCGTGAGTCCTGTCACATTTCTGCCGTGTTTCTCGATCCGGCTGAGAATTGATGTGTTCTCTTTGCGTTCCCTTTTCTTTTCCGCGCGAGGGAATGAGGAATGTGTGACTGACGATAGCGAACCATTGAATCCTCTGCCCTCTGGTGTTCGCTGGGCTCCGGCATCGGCGACGCGCGTTGGATCATGTGTATGGACAATGACAAGTGGGGGAGTTGATAGGAAGAGTTGTGCGTGCAACTACTCCCAAATCCCAACTGAAACCACCCCCGCTGCCCTCGCCGGCTATAGATAACCCGAAGACTCAACATAACTAACAACGCAATTGACTAACTGTAATGCCGAAGCACATGGAAAAGATAGATCCAGACCCAATAAAAAAACAAAGTCATACACCGTTCATTGTGGAGGTTTCGAATCGATGCTTGCATGAAGGGGCGAGGAAACCGGAGCGGACACTGGCTGACAAACCGGACCCACACGAACAATTTAATGTAGAGTAGCAGCGTCTTTCGTAAAATTTCCATCCGTTGAAACTTCAAACGCCGGTACACCTTGTTTTTCAAACTTTACAGATCAGATCGTGGTTTACGTCCACGTGCACGCTGCTGTTTATATAGATAATATAGGCCATTGGCTCCTTCCTCCCCTCGAAAGCACGGCAAGTCGCCAAACCCAGTAGCAGGAGGAAATCAGATTCGTTTTGCGCCTCGGGGAAGAAGATGGGCGGGTTCGATCTGCAGGTGAAGGAGCGGGCCAAGGAGCTGAAGCACCTCAAGGGGGCGGTGATGAAGGGCGTCAAGGTGGTCGGCGACTCGTGCAAGAGGGCGTGGAACAAGGTCAAGAGCATCAAGCGCTGAGGCGATCGATCGAGGCGTCGAGCCGAGGCGCGCGACGTTTTGTTCGAGTGGATTTTTATATAGTTGAAATACTAGGTTGCTCTGTGCGATCGGGTGGGTATGTAGTTTGCTCCTGTTTGAGGAGCTTCGTGTGAGATCATCTGAAAGGATGATGGCTTATGTTAATCTATTTTCTCCTTGATTGATTGGTGTTCTTTGTGTGATATTCTTCTTCCGGTGAAGTATCAAGTATGTGGTCATAGATCTGTCGTTGATATATTCGATCCTCCCCTGCCCGCTCTGCCTATATATTCGCGACATATTCGATCCTCTCACCGTTCCAGCTACATATTCGATCTTCCATCTTCCTTACGAGATCCTCATTTTCATCTGGGAAGCGATGCTCAAACTTTTCGTTTTTCATCTATAGCTGATTAGTTTGCAGCGGCCGGCTCAGGGACATGTCATCATGAGACCACCAGATTGTTATCATGTGATCACCTTCTCTCTGCTTTACTAGCGAACATTCATCTCTCACAGTAAGATGCGCTTGCATGTTGATGGGGAGCTGCCACAAATTCAAGGCAAAACGGTAGTCAATCGCTTCTACCATGCCAGCCGCCGGCACCGGTGGCGGGGGCACAGCCTTTTCTACGAGTTTCCTCGAGGCAACTTATGTGGGTGGTCAAGAGGCCCAGTCTAACGCAGCAAAAATTTGCCCTGTGGTATAACATCGTCAGCTGGTTGCTCCCAAGTTCCACGCATAAACCCGAAGGAAGCTAGACGGCTTGATTTCAAAATCATATCGCTCCGCTCGCAGTATTTTACAGGCCAACTCGGTTAATTTTTTGTAACTACCAGTTCTGCACCAGTACATGATCATAATTTTGCCCGTGACAGTTTTCATTAAGGAACAACTATATGAAAATAGAGGTCACCACAAGCCGCCTACTGTAGAGGAGCATCCGGATCCAATCTTTTCTGGATTGCAGCTGCAGCCTGACAAAGAACAAATATCCATTAAGGCGTATGCACTTTCCTCTATTAGCCAAATTTGCAATTGCCTCGTTTCAAAATTATAATAAAGGGCATACCTCAAAATTGCCCAACCTGTACTGGTACATCATTTCCTCACGTAGCCGGGCTTGCTCTTTCATTGCTTGAGCCTACAATCAGGAGCAATCACAGCAAGTTCATCAACGGGGCAAAAAAAAGCCTAATGTCACCCCATGCTAATATAAGCTTCTCATGCACATATCATCAGAAAACATTTACAGTGCAGCCAATCAGGAAGGGCAAAACAGGAATTAAGTACATCCCCAGAATTCTCAGGTATTATATTGTTATTAACACAATGGAAAGATTGAGGTCATGGGTTCGAGTCAGGGTTTCCCTCAGCACTGGTTACTGCAGTAACTAGGCTTACTGCTGGGATATGGCGCCCAGCAACCCGATGAAGGAAAAAAACAATTAAATAAACATTTAAATTTTTGGTAGATTTTGTCCACTTTTCTCGGTTTACCGCTGTAAATGTGCAGTAAATGGGCTTACCGTGGGGGACGTATAACCCCTCCCCAAATGGCAAGGAAAACCATGGTTCAAGGAAAATATGTATAAATCCTCCTACATATTCTATTCTTAAGGATGAGATAAAGGACAAATTGGAGCCATCTGGCATCAAGTGACCAAGTAAGCAAGTACAGGGTCCAAGGAAAAACTTGCAAACTGCCTTTGTGTCATGAAAGATTGAACAAGTCTAGGTTACAATGAAAGATCTGCAACGCTTCAGTGGTACACTCCAATTGAACAGTATATCGTATGAAACTGGGCTGCACCCAGGGAAGGGATGTAACAACACAACAACTACTACTAAGGGCATGTATTGAAAGGGATTGCTGACAGATAATCTTATCACATGGTGTGATTCCAAGTGCAGGCTGCTTCCCATCAATTATCAAAAGCCTAACAACATTCTCTTTGGACAAATATACACTAAAGGATACTAGACGAATAATGTACTTAAAGCTGGATCATCTAATCTTTAAATTAAGACCAATCCATTTAATGTGGACAAAATAAAACGCTATATACAAGAATGCTCACATTTAACAGAGGTTCAGAGGATGTAAATGGGAGATGAGATCAACAATTAGTTCCAATAATCTAACCATTCCAGTTTGCATGGAGCGTTTTAGAGCTGCCACTTCTTCCTCCTTTTGCCGTTCACGTTCTCTGAGCAATTCCAGCCTGCATGACATTTTTTTAAGAAATACTTTAGAAGACTAAGATTTAAAATAAAATAAACTCCCAAGTAAAACATAAGGGATTTGTAATTGCCTGTTTAGAACATGAAAACCACTTGATGTAAGGAGTTCATAACTAGAAATAGCTAACAAATCATTGGTTCCAGAAAGCAATGGTGTTACTCAAAATGATGTGCAGCATAAGTAAGCTATGATAAAAGAACTATGGGTACACTAAGTAATTCGCATAACTTGCTTTCATAAAGTCCCATGATTCAATATGAGAATGGTTAAACATGAAAAGTATCACATGATTCAATATGAGAATGGTTAAACATTAAAAGTATCACAGGTACACACAAACAAAATAAGTATTATATACACATACCGTCGCTGTTCCTCATCATTAAATACTGTGCGTTCTGTTCCCAAGGCATTCTTTAGGCCCTTCTTTTTCTCCTTTTCCATCATACGACAATGATACAAATCTAAGTCATAATATCTGGTAAGCCAACAAAGACAGGGACATCAGAAATCTCCATCAAGAACTTGCTAGCAGCAAATCTCACAACGGCAAAATAAATGAAAGAGACAGGAGGAATTACTTTTTTGATGGAAAAGTAGCTGTGTTGTGATCCTCCATAAATCTGAGATAACATTGTTGGAAAATGTAATGTAAATGGCACTTCTAAACATACAGCAGAAGCCAATAGAATTGATCAAGTATGGCAGTAAAGTAACTTACTCCTTAAACATTTGCTTCTCTTCCCAATTTGACAATGCCTCCATATTAACCTGTAACCACATTAACAACAAAAGTAAATTTTAGCACATTGGTTTTGTAAACAAATAAAACAGTAGAATAAAAACTCAGAAGTAACAAGATTAGGTAATAGCATGTCTGGTCTGCTCTACATGACCAGATCAGAGCCAGAACAAACAAGAAACTGGACTTAACAAACCACAACCAAACAAAGTAATTCAAATATGCAAATGAAAAAGGATAACAGAAAAACAATTCAAATATGCAAATGAAAAAGGATAACAGAAACAAAGTACCTTTCTGTCCTCAAATTTTAAATCATGTCTAACTAAAGCTCCAAAATTAAATAGCACTAGTATTCATCTATTTGACTACTTCTATGACATTGATTTTTTTATTGAGACAAAGCAATAAGATTCAAATGTTCATTGGGCAGGAATTTACCCGATCTATAATACTTTTTATTTAAAGTGGTGCAATATAAACATAAGAGAATGGTCCCTTTGGGGCCAATCGGCTGTCTTTCCTTGATTACCTGAATATAAACATATATTATAGAAATATAGAACAATTAAACAATTATACCTGCTTGACTTCTAACAACCATGCGGTGAACTCTGGCCGCTTGTTCCTACAAAACACATTGCATGGTTTCACTCATAAGAATGTAGTAGAAATACTCTGCTAGTGTACTTCATATGTTTCTCTAGAGCCTAAACTCAGCATATCAACTATCAAGCCAATAAAAACAACTATAAATTGGATTAACCAAGCATTCTTGGGGACTAAGATCCAATTGGATGCTGGAAAATAGATTTTGTTTTTTAAGCATATGATTCGTATGAACTTTATGAATAGTTTTTGCAAATCCTGCTTCAAAGCTAACAATTCCAATCAAGAGCGTTTTGGGAACTGAGAAGCTGATCTGCATTTTTCCAATATCAGAGTGAATATGCTATTGAATTATTTAATATGAAAATAGGTGACTGGACCTGTTTATCCTTGTGGTAGCATGTAAGAGCATGTATTGGCATTGAATCACATATTTTAGATTGATCTCAGCTTTTACTACTGTAACTAAAACCCAGAACAAGACCAACATGGTTAGCTACTACAGCATTTTAAACCCACTTCGCACATTGCAGTATCTCAATAGCATCAAGGAATTGTATAGCGTAACATCAAAGTCCAGGCAAATACCATCCCTCCCTTTTTAATTACGATCAGGAGTTCAGGAAAACGACTTCTAGTATCCAATCCATGTGCATAATGCATCAGTAGGCTATTTCACCACATAAAAATACAAAATTACAGCTAAATAAATTCACAATTTTTCCTACGACATGCCAATGAAGAATTACGAAACAGGATCCTCACCACATATCGACTTCACGGATGATGCCATACTTCCCCCACGAGTTTGTCACTGCAGCCTTCTTGCCCAAATTTTTCTTCTTCTCCTTCCTCTTCCTCTTCTTCTCCTTCTCCTTCCTCTCCCTCTCCTTTTCCTTTTGCTTTCTCTTCCTTCTTTCCTTCTCCTTTCTCCTCCGTCTCCTCTCCTCCTCCTCCCTCTCCTTCCTCCTCCTCCGCTGCCTCCTCCGCCTCTCCTCCTCTGAGTCTGTCTGGCTCCCTGACTCCGCACTAGAATCCGAGTAAGAAGACTCGAACTCGGACTCAGACTCCGACGACGAGTCCGAGCTCTCGCTACGGCTCCGGCGCCGCCGATGCCGCCGCTCCCTCTCCTTCCTGCGCCGCTTCCGCCGCTCGCCGGAGTCCTCTCCGGAGCTCTCGCTCCCGCCATCCCCCTCCTCATAACCCCGCCTCTTCGACTTGCCACGGCGGTCCCGATCTCGGCTCCCCTTCGAACGCTCCTCCTCGTCGGCTTCTTTGGATTTGCTGCGGCTGCGGCTGCGCGCCGCCGCCGCCGCAGCCTCCTCACCGGCACCATCAGGGGCCGAGCCGTTCTGATCCTTCGCCATGCCTATTCGCCCCTCGCCTAGGGTTTCGCGGGGATTGGGGAGGGGAGGCGAAGCGGCGAGCGAGCGCGAAACGGATCAGCTCGTGGTTTGCACCTTGCAACCAAAGTTCCACCGGCTTGAGTCTTCAATGACATGTGGCCCAACACTTCGATGACACGTGGGCCAGCACACGTCTTCGGTCTTCCCCTTACCTCTGTTACGCGGGCCCTACCTCTGTACACGTCTCCCTCCTCGCACCCCTCACGTCTCCCTCGCGAGGAGACCGGAATCTCGCCCAAATTCCCACCTCGCCGCCGATCCGACGCGCCGGCGGAAGAACGCTGCTCTCCAGTGCCATATAACCATCGCGCCGGCGGTCCCTTCGCACGCCCTATCCGTCCACAAGCGCGGAGATCTAACAGGAGGCCGCAGCTGCTACTGCCTTGGCGATGTCTAGGGTTCGCGACAGGACCGACGACTTCAAGGAGTCCGTCCGCGTCGCCGCGCTCGGCCATGGATTCACGGAGGTGAGCTAGATGGCGCAATTCCGCGGCTCCTCTCCTCTCCTCTGCACTGGAAGCTACCACAGATATTGCCTCAAGAATATTGTTGATCCTCCATTGTCTTGATTCCCTTTCGCAGGCTCAGTTAGCCGCGCTCATGTCTTCTTTCATCATCCGGAAGCCGGTCCGCAAATTACCGTTTACAAATGCTGCAATCAAGACGGTAGGAACCTGTCTTCGCTGCAACAACGTGATGGTCTGGTATAACTTGCTAGTATAATTAATGGGTTGTTTTGGTATATAGCTTGAGAGCATCGGGGAACTGGATAAGTTCATTGTGAAGCATAGAAAGGACTACGTCGACTTGCATCGCAGCACGGAGCAAGAGAGGGACAACATTGAGCATGAGGTGAACAGTAGTTATTTGTTTATTTACTCTTTCTTTTCCTACGAGGATGCATGTAGGACATCTACGCTACGCTGCAATCATGTTAAAATGTACTTTGCAACATGGTGGATGAGTTTATTGAAAGTTTGATACTAAAGATTGTTTGATATTGTATTGGAGTTCTTCGTTACTATTATAGCTACTGAGTTGTCGTGGTATATGCATACTGGTAACATTGTGTGCAACATTTTTTGATATTTTTGGCTATTTATTAGGTTATCTTCTCAACTTTTTATCTGTCTAATTAGCGAAACTATGTTAGGTCGGTGTTTTTGTAAAAGTGTGCAAGGAACAAATAGATATCCTAAAGAACAGGATCCATGAAAAAAAGAGTGGAAGTGCAAAGACATGGCTTGGTACAAGCGATGAGAGCTCCCAGTTGGATTTGATAGCTCACCAGCATGGTGTGGTATGCTTTTTTAATCCTTGCCATGGATCAAGTATTTCTAATTTCCAATATAAAATGCAGTAGCGCTCAGGTATTTTCATTGTCTGCACATGGAGGATTGTACTGGTAAAATATCGCTTTATGGTCATGTGTTCTGATCCTTTATGACTGCTATTATTACTGTATCCCGTCTATCTTGGTCAAGTTTTGTATATATGTTTGCCACTTCATTTTCCATCTTACGGAGGTTCCAGGCATTGTTAGTACATTCATTACTTTATATATTTTTAGAATTTACTCATGGATACTTGATCTTCTCCCCTTGCGCAAAATTTCATTGTACTGAGATGAGTTGTTTAACAGACAGATAAACAGACTACTACTGTCCTTCAAATAGAACTGATAGGTCCAGCATTTATTTTCCAGATGAAGTTGTGTGTAGCTGGTAGCAGGATATCCACACCTTAGTTTATTGCTAGCATTGGACATTAGATAGGACAAAACAATCGTGCTGCAACCATCCTATAAAAATAGGTGAATTTGAATAGTGTCAAATTTTATTTTCTAATTTAGAGCTGCATCAAGCATAGCATAGGCAACTACATGGTCATGTTGCTTTCTTACTACCAATTTCTCCACGTGCAAACTACATGGTCATGTTGCTAAGCTGTGTGTTGTCCATACAATTTTGCCAGGTTTTGATCTTGAGTGAGCGTCTCCACACAGTAACTGCACAATTTGATCGTCTTCGGGCCATGCGTTTTCAAGATGCTATTAAGAGAGCGATGCCAAGAAAAAGGATTCAGAAGAAACAAGAAACCAAAGCTGCTGAACCATCCAAACCAAACCTTGTATTAAAATCTGATGTTTCAAAGGATGAAGATCAGGAGGTTTCTACTGCACCACTAAGAGTTCAAGAACAATTCTTGGATGATGAAACAAGAGCTCTTCAGGTAATATTTTGATGTATATGTATTATGCTGGTGAAAATCGTGGTTATTTTACTGGAATATTGTCAGGCATGATTAATTGTTTGAATCCTTTAACTTGTGTCTTAAGGTGGAGTTGACAAATCTTCTTGATGTTGTCCAAGAAACAGAGACAAAGATGATAGAGATGTCAGCACTTAATCATCTCATGTCAACACATGTTCTACAACAAGCTCAACAGATCCAATATTTATATGACCAGGTAGAAGATCAATTTAAGCCAGCATCTGCTATTTGCTTGTTATAGATTGTCTCCTTATGTGAACATATACCTACATATTTGTGAAAAAAATATATAAATAACACTGCTCTGCTGATGTACTGTTAAACATGTTGATGTTTATATCATTTTGTTATCATCCACCGATCCTTTTATTAGGATACGTTGAACAATCATTTCCCTCATTAATTCAAGTTTTCTTTTTTTTTCTGAATAACTGACACGAGCTCTTCCTTGCATTTCCCTTGTTATAATACCATCTTACAAATTAACCTAAGATTTTAACTGATGGCTCAGGTCCCATGGGGCTATGTATGAAAATTGACAAGCAATTGTGTGCCTTTTATCTGTGTGTTTTCATTCCTTGTTTCTTATAGCATAACCCGTTCCTTTTTCTCAGGCAGTTGAAGCTACAAACTACGTGGAGCGTGGGAACAAGGAGCTATCCCAGGCGATCCAGCGCAACAGCAGCAGTAGAACCTTCCTCCTGCTTTTCTTCTTTGTTCTTACTTTCTCCGTTCTCTTTCTGGACTGGTACAGCAAATGAATATGCACATTTAAACACCGTGATTTTTTCTATTCTGGAAGTGGATCAAGTTATCAGTGCATCTATGTCTCTCTAGGTTTTACTGACCTTTTACTTGCAAATCCATTCTGGAAGTGGATAGTGTTATCAGTGCATCCTTGTCTTGCTATGCTTTACAGGCCTTTTACCGGCAATGTAATACTGCATCCTCCATCTGCAAATTCTGAGACTCTTTGCTGCAAACGTGACTAGTTAGATGAGCAAAAGCGAAGCCCTGGGCATGGCAACAGGTGCTTCAATTTCGAGCATCCATGTTTCCCTTAGTACATGAACATGGGAACAAGCACTATTCGGACAACGGAACAAGATGCTTGCTCTCTTGCGAATGAAACTACGAAATATTATTTGGGCATACGACGGACTCTGGGCATACGACGCCAACTCGTTTCCCATGGCCACTGCGGCACTGCCCACTGGGATCGCACCATGCAAGTGGCTTGACGTGTGTGCTTCCTTCACGAAATTGTTTATGTGAGTACTGATTTTCAATTTTTGAAGTTGTAAAAATAAAGTTGTGGAAATTAAAAAAGAAATGTTAATTGTTTTAAGGAAAAGACTATTAAATAGTGCTTTTTTTAGATACAAATAACATCTAGAAAAAGATGACAATGAAGATAATTTCAAAAGTGTTTGGAGTAAAGTACAAGTGAATGAAAAAGTCAAAAGAATACTATAAACTCCTATAGATAATGGACAACATAGAAAAATATAAGTTAGGAAAGAAATCCGTAAAAATGAGATGTGATTAAGATAAAGAGACAACCTTATGAGAATCTTATCAACGATTCAGTATAAAGGATTGAGAAGACAGCTAGAATTCGCGAAAGAAAAATAAAATATCTTACATACGTTAAAGATAAAAGATCAGTTCTTAGTGAAAAGTATAATATTAAATATGGATGTTAAGATTATTTTGAGAAATGACTCTTCTAATGACAACAACTTACATTTTGTGTAGAAAATTTAAGAATCTGGTATTAGAAAAGATGAAGTGGGTAAGTCGATGGATCTTCACGGTGTCTCAATCGAAATATGAAAATGTCTTGAAATTTTAATTATAGTATGACTGATCAATTTATTCAACCATATTTTTGTCAAATAAGATGGCTAAAAAATAAAGGAGAAATATATTACTACCAATTTTTAAGAATAAGGTTGATATTTAAAATTATACTAATTACCGAAGATTTAAATTAATAAACCAAAAGGTCAACACTAGAAGCAATTTTAATAATAAAATAAGTTATGAAGCGATATATAAAGCATAAAAATAACTACACATTATTTGTATTGATTTGAAAAATATTTATGATAAAATACCAAGTAATATTATATAGTGTAATTTGGATAAATAAAAGTTCTAACAAAGTTTGTTGCACTTATATGTATAATAATGTTATTACTAAAGTTCAAAAAAATAATGGATATATAGATAATTTTTCGATTAAAATAGATCGGCTTTTTAGCCTCTAATCTTTTTGGCATGGTCATAGATGATGTCATAATGATGTCATAAGAGACATACCAGGGGATATACATATACCAGGGGATATACATTGGTGTATGATTTTCGTTGATGATGTAGTATTAGTTAATAAAAGTCAAGCGAGAGGTAATATAAAACTGAAGTTGTGACAGTAAACTCTAAAGTTAAAATATATCAATATATAAAATATGATTATAGCACTTCTACATATGAAACAAAAAATGTTAGTTTGGAGATCAAGTGGTATCCAAGAAATATATATTTCGCTATTTAGAATCAATGCTACAAAAAAAATAAAGATATTTATGAAGATATTAGCTATAGAATTAAAATATGGTAGATAAATAATAAAAATTATTGGACATTTTCTACGATAAGAAGAAACCTAAAAGCTAAAAATTAAATTTTATAAAATAACGATTACACGTAGAATATTTAATATTTAAGTGTTATGAAGATAGATATATTATATTGTATTTTTAGTTATAGAAGAATGATACAGGTCTAAAACGATGATATATGTGATAGGTTATGGGTGAAACTAATTAAAAAAATTTTATTCAACACTGATTGAAATAATTTTAACATATTCAACATAGATCTAGAGAGTCACAGATACATTAGAATACTAAAGTACAATAATAATACTACGGAGAAAGATTAGGATGTTAAAATTAACATAGAAGACTTAAAATATTAAAATATTTTTAAAATTTTATCTTTAAATGTGAGTGTATAAAAATATATAAAAATAGATATTTTTTACCTAAAATCTTAACATGGTGATTATGCTATGTTTTATCTCTAATCAGTACTGATTTATTTGGGGTTAAAAGGATTTGATGGTGATGTAGTTGTAGTTTTTAAGCTCAATACAGTCACTTCGATTTGCATGCTGTGGGGGCATAAAATTCCACAAATCGGTGTCACCCATTTTCAAATTTGCCATGAGCATTCAGATGTGCTCTGAAGCCTGAAATAATTCCCCACAAACATTATCTAAGCCTGAAATGGTTCCAAAAAAAAACAATTACTGACAAAAAATCAGTCTGCATTTTGTTGACAGTCTTACGTCTCGACAATTCTGGCTCTATCTATACATTGGGGAGACACAGAGTAAAGTAGTAAGCGGCGGGTGCAAGGCAAAACAAACAGACCACAAAGTTCAGAAGTTTGGACGAGGCAACACAGTTGTGATATTAGGACAAGAGAACAATGAAATCTGCATTTCACCTCAAGTCTTGCCATATTACATCTCTATATCAGCATGCTTTAGGCACATGCTTATCGATACAGATTGTCAGAGTGTTAACGTCCTCTTTAATTATATGCATCCTCCCATTAGTATCTTGCCTTCCCGTATTTACAATAGGAACAACACCATCTTGCTTCAGAACAAGAGTAGGCACAACACCAAAAACACGAAGAGGAAGAACCAGATCTGGTGGAGCGACCTCTCAACTTCCATCTGCTGTCTCCTCGCTCTGGAGCTCATATTGTGAGCCGTGACATAGTGGGGACTCATGAACATGCTCGGTGGCACCTGGCCACGGAATGCCCATGGTAGCACCGCCACTGCCATCCCCCCAAGCACACCACCAGCCATCGAGTGGATCAAGCCACGTCCCATCGGTGATGGTGGGTAAATGAAATCAAATTCAGTGGCAGAATGGTGGCTCGAATGCCGCAGCGGTTGTAGTGGAGGGCTGGGTTCCATGTTCTGGTGGTGCCAGTCATTGATGTTGTTCTGTGTGTTTTGATGCTCAACAGCCTCCCGCTGCACTGTTGGTCGACGTGGAATGGCCACACCATTCAGTGATTTCTTCAAACTCCCCCCACGACCATACAATGGCACAAGCATGTCTGGTGAGAGTGTAGCCTTACACACAGGGCATTGTCGCCTTGCCGGACTGCTGTGGTTATTGGCAGTCAATTCAACCCCTGGACGTAACCACTCATAGATGCAAGGCCAGCAGTAGAGATGACCACAAAGAGTAACCACCGGCTCTGCTGCGAAATCAAGGCAAATGTTGCAGTCGAAGCAAGCATTTCCAGCAGTCACAGGCATATCTCCACTAATTTTCTTCACTGGCTCATCATCAGGCAATGAAGTCCGGTTATTGACAGCAGCCAAGTAAATCTGATCCATTCTCACGATGACCCTTGCGAGCTGTTTGGTTGGACAAACAGAGCACTGCATTTCAACAAACAAAAAGATGTCACTAGGAATGCATATGACATGTAGCTAAAGTAAAGCATCATGGAGACAAGCCTACTTAACTAATCATTTTACCACAAATAAACTTAAAACATTCATAGGTACGACCATACGAGACCTACCAAACTAGAGAAACACACGAAAATGAGATTAGAAGGAACAACGCAAGTCACATGGTTATATGCTTATATGGTCAGTATTGAGACAGAGATAGGGTCTAACAACAGAAATGCATGAAAACAAGCGGGGTCCAGATAAAAGGCAGATTTTTGACCCACACCACATCATCCTGTCCAGGGAAGCCTATCCAAATACATTTAACAAGTCTAAAGAGTGGGGCAGATGTTAGGTAAAGCTCCAAAACTGTCTATATGCCACAGAAAACTTACTTTGCATTATCCTAGTTAATAATCAATTGATATAATAAGGAAGAACCCATCACCTTTCATAGCAGGCCGAGTCAGCAGTCATGGAATGGGTTATCCAATTTTTTCACTACTAGCGACTAGATATGCTGCCCTTTGTTTTAATCCCCATTCCCATTCTTATCCCTACGCTACAATTCACTGACATGTTATTATCTATAAAATAAATGGGGGAACTTTAGTTAGCAAGGAAATGAAAAACTATCTTACGTCCTATATGTGCAAAGTCAATACTCTTAAGATTAACCATTATTACCAACTTAAAGTTACCGAGGGAAGAAAAGGCAAACATAACAGCTAGCATTTAATATGTACCCGTAATTTACAAACTGGAGCTCGGACAAGGATGGCAGCCTGGCAGGTCCTGACTAGATTAATACTGCCTCTCCTCTAATTGATTCTATACAAACATTCAGGTAAGCAGCTATGGGAAATTAAACCAACAGTGTTGACGGAGCAAAGAAATGGTGCAAAGGCTGAGGCATCCCATCCCAATCTCCAATAAATACTTCCATGACATGGTGAACTTTATGTGGTTGGCCCATCGACAAGTGAATTATTGGGGAAAAAACAAGGTGTGGAAAGTGATGTGGACACAACAATGATGTATTAGCTACATCATTTGGCATATTCAATGGAACCAAATACACCGAAAAGACCACTACCTCACATAAGTGATCAACTAAAACAATAATAACCAAGAGATAATGGCAATCTACAATATTAGAATCAGGGAACACTGAATTATTTGGCCAACAGCATCTTCAAAATTTCTTGATTACTCTCACCCCATGTGTATTAATATTATTAACTACTGATTCAATCTATCGCAAATTCAGACACGTCACCTAGTTACATTGAGTACTTTAGATGAAAGTTGGAGAACATCAGTTTTCCTATTCCTAGTGTTAAAATTTGGATTTACGGCTATTGCGAGCCTACAGAACGAAACGCTCATCAGTTTTCCTATTCCTAGTGTTAAAATTTGGATTTACGGCTATTGCGAGCCAACAGAATGAAACAATCCCAAGCACACGGATCTGCTAAGTTCGGTAGCATCCACCGCTATCACCATTCAGAATTCATACTACAAGTCAATGTTGAGGATAAACAGTGTATCATCATAATCATGTTTTGGAGTGCAAAGACATTTTCATAAGATCGTTCAGATTTATGTATGCTTGTGAATCCTCCAAATGCTGTCGGCTCCTGTCAAACACAGGGCACGCATTCGTCAATACACAAACACAATTCAAATGGATACTGCAGTAAACAAGAATAATTTCTCGGTTGGATATCGGGTAAAAACGATTTTAGCACCGTCGATCTCCTAGTGCGGCTTGGATAGAACCTTAAAAATCTGAAGTCGAATAATATAAACGGGAATGGCCAGTACAGGAAGGCGCATCAACACGCAAAATTTGACAAACTGAATAAGGAGGCCACCGACAGAGCTACCAACGATCTTCCCTTATTCCTCGAGAAGGACAAGGCATCACAAGCCCAAATACGAACAGCATAGGCCAGGAGCCGCAGCAGCAAAGCACAAAACATTCGGAGCTAAACCAAGGGCAGCAACCAAAGAATCCATCAGACACCAATCCCCCATGACACACTACGGTCCTCCAATAGAGCAGAGAATCCAATCTTCGAAAGATTCACACGGGCAAGAAAAATTAAAACAAAGAAGATATTCATCTTGCTGACCTGAGAAGAACCAAAAAACCAATCCACACGGCGCGAGGCTGCTGTCGGCCCTAGGCCCCAAGCGCGGGGGGAAGAGACCGGGCACGAGCAAGCGGGGACGCCGGGGGCGGCAAGGAGGCCGCGAATGCCGTATCGCTGCGGGAGATTTGTGGGGGGGTGGAGGAGGAAGACGAGGAGGGAGGAGAGACGGATGAGGCGTCGACGTCACTTGCGGAGGAGGCGAGAACGACGCGGCGAGATAATAAAAATATATAGAAACGGAGACCGGGCCGCGGTGGCGCGAGGGAGGCATCGGATCGAGGCGATGGACGGCCAGGATCGGGCGTGGGTGCGACGGGGACCGACGGCGCGAATCGGCCCCGAGGATTTCCCACGTTGCTCTCGGTGGAAGCTTCGCGCTGAATTGTTTATTTCGCGGGATAGGAGGCGAGGACGGCGGCTTTGGTGGGAGCAGCAACTGAAAAGGATTATCGTTTCGGGATTTTCTGCGCGTTCGGTAAACGGCGTCTGTATTTCTCTCTTCTTTTTTTTTCACGTAGCTCTACCTTGTAGTCATATCATTACTGGAAAAGAGTAAGTACAAGATTACATTGTGACAAAAAGAAAGAGAAAAATAGAATAAACTGGGGAATGTACAAATTCTTTTTCTTCTCTCGGAACAGAAAAGATGGTGTGTCAGGAAAACCCGAAAAGATGAGAGCTCTTTTTTCCTTCCTGACTTGGACGATACTATCATAAATCCATCGTGTGTAACACACGAAATTCTTCGAAAGAAGAAGTTACAGCGGATGGATGGATGGAGCAATTTTATGGCCCGTTCCACTCGAATGGAGATAGGCTCTCTGCTTCATTTCCTGTCTCGGTTGCTAAACTACTCCAGATTTCTGTGACACGGATGCCAGGATTGAGAAGTAGAGATGGACGCCCCTGCGCAGACGTGCACCAGACCACTAGTGCCTCACCTGCCAGCCGGGCCATGGCATGGACTCTCCCAATCACTGCACTGCACAGGCAATAATATATGTGTATATATATAATAGTATTTCCTTTGCAGATTATACTTTCCATTGTCAGTGTCACCACTCGCCTCACATCCATTTTCCTAGACTTATCATGTCCCTGTGTTTTTAGGGTAAGGTGCGCTCGAAATGTTCCAACAAATTATCAGGCACAGGCAACACAGATGCAAGACGGGAGCCTCACGGACCACAGAGTCGCAGTTATTTTAACAAGAAGCACGTGTCTCAATCTGAAAAGTTTGGAAGGCACAGTGGCACTCGGATACCGTGGTACCATACACCTCGCTTTGGCAGGTAGGCTCACGAGCGAGTTGTCGTGGTCACGGTCGCGTACGTGCTCCAGCACTGGGGCCAACGCTCCGATCAGCCAGACGCCTCTGGTTCCAAGAACCAATGTGCCACCCGAAACATGCCTGAAAGCAAAAGCAGAACCGCCAAGTGAAAACCAGTGGGGGATGCACGCGACGCGAGCACGCCACCTCCCCCACACCCCACCCCTCCGTATTGCTCGTAGTAATCCGGTCCGTGCGTGCGCATGTGCGCGCGCGCGCCTCGCGCGATCTCTCGGGGCAAACACGCAGTACGGTACTACGAGCAGCAGTAGTGGTAATTCCCAGCGGTCAAACCGCCGCATCCGGTATGGGCCGCGCGCGTCGGCGCCACGCCAACCACCGCGCCACGAGATGGCCACAGAATAAACAACGCCACCGAGATCCGTAACACGGGAAGGGAGGGAAACGAGAAGAAAAAAAATTGAGCAACTGGTTGCTGGCGTTACGCTGCAGTGCAGGGAAGCAATCGAGCAAGCGTTCGCGTTTAAGCCGCGCCGAACTCGTGCGCCGTTCGGTCGTAGGGGCAGCGGTGGTTGGGTTGGGCGGTCGCTGGTCGCCGGTGGTTTCTTTAATCGGTCTCGTCGCGGCCCGCGCTGGCGGTCAGTTCGGCTGAGGGCGTTCGATCGGGGGCGGGGCGCGTCGGGATGCGCCCGTCGCGTCCCATGCCGCGCCCGGGTTTGTGGGGTGGAACCGATTTAGGATTACGCTCGCAGAGGGCACGAAGCGGCGGTTCGTTCGCACGGGCAATGATTGGGAGCGCCCGGTAGGTGCGGAGATCGCGCGTCGCGATCTGCCGTTCCGCCACGCCGACGGCGAGGGGGTTATCCAAACCACCTAGTGCACGGTGAGCACCACAGGCAAGCATGGAGGAGGAGGTTTTGCCTCGTGGAGTCGTGGTGCCGTATAGTACGCGTCAACTTCGCGAATCTACACTACACACATTCTTTTTAGAGAAAGATGCGCGTATTTTTCGTACAGTGAACTAGATGTGCGTATCTCATATAATTACCTGTCAAATTCTATCACATCTAACAGAATCAATTGCATGTGTTTTCCTTGTGTCTTAGACAGGCTGTACCAATGCTACTAGCAAGGTATATATGTTTGATGTACTCTCTTCTCTATTTCGTAGCTTTAGTTCAGTTAATAGACACAATCATGCGTGTGCCCAAAAATATATTCTCTGCTCAAATAAATAAAGACCATGGTAAATCCCAAATACAGTAACTGATTGTGCCAAATCCTAGCCTCACTAAAAGCTATTAAAAATACACCCACTAGTGGGTAATATTCACGTACGCCAAAATTTAAAATAAAATCATGCGCCCAACACTGCATTACCATTACCGCACCATCAACGCTTCTTTTTTTTCTTGTCACCCTAGGTGCAAGTCAAACGCGCACGCACCTTGTATGAGCGGATTCTAGCATTACAAATTATTTGAGAAAACTCTATATTTGAGAAACAATATGTTTGTTAGAAAAATGGGTCCAGACAACCATTAAACCTAAAACCATCATTTTCCAAGAGTGTCGTAATTTTTCTATACAAATTATTTGAGAAAACTTCATATCTGGTGCTTCAACTAGACTCTCGATTTGATTTTGGTCCTCTCTCCATCGATTATTTATTACTACATTGATGCATCACCTACGTGTCACAATTTAGACACAAGATTAAAAGTGAACGCTTCAGGGACCAATTTTATTTGCACTAGTAATAATAGTAGCACTTCACCTCCTTTGTTTGCTTGAACCGAAATCATGGTTACATGTATTATTATTAGTTGACAAAATACGAAAAATAGGACAAACAACGTATTAGCAGAAAAAAATAATTTATGATTAAACTTATATATTTGTGTTCTTAGCTACTTAAATGCCATGTCAATATAAAAAAGAAACTATGATAATTAAATCTAAAAACAATTTCAAAATGAAAATTTAAAATTTTAATTTTAGCCGGCGGTACGTATGTGTTTTAGGCTTACCGATCGAAGCCTGGCTTCCAACATTGCAAAGCAGACGTGTAGGTTCCACTGTAAAGACCATAGCTCACCAGCGGTAGTGTTTTTCCTACGCTGTAGAAATGAAATTAAAATCGAAGATAATTGCACAGCGTGTACTTAATTTAGTGCGGTATATATTTGCACTAGCATTTTCTAACAAAGAAAATGAGGTGGCCCTGGAGACCTGGACAAATAAGAGGAAAACGGATGGCGTACTTTCACTGGCGCGTCAGTACCAGTTACAGCTAGATCGATGGACCAGGGCGATTGGTTCGCCGCACTGATGTCTGTCCATCTGGCACAGGGACACATGCCACACATGACAAGTGCAGATGCGCTCAAAGGATCGATGGGCGCTAGGTACAGCGGTGCAGGTAGATCGATCGTCCGCAGTTTACAGCAGGGCCCCGCGGATTGGCTCTTTACAGTCTTGTCCGTCCCGCGGTTTGTTGCCGCGGCACTCCGTGTATTGATTGATCTTCGTTAGTCCTCGTGGTCCCTCGGATCGGACTACTTTGCATGCCAAGCAAAAGAGATGCAGTACAACGACGAGGTTTATTCGAATTAAAGAGTATGGAACGGACTGCAGTTATGGTTTAACAGACGAAGAGCTTAATGCACCAGGACTTAAGGCAAGCCCTTGTTCAACCAGCGCATTCATATCCCTACAGCTCAACATAGACATTTAACACGACCTATACCGCGAGCACCTATTTGGAAGGCAAAGATCGCATGGAATGATAAACTGTAAAAGAGTAATAATATGGTTCTTAACAGTCAATGCCATACATATCTACAGCCAAAAGAATGGACATCTGAAACCAGGCATCCTCACGACTTTTATGATTTCATCATTCAACCTGCATCCTCGAATTGCATTTATTGGATGCTACCGAGCGATTTCCAATACTATCTATACACGCAGGTATATAAAAATTGAGCATGACTTCAATTTTTGATTGATCTGAACATTGGACGTGGGATGCCAACTCTTACGAGGGTTCCGTTTCGGCATTTGCATTTTATCTCTCAACAATTTTCTCGATGCATGTGATAAGTGTACTCTCAGGCACAGCTCCAATCACTGCATCTTTCTTCTCGCCATTCTTGAATATCATCATGGTTGGGATGCTCCGGACGCCATGCTGAGTTGCTATATCTGGATTCTCATCAGTGTTGAGCTTGTAGCATTTCAGTTTCCCTTCATACTCCTTGGAGAGCTTGCCAACAACTGGATCTATCATTTTGCACGGTCCACACCATGTAGCCCAGAACTCAACAAGGACAGGAAGCTCGCTCTCCATAACAAGTGATTGCCATGCTGACTTCGTCACGTCTGGAACTGCAAATGGGCAATATCATAATGAATGGTTCAGAACACATCAAATGATGCAAACATTGATACAATAACAGAATATCAATATCATGTAACTTGTAGAAGAGCGTAAATCTATCGTGAAAACAAAAGCTAACTATAGGTGTTTCACAACTGAAAAGAGAAGCTCGAAAAAAGAAGCCATACTGATAGGCAATTTTTTTTTTAAAAAAAGATACCTAGCACTATGTTTAATACATTAGAAGAGAGCTACAGTAAATTGGGCTCAATTACACAAGTCAAATATCACAGATTTAATGTTTTGACTTTTTATTTCGTAACGATTTCAAATTTGAGGTCATCAGATATTATATTCTATGCAGTACACCATGCGATCCTACACTGCACAATTGTACATGCCAGCAACTAGTTAATCCAAAGGTTCATTGATGTGCCATGGACTAAAGAATGATAAAAACAATAAAATGAAGAAACAAAACTAATAGAAATTCTAGTTTGTAGAAGCAATATCACTAGCTTATTACCACATTACTGAAACTGCATGCAATTCAATGATCTATGATCCAAAATACCAAAACCAACCAAATTTGGTTGATTTCTGGGAAGTCTGAAAATTTATATTTCAAAGAATATTCGAGTATGATGTGTAACTGTAACATGCAACAAATTTCTGAATACACACGTTTTAACTTGAATAACTGGAAGCTCAACCACCATATGCACCAATCATTGATACCTTCCTCAAAAATTGACTTCTAAACTTTCTATAAGAATTCAAAACATTTATGTAATACTGCCAGATTTGCCAGTTTATGTCTTTTACTGGAGAATGATAACATTTCTTTGCTAAAGGGGGCCATAAAATGCATTCAACCGCATTTTCAATTATGCAACTTAGACTATTTACCTTCAAGGCATTTAACCTTTCTTGGGCTGATTTCTATTATCTTCTTTATCAGTGAAATGAGGCAGAGCTCCTTCCTATGTTTCAAACTAAATGATGAAACAGGCAGGATACGGATTGCTGGATGACTTTTGTGTTGTGTGTATGCAACATAGTTAACTAACTATATATGAATCTTAGATGGTGTACATAGTTATCATGCTTATACACTTATCTTCCTTGTATGCAACTGAATTTATGAAATTACTTATCTTCTGAATGACAAGGGAACCAATTCAGAGGCATACAAGAAAACATATAGGCTACAAAACTCCCACAATTATTATCAAAGTTATAATTGTTTTTGTTATACAGCTCTATTAATTAACAACACTTGGTCAAGGAGAAAATTTCTAGGATTCACTACCTGTCTCAGATTTTCCTTACTCTTATCGAGCTAGTGTGCAACACATCGAGCTAGTGTGCAACGATGGTGCTGCATGACGCAGGTACAGAGTACAGACCAACTTCCCTGAAATGCCACCGCAACTCTACACTCGAGCACACTTCCTGCATGTACCTCTTGCATGAGCCACATGATAGATGCATGCGCGCACAAGCAAGTCAGAGACATAGGCATAGACGTTATACTCACAGCCTCACTCGGTAGCTAAAATTCATAATATTGCATCCAAAATGAGATGCATGTACTGCATCCAACGGTTAATACTTCAATCCCTTGCAGGCATGCCCACATAGAAACTACGCCTAAATGATCGAGTTCCCGTGTCAAAGGAATTCAGCATCTGAAATACCTACGTCAAAAATAACTTAATCCCAATGCTGCAGTAAAATATTGTATGAGATCCATAGAGATGTACCAACCGGATGAGGTAGTTCGCCACCTAATCTCGTAAACAGATCAACATCACAACACATATTCAGCACGAGCAGAAGATCAGCGTGCATACCTTGGATGGACGTGTCATGGCCCTGGACCGCGCACACCACCGACGCTACACGGCTGCCACCCTGACGGTCCCCGGCGAAACCAGGGGCCGCGCGGAGGGCCTGGTAGCGGAGGCCGCGGGAGGGCGGGACCGCCCGCAGGCGGCGCACGGACGAAGCAGAGGAGGAGGAGACGGAGGCGGCGGAGACGGGAGAGGAGCAGACGGCGGTGGAGGTGGCGAGGGCGGAGGCCATGGCTGGCTGGCGATCGAGACGCACGGAGAGATCGAGAAGGGGAAGTGCGTTTGATGTGGTGCGAGAGGGAGACTTGCGGGGAATGGGAAGGGAAGGAAAGGGAGGTGCTGTGGGGGCAGTCCCGGTTCCGGCTCGCGTGTGGTGGCGATGCGCTGCTCGCTTCGGCTAGGCCCCGCGCTGATGCTTTCGTGGATCGGGTTTTTGCAGATCTGGCACGACAAGGAGACCGAGACGGGACGTTTAGCTCATGCAGTGCGGGGCAGCGAGCGTCAAGGCACCACTAAGCTGTCTACTGGACGTCTGCTATGACTACTAAGCAAACGCCTTAATCACAAACAGTGAGTTGAGAGTTCAAATTCAGAACAGTTTGTCAAATTTTTATTGATAGCATAATTTTTCCTTCAATGAGCAATCTCGTATCCAATAAATCTTCACAGCACTTCTCTTGCAGAGGTGTACAAGTGTCAACTTACTGTCTCAGACTTATCTCTACACTGTAGTGACAATGTGACAATGGTAGTCTCTTTCTCATGCTTCGATGCGCAACTCGTGCTCTTCGTCTCCCACCTTCAGAACATGTGTTCCCAGGAAGAGCACCCTTTTGCCTTCAGTGTTGGCTGAACTCATAAGCTTGCAGGGATCGACAGTGATCGCCACATCGGTAGTTCTGCCAGCGGCAGTGTGCACACGCTCAAAGCCAACTAGCTGTTTTATAGGGGATCCTGGAAGGCTTGGTTTTGATCTTGCGAACAACAGAACAGCATGGCTCCCGTCCATGACGCCATCGTTTGAAACCGAGATGTGAACAGGAAATTGCAGTGCCTCGCATGAGGCAATGTCTTCAACTTGGACATAATCTAGTCCATCCCTCCTTGTGTATGCAGGCTTCCTTTTGATAAGATCTGGAACTGACGAATGAGACAAGCTGATTTTCTTTGGCGCCTGCAAGATGCTGTATGAATATTTTGAGTAGCTCAAACCATACCCAAACCCATACACTACATCTCCCGTGTAAAACCTATATGTTCTTCCTGGGTAACCGCGTGAGGCATCAGCTCTCATGTTCATATCATTCATTGGAACAGCAGTGAAGGATTCAGGGTACCAAGTTATGGGTAGCTTTCCACCTATAATCACAGGGCACAAGATTAGCAACTGCCACAAGTTTTCACTACACTGCACTCAAGTGTGCTTTTCTTTATAAGAAATTCAATTACTCACCTGGGTTGTATTTGCCAAAAAGAATTTCTGGAAGAACATGTCCGCCAACTTCACCAGGATAACCAATCCAAAGAATACTCGCAATATGTGGATCATGCTTTGCAAATAAAACATCAACAGGACCACCACCAATGAGAACCAACACAAGGGGTTTCTTTGTTACACTGGCAATAGTATGTACGAGATCCATCTGCCTGCCTGGAAGGAGAAGGCTCACTCTATCAAGATCTTCAGCTTCTTCAGTCAGGTTTAATCCAGCAATTAGAACAACGACATCAGCTCTCTTAGTTGCTTCAATGGCTTCCCCAAATCCATCTGTTGAGTTACAGGTAACACCCTTACATCCAGCAGCAAAGGTTGTTTGGGGAACATAGGCTTGCATGCCTTTAACAAAGGTGGTCGAATCACAAGGGACACCTGAAGAGAGTAAAATTACCATTAATTTATGTAAAAACAGTAAAGGCAGATGGTTGATTGATGTCAGTGGTAAAAACCTGTGTAATCACCGCCTAATATGTAAGGATCATTTGCAGCTGGTCCAATGAGAGCAATATGACCAACTTCACTTCTTTTCAGAGGCAAAAAACCGTTGTCATTTTTCAAAAGGACAGCACCCTGCCTTACAGCTTCTGCTGCAAGTTCCCTATGCTCTTTAGTGCACACATTATAGGGTCCTAATTGTGTAAACCACTGATTCCCGTTGGCCTTATCGAAAAAACCAAGACGGAGCTGAACAGAGAATAGATTAAAAAGGGCATGGTTGATATCTTCCTCTTGGACCTTTCCCTTCTCAATTGCCGACTTTGTATGACGAATTAGGAAAGACCCACAGTTGATATCCATTCCTTGAAGAAAAAAAAAGCATCAATAGTCATCCATAGCACCTCTGCAAGAAATTTGGATGCTTGCTTGAAGAGTATTCAGGAGGTGGTTCTCAGATATTTCAATTTTAAGAAGATGTTGAAACTTTCTGATGATAATTTTGGTCAGGTGTCACCTAGTACATGCTTTAAAAGTGATTGTTGAGCAGAAAAGTTTTTTGAGAAGTCAAATTCGTAGTCCAAAGGCAGCAACACAATAAAATTCCACATGGGATGTTGAGAGAGAGAGAGAGAGAGAGAGAGAGAGTTACGGGCGACCAACCTGCCTTAAGAACAATGGCAATTGAATCTTCATCTGAGGCTGTGTATGTCTGGTTTTCATGAATTATTGCCACAGCATCACAATCAGATGTAATATACCTTGAAATAATCAAATGGGCACACATAAACAATAATGCAGGTTTGGACTGATGTTAGGAAATTTTCTGCCAACATCAGTATTGAAGGATCAAGCAATGTTCTGGGCAAGAGAAAGTAGTTATACCCTTGAAATCCCCATTCATCCCTAGCCCTTTGCAGCATATCCTTGTGGGCACATGCTGGCACACCATTTACCTGGTTGTATGAGCACATCAAGCAACTTGCACGACCTTCCTGGATGCAGCTCTTGAAAGGAGGCTGGTATGTGTCTTCCATATCTTGCGCATTAACCTGTCATTAATTGATGCCTTCTTGCTTATAGGTTTGAAACGTTCTTAACCTGATTCCAAACTTTTATTTTGATTCATGTAAAAAGAAGAATGTATTTTGATACTTTTTTTAATATTTCAAGCCAAACCACAGGAAAGGAAATTTTCAACTGAAGTATCAATCCATTGATTGATTCAATATTTTATTAGCATGAGGATAAACTTACTCTTCTTTCGACAACTTGCAGGAGATCTGTGCGTTATATTGTCAATAGGGAGAAGAAGTGGGGTGCACAGAGGATACACTCACTTTGAACCTTTTACTTCACGAAAGTGAATCTGAATGAAATTTTCGTGTGTGGCCTGGTCGAGTACTGTGCTAATGTGATGTCCAATATTCTATTACCAATATGTTTTCACTAGTTCAGAAGACTCGATTGTGTAAGCATCATGCGCTGCTATTGTGTATGTACCCCAACAATTAAATGAATAGACTAACTACCCAACAAATCTAAAAAGGTCAGCTACTCCACCAAGGAGCAAAATTGGTATGTGAATTGTGAAGGGACCAAAACATTCATCACCTTGGCATTGAAGGTGTATCGTGTAAAGCCCCTCCATTTCTCCAAATCATACGCGATGTAGTGCTTGCAGCAGGCAGAGAGCATCATCCTGCCTTCCTCATCGTAGTCCCCCTGGAAACCCTTCACATACTCGACGGAGTACGCGGAGATGACGGCGGGGTCCTCTCCCGGCGTCTCCTGGCCGCGGCCCCACCGTGGATCGCGGAAGACGTTGATGTTGGGCGCCCAGAACGTGAGCCCTGCCTGGCCGGCGTTGTGCATGGCGCGCGCCTCCACCGCGATGGCCTGCGCCAGCGCGCGCCACAGTGAGCGGTTAAACGCGGCGGCGGAGAGGATGACCTGGGGGAAGATAGTCGCCGAGCGGACGGGGCCCGAGGAGAAGTTGACCCCGGGGCCGTTGTCGCAGACTCCATGGAGGGACTCCGACCACCACTCGAAGGGCGGGATGCCGAGGCGGGGGACGCCCGCGGCGGTGTTGGAGAGCTGCGCTATCTTCTCGTCGAGCGTGAGGAGGGAGACGAGGGCGCGCGCGCGGGTAGGGAAGGGGAGGGTGGCGTTGCAGAAGGGATAGGAGTTGGCGGCCGGCGAGGTGCACGGGCGCGCATTCGACGCCGCCGCGGCTCCGCCGCCCGCGCCGGCGCTAGCGACGACGAGGAGGAGGAGCAAGTGGACATTGTACATGACGGGTTTGGGTTTTGGGGGCGATGAATTTGGTTGAGCACTTGGCTTGCAGCTTGCTTCGTTTCCACGGGGGCAGCAGCCAAATTATGACCGGAGTCTGACAAGTAGGGCCGGTTGGGAGAATCCCGTTTAAACTATGATAAATACTCCAGTTTTGTACTATTTTGTCTATTAAAATTCAAATTGTTAGTTTCGTATCAGTATTAACTTATATTTTGGACAGAAGAAGTAATGATTAAAATGTAGTGATAAAATTGTACTATCATTTAGTAAACACTATCAATAATTAAAAACCATTTGCACATCTTAGTTTAACTCGACTTGTCTTCTTGCGTTGGTCATTTGGTCTTAGTTTATTTTCCTTTGGATAAGCTATGATTTGGATGTAGTATTTGAAGTGTTTGTGGACTGGGCTCTTCATTAGGGTAGGATTCACAGCTCAGTTGCTTAAGCATCTTCTTTGGTATGAAATGGCAATATCGGGCTGTTGCTTGCTAAGGTGGACTGCTGAGCAGTGGACTATTGTGGTTCCTTCTGATCACTGGCCAGCGGTCCTTGTCTAGGTCATGCTCTGTCTCTCTCTATCTTTTTTCCGAAAAGGTCATGCTTCTTTTGGTTTATGCTCATGCTCCAAATGACTTAATTTTGAGTTTTTTTTGGTTTGGTGTGGAAACAAATCTTATCAGTTTTTATTGATGCCAATAAAATACGGTTACCTTTTGGTTTGCTACCAAAAATTGGTAATTTTCTATCCACCACAACAAAAATTTTGATAATACCAACGACTTGGAACTCTTTTAAGTTTAAACTAACAATAGTATAAGCAAAATAATTGGTTCTTTTACAACTCAAGCGACGTTCAACCATAGGAGTACCGTTTAAAATAGTAAGGCTCAGTGGTGCTACTGGAGAAAGAACCGCTATGCCTGAAGCACAATTTTGGGTATCAATTAAGTGTGTCGAGTTTGCTACTTATCAAAGTCTGCTAATATTACAAGTGGCAACAAAACAAACATATACAAAGTGGCCTTTATTCATCCATGATTCTTAGTCTATTATTCCATACCAAGTTTGTTGTTGTTAGAACTATAACCCCTACATGGTTCTTACAAGTCCAACAGATTAGTTTGAGAATGAGCTGAGCACTTTTCAAACTATTAAACAATATATTTTTTTATAAAAAAATTCTATAGAAAAGTTCATTTAAAAATCAAATAAGCATATTTTTAATTTAAAAATAATTAATATATAATTAATACTCTATTACTTAATTTTGTATGAACTAATTTAATCGGCTCAACTCGCTGGATAGAACTCGCATGGGCTGAAATGAAATAGAGTACCTCCTGGAGCTGCATCTTGGCCACTTGTAAATTTCACATGATTCTATTATTGTGGATTTGACCTGATACGACTGTAAGTCTATGAGAACTGAAATACGACGCACACATGGAAGAGGAATGCACTGATTTTTCAAAATGTAACGCCCAATATGCAGCAATGGAAGAGATCTTTCATGGATGATATTCTCCTGCATACTTATAGGATGAAGGGCCTTAAATAGTTCTTGATTGGATATAAACTATTTAGATGTATTGCTTTTTATCCTTGTAACTTTTGTAACTATTACAATCTTGTTATTTAATACATGAAAGCAATCGTCAGGCAAAGTCCGGGCAGCATTTTGATGAAAAAAAGGACGTCACATACTCCCCAACACTCCATCAATTATTTCTATCAAATGCGAACAAACAGGGATATGCTAAAATTTTAACACAATTTACAAACTATATGTAGTGAAATCCATCACAACAGATGGGGAACTGTGTCTGTGTGACACTTCAAAGAAAACCGCCCCCTAGCCCTTGTCACTCAACAATCAAACAAGTTCCTCCTATAGCACAAATGGCTACTCGTCAATCATCGACTTGAAGGCAGAGTGTGGACATAATGAAATGATGCCACAATATTTTGAAAGGACAAGATAAACACTAGATAACAAAAATTAGTATGTTTCAACGGCACCAAACACATGACATGACACCCCAACATGGAGCGTATGCATGTATCAAGAGAAAATTCCTCCGTTATTTCATTTTCCGTGAAATATACTGCAAGATTTAAATCTAGCAGGCCATGGAATACTGACACCCATTGAGGCACATTTTGTATCATTACATGCAAAAATCTTATATGAGATAGTACCTTCTCTCGGAAAGGAATTGTTTAGAACGAATGAATCTTATATGATTTTCCTACAAATTAGTTCAGTTGCTGCGAAATTGATCTAAAGGCCACATATTCCAATTTCCAAAGGAGCATAAAACTTTCCGGATCAAACGATAAATTCATCCAGTTCACCGTCGCCCTCAACGCAACGGCTGGGCCGAACACAGACCTGATGAATGGAGAGACCGGGAGGCAATCCCATACAAATCGAGTCGTCGGCGCCAAGCCGAAAGGCCATGCCATCGGGCTACATCCGCCCACCACCACGCGGCGCAGGCTCGCAGCACGCGCCACGCGGGAGTCCTACACGCAGAGGCATGCCACAGCGGTACAGCCGTCTCCCTCTTCCTCCCTCCGCGTCGAAACCAAAGGCAAACAAACCCAAACGTCCGGAAAAACTCGGAAACCCAACTAGAAACCCGAAAAACCACGGGGAAACCTCACACACGTCTTCGTCCCTCAAGCCTGTTCCCGGTCCCCCGCCTCTTAACTCCGCATCATCCCATTTCCCATCCCTCCTCTCGTCCCCCCACCCGTGTCCATAGAAATTCCATTCTTTGATCGATTCTTTATTTCTTTTTATCTCCTTTTTTTTTCTCTTCCTCTCGGAGGAGAGGAGATTTGGGGAATAGTCAACGTGCATTACCCAGTCTCACACTCCCACGATCCCCTCCAGGGCCGCCGCAATGCGCGTCCTCGCCGTGGTCCTGCTCGCCGCGGCGTGCGCGGCGGCGGTGGCTGCGGCGGAGCTGCCGGAGTTCCGGGAGGCGCCGGCGTTCCGCAACGGCGCAGGGTGCGTGGGCGCGCCGACGATCCACATCGCCATGACGCTGGACGCCACCTACCTCCGGGGCTCCCTCGCCGGCGTCCTCTCCGTACTCCGCCACGCGGCCTGCCCGGAGTCCATCGCCTTCCACTTTGTCGCCTCCTCGGCCTCCCCCGCGCGTCGCCTCGCGGCGCTCCGGCGGGCCCTCGCGGTGGCGTTCCCCACGCTCCCGGCGTCCGTCCACCGCTTCGACGCGCGCCTCGTCCGCGGCAAGATCTCCACCTCCGTACGCCGCGCCCTCGACCAGCCCCTCAATTACGCGCGCATCTACCTCGCCGACCTCCTCCCGCGCTCCGTCTCCCGCGTCCTCTACCTCGACTCCGACCTCCTCGTCGTCGACGACGTCGCCCGCCTCTGGGCCACCGACCTCGGCCCCGACGCCGCCCTCGCCGCTCCAGAGTATTGCCACGCCAACTTCACCTCCTACTTCACCGACGCGTTCTGGAGTCACCCCGGGTACTCCTCCATCTTCGCCAACCGAGCGCGCGCGCCGTGCTACTTCAACACCGGCGTCATGGTCATCGACCTGGACAGGTGGCGAGCCGGCGGGTACACTGCGAAGCTGGAGTACTGGATGGAGATCCAGAAGCAAGAGGCCAGGATATACGAGCTAGGGTCACTCCCGCCTTTTCTCCTGGTGTTCGCCGGCGAGGTGAAGGCCGTGGAGCACCGGTGGAACCAGCACGGGCTCGGCGGGGACAACGTTGCGGGGCAGTGTCGGGAGCTTCACCCTGGGCCAGTGAGCCTGCTGCACTGGAGCGGCAAGGGGAAGCCATGGCTTCGGCTGGACGCCGGCCGGCTGTGCCCGCTCGACGCGCTCTGGGCACCATACGACCTGCTCCGCCGCCGCGGCGCTCGCGACGATCTCCTCGCCGCCGTCGCCTGACAATGCAGGGCCCGCATCGCTGAAGCGATCGTTTGTTCGAGTTCGGATCGGTGGCCATGGACTCTCGTTGCGAGGTAGGTGTCGGCGCTGGGGCACTGACACTCCGGTCCGCTTGGCCACCACGAATGGGCCAACACGGCTAAGGTTGTATTGGCGCTGTCGGCACTGACACCCGGGCCCACATGTTAGTGACGGATGGCAAGATTTTGTTCGGGAGGGGAGCTGACGCTGACGACGCAGCGATGGGTTGTGTACAGCGGTCGTTTTTTTTGCGTGTTTAAGGGAATAGACTATCAGATATTCAGGTTCCACTCGTTTTTTAGACAGGGTTAAAAATTCGTTGTGGATGTATTCCATAATAAAATACGCTACCAAAATTTTTTGTCAAAGGAATATATTTTGGTATGTTTGGAATTAGGGTTATACACTTACTAGCGGTAGATCAGATGTTCAGTGGAGGCAAGAGATGTTGTTCTTGGGAAACGGGATAAAGCTTTGGTGTAAAATGTAACACTTCATTTGTTAATTTTTTTTCAAGAACAGCTAATTGAATGTCGTTTCTTGGCGCAAATCTCGAATCAGGGGCTCCAAATTTCAGGAATCTGAACTGACTTTTCCCTCCTTTGTTTATCGATCCATATCATTTGATTAGTGCGCTAGTTTGGTGCCAAGCGAATGGCTGGTGGCTGATGCCAAGCGCTCGAGTGAATCTTTTTTGTGTAAAAAGGATTCAAATCCTTTGCTTCTCTGGCGCGCTAGGAAGGAAAATATAAAAGGGGGTCAGTTGTTATTCTGCCATTCGCCCACCATTACTGTCGATGGCTGGTAAAGGGGTGATCGTCTGATCGATCACTCGATTGCAGTCGCGGGTGACTGTGATGTTTGTCGTCATAAATGTACTGCTTTGTGCTGTGGAATACTGTACGACACCCTTTGCGTAAACTGAACTTTGTTTTATGTACGCTCTCCTTTTGATGGGACGGGCTGATCATAGCGAAGACAACAGCACATGCTTCATACCTTCAGTCGCTGTACACTACGAATACGTGTACCGATCTTACGAACGGCGGCTCGACTACACAGTTCTACCATCATACTCATTTTTGTAACTAATTGTACTAGTACCATTAGCTAACTGGTTAGCATTAGGCAGCAAGGCTGATTGAGTGGGCTGCAGCGCAGGATGACGAATGCTGCCAACGCCGCGCAAGTCCATTTACTACTATTGTCTTGGACCAAATACTAGCGACGCAACCAAGCGAGCACGCACTACGCAGTGCAGGTTTCAGCGGGGGACGGACCTGAGCCGGTGGTAGTTAGGCGGAAAGCTATGAGCTCTCCTTCTTGCTACTGTTGCACCTGATCTCATCTTGACAGGTGGGACCTCGTCTACAGTACAGCGAATGGGGCATTGTCTACAGGATTGTGAAGGGTGCCAGTGCCACCGACAGCCTCGGTGTTTTACCAGGGAAAGACTAGTCCCAACGTCTACTACTATCGAACACTTAATAGGATAGTTTTGTAAGCACCGGTTCAGCTAAAATCGACTCATACATAACTTTTTATGCCTACAAGCGCAACCCTAAAATATCAAAACTTGGAACCGACACCTATAATTCACTTGGTATCTAAAATTAACACTTTTGTCTGTTAAAAAATATAGGTGCCAATTAGAAGTATGAAATGATATTGCATTAGTATTAGTTTTTAAAATAAACCGGCGTAGATAAGATTGAGCCGAGCAGATTACGAGCAAGATCACATCTTTATCTATCAATGATAGTGCTCTCTTGTTTTTTTCTCTCTCAATCTCTCCTCAACGCCACACCTCCTCCTCCCTATTGAAGCCACCAACTCTCCTTCTGTGTCAGTCCTCCTCTTTGTTGAAGTCACCAACGCCTCTTACTTGCCCTCGATACAACTAGTCCTTGTCGTCAATGATCTAGTCCTCCTCGTTGTCAATGCCTTAGTCCTCCTCGATACATTAGTTCTCGCCACTACCGGTTCTAGTTGTTTGGATCTTAGGGGCTACTGGAGCTAGCCGTCCAAAGCTCAGGGTTACCAAATCCGATCGATGTGGTGAGCTCGATGGCGACAACTATGGCATTAACTAACAAGTATCCTTCCCCCTCTTAAATCTCTCCACCTATAGTGGTCTAACTGTGGTCTACTAGATCTGAGTGAGCAGGCGGACGAACTTCCTCACCCATAGTGAGCAACAACTGTGACAATGATGACAAATGGGTCTTGATCTATTCTTGATGTGTCTTGATTTGTTCTGGATGTACTTTTTATTGAAGTGTTGTAGATATTTTTGATCTGTAGGTGTACTTAGTGATAGTATGCAAGTTTTTTATCTATGTTCTATATTAGATATTAGATTGAGTAATTTGCTTTATGGACAAAGATGCATCTATATTATGTATTGGGTTGATTCTGTGTTGGATTCTTACATATTCATTTTTGTGATGATCATATATCGATTCATTTTTTATAGAAGCATCGGCTCGATTGAATCAAGCCAGCTTTTTTTTTGCTCGTGTGAATCACTAGGTGCTGGTTCTCAAATCCGACACTAAAATCCATTTCCTCATCATTGCTATCTATTGAGTGCTAGTTATATATATAACACTGATGAAGGATTTGGGACTAGTGCTAACAGCACTTTTGTAGTAGTGGTCCCGTTGGGCCAAGAAGACACACACTCCAGAGGACCGGCAGGCCACTAGCTGTCTGGTTAACTAGTTGTTAAGCTGGTTCGGAGTGAATAATGCTACGATGCTATCCATCACGATGCAACCTAGAAGGCTAGCTGTTTACACCAAATTTAACACTATAGTTAGAATGATTATATTATCACAATATCTTCTATTAATGCTTTGGGACAAGGGAATTTGAGATAGATAGCTCTTATTGAAACTTCTAGGTCCTTGTCCAATTCACTTAGAACTTCTGTTACAGATTCAGACCACGACTTTTGGAAGTCCACACGACCTAAAAACAGACGAGTGTTAAACTTGGCCTAGAAAGTCATGAATTTTGGGCCAAAAAGTCATGAATTTTAGCATTCGTCCTAAATTTCATGATTATAAACCTTGAGACAAAAATGCATGACTACTAGCACCGGCGCAAAAATTCAAAAGCACGAATATTAACCTTCTAGCCAACATATGATGATTATTAACATTGGGCCTAGAAATATATGAATTTTAGCTTTAGGCTTAGAAGCACAAAAGTATTGGCTTCACCACAAAATTTCACAAGTATTAACCTTGAGTCCAAAACATTTAAATATTAGCCTTTGGCAAATTACACATTAGTATTAATGTTCAGACCAAATCAGATGAGTATTAACCTTGGGTCTAATATTATTTCAGGATCCTTAGACCTTTGGCCCTAAAAACTGAGTTGTCTTTTGGCTCAATAGCTGTTAAAATATTATTTTGAAAACATAAAATCATATGGGTAAAAATTTCTTTATAAGTACTTTTACAATATTATAATTTTATTAAATATTATCATTACATTCTAATAAAAAATAGTGGTAAATTGCACACTAAATAAAATCAATAGTATTATATATATAAATATATAGAGTATTTTACATTCTTAGACTAGAGCAGTTCGTCCCTCTAGAGGAGATTCTCGCAATCGAAGGATCAAGCTGTTAAGTTCAAAAAATTTGCGCTAGCCTTCTTGCGTGCTGAACTGGCCCACTGGCCCACGATAGATGCTATCCATCTCTAAACTAAGCATTCTGTATCTAGAGAAACCATGAATGAAATATTACATGTTGAATCTCCTATCTTGTTTTACTATACTCTTCACCCTTTCTTCTACTACTGTCCACATGCCTCCATGACGCTGGCAATGTCTGAGGGGTGATCAAGATCGACCTTGAGCACACCATTGGAGGCACACGGTTACATGTTCAGTGTGTTGATAGTGGTTCATACCAACACGTAGATATCACCTCATGTGCCTCTTGAGTGTCAAAGAACTAGTTTGCATGCTACCAATCCATAACACGCACATCTGAGAGAGACCCATCGAGGCGTGTGCATGTAAATGTGCCCTAGCCTTAGCAAGCTTAGGTAGGGTGTACTTTAACACACTAAAGATGAGAGGCAATGATCAACAAGGGGGTGTAATGGTGAACAAAGTAATAAAAGAAGCAGGTAAAATGTAATAGATTGATTTTATCGATTAGGTATTATTTTTATCTGTTTTGGCCACTTATATTTACATAAAGGAGTGGTCTAGCGTAAATATAGCCTATCCATGTCCTAGAAATATTAGGACTCAAGAAACCCTAACCTCTAGCAAGAAAACATGATAAGAACTCAATTGAACTTATTGAGAGCGTGCTGGCCAGACTGCGCGCCCAGATACCTACGATCAGACTACAATTCATTATGCGGACAGATCTTTCATATACTTACAATTCGATCGTAAGTTCATGATCCGATCTGACGGTACTAACAACTGCTAACTGACTGGTCTTTGTGTGAAGACTTCAATCCTCTCCTAAATTTGATCTAAATCTAATCCAGTGCTAAATTTGGTTGTCATAGTGTAAGACGTGTTTACGTATAAACATGGGCACTGATGTCTCGTAGTTTTGCTCGCTCGGTGAGAAAGTGATTTTTTTCTCTGTCTGGTGGCTCGATGAGACGATGAGCATCGTCCAATGTGCCCGCATTACTCAGTCGTGTTACGCGGCCATGGTTATTTTTACGTGTAACTATGTAAGATTCTAGTTGGCTTCCTATTCCGCGATATGGGTGGGCTTAGTTAGGAAGTTTAAAAACAAAAAATTCAGTATTACAGATTGTCTGACTTTGTTCCTTTCATCCATTCACGACGTTTTTTTTCTTGTCTTCAGTGGAAACAGTCGGAAACGGTCAAAAAACACCTTCAACCATTTCACTAACCATATTTTTCTCGGAAATATAATAAAAAATGATAGATAGAAACAGAAACAGTATTGAAAATATCAGAAAATCACAAACAAAACTATCCAGATGAAAATATGCTAGTATCGATTGAAAACTGCAAAATCACATATTTAACTTAATATAACTACATAATATTCAAAGCTTATACTATATAAATTATAAATTATTTCTAATTTAGGCATATTATCAGTAGGAATTTGGTTAAGAAGTTATCCTCTAAACTATGGGATGAGTAGAGAGATATTCTATAGATATTGGTGTATTTATAAATATGGTAATTTTCGTCGGAAGATGGGAACGATCAGTTTCCATTTTTATTTTTATATTTTTTTTATCATTTTCATTTTCGTTTGGGTATTTTTTATAATCTTGAGATATTATCGAAAGTTATCAGTATAAAATTTGGTACTTTAGTTACTATGTATTTTTTTTACTTTCTTAGCGACCGTAAAATTTCTCTTTTCGTTTTCGTTGGTTACCTTTACAAATAGTTCAGCCACTAAAAATCGAAAACAAACACGGAAATTTCCGTTATTGTTTTGCACCTCTATTCCTAATCATCCTTGAGCATACAATAATTATTTCTTGTCTTCCTAATCATCCTTTGGCAAGGGTTGATCCAGCGTGGAGGTTATGAGGACACCAGACCCCTCTACCTGCTAGATCCTCTTGGAGAGTAAAGAGAGGGGAGGAAGAAAAAGAGAGGGAGATGGAGGAGGAATAAGGTAGTAAGCCTCTTGGTTGAATCCATCTCTATCCTCGAGCTTACGGTACGGTAAGTTTTAGTGACGGAGTTTTTTTAAAGAAATTACTACATCTTAGTCGTACCATTACACAGTGAGGATTTATTAAGTTCATTTCACAAGAGAGGAGGAAGAAACAGAGAGAAATAGAGAAGGAATAAAGCAGTAAGCCTCCTGGTTGAATCCATCTCTATTCTTGAGCTTACGGTAAGTTTTAGTGAGGGAGTTTTTGGTTAGAGAAATTGCTACATCTAACCTTAGTCGCACCATCATGCAGCGAGGATTTATTAAGTTCATTTCACAAGATGTGGATTGCCAATGTAAAATTAGCCCATCTAACTGGCTAACTTTGTGATAGTACTTAGGAGCATATTCTGTTTCCTTAGTCTTCTTGACAAAGAGCATACTTTCCCAAATGTTTTCCCAAATGTGATCGCTCGTTGACTTCAAACAAAGGCTTGGCCCATTTGATCTGGCGTAATGTAATCATTATTTTTTTTTCAAAGGTTTGGATCGGAGAAATATCAAAAAATCTGTAGAGGATTTCATTCCTTTGGAATAAGCTCACGGTTGCCCCTGTAACAAAGAAATTTGTGAATAGTATTACAAAGGTTTAAGTTCTTTTGCTCTGCTTTTCCTACCATTTCACAGGGAAATAAAACTCTATCGAAACTCTATGGAATGGGAGAGAAGCAAGTGCTGCTGCTGATGTATATTTCCTATCAACCGGAGAGAGAAATTTCCTTTGTGCTAAACATTATACCTCCATGTTTTTTTATTATGTTTTTGATTTCTCCATTTTATATATTTCATATTTCTATGTTTTTCTTCTTATGTTTCTATTTTCTTGTATTCTATGATACAGTAGATAACAGAATGTTTCAATGAAATATTTTACGTGTTAACGATATCTTATAATACCGAGATAACAAACATAATATCATATTATTATTTAATAGGTTTTAATATCTAAAATATTATATAGGTGTTATCATGACGACGTTAGTAATATAAATTTTAATGGGATACCGTTGGTAATATGTCCGGGCGTCCGAACTAGGCTCATCCAGTACAGTCTACAGGAGCGCACACCGACACGTCCATACGGATGGCGACGAACCGCGCGCGATCAGAAAAACCGCCCTCCAAATCCGTGCATCATCCGAACGGCACGCCTCATGGGACAGGCAGGCGAACGGGTCTGCTTTTTGCGCGCGCGAAACCGACGGGAGAAGGCATCCACCCCCACCAGTCTCCGGCTCTCTCCCCTTCTTGCAGCCATCCACCACGCAGGTCGGCCGACGCACCGCCCGCGGCACGACTTGCGCACGCTACGCCGTCGTTCCCCCTACCACACCACCTCCGTGTGGGAGGCGAACGCGTGAGCGCGTCCCACTTCAACCCCTGTAAAGACTGGCCGGTCACTGCTTTCGGAGTTGGATCCCGCCGTCTCGCTACTAATTGGTTCGCTCTCCTCGGAAGCACCACCTCACCTCCCCGATAGATCGAAGGCGAGGCCGGCCAGCCGGGCGCCGCAGGAGCCGGGAGCTACGAAGATGGTGCAGGGGACGCTCGAGGTGCTGCTCGTCGGAGCCAAGGGCCTCGAGAACACCGACTACCTGTGTACGCTTCGTTTTTTTTCTAACTTGCCCTTGGATTGGATTCTCGACTAGGTTTTTTGTAGCCTCGTTGATCAGCTCTCGTTTCTAAAAAAATGATCTCGTTTACTGCCTGCCGATAGTCGGTCTGAATTTGTGACTTACTGCTGATGAGTTACGTTGCTCCTGCAAACCGTCCCTGCAGGCAACATGAACCCGTACGCGATTCTGAAATGCCGCTTGCAGGAGCAGAAGAGCAGCGTCGCATCAGGTATGTTCCAGCAGTACCTTTTCTCATACACAATGCAAAAGAAACATGCATTTTTAATCAAACTATAGGTAGGGCATGACGCAGATATGCACAATGACACACTAAAAAAAATGCATAGTGATGGTAGCTTTTTTTTCCCCACATTCTCGTCTGTCAACTGACAATGGTTACTCGTGATAACAATGCTCGTACATATTATTTGATCGTAGCGCACAAGCCGTTTTCTATGGAAAATGACGTGTTACTTTATATGTCTGAAACTCTGAGCACTCGAACGGTACAACTGCAGAAGTTATCTAAACAAATTGCAGATAGGAATAGGGTGCACATGGAGTTAATAATTGCAGCAATAACACGCCAAAAGCACATCAGCTATAGATAGCATATCTCAATTAAAGTACGACTAAGTAGCATCTCAATTTTTCACACCTTCTTCATAGCTGACATTGACATGAACCATCAGATCCATCAGTATGAAGACATCATTTGCAAAAAATGAAGACAGAATTGAGAAATGGGAAATGCCTTTTTTTTAGTCACAGGCGCGAAGGACTTGCCCAAAGGACGTGCTTAATCCTACTAAAAAGGAGTTAGTTTGTTGATGCTAATGCTATGCTCCAATGACCATCCAAGTGAATGTAACTCGATCCATTCGGTGCAGGTAAAGGGTCTGACCCTGAATGGAACGAAACCTTTATGTTCAGTGTCACCCACAACGCAACAGAGCTAATCATCAAGCTGATGGACAGTGATAGTGCCACGGATGATGATTTTGTTGGTGAAGCAACGTGAGTACACCGTGTCACTCATTCATGTATCCCGTTAATAAATAATTATACAGTTTACACATCAAGTCCAATTGAACTAGATGTTAATTATTGTCGATCTATGCTAGCTTCCATGGCTTTGCTAATATCAAATATCCATAATGCGGGGTGAGCCCAAACTGCTCGCATGGCTGTTATGTGGTCCTGAAATTATATCAAAATCTGTTTTGAATAAAATGATCCTAAAATGACTAGTTTTTTTTCGAAAGGTAAAATGACTAGTTTTTGTTTTTTGATCTATAATTTCTGACACATTGTAGGATCTAAACCTGAACGATCGCAATGTCCATTTCAACTGAGTAGCTGATTCTTTCAGGATTCCTTTGGAAGCAATCTATACAGAAAGAAGCATACCCACAACTGTTTGTAATGTTGTGAAAGACGAAGAATACCGTGGAGAAATCAAAATGGGTCTGACGTTCACTGCAGAGGTAATTTTCACATATTCATGTTCACGGCTCGCACCGGGTTTATTTCGTGCCATTGCCCACAATGTGTTGTGTCATCTTAGTGATCTTTGCTTCTTTTGGGACCAACTGAAAACCTGTGTTAATTAGTCCTTAAGAAAGTTCTGGATCGGTAGCATTGTTTTTCTTCCTAAAATCAAGCATTCTGTATTGCACAACCTAATACTCCACAAGACCACACTTTTTAGGTATTATATGTGCTAGTGTTAACTTCATCTCATAACTACTAAATAGCTGATAATTCCTCTTCCTCCTTTTGACTTTTCCATTACATATTATTGCCAATGGTTGCCCTGAAAATGAACGAGCTGGGCCTTTCCTCTGATCTGCTGTACATTTCGCTGATATTTTTCTTTTATTCACAGGATGATCGCGACCGGGGTTTATCCGAGGAAGACATTGGTGGATGGAAGCAATCATCTTGACAAAGAAGCAGATACTTCGTACTTTGATGTGTCGTGCTGCGTCTCTATGAAGTCGTGTGCTGGAAGCCTGGAATAAAGCCTATAGAAGAGCCGTCTTCTAAGAATTACTTCTCATGAATTTCTAAAAGCTGTAATAATGGTGTTCGCCAATATGTTCTATATGTAAGGACCTTGCTTTGATGCCCACTAAACTGTAATAAAGATGGGCCATTTCTGATGCAAACAGAAGTGGCTCTACTCCTCCTGCGATCATAATTTCCTTTACTTCTGATGCTCAACAGAGACTAGCTGAGTAGTTTTTGGGGAAGAAGGGATGATGAAATCCTCCTGTAGTAACAAAAAAAAATAAAGCTCATCTATGATCCATGTGCAACACATTAGCCATGCTAGTCAGCACTATGCACGTTCTGCCCTGACAGGTTTCTGATGATGGCTTATGGGAGTATACTAGCTTAATGTTCACTCAAACTGCTGAGACTAGACAGTGGTTGTCCTTTGACCTTCCAGCAGCATCTTTACTTCCCAGTCTATATGGTCGCACCGATCGATTATCCTGAAGTATCACCTATTTTTTTATCCTCTACACGACGTCTCTTAACAAGTGAGGAACGAGATAAACAGAGGGGCACTGTTGATTGCGTGCTCGCAAGACAACAGAAGGGCCAGTGGCAAGTAATCATAATAAAACGAAGGCGCGACAATGGCACAATGCACCCTTGTCCTGGTTCCCCATGTCTGTTTGCTAGCCCAGCTACATTGCTCGCCAGTGTGAAATGATGCTAAGCACCTCGGCCGAGAAATCACATGCCCGGCCGCCCGGGCGGCGGCCTATGTGCAGGCTTGCAGCTAGCTCACACTTCAGAAACATCATTGTCCTAATGCAAATCATTGCTCAAAAAGACGCAAGAGGAGGAACAAATGTAATTACAGAGCACACGCTCTCGTCTTGGATTCAGACTTGAGAGCTGTGCAGTGCTAACTAATTACAGTCAAGTCAGTGACAGTGTTATGCAGCACCATGTATGTGATTGTATTGCGCGCCCGCGAGCTAGCTAGAGAAATGGAAGCAAGCTAGCGAGGAAGAACCTGTGCTAGTTGTGCAGCGGGTTCGAGCCCTGCGGAACCAGCCTCTTGGACTCACCGAGCACCGCTGTCGCCGCCGGGGCGGCCGTATCGCCTGTTCCAGCCACCACCGTTGGGAAGGTCGTCGTCGTAGCGCGCGACGACGTCGTCGAAATCGTCGCCGGCTCCACGAGCGCGTGGCGCTTCCATGCGGCCACGTCCGCTCTGGGCATCATGTGGCCGCAGCCGAGCGTGGCGAGCTCAGACGCCAGGAGGAGCAGCAGCAACGCCAGCAGCACGGCCGGCAGCAGAGCGGCGCCGGTGTCTCTCATGGCAAGTAGAGACACGTACGACGACAATGGGGAGGGAGGAGAGCGCCGGGAGGGAAGAGAAGACGGCGGTGTCTCTCTCTCCGGGCGGTGTTTGTATGGAAGGACGCGAGCGAGCCGCAGCAGACAAGCGGGGTGGTGTTGGGATCTGTGGGGAGAGGCCCGGCTTGTCGCTCATGTGTGTCTGTTGCGTTGCGTTTTTAGCTCTATGTGTAGGAGGCGAGCAGCTAGCTGCTTCGCGAGGTCCAATGATAAGTAGGTAGACGCTGTTGCTGCTCTCAGCTCTCCTAAATAAGACGGGGTGAGCCTTTTTCCTGAGGCGTGGATTGGTGTTTGTCCAGCTAGCTAGCCCGAGATGATGGAGAGGCGGTGGTCAGCGGAGCTGAGTGAGTCTACGGCCAAAACAGCAAACCTAGCTGTCAAACTCTGGCTGCATGCATGCATCTGTGGAACAGTATGGTTTTGTACAGTAGCAGTGTGGTTTTTGTATCTCAGAGGAAAAGCGGAGAACCTGAGATGCTTTGCTTCTGGTTAGATATATAGCTGAATTTAGTTGTGTAGCTGTCGTGACTGAGATATGACGCAGTGCTGGCGCGAAGACATCATCTTTTACAGTATGGCCGTTGGATCTACCGATCTATAGTTAGCTTCCAAAGTTCTACGTCACTGAAGATTTTCGATGAAATTAATGCTACCTTTCATCTTTATAGCCACTCTGGCACTCTCTACACTGTGGACCTCTGGTCCTGTCGATCTCGCGCTCTCTTTCAGTAGACGGAAGGGGTGGTTCATGATTCATCCTATCCACGATTAGCAGTTTAACACCGTTTCGTGCTTGCTCGACAGCGGGAGGCAGCAGCGCCGGAAAGGAGAAAGGAGAGCACACAAGAGAAAGAGATGGATAAAGATGGCGCAAGAACGATGGAATAAAATTGATCGAGAGGAAAATCAATTGAAAAAATTGAACTGAAATTTGAAAAAAAAAACCCAGATGTTATTTAGAAAATCCATGCAAAAAAGCAGCCACGTACCTCAATCCGATGTACTCCAAAACTCCAAATGTAGGCTTACTCAGTGGGCCAGATTGCCAGGCTACCCCAGCCCAAAGGGGGGGTTACACTTCTGGGGATAAGTGGGCTTTTCATCAGCTCGGCCCATACAAGAACGGATGATAGGAACTCGGGAGGGCTGGAGGCAGGAGTCAGAGAGGAGTAGTGGACGCGGTGCCCTGTTCGCGTACGCAAGGAGGAATTCGCCGCGGAATCCTCCAAAATTCGCGGGTAAAAAGGCGGAGCCGCCGAGCGGCGGCGGCGCGGGAGGGATGGAGTACCGCGACAAGCTCGTGCTCGCGCCCATGGTCCGCGTGGTAAGTTCTCCTCTCGATCCAGGCATCTAGCCCCTCCTTCTCCTCGTCCTCCCCTAAACCGCTGCAGCATCCACCGAGTTGTTTAGTCTCTTCAACCTCCGGCGGCGGCGTATGAGGTGGGAGCGTAGGATCCGAGTTTTAGCCCGGGGATCTGGATCCTGGATTTAGGTATCCTCAAGGCAAGAGCCGCAAGCTTTAGGTTCTCGCTTGCGCCTGCGGAGGGGACGAGCACGTCTCCCGGCAGCCGGTTGTTCCGTGGGCGACGGCTGCGAGCTATGTATAGTTGGAAACAGGGATTTCAGCTCGAGAGGACTGTAGCCTAGTGTTTCGTGTGGGAACCAATGTGTATCACTCGTATGCTTTGGATTTAGCTGGAAGTGAATAAATAGCAGCATGCTTCTCCGTTGTCGAGCTGATTTAGCTCATTGCTTGGGTCTCGGTTTGATCAATAACGTGGCGCCTGAGTTAGGTTAATATTGACTCTAACAATTTCCTGATTGATGGCATTTGTTCTGTTCGTAATACGGAGTGCAATTTAAAGGGGGCGAAACATCGTTTTGTTGAATTCAGCCAGGATCCGTGTGCGTGCTATTTCTGCTAGCAGCGTGCCCTTTTAGATAGATACCAATGAATTCTCTTTACGGGATTGCTGAATACATAGTATTCATCGTCCACACTTACTCAGAATTTCCTCTTAATTCAAAGGTGTATGGATTATTTTCCTTATTCTACCAATTACCTTTGCAGGGTACCCTCCCGTTCAGGCTACTGGCTGCTGAATATGGTGCTGATATCACATACGGAGAAGAAATAATTGATCATAAGTTTTTGAAGTGTGAACGTGTTACAAATGGTATTGTAGTTCAATTGGCGTTTGGCATTATATTATGATCTCACTGCTATGCATGATGCATCTGTATTATAGTTACATTCTTCTCAGAAAATGTTGTCAAACAGTTAAGGGCACACATACGACCTATTCTAGATGACATGACTCCAATAATATTGCATTTGAAGTACAAGATTGAAAATATTGATCTTAAATCTTAACTTACTATTGATGGTAAAGGGTTGATATTGAAGATAAACAAAAACATATGTTTCGATAAACTTGCAGATTTAGACGTACATGCTTTAAGAAGTAAACTTCTTGATTTTACTCATGAAGTTGGGGAATTTTTAATGCTTTCATTTATTTGGTCTCTATTATGTCAACTACTATCTAGATTTGTTCGTTGTGTCTTATAATCCTCCAATGCTGATCATTTTTTATCAATGCTACTCAGAATCTCTCGGGACTACTGATTTTTTGGAGAGAGGGACTGATAATGTAGTATTCCGAACTTGCCCACAAGAAAAAGACAGGGTTGTATTCCAAATGGGAACATCAGATGCTGTGAGGGCATTGAAAACTGCTCAGATTGTGTACGTATTATTTCTGAAATTATTTATGGCCCAAGTTCTGAAGTAAATAACCTAGGGTTCAACAAATGGAGAAATTCATATTTCCTTTTTCTATGAAAAATTTCCAAAGTGCACTGGGTTGCTAAAAATATGGTTGTGGGTAACCTACTGACCTGTGACTTGAATTGTTTCAATTGATCAAGTAATTGGATTTGTTGTTTTAACCTCTCCTACTTTAGATCTTTTCTTTGATCACAGTTTTTATCCTCACCAGGTGCAATGATGTTGCTGCTATAGATATCAACATGGGTTGCCCCAAATCTTTCTCTCTTAGTGGTGGAATGGGAGCCGCATTACTCTCCAAACCTGAGCTTATTCATGATGTACTCAATCTAACTGTATTGTTTTATTACTTTAATATCCTGGAAATTTGTTCACTTATTCAGGTATGCAAATTGTATCATGTAGATTTTGACCACATTACGGAGGAACTTGGACACGACCGTGACATGTAAAATCCGTCTTCTGAACACACGTCAGGACACTGTGGAGTTGGCACGCCGAATTGAGAAGACTGGTATTCCAGCTCTTGCTGTCCATGGAAGGTTGTATACTCGTATTTTTGCGTTCTGATAGAAGATCATACTCATTCACTTTACTTTGTAATGCGCAATTTACCATCTGTATCTCTCCAATTGTCCATTGGTTGAAGTGCCTATGTTTAAGAATCCAGGCAAAATTTGTTTTTCATATGCACCGCTATTTGGCTTGTTTACTATATTTATAGGATTCAAAATGATGCAACTAAAATCCATGGTCTGTTCGAATGAATGGTTGGCATTTTCCCCTGTTCCTTTACTAAACACCTGAGCCTTCCATTGACTACATTTTAGATATATTTTATAAGCATTTTTTTGCAATAATGAAAATGAATATGCTGCAGAAGAATTCCATATATCAACTGTCCATTTCAATCTGCTCTAATACTTCTTTTCAGGTTAATTGATTTCCCTGATGTTAAATTCCTTTACGAATGCAGAAAGGTCAAAGACAGGCAAAGAGATCCTGCTAAGTGGGATGAGATTGCAGATGTTGTTTCTGCGCTGTCGATTCCAGTTATAGCTAATGGAGATGTATTTGAATATGAGGATTTTAAAAGAATTAAAGATGCCACAGGTTTGTATGCTCAATAAACATTTCAGTTTTCTTTGTTTAGTAAGTAGTTATCTTTTCAGTTTGTTTGTTTGGTAAGTGACTATAATTCAACAGAGTAGAGCAAACAAAGGGAGATATACCAATGGATCTAAAATATGTCCCATTTGGATTTGTTCACTTAACAGTTATCAATATTGAGCTAAATTTTCTCCTATTCAAACCGCAAATCTATATGTATCGGGAGTTGCCTAAATGCCATAGGATACTAAATATCTGAAGAATTCTGTAACTACAATATTCTTTTATGAGCAATCATGTGTATTACATCATTTCTTGAAAACTAGCGATTGGCATCCTTGCTATTGGTGTTTTTGGAGAGTTGGGTTGCATTGGCAGATGATATTTTTCATGTTTCATTTGATTGGTTTATATCTTGGTTTCTGCAACTTCCAGGTGCCGCATCTATAATGGTTGCCAGAGGTGCCATGCGAAATGCCTCAATTTTTTGTCCCAATGGAAAGACACCTTGGGAGGATGTTAAAAGAGAGTATGTAAGAAAGGTATTTGATTATTCTTCCCACACCTTTTCAATTTGAACATCAAAGTTAAATTATTGTAGCATCTTCTCTCTCAGTTGTCCTAACATCTAAGTAAATAATAAGTGTATGCTTTATTTCTTTCATTGACATCACATTACATTGTAATTCTTTTCTTCAGAGTATTTTGTGGGACAATGATTTGAAGAGCACAAAACAAACCATAAAAGAAATAATAATGCACTATTCTTGCCTTGAACTCCCTGAAGGGAAAGGTGTGTACAAGTGTGATACAGCAGCTGATTTAGCGTAAGTGGAATCCATTTTTTTGTTTGCTCCCCTTCCCAATTATTTACAATTGTTGTGTTCAACTGTTAATTTTGCATCATATCTAGATATTCTTTTCCCTTCTATTCTAAATGGCAGTTTTTGCATCTCTTAACTCATGTATAGTGATGTCCAGTTTGTGCCTAAGTCAGCTTTCTTTGCATGACTATAATACATCACATGCTGAATACTATTATTTGTGTATAACCATTCCATTCATCCCGATCCAAATGTATTGGGTGTTAACTGTATATTTAAGTGAACCATGTAGATAGCAATAACATATGAGCTGAGTTCCTTGATTGGTAGTCTATTGTCTTTCACGTGAAAGTGTTTTTTCATATGATCATTGTTTTACACATGTTAGTTGTTACCAATATACTGTGAAATGTTTCAATATATTCTGGATTTACTTATTAGTCTATTGGTGTTTTGTTGAACTCTACCTTCTTAGCGGACCATATCTTGCTAAACGTGCTGGACCAAGTTTGATAGAATAGCAGAGGCAGAGCCTTAGCATTGGGGCTGACCTTGCACACTCTGCTGCTAGTGAGCATACCACAGAGCAATACTTTTTAGGAAGCAGCTAGACTTGCAATTGGTAGCCTCGAATTGTCTTTCTATTAGCAGTGGTTTGGACGAATCAATATGAGCCCCACAAGATTTTTAAATTAAAAAACTCATATGCTACTTTTTCTGCATGATAACCGCACCTAATTCTACAGTAGTTGGTTTTTTTTTTCTTGTTTGTATTATTAAAATTGACAGAACCTTATTGGCAGTTGATGTTATTGTTTATTCTTCTCACATTTTCAGGAAATTATACGAGGAAGAGGAGTACTATAATTTTGTACTTTCAAATAGGCATTGAACAGCTTGATTTTGCTAAGTCTCATGTGACAGGTATTTATTGCAGCTGCATTGTACTGCAATTGTGCAACTTGTGAAAAATATTGAAATAGTTTGGTAGAGTTAATGCAATTAATATTTCATGTCATGCAGAAGTTCTCACCAGCAAAGCACAATGATGTGCTGAAAATGTTTCATAGTATTTATTAACTTGGATTTCAAAACCTAAATTTGTGTTGGAACTGGAACTAGCATTTTTTAGTCTGAACTACATGATGTTATGAAAATCTATGTCCACTTGTCAGGCTGTCATATCAGAAGCCCGATAATTCTTAACGAAAATTGATACGTGGTGTTAGGCACTTAGGCTATCAGCCCTGTGATTGCAAAAGATCAATGGTACAAGTCCAAATTTACATAACATAACTATCAACCGCCATGACTTATTATTTGGGACTTGGGATTGTGGACTGCGAGCGACCCACTCTTTTGATGGGATATCTCCTCTCCTTTAGATTAGAAGTATGATATTTTATATCCAGATTGGTAGCTTGCACTTTTGATGTGTGGCCTAGTGGCATTCTTCTCATAAATCAGTAACTTTGTTTTCTTTCATTTTCTTGGCATCGTTTCTGACTGGAAGCTTTTTTGCAGCCCCTGCCTGTATCAAAAGTGCAAGCTAGGCCACACAAACAAATAAATTGGCATCGTCTCTGTTGTTTGAATTGGTTTTGGAGGAATCTGCCATGTTACCAAACAAATACTTAGCAGTTTTGGCTTAGCTTGTGCTCTCTAATCTAGGTCAATGAAGGATCTCTTATTGATTTATCGTTGGGTTTGGAGCGCACTACATTTTTGGGAAGTAAGATTGTTCATGACAAAGGCTGTTGATGTAAGAGCATTAAAGAGCTTCTCTGAAGCATTTTGGGACAGTGCATTTTTTTTGCTATATATTGATATTAGATTTAATCCATGCCAGAAACTAAGAGAACACCATTCTTTTTTGAAGCTTACATATCATCACTATGCTATTTCAGATGCCAAGGCTGGGCCATGTATTATTGGTTGAAACAATGTGCTTTATTTTCAAAAGTTAGTTGTATTACTTGGACGATATCCCGAAAGCTTAATTCATGGCATATTGGCATCCCATTTTATTGTGAGGTATTTGCTGGGCCTGGTTTCTATTCCATTCACTTGGCACTATCTTATCTACTTGTTGACATTCAATAGTGCATTAAACTACAAATGAAGTGTTTTGCTTGTTAAACTAAATTTGGAGAATGAGACATTAAATATTTCAGTTCCATCTTAAAATTTTTAACTGTTTTTGGACTGACGTCTGCTGTTATCTACTTGTGTACGCAATAGGATATGATTCTATCTGGTTATTTTACATCACCTATGAGTGGTGCTTCAGTGTCGATCTCATGTTCTTAAATCTGGATTCTGGAAGCACGAAGTCTGCATCACCGATGACATCAGAAATTGTTGCTGGATCAAACAATAATTCTTTCGAAGTGACTTACAATATCACAGTATCTAAGACAATTGCTGCATCAGACAAATTATGGTGTATGGTTGTCATCTTGACTTCCAGATATTCAGTATGTTGCAACATAAGGTTACTGAAGATCAAATGGACTGTACCTCAATACCTAAGTTACTCGAGAAATTGAATGTATTATGTACTCCCTTCGTTTACATTATAAGACGATTTGATTTTTTAAAAAAGTTTGATCAAGTTTGTAAAAAAAAGTAATATTTTCGACGTCAAACAAGCATGCTATTAGATTTAATAAAACTAATTTGTTATTATAAGAGTTACTATATTTTTATAAACTTAATTAGACTTGTATAAGTTTAGCTTAAAAAAGTTAAAATGTTTTATAAAATAAAATGGAGGAAGTAGCGAAATAAAAGCTCGTGCGCCATCTCTCAGTTCCTCGTGTTGTAATAAGCTTTGGGGTTTGCTTGGCATCGCTTAAGCAGTCTACAGAAATTTTGGTACAAGAAAACTTACGAGAATATCAAATAGTCTAGTAACTGGATGCACCAATAGTTACCGTGCGAACTCACTGGATCCCTAATTGATGTTCAGTGGTAACTGGAGGGGTTCAACATCTCGGTTGCATCGAGAGTACGGGCAGAGTGGAGGCAGCAGTTGTGGCGACGAACAGAGAAGAAGAATATAATGGGAGGTAAAACCCGAAATCTCTGATATCGATCGTTTATTTCTCAACTCTCATCTGAACACCGAGCTATCCTCATAACAACATTTTACAACAAGGATATCAACACGGCAACAACGAAGTTCTGATCTTAACGAAATAGGAGGAAACTTACTTAGATACGGATTAATTAACTACATCCAGCTGACGATAACTACTCATCTTCCTCCGGAGAGGTCAGAGAAGGTGCTGGCGCTGGTGGACGTCATCGGGTAGGACATGACGTAGGGGTCGAACCCCTGGTCCTGCATGAGCGCCATCATGTTGAAGTTCTGGTACGTCGGCGACAGCTCCGGCAGCGGCACGTCGCCTTCCAGGTACTGCACCACCTGCCTCGTTCCCGGCCGTGCACCGGGCAGCGGGTGCGAGCACAGCAGGCCCAGCCGCAGCACCAGGCTCGCCTCGCTCTCGACGAAGTCGCCGTGCAGGCGCGGGTTCACCGTGTCCGTGATCGCCCCGGCGCGCCACCGGTCGAGCACCCAGTCGACCAGCACGACGCGGCTGTCGCGCGCGTCCTGTGCAACGGGCTTCCGCTCGCACGCCACCTCCAGCATGAAGGCGCCGAACGCGAACACGTCCGACGCCTTGGACGCCTTGCCGGTGTGCCCCAGCTCCGGCGCCAGGTACCCCATGGTGCCCACCACGTGCGTAGTGTGCGGGTCGGTGCCGTGGTCGTACAGCCGCGCCAGGCCGAAGTCGCCGAGCCGGCCGTTCATGTCGGCATCGAGCAGCACGTTGCTGGCCTTGATGTCCCTGTGCACCACCACCTGCTCCCAGTCCTCGTGGAGGTAGAGCAGCCCGGACGCGACGCCCTTGATGATGCGGAATCGCTGCGCCCAGCTCAGGGTGATCTTGCCCTGGTCGTACAGGTGCTTGTCGAGGCTGCCGTTGGGCATGTAGTCGTATACCAGCAGGAGCTCGCCCTTGCGCCGGCAGTAGCCGAGCAGCTGCACCAGGTTCCGGTGCCGGAGCCGGCCGATGCTGACGACCTCTGCCACGAACTCCCTCATCCCTTGCCTCGACCCGTGCGCCACCTTCTTCACGGCGACCTCCGCCTTGGATGACGGGAGCACGCCACGATACACCCGCCCGAACCCGCCGATGCCGAGGAGCCGGTTGTCGCTGAACCCGTCGGTGGCGTGGAACAGGTCCTTGTACGAGAACCTGTGCGGCCCGAACGTCACCTCCCACTCCTCCTTGAGCTCCGAGAACATGCGCTGCCGCCGCATGAACATGAAGACGGCGGCGGCCACCGCGAAGACGAGCACCGCCGAGGCTATCGGCAGCACAATCTCGAGCGTCTTGGACCGCGGCTTGGGGAACGTGACAGGCAAGGAGGGCAGGGAGGAGATGTTGAGCGCCGGTGCGGCGCCGTTCATCTTGAAGCTCCAGCCGAGCACGTAGTGGCGGCAGAAGAGGATGCCGGTCGCCGACGAGAAGCCGACGTACGCGGTGTCGTCGATGACGGAGGAGATGTTGACGATTTTGGACAGAAGGGGCTTCTTTGGCCGGGCCACCTCCAGCGGCGCCATGGTGACATTGACCTGCATGGTCTGGCCGTCGAAATCCACCCACACCTGCATCGGCCTGCGGCTCACCAGGCTCATGTTCTTGAATTCACCGGTGCCGTCGTCGTAGTACCCAGCGTTGTCGGCGTCGACGGAGTTGAGGCCGTTGACATCGATCCCGACATGGTTGCCGCTCATGTCGTTGAACTCCGAGTTGAGGATGGTGTCGAACTCCACCGCGAAGAGGTGGTTGGTCGCGTTACCGTTGTTGGCAGAGTTGACGAAGCCCATGAACTGCCCCGGCAGCGCGGAGGTAAGGTTCTTGCTCTTGGCGATGATGAACATCATGCCATGGCTGCTCAGGTCCTCGAACGCGCCGATGATGCCGATGACGAAGGCCGTGGAGAAGGACTGCATCGCCGTGCTGTTGGGCGCCCTGTGGAATTGGAGCGGCGCCGGGTAGAAGGCGTGGCCCTTGAGCTGGTTCGTGCCGTTGGTCAGCATGAGCAGCCCGTTCTGGGTCACCGTCGTCATGCCGTCGAAGCTGAGGTTCGCGCCGGTGAACCCGTTGAAGACGAACTGCTCGTCGGTCGCCGCCGCAGGGCGGAGACCGCCGAGGCCGAGAAAGAAAAGCAGGACAAGGAACGCCATCTCTGGCTTGGGAAGAAGCACGATGGGCTTGGCTGCCGCGCAGCGTGCTCTGCACTACGCCTATTAGTGCCAACTCCAACCAGTGGCTCAGCAAACTAGCAAATGCCCAAACGGGGCCAAACGTTGCCGCTTCTATTGTGTCAGTCAGTACTCAGTTCTCCCGTGTTTAACTCGGTTACTCGGCCACCCGCTCCTTTCCTTCTGTTGGTGCGTGTGAAGATGACCAAACGGAGAACTCAATGGTCTAGGTACGGTCTGGGCGACTTTAGCTCGCAATTTCGCACGGGATGGTGCTGTGTAGTGAGAACGAGAGGAGTAAGTTTTGACTGTGATTGTTGATGAAAGATAAATTTTTATCTGTGTTTTAGCTATTTAATAATATAAATAATATAATTATTAAAATCTATTCGAAAAACGTGTGAGTTAATGAGAAAAAAAAATATCCTCTCTCCGTCACCATCCCTTCACTCATTGCGCGATCATACGAAGCCCGCAACGGGGTGTGGACGCTATCTGTACTGATGTGATGCTGATGCCAATTCGCCTTAACGAGACAACGACCGCCGATAATGGGGTCAAAGGTCAGAAGCCTCCTTTACGGCCGTGGCTCCGTTTCAGGCTTCCCCACCCGAAAAACACGCACAAAGTCGCCGTGAACGCGAGTGCAATAATGATTGTACCTATCAATAATCAGTCTACCTATCTGCCACTAGCGCGGGCCGCCATGTCCAGCAGACACAGGCACAGCCCTTGCCGCGGTCGCCCTGCCCACGAAGCTTCGTCCCCTGGCTAATCACGGTCATTTCATCAGCCAGGCTGAGAGCATCTTCTCTCTATCACACTCTTCGAGCTAAAATTTAATAAACTTAAAAAAAAGTACTTATCCAACTTACCAAGTTTCTATCGAATCTGATAAATTAAAATCACTTGTTAAATATGGGTCACAACTCCATATTAATTCTTCTATCCCTATTAAACTGTTACTCCGCCGCCTTTCCTACCATGTGAGCGTCCGTCATCATTGATTGTTGCACCTCCTTCTTCCTATTGTGCGAGCCTACCACTGGCACCTCCTTCTCCCTAGCTAAGATCACCATATTGTTATTAGTCAAGATCGGCACTTCTTTCACCGCTGTCCATCATGCATCCGCCTTTGTCTTCTTCCTCTCTCGCTGCCTACTAGCATCATCGGTTCCGTCGATGGGTGATGGAGAGTTGGAGGATAGAGGATGGAGGATTGGAGACAGCGGTTGGGAGAAGGGTGAAGGAAAGGAAGGAAGATTAAAAAACCGGTGTATGGTTTCTATTATCATAGATTTATAATAGAGAAAGTATATGGGGGAGCTATTGAAAAAAAATATATAAAGAAAAATCTTTTTAGTCAACTTGTTAAATAGGAAAATAGAGAGCCTGATTTGCATAGTTTGTTAAAAGATGCTCTGATGTATCGTACGGGTTACACCTCTCGTTTGTTCGTTTCACTCGCCTCATTTTCTGAAGTGGTTGAGTTTGGATCTCAAGTCGGCATCATCATCGAGCAACCATAGCGAGATTGTTACTATCAGCTTCTAGATTATTTTAAACACGAAATTGATGAAGTACTTTTTTTATATGATCCCAGCATGATATTTAGAAAAAAGAGGGCGAAACTGGTTGCGGATGAGTCAAAAAGAGAGGGCGCCACTAACCAAATTTCGTCGTAGCTGCCTACTGTGGCACATTGACTCTAACCTCTCACTCTATCAAACTCGGCTTAGTTGTTGCTTATGATATTTTATCCGTATTTGTTTGACCGTAGGTTCGTTGAAATCTACTATAGTATATCTGTAATAAATTTAAGTATAACAACTACCTTATGCCGTTGTCAATTGCATGCTACTGGTTCCCTGTGTTAGTTGCAACTTCCTCTTGACTGAGCTCCATCATCAGATGTCTGAACACAAGACTCACTATTCGAGTCAATGCCTGAAAGGTTGAACACCAGACCGCAAATATCACAGGCTTTACACGACTGCGTGTGGCACGCTGCGATACTGGCATCACATCGTTCACACTCCGCGCTACACTACAAACCACCCGGCCTCAGACAAGCTACACTTGCAAACGGAACGCGGGGGCTCCGCGAGCAACGCTCACGATGGGTAATCACCGCTTCCTGCTGCTGCTCCTCCTGCTCGCGGTCGTTGGTTCTGACCATGGGGGCGTGCTCGCCGCCGACGAGTTCACCTACAACGGCTTCGGCGGCGCCAACCTCACGCTCGACGGCATGGCCGCCGTGGCGTCCAACGGCCTGCTCGTGCTCAGCAACGGCACGAACCAGATGGCAGGGCACGCGTTCCACCCCACGCCGATCCGCCTGCGGGCCGGCCCGGGCGGCGCCGTCCAGTCCTTCTCGGCCGCGTTCGTCTTCGCCATCGTGTCCAACATCACCGTGCTGAGTGACAACGGCATGGCGTTCGTGGTCGCGCCCAGCACGCGCCTCTCTACCTTCAACGCCGGCCAGTACCTCGGCATCCTCAACGTCAGTGACAACGGGAAGCCCGAGAACAACATCTTCGCCGTCGAGCTCGACACCATGCTCAACCCGGAGTTCCAGGACATGAACAGCAACCACATCGGTGTGGACCTCAATAGCATGAGGTCCGTGCAGAACCACAGTGCCGGGTTCTACGACGACGCCACGGGGGTCTTCAACAACCTGAGCCTCATCAGCCGCCTGCCGATGCAGGTGTGGGTGGACTACGACGGCGCCACCACGGTGCTCAACGTGACGATGGCGCCGCTCGATGTTCCCAGGCCCAAGCGGCCCCTCATCTCCGCGCCCGTCAACCTCTCGTCGGTCGTGACCGACACGGCGTACGTCGGGTTCTCGGCGGCCACAGGCGTCATCTATACGCGGCACTACGTTCTTGGATGGAGCTTCGCCTTGAACGCCGCCGCTCCTCCTCTCGACACATCGGGCCTCCCGGCGCTGCCGCGGTTCGGCCCGAAGCCCCGTTCCAAGGTGCTGGAGATCGTGCTCCCGATCGCCACCGCGGCGTTCGTCCTCGCGTTGGTCACCGCTGCCTTCCTGTTCGTGCGGAGACGGGTGAGGTACGCCGAGGTGCGCGAGGATTGGGAGGTGGAGTTCGGGCCTCACCGCTTCTCCTACAAGGAGCTCTACCATGCGACTAAGGGGTTCAAGAACAAGCAGCTGCTCGGCACCGGCGGGTTCGGCAGGGTGTACAAGGGCGTGCTCGCAAAATCCAATCTTGAGATCGCCGTGAAGAGAGTGTCGCACGACTCGAAGCAGGGGATGAAGGAGTTCATCGCCGAGGTCGTCAGCATCGGACACCTCCGGCACCGCAACCTCGTGCAGCTCCTCGGCTACTGCCGTCGCAAGGGCGAGCTCCTGCTCGTGTATGATTACATGTCCAACGGCAGCCTCGACAAGTACTTGTACGACAAGACCAAGCCTGTTCTCGATTGGGGACAGAGGTTTCAGATCATCAAGGGCGTCGCCGCCGGCCTGCTCTACCTCCACGAGGACTGGGAGAAGGTCGTCATCCACCGAGACATCAAGGCGAGCAATGTGCTCCTCGACGGGGAGATGAACGGCAGGCTGGGAGACTTCGGCCTCGCGAGACTGTACGACCACGGCGTCGACCCGCAGACGACGCACGTCGTCGGCACCATGGGCTACCTGGCCCCGGAGCTGGTGCGCACGGGCAAGGCGACGCCGGTCACCGACGTGTTCGCGTTCGGCGTGTTCGTGCTGGAGGTCACCTGCGGGCGGCGGCCGCTCGGCTGCATCGCGTCCGACGACCAGAACGTGCTGCTGGACTGGGTGCAGGACCACGAGCGCCGGCACGCGGCCCTCGACACGGTGGACGCGAGGCTGTGCGGCAAGTACGACTCCGACGAGGCAAGGCTGGCGCTCAAGCTGGGCCTCATGTGCGCGCACCCCTTGCCCGACGCGCGCCCCACCATGCGCCAGGTCACGCAGTACCTCGACGGCGACGCACCCATGCCGGAGGTGGCGCCGACGTTCATGAGCTACACCATGCTTTCGCTGATGCAGAACGACGGGTTCGACTCGTTCAACATGTCCTTCCCTTCCTCCGTCACGACGACCGCCAGCCCCATGACCGCCGACGTCTCGGCCGTGTCCGGCCTCTCCGGTGGAAGGTGAACAAACAGCCAAACATCGCAGCCACAGTAATAATGGTCACAACAACCCGCTCCCCTGGTGACTTTGTCGTCTCGTGTAAGTGTAGAGCACTAGTAGTAAGATCACTGTTCACAGCTGATTACTGGTATCATCCTAGTATTTTACCCAATGAAGCAGTAAGTAACACGGTGAGTGTGTACAGCTTCGAGAAGGCGTTCAGCATGCGTCGGGAGCAACTTACTCTTTCGCTCTTGACTTCGTTAAGCCCTCACCGTTACGTAATCGGAGTCTCTCTCGTGGCACTAGTTAAATTACGTTATCGTCGGGTAGTGGCACGGCGTTTTTCGTCATCGACGGCTGCTCTAGCTTACGCGGCAGGGCGAATGCGACGGCCGTTGTTTTTTCTAGTTGGCCGATGCGATAAGGATAGCGTGCGCATACGGCACGGCGCGCACAGCCGAAAAAGGGGCCCTACTGCACGAGCACAGCTGCGCCCGTTGGTTTTGCTAGCAATCCCACGTGCAGATTGCGAGGACGACACGATTCGGGCGTTCGGCTGGTTTGTTTATCACTTTATTGGCCCACAAAGTCTAAGATGGACTGTTCATTTGGTCGTTTGGATGGCATTTTAGTCCACGGTCCACTCTGGCTTTCAGGTGTTTCATCAACCTGGGCTTATCCGATGAAGCACAGAGTTGACACTTGACAGACTTAGACATACTCGCCATGCCGTATATGTAGTGTGTACATCGATACATTGGAACGATGTGGCTTTATCTTTCCAGTGAAGTCGTCGGCTAGCCGTACATGCACGACCCAAAACGCTGGCCAACGCTTTGAGTTTAATTTTTGACCGTACTAGTCTATATATGCATATAGCGCAGTCTCTGCCGTACTAGCCAGCACCAGCTGTCAAGATTCCTAGACGAAGCAAAATAAATTGATACCGTCCCACGTGTTGCAAGATCTGCAACTGCAATGAATAGATCAGTTAGTAGCCCACTGAACACACAGAACATGGGTCACGTTAAACAATCCTGGCTCCAGCTTGTGGTACTAGAACGTAATCCTAAACAACCCTGCCGCACCTAGGAAAGGAATACTGAATCTCTCTATATGCTCTAAACAAATGCACAATCCTTCAATCTCCAGCTGTTAGTTTGGTGGTCAACAAGATTCTGAATACCGGTTTTTATATGGCAAACAAAACTGTTGAAAATTGAAACTAACATTGGCCCAAGACAGTGGATTTCTGGCCTTCTGGCCCAGCAACCAATTAATCCCTTGTCAGTCTCCGCTAGATTTTTTTATTAAAATATTTATAAAAATATATTTCTGTTTGAAAAAATTACATAGCCATATCACAACTCCTGTTAACGTACGTAAAATTTGACGTGTCATTTGCTCTTTGTTAACGACCAGCTGATATGGGGTAGATGGCTCGTGCTTAGCCAAGGGTGTATTTTATAGGAAGTCGCTTGCAAAATACCACTACAACACATGCCAGGGAGGAGAGGATATGTTGTTTTTGCAGGTGTCCTTCTTGTTACACACTGTGCTTGAATGTTTTTTTCTCATAGGGACTATGTGTAAAATTATGGGAGCGGAGGGGTATGTTAATTTTGCTGTCAGCTCCCTTGCCACCTTTATTAGGGTGGTTTTGTTCATACAATATAAATGTTAAAAAAAGAGATTTGAAATAAATATTTTTTTATTTAAAGATTCAATTGTAAAAAATTTTTGGTAGTAGATAGAAAAAATAATTGAGATGCATGAATTATGCAATAACTCGGCATTAAAACTATAAAATCATTACACTATGAAATAGAGGGCTGGATGATTAATATGTTTAAATGTGGACATTATTTAAATAATAGTGAGAAAAATATTACACACTTACTTAAAGGTTTATACATTACGGATGAAACATAAACGCAGTATAAATAATATGATGGGTAACACATTACGGATGCCTATGCAAAACTTGTGGAGATACTTATTTATCATCCCCTTAGTCACCCGTTACTAAAAAAAGTCAACTCTTCGCTCATACTATAGCCTGCATGTATTGATTAATTATTTTAGGCTGTATGATACTAGTAGACTTATATAATGATTTCTTCATGTCTGTCAATTATTTGAATTTACACATTCTTGATGGTTCATATGGGAAAAGGTGCACATATATAGCTATTGTAACCACGGTGATAATAAAATTAAAGCAAATTAAATATATGTATAATGAACTTATAACAAAATTATCGTCAAGAATATTTGGACAAACAAAGTACCTTCTACCAAAAATGTCATTAACTATTGAATTCACTACTTAGCAACAATCACTGCAAATGCACTTAGTACGCCTTACCATGGAGGTAGTAAAAGAGGTTATAGTTTTCGGTTCAAAAATTTGGCTTGCCGACGCCATTCATACTCCTCATTTCTTCTCATGTACTATTTATTTAATTCTAAGGGGAAATCCAGTGGCCCTTAGAGAATAAACGGTTGAAAACAAATATTAATTTTTTTATCAACCCACTGAAAGATATATATCCTTCTATATAGATATGATAGAGAAAGTATTAGTTCAAATAAAATGTTGTGATAAGAAACCTTTGAAAAAACAAGGGCATACAATCCATGCCCTATGAGAATAGTTTGGGTATTAGAAAAATCTCTTCTCACAAGTGTTAGGGTACTGAGATGTCATAAGTTGGCATTAATCACTACATATGTAGCATGAATGGTTACACCAAATTGGAATTAACTAAGCCAAATGATCGCTTCTCTAGTTTAGATCCTTAATAAAAGTGTGTTTAGGAGTCATTGTTCTTTGTTGGTATAGGAGATAGAACAAATGAGCGATGTGGGATTTGCAAGTATATCAGTGGATGAAAAACTTGAGGTTCATCATGCATACGGGAGTCTTATATAGTGTGGGTTGTGTTAGGTGTGAAAGACATGACAAAACCATTAAAAATAACATGACTTTCACGCATGAAAAGTATCTTGCCTACAAAAATATTTTCAATGCAACGTGACATTAACGCGCTGAAAGTTGGTTGTTGGGTTGTGTGAAAAACGACATGACGGTAAAAATTGTCTAGCATTATTTAGCATTGATAGTGATTCGGTAGGCATGCACGTGTAGTAAGGAGTGAAGGCTCCAAAAATTATTGTTGTATACTAATGATAGTTATACACACACAATAAAGAGTAAAAGAAACCTGGTATTAATGTATAGTAAATGATGTAGTTACATAGAGCTAAAATACTGAATACAAAATAATATAAACAGTAAGTATAACTTACACAACGTATAATTGGCTCGAGGCCTGGCCTATATCTCTTTTTGTTCTCCTCGCCTACACTCTCATGTAACCATGAGAGTAGGCGAGGCGATCGACTAAAATGCCAAGGCTAGCAGAGGCCTGCTACACAAGAGTCAAAGTAGACGGCTCTTGTATGTAGTGGCAGAGCTCATGCAAGTTGAGAGGAGCCAGGCATGTCTTGATTTGCTATGAGGTAATCGTGGTCGAAGGAATTATACGCCCATCTAGAGGTGGCCTATCTAAATTTACCCGTGACTATATAGATATGTGGTGGTTTAGCCTGGAACCATATGAGAAAAACAATTGAGTAATGCAAATTGGAATTTTGTAGTCTAGATAGAAATATGTAACATGCGATAAAACTGAAAATCCTATGTCGACATCCTCGTCCCTTGTGTAGACGTCTCTGCTACTAGTCTCGACGTCCCCACTATGGAGATAACAAGGTACGATATAGCAAAAGTTATACTTTATTAACAACAACGTCATATGGTAAGAAGGAAATAGTATATTTGAGTAGTGCATAGCTGAAGTTACCTATGGGCTACGTTCCTATAGAATGGACTTCTATTGCAGCTATCGCTACGGGAGTAACCACATTGATGCTACGATAATTGAGAGCACAGAGCACAATATGCATCGTGTTACACATCCCGCTGAAGGTAATCTTCTACTTGTCTTTAAAGCTCTATTGCACTAGGTAATCATCGACCTTAGGATGGAGCTGATTAGCCTTTAGAAGGAGAAGGTTATCTCCATAAATAATTAATTAGTCTTAAATATGTATATAATATCATAGTAACTAGACATGCTTGGATAGAGCCACCCATGGTGTATTAAGGGAGTGTGCTTAGACTAACAAGACCAAGCAGGTGCTAAACGTGGGTAAAACATTTCTAGATGTCATCATGCTATTCTTGAAGTCCATCAATTGGACCTACTGTGTCCCTAACGAGAGAAAGAGCCATAAGGTACGAGACGTTTCGAAGTGTAGGTGCCACCTTCCTTCACGGCAAGTGGAACATATGTGTTTTCGGCCTCTAGCAGTCAAGAAAAGCTATGAGAAGAGACCGATCTGCAAACCACCACTTCACCGGGTCATTCTCATATGATATGGCCTTGACTACCTATACAACGGAAGGAGATCATCCTCACATAACCTAGGAAAACAACATATTTATTATCGCTTAGGAATCATATTTAAAGGTATAGCAACAATATAGATATCTCTTACCTGACACAAAAGCAGGAGTCCACATGTAGTAGGTGTCGTGAAGGACGTGGATGGAAGGTGGTTCGCATGATGTTGTTGACCGTTGAGAGGTAAGAGCGGTGTGACCGATCGAGGGCACGGTCTAGCAGCTCCAATGTCTGTTACGCTATACATACATTGAAAAATAAAGTGAGCATGATTATCAAAAATAAAAAAGATAATATACATTTGATACAACTGATGACAATTTTTTGTCAGAGAAAATGAACAACAATTACCTTTATTACAAGGTCTAAAGTAAACAACATTACGATACATATAATTTATACAACTTAGAAAAAAAATATTCATAACCTTTAAATTACACGAGCTTAAGTTATATATCTGATCTTATAATAATAAATACACTTACACTACACAATTGAACCACCAGGTACATAAGAACACCTAGTCTGTGTTGGACTTAAAGTGGTGTGTATACCGAGCTTTAATAAATCTACCCTATATGAACCATAACTAATATTCTCTTGACCGTGATATATCCAAAATAACACTTTTTAAATATATCTATTCACAAAAAATAAATTTGAATTAAATAAAAAATTAATCATCAACATCTAGTACTGTGTAATCGATATTTTAATAACAATATGTCTTCAAACATTACAAATAAAACTATCTATAGATCTATTTATGAATCTAGGACAATACTATACATACTACTTCATTTTATTGTTAAAAATAAATATTGCAAATAGTATAAATCTTTTACCTCCGTACGAATCCGTACGAATCCATAAGCTAGTAGGACTTTCCCGCTTTCTTTCATCTTCCTTCAACTCATAGAGTTTTGGACGGTTGACATGGTTCTTATAGCTAGCTACTAAAAATGCTCTAACAAAATATGGCAAGAGGGACGTTTGTAAAATTACTATGCCTTTTCGCTCCTACAAGCAAAGATGATAATTTTGTAGCTAACCCCATGTGGAAAAAAAATCAAAGTAGAGGACGGTAAGAGGGTCACCTAAAAATGGTAGGGCCCTCCTCTCTCGCGTGTTATATCGTGACATTTTACAAAAGTCACTACCATAAAAAAAATTGCCATTACATACAAGGACCGAATATAAATTTTTTAGACTCTGTCGGCTCGTAACGGGATTGAGGTACATTATTTTGAAAAAGATTTTCAGCGGACATTGAGTATATATCTTTAAAAATTTTAAATAAAAAAATATTTTTATAAATATGTAATAAAAATATATAAATAACAAAATTCGTATCCTCCACCTGTTTGGTCCAAAAGGCCCAAACTATACGGCCCGGCCGGGCTCGCCTCACTCGCCTTGTGACGCTGACACCTTCGGCCCGCTCTAGACCACATGAAGGGAAAAGTCGGAAGCGATGAACCATCTGGTCGGCCACGGTGTTCACATTCCTCGCACCGCCACGGCGAATCGGGGACGGGGAGGAACGATGGAGGCGGCCATCTCGAATCCGCCGAGCAAGAGGTTCGCCCTGCATGCTTCGCTCGCCGCTCACCTTCTCCTGGAAAGTATCGGAGGTTTTCCGCTGCTAAACTGTGCGTTCGTGGCGCTGCCCTCTTGTCAGGATCGCTCTGGTTACCGGAGGCAACAAGGGAGTCGGGCTGGAGACCTGCAGGCAGCTGGCGTCCCGGGGGCTCAGGGTCGTCCTGACGGCGAGGAACGAGGCGAGGGGGCTGGAGGCGGTCGATGGCATCCGGCGCTCCGGCGCCGGCGATTCTGATGTCGTGTTCCATCAGCTGGATGTCACTGACCCTACCAGCGTCGTCCGGCTGGCCGATTACGTTAGGGATCAGTTCGGGAGGCTTGATGTCTTGGTATGGCTCCCCCTCGTGGTTTTGGCACTTCGATGCTTTAGGGCCTCCCAAATTTGGGAAATGGGAGTTGATGCTGTTCCACTCGGTATCAGAGCTCGTCAGGGAGAGCTTTACATTACATTATGTTCAAACTTGAGACAAAAACTAAATTTGGTAGCTGAGTATAAAAGATGTTTTTTTTTGAAGTAGAACTGAGTGTAAATGGTGAACACAAAACTTTAGTTGTTTAAAGTTTGCTGCATGCAGTACTTGATGGAATCATTTTCTTTTGCTGGATAAGTGTATATGGTTCATGAATCTATATTACAAGTGCATGAGCATTAGTACATGATTCGATTTTAGGAGACATGGCAACCATGAGTTTATTTTATTGTACTTGTTATTGTTAAAAAGTTAACATTAATTAATGTTTTTCACAGCTCTTGAAAATTTTATCTGTTGTTGATATAATGCTAAACTAAGCTGTATGAATTCCCAATTCTGGTAAACAAAGAGTATCATATAACCCCTCTGTGTCTTTGAATACTTCTCCATAAACACATTAGTGTTTGCGTAGAAGCCTTCTCTCTCTGCATGTGTGTTACCATAATTGCGTGTTTGATGTTGTTTGTAGATCAATAACGCAGGAATTTCAGGTGTTGATCGGGACCCAGTTTTGGTTGCCAAAGTTAAAGAACAGGTACTCGAACAGAAGTTGAAATACTACACTTTAGTGATTTGCAATTTATCAGCAATTCCTGTTTACTTTGTTTTAAAATGCAGCATATAATTCCTGTTCCTAAAGTTGTTTACAACAATCAATATATAGTAGTTTCTTATTGTCTATCAATCATAACAGAAATATAATATTACCTTTTTCTTGAAGTGCAATAAAACACGTCGCACTGATATTAATGATTCGTGGTGAGCACAATAGGATTTGAAGCAGCATTGTAGGTTGACATACATGAGGACACCATGTTTCGAACAACAGACCGTGTATTGACTGTCCGATGCTTAATTGCCTATAACATGTCCATGTTGTGTACATAATTATATTTCTCTACATGTTCTAAAAAAATTGTGCATGAGACTATAAAAAGAAGAAAATATGCATGGACATAGGTTTATAGAATAGCTAACCCTGTCTATGCATGGACAGATCAAAGGCATGGATGTAGATCAGAGAGTTGAATGGATGAGAGAAAATTCAAAGGAGACCTGCGATGAAGCTAAATCATGCATTACAACAAACTACTATGGTGCCAAGCTTGTCACAGAGGCTCTACTTCCTCTTCTTCTGTTATCCTCCTCGGGGAGAATTGTTAATGTGTCGTCAGGATTTGGACTACTGAGAGTAAGATTTGCAAACTCTGCTTCAATTACACAAGACAAGTAACTATTTAGTTGTCTTCAGTATAATTTATACCAATATATTTATGCAGAAGCATGATTAACTAGGCCTCCCTTTTTTGGATTCACTGGATAGTTAAATTGTCTAGGGACCTTGATTATATATATATTACTTGTAGGACAATTCTTCTCTTCCCTTCTAGCTCAGCGATGACCAAGAGCTTTTGCAAAAGACATTTCTATGATCTTCATGCAGTGTAACAAGTTTCGCTGTATGCAACTTCCTTTTTTCTTCTTATGTGTAGGATGTATCATTGTTAAAATTTATGTTCACTAAAATAGTGACTAGGAATTACATTTTACTGAGGATTAAATGAAATAAAGTTCTTATTGGTTCCAGCCATCCCAAGTTTCTTGTCTACATGGGTATTCTCGCTGAATTATATCATTTTTTCTTGAGCAGAACTTCAACAGTGAAGATCTCAGAAAGGAATTAGATGACATTGACAGTCTTACTGAAAAGAGACTAGAGGAGCTGTTGGATTTGTTCCTAGAAGATTTCAAGGCGAACTTAATAGAAGCGCATGGTTGGCCAACCGGTGGATCTTCAGCCTACAAAGTTGCCAAAGCTGCCCTTAATGCATACACAAGGATTCTTGCCAAGAAATACCCTACACTACGTATTAACTGTTTGACACCTGGTTATGTCAAGAGTGACATGTCAATGCACATGGGAGTATTGACACCTGAGGAGGGTGCCAGTAACCCTGTAAAGGTAGCTCTCTTGCCTGATGATGGCCCAACTGGTGCTTATTTTGATCGGAATGGTGAGACATCTTTTGTGTGATTGTATCATACGGTTTCTGCTTTCTTTAACCTGTAGCTTCAGAATAAGGGTATTTAGAGTAATCGGTGCCCAACAAACAGCGTAGTTAGTGTTTGGCTTGTGTATTGAAGCCGATATATTGAAGGCTGAAACAGTAGAACTTTACATCGATATCATGATTTCATCTACTTTTCTCTGTATTTCCTCTGGAAATGGTTGCAACAAACCATGTTTGGCCGCACAGTTTATTCGTTTTGTCTTTTTTTTTCTCCTCCTGGGTAGTTGGGTAGTTGGCTTGAGGACAGAACAGAAACCGTGGTACTGAGATTTAATCCACATGACAGCAATAGCTCTTCCAGGGACGCTATGAAGCAGGTGTGGAAGTAGTGCATTACCCATGACATCCGTCTTTCTTGCTTTCAGAAGTTAGTTATACTTGGACTCAGAATGAGGAACCAAATGCTAAGCCAACAAAAAGAGGAGTTGAAATTGAACGATGTGGCAATCAAGGAACATGTGCAACTCCATGCCTCCAATAGGCTTAATCCTTTTTTGGGCCCTCGCCGTCATCACAGGAACGGCGCCTCCTTGCCATGGTCGAAGAACGCACCGGTCGGACGCCGTCCGGCTGGAGGGCCACCGCCATGACGTTCCTCCCGACCTCCTCGAGCGTTCGGAACCCCTAGTTGAAGGTCATGTCCGTCTTCACATAGCCTGGGTGCGCGCAGTTGACGCGCAGCGCGGGGTGCCTCCTCGCCAACATCCTCGTGTACGCGTTAATGGGCCACCTTGGCCATCTTGTACGCCGCGAACTTCGTCGGCCACCCGTGCGCCTCCAGCGTGCCGGCCTCGAAGTCCTTCAGGAAGCTGTCCAGCACCTCGTCCAGCCGTTCCTCGGTGAGGTTGCCAATGTCGTCCAGCTCCTTCTTTAGATCCCCGTTGCTGACGACCTACTCGATCGGGAGTAAAAAAAATTGAGGAGGAAAACTCGATCGATTTAGATTTAATTTTTCTTTAATCGTGATATTGGAACACGGTGTGATCGATTTGAAGAACCTACTCTTGGTAGTTCAAAGCCGGATGAGACGTTAACGATTCTTCCTTCGGAGGAGGATTGCAGGAGTAGAGGCAGCAAGGCTTGGATTTCAAGCTTCGTGACGTCGTAGTTCGTCTGCACGCCATTCTTTGCTGCGTCGTACGTCTCCCGTCCTAGTTTACGCATCCATCAAAATCTCTGTGTTCTTGTCCATGCCAACGAACTGTTGCGCGCGTCAACAAATAAACTTGGTTCAGTTTGGCTTACAGGCAGGTTCTATGCTGGAGCGAATTCAGTATTTTTGATAGAACTATGGCGACGAGTTGAATTTTGTTGGCAAATCATAAGCCGGCTAAAATATGAATCATGCGTGAACTCACCTGTTCCTCGTTGGTATCTACTCCTTGGACGCACTCCATCCCGCCAGCTGCGGCATTATTCACCAGCTAACAGAGCATATCTCCTCTGACCGGTCATGTCCGAAGCAGAGTAGTAGTAGACTAGTAGTTGCTGTATCGAGCGAGGGGAACAACAGAGCTTGCCAGTATGTCTAGCTTGCCAAAACGAGCCTTCAAGAAATCAGCCAACCGAGAAACGCTGGAACTGTCCGTGATCTCCAGCTGATGGAAGACGACACTGGAGAGGTCCATCCCTCTGAGCTTCTCCGTGGCCTCCGCGCCCCTGGTCTCGTCCCTGGCCGTCAGAACGATCGTGACGCCGTCGGCGGCCAGCTGACGGCACACCTCAAGCCCGATCCCTTTATTGCCGCCGGTGACCACAGCAACCCTGGCAGTGATACCGCGGAGCAGAACGTGTTACTATGGAGTACTGTTTTGCCACCGTGCATGGCTCCAGATTACAGTGTTTCTACCAAGAAAATCGTGCGCACCTTCTGCTCGGGAGGCTGGTGGAGATGGCTCCTTCCGTTTTTTTGCCGCACAAGCAGATGCACACAAAGCGACCCGCACCCTTCCCCTTGTACTAAATTCTATCAGTGATGATCTCTTCTTCAAGAAAAGCAGACTGACAGTGACGGCTATAAATCTCCGGCTCTAAAAAATCAGATAAGAAACTTTTATACAAATTTTTTAAAGAAAAATTACGAAATTAAAAAAGTTATTATAAATTATTAAAAAATATTCTTAGAAATATTTCTTCGATGAGGCTGATAGATGAGGCCCACTATCAGTCAGATCTTAATCGTATTGGGTTTATGATACACCGTAGACTAGATGTAGAAAAAGGTAGGAGCGTCGAATATGATAGGCTTGGTCCAATCTGTGCTTCTATGGTAGGCCAAATGGCGTGAGGCCCATAGGAAGTATTTCGTTTCTTGGTAGACCAGACACACATTGATGGAACTTGAGATAGCACCCGGGCGCACCATGCGTGTGCGCGTGCACTAGATCGATGGACCATGCTTGTAGCAACTCTAATTTGTAGGCTAGGTTCCTAGAGGACCTGGGCGAGGTTGGAAATGACCTTTGACGGTCGTCATTTATTGTCTTTGCCTAGCATGGCTAAGAGGGCTTGACCTCTGAAACTTGGTATGGAGGTTCACAATGTAGGGGAATGGGAGCATTAACAGGATGGATCGAGCTCTAGGGCTTCAGTTGGTGGCGAATGACAACGTCATTGGCGCTTTGCTGAGAAGAGAGGAACAACGACTAGGTGATTTATGGTTGATTCATTGCGGTAGGAGTGTCCTGGCGGTGCGAGGAAGTTGTTTTAGTAGTTGGATGGGGTTGAGGAAAGACAGAATGGCCGGGCATTGCGGTACAAAGGGGCAGCGGACTATAGGGCTTAGGGATGTGGGGGAACATGCACAGGGGATTGTGGCAATGTCAACTGTGGCCTTCGTTAGGTCTCTAGTGTGACACAAGAGAAAGAAGAAAAGGGAACAAAGGGGAAGAAGAAGGAGCTCGAAAGTACAACAATAGCAACTGCTCAGTCTTGCCAAGAAAAAAGAAGACAGATGGAGAGACTAAAAGGATGAGGATGATGGTAGATATAGGGCTTGCTACTGGCTTAATAGCCATTTTTGTAGTTCACGGTGAATCAAGATACGACGTATATCCTTTGTTGGTTTCTCTCCACATTCATCATGATGGGATGAAACCCTGATATTTGGAGCAACAATAGGTAGGAATTTATCCGCTCGTTTATTTGTTCTCTTCGGAATGGATAGATAGAAGACAAGGCAAAAACCCGTGCAGGCCGGCTTGGCTATGCTCTCACTGTCTTGCATGAAAATAAGAAGCAATGTGCTTACATGTATATATTGCACAGGAGAAATGAGAGACATGACTTTGCATATTGGGTTTGTCTTTATGCGTGGGACGGAAATGTGCACATGTTGACTGGCAAAGGCTGAGTCTCTTGTCTTGATATTTGGTTAAATTGACAAAGGAGAGCACGGTAATTTGTGTTCATGGATGCATGCATGCATTTTATGATAGGAGGAAAGAGGCGACAAGATGGTTGCATATGTATCCTGCAGCCTGTTTGAGGTAGGATGATAGAGTTTTGTTTGGACAGGTAATGTATTAAGGAGAAAAGAAATCAAAGGTGTCCTATGTGAATGAATGGCTGAGGCAGAGAACAGGGCTTATATGTTGTTTCTTTTTCTATTTACTGTTTTTGTTGGATAGTGATTAAATATAAGCTGAGAATGACAGGTGGCTAAAAAAATTAGGTGAGGAAGAGAAGAGTGAATCTTGGCTTTGCAGATTTTTATCTATACCTGATTTAATTTACGGTGAAAAGACAGGAGAGCAAGTTTGCACGTGTAAAAAAAAGAAAAAAACTAGGTGCGAAAGAATATTAAATATTTATTGGGATTATTAAGGTTTGAATATAAAATTTAATTTTTTTATGGGATGAATTATTTGTTGTTGTGGTCGAAATTTCTAAAATAAAAAAAATTAATCTCAGAAATTTTTGAGAAAAAACGAGATTTAATGACAGCTAACAAAAATAATTTTTTTTTAAAAAACAGGCGTTACATCTGCTTCGTTTTTGGGCGGAATTAAACTGTTGAGGTGGTCCAGGCCCTTGGTAAACCTACTGGCCCCATAGTTGTTAGGACCGAGAGTACGACCGGTAAAACCCGGAACAGTGTCTTGGTCAGTCCGATTAGACTAAAAGGCTACTAAGCAATTGAACCCAAAAACCTGGTCAAACCGGGCAGTTTTCTGGATTTTATCTAGTTATCTGATAAATTGACGGTCCTTACCCTATTGTTTCGCTAAAAACCAGAGACAGGCTGGTTACTTACCCTATTGTTCCGTTAAAAATAGGTGGTAGGCCGTGTGACATTCACACTATTCTTTTTATACGTAGATTTTGAATTTTCCCCAATGCGCTTTTTAAGCGTTATATTTCGTTAAAAAAATTCTATATAAAAGTCTCTTACCTATCTTTCTAGAGTAACTTTCAACTTTATAATGCTATTTTATTAGTTTGTATTCTCAAATTGCTATTATAAAATTAAGATAATTAAAAAATCTTTAGATATTTTAAACATGTGAGAGAGGTGGGCTAAGTAGAACCGAGCTTCTAATTGGATCAATCGCCGGTTCAATCCTGACCCTTGGTACGGTAAGTTGGTAATGTCCAGAAGTGCCAAGCGCATGAGAGACAATGTGCGCCCATTATCCTTTTCATCCCCCCTTTCTCTATGTGATCAACTACCCATGAATTTTCTTTCCCTCTTCCCCCTCAAGTTGAGTCTTATAAGCCAGTGTTGAATAACGTTAAACACAAATTGACCGATGATTAGCGGCCTAAAAATAAACCATATGATAGAAAAATAAATTATGGGTAATATATATATATATATCATTATCGATTTAAAAGCTAATGCTGAAAAATACATTTTGATTAAAAAAACTTTAAAACTATATTTTAAAATTTAAATTTTGATATAGGCTAATTCCATATAATTCTATATAGGCAACCGATAAGGGCCATATCTCTACTATTATATAAGCTAAACTTGTTTCCGTCATTTTTTTGGTACGTCGTCCAACTCCCGCACGACGTCCGCGTCCTCCGAGTCCCGCGCGTGTGCGTCGGCGTCGTCCGATCACACCTGCTTCGTGTGCATTCCTACGCTACGTGGACGATAGCGTGTGCATGAGCCGCTCGGAGCACATGCTCGGTCGATTATCTCCGCGCCGTGATGTGCAGGAGTGCAGATTATCCCATCGTCTCACTCGTTCAAGGCACTAACAATGTTGTTTCCCCTGATCCCAGCGCATCGCTCCCGCACATATGAAGGCGTCAGGGCACCAGATTGGAATAGGTTGGCGGCAACCAATTCGGTCTGTGAGTCTCGACCGGACTGCTTCGTGGCCCGCCTCCGGCGGAAAAGGCAACTCCTGCCACTGCCGCGGAAATCACCGGCGAAGGAAGCCGCGGCCGCATGGCCTCACGGACAGCAGAACGGCGAGACCACGAGCGTGGTGACTTCAAGTAGTGACAACTACAGTCCTTCATACTTATCCCATTATATCAGATTCAAGTAGTAATTAAATTGTTTGGTGGTGTACTTGGTCCCCATTTTAATTTTGCCGAACGATATTTTTGTCCTCATCTGTTTACTTTGTTTACCATAGAAGTTTCAATGCACATGTAACTGTTGCTCCAAACTTGCAATCTAGAACAAACAAAAAGAGCTCTGCAAACTTGCAATCTAGAACAAACAAAAAGAGCTCTCGCCTGAACGATTGAATGATTCAATCAAAACCAGATTATTGATAAATAGCAATTAATGATAATATCCGCGACAAACCCGGAGATTAATAATCGCAACGAATTCGCAACCTAGCAGGAAACACGATTCCAGAGTCTCGATACCATACGGACGTAGTGGCCGGCCCCCCTGGCAGCGAAACTGTGCTCCGCCGATACATATCACACGAAGGACGCCTCCTTGCCGCCGTCGAACAACGCGCCCGTCGGCCCGCCGGCCGGCAGCAGCGCCACCGCCACCACCCTGCTCGCGCCTTCCTCGGGCGTCAGGAGGCCCGAGTTCCTGGTCAAGTCGGTCTTCACGTATCCTGGGTCCACGCAGTTGACGCGCATCGCGGGCCACTTCCTGGCCAGGACCCTCGAGTACGCGTTCATGGCCGCCTTGGCCACCTTGTACGCCGAGAACTCCGTCGGCCACCCGCGCTCCGCCACCGCACCAGCCTCGAAGTCTCTGACGAACATGTCCAGCAGCTCGTCCAGCCTCTCCTCGGTGAGGCTGTCGGCGTCGTTCAGCTCTCGCTTCATCTCCTCGTTTCTGAAGAACTGCGTATCATCAGGCAAAGAGAAGATTAACTATCATCTGGGATTGCAAGAGTAAGATCAGATCATCAGAGATCAATGGAAGTTTGTCACTCTTAGCAGCCCAAAACTTGATGCGACGTTAACGAGTCTTCCATCGGAGGAGGATTGAAGGAGAGGGAGGAGGGTTTCAGTGACATGCTTCGTGCCAGAGTAGTTCGTCTGCAGGCCGGCCTTTGCCGTTTCATACGTCTGCCGGCAGTTTTTCCACATCCATTCAATTCTCTTATGCCCATCCATGCCGCTGAACTGCACCACAGAACGACGAATTAATGGACTCTGTTCACTGTCCAGGAGTAATAACAAGTGTAAATTAAAACGCACGCAACTTTTGGTCCTACAAGCGTTATTACGACATTTTGGTCGTCCGTTAGATCTACTGCTTTGCTTTAAAAGGTAGATTTGCCTAGAGCCATGGTTTTCAGCACGTATGCTGGTATGTTATGCAATGAATTGATAACCTTTTCTTCAGTGGGCAGCAGACCAAACGATGGATCGTCCACGGGCTCAATTCCACCAACGGCAGCATTGTTCACCTGAAGATTAGAGCATCCAGCAACCGGCGATCATGTCAGAAGCTGAAAACGGTATGAAAGCCAGAAGCAAGAGCATCTTGATACTCAAGAGAAAAAAATCTCCAAGCGATGAAAAGAAAACTTGCCAAGATGTCCAGCCTCCCAAAGCGGGAATCCAAGAATTCGGCTAATCTGGCGATGCTGGAAGCGTCCGTGACATCCAGCTGGTGGAAGCTGACATTGGAGAGCCCCAGCCCATGGAGCTTCTCGACGGCTGCCGCGCCCTTCGCCTCGTCCCTGGCTGTCAAAACGACGGCGACGCCGTTGCCGGCCAGCTGCCGGCACACTTCCAGCCCGATCCCCCTGTTCCCTCCGGTGACCACAGCAATCCTAGCATCGGCAACCAAACTGAGTAGCACATACTAGTACGTACATGTAACATATCAGTATATCGCTTAGCGGCCAGCCGGCCCCTACTCAAAATTATACAGAGCTAGAGTTCAGATTCTAGTAATTCTAGTAAGATGTCCTACACGGCAGGAGCTATCTCTAATCTCACGCAGGATGACAGGGATATCAGATATGAAACGTACTACATACCTTGTGTCCATGGAACTGAAGTTGGTTGTTTCCAAGAACGGGCACCTCGAGGTCGAGCAAGAAGGTAGGAGATGGCTTGCTATGGCACGGGACTACCGGAGGGCTATCAAATTGTCAACAAGTAACATAAACAAAGCAAAATCGAGATCTTGAACGATTTTTTTGGCTAGCAGCAGAATAATTTTCTACTTTTTTAATCCCCACGATCTGCAACGTGTTGGCGTGCTCTGACCGTCTGACCTGTTGGATTTATTAGGTGAGACGTAGGGTCGAGCTTGGTGACACCCTCAAGCTATTTTGGGTAAAATAGGTAATAATGTTTTTTAATACACTACAAACTTAGACGTCTATATAACGTCTTCAAATGAAACTAGACCGATGTAACATCTTTTAAAAGAGACTAGACCTTTTTTAGATTGATTAAATTATTATAGACGTGTTTTTTTAACTAGTATGTCCTCTAATAAAGAAATAATGTTAAATGATTTATAGAGACTGTAGACTATTTTTCTAGAACTAACAGTAACAAAAAAAAGCATGCCTGATCATCATTTGCACACACTTAACATTTGTTGCATGGGCATCTTATATCCTATATATTTCTAAAGTCGATCTCCATTCATGCCAATTTAAAATACTATTTCTGTCATGAAGTGCTTGTAATACTTACTCTCTTTTCTCTCGTAAATCCATACCATCTTAATTATTTCTAACCTTTAGGCCCCGTTTAAAATTTTTAGAGAATTCAGCTTTTCAAGAAATTCTTCCTAGGAAACCCTTTAAGTCATATGAAAGGATAAAAAAAATATTCCATACACGTGTAGTCTACAATTTTATAGGAAAATAAGCGTAAGGTCTCTCTTGCAAAATTTTCCTTTTAATGATACTATGTTTTCTATTTTTGTAGAATTAGAAAAACATAATACTTTGATTCATGTTTTCTATCATACGTTTCAAAGAGGGTCTGGATATATGTATAAATTATTATCTTCTCTTATGAAGTCATGCACATCATCTCATTTAGACTTTTTTTATCACACCACCTTTAATTATTTTTAGCATTTGGATAATTGATATATTATCTCTATTTTCTTTTAAAACTACATTGACTTAATATTTCTAGCATTTGGAGGATCTATGGAAGATATAATTATGTAAATAACGTTCATCAAAATCTATAGTTTCTCCCCTCCGCTATCTCAAGAGGATTGTTTACTGTTCATTCAACTGGAAGGCCACGTCATTGATTAATGTAGATCGCTGGATTGGCATCTTCTTTTCTATCTGGACCGTCCACGTTGTGGTTCTACTGTCTTCTATCCCCACGGAGACATGAATCCAGTCATCGTCCACCCATACGAAGCTGAACCTCGATGCGTCCGCAGCACTTTCGCAGCTCCACTCCCGATCTCCTCGGTAGTCGCCCCACTCCTCGGGGACCTCCGCCTCCATAGCTCGGCCCCTCGCCTCTTCCCCTGCCTCAATCTCCTCCCCGGTCGGCGTCCTGCTCGTCAGCATCTCCGCCTCCTCCGCCGCACCAATCTATTCCTCATCGGTCGGTGCCCCGTTATTCGGCGACCTCCGCGCCGGCCATCGCTGCCAAACCAGTGCGTGTCTCCTCACTTCTCGACGCATCCGACCACCGTTCCTATCCTGGACATCAGCAGGTCTGCCGCATGTCCACCGGTTCTTCCGCACATATCCATTCTGCCGTCCTTTTCACCTGCTGCTCAGAAATTTGGCCAATGCATGCGGGGGATTTCCATGGTAAGAAGGGTACGGATTTGGAGATTATTATTTTTCCATTCCAACTGGCGTCATTTTGTTGCTAGGTCTTCATGCAGGTCCCGTTGTACACTCTTGGTGGAGGCTTCTTTGCTGTACTTTTCTTGGTGGATTTCATCAAGCTCTTTTGGGTTCCCTTTCTTTCTTATTTTTCTAGTTATTACAAGGACTTTCATCTCACACTTGCCATATCATCTTACGCAATCATGATTGATTCTCCTACTGACCATGCCGTGTTCCAGTCTGTGCAGGATATAACACCACAGGAGCTGATAGCTAAGAACATGATTCAATAAAGATGTATTTGCTGTTAAAGCGGATGCCCCACTTCTCTTTACCTTCTTAACACGTGAATTATCAATCTGTGCCTTAATACACCATTTACCTCTCTAAGTATGGATTCTTAGTTAAACACACTCATTTTGTTTTCCATTTATGCTTGCAGTGAGCTCCTGCATGATCAATCCTCCATCACCAGGAATTAGGCTTTCGGCTGAGAATATAATATCAGTGTGACAGCTCTTCATCAAATCTTGATCAGACTCTGTGGGTGAATATCTCCTTTACCTGGTTACGTTATTTATTTGATTTACAGGGTAGTTTAAGCAGAGCATACTTACCCCATAACAGCGAGTGACTTCGCAAATTATTACATTTGTATGTGACAAGGTATTGCTTTAATTGATCGAGTTAAACCAGACTAGCAAAATGGAAGAGATGGGAACAACTTGCCAGACCATAAATGGATCTGATCAATTCACTAGTGGTAGTCTTTCATGCAATTCTAAGAGAGTTCTCTTCAGTAAAAAGATCTTTTATTTATGCATGAGTACAAAATGAAAAAAGATGCTACCCAGCATGAGGTTTGCTTTCGATTTTCTACCGCATGTTTTTCATAGCCTATGTCAGATTAACTGATATCCTCCAATGTTATGTATGTTGTTGACTTTGGATGTGACGATTCGGACTATTCGGTGGTGCTTGAATTAACATATAAAGAGTGGCTTGATTGGGTTTTGGGCCTGAAGTTTCAGCATTCTTGATTTGATTATTTGATCACATTTGCTGCTTGCCTTAATAAAAAGTGACCTTTTGAACTCCTGATTATATAATTCTCAGTTCATGCTACAACTATATTTACTGAACCTACAAATTGCATTGATCTGATCAGGTACCTGTCAATCTACAGTTTATGGCGTTACTTGCACTTGGTATCATTAGCGGGCTTATATCTCATCAGTAAATATGCAATTTTTATTTTGCTTGCTTCAATGAGATTAACTTAAGTTTATAAATTGTTTGCATGTTGAATGTTCTTCTGCAGCGTTCTTTCACAAGTTAATTTATACGTCACACGCAACTTATAAACCAAATTGCCTACATTAGTGCTACTATGACTTTTTAGCTTAAGATGGCTTCAGCCTGTACTAACAAGCTAGGGAGCATAGTGGTTATCATGTACAATTATGTGTGTCATGGCTGTTCTCTCAATCTTTCTTTGACGTGTAACAAATACCATCTTCTTGGCTTTACAGTTAAAGGCATATTTTGCCCTACATGTAAACAACTGTACTCTTTTATATTCTTGCTTGATGTTTTGCCAAGAAAAAAATGGTGAATCCCGTTGCTTCTTTGTACCGTTATGCCAAGAAAAAATGGTGAAGCGTGGGGTCCCATCTAGTTCATCTTATATCTTGCCGTCGCATCATCACAATGAAGAGCGATTTAATGCCTTTTTTTTTGTTTGAATGCTTGTCGTCGCATCCACCAGTCGAGGAAAGTTGTGTCGTCGTCCTAGTTGCGTTGCGTAGCCTCAGCTGAGGGTAGCGTATTCTTGGCGTCCCAAACTAGTAACAGGACAATCTCTGAAGAGATAGTGGTGGCTAAAGGGGCCGGGCCAAAACACATGATGGCCTGTGCACGATCGTACTGTAGCTGGCCGATCACCGAACGGGTCCAACGCTTGGTGGGTTGTGCGGGCACGGACTGACCAGCCATGCATGGGCCGCCACCCAGGCATGTGGGCTGGCTCAGCTCGCCGTGGGCTAGCATGAGCATGGGCCCGGCCTAGCATTTTTCTAATTTTATTCCCTCATTTTTTCCTTTTCCACTTTCCCATATTTTCCTCTAGTTTCCACTATTTTTTTTTAAAAAATACTCTTTTCCCCATTTTCCTTCTATTTCCTATCCCTTTGTTCTTTCTATTTAATTTTATTACTATTTAAACTTTTCACATCTAAATGGGTTGTTAAATGAGACATCATATGGTCTATAGGCCACATCATGCCCATGCCAACACCACACGGCCCGTTAGCCTCTTGGGCCGTGTTGTAGCCACGCAGCACGTGGTCTATTGACCTAGGCTATACTGTGTGACAAGACATCACTATGAAAATGCGTTGTCCGATTTTAAATTACTATTCTATTAGTTGTCTGATTTTTTCTAATCAGTTAATTTGCGATTATTAGTATGGCTCTACGATAGGAGTGGAATAGGAAGAAGAAGGAGGATGCGGGTAAATAGTTTGGATAAGGAAAGATGCTAGCGGTGAGTAGTAGGAAATAAAAAGAAAAGTGGCTTTCGTCATATGCATGTTGCCTTCTCACCTGTAGCCAAAATTTAAATTTTGAAGTTAATTTTAGTGTTGATTTTGGGTTTTTTTTATCATAATCTATTTTTCAACCTTCTTTTAAAAGAAGATATAAAAGGTTCACTCAAAAAAATATTTTCAGTTGCTTCGTTAATTTTCTATAGAGTGAAAGCTATACCAAACATTATTTTTATTTATTTTATTTATTTTTCTACCAATTATAAGACGTAGCCCTAGCTTAAACGATTGAACCTAGCTGATATACGAATACGACTTATATTAGCCACTAGGGAAGGTGAGGCATCAGCATATGGCTCCACGCCAGAGGATAGAGAAAGAGTGAAGCCTACCGGAGGTTCAGAAAGGACCTGGACCACTCCAATCATCATCAAGAAGATTAACGAAGATCATTACCATTATTAATTAATGCCTATCGGAAGTAGGCTGAGAAAGGACCTGTAGGTTTTCAACGTCGGCTAAGCAGTTTGCCACTGAACCCATGTGTGTACCTAGGAATCGACGACGGAAAAAGTTTGGAGGAGGCACTCATAGGGAAAAAAAAAAGAAAGATACGGAAGATGTACCAAGAAGAAAACTCATGTATAGTCATTGAGGAGGGCTTCATAGCAGACGTGTTGGCTGCGGGGGAGAATCTACTCTGCAACCTCTCTAAGGATAAAATCTTGCCCAATAAGACTGAGAAAGGGAGTCATTGGCATGATGTAAAAGAAGATGATAGAGACAGTAGCAATAATAAAGGCTAGGACAGGCAAATCTTGGTTTGGGCCGCTGTGATTGATAGTTTCTTCTTCGCTCATCTTTTGGATGTTGTCCAGATGGCCATTCAGAAGAAGCGAGCTAATGCTCGAGGAGCATTTATTCTTTTCACCTGTAACCAAAATTTAAATTTTAAAGTTAATTTTAGTGTTGATTTTAGGGTTTTTTATCGTAATCTATTTTTCAACGGTATAAAAGGTTCACTAAAAATTTTTTTTCGGTTGCTTCGTTAATTTTCTACACTATACCAAACATTATTTTTATTTGTTTTATTTATTTTTCTACGAATTATAAGACGTAACGATCGGAAGGTGAGGCATCAGAGCATATGGCTCCACACGAGAGAAGAGTGAAGCCTACCGGTGGTTCAGAAAGGACCTGGACCACTCCAACGATTAACGAAGATCATTACCATTATCAATTAATACCTGTCAGAGAGGTAAGATAAGAAAGGACCTGCAACGAACCAGAAGATCAACCGAGATAATTACCATTTATCAATCGCTGACTTTTGGCCCTTGAAAATATTTTATAATTTTATGTAAAATATTATACATTTTAATAATACCTCTTACTATGGCTACCAGTAATGTTCTCATTTATTATTTTATATTATAAGACTTTTTAAAATCGAACTATATTAAATTTATAAAAAAATGTAGTAATATTTTCAACGGAAACCAAATATATTATCAAAATATATTTAATGTTATATTTAATAAAATTAATTTGATAATTAGATGGTGTCATTGTATTTTTTATAAACGTAGGGTAAATATAAGAATTTTTTAAAAAAATTGAAATATTTTATAATATGAAAGGGAGTGAGTAATAGTTTGATTAACAGTGTGCTATGAAAGGACACTGGCCCCAATCTTTATCACCTATTCAATGACTACGGACAACTGTGCTATACATGTGGATAGAAAGCTGAGCTGCTGGCATTATTCCCCACCACAGAAATTGCCGGGCATACCGAGATATATATCACCTTTGACAACCGCAAGAAGCACGGGAGATACATATTCGTGTCGTCGGTCTGCTTTTCTCAAAGGAGATTATCACTGATCGAATCAGAAAAGGTGTGGATCGGAGCTCTCTTGTGTGCATCTGGTTGTACGGCACAAAATGGAAGGAGCCATCTCCAGCCTCCCGAGCAAAAGGTGCTTATGATTTCCTTGTAGAACACTGTAATCAGATGGTGGTAGCAGTACTAGTAACACGTTCTGAGCTGTGTCACTGGGCTCGCTGCCGGTGCCAGGGTTGCTGTGGTCACCGGCGGCAACAAAGGGATCGGGCTGGAGGTGTGCCGGCATCTGGCTGCGGACGGCATCACCGTCGTTCTGACTGCCAGGGACGAGACCAGGGGCGCGGAGGCCGCCGAGAGGCTGAGAGGGATGGGTCTCTCCAGTGTCGTCTTCCATCAGCTGGAGGTCACGAACAGTTCCAGCGTTGCTCGGTTGGCTGATTTCTTGAAGACTCGTTTTGGCAAGCTAGACATACTGGCAAGCTCTCGTCCCCCTTGCTCGGTACAGCAACTCTAGTCTTCTTCTCTGCTTCGGAACTGACCGGTGAGACGAGATGTGCTCTCTGTTTGTAGGTGAATAATGCCGCAGTTGGCGGGGTGGACTACGCCCAAGGAGTAGATACCAACGATGAACAGGTGAGTTCACGCATGATTTATATTTTAGCCTGCTTACATGATTTGCCATCAAAATTCAGTTCTTCACCAAAAATACTGAATTGGCTCCAGCGTACAACCTTCTTGTTAGCCAAACTGATCCAAGTTTATTTGTTGACGTGCAACAGTTCGTTGGCATGGATGCTCGTCAGAGAGTTGAATGGTTGAATAAACAAGGACGGGAGACGTACGACACAGCAAAGAACGGCGTGCAGACGAACTACTACGGCGCGAAGCATGTAATCCAAGCCTTACTGCCTCTGCTGCTGTCCTCCTCCGAGGGGAGAATTGTTAATGTCTCGTCCAGCTTAGGACTGCTAAGAGTAAGTTCTTCAAATCGATCATAACACATCAAAGCAAAATTAAATGTAAATCGATCGAGTTTTCCCTTTTCTTTTACTCCCGAGTAGTTCGTCAGCAACGAGGATCTGAGGAAGGAGCTGGACGACGTTGACAACCTCACGGAGGAACGACTGGACGACGTGCTGGACAGCTTCCTGAAAGACTTCGAGGCCGGCGCGCTGGAGGCGCACGGGTGGCCGACGGGGCCGGCGGCGTACAAGATGTCCAAGGTGGCCATGAACGCGTACACGAGGATGTTGGCGAGGAGGCACCCCTCGCTGCGCGTCAACTGCGCGCACCCAGGCTATGTGAAGACGGACATGGCACTGAACTCGGGGATCCTGACGACCGAGGAGGGCGGGAGGAATGTCGTGACGGTGGCCCTCCTGCCGGACGGCGGGCCGACCGGCGCGTTCTTTGACCAGGGCAAGGAAGCGCCGTTCGTGTGACCATATTTAGTGATCTAGCTCCTAGCTAGATTGAGTTTGTGTTGCGTTTTGTATCCACAGCCGCCATGCTATTGCAGTATTCCTAGCTCGAAGTTGCACTCGTGCAGAGGCCGTGTTGTAATTTTGAAACCATTCTATTTAAGTCCCTGGGCGGCGGTTTTCCGCGAAGATCTTCGACGAAAGGAAAAGGTCTCTTATCTTATCATCGAATTTAACAAACGTCTCTAAACCATAATAATATATGAATAATCTTATAATACTATAGTATTATTTTCGGTTTTAACTAGCATGCATAATTCAATTAGAAAAAAATTTAAAAAGGTGGGTTATAGGTGACATTAAAAATATCTATAATTTATTTCTTCTATACACCCTCTCTCTAACGGTGACCGATCAACAAGCTTGAGCTCACTAGCTCATCGGCAGAAAGACGGCAGTGACGAGCATTGGTGGGTGGCCAACAAGGAGCTTCTATCCTGGCTGGGGTTCAGAAAGAAGAAGAAAAAGTTGGCTTCGGCATTGTATGGTGGTGGGTGGCTAGTGAAATAGCAACAACAAAAGTTTGTGGTCGAGTGGAGCTCGAGGTGTCGCCGGTTGCCGTCAACTCTCTCCCGAGCAACATGGGCGGCGGAGACATCACTGAGCTTCAATGGCTGCCACGTCTCCTCTCTCAAGTCCCGAGCGACATGTGTAGCGGCGAATCGAGAGCTCGATGATGGTGAGGTTAGCGGGAAGCTACAATGGCATAGGAGTCAACCAAGTTGACGGTAGCGGAGCTCAAGATTGTGGCGGCACGACACTCAAGCTTGATGACATGGCGGTGGCTATGAATCTTAAACTTGAGGTCGTGGGGGAGGCAAGCGACGCCCGACCTCAGTGAACTTGCGGGAGAGATGGTATAAGAGTGGCTAGGAGCTCCTCTAGATCTGGTCGTGGGCTCCTTGGCATCGCCGCTGCTGCCTCCTCGAGCTCGCTAGCTTCCTGCTGCACCGATTCACTACCTTGGCCTCTACCTGCCTTGGTCGATCTCTGGCTCCACCTGCCACCTGGTGGTCTCGCTGCCACCGACCTCCTATGGGGTTGTGCCACCACATCGTCTTCCTTGTCGGTGAGGACGTCATCTCTCTTTCTGTCAGGAGAGATGGAGAGAAAAGGGGAGAGAGGAGGAAAAAAGAAGATGGGAGGAGAGTGAGGATGATATATGAGCCCACTTTTGTTTTTGCCACGCAAGCGTCTAGTCAACTCAAGTAGACACGTGCCAACAAGCCACGCCAACAAAATCAGGAGCAATATTGCCTTGGGACCTCAGTTAACCTGGTATTATGAGATGACTTGCCTAGTTCGAAAAAGGTATATTGAGTCCTCAACATCAGCCCAACAAATGGGTTGGTCTTATTAGGCCTCTCTGCCCATATGACACTTCGCATTCATGATAGATTTAGATCCTAGATTCCTATTTCCTAGCCCATATAAATCCTAGCCATAGTTAAGTAGGGGTTAGAGAATGAAACTCCGACCTCTAGTAGCACATGTGCTCCTCGTCTATCTGCACATACGTCGCCTCATCTTTGACCACCAGTAGCAAAGGTGTTCCTCGTCTATATGCACATCCGTCGGCTCCTCCATTGCTCCTACCACATCAAGTGACAAGGATACACACAAAACCACACTGCCTTGTGCCTTGATCCAATTGAACGGTTCAAGTGAACCTAAGTGGGGGTTAGAGAATTGTTAACACCAAAATTTAATAAACCTCACAGATAGAATTGGAGAGCCATCGGCTTACGGAAAGAGGTCAATTGGGTGGATGAGAATGGATTCGGTTCAGTCAAATATAGAAGATTATCTAGATGAGATCGAATTTAAGGTGGAGTCATAAAAGCCACGATAAAATAATTATATCTTTGTAAAATATATCTTATAAGATAGACTAGTTTAATTAGTTTTGTTAACTTCTTCTAGAGAGTTTTCTTTTCTATTTAGTAAATAACGTCCGGAGGTTGTTTATAACCATATCGAACTCGTGTAACCACAGGGTATAAATATAGACTCCTTAGAAGATTGTAAATTATCCACACAAATCAATATACAATCTAGGCGCATCGTCACCCTACCTTGTCTAGGTTTTTTACCAACGGATTCTGACTTTTAACACGGGGTTGCATCTGTTAAGTCTGATATCCAGTAAACAAGTAAGTTCCGCTACTATACTGGTGTATCTGTTCTATCTAAGGCTAGATCAGTTAGGTCTAATCTCTTAGTTCAATCGTATACATCACATCATATTTACATAGGTTCTATTGGCTTATTGTGCTTTTCTGTCATCATCGGTCTCATGCTAATCGGTTAGGTCTGATCTACTAGACTGTTGATAGTAGATTAAACCATAGATCGATAAGTTTTTATACAATGTTTCATCGGAGCAGTCAGCTGATGAGTTATCCATACACTGAGTCTCATGCCTAGCGTATCGATTTCTCAGTCAATATACATATATCTTGCCTAACGATTAATCCACTAGCGATCAATCTAGTTCTGTTAGATCTGACATCGAGACTTAGCGTGTTTTGTTTCTCCCATCGGCTCAGCTAGCTGATGAGTTTACTTATATACCTACATAGGACCCATGGACAATAGCAGCCAATGGATTCATCTGGTTCCTTTGTCATTACGTTCGATCTAACTCCTGCCTTTTCAATACTGTTAGCCTTAGCCTTATATTGTCTTAGTTTGGTCCGATCCATCAAGGTTAGCTCTAACGGTACCATCATCAGTGTTACTGGGTCTCATCCTTTTGGAAGATTGAACCTCACTTTCTAGTGCTTTTTGCATATTTTATTCAGAGCGTCATCGGCTCTACAGTCGATGAGTCTTTTATTTTATTCCTCGACATTCACCTATGTCTTTATCGGCTTTCTAACCAATATAAGAGTACTACAATTGCTATCGGTCACTAGCCAATAGCAGGGGTGTATTGGACTCACAATCGATGGTTATCCTAACCTTATTGACACTTTCAACCGTGAGCAAGAGTCCGTATCGGACTATCGGCCACTTCAAAGCCGAAAGACTTGCACTGGAGCTAAGTTGATCTCCTAGGCCTCAGCATGTCCACATGCGTCTGCATTGAATCTCCATTAGCTAACGCTCATGCTCCCTCTTGGCGCACCCCTCCGCCTGGTCCGATCTTTTTCGCATGCACGCGAACAAGAATAAAACTCCAACCCTCCTAGGAGCACAGCCACAACAGTGCATGCCAGTGCTCTTGTGAGCTCGCACAGTTTTTAGAGGATGATATCTAATTCATGTTTCATTTGTATCTACCCATAGGCCATAGTAGGTATGCTCTTGCTAGCTCAAGGTCTAGGAGATGTCGTTTTGCAGTGTTGAATCCGTGCTATTGTAGTGTACAATGCCGTCAACACAGGAGAGTGTGGGCCGGTGGCACTCAATAGTTTTGCCCTGTAGTGCAACTACTGTAAATAGATTCATCAAGGAAAGCAGCGAGTCCAGCAACACCAACTGCTAGGTTTTATCGATCAATGATATAGACATTCATCCTCCTGTCCATCAACTATCATCACAAGTAGCTACGTGTAGCTGAACACTGTTTTATATGACATGTAGTAAGGATGGGTCTTCGTATGCATGTCATAGGTAGCGAGGGTTAGGTGTGTAGAAAGGGCTGGCAACGAGCGGTTTCCGATGGCGAGAGGCTGCAAGAGCTGGCGCTTGTCGACAATAAGTGTGGTGAATGGTGATGAGAGCAGCATCTAGCAAAGTATGTGCTAACCATATGAGTGCAAAGGTGGTTGGGAGAAGTGACACTGGTAGAGGTAGGAGACTCGCACTCGTGCAATCAAGCATGAAGGTGTCTAAGGCAATGGTGTCAAGATGTCGACCGAGGGCTTGTATGGGGAGTTTGAAAGCAAGAGAAGCTATTGGAGGGGTTTTATAGATGACGATGAGGAGGACTAATGCGGTTGGATGCCGGTTACCTCGCCGGGGAGTGAATCCAAAAGCTAATGGAACATTAGGTTTTTAGTGCCAGCTAAACAATTTACCGTCGAACCCATGTGTGTACTTAAGCCTAGGGCAATCGAGTCACGATTTTGGGTTCTAAATGACAATGATAGAGAAAGTTTGGAGGAGAAGGTGGAGATGGAACACAATAACTCATAGGAAAAAGAAGAAAGGAAGATATGGGAGCTATACCAAGAAGAAAACTCATGCATAAAGCCATCAAGGAGGGCTTCACAATGGATGTGTTGGCTGTGGGGGAGCATCTAATCTTCACTACAAGCTCTCCAAGGGTAAAATCTTGCCCAATAAGGCTAGGAAAGAGAGGCAATGGCATGATGGCAAAGAAGATGATAGAGGCGGTAGCAAGAAGAAATGCTGGGGACAGGCAAACCTTGGTCTAGGCCGCTACCAAGAGCAATGGTTTCTTCTTTGTTCACCTTTGGGGATGTGGTCCAAATGGTTGTCGAGAAGAGGCAAGCTAATGCTCAAAGAATACCGACAACAATGGTTGAGACATATGTGATCATACAATGTTCTGATGCCTAGCCCAAGCTGCTATTATATGGCATGGAGGAACAAGAAAGGTCGATGGAGAAATCAATGGAAGACAAGGATGCTAATACATCATCGAATCCAACAATCATCGGTAATACAAACCGACGGCTAGTGTTTTCAAATAAGGGGTGACAGCAAGCGCAGGTAACCGAGGAGGCAGATATGACCGTCAGATCTGTGTCGGGAGATACGTCTAGGAGGTTGGGTGCTAGGCCACGCAAGGCGTTTTGGCTAGGTAGTGGAAAAATATGATCCAAATTAATTTCTCAAATAGGCTAGGTCTATTACTCTCGAGGGCAGGTAAATACTTGCGGGCACACGAGACAAAAACAACACCGAAATAAAATGTGGTAGCTAAGGGAAAACACATCGATGACCTAGGGTTATCCTCGCCTGGGAGAGAAAAAGAAGAGAGACAAGAGGGCACTGTAACTAGCGAGGGAGACTAGGATGAGAGAGATCCTCAGGAGGAAGACATGGTGTTGAGAGGAGATAGGTTTGGAAGTGGAGGAAACAACGGGAGAAGCTTTGGTGGTTCTAGCAGGAAGGAGAAAGAGGAGTACTTCAGTGTAGGATTTGAATGGAGATTTGGCTAAGCTCCGAGATATGGCTTCAGGCACCAGGGCGGCAGGAAAGAGGTTGGAATCTATGCGGCTTCTTGGCAAGAGGACATCGTGGTGTCGGCCTGCATTGTGGTGGTTTCTCTAGAAGGATAGGAAGGGATGGCTAGGGAGAAAATCGCTCCATGGTGCAGACAGACTAGCAGCATGGGGAGAGAAACAGTAATGGAAGAGTGGAGGGAGACAAAATGGGGTAGCTGAGGGTTTGGAAGTGAAGGGAGGTGGTGCTGGTTTTGGGGCAAACGCAAAGAAGGTGACTGGACATATTAAGGTAGGAGAGGTGGAGGTGCTTGTCAGTAACCTGAAGGTGATTAGGGAGGTAATAGGTATGGTAGAATAGGATATTAATATGGAGGAAGGAGAGCATGAACAGGAGGAAGAACAGAAGGGTGTTTGATCATATCTAGAAAGTGATAGAGAAAGTGAAGGTGCGTTCAAGATGTTTCCAAAAGGATCACTTGGCAATAGGATTGTAAGAGAGATATCTACTATGATATTTGTGATAGCCAAAAACACGTGAATCATTATTGTTCAATATTAAAGTTACCTAATTATGTTGTTCAAATGTTGGGATATGAGGTGGAAGGCCTTGGTTTTTGCCATATCCCACATGCTCCAGTACAAAGGAGCAAGAAGGAAACCAAGATGGCGTTAGTCATGATTGTGGGAGGTAAACTCACTAAGGAACTAGTGGTGGTGCAACTACAAAGGATTATCACTACCAACTGGAAGTGGGATCCAATGAAACATAAGGAAGATCCGTATGTTGTACTTTTTCCATCAAAGTTAGAACTTCAACGTGCAATCAACTTTGGGTTTGTGGATGTGAAGGAAAATGAAGTGATCACTGGAGTTTGTTTGCAGTTTGAAGGGTGGTTTGAAAAAGAGGAAGGTTTTCTATTGCCTAAGGTGTGGGTGAAAGTTTATGGGTTGAGGAAGAAATTAAGGAAATACCTAACCCTATGGGCTTTGGGATCCTTGGTTCACTCAAATGGTGGATATGAAAACTATGAGGAAGAGCGATTTTGGAAGAGTTTTTAGGGCAGTGTTGAACCCAAAGCTCATACCGAAGAACATAAATGTAGTGATCGAAAATCATTACTTTGAACTTGAGTTTGAGGTGGAGAAAATGAGATATCGTGCGAATGAGGATGAGGTAGAAATAGAACAAGAGGAAGGGGATGGTGATGGAGAGGAAGATTATGAGAAGGAAGAGAGGGATGATAGGGGCTATGAAAAGGCAAAGAGTGATGACATGGCTATGGATGGAAAGGAGCGTAGGGCAAGTAAGGAGAATGGTAATCAGTCTATGGAAGAAAACTAAGAGATTATGGAAGAGTTGAAGAATAGGATGAGCATAGAGGCGATAGAGATTTTACAAGCAGTAGTGGTGGAGGCAATGGAGGAGGCCTACGGTGATGAGCAAGGAAGAGCAGTCGGTCATAAATGGGAAGGTGCAAGGCCAGCTGTCCTTAACTGAGGAGGTGGTAGAGATGAAGGTAGAGAAAGCGGTGAAGATTGCCGAGGTAGTGGTAACTCCATCTCGCTCTAGCGCAAGGCTAGGGAACAGTAGGATAACATGCACTCGATAGAGAAGTCAAAGAAAAGGAAGGCATGGAAGAATTTAGAATTGCAATCAGGTAATGAGTTTAATAATTCTTTTTTATCATTCTCTAATTCTTTTATAACTAGTGACTTACAAAACTTAGGAATCAACCTAGGGGCTTCTAGTTGTGACATCTTAGTTTTTTTTGGCTTGTTTTTAAAAAATAGAAGTTAATAGAATGATCAATAGGGTGGCATCAAATGTTGCCATAGTTGATATGGGTAGAGGTTTAGGGGATGATGAGTTAGGTAACTTAGTTCTTGGTCACTTATGTGGTGATCTAATGGACGAAGTTATAGATAGGGAGGATGATCACCTATGCTGTGATTCTTTAAAAGGCCTCAAATTATATAAATCCAAATCAATATCAAAGAGAGGCAGAAGGAGAAGGAGGGCGAAGGTAGCTAGAACTAGGAATAAGGATGAATCATGAATGTATCTTTTAGAATAGTAGAGGTCTTAGTGGCTTGGCTAAGTTTAGATTCTTATAAAAAATGACCAAAGAGCAAACGCTAGACTTTATTGCTCTTATGGAAACCGGTAAGAATGATTTTTTAAGTGCTTGTCTTAAAAACATATGTGGAGGGATTTCATCTGGCATTGGACTAGATTAAAAGGGAGATCAAAGGGCATCATTTTGGGGGTTGATTTGGAATTTTTCAATGTTGCTAGTATAGATGAAGGGAATTTTTATTTTAAGTTTTATGTGCAAAACAAGGATGACAACTTCCAATAGATCCTTGTAGCTGCTCAAGAGGAATATAAGGAGGACTTTCTTGTGGAATTGGTTAATTCTTGTAGCAAGCAATCTTTGCCTATAGTGATTAGAGGGGATTTCGACACAACCAAAAATCCTAGTGAAAAGAATAATGATAAATATAATGATAAATGGCCTTTTCTATTCAATGCTTTCATAGATAGCTTAGACTTAAGAGAGCTAGATCTCTCGGGTCGCAAATACACTTAGAACAATTCTTTGTAAAACCCAACCTTTGAGAAGTTAGACAGAGTTTTTATGAGTACAGAGTGGGAGGAGAAGTATCTATTAGCCACTGTCTGGGCGCTTAATAGGGACTCTCATATCACACACCCCTTGTTACTCGATACGGGAGTAGAGACCCACATTAATAAGTAACCATTATTTAGGTTTGAGCTTGGATGGCTATTTAAAGAAGGTTTTTATGACTTAGTAGCCAGGGTGTAGAAAAAAGAGAGTAAGGGTTCCACTAGTATGGTGAAATGGCAAAACAAAAGCAATTCCTCATAGGATGAGCAAAGAATGCTAGCGGCACATATAAGAAAGAGAAGAGTATTTTAATCGGAAAAGCAGATGAGTTAGATAGAAAGGCAAACATCCAATTGTTAGAGAGGAGGAAATTAAGTGGCATCAAAGGGCAAATACCAAATGCATAATGGACAGGATCGTCATACAAAATACTATTATATGATAGCAAATGGAAACTATATGAAAACAAGAATTTTTTAACTAGATCAGGATGAAGGCCTAATTAAGGGTGATGTGCAGCTTAAGAGGTACATTATCAATTGCTACAAAAAACTGTTTAGGTCTCTAGTGGAGAATAATTTCTCCATAATGGAAACACAAAGGGAGGAAATTGTGCAAGTCACGGATGTAGAAAACTAAATGTTTACTATGGCCTTTAAGGAGAAAGAAGTGAGGCAAGCTATACTCTAGATGGAACACAATAAGGCTTCGAGATCTAATAGTTTCCTAGTTGAGTTTTATCAATCATTTTGAGAGGTAGTCAAATATGACCTTATGGCCATGTTCAAGGACTTTCATGATGGAAAGTTATTCCTGCATTGTTTGAATTTTGGTATAATTATCTTATTACCGAAATAGAAAGATGCTACTAAAATACAACAATATAGACTAATGTGTCTGCTAAATGTTAGTTTTAAATCTTCACAAAGGTTATGGCCAATTGAATAGCCCTAGTGGTTCAAAAGGTCATTAAACCATCACAGACAACTTTCATGCCCAATAAAAATAAAATGGAAGGAGTGGTGGTTTTATATAAGACAATGCATGAGCTGCATAAGAAGAAAAAGAGGGGGATTGTATGTGGACTGGAAGTTTTTACAACAAACTTTAAGGATGAAAAGGTTTTCACCCAAGTGTTACAAATGAATAGAACATATAATAAGTGCAGGGAGTGTAGCTGTCAAAGTGAATGGCAACATTGGTAACTTTTTCCAAACTAAAAAGGGGCTGAGGCATGAAGATTCCCTCTCTCCAATCTCCAATATTGATCTAGAGAGCTAAAGAGTAGGGTAAATTTCAAGGGGGTGTTACCTAACTTAATCAACAATGGATTTTCAATTTTGCAATATGCTAATGATACAATTATCTTCATGGTACATGATCTTGAAGAGGCCAAAAATCTTAAGATGGTACTAAGTGCCTTTGAGAAAGTGTGTGGCCTATCGATCAATTTCTATAAGAGTGAATTGTTCTATTATGGTAAGGCAAAAGAATTATGTTGAGCTTTTCGGGTGTGAAATGAGAAGTACCCTTTTAGATACTTAGGCATCCCTATGCATCATGGGAAATTATCAAATAAGAATCGTCACTTAATTGAAGAGAGATTCCAGAAGAAACTTAGTAGTTGGAAGGGTAAGTTCCTTTCTGTCAGTCGAAGGTTGGTGTTGATTAACTCGGTTTTGAGTAACTTGACCATGTTCATGTTGTTTTTCTTTGAGATACCTAAAGGTATACATAAGAAATTATGACTATTACAGGTCTAGATTCTTCTAGCAGTGTGAGGACCACAAAAACAAAATATAGATTGGGTAAGTGGAGTATCTTGTGTACACCTAAGGAATGTGGGGGATTTGGAATCCAAAATCTTGAGATACAAAATAAATGTACCGAGTAATTGGTTGTATAAGCTCATTAGTGAAGAAGGAACATGGCAGAGCCTGCTTAGGAGAAAATGCTTGGCCAAAAAGATGATCACCTAAGTTGCTAAGCAATCGGGGGGACTTCCACTTTTGGTCAGGGCTCATGGTGGTAAAGGATGCCTTTTTAAAATGCGGATCTTTTGAGCTTTGCGATGGTCATGACATAAGATTTTGAGAGGATTGTTGAATGTGGCATTCATCTTTTGATAAGCTCTATCCATCGTTATATCATATAATGAGGAGTAAGAATGCTAAAGTAGTGGATGTAGGGTACCTTTAAATGTCTCCTTTAAAAGGGCTTTGGTAGGAAAGAACTTAATATAGTGGTACAACCTGGTGATGAAGGTAGTAAATATGGTGCTATCAAATAATGAGATGTTTTTATTTGGAAAGTTGTGCTTTTTGTAAACTCTACGTATAAAACTTTAATATATTGTGATGTGGTATCAAATCATTATTTTAGAAACTTAGAGTTCTCTTGAAAATTAAGATTTTTTTACTTATAAAGAGGGGTGATTTTTAACTAAGGACCATTTGGTGAAAAGAAGATGGAAAGGCAGTCCTAAGTGTTGCTTTTGTAATTCTAGTGAAACTATACAACACCTCTTTTTTTTTTATTGTCAAATTGCTAGATTCTTGTGGAATACCATATTTTTATCCTTTGAAATACAACCGCCTACTAGCATTTCTAACATTTTTAATAGTTGGCTACATGGTTTACAACGTAAGCTCAAATGTCTAATTTTAGTGGGTATAGCGGCTTTATGTTGGTTAGTATGACTGTGTAGAAATGAAGTAATCTTTAATAGCTCCAAAATTAATTTCTTTTCACATATAATCTTTAGGTAACATATTGGGTGCAACAATGGTCTATATTGGTTAAGAAGGAAGATGGCGACTTGGTGAAGAAGGTTGCAGGATATTGGAAGCAAGAGTTTGAGATTTCTTCTCAATGGCCGGGTGGAACTTCAGGAGAAGAGTGAAGGATTAAGTTCTGTTTGATGCATTTTGCTTGTGTGGGTTGAGTTGTTGCTATCCTTGCAAGGATATTTGTGAGTCTATGTGCTCGCATTTGTGTTGGTGTGGAATCTTCTTGTAAGGACGGAGGCTAAGTACTCTTATACGCTTTTTGGCTGTGTATATACCTATTTTAGATGTAGAGGCCGATTTTAATCCATCTTCTAAAAAAAATAATAGAGGCATGTAAATGGAGCCGCACATGATCCATGATTTTGGGCACTAGTGTAGTCAATTTCGAGCCCCAGTAGCAGCCTAGTTGACGAGCTCAATTGATCGGACCAATATCACAAAGAAAATTGGGCTTAGGTATTTTGATTCTTTTTTAAGATCAAGAGCGTATTTTAGATTATGCAGAGTAAAAAGAAGGCACTCCTGGTGCAAAAACAACAGCCATTTCTAAATAGATCCACATATAGTACTATACTTCCCATTGCGTGACATATATTTGGCGCAACTAAGCAGGTGAAACTATGTTTATCTAATCTTATGTACTAATGACGAGGAAACAAGTTCATCCATCTCTTCTGCATAATAACGGGGAAGAAGAGTCACAATGTGTGGACCGACTAATAAGAAAATTAGAACGTGCGAGAATATGTGTTAATACAAGACAGTGATGGAGGAGGGGAAAAAACAAGAATCAGCATTCATTCCAACATGATCGGTTTGTCTTGGCGGATAGCCGACAATGCCATAGTGTACATGCTATCCGCCAACGTCATAGTAGTGTACACGCGAGATCCAAACTTCAGTACTTGCGTGTTTTGCTTTGCAAGAAATGGCTTTTCTAGATAGAGATATGATAGAATAGAATGGAGTAATCCACCTCGTTCTTTGTCTCTGTATCCCTTCAACAACCGTTCCATCTGAAAAAACATACTGCCGCTTGAAAAATCTCTCGGAAGATATGAGTATACCGAGTTGAAATGTCCAAGTCTTTGCTGATCTTTATATATATGGTATCTATCGACAACGTCTACTCACTGTATCTGAATTCTGAGGAAGTCATCTCTCGCTATCTTGCAGTTTGAGGTTTCCAGCAAGCTCACCAGACATCAGCTCAAGCTGCACCTTCGCCTATTGCAGGCTAGCAGGACCATGGAAGGCGCCATCTCCAGTCAGCCAAACCCAAGACACGTACTCCTAAAGAATATAATCGTCTGCATACTCATACTTAACAACAGGTGCATGTGCATGTACAAGCCTTTTTCCAACTTGCCATTGCCCTTCTTGGTATGTAGGAGGATCGCCGTGTCCACTGGTGGGAACAAAGGGATCGGACTAGAGGTGTGCCGGCAGCTGGCCGACAACGGCGTCACCGTCGTTTTGACAGCCAGGGACGAAGCGAGGGGCGCAGCGGCCGTCGACGAGCTCAACCGGGTCGGGCTCTCCGGTGGTGTCATCCACCAGTTGGACATCACGGATCCTTCAAGCATAGCTCGGTTGGCTGGTTTTTTGAAGTGCCGTTTTGGAGGCTGACATATTGGTAAGAATTTGGGTTAATTTGAGGTTTGGATCTTTCAAACGTCACACCTGTCTCTAGACAATCTATTGTACTCCATTTTTATTGTCGTACACCAAAAGTGAGTAGTTTTTTATAGGCAATAAAATCCATAGTAACACATAATTACTCACTTTTGTAGGTCAATAATGTTGTGATTGATGGTGTTGAGTAAAAGAAAGACGTAGAGTATAAAATAAAATTTTTCTACAGTACACTAAAGATATCATGAAAAAAATAAATCATGGCTAGTTACCATGAGACACGCAAAGCAACGAAAATAAGATTTGAGAAGCCGATCCAACTACGCGTGTGTTGAGATGAGAGATGAAGCAGTTGATCGCTATGAATGGCGATCAACGTCACAACAAGCAACGTTTCCACCAGTATCCATATGTCCGAGGCTGAAACATCAATTATGAGTGTACTAGCACTTGCAAGTGGCTAGAGTTTGGCTCAAAAAGTGGTGGCTAAGATTTTCGCTTGTGATGAATATAGATATCTCTCCTCGACCTTTCTGCCTTCCTATATATAGTATTTCTCACTTGAGTCTAGGGGATCGTGGACTAATAAGAGTTTACTCGGATTTTAATCTAAATTGAGCCCTTATCTGAATTACATTTAAATAAGTATTCCACCCGCTAAACATGCGACCCTATGGGTCTACGAATATTTGGTCACGACCTAAAAATATCTTTTAGTCACTTTGTTAATAGCAATATCTAGTAAAATATATTAACACTAAAGTATACGTAAAGATCATATTAACTGAACATATAATGTTTTTATGTACGAATCTCTTTATCTTATAATATCGATTAAGCTCCAATCATTATCTCGATCTTATAATAAATTATAAATTTATAATTAACTTCTTAATCACCTTAATATGACCATACACTTCTATAATTCATTACATCATGTAGCCTAAAGATATCTCTTCCACATAATAGGCGGATTATATCTTAATCACTTATATCCCACTATATATTTTATAGCAAATCTAAATGTTATTTATGATTAATCTGTTATGGAGTAGTGTTTGATACTCTTAAAATATTGAAAAACATGATGATTTCAAGCTTAATAACTCCACATAAACACTATTTAAAATTAGCTAATAACACATAAAATCTCTACATTATCTTATAGCGGGTTTATTCAACATATGTTAACTAACATATGTTAATATTATCGATTGGTTATTTTTATATTATAATCTATTAGACATAATCATCAATCAATAATCTTACTATTATATTTATTTCTTATATTATAGATCATTTAAAAATAAATGAGATTTATAAATAAATCGTATGCTCATTGATTAATAATGATAATATTTATTTAAAGACATAAATAAATATATTATTAGTATAGTATATGATATACAACATCTCCATCTTAACTCATATCAATATCATTAGCATTAAGAAACGGTTAATTTCCAGCCCAGAAAAGGTGAGTACGCTCGGTCGTTAATTGGACGTGTGTTGTATATGTTGATGCTGACAGATCGGTGCACTTTGATCCTTCCATATATATGAGTTCTGATCATGTTCACGTATGCGTGCAACAGTTCGACGGCATGGACCGGAACCAGAGAATTCAATGGATGACGAAAAATTCTCGGCAAACTTACGACGCGGCACGGGCCGGCCTGGAAACGAATTACGACGGCGCATAGCGCGTAACTGAAGCCCTCTTGCCTCTGTTGCAATCCTCCACCGATGGAAGAATCCTCAACGTCTCATCCGGTTTCGGATTGATTAGGGTAAACCCCGCGGATGCCACACCATCACTGACGCAACGCAAAACTCAAATTCTCAATTTGGTGCAATGTCCACAGGAATTAACGTATGCGGTTTCCCTTCGCCGATTCAGCTTTTTAGAAACGAGTAGCTGAAGCAGGAGCTGGACGACATCCACAAGTTGACGGAGGAGAGGCTGGACCAGCTTCCGGACATGTTCCTGGAGGACCTCGCCGCCGGCACGCTGGAGGCTCGCGGGTGGCCGGTGGGGTTCTCGGCGTACAAGGTGTCCATGGCGTCTCTCAACGCGTACTCGAGGCTGCCCGCGCGGACGCACCCGGCGCTGGGCGTCAATCGCGTGCATCCCGGCTACGTGAGGACCGATTTGACCAGCAACTCGGGCATCCTGACGCACGTGCAGGTGGCCCTTCTGCCGGACGGCGGTCCGACGGGCGCGTGCTTCTATGAAGGCCTGGAGACGGTGTCGTTCATACGATACGTTGATATACTCACATTGATAATTTGATACCCCTAGCACACGGCATACTAATACTCTTCTACGGTTCTACTCTACCACTGTATTAGACACCGTCAAAAAACGAGTATAATAAGTAATATAAACGAGATTTATAAATTATTATATTTGTGTATAGAGATAAAGGAGAATAAAACGTATACAGACAGCTATAGCACGGGTTTTAATACACTATGTGTATAAAAAATATATATTAATATAGTATATATATTTATATTGATATATAATTAGATTGGTTGTAGATGATATGTCAAAAAAGCTATTAGTTGGCTACAATATTATTTATAATTGATATATTAACTAAAGCTATAATTGTATCATAGTTATAATGGTCTATTTTAGAAAAGAGTACAATTACAAATAAGTAATTATGTATTTTTAAATTTTAAAATTAAATTAATAAGATAGTAAATGAGAGTTATGGGTTGAACTACAAATTTATTAATTTTCAATTTTATTAAATTTTATGTTAGTTATTTATAGAATTATAGTGGTTAAGATTAAAGAACAGTCCATACCAATTACTACTTATTAATTATTAATTTTAAATTTTAGGATTGTATTAATAATATACTCTAATAAAGAGTCCATAATGAATACAATTTTAAAATAAGCTAGCCAAAGAATCCAATTGAGAGTTTAAGATGAATACAACACCATATTTATTAATTCTAAATTTTATCAAATTTTGAAATAAACTACCCAACGAGCCATAATATCTTCAATTGTTTGTTTTATTTAACAAAAAAATTTAATACAATATACAACCATAATAATCCAATCTGCTTAATTAAATATTTAAATCTTTCTGATTAATATTACAGCTCTTAAAAATATCTGTATAGATAGATTATCTACTTAATACTGGGCTACGTATTTGTTCAGTAGACATGACAGTAAGAATCGTGGGCTCAGTATTCAGTTTCGGCCTACATTGCAGTTGTCTTGTGATGCCGGAAAAGTCTATTGTTGCTCCCTCAACTATGCCCCAAGTCTGATTATACTCTCTAAACCGCAAAAGATACTAATGTTCCGTCAGGACGTATTATCCAGACCAGCGGCGCGGAGGTCGAGCATGAGGACGGGCAGGACGTTTTGTCCAGACCAACGGTGGCCGGCGGTGGCTCCAAGCTGCGGCGGTGGGTATCGTTAAGCCGAAGGTGGAGGATGAGATGGAGGCATCATCGACCCAAAGGTGGTAGAGGAGATGGGGACAGCCTCCGCCACCGCTGTCCTCGGTCTCGATGGGTCTCGCCGGACGCCACCGCATTTGCGAGCTCGAGCTCGACAGGTCTCGCCGGCCGCCACCGCATTTGCGATCTCGAGCGCAATGGTGAGCCCCAGCGCACACCCCTCCTTCCTCCCCATCCGACGTGTCGTAGCTTCGCCGCCTTGCTCCGCGGCCAAGGGCCATCCCCACCTTGCTGCTCACCGCCACTCCGGCGTTCGAGATCCCACCCCGCTGGGCCCCCTCCTTCTACCCTCTCCCTCTCCTTCGCCGCCCCTATTCCCAAGCCGGCGGTTGCCAGGGTTCTGGTTCTAAGCCGGACGAGGGTCCGTGGCGGCGGTGAAGGAGGTTGGTGAGAGGGAGCGCAAGCAGGAGCACGAACACGCGCACATGGAGAGGAGCAAGTCAGAGGCGGCGGCGGAGCCGGAGCTCCCGCGGCTGTGGGCGTGGCTGCGGAAGTCAGCCAACGACAGGTCGGCGTTCGCGCACCTCGAGGCCGAGGAAGAGGAGGAGGGCGACGCGGTGGAGGCGCGGCGCCAGTGACGACCAAGGAGCCGCCGTGCGTCTGGCTCCGCGTGGCCAACGACTCAGAGCTGGAGTCTGGCGAGTAGGCGGAGGAAATAGAGGACGATGCTGACGCCGGTGAGTTGATCCCGTAGAGGCGGAAGAGGAAGGGTGGGGCAGCGACGGAGGCCGGTGGAGACCGACGGGGCCGCCGTGGTTCACGGGCGGTGACGACGGTCGACGACGCCGCACGCAAGGGCACCGTCTACACGCAGGCGCGGAGCTCGAGCTCGAGCTTGCGCTCGCCGCCAAGGGTGGGGAGTAGCTCGCCGCAGCGGGGAGTGGGAGCGACGGAGACGATCTGAATGCGGTGGAGGCGTTGGGCTGCTGCGGCCACCGCTCCTCCCTGCTCGCGTTCCCCGACGAGGCCGGCCGCCGCCGCCGCGAGCTCTAGCAAGATTCGCGGCGACGAGGCCCAGCTGCTTCTTCCGACTCGTCGTCTCCACTAGCCTTGGCATCCACGGAAGACGGGGTAAAAGAGATGGAGAGTAGAAGGGGAGAGCCGGAGAGGGGAGGAAGGAGGGAGAAGAGGAGAGGAGAGAGGGGATGACACGTAGGCCTTTATTTTCTTTTATTATTATGTTTATGCTGACGTTTACGTGGAAGTTATGGTAGCAAGAATTGATCAGTCTATACAAAATAAGGGTGTAAACTATTTAAGAATGGAAGGATGTGTCATATCCGATTTGTGATGGAGGGAGGACTGTCGGACTTATGTTATAGCTGAGCTGCATTTTTTCTTGTGATCCCTGACAAGACTTAGCCTAGCAGTGCTTCGGTCCTTAGCAGCAGCCCAACAAGTGGGCTGATATGATTGGGCCTAGAGTCCCATATGACAATTCACATCCACCGTGGCCAGATTGGATCCTAGCCGCACTGCTTTGATCCAATCGAACGGTTCAGGCGAACCTAAGTGGTGGTCGAAGAAGAAAACACCGACCCCCCGCAGGCCGCAGTGCAAGCGCTCCTTATCTTTATGCCCAACGACAAGAGTGGATCCGACGGCTATAAGTCACGATGGCCAGATTGGGTCCAGTTCACCTAACGATTCGGAGAAAAGGAACTCCGATGCGTTCGGGTGAACTAAGCGGGGGGTCGGAGAAGAAAACTCCGACCCCCAGCAACACGGGCGCTCCTCGTCTTAGTCGTGTGTATATGCCCATCCGCCGGCTCGCCGTCGCCGTGGCGTCAGATGACAAGGGTACACCAACCCTATGACCGAGAGAGAAGGCCGGCACCAACTCATGTTAAAGGTCGCCAACAAATTATTGCTGAGTTAACTAGTTAAGGATGAACGCTACCATATCAAGCACTACTCAAAGAAATCGGCCGGCTGTCGTGAATACAACCTTCCCCATTGCGTACACCAAGATCAGTTTTACTTCCTGCGGGCAGCGACAGCCGATAGGGCGATAGCTACTGCTAGGTTTTGTCGATCACCTTGTTTTGAACGGAGCACCCGGATCTGTAGTTCTTCTGTATTAGTTTTAGTTTCATACTGCTGCATTGCAAGTGGCAACCATTAGTCGAGCCCAGCAAACACGTCTCCGTACAATCTCTTGCACCTGCCGCAGAAAGCTTCTGATAATGGACAGAAGAAGGCATCCTCACTGATAATTCTGTCCTAATACGTATGCGTTTATGTGTTTAGGTCAGTACTTAGAGTTGAGTTTTTACGTGTTGATGCCAGCATTGCAGTTGTTATTGGGGGGAACAAGGGGATTGGCCTGGAGGTGTGCAGGCAGCTGGCTTCCGAGGGTCTCGTCGTCGTCCTGACGGTCAGGGACAAGAAAAAGGGCACAGAAGTTGTCAACGGGCTTCATGCGTCCGAGCTACCTGATGTGGTGTTCCACGAGCTGGATGTCAGTGATCCATCTAGCGCTGCCTGTCTGGCTGATTTTGTCAGGAAGAAGTTTGGCAAGCTAGATATACTGGTAATTAATCTCACCTTCTATACTGTCCGCTAGGATATCGTCTCTGTCTGCACCAAGTTATCGTCTGCAGATTAACTTGTTGATTCATGTGTGGATTGCAGATTAATAATGAAGGGGTTATAGGTGCAACTGCAGAGATTGATGGCATGATTTCACTCCAGGAGGTGGTACGCCCGTTTTATGCATGATCGCACTTCTTCAGACGAAATATTAACAGCAGCTGTACTGCTGCAACTGAATAAACACTCATCTCTATTTAAGTGAACTTCCAATAATGTAGCATAGTAAAAATGCTTTCTGGATTCTCCTGTCCTAATATTCGGGAGGCAGAGTAATTAATTCAGCGCATCAAACAGCTCGCATTAAGAGTGCGATGGAGAGGCTCCAATGGTTGCTGCAGCACTCGACCGAGACTAATGACGAGTCTAAAGAATGCCTGAAAGTGAACTATTTTGGCACCAAATATTTACAGAAGAGCTCTTACCTCTCGTTCTGCTCTCCTCCGATGGAAGAATTATCAACGTCTCATCCAACTATGGACTACTCCGAGTATGTATATATACTTGTCTGAACTATTAGTATACCGATTACGTCTCAGTTACTGTAGAATGTGTACAGTGACTATGAATCCCCCAAGCGTATACGAGAGGGTCGGATTATATATATACAACCCAAGTCAGTGGTCTGTCTAACACCCCCCGCAGTCGCAGCGGGAGAGGAACGAACGCAGAGACTGAACCGAAAACTGATGAACAAAGGCGTGGGCAGGGCTTTGATCATTATATCAGCAAACTGATATGCCGATGGTACATAGAGCACCCGAACCTGTCCTAATATAACCTTGTCACGGACAAAATGGATATCGATCTCGATGTGCTTAGTGCGTCGGTGATGAACCGGGTTGGCGGTCATGTAGACAGCACTGACATTATCGCAGTAGACGACGGTCGCGGTGAAGAGGGGTGCACGGAGCTCTTGGAGAAGCTAGCGAAGCCAGCAGCACTCGGCGACGGTGTGGGCGACGGCGCGATACTCAGCTTCAGCGCTGGAGCGGGACACTGTAGTCTGGCGTTTTGAGGACCGGGATACGAGAGTGTCACCGAGGTAAACGCAGTAGCCGACGTAGAGCGTCGAGAGTCGGGGCAGCCTATCCAGTCCGCGTCGGAGTACGCGGTGAGGGAGTCGATGGGGCTGGAGCTGAGATGCAGCCTGCTGGAGCGGATGCCCTTCACGTAGCGTAGGATGCGCTTGAGCAGCGTGAGGTAAGGTTCGCGCGGAGCGTGCATGAAGAGGCACACTTGCTGGACAGCGTACGTGAGGTCGGGTCGGGTGAGTATGAGGTATTGGAGAGCCCCGGCAAGACTCCGATAGTGAGAGAGATCAACAACGAGGGCGCCATCGGTGGCGGAAAGTTTGGTTCGAGTATCGACTGGGGTGGCCGTGGGGTGACAGTCGGCCATGCCAGCACGCTGGAGGAGGTCGATGGCGTACTGGCGTTGGGAAAGAAAGAGCCCGTGGATGGAACGGGTTACGGAGATGCCAAGAAAATAGTGGAGAGGACCAAGATCGGTCATGGCAAACTTAGAGTGGAGTCGAGCCATGATCTGGTCGAGGAGAGATGTCGAAGACGCTGTGAGGACAATGTCATCGACATAGAGAAGTAAATAGGCAGTGACGGAGCCGATATGAAAAGTGAACAGGGAACTATCGGACGCAGAGGCCACGAAGCCGATGTGCCGAAGATAGGCAGCAAAGCGCTGGTACCAGGCACGAGGGGCTTGTTTGAGGCCGTAGAGAGAGCGTTGAAGGAGACAGACGTCGTCGGGTCGAGAAGGGTCGACGAAGCCTGGGGGCTGCTGACAGTAGACTGTTTCCGTCAGGTGGCTGTGAAGAAAGGCGTTCTTCACATCTAGTTGATGAATCGGCCAATCAAGGATGTGAGAAGCCGATGAAAAGTGGACCGGCCAGCCGATGAGGAGTGGTTAGCCGATGGGGAGTAGGCAGTGGAGTAGGTGAGGAGTGGCCAGCCAATGAGGAGTGGTTGGCCGATGAGGAGTAGGCAGCGGAGTAGGTGAGGACAGAGTGGGTGGGTTAGAGAGTGGTTGGGTCACGGACGTGCGAGGATTCACGTCCGTGAAGAGAAGATTCACGCCCATGGACTCATGGAGGCCAAGGAGTGGAGCGAACGCGAAAAAGGCAAGGAGTGGCCGGACGCGAAGAGAATATGTTCGCGTCCGGGAGACAGGGATTCGTGTCCGTGGACACGTTGGACTGGCTCGGACGTGAGGGGAGAAGGTTCACGTCCGAGAGCCGTTGAGCGTGTCGGAAAGGGCGAGAACCGAGGGAGGTTTCCAGCCGATGGAGGGCTGGACAAGTCCAGCCGATGGAGATGACGAGCGCGGAGGTGCGCCAGCGTCAGAGAAGGAGAGATACACGAAACAAGAGGAAGAGCGGAGACGGGTGTGAGGCGGGACGAGGAGGCGGATCGAGACCGTCGCCTGGTCGCTTGGAGGTGGGGCGGAGAAAAGGTGACCGCGGGAGAGACGGGGAGAAGAAGAAATAGAGACGAGAGAGCGAGGAGAGTACCGGGAAGAGAGTCGGCAACGGGAAGAAGACGTCGATGACGAGGGGAAAGGATCGGTTCGCCAAAAAGAGAAGCTAGCGCGTCAGGATGTCTAGACTTGCTCTGATACCATGTAGAATGTGTATAGTGACTATAAATCCCTCTAAGCGTATACGAGGGGGTCGGGTCTATATATATACAGTTCAGGCTAGTGGTCTGTGTAACAGTTACAATTTCCGAAGGCCTGAATTATGGAAATCTTATTCTCTACTTCTTCTCCAGTATTTCAGTGGCGATCGATCTTAAGCAGGAGCTGAATGATGTGGACAACTTGACACTGGAGAGGCTAGACGAGCTTTCAGGATTGTTTCTGGAGGACTACAGGAATGGCCGTCTGAAATCTCGTGGATGGCCTGCCGCTGCAGAGTACTTGGCTTACAAAGTGTCCAAGGCTCTTATCAATGGCTAAACTAGGGTAATGGCGAAGGAGTTCCCCACGTTGCGCATCAACAGTGTGCACCCTGGCTACTGCATGACTGATATGAATTATCATACCGGAGAGCTGACGTCGGAGGAAGGCGCCAGTAGCATTGTCATGGTGCCATCTGGCCCAACAGGCGTGTTCTTCTACCGTGACCAAGTTGCACCTGTCATATAACCGATGCAGTGGATACTGGTTACGAAAATGGCATAATATAACTTCGATTATGTTTGTTTAGTGTTTTGCACTGCATGGAGTGTAGATAAATGGAAATGATGATAAGCCAATTAGCAGGGGAGCCAAAGAACACAATTTTAGAAGGATAAGATTGCTGGGATCAATTCGTAGTAGTTACAAAATTACAATTTTTCACAGGAGGCTGGCAATCAACCGCATACCATTGCTGTCAACCTATCATTGTCATGAGCCTCGTATGAAACGAAGGCGTTGGTACACTCACAGCTTTACAGACCAAGCGCATAGAGAGGACCAAGAGCAAAAAAAAGAGGGAATAAACAATCATTGCAAAATTGATAAACATAAACTCCAGAGATCCGTATGTGTTTGGCTCGTTTTTGTCGTCCTAGTTGTCCTCGCTACTCTCGTCTTGCGGCGCCGCCGCCGGTTGCTCCTCGGGCACCACGTCCGGCAACACCTCCTGGGACTCGCTCTTCTTCTTCATGTGGTTGTAGCTCCCCTTCTCCATGAACAGCTGCCCGAAATGTATCTTGCAGTACAGCACCCCGTTGAGTGCCGCGTAGGACGAGGTGGTTAGGATGCAGCCTCCATGAGAACACTTGAAGCAGCTCTTATGGTATGACTCACCCTCCAAAGTTAGCTGAATAACAGGATCGTATGGTGTCATATTATCATTTCTAAAAGTAATAGGCAGAGGATTAATTCATTTATCCAGTAGTAAGTAAAATGGGCACTTTATATTTTTGCCATTTTATGTAGTATGTTCGATGATTTTGCAATTGGCATTCGCTACTTGATGGTTCAGAAAGTTCAGCTGTGTTGGCATTTGTAAAAGAATCAGAAAAGGTTCAGAGAAAATCAATCGGTTTCTCCAAAGGTTGGGTTAAACCTTCCATGTTTCATGATTTAGCATTCATATTCTGATCGTTATAATGGAGTAAAGCAGCAAATGCAGCATTGCAGCTTGTGTTAGAGATATAGATATATGATTAGAGATAATAGAGTCTAATACAAAATCTAGAGATAGAATAGAATATTAGAAATAAAATTTGTCTTATACCTCAAGTCTCTATCTTCTATACCCCTCAGTGTAATATAATAACATATTATTAAGGGAAATGTTAGTGATATAAAGATCTAGAGATAATAAAGTTGAATAGAAACTCTAGAAATAAAGATTGAATCTTAGAGATAAAATAAATATTAAAGATAGAATAGATTCTCTAAATTGTGTTTTACTTCAAGTCTCTATCTCCTATATATCCTCTCTCTATATATATATGTTATAAGAATTAATGCAATACAACATGTTATTAAGGTTTTTCATATTCAATATTTTTAATATAATATTAAAGTCATAGACGCATGTCTTTCGATCCTCGTTCCATCAATAACTTCCGCTCGCGCTGCCTCAGGAAGATGAGATCTTCATAATCTTCGTTGGGGCGCCGTATCGATTAGCCACCATAAATTAATCTATAGGTTAGATTGTTTTCCCATAAACCATTAGATCATTTTTTTCCTTTTAGCCGTAAAATCATAGGAGGACCCTTTCCAGTGAAATCGTACAAAACGACCGCCGCCACTGGCTAGTCTCCAATCGTGACGACGGAAATTGACGTGAGCATGCCGACGCGCTGGACAACAAGATGCAGGCACCACTCGTCATGCTCGTGCTGCTCATATGCAGGATCGTCGCATCGTTGGGCAAGGCTCATCATCATGCCATCGATCTCCACCACCATCAGGAAGAGGCGGAGAGAAAATCCGTCACCGACACCACCATGCGGAAGTAGGAGGACGCCTGAGCAAAACTCATGCACGGCGCCGAGCACCTGTTCAAGATCAATCACCTGCTCATCACGCAGAAGGAAAGACAAGGAGAAGGGGATTCCTCGCCACAGGAGACGGTTCCCTACAGCTGCGTTGACACCCTCCGGCGATAATGCCACGAGTGCATCATTGTGATATCATGATGTTGTTATTACCGTACAGCTACGGCCATCAACCACCAATCCAATCTACACGTTCACGGTTCCCTACAGCTGCGTTGTCGACCTCCGGCGATAATGCCACGAGTGCATCGTTGTGACATCATCTGATAATTTAAGTTTTTATGATAAATAAATTAACAAAAAATTTAAATATTTGGTCATTGAATTTTATAAAATAGTATTAAATTTGGTGAAGTGGCCTCGCGGTCTGACTAGCATGACTAGGCTAGTCAGACCGAAGATGCTTGTGAGGTCAAACCACGTTGCCAAACGGTCTAGGTAGACTCAAGTCAGTTTTGGATTGAATTTTTTGTTGATTTTTATGACTTCTAGATGGTTTATACATGAGATATTTTGTTATATGCTAATATAAGTCATGTGAGAACTTTTTTCGGATATGTTTTCTTTAATTGTTGATGTGCAAATGTTGCTGGAGACCTTAGGAGTATCGTCGGTGATGAATTAGGATTAGATTTATGAGGAGTTGAGGTTCAAACGATCGAGGAGATTATGCGGGATACTAAGGCTAGAAAACCATATACCTGTAGCTGAAGTTTTTATATGTCATACAAGAGATATTGTGTACAAATGAAAAGCGATGTTAAATTTGGAATGAGTATAAATTTGAGAAGATTGGAGTTTGTATTTAGTATAGATGGGTTGGATACTTGTATCTTAGTATAGATGAGTTGGATATATATACCGGAGAGTTTTCTATGTGATTATGATTATTTATTCTAGTTGTATTTGTGATTATGGACAGTCACATTCAAGGGTATAAATAGAAAGGAAAGATAGACCCTTGGTGTAAGACAAAAGGCCAAAAAGATGTGATTGGGTTTCATAAGAAACTTATAAGAGATGTTGTAGCTGTACCTTATAAATAATATTTGAGCAATAAAAATCATATTTAATCATGACAATTTGTTTGAGTTTCATAAGTTTTATGTTTTATTCAGTTTTGGTATTAATTGATAATTTTTCGTTTGGTTGCAATTTTGTTTAAGTTAATCCATTAAAAATATTTCTGATACTTTATAAATCAGACCTATCAGTTTAGTTTTTACTAGATTTTAAATTTACTAAGTTTTAGATTTTATTTAGATTTGCTGAAATTTCCAAGACAACTAATTTTAAAGGATGTTTTCTCTTAAACCGTTGATTAGTTTATAAATCTCTTCGGTGGAGTTGTTTCTTAGTTCATATACTTTATTCTGATCAAGTTTGAGCTTGATCCAACGGTTGGTTTTAGAGAAATCATATTTCTACATAAGTGTTATCAGGTTGTTTTTAAGCTAATGGTTTGGCCGGAAATTGCACTACAGTATAACCAATAACAACCCGGTCAAACCGTTGGTACAGATCCAGTTAGAATGTCCGATGTGTGTTTTTTGGCTTTTGAGATTAAGATGAGTTTTGATCTATTCGAATATTTTACTTCTATTGATATTTTCTACCATTTTCATTCACCCCTATAATAGGATTAGTTCTTATATTCAATTCTACAACATGACGACGGTTTCATCACCATTCAGCTATGGCCATAAACCACCACCAATTTATATTTTCATCAGAACAATGCAATGAGACACCAGACATGTCAAGAGGATCAAACAAGACCCTTTGAGCTCCCACGAACGCCACCAACTCATACTGCTAACTTCTCTACATCAACAATATATTCATCTTCCCCGACACTACATCACCATTGGTTTTTATCAACATGATAACATGTTATTGTCGCTTCATCCACAATGCTGGACATCTCACGTCCTCTAATAGGAATCTCTACAAGATGCTTTATCGATGAAGGTATCAATCGCATCCTCTACGATGGCATCGATCACATCATCTATAAAGGGAATAACTGTATCAACCCGATATCACTATTATGATGACCTTCTACATGACACACATAGTCTAACCAAAAGTGATGGACAAGATGTACCAACGACATCCTCTCACAGACACAAGACGCTCCATAATGGCATCCTTTGAGATCTGCAAGATACCTTCCTACAATAGCAGCTCCATCTGTATAATATAGCATGATTTTTTTTGCCTTCGGTTTTGTATAGCTACATTAATTACCATGACTACTATGATCATGGTGATTACATGATCGGCTACCTCGACAAACTTTTACAACAAATCATCATCGACAACTCCAGTTAAAATTGAAGCATCTAATCCCTATTATTGATTTTAGAAATTAATGACAAGCCAAAATTGTGTACTAATGACTGCATTTGAGTATTGTAATTAAGTTCGATACGTATAAAGAATCAGCCAAGTAGTTTGACCACTAATTAAAATTGTAAGCAAAAAGGTGACGGAGCGAATGAAATATTCATTATTCTTGTATACCGATCGAGATGTTGGATAATCATGTTAGTTTTATTTTTTCTAGTTTTGTCGTACTATCAAGAGAGGTGGTAACAATTGTAAAAAATTGATCAAAATACCACATTAGAGCAATTGCATAAAATTTTTCACTTGGGAAAAGTGTTATGGTGAAAGTTGGTTGGATCAAAAATTGGGGCTAGTTTGACCAGGAGTTTCCACAGAGTTTTCTAATCATGCAAGAGCTGACCAGTCGGATTGAGACCTAGGGCCAGTCTAGAGATGGTTTTGAGCTCTAGTAAGACTAGCTGATCGAACTAGGCCCTGGTGTTGGTTAGACCATAATCTTCTAGAGAGGGTTTTGACCTTAGGCAAGGCTATCCGGTCGTATCAGGCTCTGTAGCCGGTTAGACCACGATCTTCTAGAGAGGGGTTTAAACATTGTTTTGTCGGTCGGTCGGACCAACAGTTTACAGAAATGTTTTTGAAGGTGTCAGTCAGTCTGGGGATTAGGGCAGTTGGTCTGGGCATAGGTGTGGTTAGACCAGAATTTTGCTCTCGATCAAATCGGGACAAATGCATTAAATGCATACCAACGGCTCTTTTTCAAGTCGTTGGCAAGAAGGCCGGTCAAACTAGCTCCTCAATGGCGGTCGGACTGGACGTATGCAGAGTTAGAGGATTTCACCCCCAACAACTGGTTTTTGTTTCTAAGGGTATAAATACTCACCCACCAACAATACGTGGTCTCTCTTGGCCATAGACTCTTGCCTTACCTTTTACACCTCTTGAGCTTTCTCTTCAATTTTAAGGGTGTTTAAGAGTACTTTTAGCTAAATCAAGTGTATTGCATCATTGTTGAGCTAGTGTGACACTTGATCTTATCTAAGCATTGGTTGTCAATTATTACTCTTGGTGGTTACCGTCTCTTAGACGGCTTGGAGGTGATTCCCAATGATCTCTCTAATAAGGTTGTAGAGAGAAACCAATGTATTTGTGAATGGTTTGGAGTTCATTACTTTCGAAGTGAAAGAAAAACTATCTTAATAATCGAGATTTAGATAGTCCTCTTTAAGGCTAGCTTTTATCTTGCTCATCCCTTAACGAAGGGATTTGGAAGCTTAGTCTGAGTGCTGAAGTTGGACTCGTCTCAACAGAAAATAGAAAACTGATAAGTTTCTGAACCTTAGATAAAAAATTCAATATATCTTGTCTTATTTACTTATTACATTTACTTTTATACAATTTATATTTATAGAGACTATTTAAGCCCTTATCACCTTAGGTTTGTAAAACTTAATAGAGTTACTTAGATAGACTCTCTTTCATTAAGTCATAGCAAGTTAACTTTGCGTATTAGAGAAAAAATTTAATATTGCTTATTCACCCATCTCTAGTCGACATCTTATTTAAAAAACATCTATGTCATTTATCATCTATAATACTTCCGCTATAACTGCATAAGAGAATAGAGGAGAGATAAGAGACATAGTATCTACGCAATCACCTTCTTAAGTGGACCGTTTATAAAAGATGTGAACTAGAGAATACCGTAAAGAATAATATTTTAAATTTAGTCACAATTAGTCGCATCTCTTCCATTCCATTGAGAGAAAATATTAGAGATATAGATCTAGATAATGGAGCTGAATAGAAATTTTAGAGATAAAATATAGTATTCTAAACATATATAATAGTATATTAGAGATAGAATAGATTCTCTAACTTGTCTTCTAATCTAAGTATCTATATTATATATATTTTATATATACCATAAGGATTAGTGCAATACAGCATCATATAATTAGGTTTTCATATTTAATATTTTACATAGCGTGTACCTTTTCTAGTGGGTACACTGTTTTCTGACAGGCTGCACACTTATCCTGAGTTCCGGAAAACGCAGAACATATCTTGCTCGGGGCCCTAGCCTGTGCAAACATTTACCACAGTTGAACAAAAGAAATGTAGTAACAGACAAAATGCTAAAAGGTGACAGTTTCTCGGGGCTATACCAGTTCCTTGTCTGAAGATTTGCAACCTGATCATTAACACAGTAAATTGTCAAGATCAATAAGTTTTCACGTTAGAAGACATGAACGGAACAGCTCTGCTCTGTAGCATTAACCACGAGAGGCAGTACATTACCTGGCGTGAACTTCTTGGAGAAGCTCCCCGTCTCCTTGAAGAGCTGCTCAAAGTGGGTCTTGCAGTAGAGGACGCCGTCCATGGACGAATAGCTGCACATCTAGAGCCCAACAGTTGAATTGACGTGCAGCGATCATTCACAACCATGCATGTTCTGTTCTTGAATCTGTGAGCGTTACCGAGAGGATCCCTTTGCAATGGCTGCACTTGAAGCAGGTCTTGTGGTACGGGACGCCGTCGGCGGTGAGTAGGTCGATGAAGTGGACGGTCTTGTCGCACGCCGTGCATTTGTCCTGCGTGCCGGTGAAAGACATGGTTGACAGACACGACGACGCAGCCTACTCCGCGAGCCCAGTCGTTTCCTCTTCTCCGGCCGCGAGGAGTAGATTAGATATAGACGAAGACCCCAAACGGGATGGTTCCCGGGGGTTGGCAAAGGAACGGGAGCGAGCATAGGGGGCGGGCGGACTCTGCGCCGCACAGACTTCGTCAAGCAAAAGGCTTGATTTAGAGGGGAATGGATTTTAAGCGCATGTGTTCTCGTTTGCTTTGCATGTGATTCAAATAGTTCTGAAACAATTTGAGAAAATTATGCAAACTAGATTATTGGAGTATCAGATTTCCCTCCACCAACATGCAAAATCAAATCTAATTCAGACATTGAGCAATGGAAATATCAAACTCCGACTGCTTCTTTAAGAACCTGTTTTATTTGCCCGTCAGTTTGGCCCAAAAACAACACGTGGATGATAGCCAACTGAAAAGGACTGCATTGACGAGGATCTGCAAATTAAGGGTAGAAAGCTGAATGCTGATGCTTGGATAGCTCGGAACGTCAAGCCGGAAATAACAAAAACGAATTAAGAAGGTATTTTAGTGTTCATCTGTCCCTGTTAATCCACGTAGCATCTGTTAATCTTTTTATGTACGGGGCAGCTCATGATACGGAGTAGTTCATCATTACATCAGTGAAGAAAACAGTAGTCCGCTTAATTAAGCTCTCGCTCGCTCGTTCGAAAAAAATAGAAGAGGCCTGCATGAATGGTTCTCATGCGTGATGCTGAATGCTGATGCAGTTCTGAGCAGAAAAAATGTTGATGATCAAAACCGACTTCTGATGTGTGACAGCGTGAGAACCTGCCGAGACGAACTTGTACAGAACCTGCTCAATGTGACTAGTCTTAAGATTCAATTACTACAGTAGGTGTACTGTCATGCTGTCCTGCACAGCGTCAATGCATCGATCGGTATGCTCGTGTAGAGGATGCATGCGGCTCTGCTTTCCCTTATAAGAGTATCGAATGAGCAATTGGCAAACAATTGCAAATTTTCTAAATTTTAGTTATAACCACTAACTGATTTTGAACACTGATTCTTGCAAAGCCTTTTGTGGATAGCAAAAGGCCATGCAGATAGTAGTAGAGCTGAGCAATGACCGTCCACCAACGTCAACTACGTATATAATACGCGTACGTAACGCATGCAGACAGGTTAGTGATGATCTCAACAGATCTCTCTCAACGAACCCCAGGCACGACGGAAATGGAAGAGAACACGCATGTTGGCTGAAGCCTGGGAGAAAACCCTGGTTTCTCGGCCTCTGCAAGCAGATATCATAACGGCAAGCTTCAACTTTTCTAACGTTTAGCTATACTAGCATCTATATATTTCAAAGAGTTACACTAACTGCTATCTGATTTTTCTCTGAGGCCGGTTTGGATTGTAGTGCGTTTGTGGATGGCAAAAGGCCCTGCAGATATAGTAGCATCCATCGTAAGGGACTAAGGCAGTATTTGGCTAGAGAAATGGATTTACATAAAACGGTGTGACTCACTAGTAAATTAGTAAATGATTAATTAAATATTAATTAAAATTTAAAAAATAAATTAATATGATTTTTTAAAACTACTTTTTTTAAACATAATGTTTAACGGTTCGAAACGAGAAATTAGAAGATGGGAAGGAGTATCAAACACAGCCTAAGGCTGAGTTCGGCAGCTTGGTTTAGAAACCTTTTATTCTCTTATTTTCCACACGCAAGCTTTATGAGCTATTAAACGTTGTGTTTTTACAAAAATCTTCTATAGCAAAAAATCATATTAATATACTTTTAAATATTTCTTAACTAATAATTAATTATGCGATAATCTACTGCTCCATTTTTTATTTAGAAACGAACCGGTACTGACCAAAGCAGACTAAGGACCATTTGAAACTAGATGTTGGGGTGGTTGCTTTCTCGTTTTTTATTAATATGCTTTTTAAACTATATTTTTATAAAAATTTTAGATAGAATTATCTTTAAAATTTTAAATTAGTTCGTTTTTAAGTTTATAAAATCTAATACTTTAATTAATCATGACTCTTCTTATTTTCATACCATGAAAAATCCCACACAGCCTCCACTAAAGAATATGTTTGAAGGTAATGAAAGAAGATGATAAAAATGATCAGAAAAAAATTACCAGTGAATAATTAATTAAGTATTGTCTATTTTAAACTTGAAAATAGATTAATATGATTTTTTAAAATAACTTTTAAATAATTTTTTTATAAAAAGCGTATCGTTTAGTAGTTTGAGAAGCATATTTATAAAAAAAAATAAGAGAATTTTTCGCTCTTTAACATAGATTCGAATGCATCCATATTTTTCACCTTCTCTTCACTAACTTTTGGCGAGGGGATTGGAAATTTAGAGAAGTTGATTATGAGATTTCCTAAGTCGGTTTTCTGGTGGAAATTAGATTTTAGGTGATAACAAACGGCATAGGTTAAACTCACCGTACTTACTAAGAGAATTTCCTCTTGATTTTCATCGCCACACTAGGTATTAAAACTATTATAAAACTATTTAAAGTGAGGGAGTTCGAGAACAAAATCCTCTACCAAATGATAGGATTCTTCATAAAAGTTCCGCGTCCAGCGTCTAAACAAACAACTTTAATATCTCTAAACAGTAAACTCGCATTCCCTCTTAACAATTCTCCTTAAAATTAAATGTGCCTAAAGAGGATGGGCTTTCTTTTTGTCATACCATTGTAAAACATTGATAAAATTTGACAAAATCAATATCATACATATCATTTCTTAAAGTTCGACCAGTAAAAGTTTAAAAATAAATATGATTGTCAGTAGTGGTCACTATTTGTGGTCAAATTTTTGTTTTAATTTGTAAATATTAAATTTAAATTTACATGTTTTAGAGTGATATCTAAATGTTTTTTTAAAAAATATGATTATTTGGGTGTCACGGAAAAACCAGGGGACATCCAAGGATGAAATTATTTTCACGTCGTAATGACTTTCAACCAACATCAAACTAGTGCCAAAAGGCAGAGCAACAAGTGAAACGCATGCAGAGAGCCAGTGATCTCAGCCGATCTCGATCAGCTACTCTCCGGGCCTGACAGGAACGAAATGGGCACATCAGTTGGAATTGGAAGAAGCAGCAAAAGAAAACAGGGTGCAAGCACACTAGCACTGTTGGTAAAGCAGCCAATAATTTGGGGGTGGTGCATGATACTGTGGAAGTGTGCAGGCAGACAGACAGTGGCCTCGGCGAAGTCGCCAGGTTCTGCAACTGTTTTAGGCCCCGCACAATGCTCTATTCAGGCTGAGTGGTTGTCACACTCCGCCCATATGCATGATTGAATGTAAAATTTCTTTATATTATAAATATAATATACTTACAGCTTTAATTAATATTTGATATATAAACAGACAGCAATAATGGATCTCACAGAAGATAAGACTTCAGTTTAGGTATAGAGAAGAAACTCTAACCTTTATTTTTTAAAAAAGACTCGAGTTTATTTAGTAAACTAGTTATTTAAAATATTTATCACAACTCTAAGTGTATAGGTTTTAATAATTTCTTCAGAAGGAGTCATTTTACCTCGATCCATCATCTACGAGTAGCTTTACAACAAATCAAACAAAAAAAACAAATTTTGGTAATTAAAAATATCTTTCCCTTCACCAATTTTCTTTCTCCTCCAAAAACATAAACCAATATTTTCTCAAAATTAATCATTTAATCAAGTAGCTTTCTTAGCTGATAGTCCGGTCTTCTCAACTTGCCAACAAAAACTCAATCTTCTCGACCTCACATTCTAACTTAGCTACCTTAGCCCTATGGTACTTACCAACACCATAGGTCACACAGGCATGTTTCCAACCATAAAAACTAACCATCCGTCACAAAGAAATACTCTATTAATGACTTCCATCCTAGAAAACAATTTATTAAATATATTTTTAAAATAAATCTACGTTATAAGAAACACCTCATATCCTCTCATAACCATGAGCATAATTGTTTAAATAGTTTAACTAAACTCTGTAGAAATTACATGCTTTACCCATACATCATGATCATTCTGTTTTATTTAGCACATGTGAGCTAATACATGGCCGACAAAAGAAAGTTCACTATAAGTCTTTTTCATAGCCAACCCATAGACATCTCATATCACATAATTGTGTCATTCTCTGAAACCAAGTATCAGGCCAGTTTCAGACCCTTCTCTACTCAGGACACGTCATAAGCACCAATCGCATCTCATGGTTAAGACAAACTCCCATTTCAGGAGAATACTGTTGTCTCCATATACCAACGTTCCCTAACTGTTAACATGCAAGGCACCCATATTTTAGCTATTTACTCTGCTAAGGGCATTCTATGTTGCCCATGTGGTTATACTGTTTTATGCTTGGATAAAATTCTCAAAGAAATCAGTCCTTATGCGCAACTACGAAACCAAACCAGACATGAGAGGATTCGCACCACAAGCTTTCCCATAAAACCCTTCTTTTCCAAAACCGTCAACTCTAAAAGTTAGGTTTTATAAATTTTTCACAACCCATGTTTTCCATAACGATAAACCAACATATATATTTATAATATAAAATAAAGTATTATGTGGATGTACATCTATGTCCAGAGAGTGTAAACAAGGATTTAGTTTATTGGGATCCTATCGGAAATAGTGCAACTAAGTAGGTAAATTCATCGGTCAGATGCTTGTAGACAGATGGCAGGATAAATTAATATGTACAATAAATATGTATATTTGTAATAAAAGTATTTATAATATATGAGCAATATGATTAAAGGGTAGCTTGCCTGGTCTTGGTTAGCGAGGAATTCTTAAGAATCGATGTTCAGAAATTCTCTAGCAGTGAACTACGCGCGATATTCAAGAAATCTGAATAAAATCCTAAAAATACAAGATAACACTAAATAAATATTAGTGTTACTAGATAGATCAATATTTTTTAAAAAATATTAGAAGTTGAAGGAGTCAATCGAAATTACAATTGAGAAGATATAAATTTTAGAAGATTAATTGATTTTCTCAACTAAGAAAAAAATTATTATAATTAGAAAGGAAATTAATCTAAGGAGAAAGCTATAATAGATTTTTATAAAAGAAAAGAAAAGCTGGTGAGCCTAGCTCATGAGCTTCGACTGTGGAGGATTGGAGGGGATGTGATCTAGACTCAAGTGGGATGGCTAAAAATGGATGGGCCCGCATGGGTCCCATTAGTGGGACCTGGCCTTTTTTCTTTTTTTTTCTTCTTTTCTTTTCTTCTCTCTTTCCTTTTTTCATTCTTTCTTTCTCTTATTTCTTTCCTTTCCACCGCTCTTCTCCTATGCCTCCTTCCTATCTATCTCCTTTCTTTCTCACATGCACGTGGCAATCACAAGTGGCGGCGCGGGTGGTCTCAACCGACAACCGAGGCCGCCTCGTGTGTGGAGGCAACATTGGTGCAATCGTAGGGAGCGGTTCCAACGCAGGAGGAGATAGGGAAGGTGACATAGTAGGAGGTGTCAGGGGTGGCGCAAGCACAGGAAGGGGGCGATGCCGATGCAGCTAGACTTCGAGGCAGCGCGCGATCGTGGGAGGACGTCGGGGCGGCGTCGGAGGGAAGGAGAGGTGGCATCAGCATAGTTGGGCGATGTCGACGTGGCTACTAGGGAAATAAGGAGAAGAAGATCGACGAACGTGGCTACCTTCGTGACGCGGCGACGATGGTGTCTCTCTTGGTGGTTCGGCTTAGCGACAACGACGGCTCGAAGTGGCAAAAATGGAGCGTGCGGGATGTGAAGGTATTACCCATGGCTTCTAGAAATTTTTATAGTCTCCTTAATACACCACCGAGATGAGCACAACAAGTAGTGCGGCCATTCTCAACACCGTCACCTTCTCTCCCTCCACAGCTCCCTCTTTGATGCCTATCTTGCTTGGAGTGAGGAAGTGGGTATCCTGCTTGGAGGGAGAAAGGAAATTTTGGGGGAACACCAGTGGACTCATGGTAGTGCAGAGAAATGGAGTGAGTTTGTGGCTTGTGTGCCGACTGCATCATGTGTGTCATAGAGAGATAGTGAGGTTGTTTTGCCAGTGAGTATGATGGTGGTTCCAGGCACACTATTGCCTTGTTTTGCTCGTGGTTGATCATATAAAATAATGGGTAAAATATACATGCAGGTTGCCTATTGCTTAGAGTGTGGGAGAGGAATTATTAGAGAACATAATATGACTTGGCAAGGAGGTGAAGTATAGAAAAAGAAATGGAGTACATGCATGCGTTGCTCTCTGAGAAAGAAAATAAATTGGAGGGAAATGAACCAAGAGTCTAGAAAAATATTAAGTGGACCACGAACATTTTTGTTGGGTGATCAAATTGAAATTTAGATTTAATTCTCGAAATCAAAAATTTAACTGTAGGAATTTCTAAGGATCAAAGGTTTCGAGAGTGAACTTGAAAGTTGGAGTAAATTTAGGAGTAAATAATCATAGTCGAACTTTAAGAGATTTTTGACTTGAGGTTTGGTGTTTTAAGAAATGATAGAATTTAAAGATTTTTGACAAATAAACTTAGATACACTCAAACAATCATAATAGTTTTTTAATTAAAATAAGTTTTTTGACATGGTGAAAAATCCATGTCCTTACAGTGGTCCTAAGGATCCAAATTAGATTCGAGCAGAGCTAGAGGAGAAAGGAAAGAAAAGGAGTTGTTTCTACAGGATTCGTGAGTCTTCTAAAAGCATGTCTCACGCTGGAAAAGGCAAAAGTGCATGGTCTCTTCCCTAGTGTGCCTACGACTGCTCCCTCTCGAGAGGTTGCCACCTCGACAAAAAGCCACGTCAGCTCTGACCACCATGAGCTCGCACCACCTAGAAGCTTCGTTGACCTCTCCTCCCTGATCCGTGGCATCCAGAGCTTTACCGACCCCTATTGCCTCAATCCTTGATGGCCAAAGCTCTGCTAGCCCATCGAGCTCTGTCTTGAGCCACTCTGTCACCTCCAAGGCAGTGGAGGGGCTATGACAAAGTCTTCACACAGAGCCACTCCATCATCCCTAAGGCAAGCAAATATGAAGAAGAGAGAGACAGTGACGACTAAGGAAAGGGAAAGGAGGGGGTGGCGGGATACATCGAAGCTCCAAGCTGGCCGCCTCGATCCATCCTAGAGCTCGCTAGCCTCACTGCCTACAATCGCTCCTCGCCGGTCTCGCTGCTCTACTTCACTCCTCATCAAAGAGGGAGTATCGAAGGAGATATGAGAAGAGTCTGAAAAGGGAGGGGAAAATGAAGAGAAGTGATTTTTGAGAGATTTTATACTAACTTGTGGATTTATGGGTGTTTAGTGTAAAAGTTTGGATCTCTATATAAATTGATAAAGTATGATGACTAAATAGAAAATGCCAAGGGCTGAAATGAAAACTTGAAGTCAGCAGGTGAAGACACTTACACAATGAGAGTAGTTTTTGGATGAATATCTTAAGTCTATATAACATTTAGGACCACTCATTTTAAGTGGTGTCGATTGTCCATACCCTTAGCGTGGCACCGCGAAGCCTTCCTTTTGGCCTTTTAGGGGTTTGAAGTTTCAGACACCAAAATCCGATGACCCAACAGGCATGGGCGTAGTTACTGGCCATACAGAGTGAATGGTTGGAAGCCGACGAGCCGAGCGTCGTCGCCTACTAGCAGCTGCTGGAAGCAGTACGTTGTTCTCCGTCGTCATCAACTGTAGATGAACAGCAGCGGCTTGCAGCCGTGCAGGTAGCTAGCCTGATCGATCGAAGGCCGGAACTAACATCCAAATTCAACTGTTCGTTCAATCTTTTAGGTTGCTGGCATGCTCCAGCACAACCATGTCGATCTTACGGGCATCTGAAGTACATCTGTTTCTACTGTCCCATGTTGTTGTTATCGATCCATCAAAGAAGTATGGTCATGTTGTTGTTATCGATCCATCAAAGAAGTATGGTCACTTCTGAATGGTGACATGCCCCTTCTGTTTAAACAGGGACACGAGGGCAACTCAGGCAAACATTCCACTCCGCCAAATCTTTCCACCGACCGAGTAAGGTCACCATCTGACGACTCGGCAACAACCCGCTTCTACAATAAATTAGAGTGTGTAGATGAAGATAATTATATAAAACTAGAAATGTCATTAGTGAATAATAAATAAATAAATAAATATTATCTATTATAAATTTAAAAAATAGATTAATATAATTTTTAAAACAGTCTATTTTAAAAAATAAACTATTTAGTAGCTCGTAATACGTGTTTATAGAATAAACTCCTCGTATGCACATTCAAACAGACCCTTAGTTTTTATCGGTTAGCACAATAATAAAATAAACAAAAACATCAACTCAACAATAATGCCCAATCGATCGCGTTCAGCTAATTCGGTGACTTTCTAAAGATCATAATTGGGCAGGAGACATTGCTTGCGTGTTAACTATTGCTGTATTAACACGTTCTCCTGAGCCCAGCTGGCCATGGACATTGTTTAGCAGATGTGTCCTAACGAGAATTCTCTGCTCCAGCAAAAGGCGCACGCGTAGGAGTCATGCAATAGTTAAAAAGCTCCAGGGATTCAGACCCTTACTAAATGCGTCTCATTGGTTCGATTCGGCCTCACCAACTCCATGAGAGCAAGCTTAGCTAACTAGCTTACGTTGAGCAAAAGGACAGAGCAGTGGCGCGCCGCGCGCGGAGCCATATATGCTGTGAGCTGGCAAATATTCCGCCATGCTGTGAGCTAGCGACGATGCCGACTTTGCCCGTATTTTTTCTCGGCACCATCGTGATCTCACTTGGCCGTGGTCACTTCTCACCCACGGCCACGTCCATGGTGGTGCTCCGGCCCGGGGAGAGCGTTAAGCTAGCAGCTAAAATGCTAAATGCATGGTGCCCTCCTCTGCTTTGGCTCCTACTGACAATGGTGCGCCTGTCTTGCCCCTACGCAGCGAAGACAAATTTTACCGTAGTCACTGCTGTTACAACAACCAATATAGAATTTATATATTTTCTTATCATATTTACTTATACTATCAGTACCACCTCATTATCGGTTATACGATTAGAGAACGTATCTTGTATATATAAACTTCCCATGCATACTAACAAATTAATGTCACCAAAAATTCTAGAAAAATTTATATACCTACTTTCACTGGTAATACACTTATGTACAAAGTCATATTTTCAAACTCATTATAGAAAGAGAGAGCAACAATAAAAAAACAAAATTCCGACAGATTTATAGATTTTTGTTGTTGTGACTAAAATATAAGAAATTTAATATGAGACTTTTTATATATAGGTGTAATACCATTGGAAGTAGATATATACTTTTTTCTAGAATTTTTTTGTGATATTTGTTAATTGATATGTGTGTGTACACGGAACATTTATATGTACACGATATGCTCCCATACAACTAAGAGGGTATATGTGTTTTTGTTAATGGTATAATTGATAAATCAATATTTCAGATTATTTATACTGGTGATAGTAATAGTACTGGATTCTATCAGTAGTGAACACTGTAGAAGACTTAGTAGTAAGAGCCCATGACATGCGGGAGACTGTAAGTCTGTAATATAAGACTAGGTCAAGAGCTGCTCAGGTCATTAACATTTCTGTTGTAGATTGGTGGTGATTGTGATGCTTAGTGTCATCCTGGACCATGCTAGTTGACGCCTAACGGTGGAATAAACTAGCGAACAAACCCAATGAACAGGAGCAGCTGACACATTTTAATTCATTTTTAGAGAAGAAATGCAGGATGAGTTGAGAATTTTAATGCTGATACTGTTCCGCGTGATAAGTTTTTCAAGGACGTTGATCTGCGGTTATAAGACAGCTAGTGTATAAATATTGTTAAGTAAACTCCTTCCAGTTCAGAGGCCTGCATTGCAGTTAGGGCCCGGCTGGATCAGTACTCATTTAGAAATTTAAAAAACCGATGCTGGTATCAACAAGGGAACTGCTGTCCGAACAATTTCATCCATCACTGTACCATTCACTACAAGACAGGATAGAACGAACACTAGTTTAACTACAGCTGCTAATCAAGTAGCTAGTCAATTACGAATATATGTGCAGTTGAACTGGTAGGTTAACACTAAGGTCCCAAAGAATTTAAGTCAATAGACCCCATTTCATGCTTGTTTCCTGTTTGTTTCTGCATGATTAGAGGCAGCAGGAGCCAGGAGAATCCAGCAGCTGCAGTCTAACGGGTCCTTTTGAATAACTCAAGAACCAATCAAATGAAACATATTTGCACTTGTATGTTGTAACTGCAATATAAAAACCTGAAATGTTTGGTTAATCATCGTTTGCATCCTTATGAATGACTCATGACTCATGAGGGCTTCAAATAAGTACTGCATTCTGACTGAGATACAGGATAACTTCAGAAAAAGTGCAGGAACCCACAAAATAGCACAGCAGATGCAAAAAATAACATTTGTGCTTCAGAAGTTGTCAACTTGATGACAATCAGCGTAACCTTCACAGGAAACAGAAGTAAAGACCAAAGCTACCTAGCACTGTCCTTGCATGGCACATTGATGCAGCTCCGAAGAGGAGTTTACTGACAGTTGCGTTTTCTAAATTTCCCTACCAAACTCTTTGTCCAAATTTCCCCAGAGATATGGTATAATTTATACAGATTTCGCTGTCCTCGACAAGTATATTTTGTTATCACTTTCACAACAAGTCACGTTCTGTAAAGTTATTATACAGGCTGACTTAAAAATAATGCATTAGATATAGTAGTACTAGAGATATATATATGTTGTCTTGTGGGTATTGGTGGCATCCTAAAGTCTACGACCTTTGTTTCATTAAATATGACAGGCTACCCTAGTTTTGCTTTTTGGAAGAAAAGGCAGTAGCCTTATTAGTAAATAAAAATAATTTATTAATATATATATATGTCTATAGTGATTTAAAATCAAAGTAAAATAAAATCAACTCTAAAATCTAAAATTAAATTTTAAAATTTAAAATTTATCTTATAAGCGGAAGCAGAAAGGAAAGATGGATACCAAAATTGCCACTTGTAAGTAAAATGATACTGTGGTTCATTCTACCAACCATGAAATTAACAAAGGCTTCATCAGCTCATGAACTTTCAGTCGTCCCTACTTCTGAAAGGCTCTGGTCCTATACTTCCTGCCTGGAAGCTTCAAATCGATTTTTGCTTCCATTTTGGCAGCTTATAGTGTTCAACTCTACTGGTTTAGCCGTTTTAATGTTCCTAAAGTAACAATAAACGTTATTAAAAAAGAGTGGTTAATTGATGATAATATTTCAGCCCAATGCACTTTTTCTGGAGCACAAAACATAGCTTTAACCATAAATTTAAATTTTATTATTATTATTATTATTATTATTATTATTATTATATTCTGCAGGGAAACTTAACCATCAATTTGAAATGATCTGGTTCTGGCCGGCCGACTAATTTAGGCTTAGATTTATGATCTATTTTATTTGTGCTTGCATATAAACAATCAAGCTGCGCACGGAAGGATTTAAAGAGAAGGCAAATCCTTACATGAAACGAACACTTATAAAGGGACGGTCTCAGTTTTTAAATCCGTCAACAAAATTGTATCGAAGACATGACGGCCCAATGGGCATAGAAAATAATTCCGGTGCGAAACTGTGACATAAGAAAATTAAAAATCCATTGTGTTTCACTTGACTTAATCTCATTTGTGCCATTTTAATTGAAGCTATCAAAAAGGAATCACCAAGAAGCCAGGCTTGTTCTTCTATTGCTTATTTGCTGGAAACAAATGGACGCTTGAATTATTTGATCTGGACGCAAAAGCCTAATTATAACTTTTGCCTCTGAATTGTTGTAGGGAATAGGTTAAGAAAAAATTCTCTTTCAATCATCTTAATAGTCAATTTTGAATTTTTTGGATTTCCTTTCTAAATAGCTACTTGGCTAAAAATCCTCAAATTCTTGTGCATTGTAATTAGTACCTAAGTATATAAATTTTGAATCCTAAAAATAATTATATTTACGAATTGAGGGGATAAATGCTATCCACAACATACCGACAAAGACGTATGGACTGGTAAGCACATAATGATCAGGAAGAAGAAACGTAAAGTGAAAATGTATATAAGCAATGCAACTATTGTTTTGTATTCCATGGTGCGGGAGGGAATGGAATTATTGTAGTAACATGATATAAATGGAAGATGATGCATGAAAAAAAAATGGAATGCTTTTGAGCAACGGTTATGGTATGATTGGAGACGTCATCTAAGGAAAAATATTAGAAAATGCTAGGCTAGTTGATCAAGCCAGACCCTATCATGGGTGCAGGCATGGTTTGTTGATGAGATTCAGCATATGAGGTGGCTATTCTCTTAAGAATGAGGTAACTGAACTCCGTATTTCCAATAATTTAGGTATACAAGAATGGATTACATATTTATACCCTAATTTACATAGGTCAATTCATGAGTCCATATCGGCTCAAACAAGAGTCTTTGCTCTACCTGATCGATCTCATAGAGTTGTTCTTGAAGTGATGCTCATGTTGGCAACATATACTTTAAGAAAAATTCCATTTTCATATTTTTGAGGTGTCAATTGAAAAATACCAACAACCATTAAGTTGATGAAACTACACTTACAGAGAAAACACATGGACATCCATGTAAATTACAAAAGCTCAACAATATGCCCATGTCCCTGAGAATCAAATTACACAACTCTAACGTATAAAGATTTAATACTACCTATGGTCCTTGAGGGGTATCATGGGGGTATAGCACTTTCTAGTGTAATAATTAATACTACCTCCGTATTTACAAGAGGTACTAAATTTTGTATTAAAAATCTCGATAGCTACTCTGAACATTGCAATCTTATGATCCCATCCATATAAGGTCCGCGTAGCAATCATTTGCAATCTCATCCATATCACCCCTTCCAAACCATATTTTGCTTTGTGAAACTGCACGACAGCCTGGCCACACAGCTTGGCCTCTTGCCGGGCTTGGAGCTGGATACTTTTGCTGATTGTGCACATCATCTCCCGGTTACCCCATGTCCTGAGAATGATTTTCACCATATCTAGGAATACTATTAGGATCCTAGTGTTTCAGCGTTTCGTTTTTTGGTAGTTTGCTCCTCTTCAGCCAGCCATGCTCACAGGCGACTTCATCATTTGAGCGGCATGCTATGTTCATTTCAGAGGAAGAAGACGATTCGGGAGATGTTCACATTTTTTTCAACATATATAGAAAATACAACCGTCCTTAGTGAACTATTAACTGTAGTTTATACAATTGCAACGACTTTAATGTCAAGTTAATCTACACTGTTACTAGTATAATCTTAATTAATGAATAGTAATTGATGGTGAATTTGATGAACATGGTAAATATCTACACCATAACAATCTTGATGCACGATATCTTTCTGTTTCTTCATTTGGTTAACGCGGTAGCATGCTCCTAAGAGTGAACGTGTAGTTTCTTTCCTTCGATACATGTACTTTTAGTAATCTAACAGATGGAAATCATGACATGCTAGTCAACCATATGCTACATGCATGCTGCCACTTGTGTCAAACCCTTCATAATTTCGTTGAGAAGACTGAGTCTAAAATTTGTCGGCTTGAACGGTAAGCAAATTGGCGTTAACTGTTGTTTAAAAGGTTGTCCTTGAAGGAAATTATTCAAGGTTGCCCCTGTTAGTGAGGTTTGTCACTATTTTCTTGGTTACATTATTATACTCCAATAATACTACTCTGTGTTTAAATATATACGGACGTTGTTGAGCGTTAAATATCACATTTATTATTCATCTTTTTAAAAATTTATTATGACTTATTATATCATTAAAAATACTTTAAATATAACATATTTTTTACATACTTGCACTATTTTTTAATAAAACAGATGATCGGACGTTATTTTTAAAAACCAACAGCATTATGCATTTAAAAAATGGAAGGATTAGCTAATTAAAAACGAAATTATTGAATATCACTGAATGGAGCCACGTCTCACAATCTCACTCTGAGCCGAGTAGTTTGTTCTTGGTTCTTACAAGTACTTACTGCAAACTCTACGTCGCCGCTCTTGATTTTAAATGTTGGAATATCTAATTTTTATGATAGTTATTAGAGGGTATATACAAATGGTTATATAAAAAATTTATTACACGAAATGCACATTTTAAAAGTGTGTTTGTGAAAAATCCAAAAACTACGTAGAAAAGTAACCGGGCCTTAGTCTACGGGAAAAGGGAAAATCCGTCATGCGCAGATGATCACAACCATGGTAAAACTTACTGATAATCTATGCGTCGATCGGAATCTTCCGCGGCATGGAAGAAAAACAAAACGGCGTGCAAAACTCGCGAGAGGCGAGCATGGGTCACCCATCAACGGAAACCAACAAGAGCATGGCGGCAGCGGCAGACACGCATAGTGACGCGTCTGTACAAACGCACGCCATGCACGAGCTGTAAGCTTCTCTCTCTCTCTTTTTGTTTCTTTTTCCCTTCCTCGCCGCTCCGTCACAACAGCATCCGCTGCTGCTGCTGCTACAGCATCTACTGTACAGTACGTTGCTGTTTTTCAGGACACTTCGCCTCCCCCATCTCGCGTTTTTCTATGGAGTTCAGCCACGCTTTCATCGGGGCATAGTTCACGCCCTGTTCCGTGTCTCGCATGAAAAAACCTGCCCTGGCCTTCTGCTACAATGCTGCTACTACTGTTCAGTGTAGTACACGACCAATAAAGGTGCTGGTCCAACAGTCCGATTTATTACCGGGGTTTTACACAGCTCATCGACGTCAAATCGACAGGACACTTGCGTGTGCTTACATCGCAAACATCCATTAGGCTAGCTGGATCAGCGAACAGATATGATTCTTATTAGAGAACCCGTGGAGGAAGACACCGAGACTGCACACGAAATCGGCGAATTTTGATAAGGCGCACGCATGGGGCGTGCACGGAGGCAGCGACGACCACGGAGGCCGCGCGCCGAGCGCGATCTCGCCTCGGCACTGTTCTCACTGACCCCGCTTTTGGTGCAGCCGACGAAATCGCCCCCGCGTTTCTGCCCGTGGCACGTCAGAGCGCCGGCGAATTTCTCCCATCTCTACTACACGACGCAACAGTCGAGCCCCAAAACGGCGTCCGATTCGTATAAAAATACGCGAACCAACGGGAGGCAGCGTTGAAACTCATCCAGTTGCAGATCGACCGAGAAAAATACATGCTTATTCGAGTTTCTAGCTAGCTACTTGTCGGTTGGTTAAGGAAGGCGCCGATCGAGCAGAAAAGCATGACGACGACGAAGATCATCAACATGCTCCTCGTGCAATTAAACGCCTTGATATGATGTTGTTAGTTGGTGTTTTAATAAGATCGCGAAAAGCTGGAGTCTTTCAGACCCGAGGAAGAACTTCGGCCGATCCTTCCAAAAAGCTCAGATCCCGTTGTCCTGATGTAGTAGCAGTATACAGTATATATCTTCAGACTTCAGAGCCTGCAGGTTGCCAAGAGGAGTCGACTTTTTGTGAGGCGTCAATGAGTTTGAGCCGTCCCCGACACTAACGCACCGAATATGCAAAAAAGTATTTGGTTATGTCTACCGGAACACAAACAAGTAATATAATGGAATAAGTAAACGATCTAACCGAATATTTGCATTGCTACCTAAGCACGCAAAATATATAGCGATGGAATGGGAATAAACGTACAGACTTTCATGGTCTGATTCAACGATGGCGCTCCGGTGTATAAACAACTTGATCTTACTTTTTCTCGTTGCATTAGTATATGCGTACGTGTAAATGGGAGGACATCTGCACGTATGGTTTATGTAGCTTCCGTCACAAGCAATTTTATTTCTTCCTGCTAGGATTAAAATATTTGGTCCGTAACTCTACCAACTGGCAGTTTGACTTCTGAAAATTGAACAATTCAATATTACTTAGAAGTCGCCAAAAACTGTAGTTGAAATCAAGCTTCGCAACAAAATAGCGTATCGTCATACAAAATGAGAATTTTGCAGGGTAGGCGTGTACTTACAGTTTTTTTAATACGGTAAAGGAAGTAAACAATGTGCCGTATTTTGAAACTGAACGTATTATTGTGGTTAAGGACTACCTATACAAATTTAGTAAATAAAATACTCATATATTCATTTCAACTCTACACAGTAAGGCCACAAGGAGTGGAGAAAGTTATACTACCTTTACTTCTTTTTTAACATGCCTTTTAACCTATACAGCGATGTACCATCTCTGTTTATTTTTATTTGGTGGTTAGATATGCGTTAGTACGCACTTTTAGATGTGTTTAGATGTGTAAGTGTGAGGTATAACCGGCCGGGCTAGCACAGTCCATTTTATGAGCCTGTTAAGGTAGAAAAAAATAAATAAGAAATTCACGTCGTTTAAATATAATGATATATATTTTTAAAATTATAATATAAATATTACGAAATGTGTTAATAGAAGAAAATTATATCAGTATAAAATAGAATAACTTTTTAGTGGCTTTAAAAATATAAAAATAATATTATTATTGTACTTAAAAATAAGGGAAGAAGGAGCAATAATTTTTATTGATGTTAATATTACATGGTTGCCTGTTAAAAATTTTATCATATAAAAACTTCTATTTTGAGAAAAACCATGACAAAAAAAAGAGTACAGGCTACAATTGAAAACTCAAAAATAAAAATTGGCTAATTTTGTACATATGTAGATCTTCGAGCTAAGTGACCAATTCCAAGTTCTCACTGGAGTGTTGGGTACATTTGTTAGCTAACTTCCAGTCTTTATCATCAAGAAGCATTTCTAACACTAAGTACTAAAGGGATATCATATATACGGCCACCATGAACACATCCCGTGCTAATTTTTGGGTCTTGTCATCATTCCACCACCCAAACACATGGATTTCTTTCTAATTAAAGGAGTCACTATCCAAGGTGGGTGGTTCTTGTAAAGCAGAACTCCTAGCCAAGGTGGAAAAGGAATCACCACTCTAAATTCAATCCCACTGTTACAAGTGAACTTCCTAAAACTTATTTTTATACTTTGCAAATACCTCATATAATTTAGTCTTAGCATTAAAATAAAAGTTAGTATAATATATATTCATTGCATCTCTAATAAGATTTAACGCATTAAGAAATCCTTACAATTTACTCCTAGCATCAAGAATAAAATACAAAAGTATACAATATAGGGATTTCCTTATTTAAGATATTTTTATTTCATGTGAAATACTGTAGATACTAGTAGATATTCATTATCATTTTTTCATAATAAAGTAGCAGTCTCAAAAAGTTCGAGCCACAATGCCATCATAAAATATCTCAAAAAAATATAGCTAACTTTTCAACAATATGGTAAGCTTATTGTGTCATTACCAGTCACCCAACACTTGTTTGTAATATTATTTAATTGAAAAAAAAACAGTTAGCAAACCATTGTAAGATAACACATATCTCAACATTAAATAGTTTCTATTCCACCGATAATCCACATCAGTTTGGAACTTACATAGTTTAGAATTGTTTCCATTTTACAATTTGTTTGTTTGATACGAATAGAATCCAAATGTTAGATGATACTAATAAAACAAGTACAATTATTAAATAAATCTTTTAATGCATCACAACGTTGTTTATAAACCTTTATTAAATCACGGGTAGTAGTTTGTCTACTAACATATTAAAACCTAGGGCTATAAACAATTTGAATGTAACTTTCAAATGTACTTAACTCACAAAAGATTAGGGATAAATCTTATTTAGCAATTAAACGAATAAGAGATTCTCGCTACATCTAAGGATCATACTCCCATGAACTTAATGTACTGTTAGGATTTAGTACCAATTGTTGTTGTCACAATTGATATCGTTACTTCTTCATACAAACCTTGGCATGCCACGCCACTTCAAGTGCTCTGTTCCACCAGAAGATTTTTTAGAAAATTTATTTCTACATATTTTACATATAACCCACGTTACCTCTCTTTTATCAGGGCCGGTCTCCTATCTCATTAAAATTTTACCAAGTGGTGGAAGTTCTTGATCTCTTTTAAGCCCATAGCCGTCAACACGCTCGTGCTCATAGTTCTTGATCTTTTTGAAGTCACATGTGTATTCGTATGCTCTTTTAGTGTCGATGCCGATCCACTGCCATCTTGCTCAATATTTGGGTAGGACATTGATATAAAGTTTAGGTTGTACTCGGTTAGAGAGAACAATGGGTAGTTTGGATCATTCATATTGAAATTTTAAAATTACATGTATATAATTTCAGTAAATATGTCTCACATTCTCATAACAATAAATAACTTATAAATAATATTACACAAATACAATATATTTCTAACCCTTGATTTGTAGACTTCAAACAAGAGTATATCTCTTCTCTAAGCTAATTTTGTTTTTTTACAAAATTTATAGAAATTTTGCCAAAAAATTTGAACAACTCAATGTCTTTAAACTAGGACACATACAATATAAAAAGAGCATGAGATTGACTAAATAGGAAAAAAATCACATTTTTTTAGATTTCTTTAGTATTTCTTTTGGATTTTTAGCTTTTTTATTTTAACCGCTGAACTAGCCATTAACGTTGCAATTTCGCAAGCGCGATCAGACGTCGAACATGTAGCGAGAAGGGAGGCGTAGGTGTGACGCGGCCACACGGTTGCACGTGTACCGTAGTGCAAGCAACACGTGTCTTCGGCACGGTAGTCATGCAGATCGTGCCAACTTGGATGGGGCGACGACCCATGGGTGCCATGCTTGGAATGTGAATAGTGACTCCGTGTCTAGACTTGCATGGTTAGGCATAGACTACTTGGCCCACAATAGTGTAAGGTACATGCATTGTGGGGCGTGTATGCATGTCCGTATTCTACATAATAAAAAATATCGATACAGTTCTCAATATATAAGTACATAAGTTTGATTATTGTTTTTTTTAGTAATATATTGATAAACACTATAAAAATGTTGCTACATGAAAATGTTTTTAATGACAAATTTACTATTGTCTTCACACATTAAATTGAACTAGGGAATATATACGGGTACGATCCGATTCGGCCGACTATGTCTTTTCTTTCTTATCCGGAGATTTCTTCTTCGGACTATCTCGGGTTTATTTTTTTATATAATTTAATATGTGGTACCGCTACAGTATGCATACATATGTGGGGTATATTTAGTACACTGATACGTGTACTACACCAGCCCTGTGGCACACTACGTAAGCTGCAAGCTTAGCGCACGTGGCCAGGAAACCGACGCAATCTGGCTGCACCAGCACGATGTAGCTGGTGCACCTATGCCTAACCAATCGATGGTCTGGCTCTAGTGCGACATGATGGGTGCACCCGATCAAAACCTGATTGGGAGAAAGGGTTGGACACCGTGCATAGGATGTCCTTCTTCTTAGTCGGTCTGACCATGTTTTGACCGGGTGCATTGGGCAGGTTGCATTGGAGCTGGCTAACTGCTGCTTCATTGGTTCTGCCAGGTGTGCCGACCACGTCACGCTGGTGTAGCCGAACTGCATCGGTTTCCCGGCCATGCATGATGAGCTGTCTGCCGACATGGCATGACATGGGATTGGTTCACGTTGCCCGCACCAAGAACGACTTGACTTGTATAACATGTGGATCGAGTAGGTTAATAATGTAAGGTTGGAACATAGAGTGTTGAAGGTTTGTAATAATTTTATTAATATTTATTATAATAATTTAAAATAGATCATTAATGTTGTAACATATCAATGGTTTAGTCACTTTTTTGAAATTCAACTCTTTTAAGATTTTTTAGGTTTGCCATTTCACATATGAATGGAGTAACAGTACTGCAGGCATCTCAGCGATGCCCAGAACGTAAGCCTCAACCTTTCCATATTTTGGGCGTGAATGTGCACAAAACGATGGCACCGAATAACAAACGGCAACCTGTACGTGTCATTATGCAGCGGTGATTGGTAACACGAACGTGTGCCGTGAACAGCGGTGGCCGCACGCCAAGGCGCCATTGTGTATCAACAGCAGACGAGTGATGACTACGTGAGCACGCATGCGGACAGGCTGGTGGTGTGGACACCTGTGGTGGCACGCTGTGGTGAACAATCCTTTTTGATATCCCATCTGGTTACAGCGGCATAAACAGAGATTGTTACTGGGCTTATGATTTCGCCAAAATGGCATTTGCATTCAGACTACATGAAATGAAACTTGTGAGAATTACAGAAAGCGAAGGGATGTACTGCAATGTACTAGTACCAGACAACTAGTGCCATGTTATGGTTTTGGTCGGACGAGAAATCATTTAATTTTCCTCCTCAGAACGAAAAGAAGGAAAATCAATCGGCGACCTTAACCACTTGTTTATCCCCGTGATAAGGCCAGGACCAACGCTGATGATTGGACAAGGCCTATAAAGCCCTGCGCCCATCTCCCACGCCAACGCAGACCGACACAACAGTGGAAGCAGCAATCCCGGCCGTCCAAGTCTCCGCTCCTTCCCAAGCCAATTTCTACTACTCTGCTTGGCTCTCGCGCAGCTCGCGGTGGCATCTCTCCCTGCTTCCTCTTGCTCCTCTCTATCTCGTCCGCCATTGATGGGGTGCAAGGAGTGCCAGAAGCCCAAGATGCACTACCGGAAGGGCCTGTGGTCGCCGGAGGAGGACCAGAAGCTCCGCGACTACATCCTCCGCTACGGCCACGGATGCTGGAGCGCCGTCCCCATCAAGGGCGGTAAGACCATGAACCGAGCCCAGCCGCCGCCGATTCCCCGGGGAATTCACGGCGAATTTTGCAAACTACTGCATGCCTGGTTGCATTGCACCGAGTTCCTGCTTCAGATTTCCCATGTTTGCTTGCTGCTGCTCTCGCGTTTCTTGAAATGCACCTTGGTTTAAGGGAAGGGGAATTAAAGAAGGGATTTTTGTTTCCTATTTGCGGAGTGTTTCTCAGCTTTTGAACGATCGATGAAGCTTGTTTGAATTTTTTGGGTGCTTTTTTGTCAAATGTACCTTGTCACGTAACTGAATTCTCTTCTGAATTTGCCTTACATGCAGGACTGCAGCGTAACGGCAAGAGTTGCCGGCTGAGATGGATAAATTACCTGAGGCCGGGGCTGAAGCACGGCATGTTCTCCCGGGAGGAAGAGGAAACCGTCATGAACCTGCACGTCACAATGGGCAACAAGTAAGTGTCACACTTTTCACCTCACCTTTGGAACCAGGTGATTGCTGGCAAGTAACGGTAATTAGCAAAAGTTATTACTCCATCAGAGAGTAATTTTGGGCATTTCTACCTTCTGCCTTTTTTTCTTTTACTACTACTTTGCTAGTAATTTGCTTGTGTCAGCTTGGCAAAATCAGTTTCAGAGTAGAAAAAGGACTAGTTAGGTAAGAACAAAAGGAAATGCTAATGCTGGTCATCTTGACAGCTTTTGAGTGGTGTAGCTGATGCTGACATCTACGCTCCATATTGAGGCAATCAATTGCTTCTTTTTGCAGTGCACATTTGATGATTGTGAGCAACCATCTTCCTTTCATTAATTGACTTACTGAAAGGTGTGTTTAGTCACGGCTAACCTTTTCTTAGCATGAAAGATAACAAACGATATGGAAAAAATCGTACCTTTTCTTAGCATAAAAGATAAACGAAATGGAAAAAATCAGTGTCTGCTCCCTCCCCCTCTTGAGAAAATACTACTGCATTTCTGTAGGTGATGTGGTTTCTTTACTGGTGAAAGTGCAAGTTGCCAGCTAGTTTTGCACTCTTCTTAACACCGTCCTTTGATACCAACAGTCTGTACAATCTCGTTTATGAACACGAACGTAAGAAATGTACTACAGTCACCTCTTCAGACTAATCACAGTTCATTGAGAATTATGAAAACTGCTGCTTTGACGAAACCTAGAAAAGAGAACGTGTAGTACTGCTATAACAATAAAAGATGTTTTATTAGACTGACTGTGCAATAGTAATTCGCTAACAAAATACGAGGGTGATTATGTTGTTCCATGAACAATATCATAGGCGATTCTAGTTATAGATCGATAAGGACATTTTAATTGTGAGTGGAACTCACATCTAATTTTAACATGGTGATGGAATTCTGTGGTTGCAGATGGTCACAGATAGCGCGGCAGCTGCCTGGCCGGACGGACAACGAAGTGAAGAACTACTGGAACTCGTACCTCAAGAAGCGAATCGAGGGCGCGCAGACGCCGGCCAGAAAATCCGCCGAGCCGGCCGACGTCACCGGTAGCCCGAACCGCAGCGAGACCGGCCAAGAACGCACCGTCGCTGACCGGCCGGCGAGCTCCGACTTGTCAGAGCCGGTCGAGTCGTCGTCGACCGACGATTCGAGCTGCCTCACCGAGCCCGCGGTGGGGGCGGGGTTCGTCGCCGTCCGGCCGCACGCGCCCGTGATCCCCAAGGTCATGTTCGCCGACTGGTTCGACATGGACTACGGCACTGAGCTCGCCGGGACGGCGCCGGCGGGCCTGGACGCCACGGGCGGTGCCACCTTCGACGCCAGCGGCGGCGGCAGCCCTGCGCACGGCCTGAGACACCAGGGCTCGTCGTCGGTGCAGGTTGACGGGCCGTGCGGCGCCGTGAATTCCCTGCACAGGCTGGGCGACGGCGGCTTCTGCTGGGACTTCGACGACGCGGGCGATCACATGCAAGGAGGAGGGCTCAGCGACCTGCTGTACATGAGCGAGTTCCTCGGCATCAACTAGGCTGGAGCGTACGCTCGTCGCAGCGGTGCAGAAATTAGATATCTCTTTGGTACAGTTCGTCACGAAAGTGTAAATTCGCCTGTTCTTTTTTTTTTCTTTTTCAGAGGTGTAAATCGTGCCGTGAATGTGCAGTAGCTAAACTTACTGGCTTGTTAGTGTTGAGTTCGAACTTCGAAGCCATGGTTTCTTCGTCGAAATAGTTTCTCTCTTCATAAGGTTCGTGACTCCAGCCTGTCTGATTGATCGGCTCATTTTACCACGTTGTACTTTAGTCTAGCTTCGTGTTTACTTCGTTGTCACAATTACGTTGTGTCACACTTTCTAAACCTTAGGTCAGATATATCATAATCTTAAATTTGAAGCCAACCATACCACAAATGTGGCAAACTATTTCTTAGATATATTTTAGCTGATACTTGTCTAAGTTTGGTTGTGTTAAGCTTAGGCATCATCCAAATAATCCCTTCAGGTAGTCCGTTCTAGTTTCTGGAAAACGATTTAAAAAGAAATAATAACAAAAACAATGCATCACAGTTGCATGGTTTCGGACTTTTGCTCTCAGTTAATACTCCATTCATCTTTAAAGATAACAACTTAGTAGTAAATTTAAATATCTAATCCTATAATTAGAAAATACGATGAATCTAAATATCCAAAATTATATATAGTATCTAATCGTATTAATAGATTGCTATAGGATAGACAGAGTACTTAGCCAATGGAACATCCTCGACCTAATCACAGTGCACCTCTACGATTGTGGAGTCCCGGTTGATTTGTGTTTTTGTTCTGTAATGCTTCTGCGAAAATCCAATCCCTTGTGGACTTGTAGTAGGCTCCAAGATCACTTGTACAGAACACTAGAAAATACTCTTGCTGTGCAATTTATTAAATTTATCATTGCAGCAATAATTGAAGCCTAAAATTATCAGGTGAGAATGGACATATAAAATTAATAATATTGATTTATGGATTATTTTCCCATAGCATCATTTTCATAGAAAATGAATGAATACTGTTACGAAATCTAATATAATATAATTAGATTACATGCTTATTTAACATTGATAATATAATTAGATCATAAGCCGTTCGCTTGTTTAGTTAGTATTCCTCATGAGAAGTTGTTAATGGTACATATGCACATAATTATAACATCTAATTAAAGGCGAATAAAAGGAAAAAGTGACGACTAATATGTGTGGATAAAAAACTCTGCATCCAATGATCGCTTACAACTATTGATGACATGGCTTTACGCATAAGCTTTCTCGTGATGTACAGATCAGTCACCTCGTAGTCCCATAGCAAAGAGAAATACATATACAAGCACAAGAGCGCCAATTGTGATGTTGTGTTTAGCACTAGAGGTTTATTTTTTTTCTAAGATCGCTCTAGAGGAAGCTGGTTTACTGTGTTACATGAGGGTTCCAAATAGTGCTTATTGGCCAACTCAACTTGGTTATCGTTTTCAATTCATACTTAGAGGGATGTAAAATTAATCAAAATTGTTTGGTCTCAAGGAAAAAACCTCTTTAGAAGAAAAAGAAAACAGTGTTCACTGATCAACATCTTGCAGCCCGCTCAAATATGGGCCAATGTACGAAGCAAAATCCGAGCTAGGAGACCTAAAACACAAGGAATCAAGGGCACTCCCGTAATTTGTCGCCTCACCCGTCCCACGCTGGCGTTGCCCTAGCCCGTCTCCCTTCCGCGACGCTTCCCAGCCTCCCCTCCCCCACCCACCAACTCGTCAGGAAGGGGTCCCCTCGATTCCTCCCTCGCAGCCAAGCCTCCCGCCGGATCTGAGCTCTGCGGCGCCGCGCCGCGCCCCTCGTGGCGATGGATCCGCGGGCGAGGTACCCTCCCGGCATCGGTAACGGCCGCGGCGGGAACCCTAACTACTACGGCCGTGGCCCACCGCCACAGCAGCAGCAGCAGCACCAGTACCAGCAGCCGTCGCAGTCTCACCACCACCAGTACGTGCAGCGGCATCCGCAGCTGCAGAAGCCGCTGCACAACAACCAGCATCAGCAGTGGCTTCGGCGGAACCAGATCGCCGCCGAGGCCGCGGGTGCCAGCGAGCAGAAGGCGCCGCCTGTCGCGGACGGCATAGATTCGAGGTGAGGGAGATGCTTGGAAGGCTTGCCGTTTGGTATTGTTAGATTAAGGTTCAGTATTCACGCGATTCGTGGACTTAGTGGTTGGATTTTGGCTTTCTGTGAAGGGTGAAGACCCCTTTGGGGTCGATCAATAGGCAGTTAGATAGGTGAAGTCGCAAAAATTTGGAGAAAAAAATTTGTGCTCCTTTGGCGATGGGCTGCGAGCTGCGAGCGTTTGTGTTTTTCGGCGGATGCAAGTGATGCTATATAGGGGAATTACAGATCCTAAGTTCTTGTTTTCTGGTCAGCATGCTTGGATCATGCTTCCGCCGTCTGAGCATGCTGTATTGTTTAAAAAAAATCAGAACATTTTAAACTTTTGCAAAGTAAACCAGATATTGGTTGGAGTGAACTAATGCTGTCAAGCAGTCAAACAGATAGTTTCCTGATGACTGCTGAGCAACTGTCTCCGAACCATGCTCTGCTACTCAGCGTACACTATGGATAATATATGTAGCTGCTGGTGTTAAACGATAAAACACACTATGGGTACTTCAATTCCTTTTCGGATGCAGATGATTAACATTATGATTAAAGTAAACAATTAAGTTTAACTTTGTGCAGTTCACAAGACTGGAAGGCCCAATTGAAGCTCCCGCCTCCAGATACACGCTACAGGACAGAGGTATTATAGAGCATCATTTTCCTTTGTCATGTTAGTGCTGGGCACTAATGATTGTTATGAGCTAGCAAATATGTTAACTAGTTGATAATTGCCACCCCTCTTTTTCCATCACTGTGGGTGTTTTGTTTTTCCTACATGTGCTTTTGATGCGTCAAATAGAACTGTCATTTAATTTTAGAAGCTTGGATTTTTAGGTTCTTATAATATATATCTTTTCATGCCCATCACTTGTATCTCATCGTAATTACAAATAGCCAGATTTCAGTATTTTACAGAATTAAATATTCTATGCCTCTCCCAGAGAAAAATGTTATAGTGGTATTGCATTAAACATATTATGATTGTCAGTAAAGATTACACTGTAGCTAGGTTCTGTGTTGATTGTGCCAACACTAAGATATTCAGAGTGTTAAACTAGTTACTCCTCTGTGTTGATTGTGCCAACAGATTACTCCTCTACTATCCTTTTTAATGAAATATTAACTGTTAGATAAGCGAAGTGTTATACGTAGTTTATGTTGTTCCTGTTGCGTTTGTTTGTTTTAAATGTTCCCAGTCTCCTGCTAAGCTAGTGTCATTGGAAAAACGTGCAGGATGTTACTGCAACCAAGGGAAATGAATTTGAAGACTATTTTCTGAAGCGGGAACTTCTTATGGGGATATATGAGAAAGGATTCGAAAGACCATCTCCTATACAAGAAGAAAGTATTCCTATTGCATTAACTGGTAGTGATATTCTTGCAAGAGCGAAAAATGGAACTGGCAAGACTGCCGCATTTTGTATACCTGCTCTAGAAAAGATTGATCAAGACAAAAATGCTATTCAAGGTTTTTCTAGACTAGCACCTGTTTTGTCCCTACATTGAGTTCCTATATTGTGTGGTGATCAAAAACACTTTCATCATATCTGACTCTTTATTGAATATTTTCTTATATTCAGTTGTTATATTGGTTCCCACAAGGGAATTGGCTCTTCAAACATCACAAGTTTGCAAGGAGCTTGGGAAACACTTGAAGATTCAAGTGATGGTCACTACTGGAGGAACCAGCCTAAAGGATGATATCGTCCGTCTTTATCAGCCTGTTCATTTACTTGTTGGAACTCCTGGTCGTATTTTAGACCTTACAAAGAAAGGTGTCTGCATCTTGAAGAACTGTTCAATGCTTGTTATGGATGAGGTATTTCATTGTCTGCCTTTTTTATGTGTTGTTGCTCCTTTTCTGAAGTAAGATGCTCAAAGATCTTTTCTAAATGTCATTTGAACATAAAACAGTGAATCCTATTATCTTGACAATAATTAAACTTTTCTGTACTTCAATTGTGTGTTTGTATAAAATTTGACACAGCCAACTACTGTAGGATGTTTAGACGAGAACACTAATAATGGGTATGCTAGAAAAGGAGAATTTTAAATGACATCTTTAAATTTGTAGTGTGATGGTAGATTTGTTGATAAATAGGCATGTGTGCTTATGAGCAATATTGCCTTTTCTTGCAGGCAGACAAGCTTCTTTCTCCTGAGTTCCAACCTTCTGTGGAGCAATTGATTCGGTATCTTCCGTCGAATCGGCAGATTTTGATGTTCTCTGCAACATTCCCTGTGACTGTCAAGGAGTTCAAGGACAAATATCTGCCTAAGCCCTATGTCATTAACCTTATGGATGAACTTACATTAAAGGGAATTACACAGTTTTATGCTTTTGTTGAAGAGAGGCAGAAAGTCCACTGTCTTAATACTCTTTTTTCAAAGGTTTTCCCATTAGCCTTAAATCTATACCTGAGATTTTAACCATGATTTTTCATTTTTGATGCCATCATAATCTTTAGTTAATGCATCTAATTTCATTTCAATATAGCTGCAAATCAATCAATCAATAATATTCTGCAACTCAGTAAATCGTGTTGAACTACTGGCGAAGAAGATCACAGAGCTTGGTTATTCTTGCTTCTATATACATGCTAAAATGTTGCAAGACCATCGGAACAGGGTTTTCCATGATTTTCGCAATGGTGCATGCAGGAACTTAGTTTGTACAGGTCTATAACTTTCCTTTTAATCTTTTTTCCCTACTAAAGAACATTATTTCATAGCTACTTAACTATTGGTTCCATTCTGAGTATTTATTATTCCGTATTCGAGGCTTTGGAATATATGTATTTGTTTTTTTGAAATTCTTCAATTAAGGAATTTAGGCTTTTGACACCTTGTTTAATTCCATCTTCCAAACTGACGAAAGAAAAGGTGCACTGAATGTATTTAAATACATTATTGCGTTGCTAATTCGATGCTCAGATTACAAGGACGTTAGAAAATGTCCTATTGGATTCCTTTTGTAGCTAGTTAATGCCAAAAGGTTGATGTGTCAAGTTAGTTTTTGCTTCTGGTACATGTTTTAGCTATGTAGCCTGTATATCCCTGTTGTTTGTACCTAGTATGCCCAAAAGTGAGAAAATCCATCTTATATATTCCTAATATAAGGTCTAATTAGCCGATATCTGCTTTCTCTTTGAAAGGTCATCCCTGAGAGATGTTTGGTTCTAGCACAGTTTCTCTTTGGTGTTAATCTTAGATTAACACGGTTATGTTAGAGCTTGACCACACTTTTCTAATTTGTTCCATGCTATGTAATTTCGTGCTGATGTTCCATTCATTGTAAAGTTATGATTTTGGTGTTTTTCTTATCTTAATTGGCTGGTACAAATTAGCATTACAATTTCTGTAGTTTTATCAATTAATGTCTTGCTGCCAAGTTCCAACTAAAGTTGTTATTATTTTGTTGATTTTTTTTTCAGAAACTGGAGGTGTCATTTGGGTTCTAACCTTTTGTATTTCCCTTTGCAGATCTTTTTACAAGGGGAATAGATATCCAAGCTGTTAATGTTGTTATCAATTTTGATTTCCCCAAGAACGCAGAAACATATCTCCATAGGGTATGCCTTGAAAGAACTGAGATTTTTTTTATAAAAAAAATCTGTTATAGTGATACATAAATTGCTGAATAATCTTCTCCTAAGAAGGCATTTTTTATGACAGAAACATTCAATATTGAATGCTTAACCTTGTTGCCATTTTAATTCTTTGTTTGACTATGGTAAATGCCTATGTCTAATCGTATTGTAACATTTTTCTTTGTGCTTGCACATTGGCATTTCCCTTTGTAGGTTGGTAGATCTGGCAGATTTGGTCACCTTGGTTTGGCTGTGAATTTGATCACCTATGAGGACCGATTTAACCTGTATGTAATTCTAATCATTGGTGCTGTAGCTACTTTTTATGCCCTGTTTAGCTGATTAACATTTTTTTGGTTGTGCACATGCTCAGGTATCGCATTGAACAAGAGCTTGGAACTGAGATAAAACCAATACCAGCTCAGATAGACCGAGCAATATATTGCCAATAGTTATCTGACAGGATGATCTTGTATGCCACTTTCTGGAAGTAATAAGATAACCTGTGTAAATATCGGCTCATCAGGTACAAATTCTAATTGTTTTGCATGTAGTGGATCTCTCATCCTCTGTTATGTACTGCTTCATTATTTTTCTCTTAAGAGAAGTCTGCTGTTCATCATCGTTGAATTTGATGCATTCATGGATCACTTATGTTGGGCAAAAGTTTGGGGAGAACAGGTCTTGGGACTTGAACTTGTAACTTTAGTGGAGTAATGTCTTCACATACAGACATTGGTATTGAGGATCTCAGAGTCTGTCATACAGGGCTTGATATCCTGCAATCTTTAGGGTAAAACTGGTTATATTATTACAAAATTAATATAACTTATGTTGGTACTCAATAAAACACCTCTTTACTATTGTTAAAAGTCCATGACCAGCCAGGGTGCTGGTCCAGATTTCTCCTGTATAGCTCATGAGTTGTCCAGGAGTGCTTTCTACAGTTGTATTTTGTGACATCCTTACTTTTTTTGTCAGTTAATCCTGATAGGAAGATGACGGGATATCAACTGGCATTTGATTCTCCATGACCTTGCATGCATATTCATATGCATCATGCTGAATTTATCGTTGTATTCCCTGTGTTACACCTACTTACTAATTCATTGGAGTAAAGTGCTTGACTCAATTCTATTTATTGATGCAGGTGTCATTTCATGATTTCACATGGTGTATCTTAATCAGAGTTGTGTGGGGACCCTCAGTAGCAAGTGAGTTTGTAGCAAGCTCGATCTAAATTTCAGCGGATCGTGCTGTGGCTTAGCCATGAAGCTCTTAATCGGACAACATTGAATTTCGCCGATAAGGTCTGTCCCCTGGTTGTTTGCCCCAAACTCTTCTGATCTGTTGCCATCCGACATTGTATCAGCTAGCTTGTTCTACAGGACTTTTTAACCCTGGTACCATCTGTCTGTTGTGGCCTCGCTGCGCACGGATGGTTTATTCCATCTGGGCGATGCTGTCACCGTGTGTCGGTAGTGTGAATCAGCATTATGGATACATTTAGCGTTCCACTCTACAGTATTTTGTATTTCCATGCATCCCGATATGAATTATCATTTTGTAATGTATTGCCTTACTGGGTTGGTGGACTATGAGTATGTGGAACTGGATTTTCGTTTTCCCTGTTAACGTGAGATGTAATGGTTCTCTCTTTTGGCTTGTGTTGTTACATGTGCTTACATGGTGCCAAAAAGCTGCAGAATTGATCGTGCATCACCTGGTAGAAATTTATGGGCACACTCTGACCAAGTGACCGTTTTACGGTCTCTAAACTATTTTAAGTAGTACGAGAGATATTTCATCCAAACCTACTTTATATGTTCCATTTATACGGTCCATGACATTCGACACTCAATAAATTCCCAAATTTGGTAACGTTAGACAGCTTCACTATGTTTCTTTATTTTGAATGTTAAATATTACCATATTAATATTAGTGTAATATTAATATGAGAAAAAAAGATGTTAACCATTAAATCATTAACAGTTAAATTGTTAACCGGTTTAGATTATGATTAATTGATATAGTCATATATAAAATATGATTATATCTATAGAATTAATAATTATTTATAAAATTAAAATTAAAACATAGAAATAAAATCTGAGATATATAAAATCTAAATGCTATAGAAGTAGAATAAAAATATTTATACATAAAATTTAAATACATTTTTTACATACAGTGCTATAGTAATGAAATTTTAAAATTTTATATTAAATATAATTCAACGTAAATTATCTGTATATAAAACTATGCGGGCAATCCTCCAGGTTTTTATAATGTAGTGCGAAAATGAAAGTGAAACTAGGCGGCTCGTCGAGGCTGGGTGCCATCGCTAAGCTGGGCCTGTATGCAGGCCGTTCTGCATGAACCCAGCTACAGTTTTGGGACCGTAGCCCGTCCTGATGGTCCAAAAGGACCGAGCTTTCGTGGGCACCGCATTTTACCATAGGCAAAACTAGCTCGGTAGTGAGGTATTGACATGAGCAGCAGGGGTCTCTGTTCCATCTATCGGTGAATGTTGCGTTTGACCGTGGCGATCGGGCGCAGACGCGCCGTAGCAGCACCGGCAGCATTCTCGCGCGAAAACTCTCAGATCTCCCGAACTCCACGCAGCCCAAGGACGTCACCCTCTCCGTTTCGTGACTTTCGTCCATACGTACAGCTACACACCGCAACCGCAGCGTTCTTCGTGTAAACCACGCCATGCACATTGCACGGCTGCGCCGCGGCTTGCTAATGAATCGGCATCGTCTTGTCAGTTGTCACAGCGCGCGAGCGCACGCACACGCGTAAAATTGCATCTCAAATCTCGCCGGATCACGAGACCGTGGACGTCCCAGGCATCGCGATCTGACCGAGCGATGCCGCACACAAGACAAAGGGGAAACGCGGGAGGTCTCATCGTCGGGTCTCAACTCCCAGAGCGCCCACGATTCCTTGTCCCGTTCAATCACCGTGCCTTGCCGCTGCCCCTTCGCTTATCCTTCCCACCACGGAGAGGAGGAGAGGAGAAAGCGGAGCACCCCCACCACCACTGGCACAGTGGCACCGCCCCTGTGCGCGCACGGCGAGCCAGATGATGCTCCAGCTCGCCTTCGCCTTCGCCGCTCCACCGCATTTACTACGCTCCTCCCCCACACACAGGCCGGGGGCTGCTGCCTGCTGCTGTGTTTGCCAGTTTACCTCCCGTACGTCCGCCTGCGCTAAAATCCGAGCGACGCCCGTGTGGCAGGACGAGGCCAGGCCACCACTCATTTATGGCTACAACCTCCGCATCACGTCTCCATCTCATCATCACCGGCATCGGCCTCTCTCCGGCCAAGCTTATTAACTGCAGTCCTGCCCATCACTGATCCTGTGCGTTGGTGGCGTGGAGTTGCTGTGCATGCATGGCCGCCAGCGCTATGTGCGCTACACCGAACAGGAGCGGCGCGGCGACGAAACGAAACCAGTCGGCCTCCTGATCCTCTGGTCACTGTTCACCATTCGCGCCCTCTGCTTTGCTTTCGTGGCTGCGCTGGCGCTAACGTCTTGCGTTTGACATGCTCGGCTGTTGTTCGATCGTCTACCCTGTTTCTCAACGAGTTTCTCAACTCTTCGTCGTGGTCGTGTGGTGTGGGATCCCAGTCTTCAAGAGGTTGATCATCAAGTCGTAGCTAGCCTTAGAGCCTATGGCTGCATTCGTTTTCTTAACTTTTACTCTCTCGTTCACACAAACGCTTTCTTACCTGCTAAACAAAATGTTTTTTTAAAAAAATTATAGAAAATTTATTTTAAAAATCATATTAATTTATTTTTTAGTTTTTAGCTAATACTTAATTAATTATATGCTAATGAATCGTCCTGTTTACATGTCAGAAAGAAAGTTCCCATATCTAACCCAACCTAAGCATATTTTTTAAGGTTAACTGAACTAGTAGTATATAGTTTAGCTAGGGCACGGCTTTGACACTACTGGTTGGAGGAGAAGCTACAGATTGAACTAGAGATTATTCTAATTTCCACCCAATATTATGCTGAATTAAAGTGAATTAGATGTGATATATATCTTATTTGTTCTCATATACATGAGCATACAATTGTATTTTGAACACAGTAGATTTAATTTAAAAGTAGAATTGGATTTACGCTTAAAAAAGAATCGATTTGATATACAACTTTTAGCCTGTGCTTATATGCATTTAAATGTATTCTTATATACAAATATATGAATCGATCTACATTCATCACGATAATAAAAATTTTCTTTTTTTTCCTCTTATATTAACGTGAAAATTTCTAAGTATAGACAAATGTGTGTGGTTTTTTTTTCAAGCTATTTTAATAGATGTGATCGACAAATGTGGTAATGGAGGCTAGAAGCTACGTGAATAGAACAAAGATCAAATCTAGTTAGTACCTAGTAACATATGGTTTACTCTGCGGTGCTGAGTGATGGCCCTGTTATGGAGTGCGGTTTTAAGAGTATAGTGGCAAGCTAGAAATTAATGTCTGGAAGCCCGAGCAGTCGGCCAATTTTGGCTGCCTACTAGCCATTTTCCACGGTGACTTCCACTAGTACGCCATCGTTAACTCTAACGTCGAGCCCAAGTGGCCACCCATTCAACATTACATGTTACAATCGTATACATCGTCCAAAAACATTGGTTAGCATGGCATTATCTTATTTTTAAAAAATACAATAAAAATAAAAAAATTGTTACTCCCAAGATAAATAGTAAACATGATTGTAATGGTTTTATGTATGGTAAGTAAGTTTCTTTTAAATAAACGGTTTATCTACTCGACGATATTTTTTATTTTTATTATACCTCTTTAAAATAAGATAATGCTATGACGGCTGTTGTTTTTGAAAGAAATGTACGATTGTAACATCCTACGTTAAAGACGATGTTTTTGGCCTGCATTCAACCTAGCATGGATTTTTACCCAGGCCAGTCCATGCCCGAGGTTATGTGGGCCAAGGTCCGATGTTGATGCCGTCTACCCAAGAGTACCAACCACACGATTTGTGACGTTACCGTAGACTAGCGCATCCTTTAAGACAGACACAGACATTTACCATGTCAAATCACAGTACATTACTACTTTGATGCATAATTTCAAACGATACCTAGCTATGGGGTGGCTTGAAAGACATGAATTCCTTAGGAATTTAGAAAATACAGAAAGTAGCAATTCGTCGCAGACAGAAATCAGCGATAATCATCGCCATCGAGCGCCAATTCCCCTGTCAAAATGTACTCTACCATCCTAGTCGTAGGCAGTTGCACATGTGCAACAACAGACAACCGGTAGTCCCCTACGCATTCAAGTCCCTGGCCCCGTCCGGCGTACTTGCAAGAAAGCTCCTCGCCCCTATTAAATGCATCCCTCCGCCCCGTCGGCCACTTGCTATTATTGCCTCCTTTCCGGCGTAGTAGTACTGCGCTGCGCTCGCTGCCTGCCTTCCCCGCTCGTCGTTGCAGCAGGTGAAAATCCGGTGCATTTATGGCCTCCCTGGATCCTCCCTCCTCCCCCTTGGCTTATATAAATCCCGTCCCGTCTCGCTTAATCGTCCGTCCGTTCGTTCGTGTCGCCAACGCCCCAGGTGCGTCAGTGCGTGAGCTAGCTGCTGTAATTCGGAAGGGAGGGGAACGACGAGAGGCAGCCGGATCGCAGGCGCGGCGGCCATGGGGAGGACTCCCTGCTGCGACAGCAAGGCGCTCAAGAAAGGGCCGTGGACGCCGGACGAGGACAAGCTCCTCGTCGACTATGTCCAGGCCAACGGCTCCGGCAACTGGCGCCTGCTCCCAAAGCTCGCCGGTACGTGCGTGTTCTTTTACCTGTCTCTTTCGATCTGTGGCCGCCGTGGTTCGTGCGGTGCATCGTTTTTTTGGGCGGTTTCGCTGAGGTGAGGCGCGCGTGCGTGCAGGGCTGAACCGGTGCGGCAAGAGCTGCCGACTGCGGTGGACGAACTACCTGCGGCCGGACATCAAGCGCGGGCCCTTCACCCCGGAGGAGCACAAGTCCATCCTCCAGCTCCACGCCGTCGTCGGCAACAAGTGAGTCGCTACTATACCACACTACTACTCATTAATGAACTGCTTGCTTTCAATCCTCCACATAGATACATGCATTCAACGCAGCATGCATATGTACCAATGTACTACCTGCGGTCACCAAAGTGCTACTCTATGCAATTCTTCAGTTGCTGCATGCTACTCTTTGTGGCTGTATCCAAAGGTCAATGATGCCTTTTACGTTATCATCTGCTTTTAGGGGAAAACTTCCAAAATTGTCGGTCTCTTGCTTACGCAAGTAGAAACTGGGTAGTAGACCGATAGTAGACGTGCGTGGAACATGTCACGCGCCGGCGCTAATGACGTGTTGCCTTCGTGTGATCGATCGATCTCAGGTGGTCGATGATCGCGGCGCAGCTGCCTGGTCGGACGGACAACGAGATCAAGAACTATTGGAACACCAACGTCAAGAAGCAGCTCCGCCAGGGCCAGGCGGCCGCCGTCGGTGACCAGGCCGCCCTGGCAAGCCTCGGCGGCGGCGCAACCAGCTGCCCCGCGGCGCGCCACATGGCCCAGTGGGAGACCGCACGCCTCGAGGCCGAGGCGCGCCTCTCCCTCCTCTCCAGCACTACCTCCGCCGCGACCGCCAGCGTCGCTGCCTCGTCGTCCTCATCGTCGACCGTTGCGGCCGGCACCGACCACGGCGCCGAGGCCCCGCCGGACATCTACCTGCGCCTCTGGAACTCTGAAGTCGGGGACTCCTTCCGCAAGTCCGCGCGCTCGGCGGCGCGCGAAGAAGAGACAGCGAACGCATCAGACGAAGGGGTGCCGGTCTCGGCGTTCGCGCCACCTGGCGACGATTCCTCGGCAGCGTCCAACGTGACCGCGGCGGCGGACGAGTACCAGGTGTTCCTGGACCTGGCGGCCGAGGAGCTCGACCTATTCCACGCCCGGCACGGCGGATTTCCGCTGTTCCCGGCGGCCGACATGCTCGGCGACACATCCCTCTACACCGCGTTCGACTAAGTTCATGATCAGTTTCAGTGGCTAACGTACGTACGTGCGTGTTGCGCTAATGCATGAGTACGTGTACGTACATAAGTACACAAGACACAGGGGGCGCTTTGCTTGCGTGTCTTGCGTGACCGTGGCGTATGTACGTACGTGTACCGTGATGACGCGTGCATGACCGTACGCCTCTAGCTAGGGCAGCTGGAGTTTTTTGCTAGTGCCCGGCGAGTATACCAGTGTTGGTGGTGGACTGGTGGTGATGATGATGTAGACTTGTCGAACCCTTTTTTTCAGTTCGTGCAAACAGATCAGCGTCTCTGTGTTTTGTTGATTAGACAAGTAATCGGCGCTTTGTGACGTGTCACCTTTTGGTGTATTTTCAGTATGCGTACGCGCAGAGTAGCGTAGCGGGCATGCCGTCATGTTTCACTGTGCCCTGCAGCAAGATTGTACATGATCCATCGACTGCATGCAGGGTGCAGAGAGGGAAATCACCTCATCATATGTGGCTTCATTGATTGCCACGCACTGAGAACGATAGAGGAGAGAACATTCACAGTCGGATTATACAGAGTAGAGGCTCTGTATTTCTTTTCCTTCTTTTTTCACCTGCTGGTGAAAATCAAGTTGCCGGCCGGCCGGCCCAGCATGCAGGACCAATCTACTGCGCAGCGTGTTGCACCAGAGGCAAGCACAGACGCGCAGGAGCGCAAAGGTCGGTCCAATTCACGTCGCCGTGCATGCATGGTCGGTTCGCTCGCGCCGTGAGAAGGACGGAGAAACACACCACGATACCTGTGGTACGACCGGCGCTAATTAAGCGTGGACCATCCGGGGATTCAGCGGGTTGGGAACCGACCCTGCGGCTCGTCGTCCCGTACGTACGTACGTACTACTACGTCGATAGCGACGACGCCGTTGCATTGGACCGGTACGTCCGTCGCGTGCACCATGCCTCCATGCCTGGATGTCTCCTTGTGGATTCCGACCACTGTACCATGCTAAATGCATAATCTAACCTTTTTTTCCTATTAGATCGCCTCTTGTTCTGGGGATTTAAATTTGTTTCTTTATGTTGCGATTTGACATGGAGAGTACTGGGGAATGGTCTATTCGAATGGAGAAAACGGTTAGTAGTATTGCAAGTCTTCGCACGTCTTCTTCGTACGGCCATGCATGATTATGATCGATGAAAGTAGGAGCAAGTAGTCGGACTGAAAGTGTAAAGCAAGACCGGACGCAAGTCTCACCGAGTAAAACTTGGGGGAATGTACTGGTCCAACAATTTTAACTTGTGTATGCCAAGTTTATATGGAACTGAATCCTCTATATCACATGAAAGTGGTATTTCATTTCTTTGTATGTACACATCTATGAAATGAGATCCAATGATATGCGTTGAAGCTTGTAAAAGAGGGGGGGCGACAACCACTGAAAGACGATGATGATGAGAATAAGGAGAAGAGGAGAATGATCATAGCTGAGGATAAATTGTTCTTCGTGTGTTTAGATTTGGGTACCCTCCTAGAGCCCTTCTTTGTTTCACACTTTTCTTTTTTCTCGGATCTAGCATGTTGATAAGATCTGATGGCATCATGCTAGTAGGTGTCGGTTGTAGCCATTGAAGAAAAAGGAATCAATTGGGGATGACGTTGACCAAGCAAGGTGAGGCAATGGTGACCAAGTGGCGCCAATGCTGAATCGGGTGAACAGGCAAACAAATGAGAGAAAATAGGTGGTGGGAGTGGCGGGACGTGTCTCCTACACTTGCTTATATCATGCCTATGCCTATTATCCCCACACCTACATGAGTCAGGCCTAGATGAGGGTCAATGACCGAATACTGTGTTTTCCCTTGGCCTTGACTTGCAGTTTTTTTTGCACTAGCAGAGCCTGGCTGATTGGCTTGCACGCGCATGCAAAGCAACCAAATGCCTAGATTTCAGCTCTTGGGATGCAAGGCAACCTCGATGTAGGCAACCAAACACAAAATTTTATAAATATAAGAATAGGAAGAAAAAAAAAAGATGTCATGTATGGTCAAATCCAATGAAAATGAGACATGGGAATGTGAAAGACAATGTGTTTGGATAACTCATCGGAAAATTATTTTACACAATAATTTGGATGGATTCTAGAGAAAAAGAAAGCGACAAAGAAAGAAGCAGCGTTGGGCTTCTCAAAGAAAAATTAAAATGAGGTTGGAGCTCATGTGTTAAAATTCTAATGGAATTAGGTGTAGAAATGCAATCCAAACACTTCTACAACAACGGTTTTTACGGTCAACCAAAATTGATTTATAGAGGAGGTTCGGAGGACCTCCTCTAACAAAAGGTTGTACAAATCATCAATTTTTAGTGACGGTTCTACAACCTTTCATAAAAAATCAATTTTTATAAGTGGTGTTTTAAGATTAACGCCAACGACAGCATCTTAATGAGGTAAAAAAAGTAATGCTATTGTCCTCTGCATCACCACACACACCAACTTTGCATTTCCTATTTCCATATATCAAATTCAAACAAATAGACAAATCACGTAAATTAACATTGCAAAGTTCATTTACGCATATCAAAGTAAGAAAGGAAAGAGCATGGGATCACAAAGTCAAATACACGACCTTTCTTGCGCCCATAACTACAGGATGTCAACTTTGTTACCACCTCCGATCGAGCCATGTACATAGCTGACATCGCCTGAGCCACCGATATCATCATCGTCAAGATCCTCCATGCTGAGTTTCGTCACCATATCAACCACTATAAGTTAAGCCATTGTTAGATCCGCCGCTCTCAAGGCCTACCGTCCTAAGGTGCGCATGACCGCTTGCAACACATCGACGAGGTGGAGGAAGGGGAAAGCTGTGTGGGATCCACCGCTCCTAGGGCATGGACAACCATTGGACGACATCAACGAATGGTGGTGTAAGCAAGTGGAGGAAAGTAGAGGGTAGTTTGGAAGAAAGTGGAAGAAAGGAGAAGATGAGGAGAGGGAGAGAAGGAGAGGAGGGAGTTGGGTGGTTGAGGCTAGCACTATTTCTTTGCTCGTTCCATTTGGGTGCTAGTGTAGATTTTTCTAGGTGGTCCAGTTAAGCGATATTTCTAGAGGCGATCAAAAATAAAATTGATTTTTTTTCAGATGACCACATAGACCACCTCATTTTAACATTGATTTTTAGAGGCAATTTATATACAGAGGATGGCGTTGAATATAGGTTTTTTAAGTAGTAAAAGAAATTTAAACCTCGTTAGAATTTTTTCATAAGAATTTGAATCCTTTAGAGTTACCATAAAATTACTCCAATCAAAAGGTTTGTAACATCTTGGTTTAGTTTAGCTGTTAAAAATCGCTTTTAAAAAATTATATTTTAAAAACTTTGTTTCTTTGTATGTATTATGTACCAAAGATCTTTGTCCAAGATTCAAATGTTGAGGTTCAACTTTTAAATCAACCTCTTCTCTGAAAATTTCTTCCAATCTCTCCAAATCAGACAATCGAATTTGAATCTGATCTGGATATCAACTCCACTCTAAAATTCTCTAATATAAATCTCCTTGAATCCCTCCCACAGACTCTCCAAGAAAATTTCAAGCTCAAATTCAAACTAACTTCAAATCCACCAAAATCCCTTTAAAAATCCAAACATAAAATCCCTAGAAAATCGAAAGACTTTCTGTTCATTTGGGTTGCCATCCCCTACCATTCCTTTCTCTCTTGGGCTCCTTGTGGCCCAACCACTCTATCGGCAAAAGGCCTCTCCTCCTCCTCTCTTCCCTCTCTAGGCCACGCCAGTCGACCCACGCACCAGCCCCCTCTTCATCCCGTAAACGCCTGCTCGTGTCACATCCGCTCACACGCCTGCTACCTACCGTCCCACTTTGACCCGCTTGTTAGTTGCTCGGCTAAGTCACGCGCACCTACTTTGTGCCCTTATCCTCCTCCCACGCCATGCTTGCATGTGCGATATGGGTTCAACAAGAGTCCTGAGCTCTTGCGCCACACCCTTGCGTTCCCATGCGCCACAAACCCGTTCTCCTGCCCACGCACATCAAACGCTCAGTAGAATGTGAAGCCGGTCACTGTCTTTGCACATGTGTGCCACAACCCCACCATGTTGCATCGCACCACACCGTGCTAAACGCGGGCCCACCGCCACAAATCCTGCCTACCGCCATTGCTCTGAGCTTGAATCCTACCGGCCGCCGCCCTGTCCTTAACTCCACTGCTTCATCCCATCCTTTGTCCCCGCCTCCCAATCAAAGTTTCGTCATGAGTCCTATACTCCTGCATCTCGCCAAACTAACCGCATCGCGTACCGAGGAGCGCCGTGCCGCAAAAGCCATGGCCCCTACTTGCCTACCACTGCTCTGTCCAGCGTTGCCGCGCAAGGTGGAGCACTATGGCACACATCTTTGCCCTGCCTTCGCTAAGCGTCCTTTGCTTTACGTCACCGTGGACCTCGCCGACGACCCCCATGCCTCGCTGCCTTGTCGACACCAATGGTTGAGGCTATTTAAGCCAGCACGGCTTCGTTGCCTTTCCTGAGAAACCTCTCACCACCAGGCATGCCTTCACTGCCCCACACCACCTCTCTCCTAGTTGGGCATCACCTCCTCTGCTACCCTACGCCTCTTTTGCGCCACTGCTACGCCTCCTTCCCTGCCTCCTAGACATTGCTCTGCTTTACCACAAATGTCACCACCCGTAGCTAGGACTCTTCGCCGTACCTCTGTCCCGTGCAAGAGAGGGAAGAGCGGAGAGGAAGAAAGAACGAGGAGGGAAGGAAGACCCCTCCAGTGCCATCGACATGTGGACCCTACCTTAGCCAATGAGGTGAGGCCACGTGTCCTCCTTCTCCCCTAACATATGGACCAGCCCCCTCTCAGTCCCTCCTACCAACATGCAGGCCTCGTTTCCCTAACCTCAGACTAGGCTATCGGCCAAGCCCCATAGGCTAAGGCACATTCAGTCCTAATAGTTTCTCAAGGTCCACTTTATCTTCCCAAAATAATCTTTTTCTCACATGTGGGTTTACTCAAGAGAATATTCTAGCAATTTTTTTCAATTTTCTAGTGATTTATTCATTTCCAAAAATTCTAAAAATTTAAATAATATTCTAAAATTCATATATTTTTAACCGTAACTCCGATTGGTTCCATTTAACTTCCATAATTTTTTTTAAAATGAGGTATATCCAATGGCACTATTATTTATTTAGTATTTCATTATCTGTTTAGAGTTTTATTAGGGTTTTCTCTCGTTTCATGTATAGTTCGCCGTCGAAAAATTCTCGGACATCGACTCTAAAGAACTTCTCGTTGATCAAGAGCAAAGCAAGTCACCCTTCATCATATTTCTCCTAATATATAAAATTGATTGGCCTCGGATTGGGCGTAATCGATGGACCAATTTAGCAGTTGCATTATTTTCTGTAGGTTGTTAAATCTTATCATGTTAACTCTACCATAATGATACTTAAAAATTCTCGCTTCTTGAGCAGAAATACGACAGCCCCATCTTACACTATTGCTTGTCGTTATAGAAAAAAAAATTAGGTTGCGAAACCTTTTTTGAAAAACTGACTCGTGGAGTCGGTGGGTTTAAAAAGAGAAAAGGTTTGCGAAAACCCGCGATATGGAACCTCGCCTGTGTGGCTTGATTTTGTAATTGCATGTAAGGATCGATTCCTTAGGAAATTACATTTGAGTATTTTATAGTATGACCACATAAGTATTTATGGGATGCTCCTGCCTGAGTAATTAGCTAGCACATGAAAATCTTGTATATCAATAGTTGTGAAACGCTAGAGATAATGAGATGGGAACGTGGATCTTTGCTACCCGAGATGGGTGTTACTCTAGCCTCATTTAAGAAGATTGGTTTGGTATAGCATATATCCCCAGTATGTCCTAAGTAGATGAATGCATGAAACTTGCATAATACTCAGTTTTGAAATATTCGATTCAACTATATGACATGGAATGTTTATGGGTTAGTTTATGAAAGGCTTTGTCATAAATTTCTAGTGCCAACGGGTATCTGGTGTCAATTTTGTATCATGTAAGTAAAACGTACAAACTATATAAAGTTTCAACTATTTGAATAATCGTATCTACGATTAAGGGCGAATGTAAGGTAATTCTCTTAGCGTAGATTTGTTTATCAGTGTTTTATGAAAAAAAATGTTTGTGAAAAATGGGAACCATTACCAAAGTCGGTCTTGGTGATTGACGGATGATTTTGGTGGTCGAGAAACCATGAGGGCATCATGGAGTAGGCTTATTGAGAGAGAGTGGAAACTAAAGCTTGAGTGGTTCTGACAAGGAGTTAATGAAAAGAAAGATGTTAGTTTAACTTTAGATGGGGCGAGATAAATGTTATATACATGGCTTAAGAAATGAGGTTTATTGAAGAGATAGAAAATCAAAATAATTTATTAACAAAACTAAAACTTTGTTAATTCGTATTGAATCGAGATAGTAAGTCTCTTTCTAAATGAATGGTGAAACTTAAACTTGAAGGTTGTGAAACATTTTCATATAAAAGATTTGTAAAATAAATATAGTCGTAACTTGCATACTCATATTTTTTTATGACTTGTAAGTGAAGGTAATCACTCTCTATGTTTTATTATTTTTTCTTCTTTCTCTAAGATAGAAGATGCTTAAGAATTTGTTTTGGTCACTAGACCCATGCCACTACATGTGGATTAGTATGTTAGCCATTCTAGGCTTCCCTGTTGTAGTTTTTTTTTGGTATTATTGCTAAGGGTCTATCTGGCATGATAATAAAATATAATATATTTATTTAATTTTTATATTGATTATTATTTTATTATTATAGTTGTTAACTTAGAATCTTAGAACTGGATAGGGATAGTTTGCCATTCTCAATGGCACACCTTATCTTACACTGATTTTCGGTAGTGTTAGATTAGGTGTGACAAGGTTATTTTGTTAGAGTGAACGGTGTGACAACAATAGAAATTTGGGGTACCCTATTATATGACACCGAGTTTATTTTGGTTGAACGATTTACCACTGACATTAACATTTCTGTAATATAATGCTGAGTTTATTAATTGTTCTATGACACCGAGCTAAGTATTTTGTTTTAAAAATACCCAAAATACCCTCATACATATAAAATCAACCATTGACTTATTCCAGCAGAAGTTTAAAATAATAATATTTTTTATGTAGCCTCTTTATAACTGTGTATAATTTTCATGATTTTTTCAATAATATTTTTTATAAAATATAATTTCTCATGCTAAGTAGAATACTTATTTATGCTATTATTAGTGTAAATCGTTTTTCATATGCTACATAAAATATTTTTGTGCAAATGATTCTCTTTTGTGCACAAGTGATTTATCTCTCATATCACACAAAAATAAACTTTTCAAAAAATATTGAAACGTATAAAAAGACTTCTATGTTAAAGAGACTATAAAATTTTTTCATAATTTTCTAAAATTTCTATTGGGCTATTCAATTGTCAAACCCATAGAAATTTCAGACATTTTTTGTAAATTAGTAGGCATAGTATATAATAAAATAATTGATAAACTCAACGATATATTATAGAGATCAATATTAATAATAAATTATTTAACCCGTCAAACTCAGAGATAGACTAAAATTTCCCTACAAATTTCACCTCCATGACTATCCCTTCTCCGTCTGTCACTACCCCCGTCTTGTGTGCAGTAGTACAGTCGAAAAGAAAAGTTTGTGGTGAAACTTTCGCGAACGAACATGAAGGTCAAATGCTCAAATTGGCATGTATTCGCCGAGCAAGGGAGTACATCGCCCTCCATGAATGCACCGGATAGCCGGTGCCGTCGCTGCGAGGAGAACATTTATTGCCCGCTTCCGATAAGGGGTAAAACAAAACTTCTCTGCCGTTTTGGCAGTCTCTCTGCCCCTGTGTTTTCCTCGTCAGGAAAAAGAACGCGAAATGGGACATCACTGATCACTGCATCCGCTCGGCTACATCCGACCACCCTCTCCGTCCAACGATTCTCACACAACCGCCAATTTAAATACCGGGCCAGGGGTCAACAGTTGAACTCACCAGGGAGTACTATTCCTTGAGTTCACAGCAATGTTACTGTTCAAGTGTTCACTACGTACTGCCACATGTTTAGACGTCTAAAAAAACGCTACACAGGTATGCGTGTTTCCAATTCTTGCCATGTGTGTGTTTTGGCGAAGAACCAGTGCTAGAAACACCATAGCCCAGAGCAGCCCAGTACCTAACAGGCTGACACACACGAGGAGTCAAGAAGCCCACTCCTATATCGGCCTTCTTGATAGTAAAGGTCCACTAGGCCACTTCTATCCCTCGAGATCTCGAATGTCCCCTACGAAAACATCAAAATGCCGCTAAAAGCCTAAAATAATCCTCTCCATGCAACAATCCGCCCCCAAATCCAATCCAAATTCTTCTCAAAACAGCCAGGTGATGTGGGGATAAGGGATGTCTCTTCCTCTAATCTCAACCTCGCTGCGTAAGGACGGGAGAACTGGTTGTGCAGATGAGAATATCGGATGCCTTATGCGTACGCCAACTGGAGGACAGCATCGGTACGCCTGTTGCTTCCAAATTTGTTAGCCGCTCTCTTTTCAAAAGGTTAGACCTTTGGGTTAGGATTTTGGATTTTAAATGCACATTTAATCTTTTTATAAGAGAAAAAACACATTTAACCAGAACATTTCAGGTCAAAACCTGACCTGGTTAAAGAACTGTATTCAGAAATGGGGATTCTTCAGGTTCTTATGGAATTTAGATAAAAACAACATAACATGCACAGAGATAAAGTCAATTACTACTGAATCCAGTGAAGGCCATTGAAAACAAGAAACTCGAGACCAGGAAAAGAACAAACAGCTTAATGTCAATAACAATAACAATGTGGCTTCTTAACTACACATAGGAATGTTGCCTGTCAAGCATCAAACATGTACAGCACCAAACATATCCTGTCTTGGGAGTAATATGTATATACAGCAACACCAGACTTTACACACCAGGCACGACCTTTCTTGCACCAACAAACACACTACGCACCTGGGAGGGTGAAAAAAGCAAAGCAACCACCAATGAACACTTAACGTTTGCTCGTTGTGAATCGAAAATTTCTTTAGGCCCCAAAGCACCCGATGAGTTTCTTGGGAGCATGGCCAGTGGCACGGCACTTGGCTGCCATCTCCTCGGCCTTCAGGACTTCCTCACCGCGCTTTGCCTCGACCATTGCTCTCTTCTCCACAGCTTCCTTGTGGATGATTGCGACTTTGTTCTTCATCTTCTCTGCATATTCTGCCTTCTTCTTATCCAGTTGCTCCTGAAAGTGTGCAATTGCATAGGCTTTAGTTCAAAGGATTCCATACAAGTATGACATGTGTAGTCCTATAGTTAAGGTGCGGCTTTTCCTATAACTGTTACAGTTAGTCAAGGCTTTGTAGTGTATTCATCATTCATGAGAAGTACCGGTAAACTTTAAGAAGTGTACATACCCAGTCTAGACTGACTGGAAACGGCATCCTTCAAAGGAAAACAAGAATAACAGAAACAGTGGTATACCTCAATCTTCTTCAGTTGAGCTTCTATGTAAGCTTTCTTTGTGTTCTCCCATGAAAGAATAGCAGATAGTTTCTTCGAAGCCCTGTGACATTGATGTAAATTAGTTAATGATGTTGATCACATGAAAAAAATGTAGACTGGTGTATAGAAGTCAGTTACATACTTGTTCTCAGCTTTTGTCTTCTCATTTTCCTCCCATGCTTTGATCAATGAGCTCCTCTTCTCAGTTTCCACCCTTGCAAGAGCAATATCTGTGGATGGAAATTTTTAGGTTGTTATTGGTATAGTTATATCCAGACAAAAAGAAGATAATTCAAATATTAATAATCACCTCTGTCATTAGAGCCCCCCTTTGCTGGTTTCTCGGCAGGAGGTTCATCTGCAACCTCTGTAAACAGAAAATGGGTAATTTTTTAGTGAACAACAATATTAATTGGAATAAGTATCGACAAACCAGCAACTGTCTGTACATTGCATTACTTTCATAATCAACAAGCTAGAAACTCTCTAACATAAAATGGGTAATTTTTTAGTGAACAACAGTTTTGTTTGGTATAAGTATCGACAAGCCAGCAACTGTCTCTACATTGCAGTACTTCCATTCTGAGAGATTACCAAATGTGATATATTTCTTTAGAGGTTCTTTGTGCATGGTGCTCACGTTAGCTTATCCACTAAGAGCAAGGGCCAAAAGAGCTTACTTCCAGCATCTCATCCTTTCCATCTAAGCTATACATGCATAGGACCTATCATTTTGCAACCAAAATTGTAACGCAGTAACAGTGGAAACCTGATCCAGCCTTTTGGGAAAAGGAATGACCAAATGATGACATAATGCTCTAAACTTTGAGCATCTAGTGCACACATTCTTCCAAAAATCCTTGAATTCATTGCAACATAATTCATAAAAATACAAGTGTTTTTATAACTTGAATTGCCTTTAATGTATTTTCTGATAAACATTTACTCAATAGTCAGATTGGTATTGGTTGCTCAATCATTAACAAAATATGCGAGACACAGGGTTAGAATCCTGTAGTACTAGCCAAATAACCTGAAGGTATTTTTCTAGAGATAAAAAAACAAGAGATAGTGCCCATAAATATTGTTGTTTTTTTCAAAGTAATCGGGTCTAGTTCTCTTGTAGGACAAGGGAAGCACTCCGTCGTTCAATGTCAAACCGGATGACAGCGAAAGCTGCCTGGCTTGCCAGCTCATATTTGGCCACTCACTGCAGCAAAAATGATTCCTTTTGGTTATTTTCTTTGTGTTTATCCACAAGGAATTTATCCTTACTAATATAATATATTTAATGACCATTAGTATTATAAGAATGTGTACAGTGAGACTAAAACCCTAATTCTATATAAGGAGTGTCGGATCAATATATATGCAGTCCAGTGGTCGAGTGATCTAACACCCCCCGCAGTCACAGCGAGAGAGGAACGGACGCAGAGACTGAATTGAAAACTGATGAACAAAGGCGTGGATAGGCCTTTGGTCATAATATCGGTGAACTGATGCGCCGATGGTACATAGAGCACCTGAACCTATCCTAGTGCGACCTTGTCACGAATAAAATGGATGTCGATCTCTATGTGCTTCGTGTGTCGATGATGAATCGGGTTGATGGTCATGTAGACAGCACTAACGTTGCCACAGTAGACGACGGTCGCAGAGGAGAGGGGTGCACGGAGCTCCTGGAGAAGCTGACGAAGTCAGCAACACTCGGCGACGGCGTGGGCGACAGCGCGGTACTCGACTTCGGCACTGAATCGTGACACTGTAGTCTGGCATTTTGAGGACCAGGAGACTAGAGTGTCGTCGAGGAAGACGCAGTAGCCGGACGTGGAGCGTCGAGAGTCGGGACAGTCTGCCCAGTCTGCGTCGGAGTACACGGTGAGGGAGTCGATGGGGCTGGAGCTGAGATGCAGCTCGCTGAAGAGTGTGCCCTTCACGTAGCGCAGGATGCACTTGAGCAGTGCGAGATGAGGTTCACGCAGAGCATGCATGAAGAGGCACACTTGCTAGACGGCGTATGTGAGATCGAGCCGTGTGAGGGTGAGGTTGGGTCTATATATATACAGTCAAGTGATCCAGTGGTCTAACAAGCATGTATTCAGATAATAGGAAAATTAAACACCCCCATATCATTGCCCAAATATGCAAGGAACTGATAGTACTAAACGCTTACAGCATGAGCATCGTTCATCTCTGATGACTTGTGGAGCAACAGAAAGCAATTGCCTGGCTGTCCTAAGCTGGTATATGACAGTATCATGATTTGTCATTAACATGATTTCTGCGCTAGTAATCGAGCTCGAGCATGCACTATTCTCAGTTCCAACCAAATGCTTCTTAAAAAAGATGGCCTAAAATTATACTGATATGGTCGAAGAAATATGAAAGAATTTTCAGGTAATCCAGCAAAAAGGAGCCAAAGGCCCAAAAAGCTCTCCTCAAAGGCTGTTCCTTATGTGGCTTTGTTTCTGTTTAATTCTTTTTCTTCGAGCATAAACCTTTGGGCACTTTGTAAGGTGCTAAAAAGAATTCGAGATTCTTCTTGAAATAAGGGGGAAACTGGGATGGGTTTTTTTGGGTGTGTCTGTGTGTTTGGGTGTTGGGGAGGGGGCGGGGGGGGGGGGGGGGGGGGGGGCGGTGAAGAATTCACAGGAAAGTTCCAAATACTGTCCTTTTTCAGATTCCAGTGGTAATCGATTACAAAGGTAAATTTCGGTGAAGCTATGCATGCCTGGCATCAAATTTTAGTCTTTTACACCCCCAAATAGCAATCTATCCTGTACCCAAAAAAAAGCTTTTTTATTTTGGGATGCAAGGCAGAGCTCAGCAGGTCGCAACTTGTACATATAAGTTTTGAAGAGAATTCCAGAGGCATAAAGGTGCCCACAGAAACTCTGACAGGTACAGGCAAACTCCAAAGCATTGGTATGTGCAAATCAGCACACAAAATTCCTACGAAGAACGGAAGAAGCCGTTTCTCCGACGAAATTTGTCGAATTATGCTCAACGTTTCCACAAAAAGAAGAGAAAAAAAATCATGTCAAGAACTGACCAGAAAGGTCGGAGAAAGCACGGCTAGGATCATCAGTACCTCGTACTACCACTGTCCGACTACTAACAAAAAGTGCAGAGATACAGAGAAGTCGCTCCTAGATCCTAGCAGCACATGCTCACCACCTTTCCATCGCAAGCAGCCTTGACCATCCAAACAAGGGCAAAATCAAACGGAAATAACAGAAGAGGAGCAAGGAACTCACTCTCGACGATGGCCAGCGCCTTGGAGTCGTCGACGGGAGGCCTCTCCTCCTCGGCGGGCAGCGCGGGGGCGGGGATGACGGCCTTCTCCTCGGCGACGTCCTTGGCCGCGGGGGTGGCGGCGGGCGGCGCCTCGGTGACCTCCACCTCCACCTTCTTGGCCTCCTCCTCAGCCATGGCGAACTACGGATGGACTGCTCCTGCGTTCCCTCTCGCGGCCGGCTACACTGACCTGTTCGGCTTAGCTAGCTGTTGATAGGATTTTGTGCAATTGAGCTGCTGGGCGTGTGCGTGGTGGTGCGTACTAATAACAGCAACCGGTTTAACTGTTAGCTGGTGTCAGGACAATGCTGGAGGAGGTAGTGGGTGGGTAGTGGTCAGCGTGTTTCTGACAAAAGGGCCTCGTATTCTGCCGAATTAAGGAATGGGGCTCAAACTTCGCGGTTGTGGGGGTGATTTTATAGCCCGGTTCAGTACCATGCTACTGCTTCTTCTAAGCTTGTTCGATTAATCTTAAGAGGAATTGGAGGAAATTTACAAGGAATAATTCTATATTATAATAAGCGTGGAATAAATCTCCTTCAATCCTATTGTATGAGAAAATAATCGAATAAGGTATAAGATGGATTACATCCTAATCTTTACATATAAGATGCATGTATCAAGCCAAAAAAAGATACACACATCTATAAAGGTTGAGTTAAGTAGTCTTAAGTAAGAGAGAAAATCCCATATAAGATGAATTAAGTAAAACATATATTAATCATAAACATATAAAATACACTAAGTAAAAGTATATTAAACACAACGATAGAGCCAGCTCTCAGGCAGAACACGTGGCCGCCCAGGCTTTGTCATTGGCGCCTCTGCTATAGATTGCAGTCGATGTATGATAAAAATGGTCGACCACCAGAAAACACTATTAGTCTCTCGAGTTCACAATGTTGTTGCTAGCTCTACCAATAAAGACTATTAGAGTGTGACAAAGTCATTGACGATCAACTATAAGACTCTAATAAGTGTAATATCTTGATCCTCCTAATATTATATGGTAGACTAGAAACGTAATCAGCTAATACACCTGATTCAGACTTGTAATGGATTATGAATTTTCTTTTTATAAAAACAAAATCATTTTGGTGAAACTAAATTAATCAAATTAAGGCACATGTATCCGTTAGAATAAGATTATTACAATTCTTATGTATCCCATTTAGCCAGTTCTCAAACATATCAGTGGTATTTGTTGGAGGAGGTAAATTAAAAGCAAAATGTACACAACGCCCATGTGTAATGTGCAATGACCAATTGAAAGAATAAATATTGAATTGTCTCTTCTAAGTTGAAAGGCAACATTTTCTTTTATTTCCTCTTCAATTAGGCTTGGCTAAATTATTTTTGATCAAAATCATACCCTTATAGGGAAACCAAATAAAGATCTTAACTATGCCACTACTCTAACCCCAGAAGAGTACCGGTAGTAGAAACCAGGTGAGGTATTGGGAGACAAATTGAAATTAGGCGAACTATCATTGATAATGAAAAGGAGATGTCTTGTTTTCTTGTGCTCTATACAGTACTTTTATTTTGTCAAAAATAGATAATATAAAAGAGATGTCCAGTTTTCATGTGCTATATCACAACATTTGAGATAGATAACGTGAGCTTGAGTTGTATAAAACTAGTAAGAAAAGTCTATGCATAGACATCTTATTTAATGTTTTATAAATTTTATTACTGTAAAATGTGCATATTATTTTAATCTTAGTGAGTTTATTTTAAATTTTATTGATAATTTTTTAAATTATGATCTTTATCTAAAAGAAAAATTTTGTATTGCTGATCCTTTATAGATTGTTTATTTATAAAGCCACCAACATCAATGCATATAGTTCCTTGCATGTATGCATACAGAAAAATTAAGTTTCTATATCTAACGGTATATTATAACAGATGTAAAATTCAAGGGTTCGCCATTTTATTTTTTTATGAGAGTTTTAAAATTTTTCTCTAATTTAGTGTAGGCCTCAAAATGACATGTGGCCTCATATGTCATAATTTGTTTATCATTAAAATATATATAATGTGGGTCTGAATCTTTAATTTAATTATAATGAATATAATGGTTCAAACGGATTTAAACATAATTATTGATGAATAAATTGATTATTTTTTTAAAAAATAACTACTAGATCAATGGCTATGGAACCCGACATGTATGTATGGTGCATCCAACCCTTAAAGTCCACAGTTGGTGAGTTCCAGAGAGAATCAACTTATTATAAAGAGCACTAGATATCTAGACGTCTATAGGTTTCTAATTTATTGGAAGCACAAAGAGAGGTCCCAGTAGGGCTTTAGATTGTTTAATTGACTTTCAAAGATTTTCTCTAATTTTTAAGGAGGTCTCAGCGCTTTCATGGGAATTCTTATTCTTCAAATGTGAGAAGGGCATAATAGGCATAATAAAGACCAAATGATTTCCTTTTAAATAAATAATCAGGTATATGTCTAGATTTATAGCCAAAATTTCTAATATTTTGGGATGGAAATAGACTTAAAAAGGGCTAGAATAGTGCTATGTGGCATTTTTTAATGATGCAATATTTTTCCCTTCTATAATAATCTAATTTAGAAAGATATCCTATATTTTAAAAAGTCAACTGTCATATAAAATAGATGGTAAATAAAGGGTAGTAAAAGGGACAAAACAGGAGGAGGGCGTGTGGATTGTATGTACCTACATAACAACCATTTTAATTTAAGGATTAGGAGGAATGGATTAATCTTTTTTTTCAGATAGTACCTATGTTTTTTTGCGGCATTTTTGCCTCGGGTTGTGCATTGTATATTTTTACGTACCTAGCATGCATTGGAGTTCAGAGGGAGAGATTAGCTTTTTTTATATAGATCTAATCTAATAATTTAATGGTTTAAAATAACTGGCCACGTTTTGTTTTTCCTTATAATTTCTAAGTTTTTTTTCTAATTTATTAGAGATGACATATTTTACTTTTTTCTTCTAATTTTTAAGTTTTTTCCTAATTTATTAGAGATGGCCATAACGAATTAGAAATACTCATGTGTTACTAATAGAAAGGGCGAAAAAAAATCTAAAACGCTAGAGAATAATCCTGTTATGCACCAAGAAACTGCCATGTTAATTGACAGTTGATTATGATGGATCCATATTATGTGTAGATTGATGATACTATTGTATATGGAAATCAATTCTAATTCAAATACTCGTATGATTCTCTTTTTTTGTTGATAGTTTCTCCCGTGTTTACAAACGTCCGGTCTATGAGTGCAAATAATCAAGCTTTTAAGGGCAGGTAAACAAACAAGTAACATCCATATCCAGATCGTGCGGATGAGATCAGATGGTGCACGCTGCAAGCGAAACTAGTATTAAAAAAAGATCCGGCAAGGGAGCCATGAGCTATACGTGACGGCGACTCGGCGCGGTGCAGGGCTACAGCCTAGTGACACGCGGGCCCGGGGCCCGGGGGCGGCCGCATTGGATCCCGGCCAGCGGAACCGCGCTGTGAGGTGGCCCCCGCGCCGCGCGGCACTGGAGAAGGGGGGCTCGGATCCCGTGAGCGCAGCGAGCCTTGTGGCCGCTGTGCGCCTGCGAGCCTACCGTTCACGGCCACGCCGTCGTCAAGGCCGCCAGAGCATCGCAGCGTTCCCATCATTCACAGTCTCGCTACGCGCAGCACCGACCGGCCGGAGAGCGGCGCAACTACGTTCCCATTATTTACAACGGTATGGATCGGCCCGCCGGTTCTCTAGCCAGAGAAGCTCGAACGGTGGCAGGACACGTGCCCTCGGCCGGCATCAAATGCGGACGGCGACGTACGTCGGTGAGATCGTTGATTTGTCCATGTTCTTTACTTTTGTTTTATCCCAAGCATGGGTGATAAATAAACTTAGCATTGATGATGCGCACGCACCGACCAGGTCGCACGCTCGTCATCCTGCTGCCGTCCACATGACAACGCGTATCCATCCAAGTCCAACGACTGCTACCGCCGGGCCGGGACCGGAGGGGGCGCGCGGGCATCTGGCCGGATGCAGGGGGCGACAGGTATACCGGGCAAGTGCTTTTTGCACGGGAAAACGCACGGATTTGGGGCGGTAACTGCTCGATCAGACCAATCCGCGGTCGGTCCGCGTGCATTGTTCAACTCGAGTGTTGGGGATCCTCGTATCCTGAGACGTGGGCAGAGTACAGAATTGGTCAGGATACAGGCTCGTGCATGTTTTTGTCAGTGTTGTGAGTACCGTGCTGCTCTCTGACAGAAATTCTTGGGTACTTTGCTAAAACTACAGAAGTTTCTGAGTGAAAAGAAAGACTGTAATATTGTGCTTGTAGTTTCCGTGGAAGAGTTAAGCAGTGAGTTTGACGGTTTGAGACCACTGTTTGGTTTATTTCCATTTGATAATATCATATTATGCACCAGCTGCTACTCGCTCGTTTTCTAGGCAGATTTTATCACAAGTGGGAGTAAGTTGGCTTGCCAAACATTTAGCACATAATCGGATCAAAATATAGCGAGCAAGTGAATGGTCCGTTAACATGGGTCGGGAACTAATTCTCCGCATTATAAAACTAGAGCCTTGTGCAACTGTCCAAGCTGTCTTTGGACAATCATTTAACGGACAAATGAACAAGAACAGAAGATGCTTTGCTGGTGAGTGCAGCCACAGCTATGCCTGTCAATTATTGGCAACATCCAGAGCCAAACAGGGCAATGCGTGGCATACGGGTGAATCTTGCTTAAATAATCAGTATCTCCTTGCTATGCCATCGGCACGTATGTCTAGAATCAGTCAGGTATACCCATCACAGGATCATCATATCATTACCTCTCTTGATATCTTGTTTCAGCTAACAACCACCAAATCTTGCGAATTAGTCCGTCAAGTTACCACAAAAGTGAGACAAATGAAAAGAAAGCTGATGTATATCTACCTATCTATATATATTAATTGTGTATTTTTTTAAGAAAGTTCTAACCATTGATTAATTAAGTGGATCGGATTATCATAGCCGTAGAATATATTAAAAATTTGTGCTAAATAAAATGTGCAGTTGAAGATATTATGAGAATTCTTTAGTTAATTTACTTTGAAAATTGATAAAATTTAAAATTAATAAATATGGTGTTAGATCTCCCATCTGGACTTTTAATTGGATAGTTTACTTCAAAATTTGATAAAAAATTAGAATTAATAAATATGGAGTTGTATGACTCTCAATTAGAATATCTTATTAATCTAATTTTGAAATTCTAAATTAATAATTAGCAAGTAGTAACTGATTGGAATGTTCTTTAATCTAAGCATAAGATTTAACAAAATTATAAATTAATAAAATTGTAGTTTTAACCCATCTTAAACTCTCATTTCATATCTTACTAATTTAATTCTAAAATTTAAAATACATAATTATCAATTCATAATTAGATTTTTTTAATCTAAGTCATTATAATTTATAATTATAATATGATTATAGTTTTAATATATCACTTATAATATTCCGTACAACGAACGCACGGGTTTACTGCTAGTGCAGCTAATTTTTCTTCAGCTTAAATCCCACTTTCACTCCATGCTACGGAACCCTTGAACAGAACAAGCCGAGCAACTTGTGCAAGGCAGGTTTTAAAAATCGTCTGCCCACGTCATCGCGGGTCCCGCGATGTGTTGGATTCGTTGCGGCCTTGCGAGATACCGAGCTCGAAAGTGACGCATGTCGGCAAGCCACCAATTCCATCCCATTCATTTCCTTTGCCATTCAATTGCATAAATCACAAATCCATATGATGATTTTTACCCTCTCTTCAGGTTAAAGACACATGCTGTCATGCTGATACGTTTTAAGCCTTGCAGCCACAAGCCTAACGTTTGGATTTAGGCTCTAGTTCATGCATCCAAATCCCTGTCAATCTCTCACCTATATTTGGCTTTGGCCTTTAAAAGCCGTTTTGGAGTCAATGAAGGTTGTTTTCAGCCTTCGTACCACATGGACCAACCTGCTCTGGTACCTTCTGGAGATTTTTCTCCTTGTTTATCAATTGTGCCATCGTTTTTGTGACTCGCCTGTCTTTGGAGGATTTGTGTATTCTTCCATTGTGGGGGCTAAGCTGTATTTGTTCATTCCTTTTCCTTGATAAAGATGTTTGTATCCTTTATCTTCAGGCAAGTGTTTACAAATGGAGCTATGATCTGGATATTACTCTTAATACGTTATGAGTATTATCAGCAGGATTTGTGCTATTGCTGGTTCCAGCTCTCTGAATTTATGCGCGCTCGAGATTCTGCCAACGGGGACGTGCTCAGATATGTAAACCTGTGAAGCAGGCATATTACTTCAGGTTTTCTTAATGAAAAATGGAGTAGTGTTTCTTCGTTACGTGTATAATGATTTAATTTCCACGATATCTCCACCAGCAAGGCAGCAATCTTGACAGACAGGAATGCAAATGACTGCTCAAGACAATGCAAACGGAAAGTACTTGATCAGTTGGTCTTATTAGGAGCACAGTGTTTTCAGGTTAACATTACTGTCAGTCGGCCAGGGCGTTCAGGTTCGCTTTGCCGTGTGAGCAGAGGCGCAGAGCTTATTATGCGGCTGAAAAACGTTTCTGGAACTGATTAAACCAGTTAGTGTAATTAGGTGCAGAGTCTCTTCTCTGCTTTAATTTTCCTTCAGGAGATTAGGATAAGAGTTTTGCAGTCAAAAAGTATCAGGGTCATGTTCACGGTTTTCATGTCCGGTCGTAATCGCAGTTCTTCATGTGGGTAAAATTTTCAGTTTCATCTGTAGTAGATGTTGGTGTTCAGTAAACGAAAGGTGCCTGAAAAGTGCAAAGTTATTGCTAGTGATCTTACAGGAGATTTACATTGCAATGCGCATGATTTTTCTTCAGCAAATAGCTGAGTTTGCATCACCCAGTGGTGGAACCCCACAAATCATAACACTCACCAGTTCACACAAATAAAAGGATATTAGGTGCTCCCGTTAGTCTAAAGCAGAAGAGGAAAAGTTTGCCATGGGAATTCTTTCATGAGTGCAAAACCAAAGCACAAGTGCATTATAGGATGCTTTATTTGTTGCTTCATCTCTACTGGGTGCACCTAAAAAACTAATAAACGTAAAATATGAGGCAGGCAGGGACATGATTCTCAGAAGATGGCTATTGTTCAAGAACTGTGGAGCTGATTTAAATTCATCTAATGGAGGCACATCTTAGTCGTAATAGCAAGCTAGATAAAAAAACAAATATCTTCAAGGAACTAAATTTGGATGGAAACATGATTATTCTAATTTTTTGAACGAACACATGATTATAAAACAACTGGTTAGAGGCTAATCTGCAACAACACTAAGCTGTGCCATGATCGGCTTAGTTTGGTGAGCTAACCAGCTTTACTTGGGGAGCCTATAGAAGTACCATCTGGACTAGCATCAGTTCTCAAATGACTAGTATTTGTCTCTGTCACTAGGTGGCAAGTGTTTTCATGTCTCATTTGCAGGCCCCAAAGCTTCCTTTTCTTCCCGCTGTTGTTTTAAATAAGAAAATCAAACAAATGCTCACAACACCACGATTGTAGATTCGGGTTTATCACAGAAATTGGAAGTGCGATGTGCTTTACAGTCAGCGAAGTATAGGCTGAGTCCCTAGTCCCTACATGAAATGTTTCGTGTCCTTTTCTGTATGGCTTTGCCTTTGCGATGAGCACACTTACTGTAAGCGCTTAAGTAAAATATAATCAATGTCCAAGGATTAGTGTGAATATTGATGCAGGGTGATCCCAACTTCCCAAGGGGCGTTTTGTGCCTGCTGAATTTTCTGCGCTCAGAAACATTTGCTTTCATTTCCAGCTGAAACTGCTGTACATGTACAAAGCATCCTTATCATTTTAATTATCAGATGCTTTACAGGCTAAATAAAAACGCACTTTCGTGAAATTGTGCTTAGAGATAATCGCCAGTAAAGAAGCACTGGTATTTTTCTTTCTCCCGCCGATATGCTTATTCGCTTCTTCCCTATTGCTTTGATTTCTAGTACAACGTACCTGACTCTGGGAATTGCATGCTCACCATGCTGCGATGGTGAAGTTGTGTTTATCTCAATATCCGCCTAAATCCTGTCTCCTGTCGATCCCAAGTACGGCACTGTTGTTTAAGACAAGGAAATTGTAACGGCTAAGAGTAATAACAAACTAAGAAGAAAAACATCAGAACCATCAACTCCGTATCACGAATAACGTCGCCTACAACCTGGATGGATGTGAGGGGGATGGCAACGCGTATCGTCTTCCCTGTGGCAATACACGACCAATCCGCGTGGGGTTTCGCGGCTGATCCGCATGGGGCTGGGGGATTCCTGCGGTGGTTCCTTCTCGGCCTTTCATGGAGAAAACCCTAGACCCAATGGGGCCCATAAGGTGAGGCAGTTGTTGGACCTCAATCTGAGTGGAGAGGGCGAGGTAAGGAGATCGCCATTGGATCTCACGGATGGTGTAGATCGTTTTGCACATCTAGCTCCGCTCCTGCAGCATGTGTCAGCGCGAGAGCTGGGAAAAGGTGTGGTTTCGGGAGAAGTCGAGGGCTCTGGTTTCATCTACGGCGAATGATTTGGAGGTGGCCTAGGGTTGGCATAGGAGGTGGTTTTAGGAGAGAGTGGAGAGCTACAACATTGGAGATTCTCGTCGATTTGCGGAGGTGGTAGCTTCAAATCTGAGAGGAATGGATTGGGATGGTACAACCGCGGCGGCGCTAGCGGTGAAGGAAGGCCAATATATGGAGGTTATCAACCGACATATCAAAGGTACAGGGAGATAGGGAGGCGTGGAGAGGAGCCTGAAGCAGGAAGGGGACAGCAGAACCCACCTGTTCAGCCAGGGATTGTGGAGGAAGGAGGAGACGGAGATCATTCGGAGGGGATTCAGCGTAGTGAGATTGCAGCCATGGTTCCGACCGGGAAGGTTGTACAAGTTGTGGGAAGTTTTGGAGGAGAGGCCCAAAGGAAAGTTGGGGGAGATAGAAGGAAGGCACAAATGGAACAACATCAAGGTGAGAGTGTATCTCAGGCATCAGGCACCCAGGGATCTGGCCGAGCTACAACTACAGCTAACGAAGGCATCCAAGAAGCAGCATCTGGTCAGGCTGGTATCGATACACATGCTGTTGTTTGTGGGAAATGTCATGAGAGTGGACATGTTGCTAGAAAGTGCAGGGTTTCTGCCTACCGTGTTGTTTGTGACAAGAGCAATCATAGGACATTTGACTGCTACTTGAGGAATTAGCAAAAGCCTGTTGCTCGTTTAGTTGGATTGGCTGCTAGTGGGCTGGGGTGTGTGATGATCCAGAATGCAAAAAACTCCCACACAGAAAGAGCAATACAATCCGACGGATTTATTGGTGATCAAGAAGGGAGACCTGCTAACTGTACAGCAAATGGAGGAAGGTTTTTCACAACAATTTAGATGGAATTGGCAATGTAGGGCTAAGGCACAACCGAATGATACATTCCAACTGAGATTCCCCAATAAAGTTAGATTGAAAGAACTGACCAATTTTGATGAATTCCAGTTGAAAGGAACTAAAACAACAGTGCAAGTGCATGAATGGTCTCAAGAGGCAGAAGCAACTGGTAAACTCCATGTGGTGTGGGTGGTGAGTGGAGTACCTGAATGCATGAAGAATTTGGTTGTCCTGCATGAGATTGGCTCAAACTTGGGACCTGTGATTGAGGTGGATATGGAAGTCTTTGAGGACCAGGGACATAATCTGGATTAAGGTGGGAATGTTGAACCCTGGTGTCTTACCTCTAGAGACTCTAGTTATCACTCCCAAGATGCTGGTGTATGAGATTTGTTATAACCTGGAAGAGATAGTGGAAATGGGGTGGCTTACAGGGCAGAGGCAGGGGAAGAGAGTGAGTGAGGACTATGAAGATACGACCAATACGTTCATCGACAAGAGGATGAGGGGGGCAGAAAATGGTAGTCACAAGACTCAGACTGAAATTGGTGCTCCAAGTTGTAGTGGGGCCAAAAATTCAGATGAAGGTGGACAACAATTGGAGGTGTCTGATAAATTATCAAGTGAATTGATGGCCAGGAACATACAGATCGAGAGGGATAGAGAGATGGCTTTGAGGTTTCAAGCTAAGGATCAAATTAGGGGTTGCAACAAAATGTGAGTGAGGGGGATGAAGGAGTGGGAGGTATGATAAGACAAGGTGAGAGAGGTGGTAGTCAGCCAACCTCAAGCTGTGACAAAGCAAGGGATGAGGTGTGAAGTGTTCCCGGAAGAGGTCAGATCTGATGGGGAAAATGAGAGGGTGCAGCTTGTTGGCAGTGAGGAGTTGCTGGAGTCTCAAGAATCTGACAATAGCTTTGCTAGGGCTGTGGGGGTATCAATTGGTGCACAAGATGGGGAAGCTACAGAAGAAGAGAAGAGGAACCTCAGGCCCAGAAATAAAGAGGACAAGAAAGCTCTGGAGATGGCTACAGAGGGAAAAGAGTCTCAAAATGCTTTTATCAACAAAGGTTAGCCACAACTGCCATCTATAGTATATGAAACAAATATCTCTCTTGCTCAAATGGCTAGTTTACTAGGTGTGAATTTAGGTTGCTCTATTGATATTGTTGATTCTAATGTAAAATTGATCAAAGATTTAGAAAATGCTAGAATTAAGTTATTCATGCAAGAACAAAGGAATGCTACATGGAAAAATTCTTGTGATCATGTAGAAGTTACTATGGATAATGTTGTTGATAGCGTGTTGAATGATACCATGTCTGACAGTAATGATTCTGACTTAGAGAGGACAGAAATTATGCTCTCATATCAGATCATTATCTGGCACAACCGAATGATACATTCCAACAAATAAAAGTGAACTGAGGTATAGTTCAGCCCATATGAAATATTGTTAGACCGCTAGACCACTGGGCTATATATATATATATAGACCCGACTCTCTCTTATAGAGTTGGGGGTCTTAGTTTTACTATACACATTCTTATATGGTATCAGAGCAAGTCTAGACATTCTCGGCGCGTTAGCTTTCTCTCACCGGTGAGCCGACCTTTTTCTCCCCGTCGTCAACGTTTCTTCCCGTCGCTGACCTTCTTCCCGGTACTCTCTCCTCGCTCTCTCGTCTCAGTTCCTTTCTTCTTTCCGTTTTCTCCGCAGACGCTTTTCTTTTCTCCTTTCCACCTCCACGCCTCCACGCGACAAGGCGACGGTCTCCATCCGCCTCCTCGTCTCGTCTCGCACCCGTCTTCGCCCTTCCTCTTGCTCCGTGCATTCTTTCTCCTCCGACGCCGGCGCACCTCTGCGCTCGTCATCTCCATCGGCTGGACCTGTCCACCCTCCATCGGCTGGAACCCTCTCTCGGTTCCCGCTTTTTTGACACGCTCAACGGCTCTCGGACGCGAACCTTCTTCCCTCACATTCGAGCCAATCTGACGTGTCCACGTGTCCACGGACACGAATCTCTGCCTCCCGGACGCGAACCTCTTCTCTTCGCGTCTGGCCCTTCTCCGCCTTTTTCGCGTGCGCTCCACTCCTTGGCCTCCACAAGTCCACGGACGTGAATCTTCTCTTCACGGACGTGAATCTTCGCACGTCCGTGACCAAACCACTCTCTGACCTACCTACTCTGCCATCACCTTTTTTCCTCACCTACTGCGCTGCCTACTACACATCGGCCAACCACTCCCCATCGGCTGGTTGGCCCACTCTCTATCGGCTTCTCATTTCTCTGATCGGCTGATCTCTCTTCTCATCGGCTTTCTCCCATCGGCCTCTTACTCCCATCGGCTTCTTGTCCCTGTTCTCCTCTCGTCATGGCCACCGAGTCCGTCCTCAGCTTCGGTACTCTCCCAGTCGCCGTATCTGCTCCGGCTCTCGGTGCCTCAGACCACATCTTAGGCACCATCTCGCCGATTTTCTCACTCCCTACGCTACTGTGAACGTGAAATCTTATGTTCCTATCTCTATTGACCTTAACGCCAAGTACTCAAAGTGGGTTTTCTTCTTTAAATCCCTCTGTGGAAAGTTCGGCCTACGGTCACACATCGATGGCTCTGTGGAAAGTGGGACATCGCCGAGTGCTGCGTGCGCAGCTAGCTGCTTGGCTCGGTCGACGACTCTGTCCTCGACCTCACCATGGAAGATATCGACCCTATCGCTCGGGATCTCTGGGTGGCTATCGAGCGGATCTTCCCCGCAAACAAGTAGCCCCGCGCCATCTTTCTCCTCAACGAGTTCCATTCCATGGTACAAGGAGACTCTTCTGTCTCCTCGTACTGCCAGCACCTTAAGATCAAGGCTGCTGCTCTCCGAGATGTCGGCCACCCTGTGGCCGACTCTCAACTCGTTCTCGTCCTTCTGCGAGGCCTCAACCCTCGTTCTCAAACACCGCCGACGACATCGCCAATGCCACACCCTTTCTGTCGTTTTTCTGGGCCCATGACATGCTAGTTCTTAAAGAACTCCGTCTGGCCAACGACGAGAAGACCGTGGCCCACACCGCTCTCCTCGCCGCAGCCGATAATGGCTGCCGAGCATCCTGCGCTACTGCTCCCTCTCGCGGCTCTGGCGGCCATGGCTCTAATCATGGCAACACAGCCCGCACCGGCAAAGGCAAGGGCAAGAACTGGTACAGTCCGATGCAATCGCGACCTGCTTCAGTCCCTGCCCAACCTGCCGGTCTCACGGGTCCGTGGCTCTGCTACAACCCCTGGGCACCCCAGCCCTAGCCACGCAGCTCCATCGGATGGCAACCAGGGGTCCTCGGCGCCCATCCTCAGGCTCACCTGGCATCGGCTCCCATCCTGCCGCCTCAGCCGATGGTACCGACACCACCCACCCAGTCGGTTCCCTCCTAGAACCAGGCTGGCCTTGTCGCTGCCCTCAACCAGATGACACTCTAACCACAGCACCCTTAGGGGCTGGACTCTGGGGTGTCCTCCCACATAGCGTCATCGGCTGGTATACTCCGTTCCTGTCATCCCTCTTTCTCCCCCTTTGTCACCATCAGCAATGACCACTCTCTTCCTGTCCAATGCTGTGGTGATTCCTCTCTGTCTACACCCACCACTAACCTCCTCTTTTGCAATGTCCTTATTGTACCCTCTCTTATTCACAATTTCGTATCTGTTCGCCAATTCACACGAAATAACAATTGATCAATCGAATTTGACACTTCTGGTTTCTTTGTGAAGGATATCCTAACCCGACGACACATCCTTCGCTACAATAGTGGTGGCGACCTCTACACCATTTCCACTGCGCCGTCCACTCCACACGCTAGCGTCGCCCTCTCCACTAACTTCTGGCATCTTCGTCTCGGCCAACCCGGCCCCGACGCTGTTGCCAACCTCTGTCGCAGCGCATCTATCCAATGTACCTACAGTAGCTCCACAGTTTGTCACTCATGTCAACTTAGTAAACATGTGCGTCTGCCATTTTTTAGTTCTCTCTCTTATACCTCGCAACTGTTTGAGCTTATACATTGTGATGTATGGACTTCTCCGGTTAAAAGTGTCTCCGGTAATCAGTATTACCTTGCCATACTTGACGATTACACACACTATTCCTTGACTTTTCTGCTCATCAGCAAATCCGAGGTCGCCTCTCACCTCACTAAATTCACCACCTACGTTTCTGCCCAGTTCAACCTTCCCATCAAGGCTCTACAAGCCGATAACGGTATAGAGTTCGTTAACCGTACTGTTACAACCTTTCTCACCTCGCAGGGCATCCATCTACGCCTCTTCTGCCCCTACACCTTTCCCCAGAACGGCAAGGCCGAACGCCTTCTTCAAACCCTTAATAATATAAGTCGTACTATGTTGCTTCATGCTCACTTACCTACAACTTATTGGGCAGAAGCACTGACCATTGTGACTTACCTCCTCAATCGGCGCCCGTGTTCCTCCGTTCGCCACAATGATCCATACACTCTTCTTTACCGCACAGCACCCGACTACTCCCACCTTCGCGTTTTCGGGTGCCTCTGCTACCCAAACCTTACCGCCACTGCTCCCTACAAACTCGCTCCCCGCTCCACCGCCTGTATTCTCCTCGACTATCCCTCATCTCACAAGGGATACCGATATCTCGACCTTTTCACCCGACGGGTCATCATCTCTCGTCATGTCATCTTTGATGAGACATGCTTTCCCTTCGGCCTACTTAATCCGAGATCCTCATCTAGCAATCTCGACTTCTTCCTCACCAACACAGTGCCGCCCCGGTCTCCTCCACCGTTCTTCCCATCGGCCCCCTCATCGGCCACTGCTGAGGACTTATCCTTCAGCTATCCCACTACTATTCGGTCCGATGTCCCTCCCATCGGACCCCTATTGCCCCCACCACTCTCATCGGCTTCGGCCGATCCTGTCTCTTTTTCATTGGGCACCTTACCCTCATCGGCTCCTCAATCCTTATCGGCTCATCCGTCTCCATCGGCTCTTCAGCCTCCATCGGCTCCCCCTTCCTATCGGCTGCTCCATCTCCATCGGACAAACCAAACTGATCGGCCAATCCAACTCCATCGGCTCAGGCCGATCTAGTTCTCCTCTTTCCTTTCACATACAGCAGCCGACCACGAGCCAATGACGCTCCTCCCCAACCAGTTCTCTCTACCTCTACCACACTCCCATCGACTTCAATCCTCTCCACCTATCATATGGTCACTCGCTCACAGACCGAGTCTCTCCACTCTACCAAGTGCTACGGTTTCTCCGCTGTCCACAGCTCTATCTCGCCCATCCCGATGACTTCTCGTTTCGCCCTGGCCGACCCTCAGTGGCGTGCGGCCATGGCCGACGAGTATAAGGCCCTCATGGACAACGAGACCTAGCGCCTCATCCCCCGTCCTTCCGGTGCCAACATTATGACTGGCAAGTGGATCTTTAAGCACAAGTTCCACGCCGATGGCTCCCTTGCCCGTCACAAGGCATGCTGGGTAGTTCGGGGTTTCTCCTAACGTCCCGGTGTCGACTACGACGGGACTTTCAGTCCCGTCGTCAAACCCGTCATCATCTGGGTCGTTCTCACCTTAGCTGTCTTGCACTCCTGGCCGATCCATCAGCTTGACGTGAAGAACGCATTTCTTCATGGTCATCTGACGGAAACGGTCTACTACAGCAGTCTCTAGGCTTCGTCGACCCCTCTCGTCCCGACGATGTCTGCCTCCTTCAACGCTCTCTCTACGGCCTCAAACAAGCCCCTCATGCCTGGTACCAGTGTTTTGCTGCCTACCTTCGGCACATCGGCTTTGTGGCCTCTGCGTCCGATAGCTCCCTATTCACTCTTCACATCGGCAACGCTACTACCTATCTCCTGCTATACGTCGACGACATTGTACTTACAGTGTTTTCGACATCCCTCCTACACCAGATCATGATCCGACTCCACTCCGAGTTCACCATGATCGATCTTGGTCCCCTCCATCACTTCCTTGTCATCTCCGTCACCCGTTCTTCTCATGGGCTCTTTCTTTCCCAGTGCCAGTACACCATCGATCTTCTCCAGCGTGCGGGCATAGCCGATTGTTATCCCATGGCCACCCCGGTCGACACTCGAGCCAAACTCTCTGCTGTCGATGGCACACTTATCGCTGATCCCTCTCAGTATCGGAGTCTTGCCGGTGCTCTCCAATACCTCACCCTCATACGGCCCGACCTCACCTACGCCGTCCAGCAAGTGTGACTCTTCATGCACGCTCCGCGCGAACCTCATCTCGCGCTGCTTAAGCACATCCTGCGTTACGTGAAGGGCACGCTTTTCAACGGGCTGCACCTCAGCTCCAGCCCCATCGACTCTCTTACCGCGTACTCATACGCGGACTGGACATGCTGCCCCGACTCTCGACGCTCTACGTCTGGCTACTGCATCTTCCTCAGTAACACTCTAGTATTCTGGTCCTCAAAACGTCAAACTACAGTGTCACGGTCCAGCGCCGAAGCCGAGTACCGCGCCGTCGCCCACGCCATCGTCGAGTATTGCTGGCTTCGCCAGCTTCTCCAGGAGCTCTATGCGCCACTCTCTTCTGCGACCGTCGTCTACTGCGACAACATCAGTGCTGTCTATACGACCGTCAACCCGGTTCATCATTGACGCACCAAACACATAGAGATCGATATCTATTTTGTTCATGATAAGGTTACACTAGGATAGTTTCGGGGGCTCCATGTACCATCGGCGTATCAGTTCGTCGATATTATGACTAAAGGCCTGCCCATGTCTTTGTTCACCAGTTTTTGGTCCAGTCTCTGTATCCGTTTTCCTCCCGCTGTGACTGTGGTGGTGTTAGACCACTGGACCCGACCTCTTATAGAGTTGGGAGTCCTAGTCTCACTATACACATTATGATGTTTTGGGCTATTTTAGAATATGGGCCAAACTTCCCAATACGAAACCTTTCTCTCTTCTTTTGCTGGCCTTGCAAAAGATATTTTTATAGAGAATCGCACGACAATATTTGAGTGTGACATGCAGGTGAATCACTATTGCCTTTCGAAGTTTCAATAGCTATGTACTCCCACCATTTTAAAATATAAACCATAATTTATTTTTAAAATATAAGGTATAATTTATTTTATTAAGAAATAATTACTCTATTAATATATCACTTAAGTATAATCATACTTTTAAATACAAATCTAATCTATACATATACTAATTGCGTACTTTTAAGAGCTCTCACATGAACAAGAAAAAAACGATCGTTGATTAATTAGATTAAATTATTATAGCCATAGATTGTATTAAAAATTTATGTTAAATAAAATGATATTATGGACTCTTGGTTGGTTTACTTGATAAAATATGGAATTAATAAATATGGTGATGTATCCATATGAAATTCTCAATTAGACTCTTTTGCTAGTTTACTTTAAAATTCGATTAAATTCGGAATTAATAAATGGAAGTTATATCAACTTGGACTCTCTCAATTAATGTATCTTATTAGTTTAATTCTGAAATTCGAAAGTAGTAATTAGTAAGTAGTAATTGACATGAACTGTTTTTTTTATCTAAGGCACTAATTCTAGAAATAACCAATATAAAATTTAACAAAATTCAAAATTAATAAATTTGTAGTTTAACCCATGTTGAACCCTCATTTAATATCTTATTAATTTAATTTCAAAATTTAAAATACATAATTACCAATTTGTAATTAGACTCCTTTTCTAATCTAATATAAGCCACAATTATAATACGGTTATAGTTTTAATATATAGTTATAATATTTCGTACAATGCAGAGCTGAGTTGATGACTAGTAACATTAATTTTATGTAAAAAATCATATTTTAATAGATTAATTATTGATTAAACTTTACGAAAAAATATGTCATATATTTTAAAACCGAGGAAGTACAATTATTATACATTCACCGTAGTAAGTACACTACCAAAGTACATGGACAGTGTTCAATTATCAAACAGTATCGTCCATCTGATACACGCAAATCGATATGTAAGTACACTACCAAAGTACATGGACAGTGTTCAATGATCACTTCTGCATTGCCAGCAACACGAACTAATTGACCGGGATCGGAGCATAGCCCTCGGGCTCTTCGACATGAGCCGGGGCGACGGCGGCCACAACGACGGCGGCGCCGAACAGCGCGACGACCAGCCCCGTGAAGTTCACCAGGAACGCCTCCGCGCCGTACTTGTCGAGGCCGGAGCTCTGGAGGAAGGTCAGCTTCTCCAGGAGACCGAGCTCCGCCGTCGCCAGAGTCAGGACGTAGACGAACAGCCCGAACAACACGTGCCATGGCAGCGCCCCGCGCCTCACGTGCGGCGCCGCTCCGGGGTAGAAGAAGGCCACGAAACCAAATATCCACTGCAATATGCGACAAAAACTCATACGCATTGGCTATGAAACGAAAGGAGAAAATGGTTACAGATCCAGTATGTCTCGGTGTAATTTTGTCACCTGAATGCCGTACAGCGAGATTGTTCCGATCCCGAGCCAGGAATGCAGGCTGTAGAGGTTGGCGATCGCACTCTCGTTGTGGAACTTGAAGGCGCAGTAGATTCCGACAGCGCCAAGAACAATCGCGATCGCGTGGAGGATCAGGTGGATCAGCTTGGTTGTGTCGTGGTTCAATTTTGGGAATATTTTGTAGATCATTATGGCTGCCAGAATGAATTGACGAGAGATTTTATCCGATGGTTTTTATTCTTCATATAAATCAGAGACAAATTTTGATCAGGATCCTGTCACCCTTACCTTCACTGCCGAGTATAATGTACCCAATCAGCATAAGAACAGGGTGAACCTGCAGTATGCACCACAGTAGAACAAAAAGTTAAAATAACTGAGGAATCTTGACATAATTACATATGTTGCTCTGCAAATACTTGTCAGTTTTTATCAACAACAGATGAACTTTGAATGTTACTTTTTAAGACAACCTAAAAGCGGATATGTTCAAATGTATGACAATTTTACCATCTTTAAGAAAATATGTTCAGTTACTAAATTTTGATATAGTACCTAAATATATCAAATTTATACTAGAAAGAAAAATATAGTATTTTCTGATACTTTAGTAAAATTGTACTTAAATGCATGATATTAGCGAAGTAAATTTAATTATAAATTGAATGGTACAACTTTAATATTGCCTAATTTGATTATTTAGAAATTATCTTTACTTAAACCTTAGTAGCTCAAAGTCAAAACTGACGGTTATTTTTTAATGGAGGGAGTATAACTCTTTAGGTAATAATAAAATCACCAGCTAGACAAAGGCAGCGCACATTTCATTTTATGTGGCCTTTATGTACAAGAGATCATATGTTCTAGACAAATTGCAATGCTTTTTTGTCTGATACGTAATTTGCGGATAATCTAAAATACAAATTCTTAGAAGTCTTTTTTTTCTCTATCAAGGATCTGGTATGATGAATGGTTTAAGGCCTTTTCTCCGATATGTGCTTCTATGTTTATCCTTTCAGAATTGCACAAATTGCAGGGGTAAATTAGATGTGCCAATTAGTCAAACACTCGATGTCCTGGATAATGTTTGCAAACTGCATCTTCATCTAACTTATAATGTAATATCTTCTGAGGCCAAATTATGTATTGGACATTTGGACTAACATGGACTCATAGACCATGGTACCAAAAGCCGCGTACAATCAAAAGCGAAATAACCAGTTAATTGAGTAATTAGTCGCCTAAAAGGAGCACTTGAATTACTTAACTTTAATTAGTCGCCTAAAAGGAGCACTTGAATTACTTAACTTACTTGCAGAGTTCATGTTAGACAAGACCAGATCAAGATCAACCTGAAACGCTGAAATCGGCCACCCAAAACGCGAAAGATTAAAGGATGGAATCTTCAAGCTGAAGCTCTTCAAATTCCCCTGTTTTCTTGGACAGTAAGACCAATACTACCGCTAACCACTCTACACCCCTAGGTTAGGTATGAAACATACAAACAGAAATGTCCAATGACTACCTTTGCTCACAAAAGCATCGACGCTGATGTGACTAGCAACGAACAAAGCACAAAGCGCAACAAAAGCGGATGCAAGCGAATCAATCCGCAAGATTACTCGCCTATTCGGTACTAGCAAATAGCAACAGGTGAAAAAAAAATGATGGTAAAAGAGAAGATCGAGCGACGCCTTACGTTGAAGATGAGGTTCTTGTTGTCTGCCTCGAACGCGAGGCCGCCCCGGAAGCTGATGCACCAGACGAGCACCATGACCGCCGCCACCACGGCCAGCACGTGCGCCACGTACGTGAACGGCGCGGCCTTCACGCCCAGCCCGGCAGCCATCTCGCCCTAGCTACTCTCTCTTCTCCTTCCTCCTCTCTTCCGCACGCTGGACGCTAGGCGGGCACACGCAGCTCGGCTCGCGCTATCTGCTACAGGCAGCTCGAGCTGCTACGAGTGGAGGGAGAGCGAGAAGCGTGTGGCGTAGCGTACGCCTAGTCGCGTACCACGGCCTCCTGTGAACTGTCCCTTTCTGTGTGATGGGAGAGAAGCGGAAGGAGGAAGCAGAGTTTACTCCTCTGTTTTGCTGTTGGTTTAGTTGGTGCAGAGCTGAGTGCTGATAAAGCCGGGAAGGTGTCTCTGTCCATGGACAAATCTGGAGTGATGGAGAGGTGGATGGGGTTTGACTGGAAGGTTAACATGCGTACTCACCTCTTCCTTTCCGTGAGCTCCCCAACAAACGGAATCCTTGCGAGGAGTTTTGTCTGATCGCAAGCTGGTTGTCTCCTCTTCAAGGTGGGAAAAATCAAATCGATAAAATTTTCCGGTAGTTTTTTGGCTTGCTCATCCTTTTTTGCGAGTTGTTACGGGGAGGCACCGGATGATAATCTGACGATATGAATACGGCGTAGTTCTCCGTGGCCCATGAGGCCATGACAGGGATAGGGGTAGCTGCGCGCACGCGCCTTCACGATGCAGTGAGCCACTGACCTGTCTTTGTTTTCCATCGCCGTGATCGTGAAAAAAAAATGACACAAGTATATAGATTAACTATATATATTCTTATATGATATCAGAGTGACCCACCTACTCTTATCTACCTACTCTGTCACCTATCTTTCTCTCAACTACTCCGCTGCATATTTTTAATTGGCCAACCACTCTCCATCGGCTGATTGGCCCACTTTTCCTTCTCATCGGCTCACTCTCTATCGGCCAATCACTCCCCTGATCGGTCGATCACTTTTCTCATTGGCTCTTTTCTCATCGGCTTCTTCCCATCGGCCTCCTACCCCTCATCGGACCTTATCCTCATCAGCTTCTTGCGCTCGTTACCCTCTTATCATAGCCACCGAGTCAGCCTTTAGCTCGAGCACCCTTCTAGTCGTCGAATCTATTTCGGCCCTCGGCACCTCTGACCACACTTCAGGCACTATCTCGCCGATCTTCTTACCACTTTACGTCGCTGTCAACGTGAAATCTCACGTTCCTATTTCTCTCGACCTCAACGCCAACTACTTCAAGTGGGTATTTTTCTTCAAATCCCTCTGTAAAAAGTTTAGCCTCCGATCTTATATCGATGGCTCCGCTCCACCTCTACCCGATGATCCCCAGTGGGACATCACCGAGTGTTGCGTGTGCAGCTGGTTGCTTAGCTCGGTCGATGGCTCTGTCCTCAACCTTGCCATGGAGGACATTGACCCCATCGCCCGGGATCTCTAGGTGGCTATCGAGTGGCTCTTTCTTGTCAATAAACAGCCACACGCCATCTTCTTACTCAACGAATTCCACTTCATGGTATAAGGAGACTTTTTTTGTCTCCTTGTACTGTCAGCGTCTCAAGGTAAAGGCTACCGCCCTCCACGATGTCGGTCACCCTGTGGTCGACTCACAACTCGTCCTAGCCCTCATGTGAGGACTTAACTCACACTTTTTCAACACCACCGACGACATCACCAACTCCACGCCCCTTCCGTCATTCGCCCGGGCCCATGACATACTAGTTCTCAAAGAACTCTGCTTGGCCAACGACGAGAAGACCGTGGCCTACACCGCTCTCCTCGTCGCAGCCGATCATGGCTGCCGATCCTTATGTGCTGCTGCCACTTCTCGTGGCTCTGATAGCCATGGCCCTAACCATGGTAACACAGCCCGCACCGGTGGCACCGGCAAAGGCAAGGGCAATGGCAAGAACTGGCACGGTCCGATGCAATCACGACCTGCTCCAGTCCCTGTCCCGTCTGCCGGTCCCACAGGTCCGTGGCTATGCTACAACCCCTGGGCACCCCAGCCCCAGCCACGCAGTCCCATCGGCTGGCAATCAGGGGTTCTCGGCGCCCATCCTCAAGCCCACCTAGCATCGGCTCCTACCCTACCGCCTCAGCTGATGCTCCCGCCACCACCCACCCAATCGGTTCTCTCTTAAAACCAGGCTGGCCTCGTCACCGCCCTCAACCAGATGACGCTCCAACCTCAACACTGGTGCTAAATTCTGGTACGTCCTCTGACATGGTGTCATTGGCTGGTATACTACGCTCGTGCCATCCCTCCTCCTCCCCCTTTGTCACTATCGGCAATGCCCACTCTCTTCCTGTCTAATGCCGTAGTGACTCCTTTCTGTCTACATCCACAACTAACCTTCCACTTCACAATGTCCTCATTTTTTCCTCCCTCATTCACAATTTAGTATTTGTTCGCCAATTCTCACGAGATAATAATTGCTCAATTGAATTTGACGCTTCTGATTTCTCTATGAAGGATATCCCAACTCGACATCAGATCCTTCGTTGCAATAGTGGCGGTGACCTCTACACCATCCCGACTGCGTCGTCCACTCCACACGCCAGCATCGTCCTCTCCACCAACCTATGGCATCTTTGTCTTGGCCATCCCGGCCTCGACGCTGTTGTCAATCTCTGTCATAGCGCCTTCATCCAGTATACCCACAGCAGCTCTACCGTTTGCCACTCGTGTTAACTTGGTAAACACGTGTGACTGCCCTTTTTAAATTTTATGTCTTGTACGTCACGACCTTTTGAGCTAATACACTGTGATGTATGGACTTTTTCGGTTAAGAGCGTCTCTGATAATGAGTATTATCTTGCAATACTTGATGATTACACACACTATTACTGGACTTTTCTACTCACCAGCAAGTCTGAGGTCGCTTCTCACCTAATTAACTTCACAAATTATATATCTAACTAGTTCAATCTCTCCATTAAACCTCTACAGGCCGATAACGGTACAGAGTTTGTCAACCATACCGTTCAAACCTTCCTCACCTCCCAAGGCATCTATCAACCCTACACCTCTCTCTAGAACGGCAAAACTGAACGCCTACTTCATACACTTAACAATATAAGTCGCACAATACTACTTCATGCCCACCTACCTATAACTTACTGGGCTGAAGCACTAACCACTACGACTTACCTCCTCAATCGGTGCCCTTGCTCCTTCGTTCGCCACAATGTTCCATACACCCTTTTGTACTGCACGGCACCTGACTATTCCCACCTATGCGTTTTTGGGTGCCTCTGCTACCCCAATCTCATCACCATTGCTCCTCATAAACTTGCTCTCTGCTCTACCGCCTATATTCTCCTCGGATATCCCTCATCTCATAAGAGATATCAATGTCTCGATCTCTCCACCCGTCGGTTCATCGTCTCTCGCCATGTCATTTTTTACGAGACCTACTTTTCCTTTGGTTTACTTAATCCCAGATACTCATCTAGTGATCTCGACCTCCTCCTTACCAACATCGTGCCCTCCCTGTCTCCTCCACCAATCTCATCTTCAGCCCCCTCATCAGCCGCTCCTAAGGACCTACTGCTCAGCTATCCCACTACTCTTCGGTCCGATGCTACTCACATCGAACCCCCATCGGCCCCACCACTCTTATCAGCTCCGGATGATCCTGTCTCCTTTCCATCGGACACCTCAACCCCATCGGTTCCTTAGCCCTCATCGGCTCATAACCACCCATCGGCCCATTCGCCTCTATCGGCTCCTCCCTCCCTATCGGCTGCTCCACCTTCATTGGACCGACCAAACCGATCAGCCCATACACTCCCATCAGCTCAGGCCGATCTAGTTCAGCTCTTTCCTCTCACATACAGTCGCCGATCCCGAGCCGATGACGCCCCTCCCCACCCAGTCTCCACCCCACCTACCATACTCCCATCGGCTCCCGTCCCCTCCACATCTCACATGATTACCCGATCACAAATCGAGTCCCTTCGCCCCATCAAGTGCTACGGGCTTTCAGCAGTCCATTGTACTATCTCGCCTATCCCGACGACTTCTCGTTCCGCCCTGGCCGATCCTCAGTGGCGCGCAGCCATGGCTGACGAGTACAAGGCTATCATGGACAACAAGACCTGGCGCCTCATCCCTCGTCCTCCCGGTGCCAATATTATGATCGGCAAGTGGATCTTTAAACACAAGTTCCATGTCGATGGCTCACTTGTCCATCACAAGGCACACTGGGTAGTTCGGGGTTTCTCCCAATGCCCCGGTATCGATTACGATAAGACCTTCAATCCCGTCGTCAAACCCGCCACCATTCAGGTTGTTCTCACCCTAGCTGTCTCGCACTCTTGGTCGATCCATCAGCTCAACATGAAGAACGTCTTTCTTCATGGTCATCTGATGGAAACGGTCTACTGCCAGCAGCCTCTAGGTTTCGTCGATCTCTCTCGTCCCGACGATGTCTGCCTCCTTCAACGCTCCCTGTACGGCCTCAAACAAGCTCCTCGGACCTGGTACCATCGCTTTGCTGCCTACCTTCGGTACATCGGCTTTGTGGCCTCCGTGTCCGATAGCTCTCTCTTCACTCTTTACATCGGCAACGTCACTGCCTATCTCCTCATCTACGTCGACGACATTGTTCTTACAGCGTCCTCGCCGTCCCTCCTACACCAGATCATGGCTCGACTCCACTCCGAGTTCGCCATGACCAATCTCGGTTCTCTCCATCACTTCCTTGGCATCTCTGTCACCCGCTCTTCTCACGGGCTCTTCCTTTCCCAGCGCCAGTATGCCATCGATCTCCTCCAGCGTGCGGGTATGGCTGAATGTCACCCCACGGCCACTCCGGTCGACACTCGCACCAAACTCTTTGCTACCGATGGCTCACTCATCGCCGATCTCTCTCAATACCGAAGTCTTGCTGGTGCTCTCCAATGCCTCACCCTAACACGGCCCGAACTCACCTACGTCGTCCAGCAAGTGTACCTCTTCATGCATGCTCCGCGCGAACCTCATTTCGCACTGCTCAAGCGTATCCTTCGCTATGTGAAGGGCACACTCTCTAGCGGGCTGCACCTCAGCTCCAACCCCGTTGACTCTCTCACCGCGTACTCCGACGTGGACTGAGCAGGCTGCCCCGACTCTCGACGCTCCACGTTCGGCTACTGCGTCTTCCTCAATGACACTCTAGTCTTCTAGTCCTCAAAATGCTAGACTACAGTGTCTCGGTCTAGCGCCAAAGCTGAGTACCGCACCGTTGCCCACGCCGTCGTCGAGTGTTGCTGGCTTCGCCAACTTCTCCAGGAGCTCCATGCACGTGTCTCCTCTGCGACCGTTGTCTACTACGATAACGTTAGTGCCGTCTACATGACCGCCAACCCGATTTATCATTGATGCACGAAGCACATAGAGATAGACATTCATTTTGTCTGTGACAAGGTTCGGATGTTTCATATACCATCGGCGCACCAGTTCGTCGATATTATGACCAAAGGCCTCCCCACGGCTTTGTTCACTAGTTTTTGATTCAGTCTCTGCGTCCGTTCCCTTCCCACTGCGACTACAAGAGTTGTTAGATCATGGGACCACTGAACTGAATTGTATATATATAGACCCGAACCCCCTGTATAGAGTTGGGCTCTTAGTTTTACTATACACATTCTTACATCATCTAACATGCTACTTAGATTAGCGACATGTGGATATGCACAAATCTTAAAGCCACTTTATCTTCTTCCTTCCATCTGCTATTCCCACTATATTTGTACATATAATCAATTTATACACCCACTATAACCCAAGTTTTCACACTACCGGAAGAGCACAGCATATTCATTCTGAAAGTTGAGACGAAGCATCCATGAGCTGAAAGCCTGAAACTACCGAAGTCTGATCACTTTTTGTCCCCTTTCTTATCATCCTTCTTCTCTTCTTTGGCGGGCCCAACCGAGATGATATCGACCTTCCCAAACTTCTTCAACTTCTTGGCGATTTTTACGGTGTCAACTTCGCCAATTATAGTCATTTTCTGATCTTTATGATCGGCGGCTATGGAGTCGATACCTATTTCCGGTTACAGAACCAAGTCAAAGATGGACTCAACTTTGTTGTATATTTAGCAGATCAGTTCAATATCAGAATAGGGGAACGGTGATTTACTAGCAAAGTATAGTAATTAGCAGAGACATGTATGCCAAACATATCGACAGAATCTGAAGAGAAGCATCAAGGTAGTAAGTAGGTCATTTCTCACCATAGATATCTGCTACAATTTCCATTGCTTTCTGCTGCACTGTCGCATCACACATAGAGGAAACCTTCAATATCACCTTCTGCTATCATGCCAAGAACTCAGAATTAGAACCCAACCAGGCAAGCCAAGAGGCTGATCGAAAGAGAGAAAAATTCGCAGATGATTGAAATTTACTGGGTTATCGTACCTGTGGCGCCATCACCAGATGTAGAATGACAGAATGAAATTCGAAGATTGAAGATGAAAGATATCGAGACAGGGAGAAGAGCGCGCGAGAATGGGAGAGCGAGCGAGAGAGAGACAAGGCTGCTTGGATTTCAGCGTGTAGAATGAGCCAAGGGGGAGACATATAAAGCCAGATTTGTACACCGTCACCAACTGGCATGGACTTCTTTCTTCGGGCACGTTTGAATTCGTGTTTGCTGGGTGGCTGGGTCCAAAGTCATTCGAACCGAGTTGCTTAGCCATGCATTTTTCTATAGAAAGTGTTACTCGAAAAGTAGTTCAAAAATACTAAGTGAACGGATGGCCGGAGAGAAGAAAAACCAGTAGCCTGCTGCTAATCACCATTATTAATCAGTCAAAAGGTCCGTTCCCATGCACTACACCATGCTGCCAGAAGGTAAGGTTCTCACGTCAATCTTGGCGGCTCCGGCGCTCAGCAGAGTTGTTTACCTATCATTTCGTAGTTTCTTGATTCTTCTCTCCAGCGATGCAATTTTTTAATCATTGTAGGCCTGCGAAAAAAAAACTTCTGCATCATGTATTGCTGTTTATTTTGCGGGGCTGCACAATTCATGCTACGTGATTTGATTTCTCCATGGTGATCCTAGTGATTTCTCTACCTCTGCACGCAAAGTAAGTGAGGGTTGGGTAAAATTTGGTGGCCTAATCAGTAATCACTACCACATGAATAGTACGAAGTTGTGCCCGCAAAACCTGTGCCAGTCCTTATTTCTTAAGCCCAAAACAACATTAACTTTTTCTCCAGATAAGGCCCAGTCCACACAGGCTAATATACTGTTCATCAAAGTCAAAATAGTTTGACTGCTGATGTTCAGTGGCACCAATTTTTCTGACTGGATGATTATATGTACAGAGCCATGCAAATTTTTGTTTGAAAGTTCTTTCGCAAGAACCAGCAAGTTTTTGCCGGTTATGTATGCTCTTAGAAAGAAGAAAAAGGGGATCACCGATCACGGTGACGTGCTCTGATGCAAATCACCAGGAAAACAATCGAGATTAGTGGGATCTTCACCTTTCGTCTATCATATAATCATATATACCTTACTGTAGCGAGTGGGATGAAAGGAGCAAAATGGTTAGCTAGTCCACATCACAGGCAAAATATGCGCTACCCCCGCAATCCACATCGCGTTCTTGATTCCTCCATTCCCTAGCTTACACGCCCAAACAAGTCAGGAATTAGTAAAGCCAAAGCAGAAAACACGGGCCGGAAAAGGAGTTGATGTCATTTTGAGTTCATCTTCATCGCTTCCGGTGTCGGCTCATCCGTCCGAGGATGGAAGAAGGTGTGCCATCTGATGATTGAGGGCTTCACATGGAGGCAGCGGCTGCGAAGGCTGGTCGGTTCACACGGAGCAGACTGGCAGCTTCCTGCCCGGCTGTGAACGGCGGCGTGGTCGTCTTCTTCGCCGCGATTGTCGCCGGAGCTTTCGTCTCAGCTTGCTGGATGTCTGCGGGTGCCAGGGTAAGGCTCACTGCTAGTAGTAGATGGGTTTAATCTGACGGTGCATTCGTCGCTCGTATTTTCGCGAGCATGTGGCATTCCTTCAACTCCCCCTTCTTTGATCGTAAAAAAAAGGGGAAATCTTGACGCATGCTTTTGGCACATTGCGACGACGCCGAAATTCACCAGATCGTACCAGTTTCAGGTCCCTTCGATCACTACGGTCGCCACTGGGAACATAGCACAGCATGCTGCAGCGAGTCCGGAACTGGAGCCGACTCTGCCACGCCTCACAGACCCGGACACAAACCGAACTTGGCGCGCGACTGCCAATCTCGCGCCCCCGCCACGGCAACCGCCACCACCAGCCCCGGCGCCCGAACCCGGCGCGGCAGGGACGCCGCCGCCGTCCTGTCCAGCCTACTTCCGGTGGATCCACGAGGACCTGAGGCCGTGGCGGGGCACGGGGATCACACGCGAGGCGGTGGACGGCGCCGCCCACCTGAACGGGCCCAAGTTCCGCGTCACCGTGGTCGCGGGGCGCCTCTACGTCGCGCGCTACGGGCAGTGCTTCCAGACTCGGGACGTTTTCACGAAGTGGGGTATCCTGCAGCTGCTCCGCCGCCACCCAGGCCGCGTCCCCGACCTCGACCTCATGTTCGACTGCCAGGACCTGCCGGTGGTCAACGCCGGCGGCCACACGTCTTCGCCGCCGCCGTCGCCAATGTTCGGGTACTGCGGCAGTGAGCCCACGCTGGACATCGCCTTCCCTGACTGGTCGTTCTGGGGTTGGTAAATACACACATTGCATTATATACGCGCTCGATATATGGCATCTATCAGATGATGAATCGCCGTGTTCTGTTGGATTTTGGAAGGCCGGAGCTTAACATAAAGCCATGGGAAGCGCTGAGAGGGGAGATAGCCGACGGGAACGCCGCGGTGAACTGGACGGCCAGGGCGCCGTACGCGTACTGGAAGGGGAACCCTACGGTGGGAGCCGATCGCCGGAATCTCCTCAGGTGCAACGCGTCCGGCAAGCGTGACTGGAACGCGCGGATATATGCGCAGGTACGCACGCGCGTTATATTCTCACTCACGGCAGTTGACACGGGAGTAGCAATTGTACAGAGTATGACACGCTAAGATGCATTTTTTTCAGGATTGGAGGAAGGAGGTGCGAGAAGGGTTCAGAGAATCAGACCTGGCAAAACAGTGCACGCACAGGTAAAGTCATGTTCTTCTTTTCTCACTTTTATCAGTCCAGATGATATCTACAGAGCTACTTGTGCGTCTGTGTAGGTACAAGATATATATCGAAGGCAGGGGTTGGTCAGTGAGCGAGAAGTACATCCTGGCCTGCGACTCGGTGGCGCTCATCGTGCGGCCGAGGTACCACGACTTCTTCTCGAGGGGGCTGATGCCGTTGCAGCACTACTGGCCCATCCCCGGCGACCGCGGCATGTGCCGGTCGATCAAGTTCGCCGTCGACTGGGGCAACGCTCACGTCGACAAGGTATAACTTTTGCCCATTTCGTCCTTAATGCCACACCAGCAGAAACTCTGAACTGGACCGGACGTTTTCGCTGGTCGATCTGCAGGCACAGGAAATAGCTGGGAACGCGACCAGGTTCATGCAAGAGGATCTGACGATGGACCGTGTCTACGACTACATGTTTCACCTTCTAACAGAGTATGCTAAGCTGCTGAAGTACAAGCCCACGGTGCCTGACAGAGCCGTCGAGGTCACCGTGGAGTCCATGACGCACGGAAGGCAGGGACGAGAAAAGCAGTTCATGGTGGACACGATGGTGGACGGTTCGGGCAGCGGAGAGCCCTGCGAGCTGCCGCCTCCTTTCGGCCCTGAAGAACTGGAAACGCTGAGGAGAAGACAGGCGGATGCAATGAGGAAGGTTGAGACGTGAAGAAGCAATGACGGCTGGCAGGTGACCACCGACGAAATGGAAGGAGGATGGCAACGCTCTGTCCTGTAGACACAGTTTCACAGGCTGGGTTTTTGTTTAGATAGCAAAATACAGATTTTTTTTCAATTATACAGAAGACGTGCGCACGCCCATCAATACATACGCACATCACACATATGAGTGTGTCTCTAACATACGTTTAATGAGATAGATACCAATGGCAAAATGTGATGTTTTTAGTGGATTTTGAAAGCAAGTACTTAAATAATGTGATTCAAAATTTTAAAAGGAAGGACTTTTAGTGATTTTTAGCACGTGTAGTTCGAAATGTAAAAGTATAATTGAAATTGCTTGGAACACAAAATCATTATCGGTTATATTTTTCCTGTTTCATTAATTTCTTATTGGTTATGTGCCTTATGTCGGAGGGTGTAAAACATTTTTATTATAAAACAACAGTTTTCATGTTCATCAATTTACGTGCTCTATGCAAAATATCGATTGCTTGTCTTACCATATGACAAAAGGTGTGGTAGGTTGTTAACAATGGCTTGAGGATTAGGATTCAACGACATATTAAGCTTAGGTCAATATGGACCATGCTTATGACTACATGCTTCACTGTCTAACTGAATATGCCAAGCTCCTGAGGTTCAGCCAATTAAGCCACCTGAAGCTGTTGAGATCTGTCCCGAGTCTTTGGCCTGCCAAGCTGAAGGCCTTGAAAAGAAGTTTCTTATGGAATCAATGGTAAAGTCTGCCCATGATGTAGATCCATGTGATCTATCACCTCCTTTCAACCCTCAAGAGCTCACAATGCTTAAGCAAAGGAAGGAAAATTTGCTTAATCAGATTCAAACATAGGAGAGAAGATCTAGGAGAGGGATTAGTGTTGTGATCTCAAGTTATGAACAAGAGAGTGGGGATAGGTGACGAAAAGGGTTTTCCTCCATCTATCCTTATTGAATGAATTCGAGCAAGTACGAAAGGTTAGTATTCACTTCAATGTTATCTTATTCTTATTATAGATTTAGTCTAACTTTTATAGTTTTAGGAGTGTACAGGAAAGTTACATGATTACTCTCAAAGACAAAAGATAATAAATACATCATAGTATCATGAACCAAAACCGTGAGCTAGCACCCGCACTTGATGATTGGTCCTCTAGCATCTTAAAAGGTATATTTTCTTAGTACGGTGTAATGGATACTCCGCTTTGGGCCATGTACTAAATACCCTCTCTATGCAACCACCCAAGGAGCCACTATTTTGACCCGCCTTGTGACCAGGAAGTCATTTCTCCATGTGTTCAACAGAAGCAATCATAAATATAGTAATATACTACTTTCCCTATGTGCGTGTTGCAACATGCCATTCTCTTGTTCACATAACGTAATATACTATTTCCCTATGTGTATATTGTCATATGCCATCTTGTCATACATTTTACTGGATAAGGGGTAAGGTCGGGGAATTTGCATCAACAACTTCATCACAGGTAAGGGTGTGAATTTGTTTCGTTCAAATTCCTGCCTTTTTAAATATGTAGGATCTTGCCGTCCCCCCTATTTGGCCAAAATTTAGGATATCTTATTTAATTTTTTATTTTTATTTTAGTTATTAATTATTAATTATTATTATTGAATGATGCCTTGTCTTCCATGCCCGAGATGTTGTTTCACCTTCCGCCCTTCCCCTTACCCCCAGGAAGGGTCTATATGAAGCAACCCCAACGGGAAGGCATGGTAACTTTGCTTTTACTGCCACTGAAGCATTTTGGCATAGATAGTTCTCTAGCCCTATATTTCAAGCTAGAAACACTTCTCTCCTGATTTTCTTAGTTTTGGGTTTTTGAACCATGGTCAGAGATTTGAAGTTCGCTACTAAAAAAGGGAAGTCGAAAAGAGTTTGGTCTAATGCTGATTCCAGTAAGCATGCTTTTGGGAAATCTGCTATGACCAAATTTGTCCTAGCCAGCATGATTTCCAAAGGGCAAGTTTCAAGCTAGGAGGATGTGATTATTCCTGAAGATGAACCTGAACTAGTGATGACTCATACCAAGTATACCATCGTCTTCCAAGTGTACTTTGATGCTAGACTTTGGTTTCTATGTAACCAACTTGTACTAGAGGCGCTTGACTTGTACAAAGTTGAGTTGTGCTAGCTTGCCCTAAGTGTCTTTGTCCGTCTTAGGGTTTTTAAGTGGATGATGAGGAGTTGCAGTGGAGTTCCTTCCGGGCAAGATTTTGCTTATTGCAATAGTATCTGACAATATACTTAGCGGAATCCCTATTTTGGTGGTATGAATTACATGACTAGGCACAACTAGGTAGAGTTATGGCTAATTCTTGCTATTTGGGCTAAATGAGGGAATGATTGGCAATCTATATGGTTTTACCACAAGATCAAAGCTCAAGCCAATTCTGAAGAGTATAAAGCTCTTAGCTTTTCGAGCCGTATTGCCAACTTTGTTCTCAAGCCCCAAGTCAAACTGTTAGATGGATATGTATAGCTACAAGTCCGAATCTATGAACTTGCTTCATCTTATAGTGTTTGTGATCTCATGGAAGAATATGCTATGCTCGGGATTTGGCCTTCATGTACTGACTGGAATGTAGCTATTGGCTTTCTACCTATTGACTCAAACCTTCAACCTCCCCCTCTTCAAATTCAAGATAATATTGTAGGTACGGATATCTCAGTCTTTTCACTTATAGCTGTATCACCCTACCTATCTTATCTTCTCATTTTTCTTCTGCTTGTAGTTTGTTCTCTTACGGAGGCCGAAAAGACCACCATTAAGCTTGTTGTGTCGTACGCCTCTATGAAGCATGATACCTATATGAAGACGCATAATGAAATTTGATGCAATCACATTCTCTCCACACTTAGGCAAGATATTTCTATCAGGGTTTTCATGCACCAACGGCCTGGCAGTAGTTGAAAACGCATAGTTTCCTCTTCTTCTTGCGATTATGAAGGTAGTGAGGCCACTGAATCAAACGGTGAAACTGGAAATTCGAGCAATACTTCTAGTGGAACACTTGCCCCACAATCTACTATAAATGCTGCCAATCTCGATGCTCTTCTAGCCGCTAAAGTAAAAAGTGCTCCAGCTTCGAAACAAGTTCGAATTGCACTTCCTAGTTATTATCGTGAAGATAGATTTGATTACAACATTCCTACCATAGCATCTCCACTTCTCGATTTTTGGTGTGCAAGTTGATTGTCTCAAACCCGCGGCTGCTAGTGGTGGAGAAGATGTGGATATTATGGCGAACATCCCTGAAGGGCATGTTGAGGATGTTGAAACATATGCCATTGCCCTTCCTAGCAATTAAGGAGCAGGAAGCGAAAATGAAACCACAACTAGAGATGCAGTGATGCTTGAGTTGAGCAAAGGCCTTAAGAAGAAATCACCGCCATTCCTAATATCTCCATACCAAATGAAGAGTTTGCTTTCACAATTCTAGCTCGATTTGTTAGAAGATGTCAAGGGAAGGGTTCAACTAGAATGGGTATTCTAACCTTACACGAATCTGCTAACTCCGAGAGTTGAGACATGCATCTTATCCTTGACGACTTAAAGTTCCAATCTCGTTTACATGATCTCTCTAGTAGTGTTGCCCCTCTGCTAACTACCCCCGAATTGCAACGGAACTTCACTGAGCAGAATGATATATTTTTTGCCTGGACCACACTTGAAGTGGCTGCTACTAAGGTATTCCATCCCCTCCATCCTTGTTTTTATTTTACTTTTTTGTTTATTGTTAATTGGTTTTCGTTCTGGTTTCCATACACTTAGCATGGCGTAACTCCAAAGGGCAGTTGCTAAAAAAAGTGTTAACTAATATATGCAACCACTCAAATGATAAGCAGGATCAAGTTGCTAAACTTGAGAATGATAGGGCACCTTATGCCATCAAATTGATGAGCTTAATGCACAAAAGACGGAGGCTAACAACTCTAAAAGAAAAATGAGGAAAGAAAGGGATGAAGCTATTAAAAAAATTGCTGAAAAGAATAGCGAACTCAAGCATATCCTAGTCAAAAATGTCAAACTATGTCAGCAGAATAGCTCACTTGAAGTTGAAATAGTTCTTTACGGTAGAAGTGCACCGATCAAGAATCTTGCATTGAAGAATAAGGTACGGTGCTTGAGAACTATCGTCAATGAGTACTATCTAGTTGTCGTGAAGTATAAACAACTCTTGAAAAGCTCAGGGTGGAGTCGACTTTGCCAGCTACCGATTCCAGCTTATCGGACCTAGCTAACTGGCTTGGTGATGCAATTGCCAGACTAGGTGTGAGTGTCCCCAACTTGTCTTCAGATATTTGAAGATTTCTGCTTAAACCCTTAGGTATCCTTATACTCTAGTGGCCATGATTATCTTGGCGCATTGAAGGATTCTATTCCGTTTTTGCTAGCGGACCCGAATCTCCGTGTGTATGTACTGGTCTCGTCAAGACTATAATAACATGTTAATTTCTTTAAGGGCCGAGAGAGTAGAAAACATACATCATACCTTAGATTTTCTTCGGGTGCTGTTTGAGTGTTTTCTATCCACCGGCAAGAAGATTGCAACTGCTGCAGACGGCTGAACGCTAACAACCATTTGACCAGTATTTTTTTTACTGTGAAGCTTATAAATACTTTCAATGGTTCAATGGCACGCTGATGAGCCCATCATCCCATGCAATGCATGCCAAGGAAGGTGTCATTATCTAGGGAGGTGCTGTGAGTTTTCTTATCCATGTATGCTTACGTCATTTGGAGGTACTAGACCTGTGCCAACTTAAATTCAGAGTCAATGACATTATGCTCTGTTTGATAGGACATGAATCCAGGATTCCATGGTGCAATTCTCCACTGCTTGTCATTGGTGCCAGGTAAACCTTTTAGTTACTGAACTACTACTACTTTGTCCATGCCTTGGCACCAGAGTATTTGAACTTTGCAATGATGATTGGTATGGTTGTTGTAGTGAAACCCTTCCTTTCTTTTACTTTCTGTCAGTTGGAACAGTCAGCACCTACAATCCATATGGTAAAAAGGTTGTGGAGAGTTTGTGGACATCATAATAGACAGAGTTATAAAAACCTTTAGTACACACTATTGTCAACATTTATAGTTTTTTTTATCATCAACAACAACCATTAAGAAGAAGTCAACAGAGGAAAAGGGTGGCTTTGTGATCACTTTAATGGGCAATTTCTTCGAGCCTTCTTCATTGGCACCTCTATCATTTAGTCCTCCCACAAAAAAAGGACACCTCTTTATAGTCTCAAGCCTATTCCTTCCAAAGTTCATTCACGGCTACATCTCCTGCTAGTCAGAAACTATTTTCTAAAAAAATAAAAACAAAGCTAAAACATGATTCTCTTGCTGTGGTGACGTGACCAAAAACAAGTCGTGCAGCTCATTTTCATTCGGTAAAACTCGGCACCGTGAAGAAAGATGGGTTGTGAAGATCATTATTTCTTAAATCGATAAGAAGACAGGCTTGGAGACCGGCACTATTCTTCGCAGAGCTTATGCTTTGGAAGCATATTTTCTATATTCTATACAAAAATATGGGAAAAAGCTCTGCTTTATATTTTTTTCTTTGATAATGAAGGCCATTGCACAACTCAAAAACAACAACTACTATATGAAAGGCTAATGTAGAAAGGAGAAAGTGAAAGGGGAGGAAAGAACAACCTCTCTCAGAAGTGTCGCGAAGAAGCTTGTGTTTGAAGGCTATTCATCTACTTCCATTTCATTTTGCAGCCATAGGCATCATCATTATTAATCTCCTCTTTATTTGCTTGGAAGCATCACTATCTCATTTTCAGGTCATCTTTAAGCTAAATAATCTTCATTCTTCTGGTTTATATCATGTGTACATCTCTTAAACTTGAATTCCGTTGGACTTTAAGAAAATTAACAGATACTCAAATTAACCTGAGCGCAGCAAAGGTCGAAAATATGTTTTTTTTTTCATAAAAAAGAAAGAATAGCAAGGATGTGTCCTAATCAAGTTGCAGTCATGGGGATGCTTCCCAGTTAATCAATAATCGTTGTTGCTTCTCTTTATCAAGCTACTAGTAGCATTTTGGTTTGTTACGATATATGATGACGCTGCCCTGTTCTTGACCTTTCCCCTGTCAAATTATGTGACACACCTTGGCATGGTGATTTGCACGCTCTTTGAATACTCTAGCATCACTCTATCTGTCTGCAATAGTGGTTGCAACAACTCTTCTAAGGGTATTGCGTAATTATATTTTTTTCTAATAAAATCCAGGGTGCTACAAACCAAAGATTCAAAGAGCTAGCTAGCAGCAAGGAAACATCCCATGGCATAAAGAAACAGCAAATTCGGCAATGACGTTGAACAAAAACTATACATTTCGTCCTGAATCGTGATCCAGATTTTGTTTTTTTGACTCGTCTTCTAACCGAGTCGTTTTCAGCGAGTATGCGCAAGGGAGCGTGCTATGCCTGCTATCTGAAACTTGAATTGGTGTTTGGGCGGTTTCAAAGTTCATTAGAGAGATGATAAACACAAAAACTCTGATGAGGTCAAGTGGCTGTTTCGGGTAAAGTCTTCACACCTGATATGATAGTACACTGGAACGAGTTGGGCATGTGTCTTGATCTCAACTTGCCGGTAACTTCCGTGCTTTCGTGTGGGCACCCTGCGTCTGCAGTTTAGTACAGATACAAACCATAGTTCAGTTGCTACTCCAAGTTTAGTCTTTGTTTAACCGATCGGTACTGAAGATGGCAGAACATTACTGTCGCTACGCACGGATACATCCGTAGTAGAAGTGTTCTTCTGTGCAGTCTGTCACGTGCAAATCATCATGCGAGGGTGCAGAACACACGCAAATGATACTACTGTACTAGTTACTAAATCAAATCAATACAGGGAAAGGGAGAGAGAGAGAGACTGGATGGTTAAATTAATACAGGCGGTGGTTTGGTTGTCTTGCATGGTGTAGGACATCATCACTGCTTGCCGTGGCCGTTAAGTGCAACTGCCGCTTCTTCTAGCTTGCGGCCATAAACTAAACTGAAAGTCTCCCATGTGAGCAAGCCTCCTCTGCTTCAGGTGAGGTAGCACGACGATGGCGAGGCTGATCGGAGTCTCTCTCCTCGTCGCTGGGCTCGGCTGCGCGCTGCTCGTCGCGCCTACGGAATCGGTTGCAGACGACGGTATTGCCCCTTTCCCATGTTGCTATCTATTATTCCTTCTTGTGCTGTTCGGTTATTGAGAAGCTGCGTTGTGTTGTTGCGCAGTGTCCGCGCTTCTTGCTTTCAAGAAAGCCATGTTCGAGGACCCTCTCGCCAAGCTGTCGGACTGGAACTCCAAGGATGAGGATCCTTGCGCCTGGACAGGGGTGGGGTGCTCACCGTTCGACAGCCGCGTGGTGACTCTGTAAGAACTGGTTCCGCTTGTTCCCCTGTTCCCTTTTCCATTTCTTGCATGAATTAAGAATACTGTGATTGAGATAGAATTGAAGATTCTTGCTCAATCGATTCACCGATTTCTTGCGGTGTATTTGTGCCCTGGTTTGGTTAAGTCTTACCCGGGTGAAAGAAGTTGTTCGGTTATACGATATCTTCTTTCAGAGATTCTTCTTTGAATAATGGTATAATATTCTGTCCCTTCCAGAGCTTCTTAAACATGCACTTTCTCCTATGGAAATTAAAAACTGGCTTGAGGTAGAAGGCTAGAACCCTCTCTGAAACAACAGCAGGTCAGAAGGATGCATGTTCTTTCAGAGAACAGTGGGCCTAAAGTTTCTGACTGCGCCACAAGACATCCAGCTGGAAGCTATCTTAGAGTTTTACCTTTTTTTATTTGTTTTCTCTTATGCTCAGTTTGACTCAAGAAGCCCCAACAGGAAAAGAAGAGATAGTGAATTTGTGGTCCCTCAGGAACCAAACAAAAAACATCAAGCCAACAGATTTCAGTTTTCTACTAGAATAAATCAAATCCAAGCGGTGTTTATCCAAACTCCAATGTCAAATAAAATGAATATATAGTTTTATTTACACACGTTTTCTATCTGTGTAAAAATAATCACTAATTGTTCAGCATTGCAGAAATTTCAGTTGGTATATATATGTTTTAGCTAATGGAAATCAATCTGGCCTCTTTTGCTTATATATAAAATTTCAGTTGTACACAGCCAACATTCAGTTGGTATACATTTTGTTTATATAACTTCTTGTTCTCTTTTGCAAGGAGTATCTTATTAAGTATGTGTTGTTGTCCAGGGAATTGTCAAATTCATCGCTAAAAGGATTCCTGGCACTAGAGATTGAATCCCTGAGTTCTTTACAAAAACTGTATGTACTTATGCCGTCCATTTAATTTAATAATAAACTTCACCTGCAAGCTGTTACTGAACTATGGATAACAATCTTGGGGAATTTCTTGCAGCATATTGGATCGCAATACACTGATGGGTTCAATAACGAAAGGAATCGGCAAGCTGAGAAATCTTGTTGTGTTGAACCTCAGCACCAACCAACTCGCGGGTACCATTCCCAGTGAGATCGGCGACATGCCAAAAATCTTAAAAATGTACTGACCAAGAAGCTATTATCAACTTTTTTCTGTCAGCATTTGTTCAAATTCATAACCCATCTATTGCCTTATGCCCTAGAGACCTTCATGCAAATCGGTTGGATGGTGCTATCCCTCCCGAGCTTGGCAAATTGACAAGTCTCACTGAGTTGCGATTGAGCAATAATAGCCTTACAGGGACTATTCCTGGAAGTAATGGTTCAAGCACGTAAGTAATATTTTTCAGAGCTCTCCAAATTCAAAGTCAAATAACTGTTTTCAGCATGCTTAAACTAGGACTGCATGGAAGAACCAATAATTCTTTTCTATAGAAAGGAATTAAAGTGATTTAGTTAAGAAGTCGACATCGATCGGCATTAACTCTATCCTACAGTATCTATTATATTTTAAGTCTATTAAATTTTCTATAAATACTCCTAAGCCATCAAATGTACTCCTATAAAAATTACTAAACCATCATGTGGCACTATAATAAATTAGATAAACTACTAGAAATTCTAAAAAAAGCCAAAACATCTAACCATCCGTTCTCACTTAAATTGGTAAATCCATTATTTTAAACCGTTAGAGTCTAAAGAGATATATCTCAAAGAAAAACAATCTCAAAAAAATCAAAATCTATCTCAAAGATATAGCTCAAACGAAAACAAAATCCCCCCTTTCTCCTTGCTGTACATATGTCCCCCCTGCGTTTACGACCTGCCCCCTCCAACTCTTCCCTCCTCTCCTCTTCTCTTTCATCCCCTCCTCTCATCTTTTTTAGGTAACAATTCAATATAGAAAACCAAGCGATCAAAATACTTACGTTACATATCTGGAGCTATTGTTTTATTTATAAAGTCTGTTAGATGACGCAAAATCTTCGACTCCTGCCTTCATGTGGCTTCCACCTATGATCAATAATTAAATATTTCAATGACCACCGTTTTTAAATCATAGATTAATTTCTAATGTATCTATTGTTTTATTTATAATTAAATAAATCAATTCAAGATCCATATTGCCCATATTTTACTATATAACAATTAAAATACATCATTTAGACATAGGCCTCTCTCCTTTGCATGACAACCAAATTACAATGAAACATTATTAAAAATGAACTACATATTATTATGCTATCTTAAATCATTCTATAAACATTCAAAACTGAATTAGTTTGACAGTGTCTTTAAAAATTATAAATTCAACCGTGACAAAAATTCTTTTTTTGAGAATAATTTCTCTAGGGACCACACTCCTACACTTTGCATGTCATCACAATTACCACTGAAAAATTGTGAAATAATTTGACGACATAGATTGCATTGTTATATATTATTTCGCAAACACACATATATATACAATATCTAAGTAAAAGGGGACAATTTTTTGAGGGGATAAAAGGGGACAAATTTAAATATGAATAAGATCACAATTATGAGAAGAAAGAAAGATGGTACCTTCAGCTGGATGTAAATCCAATTACTCATGTTTTTTGAAATGTGCTCAAATGACAATACCAACTAAATTGGCTGATCTTTCATACAAGTGCTCTAAAATATATTTTATATTGTCATTTTATCGACTTTAGAGGGTCTTTAATATATAATTTTAGTATAAATTGATACATGCGAATGTTGCTATGGGTTTTCATACATGTCATAATTCTTCTATTATCTATGCACAGATGATTAAAAAACGTCAATAATCATATATATGAATATTAACATGCTATATGAACATGGTCGTTCTTTATGCACATGAATAACTAACTTTAAAATCCATTTAGATTTTGACATGTTAAAATATGAATACATTCTAGATAAACAATTTCAATAACATAAACACCACTATGCTGGATCATGTGGCAACTCTGACACAAATGCAACCAGGACACGTTTACCGTGACCAGGCCCAAAAAATTGTTTGGACTCTAGAATAAAAAATTTCCCTATTCAAGTGTGTGAGAGATTTTCATGTTGGACACATGGAGGTCAAGAATAGTTTAGTGTTTTAAATATTAAATTACACGAAGTATAACATAATTATGTCAACAGACATAATAAATTACCATGATGGTAAAAATACCTAATTCTTTACACAAAGAAGAGAAAAATAGGAATTGCAAACTTCATTAAAGATTATGTAATCTAAATGTACTTAATTCATACCTGATGCACGCAAGCTAAAAAAAATTAAGAGTGATCGGCTTTGAGTATATAAATTCCTTTTATTATAATTTTTATTAAATAATATTTAAATCATGATAGAAATCATATAAAATTCATCACGCGTGCACAGTTTTATTTAGCCATCGAACCATATTCAAGCTAGCTACGTGAGTAAGTGGAGGCTCACACACCCTACACAAAATGTCGCCAAATGGGCTGTCTCCCAAACCGCACAATCAAATTATACTACGCAAGACTTTTCATTTAGCGTAGCGTCACACCCTACCCAATCCATTCATTAATAAACATTAAGAAAATACATTACTTGGAGCAGTCGCATCCTAGCAGAGGGACACGATGAGTTGTAAAATATCCAGCCAGTTTTGTTACGTACCAAAAAAAAACCCAATCAAGATCTATCAAATATTAACAAACAATAATATGGGCACATACCACTATTTCACATGACGACTACCAATAATATATTTGCAATGATAACCTTAAGCCAATTATTCAAAATTTTTAATCGTTTGAACAATTATATTTATTGCCATGCTTTTACTTATAAAGCTATTTGGACAGAGGACTTTACCTATAAGCTATCATTGAATCAACTTACCCCTTAGCTATAGAAAAAAACTTATTTATGTCTTAATGACATTTTCTTATTTATTTATTTTTATATTTCTTTTCCATATAAGTTGTATTTTACCTTGACGTCAAGAGCGCATCAAGAGACAAAGTCCAATGATAAATCCGTGAACCCACTAACTGTCTGTCTATCATTTGTCTATCATTTGCAGTAGTATTATGGGTTTCTCTGCATTTTACGTATATAAGCTGCTAAAATGGAAATATGTTAGCCTTTCATGTCATGCTATTTTTAAATGTTATATTTCATTGTATTAAATTTCATATTGACTATGTCTTTACTTGAAAGTAACATAAATCTCATACGTATTATGTAAAAACAGTATGTAAGATACTCATATTTCCTCCGTTTTTATAAACTGCATGCAACTGAAGTTGGGAGGGCTAAGTAAAATACATTTATTATAAATAAAAATTTCTCAAAATTTCAAAGTGCCGATGAACATTCAATTAAAATAAAGAAAAAACATCTTAATTTAAACTTATTTTGTTAGACGTGCTTTTGGAACAAACTGATACGATGTCCGCGCTAATGCGCGGGTATATTCCTAATTTACAGTAAAAGCAAGTACGAGTAATTATGAATTATCATATGGAAGCAAGTTTGATGAGACACAACCAATTATAATGCTGCCAAATGCTCAACAGATAGTCATATAGGAGTTTTATATTTAGAGTACACCAATTGACATGGCATTTGAATAAGCAATGTCACGCTTCTTTTAGGGTATCCACCAACAGCGACGGCCAAATTGGATTGTGTCGATTAGCTCAGCTAACTGATATGGACCTCTCTTATAACTATTTGGTTGGAGATGTTCCTTCATGCTTCAAGCAAACCGAAAGGTACACCTTGCCTTTTTGGCTTCGATGTTTCTGTTTAGTCTTTCTGAACTTACCTGCTTTACAGTATTTGAACAGATCAAGCTTGATAGGAAATTGTTTCGAGAACAATGGCACAGCGAACCGTCCTGACTATCAATGTATGCCTATATTTAATTTTTACATGTTAAGATCATTAACGTAGTTTAGTGCTGTTTTAAGCACTAAATTTAGTGCAAAGTTTTCTTACTGTTAGCCATGGTGTTCTCTGTCATTTCACAAAAGCATATAAACATCACATATTCTAAGATGCACCTAACAGTTCATTTGGCTATCAAAATGTTACAGAAACGAAATTATTTTATGTATTACTTCTTAATAGGTTATATCCACAGCAACCTTGATAACCGAGGAGCTCTTACTAAAGGAACTACTTTCCATTACCGCATAGTCCAATATGAAAATTGATACACATTCATTTCTTCATTATTCAAAATTAAGTGGGTAATTTTTTGGTCTTGATAATCGGTGGTTTATAGACCGTCCCAATTTAATTGGCTGTAGCAAAGTAGGTTTACGTTGCAAATGACATCATTAGTTTCTAATCACTAAGGCTACTCATAGTGGCCTCGTAGCTCGTAGGCATAGTGGAATCTTAGCTATGCTTGCTAGCATAAAAAACTAGACTAGACTCTGACACTTTGTTGGTTTCCCTCTTGGACTCTGTTTCTCATATTCTTCCTTGTCTTCCATGTTTTGATCTCTAGTCCTAACTTTTTAGTATGCAGTCTGTATTTCTGCATTTTGTTTCTAAGTATTCAATTGTGCTGTCAGAGTTTTATAATTCAATACTGCCCTGCCATGAATTAGGATTTAACCGTCCGATTTTTTGTGCATTTTCAAATAAGACATGCATGCACTTTTATGTTTGATATATGAGATCACATAAGCCTTCTAAAATAATTTATGAAACAATCTAACTAGAATGTTTATAGTTGTTTCTCTATTCTGCTTTAGTCTACTTGTCAGTGAGCAAGTACATGCGCTGTAATTACAGGTGAAAACAGCCAGAAAAGAAACGAAACCGGCCGTGATGATGGGAACCAGCAGAAAAGCTTTTTACAGCCACTTTGGCTTCTCATTCTAGAAGTCATTACGGCAATTTCATTGCTTACTGTGTTAACACTATGTACTATAGCTGGTCTCAGAAGATGCAAAGCTAGATCCTCCAGAAACAGTGGTACCTGGACAAGAGCTGTAAGCTGGAAGGAAAATACGGTAATTTCAATTGGTAAGTGTTACCCTTTTTTGTGCGAGTTACTGGCAAAGCAAATATTGCAGGTTACTGAATGTTGCTTGTGTAGATGATGACTTGCTGGGGAATGTGCCAAAAATAAGTCGGCAAGAGCTTGCAGAAGCTTGTGAAGACTTTAGCAATATTATTGCATCTTCTCATGACACAGTAGTGTACAAAGGAACTATGAAGGATGGCAGTGAAATTGCTGTTGTGTCACTATCTGCTTCGGTACTTTACTGGGCGAGATACGTTGAACTGTACTTCCAGAAGGAGGTAAGAACAACTCTGCATTTTGTGACCCGAAATTTCAAAATTTACTGCTCTTTTGTTATATCTCGTGGTATTTTTGAATTCTTCAGGTGGTAGAAATGGCCAGATTGAGTCATGAAAATGTTGCAAAGATGGTGGGATACAGCAAGGAGTCTGATCCGTTTTCAAGAATGCTAGTCTTTCAGTACCCACCAAATGGAACACTCTATGAGCATCTCCACGGTAAGCCAATGAGCTTTAATCTTGTTGCCTTTCTGTTTAAAAGGTTTATACCAATTACCACATGGCTGTCTATAACTTAAAACTTGATGTATTCTATTTTCTTGCAGATGTGGAAGGTTGTCAGCTATCTTGGCCCAGGCGGATGAAAATAGCGCTCAGCATTGCCCGTGCCCTCAGATACTTGCACACAGAGATGCAGCCTCCATTTGCAGTTGCTGCATTGACATCAAGTTCAGTTTATCTAACAGAAGATTTCTCCGCAAAGGTCCGTCTCGTTTGTCACCACTCACCACAGTTGTTTGTGCCTTGTAGCATGGCCATGGGCATGATTCCTAAGTTTGGCGCGCACAGACACAAATTATTCTGTTCAATTGGCAACTGAAAATGGATTACGTGTTTGCAGATAATTGATTTTGAGAGATGGAGAGCTCTCCTGACAAAACCAGGACTCAGCTCCGGTACTATAGTGAATGGGTCATTCAACAACATTACGGATTCGCCGCACAGGCGTTTCATGGACGTCCAGGCCAACACGTTTGCTTTCGGGGTGATTCTGCTGGAGCTGATAAGCGGAAGAGCCCCAGTTTCCAAAGATACAGGAGACCTTGTGGACTGGGTAAGTGACTTAGCTTGAATCTTGATTTGACACCAGTAATTCCAGACATGGAATTATCAGAGAAATGAAAACCACAACACTCGTATGAAAGTCTGAAACCCGGCAATGTTGATCCAGCTTGAAATGTGTTCTTGTCACAGGCAAGTAAACACTTGGACCAGGCCGAAGAGTTCAGCAAATTGGTCGACCCGAAGCTGAGGAACACGAACCATGAGAACCTGGGCATCGTCTGCAACGTGGTGAACCTCTGCATCGACGCCGAGCCGTGCCGGAGGCCCTCCATGAACATGATCACCGCCATTCTGGAGGAAGGCATCGACATGTCGCCGGCGACCGTCCTCCGGGACTCCTCCCTGGCATGGGCGGAGGCAGAGATTGCCATCTCGTAGATGAACATGCACTTTGCTGCTCCTTGGACTGTAAACAACACACAGTGGTTTTGCACAACGAGCTTTTTATCTTTTCTTTTTAAAATCCGTGGTTACTACCTTCCGTTTCCTTAATGCTTTTTGTCTCCCCGTTCTCCCATCAGCTCGCAGTATGTAGGATCGCATGATAAAATTGTGGAAAATTTGTGGAGAACAGATTTGTTTTGTGAGCCAACAAACTTCTAGTTTGTAATTAAGGCTCTACGATATTTTTTTAAAAAAATGATTTTGGTAAAAACCAGTTTGAAACAACCCCCATGTATAATTAAAAAAAAGTAAAACACGGATTGTGAAGTTTGAGATTCTCTGAAGAAAATTCAGAAGCATCTACTGTGTTACTCGACCCAGTTACAAACTTTCACCGTAGGATCCGCTCGGCACGAGTGGCCCAATTCTCTCACACTGTGCAGCCCAACTCCCAAACAGATGGGCCGCTGAGCCACGGCGCATGGCCCATAGGCGTGCACGACCTCGGCGAAAAGTTTCTCTGTCTGCGAAGAAGAAGAGAAGGGGGCACGCCGACGCCGCCACGGCCATGGCGGGAGAAGAAACCGGCGCGAGCAACGAGGAGTACGAGTACGCGGCGGGAGTTTTCGCGCCGGATCTCGCGCGTCCGGTGTGAACACGCTAACGTCTAAGAGGTCTGCTTAGCTTTAGTGCAAGTCGGTCGATTTCTCTCTATGGCTTGAGGTATGTGCGCTGGAGCCTGTGGGGTTCGCTCGGCTCCGGTGCGGGTGCGGGTGTGCCAATTAATTTGACTCTGCAATTAATAAGGAGATGAGACAAACGGGTCAATCGAACGATGGACCGATACGAGCTCTTGCTATCTGGCCGCCGATAAAATCGAGTTGGTCATCGGCTGCATCCGGATGGCTACTACTATCCGTTGGTCGCCGATAGTAGTGGGACGCTCTTCCATCAACTGGCAAAGAATCGTATAAAAAACACCGGCTACAAAGCCGATGTCGCTCCGGATATGGTAACATAAGACCCGTCGCTTGTCGTGACGCCGCCGCTAGCACCAAATCATGAAGATCAAACCTAACCAAGACAGTATGAGACTAAGGCGAACGGTAACGGGACAGTGGACATCGGATCGGTTGAGTTGAAGTAAGAGCGAAGCGAACCCATTGGCTAGCTGAACTGATAAGAGGACATCTCTCTAAAGATAGGCGCGCATCGGCTGGAAGGCCGATGCGCTTGGCGTGGCGATCAAGGGAAGTCTCTGAAAACTAGTATGTATCGGCTCCTCAGCCGATACGCTGGGTATATTGCTCAATATATAGATAACTCATCAGCTAATACTCCGATGAAATACCGTACAGAGACTTATAGGGCTAAAGCTCAGTCTACCGTCAGCAGCCTTATAGGTCAAACTTAACCGATGCAGCACGAGACCGACGACGACGGAGAGAGCTTAATAGGCCGATAGATCCTGTACGAACATAATGCGATACATTCGATTGGTCTAAGAGGTCAAACTTAATCGATGCAACCTTAGACACTTATCCCTGCGTTGAAGATCAAAATTAACTGATGCAGCCCCACATTAAGAACCAGAACATGCCGATAAAAACCTAGGTAAATTAGGATAATGATGCGTTAAAATTATATTGGTTGAAGGATGTTCTTTTTACATGTTTCTAGAGATATATATTTATACTCTGAGTTTACAAATTTCGACATGTTTATAATAAATATCGAACGTTATTTTTTAATAAATATAAAGAAAAATATCTCAACTAATTAAATATATGATTTATATAGATATAATATCGTGATATAATATCCTGTCGTATTTCTCTATTGGATCGGCTTTACAGAGAACAGGTAGCCATATAGGGCATTATCCTTCCGTAAAGAGCAATCGGACTTTTATTTATTTAAACTGATCATTTTTTTAAGGGCTTTGCAAAATTTTACGTTAGCAGGGGCGAGCCCATGAACGACTACGAGAAGAGCGGCTGGCGCGGATACGGGAGAACGAGGCGCGCCTCCAGGCCCTCGGCATCCGCCGCCTCGCCGCGTCCACTCGTCTCCACAGCGCGGTTCCGTCGGCGGCGCGCAAGACAAAGCGGAAGAACCGAGCCGCCGACGCGGACGAGCAGTACCTCCCATCCGACGGCGGGGAGGATGGGGAGGGGGAGGAGAGCTCGTCGACCAGCGACCAGGATGGAGAAGAAGAGGACACCAAGTCTTCCTCTAGGTCTCGTAAAAAGGTCATGTTTTTCTCCCCCGTGAAAGAAATCCAGCTTCATTGATTGTATCTTTTTCTGTTTGAATCTTTTGAGGTATTGGTTCTAATCTTCTGTAAGAAACACATCTCATTCTGTGTTAGATGTAGTGTAAACGTGCATCCTGTAGTGGTGACCTTGTAATCTCATTCTACTCTCTTGACATTCTAGCAAAATGATTATAAGCATATTATGGTTCATGTCATCCGTACAGGTTAAATTATGGTTTCTTTATCCAACCAATGACACATTGTGTTTGCCAAACGCAACCCTCACAAGTGATAATGGAGTAAATTGTACTTCATAATGCATTGTAGATCCACTAATGAAACGTGCATCATAATATGGCATTGCGTTTTTTATGCATTATGCTGTTTTATTAGCATTAACGCATTTTTTTCTCCTATTTATTTTCAGGGAAAGAAAAAGATGTTGAACTCAGGAAAGTCTTCTAAAGGTTTGTCTAGAAAAGAGAATGCTCTCCTCATTAATTTTGTAGATGATGATGCAGCCTTGCAACAGGTAATGTGATCACAAAATGCAACCACTAAACTGATAGTAATCCTATAATGGTATTTGAAAACTCTTAACGTGCTAACTTATTTTTCACCATAAGTTATCTGCTATTGATTCTTGATTGTGCAGGCAATTGCTCTGTCCTTGGTGGAGTCTTCAGAAAATTTTCTTGATTCAGAAACTTTCAAGCACAGGAGTGGAAGGAAGTGATAGCACTCCATGCAAAAAGAATAAAAGTGTACCCGTTCAAGACTCAACTAAAACCGGGAAGATAGAAAAGTAGGTATATTGCTCCCAGCATGGCCTGTGCAAATTTCCTATTATATCTTTATCGTGTTTTACAGAATTAAACTTTCAACTTTTAGGGCAAGAGCAGGATACAACTGACAGAAGATGATGTGATTGCATTCTTCTTCTCATTTGCTGGTATTTTACTTGGCTTGGGAGTTCCTTTTTGGCCTATTTGAAACTTGAGCTTACCTAAAATAGAACATCTGAACTTTGGACTGCATTAAAATTAGTTCTTTATAGTTCCACAATTTTGTCTAGGAGTTAATCTAGAGAACAGGAAATATTGTGAAGTTAAGATTACTTAGTTTTTTGTCCATTTATGTTTGTAGAAATAGTGAATATGCTATGGTGCATACATGACATATTGTTGTTTAATTTTATACCTGGCACTCTTCATATGCCTATTTTCCTGTCCATGGAATTATTTGTACAGTCCCCATCTGCACTACAAGCATTTTCAGAGTTCTTATTTGAAACAGACTTACCCAACGTGCATCAGCATATTTTCGCAAGCCTATGACCATGATACAAGCATGCCTTTGCATACACCTTACATACCCATAGACGTTTTTTTTTTTTTTGCCTTCATTGTCTGTTTGCAATTTTGTCCAAACCTACATGTTTTTTTTGTCTCCTTTACTATGGATTGTGCAACACTAACCGAAAAGGTATAACACATTACTGCTTTTACACCATTGTTTGTTATCATATCCTCTGTTGTAGCATTCACTTCCAAAACTTCATTTTTGGTTCTTTATCTTTTACTTTTGCAAACATTCTAAATTGGTTACTACTTACAACTTTGATCTGTAGAAGCTGGAAAAGGATATATCACACTGTGGGATCTTGAACGAATGGTAACGGTGCATGATTTCATCTGGTCAAATTATGAGATATCAAAGATGATTCATTGCTTTGATGGTGACAGAGATGGAAGGTTTGCCTTCTTTTCTTGAACTAAAACATCGACATTACATTGAAACCAGTACATGTTTAAAACTTTGTTTTTAATGGAAAATGAGAATAAAACTGATTCGTGTCCACTCACAGGAGCATTTCTGAAGCAATTGATGGTGGAAATTGGGCCCAATCTAGAGAATTTTACATTCAAAACCATACAATCATGTAGACAAACCTCAGTTGATGCCTGTTTTAGTCAAGCCAAAACTGGCAGATTTTCACCCTTTTCGTTGCTATCTGCCTTTTTTTAATAAAAGGTGAGAATGCGTGCTCTACTTGAATGACTAGTGACTGTCAGGATGCCTGTTTTCTCATCGTTAGAGTTTAGTGATCATTTTGCAATTGGTGTTTTTTTCTCCACATTTTGATGACTTCCAGTTTGTCTAGCCTTGCAAAAGCTTGTTCATAAATATTCATACTAATGGCTTATAGGTGCTATAGTTACAATACTCACATATATCTTTTGGACTTCCGGTGTGGTCTTGCCCTATCCACAAATAATTAAAAGATTTTGTTTTAAAAGGGGCCTAAGGCTCTAACCTAGTTTCCTATCTTATTGAACTCCCTCAATCCTATAATATAAGAACTTATTTTAAATTGTCTTACAATATTAGTATTTCTAGCACTATTCATAATATTACTTATCACATCAATCAATTCTCATTTAAATTTTAACACATGTTATCTCCACCTACCCTCCTATACTCATCCGTTTCTTATTTATTAAAGGACAACAAAGTCTTTTCTTCTCAATCTTAATCTCCGCTAAATAATCTAGAAATGCTTATATTTTGAAACGGATGAAGCTGGTGATAACCATCCCTTTGTAGGGCTTTGCATAGCTTTTCAATTTTCATAGGCCCTCCCTATCCTGCATTAACTATGCACTTGTGTTCAGCTCTCTGTTATTCAGAAAGGCAGAGCTCCAGCCAATCTTTTAGAGAAAAAAGACTCCCATTCCACATCTTTCATTACCCCCATTTTCTTATATTTCCGTTTTACTTCCCAACAGATTAACCTTAGGATTTCCGCACCATTGTATCCCGATGCAACATGTTGCAGGAGCCTAGGGAGTGAGGATGAGAACATGAGACACGAACGGTTCATTGTGATTCAAAGGTTCAATCTCTTTTGTTTTTGCGGACAGTGCCTTTTCCAAAACTTAATTGAAGACTGCTTCAATTGTGCGTTATAAGAGGTGCTCATTGTGCAAGGAATGAGACAATGAAAGTGTCAGGACTTAACATACCCTTTCTAGTGGCACAGAACTGCATGAGCTTTTCAAGTCCAAGCTGACTGGATTAATATTGTTCTGCATTTACTCTCCCATGTAACTACAGTTGTGAAAAACTAACTACTCTTCGGTGTTGTCACATGCGCTGCAGGCGGATGATTACTCGAGTAAAAAATATGTGATATTTCGGGATATGCCTTTTTAAATATTTGGATATTGATATCTCTATACCATGCCAGTATTTAGACTGCATACATGGATACCATTCAAAATTATCGTCAAAATAATGTGCTAGAAACCATGTAAAGGTTTAAAATATCACGTTTGTTAAGAACTATTTGAAGGACAATTAATCTGAAATAGAACTTACTACAGTTTTTGTTCAAACGGGGATCAATATAACCGCATCCCTCATTCATTTTCATATCGAATTGCACGCAACGAAATTATGGACATTCTCTGACATTCAACAGCGGGTCTCCCACCATACGCAATGCACGGTAGAGTATACATAGACATGAGTAAGAGAGAGAATACTCTCCGTACTTTTTATTTCTCATTCTCACAATTAGTTTATCTCCTCAGATAGTGGATTGTAGATATTTCCTCCACAATATATTCCTATGTTTGTTCTCTCTGGGTATCGTGTTTTGTTAGTCTCATACCAGACATTGCAAGCTTTATGAAGTTATAAAACTGGATGAAATATATGTATGTTCCATCGGAAAGCGAGCAATCGGATCGTTCACTTGCGTAAAAGAACTCCGATATGATCACAGTAGAAGAGGAATACATTTTAGTATCTTTATACATTATTATACTGCCTTATGTGCAAGTCATATACTAACTCTTGATGAGCACAGACCCGCATCTGGCTCTTGACTTAGTTAACTATTAGACCGGACTCATTTACTAAGAAACATAACGGAACATAACCACGTCTTCACAAAACATAAGACAAACGTATCAGAAATTCAGAATTAGGCAATCAGCACACCAGTTAATTGAAAGAAAGTTTACAGTTGTACCTAAAGAAACCGATGCACAACTGCACAAGCTAACTCACAAGCTCGTGTCGTGACAAACTTGAAATTAACTTAATGTTAAGGAGATGAGTTATTGACTGTGTATGGTAGCCAGCCAATCTGAAGCACGCAATTACAGAATATATCAGATCCTAGGATGAACTGCTATGTGGTAGTAGTGTGGAACATGTAAGCAAATGCATCTGAAAATGCAGACGGCAGCTCAATTCTTAAGAAGGAAAAGGCCTAACGAGCCACACGACTACACAAGCTCATCTATCTCTTCATGACATACCCCAGTAGAATTCCCAGAAGAGCAATGACCACCACGAACACAAATGGGAAACCACCATTTTGCTTGCTGATCTCTCTCCTCACAAGGTCCTGTTAATATTAAAAAGAAATGTTTAATTACAGCTATATTTTTTTATGTGCACAAGTAAAATATAACAGTTTCACAAAAAAAAGTAAACTATAACAATTATTTCTCTTTTAGCAACACTGCAATCATAAAGGCAGTATACAACATTGACATCGCCAAAAAGATGAGAAGCAAAAAAGGAGTATAGATGTAGGTGAGAGAGCATGACATTTTCTTTAAAAAAGGCAGTACGATGTAGCAAATCATCCAATTATTTTTTAATCAAATAATGATAAATAAAAAATTCTAAAAAGCTAGGCTTGGAGCCTTTTCTCTAAATTAATAAATCAAAAAAAATCTCAAGCTTTATCAAAGTATGGATAAAATACTGATACAATCAAATAGTAGAATATGTGACAAAATGTCTTCATAAGGGCAGAATCTACTAACCATCTCCTCTAGAAGCTTATTGTTCTGCTGAATAGCAGAGTTTCTTTCTTCTGCCAATCTTGAAATCAAAGCAGATGTCTACACATAGGATAAAAGAAAAAGATACTTTGTTGGTAAATTTGGCTGAAAGCTGAACATGTTAAATGTTGAAAAGGACAACACATTAATTGCTTTGTAATGAAAGCCTAGTGCAATAAAAGGAATACATCAGTGTTGAAAAAATGTTCCACTGTAAAAGGAATTTATGTGCATTTGCTCCTAGAGCAAAAATAATTGCTATAGCGAGTAGAAAGGACCAATTTCAAATAAAAATGATGAATTGACAGCAAACAAAGAAAAAAGTATCAGTATCAACTGAAATGAATTTTTAATCTTATATGTAGTTGAGCTCGACCAATTATCCCTCAGATGAGTACAGAACAAACCACTGTGCAAACACATGTCCAGCGTTACAATCGTAAGTACATACTGCAATTACAAGCATCAATCAGCACAACAACATTTACTCTATTTTGCTTGTATCAGTTCTATTTTGTTTTCTAAGTTACAGGTGTCAAGCAAATTTTACCAAGCTTGGGTCTCATTGAGATTTGAATTGTGCTCACTGATTGGAAAGACATTTGAATTTAAAGTTGTAAAGCAAATGTTCGATTTTTTTTGTGACTACCAGATCCATGCCATGTTTTTGTTCAAATAGTCAATTGTTATTTGATAAAAGCACTAGTCAAGTCTCAAGTGTATTTGATATTTACTACAATGGAAGATTGAAATGCAATTTTTGCTAAGAGATAGCTGAAACCTATTTACGTAAATACTATTGTTTCCTTTACTTCAATGTAAAGTTGCAAGTGGACATAGAAAACTTCCTTGGAGAAGCTCACCTCAGAATCAGATGTTACATCATCTAGATCCCTGAGTGCTCTTGTAGCCTGGAACTAACAACTAGTCAGTTTAACTCGGTTTTAAAGAAAGCACACAGGGCTAAGTGCATATAAAGGTTAAGATACTAACAAAGAGCAATGGTGGCTCATCAGATTCCCTAGTTGTCTGCATCTAAAAACAATCAGTCATATCCACACCAGTTAAAGAAAAAACAAGGAAATGAAACAATGTATAGTCAGAGATCTCACGTCTTGATAATTCAAGTTGCCTCCTTCTGATAATGAAGGTCGAGGAGACGAGCCTTCTTCAGATCCCTCATGCACAGGGGATGGCGGTCGTGGTGGTTGGACATAGACAACCTTCAACTTCCTCTCATCCACCACATTACCTGATCCTTTGTTAAACTAGAAAAGGTACAGATACTTGGCACCATCAAAACAAACATCAAACAGCATAATCAAGAATCAACCAACTGATATACATTAGAACATGAATTACCATCTCTCCAGTGACATCCTTGGTTGTTGTGCCCTCAGTCACCACAACGCTCTGCACTAGAAACTTGTCCTTGCACTGCATGTCTGCCGGTGCCTCCCGTTGGGCTTGCATTGTTACTAAGAAAGCACAGAGGAACTGTCAATTTTTTTGCACAATGATAACAACATGGGGAAAATATCCCAATGTTTTGCATGAAGGAGATGAGAATTGAGCATTACCCATGACATCGCTGGTGGACCGTGGCGGCACAATGCCACTATTCGGCCTGACACAGTACTTCTTTGGGCTAGTTGTCTTAACCTAAGAAGCACAAGCATTTCACCAAAATTAACGTTAGCGTGTCACATCTCTCTAAATTTTTGCAGAATTGCCGAGCCCTATGCTCTGAGGAACAGAATTGCTTCGTGGGGGGTGAAAATTTTCAATTACCTTAAAGGCGATGTAGTCATCTGTTCTATTCGTCAGCTGCATGGAGCACGAGATCTGCTTCTTCGTCTCGACTGCTCGATCCAAACATCACAAATCAGCGCAAACAAACAAAACCAGCGGCCCGTGAACCGGCGGAATAGTTAATTATCACAGGCAGAGCACGTCAAACCGTACAGGGGAACCTGAGCTCGAGCGGCTCGATCCCGAGCAACTCCTTGGAATCGGAGCCCATCTGCCACTCGAACCCTCGAAGAGAATGCTCGCTCGAACTCGGGACGCACCTGATCCGGAGCGGGCAGCCGCGTGAGCGGGGGGGAGATCGCTAGGGCTTGGGGGAGTGAGCGAGTGTAGTCTCCGACCCCGTGGTTGCTTGCCTCGGGCGGAGGAGCGGGTGAGAATTTTGGAGTCGCGGATGGGAGGAGCACGAGGGAATGTCGGGTTGGTGTCCCCCCGGTCTTTGGTGGGGGAGACGAGCACGGCTGCGCGAGGTGGATCGGAATTTAGGCAAAAGCCAAGCGCCGCGATGTATAACTACTCCTATACATTCCTTTTTTCTGGAAAAGGCCGCATGTTTGTTTGGTGAAATGCCATGGTAGATTTGAGACAAAAAAAAGCAGACAAAGAAAAGTTGCAAACTTGCAGGTTGCATAATGCGTCCCCAGGCTAGTGCTCATGTGACGTCTTAAACTGCAGTAAAGTCCACTGGGTGTGTGTTTACTCTCATTTTTCTTTCTGACAGTTGGGGTGTTCTTCAATCTTCATCCAGATTTGATGATTGTTATAGGCAGGGCGTCACATTTCAGGGTGAGGATTTTCAACTTCTCATCAAGAGAGCGAAGAGACACGGCTAGGTCGAGCGTGACAATTTGTGGGTGATTTGGTGTTACATCCGTGTCGGATTGACCTGGAAAAAACACATGGCTTGTGAAATGTTTGCTTGGTTTACAGGAGTATCATGTTGTACATGAATACCACCCGGGCTTTGTGAAAAAAAAATCAGTTACTACATTATTTTGAAACGGAAAATAATATCTGTGCCATTCAGACCTTCATCGAGAAAATGTAAAGCCATTTATATTTCTGTATAATATGCATCTCTATGTTCAAAGCAAACTTTGTACAAGTGATTACACACCCAGAATTGTTCATGTATACGAATGATGAAGAAGGCACCTCACCAGAACTGCACAGACAATGCCAGGAACAACATGAGAAGAGTTATTCGTGCAGATGGCGGCAGCATGAACAAAAAAATGTACACCTAAACATTTTTTCTGTCCAATTTACTTGTTATCATCACTTGCTCCATACCTTGAATTGCTTGCAAATTGAGACCAGCAAACCAAGCCACACACATCAGTTGGATGCCTAGAACCAGAACTCACCAGGACACCAAACCACGAAGACTTTGAACCATCCATCCAGGCGCAGCGATCTCGTCAGCCAACTGAAGACCCCTCATCAGCTGAAGAACATGGTAACCCTCATAAACCACAGGGGTCACCAACCACACTGGCGATTTCCAGTGCCAAGTAAGCATCTCAGTCAAAACTTGTACTGAAAGGAGCAAAAGATATGGTCCAAGCAGCACTGCAAACGGAATGAATGGTACATGTGGCTGCAGAGCACCCTTACGAGATGCGAAAAACAGGGCCAAAGGAACAAGAAATCCTATTATGCTAGCAGCTAGATTCCAGAACCGGTAAGAAGTTGGGATCTGCTTTATCAGGTCGGATGAATTGACCTCCGGGAACCCACATGCATCAGCCATAAGGAAAAACAGTACTGCTCCCATGTTAAAAATGAAGTCAAGTCCCACCAGGGATAGGAGGCCGGCAATATTGCGACCAAGAAATACTGAAGACAATGGTAACCATAAAGTAAGCACTATACCCGTCACCAACAGAATCAAAGGTCCTAAAAGCCACATTGGCAGTTCAAAAGTTGTTAGCTGCATTGGAAGGTTCTTTTATCATCTCCACAAAATCTTGATCACTCTGGAGGATCAGAGTTTGTGGAGCTTCTTCTGTATCAATTGGTTCAACAACGTCTGTTTGTCCATTCTCATGAATCTGCCTCATGTTACTAATATGTGCATTGCTTAGTTTTATCTGTGAACAAATCAAAGAGGCCATGGTATAGGATGATATCTGGAAACAGAACAAATTAGTTATCAAGTGCCCCAATTACATATTGGTAAAGAGAAACTCAACAGTGTCATATGAAAAACAGACAGATAAACGATGAAATGTGATCCAGTATGATATCAGGTTGACAACAACACAACAAAAGATAGCATATAGATCTAGCAATTGGCTTAGTTTTGTTTTTCCCATATAACTCAGCTATTTGATGGATAGCTCTGAACCAAAGATATGAACCCATGTGATGAATATACATATTCTAAAGTAGTAAAAGAATTAATCTCGAAAGAGTTACATCACAAAGACTAATTACACAATAAAGAAAATACAGTAGGAACTCAATGATGAGTTCACTTCACTAAGTGTTTTATGATACTTATTCAGCTGAGTTTTAAGATCACAACTCTAGGTACATCTATTTGTGTGAGCTCTTTGACACTTATTAGTTATAAGTGCTTTATAATTACTCCCTCCTTTTTTTTGTTTGACGTTGGTTAGTTCAAAATTTGGAAATGGAGGTAGTATATAATTTCAGTGGCCACACTGGCACACAGGTTACACTCATCCTGACTCCTAAGGTACACCTAGCAAAAGTTAGCATGTTCCATATACTAGGACTATAGAGCATGAATAGTTGTAAAAACAAAACATACAAAATTGTTATTTTACATCGAACTAAATGTTCTCATTGTGATGCACAATCTCGTCAAAATGATTATTGCGGTCGAAATTCTTAGTGCTGAAACTAGAAAAATACTCAAGGGACAACCAAAGATACTCCTACAAAACATACTTAACTGCAGTGAGCATAATTGGGATTAGAATAAGCTTCGCTCTGACTGTCAGACAAAACACAGAAGGATGATAGCAACATAATCGCCATAACAACAGACTACCCGGCCACCCAAATCTACACCCAATAAAGGTGTGCAAGGAAGCCACTGTTCACAGAGTCACCAACAGTTCCGATTGCTTAGCCAAATCATCAGCTCGGTTAAAAAAAAGCCTTTCTCTACGATCCAAACAGTTTTGCCTCAAAGCAATCCTTAACTGTCCATTTGATCAAAAACGAGGCTTTGCCCTTATCGAAGGCAAGTTGGTCGTTGCGATTCCTGCTGCAAATCGAACTGCAGCAACATGCCATAGGCAAAGCCTTCCACACACCCAGAGCCTCCAATTTGATCAGATCCAGAGGTAGAAACATTACTTCAGTTCCGCTAAGGCCTGCGCATATGAGTATTCCCTATGAGTATAGGTGAGGAATGGATGGGAGAGAGCGGGAGCTAACCGGATTAACTTCCCTCGGACTCTCGCCAGAGGGAGCCCAGAGTCTCTGAACGTGTCGTCGGCTCGTCGTAGCGCCGGAGTTCGGACGCAGGTCGCGGCTGCCCCTGCACGGCAGCTTCAGCAAAGGGGAAGACGGAGGAGAAGCAGCTTGGCCCAATAAGCAATAATGAGATGGATCGTCTGGGATACGGAATTTCACCTATGGGAACCCTTTTTTAGACAACCTTGTTTGTCTTTTTTTAAGTCTTTTACTTCTTTTTTTTTTTGAACAGAGGATGTAGAATGTTGCTTTTCCTAGTTGTTCACGTTCAGTATCCACGATGTCCGTAACTTGTATGGCGTTGCTACTTGACATGAATTTGCCTAGCGTCCCCCGATAATTCATAGGGTGACAAATGCATTGTGCAGAGAAATAAGGATAAGAGAGCCCAAGTCGCAAAAATAAAATACTAGTGACAATACAAGGGACCAATCAAGAAAGCAAACAAAGATGGGTAGTGCTCTCGTAGAGCCCTCGATCTCAATCCTCACCACCACCAGAAAATCACTTCTGGCGCAGAGGACAAACGCATCCCAGCCAAGTAACCGCCACAGCCGCTTTATCCCAAGCCAACCACACACACTGCGTCCGCTTCTCACTTCCAAAGCCAGAACGCCTCTTCCCTCCCATGCACGCGCGCTCCAGCTCTCCCGCTGGCCGCTGAGCCTCCCAAGCAGCCGCCGCCGCGGCCGCAGCAGCAGCAGCAGCAACCATGAGCGCCGGTGACACGCTCGACAAGCTCGTGGTCTTCCTCGCGAAGCGCGACGGCATCGACAAGCTGGTCAAGACGTTCCAGTACGTGTCCAAGCTCGCGCACTGGGCAACCGAGTCGTCCAACCCTGGCTTCGCCAGGCGCGCCAAGAACTGGGAGACGTCCTCCGGGCTCAGCCGGAAGGCCTTCCGCACGGGCCGCTTCCTCACGGGACTCAACGCGCTGCGCCGCGCACCGGGGGAGTTCGGCGCCCTCGCCGTGCTCGCCAACGCCGGCGAGATGGTCTACTTCTTCTTCGACCACTTCACGTGGCTCTCCCGCGTCGGCGTCCTCGACGCCTGGCTCGCGCGCCGCATGAGCTTCATCTCCGCCTTCGGCGAGTCCGTCGGCTACGTGTTCTTCATCGCCATGGACCTCATCATGATCGAGAGGGGCATCAGGCAAGAAAGGAAGCTGCTCAGGGATGGTGGGAAGGACAAGCAGGGGGAGGTGAAGAAGATCCGGATGTACAGGGTGATGCGGCTTATGGCGACGGCCGCCAACGTCGCCGACCTGGTCATCGGCATAGCGGAGATCGAGCCCAATCCGTTCTGCAACCACGCCGTCACGTTGGGGATCAGTGGGCTCGTGTCGGCGTGGGCCGGCTGGTACAGAAACTGGCCGTCGTGAGCCGTGCCAACTCTGGTATTTTGCGCCCGCTCATTGCCTTGTTACACCATGATTTTGCCGGGTACCGAAGTCTGCTGCTTAGCTATTGCTAATCCGTCATGGATGACGCCACGCAAATTTTACAGTCGAGATACCATTGGTGTATAGTCGAATAGGCGCATACTGTACTGAGCAGCTCACTGGCAATCCCATGGGGAAAACCAATCTTCCATGATCGAGATAAGTCTGTTCTTTAAGATCATTCGCCCTACAGGACTACTTTCTGAACGGGTTGATTGGATTTGGAAACCGATACTTGAGCCCATTAGTCGGGAATGGATTATAACCTTAAGAGGATATAATGTCATTTCGTTTCTTACTTACGTGTCACTTAACTAAGTAATGAAAATTGAAATTTTTTTGATAAGAATATATTAATATATAATATATCATTGTATAAACTTATAAATTTAAATTTAACAACAAAAGTAATAAATTAAACTGTATATTTAAAGTTATGTTTTTTCTATAACTTGTAAAAGTCAAATTTAAATTTACATGTTTGTAATGTAATATATCACTTATTAATTTATCTTTTTATTTTTTATTATTTTCCATAACTATTTAGATGACAGGTTAAAAGATTTTACAACCATTAGTCTTTAATTTGACTTGTTACTTGTTGCACATGAATTGAAGAAGAGGCTTATAGTTAATTATAAGACGTATTGACTTATAAACGATAAAAAATTCGTGGATAAAAATTATATATATATGTAAATGCAGGAAATTTTGGTTTTTTATCATAGTTTATTTTAAACTATAAAGGAGAACTTTTTAAAACAGATTTTCAATCTAAAACATCACTTATTTAGAACAGATGGAGTATCATTTTGTCTGAACTGAGGGCTAAAAAATTGCAGCCATCGTCGGCGTAGGAATATGAAGAATGCCTTGGCTTGGCTCAAAAAAATCATACAAGACAGCAAATTCTGATATCTAATTAATGATAGAGCCCAGAGGTTGAGGCAAGCTCAACGGATATTTATACTCTTATATTCCCTTCATAAAAAATCAGCTACAAATATCTAGGTTTGTAACTAGAAATTAATTATTTTGAGAATTAATTCTTTTGGGATAGAGGATGTATACCCTAACTCATATGTTAGGTTTAAAATATGCTTTGAGATTGATGGATCAACAGGTGCATGTTCTGCAACAACGAGGCAATCTTTTGCCGCTGCAAACGCAACGGCTGAGTCCATGCCATATAGGCCGACGTCGACTTGGGTCTGATACTCTAGTTGCATCGACCCAACGCTCGCGAGCCCGTCTTCTCCTCCTCTTCCTCTCCATATCCATTCCTAAAAATAACTCAGCCCACAAATTAGGCTCCATTGACGAACTCAATGAAAAATAGACCTCGGTAGAACTGACATCACCGTTCTGGAAGAAAGAGAGCCGATTTTTTTATTTATATATTTTTATTAAAATATTTATAAAATATATTTTTATTTAAAAAATTTACGGATATATACTTTAGCTGAAAGCGTTTTTTTCCACGACAATAGAAGTATACAAAATGCAGTGCAGGACATGTGAGAAAAGATAGTAAGGCAGTCCCATACAACCCTCTAGTTAGATATTTTATCCCTCTCAGGGCCGTTTGTAAAATTACCAATCCTACTGTGGAAGGGGAGGGAGGCTAACAATTTTATAAGCAGCCCTGTTAACGTCTAGGTGGCTGACTATAAAGCCTATCCCAAACGCTCAAAAGTCTATTTTGTTAAATAAAATAAAAGACAGAGAAAAAAGAGTTGAGGAGGCGAAGGAAAGTGGCAAAGCCCTGCTGTCCTATAGATTTGTATGGAGGTAAAATATTTATACATTTTGTAATATTTATTTTTAGTGAAACAAAATAGTATACTTAGTATTATTCTAAATCCAAAAATAGTTTCATTTCTAATATGCGGTTTGATAGTCTTATTCTTAAATCTGTAAATAGTTTCGTTTGTAATGTTTGAAAATATATTAGTGTTAAAATGTCAAATATATGTTACGACGATTAATTTCTTATCAACTATATTTTACTATAAACAAATATGTTAAATAAACTGGTATTTTGGTTATATCACGGTCAAGATAATATTAGGTATGATCCATATAGTGTATATCTGTTAGAACTTGGCTTAACCCTTAAGGGTATTGAAAAACTAGCTCTGAGAAATTTTCTAGCAATGTACAATCAGTTAATACGAGACTTTTGAATCAACCACCAGGTGTCATTGTGAGTTGAGCAACCGAAGGTTTTTTTTTGAATTGATGCGTGTTGATTCTACTACCACACTTAGAGATGGTACGTGAAAAATACATTGAAATGACGTTAGCCATCAAGACAGGAGGACAAAGAGGGATAGAAGGCAAGCCTTAGGGCAGTAGTATGTTATGACATTTATACTTATTGTTATAATGTTTATATTACTTTATATTCACTGTTTCGGCGCTGCGTACCTATATCGCTTATTATGTGTTAAAATCGCAACGCTTTCACTATTTATTATGCGCATATGATGGTCGATAGCATACGAACACCAACTTTCAGTGTATTCACTCTTTACTATATGTACGATTGCCAAGTCACAATTGACGTTCAGTGACGCCAGCCAAATTTCGGTGTGTGACCATTACGTCACTCTCAACACAACCTAGCAGCCAATTTTCGATGTGTTACCGTCACATCACTTTCATTGCAATTCAATGGTCAACTTTTTGCACATTAATGTCATATCGCATTCAAATTATTTTTATAGACATGGCACTTTCACACGTGAATATTATGTCATTTTCAACGTTTTTATTCATGTCTTTCACACCTAACACAACACATATTATATAAGACATCTGTATACATGATGGAGCTTAAGTTTTCTATCCGCTAGTTTCCTTGCAAATCCTATACTATCCGTTTGTCTATCTCCTATAGTATCAATAAATAATAGTTGCTAAACACACTTTCATTAAGGATCACGATTGGAAAAGTGATCATTTGGATTGGTTAATTTCACCGTGGTGTAACAATCCATTCTACATGTGTGACAATCAATGACAACTTATAACACTCGAGACTCCAATACTCGTGGGAGTATATTCTTTTAATGTCTAAACTATTCTCATGAGGTATGTATGGTGTATACTTATTTTTTTAATTGTTTTTTACTATAATATTTTTTTCAAACTAATACTTTTTTTGCTAGATTCACGAAAAGATGTATAGTTTTATTTGGAGGGTTGATAAAAAATATAGTATTTAACACTAACCGTTAGTTCTCCAAAGCATGTTATTTTTCCCCACAAAATCAAATGAACAAATGAAGAGGAAGGAAGAATATGAATGATGTCAGTGAGCCGAATGGTTAAACTGGAGACTATAACCTTTTATACTATCTCTATGGTGGGAGTGTTCTAAATGCGCTTGTGTTGATCGTTGCAAGGCGGTGAGGTCGAAGGCATTTTATTTTTCCAAACATTTTTAATGACGATTTCATTATAAGACTATTATACATCTCTATCATTTGCTTTAATTTATTATTATTATGACTATAATAGCTATATATGTTTTTTTCAACGGGAACTGCCTAAAAAGTAGAAATTCAAACAATAGATAGACATAAAGAATCACCAGACAAATCTACAGGGATCATATAAAATGAAACAATTAAACAATACATACATGCTAAAAGTATAGTATAAGTGAAGAGCCGACTCCTCTAGCAACGGATGACTATAAGTAGATGATAGATGATGATATCCATAAGTTCTAAATAGATGTACCATGTTACTCGTTATATTATTTATATTGCGTATATGTTATATCCATAACATGTAAATCTTTTAGTAACCGTAGTCACTATTATCCAAATAATATTCGCGTGTGAATCTATTAATGATCTATTACTCTATTTAATATTATAATATTTTTTTAGTATTAACATTGAGTTTCTTATATAATTCAACATCTCAATTATCTTTTCTATGTATTCCTAAATTTTCTTTATAATTATATCTCTAAATAAAAATAGATTTATTTAATTTTCTTTTCGACATTTGCATGGTAGAGAAAAACACCATAACAAATGTCGTCAAGAAAGCTACATATAAAATTGTCAATTTCCTCTCTCCTCTTATGGAAGGGTATGATAATTTTATAGATAGCTCCCTCGAAGGAAAAAATAATCAACCATAGGGTTACAAGCGAGTCGCTAAAAAAAAGGTAGGCCCTCCTCCTTCCTCACAAGTACTGCGTTGTATTTTGTATGTGTCCTCTAAGACAAGAAAAATATCCTCGACTAGAGCGGCGATGAGTTGCATGTAAATTTTCTAGTACTCCGCCGTTCCACCGTTAACTTGTAACAATAGATGTAACATCGGATTTCTCGTCTTCTGGTATGGTGTTTTTTTATAAAAAAAACCTCTTGGAAAGTGTTAGAAGTGTAGATTTGCAAATTATTCAAAATAAATATATATTTTTGTAAATATTTTAATAAAAAATATAAATAAAAAATTCGAAGAGAGCCTACACAAGTAAGATATTTTGGGTCGTGCTAGCAATCCAGACAAAGTAGGGCCTGTTATTTTCTGATTATGCTCACCGGATTATTATGGTTATTATTCCCAAACTCATTAAGGTGTATTTTTAAAAAATAATCAGTACTTTTTTAAAACTTTAACTTTTTAACTTTCTAAATTTAATTCATTCGTTTGTCGTGGCACTTTTAAACTGGTCTAAGGGTTAAAGGTTAGGTAAAGTTGGGATTAGGGCTAAGATTAGGGTTTTGAGTATAGCCGGAGGGAAAGGGAAGTTAGGGGATTTTTGAGGCTTAGATGGATGACTAGATAAATGGCTGCCTAGTTGAGTTGATGAGATAGAGGACAGTAATATGAAAGGTTGGACATAACGAAGCGGTGGCCATCGAAGGTGCGGACGAGGGACGTTCGCTAGCGTGGATGAGTAAGACTCTGTGCTTGTTTTTGGCTCGCCCGCCTACTCCTGCTCACCTACCATTCTCAGCCTAATAACGGAATAAGTGACCTAGGAAGGGATGAGAAGAGCAAGAGCACATGGGTTAAGCCCAAATCGGACACCTCACGGTTAGCCGTGAGCTATAAAAAGTCCACATGGGTTAATTCGCGTGCAAGAGACACACGAACATATACTCGTTAGATTACTCTATTGTTTCACGCACACTCTATGGACAGGTACTCGTATAAGTTGGCCTATGACTGAACACAAAGCTGGGTACAAAAAGGACTTTCATATCGAACCCTGACAACTTATGGTCATGTGGTGCTAGCCGTAAAACACTACATCTTTTTCTGACTGTGAACACAGTCCACTCTTACCGTCTTACTAATCTAATTACAACATGTAACAATTGACCCGAGTTGACAGTAGGATGCCCATCCACCGGGCTTGAACTTCAGCTGTTCATCTGCAGTCGCAGGAAAAAGGACCGAGGAGTGATGCGCTAACAAATGAGAGCCAAGCTGGCATGCATGTTTGCAAATACCCCTACAATCTCAGCATTGATGTGTCAGCAGTACCTATCCAGCGAGCAAGCATCACAGGGGCATGGATCAATTTCTCGGTGAGATGGGCGGAAATGTCGCTATCTTGGCCAACAGTTAGAAAGTTCGACCAGTTAGACATGTCGAGCTAAGAAAACTCCAGCCTGGCAGCCCAGCGTATGGAGGAGTAGAAGAAACCCTACATTGGAACGATTGCGGCTCCAGCGCCGCATCCCCAATTCTCTGCCCCTGGTGCCGCCACGCGCCGTCGCCGTCCCAGGTACCGTGCCGCGCCGTCGCCGCCTCGCACTCATTCCTGCCGACCAGCTGCTCTAGGAGTCGGGCTCGTTCCTACCGGCAATCTAAGCAGCATCAGCCATAACGACTCTAACGCCGTATCCCCTTCCCCATTCGTCTGAGCAACAGCAGCCGGAGAACTAAGCAGCGGCGCCGCCACTCTCACTTGTCAGTGGACGATTCCGCATCCTTCCCACCGATCTCTACACGTTTTTTGGTCATCAATGTTGTGTGATTTCGTGCAGAATACTTTCTACACTTTTTCCCTGATTTTTCCTGAGTTCCTGTGATTTTTCCTGTTTTTCTGATTTTTTTGATCATATTCGATCAAATCTGGCCAAACACAATCAAACTCGTCCAGATTGACCGAGTTTGACCGAGCGACATCTCACTATCGCGGTGCTGAAAGATTTCTTTTAAAACGAGAAAGTGATCCCTGCACAGGGGTAGCAAAAGGAGGGGTCTGGATCCATGCCATGATGCATTCGTCAGGTGATAAATGGCCTAGCTAGAGATAGGGTTCAGCACTTGTGCCAAAACATATCACTATTTAGCTGTGCTGAGTACTTCAAATTGATTGGTCTCCGGTACACCGTGACAGCTCACGCATCCTGTACTCATATGACGATCCAATCCAAACACCAGCCTCTGCCACTCATGGGAGGAATTCATGTATGGTAAGTAGTAGCAGGCTACAGCAATGTGGCTCTGTGCAACTGCAAACCGAATGCTTCACGTTTTTGTGAGTCCTAAATGCAAATGGAGAAGGAAGATTGTCAACTAAAGCTGATGAGGTCACTGATAAATAGTCTAGGTCTTGATGCAGTGTGCTTGGTGTTACACCCGATATTATTATTAAAAATTCTAATTTTAAATTTTTTAAGCAGTTAATTAATTTCCGTCCAAATTCCGAAATCCCTTCTAATTTTTAAAATTCTCTAATCTTTTAAATTTTTGAAATTTAAATTTAAATTTAAGAATTTTGATAGTAATGACAAATTTTTCTATCCTATCTTCAAAATTCTAATATTGTTTTCGAATCACTAATTACAGGCTGACCTTATCTCTCACTATTTTTTTTCCTTTCATCACTACTATAAATTAATTTTTTTCTCCTCCACACACCAAGCTAACTAGCAACAACACATTATACAAGTCGCAGCTAAGGCAGTGAGAAGAAAAAAGAAACTCACTAGCAAACATATATGCACGTCCTTAATTCTTCTTCCTAGTCTTCACCTCTCTATCTTCGACACATCTACATCCTTACTCCAAACAAGGTTAAGCAGTGCAGATCCTCTCCCCACGTTAGTTCAAAACAATGTTAAAAGTAGAGGAGAGAACCAGGCATGCATGCACATGTGTTTTCTCTTTTCGCTTCCCTTATCATTCTAATTCTTTCATTAATAAGTCAACTTGGCATAGTCTTTTTTCACTTCCTCTCCCACACTTCAAGCAAGAAGCACACTAGTAGGGAGTACAACAAAATAGGAGACCTAGTAGAGGGGAGACTGCAAAAGAAGAGAAAAGTACATGAATAAACATGCACTTGGCAACAATTGGATTTTCATTGCTGCTCACCTTTGTGATACACCAAGTGAACTATAAATTCAAATCCTTAGCTATGTATTCACCTCTAGCATACTTCTCCATTCCTTTTCTCGTCTTCTCCTTTTCTCCAAAACAGAGAAAACGGTCACCGTCACTATTGTTGCCCTAAGCTCCCTCACAGATGTCACAAGTTTCCTATTCTCAGCCGCACCAGAACGCGAATCGAAGTCACTATCATCGTCGATTCGCTGCTCACGGCAAATTGTAGACTCAACCAACCTTCCTTCTCAAGGACACTGTGCCCCAATTGTTAGTCCCTCGTGAAAAAAAGTCTAGAAATATTCCCTTCCAATTATCCAAAAAATCATTTTAAAATTTATATTCGTGACCCATAACTCCGCTTAACATTGTTCCAGCCCAATTTTTTTTTTCTAAAATTCTCCTACGTACAATGTTACTGTTATTTTCTATGTTTTATTACTTGAAATACTAGTAATGAACATGTTTCTCATATGTACAAATTGTAACCGAAGGTGTTTTTGTACAGGATTTTATCACACTAGGACTTGTAACGTATCAAGATAATCCATCCTTTGAACATATTGATCCTTATACTTATAACATATTTGTTTGTAAAGATCGCAAGTCAATCTAATAAGGCTAATATATTTGTTGCATTATATCATTTCTTTTGAAATTGGTATACCCTGTCATTGTGAACTAAGTTATTTTCTGGGTATGTAATATTGGTGAGTACCATAGGCAATTACTAATTTATATGAATAATTATGTCTTACAACTGAAGTGATAAATATACGTGTTAAGATAAATGAATTGTGCTAGAAAAATTAGTTGTGAAATGTATTGAAAACCCGACATGTTGATGGCAATGGTTTGTGAAGTAAAAAAGTTGTTGTTTTTGAGAAAACCTGTGGTGCAAACTTGTCTATGTGGCAATACTTTGTATTCACACATAACTACCAATTCCTTATGAAATTGCACGAAGCATAGTATAGTATGACCACAAGAGTGATATGGGACACTCCTGGCTAAGTAGCTAGTGGGGTTAGAATCGCTTGTTTGACCAGAGTTATGGAATGGTCAGAGTAGCCATGAGAAGTGGTGATCGTGGGATCCTGTGTATGTGAAGTGTGGGACTTGCTTAGAACCCTTCTAGTTAGCAACTGGTTTGAAGGACCTTGAGTCATACAGAGAATGAGTGAATGTGTACACCTAAAAACATGTAAGAAACTCATAGCTAAAATTAAAACTCACACAGTATCTAGTCCTAACTACTAGAGACTCCGATCGAGGTTTACTGTTGGATATGGATGCTTGGCCGGATACTCTAGTCCTAGGATCTGTATATTCCGGTCCTCCTTCAATGCTTTCAAAAGAAATATGTGGAGGGAGTAATCTCAAGAGACAAAGGGATAAAAAAAGGTGATCCAAAGATAGTAAATGAATGAAAGAAGCATTTCACAAAGAGACACGTGATTTTTTTATTAAAGTTTAGATCAAAAGATCTGACATCTTCGTTGAGTGACTTTAAGGAGCTAGATTGCGCTCGGTCCCTAGCCTTACCAAGTTCAATCATAGGAGGAGGTCCGGTCTATAAGCTCTCACTAAGGCTAGCACAAATTTCAACACAACTATCAAGGTCTCCACTAAGACACAATACTACAACCTCCGGTGAAGCTTGCTCTACTAAGACCAATCCCTAAGAATGAGCTCAATATCCAGTATAGTTATCTCTTTCTTTACAAATGTGAGAAATACCTTCATAAACTTTCTCGGGTGATTCACAGCTTTTAATCCTCGTGAGTAATGTCTAACTGTCTAAGAGGAGAACCTCCAAGAGTAACAAGTGCAAATCCTCATTAGGCCTCGATCCACAAGTGCTTAATCAAATTCCTAAACATCTCATTCACTAGCTTCAAAAGATCACTCACAAAGAGATATATTTGATGTAGAATCTAAGAAAGATGTATGAAACCCTAAAAAGGCTATGAGAAGTAGGAAGAGAATAAATGAACAATCTATTTCTCAAAGTAGGGGTTGGTGGAGTTAAAAACAAACTCCCTATGAAACTATTCATTACTCACATATTCAAACTCTGAATTATCCACCACTAGAGGCTAGAGACTCCAAACACTGTTGAATCCAAAATAGCATAACCAGTATGGAGTATCCGATCTAAACTACTAAAGACTCTACAGCCTTCACTGACTGACAGAAAATTTATCAGAGACTTCGCCACTTAAGGTCGGAGAATCTGGTCCATTTTCATTGTTGGGCAATGAAACTTGCCCAAAAATATTCAGTGACTTAGACAAAATATCTGAAATACTTTTTGAAGAAAAATCAAGATTAAGTGGTACATGTGGTGTAAGTGTTCACTCAAGAAAAACAAATAGAACTAATTGAACACTTGCTTTACAACTCGAGCCAATATTTGTACCCTCTTAATAGTACGACTATACTAGGACTTGGGAAAAATAAAATATATTTAAAATACAATATCAAATCCACTTCGATGCATTTATTTTCATGGTAGGGGTTTCTTTTCATCAATTTAATTTCTCATAGGGACTAACTTCTATATTTTTTCACTTAGCACTTTAGTCTCCTAATTTTCTTATCATGTATCATAGAAAACCCACTAATGGGTCTAGATCCACTATCAAGGTTATCCTAGTTTTACTTTAAAAAGTCCTTGCCATTAGTCCCCTTTCATTGGTTGTATCTATTCAATTCATGCTAAGTGATTGGATGCGGATAAATGTCTTGTGAGTGAAGTATACACCTTTTGTAGAAGTCTTCTATAAACTATTTAAACAGGCGTGCTCGTGTTTATGGGCAGATGTAAAGTGATTCTTTTTTGTGTAGAATCTCCAAGAGTAACAAGTACAAATTCTCACCAGCGTCGATATACAAGTGCTTAGTCCAATTCCTAACCCTTTCACTCGCTAGCTCCAAATGATCACTCACAAAGATTTGAATTTGGTGGAGAAACCTAGAGTGAGAGGTCGGAAACCTTAGAAAGGTTATCAAGAGTAGGGATAAAATAAATAAACAACCACCTACCCAAGTGAGGGGTTGGCTGAGCTAAAAACAAAGACCAGCAAAACTATCGTTACTCACATATTTAAACTCTAAAGTATCCGTCCTTAGAGGCTAGAAACTCCAGACATAATTTAATTTGAAGCAATAAAGCCAATCCAAAGTATCCGGTCAAAGCCTTTGAAGACTCCAGATAAGCCTCACTACTAGATAATGAAAATTCTACAGAGATTCCACCAATTAAAGACAGATACTCCAAACGACTTTCACTGCTAGGTAAGAAAACTTTTCAACAATATGTTTGGTGACTTGGACAAAATATTTGGAAGCCTCTCTAGTGATAAACCAAAACAAATGGTGCATATGGTGCAATTGTTTATTCAAAAAAAAATAAATGGATCTAATTGAATACTTCTTTATAACTTGTACTAATATTTATATCCACTTTTGATAGTAGATTCAACCAAAATAAAAATACATTTAAAGTACAACATCGAGTCCTTTAGCGATTCTTTCTTTTGTGGTAGGGTTGTTTCATCAATTTAATTAACCAAAGACTAACTCACTCATTAAAACATATTAGTCCCTTAACTTTCTTTTTATTTATCATCCAAAACTAACTAGAAGATCTAGAAGTACTTTCAATCTCTTCCATTTTCGTGAATAATGATAATACTTATAGGGCTTACAAAAGATAATATAAAGATTGAGATTTTGGTTGAAAGAAGATAGGAGAGGCTCCATAAATATGTGCATAGTAACAAGTAAAGTTTACGCATTTGTATATCTTACGGAGAAACATGATAACTCTCCCTATTTCCTTGTAACTATATGGTAAAATGTGTACATGTAAATATAAAATAAAAAGTAAAATAGAGATGCGTATGATATGGCATATCACTAAAAAGAGAAAATAAAGTAAGCTCCAATCAAACATGCATCTCATCATATTATAAGAATATAAATATGATAAAAGGATAAATTAACAGTCATTACATCACAAGCAAATATAATAGTTTTTACATGTTCATAAAAATCTAAAAGAGGTCTAGGGTATTCAGCCCTAAGGTCTAGAGACTTCGATCAGAGTCTACTGCTATAATTTAAAAGCGATAGAAATTTAAGATTTGAGCCCGTACTACTCTTCTATTAGCATCAAAACACAAAAAGGGCAGAATATCATAGGTAAAGAAGAATCAACTCGAAGCGGTGATGTCATCATCATCATTGTTGTCACCATCATCACCATCTTCGTTCCTGGCGTCTTCATCATCAGTCCCCTTAAGGATAGAGCTTGAATAGATGTCTATACTGATATTGGAGGTCTTATGAGCACCATTGGTTGCCTCCGATTCTATCTCGGCAAAAGGATCAAACACAATTTGTGCCTCGCAATCAGGAGACACCTAAAAGTTCTGAGATCAATATAGTCCTTTTGATGTTGCTCCATACGATGAACACTCATTTTGTTGTAGGAGCAAAAATAGAACATAGACTTCATGGCTCTCTTGAACGCAGTTAGACTTTTAAGGAGTATGCTCACGAAAAGAGGATGCACACACGATGGAAGGGGCGGTCGATGGAGTATGAGGTAGGAACAATGATACTTCACTTTCTTGATGAAGCGAAGACCAGAGATTGTTTCTACAAGCTTCATAATGTTGGGAGCATAAGTTAATGAGTGACGTCAATCAATAGCAATCATGTACATTTTCTCCTAAATTAATTTTATCATATTAAATTTAGGTTTGGTGGGATAAGTGTAGCTCAGAAAGTCAATGGTAATGGCTTAAATGATAGATACATTAATACATTATCATCGTTAGGATTGATGATGAAGTGAAAGAATGTTATAATGAGAAAGTAAGCCACGAATTATTTTTTCTACTAGACCATCTATGAAAGTGAAATGTTGGGAGCGGAGGCTGAGAAAATCAGCATTTCTAAGTCTCGAGGGAAGTGATCGATGTTCACTTAATCTCTAGATCTTCTATCTCTTAAGTCTGGAACTATAGGTAAGTTGGACTCAGTACAGCTTCCATATGAGCACGTCGGTACAATAGGTAAGTTGGTTCGGTGCACCTGATGGAAGTTGGCATCAATGTCAAAATGGTATACTGTTGTACAGTACTGCATCTGTGTATAGTGGAGCATTACAGTGAACTCTACGGTTATGACCGAGAGAAATAGAGAACTGTTTGACAGTAGTATCGGGCTGATCGGATCGGGTGGTTGTGGCCTACACGGCCGCAGCACATCTCTATTGCTGGTTTGTGTAGCTGCAAAGCAGCTGCATCCGCATGCTAGCTAAAACGATCAGGGCCATCAATAGGAAGCTGATCACGGTTTTTTTTTTTTTGTCGTTGCAGTGCGGAGCAGGATACCAGATCCAAATGCAATGGTGCTCGCTCTTTCAAATTTGAAGACGAATTTTGAAGCTTCAAATTAGTGTGCAGATCCTCGGCAGTTAGCAGTGCTGAGCAACACTTCTCCCTTGGTCTCTGCACCTCTCGTCTGACATTGCCCAATCAGCTCGTCACTGGTTGCACTATCGCCTGCTACAGGTAGAAGCGTAGTACTCTGCGCCTCCCGATGCATTATGCCGTTGTTTATGTATAATTATGTGTTGGTTTTTATATTTATTATAAAAATTAATAATTGAATTGGGATTCTAGTTGAAATTTTGTTTTAGAGAATTGATGGTTGTTGACGTGAGTATACGACTTCATACGAAATGTTTGGTTCTGTATGTGTGCAGAACTGAACTTGGAACCTTAATCAACAACAAATCAATACTAGACCAAGAGAGAAGTTAAGATTAGAGTAATCAAGCATGCTAAGTGACAATATTAAATACAATATAACATGATGAATAGACACCGTGTGAAGAGGTTTGTATAAATGGCTTCATATGATTAGGTGGGCTAGCGTTAGAAAATCACAAATAAAATCAGAGAGAAAAAGAAAAAAAGAGAAAATTCATGGCTAACGTGGTAGCGAGCGTGTGAGAAGCACACGTGGCTTGCCCTAGCGCAAAGTGGCCCAGTGTGGTAGCGAGAACGAGCAAGGCAACACAGACAACACGTGCGACATTGGCCCAGGTGCACGCAATGTGGTGAACAAGTGTAGGCACAGCGGCTTGCGAGTGGAGGTGGCCTAGCATGTACATGGCATGGCCTAGGCGTGAGCACGAGAGTGTGCGGCAACGGCGGTTGAAAAGCTGGCTCGGCACAACAACAAGCAGGGGCATGGGTGTGCATGTGCGGGAGAGCATGATTGCATGAGATCCGCTCACAGGGACAAGTGTCACCTCTCAATTAGCGTTAGCGCGGGCGACATGAAAACGGTAGTGATAGGATCTTTTGCAACTGTGTGATGTAGTGTGTGGTCATCCGTGTGCTAGTTAGCGTGCCACAATCATAGTAGTCTATTTTAAATCAGATGATTGAAGGTTGAGGTTTTGCCCTAAGGATAATTTAGATATTGTCTTGGTAATCATTCACCATGGACTATAAAAAAAAGTATAGGTAAGGAGATGTTTTTCACTTTTTAAGAAACTTTTAAGAGAGTTGATGTGAGTTACATGTAGAGTTGAAGTGACAAAAAAAATTAGAGGAAATTATGAGAGTTTTGAAAATCTTATTTTAAAGAAAAATTTATAAGGCTGTCATAAACATATTTCAATTAATAAAATATTAATTATTTTAGAATTAATATTCCCTTTTTAGTTTAAAAATCTATAATTTAAATTGTGCATTTAAATTCCGTATTTAAATTTCGGGTATTACTTCCCTCATTATACGTGCTTATAGTTTAAATTTCTTTTTTTCTTCAACTCTTATAGAATTTATTTTTTCTGATAATAAAAAGTGAGTCAATCCAGAAAAAGAGAAAAAAACATAGATGTTAAAGTTTATAGAAGAGTAAGATTTTTCTACACTATTTACTTAAATATTTTAAGAGACTTTGGTTCTAGTGAATGCATATGCAACTTACTGGTATAAAAAAAACTCAGCCAAATGATATATATTATTCACGTTAAAAATCTAACTTTTCTAACAATTAAATATATAGATTGGCCGTTTGTAGCTATCTCGATTTAATTTTTAAAAACTTAATCAAATCAATATTTTATATGTATTTTATAAGCAGAGTGGATCAATTTATATTAACGCTCGTTTACTCAGACGGTTAGTTCACGCGCTTGTCTTAAATCAAGACGATTTAGGCTGCCGTAAATCTCTGAATCGAACTTGGCAATGTAACGAGAACCACGGTATCTTAACCCACATTTTCTCGATGATTCCAGATTTTTATACCACACACGTGGACCACAAAACTGCTGTAATTTCTGTAGCACATTGAACCTTGCGCTGCCTTTCCTGTAGGAGACAAAACCGCCAGCTCATGCTCGGCTCACCACTCCACACGTGCGCAGCTCTCCATAGCCCGCTTGTACGCCACACTCATCGCTCGACAGCTCACTCAGCTGCAAAGCTGATTACCCCCACTAGATCAATCTCTCATCGGGTCAGCTTGAAAATTCTGTTAGTTTCTCTGCACTGCACCTCTCGTGCGGTAGTGCTTGCTGCCGCGGGCCAATGATTCTTGCACCAAATGTGCCAAAGATTCGAGTTTGTTTACTGGTGTGTCTCTGTTGGTAGCAACCCGTGCGAGTGAGAGTGATAGGTGCTTGTATTGCTTCCAGTTAACATGTCTCGCCGTCTGAGTCGTCGTTGCTATCGGTTAATCGGTAAACAGGTTCCATATGGGCAGAGTAAGACAGATTTACAAGCAGAACACGAGAAAGAAATCAGTAACGTCGTAAGAAGAACAAACCTACAGATACATGGAAGCTACTGGTCTGTACTCTGTACACCTGGGAGCTGGGACAAGCTACGCTAGATCACACTACAGTCTACAGCGACTGGACGGTGTCGTCCACTCGATCGTCGTAGGTCCGCGATCGTCGTAGGTCCGCACCAGCTAGCTCACCGGCGCAAGAGCGTGTCCCACAGGTCCGTACACCGGCGGCGGGCAAAGCCGACGCGGCCCGCGTCCACGTCGTACACCACCTCGAACCCCTGCTGCTGGAAGTTGCCAAGCGTGCCTGCGGGGCCACATCCGTCGTTGTTTCCGCCCACGTTCATCAGCATCAGGCACCCCACGCCCCGCGCCTCCTTGCTCTTGAACCCCATGAAGTAGTTCCTCCGCGGCAGCGCCACCGTCGCGTTGCCACGGAAGTGGAGCGCCACCGGCGGCACGGCGCGGTCCGTCGGGGAGTAGTGGTAGCAGGGGGAGAGCCCTGTCTGGGCCTCCGCGTCCTCGGTGCGGGTGAACCGCGCCGCGTCCATCGCGCGCGCGAACTCGTCGGCCACCCGCGCGAACGTGTCGCTCGGCAGCATTGTGAACGTCGTGCCGGAGTCCACCACCATCCCGCCGTTGCCGTCGCGGTCCACGTACCCGAGCTCCGGCTGGGCCTTGATCCTCTTCCCGCCCACCGAGACGGCTTCGAGCGCCACCGAGTAGAAGTAGGGGTGCTTAGGGTTGTGCAGCAGCGGCGTGTACACGAAGTCCGTCTCGGAGGCGCCAATCGCGGCGGCGTCCGGGGTGCGGCCGAGGATCAGCGGGCTGGGCCGGATGAGCCGGTCGGCGCGGAAGGAGTGGGCGACGAGACAGTACGAGAACCTTCCGGAGAGCGACGGGGCGAGCTGGGCCGGAAGCGAGAGCGGGCCGCGCCCGAAGCCGGCCACCCCGACGGGCTCCGCGAGCGCCGTGTGCGCGCAGGCGAAGGTGAAGTTCTCCACGGCCATGGACGCGGCCAGCCCGACGCGGCCGCGCCTCAGGTTCGCAACGAGGCTACCATCCCCGTATGCATAGTACAGCGGCGGGCACGAGTGGGACGCGCACGAGTCTGTCTCGATCGCGTCCAGCGGGCACCGCGCCGCGGCGCACAGGTCGGAGGTGGGCGACGAGGAGTGCGCCGCGGAGCAGAGCGGCGACGCGCAGGATATGTGGCGCGAGTCGATCGGCGGGGGGAGCGTGCTGGAGTGGTTACCAGGCGTCGCCTTGCCCTCGCAGAGCATGCAGGTGAACGGGGCGCAGGGGAACCAGACGAGGTCGCTACCGGTGTCGAGGAAGAGCGACACGGAATTGGCCGCCGAAGGCGGGCCGACCGAGAGCGACAGCGTGTAGTCGCTCCCCGGCGCGAGCGGCAGCGAGAGCTGGCGGTGAGGCACGCGGCGAGTGCCGTGGCGGCGGCCGCGGTGGCGCGCGGCGGAACGGAGGGAGGCCGAGCGGAGGAGGCGGTGGATAGTGGTGGTGTCATTGGTGGCCGGGCGGAGCGAGGAGAGGGTGTTGGTGAGCGGGAGGAGCAGCCCGTGGCATTGCAGCGTGGAGTAGATGAGGAGGAGGAGGAGCAAGCCGAAGCAGAGGAGGCTCATGGTGACGCGGCGTTTTCGCGCACGGTAGAAAATCCTCGGGTTTCTGGCCTCGAGCCGCGGTTTTAGATGGGGTTTTTGAAGCGCAGCGCCGAGCCAGCACCCGGCAGGGCGGGGCGGACGTGAGAACGGTTCAAAAATACAGTGTATCGCGTGGGGGAAATCCACCCGGGGACACCGCGAGCCGCGGGGCGGACACGCACGGTCGCTCGGCCGCATGGTGGCAAGCGGCTACGTGACGAGACGACGTGTGGATTGGGGTCACGGGGCAGTGAGTTAATGTGTTCTTGGCCGTGAGCGTAGCCGTGAACCGAGATAGCCAGCGGTTGAGGACGGGCGGCACAGTCCTACAGTGTAGCAGAGCAGGCAGGACAAGGGGGACACAGGAAGCTAGCGAGTGTCCTCGGAGTGAGAGCGGCACAGCTATGGCTAGCTTTTGCTTGCATCGCATTTTCAAGTACCACGAGCTTGTGATCACTATGGTTTTTTTCTTACTGGTAGCGGTGACTTTGCGAGACGACACGCCGCGATTGAAACTTGAAAGGCTCACTTCGATTCATCGGTCATGTCATGCTATTGCTAGCCTGGTGGCCGTGCTGCATAATGCGGCCTGAAAGGCTGAAACTAGCTACAGTATGTGAATGGACTGCCAGTACACTACATCTTACTACACCTACTATGTCTCCTTCTTAGCTTCTGTTTAAACCATTTCAGAAAGCTTTATTTAATACTCCTCAAAATAAGTACACTTGAAAACGTGTGATCGTTAATCTGCACTTTAGTGTGTTGCATCCATAGGTTAGGTTAGGAAGATGGACACCAACAAATTAACTACTGTGGTTCAGGACAGCACCAATTAAACTGCAGCTATCTGTTCAATCATAATAAAGACGTGCTAATCAATTGTTGGGACCATTGCGAAATGCAAAGTGCTTATCGCTGCATCTGTGTGGATAGATCGAACTCATATCTTGATTGCACCATCAAATTAATCATTAAATCAACCTACTACAGCACTACACTCGCTCGTCCACCTTTTCCATCTTTTCGTTCAATATACCAATAGACAATAAAGATATTCAGCGAGTTGTTCAGGCCATAACAAAATGAAGCATTAGCAAAGACAATCACGGGAAAATGAACAGACCAATAATTTCCGTGAGAGTCGGAAGGACGACAAGAAAAGGACTTGCTCGTCTGAGCTTTTTTGTTACTAATGTTGGTAAAATTTAAAAGTTATATACGCATGATAAAATTATTAGGCTTAGACATATCTAATTTTGAGAGATATAGGCATAGTGAAAAAATAGATATAAATTATATTGATTAAATTTAACTATAACATAGCCGTAACAAATTTAAAAAATTTAAATTATAAAACAAGGATAGCATAGTAAAAGCTAGTATAGCTATGATATAGTAAAATTTAAGAGTTATGAAAAAATAGATTAATCTATATAGTAATAAGAAAAATTTAATTATGACATAGACGTAGTAAAATTAAAATTTAATTATATAGGTATAGTAAATTTAAAACTACTATTTAAAAAGTTAGTATATTAAATTTGTATTATCATTTGCATAGGAAAAAATTGTAAAGCTATGACATATTATATTTAAATTTAAGTATGAGTTAACACTAAAATTTGGTAATTACAGCAATAGGTTCGGAGAGCCGATAGACTTATAAAAAGAAACCGATTGATATAGGGAAAGAGCAAATCAGATAGATAAAAATAATTCGGTTTAGTTGAAAATAAAATATTATCCGGATGAAATCGAATATGAGAAAAAGTTGTGAAAGCCTTGGTATGTTAGTTTGTATTACCATAGGCATAAAAAAATTAGTAAAGCTATGACATATTAAATTTAAATTTAAGTATGTGTTAACATCAAATTAAATTTAGTAAGTCCTATGGTAGAATTGGAGAGCCGATCGACATATGGAAAGAGACTGATTGATATAGGGAAAGAGCTTATTAGAGAGATAAAAATGTATTTGATTCAATAGAAAATGAAATATTATCTAGATGAAACCGAATTTGATGAGGAGTTGTTGAAGCCATGATATGATAGTTGTATCTTTTAAAATATATCATAAGTAAGTTTAATTAGTTTTTCTTTTATCTCTATTTTATTATTAGAAAAATTTATTCTCGCGTCGGATTTGTGTAACTCTAGTGTATAAATATGGACCCCTACAACCTTATAAATCATCCACACAAATCAATAAAATCTCAGTGTATCACCACCCTAGTTCAACTAGCTTTTTTTCGGTAGGTTGTGACTCTCGATGCGGAGTTACATCGGTTAGGTCCGACATCCGGTGAAGAGGTAAATCATGCCATTATTCTTGTATATCTACTCTGCCTAAAGCTACAACGGTTAGGTCCGACCTAGTCCAATCAAATATATCACATCACGTTCACGTGAGATCTATCAACTTATCAAACTCCTTTAACATCATCAGTCTTGTCTCATGCTGCATCGATTAGGTTCAAACTTCTATACCACTGATAGTAGATTGAGCATTAAGTCGGTGGGTCTTTACGCAACGTTTCATCGGAGTAGCTAGCTGATGAATTACCTTTATATTGAGCCTCACATTTAACGTATCGAGTTTCTAGTCGATATACATATATCGTAGATGATTAATCTGCTAGCGATCAATATGGTTCTATTAGATCCGACCTTATACTGTTTCAGTTCGGTTAGATCCGATATATCAAGTATGTGTCTAATAGAACTAACATCGAGATCTAGCAGGTTTTATTTCTCCCATCGGCTCAGCTAGCCCCGATGAGTTTATCGATATGTCTTCATCAGACTCATAGTCAATAGCAGCTGATAGTTTTATCCGTTTTTTCTAACGGCATGACCGATCTAGCTTATATTGTTTCAGTACCGTTAGCCTCAGCCTTATATTGTCTCTATTCGGTTCGATCTATCAAGGCTGGTTCTAACGATAGTGTTATCGGTGGTCGCTACGACTCGTCCCTTCAGAAGACTAGGCATCGCTCTTTACTGGTTATCATATATTTTATTCAAAACGTCATCGACTCTATAGCTGATGTATTATTTATTTTATTCCTTACTTTTTGTTTATGTCGTTATCGGCTTTCTAACCGAGTTATGAGTGCTACAGCTCTATCAGCAATTAGCCGAAAATAGGAGTGTATTGGACTTACAGCTGATGACTATATCAACTCTATTAACACATCTAGCTGATAATAGTAATAAGTATTGGCCTATCGGTCGATTAGTTCAATGATCTAATTCTATCTATCTTTTTATTAATTAGAGGTCAAATTAACCCATAACTCCAACAAGCCGATGATAAAACATGTACTAGGGCTAAACAGATATCTCAGGCCTTTACATATTCAGATGCATTACATCGGATCTCTATCAGCCAACTCGGTGGACCGGTCTCCATGCCTATAAACAGTATGTATAGACACCATAAATTAAGGAGCGAGTGAAGTTAGAACTGTGTATAGTAAAAATTAAAATATTAGTTAAAATTAAAATATCTGTAGTACACAAAATTTAGAACTTAATATTATCAACACAAAGCAATATGAGGGGTGGGGTTGCCGACCAATAATGCTAGAGGCCAATGCGGACCGCTATCACGTCTTTACTTGCTTGACAAAATTGCTAGTGGGACATGACTGCATCAATGATGCTTGTGATGTTTGACCTTTAGCGGTTGTTTAGATTTTAGGGTTTAGGATAGCTCGTGTGTTTATTTTTTATTAAAGTTCTTTTTAAAATGTATATGTAAAATACATTAAAAAAAGCTAAAATATAAAAAATGCATGAGAAGCAGCAGTCTTGGCTTGGGCACAGAAGACGAGGAGACGTGAAAAGGATTGATCGTTCGCCAGCCTTGTGCCCTCCTCTCCAATCCTCCATCGCCACGATGTACTATTGTACTCCTGGTGCGAATATGTGATGACGACGACGACGACGATTGACAGGTACAGGCGTCGTACGATAGCTGGCCGGAGAACAGCTGTGAGGGAGTCGGGTACTGCCGTAGAGACGAGGGTCCGTGCCGATCGGTGGGCTCCTCTTAGACCCAAGTCCATACTGACGGCCGCAAACGCAAAGCTCAAAGCTCTCAAGAGTGAAGGCCAATGGCCAATGGCCGTGGCAGATACATAGCTCAACAGTACTGCAGATGCAATGTGAGCAGTTCAGGCAGATTCTGCTATTTAGCTCGGGGTCATCATTGGCATTAGTGCTACTGTACAGTACACTTCGAGAAGATTGCCCATGCATGGTCTGGCTTAAGGTTGAGCCATCACTGTCGTCCAGCGTGTATTGCTGGGTTGCTTCACGCCACTACCCCATGAGAGATGGCTGCGAACTCCACCCTACTGGTTCGTGCTGAACAGCTACTCGCTGTGATTGGTTTTTGCCCATAGCACCATAGATGATTAGAAGAATTAGGAACTCTGGAACAGAAAGAAGATAGGCAAATGGAAAGAGACGCGACGGCTACTGAAAGAATGCCCCGTCTCTGCGTGCACTGAAACGAGCAAAAGCATTTGAACATTGCTGCTACTACTACATTAAGAGCCGCAAGTGGGATAAATGCAAGTCTGCAGGTGCCAGATCCTTTTTGGTGTTTGGACATCTGCGCTATGACGTTGTACTGTTGATCATTTAGAGTGGCGACAAAACTAATTTTACAAAGGCGCAAGACTTGCGTATGCTTTCGAATAAAGTGAAAGCCAGAGGCATTCCATTATTATTTGTTTGCGTACAATCAGAGTGACCAATTTATTGTCACTTTTTAGAATGCAGAACCAATTTATTGTCACTTTTTAGAATGCAGAACCAATTTATTGTCACTTTTTAGAATGCAGAAGCAGCATGATCGCCCCTGTTTTTTGCTAGCTTGCCTCTTGATTGTGAGGGCAAACACAAACGGCTACATACTACTCCACATGAGATTTCATCAAGAGCAACTTTTGATTTGACAAATCCAATAGTATATATTTGTCCTAAGATGTGCATCATTTCTATGCAAGCCACAGCAATATTCTTTGTAGCAGGTCGGTGCAGACACAGGTTGCGTTCGAAGGTGAAGGATCGCTTTTCAAATGTGTTTTTTTAAAAAAATCTATCTAAAAAGTTGCTTTAATATAATCATTAATAATATTTCTCATTTTATGTGATCATTATCTTTACTCACCTTCAAACTAAGTATAACACCCAAACAAAAAGATGATGCAAACATTAAAAAGCTACTTCACTGTCTCAAAATATAGACTTATGCTATTCTTTAAAGAGATTAATATTTAAGCTAGACTTATGCTATTCTTTAAAGAGATTAATATTTAAGCGATGAATAGTTGTGATTGGTTGAGATGAAAAATATGTGAAGAAATTAAATAGAAAAAGATTGTGATGGATTGAGATACATTGGTAGTTGGAGAAGTAATTATATTTTAAGATAAATTTAAATCGTAGATATATTTTGAGATGGAGAAAGTACAATTAAGTGATACATATTAAAAGGCAATCACAAGCTAACAACGTAATTGGCTCTCAAGTGTGACTCACTGTCTGCAGGTTTCCGTGGTCATTGCCATTATCACGAGCTCTATATGGGTACTTTGTATTATTGTATTAATCTAAAGTACTCCCTCCGGTTTTTGGTTTTTTAGTTTGACGTTGGTTATCTTGTCAAACATTGAAGGAGGAAGTATCATAGAGAGCTTATGATGATGGCGATGATACGGCGAAAAAAATATTGTAATCCTCTGGGACCGAAGTCCAATAGTCCATACGGTACATTTCTTAACGATCACCAAGATTAATTGTAACAGCGAGATTAATTGTAACAGCGAAAGCTAACTAGAAAAAAATCGTATCATAATTGCAACCTGCCTAAATGTTCGACTGATGATCAACATGAAATAAAAAGCCCATCGGTGGTCACTGTTCCTTTGTTTATAAGCTACAGGCCGTTCGCCCTAAAAAGAAGCTTATATTGCAGGCATATCAATTCAATGCAGCTCAACTTCCAGAAAGGGTAGGCCTGATTTAGTGTAGAATTTTAGACCATATGTCCAGTCGTTTACAATGAATCACGTACAAATGACAATATAACAAAAGTTAAGCACCCCGCAAAAAAAAGTTAAGCAAGAATAGCTTGTACCAGTACTTGCGATTACGGAAGACTATGGGCGTATTCTTTCCATTTTTTCAATACTCTCAGCTTCAATAAAACCTCCGAAGGACCAAGAGGTGTATAATTTACTTGCCTTCAGCTGTTAAAATGAAGTGGTATAAATAATTTTCAAAGCGAAATATACCACATTTCAAATGAAGGGAAAGGCATATAGCTCTGTAAATTGAGTACCTGGGCATAAATGGCAATGCCAAGCAGTGAAGATGAAGGTGATCAACACTATTAAATGGTGGCTCGTGAAAACCAAATCTGCAAGAATAACAAGCTTACAAGAACGCAGAGAGGAATAACGCTCAATAACTATCTTGTGACAACGAAAAACATATTAGTGTTACTGTTTATCAGCGTATGAGAGAGCTTCCAATCACATGTACAACACAAATATAGAACATACCAAACATATTTCTTTTCGGCAATACCTGTGTTCCTCTGAATTGGGAGAATACCGATTGAGTAAATCTCTTCCCACTGCCAACATGTGACTAACTGAAAAGGACAAAACATGCTGTAGTCCACCAACAAGTTGGTTTGACTTAAGTAAAGAGTAGTAGCGAGCCAAGGTTTCAAGAAGCGAGAAACAACAAATAACCCACCTAACCGATGATCTTTGGTGGTTCTCTGGAGATTATTGACAGTGGGTATATATGCTCAATGGGTATGACAAGATAGTGCCTGCAAACAGAACACAGTGTAGGGTACTGTAAGACAAATGTTTAAGGGAAAACCTGACAAGCTCTGGGTCAATAGTTCATTGTGGAAAACTAAAATCACATTTAAACACTTTGTGCTAAAAAGATTATAGGGGCGTAATCACTCTGGCATGTGAAAGACAGAACAGGCATAAAGAGCTCAGCTCGACTTGTTGTGTTGTTTCACTTGTTTGCATTGAGCACACAAGGGTGTTTAGCATGTCTGACTGATGCAATGAACCATGGTACAATAATTATTGGTAACAATTTGTTGATCTTCAGCTGTAAGCTATGTGACATTTCACATGTTATCCACACATGTAATTAACAATGTGCAATTCAGCAAGGGTGAACATGTACTGTTTTTTCTTTTTTTCGCATTGCTCTTCTGCAAATATGGCAAAACATGATGAATATGCTTGAGTGCATGCATAGTCACTTGTGATGGTCGTAAACATCAAAATAGGCGGTCCACAAGCCTTGCTCTCCATTACGTCTTAGTTTTTGGAATATACCCAAATTCATTCTACAGTAATTAGATTGGAATCAGTAGCACTACTATTCTGCAGATCAGCAATATGATCGACAAACAAAATACATAATCTCTCTGTGAGATGAGAAGCAGAGCAAAGCGAGAACATTTTTAACCATGGTAAAAAGTGACGAAAATCGAAACCTTCACACTAACACTTAGCAACAAGCAAGTTTTGTTCACAGTAAACCATTGGCGCATTAGCTAGATAGAGACATAACTAGTTAAAGCCTTCCACCTTGCATTACTTGTATAGAAATATACAATATAAATTGTCAATTCAATCCAACAGTATTGCTTGTCATATGTTAACGCTAAAATTTGATAAGCTCGTAAATAGGCTCAGAGAGCTGATCGGATTATGAAAAGAGACCGATTAATAAATGAAAACTTATCCAAATAAGACCGGATCAGAGAAAAAATTGTGGAAGATATGACATGATAATTTTTATCTTTGTAAAATATATTAGTTTTCCTTTTATCTCTAAAATATATTCTATTTTATTATTAGAAAAACTTATCTCGTATTTATGTGTAATTTATATAACCCCAGGTATAAATATAGATCCCTGTAGCCTTATAAATCATCTACACAAATCAATATAATTTTGGCGTATCGCCATCTAGTTCATCTAGGTTTTTCACAGCGGGTTCTGGCTCTTGACGCGAAGCTGCATCGGTTAGGTCCGATCTATTGTGCAAGGATAAGTCCCGCTATTATCCTGATGTATCCACTCTATCTAAACCTACATTAGTTAGGTTCGACCTCTTACTTCGATCGGACATATCACATTACGTTCGTGTAGGATCTATCAGTTTATTGAGCTTCTTTTACTGTCATCAATCTCGTATTTCCAATCTTCTAGATTGTTGATAGTAGATTTAATCTTAAGTTGGTGGATCTTTACGTGACGTTTCATCAAAATAGCTAACCGATAAGTTATCTTTACTCTAAACTTTACACATAACGTATCAGCTTTTCAGCCAATATACATATATCGTCAACGATTAATCTGCTAGCGATTGATATGTTTCTATTAGATTTAGGCTTATATTGTCTCGGTTAGATCCAATATATCAAGGCTGTGTTTAATAGGGCTAGTATTGTGATCTAGCACGTCTCGTTCATCCTATCGGCTCAACTAGCCAATGAGCCTACCTATTTATATCATAGTTGCCGACAGGTTTACCCGTTTCCTCCGTTAGCACGACCGATCTAGCTTCCGCCGTCTTGATGTCGTTAGTTTTAGCCTTATACCATCTCAATTTGGTCCGATCTATCAATACTAGCTTTAACGGTATAATCATTGGTGATTACTAGATCTCGTCTCTGCAAAAGAACAGGTTTTAATCTTTACTGCTTATCGTTTATTTTATTTAGAGTGTCATCGGTTCTATAGCCGATATGTTTTTTATTTTATTTATCGCTATTTGCTTATATCATCATCGGCTTTCTAGCCGATATATAAGTGCTACAATATCTATCTGTAACCAACCGATATCAGAAGTGTATCGGACTTATAACCGATGACTATTTCAACTCTATCAGCACATCCAGTCGATAGCAAGAGTTTGTATCGACCTATCGGCTAATTGGCTTAATAATTTAACTATATTTGTCTTCTTTATCAATTAGAGATCAAATTGACTGACACGCTCTGAACCCCAACGACCCGAAGACGCCAAAGAGCTTAAATACTTACACTAGAGCTAAATAGTTTTCTCAGGTCTTCATATGTGTAAGCGTATCGCATGAACACGCCTCTTAGCATGCCTTTCATCTGAACCGATCTCTACGTCAACAACATGCTAGCCAGGTGTTTTTGACGATATATGAACCCAAGCACATCTAAGTCCGACGATGGCTAAGCGTTATTCAACAAGGCAACGCCACATAGAGACCAATCCCCCCAACACGACGCTGTCTGAGCAAGCTGGATACCTGAACGCCGACGGGTTGATGTCCTTGAACGCCACGGCCATGTCATCCTGCAGACAAAACCAAAATGAAACAATTTTTAGCGACCACAGCACTAGATGAACGTAGATTAAATCGGAAGCGGCGACGGGGAGTGGGTACGGAACGGAGGAGGAGAACCGTGTTGGAAGCGGGGTCGCGGCGGGCGATGGGGCAGAACACGCACCAGTCGGCCATCAACGCCCTCTCCGACCTCCTCCCCGCGGTGCCGCCACGGAAGCAGAACAGCTTCTTCATGGCACCTCGGCCCCCGAGTGGTGCGGTTGAGAGTAGGTGGGATTCGGAGAGGCCAACGCGGCGTGGACTTGGACCTCTTCCGCGCTTACGCCCCCGGACGCGGCAGCCGTGCTCGTGGGATACCGCCGCCGCCGGCGGCATCGATCCAGTCGCCAGTGGCGCACTGGATTATCGCCGCGTGATTCCGCGGTCCATGGGCAACAGCGCAAGGCAACCGGCTCGGCGATCACAAGATGTAGCGTTAGACTACTGGGCCCTTGGAGAAGCCCAAATCTGTACAGGCCCAACTTAGATGGTTCATGGATTCGGTTCCAATCCCAACTTAATTGGGTCATGGATTCGGTTCCAAACCCAACTCGGCCGAGTAATTTTACTACCTTTCTTGCTTCACGCTTGATTCTTCCGTATCAAAATAATAGAAAAAAATGGCGCTTGATTCTTTCGTGAAGTTTATCCAGAATGTATATATTGGTCAACTGTTAAAAAAAAGAATGATTACTGATGAAGCAAAGAGGACGGGAAATTCTTTCGACCATTATACACGTTGCCGGTGGGTGTAAAATTCAATTCTGAATTTTTATTTTCGTTGTCAAGAATCGAAATCGATGACCACTCAACACGCAAAGAAACTAAACCGTGATCCACAAGGTCCAGAGTCTAGATAATCGGGGCCACTAATCAAGAGCTTGAACGTTGGATGGGAAAGAAGAAACGAAGGATGTTTGGTCCATCAGGAGCTGCACGACTGCCCGTTAATTTAGGTTGGTCCATGTGGCTCAGCCACGTCGGAAAAACATCAACATGTGGTGGATAAACGAAGATGTACACACTAGGGATGGTTACTTGGCTCGGAACTTTTCGTGTCAAGCTTGCACACGCAGCTGGATTAAGTCTTTTTTTTTCTTTTCTTATTTGTTCCCCCTGATCCTTCTGCACTGTGCCTATCCGTGAGCTTGGAGCATATCTACGACTAGGATTTCGCTTTTGTCTCCCGTCTCCCGTGGACAGGATCGCTCGATCAGCGCCTGACGATGGTGAGATGTGCCTGAGCAACACCTGAGACTTCGTATTATCTGCACAGCCGGTTACTTCTTCTAAATGATCACCACATCTATCGTCGATACTAGAATATAGTAACACATAGACTGCTTCGTGCAAGGTCACCACGAAAGGAGTGCTTTGACGTCTCGCAAGACATCGCAACTGCTATGCATGTTCTTCCTCGAGGGCGTCTCGAACAGCCTGATCGAAACGAAACTGAAATTTAACCGTCTAAACAGTACAGGATCTTCCCTTGAGAGTCTGACAGAGGCAGGAAAGTTCAGCAGATCTCGAAAGACAGAAGAAGGCGATGCAGAAAATAGGCAGCGTTGATTCACGGCCACATGCACCTGCCCAGAGAAGCTGCAAGTAACATGCAAGGCGTATACTGTGTGTACACCTATCATGGGTCGTGATCGATCAATGGAGCTCCAGATGTATGTGCAGAAACGGTGCCGGTAGCGCATGTTACTCGCGCCCACCGACCGGCCGGCCTGCTTTCGTTGGGGGAGATCGACCGGTATTAATGAATCGCGTCATGCTATCATCGTCCGTGCGTCTTTGTCCGAGTATTAATGAATCGCGTCATGCTATCATCGCCCGTGCGTCTTTGTCCGATCGATTATCTTGGCCTGCTGCGAAGTGCTTGGAGCAGAGTGAATCCACGTAGTACTAGCTAACGTTTGCGACGACGTCTTTCAATTATTTGGCAGTCCAGATAATCGATCGGGGCTAGATCGATCGATCAGGTAACTGTTGCCGCCAGTCAACCGTTTGATGGTCTGGGGATTACTTGCTTCGATGATTTTTTTTTCTCTTTCCCATTTAGATCTCGCGATGAATGGTTTGAATACCGGATCGTTCGATGGATTCGTGCATGCAAGTCTGTGATCGTGTGCGTACTCATAGATTGATTAATTTATCTTTTGTCTGCGTGAGTTTGTTCAAACGGGTACACCACATGATTAGTATATATGAATTGCCACGGTGGAGGCTAGTTCTAGCAAGCAAGTAGACGTCGGGAGATGCATCAGTGGTGACGACACGGATGTATCCGGAGAGATGGAGCTGCAAAGGGTAGTCCGGTGTGTAGGCCTCATTGAATGTTTGGTCATTTTCTGGTCCATTGAATAAATATCTGACACATGTTAAAATTCCGCTGTTTCTTTTCTCTTCAGAAACCGAGCGAGTTATGTACAAACAAGAAACTGTGAATCCTTATGAAACACATAAAACTAGTTTTACAACGTACGGTATGAGAAGTACAATTGCATTTGTAGAAACAAATGTAAGAGTTGTATATTAGACTACAATTCTACTTATACTAGGATATTGTAATCCAGTTCCGAATTGCACAGGAAATTCAAGTTGGTTAACAGTACAATAGCATGCCAATTATGCATAAAATAATGGACCTTTCTTAATCAAGATAATGGATGGACCATTTCAGTATTATCAGCACTTTTTTCTTGAGAGATGATCAACATAATTAATTTACCTAAGTTCTCGTCATGCATATCACGTGAGATATATTTTTTGAATGGGTGGAAATATAACATTACAAAATCAATACATGGTAAACACTAACCTTACAAACGATTTTGTGAACAACACTATATGTAGACGAATTCAACAAGCAGCTATCAAGTAGGTGTGCATAAATAAAAATAAATAAATATGGGAGACTAAGGAGGACAACCATCAATCTAGGTACTTGAGATGACAAAAATGTCTCCTCCAATAAGTTTTCATTTGGAAAAAAAAGAAAAATAATCCCGATGTATGAACTAGTTCTCATTTACGCGTGCTAGCTTTACAAATTACATTTTTACTGATGCTGATGCATGGGTCCATGCTGAATGGCCGGTTATAAGTCGCCAGCTTCTTTGATGTGTCACTTTGTGGCAATTTGGAAGGGGTGAAAATAATTTAATTGACAACTTGATCTATAGATATTACTCGTGTGAGTTAAACGTACGTGAAGTCCTCAAGAAAAAAACATGTACATGCCGATTGCTGACGCTACTCTGAAACTTGGAAGCATGGAGCTCTACGTTGCGCAAATCTCTTCCTTGAAACAACATACCATCAAATCGATTAATCTATTTTAACTTGGAAGTTTGTAAGCATGTCTATGGGGATGATTGTTTTTATTCGATTGATTTGGACTTAAGTCTGTTGTGATTGTTCTTCTATTTCCTTAATGTGCAAAATCCTATTTTTATTTATTACTTTTGTTTATGTAACTTGGTTTGACAATAAATTTCTTTTTGTTTACTTGATTTTACCATAGCTAGCGGCATCTTCTTCCCTTTTTTTGAGGGGAACATACCTATCAGCATTTAGTATAACAAAGAAAAGAAAGGTACTCGTGGTGTGCACAAGTGTGTGTGAGAGAGAGGGGGATGAAATGTTTCGATACAAACTCTGAATCCATATTTCTTACATGTTGACAAATTTAAAGTAAAATCTAGTAAAAGGTAGGAAACATATTTACAATGTAACGGATATCAACATTACCATTACAGACAGAGTATAAAGTTCGTATCTGTCTATATTTTGTCAAAAACTCTTAATATGTAACGGATAGCCACATACTGTTATAGAGTCTAAAGTATGTCTATTGTCGGAATTATCTGATAAATACCGTTACCGATGGAATAACTATATCTTGTCGGAGTGTATTCAATGGGATACTATTTCGAAGCTTTCCTTTCCTTATTGTTAACCAATAATAGTTTAGCTTTATATTTTTTCCCAACTAGTTGCTACATTTATAAATAAATATAAATATATTTGTACAGTCAGCTGCCAGTACTGGGAAGTGGACAGCGAATTCAAGCATCCATTCCTTTTGTTTTTCATGGGGAGAAAGAATTTAAATTATGGCCTTAGTGCCACGCTGTCCTGTAGTAGGACACTAGGACACGACTACTGACAGAATCGCTCTTGAACAAAAAATTATGATTTGGCCAAGTGTTAATTCTAGCTGTAGCTAGCCTTGCAGAATTCAACCTTACTGATCGCGAACGGGTACCAGTGAATTAAACCCACATGCAAATGCCGTAGGTTCTCTCTCTAGGTTCATAAATTTAGACCCTGAATTTCCGAACCCTCTACAAGCTGAGTAGTTGTACAAATTACGTGAAACCCTATCGTTTCCGTGGCCCACATGAACCGGGCTCCCTGCGTGCTGACTCAGAACTCCGATCGCCTCGCGCGGCCAGTGCTCCGCTATAAAATCCCCCGTTTTTTGGCAAGCCACAAACGGAGTTCCACCGTGAGAGCTCGCCTCGTCGCCGTTTCGTTTTTCTTTACCGATCCGTTCGGCGGCGACCCAGTGGTGAGAAAAAAGTTCACCGCGACAGATTACACCTGTCCCTTCCGCATAAGGCAGCCTCGCTATAAATACTGTCAGCCTCTTCGTTCAATCCCATTTTCCTCATCCCCTCGCTCTCGCGTAGTCCGCTCCGTTCATATATACACAGGTGCATGCGTCTTGTTTGCCATTAGCTCGACGTAGCATAGAGCTCAAGCCGCAGCTAGATTGGTTATTGCCAATCTCCCCGATGATGGACGGTGCCGCACCGCTGCTTCCCGAGACGTGCCCCGAGAGCCAGCAACGTGATCCGGCGAGGGGGAAGAAGACCAGCACCGTCCTCCCCATCGTTGCGTCCGCCGTGGTCCTGCTCGGCCTCGCCGCGCTCTTCGTGGTTTATGGTTTTCATGACGAAGGGAGGGCCGTCACGCCTGGCACGGTGGAGGTTGTGGCCTCATCGTCCCGTGGCGTCGTGGAGGGCATCTCGGAGAAGTCCACCGCCCCGGCCCTCCGCCTGGGCGGCGACAAGGTCCGGGACTACTCCTGGACCAACGCGATGCTGTCGTGGCAGCGCACGGCGTTCCATTTCCAGCCCCCCAACAATTGGATGAACGGTACGTATACACGTCGCCATCGTTCCTGTGGTCCATCTAGGCCGTTGGATCTGAAATCGCACGGCTCTGATTTATCAGTTACATTGTGTTTCTTGGTCTTAATTTTCTTTCTTTTCCGTTTCTTTTTTCCACGGACGTCTCGTGCGCACGGCCATGCTGCTGGTCCTTTTCTCGGCACATCTCCAGATCCAAACGGTAAGTTGTTGGCGCTGATTGGTGGTTGCTAGGGCCGAGCGTGTCCATGCACGGCGCAATCTTGTACTTGTCACGTATTGATTTCGTGAGATGTGACGTTTTTTGCACGCACTGACCGGGCCGTCAATCGATCTGCAGGTCCGCTGTACTACAAGGGATGGTACCATCTGTTCTACCAATGGAACCCGGACTCGGCCGTGTGGGGGAACATCACCTGGGGCCATGCCGTGTCGCGCGATCTCATCCACTGGCTGCACCTGCCGCTCGCCATGGTGCCCGACCACTGGTACGACATCAACGGCGTCTGGACCGGCTCGGCGACGCAGTTCCCGGACGGGCGGATCGTCATGCTCTACACCGGCGCTACGGAGGAGTCGGTGCAGGTGCAGAACCTGGCGGAGCCGGCCGACCCGAACGACCCGCTGCTGCGTGAATGGAACAAGGCAGAGGCGAACCCGGTGCTGGTGCCGCCGCCGAGCATCGGGCTGACGGACTTCCGTGACCCGACGACGGCGTGGCGCAGTCCGGCCGATTCGGCGTGGCGGATCACCATCGGGTCCAAGGACCGCGAACACGCCGGGCTGGCGCTCGTGTACAAGACGGAGGACTTCCTGCACTACGACCTTCTGCCCACGCTGCTGCACGTCGTCAAGGGCACCGGCATGTGGGAGTGCGTGGACTTCTACCCGGTGTCCGCCTCCCCGGCCGTCGAGGTCGGGCTCGAGACGTCCACCGCGCCTGGCCCCGGCGTGAAGCACGTGCTCAAGGCCAGCCTCGACGACGACAAGAACGACTACTACGCCATCGGTACCTACTACGGCGAGGCCGATACCTGGACGCCGGACGACGCCGAAATCGACGTCGGGATCGGGCTCCGGTACGACTACGGCAAGTTCTACGCGTCCAAGACGTTCTACGACCCCGTCGGACGGCGGCGCGTGCTGTGGGGGTGGATCGGCGAGACTGACAGCGAGCGGGCTGACATACTCAAGGGCTGGGCCTCCGTCCAGGTAACGTACAATGATCACCAACCCCTATAATATTTGGTTCAATTTCTGATTTTTTTACATAATGGTTCAGTTTCTGATAGGCCATGGCTTTCTTTAGTATTAGTTACGTATAAACAAAGTCTTTTATTTAATTTTGACAACGGATTGAACGACACATGGATACAGATATGAAACTGTCAGTTTTTCAAAACACCATAATTGAAGATACTCGAGTGAATTTAGGAGAGGGGTTGAAAACACTTTTTCCTAATATGACTTCTAAAACAAATTTTCTATAATTTAAAAAAAAACACGCACCGTTTAACATTTTGAAAAATATGTACATAAAAAAACATGAAATTAGAAGTTGGGAAACCTAGATGCCAAACACACACTTAGAAATATAAATAACATGATATATACAAACTCAAATAAATCTTTTTTCGATTTGCCATCTCCAGTGACACGAGACGAACCATTATTAAAATCTTAAAAAGCTGATTTGTCCTATACATGTTGTTTTCAAATCATTCATTGTACCCCATTAATAATTAATTACTGAATAAAAACACGATGCTCATGCTATTTGAATCACTGGAACAAAAATGTAAAGTGATTAGGACGATATAAACTTTGGAAATCCAATAAAACCTTTTGAAAATAACGCCCCTAGTCAGCTAGCTAGGCAGCTGGATCATTTTGATCTGTCTTGGCTAGCCCATAGATGACTAGGACCCGGTCATTATGTAGTTATACACTTGTACACCATTATAGACCGCAATTCTGCTCACTAAAATAACATAAAAAACGTTGCCGTCCCCTGCATCATGCCGTACGTGTACACGTCTTTACCTGTGCACCACGAGAGGCATGCAGGCGTGCAGCTTTCTTGTTGAGACGGTCGGTCGATCGATCGATCCAGAAGAAAACGTGCGTGACAGTCTAGTTGGACCAGAAGTTGTATTCAGTAGTACGGGTAGTACCGGTTTGGGTGGGGCTACGGGCACACGTCCTCTTATCCAAACGAGTTGCACGATGCCGACTTGATTAATCGATTCCGAGTCACGCACCCCCAACTGCCCAACTACCTGAGAGCTAGACGGGCCCGGCAAGATTTGCAGGCTTCCAATAGACTCGCGGGGATTCGCTGAAGCGGCGCCATGAGACCGGAGACCGGATCAGCCGGCGTTTTCTGGTGCCCGACCGTGACTTATCTCCGATTGGCCGAGAGCAGGAGAACCGTACGTCTAAGCAAACTTGTCATCACGTCTGTTTAGCTGAGGCTGGTGCCAGATTAATCCTCAAATTGCGAGGGTTTTTTTATGCGTCTGTAACGTGGCTTGCATTGGCACATAGCTGGATTAGGACATTTACTTGACGCAAGGGGGATTTGAGTTTCCATTTGGTTTGGAATTCCAAACAGGACTATTCAAAGGGTTTGTTCCAATGAAGTAGCACGTGGATAATGACTTGCTTAACGGTAAGAAATTAATACCACGACCTGTCGCTGCATTCATTTTGTTTTTCTACATTGTGGCAAGCACGAAGATAGGTGGGTTCGGCTCCTAGGCCAATTAGCTTTCGTTTTTTTTAGAAACTACCTTTTTACGTGATTTTTAGAATAAAACTTTTGACAATTTATTTGAGTCATTGATGAAAACAATGGTTTATATGAATAGGAAAAAGTCTGCTCATATAATTATTTCTAAAGATGATATTAAGGAGTATTCCATAATTTTTGCTCGCACTATACTACAATATAAAAAAGAAATCAACAAACGAGTGCTTGCTCGGTTGGTTAGAGAAGTTGTTGTGCTACTTTGTCCATCCAAGTTCGAATTCGCTAGGGCTTTTGCCGTTGGTTTCTTTTTTAAAAAATGAGCATGCATATTACCTTGCAAGTATCAAAACTCAAACATGGGTAACTAGGTTGTACAACTCTAGGCTTTGTGAATCACGCTAAGGAGAAAAGGCGAGCATGTTAGAACTTGAACACGGTCCATTAGGTCGCTAGCTCTTAACCTTTGCCAACTGTGCTAGGCGGGTTTTTCAAAATTAGGTGATAGATTAATAAGTAAATTCACTTTTCTTTGTGGCCAATTATATGTGTAAATATACCAGTGTTGTATTAAAAAAACACAACTATGGAAAAAAAGTGAGTATGTTAAGAATCGAGGATGGTCATTAGGTTGCAAAACTCTAGCTTTTGCTAGCCGTGCAAGGTGGGTTGCAGACATACTAGAGTTGTAAATTTAAAAGAGAAAAAAAACAAGGGTGGAAACGTGAGCATGTTAAAACTATAACATGGTCCATTAAATTGCCAAACTCTAGCCTTTGCCGACTGCACTAGTTAGGGTTTCTTAAAAAATGGTGATAGATTTATGAATAAATGCGGTTAAATGGCAAATTATGGGAATATTCTAGAATTGAAATAAAAAACGCGGGTGGAGAGTGAGCATGTTAAGACTCAAACACAGGTTGTTAGGTTGTGCAACTCTAGTCTTTGCCATCGGCACAACGTGAGTTTCTCAAAACTAGGTGACAGCTTGACCAATAAAATGCAAAGGCCTTCTGTCCCATGGACAACTATACAAACATACTAAAATTGCATATTTTTTAAGAATCATACTAGGATTCTGTGTTTTATCTAAATAACTGTAGAAAAAAACAACTACATATCCTTTCTTCAACTCTCTCTCTCTCCTACAAGCATTCATTGTTGTTCTTTTTTTCATGGTCATATAAGTTTTCCTCTTTTAAATGGATTACTATGTTGTGAATTCAATATGGGCCTCAGTTCAAACTCATCCATATAGGTGGGCCAATCATGCCCAACCAAACAAGGCGTACCTCTCCATCTCCCAATATCACAATAGCACTGAACAAATACTAAATACTAAAGTACCCTTTACTAAGAAAAATAGTATTTATTGGTGAGTAGATAAAAAGTGTTAAAGGGATAAAATTTGTTGACATGGGACCAATGATACATAAGTATATAGAAGTTAATTTATTTTAGGACAAAGATTAAAAAAATAGTTTATTTTTGGAACAGATAGAGTATACGTGATTAGTGTAGAAATATAAGAACAATTACAAGACACTAGTCATAATTTTTATGTCATTTATATAATGAAGACACTACTATTTTAATACAAACACTACTAATTTATATTTAAATTTAATAATACTCATATCTCATTACATCTTAGATGTTGGGTAAAAATCATATTTCAGGTAAGATATGGTTTTATTTTATTTTATTTATTTACTTGTCACGTCATTTTTAAATGTGCACATTTAATTTTTAATTTTATGGATTGTATTATAAATGTCCTAGAGGACGACTTCCGTGTTATTTAAATGTGTGCATTGATCCTTGTGTTTTCTCCTTGTGCAGTCAATTCCGAGGACAGTTCTCCTGGACACGAAGACTGGGAACAACCTGCTCCAGTGGCCGGTGGTGGAGGTGGAGAACCTCCGTATGCGCGCCAGGAGCTTCGATGGCATCGACGTCTCTCCTGGCTCCGTCGTGCCATTGGACGTCGGCAAAGCAACACAGGTACGTGTGGTTCTAACACAACGAACAAAATGTGTTGTACACTTCTAAAAAAATGTGTCATACACACACCCACAGGACAACATCTACTGGTAATGTTGTCATATATCTGATCGAGAAACTCATGTGTGCATGCACTTATGCAGCTGGACATCGAGGCCGTGTTCGAGGCGGACGCTTCGGCTGCCGAGGGTGTCGTTCTCGCGGAGGCCGGAGCGGCAGCGTACAGCTGTGGCACCGGCGGCGGTGCGGTGGGCCGAGGCTTGATGGGCCCATTCGGGCTTCTCGTGCTGGCCGATCAGGAGTTGTCGGAGAGGACGGCCGTCTTCTTCTACCTGGTCAAGGGAGCCGACGGCAACCTCACAACCTTCTTCTGCCAAGATGAGCTCAGGTATGTGTTGTGCACACATTTCAGTATATGTGTGTGCTTCATTCACATGTATATTTTTTAATCAAATCTTGTTACAGCGCACGTTTTTTTTAAAAAAGCAATAAATTTTAATGCATTTTAAATCTTGGTTTTTAGATCATCAAAGGCAAATGATCTTGTTAAAAGAGTCTACGGCAGCTTGGTACCTGTGCTAAATGGCGAAAACCTATCTATAAGAATTTTGGTAAGTCTTTTTTATATTGCATACATCCATATTCATATATCACTAGATATATTAAGGCACGTTAGACCCTTACTCATTGTTTGCCTTTTTTTCAATAGGTTGATCACTCCATAGTAGAGAGCTTTGCTCAAGGAGGGAGAACATGCATTACCTCGCGTGTTTATCCTACCAAGGCGATCTATGAGTCTGCTAAAATATTTCTCTTCAACAACGCCACAAATGTCCATATCACTGTAAAATCACTAAAGATTTGGGAGCTAAACTCTGCTTATATTCGTCCATATGTGGACTAAATTCTTTTAAATATAATAACAGTGAATAATTTGTCCTATATTTATTATTAGTTGTATTGTTAGATTAATTTGTTTGTTTGCTTGCTTGCTTCTTTCTTTCAATTTACATCTATAACATTAAATTGAGAGACACTATAATCAATCACATTTTCCCCACAATATCATAAGTTATAATGTGTGCGTGCTCACATGCACACGAACGCACACACATGTGCATGTGCCATCACTCTGTCATTGATATCCTTATCACCTATGATTATAATGTTGTTGAAAGCCAATTGTTTTGTGTTTGTTGTACCAAAGCAATCATGCTAGTATATTATTCCTCTTCAACAATGCCACAAATGTCAAGATCACTACAAATCTCTCAAGATTTGGGTGCTAAACTCTACTTACATTCGTCCATATGTAGACAAGTTCCTTTTAAATGTAATGGCAGTGTGGTTTGTTTAGATTCATTAGTTGTATTTTGTAGGATATTTTTTCTCCCTTCTCCTTATATAACTACCATCACATTATCTAAAAAAATAACCACCACCAAAAAAAATTATACAATGCAATTCATCACATCTTTTTACTACAATATACAGGTTATGTGTGTGTCTATGTGCATTGGTGTGTGAGTGTATTTTATTTGTGTGTCTTTATGTGCATGTATTTTATATGTGCGCGTGCGTGTGTGTGAGAGTGTGCAGCTCACATGAATGTTTGTGTGCCTCTATTATGCCCATGCCATCTCACCAACAACAATAGATAGTGTGTCATCTGTGCCATTTCACTCATCACTTGTAGAACTTTATCTCTGAGCTAGATTGTTAACAATTGGGAAATGGGGTAAGCTCGTAGTAGTGCTAGTTGTCTTCGATTGAGCTGTGTGTCCTCTACAACATCTAATAAGTCCCTCCCACTTTTTTCTTTGTTTGGATGAACTTATTTTCATGTTTGGATCATTTGATGTTATCACAATGATAATCTTTCATGTACGGTTTATGTCCATCATGTGTTTTGTTTGAGTCCAATTTTATCTACAGATTTTGAGATTCACAGTTAAACAATGACGGAGCTAGGAATTTTCATGATCATAGACAAGCTTAATGATGGATAATAAGTGTATAAAAATTATGCACACATATAGGTTTATGTCTATGTTTTATATGTGAATATCCATAGATAAATAAAAGATGAAGTGTAGTTAGAAAGTTAGTTTTTACAACGATTTAGAATTAGGAAAAGACAAAGAACACTTATATAGCTAGAGAAATTATTATGGTCTTACCTAGCTACGTAAATATTTTCTAATGTCATGTTTGTTTGCAATTTCAATGCTACCTAAATAAACAAGCACTTAGTCAGATATTGTATGGCTAACATCCACGTGTTGGTCCCTGATGATTGGTCTAGTGTGTGCCCTACTAGCAAGTGTGGGGATACCCGGTTTGAGAATGGTATCCTAAAACCACCCATGATCGTTTAGAATTTCGATCTTAAATAGATTGATACATAAAATTGCTTTCCATTACAATACCAGTTTTTTACAAAGTGTATCTTACATAAAAATAACTATAACTAGATTTTAGGGACTGACAAGCCAAACTTCACCACCACTGACTAATCTACAAACAAAAGTACTATATGCAAAATCCAACAAACCACCATAGACACGCCTGAAAGCAGGCTGACCTAGAAGAACTTCTCGCCACAGAAGAACTTTTCTCCTTTCTACACTTCCTTGGCAGAGAATTGATCATCTAAACCTTATTTTATGCAAGAGATGAGTATAAATGTACCCAACAAGCCATAAACCACAACAATTCAAGTAAAATACGTGTAAGGCATATAAGGAAGCAAGGTTTATTAAAGAAGGTTTCATAACAAGCTTGTCTTATATAATTCTGTCCTACTTTGATAAATATTTTATTTACAAATAATTATAAACACATGTTTAAAAGAAGTGACAATATTAATCATCATCATCATCATCATAACCTTGTCGATATTTTAATTGTAAGATCTACTCATGTCTTGAATTTAGGAATCACCTCATGATATAGCCTCTTATCCAGAAGCATGGCACATTCGAATAGTTTAAAGATTCATCTTTGCAAAGATTGGCCAGCTTTACCCACATGATGTTAATAGTTTGCAAGACTAAGGACAACATAGTCGTTCAAGAGCCCCACTTACTATTAGTTAATGTACAATAGGGTTTGACCTATTGTAGTAGGTCAAATTCTTACTAGGTCTATACAAGATATCTTTATTGACATTCTTTTATGAGATCCATTGTTATTAAGATATATCAACATGGCCTAGTGTCCCTTTCCACATGTCCTCCCCTATTGCTTATAGAGAAACCCTACAGTCTATCATACAGTGGGACAATATACTAGGCCAAGTTTGATTACTCGGTCTCGTGGATAGTTGCAAATTACATCACTTTTCAAGGTATAAGAAGGTTGTCCTTATATTTGGAAAAGAAACCACACACATGCATATTTAAAGCACAATAAAGCATGGACTCACAATCGAGAACATCCGTATTCTTCCAAAATTAACTTCCATGTCACTTTAAACAAGTGACTCATATAAAATAACATTTCATATAGCCCGATGACGCCATCATGTGACAATAGACAAAACAAGTGTGTAAATGTAAAGTCTCGGTGATATTATCCGCTATAATGTTATTCTGAAGTATATAAATTTATACCTATGTTATCAAAAAAACAAGGGATAGCGATTCAATGTATTGGCAATAGCAACAATATAAATAAAGGGTCATTAACTAACTTAGCAAGATTTCCATAAATTAAATCATATGACAAATAATTTTGTAAATAAGGAATGTAAGAAATAACTAAGTGGTTCTCTATTTAGGTTCTCAAGTTGATAGAAGGATGAATCGTGGCTTGTCTTGCAAACTGTGGCCTTCTGAAGCTTTAGCGTAGTCTTATGGGACCACGTTAGCTCCTGTGGTTCCTAAGGGCACTTCCTTGCAATCTAATACACACACAAAGGTGTAGACAAGTACAAATAAAGTAAATGATAAATTAAATTGCAATAATTGAAGCTGGAACTGAAATAGTAGATGAATCGAAGGTTAAATGGATTTGAATGGCTATAGATTGATTTCTAAGATTAGGTTTTGTGGTGTATGCGAGAGCGGATAAATTGTAGAGTTAGTTATGGGTCAAACCGAAAGAAATTTGATTTTCAAATGATCCAGATCTGATCAATAGGTTTAAACATTAAGGATTAAATGGTTATGGATTGATTTTATGGTTCTATTTAAGGGGATAGAGATGGATAATTACCCTCTAGGGTTTATGTACCATTGGATACAACAGAAAACTTGAACAAATTTGTTTGAAAAGTGGCTGAACCGATTGGAAAGTTTAGTATAGGGCATTGAACTGATTTTATAGTGTTTAGGCACTATTTGAGTGGCTCAGGTGGGTCGATTGGACCCAACCGAGAGGAGACAGTGCCGAGCCTGACACTGTCGTCTTCTTCCTCTGCCTGGGCGTGAGGGGCAGATAAGAAGAGAGCACGGGCACCGGCGCTCCGGTGGCGGAACGGCGGCTACTACAGCGGCAGGACGTGTCCCGAAATGAGAATCGCCCACAGGAGGAGGATTCTTGCCAGGGAGACGACCATAACGATCGGAACGTGGAAGCTAGGGTTTGGCCCCGGCGGAGAGAGAAAATTGGCTAGCAGATTCCGGTGGAGAACATGGCCGGATTAGCGCGTCAAAACGCGTTTCCGGAGAACTTATTTTCAGAGTTAGTGGAGACGGAGCAGAGTGGATTGGGCTGGCGACGGTGAAGCTCGACGGCATCAGGGACACAGCCATGGCGGCCTTCACGGCTGCAGAAAGAGAGACCTTGAGGTGGTTCTCTTGGCGCGGTGGTACGGCCGAAGGAGGTCAGAGGCGGCGAAACGACCGGCGACCTCGACGGCGGCTTGGCGAAGCTGGGAGAGAAGACGAGCTTCACAGCTCGATTGCTTTCTGTAGGAGGAGGGAAAGAGGAAAAGGATAGGAAGGAGACGTTCGCCGGCTTAAATAGGGTGGCCGAGGATGGGGATCGACGGCGGAGGCGAGCTCAGCCTTGCGCCACGATTAGCGCACGGCGAGGCGAGCTTGAGCTGACTAGCTTCGAGCGGCTTCGACCGAGGTGGGAAACATGCAGGGCGCCAGCGACGCAGCAACGGGCCTAGGCATCGGCTGCGCGGTCGCGGGTGCGCGCGGTCAAGGGCGGCGGCGCGTTGGCTAGCGCGACACACGGCTGGAGCGACTGGCGAGCGAGCAGGCAAAGCAGCAGCGGCTCGGTTGGGCCACTAGCTAGCTGGGTGGCACATGGGAGATGGTCTGGGACAGCCCAGGAAGAGAAAAGGAAGGAGAGAGAATAAAAGAATGGAGACGGGCCGAGGGACGGGGTTTCAGCCCAAGAAAACTGTGATGATTTGGAATTTTTGATGGAGGTTTGGAGATAAGAACTTGAAGTAATAATTTGAATAGTGTATGATTGGATAATTTTGAGATAGGGCATTTAGCAATTAAGAAGATCTTGTGATAGGACTTGGTTGGATAATTTTCAAATGGATGATCATGAGAATTTTAGGGAAATTTAGGACTTGGTTTAAAAGGGCAACCAAATGAATTCATATGAGTGGTGGAAATTTAGAGGAACAAGGTTAAAGAAGGGGATTGGAAGGGCTCCAACTTAATAAAAACAAAGAACGATAACTTATAAATATTTTTGCACAAATTTTGCCAAAAAAAATCTAGTATGTTATATGGTTGTTAAAATTTTGATTCTAAATATGATTTTATGACTTCACAATCCTAATTAAGTGGTCTGATTCTTTGATTCTAGGTAGAATATATGTTTTACGATTTTTATGTATATGGATTCTATGATTGTGATTCTTCTTAAAACTTTTAATTTCAATTCAGATTATAATTTTAACAACCTTGCCTAGCAGTCATTGGTGCCTATTGTCCTCCTAGTTTGTCAAGAAGTGACCACACATACGCTTGTTGATCATGGACACAAGCAACTCGATCTTGATGCAATTGCACTACCTAGATACTGGAGGGGTTTTTTTTTTGAATTGGGAGGGTCACTCCGTCATCGAGGGGAAAACAGAATACGAGAAATGATGTGTTGCCAGATTGATTATTCCTATGCCGCCCAGCACGATGTGTGGAATGGGCTAAAATGGGCCTTATCCAGTACGGCAGTCGAAGTAGTAGGCATGCCGCATGCAAACTTGTCCGCCAGCCGGTGACCTTGGGCCACATCACTCGCTCATGCCCCTTGTATCGAGTAGATCACAGCTTCGCCTGCAGCGGCACCGGGGACAGTTTCATGGCAGCAAACCATTGAGCCTGGGCAATTGCCAAGGGCGACCAAGCCCTGAATCAGCCCCTATTAGCATCCTTCGCTACTAAAAAATGGATATTAAAGGCGGTCAAAAATGTGTTTTGGTAAGTGGCCGATAGTCGTGTGCAACTAAATGCATGTGAAAATATAGTATTTTTATAGGTGAGCTGTTAGACGTCTAAAAACTATTTTCATAGGTGACTTAGGTTAAATCGGCCACCTACAAGGCATCCTGGTTAAACTAAGCGTCGACAAAAGTCAATTTTTACAGACGTCCAGGTTAAGACGGTCACATGCGAACTATTTTTTGGTGAAAAAAAAGAAAATAAAAATGAACAAGGTTTAGGGAGGACGGTAACGACAACGGTTCAAAAGGAAGAAGATGAGAGAAGAGGTGAGGATGGGGAAAGGAGAGACGGGATTGAATAGGTCTCATCCTTGTCATGCCTAAGACTTTAGGCATGCATGCCATGCCCCGACCTCTGTTTTGTAAGTGTTTTTTATGGCATATGAAAATAGTGTATTATACATAGTCCTCGTAAGAATTTGTTTATAAAAATACTCTTATTTTTATAGACGGCTCTCTTATGAGTCCGTCTGTACCCATGTTTCTCTCCTCAAGTAAAACTTATTGTAGATGGTTTAAATTTCAGCTTATCACTATAGCAAAATGGGTGACATCGGAATGCTTAGACTAGACAATTGATTATGAGGGGTAGATTCTTACAAGCTAACCGACATTGCTAGTCATCAGCACACACAACACACAACTATGAAAACCGACATGCACCGCATAGCTCAAGTTAAATTCAAATTAAAATAACAACAATCACAATGATGACAATTGCCTATCACTCAAGCCTATATAGTCATACGCACAAGAACCCGGGGTAAAGTGTTCAGCCCAATAAAATGGGCATATGGAAGATATGGCCCATTATTACCTATCTTTTCCTCCCTTGTTCATCTTTTATTTCCCTATGACCTTCAACAGATCCGTTTTAATTTCTAAAGAGAAAACAATAACTCAATGTTAGATATTTGGTTACTGCAGAATGGACGCTCTTACTCCCTCCCTTACAGGTTATAAGATGTCCTAAGATTTGAAATTCAAATTAAGGGAGGGGTTAAATTCTCCTTTATGCCCCTCATACACCGTTCTTCTCCCCTTCATCGCACGTAGCACAGAAAAAGGATGCATAAAGGACGTAGGGGCTGTTTCGCCGACAGCAATAACCACACACCAAGCTAGGACTCAAACAACGCTATGTTCGAGGTCTTCGTCAACATCAATCTCCTCGGTGTGCACTCCCGTGGCATGGTAGGCCTTGCCTTGTAGCGCCCACTTGTGACATGCCTCGCTTTGCAGTGACTAGCTTCAGGCCCCAAACTCTTAGTGTGTTTTAGGCTTTGCTTCCCAAAGCGCCTCGCCTCATTGACGGTGCACGCCTTCGTCTACGGTGTGCATCCATGTCGACTAGTTTAAGCTCATCGAGCCCGGCAGCGATCTCGAGCGTCCAAGTTTCAGAGTTCCCTTTCCACAAGTTTGCTTATCAGACCACCGGAAATAAGTCATGCCACTTCGTTTGTGTCATCACTTCAAGCTCTATAGCGCTCCTCCTCTTGATGATGGTGACGGATTTGGAGGAGGCAAAGTCGTATTTGATGAGGAAGCTGGATTCGACGGACCTAGAGAGACAAGTTTCTGATCCATTTAAGAATTTAAGAGGGAAGAGCATGGCATCTAGGGATTGCATAATTTTACCTTCCTCATCAGCTAAAGCTTTATCTCCTCCAAGTCTGTTGCCATCATCGGGAGGTGAAACGTTAAGGTCAAAGAGATATATCATCATAGAGCTTGAAGTAATAACGCAGACAAATAGGCACGACTTATCTCTGGTGGTCCGGGAAGTAAAAACTTATGGGAAAAGAACTCTAAAACTTGGATGCTCGAGGTTGTTGGAGTCGATGGGCTCGAACTAGTTGACGTGGACACATGCTCACCATTGACGAGGGCGAGACACCATGAGAAGCGAAGCCTAAAGTGCACCTGAGCTTAGGGACCTGAAGTTGGTCGCTACGAAGCAAGGCGTGCAAGACGAGGAAGGCCGTGCTGCGGGAGTGCGCGCCGAAGAGGTTGGTGTTGGCAAAGACGCCGAACGCAACAATGTCCGAGTGCTAGCTCGGTGCATGGCTGCCGTCGCTGGCGACACGGCCCCTGCGTCCTTTTTCTGTGCCACGTGTGATGGAGGGGAGAAGAAAGAGGCATCAGGGACATAAAGGAAAATTTAGCCTCTTCGTTAATTTGAAGAGTACCAGTAAATGTCTCGTTCTCCTACGTTACATCAACGCGTGCACCTACGTTTCCCTCATCCTGATCCTCTTTTGTCCGAAGCATAATTTTCTGCCTTTTTCTCAGTAGTCATACATATGCCACGTTTTTTAATTTTGTTTGATGTCACATCAAGAGCATACAATTCTTAGACCGGCACGCGTCTTATCGGTCGAATGGTAATCAGCGGTCGGCTGGACAAATTGCTAGGCAGCCGCCATCTCGCCTAGAACTGCTGAGATGGGCTGAGGATGGAACACTACCCGATCTGCCAGTTGATCGAGATGATGCGAGCTGTTTGCACTGTGGAACGCAAGTGAGAAACATCAATCATTGACCCGTGAGAAAAAAAATTATCCGTAGGCGCTGCTATGTCTGATGGATCGATCGATCCCGTTCTATGCAATTGCCAACCAATTGACGTCGGTGGTGCGTCCGTGCGATTGGACAGGTGGGATGAAAAGCTCACGTGGACAGAGAGAAGAGAGGTAGTAGTAGGTGGTAGCAATGCAGCTTAGCACTAGACATTTAGAAATGGTTGCACCGTTATATCCCTGTAGATGCTAGTGCCCTGCATAGATCAATCACATCAGCTCCCTCCCCGTCCCGGCCCTCCATAATTGCGAGGCGGCAGCAACCGGCCATACATGACGCTGCTGCTGCCTCGGTCCAGTACTACGTGCCATCCATCCGTCCATACATCCACTAGCTAGCTGCTGCCCTGCTTCTGCCTGCCTGCCTGCCAATGCCACCAATACGTACGTACGTCGAGCAGTGCAGCAGTGTGGCGAAACCGCCCCTAGCTATCTCCTCGATCCAGCTTATGCCGCGGTCTCTCCCCCGGCCGGCCGGCCTCCCTCGCTTGACTGGCCGGCCGGTTCGATCCCTGCGCTGCGCGGCGCAGGCTTTCGACAGCCGCGCGCGCCTGTGTGGCCAGTTCTGATCGTCGCTAGCGCTGGATCTAAGGCGCGGCACGCTGAAACGTACAGCTGCGTTCTAGCTAAGGGCGCTGCTAGTAGCTGCGTGCGGTGCAGTGCAGTGCCCCCGGCCGCGCGCCTCGCCTCGCCTGCCATTGCACGCCGAACGATGCGTCGTGCGTGGCACTAGCTAGCTGCATGCACGGCGTTGTATCCATGCGTCGAGTACTGTCTGTTTGTCGTCGTGGGGGCATATGCGTGCACGTACTTTCCTACCGATAGAGACTCGTCACGCCGGTTCCGCCCCGCAGGTGAATGGACCAAGATGCATGTTCCAAACTTCCGTTTCGCCAAAACGAGAGATGTGACTACCTTTACGAGTAGTAACACCGAAAAAAGTTGATCCAACTCCAAATATAATGTAGTACATTTCAATGTCCGTAGCAAAATTTACTACCCGTAGTTTGGTAATTAAACTGATAATATGGAGACATGTAGCTACAACGAGTCTTACCGCCATTTATTTGGCACTCTCTGTCTTGCTGTGGCCACGGAAGCATGCACACGCACGTAGTACGCACGTATAGTACGTGCCTAGGTAGCTAGGCTAGTCGGCGCGAGCGAACAGTCGCGTTGGCCGACGGATGCGTAAAGGCCAGCTTAATCTTGGGCCCATTTGCTGGCATGGTCGAGGTCGCGACAGGCCGGGTCAGGGTAGTTGATCAGGCTAGCTGCTGCATCACTAGTCATTTCAATGGACGGGGGGCAATGTACCGGAATATCATACCCAAGTCCAATAATACATCAATCACAATTAGTGGGCCCTGGAGTCGATCACGCACCTAGCAGATCGTGCCAAACAGGACATTCAATTTGTCTCGATTTCAAAAAATTTCAGTTTGCGAGACTAATCACAATGTCCATATAAGAAAAGGAAAGTCCAAAATATTTTACTCACGCAATTTCAATTTCCTTGTCATACTAGCAAATTTCAATTTCATACTAAGTTAGAAGATATGAAAAATTACATTGGTATCCAAATTAATTATATCTTGATCATTTTTCTCGGAGCAAGTATTAAAAATCCTTATAAGGCTTTGGAATATGAACACGACTAGTATTTTGATACAAAATTTGAATACTATAATGACAAGTAAATTGAAATGGAGTAAGTAGGAGAGATATTTTCTTCAGAAAATTTAGTTATTTTGTTAACAAAAAGAAAGTTGCCAAACATGACTATATATGCCCTTTTTAGTTTTGGGCATGCCTCATTTTTTGAGTTAGCTAGTACATGAGACTTAATTAGTCCTGTACAGGTAATACTAGATATGTAGAATTGTTAAGGTCTCATTATAATGCTTACGTTTTTTTGTTAAAAAATTTCTTGAAATTAATGAAATAACATTCAATTAAACACATTTCTCAAATATATTAGTATTACATATTCTAAAAATGTTTTCGTCTTTTCATGGTATCAAAATGTGCAAAACTCTATGTCAAAACTACCACGTTCATTCTAAATTACCCCATAAATTGGAGAGAAATAAATGGAAAAAATCCTAACCATGTATTATAGTGGATCCTGATTGTACGGTTTAGATTGATCATATGTACATTAGAGCTTTATTATTTACAATTCTGTAGTTTTCATCAAGAAATAAAATTGAGAAACATGTAGCAAATATTGTTCTACATTCAAAATAGACATCTTCAATGTTACACTTTTTTTTTTTGGCATTTCATAGGAAAAAAACATATTTTTGGCAAAGAATATGAGGTTGTTTGGTTGCCAACCATACTTTATTCCTATTTGCCAACAAAAATTGCCACACTTGTCTAAGTTGAGGTGATCAAATTATTTGCCACACCTTAGGAAGCCTAAGAGAATATTGCCACAACATTTTGAGTCATTAATACGTAGGGCCTAATTTAACTCCGCCTACATTGTCTCAACATAGTAGATCCTAAGGCCTGGTAAAGGAGGAATAGTCCCGTCCCTAAAAGGTTGTGTAGGCTTGATGAGCCAATGTAAAAAATCTAGGTACTCAAATATAGATGAAACCCAAAAGAAAACCGTTAGGGCATAACCCTCTTAGGGATGCGACATATCGAAGCCTAGGTATAGTATTAAATGGGCAAGAGCCGGGTCGCCACCCTCTTGATGACGCACCATATCGTGATCTGGACATAGTGTTGAGTGAGTAAGGATCAGATCATCGCTTTCTTAGTGGCGCACTACATCGCCACCCAGGTGTAATGAAAAATGAGCAAGTGTCTTCACATTTGACTCGACAGGTGTAAGAAAGCTAGTTGAGCCAACTAGGATATATTTAGGTAGTTGGATGTAGGATCCCTTATAGGTAAGTTAAGAGAGTTAGTTCATATAGGGATTAGGAGACATATAAATATCTTATGCATTTAAAATACTAAATAAAAGGATCACAAGGCGAATGAGGTAGAAAATACTAGCTTTAAGTTTTGATACTCGGGGACAACTGCTAATAGAAATAGAGTAGGAGTTTTAATCTTATGCATTTAAAATACTAAATAAAAGGATCACGAGGCGAATGAGGTAGAAAATACTAGCTTTAAGTTTTGATACTCGGGGACAACTGCTAATAGAAATAGAGTAGGAGTTTTAATTGATAAGAGGTTCAAGAATAATGTGGTGAAAATGATAAGGCAATGAGATATGATCATCTTAGTCAAGTTTATTTTTAGTGATATGGTCTCGAACATAATCTGCACGTATGCCTCCAAATTAGGTCATGATGAGAGTATTAAGAGACAATTTTCAGAAAACTTAGATGACATGATTAGAGGTGTACCTATTGGTGAAAAGTTTTTTTTTATAGAAGGAGACCTTAAAGGTCATGTAGGGTCTTCAATTGTAGATTTTGAGATAGCACGTAGAAGGTTTGGGTATGATAGAAGGAATAAGGAGGGGGAGTAGGTCTTGAGCTTTGATATAGCTTTTGACCTGTTAGCCAACACTTTCTTTAGAAAGATACAATTTCATTTAGTGACCTTTAGTAGTGGACAACATTATAGCCAAATTGACATTATCTTCACAAGAAGAGAAGACAAACGTGCATATTTGAATTGTAAGATAATAGTGAAAGAGTCTATTGTTTTTCAACATAAGCTTTTGGTGTCTAACTTTTGATTTCATATACGTGCGCATAGGGATAAACAAGCCAAGATTACAAGGACAAAATAGTGGAAATTAAAACAAGAAATGTCACATGTCTTTAGGGAAAAAGTTATCAAAGATGGCTCTTGGAATGAAGAAGACGTCACAAATAACATGTGGAAAAGATGACAACCTATATTCGGAAAGTGGTTTTAGAGGTGTTTGGAGTGACAAAAGAGAGTAGATATGAACCTAAAGATACTTGGTGGTGGAACGAGAAAATCTAAATGGCTATTAAAGAGAAGAAATAATGTTATAGGCTCTTGTACCATAACAGGAATTGGGACAACATAGATAAGTATAAGGTAGCGAAGAAGTTTGTAAAAAGTGCTATGAGTGAGGCAAAGGGGCATACTTACAAGAATATTTACCAATGATTGAGTACGAAGGAAGGACTAAAGGACATCTATAGGATGGCTAGAGTTTATGAGAGAAAGACAAGACACATGATCCAAGTTAAGTACATTAAGGATGAGAGATATCAGCTTTTAGTAAAGAAGGATAATATCAATTATAGATAGCAAGAGTAACTTTTGTAATTTATTTAATAGTAACCATGAGACCATAAACTTTTAATTGGATGACTCTTTTTGATGATGCCAATAGACAATTTGTGCGGAGAATCTAAGAATCTGATGTCAAAAAGACATTGAAAAGGAAGAAGCAGAGCAAGGCGATAGGCTCTAATAGTATTCCAATCAAGGTGTATAAATGTCTCAGAGATTTAGCTATAGCATGGCTGACCAAGTTGTTCAACCATATTTTTAGGTCAAACAAGATGCCTAAAAAGTGAAAGATAAATATATTGGTAACAGTCTACAACAATAAAGAAGATATTCAAAATTGTACTGATTATCGTAGAATTAAGTTGATAAGCTATCCTATGAAGATATATGAGAGAGTTATCAAGCATCATTTGAGAGGAATGACGCGAATCTCCATGAACCAATTTATTTTCTTGTCCAAAAGGCCAAACATAGAAGCATTTTTCTTAATAATACAAGTTATGAAGCGGTATAGGAAGTAGAAGAAAGAGCTACATATGGTTTTCATTGACTTAGAAAATACTTATGACAAAATACCAAAAAAATATTATGTGGTGGGTCTTGGATAAGTATAAAGATCTAACAAAGTTCATTGCTCTCATTAAAAATATGTATAAAAATGGTGTGACTAGAATTCAAACAAGTGATGGGGACACAGATAACTTCCTGATTAAAACATGGCTTTATCAAGGGTAGGTTTTAAGCTCTTATCTTTTTTACTTATTCATTGATGAACTTACAACGGATATACAATAAGATATATCTTGGTGTATTTTTTTTTTGTTGACGATATAGTGGTAGTCAATAAAGTCAAGCAGGAGTGAATAATAAGTTAGAGTTATGGTATCAGACTCTAGAGTCAAAATGTTTTAGGCTTAAAAGAACTAAAACTGAATATATGAGATGTGACTTCAACACTACTACATATGAGACAAAAAATGTTAGTTTAGAGGGTCAAGCAGTATCCAGGAATGATACCTTTTAATATTTAGAATCGATAATACAGAAAGATAAATACATTAATAAAGATATTAGCCATAGAATCCAAGCAGGATGGATGAAATGACAAAAAACATTGAGCATTCTTTATGATAAGAAGATAGCTCAAAAGCTAAAAGGCAAACTGTATAGAATTATGATTAGACATGTATTTGTTACATGGTGCAAAATATTAGTCTATAAAAATATGACATATTCAACAGTTAAGTATTGCGTTTAATTTATAGGCATATAAGAATAGATCGGCTTCAAAACAATGATGTATGTGATAGGCTAGGGGTAGTACCAATTGAAGAAAATTTTATCCAATGCCGATTGAGATTGTTTGAACATATCTAACGGAATCCTCTAGAGACACATGTGTATAGTGAAACAGCACGATAAAAATATGAGAGACGTGAGAATATCAAAATTGATGTGGGAGGAGCAATAAAACAAGACTTGAATTATTGGAATATTTCTAAAATTTTAATCTTAAATAAGAGTATATGGAAAACAACTATTTTACACTTGAAACTTGATTTGTGGTTTCTGTGAGTTTTATTTCTAGTATACCTTAATTAGCTTAGGAATGAAAGATTTGATGATGATGATAATGAATGTGTGGGGCCTAATTTGTTGGAGAAAATCTTACATAACTGCAACCAAATAATTGTCAATTTAGTCAAACTTGTCTAACCTTAAGGGTGGCAAAATGTGGCAAAGTGTGGCTTTGTCATCTTATTCATGTTGATATGGTACATACATTTTTAAGATAATAAAAATGTTTCATGTTTCTAATCTGTGCCAGAAGCCACACAACCAAATGTGATATATACATAATGTAGTCATAGATGTTTTCAAAGACGTCAAAGTCTTAAATTCAAAACTATTTTTACTCCTGGCCCCAACTTATATATGGATCGAAGTAGTCGAAATCAAATGTTATTCTGCCAATAGGTTCAGTTACTCCAAACCATGGTGAAAAGGGGTCTAAAAAACCCCAAAAATTTGACGAATTGATCATAACTGATCATATGGTAAATAAGCCAAATTGATCTAGTTATGTCCATAAGATATATAAGAGGCAGCACGCACAGCTAGCAGCCTCTGTACAGGCGAATAGGAATAAGAAAGATTAAGGCGAAAATACATGAAGAAACCGAGAAAACTAGAATTACACATAGATAAGTACTTAGGTACGATCGATGCATGCCAAGGTGCCATGCATGATGCCATGATCGTCCATCTATAGAGGAACATTTCAGATCATATCAGGAGATCGAGACATGCAGAACCCTAACTACAGAATGGGGCACAATTTTTCTTGAAGCCAGATCGAATACTGTCGTGTATTGATCTGAGACTTTAGAATGGAGAGACACCCATGCTAGATGCTGCGGTTGTGGCTGCTGCAGCATAGAGACCGTCCTTGAAGAGCATGCATTCGCCAGCTCCGTCCTACAAAAGCACAAAAATACTATAATTAAGTGTCTGCTTTATGTGCATTGGCGTCAATTCTCCACGAATAGAATTAGGGTTTAGACTTTAGAGTCGTTTTTACTCTTTACCTGGCTTTGTATGCCGGTCTTCTTCAGGCCCTGGTCCGGCATCAGGCCGAAATGGATGTGTGGGAAATGGGCCCACTGGTGCATGCACAAAGATGAGACATAGTATAAATACGATTTTGGTTTATACAGTTTTTATACTGTATACATCACATGTGTTTGATCAAGAATTTAAAGGGAGATTTTATACGTTCTTTGCAGCTGCGCTGAAAGCCTCCCTGTGGGTGATGTCCGGATTGCTTGCCTTGATGCGTTGTATCTCGTCTCTATTATACATGCCACAACCAAGTCATGGACGAGTAGTTTTTGTCAGATGATGTAAAAAAGAGTAAACCAAATTAAACGATGTAAACCATTGATGATTACTCACTTGATGAATCGGTTGTATGCCGAGGGAACCCTCTGACGCTTCTCAGAAGCTGCAGAATCACAACAATAAGCAGAACGTAATTAATTGGTTAACAGAATAACAGCGTACTTTGAAGAGGCACGCTTCAGTCCAGACCGAAGCCTTGGTACGAACTCATATATATAAGCCATTAGTTCATATGTAACCTGACCATTTGATGTTGCTCCCGGTGAACTCACAAAAAACTAGGACTGGTTGCCACGTTACGTGCTGCGAGTTTGAAGTAGTATTATGTACGCGTTCTGTTCCTCGTTCCTTAACCTCTCTTCATTTTTTAGCCTTTTTGTTTGTCAAGTCTCAAGTGATCTTTCCTATCTTTGTACTGTGCATAATTAACGTTGGGATTTGGGAAGAATTCCTCCACGGACAAAAGGTACTATTGAGCTGATGTGAAAACTATTCAACCCCCTTCCACTTGTTCGAAAACTTCATTGACCATCAAAAAGAACTCTAAAAAGGCGAAGCTCAAAGAGGCGCATGCTGTATTCGTGCCACCAAGAACAGTGTACTACTGCAGCGCACGCGCACACACACCTAGCTATAGCTAGCCTCTGGAGCTCTCCTACTCAACGTTGCCGGAGGAGAAGAAGGAATGAAGGGAGAGGTGAGGCACTTACTCCTGTTGGCTGACGACGCGTTCTTCGGCTGCTGCGGCTCTCGCTGGGTAGCCTTGGCCGCCGATGCCATCGACGACGCCGGCGTGTTGTTAGCACAGCTGCTGTTGCTGCTCGTGATGCTGCTGGGACTTGCCTGTTCGGTCATTAGGCCCGGGGGCGCTTGGAACGACAGCACCTCATCCTGCAAGCCGAAATGATTAAGCATCCGGCGCAGTGAGCAAAAAACAAAGTAGAAATAGACGTTACGTACAAGGAGGCCGTGTGGTGAGGTGGGGGAGAGGAGGGCCTGGCCGAAGGGGAGCTGGTTGGCGGCGGTGGCGGCGGCCGGGAGCAGGAGACCCCGGAGGTTGACGGAGAGCAGGTTGGCGCAGTGGCCGCACCGCACGGTGACCGTCTTGAACAAGCTGCTGCACGGCACGCCCACCTGCAACGCAGACAGATCAGCGGCGCCCGGAGAGCGAACGAGCGAGCGCGCATATACGTACCGCGAGGATGGTGTCGCAGAAGTTGCAGTGCACGTAGCAGAGCTGCTCCTGCTCGGCGAGTGGCGGCGGTTGCTGCTGCTGATGCTGTGCGAGGTGGTCCAGCGAGAACGTCTCCGGCGCCGACGACATCATGGCGCGTATCTCGGTGATCCCTACCCGGCCGGCCGGCGCGCGCGATCGTGGCTGCTGCTGATAAGATTACGGCGAGGGAGCCGGCTCTCTGCTGGGTGATTTGATAGTGCGGTGTTCAACGAGGAGAGAGAGGGGGAGGGAGGAGAATGGGGGAGGAAGGGGGAGGGATCGGAGGGGTATATATATGGGTGGCACGGCTTGGTCCCGTCTGGATGTGGTAGTATTTCCGTTGATGTGATGAGGTGAGGTCGTGAGGCGGTTTGATTTGATGGGTACGTGGGTGAGAGTGGCTCGCTGGTATCTCCTGATCGATTTGATGCTTTGATGGACCTTGCCCGATTCGAGAAAGCCTCGGATCTGTTGTTGCCTCTGATTTGAAAGCCCGGGACTCAAATAATGGCCGGCCGGCCGGCCAGCCAGCCGGTGAGAGGACGAAGGTTTTTTTTTCTCCGCGACCCCAGCCGTGACAGCGACAAAGAGAGCAAGGCAACGCATCAGCTGAGAGCCTGAGCTAGCCTTGGGTGAATGGACGCAGCAGGCTGCACTGTTGATCAGGCCACAACAGGCCAGCCACTGCGCCCCGGGGCAGATTGGGAAAAGCGCGAGGGGGGCAACAGAGCCAAGCGCCCAGTACACACACACTCTCTCTCGACTGGGAACAGTGGCTGCGACAGTAGCCGGTAGCTAGCATCTTGGGACTGTTCCATCTGAAAAGCAGGCAGAGTGGTGGGGTCGGGGGGAAGAGGCTGGAGCGGACGGGGATGCATGGGTGGGCCGTCTCCGGTGTATTGTGTAGGCCGGCCCACCTGGAGCCTTGTTCCATGACGTCGTCTGCTCTGGCCTTGGCCTGGTCGCAATTTGACGCGTTCGGCGCAGTGCCACAGTGCTATTTTTTGTCCCTTGCAATGGGGCGTAGCCTTTGCAGAGGGATCATCTGATCGGTTGCCCATCACACAGACCATCATCACTGTGTAATCTTGTAGCTCGATGTGGCCGTAGCATTCCGTCCAGAGTCACAGGCACTCAGATCGGACACGTATATATGCTACTCCTAGCTGGAAATATATGTCATGGATCACCTTATCCCTTTATAAACAGTTTGCACTGTTAATACCAGAGCATTATTATTAGGTTATTTGGCATTTTATCCATCTCGGCGCCACTCATCTTCTTTAATACCATGCCCTCATCACTTGCAATCCACTGTTTCCATCCAATATTTTATTTATATATTTTTTATTAAAATATTTAAATTTATATTTATATTTATATTTATTTATTTATTTATTTATTTAAATATTTAAATATATGTATATTTATTTAAATATTTAAATATATATATTTATTTAAATATTTAAATATATATATTTAAAAATTATAGGTCCATACCTAACGCCCTTTGAAAGTTTTTTTTAAAAAAAACTATCCTCTAAGAAGACAATAAATTTAACATGATAAATAGCTATTGGTCCCGTTAATGATGGGCCAACAGAGCCAATACGAAGTTCTATTCGAGAGCGTTTTACCTGTAAAATAGCGTGCACGACGCGTAAGGGAGGAGGGGGCATGTAGTTTTTGTAAGTATTCCCTTATCGCCCATTGTTGGAGCGTTTTTCCATCAAGTGAGTACTCTTTCGTGAGAGAGGAGGGGCCGAGCAATTTTGCACGTGGCCCCCTTGTCGCCCCTGTTAGGATTTTTTTAGGTGGCCGACTATAAAACTTTCAGTCATCCAAATATACAATTTAATAAAAACAAACACAAAAAATAGAAAAGAAGGTTGAGGGAAAGCGAAGAGAAGTAGCGAAGCCCTTCTGACTAGTGGATTCATATGGAGATAAAATATTTATATACTTTGTAATATTTATTTTTATTGATGAAATGGAGTAGTTTGTGTAAATTGTTCTAGATTCGTAAATAATTTCACTCCTAAATATGTGATTTGTTAGTTTCGTTCCTAAATCCACATAAATTCGTTTGTAATGTTTGAAGATATCGGTGTTGAAATATCAAATGTATCATAATCGATAAAATGTTAGGTATGGTATATATGGTGTAGATCTGTCAGAATTTGGTCTTGTAATAATGTTGTATTTTGGTTATATCACAGTCAGTACTTTAGAGAGTCATGAATATTTTCTTTTATATGTATAAACTATATGAATCGTAATGTTGTATACTTTTGGGCTAATAGTAATAGTAAATATTGTTCATTTTCTCTTACAAAAATTTGTCGCTAGTTGAATATTATGTTTTTTTTGATAATCGTGTTTTCTTTTTCAATATAGGTATAGCATACTAGACACTAAAGCTATTAGACTATGGCCTCAATCGATCACACTGCTCCTACCTTTCAACGGTCGAGAACACCGCGCTTACCGCCCTCCGTTCACGCCCTTTATGACACCTACTGCCTATGAATCCTTACTTTCGTGGCAAGTAAGATATATCATTGTTGTTTACCATACTTTTAAATATGATTTTTGACTAACAATACATACATTGCCTTTGTTTATTTGTAGGTTATGTGAGGCTAGCCTCCTTCTGTTGTGTAGGCTAGTCGAGGCCACGGCATATGAGAAGGACCCGATGAAGCAGTGGTTTATAAACCAGTCTCTTATTGCAGCAGTTCTAAACTGCTAGAGGCCAAAACACACACATTTCACCTACCATGCTGGGAGATGGCCCTTATGCTTTAGGATGTCTCATACCTTCTAGGTCTTTTCCTCGTGGGGGACGTAGCAAGTCCGATTGACAAACTTCTGGGATGGCGCGACGATATCCAGGAGCATTTCACTCATGTGCAGCACCTGACTAGTCTTGCTGCTCCAGCCACACTCCCTCACTACACCATGGGCAGCCCTATCTAGGCGTGACAACATAAGTTCATTATAAGTAAAGCGGTTGCTATAATGTTATATGCGTACTTAAGCCTAATTATTACTTATGGAAATAACCTTCTCCCTGTCAAGGCTAATTAGCTCCATCTTGATGCTCTCGTTGAGATGGAGCTTCGAGATGTATCTATTGTGGCTCTTTAGCTAGGTGATGTTTACCAACATAATAGGTCATACTGTGGACAAGAAACTTATCCACTATACTCATGCAATCACCTATGCTATGGATGGGAGTGGACCTCAGTGTAGCTGAGGATCTACTATCCTCGTAGCGATGTCCCAAGGTCTTCGTGATGTGTGTAGAAAGACTGATACAGGTTCGTTGATCACCAGTTGTCTACTACTTCTATAGTTATGGGCGGGCGAGTGGTCTGTGATCAGCCGACCAGTGGTGGACCACAGCACCTACAGCAATAACATATACACACAGAGGCTACCTAAGGACTTTCCCACAATAGGGATAATGTGATGTCGTCGCGAGGTACGTAATGTGTTAATTTAGTGTTCGTTCCTAAAAAATGAATATATGACACTTCATATCGTGCTCTGCAATGACAATAGGCCTACTTGCAAGTCCTAAGGTTGTACTCAAATATCATGCTAGAGATTGATTGGCTCCAACCGAACAATGTCGTCTTAGAGCCATACAGCTCTACAGCCCTGCATGTCGACGCTGGTTGCTAGTGACTGAGGAAATCATCAAGGAGCAGCATCTGCATATAGAGGCATCGTATCTCAGTTGGTACCAACCTCGTACCCACACACATGTGACGTTCACTCCCGATGGTCTGTAGCTACACGTAACCAATATGCGAGACACGTACCCTAGACACCACGACCAAGACCTCTTCCACACTATAAGTCAATCAATCTTTTGTATCTTAGTTATATATACTATACCACTTACGTATGGCATGTTATTTTAAGTAGGTTGACGCTACGCGACAAGTTAACAGCGAGCTTGATACTATGTGCAAACGGTTGAAGGTCGGGGTTATGCTGACGGAGAACGAGCAGAAGATTATCTTCGACAGGAAGGGCAATATGATGTGCACTGTCCTCCATGCTCTGACCTATCATACCACCGATATGGTTCCTCTCATAGCGATGACTGCAACAAGAGTCCACCTAGAAGTAACGTAGCCCATAGGGTAACTTTGGTTATCCATCACTTGAATATATTATTTTCTTCTTACCATATGACGATGTTGTTAATAAAGTATACACGAGAATGAGGACCTCGACATAGAGGTTTATAGGTTTGTCGTACGGTACATATTTCCATGCAATCCATGATATTTTAGTTTGCATTACTAAACAATTTTTCTCACAAGGTTGTAGGCTACATCGCCGCAAATCTCTGCAATTAAGAGAGGATATGGGCTAGCCACCTTTGGTTGGGCGCACAACTCCTTTGACCACGATAATCTCACGGCATATCAAGACATGCTGGTCTCTTCCTAGCTTGTAGGAGCACCACCACCACACACATAGGAGATAGATGCTTTGACTCCTATATAGCAAGTCTGCGCTAGTCATGGCGTCCTAGCCGACTACCTCATCCACTCACAAAGTCACATGCAAGCACATGGGAGGAGGACAAAGAGGGGTAGAGGACAGGTCTCGGTCCATTAATACGTTGTGCTATTTGTAATTACTATTTATACTACTTTGTATTCACTATTTCGGTTGTACGTGCATACATTATTTACTATGCATTAATATCACGCCGCTTTCACTCTTTTTTACGCGTGCATGACTGCCGTTAGTATATAACAATCAACTTTTGGTATCTTCACTCCTTACTATCTGCAATACTGCTGAGTCACAATCAACGCTAAGTGATGCTAGCCAACTTTCTACGTGTAACCGTCATGTTGCTTTCAACACAACCCAAAAACCTAATTTTGGCACTTCAATGTCAAATCACGTTCAAAGGTATGGCACTTTTTCGTACGTGAATGTCACATCATTTTTAATACTTTCAATCATGTCTTCCACAGCTAACATAACTCACGATATAAAACCTATGTATGCATGATAAACCTCAAGGTTTCCCTCTGCTAATACCCTTATAAATCTCATACCATCCGTTTGCTCTATCTCCAATAGTATCAAAGAACAATGGTTACTAAATGAGATTTCAATGAGGATCTGGACTGAAGAATGGAGCTTTTGGCTTGGCTAATTTCACCTTAACATGACCGTTTGTTCTGCAATTGTGGTGAACGATGCCACCTTATGACATCTCATGATACCAACACTCCTGGGAGGAGATTATTTCAATATCCAAACTATTCTCATAAGATATGAATTGTATACTATTATCTTTTCATTTGCTTCTTATCATAATATTTTCTTTGAACTAATATTTTTTGTTAGATCTACGGAAGGATGTGTAGCTTCATTCAGTGGTTTGATAAAAAAATCCAGTATTTGACCCCAACCGTTAGTTCTCTAAGGGCCATTGGTTTTTCCCATTAAAATCAAATGAACACTATATAAGAAAAAAGTACAGGTATGAATCACGTCAACGAGCCATATAGTCAGACTAGAGGCTACAACCTCTTATAATACCTCTATGGTGTTAACGTCCTAAGTGCACTTGAAGTGAATATTGACATATGGTAAGGTCAATAAGTGACGATATTTTTGGTAAAAAATACTTTCAAACATTCTTGACGACGATTTTATTGTAAGTTTGCTATATATATCTCTAATTTGCTTCAATTTTGTTATTCTTTGCGCCCGATCTCGCGCGCCCGACACAAACACACTGACGCCTGGGAGGTCTACTTAGCTTCAATACGCGTCGGTCGACTTCTCTCCGTGTCTCGAGGTACACGCGCCGTGCCAATTAATTTGACCCTACAATTGACAAGGAGGTGAGGCGAACAGGTCAGTCGAACGATGGGTCGATACGAGCTCTCGCTATCGGCTGGTCGTCGATAGGATCAAGTTGGTCAGTGGCCACGTCTGGATGGCTCCTGCTATCGGCTGATCACCGATAGGTATTGGGACACTGTTCCATCGGCTGGGGAACCAATGAAGGTGTGGATAGATGTCGACGAAGGACGTAATGACTTCAGGTATATCGAAAGCAAGATCCTGATCCATCAGCCGCAGAGCCGATGGAGACACCAAAGGGTATTCAGAGAATAGTAAAGCACGTGGGATCTCTTCTAGTTACCGACAGAAGTTGTACCGCTCGTTCATCGGCTGAAAATCCGATGAAGGCATATGCGACCTGGAAAGGAATTGTATGAAAGACACCGGCTGCAAAGTCGATGCTGCTTCGGATATGGCAACACGAGACCTGTCGCTAGCCAAGACAACGCTGCTAGCACTGAATCTCAAAGATTAGACCTAACCGAGACAGTACGAGACCGAGGCCAACGGCAACGAGATAGTGCACGCCAGATCGGTTGTGCTAAAGTAAGGACGAAGCAAACCCATTGACTAGCTGAGCCGATGAGAGGACATCTTTCTAAAGACAAACGTGCATCGGCTGGATGGCCGATACGCTTGGCGTGGCGCTCAAGGGAAGTCTCTGAAGACTGGTGCGTATTGGTTTAGCCAATACGCTGAACGTGTTGCTCAATGTATAGATAACTCATTGGCTAACACTCTGATAAAACGCCGTACAGAGACCTATAGGCCTAAAGCTCAATCTACCGTCAGCACCCTCGTAGGTCGAACCTAACCGATGCAGCACGAGACCGACAACGGCAGAGAGAGCTTGATAGGCCAATAGACCTTGCACGGACGTGATGCGATACATCCGATCGGCCTAAGAGATCGAAACTAAACGATGCAGTCTTAGATAGAGCAAGACATATCAGGATAGTGGCGGGACTTACACTTTCACCGAAGATCGAAGTTAATCGATGCGGCCCCGTGTCAAGAGCCAGACCCCACTGGTAAAAACCTATATGAACTAGGGTGGCGATGCACCGAAGTAGTATTGATTGAAAGATGTCTTCATTACAGGCTCCAAGAGGGTCTTTATTACTGAAGTAGATTGAGCTTTAAGGCTATAGGTCTCTGTACAGTGTTTCATCAGAGTGTTAGCCGATGAGTTAACTATACATTAAGCAACACACCGTGCGTATCGGCTCCTCGATAGAGCTGATACGCACCAGTCTTCAGAGACTCCTCTCGAGCGCCACACCAAGCACATCGGCCTTCCAGCTGATGCACGCCTATCTTCAGAGGGACATCCTCCCATCGGCTCAGTTAGCCGATGGTTTTGCTTCACCCTTACTATATCCGGAGCGGCATTGACTTTGCAGCCGGTGTGTCTTTTATTCTTTGAACGACCGCTACAGCCCGTCGACAAATAGGAGGAATCTCACGCGTTTTGCTATTCTTTAAATACCCTTCGATGTCTCCATCGGCTTTGCGGCTGATGGATTAGGATCTTGCTTTCACCACATCCGGAGCCATCATATCCCTCGTCAACATCTGTCTACGCTTTCATCGGCTCCCTAGCCGATGGAAAATCGTCCCGATCTCTATCGGTGACCAGCCGATAGCAGGAACCATTCAGACAAGATCGATGACCACCTCGATTCTATCAACGGCCAGCCGATAGTGAGAGCTCGTATCGGCCTATCATCTGACTAACCCGTTTGCCTCACCTCCTTATCAATTGCAGGGTCAAATTAACTGGCACGCTCGTACCCGCACCATCACGCCGAAGCCGAGCGAACCCCACGGGCCCCGACGCGCATAACTCAAGCCATAGAGAGAAGTCGATCGGCCCACACAAGCAGACCTCCCAGGCGTTGGCGTGTTTGCGCCGGGCGCGCGAGATCTGGTACGAACACTATGTATTGTCCATAATGTGTTAACCTATTAGTAACCATGTAATATTTTTATCACTATTATGTAAATGTAAATAGTATCCACGTATGAATATATTAATAGCCCGGCTCTTTAATTAATGGTGTAATAATTGTATATTATTAATGTTGAGTGATTGCATCTCAATTATATTTTCTACGTACTTCTATTTTTTATAATTAAATATATAAATAAAAATATATTTATTTTCAAAAAAATTAACAAAAACACCCTAACAGGAGACAGTAAGAAAGGTGTATGAAAAATTTTGGCCCTCTTTCCACCCACAGATAGTTTTGGCAATTTTGTAAACAGCCTTGTGACAAAAAAATTCAAATAGAAGATGGCAAAGGACCACCTATAAAAATAACATGTCATTTTCTTTTCTTATGTATGCTATCATAGTATTTTATAGACGGCTAGAATGATATTCTAACCCTCTGTCGGCCCATTGTCAATGGAGGCAAGAGGCGTTTGCCATATCAAATTTAATGCTTTTTTAAGGTCTTTTTTTAAAAAAAAAACTCTTCCAAAGATGTTGGAATATAAATCTATATTTTTTTAAATATATATAATATTAATAAAAATATATAAATAAAAAAATATGTTTCCATCTTCTATTTTAAAACGAGGGCGTGATTTATCAGCCTCATGGTAGGGCATTTTCCTGTGAAACATTGGTTGCATCATTACAGCTTGTCCCACAGGCGAACGAACCAATCGAGATCGCATGTTGTTTTTGGTTATTCCATGCCTATCTTCTGCTTCGGTGGTAGGGCGTCTCCTCTTGCCGCTCTAGAGCGTTTTTGTAAGATATTTCTCTTCAGTTTTTTTTAAGGAACACCAAAGCATTTCATTACGAAGACAGACCGGCTAAATCACCAGCTACAAATTTTGTTACAAACTTAGGAAATGGCTTAACGAAGTTTCAGAAGTGCCATGCCCCAAAGTGATCCCATGCCTAGTTAAGTTGTGCGCTGCATTGTTACATGATCTTAAGCAAATGCTAAGTTTTGCAACATCAAAAGCAACATTCAACTAAAATTTTATATCCTAGAACAAAGCCCCTAATTCTGCTAGATCATACACATCGCTTGATAATGCTTGCTTTAACACCACAGAATCTGTTTAAAATATGACTCAACTACAGCTCGTTTGCGTCGACATATTGACTGCATTCAGCATGTCTAAAGCTTCTACATGAAGAGCTGAAGAGATATGCTCCAGACCCCCGGCTCCTGCAGAAACAAGAGCACCATATTCATCTCTTACAGTAAAACCCCACCCACCAGAATGAGATGAAACATCAAAAGCACCATCCGTATTGATTTTCAAAAACTCACTTGGTGGAGGAGACCATTTCTGAGTGGATACCTTCTTTTGGGTCCCCTTCCCCTGTTTGAGATTCCTTTATTCATTAACATGGCAATTAATAGAGGATAAAATTTCATCTGGGCCTCTACTTGTGTCTCCTGCATTAGCTTTATTTCTTTCATGCCACCAAAGCCAAAATAAGATACATACCTTCATACAATCCTCTTCAGTTAGCTGAAACACTTGTTCAAGAAGATTAAGGGGATTAGTACATAATGTTAAACCCGATCTGATCTGCTCCATTTGAGCAACTCCCCATACTTTTCTCACAAACTTACATTTCAGAAAACAATGACCTCCATCCTCATCAAATCTGAAACATACAGGACAATGAGTATCCACATTCATTTCCCTGCGTTTCAATCTTCAGTTTTGTTGCTACTTAGCGCCTGCGAGGGCCTCAGGACTGGACTCTCAGGCAAAATTCAGCAAGCCATAATAACTGAATCTGCACTTGTGCAGGCTACATATCAAAGCTACCTGGTGAATTGATTTCCCTCCTCTCCATGGTAGTAGTAAAACATATGTGTAATTCGTCGTCCTTTGCCTGAGCACGCTGCACGCCTTGGAGATTCGATCCCTGTGTCGGTGTCAATGCGTACCTCACTGCTCAGTCTCTGCCCCACTCTGTCAACCTAAAATAAGAAGAGAAAAATTGCGTGTATGGTCCCCGTAACTACGCAGGAAGTAGGACGTACTACTGGTCCGTAGCTGGGTGTAACCCAAAGATGAAGCACAGTGCACAGCCGAACAGGCCAAAGCGCAAGGGGAGAAATGGGATAGGCAAAGGTAAGCATGCAATGTATGCACCCGCCCGGGACCAGCTCATCCAAATGACCAAAGTGTCTATTGCTGCACGTCGTTGCTCGCATGTCAGGGAGAACGAATGTGCAGGCGGTGCTTGCCGGTTTAGCCTAATCAATCATGGTGGTAAATCTGCAGCGCTCGCGTTGCGTCCCTTTAGCTCAGGTGCGAGTGTGCCGGCATCACGCACATGGCACCCCCGTTACGCCGAGCTGCAAGCTCAGGCCTGCAGAAGCATGCAGTGTGCCGCTCGTTTTCGTCTCCGTTAATGTCATTCTTGTAATGTGCACGCGGCCGTTGCCGTTCCGTCCTTACATTTAATTTTAAGATTTGAATTTTGTTTAATAATGTTTATCTAACACTTCTACATGTCCCATCAATCATTTTATATTTAAATTTCTCTTAATTTTATTCCTAACCACTCTCCATTCTCTATATTAATAAAGAACACTAAAGCCTTTTTTTATTTTTAGTTTCTTTCAAATAGTCTAAAATCAGTTATATTTAAAGACGAAAAAAAGTACTTCCTGCTAAACCGGAGACAGAAAGACAGGTGTGGGGTGGACTTCGGTATGTGAATAGAAATTCTCTCTCTGTAGTCTGTGCTGCTTCTATCGAAGAAACGGGAGTACCTTGAGGGCTAGCTGCGTGGTTTACAGGCCGGTAACGACTCTGTCGACGCATGCAATGCAGAGCAAGCTGCTAGTACTAGCTAGCTAGGAAATATGCGTGTGGATCCGCTAAAAAGCACGTGCCAATATGCCATGCACATACTTAGACGCGTAGCCCGCCCTCATTATCTAGGTCAACTTATAGCTAAGCTTTATGCATGATTCTCTTAAGGGATGAAGTATTAATTATAATGCGGTTAACGTGCTAACTTTCTACTAGTACATCAAGAAACCTTGCTTTGTTCATAGGAACTGATCTCAGATTGAGACAAAACTCAGCCGCCAGATTGTGATCCGATCGATGTTGCATGGTTACCAACCCAGCTCACACGCCTAGAACATGATCCGCGAAACACGAAAACAGAGACATGCATGGAGCCTGCTGTAATTGTAAACATGCTGTCTTGGACGATGGCAGAGACCAAGATAAAACAGAGACTAAAAGACCTACAGGAGGCCCCGGAGTATCCAGACCTCCTTTTGCAAGTAGTAACGTGCCTAGCCTAGCAACTTTAACAGCGGTAAAAAAAGAAGTGGAAGGCGAAGAGGAAAGCCTAGCGACTGTACCGCAGCAGCGTTCGAAAGTAAGGGTAAAAAAATAGTGAACAGAAGAATGCTACCCACGAGGTCAATGGTCAGAGTTTTACATTCACTGGGATTCACACTTGGACATTAGTTGGACACTGCACTGACGAACCTGTACATTGGGTCATCGGCCATCAACGAGGTAGATTGTCATTCAGGCTGGTGTTTTGGACCCAACGAACACATGTTTGCCCGAATTCACGACCCATAACGTAAACTGGTTACAACGGCCCAAAGTTACATGCCAGCCCAACGTCACATGTCACTCACACGCGGGTCGCGGCCCGGGCCACCGCCTGCTTGGTCCTAGGCCGCCTACGACACGGGAGAACCAGATGCGACCCGTGAGCGCTCCACAACGCCGCCGTGTGGCCATCACTCCGCGGCGCCAAATACATGCCGAAGCCGCGACGGCCGGCGGGCTTCGGATCTCTCTGCCCCGCTCTTCCCGCCGCAAGCTCGTCGGACTTCTGGTTGTTGAAGGACACGACGCTCGCGTGCCCGGTGAGAGGTTGAGATCCAAACGCTTGGATCCCTACACGTACTACAATTAGGTTTTTCTTTGTTTTCTATGATTTGCTTGATCCTAGATGAGTAGATTCCGAGGGGTTTTAGAAATATGAGGTACAGAGTTACATAGTTAGAAGACATGGAATACTAAAATAGGTTTGTTCAGGTGCAGTTTCTTTCTTCAGGTTTTGTTCAGGTTTAAAATACTTTCTTTCTTCTTTATGGTAATGTTCTCTAGCTCGTCTCTGCCAGTAAACTTCCCATCCCATAAATTCAGGCACACGTGCATATCAAAGAGAAATTTCAATGTCGACATGTAGATAGTCCTTAACTGTACAATGTCAGTCAGGCTGTCACTTGTTACAGCTGATTAATTTTTTAGTCAGGAACCTTAAGGATTTCAGGCACAGAGATTTGGTGGCAAATCATGCAATCAAGTATAACCATTTGGTTATACTTTATTAGTATATAGATAGATACGGACTTGGTAATTACCATGACAATGCTAGCTATTTATACACCTTATCAAATCACACAACAATGTTATTAGGCTGTATACAATGATGTAAATATAGAGAGATTCATTTTGTTCTAAAATATCTATTGACTTTGACTTTGTTAACTTATTAAAATCTTAATTATTAAAAAACTAGATTAAGATAGCAATGATCGACCTTAAAGATATAGTTATAAAAAGTTAGTCATTTAAGTGAACTCTTATAAATAATGGGTATCATTCAATGTTTGTGAACTCTATCTCAAGCCATAATTGCCTATCATAAAAACCAAATCATCTTATAATATTCAAGCAAATTGTGAAAAAGATTTTATTCATATAGAGACTTTAACATTTTAGGTTTTTTCCTTTAAGATAATATAGATGTTGACTTTTTTATCATAAGTTAAATTAAAAGTCAAAAGAGATGAAGAATAGAAACTCATATTACAAACATATAGAATTATTGGAACAATATCCAAATTTTAAATTATAGTTTAAATATATAAATTAAATTACAGAATTTAAATTGAAATGAGAAAATTAATTCTAAAATAAACACAATTTCATTAATTAAAATATATTTATAAAGCTCTCATAAAGTTTATAAAATTTGCTCAAAAATTCTAAAATAACTCTTTATAACTCTCATAACTTCCTTATATTTTTATCACATAACTCTCTAAATCTCTTCTCAATTCTATTTAAAAGTGTTCTCATAGCCCTTGCATTCAACCCTTTTTTATAGCTGCAAGCAGCTGAAAATACTCTTGAAAAAAGTGCTAAATGTCCTTGAAACGTGACCCTCATCTAGGCTTTTATCGGCCCTTAGATCAGATCTAAACGCACCAGATCAAGCCACATCAGCCACCTATACGAGAGATCACTCGAACAGACCGTTGTCACGGAGGATCCAACCTCCTGGCTGGCCACACCGTCCACTCCAATCAGGAAATGCTACGTGTCCCAAGGGTGAGATTCCGTGCCCGCTTGCATGTCCATATGCCCTATGTATTGCTTGCTACTGCACAGCACGCGTGCCCCTATGCTGTCGTTGCTAGGCCAACTCTGATGCCCGTGCGCGCTAGCCAGCTTGCTCGCCCACGTGGCTCGGGCGGCTTCTGCACCGCCTAGGTCGCGCCCTCCGCTTCGCACGCTTGCGGACCTACGCTGCGTCCCCACGCTCGCGCTAGGCCGCTCGCTCGGGCCGACTACGCACCGGAACGACACACCACTTGGCCCGCCTACGCTAGCGGAGAAAGGTGGAGGCCGGCGGGCCTCTTTCGTTGGCCCATCTTCTCTCCCCCTCTTTTCTTCTTTTATTTTTCTTTACGATTTTTCGATGTTTGTCGTACCATATTATATTTAAACTTCTTATGTTTCGATCTCAACTCTCCTCCCCTACCAATCCGCCGCTTACTAAAATTGACATTTTAACTTTAGTTCTATTATCACGACCGTATAAATCTTTGCTTAGCATATTTTCGGTCTTTGATATTGTTTAAGGTCATCCTTCGTTACTTGTACACAAAATTATTTTCAGATTCAGATATCACAAACTCGTACACACTCACACCGACTATCACTAACTTTTTAAATCAAATTTTTAACAAAGATTAATATGTGATTATATTTTCTTTACCAATGTTCTATCACGATATAAAAACCACCATATGGTTTTTATAGTACATGTTAGTATCTGTTTGCATCATTCACGGAGCTATTTCCACTAATCATCCTCCCCACCGAGGAGGCAGACGTGGATACGTAGTAGTCCAAGGTTTCATCCTGCTTCCCCTCGACCTGAAACACCTGCACAGGATTGGAGTAACTGGCCTCCTTCGGAGTCGAGTCGCCGTGGCCGAATCGAGACGCAACCAGCTTATCGAGATCCCTCCAATCCGCTGCCGACGCATCCGTCGTCACGTAGACAGGCTCGATCTGCAGCTGCAGCTGCTGCGAAGTTGTGTGGCCGCATGGCTGGTGGAGAGCGGACGCTGCTGCAGCGCCGATGATGTCGGCGACCGGTAGCTTGGGGTTCTCCAACCGTGGTAGGTGCAGGAAGGGCGTCGCCTCCTGAGGAAGGAGGTGGTGGTGGTAGTCCACCTCCAGCTTGCAAGGGTGGCTCTGACTGTGGCTATGGTACGGCGAGTCGAGGCCTGGCGCCGGTGCCATGAACGCGACGTGCTCGTTGAACCAGAACGGCGACCCGCCGTCGCCGGCCACCCTTTGCACCGTTGCCACTCGCTTCTTGAACACCCTACAGACCACCCATCCTTCCTCCTGAATATATAGAATGACATGCACATGGAGCATGTTAGCAAATCTGTCTGAATGGATGAATCATGAACTCTGAATCCTCCCTAACTAACATTCATGCACCTGTACAACTTACTTGGGGAGTTCCGTATTCGTTTGTCTCCAAGCGATACTCATGCATGATCCAGTCCGACTTCTGTCCATTGGGAGCCCGGCCCCTGTAGAAAACCAGTGTCTTCCTCATCCCCACAAGGCAATTCTTGACATAGATCGGCTTGTCCCTCCCGGTGGCCTTCCAGAAACCGGCAGTGGTCGCTCTGTTGGTGCGAGTGCCGGTCGGATACTTCTTGTCCTTGTGGCTGAAGAAGTACCACTCATTCTGCTCTTCATTTCCAATTTTGCATTGCTCTGTTTGAGCATCATGTTGGAAATGTTAGTTAATAGTTGCATGCATCCACCAATTCACGGAAAGCTTAATTAAGGAGTATTATCAGACATAAGCAGAAAGCTTGTAGAATAAGTGGAGTTGATTGTGATTACCTTGTAGGTCCCAAGGCTCAATTTTGTACAGATCAATATCTTTTATAACATCCAAGTCTATCTTCTTCAATGCTACCTTCTTCCTAAGGTAGTAATCCACGAGTTCCTCGTCAGTAGGGTGGAAACGAAAACCCGGCGGGACATGGGAGAAAGCGTCCATCTTCTTTCGATGATCAAAGTATAGTAGCTAGCTAGTAGCTACTATGAACTGCATGCACGATAAGAAGCCATATTTCAGTTGTAAGTTCGATGACCATGTATTCATGCACTCAGAGGAAAAGGTTGAACATATTAGCATCCAACCTGTCGTTGATTAGCTCATGGTTACTAATACTAGCTAGAATCTGGAAATATCACAAGAGAACATCCCTTGTGCTCGAGAAGGCACTCGCTCGGTTTGCACTGATCTCTAGAACGATTCTGAGTCGGGAATTCTTCTCTCTTTCTTTTTGAAGGAACGTGAATCGGAAATTCATTCCGCGTGTAGTTGCTCTGACTGAATCTGCTTCTCGCACTTCTGTAGTACTCCTATAGAAGACTTGATCTACAGGAATTGTATCTTTGTTTCCACTTCCATTTATGCATCATGACTGCATCCATGTAACCGTGCCTGTTTGTGTGAAAGAGAGAAGACGAGAGGAGGGAAGGAGCACTGAGTTCAGCTAATCAACCGAGCGCAAAACAAAGCGAGAGCGAGAGTGCTCGCTGTCTTCTCCGACAAAGCACACCTTGTACCGACGAAGACGAAGACGAAGAAAAGACATCGCTAACCACGCAGCAGCGCAGTTCAGCACTCGCTTACTGTACACGTACAGACGCGGTAAACAAAAGGCAAAACAAGCAGAAACCACGGCTAGGAAATAGATCGGATGAACCGTCTCTTACCTTGTGTGTGCTCGCCTGCAGTTGCAACTACTTTCGCAGCTTGCATCAGCAGCAGCGCCCCCCTCGGCCAGGAGCTATATCGATCCCAAGAGGAGGGACGACGAGGCCGCGGCGGGGTCTATATATCGCGCGAGGAGGTGTTGGTGGTGGTGGCCTGGGCGACCGAGGTGGGTGGCGCGCGCGCAGGGCAGGGGAGGGGGGACGCGGCCGCAAAGCGCGGACGGATTGCGGGCCAAGGCTGGCTACAATCCAGGAGCACCCCGGCCGGAGATCGACGCGAGAGCCCCGCGTTTTTCTATTGGCCTTCTTCGCCGTAACCGCCACCTCCCTTCACCCGCACACGACAGCGACCTCTCGCCCGGGCCTCCCCTCCTATCACGCTCAGAGCGAAACGGAGGTTTCACTGCCGCGTGCAGCTTATGTAGCAGTGGTGCGCAGGCTGCCGCCTTTCGTCATCTGAGCCTTTTTTCTCATCCGAAATGGTAACATTTGATCAAGCCTAACTGAAAACGTGCACCGGCGTGTCTGGCCCTGAAGGCCAGGTAATCATGGTCACGCATCAAGCGCGATCGGTCGTTGTGTTTTTACCTTCATGTATGGCTGTAAAGTCACTGCCACTTGATCTGTAAATACGTGCGGTATATGCATGTTCGTACGTCGATCATGTGGCTAAATCTGTACCTCTCTTTGGTTGGTCATGTTCGCTATCTGACTTTCTAAGGATTCGGCCATATGTTCTCTTCGCAGGTAGCAGCTAGCTAGCTAGCCGACTAGCTTCTAGTTGCCTTTGTTGCTCCTGGATGGTTGCTCTCAGACGGCAATGGATGGATCCCGTCTCTCGACTGACCTAAGTATATTTTCGATGGCGACCCTCCTCCCAATGGAAACAGATCCAGTTCCACAGAAGCTAAAAATATGCTACTGATGTCATCCTTACTGAAACGGGAACAAAAGATCTCAAGCCTTTCAAGACAAGTCACACTTGGACAGTACCAGGGCTACATATATTAATCATATCCAGAACTCCGGGTTGATGCATGGGGTTTCGGACAATTAATTAATTTGCACCTTACCTTCTCTGCATAAGTAAAAATTTTGTTGAACTTTGGTACTGTAGGTATATATTACTAGTTGCATATTTACGTATTTACATATAAGGTACTGAGGTAGGGAGGTACCAAAGTCTATGTTAAACCTGATTAAAATCAGATTAACAGGTGCAGATTTGAGGCACTAGTAGGCAACTGTGAGGACTGGGAACCGACCGGAGATGCGGTGCAGGCAGGCTTAGGCGGCTGGTGTCTGGCGTGGGCTCGACCCGATCATTAGCCATCCCTACTTTATCTCGTAAGTATTATCCTTTCTTAATTATTCTCGGTGCCCATCGGCTGGCCACCGTACGGGCTCCTCACTCGCCATGCATATGCATGGCCCGTTGATACATTATCTGGAAATTACGAATTTTGTTAAGAAAAGTAGTTCGTCTTCTTGGACTGGTTTAAAAAACCCAAATGAACTGAAGGAGTAGGATGGTAAACATATATATATCAGATCGATCGATTGCTGATAATAACAGTTGAACAGTAGCAAGCATGCAAACCAACCGGGGCAAATCATACACAGTTTTGGTAAGCCCATCGCAAGCAGCAGCGATCGATCGATGGCAATGCATTGTCCAGGCTCAGAGTTGCATGTGGCCCACAGTGTGATATGCACTCCCTTTCTCTGCACGCAAAAATGAAAGCTAGCTAATATCTAGCTTTTTGGCCTTGTTCGCTGCTGTTTGAGATCAATTTACACATGCGCATTTCGTCTCTGTGCAAACGATCGATCGGATGTGCAACGCACTTACTTCACGTGCGCGTGCGTGCAGCATACTCTGCAACCTTAGATCTTTAGGACATACGTTCGAACCTATCGTCTCGGGCTTGCATGTGCCGGAGCCTTTAGCCGTCGACAAGTGTCCGGCCGGTGAGGCCGATGGCGACGTCCGGCCGGAGCAGACGTCGTCGCACCGGGAAGCTCGTAGGTCGTAGCCTTTAGGAATACACAAAGAACAGAATAAGTGGATATAATAGATACCGGTGCTTTTGCTTAGATGGCGATGCATTCTCGGATGTTTATTTGGGTGGACCGTATTGCAACTGGTCTGGTGTTTCTTTGGGGCAGAAGTGAAGCAAAAGGACTATACGCCATCTGGTGCATCATCTTGCTAGATGCCGACGTCACTGCTTTTTTATTCGTTTTCTTTCATAAATTTGCGAGTGTATTTAACTTGGGTAAAGTGGGTGATATACTGATATATACTGGAATATGTAGGTCTGGTTACACGTTAACCTCAGCCAAGTAACCCAGCCATTGGTCTCTCTCTCCTTGCCACTGAAGAGCTGTCTCGACAGTAAGTACTGGCAATCACTAACTGTTAACTATTGGTATTTTATCTTTACTCTTTTTATTTATCATAAAAATTTTATCTTTTAAAATAATTATTGTATTAGAGCTTAAGAAAGAAAAAATATTGAATTTTAAGAAAATAGAGGATAAATACATCGGGATTTAAGGAAGTGAAAGTCATTTTAATCTTTTAGTGCGATAGAAAAAAAAGATGAGTTCTTGTTGAGACAAATGCAATAGATATATTTTTTACTGTTAATCAATAATACCTAACTGATAACATACAGCTAGGAAAAGGTGAGGCAAGCGTAAGACAATGGAATAAAGCCTCTGCATTCACCTGCTAAGGGCTCGTTCAGATTACAAGATAGGAAAAACATAGGATAGAAGAAGTATAAAAATAAAAAAAATCATGCATAAAACAGAGCAATAAACCAACAAAAGAATGTAGAAGTAGAGAATATTCGGGTTACATGACAGAAAATAAACAGTAATTTATTTATTACTGAGGCAATCTTGTTCCCTGGCTTCTTTCCCAACTCTCTTTCCCCTACGAGATGAGGCAGCCAGCCTCGATCCTCGTCACCGCCCAACGGCTCCACGCGCGCCAACCGCGGCGGTGCTGTCTGGCCTGCTCCGCGACCCCTCCGCGTGCGGTATCCACTCTACGCCGGACGCCAGCCTCGATCCTCGTCGCCGTCGACCTCCGCGCGTTGGCAGTAGGACGCCGTGGACAAGCTCCAGAGGCAAGAGGGCGATAGGACGCGGTGGCAGAACGGTGGAGCGAGCTGGCCGGTGGAGGACCTCAACCGGCCGGCGGCCAGCCACCATGAACTCGAGCCATCACAGGTCAGCAACCATCCAACACGAGCTCCGACTTCGAGAAGCGAGACTTCCAACGGTCTCAGCAAAAGCGTAGGCCCGGGAGATTCAACCAGATCAATAATTAACTACCGTCAAATCAAAACCATCACCACCTTACTAACAACTACACCACTAAAGCGGCCAATTTACATACTGAAGCTGTTTGTAATAAGATTCATTCCTCATTTAAGTAAGAAGGTTTCAACAAAACGTTAGTGGTGTTCTATCTACAAAATGATCTCCCACTCGTTATCCGAGTACAAGGTGTTTAAGACGGAGGTTGCCCGACAAGCCACTTTCGATAATAAGCCTATATCAACAAATGATTTGCTCCACTCCCATTAGATTCAATCTGATGATACATAGCAGGATCGATATCGACTTTGGTCAACAAGTTAGGTTAATTGGATTAGATCTAGATAAGCCCTTCATATTTCATAAATTTGGATAATATGGATCCAAAGACTCTTTCTTAGATTTGATAACCGACAGTGATGTTAGGGCAATTTAGAAGACTTTATTAGGAGCTAGAAAACCAACGCAAGGTCTCGTAGATGAGGACGTACTCAGATCGGCATCGTCATCTACATCTACTCCCTCCAAGAACAAAAACACCACTCCTATACAACACCTGGTGACTGTGCACTCTCTGTTGAACCAACCTCCAGCAGGTCTTTCCGCCAACCCATAGTTCATAGAATGGTTCGAGAGGATGACATCTTCTATCAATAATCTCAATGTTGCTTTTGCTGGAGCTATGGGAGAAGTGCCAAAAAAACTCCATTAGCTAGTGAAAAATCACCCCCTGCGTGTGATCAAGAGGACGAAGATAGAACCATCGACCCCTAGGGTGACGAAAACAATCATTGTACTCGGAAGAATGTGCGGGGTTCCCCTCAATGACGAGATGATTTGTTGCAGCATTGTTCTCACCAAGATCATAACTTGTGTGATGACTTGGAAAGACACGGAAAGGACCGTGAGCATCGATACAATCATGAAAATCGTTGAGAATATCATGAAGACCGTGGCCGCTCCCTACATCGATGCCAAGGAGAAGAGGATAGACAAAGCGGTAGGCAGAATCAATAAAGTTCTTGATCATTGAACTAGTGCCAAGATCACAACAATCGATGATGGCATTCTCTAGAACTAGATCACGATAACTCGCCCAGTAGATTGTCATCATCATCTTCTTTATCAAACCCAGATCCTCGAAGACATCCTCTATATGACAACTGTTGTTCTTCTTTTCAACCAGGAAGAGGTTGTGTAATGTCCACCCATTCTCTTAGAGAATTGATGTGGTCATCCAAGTTCTGACCTAGCCCAGTGGAGAAGTATGATGGAAGCATAAATCCTTAGTGATTTCTCTAGGTCTACTCTACAGTCTTGAATGCGACTAGAGCAAATAAAAATGCAATGGCAAATTATCTACTCACCGAACACAAGGGATCCATAAGGTTATGGCTCATCCATCTCCCTAGGTCCTCAATTGCGTCTTGAGACAATCTTTGTAAGCAATTCATTGCAAATTTCCAAAGCATATATAAGAGGCACACTGTTGAGGATGATTTATACGCTGTGAGATAGAAGGACAGTGAATCTCTGTGGGACTTTATAGGGCGTTTCAATGAGTATTGTAACACAATCCCATAGATTACCGATGCATCTGTTATTAGAGCATTCAAGTCTACAGTCTATGATCAGTAGATAATACAGGAGTTGACGATAAGACAAGTAATTATAATAACAAAGTTATTTAAGATTACAGAGCAATGTGCTCTCGCCAACAAAGCTCTTTGGCGAAACAAGGGAAAAATGAAAGGTGATGGACAACAAGACCTCTATGAAGAAAAATGATGCAAGTACCACCAAAGACTTGGACTGGCCCAAGAAGAAAAGTCAAAACAGAAAGTGAAAGGTGGAAGAGGATGTACTCGTTGCAGAATAAGCACCCCAACAGTTGCGACGCTTTGAATCCTAGGGCAAAGGGCTAGGTTAGAGGTGGTGCTCGACCTATAAAACAAGTTCTCACTCTCTAGTTGGTTGTCAAGTTTTCCATAATAAGATAGCTAGCCAAATGTCTCTACCACCCAACCGGAGAGTTCATGTGGTTGAGAAAAAGGATTTCATCACTAAGTCATCTAATGGGGACGATGACTACTCTCTTCTCGATCTCATAGTGGATCGTATCTTTAGCGCTTCAACTTCATATTATTCCAAGAAAGAGTACAAGAAGGTTGAACACAAAGTATGTTTTATGTCTCGAGGTAGGTGACAAGGTTGCAGTGGTTAAACCAAGCCGTAATGTTCTTGGTGGATAACCACCCTACCATTTACGCTACCCCCTGGCCAATGTTCTATAGTGGTTGAGCCCACTATCAAGAATATTATGGTTGTCCGCGTCATGATAGATAGGAGCAGTTCTATCAATCTACTTTTCGTCAGTGTACTCGAAGCCATGGGTATCTCGCGAAGCAAGCTCAATCCTTCAGATCAACCCTTCCATAGAATCACACATGAATCATCTTCAAAGCCGCTAGGGAAGATCACAATGCTAGTCACATTTGGTGCCCCTAATAACTTCCGAACAGAGAAGATTCTATTCGATGTTGTTGACTTTGACACGGCATACAATGCAATCCTCGAACAAACTGCATTGGCAACATTCATGGTAGCATCTCACTATGCGTACCAGCTTGTTAATATTCCAGGACCTAATGGGGTCATTACTATTCCTAGAAACGCTAAATTTGTTGTGCAGTGTGACAAAAGGTCTCAACATGGTCGATCAAACTCCATGCCCGCCAACCACAAAAGAACCTTCTCAAAAGCGTAGTAAACCAAAGATTTCTTCAAAGCCTGACAGCATTATAAAGGTAGAATCACTCGTCAACTCCAACCCCAAGAAGACAGTAAAGGTCAAGGCAAGACTTAAGGAGAAATAGGAACACAAGCTCATCGCTTTCCTCTAAGCAAACGTGGACGTCTTTGCTTGGCATCCATCCGACATGTCTGGTGTCCCTAGGAAAGTGATTGAGCACAAGTTGATGGTTCGGCCAGACGCAAAACCGGTTAAACAAAATCTATAAAGATTCGTGCCAAATTAAAAGGAAGCTATTTAGGACAAGATGGACAAGCTTCAAAAGGCGAGCTTCATCAAAGAAGTTGTACACCCTGAGTGACTAGCAAATTTAGTCATGGTGCAACAGGTGAATGGCAAAATAGCGGATGTGTGTGGAGTTCACTGATCTCAACAAGGCGTATCCAAAAGATCATTTTTCGCTCCCTAGGATAAACCAACTAATCGATTTGATGGTCGGATGTGAGTTATTGAGTTTTTTAAACTATAGCTATCATGAGATAGCATGGCTACGGAGGATGAGAAAAAAAGATCTTTTGTAATCCCATTCGGTGTATTCTACTACGTCAAAATGTCTTTTGGATTGAAGAATGCTAGAGCTACTTATCAATAAGAAGTTAAAAGCACTTTTCAATCACAATTCAGATGAAACGTTGAAACATGCATACGATGTTGTTGTCAAGACCAAGACCCATGATAGCTCGATTGAAGAACTCTAGGAAAATAAAATCATCGATAAGACTCAAAGAGGTGCACAAGCTAACATGGTACATGCCCATTTTGAGCATATTTACGGCACGGATAGGAGAAAAGGGATTGTCTTTCTTCAACCTTTTGAAGAAGCACAAAATATTTGAGTGGACCCAAGATGCTGAGAAAGCTTGTCTCAAACTCAAATGGTACCTCTTAGACCCTTCCATTCTTGTCTCCCCTCCCCCCTCGCGACTTCGGGAGGAATTATTCCTATACATCATAGCTACACCCTACCTAATCAGAACTAGATTGGCTACTTGTTTACTTGACCTGAGTTTTGCAGAGGTTTAAAGATATTGATAAGAAAGACAAGTTACAACTACCAGTCTATTAAAATAAATTTTTACTTGGGATATATTCTACACAGTAGTGAAGATACATATTATTGTCTAGCAAGTGGTTTTGGCCACACTGCACGACAGTGCCAACTTTTTTCTCTTTTGACAACTACTGCTACCAACAGCAATACTCGAGGTGGACTTTGCTTGTTTGGCCACTTGGACCATTACTTGCTCCATAGATACCAATAGAAGATACTTATAAAATTAGTATATAAGTTCTATGCTACCAACAATGATAAAAAAAGGACTAAGGAATTAATGAAGTGAGGACTTACATTGACCTTGTCCCACTCGGTGTCCAGGAGATCATAGAAGGGAGTGGGAATGTTCTCAACAGTGCTTGTCAGGTCTATCACCTTCTTGACTTAGCCTTGGATGACTATATCATCAAGTTCTGCACCATAAATGTTGGAAATAAGGGGTTATTTTTCGACATAAGCAAGTGCAGAATTTGAAGTGAAATAAACACACTACATACCTTGGTGTGACATACAGAATGTGTCCTCGTCCATTGAGTGTAATGTAAAAATGCAGGATGAGGATGATGTTGCAAAGGTTGGATCTGAGGACGCCCAAAGTCTTTCATGACCTTGTATGCCATCAAGCCCTGAACTCTGAACTCATAGATCTTACCGATGAATGTTTGGAAAGAGAGTGATTTGGCTATGGGTTCATTCTAGTCATCTATCTTCACTTACGCATCGGCGGGGATTTTTAGGTTGTCAGATTCGGCTCTATTTTGCAAATGAAACCAACTTTGGCGACAATCTTTCTTATATGTATGGGTGATAATTGGGATATAGGAGTCCTTCAGCCTATAGTGGAGTCAAAACCCATAATGACCTACGGATCTCGATCTTTGTATAACTCAGAGCTTATAAAAGTATCTCCATAGATCCAGAATGGGTGTGACACTTATGTATGCTTTGCATAGATGGGCAAAGACGCTAAGGAAAGCTATGGAGTTAGAATTCAAGTGTAAGAGATGAACTCCATAGAAATCAAGAACATTCAACAAAAACTCGGAGGGGAAGGAATGAACCTGCACTAGTAGAAAGAGGCAAGAATCAAGATAAAGCCAATGACAGATCTGGTGTGTGTACCTCCTTCTTTTGGGACCAAGGCGCCCTAGCCGGGAATCTATCTTTCCACTTGCAGTTTCCTCATCACCGTCGCATCCATGTCTGACCAAAGAAGATCCATGGAGGTGATGGTAGGAAGGGCTATGAGGAAACTAGAGTTTTCATCGGTTGAGTGACTTGGGCATCGGGAAGACGAAGAATCATAGTTTGAAATAGCAAACGGATCTCACTGCTAGATTTTATAAATGCACAACGATGGTTCGTATTCGAAGAAAAGTGGTGTTATTCCTAAAAACACTATACAATGATTTTAGATTTTTGACATTTTTCCAAATTCAAATTTCGACAACAACATCTTCATACTCATATGATAGAACAAAGTTTAGTATCTTAACTTTGTCAGGAACACTTTCTGACTACGTTCATATTGCTGATAATGTTGCTTTTGAAGTACGCAAGATGAAAGTGTTGGAAGGAAATTTGTATAGAGATCGAGAGCTACTATCAGTGTCCTTGATACGGCATACCTTCTATACCTAGACTAAACATCTCTAGGAATACTATATACCTATATACATACGAATAGGTGTTCCTATAGATGAAAGTGCATATGATTGAGAAAGAAAACCGATCCCGAACAAGGCAAGACTATAGAGTTTGATTTGGGAACGAGTCAACCTACTCGACTTTATTTCATAATGAGTTCTTCGATATTTACTTAAGAGAAGATTATCTACTGATATAAATACAATGGCCTTCTAAGAGGAGAGGGCATCTAATCTTAAGCAAAACATAAGCCACATTGAGCCAAAATCCATGGAGTTGTCTCGTTGCTACCCACCGACTATATCTCGTCGTATAGGTTGTTGTATGCTAGATAGATATGCTAGATTTCTTCTAACTTATACTTTTGATTTACCGAATACATATAAATAAAAATATGGGTATTACTCATATCGAGAGTCTGAAGCTATATAAAAATCTCTCTGTATCGTCTCATGGATACCTTAGTATCAACAAAACCCTACGACTATAAATATCATAGTTGGGTATCAACTATCGCCTGGATTGAAGCTAATTTTTCACAACCAAACTTTTGGCAACTTTAATACTTTATTTATTTCAAATTACTTGTCATCCTCACATTCCAAGACAATATTTTGAGATGTTTTTTCTTTCATGTCCTAGCCATACTAGTACTTCTTAAAAAAAGCTAATGCTTGCTCTGAGTATTGATTAGAATGTATTTAATGAAGATAAACATATAATTTATCACACTTTCTAGTTTATTATATGATTTGCAAGAATAACCAGTAAATTGAAATCAATGGAGCAGTACCACTTAAATGAATGTTTGGTTTGCTACCAATTCTTGCCCATGTTAATACAAACTCTACACAGCTAAAATTTAGAAGTGCCAAAACTTAATATTTTAGTAGGAAAAAATTGGCTGTAAATCAAACAACCCCGTCTTCTTTAGAAGTTCAGATGCTGACGTCCTGAGGCGAAGGCCCTTCCCAACAGCTGCGTGTTGCTGCTGAACAAGTGGACACGGCAAATAATCTCGGCCTGTCGAGCCTCTTGGGCCTTAAATGATATTGTTCCTATAATATTTTTCTCAGGGGATAAAAAGCCACTCGGTCCATGCCCTGGACGTTGTGGCGTTAGCCTTGATCCCTCGAACGAAAGGCCGCTACTTTTAGGCCATTGTGGGCTCTTGAAATTCAGACAGAATTTAAAGCCTTTCGAGGTTAATTTTCGGCCTAGTATGGGCTGTACCGCCACCATCGGCCTAAGCTAGTACTAATGCGTTACGGATTGTTTCGCGAAGCAACCATCCCGGCTTCCCATAATATCGGAGTCTCCGTCGCAATCCGTCGTTGCGAGTTGCGGCCTCTGGCGTTCGGGCCATGCCGACATGACGACCGGATAATCCCCCGTTATACTTGCGCCGCCGCCCTAGCTTGTCCCTAAGGAAGGTCGAGCTTGGGCGCCCGCCTCCCTACGCGTCCTGTACACCGGCACCGATCTGTTCCCCCGCCATCTGGTCGACCCAACTCGACACCGTTCGGCGTTACTCACAGCCAACGAGGTCAGTACACAAAATTTTCTCTTGTTGTGGCTTTACAAATCGATATGGAAGATGCGCAGATGTATGTGGGGATCCCTTGTGTTTTTCACCTCAAGATCTAGGTAATAAGCTGTTTTGAGCTGACGGATAACATAGCGTTCAGGGGAGAACAGTACTACACTACATATACCTACAAGCATTTATTCAAAATGTCACTGCCACCTCAAGGTTTGATTCTTCTTGTTTCGGTCAGTCGTACATCACATTTATCACACTGAACCTTGCTTAGACAGACTGTAACTAAGCAATTATGCACCGAATCTATGATTAAGTATGCATCTAACTATCTTTAGGCTCTTGGAATTGAGTTTCACATTCCCTTGTAGGAGTTTGAGTTTGACAATTTACATAGCTGCCAGAGGCACTAGCTAGCTAAAACAAACAGTGCACGCTTCCATTGCCATCTGAAAATGGCATGTTTTTGACTTATATCGTGAAGCGAAGAGAACAACAAGAGTTCATAAGCACACCCTGGCACCTTCCTCTTCTTGGTGTCATCTTTTCTCAATGCAGGTAGAAACAATCTAGAACTAGATAACACCATGCACAACAGTCCAGACATAAATAACATCAAGTAAAACTATGTGATGACGTACTTGTACCTAAACAGAAACGATGATCCAAATCTTATGTATATTTCCCACGACAGTTCCTAACATCGGTATCTAAGCAAGATTAGCTTATCTGTCCACCTATTCTTTTTTAAGCTCCACCCTCTAGGTTGATGACTCAAAAGCGCTATAGTCTGGTTGATGACTCAATCAGTGTCCTCTGTTTTTAGCCAAGGTCAGTGTCATTCACAAAAGGAGAACGGAGCAGAGGACATCACGTCTGGTGCATCCGGACTGTACAGAGTTCAGTTCAGATTTCTTGGTCGTGGCTTCTTTTTTTTTCTGAAGAAGAACCGGTGGGAACGCAAATATACTCGTGGGTCCCATCCAGAGAACCAGTGACGATCGAGATGACGAAATTAGCCTGGAGAAATGAAAAGGAAAGGAAACGCGAGGAGGATGCGACTGTTTCGCTTGTCGCACTGGCGCCGAGTGCTCGCGCAACGCTCGTCACAGCCTATCTCCGGACAATTTCGCGGGTGTCGTACCCGCTTGCGTGCCGTGGTGGTGCAGGCGTACGCGTGCGGCCGCTCGCCCCCCCACCGCCCCCCCACCCCCGCTTGCGTGTCGCAGTGGTGCAAGCGTACGCGTGCGGCTCAGTCACTCTCCCACCGCCGCGAGCCAGAGACGGGACGCCCGGCACGTCAGTTCCCCGATGAAAATATCTGCGTTGAGGACGGAGCGCTAAAATCCAGCGTCTACCACGGAGATCCGATGACTCTTAACGATGCGTGTGCTGTCCCCCCGGCTGTTGATGACGGGGAGTCCCTGCAGGCAACAGGCGGAGGTCCAGAGGGCAGGACGTGAAGAACGCACAGGAGATGCGCTGTTTTGTGATCACGCCTACTGAGCTGATGCCGGAGGACAAGCGGGGAAAGGGGCGGCACGGTGGCGTGCAAAAGCGGCACGGCGGGGACAGCATGCCAGAGCGAGCATAGAGGTACGGACGAGGGCGTACGGGGTTCGTACAAGGTACAGCGGCCGTACTATTCCTTTCTTTCCCACCTACCGAGGAAGGTTTGAATGTCACACGCGTCCAAGCATCCCAGTCCTCAGCCTAGGCAGTCTGATGAGTAAGCATGGCAGAAACTTGAACTGCGTGACTGCTCATGACAAATTTCCAATCAAAGGACGGGTGTCATACTCCAGCTGACAGGTCCTCTGCAGGGAATTTTGGATGTTACTCACAGCAAACGTACCGTACAAATTAGGAGCAGTGAAACTTGAACATCAGATTCGTTGCTTCTGATGATTTCTAGCATGAGTTTTTTTTGGTGATTAGTTGTTCTTCAGCTAGATTTAACTGAGGAGAACGGGAAGCTCATCACGCTATGTGATCAATCCGTCCAAGTTGGATTTGTAAACAAATTAACAAAACAAACAGCAGTTACTCCGTTAGTTATCCAAAGATGAACCCTGGCACGCACATGTTGAGAAAAAATTAGCCTCTAAAACCATGGGAAAAAACCAGAGAACCGAACAAGAGAACAAGAATCAGCCCCTTCCGATGGAACGCATATTTACACCATCCGCCTCCGCCGCCTCATGAACCTGGAGGAGGCTGCCAGGGGCCGGGATCTCCTACGGGGGTTGATGCTACCACCTGCCTAAGCTCTTCCTCCCGGCGGCCACCACTGCGGCGGCGCGCTCGAAACGTGACACGGCGCATGGGATGGTGATGCCGCCGGGGTGCTGGAAGCCGAACTCCTCCTCGGCCTCCCTCAGCAGCTCCCCGAACATGGGGTGGTTGAAGTACACCACCGGCACCACGTACCTCAGCGACTCGCCGGGGTTGCCACCACCGACGTACACCGCCACCTGCCCCTTGGGCGTCGACACAGCCTCGTCGCCGCCCAGCTTCCGCCGCCCGCCGTCCTTCAGCCTGAGGATTAGCCGCCGCACCAGTGACTGCCCCCACCGCAGCACCGGGGCCAGCCTCTTGGCTTCGTCGTCCTCCTTGCAAGCGCCGCCGGTCGCGCCCGTCGTCTGCAGGCGCAGGTAGCCCCGCCGGCGCCGGCGCCTGCCGCAGAGCGCCCATCGCCAGGCACTGAGCAGCCTCCGCCCGAGCCGGAACCCACCATGCGACCGCTTTAGCATATCCAAATCCCCAAGAAACCTCACAAAGCTCTCTCTCCTTCTACTGCTTCCACGTTCCCACGGGAGGAGAGTTGAATGGACCTTGGGAGGAGACTGGCAAGCCAGAACGGGAGGAAGTGGGAGCGCGGTGAGGCGAGAGAAACGAATTTTTTATAGGGCACGAGCGCGGAGCGACTGAGCGAGTTAGCTCGATTAAAAAAAAACTGATGCCGTTTGCGCACCACTTGTTTTTGGCGTTTGGCCACAGGCTAAGATTCGTGCGAGGATTTGGCTAGGATTTACCGGGGTTTCTGGTGGTGAGGAGGCGGCATTTGTTCGGTAATGGCTGGTGTGGCTTCGCGCGGGCGTGGTCCATCATTCCTTGGGCTAAGCTGGACAGGGAGAGCTCGCCCGACACGTTCGGCTATGCTGCTTTCTTCGCTTTCCGCTACTACTGGCAAGATAGGCTCACGTACTTAAATCGAGTTGGAGAAACGCCTTGGACATGTGTCTTGTATCTCTTGCAATCTTGCAAGAGTTTGGCACCCAGCACAAAAGCGTCTTTGAGATTTCAGCATACGTAGCTCCTGGTCGACGTCAGTTCCCAACAGAAGAGGGTTAAAAGCAGTCTTTGCTGTGAAGATCCCAGAATATCAGGTTTGTTTCGGTACAGCAGAGAAAATGTTTCTAGGTTAGTATTAGGAACGGCGAACAGCCTGGTGCAGTTTAGGTTGTAACGGCGACTGGCAGTGTGTGTGGCCCATTGTTCTGCATTGATACGATACTATTCTTGCATGCTCATCTGAATTTCGGATTCTAAAATCTCGAGTTGCATCCGATAACGATCTCGATTTGCACTTGATAATTTAGGTCGATTTTCCATGCCTTGAAGATTTTATTTCTTCTGACTCTAGGAGTAGTACTATTTTATGTACGATCCGTTAGATAGTGTAAATAGCTGTTAGTAAAATAGTGGGGATTGTCTGTAGTACGGTCCCGACAGCAGTTGATATGTGAGACTGTGTTTATAGGGACAGTATCTGTGTCCTTTGTAAAATCACCACGATTAAAACCTATTGGTCAAAATTGATCACGGTGCTTTGTTGTAACAGCACAGACATACGCTCCATCTTTACACGTGTGACTAACCACGCAACTCGCGGTGAAGCGCACCGGAAATCTGGGAGAGCCTAGCTACTCGCGTTCACTGTATAGCTTCGTAGAACATGGGCCTTATTTTATCGCGACATAAGAAGTTTTGTCGGTCCAAACGATGGACGAAAGTATGAAACTGTCTCACGGGACCAAATCTGAATTGATGCCAGAAATTTATCCAACATCCTGTGTGTTGGGCACGCCTAGGACAGAAAGCACGCGAGCTGTGGATCCTGTCCCAGTTGCGAGACGCCCTGTCAGACTATCCTGTACTTGCTCCACTGCAAAACACGGCTTCGTCGAAGGCCGTCCGAGCTCAGGGGAGTGTACTAAACGACACAGGGATTTTTGTTTATGAATGGATTCAGGTGACCTCAGATGTGGAACCATCGCATCCCACTGAGACACACGGACACGTACTCTACCAAAATAAAACAATACTAGTACTACTACTAGTCTTAGCGGATGGCCCCTGAGTCCTGAGTCCTGACTAGTCTCTAGTCACGAGCTTGTGCCAAGAAACGCTTACATGTGAGAGTCAGTCCATGCCTCCATGCACCCTGGCATCCTGCATACTGCATCCAGCTTGTAGTGCCTTCCTTGTCGAGCTTGCCTTCGCGTGACGCGCGCCAAGCCGCCACCTCGGTTCATGCCTCCCGGGTGACCCGAGAACGACGAACCTGTTGACGTCTGCGGATAACAGGCTCATCAGGCTGCTCCTTTTTGTCGATTTATTGCCGGCCATCTGACTCCATAAAGATTAGGCGACCGAGACAACTCAAATTAAGAACACGCATGCCAAGAAAGCAAGGAGGTGGCTGCCATGTCCGAGATCATCCTGATCTGAACCGCAGCGTCCCGGCGGGATGGTACTACAGTTCGACAGATGACCGATCGACAGACGACAGCATAGCTGAGTGTGACGGTTCGTCCTGTACGTACAGACGTGAGCTTCGCTATCCTCAGGTACGACGTTTTCAAGCGACCGATCGACAGACGAAGATCATTGGACGGCCTCTCTAATCAGTCCTTGTTACAGACACGACGCTTTCCGACTCAGCAGAAATCTTTCCCCGGTGCCCGCGCTCGCCCCCGGGGTGCGGCCTGCGCGAGAGCACAGGTTGCGCGTTGAACGTTCAGCCTTCCAGCCGCCTAGCGCTAGAGACTTCACCGAGCGACGCGAATCCATCCCCCCGGGATTCCATCCAGTGGCGCGACGACGCGCGCCAAAGCAGGGTTGGACATGGAGAGGTCGGTACAAAGGGACAAAGTGGCGACGCCCGCGAGGCAACAACCGAGGGAGGCGCAGCCGCGAAAGGCGCGTGGCACGGTGGGACGCACGGACGCACGCACGGTCCTTCTCATGGCGCGCGCCGCCTCTCGCGAGGAGCATGCCGGGGAACGCGCAGCGAGACCGTTCGTGCGAAACGGGCGAGACTCTCGCCGGAGCACGGCGCCCATCGTCGGCACGAATCAGGGCAAAGCGGCGGGGCCGTGTCGACCGGTCAGCTCTTGATGCAAAGCCATTCAGCGTACGCAGCGGACAAGTCGACAGGTGGTACTGGACGATGCTTAGCTGTCTGCTGATCGTGTGTGGTGTACGGGGTACTGGACTTCTAGGTAGTAGTCCGTAGTACGGAGTAGACTAGTTTAGTTGTTAGTGTGTACTACGAGTAAAAAATTTGTTGGGCGTCACAGCATGCTTGGGAGTACCCGTAGTTTAGTTGTGAACATCAGGGACAGCGTCGATGCGCCGGAGATACAGACTCTTTTTTTAAAAAAGAAAGCAGAAGGAGTAGAACACATCAAACATGGGGAAGGTTCGTCATTGAGAACTAGGTGACCTAGGCACATAGTTCATTTAATTCGATCACGGATTATTCGTAAGTTGATTCATGTCCATTTCTATCGTCTTTTGTGTGAAGAATATGAAATCATCGTTTCAACTTATGGAGATTGCTAAATTGATTGAGTGCATTGAAACTTCTATATGGGCATGCAAATATCTGATTTTTGTATGTTTACGTACAAGCTAGGCATTGACGGATCAGCGATCTCCTAAAAGATGGACCACTGGATTATTTGGGCGGAACGGCTTGCATTGCATGAATAGCTTGGATCTGCAGGATCTTAGAACAGAACATACTCCGGATTAGTCAGTCCTCTCTGTTTGTCCCAAATAGAAGCAGCCAATCATGTCATGTTCTAAGCTTCCAGCTATGTCTTGAGACTCCCGTCCAGTCCCATCTATGGCACCCAAAGTCCACAAGAATGTAATTGTTTGGTGCACGTAGTGGAAGACTAGTATAGAGAGAGAAATTCTCCGTGGATTATTTTGCCTTGTTGCACGGAACCGTACGGTTCCCCATGCGTGCGTGGCTGTCAATTGATCAGAATCCTATTCCATGTCAACAAAGATTAGTAGTTCTTCCTGTTGCAAGTCAGCTCGGAGTATAATACTAAATCCATCCCAAAAAAAGCCTATTTTTAAATATAAGAGTGTAAAGTAGAAATAAGAGATGGTATGATAGTTGTGAATAAAATAGTGAGAAATTTAAATGAAAAGTGATTAATATTACTAAGTAGTACTCTATGATTGTATTTATTTTGAAACAAAATTTAAATTATACAAATACACTAACTTAGGGACAAAGATAATAGTTTTCTTTGCCTTCACAACAAAGTCAGCTCCGGGAGATATAGACTAATAAGGCAGCTTTCGGCAAAGAGAGAAAGAGTGGAAAAATCTTTTATGAAAGTTTTTCATGAGCACGCTGTTTGGACTGTTTAACAGTGTGTTTTTTTTATAAATTTTCTATAGAAAAATTGCTTTAAAAATTATATTAATCTATATTTTTTCAAGTTTAAAATAATTAGTATCCAATTAATCATGCACTAATCTTCTTGTTTCCCTATCTCTCAAATACATTCTAGGGTTACTTTCGTTTTTGATGGAAATAAGTTTAACTCTCTCGTTTCTCGTGAGCATGCTTCTTGAATTTCTATCTAAAAGTTATTTTAAAAGATCATATTAATTAATTTTTAAAGTTCACAATAGCTAATACTAAATTAATAATTCATTAATGAGACTCTTCGTTTTATGTGAGCATCTTCATTATCTTCTTCACACAATTTCAAACACATCCTAAGAACCTGTTCGATCAAACTCATTGGATGAGCTACCCATCACTTTCTAAACTGCTCGGTAGTGTTTTTTAACTTATATATGAAAGTTTTAAAAAATCATTTTCAAATACATATTAATTACCATTTAATTAATCACACGTTAATGATTTGTTATATTGTTTTTTTTGCTGTAATAAGCTTATCCTATCGAACAAGGCCTATCTCAAAACAAAAACACGTCAAAACACAAGGATGCTTGCATAGACGCATAGGTAGTACATGTTAAATAGTTTTGTATTAATTTTAAATGGCAAAAGAACTTGGTTAAAAGTAGGAGAGCTCATCACATCTTAAGCTAACTTTCCGAATAGGAAAGACTCTTTACTATCCTAAAATTAATATCTAGCTAATACAACATATTTGGTCTTATAGATGTTAGGCTGTAAAGACCTAATAGACTGTAGATGACTGTGTGCCCGAAGGATCGTGTATGTACTGTGAAAGAACAGTGAACGGGTGATAGACACGCAATTAATCATATGTTTGATTTGATCATAGAATGCTGGTAGGCTAAAAGATCTCATTGGTCCTATGACATAAACCCCAGGTGAGAATGGCCGATCATACATTACAAGTATTCGATCAAAACAGTTCCAATTAAATAGGAGAGCACCTTGAGAAATTCAACGTGCAGTTAATGCTATGTTTGATTTGATCATAAAACGCTAACAGCCTAAAGATCACTCTAGTCCTGTAACATAAACTCAGTGAGAAAGACCCATTAGGATCCTACAGCACAAGTATTCGATCAAAACACTTCCTACAAAATAAGAGAGCAAACGAAGCACCCTGCAGAATTCAGCGTGCAGTTAATGCTACATTTGGTTTGATCATAGAACGCTTACAACCTAAAGATCACTCTAGTCTTATGACATAAACCCCACATGTTACTTAGACAATTAGTCCTGTTGCTGAGTGTTGACAGCGGAGCTACTGTTATGGGCTACCATTTCCGTAGTTTAGAGAATACGAGTTCTTACTATATAGTCAATATAAGATCACAATTAAATTATGCAAGTGCACTCTGAGTACACCGCGCATCGACAGCAACGGCAAGCGCGAGAAGCTCACTTGTCAACGAGAACAGAGAAACGATAACGGGATGCCCCACCGAAGCATCGGATTCCAGTGGATCCGTACACTGACCGTACTCACGTACGTGCAGGGCGCAACCAGCAATCGATCGACGGCTCGACGCAAGCTGCCGCTGACTTTGAATGATTCGTCGCCCGCCAATTTGTCTTTAGTTTTGGTGTGAATAGCTGAAACTAGGGGCCTTAATAATAAAGTTCTACGAAAAAGACATAAACCTACGTGGAGAGCACAACCAACCAAACAAGAGGTTCTTATCGTTGCCCAGCCTGATTGATTGGTCAACTATTTCTAGTACCCGTCCTACTCATTCATTCGATGAACTTCAGAAAAAGTTAATTTAGGGGGAAACTCATGGATGCAGAAGTTCATGTGTGTTGAGCTGAGGATATCCTGATATAGGCTACAGATGCGCAGTTCAATTCCTTATCCTTTGGGAAAGAAGTACGTTATGTGTAGCCGCAGCAATGGCAAATTGGCACGGAATGCCTGGTTCGTGAGTCACAAATTCTTCATTGTTTATCAGGCTATGTAGGCCTTTGCCACATATATTCAGTGATGCGAGCAGATTTCCTGATATCAAGGAAAACTGTGCAAAAATCCTTGGTCGCCGGTTGCTTAGTGTAGCCTTTCCTCCCCCACAGGAAGAACACGACAGCGTTGAATGCGACTCATCTCTCCACGACGAACATCAAATTGGTTCTTCCTTTTTATTTTCTGTCACACCTTACAGATGCAGCGCAATCCAATAATTTAGGACGTTGGCCAGTTATCCGACCCCTGTCATAGACATCTTTGGTCGTTTTAAGTGGTGTGTATGAGTTTTTTTTAAACAAAAAATGTGGTGTGTATCCATTCAGGTATGAGTTAATGAGTCTTCCCTTTCGCTCGGACGTGATTAGGCAAAACTGATGCACCGTATACAGTCCAGCAAAACTGATGTGTACTAGGCACGCATGTGTGGACGTCAAGTGCAGAAGAACCACTACAGTTTCAGCAGAGATACCTGGTTGGATACATCAGTCTGCATGCACTTATGCACATCCGAAGTTCGGCTTAATACCAGTATATCACAACTTGTGGTAACCTGAAAGTGCAGGTCCGTTTAGAACGTGAGAACAACTCACTCCCCCAAAAAAAATCAATTTGTTTTTTCTATGAAATCCCTCAATTTTATTCTGGCGTTGATCTGGAGCAGCATGGCTGTGTGAGGAGTTCCTTGGACAGACTGCAGTAGTGCAGATGACGGCCATTGCATTTTGCAGCTCACACCTAGGGACTAGGGTTCGTGCGCAGTGAAAACCGAAACCGAAATCAAGGAAGCGAGGACTTGGTTTGGGGGGCATAGGCCCAGCATAAAAGGGGAAACTGCCGGGCTAGCTGTAAGCCTGTGACCGCCAGGCTCCTTGCCCAGTTTGGTTGCAGACTTGCAGCCCAGGTGCGTCACGGAAGGCGCGTTAGGATGCGTGGTGGGTTGCGGAACGAGCACCGTGGTCTGGGTTGGTCGAGTGGTTTGGTTGCAGGCCAGATGCGTCAAGGGAAGCGTGCAACGATGCCGGATGCGTGGTGGATTGGGGAAAAAGTCCATTTCGACTCCTTCAACTATGGCCCGAGTTTCATCCACGCCACTCAACCGTAAAACAATATCTCTTAAGTATTAATAAGGATGCAAATCACGGTTTTCGTGGTGGTTTTATTCTACGGCGTGGCATGTACGTAGCGCTTATATGACATTTAAGTAAAATAAATAAATAAATATGAGATCTATATATCAATCACATAAAAAACAATGAGTCATACTTCTTGTACCTTACCCTCCTCTATCTTCTGCTAGCAGCAGCCACTCGGCGGGTAGGAGAGCTCCGCCATGGCCAAGCGAGTAGGCAGGCTCACCAAGGGTTGCGTCCACCATCAACATCCCTCGTGCTACCATTGCCACCACAAAGCCGATGATGTGCCACATCGTCCAGATCTACTCCGCTGCCTCCACATTCTCCGAGAAGATGGACGGCACCCATCCACACGATCAACGGAATATAGCATTGGCGTTAGTCCTCGCCGAGAAGATGGGGTGGTGCCACCTAGGTCATCTAGTGCTGCCTCCATTGAGAGCCTATGCTTTCTCCTCCGCCTTTACTGAATTGCATCGCTCGAGGTCGTCCTTCCTATTACTGGCGAGCAATTGGCTACTCGTCCCTATGTGCGCTATCCCTAAGCTTGAGGAGTTTGGGAGCACCGTCACAGTCGTCAGCTTATCCATCCCTACATTTTGCCACTGCCTTCCCACCATGGCCAACCTTTGCTCCAGACCCACCCAATTGCCACTGGCCACTCGAGGGCCTTCTTTGCCTTGAACATCAACAAAAATGAGTCCACATTCATTGGGAACACGTTTTGACATGCTAACCCACCCATGCTCACCACTCGAGCTTGTCATCACCGTCTCTCTCCTTTGAGGTCACGCCCTTGCCGATTACATTACCAACGCTCCTATCCTTCTCATTGCTAGTTGTGGCCACCTATAGATGTGTCACATCGTGGAACCGGCCTTGTCGTCGTCGTTGTCTTTGTTTCATCACTAGAGCACCAGCACCCAAACGCAATCCATTCCTCTCCTTTGCTCATTTTGTACCAGCCTAATGAAGAAGAACAGTACCGACTGACGTTCCTTCTTGGTTGGACCTAAGGGGTAGAAAGAGAATAGGGAGGGAGAGATGATGATATATGAGCCCCATTGCTATTTAATTTTTTTCATTAGACCTACATGTGTGTCCTCTTTAATTTTAATTTATTTTTCTTACGAGGCTTACATGTGGGTCTCCTTTATTTTTTGTTTATTTTTTTGGACTCGAATGCCACGTAAGCGCTATATGGATGCCACATTACATAAAAAACCAGATTAAAGTGCCAAGTAGGCGCCGCATAGGACAAACCACCATCAAAACTGCCTAGAGAGTTGATTTGCATCAGTATTAATAGTTGAGGGTGAAAAGACGATGTGTTGCATAGAGGGGGGGTGAATATGTAGTCCTAAAAATCTCACAACGGAATTAAATCCCCCACCGGAGTATCTAGGCCAAACCATCGAAAACTCAAGTCAAATTTCTCTGGCAAGCAGGAAAGCTCAACCGGACACTTTAGTCCTAATGTTAGGATATTTTGGTCCCTTGGTAGTATGTCCAAAGTGACATGTGGTAGGGACAATCTTTACGAAGATGGGGATAGAAGGTAAATCAAACCAACTGTAAAAAGGTAGATAACAAACAACAGAAGATGACACATTTTTTAAAAAATTTGAATCCAAAGATCCTACTCTCCGTTGAGAAACTCAAGTAGACAGATCTCACTCAATCCTGAGCCTCTCTAAGCTAATAATAAGGGGGAAATTTTGGTCTCCAAGTAATCACTAAGTAAAGCACTATTTTCACGCAACCAACAATGTTTTCACTAGGACAACTTGCTCCTACCTTCAATAAAGATTGCACTACCAAACAATCTACTAGAAATGAGCATAGTGGTCACTAGATTATCTCTTTACTTGCAAAAGTGAGAAAAACCTTCACAAACTTTTCCGGTCAATTCACAAAATTGAATCCTCATGGATGACGTCTAGCCGTTTAGGAGGAACACCCACAAGAGTAATAAGTTTGATTCCAAGCTGTACGTCGATCCACAAGTGCTCAAGCCATTCCACTATATCATCCTCTCATAGAGATCTAAAAGGCACTCACACAAAAAGATTTGGCTTAAGAATCAGATGAGAGAGGATGAATCCTAGAGAGCCTATGGTTGTAGGCTTGAAAAGTGTGACAACCAACCCCTTAAAGTAGAGGTGGGTGGAGTTAAATACTCTTTCTCTCTCAAAACTAACCGTTACTCATAAATTCAAACACTGAAGAGTATAGTCCTAAAGATCAAAGAGTCTGATCACACTTGACACTCTATAATGAGGAATATCCAGAATATCTGTCATAGCTATGAAAGTCTCCAATTAGAGTGCTCTGTCAGTCAAAAATTCTTTAAAAACTCTAGTCACTAGACTGGATATTTCAGTTTATTTTCTCTGTTGGTTAGAGAAAATACTCTGGAGATTCTGATCTCAATGACCGAATTCTCCAATCTATTTTCTCCGTACACTTACCTGAAAAGACCTAATAATCTAGATAGAAATAACCTGAGGCTTCCTAATTTTAAACCAAAACCAAAGTGTAAATAGTGCAATTGTTTCTCTAAAAAAGTTCACATAGACGGTCTTTTATTCTTTTATTGAACGCTGTTAATTGCATGGTGTTTCTATGACAAGAAAAAGTAAATAGTAGGGTAAACATATCTTCATAAGAATTTCTTTAGTGGGTTTCTTTTTATTAATATATATTTATGAGACTAGATGCTATACTTAAACTCATTTAAATCGCTAGTCTCTTAAATATGATCTATTATTTAAAATTCAGAGTTACATATAATTTTATAATTTTATAGAGATGTGTTACATATAAATTAGATTTGGGACATAGTTGAGAGTCAAAAATGGGCTTTTTCCTGCATCGGGTGATGGACGGGACCTACAGCAGCAGAGGCATCATTTTTTTCCTTCGAGAAAAATCAGGCTTCATATTTGGGGGCCTATAAGAGGCAAGCGCTTTCGCTTTCCTTAGGCTGGGAACCATGCATTTTCTTGCGTTTCCACATCGGCGACGGCGTTATACAATTTTGAGTCATGGACCTAGACTTGCTGTGGAGTACAATTGTATCCGAAGGACTCATAATTAACTTGGATACGACACGTGCGATGCAAGGTAAGTGTTTGATAAAACAAAAACATGTATATCAGTGTTCGAGCATGTCGATCTCACTCTCGGATCTGTGATCCGGAGAGCAACAATTCTGAGAACGAGATGCACAATCTGCTTTCTCCCATTGAAAAATTTGTGATAAGCTTGAAAGTAGCAGTATGCAATATTCATATCCATGTGGACACACCATAAAACTAGCTTTTGCGGATTTGCCCTAGACCCCTCGTTCCCCTCTGCTTCGGTACGTCATCATGGACTCATGGGTCATGACTGCTACGTAGTCAAGTGAGGCTATAGGCATGATGGTGTACGTACGTACGCGCGTGGATCTGTGCGCGGCGGGGCCCGACGAGTATTGGCCAGCCCGCAACGTCCCATTGGCTCGTTTCCCCCCAACTGCAAAGGTAACGCCACGTCGGATGCAGCAGAAAGGATCGTGGTGCCGGGCCGACATGGGCGGACCAAACGCAACCGATTTGCTGTTCGGTTTGGGCTTTCCGGCCGTCGTTTAACCTAACCAACTCCCTCGTCGTTTGGTACTATCTCTTTCACGGTTTCACCGCCTACCTCGACGCCAAAGTTTGTTTTTATCCGAGAGAAATAGACTGAGATGATTGGCGTGCAACATACCGATCTGAATTCAGAGGAAGAAATGTGGAGAAAGGTGGAGCGCGTCTGCTAGTGGGGAGGTGCCGCGCGCACTTGGGGCCGCGGGCCGCCTACCTGAACCTGTCGAGGTGCCGGGTTTTCCTGGCCCCGGCAAAAGTTCAGGATGAAAAGGGCAATTGCTGGCGAATGATGCCGTGTGCCATGTCGAATTCTTGATGCTGCTTATATGCAGCAGAGTTATGATGTATGCGGTTAAAAGGTGACGAGCCCACGTCCACACTGGAATACTGAACCTGGCCAGGGGGGTGGTTCGATTTTGATAAGACCAGCAGGAGTTCGTCCATGATGGATGTTTGCAAACAGTGCCTCACATGCACATCTCTCGCTTCATCGGAACTGGTTGTCTGGCTTAGGGCTTCTTCGGATCAGAGCATTTTCACAGAATTTTTGGAGGAATACTGTACACATGAAAATTTTCCTTTCCTGCCATTCGGATCGTGGAAACCGATTGCCGGAAATCCAAAGGAAAGTTTCCTTTGATGCCCATTTCACAGGAAAAGCACGGGAAAAAAATGCATCACCTCAAGCTCTTTTTTTGCTTCCTTCGCGTAAGTCCGAGGCAATCAAACAACCACGCAACTAGTAATCTAGTATCAAAGCATGAACAATCTCAACAGAACAGAAAGTCAGATCCATAACAAGGAAGATTAGACAGAAAGAAAGAGGACGCCGGCTAGATCCCTACTAACACGCCAACTGTCGATAGGTGATACCTGACTATATTTGTAAACATATGTTTTGGTTGATGTCAATATATACACGAGATGGTACTGAGAAAATGACATGGAGATATTTTTATACAGTTTAAGTCCTCGGTGTGAGTAATAGCCATACTTAAGTTTATATGTATTCGCCAAATCAAACCATACGGAGTATAAAGCGAAAGCATTCTACCCTAGTTAGCGGCTCGCAATGAGATAACTTTATGGATCTTATCTTAATATGGCATATGTTTTGTTTGAGATTGGATGACCTTTCCTTATAGAAGATTATTGTATTTATACCAGTAGATAATCCCATCTTCAATTAGAACTCAGATAATTATTTACTTAATACAGCCGAGTTGGTTGATTAGTTCTCAGATCAAACTATATATTCTTGTCTTATCTAAAATCGATTTTCTTTCTCAATCGTATACACTCCTATCTTTAGAACGCATGTTCGTATGTATATAGGTATGTGATATTTTTGAAGATGTTTAGCCTATAGGAGGTATATTATATCTAGGACACTAGCAAATCCAAACAAGCCCGATGTGCAAAAATACAACCAAGTGACAACACCCAAAACGAGATGGATCATTAGCGATTGATTAATTAAGGAGTATTAACTATTATAAACTTTAAAATAGTATCTATTTGATTAAAAAACATATATATATATAATTTTAGTTTGAAATATACCGTTTATCAGTGTTAACGCCGTAAATAAATTCGGTTAAGGATCGAAGAACCGATGAGGCTGATTGATAGATAAAGAGCCGATTGGTTTATGGAAAAAGACCAATTGATAGATAAAGAAGCCGATCGGACAAATGGAAATATTAATGGTCTCGGATAAGATAAGAGTTAATCAAGTCAGATGAAGATAAAAAATTATCCAGATAAAACCGAATCTAGGAAGGAAACGTGAAAACCATGGTAGATAATACAATTTCAGCGTATCGTCACCCTAGTTCATCTAATTTTTCCTAGTGGGTTTTGGCTCTTGACTTGGGGCTACATCGGTTAGGTCTAAACTCCGACAAAAGGGTAAGTCCCACCATTATCTTGTTGTGTCTGTTCTGTCTAAGGCTACATCGGTTAAATCTGATCTCTTAGTTTAATCGAATATATCACATCACGTTCGTGTGAAATTTATTGGCTTATCGAGCTCATTTTATCGTTATCAATCTCGAGCTACATCGATTAGATCCGACCTTCTAGACTGCTAATAGTAGATTGAGTCTTTAGTCGGTGGGTAATTACACGACGTTTCTTCAAAGTAGCTAGCCGATGAGTTATCTTTACACCGAGCTTTACGCTTAACGTATCGGCTTATCAGCCAATATACATAGATCATCCATGGTTAATCTGGTAGCGATCGATCTGATTTAATTATATTTAGGCTTATACTATCTCGGTTAGGTCCGATCTATTAAGATTGTGTTTAATAGAGCTAGCATTATGATTTCGTAGATTTCATTCCTTCTATCGGCTCAGCTAGCCGAGGAGTTTACCTGTTTATATCATTGCTAGCTAATGAGTTTACTTATATAGCTGCATTGGACTCACAGTTGATAGCAGGAGTCCATATGAGCCTATCAGCCGATTGACTCGCTTATACCGTCAGCATGACTGATCTAGTTTTGTTAACGCCAAAATTTGGTAAGCCTATAGATGAATTGAAAAGACGATCGGTTTAGTAAAGAAGAGTTCGATTGCTACAGGGAAGAAGCCGATCGAACGAAGCAAGGAAGAATTCGGTCTAATTATAGAAAACTATCCAAATGAGTCCGAGTCTGAGGAAGAGCCATAGAAGTAGGATAATTTATCTATATAAATCGTATCTTATATTGATAGGAAGGTTTAGTTAGTTCAGTTTACTTACTTAGAGATATTTTTCTTTTATATTTTTAGAAAATAACGTCTGATAGTTGTTGTAATAGTGTCGGATTCTGTAATACCAGGGTATAAATATATACCCCCTAGAAGCCTGTAAATAATCATTCGATCAATACAACTTCAGCGCATCACCACTCTAGCTTATGTAGGTTTTTACTGGTGGGTTCTGGTTCTCAACACGGGATTACATTGGTTAAGTTCAATCTTTGATGAAGGAGTAATTCTCGTCACTATCCCGATATGTCTTACTCTATTTAAGGCTACATCGGTTAGGTTTGATCTCTTAGTCAAATTGAGCGTACTGTATCACGTCCGTGCGAGATCTATCGGTTTACCAAGCTCTCTCTACTGTCGTCGGTCTCGTGCTACATCGGTTAGGTTCAACCTACGAGGCTACCGACAGTAGATTAAGCCGTAAGCCTGTAGGTCTCTGCCCGGCGTTACAACTTTCGTCGGTAAACAAGAGAGATCCCGCGTGCTTTGTTGTTCTCCGAATACCTTTTGGTGCCTCCATCGGCTCTGCGGCCGATGGATTAGGATCTCACTTTCGCTACACCTGAAGTCATCACGTCCTTCGTCGACATCTATTTACGCCTTCATTGGCTCCCTAGCCCATGGAAGAGTGTCCGAATCCTTATTGGCGATCAGCCGATAGTAGGAGCCATCCGGACGCGACCGATGACCAACTTGACCATATCGGCAGCCAACCAATAGTGAGAACTCGTATCGGCCTATCGTCCGACTGATCCGTTTGTCTCATCTTCTTGTTAATTACAGGGTCAAATTAACTAGCACACCCGCACCTACATCGTCACGACAGAGAGCGAGTCGAAGTACCTGCGTTGGAGCTAAGCGGACCTCCTAGGCCTAGTGCGCGTACCTCGAGCCATAGAGAGAAGCCGATAGACCTGTACTGGAGCTAAGCAGACCTCCTAGGCTTCAGCGTGGTCGCGCCGCGCGCGTGAGATCTGGCGCGAACAAGTTTCTACCGCTCCGATGCTTTATACCGTCTCGGTTCGATCTGATCTATCAAGGTTGATTTTAACAGTATACTCATCGGTGGTTGTTAGGTCTTATCTCTTCAAAAGATCGAATTTGCTCTTTACTACTTATCATCTATTTTATTCAAATTATCATCGGCTCTATAAGCAATGTATCTGCGATTTTATTCCTTGCTATTTGCTTATGCCATCATCGATTTTCTAATCGATATATAAGTACTACAATCTCTATCAGCAACCAATTGATAGTAGGAGACCGTATCGGACTATCGGTCGATTGGCTCATCGATCTAACTTTATGTTTTTCTTATCAATTAGATATTAAATTAATTAGTACACTTTAAACCCCAACAATACACTAAAAAACTTAAGAATCTGTACTTAGAGCTAAACAGATTTTTAGGACTTCATATGTGTAAATACATTGTATCGGATCTTTATCGGCGCATACGCTCTCTTGGTGTGTCTTTTGGTGGAAACCACGCAAACAATCAGTTAAAAAAACGTGCTCATAAGTAGCTCATTCCATAAGCTTTTATAAGAGTTCGAATATGAATAGACGGATTGTGTCTCGTTTTTTTAGTACGTGATTCAACGCTGTGTTTTTTTAAAAATATAAGTTGTTTTTCAAAATTCAAATATTCTCATTTTCTAAATTTATAATAATTAAAAATTAATTAATTATATACTTAATAACTCAACTTATATCATCCTCCTTCCTCTTTCTCAAGCTAAAGCTCAGCCTGAAGACCTGCTGAGCTATCAAGAAACCGGCCGTTCATTACTTCATTGGACCGACCAAAGACAATCCCCCGACCGGGCGACGGAACCGTGCAACGACGCGCGTACGCAGGCATCGCCGAGTTGCACCTGCAGTAGCAGTACTGATGAGGTCGTGTCGGTGTGGGTGGCGCGCGCGGGGCAGGGCTGAAACGAGGCCGGAATTCGCGTGTCCCGCTCGAGCGCATGCATGGGGGCGGCGTATGGTGGTCATCCTCCGCCGCAGGTGGGACTTGTCGTTGCCGTGCCTGCGAACGTTCGGGAGCGTGAGGTGGTAGTGCGCTGAAAAGACGCGGGTGGTGGCCGTATGCCGCGAGAGACACCCCCGGTCCGGTCGCTCTCGCACACAGCTGTTGCGCGCCCGAATCCTCGGCGTGCAAAGTCGGGTCCTTTCAGGCTTTCACCTTCACGAGTTGCTCTTTTATCTCGACGAATCTAGCCTTCTCGGTTGAAAGGGGGTGATAATCTTCCAAAGCCACTTCGTTTCGCACACTACTGGAAGCTACGCGTTCGCTGCCACTTTAAGTTTGTGCGCAGCATAGCATAACGCCATAGCCTCCCCCCTCATGTCAGCTCTGGAGTCTGTGACCTTGTCATGATGAATGAAGTCATAAAAAAATAAATGAAGCAACTAAAAATTATTTATTGATAAAGTGCTTATATTTATATTGTTACAGTTTAAAAGCTAATGCTAGAAAATAGTTTTCTCTAAAAAATTGCTAGAAAATAGAACATGATAAAAAATCTAAAATTAAATTTAAAATTAAAATTTTGCTTGTGGTGCTAAGCTTAACGGGCAGATGATGAGAAGAAAAAAAGTGGAGCAGGAGGCGCGATGAAAATCAGCAGTCGAAACGGCCGTTGCTTATTAGCGAAGCAAAAATACTCAAAATCCTGTTCCCATCCCTGCATCCCGGATTTCCAGTCTAGACTCTGGAGGAAGAGCACGCAGCTTAAGTCAAACAGCCTATTCCTCGAGTGTACTCGTCTTAACGGCATTGGTTATCTTCAGACCACGCCACAGATTATCATAGGTTGCATCCTGTCACTGCCCATACTGTCTTACCCCAATCTGGTACAGCAGAAGGATAGCCGAATGTACCGGTGCAATCATTCAGGGCTTAGTTATCGAAGGGAAAGACCAGGTCAGTAGACCAGTAGACCACTGACCACAGTCACCGTGCCAAGGAGGCATCGCCGTGTCGAGTCGACGTATAAATTCTAGAGACGCCGCGCGCGCGCACCCCCACAGATCATCGCATCGCAGGCGTTAGCTTAACCAACAGCTCGCATTTATTCTGCGTGCTCCCCACCACCTTCTCTTCGCTCTCACGACAAGGCCTCGCAAAAGCATTCGCCGCTAGCTTCGACCCAGCCACCAGCTGATCAGTAGCGCGCTTCGAGACAGCAAGCTAGCGCGAGAGCGCGAGCATTCAATTCAGTCATGCATCAGCACGATCGACTTCGTTGTGCCATCGTCCTCGCCGTCCTCCTCGGGCTCGGCGCGACAGTCGCCGAGGCGGCCACCGGCACGTTCATCTACGCCGGGTGCTCGCCGTCCAAGTACCAGCCGAGCACACCGTTCGAGGGCAACCTCAACTCTCTCCTCGCCTCCATCGCCAACGCGGCGCCCAACGGCGGGTACAACAGCTTCACGGCCGGGACCAACGGCACCGGGGACGGCGTGGCGGCGTACGGGCTGTACCAGTGCCGCGGCGACCTGGGCAACGACGACTGCTCGGCTTGCGTGCGGGACGCCCTGGCGCAGCTCAGCGAGGTGTGCGCCAGCGCGTACGCCGCGTCGCTGCAGCTGGAGGGGTGCTACGTGCGCTACGACAGCAGCAACTTCATCGGCCAGCCCGACAACGCCATGGTGTACCGCAAGTGCAGCACCAGCACCAGCAGCGACCCCGACTTCCTCAAGAACCGGGGCGCCGTCCTCGCCGCGCTGCAGGGCGGCCTCGCGAATGGGTACAAGGTGAGCAGCTCCGGCAACGTGCAGGGGGTGTCGCAGTGCCTGGGCGACCTCGCCGCCGCTGACTGCACGACGTGCCTGGCGCAGGCGGTCGGCCAGCTCAAGGGCACCTGCGGCACGTCGCTGGGCGTCGACGTGTACCTGGCGCAGTGCTACGTCAGGTACTGGGCCAACGGCTTCTACTTCCGCCCGTCACAAGGTATGCCCAATAGTGTAAAGTTGCATTTTCAGACTTCCGTTTCAGACAGCAAACCCGAATCAATTCTCTGTACTGATCAAATGATCAAGATTACCACTTGGAAGTCGCCGATTGTCCTAAGCTATCTCGGTTAGATGGTGTACAGTCCAGTTTACAGAGTCCTTAGCTGAACAAGTTGCAACAGGAATTGATTCCGATGGGCAATGGGTAAACTTCCCAAAGTTGATAGAGAGATCAGGCAGAATGGGTGTCCACTACTGACAACCTTTTCATCCTATGTGCATTCATGCAACACGGATGAACATACCACAGTATATGTTCATCTGTCTAAGATAAATCCACTTACAGTTAAATTTATTTAGAAACCTATCGATCAAATTCAAACAGGTCTATCCCCAGATGATACGGAGAAAAAGACAAGAGAAGCAATCACTTGATTGAAGGCAGCCGCGCTACTGAGAAACCAAATGTTGGCTTAGTGGCTACAGCCTACTGCGTGTAAGCTAACAACCACACATAAGTTGCAGCGTGTCAGTGTCACATGTTCACTTGTCTGCAAAATCGGCCGCTAAGCTCCAACGGCGTAGTTCAGTCAATTTCCTGCAATAAAAATATGCGAGGCTATTCACTCACGGCTTTTCTGGTGGACTGGCAAGTGACAGTATCATTGGGCTCACTTTGGTGGGACATCAGCATTAACCTGAATACCAGATGATCAAGTGGCAGTAACAAAAGGGATTATTCTTCTGGTCCTAGAAAAAAGAAGACTGACAAAGATGATTTCAAGGGGCGGTAAAAATGCAAAACTATTCTCTCTGATCCTACAGTGGTGACTTGTTAAATATCCCAAGATTCGTATTTGCTTCAACGTTGCTTATGCAGGGATGCAAAGAGCTTCCTACAGGACTGTGCTTAAGCCGTAAGCTAGATAATCGTCCACTGCTTTTCCTGTACTGGATATACCGATGCGAAAGAGGGTTCTCTGACCCAGTGATGGCCACTGACCAAAATTCCTATCTCTCTAAGCATATCAAATTTATTTAGGACGGCGGGCGCCGGCTGATCAGCTTAGCTTAGCATCTTAGCCACTCGGGCATTCGCCATGCTGAATATATTCGCGATAAACAAAACGAAAAGAGGCAGCAAGTGTCTCTGCTTTTTGTACCTACTGTACATATGCGCGATGTTATTCTAATCTTTGGTCTGATTTCCTTTGGATTCTGGCGTTGATAGTAGTCTGTACTGCAGATTATTCGCAAGATGACGTCGGGCGGACTGTGGCAATAATCGTAGGCATCTTGGCAGGACTGGCGATCATCGTGGTGTTCATCTCTTTCCTCAGAAAAACATGTAAGCTCCTTGACTTGGAAATACTTTCTGTTTTGTTGTCTTTGGAGAAATTACTAGATCACAAATTGGTAGGATTGTCTGCTCCTCTTGAATATGCAAGCTTCGTTGCAATCTCGGAGCCTGAACAGGGCACTAACCTGATATGAACTGGTGTATCACTGTAAACTGCAGGCTAGCTTTGATGCCTGGAAGGAGTTTCAGTTCTCGCACTCTGTGAGGAAGACTTATAAAGAGAGCTTCACTTGCATGAAGTTGGCAAGAGCTTCTTATCGCTTGTAATCTCATTTTTCCAGCAATAGATATGTAAGAGAGATCTTGGTAGGGCTATCGGAGCAGCACTGCCTCACTTGGGTCATCATTTTTTGTGCACTAATAATTGTCCTACTTGTTTATGTCAAGTCTGAAGGCAACACCACGCACATATTGGTCATAATCATTCTTAGATCGATTGTTAATCGAGTACTTTACAGAGAGCCACATCACACACGAGCCATATCGTTGGGTACAAGCATATGACACCTGCTGATTATGATTAGCCCATCACATAAAGGGCCATATTGTTGGGTCGCTGGCTATATTATTGTCTCCTTGGTATATACAGAAGTTCACACAAATGAGGGCTGAAACCTCAGGGGCCTTTGCTGTTTAATCTGTATAGCAGGGGACCAAGCACTGTGTCCTCTCCTTCAGTCATTGGGCTCCATTTCACCGAGTTGTAACTGTCGCAAGCGTTGATGCTTGCTTCCATCATTTTGGCCTCAGAGACACCATTGTTGCATATGTTTGCAAATGCCCTCATATATTTCATGCCATACTGAGTGAGTGATCCGTATTGAGATTCAAAAATTCGCACCTGACAATGGCAAGAACAACTTTGAGCAATCAAGGCCAAAAAGAGGGCAACAACACAAAAAACGTTTATATATGGCCTATACCATAGTTAAAAAAGAGCCTTATACTCACCATCTTCTTCAAACAATCCCAGTTGTCAACTAATGGTTGACCAGAGGTTCTAGCAGCCTCAAGGATTAAAGGCCCATTTTCAAAACCAAAGACAAGCTTCCCGATGACATCAGTACTGCTGTCAAGATGCTTCCTGTGCGCTATGGTGTCTTCGATATCCCTAAGAACCCTCAGCTTGTCTTCAGACCCCCCATTCAACTGCACATACTGAGAATATAAATATAAACGTTAGCAAGAAACTACGCTATGCTCTGAAAATATTTTTCACTTAAAAATTCAGAAGTCTTAACATTTGTCCTAGCCCTATTCTCTGAAACGGAGCTCACATAGTATCATGCTATCAGCTGTTACACCATGTAACGACCTTTTCAAATACAAAGCGTATCACATTATACCCTTTCAAATATGAAATCTATTCCATTATTCCCATACACAATTAGAGGCAAAATTAGAGGGAAAAAAGGGGTGAAGCGTCCATAGAACAAATATCCAAGGTCATGAGTAATAGAAAATAAAAATCGGAACTAAACAAGAGAGCCCCAGTTTAACAATAAAAGGATTAACGATGCAATTCTTACAGGAGATGCCAACCAAATCAACATAAAAGAAACTACTCTAGAAAATTGAACCATAGACAAACTCTAGCAAATTCAACACTACTATCCTAACAACATAATGTCGAAATGCAATCTACGTCAATGCATCAAAGGGATCATGCATTGGTCCATACCATTCGGCAAGAAGAAAAGGGAAAACAAAAACCATAATCTATATGTTTCATCCAAAGTATGTAACTTTCGTATGATCATGTTTCAATTAACATGCTAATTTTAGTATTAATATTTGCCAATACTACTTTTAGTAGTGCAAGGATCCTATTTTATGACATAGCATTAATAGTATTAATAGTATATACATAGCATTTGGACTTTTAAAGAAAGGAAAGACGAAAATGAATCAACTGAACATACAACTAGAATTTACCCTTTTCCACATGAAAAGAAGATCGTCATCTCTTTGGTTGACTGCAGCCTTTGGTATTGGCCAAATCAACTCGTTCGTGATGTTGCCATTTGCAGGATTAAAACCTTGATAAAGGAAAAGCTTCTCATCCTTGAATGTCTTGTCACCATATTCCATGACATGAGAGCCTTCATTTAACTTATTTGAATTTGAGGTTCTTTTTTTAACCTGCCCAAGAAAGCAGTGAGCAGAAACAATGAATCAATATTGAGGAAGTGCACTCGAAACTTACCACCTCACACTGATCCTCGATAGTTTCCTTCTTTAGATTGTGAGTCTCACTGACAAAATGACAAAATCGTTCAAAACATCAGGCATCAGAGAAGAATTGCTAGTTTGCTACAACAACACCAAACTATAAGTAAAGAGCAAAGCAATATGTGCACTTGTTATTAGTCATCTTGTTGTTCTAACAATTGATATTTCCCAATCTTCTTCACCTAAATTTTTACAGGCTTTTGTTTGTTGCCACTATGAAGAACTGTGACTTGTGGACTACTTATGTGTAGTCAGGTGGCTAATCTACTAACAGGCGTGCATGTTAATATGTTATGCCTTGTGACAGTACTTCTTACCACACAGGTATTAAAACATATATTGTTCAGATGTTGAAAGACAACTTTTGAGAATGGTCCCAAATCAGAATGCATTCCAGTGTGTAAAAAGATAACTGAGCATGATAGCTTGCAGTGGACCAACAATGTTCAGTCATGACTGTCGCTGGTATAAACTACTGTAAGTATTGCAAACTGAAAACTAAATTATATAAGCCCTTAAGGCATTCCTTTGACACAACAAAAAAAGATTATATAGAATAACACAAATGCACAAGACGTCGCACCTAAGAGATACAAAATGAAGCTTACCTGTCCTCCATCCAAGAAACACTGTACATGTCACCTAGACATGTAATATATTCAGGAGGAGGCGATGGTTCCTCCCCAGGGCAGTATGTTCCCCAACTATTTTCAACTGCATTGGATGCTGTTGTGACATAAATATTGAGATTGTCTGGCATTAAGCCCTGGAAGATACTGCCACTTTCACATGCTTCAACATATATAACCTGCAGAAATTATGGTTTAATTTCAGTCTAAGTACATCTTTTTGGATTATAAAAATGGAGGGGGAAAAAGATCTTGTGCCATTTTCGAGTAGCTGTTAGAAGCATGTTTCTTTTGTAACACTTTAATAAAATCACCAGCATAAAGATATGGCAGGTTGGGCATACCTAAAATTTTTTAATGTAAGCTAAGTTCCAGACATAATTAACTATTGTATGTGGGAGTAAGCACCAAGAACTCCAGGGCCCCCATGATCTGAGTAATAGATGAAGATGTGATCCTCTGGTTTCCTGTCTACAACCTTCCCACTCCCTCCAGTAACTGCAGTTTTATTCCCAAGAGGACAGCATAGAAGTTTTCAGTGGTGACCTGGTGACCGGTGTAGTCCTGTAACGCATGTTAAGTTGATCAGCCTTGCATAGTTGCATGAATACAGACATGAATTCGAATTATGCACAAAACTAGCATTAGAGATTCATACATGACTAGAATAATAAATAAAATTGGAAGTCTCAAACTAGAACTACTTGCACCCTCTTTTTACTTGAAACTACAATTACAGGACAGTGCAACCTTTGGAACACCAGCATAAACATCTCTGCCTTTAGGATGGTTAATGATGATTCCAGGCCTTGGAATTGAGAATGTTATTGGAAGTGTCATCATAAATAAACACCGTAATATTCTCCTCCTTCACTCCTCCCTTCCGCAGAATCTGGTATGCATGGCACACATCCGCCTGCAATGCAACAGGAAACACCAACGTCCCTTAAGCAAGCACTCATAGAATCGTTCAGTGATCTTTAGCACTATCCATGTTTGATCAATCACACACTAAACAAAAATAAATCATGTAGGAAAGACAATAAATTATTTCTAGTGTCGTAGTCATGATATTTATAGCAATTTAAAATATCTTCACCCGGAAAAAAAATGATGTTGCCAACAAATATGCCCCCGCCTAATTATCGACTTAGAAATTATCCAAAGGAACAGCTTATCAAAAATTATAGCTGACTGGAGCTTCCTAAATTTTAAAGAAGGCAAGTTATACGGATTGGATAGGCAGGCCCCTGAACAACAGTACATCTCCAAAGCCAATTTCAGTAGTCAGATAGCAGGAGCTTGGTAGAAGAACAGCCGATAGGGAATTAACATCTACCACAAATTCGAAGCAGCATTGCAGCAACCAGCAAGAATGTAATGACACCCCAAACAGGAGAGACCTAACACGAACAGGCTGCAAAAACACCCCCAGGAAGAGGGGAATTGACCAAAAGTTTCACACTTTCCCCAAAAGCAGTTCCTTTTTCTAGTCTCTAGTCTCTACCGCCGCCGCGCCCCTAGACCACCGCCAACGCCGCCATCGCGGCCTCACCTGATGCCGGTAGTTCCCGTAGCCGGAGGAGCCGGCGACGAGCACGGCCCACCTCGTCCCCTCATACTCCGCCGCAGAAGGAGCAGGAGCAGCAGTCTCAGCGTCATCCCCCTCCGTCGGCATCCGAACAGCGGCTCCCACTTCCCCTCCTCCTCCCCATTAGCCACCTCCGCCGTCGCCGCCGACGCCACGGCCAGGAGCGCGACGACGAAGCCCAGCACCGCGCAGCCATCGTCGTCCACGAGCACAGTAGTTCAAGACGGCAAGTACTGCGAGTAGTACGTGCAAGCAGGGTTTGCGAAACTGCGCGGTAACTGGCTTACCGCTGGGAGACGGTATGCGTGGTTTGGTTTGATGAATTTTACCAATTTTAAATTTAAAAAATGCTAAAAAATCTAAATAAATTCCTATAAATATTACTTATTTCTATTGCTGTCTACTGAACAAAGTTCATACTTCATATTTTGGGGCTCCACTAAAATTAGAAAAATAAACCTTAAAAAAACAAAACATAGGTTGGGATATTATTTTTACTTAAAAAATATTAAAGTTTATACCAACAAATTCATGCAATGTTACACTATTTTTCTACAGCTATCTATAATTTTTATGAATTTTTCACAACTTTCTAGAATTTTTATTATGTTTTATAATTTTTTTATATAATTTTTTTGCTTGCGGGCTTATAGCAAGCATTAGCCCTAAGATGCCACTAGACTCAAATGATGAGATGGGGGCAGAAAAAGAGAAGAAAATAGTTGATTCGACAATGGTTAAAATTAGTGTATTGTAGTTAATATAGAGGTGATGTGTTGCATGTGTTGTGTTTTGGTGAGTAACTTACGTAGACAAAATTAGAGGTAGCATCACCTCTACCGTTAAACTTGCTCTAAGTAGTGGCATTGGCGTGCCACGCGGTCGCGGATGTGTGACCCGCGGCTCGTCGTCGCCTCGCCATCGGACGGGCAGGCAGGCAGCTTTCGCTCATGCTCCTCACGAGTGTGGATGTGATGGAGGTGTGGTCGCATGGATCACGTGGCCATTTGCGTGGAAAAACTTGCAGTTTCATTCATCTCTTTTGTGATTTGATATCCCATAGCTTATGGCCTCAGAACGTGTACACTTTAGCACTGTGAACGGATTTTGGCAAGATTTCAGCTACAAACACTGCGCAAAGATCGCATTGTTCTGTGCCTTGACAAACGAGAAGGATAATAAATGAGTAAAACCAAAATTGAAAAGCCAAGAACTTTGCTGTGTTGGGCAAGGGGAGCGGGGTTCCAGAACCGTCTCATGTGGATTTCGTACGTTACCGTCCTTTCTTTAGAAAAAAACAGACACTAGCTGTGTTGCTTTTTGCAAAGGGTGGTGCGTGATGGAGGAATGATCACGATCGAATTGCGTGTTACATGAGACTACCACGGATCGTTTCCATTCGATGAGTAGGTGCCTTGCTGCTCTGCAGTTTACTGCTAAACATCAAAGTTTAGACCTTTCTCGTTAGGGGCTGCAGACGTAGATAAGATATCTGATCACGCTGACAAGGTGATAATCGGTTAGGATCAGTATGTCTCTGTTAGGAAGGTGTGCCTAGTATTTGCGTATGGATGATGTGGGCGCGTTGGTGCGTGAGTGTTGGGCCAAGTATGGGCCGGGTGTTCCAACATGAGAGAGATTGGGTTGTCTTGGCCTGTGGCAGCGTTGAGTTGTAAGGCTATATAAGCCACTTGAGACATTGAGTAGCTATGAAATGAGAATATTAACAAATTTATCCCCAACTACCCTTACTATTTTTCTTCCTCCCGAGTTTCTCCTCTTCCTTCTTCCTAACTCTGATTTCTTCTCTGGAACTCCTGGTTTAGTTGCACGTGATGTCGGCGATGTCGCGGCATCGTGACATTATGGTTATGTTAGTGCCAAAAATCGGCGCGAGCACACTGACATCTGGGAGGTGCTTCAGTGCAGACCGGTCGACTTCTCTCTATGGCTCGAGATACGCGCGTCGGGGTCGTGGATTCACATCGACTCCGACGTGACGATGTGGGTACGGACGTGCCAATCAATTTGACTCTATAATTGACAAGGAGGTGAGGCGAACAGTTTAGTCGGACGACGGGCCGATACAAGTCCTCGCTATTGGCTGGCTGCCGATAGGATCAAGTCAGTCATCGGTCGCATCCGGATGGCTCCTACTATTGGCTGATCGTCGATAGGAATCAAAGAGCGCTTCCATTGGTTAGAGAGCCGATGCAGCCGTAGGCGAATGTCGACGAAGGATACGATGTCTCCAGGTATAGCGGACACGAGGCCCTGATCCATCGGTCACAGAGCCGATGGAGGCACATAATAGAGATAGCAGCACGAGACCTGTCGCCCGCCGTGACGACGCTGCTGGCACCAAATCTCAAAGATCGGATTTAACCGAGATAGTACGAGAATGAGGCCAAAGACGATGGGATGGTGGACGCCGGATCAAACGTGCTGAAGTAAGAGTGAAATAAACCCATCGGCTAGTTGAGCTGATGAGAGGGCGTATCTCTGAAAACAGGCATGCATCAGCTGGAAGGCCGACGCACTTAGCATGGCGCTCAAAGGAAAAGTCTTTGAAGACGGCCGATACGCTGGGCGTGACGCTCAACGTATGGATAACTTATCGGCTAGCACTCCGATGAAACGTCGTACAGAGACCTATAGGCCTAAAGCTCATTCCACTGTCGACAGCCACGTAGGTCGAACCTAATTGATGCAGCATAAGACCGATGATCGCGGAGAGAGCTTGATAGGCTGATAGATACTGCACAGATATGATGCGATACATCCGATCAGCCTCAGAGGTCAAACCTAACTGATGCAACCTTAGACAGAGTGAGACATATTAAGATAGTAGCGGGACTTACTCCTTCGCCGAGGATCGGACCTAACCGATGCAGCCCCGCGTCAAGAGCCAGACCCCGCTGGTAGAAACCTAGACGAACTAGGATGGCGATGCACCGAGGTTATATTGATCGAAAGATTGATGATTATATATTTTTATAGAGTCTATATTTATACCTTGGGTTTACAAAGTCCGGCGCATTTACAACAACCATCGAACATTATTTTCTAACAAAAATAAAATAAAATATCTCTAAAAAAGTTAACTAACTAAATCTTCCTATCCATATAAGATAGGATAGACTATCCTGTCGTGAACCACGGCTTCTTCTCAAACTCGGTCTTATCTAGATAATCTTCTATTTTAAGACCGAGTCTTTCCTTGCTTCAATTCGATCGGCTTCTTCCCTATAGCAATCGAACACTTCTACGTTTCAACCGATCGTCTTTTCAATCTATCGCTAGGCTTTAATTTTTGACGTTAACAGGTTATTAGAGCCGTCGTTCCAATCATGTTCTCTAAGTTGAGGGAGAGTATTAAGTTAGTGGAGAAGGTGGTGGTGGATTTGCAGGAATTGGCTTTGGAGATAGTTAGTCGGCTGCTCTCCATCCAATCGGTCGATGTCGGCAAGGTCAAGGGTGACCTCAACAAAGTTTCCACCAGCCACGACATTGTCTCCACCATCCATGACATTGTGATGCCCACCACTTGTTGGACATCTTGTCTCCATGACAAGATTAGCAACACCCATGTCAAGGCTACGCCAACATCGATGTTGTACACTCCCTTGGTCGTTTTAGACATGGTGAGCCAACCTGCAGTGTCCTTTGTGCTGCCTCACGCCAACCACAAGCTCCACACCATGGCGCGCACCAAGTGTTCGATGCCGGGACATGACCTCTATGATGATGATTCTCATGTCAATGATGTGTTCCTAATTAAGCCAGTCACGTTCTATGTCATTCCTACATCAGCGGTCTCCTTGACAAGTCAGTTTGTGTATGCCAAGTTTGACACCACGCCGCTCACCATGTGTTTGATGATTTGTCACAGCGAATTGGCAATGATGCAAGAACGACTGAATCCTTGGCTGCCACCGGAGGCAATCTTTACACCATCACCTCACTTGGAAATACCACCCGGGCCTCTAGATCCAACGTGGGGAACTTATGGTCTTCTTATATGTGGCTCAACAACATTCATCATGAGAGCCATCAAAGGCTAATTTCTTCCTAAACATTGCCTTTCAGATTGGGTGTTCTGGATGACTCCACAAATGCCATGGGTTGAACCACAACACCACAACAAGACATGGCAATGCTTGGAATTGTCATCTTTGTTTGGGTACTCTCCTGACTCGTCTTGCAGATTCATCTGGCAAACAATTAAGAGGGTTGAACTGAAACTGTGGCTGCCACCCATGAGCAATGAACATGTGCAGGGGTAACTATCAGCCGGGTCGTTAAGAAGGTGCTACAAAAGCATTCAAGAAATTGTTGCTACAATTGTAAAATGGTATTATGAAAGTCGAGGGAACTACATTGACAAGTATGAGGACAAACTCTTGGTAAGTTTATCTATCACGATGCCATGGGATCCAGGTGTGATTACACTCTGCTTCTTGGCAATGGGTGTGAAGGAATGGGAGAGAGTTTTGTGCTTTCATGGGATGTATTGCACTCAATGAATATTTCTATTTATTGTCTTACATGTTCACTATCTGCACAAAAGTATTAATGTTCAGGAAGAGGTTAGCAGATAACACTTTTAGAATGCACAAGTTCATATGGGCAAAGATTCACAACAAAGGAAGAGTGTTCATTACTATCCATGAATTTGTCAACAGAGAGGTGTTGATGTGTGGCTATTTTGCATGTGACAAATACCAGAAAAGCAAATGCTTCAGTGTTGGTTACAGAGAGCTGCCTAACCTTGCTCTAGGAATTTATATACTGCCACATGAAGAAACTGATGCAAAACCATGCCATAATTCCTACTTATGCTCATTATTTCTTATTATTACACCAGAAGAGAATGAAGCAGCTCATGGGTTACATACAGACTAAGATTGCAACATTCTGAAGAGCTAGCAAGGAGTTACCATACTTTGAAAATGATGAGCATAACCCCCAGTACAGAGGAATTTCACATGCCGCTTAGTATCTTGGAATTACATATTCAGTGACCAGCACTTGATCAAGTAATCTATACAAAAGACACACCATGTGTGATGGAATTTTGGTTTGCAAATTGCCACAGAAGTGAACTACTGTTATGTGCCATGAAGATCTGGCCTACAAATGACAACCTAAGTTTACTGCTGAGTTATTCATGGCCACAACTTGGTTGTGCACTGGTTATAGTGAAGAATTTGTTTCGCCAATGGATGGAGACCCATACCTAACTAAAGATTAGTATTGCCATGCTGGATGTGAAAGTTAGCTCAGATTCTCAGGTGTTGACTACAATCACAACTAGAGGATTTTTGGTACCGGACTTAAAGAAAATCACGTCATTTCCTTTTCCATATCAAACATATGGGAGGGCTAACCTTCAGTACTTGCAGGACTACGCTGGCATCAGCCTTGGTTTTGGCTTGAATTCAAAACCTTTGGTTAACCTTTTGGGTGTATTCAGCCACATGGTTGTCGCTGATGTTGCATTTGATTTTTCTACTAGGAACTTCACCAAGTACAAAGCTATACTGACTCTCACCAATTCAAATCTTGTGGCTGCCCTGACGATGAATAACAACGCATGCAGCCTCACCGCATCCTACTGCCAATTAGTGAACACAGAGTCAATGAGGGTGTAATTTAAAGCGTGGCTGAGCAGAAATCTCCCATGGTTTGATACATCGGCGACCTAGGGGAGTTTAAAGGAGTGATTTCTAATAGAACCAGCTTGAGGACAAGCTGCTTTTTAAGGGGGAGAGAATGTTAGGATTAGTGTGTATTTGTTAGGCAGCTGTGCCTAGTATTTGCGTATGATTGATGTGGGTGCGTTGGCGCGTGAGTGTTGGGCAAAACATGGGCCGGACGTTCAAACATAAGAGAGACTAGGTTGTCTCGGCCTGTGGCAGCGTTGAGTTGTAAGGCTATATAAGCCACTTGAGACATTAAGTACTTATGAAATGAGAATATTAACAATTTTATCCCCAACTATCCTTACTGCTCTTCTTCCTCGTGAGTTCCTCCTCTTCTTCCTAACTTTAATTTCTTCTATGGAACTCCTAGTTCAGCTGCGCGTGACGCCGGCGATGTCGTGGGATCGTGACATAATCCTGCATTCCTGCTTGGGTCTTCCAACGCATGCGTCTTGTGTCGGCAATTTTGGAGTTCTGCCAACTTCTACTGAGCATGATGCAGTGCGATAGCTAGTAAAGTTATGTCGCATTGGGCACAAAAGATTATAGAAACAAAATAGAGAAAAGCCCAAAAGAAATGTGGCATGAGAATCATGGACGTGGAGCTCTAGACTCCAGAGTTGGGAACATGGCCCATCCAATAGACTTCAAACAGTAGCAGTGGTGCTTAGGGGCCTTCAGAATAATGGCCACATAGGCTGATGATGCTTTAGGGGAACCGGATATGGATCATATCAGGTCTAAAATGAAATTGGCCCAGATACAAGTCACGAGTCCATAAATCATTGACACACAAAAAATGTGTTGTAAAAGGCCTTCTTTGTATATAGGGATCCTCCATACGTGACACAAATAGTGTATTAGAATAGGAGTATGATGATTTTCCATCTGATTCATTGTTTTCCTATGCAAATTCATGTTATTGTTGCATACACGGATGCTAATATGAGTCATATAGTCATATCTGGTTTCATTACCAAAAGAAGTATTAGCAATTTTTGATAAAACTAAATTTTAGTATTACCGAGTTTTGGCAAAGACAAAAATATAAAGGTATAGTTTGGTTTGGGACCTTGTATAGTTTTACTGCAAAAGGTTCCGAAATTAATAAATTTTGGTATGGTATGATTATATTGTGACAGAAAAAAGTATGTTTGGTTTTTGCACATTAAATTTGGTAACACCAAAATTTAATAACATTCTTTACAATTATATCTATGATTTTAATTTTTTCGAAGACATCTTCTACCCGGTAGTCACAGCCATAGAACCCATAGAACGAGGAGACCAGCGCGATCTCGCGAGTTCCCGTCTTTCTCCCACCCACCGGAACCTTCCAGAACCGTTGAGATCGCGCGGCTCTTCAACACCGTCGACCTTTCATACTTTCAACCCCTCGACGCTTCCGTCCAAACACACACCAACCGATTGCGATCCGACGATCTCGAGCGCTCGCTTCGCTTCCCCGATCGACCAGCAGCTGCCCAAGCCGCCGCCGCGCGCGATGGCCAACGAGGCGAAGGCCACGGGCAACGCCGCGTTCTCCGCCGGCCGCTTCGAGGAGGCGGCGGCGCACTTCACCGACGCCATCGCTCTCGCGCCCGACAACCACGTCCTGTACTCCAACCGATCGGCGGCCTACGCCTCGCTCCACCGCTACTCGGAGGCGCGCACCGACGCCGACAAGACCGTCGCGCTCAGGCCCGACTGGGCCAAGGGTTACTCCCGCCTCGGCCTCGGCGACGCCGCGGGCGCCGTGGCGGCCTACGAGAAGGGGCTCGCCCTCGAGCCGTCGAACCAGGCCCTCAAGGACGGCCTCGCCCAGGCCCGCCAGTCCCTCCCGCGCAGCCCGGCGTCCGGCGCCGACGCCATCGCCAAGGTGTTCCAGGGCCCCGAGCTCTGGAGCAGGATCGCCGCAGACCCCACCACGCGCCCCTACCTCGACCAGCCGGACTTCATGCAGATGCTGCGCGACGTGCAGCGGAATCCGAGCAGCCTCAACAACTACCTCTCCGATCCCCGGATGGCGCAGGTGCTCAGCCTCATGCTGAACATCAGGCTACAGAACCATGATGCGCCTCAGTCGCCGCCGGCTCAGTCGACTCCACCGCCGCCGCAGCCGGAGACGAAGGCAAGGGAACCTGAACCCGAGCCCGAGCCCCATCCGATGGAGGTGACAGAGGAGAAGGAGCGAAAGGAGAGGAAGACCGCAGCACAGAAGGAGAAAGAAGAGGGCAACGCCGCTTACAAAAAGAAGGATTTTGAGACGGCGATCCAACACTACACAAAAGCCATGGAGCTCGACGATGAGGACATCTCCTACCTCACCAATCGGGCCGCCGTTTACCTTGAGATGGCGAAGGTGAGTTTTTTTTACTGTATTGATTTCTTTCTAGAAAGTTCAGATTATTGTGTACCACGTACTCGTGTGTAGTTGCGGTACTCTAGGAATTTGTGAATTTCCCATTGAAACTGATTAATGCGATCTATCATGAGGTTTAGCATATAACAATGGAATTTGTGAATTTTCCTTTGGAATGTTCTAGTCTTAGAGGATTGGAGACAAGGAATATGCTTTGCTACCTATGCTTGCATATAGCAGCATAGGTCGAGATGCCTTGCCTCGTTTAAGAAAGTGATGCATTGTCTGTTTCAAAAAAGGAAGTGATGAATTGTAGTCATGTGGATGATTATGATGCAAAGGATGGTTCCAAGTATTGGATCTTTTGACGTTATACTATGTTGTACTGATGTAATGACCTGAAATCTGATACACTCATTTGTTCCCAATTTGCAGTTTGATGAATGCATTAAGGACTGTGATAAGGCTGTTGAGAGGGGGAGGGAACTTCATGCTGATTTCAAGATGATCTCTAGGGCGCTGACAAGAAAGGGAACTGCTCTTGCTAAGCTTTCTGAGGGCTCGAAAGACTATGATATTGCCATTGAGACTTTCCAAAAGGCTCTGACCGAGCATCGAAACCCGGATACATTAAAGAAACTAAATGAGGCTGAAAGAGCAAAGAAGGAGCTCGAGCAACAAGAGTACTATGATCCAAAAATAGCTGATGAGAAGCGAGAGAAAGGTATGCTGTGGCAAGCCTGTTGTTATCAGTGTGTTTCTTTGTTACACGTTGAAGAGGATGAAACTTTAATTTTATGGTCACTCATGTGTAGGTAATGAATTCTTCAAGCAGCAGAAATACCCAGAAGCAGTGAAACATTACACTGAAGCGCTCAGGAGAAACCCCAAGGATCCAAGGGTAAATTCTTTGTTCTTACTCAATTGCTTAAGCAGAACAGCTGTGTGAAGCCTCTTCACTGTAATGTTGGCGTGCATCGGTGCATGAGTCCATCTGAGGGGATGGAAAAAACAGCTCGTTTGGTTGATCTAGTTTTTCCTTTAAAATAAATATGATTTAATTTTGAACGAAAGTTATTTTCACCCTGGTTCATCTTGTTAACTTGTTAACAAGATCAGTCTCAAATGATAGAAAAAAATAGATCATAAAAAAATAATTTTGAAGAAAGATCGATAAAAATCTTATCAAGCTTTTTTTTCCACCCTATTCTGATGGAGAACATATTCTAGAATGTGAATTTATCCTCCCTGGCATTTGAAAATGCTAGGCGTGTTTTCTTCATTGTTGTCCTGTGGTGGGCTGGGGCAGTGTTTCTAAGCTATTGATTACATGGATAATTCAGGTATACAGCAACAGAGCCGCCTGTTATACCAAGCTGGGTGCCATGCCTGAAGGTCTCAAAGATGCTGAAAAATGCATTGAACTAGATCCTACATTCTCCAAGGGATACACAAGGAAAGGTGCAATCCAGTTTTTCATGAAAGAATATGACAAAGCACTGGAAACTTATCAGGCCGGCTTAAAGCATGACCCGAACAACCAGGAGTTGCTTGATGGTGTTGGGAGGTAAGCAACGCTTAACGAAGGAGATCATCACTCGCCGGCCTCTCACATGTTGCATTTCCACTAAGCAGCGTCCATAACTGTGCCTGTCTTTTTTTCAGATGTGTCCAACAGATCAACAAGGCTAGCAGAGGTGAACTGAGCCAGGAGGAATTGAAAGAAAGACAGGTAAGCTCTTTGCCTCTTTCTAGTTCCAGCCATGGTGGTGCTCTCGGTCCATTCATCGTGTTGTTAACTTGTCTTTTCCCTTTTTATTGCAGAACAAGGCTATGCAGGACCCAGAAATCCAGAACATTCTGACGGACCCTATCATGCAGCAGGTAAGCTTAATCAGATGATCTGTTGAATTGAAAGTATTGGTTGGTGATGGATCATTCTAGTAGCCTGGTGAACATCTCTGGTAATGCTGTTTCTTCAGGTGTTGACTGACTTCCAGGAGAACCCAAAGGCTGCCCAAGCGCACCTCAAGAACCCCGGAGTGATGCAAAAGATCCAGAAGCTAGTAAGCGCGGGGATAGTCCAAATGAAGTAGACAGGCTAGCTAATAGGGGCCAGGGATGGAGTATTTTGATTGGTGTAACTCAAAACTTCGTGCAAAACTTGTCCTGAAATTTTTGGTACTGTACAATCTTGTTTATGCAAGTTTCGGTTGGTCCTGGCTGTTCCAAATCTCCAATATCTCGGTGTGATCTGATGTTCAGTATGATTTTCCACCGCTCACCACGCCCAGAAAGTCTGGAACTGCGTCACGCTATGGCCTATGGTCCTCTCGCGTGTCTTTAAATCGCATCGACGGACACAAACCACTACACGTCCGCATTCTCTACGCTGTTCGGGTCAGTCTCGTTCACGTCGAATCGGCAGCTGCCTTCTCCCGCCTGTCCCCTCCGTGGCACCGACCGCACACGGAACTCAAACACGACGCTCGCGTTGAGAGTCCGTTGCTGATTATAAATTCAGGATAAGCCCCAGGAACGGCTGAAATTAGACAAAGACGGAGCGCCACGTGCAGAAGGAAAACGCCAAGAGACGCAAAAGGAAGAACTTCTCAGCTAGAGCAAGGAAGCAAAAATTTATCATTACCGCATTCTTCTCGTTCTGAGAACTTTGACAAGGCAGTCTTCAAAAAAAGAAGAAAAGAACTTGACAAGGCCATTATCAGGTTCAATCCAAAAACAATGGCAAACAATACCTCCCCGAGGGGCTCGACGCTACAAAGCTATATACACCTGGATGTCCTATCCACCTGCTCCTGTGTCGCCGTTTAGTATCTACCCAAAACTGGAAAAATTAAGCAGCAGCTTCCTCCTGTTTCGCAGCAGAGAGCTCGTTCTGAATGTGCTGTGGGACAACGTCGAACTTTGCGAGTTGCATCGTGTAAGACGCGCGCCCCTTGGTCATTCCCCTCAGAGTGCTCACGTACTGGAACATCTCCGCAAGCGGCACGAAAGCATCGACAACCTGCATCAAATACCACAACTAGTTTCAGGACACATTTCAACTAGGAGTAGCAGATTTCAATCGACAGGTCTTCCTACGTGAAATCTTATACTGTTAAGGAGATAACCGACATCAATAGAGAACTGAATGCCAGATGCTTAGCTATAACTGATAATGGATGTAAAATTCAGCAGGAAGATTTAATGGTCTATTTGAAAGCTTCTACCAGTGAAAGGTTCAAATGGAGAAGCGGTAGGCACAACCTATCAGCTACAAGTTGTGGTCTGGTATAGGAAGATTCATGCAAATTAACTGCTCAAAATTGTACCTATCTTTCTAGTACAATTTGTTTTATTTAGATCTACTAAGAACCTATCAGCTAGGTAATCTATGGAATTTTCTTTGTATTTAGATCCTATTTTTTAGAGGTAGCAAGCTATAATATAATTGAAGACTTAAAAGCACTATTATATGGATATAAAGGGGAAAGATGTATATCATGTGCTACCTTCAGTCCACCAGGTTTATCGCCAAAGCCATTGACCTGTCCTCTTCTGGAGTTCAAATCACCAATAACATCGCCCAAATGCTCTTCAGGGGTTATGACCTCAACTTTCATTATAGGTTCCAGGAGTCTTGGATCAGCCTTCCTCAATCCTTCACGGAATGCGCCTCTGGCTGCAATTTGGAATGCCAGGACACTTGAATCAACATCATGGTATGAGCCATCAACCAGTACTGCTCGGAGGTCCACAACAGGGTAACCGGCAAGGACACCATTGGGTAAGCTTTCTTCAATTCCCTTCATCACTCCTGGTACATATTCTTTTGGCACTGCCCCTCCCTTTATTTCACTCTTGAATTCATACCCAGTTCCAGCCTCCAAAGGCTCAAATCGCACAATAATGTCCGCAAACTGCCCAGATCCACCAGACTGTTTTTTATGAACGTATTGTACTTCTGCGACTTTGGAAATACTTTCACGGTAGTTGACTTGCGGAGCTCCAACATTTGCTTCAACCTGTGCAATTGCATATTTAAGAGCATAAGTTAAATTCTCGTGTGCAATTATGAATAAGAAACTAGCAGAATGCTTCAATTCATAGGTGTTCATAAGATTATTGGAGTGAGATAGTACAATTGAGGAACTGAACATTTTACTATCTTATTGGGTGGCTTCCCTTAGCTGAGGAAAAGGGCAAAATCTAAGCACATAGGGAATGATGTGCAATGTAATTAGCACATAAATAAAGAATAAAGCTAGTGAGAATACTAACCTTGAACTCCCTCTTTAATCTGTCAACGATGATGTCAAGGTGCAACTCTCCCATTCCTTCAATAACAGTCTGGTTGGTCTCCTCATCTCTAGAGAAGTGGAATGATGGGTCTTCTTGAGCAAGCTTGATTAGTCCGGTTGCCATTTTGTCAGCATCAGCTTTTGTCTTTGGTTCAATAGCAACCTTAATGACAGGATCAGGAAATTCCATACGTTCAAGCACAACAGGGTTATCTGCATCACACAGTGTTTCACCAGTAATTGTATCTTTGAGACCAGCAAGAGCTACTATGTCACCTGCCACAGCAACTGTTATATCTTCCTTACTGTTTGCATGCATCTCTAGAAGCCTTCCGATCCTTTCCTTCTTATCTTTGTTTGCATTGAGAACATATGAGCCAGCAACCAGCTTCCCAGAGTATATGCGAACAAATGTTAATGATCCCACAAATGGGTCAGTCATGATCTTGAAAGCTAACCCAGAAAATGGTTCATCATCGCTAGGCTTTCTTTCAAGGATCATTTCAGGGTCCTCTGGATCAGTGCCCTTCATTGGTGGCAGGTCAAGTGGTGATGGCAAGTAATCAACAACAGCATCAAGCAGTAGTTGGACACCCTTGTTTTTGAAGGCTGAACCACATAGAATAGGAACAAAGCTGGCAGATATTGTTCCCTTTCGGATCAATTTCTTCATAGTTTCCTCGTCTATTTCACCACCTTCTAGATAAGTCTCCATAACATCATCATCCAACTCTACAATAGTTTCCATCATCTGAGCTCTGTAGTCTTGAGCCATCTCTTGGAGATCAGCAGGTATATCTTGATAAGAAAATTTTGCACCAAGTTCCTCTCCTGTCCACACAATAGCCTGCATTTTGACTAGATCAACAACTCCTTGGAAATTATCCTCTGAACCAATTGGCAACTGTATTACCAAAGGCTTTGCACCTAAGTTTGCGATTATCATGTCTCTAGTTCTGAAGAAGTTAGCACCAAGGCGGTCCATTTTGTTTACAAAACATATTCTCGGAACCCCATATTTATCAGCTTGACGCCACACGGTTTCAGATTGTGGTTCCACCCCAGCAACACTGTCAAATAGACATATAGCTCCATCCAACACCCTGAGAGCACGCTCAACCTCAAGAGTGAAGTCGACATGCCCAGGAGTATCGATGATGTTGATTCTATGTTTGTTCCAGAAAGCAGTAGTTGCTGCAGATGTAATGGTTATTCCTCTCTCTTGTTCTTGCTCCATCCAGTCCATCGTAGCTGTTCCCTCATGGACCTCACCAATTTTGTAGTTCCTTCCTGTGTAATACAAAACACGTTCTGTAGTTGTTGTCTTTCCTGCATCTATATGGGCCATGATACCAATATTGCGGTAATCTGTCAAAGGCACTTGCCGATCTGTATATAACAGTAAAATATGTCAATATTCATGTAATTTCTAAGTTGAAATTTCTTTTGATAAAAACTGTGAATTTGCAAAAAAGGAAATGCGAAAAGTAATCCAAGTGACATGGCTTTCAGAACTTATATAGCCATTTCACGAAAAACTACAGCACATAGCAAGTTACTTCTGCACAATAGTCATTAGAAGAAAGTAAACCATTATCCAATACATTCAGTCAAAAGGAAGTTACATGCATACAAGTCTATTGTGTAAGAGCAAAGTGCAATCGAGCATACATTTTTTTGCTCTAACTAAGCAGACATGGAGAGGGCACACACTTGATTAATAACTGTGTGCCTTTTTTTCCTCTTGGATGTTTATGGAGCTATATCCATGCATATTTGTGTTCCCTGCCTCTCAGTTTGTTATATTGGGGACATATCCTACTACTACAATAACCATTTACAGAAATCAATGCAATGAGTAGTTATGAACACCAGAAGTGCTCCTACACCAATTACTCTTAGCTAAGAAACAGCTTCATCGATTGTTTATCCGACAAAGCAGCAGCTCATCGGCAATCCTAAGCACCATAGCGGGCATGCTGCCCAAACCTTTTCTTTTTTGCAAAAGTAGTTGTAGCAACAGAGCAACTAATACAATATCCAATAGAACGCTCCTAAATTCTATCATACTGGGTGGCAAACGGGCAATCAATTCATCTGCAATTCTGAGAAAGAACAAAAGATACTCTTTTTTGGCCATTTTATCGAACACCATCAATGCACAGTTTGCACACAGCAAATCAGCAACCATCCAGGGAGAAAAAAATGGAATAAACACAAGTAACACCACAATTTGGCTCGCTCACCATTGCCGGCCATGGCGACGACCGATAGGCGCGGCCTGGGCGGGCGCGGGCGGAGGCCGGCTGCAGGGCCAGCCACCGCGGCGCGGCCGGCGGCGGCGTAGCGGGAGCGAGACGAGGGCGACGGCGCGGGGAAGGGGCGGTGGCCGAGGAGGATGCGCGAGGCGGACGCGGCGGAGACGGCCGACCGGCGCGCAGGCGCGGCGGCCCGCACTGGAAGTTCGGCTGCCATGGCTGTGGGCAGCGGCGGCGTCTGGCTTTGTCCTTGCCTCTTGCCGCGAGCGCTAGCTAAGCTCTCTCGCGCTCTCCTTGCCTTTGCCTGCTGCCTACGCGCGCCGCGGGAGAGTGCGGCTGTTGAGGAGGCTTTATGCGCGCGAGCTGCGGCTGCTGCTGCTGGCGATGATGGGGAGGAGGGGAGGCTGCAGATAATGTCAGCCGCGGGGCCGCGAGGATCGTTTCCCGTCTCACGTTCTGGATTCGCGCCTTATTCCCGGGGACTGCCTGCCTAACTAACACCTTTTCCTTTTTTTTCAGAAAAAAATAACCAAAATTTCCAATCCTCCCTTGTATGATATTTCGCATAACATGGCCTGTAAAAAAATGATATTTCTCTTGTCCTAAATTTAGTACTGTAATTTCGAGCTTATAACTTCACTGAAGTGCTATGATGTCCTAGAACGTCTTATATTGAGTACTACTATCCAAGATGATTTTGAGACTACAAGAATGCAACTCGTAAACTGACATATTAAATTGCCATTTATGCACTAGTAATCAGCAGTGATCGAGCAGTAAGTAAAACAAAGCAGCATAAATAGTGCAGGCGAAGCAGCTACGTCTCCGCGTTTTCGACCACGAGTGGACTCCCCATGCGGCAACACAGGGCGTGAGCTTTGGACGTTGCAGAGCTCACCACACACAGCGTCTCACGCCCACGGCTCCACCCTGTACGCGCGCGCAATGACCCACTCGCGCTCGCTGCCAAATTCCTCGTTTTTTCACCCGTTTTCGCGTGTTTTCTCTTGGCAAAACAGTTGCCAATTCTTGCGGAGTACGTGCGCCACCGGATGCCTTCCTCTGACAATTTGATGGCCTGCTATCAGGCCACGTAGTTGGCAACTCTACGTGAAGTTAGAAAATTAAGACTGGTAGATACCGGAGAAGCCACGTATCTACGTTGAATATAAAGCGCTTTTCACGGCCGGCGTGCAGGAGAAGAATGTACAGATTTTGCCGGCTGAGAATCGAGACACCGTCTGGCTGACATCGCAGGACATCTGCAGCACCACGGATCATACAGGGCACTAAACAGATCCATGTTTCAGACTCACTCGTGATGATTTTGATTTTGGCAATTACGAAGGTCCGCATACATTGGATGCAGCAGAAAGGTTTATCTCTCTGTCTTTTGAATGTTTTTAGAGGTCTATCCTAACAGAGTGTTTTCATCTCTCGATGAGATATTCTCGTTTTTTACATATTATATAAATATTTTTTAAATATATATATTAAGGTAATTAATATGAGATATATCACTTAAAGAAATATCTAAATTTAAATTTGTTATAATAAAAATAATAAATATAACTATAAATATTTATTTATTTATTATTTTTTACAACATGTAGAAATTAAATTTAATTATATATGTTTGTGAAGTGATACATATATCCTATTAATCTATTTTTTATTATTATTTTAAAAAATAATAAATGCTAAGAGGTTATGATACTCAGACATGTTGTCACTTATAGAATTGGAAAAACTGACGGCTCATGCCATTTTAAAAGACCAGCACGTGAGGATAAATACAGAATGATTCACTTTGTATCTAAACTACCTGTAAAAATTGATCCGGTTATATTACTATTAAAAATCTACATCAACATAACAACCAATGATATAGCTAAATCTTTAGGTAGATTCTCATGAATGAATTATAAGTATTACTCAAATTCTTAAGCACTATCTCAAGTTATGGATGTTTACTATAAGATCCAAATACTTCTCATATGATCAAAATAAAAAAATAATATAAAATATCTTATTCAAAAATATAGAGATTAACTCTCTCTTTTTATTACAAGGTAAATTAACAACCAGAAGAGTTAAAATAAGAAAAAAAAATTATACCAGGTATATGTACGAGGAGAAAAATAATAACAAAAATTAAATTACGGTGCGGAAATTAAATTATGAAACTTAAATACAAAATTTAAATTATACCAATAAAACTGATTCCAAAATAAACACTATTTTATTAATTAAAATATGTTTATAAATCTTGTAAAATTCTCTTAATTTTTTTTAAAAAACTCATCTTCTCTTTTTCCTCTAAACTCGCTCGAAATTACTACGATACACTGCCTATCTTTACTTAGGGTAGGAATGATTGAAAAATCAACGAATCCTAAAATATATTTAGAACGAAACTCTAACTGTAACTTAAATAGAATCTCAGCCCTTATACACAGAAGAAAACACCTCGGATTTCCGCCACGTAGTCAACCTTGACACTGCGCGCGCGTGCCTCGTGCGGCCCAACGCGCAACCGCCACGTGTCCTGAACGCCGCCCGCGCTCGCTCGATTGACTCGGTCTCCGATCCATGGGACGCCGCGCGCACGAACCATAGATGTCCACGCGTCCCACACGAACCGGATCCTCCGCGTCGTCTCCCGCTCGAATCGATCTGGATCGACGACGCCCGGGCCAATTGCACGAGACCACGCGTCCTTGAGACTTTGACTTGACTTCGCGTTGTCTTCACGCGAGCACTTGCGTACGGCTCTGTCGCCGCGTCCGCTGCCTCGCACGAGACACCGAGCCGCGCACTTGCAGCACCTCCACTTGGGCCAGATACCACCTTGGGCCTTGAGCCCTCACCAGCCCACAAGCTAAGTCAGCTCCACCTGGGCTACACACTACAATAGCTCGAGTATTGTAGCAGCCATCTTTCCTTTTTCTTCTCCATTTTCATCGTAATCTCCGGCGCTTGTACACTCGATAAAGATATTTCTACTATCCGTCTATCATGTATCACATTACGCCCAATTTTGTTATCCGATATTTTTGATCGTACTAAAACTTAACTCTTCTTTACTCCTACCTACACATATGAATTGAAGTAAATCATTTTGGATATCGATATCAAAATCTGACCTATGTTAATCGCACATACTCATATAAACAACTAGAAACTTTCTAATCCAAAATTTCAATAAAGATTAACACATGATCATATTTACTATGCCAATGTTCTATCACAACATATATATATATATATACACATTTTGATATTTTTTAGCATTCGGCCCGGGAGTAGAATTACTGCATTTGTTGGGCCTCCGTATCCACAGAAAGCGTGCATCCAAGTACGTGCCACAGCTTGGCAAGGTGGACATGAGCACGGCCTGCCACAGCCCAAACGCACCGGGGCCAGCTTTCTTTTGAAGTAACATCTGGGTTCAGCTTACGTAATTGCTTTTCTTAGAAAAAAGAGAGATAAAAGAGCAGGAGGCAACATCCAAGCACGTTGATCGCTGGCCCATGTAAGGGCAAATCGGAATAAACAACCATTTCAGAGAAACACGCGTGATATAGTCATCATCTCTGCATCAACAAGGAGGGAGCAACAAAATTAAACTATGGTCACATGCATGGACCGTCCCGTGCCGGGGGGCCGGCCGTGCTACCATTTGCATTTGAATACGGCTTGAGAGGGACGAGGCGCATCACCGCATCGCGGCGCCCACCGTATTATCTCCGTCCTATGCAAGCCGGTGTCGCGTGGTTTTTGACGTCGTCGCGTTGATTTTGTTAAGGAACAAGTCAGAATTACATCGTGGGCTATCCGAAGTATTCCATAAATTCGAAAATCAAATAGTTTGCACCCTAAACAATTATGACTAGATAAATAACCCCCGATTACTATTCTAGACGATTTTGATCGTAGGTTACATATCTAACACCGATATGTCATTCAATCAATAATATAGAAATTATAAAATCTTTTAGGACAATATGTCATATATCACACCTTCTCTTTCGCTGTCCCTCTAGTGGAGTAAGGCGGCTAGCGGCTGAGGATAAGGACAGCGACAGTCAATGGAGTCAACTAGAGGCAAGGCTCGAGATGAGGGTGGGAACTGATGGCAGGAGGCAACCTCAATAATTTAAACAAGGCAGCTAGAGATTGGGATGGCGGTGATGGCTAATGATGGAGGCGACTGGAGCGATATCAGGGTGATGTCCGACAACAAAGGTGATTGGGAGGTGAGGCTTGGGATGAGGGCAACAGGTAGTAATGAAGGTGGTTAGAAACAAGCTTAACCTATTAAGCAAGGCAGCTGGAAGCTAGGGTTGAGGGTGGCGGCCAAAAGACGTTGGAGGAGACAGAGCTTAGGGTGTCAGCAGATCAATGTGGAGGTGGCTAGTAGTGGAGCTCGAGCTCTCCTCGAGGGCAGATCAATGAGGAGGAGACTGTTGATGAAGCTCAAGTCTAGCTAGGGATGATGGCGGTGGCCATGCCTAACCTCAAGCTCCATGTCTTAGAAGACCGAGACCTACTGTCATAGCTGCCTCCACAAGCATGGTGCAGTTGAGCTTGACCTCGAGCTCCATCTTCCTAAGATCCTCGAACCTAATCCACTACACCTCCATCTTCCCTCATCTCCAATGGAGAACGGTACCCATTGAGCTTGTGGAGGACATCACATCTTGCCTTTGTTGTTGCTTCCCCGATCCCATCTAATGTCTCTGTCTTAGTAAGCTCAACTAGGTGGGTGCTGCCCACTACTTGCAGGTGTGGAATCAAAGGTCAGGGAAGACGCAAGACAACGACATTAAGCCTTAAGAAGAGTGGATAGGCATCGCATGATGAGGCTAAGCCTGGGGAAGAGGGGTCGCTAAGGGCCATCTCACTGGCATTAGCTTTGGTCAAGATCAAGCCCGAGAAGTTGGGAAGAAAGGAAGAGTAGAGTTCGAGCACGAGGAGGCAACCACTAGCATGTGTCTCCTCCCTGACCTCCATCGCTTCTCCACCTCCTTCCTAACCTCGGTGGCTGTCGGCACACGTCTTCCCCTCAGCCTCCAATGCGAGGAGACTATGGAGCTCAAGCTAGAGGAGGCAGCCATTGGTAAGCATCTCCTCCTCAGCCTCCGATGCGAGGCTATAGAGAGCAAGCTCGATGAGGTGGCCATTGGCGTGCATCTCCTTTTCGACCTTTGCCGCTTTTCCCCTTTCTCCCTGATCTTGGTGGTCTCTGGCATACGTCTTAGTCTGCATAGATCGTGGAGAGTGAGCTCAAAGAGGTGGTCGTCGACGTTAGCCTCTAGTAAGAGGAGGGGATTAGGAGAGATGAAAAGAAATAAGGGGTTATAGTAAGAGGCAACTTTTGCCATACTGGACTGCCACGCGTGCAGCTCAACAGTTCAAAATATTATTCGGACTTTTTCCTTTTGTTAATGGCAATATGCAGGGGGAGGCCTTCCAAGTGGTAATCAAGTCGCACCCATTAGACTAGTAGACTACTGGCGATCGACACACTCGCTGCCACACATGATCTGTGTATATATTTTTTTGCTGTCTCCTCGTACGTTTGACAATTGTACATTGATAAATCGCTTGCTAAGAGAGGCTAGCCAGCTAGCTGCTAGCTACTACCACCCCCAGAATTCGTCAGCTATGATGTAATCGTCACCCTGAGCTTTCCTGGACTTAGCTTGCACGGTAAACAGAAGAAGAGAAAGCGCTAACGTTTCCTTTGTTCGCTAAAAGCTAATTGGGAATTTGTTGGTCAGGTCAAACCTAGTGATCCCTCGTGCTGCCATGCTTCCACTTATAGAGAGTAGTCATGTCAAAAAAGAAAAAAAAAGAGAGTGCTCTTGTACTGCTAGCGCGTTCCGTGTAGTACAGGTCGTACTGTGCAGTACACACAATGTGCGCAAAATCCAGTGAAAGCTAATCGCTCCGAACATATTTGAGGAACATCATTGAACGCCATGTTTACCTCGCTCTCTTTGCAACGCAAGAATTTCATGAAAGTTTCAGAAGAATCAGTCTGTCCACAAGGACCGGGGAAAAAAATTCCTGCGTTTCAATCAAATCCTTCTTGTGCTTCAAAACTAGAGATCAATGGCATGCTGCTAGCTTTTAACTTACGTAATGGCTAATGGGATTAAATGAAATTAAACTCTAGCACATAGGGAGGTGAAGCGGAAAAATGACATGATAGCATATCAGGACATATTGGTAACATATGATTTATATATACCCTGTACCGGGACATCGATCTGCTAAAAAAACCGAATATCAAAATGGCAAAAATGCCCAGAAAAAAGAAGATGATCTAGCTGCTAGATAAATACATAGAAGAAATCCATCAAAATATGCATCGATCTGATGTCATGGTTCACTACTTCTGCTGGGAGGACAGTATATCCTGCATGTACTTGTCCGTCCGGTCCAGTTCCTCGAGCATGGCGGCCACCTTCCGGTCGGTCTCCGTCACCGTCTCGCTGAGGTGCTCGCTGAGGAGCCTCGCGTAGCCCATTTCCTCCTTCACCTTCATCCACTCCTTCCTCACCTTGGTCAGGTTCTTCTCCAGGTTGCGCTGCTCCTTATTCTGGCTTCTGCAGCTGTGAGACCGGCTGCCGCTGCTCGACGCTCCGTGGCCGGCGTGGTAGAATCCGAACGGCGATGACGACGCCGGCTGCGAAAAGTTCAGCATCCCGTTGCGTGTCCACCGCTGCATGATTCCTGTTCTTCTTGTCTGATCTGAAGACCTCTATTAGCGTCGACGATTCGAGTTTCAGTTAATTGCTACACTGCTCCTTTTGTGCCGCAAACTGCATTACATTAACACCAGGTGTTAGAAACTTACTGCTATTTCATGCATTAGACATTACTAACTTCGAACCACAGACAAGGAAAAACTCATAAATAAGATTTGTATTGAATTTATTGTGCTGAATATATGGGGAATTTTTTTTCTTGTCGGCAGATGCATGATTGGTTCCATTTCAGCTTATACTGACGATTAGCACATTCTGGTTTTATATACGATGGTTGAAATATTGATCATATCTGAAAGATCGACATTAAATTCTTCAGTTTCGGGAATTCAACCGCAAGATAAATTAACTCCATGAAATTGTCTTTCGCCGGGCCGGCTGAAGATCTCTGGTTTATTAGATTGGGAAAGAAACAAAGGTTAAAGAGAGAACTTCACGAAATTGTGGGAACAATGTCAGATGATCAACAGCATGCAGTATAGCGCTGGAAAATCTTCAGCAGATCAAAGCTACCTGAACTCCTCACTAGTTAGAGAACAGGTCAAGGACTTGTATTGAAACAGAAGAGCAGAACGACATTTTCATGAGTATTTTCCATTTTCTAGATGCAGAAAAATGACATAAGCAAAAGGAAAACCAAATAAAATGAAGAGAACATAAGAGGCGACGTATATAGAGCTTGCCTGACCTAACCTTGCAAGATATGCAACTCTGCTGCTCTCTTCACTTCCTGAGAAAGACCAGCGTCTATGGTAATGGTATGGGCAGGGAAAATCTAGGGGCTCAGCACCTATTTATAACCATGACACAAGGTGAAAACTCTCACCTAATCCTTTTGGCACCTCTTTGTCATTTGGCTATGGAAAGATCAAAATTTCCAAGTCAAGGATGGACTAATTAGTGCAATTGGGTGCTAAAAGGAGGATGGCCAAGTTAGATGTATCCAGCTCATGTGATGAACGTATTAGCATTATATTAATCCCGAGCGCGTGGCTGACACGGGAAGGCTTGAACGGTTCGATGCATAGCTAGAATCTTAGCCCTCTAAATTACTGGAGAGGCATGTGGCAACCACGGGAATATGTGTTGTAAAAGAGCACTGCGTCGTGTAGTACTAGGTGTGAGCACAAGGAAGGCAAAGGGAATCAAATAGCCTCAACTGAAAACTCATATCTCCCTTTTTATTTAAGTTCTGCAGTTGAGAGATTATTGAACTTACCCTTTTATTTTTAGATAATGGATATTAATGAACTTACAGGCGCCATTGTCACGGATAACATTATGTACTCCCAGAAGTAAAATATAGTTTCCCATATTACAGGCCCATTAATTCCTCGGCCAGAAGCACAAAAGATTGATTGAGAAGGGTATAATCCAAGTGGTTGTGTTTGCTGGTTTTTCATATGCATATGGGTGTTTTTTATGGGGGTACAATACACCCAACAGTATTTTTGTATGGATAAAGCTAAAAATAATATATAGTTATCTCCAATTCTTGTTCCATTCTTAATTTAGCAATTGTGCATATCGACAGAAATAGATTATCTGCTAGCTATAGCTTTTGTACAGTACGGCATACATATCCAAGCCAGAACAGGGATTAGTGATAGTGCTTTTGCACATCCATGTACGTATATAAATAGGAAAAATAGAGAGTTTTGATTTGTAGCAAGCCTCATGTCCGATTGACGAAACATCCGCATCAGCAGGCAGCAGAATTGCATAAGTACGTAACCCCAACTCCCTTTCAGTTAATATTGCCCAACTCTTTCTTCATATGCTCAATATAGTCCATTTTATTGTGGTAGATTTGTAGTCCACCCGGAGAATTGCACAGTGTGGCTATTCCGGCACGTACTGACCAGTTCAGAGCGTCCAACCGAAAGTTCAACAGCTTGCTCTTACCTTTCTGACAAAATAAATCAAATCTTGCACACAGTGAATGCCTGAATTGACTGAACCTACCTTAAACCTATAAGGCCACATTCTTTTTGAGAAATCACTAAGTCCACGTTTTTGCAACACCCACTTTAGTAAGGAGATTTAATTCGAATGAACTTTGAGGAAGAATTTAGCTCAACTTGGAGTAAAGAAAACTTCCGTGTTCTAGACGTCGAGAAAAGATCGAAAGCATTATATATTTGTAATGCCTAGTCATGTGACAAGAGTTGTTAACAAGCTGGGCTTGAGCGAGCCCAAGTGTTAGGTTCAAGCTCAACAGAAAACTAGAGCCAAGTCTTCCGTGACCTTTAAGCTTCTAAGCAGGCTCGAGCTTAACATAGTTGAAACTCAAACCTGGTTGAAAGCTTGTTAATAGGATAGCATACGTATCCAATGAAAGGTTTCGTGACAAAAAGAAAAAAAAATTATTAAATTAACAAACGAAAAAAGGGCTATGAAAAATAATTTATACCCCCACATACTATTTTAATATGCAAATACACATGCTACTTTATGCGTAATCTACTATTCTTTTCATATTAAAATATAGCAATCTAATACTTACGAAAATTCATTATAATTTACTATTATAAATCTAAACAATTTATATATTTTAAGACAATGAAAGTAGTTCATTTTCATTACACAACAAGCTCAGAGAAACTTGGGCATAAGTTTAGCCTAGCTCATTCGGAGCCCTAGCCATGCCCACATGAGCCAAACTCTAGCAAAGCCGTGAGCCTCATACTTTTTAACTATCCTGCATGTGATGAGCAAACCGACGACAGACATATGAGGAGAACCAACTGTTCCGACTCATATAAAAAATAAGCCAGTCAAGAATAAACATAGTGTTACTATAAACCTAACGCGAGCTATAACCACAAACACATTATTATTGGTTCTTCAAAGACAAGACTTTAAACCTAACGCGCGCCAAAACCGCGAGCATATTATTATCTGCTCTTCACGGAGGAAGACTTTCATCAGGAAGGCCACCATGATGAGCTTTCGAGAGCTAAGTACGTGGAGCAGTTCCACCTAAAGCATCCCAGATTACGTACTCCAAGATGGAAACAGGCCGCAATATTCGTCGTCAAGGTAATAAACTACTCGGTGGGCGCGTGGTCGCCATGCGACAACGCGATCTGTCCGGGAGATCGCGACGAATCTGACGTGCAAGTTGGATCTTAAACTAGCCAAGAGACGTGTGGCCGCCACGAGAGAGAGATCGATCCAACTCGCTGTGGAACGGTGGAACCAACGCGACTTTCGCGCCCCGCGAGGTCGTCGCATCCTCCTGAAGTTGTTTTAATTTTTTTTAAAATTAAGATTCTCTAAGTTTAATTAAATTTATAGAAAATATAGCAATATTTTTAATATGAAATAAATATGTTATTAAAATATATTTAATATTTGATTTAATGAAACAGTTGTGTAAATGTTGTTATATTTTTCTATAAATATAGTTAAATTTAAAAAATTAACCTAAAAATTAAAATACTTATAATATAAAATGAATGAAGTAGAAAAATCACGGAAGGCATGGGGGCCATAGGAATACAGAAAAAAGAAGTTGGCAGCGGTTGGAACCGACGAGAGGAGGGATCCCGTGGGAAGTGTAGCCTTGATGGCTCGCAAAACTAGCAGCATTTTGGCTTTCAGCCCTCCGGAAGTACAATCTTCCTTTGAGAAATCCTTTCCAGTTCAATTTCAGATGCTCCTTGCTTTCTTCTTTGAGAAATCCTGTCTAGTTCAATTTGCTGGAGTACATCTGAATGTTGGTACGCTGTCGTAGCTGAACTTTTATTGTTAGTGGAGTATTATACCAGTTTGTCTTGCACCGAAAGCAACTGTGTTTATCTTTCTTTTGTCAACGTTCCAGCTGTATCGTCCTTACCTCAGATTATTTTATCTTCCATTTGTGCAACCGTTTCACTGGATTGATAATTTTATAACGCTAGGATCGAGAAATCAGGTGCAGAATATTTCGAGGCTAACATATCATCAGATATGTGATCATCAAACATTTCCGTTGGATCGGTCGAATGCTCGTTTACATCTCAAAAGTAATTTTCGTAGCGTAATTTTCACAACTCTGTAACCTATGTAGGGAAAAAAAACTGTAACTTTACTTCCAAACTGTCAAGAAATCTGAACTTTAGAATATGGAAGAAGAAGGCCTGTAAAACTGTATTGCCTTACCGAGCTAGGCTTGTGTGGCATCAACAGGCCCAAATGAGCCTGACCTTTTATTGGACTCTCTGAGGAGGCATTTGAGACATCTAGTCTGTACATTCTCCTCTCAAAAAAATCTCTCTCTCTCTCTCTCTCTCTCTAAAAACTGTACATGGTTCTTCTCTTCCTGTGTTCCAAAACAGGTCTAGGTTCCATTGAGTCATTGACAATCCTGGCTACATTCAACGGGAAACAATTTTAAACTCTTAAGGAAATATCTTCTCATTTGTATTTTATTTAAATAGTTTTGATTTTTTTTTAAAATCAACTAGATTGATATATAATTTGTCATTATATAAATATATACAGGTTCAAATTTAACTTCTTTATAAAAAAATAAATATAATTATGAATGTGTAATATTCTGAGTTTAATTTGTTGTTTTTTATAACTTATAAAAATTAAATTTAAAATTATATGTTTATAGTGTGATATATAATACATTAATCTATCTTATTAATTTTATAACTATTTAAATGAGATACAACAAAGAGGGCATTTAAAATCCATTACCACATTCAATGGTTGGCATTTGCTTGCCAATTATCAAAATAATTCAACGTAGAAGTGGTATACTCGGATATTCGCGAACCAGAGCATCAGCTAGTTTCTGAACTGTCACAGAGACACAGACAAATTGAAAACAAATAGGAGGCAAAGTAAGAGAATCGTTGTACAATAATTAACACCAATATTCTCATTTGACACCATTTGCCTGACCTCGCCTCAGCACAACCATTACAGTCTTAGAGCCCCTAATTATTCCCAGTTCGGTATCCAGGGATTCGCTAATTAACTAGCCACTAGGTACAGTACTGGCAAACCAAGAGTGGTTAATTAACAGCTAGCTAGCCTTGTCCCGGCCCCTTGATTATTTCTTCATCGCTAGCTCGATCTGTGTCTGCGTGACATGCATCACCCCGACGACGAGATGTCCATGTGAAAGAGCGTCCCGAACAGCCGGAGCACGGCGTAGGTGACCAGCATGGCGAGCCAGCCGCCCAGGAGGACCCTGGTGCCGGACCTCAGCATGTTCGCGCCGCCCAGGTACGCGCCCGCCGCGCCGAAGCCGGCCAGGCCGACGCTGCTCGCCGCGCACACGGCGCCGACCCTGGTGGCCCACGGCTTTATGAACCCGCCTGTCAGCAGCGGCAGGAGGCCGCCAACCGCGAAAGCCAGCGCCGAGGCGAACGCGGCCAGCGTCGGGCTCGGCAGGTTCTCCTTGGCGGCCGCGTCGGCGGCGTCGCCGTCGCGCTCGATCTGCGACACCTCGATGTCATACTGCGCGTACACGGACACGAACTCGCCGATGGCCATGCTGCACGCGCCGGCCACGAGCCCGGCCAGCCCGGACACGAGCATCGCCTTGGCAGTGCTGTTCACGGCGCCGACCCCGATCATGAGGGACGCCACGGAGACGAGGCCGTCGTTGGCGCCGAGGACAGCGGCGCGAAGCCACTGCGCGCGGGCCATGTAGTTTACCTCGTCGCCGTCCCCTTCGCTGCCGCGTTCTCTCGGGACGACGTCAGCCTCGGTCGTCTTCAACGACGAGTAGTGAGGAGCCGCCTCGACGTCGACGACGACGGCGGCTAGATCTTCCTCCTTGCCCAACCTGCACGTGTAGTTAGGGTCGGCCGCCCCGGCGCCGACCGCCGCCGCCGCATGGACGTGAGAGGTGAGGCGAGGATCCATGGATACAAACACAAGCAAGCAAGCACCGGAGGCAGGCTGGATCAGCTGATCGAGACGGGAGAGAAGAGTGGCGTGTGCGGAGAAGATGGGGATCGCAGTGTGGCGGCCACACGCCTCGGTCAGGGGAATTTATAGCGGAGCTCGCTAGGGTTGGCGAAATGGAAGGACCAGATCGCACGGCGTGTGGCGGCCACGCGCCCCTCGCTGACTTGTGGATCAGATGCCAACGTGGACCGGAACTATTGACATAGACCGGGACGATGTGACATGCCCGTCTCGTTTGATCCCTAACTATCTTAGCTACCTCATCGTGTACAAGCATGTATATATATATATATTCACCCCCACACAAACGTTTGATTAAATATATAAAAAATACAGTAATATTTTTAATAAAAAATATAGTATAAAATATATTTAATATTAGATTTAATAAAACTAATTTAATGTTATAAATATTGCTATATATATATTATTAGGACTTACTAAGTAGCGCATGAAGTGTAAAATAACGCAGGAACAGATAAACAAAAGTATGTTGACGTTTAAAAAAACACTTTTATAACTGCACGAAACGAACATGCACATGCTGATGATCATGGCGCACCGAAAGATCTGATCAGAACTCCGATCTGTGCGTGATGCATGCTTGTTTTACACTCCACACAGATTATATTAGGTTAATTAGCATTGATTTCGATCTAAAGACAGTGAAGATTCACGATTAAGGAATGAGCAAAGCGAGCACCACACGCACTGCACAGTGGCTCTCTGAGCTTTTGACATTTTGGCCTTCTGGGCATTGCAAGCGCCGGGAAGGAAGGAAAGAAGCATATTAGCGTGCATGATACGAACGCTTGCATTGCGCTCTAGCTCTAGCTAGCAAGCTAGAGCCATCTCTGGGTGGGAGGCAGAACAAAGAAAAATTAAGATTCGATCCTGAAACATTCTTTTCATTAATTAATCTGACGAATGTGCCGCGGCCACTGGCATAAAAAGATTAGACAGGGCGCGTGGCCACCACGGGTAGTGCGTATTTCGTGGAGTGAACAACCGGAAAGAGAAAACCATCACAACTGTCGTCATCATCAGTGTGTCTCTTCAAGTGCCCAATACTGCATGTTTCATTAGGTAGAGGGCCGCGGAGATTAATTAGCTCAATTGATAGGAGGTATCGGTGTATATTGTGCCTTATTTGCGCCGTTTTTTCCTTCTTTATGTTGATTTTATGTGTCTTTCCTTTCTTTAGAAAAAAAAACTAGCTTGTTGCTTCCGTGCGTCGTTGCAATGAATAAAAAGTAAGTATATTATGTGATGTAAAGTTAAAATACAAATAAATTTAAGGACTATTTATGTTACTGGGCTTTCTTCATAAAGCTAGATCGAAATGATCTTTGGTAAAAGTATTCAAACAATAGTTAATCCTATAAATTATGCATGAAAATGAATCAACCACCTATATGTGCGAACATTTTTTTTGTAAAACATCCTGTAAACAACAAACAACATAGGCATATATATATAGCTTTGGCTGTGTAGATCCATACCAGGCCGAATTGATATCCATTATTAAAAAAATATATATCTAGCTAAGCTACGAAATATCTTCTATATAGGAGTGCAGAATGGATGTGATTGTGCAGAGCATACCACCACACCACACTTAGGCGATAACTCTTCCTTTTTAAAAGAGTAAAGAGCCACAAATGATGTGCGATAACGTAAGTGCCCGTGCTCATAAGCTTGATGCAGTATAAAAGGTAGGAAAAAGTACATATGAACGAGAAAATGCAGGATGCCCTGCTGCTCTTGTTGGGTATTAGTGGTACTCATCAATAAAATTAACACACATGGATCACTTAAAAGTGGTTATTGGGTGCTCCACTAGGAAATTGGAGGAAACTGAAAGGAAATGCTCCTTTAGATGGAGTGAGAGGGACGAGGGAAACGTATTGGAACTTCCAAATGAATGATAAAGAAAGGTTGCAGCAAATGCTTTGATTTAATGCCTTCATTTGTGTGATTTAGTCAAGAGTACTAATTAATACTAGGTTTATTGGAGGGACTTGTATTATATTGTTTTGAACTTTTATATTGTGTCTTCCAATCTAAGCACCTTGTATATGAATATTTCCCCAGGGGCGTACTCTGTTTTCAGAAAAATTCCATACGGCCCCAATGGTTTTTTTTTCTTTCTTTTCTTTTTTAAAAAACTGGCCTCAATGGCTAATACGATGATAGAGTTGAGAACCGGCCGGTAGCTATAATTCAACCAAGTCGACGTCAATGAGATAACAGGTTCGGTTCAAGAAGGATTCAGTTGAGCATAAACCAACATGCACCACGTACGCACGCATATCTAAAACGTCAGACGGATACAATAATAGCAGGGTGAGGCCGAGAAAAATTGTTTGCGTGCTCGATCCACCAATCAGTAGTTAAGTACGGTGCCGAGAGAATCGCAATCTGGGTGGCAGTAGTTTTAGAGTTTTAGCTAGGAATACAATATAGATTATATAACACTTACAGTTCCATCCTTCTATAGGAACGAAATGAATTGCACGCAGCTTACAGTCTTGCACCGATCATATCCGCTAGTAAAGCGAGTGTGTGCGTGCGTACGTGGTGCAGCGCCTCCTCTGACGTTTGCGCGCTCGATCAGTCCGGCCGTTTGCGCTTGGTCGGTCCGGCGAATAATGGAGCAAGCGTTATCTTGTATAAGTTTGTCTTACATGATCACGTACGAGAGTTCGAGACCGTGGGCACCAGGCACCGATGGGGATAGCCGCGCCGCGCGAGCGCTGCGTGCCGATCCCCGTTGATTCTTGTACGCGATAAGACTTTGGACGCCGGCCTTTGAGGCGGGCGCCCCCGGACTTGGTGGTGGTGGTGGCCGCGGGACACGCGTGAGAGAGTACTACGTACCTAGCTATACGCAGCAGTCTGGCAGGAGCGGCGCGGAGTATGGGTGGCCTGTGCCGGTGCCATGTGAGTGCAGCTCCTGTACGTGACTGGCGAGCGGTGAGGTAACAACGGGGAAACGGCCGGCCACCGTTTCTGATCGATGAAGTTGTGGGCGTCCGGTCGACGGAGTGGAAGCGACGCGCACGCGCGAATCGAGGCGCGGTGCATTGTCCCGAGTGGTGAAACGGGGGGTTTCGCGACGCATCTCACGGAGTTGCGATTGGCTCCTTCCGCGCATGCAGAGTTTCGGCCGGCCACTCCGCCAGCCAGTTTTTTATCCTCTTTTTCTGCCGTGCATGTGAACAGTCAGTGTAGTTAGCCAGAAATTATCATTTACAGATTTGCTAAGGTGACAGAAATCCTCCCTAGCCGTTGGATTGAAATCCAAGGATCAGGAGCCATCTTCAAGCTCTGCTATAGAGGGGGGGGGGAGGGAGGGAGTAGAAGGTTGAGTACGTAAGATACCAATAAGTGTCATATATATATATATATAGCTTGCCAAAGGAATGATTTTGGTTTATTTCATAAATATTTTTAGTTTTAAAAATGTTTTATAAAATTCTATTCTTTAAGTTATCAGGAAAAGTTATAAAAAAAAGAGACCTTAGTCTTATTTTAATAAAAATTATCGTTTTAAAATTTTTGATTCTTTGTGTATATTATGTGCCAAAAATCATATTTTCACCATCTCTTTGAGACCCCAAAAATCCTAAACCAAATATTTCTGTTCAAAATTTGAATCTTGATGTTTGACTTTTAAATCAATTCTTCCTCTAAAAATTCATTCTAAATTTTTCTGAGTCCGACAATCAAATTTAAATCTGATTCTAGATATCAACTCCACTTCAAAATCCTCTCAATTAAACACCCTTGAGTCTCTCCCATAAATTCTCAAAGAAAATCCTATGTTCAAATTCAAGCACTTTTTAAATCCACCAAAAATTTCCTCAAAAATTCAATTCTAAAAATCCATGAAAAAAGTGAAAAAAAACCTATTCATTTGGGCCGCCTTTACCATGGCCCAACCCCTCTCCTCACCTTTCCCTTCTAATTCCTCCCTCTCGGCCTGCCCAACTGCCTTGTTAGCCTAGCTCCCTCTCCCGCCTCTGTTTCTCCTCCTCCTGGACCATACCCAAGGCTAGCCCAAGGCCACCCTCCTCTTTTTTCTCCCTTAGGCCACACCCATCGGCCCATCTCTCCCGCACATGATAGCCTACCTAGTTGTGCCCCCACGCTTGCTCGCCACTCACTCTTTCCGCCTAGGCCTACTTGTTAGTCATCGCCTTTATGCCGTATGCGTCCGCTCCATCCGTGCCCACTCGCTTGTCCCCTTCCCTGTGATGCATCAGCGTGCACACAAGCTATTTAGTAAAATGCCAAACTGCTAGCTGACACACCGACGTTTGTTTCCATGTGCCCTAACCTCGTCCCACGCACTGTGTGCCCCTACCATGGCCCCACCACTCTAGTGTGTCATATCATCACAGTGAATCTCGCTAGGTGCCCTCCTCTGCATACAGTCACCTCATCGTGCCAAGCTAGGCTCTTATCCATTGTGAATCACTCTTTCCATGTTTGCCCTTAGAATATTGTGATAGTGTAGCATCTCTTTGCTAGTCCCGCACCCCTCCCCCATGTCCCCTCCGTGCCATGCCTAGCCGCCTATGAAAGGCGCTGGCTAGCCCCTCCCTTAAACCATGTGTCGTTCCTCATCTCTTTCCCCCTCACCTCCACCATGCTCTTTTTCTCCACTAAAGGTGTCACTGTAGTAATCTTCGATGCCGCTGACCATTGCCTGCCGCACTGGTTGCCCCTAAAATGCCGCCGCCACCCTTGCTGCTTCATGTCGAGCGCTCTTGGTGTAAGCAAAAAGGAAACGAGGAGAGGAGGAATGAGGAGAAAAGAAAAAAAAGAGAAAGCAAGTAGGACACACATGAACCCTACCCTTTCTAGCCTACCTTGTGAACTTGGTCCACCATAGACCATGCTCTTCCACTGACATCTAAGCTTAACATGTCAGCCTAAGAAATATTTTTTTAAAAAAACCTTTTTATTTTTTAGAAAATCCCTTAAACTTTAAAAATTCATATCTTTTTATTGGTACTCTATTTGATCCTAATTTTTTTCTTCTAAAATCCTCCTCTATGTAATGGTAATATTATTTTTGTGTTTTATTACTTTTAATGACAATTTACATGTTTGTATTTTTCAAATATATAGGTCGCACTTGAAGGAGAGTTCGTGTGAGATTTTGTCGCATTAGGAACCGCTGCGCACCAAGGTAATATATCTTGTGAATTAATTTGATTGTGTAATTGCAGTGCTTAGTTTATACTATAATTTTGTTTGGCCTCGGTTAACGTGAAAACAATAGACCTACTCAATAGTTATAGTTATATTATGTAGAATATTGATGGCTTCATCCTTATTAACTTTACCAAATATGCGTTAGTATTGTCATCCCTTAGATGCAATTACCGAGCTAGTTGTTTGCCTAGTTAAAATTGTGATGTCATATGAAAACTTGGGACTTCTAAATATTTACTTAAAAATCCGATGTGATGTCAGGTTAGTTGTAAAATAAAAAATTTTGTATTACTTGGATGTTGTAGAGTCAGTGTCTTCTTTGCATGGCTACGTATTATCATTAAGGACAAATTTCTTTGAAAACTTTATCCAAACATATTACAGTACGACCACACGAAGATTATAGGATGCCCTTGACTACGTAATTAGCTATCACATAAAAATCTTGTACGTCAGTAGTAGTTGTGTAACACTAGGGATGAGGAAATGGTGTTGTGGGTCGTACTACCTGGGATGGTTGTTGCTTTAGCCTCTTTTAAGACGATTGGATATGTGTATAAGGTATCCCCAGTGTGTCCTAAGTAGATAAGGATATGAGACTTGTCTAATCCTCGATTTTGAGAAATTTGATCTAACTATGTGACATGAGATATTCATGAGTTAGTTTAGAAAAAGCCATGTAGTGAGCCATCTTTTGCTAACTGTGTTTGATCGGTACGTGTTATATAAAAAGAGAAATTTATGATGTGTGGTTAAAGCGTGTAATCTCTGTAGAGTTTAGTTAAACTGTTAAACAATTATACCCATATTTATGAATGGATGTAAGGTGTTTCTCATAGTATAGCTTTATTTTTATTAAAGGTTAGTAAACATAATTGTTGGGATGAAAATCGTTTTCAAAGTTCGCCTGTGTGGTAGATAGTCAACCTTTGTAGTTAGAAATAGGTGTGTGACCTAGATTGTTTTGTAGCACCCTAGTGTTGTAGTGCTGAAAATATAAACTTGTGCTATGAAAGCCTGTTAACAAGAAATGATACTTGATTAATAGTTAAGTGTTGAATAAGTGAAAAGAAACTAGTAAAGAAAAGATGGGGAAATGTTGAGAATATTACTATAACATATAATAACTATGACAAGTTATTGCAAAACAACTTGTGGAATGGATCGAGATATAAGCCTCCTTCCAACAACTAGAATTTTGATTCACTAGTGTTTTGTAAAAAAAACTCTTTTGAAAAAAATGTTGCTTTTGCAAATTAAAACCCTAGTCTTTCTTGATAAGTAAAATCATGTCATCTTTCTCTCTGGCTTGTTGACTATGTAAAATACTCACCCTTGCTGCTTATATATATTTACAGAGTTTGGAGAAAATGACATCAACCAATCTGCTAAGGAGTTTCTTCCGGAGTAGATGGAGCATGAAGAATTTTAGGGTTTCATACATAGTTCCCAAGACATATTTGTGAAATAAAATAGTTGCCTAACTGATGTGCCTAGTACTTAGTTGCTTAAGTTGCTTTCTGTTGTTAACTTTCGCTAGTCGCCATTATTGCTTTTGTCTTTTGTGTTATGTTGTCCATCTAGGGTCTATACATGATTGCAACTTATGAAAGGACTACTTCCATTGATATAATAAAAGTTAGTTTATTATGATTCCACCATTATTCTATATGTACCATCTTGTGTTTCCTAGGACTGGTATAGTATTTATAGGTAATTAAGTTGATCCCTAGACTATATTAGCATGTGCTTTACGACTAGTAGAGTTTGGAATGTCACAACCTCAATCCATTCCATGAGTTTATTTGCAATAACTTACCATAATTATTGGGAACTTATGTTTCAACCCATTCTACAAGTCACTTTGCAACGACTTATCACAATTCTAATTCAGAGTGTACTATCTCAGACAGTATCCCCATTTAAATGCATTAAACTTTCTCTTTTAATCTTAACCACATCTCAACTCTTATCTCAAACAATCTCAAATATGGTGCCACCTGATACCTCGGGTCACATAATCCTGTTTCAGACTACATAGGTTTTCTATTGGTCACTTAGACAAATTCTAATAATGATTCCTACCCACAAAGAACTTTCATATGTATTTTATAAATAAATCTACGGTAGAGGGATCACTTTATATCCATCCATAACAATAGGTACGACTGTTCGAACATTTTTATCCTTTGCAAAGGGTACATGTTTTATCTACATGACACGAACTTACTCCAATCATTCAACACGTATTGATAAAATACGGTCAGTGAAGGGAGGTTCACGACAAGACTTTTCTCAAGTAAGTTTAGGATAACCCATTGTTCTATAGATGGGTCCTCTTACCAAATACTAGGAAAACATATTTCCTGTACCCAAGGTTGCTGGTATATTGCCCACTTGGTAACCGAGACTATCATGGATTCACTAATTACTCAGCTAAGAGTGTCTCATATCACTCATGTGGGCACATGTATTATGATCGATGCAATTCCTCAAGGGAACGATCATTATATGTCATATGAAGTCATTGCCACATAGACAGTGATAGCCCATATCCAAGAGTTTTCTAAAACTATTTTATTTCACAAACACATGGCCACACAAGCTAGGTTTTAAATCAATTTACAACCAAAGTTTTCTCATCAATATGATATGTGATAAGTAAGTGTCGTTGATACTTATACTCAAGAGGTACAAGTACTAGAATGACAACAAGGCTACAAAGTTTTAAGCTAATCAACAAACAAGGAGAGTCAATGCAACAAATAGGTTTAGTCTTATTAGATTAGCTTATGAAATGTGGCCACATATGTACCTAGGCATGCATATTTCGTAACCAAAATATTTTATAAAATACTAGGAGCAATATGGTCAAAGAGGTAACTTGCCTTACTTTGGTTCTTAGTCTTCGTCTTATTCCTCGGTTGACTGCTTCTCGGTGTTGGTTTCTATGCATCACAAAAGAAAAATAAACAAAAAGAACACACAATCTAAACATATTTTAGTTAACTAATAATACCATTGTGTAGATCTCATTTTTAGAAAAAAAATCAAGAGTTGAATGGTTCAAATGGATTTACGGTTAAAAATTTATGAATTTTAAAGTTTAAATCATTTTTAGGATACTAAAAAAGTATTTAAAAGAAAAGAATAAAATAGAGTCTAACAGGTGGGTCAGGTTGGTTTGATTGAGGAAAGTATGGGTGGATGGGTTAAAAGTGATATCGAACCAAGGCTTGTTAGGCTATGGGGGGTGATGGACCAATAGGAGAGAGAGAGGGAAGAGAGCCGTGAACCGTGACCTGTTGGCTCAGTTGGCTGTCTAGACCAGCCCAGTAGCCATCAGCCTGGCTCGAGACCATGGCACCTTAGCGAAGAGGGGATGGTCTGCGCATCTGAGTTGGCAACCACATGGCTGGCCATGTCGGTGCGGACCAGGTGGTTTGACCTTATCGTAGATCAATGGCCAACGGCGACCGAGGCCGATTTGGCGAACGGCGACGAGAGAGGAGGCACAAAGTGTGGCAAGGGAACGAGTAGAGGATGGTGAACATTTCGGTTGGTTTGGATGGGACAAAGGTGGACCAAAAGTAGGGAAGTCGGTAGTATCTCACCAGTGAGGGCCACGTATAAGAGGTCACTAGCAGTAGCCATTTGGGCAGCGTTCGAATTTGGGTTGATCACGGTGGGGCATGGCACAACGAGAGAAAGAGGAGAGAGTGAGGGATTTGGTCACTACCTTCAGTGGCAGCGAGCTTGAAACTATCGACAATGATAGATGACGATGGAGTAGATTTGGAGAAAATAGCTCTGGAGATGATTAGGGCTCGAGAAGGGGTTGAATGGGATCACGTGGAGGTAGGGAGCTTGATGGTGGTGGTGTCTAGGTTGGTTGGAGGCTGGAGGTGGTGGAATGATGTGGGTAAAGAGGGAGAGCTAGACGACGGTGAGAGAGTGGCTTAAGGTAAGGAGCTAGCCATGGGGCTCGACCTATATTTATAGCAGCGGAGCGACGCATCATGATGAGGGACTATGGCAGTGACGCATAGGAGTCAGTGTGGCGCTGTTGATGGGACATGTCAAGGCGGCGCTGTGGCTGTTATCATCGTCATCTTCGTGTGACTATGGGAGAGAGAGAAGTGAGGTCGATGGGATGTGATTGGATGAGGCGAGGAAAGCTTGCTAGCTTGGTGACGTTTGCAGCACATAGACGTCGCTATGGTCGTCATCAGTGACGGAGATAAGGAGGAGGGAGGAGGCAAAAATGACGACGAGGGGATGGGATGAAGCGTGCACATGCAAGCTTGACTTCCATGATGAGCTGGCAAAAATATCTCATAGCTCGTGACACCATGGTATGGGCGGGGTATGGCCTCATTAGGAGAAGGGTGGGAGAGAGTGAGAGAGGAACAGATAGAGAGAAGAGGGTGGCAGAAGGAAGAAGATGACAAGGAAGAGATGGAAGGGACTGATAAGCGGGGCTGGTGTGGGGAGAGAAGCGAATTGGGCCAGGATGTGGTGGCCTAGTAGGCTGTGGGTGGGCTGCGTGCATGAGGAAGAGAGAAAGCGGTTGCATGGGTCAAGAGAAGAGAGATGGCCTAAGCAAATAGTAACCTTTTGATAATGTTTCAAAGAAGGTTGGAAAAATAAGTTGATGATTTTAAATTTAAATATAAAACAAATTTGATTTTTGAGATCCGGAAAATATAAGAAATTTTTAGGAGAGGGCTCTAGGGTTGAAATGAGACAAAATTGAGATCCACACTTCGCTCTTTGAGAATTTAGATAAGAGTCAAATTTCACAAATATGTTTTTATTCAAAATAGTTTTTTTACGGAGCAAAATCACAAGCGTTACGACGTTGTTTGTGGCTTCTGACACCAGCGAGGCTAGGAGACGGAGTGCTAGGACAGGGCTGTGGTGGCGGAGTTGACATCAAGTTCAAGCTCGATTTGACATGCATGCCACTTGCAGAGGGAGAGGGGATAAACTAGCCAGTAATGCAACAACACAAATCTCAAAGTCATCCTAGCCGTCTAAAATTGACTAAAATTTTCCCCTTTTTAGGCAACTGATAACTAGACACTCCCTATCACTTAATTGTTGCAACCTCTATGATTTCCAACTTTTGTAGAGTTTTGCCATTGTTATTTTCAGGAGGAAGATATTACGTGAAACGTCCATTTGCTAATGGTGAAAAGGAGCCTAAACCCTAAACTCATGAGTCAGAGCCTGTCTCATGAAAACTCAGCTTTGCTTGGTTTGGTTGGAGAAACGAGCCACGGAAATGGCTTGTCTCAGCCCCTTTGCTGGCTCGAGCCATGACGACCTTGTAAGCCTTATAGTAAAACAGCATTTAGTAGACACTGGCCATCAACCCGTGCAGCTACATGGACTAGCTTATTAAATTTTATTTGAAGTGTTAAAAATAGAAGTTTAATACCATATTTATGTAAGACACGCCTTTGATTGGAAAAACCAACACAACATTATTAAGGGAGTCATGGTCTTCCATGTACTTTGTCTTTATGTCCTATTGTCATGAAATGGGATAGACAATGATCATATATTTTCTTGCATTAAAAGTGCACATATTTTCTTGCATGAAAGGTGCACATATCATGAAATAATTTTAAACACAAAACCCTAAACCTATGAACAAAACAAAGTCTCCACAATTTTTAATCGGTGTCTCCAGCAACTGGAAAAAAAGATAAATTAAACGCCATAATTCACCACATGCTTATTTGGATGCCCATTTTCAAGTCTAAGCACATATCATGAATTCACGGCAGCACAAATGCATGATAGAACAACGATTAGTCTTGTGTAAAACCTAATAAATACATTTCTCTTTGGTATATGCAATAAAAATAAATACATTTCTTCGTGCTCGATTCAAACTCTTCTTTTATTTCCCTACATATGCACAAATAGAAAAGAAATGTGTACCATATCTCTTTCAACACTTACAAAAGTTGTATGGGTGTTTCCTCGTTATATATCCAATTAATATGGATAATCTATAGTTATTTATTAATATAGGGATTTATAGCAAAGCCAGCTAAGCATTCTGTTTTCTAAAAATCCACATCTCATTTTTAATTTTACAACTTAATTTTATAATTAATTTAAGGTTTTTTCTTTGTCACTTTCGTGGACAAGTCTTATTTACATGCATGATTGCTAAGAGACGACTTAAAAACCCTATCTAAAAATATATATTCTTAAAAATCAATTTTTTTTCAAAATTTTAGCTTTTTGGGAAAAAAACAGTGTCAAGCAGAGCGAAGTGTCAATGTCGGAGCTTATATGAACTAAATTGCCATGCTTATAAATAAAATACCATGCCTACGTGTTTAGATAAAAAAAATTATTTCCACTCTACTTAGATTTAAAATACCAGGATTATTTGTATAAGCAGAGTTATTTTTATCTTTGAAGCACAAAAATCTGAATCCATGCATGCATGCATTTTCTTCCTTGCCGTGTGCAAGTGTAAAATTGCTTCGTGCATGTTTGCTGGCTCTATTTGATCTGATTATCGTGTCCATGTAGGATTACTTGTTTGATCCGTATCGTGTGCATAGCTGCTACCTGCTAAGGCTCTTATTTCCGTGTCATGTACAAATACGACGTAGCAATAGCATGCACCATTCTAACTCTTTCTCTAAATAATTATCCCAGCACTTATTATCCATTACATATATTTAATCTAAACTGTAGATGATACTATTAAATGAAATTTGATGATCAAGATATTTTTCTTTTCTTTAATTAACATAATAATTTTTAAAATTTTTTGATTGTTGTGAGAATTTTTAGCTATTTTTGTCTTCTATGATTAACATGGGAGCTACTCTAATTAGTGTATATAAAGAACAGTGACGCAGCTGGAAGAAAAAACCTAGATGGCTAGTATGCATAATTTATTTAGTGTAAGGGCTATTTTTATAATTTTTTAACCACAAACTAAGATGAAGCATTAGAATAAGGTAATTTATCTGTTTTAAAACGTAAGTTAACTTTTGATTATGTATTAAGCTTGTTGGAGTACAATAAGTTTTATAAAGAAGCCCCTCAAAGATGGACAAATAATCAAAAAAGCCTTAAATAAGTAAAGAAGGCTTCAAAAGAACAGAAAAACAAACGCTTTGCTTTCACCACTTCGCTAGAAAACAAATTGATGATGGTAGTAGCAGCGATGTCGGAGAAGCAATGGCCCAGCCGCAGAAGATGACGTGAAGGCGCAGACTCAATCGAGGCCTTAACAAGTTAGAGGACAAGGCAACCTTAACGAATTAATAAACTTTTAGGTGTATCTTTAAAAAGAATCGTCGTCGGAGGTAAGAAAGGGGGCCAACACTATTGCAGATAGCTCGTATGAGAAGAAGATAATGGTCAGCATAATCTGCTTGTTGTCGAGAGTAAGGATAAATCCTTCATCCCGAGCAAACCTGCTGCTCTTCTAACTTCAAGTGCCAAAGACAAACCCAAAGAGCATTGGACAAGGAGCAGCTGCCAAAGATGGCAACAAATCCCTCCATAACTAATCTCAACCAGGACACGGGTGGTCGAATGATAACATCTCTCTTATTCTATACAAACAAAAGAAAAGATATCATGAAAAAAATAGGAAAAAAAAAGGAAACTGGACTCCCCTTCCCGATTGACAGCTACGAGAGACGAAAAGAAAAGGGGGCAAGATGAGGAATTGAAAACGGATGTCTAAGGAAGAGAAAGCACGTGAGGAGAGGGGAGTGACAAGGATTTCCTGAATTTGGCTGGTAAGACCTTGAAGACATGAATTTATCACAAATACACAGGGTATTTTACAATTACCCTACTATTAAAGTCACAAAACAAAGGTAATTTGTCTCAATTTTAAAAAACTGGAGGGACCCATAACCAATGTTAGCCTCTTACGTTCGCACATGCATACACAGTTGTACAGCTGCCTCAAGAAATGTACTACATAATTATGGTGTCCTTTTTCACCGGGTAGATTTATATTTTGTAGCTTTTATAGTGTCGTACTCCCTCTGTCAAAAAAAAACTAGTTCTTAAGGATGAATCTGCATATATGTCAATTTACATCTAACAAGCACAAGATGCATCATTATTTAGAAAATATTAATACGCTAGACGAAGCACCGAGCCACTTGGTGAGCGAGCAGTGCCGCAGTGGCATCATCACATCACCACTGGTTCTGCTGCTAGAAAAGAATTGGAAAATCCAAAATCCAGAATCAGAAAAGAACATGGACTGTATAATGGTTCTCTGCGCCACTGATCCGCAGTTAGAAATGGCCCTATATGACGGTTCTTTCCAGCGGAAACCAGTCTAGTAACGGGGCTACAGTTCCTACGGTCCAGAAGGCTAGATTCCAAGGCCTCGCAACGATCGAACGCCGCTTTCTTCTGTGTTGAGTTTGCACGCAAAGAGCTGGGAAACTCACGAGCAGAAATGAATTAGGCCTCAATCCGGACCAATATCAATACAAGGTCTTCTCCAAATTGCTGTCGCTACAACTCTGCAATAAGGCCTTTCAGCACAGTGAACACGAATCGCAAGAGACGATGCACTGTATTGCAAACGGGAAACGGGTTTTCTCTTGCCCAAGCTCCAATAAAGATCTGAAGGTGATGATGATCCACTCGTTCATCGCTGGCAGAATTAATTTCTGCCATCTGCATACCGCTTATCCACATCTCTAACTCAAATAGTACAGAACATTAGCCTTTGTTCTAGATCACGAGCAATACTTTTAAGTTTGAAGATAGATACTTTGATTTACCGAACACTCGGCTCAGTACAGTCACATAATTACACACGCACACGCTGGAGCTGCTACATTCTTCAAGAGGCTCCCACCTACGTATAAAAGCGTATAAACAGTGGCATAATTCTTCTAGAGTTCAAGAATGGCGAGGGATTCTCGCAGAAATAAGTGGTAACTTGTATCTTCTCTTTAACTAAAAGTATCAGTCCATCAGTTATATACACGAATTCCTCAGCACAAATTCACTGAGCTCACCGTATAGACCGCTTGGTGGTTGGGGATCTTCACCTGTGATGTTAACGAAGGAAAGAACGGAACTATGGTTTTTCTGGTGGCTCTTGCTGTTTTGGTTTTCCCGGTGACTCGTGCTGTTTTGCTCTACTCGGGGACATCAACCTCTCCTTGATTTCTTTAAATGATTGGAGCTCCTCGAGTGCATCAGATTTCCTACGTGACACGACCGAACTGGTTGAGGTTGCTTCGTTGGACTCAACCGCTGATGCTTGAGAAGGACAGTTAAAATTTCGCAGAGGGCGTGCAGTTTTGAGCAGGTGCACCAGAGAGCCAACTGCAGCATCTTGTGATTTATGGGACGACGAACTTGCCTGATCTCTAGCTTCCTTCCCATCGTTGCTCCTGTATATTGTACAATGAATACAGAAACGATGTTAGATTTGTAGGAACTCAAGTGACAATAAAGGAAACGAATAGTAGAAATATATTGCCAAGAGACATACAAAATTACGAAATTTTATCAAAGACCATGGGTACAGCTCAACAAAGATGAACATGAATTGGGTGAATAATAGAGACACGCATATCAAGATAAATTACATTACAGCTGAATCTCTTGTTAAATATAAGGTGTTGCGTTAAAAGGAATATTTGGGAATTGTCAAATAGACTAATCTTACTCAATACACCATATAGACTATCAAGCAACAAATGTAGCTACATGCAATAGAATTTTCCTAGTGCCCTTACTCAATACATCATATAGACTATCAAGCAACAGATGTAGCTACATGCAATAGAATTTTCCTAGTGGGGCACCACATATCAATGACCACCCAAACAAGCGACAATACATGCAAAACTAGACATTTAAGGAAAATTCCATCTGAGCACTCCACTCTTCCTAAAGCCCTGAAATTTGACCCTCGACCACAGAACCAGATACTCAGCAATCAGCATCCCTGAATAAATCATCCCCCCCCCTCCCCGTGTGCAGCAGCCCATCTGGTTTTTCTCCAATGTTGCATTTATCACCATTCAAGCTGCCATCAGTGCCTTGTAAGCAAGCACATCACCCACAAGCCATCACCAAAAAGGTTCCTATTTTTCTTCCTTCTTTTATCCACATCACTTTTCTTTTCACGATAGTCATCTTGTTTAACCAAAAGAATACTAGGATTCATTGGGAAAACGTTCATAGAAAATCATGGTAGCTTCTGTTAAAATGAGATTTAGACTAAAAATTAGATGTCAAATACAAAGCAATTATGTACGTAGAGTAAATTGACTCGGTGATCATCAAACCTGTCCCACAGGTGCTAGTTCATCTAGCTTAGATTTTGATGTAATAAGTAAATAAACTTCATTAGGTGCTCACACAAGTCATTAGCAAGTGAATTTGCCTAACCCATTGACATCGATGCCATGCAAGCTACTATGATTTCATGGATTTTAGTGAACGTGACCTTGTTATATGGGGGCACAAGTTCAGTTGACCCAGCAAGCCAGACAATGCATTACAGGAGACACGTGACAACTACAGGATTAATCAATTGTCACTGATCAGTTAGTTTGTGTATTATTTACTTGTTTAGATCAGTTTAGCTACTGTTGAGGATTGTTAGGAACATTATTAGCAGATTACAACCAACCTTCTCTATATAAGAGAAGTGGCATTCATTATATACACAAGCAAGAAGTTAGCCTACTCTCTTCTGTCCTCTGTCTGTCTGTTCTCTGCCAGGGCTCCAGGGAGGCGAGGATTCAGGCTGCACCTTCCCATCAAGCATAACTACGCCCTTCACTACATAAGTCCAGGGCCAAGCCATAACTGAACTACTTGCACGTGCAGGACATGTTTGATGACCACTAGTACAATTTAATATTTTATAATTACTTTGATTTGAGAGTTGCAATAAAATACGAAATGCTGAATATAACATCTGTAATATTTTACTATGTTAACACTTGTTGAATGTGACTACGAGGCAGGTTACATAGAAGTTAGAAGTGGCAAATAAAAAAGGTCAGTCAATGAGTAAAGTCCAAAATTGTGTTTTGCACTTGTAGCAGCTCTTAGCTCTATGATTGCGTTCACTCTAATTTATACTGAAAAGAAACATAAGAGCTGGTAACTACGCAAAATCTAGATCTTCACCATGAACTACATAAAGAAACATAAGAGCCCATGTTAACTAAGCCAGCCACCCTCATTTTTAGTTTTCTTTTTTGTTATCTATACCAGTTATTCCAATGCTGCTTTTGCCAAGATTTTTAAGTTGCTAGCCTTCTCAAGTCATGTCTAAACTTTTGACAAAATCAATAATGTGCAACACAATAGGATCTGCAAGCTCTAACAATCAAATATATATGTAACCAGATAGCCCCTAGCATTCTTTAACAACTTGATTCATGGATACTAAGTTAACTTAGTATTTCGTATTTCGCATGAACAGATAAGATTTCATGTAGTTTGTTTCTGGCTTTATATGATGCATACTGCCCTAGCAAATGACAAAATTCAAAATATCTATAGATAGCATTTTTTTATGCTATTTATACATACCCAGGCTGGGAGCTTGGTGTATCAACATCATCCACAGCAAAAGGATAATCCACATCATCTATATCATCTCGCCAAGGGGAATCACAGGAGGAGAGTGCAGGGAACCTGCCAGATTCATCCTTACTGTCCTTAACCTGAACATGGGTCATATGGTGTCAACGCAGACCAACTCAATTTCATCAATTTTTCTGGCTCCAATAGCTGGAGAAGAGTCATTTCAATTCACAAATAAGTTATCTGTAGCTAGTGCAGAGGATAAGTTTAATTCCCATAAAGTCAACCCACTGAATAAAAATTAAAAATACAAGAGCAGACAAATATTGAAGCATACAAGTATAATCCAAAAAATGCGAACCATTTGAAGATCAAAAGGTGCTTTTGGGTAAGCATTAGACAATCACTAATTCAACAGCCATTTCTTCTGTTTCAACAAGTACTATAAAATATATTTCTTTTCAACAAATAATATGGTCTCAGCAAGAACCAAAAACCAACTGAAATAGTTCACAACTAGTGAGAGGCCCTGATATGCAATCTTTTTTTTCAAAAAAAAAGGGAACAAACAGAGGGAGAGATGAGCTAAATGGCATATATACTAATAACAGTATTTGGCTGCTTCAACTCCAGTACAGCATTAATAATAATCATGGATTGCACTATGACATCCCCATCAAACATGGTTTTTGCACAATATCATGAAGCTAAACTTAACATAACAGCTTGAATTTGTACATATGTAACATTGACTTGAAATAGCTCTTAGTATAGTTGGTTTTCTGGTTACTAAGGTAAATGCTCTACTCAGCCACATTAAAGTCTACTTAAGATATACCAAATAAATTTAGTGCTTTACACTCAAAGTTCTATCATACATGAAGGATCCAGTATTGAGCAGTGATGAAGATAAGGCATACACAAGTATCAAATATAAGTTGAGCGCATATTATAAGCTTTAAAAATTAAAACCATGAAACACCTTGCATAGGGTTGCTGCGTCGGAGTGGCGATGGAGTGACGATGCATAGGGTTGCTGCGTCGGTGCCTGCGGCCAGAGCGCTGGCGGCGCCCAGCTGTGTGGGCGCTGTGGCTGATTGGACAGGGGGAAAGCAGAGCCTGTGGCTTCCGTGAGGGAAGCCGGGAAGGCGCGCATTGGCTCGGCAGCAGGGCTGCCCACGTAGTCGGGGATTAGCATGGAGGGTGACAAAGAGGAGATCTCGAGGTTGAAAGCAGCGAGGCTGGGAAGGTACTGAACAGACACGACGAGGCGGCCGTGCTGCGTCTCGACGGGAACGAAGCTGTAGGAGCGCATGGCGGCCTCCTTATCGCGGGAGAGCGGCACGCCGAAGGAGCGGACGCGGTGGACCATCTCGTAGTTGTAGGATTGGTTGGCGCAGAGGAGGCGGAAGACGCGGTACGCCGGCAGAAAGCGGAGCGTGGCGTACACCGACCTCAGCATCGTCATGCAGCGCTTGTACGCCCGGTTCACGGGTATCGCCTCGCCCGCCGCCGCGGCCGCAGCGTCCAGCCAGGGCTCGCACGCCACCGTCCATCTCTCGACCACCTCCCCGCCGGCTCCCCCGCCGCCGGCGGGGGCCAGGTGGATGTCCACCACGAGCGGCTCCCCCGGCGCCGGCGCCTCCACTCCCTCCGCCGCGGGCGGCGGCGGCGGATCGTGGAGCGGGAGGTGGAACCGCCTGTCCCGCTGCCGGAACGACGCCGACGCGGCCAGCTGCAGCGGTGGGCGCGGCCCGCGCACGGCGAGCACGGCGTGGAGCACCTTGAGGTGGAACTGCTCCACCATCAGCTCCGCACCCCCGCGGCCGCTCGTCCCGGAGTCCGACATGCTAGACATTGTGACCGCCGACGAACCCTGATCCCAGCTCGTCCGCCCCCGCCCGCCTCCTCCTCACCACGGCTCAAGCTCCACCCCGCGCTGCACGACATGGCTGGCTCTCGCAGCAGTACGGCCGCATAAATCCGATCTTCTGGCGATCGGAGGGAAGAGGAGACGGTATAGATCTGCGCTTTTATGGGAGGGAAGAGAAGGGGAGAGGTTGGAGTTCGATGCGGGGGAGGAGTTGAGTTTATCTGTTAAGTCTGCGTTCGGCTGGCGGGTTCGGAACAGTTCCCGGCACGAAGAAAAGCGTGTTTAATTAGCCCATAATTAATTAACTATTAATTAAAATTTAAAAAATAAATTAATATTTTAAAGTAATTTTCTATATATTTTTAAAAATATTATTTAACTGCGAAAAAAAGTAATTAGAAGTTCGGAAATTGGAGAACACAACCAAAGATTGCTAGCTAGGCTAGTTTGGTACTTCGATTTTGGATTTTTGGGTTAAAGGGTCGCTGTTGTGTGGTCATGATGAGATTATAATGGTGGCCACGACGAAACGAGATTATTTTTGTGGTTGTTTAAGATGTTAACCCGTTATTAATTAACTTTTAAATTTTCAATAGTTGAGTTTCAACGTAATATTTATTTCTTAACTCGTAAAAACATTCCGGGAATATAGGTAGGAGTAAGTGTCAGCAATTCTTCATTTTCTTTTATAATGTATTCTTGGAGCCATTGGATTCGATGTATAAAAACACATGGCATCGCAAAGGAATCTTTCACTACAAATGCCAGAATATTGTCAAATTTTAGTACTCCATCACGTGATCCATGCAGCATCAGAATTCAGAAGAGTTATTGTTGCAGATTACGAAAATATCGGTACTTGCTAGCAGCTTCCTACCTGCCGATTCGGTTAGGAGAAATTTTACAAGAATTTTAAATAAATTAAACTATTTTTTATAAAAATCCTATAATTTTTTTTGAGAAACCTGAATGTTTTGTCTATAGTATATTCTACCTTTCGTTATTGCGATCGAACGGTACTCTTCTTTGCCATAGACTTTGACAATCGCAGCCGAAAAGGCGATTGCTGCTCAACTGACGCAAAATCTTTAAATTACCATGAAATTTCCCCCAGAAACTAGCGTGTGCCAAACAGAAAATGAACTGGAACAAGACGTGTATACCAATCATATACCGCCTTGTTTTCGATAATTCGATCCATCCGTGCTTCTTTACTATATCAAGTGCTTCACTTCTTCCTCTAAAAAGGAACATTAGATATAAAAGACTCCCTCTATATTATATTAAGACGTTTTAATTTTAAGTTAAAATTTTTATCTACAGTATATTTGTTTTTAGGTTTAAAATATTGTTATTAACTTTAAAAAATTAAAATATATGAAACGAAAAGGTATGATATACTGTTGAATTGTACTATAATAATCTAACGACCTTTATCCATTAGAATCCCCAACAAACATCATGACTTCGTTCCGTCAAGTCGTAGTACAGTTGTACCATATATGTATTCAATCTCTCTCTTTTTTTAGAAAGAGGTAATACTCAATTATTATCTCAGAGGTTTTGTCCTGCCCTTTGTCAGGTATATACCCGGGCAGCAAAAAAATGTGACAGCGCGTACTGTTACAACTGTTCCATGCTATAGATACGATCAGAAGCATTCTTAGTAGGCCGAATATAGATGCAGAAACAGCTAGCCCAATGGATCAACTGTTTAAAACCCTCAAAACATGGTGATATGCGAAGTAGGTATAGGTTTTTTATGGTAGAATATACTCACTTGTATTTAAATTTTAGATTTGATATAAGTTTTTATATTTATAACTAATTATTTTTTAATGATACATAATGTATCATCAGATAGCCGTAATACTTTGGCAATATTAAAACATAGCCGATTCAGATATTTATAGGTGCTTATAGAAAAAAAATATGTGTATAGGGATAGGCATACACGTGTTATAAACATCCGTATTTTTAATTTTAAGATGTTTAAAAAAATGGTGGATATGATCGAGATCCAAGTTCAGGACAGCCGGTAACTGGATTACTTTGTGCGCAGAAATTCAACAATGGACCATGGATTTGAATGCTGGGGTGTGGCTGTTAACTCTGAGAAATCTTTCAGGTTAATTGGACATACATTTCAACCTTGCAATTCAGGAGATATAGAACTCCCCTAGTATATGATCGACCCTAAAGATAATTCAATAAAAAGAATAGCAAATGAGCTACACGTATATATCATACAAAAATGCATGTATAAGGGCCTAGAAGCAAAACAAAACGGGGAAACCGGAAAACCACCTTTCGTCATTTGCATCTTGTCAATTCAACTTCAATCAGTTCAGAGAAGAGCGCCCGTATCTCCAGCTATTGTAGGATCTCCGAGTGAACTGCTGCGGCGCGAAACTTAACCCAAACATCTCCCTCAGGGCCTTCCCTGGCTCAAGGAGTCCGATCAGTCTGGCAACAAGGGAGGCACTCTCTCTGACATGCTCCAGGTCTTTGGTTTCGGTCCAAAGGCGACGAGCGACCTGTAATCTTCTCCTCTTGGAGGCCAGTGAAACCCCCCATTTGGTGTACATGCTCTCCCGTTCCTCAATCGAGAGCCGCCTTTGCATCTGCCTACAGAGCATCTCCCTTTCACGCTGCAACTTCTTGGCACTGCATACCGAGTCATTTTATCAGTAGGTATACAAGTGTCCAACTGATGTAATGCAGTGAAGTTGTGAGAAGTATGGTGAACATGACTTACCTTGAAACTAGAGAAGTATTCAGGATACTAGCTACCGCTCCATTGGAGTAGGTATCTTTAAGAAATGATTGCCTTCTAAGCTCCACTTCCATGTAAATGGAGTCAGCCGGGTCTCCTTTGAATAGCAAGAAAAAGTAGGTCCTATGGACCAAAGAAACATTGCATGCATGCCAAAGGTCAATAATCTCTTGCTGTTTCTTCTCAAATTCCAAGGGCCATCGTGAAGGTGATTGCAAGGCATCTGTAATCGGATCAAGTCCTACGCTCCTGATTGTTCCTTCTGCCAAGTCTCCATTTCCACTCTGTCAATCATAACAAAGAACAAAACCGTAATTAAATGTCGCATATTGGACTATCATAAAGTGGTAGAATGTGTAGTTTATAATAAGCACTCCATGAGCGATTAAAAATGTGAAGCACCATAACTGTGTGCTGTTTTTGTAAGCTGAGACAAGTAAAATGAGCAGTGTTAACAGGAACATGGTAGCATTTCCAACAACGCACCTGACCACCAAGTTGCTTCTGATACTGAACCTGTGCCATTTCTTTCAGTTCAGCAACAAATTCACCTATGCCAGTAAACTCCGTGTCGCCTGCAACAGAACTGTTTGCCTTCAGTCCATCCCTCGTAGTAGTAATTTCAGAAAGCAATGACCCTGCCCTTGATAGAGTCTCACAATCAGCATCATAGTTCAGTGCAGATCCCCTTCTTTGACAATTTTGAAGTCTCCCAGGGAAGTCTATAAAACTTTGGTTTGGTGGAGTGCAATCATCCTTCTCCAAACCTTCAAACAAACTAGAACCAGTAAGAGACCTACAGCTCCTGCTCCTACCAAGTACTTTAGAGCTCGATGAATTACGTGTTGAAGATCCCAGATCTTTTACAATATTGGCAAAAGGTTTCCTGACATTTTCCAAATGTTGCTCCAGGGTAATAGGTGATCCATCATGAAGCCTAGAATTCACAGATGGATTTGAATCATTATTTATGTGCACACTAGAACCTGCATTCGAGTCTTGCAAACTATTGCTCCCCACGGCCGATGATTCCAAACACTCATTTCCTCCTGTTTCATTGGTTTCTATGCACCGTACTTCTTTGCAAATATCATCTGAATCTTCATTAGAGATCTGTGAGAGAGCATCTCTTCTGTTAGTTGGGGGCATCCCACTGAATGGAGGACTGCTGACTGAATAACCAGATGGGGTACTAAACTGCACATTATTTTCAGCCTGCTGAGACTTATGTTCCCTTTGTGCTGCTCGCTGACCTTGAAACTTAAAATTTTGGACACAGTCAACAACTTCTGATGACTCAGTTGTTGATTGTTCATCTTCACATGTCTGTGGAACATCAAAGGTAAAGTTCCTCCCAGAAGCCTACACGTACATAGAAGGAAAAAGGTAAATAACTTTATGTGGTTATAAAACAATAGTTATAGCTAAGGAAGCCTTCATACCGGGGACTGCTTTGAGACATGGTTATCTCCAACAACCTGAAGCAAATCCTGAAGCCTAGACTGAGCTAAATCACGCTGTAACTTCAATTCCTTAATTTCTTTCTCCATCTGCAAGGAAGAATGTGTGAAATTTTTACACCATGTTGAGAAGTCGGTGTATTGTTGTCATTGAAGACAACTAGCATAAAGCATGCATAGAGATGGTGGTTTTAGGATCATAATTATTTTAAGTACAAAAAAGAGCAAGAATGAATACACAAAGGTCAGAAGTAGCATTTACCTTCCAGATTTGGTTATCCTTTTCCTTTACCAATGCTTCAAGACTAAAATAGGAAGCTGGACATCGCATTTCACTCTCCAACCGAGCAAGCTCCTTTTGCAATTGCTTAACTAGTGCTTTATCGGACATGACTACATTAACCTGGGCATTTGTAACTACTTCCTTTGCACAGCTTGCAAATAGTAGAGTGTTTCTTGATTGTTCCATATGGCTACGGGCAGGACTCATTGTACAGATAATTGCAGTTCTTGCATTACCACCCAGAGAAGGTTGCAGTATGCGAGTGAGCTTTGAATCTCGGTATGGTATGTGCCCATTTCTTACTTTGCTGCATAGATGAAAGCAAGTAATCAAATGAAAGCCACAGCATCCATGCTGCAACGCTATGGGGAATTGAAATTGGAACTCAACACTACACAAAATATTAAACTACAGTGTTAACCTTAGTTTCCGAATGACAGTTCCAAGGGTAAGTAAACTTCTATTAATATGGCAACCTTCCTTCAACCTAGCACCAGCTGATAATGCCTGAGATGCACGTTCACTTCCTGCCAAATCAACAAAATTCTGCATGGTACAACAGAACATCTTTAAACTTCACCATTTCAACATCAAAAAGAAATGAGACCAAAATTTAAATGTTTCTTACCACACTAGCCACAAGTGTAGTTGATTTTTCCTTACCGAAGAACTCGCGAGCAGAACTTTCTATTGTCTTAAAGCATAGATGGATAAGTTAGACCAATGCAACATGAATTTTACACATACCATAGCCTTTTCTTGTCTACATGTGTAGTGAACAAACCAGTTTAAGTATTTGATGCGATCTGGAGCTGTTTTCATTCAAGTATGTCTCCCCAGTTTTCCTTTGAGCTGATATAAAAAACACGGAATCAGATGGCAGTAATCACCACCTATAAATTAAGTAATCTACTGCAAACAACACCACACCTTCACATACAGAAATAAGCTCCTTGAGGTGATCCCAGTCCCTCAATACAACCTCTGTAAGGTTCTCTACATAGGTACCCTTCTGTAAAATAAACAACACCAAGATCATTAGTAATGCAGGAGCCAAGCAGGATTAAAACATAATTATGAAACAATTAGGAATTGTTTTGACCTCTGCATCATCCCAAAGTCTAAGAGGAGTGTTTTCTGTACTTAGCAGATCCCTTACAACTTCATTATATATTTCTATTGCTGAAAATTTCAAGACAAATGCTCTCTCCTCATGCTGCAAAACAAACAAGATGCTTATCAGCATGACAATTCAAAAGCGCATTATTTCAAGACTAGCTATGGACTAACAAGTACTCAGATGGGCAGTTGATTACCTTGCCAATGTAATCATAAATATCTGCCACCGTATATTTGGTTATGCCAGTCATGGTGTAGGTCTTTCCACTACTTGTTTGACCATATGCAAAAATACTAGCTGTTACAGATTAAAATTAAAAGGAAATAAAATGCCTTCAGTAAGTTCATGCAATGCTTTGACCAAACCAAATTGGATAAGATAGGGAATAGGTTTGCACTTAACAGTTAATGCCACTAACTACAGAGAGGGCAACCTCCCTGGCTCCTTCCTTGTATACTTGTTTGGTCTCGCAGTCAGAACGGAATACCCTATCTACAATTGGAATACAGTTGTATCAAATATACACAGCTGGAAAGTGAGAACATTAAAGAGTATACTTGTGGTAGGAGCAAGCTAAACTCCCACTTATCTATATTCTAGTGACATGTAGTTTGTTCACTACAAAAAAAATCCCTAAGTCATTTTGTAAATGTAAACATTTCATCTCAGGAGGGCCAGCTTAATTTCTCAAGGTATTTTATCTGTTTGTTTGTTTGGAACAGGAATGTGTTGTTCTGTTGCCTGTACCAAATAGCGATGTACACTTCTAGTAACAAATCACCATCAATTTGTAAAATTGGACTGCAGGTAGGTTCAATTCTGTGTGATGTTAAACATAAACAAGGTTCGTCTTGATTTGAAGCCAATGGAATGCAATACATAAGAGCTGACAAGATGCAGAACTAATGAACTACATATACAGAAAAACCAGGCTTGTGATGAACTAACCGAAAGAGTAGGCTGTTGGAGCCGTTGGCCTGTCCGGGAATGTGCTCCGGGAGATTATGGTAGTGTCATTGATGCACTCCCATTCGACCGGATCCCCTCTCGCGATCTCCTTGTCACTGAGAGGCCTCAGCCTCACTGAGACCAGTATCCTCTCCCACTTCCCCACACCACCTCCATCCACCTTGTCCCACTGCACCACCTCATCCCCGCCAATCGCCCCCATTTCTCTCTCTCTCACTCTCACTCTCTCACACACACAAACACACTCGCCCCCCCCCCCCCCTCCCACCCTGCTCCTACACCATCTGCCAAGATCATACCATTATAAGAGACAGAAAAGCAGTCACATCCAAAAAAACAAACAGGTCAGCAAAGGCAAACTGGAATTCAAGAACCCGTCCTACTCGTTGGGCGGGGAGAAGCCAAGGGGATGTTGAGTTGTTGCTCTTGCAGGTGGAGGAGAAGGCAAGGCAATAACTTCTCGTGGACCCAATCGTGCCGATGATTAAAGATGGTGGTTAGAGCGTCGTCCGCAACAGTAAAATCACACTAATTAGGCCAAATCTAGCACCCGCCCAACAGCTACTGATGCCAATATTGACTATCCTGGCTACTACTTCCCAAGAACGCCTAAGCATTAGGCATTTTTTATGATCCCACCGACGGCGCAACCAGCGCCTGCAGGGTAGCATCGCGAGCTACGGAGCTACTAGATCACATCACCAAGCTAGGCAGACACTAGCAGCCAAGAAGCAGAAACCTGTAATGCTCAAGCCACAAAACGGAGCAAGAAAACAATGTAAAGGCGACGACGACGACTTTACCTACCCTAGAGGCGGAGGCGCGCTTCTGGAAGCGGAAACCGCCCTGCAGTGCCCGCTACGACGCAGCGGCCGAACTTGGCGGCGGCCATGGCGGTGGATGTGTCAGGTATACCCCAAAGATGGCGTCGCTCTGAGCTAGCGAGGGTGGAGGAGGAGTTCGGGAGGGGGTGTTCCTGAGATGCGTGGGGGTTCCGTTCCGTGAGCGGCGGCGGCGGCGGCAGCAAACCTCGCAGCCACCGCGGCACGACAGGCACCACGATGGCACGATCTGGTCGTTTTGGGCGATATCGTAGAGGGCGGTGGCCTTTCCTTTTTGCCCCCTCCCTCCTTTCCTCGTTTACCCTTCTTCACACTGAGGGGAGGGGACAGACCGTTGATCTCTTGTCCCCACGTCGCCCTCGCTGCTTGTTCCTAGCCACGCGTTTTTGCGCGATGCCCCTCCGCTTTTTGATGTATTTGCGACTAGTAGCATTCGGAGTAGATCATCATTGGGTTGGGTATTCCTGTTTGTACAGGAGTTAAGGTCAGACAGCCTCACAGTCACAGCCAGACAGGTGCCTTCAGGATTCAGGAGGCAGATTAACACTAGGGGATTAGATAATTTTAGCTTTTCGTAATGGCGTGGAAGGTGCATCACATGGCTGCGTTGGGAATTTTTTTGGGAGAAAGGGGGAAGATTCATCTTGATGTGACTGGGTGGTTACAGTCCCTTAGTGGTAAAGCAAATGCTAATTGGGATTTTTCTGTGTGGTTACTTGACACTTACTCGATTGGAATGATTATTGCATATCTTACTTCCGTATATTTCAATCGTGCTGTCTGAAGCTTATAACATTTGCTTAACTACATCACTCTTGTGTATGTTTTCTTGTATCGTCGGCAGAAGGGTTGAGAGGGAGAAAATCCACCTTTGTTGTGTGTAGATGTGCATCTTCTGCATACCGTCAGATGCCCTTGATAGGACAATTGTCTTCATTTTTGCCAATATCATTTCGGCAATAATAGCATTCTCGTCCTTTAGTTTTTGTCGCGTGATAAGGTGAATGATCGGTGTAGATGGTTCTGTCGCTTTGCCGGCCGTGTCAGTTACTGCTTCGCATAAAGCTGCACTCGTGATGTCCAAGGCAAAAAGATCACTTACCTACCCTTTCCGGTGAACACGCACTCATTTCCTCTCAAAACTTGGCGAGCTAGCAAATCAAAAAAACCATAGCACGGCTGTTACTAGTAGCACTATCCACAAACAGTGCTCGAACGACCGATCAATCGAACCCACAAGCTTCAGTTCCAAGGAAAAAGCCTACACAAACTGTACGTACGCCTACGAAGTAGGTAGTAGTACGTATCAGTTACCATCCGTGACTGCGACCCGCTAGGCCAACGAAGTCAACAACGCGCGCCAGCCGAAGAAAACGTTAGATCTCGCGGCAGCAGCTAGCGAGCGAGCGATCGATTCGGCATCGGTTAGCTCTCGCGCGGCGCGCGGCGCGGTGCATGCGGCGTTCAATGCCTCATGCGGACGGGAGCCGCGCGTCCTGCACCGCTTGGAACTTGGAAGCGAGCGACTTGCCGCTCCACCGTGCGCGGCCGGCGGGGGAGGAGGGGGCGCCACGGTGCGTGCGTGCGTATGGATTCTGTCGGCAGCCGCGGCACGCATCGCGAGCGCGGACGTGCGAGGCAACACGGGCTCCAGTGACGGTCGATCGTTTCGGCTAAAAAAACGGCGGTTCTTCGCGCGCATCGTCGTGCCGTGCGCTGTTGCGTGAAGCCTCGAACCCTTTCACGAGGCGGCGATGGAAGCTGCAGGCAAAAGAAAGCCGGTGTTTTTGTTTGTGTTTTTGGGAGAGAGGAGGGGGGCGGTCGAGAGACCGCAACGCCTGATGCAATTCTTCGCCAGATTAACAAATACGTCCTTTTAGGCCGGGGTCCAGTGGGCGTATTTTGCCAGTAAACACGTGATGGGCATTTCTTTGGGTTAACCATTGTGCGTGGTCCAGTCGTGGATGCCTTCCGAAGTTCTTCAGAAAATTTATGCCTGCCAGTCAATCGAAATTCGTACGTTCTGAAAGAATCAATATAGTGCTTCACCTGATCAGTAACGCAATGTACCACTCCACTGTTGTTTCTACCGAGCCACATTCTTCTACAGCCCAACTTTCGTCTCATTCATTAGTTATTAATTTGAGCAGTTTGTCAGAATGGAGATTGTGGTTATTCTTTTACACTGCACATCCATCAGTGACGAAACTCGGATTGTTTCTACCAAAGAAAACGTTGTCGAAAGGTAGCAGCAAAAGAGAGGATGTCATTGATTGATGTTGAGTGCATCCATCCTTACCTTCAACTCTAATCAAAGTCGGCCTGTCTACTCTATAGGAAGAGAAAACATCCACCACATGCTTCTTTATTGTTCACTGATATGTCGTGAATGTTTGATATTGACACATCTAAGGGAAGGCTGGTTAGGTGATTGGTTGATTGGTTACCCTTACCCATGATCAACCAATAGCTAAGATATGATAACTGATAAGCAAACATGTAATAATGTCGAAGTCCATTTATTGAGTAATAATCTCTCAGTTGCTACCTAAAAGAGCTTGATTTGTATTAGCATTCAAAATTTATCTTTAAAAAAAAGTTGATTTACAGTCCTTTGTCTACCCTCAGTCCGAAAAAATACAACTCTTCAATACAACTTATCTATCCACCCGACAATACTTATTTTCCTATTAATAAAGTCCAAGGTTATTTTATTTCTTTCTCTGTACTAATTTATCTTAAAAATGCTACAAACCAACTCTTTTGAGTAAGCTCTAAAAATGCAGTTTGGAAGAATTGAACTCTTGAACAGGGTTGACAATACCATCAGTTACCATAGTGACCGGGGGTATGGAAATGGTACAACGAGGTAAGCCCACCAAATTAAAATAAATTTAAAAATAATTATATTTTTATAAATTTTGTGTATTTTTCATGGTTTGGTGTTGTTAATGCAAACAACATATGCAAGGCAAATGTAAATACTCTTCCACATGACATGCTGCCACCAGTAAATTGGCATGTGATTTACAAAATTTTGTTGTGACCATCCTTTCACTTTTGCCCATCAATAGCTTAGCTTCAACTTTTCTTTCCCATTAATCTAGACAATTTCAGCTTCAAATCTATCTATATCATTACTAATTTAGCACTGCTTTGACTAAAATTTTAACGCTAATAAGAGAAATAGTGAATAGATCTAGCTATATACCTAAATGGAACCATAACAGCTTAGACAAAGTAAAGTCCATATTAGTTAAAACTTTTTAAGTATTAATTTTAAAAATTATAATTAAATTAATAGGACGAATTAAATCGAGTGCTATACAGGTACACTTCACATGTACTAATTCCGAGTTATGGAATTATCTATCATATCTTCTATTTCTATAGAGTTACAACCACTAATTGCAATTAATCATGTCAAGGAGCACATGCATGAGTCCACGTCATCAAAAAGTTGAGGCGATAGATTTGATTTTGATGGTCCTGTATATTCATTTTCACCTGATATATTGTTGGTATTTGTTTTATTTATTTGCTTGGTACAAATTCCTGTAGCAATGTGTAGAGTATTCTAGTTAGTTATTAAGATTAAAGTAACTGTCACACGCTTTGGAGGCTTAAATATTACCACATTATTTGAAGAAAAGAAGAAATATATTGAATTTAAACCCACAGATATGGCGGGTTTAGTCAAATAAGTGGTCATTGACAACTTTACATTACCTCTAACCGGTATAATACCATCAGAGATAATGTTATCTATGACGGATGTCAAAGTAAAAACATGTGACTGATCCATATATAAACTCATCAAAGATGAACTACTCATCTTTGATAGGCTGGTTTTGTATCTATCATGGGTAATATTCTCTATCGAGTTTTTATTATAGCTCGTCACTGATATGAGTTAACTGTGACGAATTTATGTTAAAACCTTGCGTTGATGTGGTGAACATGAAAAAAATTAAATTGATCTTTGACTACCTTTAAGAATTACTAGCCACGCCATCTGAAATACAGATATCAAATATTCTTAGAAACCATTTATCCTAACTACAAACAGATAATACAATTTACATAATTAATCACAAACTCATATTTCTATATATACATACATAGTAACATATATTCAAAATCCACTTTTATAGATAGAGTAATGTCATTTAATATTTAAAGAAAAAAAACTAGAAAAAATATATACTTGGCACCAATGCTTGTGAGTATGAAAACCTACAAAATATGACCTATAATATTATAAAATTATAAATAATATTATTGAGTAACAGAGTGATGGCGTACTTTAGAATTAGTAAGTCACGAAGTAGCTTTTTTCTAAACTTAGCTAGAATATTGTTAAAAAATGATAGAATTACAGGTGAATGGCGTCCCTAGCTTTGTTAGTCGGTTAATACATCAACTAATCTGACCAAACTAGCTAGAGACTCTGCTTACCCGTGATGATTTGATAATAAATTCTTGTTAGTACGTAACTCTAGTGTAAAGTAAGTTAAGGGGACGATTTAGCACCAATCCAGAACACATGTATACAAATAGACATAATTATTAATTTGTAATATAAGATGCAATATTATTTATGTCTTACACCTCTCAATTAAAAAAATGTGTTATGGAGCCAGACACATTCTTAATGTCTACTTCAGATAAAACATTCCTTTTCAGCTAATAATTTATTAGAGGATGAAGCCAGCGATCTGTCCTATAATCTGTGTTTGGTTGATCGGCCGAAAGTTCCATCTCTTCGTCTATGCACAGAGACTTCAATTGGTTTGTGACTATAGATACTATCAACAAACACAAAGGGGATATGCTTTTAGACACAAACCTTGGGATCCAAGTCGGTCACTTGTTTCATCAAGATAGGCATATTGTGGCACACGTGAAAACCGCACTGATGCTTAACCTATTGTGTGCATTTGAAGTCCATGTTATGATGGAGGGATTCATTGTTGTCTTTTTATTTGCCTCCATTCCTGATGTACAATGCCCACATGGTGTCTATTACATACACAAGAGGTGAGAAATCATATGTTCCACAAAAGTTGGAGTTAAGGTAGTAAACACTATTTTATTTTGGTACTATGACCAAAAGAATTCAATACCTCCTGTTTGATAAACGTGTGGTCGTGATACATTCAAGTTTTGTAAATTATAGTAAAAAAATGAAAGCGATAAACCCTTACTATTGATTATACGCTAGCATTATATAATCCTTATCTTGATGGGCCCATATTTAACTGTTGAAGTACTTAACGACCTCATCTAACTAGGTATTTGGGTATTTAGGTTGATTTCATTGACCATGGATGGATCAAGAAAATCAACCTTGTTAGTGGACCTCCGAAACTCCTTTCAACATAACCTATAACGTGTAGATATTACTAACGAATATCGTAACAGAAGTACTTACGACAACAAATAGAGCCATGTGCACTTATAAGGAGAAGTATTTCAAGAAGCCGGTATCCATCACTCTCACTCTATATAGATCAAAGAGATCTTCAAAGTAGACAATAATAAACACTGGACTGAAAGAAATGGTTCTTGATCGTGATGGGCCTACCAATAAAATCCATCATAGATGACTTACCTGTGACGGGTTTTCACTCTAGGGCCATCACAGGTAAGTCAATCGTAAGATTTAGGGTTTTAACCCATAGGATAGTTTTTTTATGACCGATCCTTTCTAGTTAGTATGTTATAAAAATATTACATTTCTACATAGGGGTGGAATATACATCTTTTATGAGGGGTACATTAAACTAAAAAACTTCAAATTATTTATTTCAATAAAAATAAGTGTGCTATTCTCGATCAAACTAAGTTAACTTTATAGTGCTCAATTAAGCTTCATATGTAAACGTTGACATACATACATATCATGGACAAATATTAGTATTTCTAATATGCTTATATTACATAAGAATGCATGTTTCATGATCAAAGCGTGTATACACGATGCCGTCTTCTTGTTCTTCGAATCTTCCACAAATTTAGGGTAATCCCTATTGATGTTCCTCCATTAAGCTGAATCGGTCGGGTGTTTAAGCATTCCATCCTTCTTTCTATCAATTACATGTCAACAAACCAACTTAGCTTCCTTCGATTGGTAAACATTCGTTTTATACGGTTGGCAATAGGGAGATACCAAACAACCTTTGAGGGACCACCCCTCTTGGACTTCCTTCCTAAAGAATACTCTTATTTTGCTTATATCGAGAAGCTTTAAATTTTGGACACGCATCCAAGTAGGCATATTCTTTATAGAACAAGATGCAGTCATTTCGGTATACGTGAATTCTTCTAACCGCCAACCCCAATGGACATAGCACTCACTTTGCTTCATATATTATCTTTGGCATTTCGTTCTCCTTGAGCAACAAGTCTTTTATAAAATCAAGCAGATTCGTAAAACTTTTGTCTGCTCAACCGTTACTTGTCTTCAGCTTCATTAGATCAAGTACAACAGATAGCTTCATGTGCTTTTGCTTACATACAGAATATACAAGTGTCTCTGAATCATCCACTAAAACGAAGAATTTCTCGTAATCCTTGTTGTTGTATGATGGCTACTCAATACTATGAAACATTTCGAAAAGATCAGGATTAACATCAACGATATCACCTTCTAGCGGACAAGGGATAAATATGTCATCTCCATATTCTTGTTCCTCATTCGGCTGATCGTCCACTTTATCATCACGAATATTTGACAACATTTGCTCACCATGGTTACTCCAGCATCTATAGTTCTTAATGAAACATCTTTGTATCAAATAAGATTGTAACTGTATTCTGTCTATAAACATCTTATTTTTATAGTCTACGTATGGACAATCCACATATTCATTGCTACTCTTCTCTTATCATCCTCCACAGCATTCAAGAATTCAACAACTCTATTTCTATACTTCTGGTTCAAGCAGTTAGTATTGTACATCTAACTATAATCCATCTGGAGCAATAGAAAAATATACAACAAATTTAGCTACACTAATACAAATTATATTCGGATAATAACTAGGTTTTAGATTTTTTTTTACCCTTAACACAAATTTATAACGAAAAATCATCCCACTTGCTCTCCCAACTGAATTGTGTACAGTGCAACGGTGGAATGATAAAACAATGCATCAGTAGAGGTATTTATAGAAATCATAATACATTTATTGGTAAAAATACATAACATGTTAGAGGTGTGCCAATTTACCTCTGATTGGTTGTGAAATCATATACACATTAGATGTGATTGCTCACCTCAAACGGGTATCATCATAAGCTCGTCACAAATTCAAACCCTTATCTATGATGGGATTTTAATGGAGGCCTATCACAGATAACCAGATTACGTGTAACGAGCTAACTTATAGACCTGTTATAAGTGTCATATACTTATCTTTGATGAACGAAAAATTGGACCCATAACAAGTAAAGCCTTACCTATGACAAATTAAGCCGATTTTACGACTCGTCACTCGCCAGAGATAATATTATTTACGATGAGTCACTATGGTTCGTCCCATATAAGGGGATTAGGCGTAGTGAATTGTATACAAAGTACAACTATAGCCATAAAAATAGAAGCTAAGAGTTGTATACTAAATACAATTTTGTTTTCAAAAATTATTATATATATGGTAGAATTTTATCAATGAAAACCTGAATTAAAAGTTGGATATAAATACTATTCCATTTCAAAAATAAAGCCCCACGCAATTTTTTGTGGCTGAAAATCTACTTGTTAAACATAAAAAAGATATCTAGTGTTTTGTAATTATTAAGTTTAAAACATAGAAATTTTGGAGGCCGCTACGGTATCTCGTTCGGATAGGATGATACCGGATAAGAATTAAATTTGGCACCCATCAATACCTATTAATAACTATCGACACTAAGCCAACATCCATCACTATCCAGCTGATATCCATTCATGCTAAGATGATACTGTTGCTATCATCTGACTACCAACGTAATGCATCTAGATCCAATGTTTTAGAGGCCCCGTGGTTGGTGGTTTCTTGGTTTCGTCTAAGACGACGAGCACATTTTTATTGCCCTTGTCCATTGATTACTTCTACAGCAAGGGCCAGTTGGCTTGAGCAACTTCCAGCCCAAGTAGTAACTTTTCCTTCTCTGGGTCTCAGCTCGCCGACAGCATCCCGAAACTGATCCCTGGCCCTGCATGCCGAAGCCGACAACGATGGTTAGCATTGGCAGCCACGACGACGGCATGGTGACGCCCTGGACATGCTCGAGCGCGCCGTACAAGCTGAACAGCTCTCATCTCTAGGTTTTTCTTCCCCGATTCACCAGCACCCAACCTGTCCGTATGTAAACACGCACACACCCTATGGCTGAGTCGCCCTACCCAGCCATGCAGTGTACGTTGTCTCTGTTTGGCCAACACCGGCGAGGTGGCCGCACCCGTGTGACCGTGTGAGGACCTACCCGTGCAGCACACCTGCTTATTCCTTCTCATGCGACGCGGAGGACGTGTTGTGGCGCTTCGGAGGACGACGCGGAGCCACGCGCAGATAGACGACATGCGAGAGATGGAGGGGATGGCTATACCGTTCATAACCGTATACCGTTCGTATAGCTTTTTTCTTTTATTATCGCTACTACTTAAAAGCGGAGTCCTCGTTCGAACTAATCTTCCTCCTCGTAGCGCACAGCGCGTAAAAAAAAATTCATAGCGTACGTGCCCCCATTTAATCCATGTCCTCTCACAAAAAAAACTGGATTTCTTCAACCACACATAAAAAAACTGCTTAAAAATTACTGTAGAAAAGCCGGCCCAAAAAAATTGGGCCTAAAAACTAGAAACAGATAACAGTTTATCTTTTATGGGCATTTTGACTAGTTAAAAATAAAATTTGGACTCCACACCAACATTTTAGAAGCTTGTCAGCTTGTCACGTGCACTAATAGATGCCATTCTGGATTATGCTCTTTTTTCCGAGATGATTATGGATGACGGTGAAATACTGGTTAATAAAAGAAACTAGCACGGCTACTTAGATATTTAGCTGACTTTGTCAACTTCGCCGATGACAATATACACACACCCACAAATCCAGCGCAGAAACAAATCGATCCGCTAAGGAGATTGGATCGAACATATGACGTGCAGTCAAGTCTTCTGCCCCCGAATTTCCTCCTCTCTCACAAGTCGCGACGACCTAGCTTGCTTCACGCTCGCCTTTGCCTTCTCGCAATTAGCAACACGGGTTGCCGTGCTACGACACTTGACGCGTAACCTCTGCACTGCTGATGAACCAACTGCTGTGTCCGCGTTACTCTATGCATTCATGTACTATATATACACGCATATGGCGCACATATGGCGCGCGATTGTTTTCGACGATTAAGATTTCTCAGCTGAAAACCTGAAACTAGCATGGGTTCTGAGGGGCCTGATCACCCTGCCTATGCTGCATCGTCGTCCGTGCCTCTCGTCCGCCTGAATCACGTCTCCTTCCAGTGCACGTCGGTGGACAAGTCCGTCGACTTCTACCGCCGAGTGCTCGGCTTTGAGCTCATCAAGAGGCCGGAGTCCCTGAACTTCAAAGGAGCTTGGTGAGTAACCTACATTACCTGCAGCCATCAGAACAAAAGCCCGAGATGTAGCCTGCAACTTCGTAAGAAGTTTGAACCAGCCGTGAACTCGTGATGCATGCAATGCCTGACCATTTCAGTATGAAATTAATGTTGCTCGCTGCAGGCTATACAAGTACGGGACGGGAATACATCTGCTGCAGCGGGGCGACGCCGCCGATTGCAGCATCCCAACTAGCACTCCGCGGGCGATCAACCCGATGGGTAACCACGTTTCCTTCCAGGTCAGTCGCATCCATGCGTGCAAGTCATCAGCTACTGTTAAAAGCGCAGAGTCCTTATATGTCTAACTCGATTTGAGGGAATGGCAGTGCTCCGACATGGCGCTCGTGAAGGAGAGGTTACGAGCCATGGACCGGGAGTTCGTCGTGAGGAAAGTCTGGGACGGGGATACAGTTGTGGACCAGCTCTTTTTCCACGACCCCGACGGAAATATGATCGAGGTCTGCAACTGCGAGAATCTCCCCGTCATACCCCTTGTCGTTGCAGCGGCGCCCGGGCTTCCTGAGCTGCCGCCGGTGCAGACCAACGTCCATGGGTAGCTCGTACTCAGTTTGGACATATATAAATCTAACCCTGTTAACATGATTTGATTAATTTAATTCGTTTGAATTGGTTTGTGCGTTAGTTGTGATTAAGTATTTCTATCTTCTGCACCATGCATCCACGTTATTAACTGTAATCGATTGCTGCCACTGCTGAATCTATATATATGCACAAGTTGTTTATAACATTTTAAAGTGTTCCAGTCTCCCGTGTACGTACACGTCTTCCAAGCTAGCACTAGATTGACGGCTGAGTTAATCTTGAACGGGCGTTTCCCTCCTGCGAAAGCTAAAATATCACTGCAGCGGCCTTTTGCTTTGCCTTTGATGTGAAGCGATCATCACAAAGCGAAAAGGAAAAAAAAAACTCGCGCTATTTTAAAGGCCATGACGTGCGTATCTCCTGCTTTTTCTATGCCGAGCAAAAGTGGGTTACTTCTTTAAGTATGCCCCAACATGTGAAACCACCGTCACACCACATGGAATTCTTTAAAAAACAATCTCATACAAAGTTTGTCAGAAATGCAACAGTATTTATCCATTTCACACGAAAACGCGTGCTGTCCTGTAGCAATACAACGGGGCCGTGCCAACTTCCCCAGCCCAATAGGCTAATATGTTTGTGTGGCCGTCAGGCCCAAAACAGGTACGAGTAGCTGAAACCCAGTGCCAAAAATAGCCCTTATCCACACAAGGCACACACAGCCAGTGGCTCCAAGGCAGCAAGGAAGCTTTCGCTGCGCGCGCCGCGCAGCAACCAGAAAAAACGGCCACCACTCACGCAACACAAAGCCAAGCCAAGCCAAGCGAAGCAGCGGCACAGCATGGCAACCACAGCCTCGCCGTTCCTGTCCCCGGCCAAGCTGTCGCTCCAGAGCCGGCTCCCGCGCGCGAGGACGGCGCGACGAAGCGTCAGGTTTCCGCCAGTACGAGCCCAGCAGCGGCAGGTGAAGGAGAAGGAGGAGGCGGCTGCGGAGAACCTGCCGCTGCCGCAAGAGGAGGAAGAGAAGCGGGGGCGAAAGACGAGGAAGGGCCCGGCGCAGTCGCTGCCGCAGCAGCCGCTGGCGGAGAGCAAGAACATGAGCAGGGAGTACGGTGGCCAGTGGCTGAGCAGCACGACGCGGCACATCCGCATCTACGCCGCGTACATCAACCCGGAGACCAACGCCTTCGACCAGACGCAGATGGACAAGCTCACCCTCCTCCTCGACCCCACCGACGAGTTCGTCTGGACCGACGAGACGTGCCAGAAGGTCTATGACGAGTTCCAGGACCTCGTCGATCACTACGAGGTACGCACCATAACCATACGCACAACTGGGATTTAAATTAGTATCACACATGCCTGGCAAGAGCTGCAGGCAATGCATACTTGCTACACATAAGGTTTCTCCAGGTAGAAACGCAGTAGTAAGAGTATAATTGAAATGCAGTAGTAAGAGTATACTAGTTAACTAACCTGGATTGAATTTACAGGGCGCAGAACTGTCAGAGTACACGCTTCGTTTAATTGGATCTGATCTTGAGCACTACATCCGCAAACTGCTCTACGATGGGGAGATCAAGTACAACATGAATTCTAGAGTCCTAAATTTCAGCATGGGAAAACCCAGGATCGTATTCAACAGCAGCCAGATCCCAGATGTAAAATAGAATGCACGTACCCTAAAAAAAACATGTAACTAAACAGTGATTTTCCCTTTCAAAGATGTCCAATGTATATTTTGCTGTTCCAGAAGAAAGAGCCCTAGGGTATTCCCAGAACTCTAATCGGGTTCATACAAAAGCAAACATTCTCTGTGGACAATATTTTTGTCAACCCCCAACATGGTTACATAAAGAGAAGCTGTGCAAACTGAGGGTTTTACCCTGTTGTGAAGACTAAAGGACTCGGTTTCATGGCATTTCCGTTTAATAGTTTTTGCTGAGTATTAACGGCAATTACTGGTGTGAAACTGCGGATACTTCAGGTAATCCTGTCAAATTGAAGTAACACCACCGCTTGATGATGGTGAGATCAAGTAGAACATGGAATCCAGCCCACAACCTCCCAGGCAAAACTCAATGTTAAATTCTTTGCAAAGAGGATGTGTGCATGTTCCAATAGGGAATTATTTCTCGATCATGAGCAATATATTTATTTACCACATTCCATATAGACATGAGACAATCTCTGACAACATCATGTCAGCCTTATAGAGCCATTCCTGCAAAAGAGACGTTTTGGACTTCAGGATTTGACCAGCTGGAATGTGTAATCTCAATCGATCAATGGAATAACTTCATGGTCTTTAGAAACATCAACCCATGGCCTGAATTGATCTTCATGTGCATTATTCTGCAAAAGAGTAGCATACAATTCAACTTTTGCCCACCATAAAAGTATATCTCAGTTTTAAAAACTGTCATCATTGGACTTAAGTACTTATGTCATCATGCTACTTAGGTAATTGTGTTGTAACCTGCAGTGTACAAGTCCATGCAGTGAGAAAATAGTATTCAGTAATGCTTCAAACAAACTGTTTACGCTACTATGGATATCAGGCCCACCTAAACTGATCTTAAAATAAACTGTATTTTGAGCAGCAGCAAATGAACCGTCTATTTTAACTTAGAAAAAGAAAAAACATCTATAACTTACCAAAAGAACACATTCTAGCAATTTGTGTGAGTACATAAAAAATAGTTCTCTGTGGAGGAACTAAAAGATTTTGATGGTTAGGTAATGCATAAGAAAGAGATGGAGACATGTACACTAGAATCATAACAGCAGACAATTCCTACATTGTTTATTTCATAAGAACCAAAGAGGTATTAATGAGGTTACCTGCAACCAGAAGAAAAACCCGCGCATCAGAGCTAAACCATTTGGACAGCTAGTGTGTATAACTTGTTCAACGAGATCTAAAGTTAAATAACAAAAAGATATTTGTCAGTACTATAACCATGTACAACTAAGAAAAACTGAAGAAAAACAGCATATTTTACAAAACTGCCAACAAATACATTATGTAAATCAGCTAGCAATACACTCTGCTACCAGTTACTAGTCTAATTTAAAAGCAACACCAAAGCAATCTTAGTGACCTCTTGAAGATATATCACTTTCTTAATATCTAATTTTTTTATCTTGGCATTGATCGCTGCATATAAGCTCAGAGTTTAAATGAACCAATTGATAAGCTGACACTGTCCATTATCAGTATATAGAACCCCACAAAAAAAGAAATGCATATGCTGGTGGTTTTCAACAACATCAATCAAAGTGCTCCCAGATCTGTAGATATCTTGGGCACAGAAATACTTTCATACTAAGAATTGGAATTTCAACACTCAAGAGAAACTAATGCATTGGCAATTGTTAAAAATAACACAACACCTTTTCTTCTGCCTTGCACTCCTTTTTCCTTCTGGAAGCATTAGTCCTTACAAGTTTCTTAGCAAAATTAAGCATATCAAAGTATTGCCCTAAAATCCTATGCCTACAACTACACTAGAGAGATTCAACCAAAGCATCAATAAGCTATTTAACTGTATACTAATTGGGCATGAATGTAACATATTAAGAAGAAATTTGTAATGTTAGAACAAACAATTGAAAAAAACTATACTTGATTCTCAATGTTCAAGCAAAAAAAATTATAAACACATAAAACATAAAATCAACATATGTTCACAAAGTGCAAATGGTTACAGTTTGGAATAGCATATCCAGATCATCCATGGATTTAACTTTAGCCAGTTACTACAATGACCATAAATATATTTCTGAGGAAAAAATTGCAATACACAACAGAATAACCAAAGAACAAACAATACTTGTAAAGCATTGTATGTGCATGACACACAGGCATACCTGGGTAATGATCAAAATATGAATTTCCCATCTCCTCTGTAGGGTAGAACTTTGCATCGTTACGCACCTGCCGTAATTTTACTAACGGAGTACGAATAGAAGCCATGTCAAACAGCTTGATATATTCTTTTCGGCTAAATGGTTTGCTGAGAACATCCAATAACCTTCGCTTGAAATCTGAGTCTGGTCTGCTGTTGATATGCTTTGGCCATATAACACCTTGTAACCCCTGTACATATAAATATTTTAGGAATTAAGAAAAGAAGTGCATCACAGCAACCAGAGGAGAAAAAACCCTTACAGATTTTATTGTTTGTGAGATAAATGAAAAATTGCCAGATCAATTGGTGAACAATGAAATACTGTAGCCTGTATATTAGATATAAGTACAAATTTAGTAGGAAACTAATTCTGTGGAGGGTCCATGTGGAGTTACTGTTCCATATTTAAAGTAGAGGGGATGTTCAGCTTGAATTTGCTAAAGAATAGTGTTGTGGTGGATACAATACAGTATCAGCTCATTCATACGTATCCACTATCAGGCCTTTTGTTGAATCATACTGAAATATTGAAGTTGATGGAAACTTTTTTATACTAATTGGCAATATATAAAATTCCAAAATGCATTAAGTGAAAAGGCCTGATTACAATGCTCGTAAAAACTTGTACAGGTGGATAGAATAATACACTACTATTGTATCATGTTCTTTTGCATATGCTCCAATAGTTCAATCTCTATTAGGTGGAAAACAGAGTAACTATTTCCGAACTGAAAACGTATATACGCTGCTCAATTCTACAAAATAATAGCGCAAAGGTAACGACAACAGATGTGTCCAAAATTCTCACCGGGGAGACGGAAGGGCCGGCATGATTGCCATTACTTGAATTCGTCTTCATCTTCGTAGTCCCTATTGTTTGCAGGGCCGACTCAGTCAGCAGACCCTCGTCTTCGTCACCCTCCGCCACCCAGTCACATACTTTCGGGTCCGGAACAATTACCACCGGCTCGTCAGAGTCGACGGTCACCTCTTTCTCCCCCTTCTCCCGCGCATCCTCGACCTCGCTGCTGCTCTCGGAGCACCCAGCACACGGATAGTTGACGACGACGCCGTCAATCTCGAGCACCATGTTGTCATTCACCACGCGCGTGTGCTTGAGGAAGAGGCGGTAGTCCTCGTCGATGTCGACGAGGGAGTCGATCCAGGAGGGGGCCGGTTCCGCATCCACCTCCACCGACGATTCCTTCTCCTCCGCCGCCGGGCGGTTGGTGCTGGCGCGGCCAGGGGAGGGGTCGGAGACGCACTCACCTTCGTCGGTGCTGCTGGTGTCGGCGGGGGCCTCGTACTTGACGAGGGAAGGAGGGGAGACGCCATCGGAGGGGAGCTCGAGGGTGTAGGAGTCACCGTCGGGGCGGATGTGGCGGAGGAAGTAGAGGTAGTCGGGGTCGACCTGGTCGGCGGGGTAATCGCCGGCGGCGAAGGGGAACTGCATGGCGGGCGGGGGGGCGAAGAGTGGGCTTGAGGCGGCTTTGGGAATTTGGAGGGCTGATCTTGCGCCTATGGACGCTCGCGATTTATTGCTATTCGGTTTTCCCATACCTCTGGGTCACTGAACGACTATAAAATTAATTAATCGTTTCCTAACCGAGTTCAAGAATCATGCAGAATTTTTATGAGATGCGCTATTACAGTATAGAAACTTGCAAAAAAATTGGGTATGGTTTTATTTGATTCCAGATAGGCTAGAATTGAATAAACTAGAGCATATCCCCGAAAAAAAAACTAGAGCATAAGTGGGAATCGTTTTGTGCTTTAGCAAGGGAATTGAGCAGAGCTATTCTTTACAACGAATCGGTCTGTTTATGTTTAAATCCTAAAATTTTAAAGATAGGTATATTTGCTATGGTAGTTATTAGCAGCTCGGTTTTTTAAGATATTTACAGAGAAAAAATATATAGTGTATTTATATGGGTAAATATTTATATAAACATTCACGTTTGTATTATGTTTAAAAAATATTTAATGAGATTTATACACATACTACAACAGTCCATGGTATAAGTAATATTTAATATTTAAAATTTATCCATAATTATAATCATTCCTACCTTTCCCTACCCAACTACACTAATTTATATGCATCCAATCATCCTCTAACCATCCTTCTGCCTCTCAGACACCTCTCATTTAAAGAACATTATAGTTTTTTTCTCTTTTATGAATAGATGGAGCAATTACAAAACATAATTTAAGAAAAGTTTGTATATTCAAACAGCTAACTTTGGAATTTGGGATTTCAGTACCACTTGCGTAATGTTTACTAAAACTGGTGTTGAAGTGTATGTAGTATATGAATTATATTTAGCTTGGAGGTACTACCTGAATTTTAAAAAATATATTTTATAAAACTCCAATATTATGATTGTGTAAAACCATATGTTTTTTGGCGCAGGACACATAAACTTGCATATTAAGATTCTACCGTTTCACAAAAGTATACCATTAATAACTTTGAGTTGCTACTATAACAAAATTAAAAAAATACTTAGCTTACATGCCTAAAAAAATTTATACCATACATCAGAGAATTAATAGGTTTGAAATTTGCTTTAAGAACACATAAGTATGGTGAATTAAACATTGATAACGGTATAATTTTATCAAACTAAAGATTATAATATCTAGAGCTATGTACTATTTACTATACGACTATATAGAAAAATGCAAATTATGTTGTACAACAAGAACAATAAAACCTAGGTTACGTGAAATTTAACAAAAAAAAGGGTGCATACACCGAGAACAAAACTAAAAGGCCTTCTTTTGGAAAAATATTTTAAGTCTCCTACAAGAATATCTTCTTTTTTATGCGTCGCCATAACAAATTACATGAAAAAATAGTAATTGTGTGGATGTTGTCAAGTTGGTTCAAAGCGTCGATCTTGTTGGTCATTTAACACATAATCTTTCGTTTTTGGGCATAAATCTTTCTTTTCGTGGAGTTAGATGATTCAAGACTATGCCAACTTTCGGCAAGAATACCACTATTACTCTGTTAGATGATTCATTCGATTGACCTAAAAGGTTCTTTAGTTGCCTTGTAGTAGTATTTGTGAGCAGTGTCCCATTCGGCGGTTCGGCCAAAGGCTACCTAGCAAAGCAATCAGGGGCCTTTACGATGGCTTGATTGGCTTCTTTAGCCTGATGTAATTAAGCAGGCCAGGTAGCTTCCAATTAGTCAATTACTCCAGTGTTTCCTTTGTGTCCTTTGATCCCATTTGTACTACTTTTAGAACACATATCGATTAATTTACTTATGGCAAAAGCATCTTCATGGGTTCAAAGAAGAGCTTGTATAATCACTCAGCGTTCCCTCGCGGAAGATCACCGTAGCATTCACTCAGCTGCTGAAGCCTGAAGCATTATTCAATCTTTAGTATCAAAAGTTCAGAACACATTCTGAGGAGAGGACACTATATAGTAGTTGTTCTTTAACCTCCCTTTGAGTCCATTCTTCAACCGGGGAGGATGACTGGATGAGTCCAACATGTGGGTGACGCCTGCTGTGAATGAAAGGTTCTTTTTTCTTTTTTTGAAACTCTGGTAACTTCATTAGATCAAAGAACAGGACTGCGGACTACATGAGACCTATAATAGTTGGGCCGGAGCAAGACTGCGAGCTACATCAGCCCATATAGTTGGCTGTAACAAAACTGCCATCAACGTGAGGTCCATAATAGTTGGTCCCGAACGGGATAGCGACCTATGTGGCACGTGAGGCCTGTAATAGTTGGGCTGGAATGGTATCGCGAGCTCAGTGACGCAGACGACGAGCACGCATGGCTCTGGGTGTCCATGGCCGCCTGGCATCGTTTGCACAAACCGTGACTTCACGAGGGAGATCACTACAAGAATGTTAGATCATATGTTGTATAGCCAATAATTGGTAAGATAAATTATTATTTAGATTAACATGGATTAAGTTAGGAATAAATTATTGTTTAGATTAACATAGATTAAGTTAGGAATAAATTATTTTTTAAAAATATTTTCTTTGTTTTTATGTACAGGAGAAGTTGGATGATAATAATGGTGAGTGAAGAGAAACCGAATTTAGTTAGGAGACATCACTAGATGGTCATACTTGTCACATGGAAATGATGGATAACGTGGAACGGAAAAGTTCTATGTTGATTGGTCTATGGTGTTCGAACCTAATGGAGTTGGATCGGTTGACGGGCCGATAGTTTAATTTGTAATTGATTATAAGTTGGAGAGTCCATATGAGTTAATTAGGCTATATTGGACCGTGTTTATTTTATGGTATAAAATATAGAGATTTAGAGATAGAGATATGACAGAAAAATATTATTCTTTTTATGGTTTTATAGGATATAGTTGAGAGAAATATGGTGCTTTTGAAGGCACTTTTAGAACATGAATTAATCAATAAAGTTCATCATTCTCAATTCTGTTTTTCAATTTGGTTTTCACGCAGTGTGAGTTTTGGCTGTTTTTTCACAGATTTTGATCTAACAGTTGAGGTTTTTCTTAGCTTCCTATTGCATTCAATTTTATGTTTATCAAATTTGATGAGAATCTATTGGTAAGTATCTAGGAGTGAACGTATGTGCGATTTTGTTCAGATTTAAGTTTGATTAGATCCTGACAATTTCATCCATTGTTTCTCATTCAATGTTTATTGGTAAAACTTAGTCTAGGACTTATGTTTTAAGTTTTATATCAAACGAATTTGAATTGCTCAAGTTAAGTTTTGTTCCATGTCCTTTGTATTAGGGTGCCTGATTAATTATTTTATTATATTATTACTGTATATTTTGTTTTCGTTATTTTTTTTAAAAAAAGTGACAACCATTTACCGTATCTGATCGACGCCATCCGATCCAAGCACTAGCTTTCGACATCATCAAGACCGGGTTCCGCAGCGTGTGCCCGCCCATCTGCCGTGCGCCGGCGAGCGGCTGGGCATGGTCGACGAAACTTGGATCTACCACTGAATTGGCAGCTGTGATTTTGTAAAAACGAGACTTCGTTTTTTTTTATTGCTGGGGCATTTATTTCATGTACACGAGGCGCAAGTCATTTTCTTATATAGAGTGATACACAAACCATCCCGTACGGACGTACGTGTTGATAGGCTTACACGTCCAGCTAGAGATGGTTTAGCCGCGGCACCGGTACGGCGGACAGCCTCACGGCTCGCGGAGCGGTGAGCCCATATGCTTCTTTCATGTCGAGCTCCAGTCGAAGCCGTGGAGCAGCCGCGCCAGCGCCAGCTCCACCTCGAGCATTCCCAGCTGCGTGCCAGGCCACGACCTCCGCCCCGCGCCGAACGGCAGGAGGTGGAAATGGCCGCCGCGGTAGTCCGTCTCAGCGTTGTCCGTGCCAGGGCCGAACCGGGCCGGCCTGAACGCTTCCGGGTCATCCCCCCACGCCGACGCGTCGCGGCCGATCGCCCAGACGTTGATCAGGACGCGCGTCTTCTTGGGGATGCGGTAGCCGGCGACGTCGCAGTCCTCGGCGGCCTCATGGTGCAGGAGCGGCGCCGGTGGGTGCATGTGGAGGGTCTCCTTCACCACGCACTTGAAGGGGAGCTTGCCGTCGACGAGGTCGCCCTCCGTGACCTGGCGATGCAGCCCGACCACCTCGGCTAGCTCGTCCTGCACAAGCTTCCTTTCCTCCGGATTGCTCATGAGCTCCGACATCGCCAATTCAATCGTCGTCGCTGATGTTTCCGTGCCACGAAACAAAACATCCTGCACGTGAATTAATTCTGTAGCGAATAACGAAGGTGTAAGTAGACGTATTGTAGAATGCTGTCACGTGTCACGGCACCATGCGTTATGAGCACTATACCTGTTAAATTAAAATTGATAAAAATTGATTTATATTAAAATTAGTAATGCTAAACTATATTGAAATTATTTAAATTAAAATTATTAAAATTATTTATATAAAAATATGGTGAGCGAGTGTGTGGGCAAGTTGTGAAATTTTGTACTCGAAGAATGTTTTTTATATATATGTGCAAGTTGAAAATATATGAAAAATCTTTAAAAAAATTACAGAAATTTTGAATAAAAATTAATAAATTAATTTTCAGAGTTGCTACACTAGCTGCCTAAAACTTCGAGTAGGTTAAGTACACAATACGGGTACAGTCCAACTGAAAGGGGTTGGCGATGGCGCGTGAGAGGGCTGCCATTAGCTGAAGGAAACCGAAAGCCGAGAGTTAACAAATCGATGAGTGGCTGACATAGTAGGCAGATCGAGAATTAGCAGGTTGGCAAAATGAGCTAACGGCGAGGAATCTGCCCAACAGTAGTGTGGGCGCACACAAGAAGGATATGTGACTGATGTATGGGCCCGACGTGGTAGCGAGTACGGGTGTGTTGGTGCAGGATGACGCAACGGCTAACAGATTGGTCTAGTATGGCAGCGAGCACGGACGTGTGACCATACAGTGGCACAGTGCTAACAAGTGGGCCCAGATGAGGCGGAGAAATGGCTTGCACGGACGCACGAAGGGGTGCAAGAGATATCAAAGACACATGTCATCATGGGATTAGCACGGAGATAACAAAACAGTGTATGAGCGGGATTCTCTACGTAAACCTATTAGACTTTATGGTCTTCTGTGTGTAGGTGATATGTCGCAATTTAAAACGTTAATTTTGAATCCGACGCCTAAAAATAAGTAGAGGAGTGGTTATAAAATCTTAAAAATATTTAATTTTTTAAAAAGATGTTATTATTATTATTAGGGGTACGGTGTTATGGGTTTTAACACAAAAAATTGAGAGATTTTTTTTATAATTTTTGTAAGAATAATTTAAATAATAAAGTTAAAGTTTATAAAAGATTAGTGTGATAATTAATCTCTCTTTGTTATTTATTTTTTACATGACTAGCGGTTAATTTTAGATTAATTTATTTTCTATGATTTGGATTGGTTTTCTTTGATCTAACATTTAGGTAGTGTGTTTTTTAGTGTTAAAAATGTTAATTGGTTAATTATTTTCAAATACTACATTATTATTTAATTTTAGTTAATATTTTATTTAGTAATTTTATTTCGTTAATATCATTAGAAGTTCAATTGATTTGATTTTAATTTTATTTGTAAATTTTATTAAATTTTCATATCGATCAGAGTTACGGATCTATAGTTATAATCTATTGATAAAATAGTATTATCTATGTTAGTTAAAATTTATTTTAACTTTATAATCATTCTACCACGTTTGTTTTAATGTGAGTTGATATGATGTTATCCTAGAAAGACGTAGAATCCCGGTGCACGCGTCCGCGCCATCTCTGTACTTCGTGCTCGCTGGCGTTTCGTCGAGGAAAGAAAGTATGCCATCTACCATGTCGGCGTCGGCAGCGTCAGCTGGCTTCGGGTGCGCAAGGTGCTCGTCGATGGCCCGGTCGATTGTGCAGTCGCCATCCTCCGGTTGATCCCCTGCACGTCCATCCACCCGACCCACGGCACGTAGTCCGCGAGGTTGGAGGCCCCGAACAGCTCGGAGAACTCCTTCAGTATGGCGATGAACTCGGCGGCGCGCTCGCCCTCGTTCCGCATCCCCAGGGCCGCCCGGACAGTGATGTTCGACGACATGCCGAACACGAGCTCGGAGACGTTGACTGTCGCGCCGCTGTTCTTAACCACCTCGCGCAGGAGGCTATCGACCCCGTCGTGGACGGCTGCCCACGACGCTGCCCGGCGTCGGCTGAAGAGCCTGTGGATGCACAGCTTCCGCAGCTGGCGCCATAGGGGCCCATAGGGCGCGAACACCATGTCGGCGCGGTCGTACGAGAGGTAGTCGATGGCCGCAGTGGTCGGGCGGTCGGCGAAGGCGCGGTCGTTCACCTGGAGGACAAGCCGTGCCATCTCTGGCGTCGAAACGACCACGGTGCGGAGGCTGCCGAGGCAGAGGTGAAGGAGGCCGCCGTAGCGCGAGGCGAGGCGAGCCGAGCCAGGCCACGGTGGGTCACGTCGCTGGTGTGCAGGATGTTGCCAACGAACGGCAGCCCCCTCGGCCCCGGCGGGAGAGGGAGGTATCCCTCGGCACAGTGCCATGACGAGATAGTGTTATAGAGCAGAAGCATTGTTGGGAGGAGCACCAGGAGAGGCTGCCATGGTGAAAGCCACCAACTCTCCATTATTTATTGTACTTGCTAGCTCTGCCTCTCTCGTACTTAGATGGACCGTTAGATTTACAACTTTTAATTGATGGATTCTTCGTGTTATCCGAATTGTTGATATAAACCCAACTTGATGGATAGTCATGTTTATTTATTATTTTTTGGATTAACATTCTCCCTCCATCCTATCTAAATTTTGGCATGTTCGAAATTTTATAATCCAGAGACATCATTTTATTTTCCATTACTATTTTATTTCTCACATATCAAATTTTATACTATTTTATTTTTATAGTACTAACCAACATTTGTATTACTTTATTCTTTTAACTATCACCTTTTGTGATGTAACTTGTATTTTTGTTGTTTCTTTAATCTTTAAAAAAGTATAATTTCTTATATTACGAGAGAATGGAGTAATAACTTGCTCAGAATTTAAAGCCCGCAAGGAACGTACACTACCACATAAATCGTTATTAGCTACCCATTTTTGAACCAGAAATATGCAAATGACAATGCTGCTTAGCAATAGCCTTGTCTGTTGCAAAGCCTACAGTGATAATACACACTACCGATTCTTTATACCAACCAGCAATGGTACTCAAATATCACTATCAGTCCATGCCTCTAACCGATAGCGATACCAAGTAATACTACCAGTTCATTTCTGTTTGACCAGGAAACTAAGTGAACCTATGGTGATAGGATATCTCTGTCGATTCACATCAAACCGGTAGTGATAAACCAACAATGATAATTGTTTATGTGGTAGTGATATGTTGTTGTTTGTCGTAGACGGTCCAATAAAGTGTTATGAAAATTCTTGAAAACAAATCAAATTAGATAATCATACGTCAAATTTCCTCACAAGCACACAATGTTACCTACAAATAGAGAAGTAAAAATAACAATACAACTTCTTAATCTGATCTATAATTTCTTCATGTGCAGGTGTTGATATCACCTTATATGTTTCCATTCAGTTTCTGGCTTTTTAAACTTTGTCACAAATAAAATGATTTCTACCCTCTTTTCTACTCTCTGTCCATGAATCTAGAGATTTTACCCCCTTCAATTTCATGAATTAAGAGATTTTCTATCTTTAATATTTTTTCACCTATCCATCAATCAATAATGCTTTTCACTACTAAAGTTTTATCATATTTGTTAAATGGCATTCGCAAAAAAAAAGATAAAATCTTACAGATTTTAGACCGTTGAATCTATGTCAAGATTCATAACTAGGCCTGCTCTAACTTCGGCGATCCTCCAACAACAAGGACGCTTCCTATCATGTTAGGTTTCAAGATTAGGGTAGAAGGGTAGAGGAGTAGGAAAGGATTTCCTAAGCTTAGAGGGATGACGGTTAATGACAAACATGAGTAGGCAGTGAGGTTGTGGCGCCACCGCCGAAGCCATGTAGTTAAAGAAGATGATACACTGGTCTAGCAGCAGGGGCGTTATATCCAAAGTGATTAGGAGGTAGGTGTCGCGAGAAAGCTATCAAAGATGGAGAATAAGATAGGGCAAAGGTAACTCATCGCACTCAACTTAAAAGAAAAGGAGAGACATAAAGAGAGAAGGTTGATCTAGTGGGCCTCTCTAGCATCGCGAGAGGTTGGTGGGTGGCATACAAGGATAAGGAGGAGCATAGAGACGGCATATGTTTTGACCGAGGAGAGGGAAATAAAGAAGATAAGGCAATGTTACTGTAGCAGCATAGCTAGTAAAGCTATCTTAGATACTGGGCCATCCAAAACTAACTATAGCGAGATTTTTTTTCTTAAATGTTGCATAATCAGTGATATGTTTATTTTAGAACAGAGTGATTAGAGGTATATGTGGCATGATAATTTATACTCCCTCTGATCCTAGAATTTGTTTAGGCCTTCTTAGCTTTTTGAAGTCGTTTTAGATATTAATTTGCCGTTGCTATGTAAATGACATCTCTTCTATTCATCTTTCCCAGTAGAATACAAATAAAGGGTAATAAGGTCATTTGATTATTTGCTTAATTCTTGCACGTCTAGGTCTAAAATGACATATATGGCAAATTTTATTTATAATTCTCTTGACCCTTTTGCAATAAATTAGGACGAGCATCCTAGGGGTCTTAGAATAGTTTCTGTGTGGGCGGCGTGGTCCTCAATATGATAGCAGATGCTGTCTCGGAATGCGGAAGAGTTCTGTTTGATCAAGCACACTATGCACTGGTATATTTGGCAGGTTTCACAATTTTGATACGGGACAAAAACTGATATCTTCGTTTTTTTAAAACAGTTGATAAACCGATAAAATCTGAACATTTTTTTATTAATAACTTAAAATTTAGTTTGATTTTTTTAACTTGACATAAAATCGAGCGATTCCTTTTATCGGTCCAATCCAAGAAGCCTGGTTTTGCAAAATCTAAACTGCTTTTCACCGGTTTTGTAAACTGTGGACATCTCATAAGCAGTTATCACAGTAATTACTGTAATATTTTTAGATAATGGATATCATGAGAGTCTTTCAGAGCAAAATAGCATGGCTATTTACCTCCTAGAACTACTCTGTTACTTGAGTTTACTGTCTGTACATATTGAAACAGTAAGGTTCATATTTTGAATTTTCAGTTCAACTCATCTGTTGCTGCGTTTGAACTGTGGGCGCCTCCTAAATTTTGTTTCGTGAGGCAAGAGTAGCTGCCAGTGCCAGATGAATTAAAAAAAAACGCGAGTACATAAAAAATCCCTTTTAGGTCAAAAGATACTGGTGACTTAAAAGTTGCATAATGCATATATCTCCAACAGTACACATGTTGTCTTTGTTTATTACTACCCAAAAAACAAATCATTCCGAAAATTAGCCTGTGCTGTCAAGCTGTCCACCTTGTCCGGTGGTTACCACTTTTATCGACTCATCAGAATCTTTCGTTTCTTGGGGTTAGATAATTCATTCGATTTTGGCCAGAAGAATATTTAATCGGCATGAAATTCCTCAACAAGTGAATATTGTCCCATCTTGCAACAGAGGTACTGAGGTACGACCAAAGTAGCTGGGCCAGTGCGATTTAAGACGGACTATGTAAGACCGTAACAATATCTAATTAAGAAGGCCGTGCGGTGTCCGTTGATCCCGTTTCTACTGTTTTAAGTCCCCGCAAGTCCAGTTTTCATGGGTTCAAAGAAGATCTTGTGTAATCGCTTGCGAAAGAACATCACTGTAGCATACTGTTAGTACTAGCATTCATGCAGCTGCTGAAGCCTGACGCATTCTTCATCATCAGAAGTTCAGAACAGTCTGAACTCTGAAGAAGATGGGCTGTAGTACTTGCCGCCGGAGAGGACAAAAGACCTCGTGGTGGTAAACTGGTAACGCCTGCTGCGCATTATGAGGCGGAGTTTGGCGTATCCTTTTGACTGCATAAGAGCATGTGCAATGGGATGCTTAGATGGGCTCTTAGGGAAGTAAACCGGGTTTTTTTCTATCAGGCAGGTGCTACACGAGTCGCTCGCTGCCAGGCGAAGCGCTCGTCGCTTACGGACCACCCGCGCAAGAAGAGGCATCGGTGCAGCAAAAATAATAAGCATATGTCCACTTGGTGCTTTCCATTGAAGATCGAGGCTCTTAAACGAATGATGAGAGATGATTTTCTTCTAGTTCTAAGCATCAGTAATATTGTACATGCCCTAAGCGGCAGCGCACCGGCTATCGAAGGTGGAATGGGCGTGAACAGGGGGGCTACGTTTGTGGTGTAGGTGGCGAGGGAAGCAGAAAAAAGATGCGTGTGTCTGTGACTGTGTTGGAGACTTCTTTTTTTTAGGCCTTTTAGGTCCACTCTTTAACGGACCTACTCGCACGGGCCGTGAAAGGGCCTGGATTAGAACAGTATTTTGTTTGGCCTACGAGGCCACCTTGATTTGGACCGGTAACAGTGGTAGCAATTTTGGTGTCCATAGGCCTTTCGATCGATCTTCCGCGGCCCATATTGAGTAGGAACGAGTGCTAGTGAGCTTGTTTTTGCTCACACGTTTACATCCTCCCCGTAGATGACTATTGCGTTTTTTTTTTAAGATAATGGATATAAAAAGACCCTCTATATCCATAAATGAATATACACAGCTAAACGTTATAAACATAGACTCAATCTCTAAACCTCAAAATTGAGGAACACAATAAAATAAGAAAGAAATCTAGAAGACTAAGCTTCAAATCACTTGCTTCAACCTTTATCCTTATATATCGCTTGTCTACTTAGAAAATTTGATTTTAAAATTATCTTGCCAAAAACACCTATTGTGAAGCTCCCCTCTACATGCGGTTAAGAATGATAGGAGGAAAGGAACGGATCTAGCTCACGCGCTTCCATCACCGTGTTATCTTGCTAGCGTCTCAAACTGTTTCTTGTTAATGTTGGGATTAGAACTGGACATGGGGAAGGAAGGGCTTGGTCTAGCCCGTCCTACAGCCATGCTACCACCAAGCATCACCACGCGCGTCCTAACTCCTACTAGTTCGTATGCTATCGCCTTCTAGCTTACATCAACGAACATCATCATCCTCACACCACTAGGGCATTGGGCATATGAAGGCTACTAGGTATGGCTTCTTTGATACCACCATTCGCAGTCGCTAGTCATTGCCCCTAGGGCTATCACTATTAAGAACATCCTTTTATTGCCATCTTCATCACCACATGAGGGAGAGTTAGAGTGTGCATCGTCGTCCATGCCATTCTCAAAACCCCTCAGTTGCCGTCCTCACTGCCAAGCGGCAAGATTGACACGTAGAGGCTCTCTTGGTAGCCACTACCCCTAGGGCATCGCCGTTGTGGAGCCCACATTTGCCGCCATCTTCACCACCTTGTCGAAGAGTGCTTCAGTCGCCCACACCATCTCTATCGATGAGTCGTGCCACCAGGGAGCCCATCGTGTTGTCGTCATCATCATAGCTCCCTACCACCAAGCGTTGGAGTGTTGCCTCACCTCCACAATATCCTTTAGCAACGACCATCAAGCTAGGCTTTAGGAATAGCTCCGTCATGGCACCCCATGAGGACCACCAAAACTAGATCTAGAAGGTTCATAATCTAGAGGAAATAAAAAAATATAGAAAGAAAGGGTGGGAACTAGGGGAGGGAGGATATTAGGAGGAAGGAGGTAGGGCGCCGCCATAGGAAGTGCCCTCGCCGGTGATGGCAAGAGCGACCCAAGAGTCATAGTTACACATTACATGAATTTGCTCCCCACAAATTAAAAGATTTGCATTTAAAACTTGGGCTACTACTAGCTACTACTCGCACGGCAGATCAACAAAAAAATGCACATGGCAAGGGAAGCTAGCATGGCCATATTGTGAAAAAAGTAAATGGAAATTCAAACTAAGTACCGCTCATCCAGGAATGAGAATCTAGAAAGAAAACAAAATGTTATCTTTCAAGTCTGCCATACTGAAGAAGAGGACGATGTGGGCTATTAATGGCCATGCAAGATTTAAGGTGCCAATGAAAGGAAATTCGTTGCCGTTGGTGGGCTTTCACATCGGCCGGTCTACAACGAAACTGGCCCAACGTGTCGACTCACTTGTGACGAACGAGTCGACCCACAAAAGTCTGCACTGGACCAAAATAATTCAGTGGCAGTGGCAGCTTTGTCTTGATCCAGAGGAGCATGGTTTCAGTCTGACCTTTTATCGCATAATTGAACTCATGTCAACTTGACGATGTTCTTTATCATGTATTTCTTCCATCTGATTGCTTACTGTAGGTAGTACGTGCTTACCTCGCAACGACGACGTCCTCTTTGCTTGCTGTGAACGGAAAGTCAAATGGAAGGATCGATTTCGATGGCACCGATCTTCCATTAACCCCCTCTCTAGGGAACACACCATCACCAAAAATCGAATTACAGCGACCACTGCATACGTCCCCGTTCTTCCTCCTTCGCTGTGCAACTGAACAAGGCCAGATTGGTCCTGCAACTGCAAGCAATGAGACCAAAAGCGGAGGAAGCTAGGGAAAAGGCCTAGTGGCTTTTTAGGTGTTGAGCCGATGTGCGTGACTCGACGATGATCGTCGTCGAGTGGTAAAGCGCAGTGCATGCCAACGACGCCACGCTCGCGTCCTCTATCTAATGCGCTGATACGCACCATGCATGCATGCATCCCTCCTTGGTTGGCGCCTTTCGAAAAGAAATCAAAATCAAAATCTCTTGCGATCTGCATATCTGGCAGCATAATGTTCAGGACTACAACGGCATGAAATTGCCTATAGGTAAGGTGCATGCACATGGCCACATCCGTATTTTCATTCACCGTGTGGAAATTTTAGAACATCATTCTCGGCACTGATCAAAACAACAAAGCTAGATCAAAGTTGTTTTGCAAGGCAATGTCAAAGCTGCAAAATCAGCCTGTACGAAAAATTGCTGAATTGACTGTAAAGAACTGACCACACATCTCCGTAGCATTACATCGCCACACCGGGCACGACGCCTACAGCGCAGTAGGAAAGGGACGTGAGCAGGTAAATGGAAATGTACGCATCAATTTGGCACCTAGGCTCCGGCCTACCGGTTGCACTGCACCTTATCACAGGGCTCGACAGCGAAAAGATTCAAAGCCTAAAATCGGTCCCGATTGGATCTCTCTGACAGGCACAGACACTACTCGATCGTACGCACGCAGAAGCTGCGCAGCCCACGGCAAGGCCCAAACGCTTGTGTGCGTGCGTGCGTGGCCGGCGCGGCGGTGGCCCGCGTGCGTGGGGGCGCCGCCTCCGACCTGCCGCGCCATATGCCTGGGAGTTCCCCGGAGACATTAGGTTGTGCGATGAGGGAACACGTCAACTCGGAGCCCATGCACGCAGACGCCAGATGCGTAGGCCCTCGGCGCCTTGGAAAAGTTTTTAAACAATCTGTGGATATCCACCGCCAATCACGTGTTGGGAGCCGTCTAGATCCCTCGCCTCTTATCATTGGCCCGTCGAATCTGACAAGTCCTGACGAGTCTTCATCTTCCAAAAATTGCCATCCGCTCTGTTGATTTTTAGGCCATCGATCCGGATGGCCAGTTTACTTTGCCGCCTATAGATGGTATTGATGGTCTCGAATATCTGCACGGTTGTCTGGTCGGTTTCATTATGCTAATCTTCCTCTATGCGCTGATTTTTATCGAGTCTTGACAATTTTTCCTATCTGACAGACGAACAGAACATCTGCCATCAGATTATCCTTGTAGAGACTGAGGGTATGTTCATTTTATTGTCATTTATAACTCTATCAAATTTTTTGATATAGCCAAATCTTGTATAACAGACTAAGTATGAATCTACTATTGCTACCCTACCAAAATTTACAAATTTTGAAAACTTCATCTCATAAAAGCATTGCCAAAATTTAAAAAAGATTTTGAACTAAACATATCCAATACTATCGAAATTTGATTATGTCAAAACATACTAAAATTTGCTATTAATAAATTTTAGAAATGATGATTTTGGCAAAAAAAAAAAGAACAACTCATGACGCCGTTCCCGTATATTTGCCTTTGTTCAGTTTTCACGCTATATACATCCGCCTTTTGTGGTAGTACATTGGGAAATGCTCATGTCTGAGCATCCAAGGCATCCGAGGCTCTCGAGCAGAAAGCCCACTCCTCTCACCTTGCGCACACCAGGAGCTATGGCCACTAGAGATTCCTCTCTCCCTCCTTTCCTCTTCTCCCTAGCGAGATACCTCCTCCTACTTGGGTCTTATTTCTCCTTTCGGATGAACTTTTGAGGATAGGGGCGGCTAGGAGATTGTGCTGGCCATCTACGGTGGCAGCCCGTTGATGTGCTGCTAGCGAGGAGGAAGAGGAGAGCGAGCAAAGGGCCACTGCCGGTGTTGGTACCGAGCTAGAAGAATATATGGAGGAAGGTGTGTTTTGGAAGAAAAATGCTATAATTGTTGATGGATGTTGTTGTCAGAATAGAGGAAGAAAACGAATCCGGCCATTGGAATGGAAGATGGAAGGCAGATTCCATTAGAATGGAGGAAGAAAGTAGGTAGTAGGCTTGTTGCAAACAATTATTTTATCTTTTGCATCTCGGTGTATCAAGTGTTTAGCTGTATCTGCTTAAAATATTTTCTACTCAGTGATAAGCTTTCTAAAATATTTTTTATTGAAATATTTTCACAAAGTGATGAAACATTTAAAATATTTTTCAATGAAACATTATCCGATGATTTGCCAGCATGTTCTATTACATTTTCTGAAACATGCTGTTTGTTTGGAAAATAATGGCCATTCGGTTAGCAGTTGGTATCCGTGTTAGCGTTGAAGAACACTGTGGAATGTTCGATGATTCCAAATCCTACACGATCATTTTATTAACGTTGCACACAGCCGTTTTAACTCGCGGAGAGCTATGGAAAACTCTGGAGTAGAACGACCAGCTAACCTCAAGAGAGGAATCTGTTTTGACGTACACGGAAAGTATCGACCCGACAACCATACGACTGTACAAGTAGATGTACACGTACTGCTTGTACGACCCTGCCTCTTCATTATTCACGCCCAAGTTTTTATTCCACGGCCGTGTGCTGATTTACCTCGCGACGAGGTAACTCTGAGAGAAGACATGATTTTTTTTTGTTTTTCTAAGAGGGTATAAGCATGACGCACGTAAACTCATTACACATTCACACAACAACATACGTACATACACGCGTGTGTCCAACGCTTTGTAACTAAAGAATTAAAGGTATTAAACTTCGTATGTGCGGGTACATACTGTAACACCAAACATGCAGCCGAACCAACCGAAATTAATAACAGGGAAAACCCGGAAAAATCCGGCTGGGGAAAGCACGCCGCCGCGTGGTCGTCCTCTCCCTCTCCCTCTATCTCGTCTATAAAACTTCTTTACATCGTGCGGTGAGCCGGCCCTAGACCGACCTCGTTCGCCGCCCGAGCCCACCGTCCATCGCTGCGCATACCCCACCTCCCAGTGCCCCCCACGCCGTCCGGGTCGGCCACCCACGATGGCTTTAAACTTTGCCCGCTGGAGAAGAGAAGGTGTCGTCGTCGCCTCGAAGGCGGCCAAATTGTCGAAACTGCCCCGCAGGCGAACGGTAGTATTCCGGTAACTTCCCGCGACCACAGAAACGATCCGTCGATTTTGGCGATTCCGGCAGCCCGCTCCCGCATACGGGCGTCCGGCGAAGAAGCCACGAGATTGCCGCCGCGGCAACGCGTGGAAGCCGGGCCGGCGAAGGAGGGAAACATAACATTTGAACTGTGCTAATATTTTTTTAAAAGGAATCAATGGCTTTGGCTGCGATTTCTAGTAATACTCAGCTAGGAAAATCTCTCATTAACCTTCACCTCTGGGAGACTGTTTGGCGACATGGTTGGGTCGATGTCGTCTCAGCACAGAACAGGGGCATATTCTCGATGTTCCCTGAAACGATGGAGGAGAGCTCAATATATATCAACAAGCTGTAAGGGCCGGATTCTTCATCCGGATGTAACTTTTGTTTGGTTTTACACAACAGGAAAATACATTCTGTTTCGCCACCACAAATGGATTTGGACAATCCCGAAGAGAATAATTGATTTGTCAACCACCCAATTGTCCCATTGTGGGCATGTATGTTTGAAAGACTTAAAAGTCGATTCTAACTTTGAACTTTATAATTGATTTCTGAGTTTTTTTCCTGTCACCAAACCTTGGCGTTTGAAGGGTTGAAAGCTGAATTGTAAAAGGCTTACACTAAAACTTTTTTTTTACATTGGTTATATGTCTTCGGCTTTTAAGCGCTAGCCCAAAAATTCCTTTCCAGCATGCTATTGTGTATTTATTTGTTAGAAAATGCCAAACTTCAAAATTATTAGTTCAAAATTCTAAATTTAAAAGCCAATGCTAAAAATATATTACAACAAAAATATCCCAACTTATCTTTTAAAATTTAAATTTTTATTGTGGCATGAAGCATACGAAATTTGTGCATTGACCTTTCTAGTGAGGCAGTTAGCTGTGTTTGCAAAATATGAAAGCAGCTGGTCATTGTATGAATGGCTTCCAAGCTAATCTGTAAATGCATAGATATTTCTAAAAGGATGGACGTACATATACATTGATTAATACCAAATCTTCACTACGTAAATACTACTATACCAGAAAAAATACACTAGCCATTGCAAACATTCAACTGGAAGTAACCCATCCCGTGCAAAATCCAATCTGTACCTTTCCGCACCCGCATTTCAAAAAAGACGCCATTTATGATTTACCTCCAAATGAAGGGAGGCATGAGTCCCTCCGAACCCCACCACGTGTTCCCGGCCACTAATCCCTCTCTTTACTTTTACCCTAACCCGTCCGTCCATTCGACCGGCCCAAGCCACGCACATTAATCGCGACGCGGCCCGCGAGGGTGGGAATGGAAACACTCCCGCGCGCGCCGCCCCCAAAGCCTGGCTGTCTGGCTACGGTTACCACAGCTGCCATTTCACATTTCACCCCTCTCTTTTGGCTCCGTTTCTTTTTGAAAGAGAGAGCGATACCGGACGGATGAGATTACGAAGTGGAAAGTTAGAATTAAAAAAGGTTGTAATCTAATTAAAAAATCAAAGATGGAAAGCAGTAAGCACCAAGAGCAGAAAAGAAAGGAAAAAAGAGGAAATATTTGAAGGGGAATGGTGGGAGGGAGGGAAAAGGAATGGGAGGAGTAAAATAGGAGAAAGGTGAGGGTTGAGGGGAAACTGGTGCATGTGTTGTGGGCACGGACTTTGGCAGCCATTCAATGCTCCACCAAACGCTCATCCCTTCTTTCTCCCTTTCCTTCTCCTCCTCCGCCTCCCTCTCGCCTCCTCTCCTATTCGCCACAAACGCCACCGCCGCCACCGCCACCAACACCCAGGGTTCCAATACCTTCCGCTCGTTAGCCATGCCGTCCTACGCGCACCACCACAGCACTCTGGTAAGGAAGGGAGCGACAGGAGATGATAGAAAACAAGTTGTTTTTTTATTCTTTGATGGGATTTTTTGGGGTATGACGAGAAGAACGAAAGTTTCTTGAACTTGTGTTGCTTGGTTTCTGGAATTTGGGAATTTATGGTTTTACTGTGTGTATGTGGGTGCCTATTGGACGGAGAAGGATGGGAAGATGGAGGCGCTGAAAAGTAGTTGCTTGTCGGAGGAGGCGGCCGACGAGGGGGCGGCCGCGGCGCCGGTGGCGTGGGGGATGGTTGAGAGGGATGGGTTCTCTGTCGAGGACCTGCTTGACCTTGAGGAGTTTTGCGAGGTCGACAACAAGGACGGCGCCGAGGAGCACGAGCAGGCGCCGGTCGTCGCCGCGCCCGTGGAGGACATGTCGAAGGACGACTCCCAGCAGTCCTCCGTCGTATCGTTCGAGCTTGTGCCGCCCCCACCGCCGCCGCCGGAGATTGTTGACCTGCCGGTGAGGTTTCTGGATACTCTCTTGACCGTGCCTTTCGGCGGAAAGGCAGCGGCTTTCGCGATAATTTGTCTTTTTTCCCTCTAATTAATTTCTTGCTGTGCGGTATGTCTCTGCAGGGGCATGACGTCGAAGAGCTAGAGTGGGTGTCGCGTATCATGGACGACTCCCTATCCGAGGTGCCCCCGCCGCCGCTGCCTCCTGCGTCCGTCGTGGCGTCGTTGGCCGCCCGACCGCCGCAGCCTCGGCCGCTGCAGCGGCGGCCTCAGGACGGTGGTTACCGCGCGCTGCCACCTGCGTCGCATCCGTTGCGGACTCCGACCATCTGCGCGCTGTCAACGGAGGCGCTGGTGCCGGTCAAGGCGAAGCGCAGCAAGCGCTCGCGGGCCTCGGCGTGGTCTCTCTCAGGGGCATCGCCTTTCTCGGACTCCACGTCGTCCTCGTCCACCACCACCACCTCCTCGTGCTCTTCGTCGGCTTCCTTCTCGCCGCTCCTTAAGTTTGAGTGGTACCTGCCCAGCGGCACCTCGGACCTACCGGAGGATTACCATCATCACCTCCTACCGCCGCCGGGGAAGAAGTCCAAGCACGGTAAGAACGGCAAGAACAAGCCCAAGAAGCGTGGCCGCAAGCCGAAGCAGCTCCCTCCCCATCCCTCGGGAACGGCGGGGGCGACGGCCCCCGCGCCTGGCGACCGGCGCTGTAGCCACTGCGGCGTCCAGAAGACCCCGCAGTGGCGCGCGGGTCCGGAGGGCTCCAAGACGCTCTGCAACGCGTGCGGCGTCCGCTACAAGTCCGGCCGGCTCCTCCCCGAGTACCGCCCGGCGTGCAGCCCCACCTTCGTGAGCACCATCCACTCCAACTCACACCGCAAGGTGCTCGAGATGCGGCGCAAGAAGGAGGCCGGCATCCTCACCGCCGCCGCGCCCGCCGTGGCGTCGTTCTAGCTAAAGCTAAGCGACCCCGCGCTCGCCCGCGGTGGGTGTACATTTTTCCAGCCGTGTTAGTCTTGTACCGTACCTTGATTTTCCCCACTTTCTTTCTAGTATTGTCTTAGTGCCGGTTGGATTAATTAGAGTTTGGTGCCTTCAGGTCATGTTAGATCCAGGAAAATTCAACTTTCCGGTGCTCCTCCAGCTCAAAGTTTTTACTATAGTTTGTTAGGGCACTGCAGCTGCAGTGCAGCCGCAGTGGCGCTAGCGCAGAACTTCATTTCCATTCTAGCTTTTTCTCTGAGCTAGTAGTACTAATAGCTTGCATGATTCATTAATGCCGGGTGATTATTTCTGAGCTAACCAAGAAGAACCATGCCGGATGATTATTTCTGAGCTAACCAAGAAGAAAACATGGACCAAGGGCCCTTTTCATGGCGAGAAGGGAAGGAAGACGTAACGGATCGCCTTGCTTTATTCCCCAAGGCCAGGAGAGAGTGCAAAAGCAGTGTGAGCGACAGGTTGGTGTGTTGCGTCCGCCCTTGGTTACATCTCGTGTGGTGTCAACTGTAACAGCATGATATACTTAGTTAGGGGGATGAGGGTTGAGGTAACGAGGGGTAGAAGCAATCGGCATCAGACAGATGGAGATGTTAAATGTTTGCAGAAGTCTTCGCTACTGCAAGTGTAATACTCCTGTGATGAGAGGTAGGAATGAAACTGGGAGGTAGGGTCGTTTGCAAGTTAACTGGGAGGTAGGGTCCTTTGCAAGTTAATATAGTCGTCTGGCTCATTCAGGTGTGTGACCCTTTCTGCCTTGGTGGTCTCTGTACCTGGAACAGAACTGTTTGAAAAATGAAACATCTACTGTACACCTCTGGAGGCTCTCCTCCTTGCCTTTGTGCAGGTATACATCGTCTCGCGTGCGTTCTCAGTGTTTGCTTACACACAAGCTTTGGTGCAGCAGGGGCAGCAATGCTCGCTCAGAGTCTCAGACGCTGGCTTCTCGTGATCGAGTGCAATCGGCCTATATTGCCCATGCACCCGTCGCAATCGCAACGCATATGAAGGCTAGGAGTTTTGACGGAGCCGGGATTTTTTCTTCGTTTGCACCGTTGTTTTTGTGGAAGTGCAGGGTGGTGGTGGTGAACCGGTGACTCACTCGTTTGGACCCAGCTGCGGAAGCTCATAATTTCCGACCAAACCAGAGCGGTAATGGCGATGGTGGTGGTGGTGGTTGTGGTCGCGGTGGTGATGGGGGCACTGAGAAGGGACGTGGTTGTGGTGACAGCGACGCGTCTTTTCTTCTACTGCCGCCTCGCGCGCTTCGCCTCTGCTGCCTGCTGCAGCCGCCCGGCCGGCTCTCTCGTCTTCCACTTCCACTTGGCTGGCCCGCGCTGGACAGTGGACACACCCCCACACTAAACCCGTGTCTTATCTTAAGCAACCACGCAATTGTTTCCATTTTGTTCTGCACATTCGCCTCCTCTCCCCTGCTTGGTTCTTTGCTCCTTTCAGTTTCAGCTACGTGTTCTCTGTTCTGCTCCGTTTTTGCTGATGTTCTGTTCCCAACTGACTGAGCTGCGTATCTTTGCTTCTTGAACTCTCTACGCAACAGGGCAAGCGTGATAAGTGCTTTCATGAGGACGGGGATTGCGCTGTCTGAACAGTACTACTACAACACTACCGGAAAACCTGTGTCGGTTGATGACAGGAGATTTCTGTAGTAGCCGTGTGTTGGGTTCTGTTTAAACCGGAGTGCCCGGGAATTTCGTTGCGAGGCGTTCAGCTGGTTCGGTTTGGGGTTTGGACGGATCGTCACAAGTCAGACTCGGGGCCGGCGCGGATAAGGCAGAAGACGACGGATCGAATAATGCAGTTGCGACGCACCGAATCCATCCCGATATGACTGTATTCTTTCCTAGTTCTTTCCTTCTTAAACAAATTTCACACTCACAGTTCGTCACGTGAGCCCGCCGGGCCCAGCAGCGTCGGCGCGTCCGGTCGTGGCTCTGAAGCATAAACACCCCGCAAATCATGTTCCCTACTTATACTGCATTTGAACATCCCTTGAACTCAACGTAGGCGTGTGTATCGGAGGCTGCTAGTACGTGCACAGTTATGAGCAGGTTAGTCACACGCAGATGTCTTCCACCTGACGTTTTCGAGTAGGACTCCAAGTCGGAATCCCCACAGATCCTTTGCGATGCATCACACCAATAAATTCAAAAGCAATCCGTTGTTTAGAAGTTTCAACCGAAATATATTAAAACTTCTTGCACATACAATTTCGACTCAATTCCTGAAAAATTCAACTAGCCGCTTGAAACTTTCGAATTGAATCAAAACTTTATGTTTAAAATCTAAATCTTTCATCTCACAATTCAAAAAAAAACTGCTTAAAAACCTTGAAGTTTCAATCAACCTTCTTCCAATTTTAGCAAAACATTCTTCTTAGAATATACTTTGAGAAATAAAATTTCAACCCAAGACTGAAAGTTTCAACGGGTGAAACCAAACTTTTAACCCATATCGCAAAATTTTCAAATTAGAAATTCCAGATGAACGGTGCATGATTAAATGGCGGAGAAAATGGCATAGAGCTTACCTGTGACTGGATCTGAGAAAGAAGGGCCTACACCTCAAGGACGTTAGGGATTAGATTATTGAAGAGTATGAAGAAGATGTCACTATCTCTCCCTGAGAAAGACGAATGGGATTTTGGTTTTTTTTTTCCAATCTCTTGCCGGGAGGACGAAGAGAGGGTAGTGGCATGCTTGTCAACGTCTCGCCAAAAAGAATGAATCAGGGTAGAGGAGAGTAGTAATGTCACTAGGAAGAAAATTGATAGGAGTGCCAAATAAAAGGAAGACGGGAAGAGAGCGTGGAGTTTGTGGTGGCTTAGCAAGGAAGGTGCGCAATGACTTGTCTAGGTTGGAGCGAGCGATTAGGCAAGAGTGGAAAATCGATGTATCCTACGATAGGGCATACTACCGAGATAGGACGCTTGCTAATACAGTTATTGGCAAACGTTCGCTAAATAGCAATTCTAAGTATAACTTTACGTAAGCTCATCGACTATCAAAAGAAATCTATTCCACATTATCAAGTCTATCATGATTCTACAATTTATGATTTATAATTAAATTTGCCTCAATAGTTCTACTCATGTGCTTATTAGGCTATCGTCTATATTTTTTCTTATTGAGATGACCTATTGTATGAACATATAGTATACATCCATAATGATCCATGAGCAACTTACACAGGGCAAGCTTGAAATCAGTGACCAACTTAATTCTATGGTGTCGGCAGTTGTGTTTGGTACATAGCCTTCAGTAAAGAGGCAAGAAGGTGGCTTGCTAATACAAAAGAAACTAATGATATAGGAGGATGTTTCATGGTGATACATCAAGCAAATGTCATGTTTATATGTTCGATAGGAATTAGACATCTTATGAGGTAGATGCTTGTTAATTTTCATTAATCTAGATGTGTGGTGCTCGAGATAAAGATTATGATTGGTTCCATCAAGGCTTGTGCCAGGTTGCATCAAAAATCACATTTTATCTACTCCCTCCATCTATAAATATAAATATTTGTAATTTATTTAATAGATATTAAAATTAAAAGTGGGATGAACAGGGGTAGGGGTAGGAGGGTCATTAGTAGGAAAATGTGAAAAAATTTAAAAGACGTGTGATTAATGGACAAATAGTATTCTTAGTACTTACATTGGGAGCAGAAACGTGGAGATTCATTACTTTAAAATTTTATTGTTCCAATTAGTGACACTCCAAACCAAATATTGTCAATTTATTTTTTTCTTTAGGGCAGATTCTAAAATAGCTGTTGCGTCCTGCAGACATGAAAATGCGCGGTGAACGGATTAGTGCCATGTGTTATTTGCTCAAAATAAGTCTTTTTATTAAATTTTTTATTGTGTTGTTTAGACTACTTATTATAGACTGTTTATTTTTAAAAATATTTAATTTATTTATATAGTAGATAATCCGCGGGAATACTCCAATAAACAATGTGTTTCAACGAGCCCCCGATGTATATCCGTGTGAGGCTAACTCGCTTAAACAAGCAAGAGGTTCGGATTACTTGCAGAGTACCTGGATTATGTCTCTTGTGTCCGTCAACTTGTGAAGAAAATAGAGGGCCACCAGTCTGTTTATCAAGCGGTGACCTTTTTTTTTAGAAAAATCAAGGGGTGACTTCGGATCGGCTCTATTCGGTCCTAGTTCAAAGTCCAAACACTACACAGTTGTTAGTGGCAACGCTAGAAGAAATTAACCCGCCTTGCAGAGGATTCGCCAAGTAGCCGTTCGACCTGCTTTCCATCTCAACCGTCCAAAACCAAAGTCTTTATTTGGAAATAAGGGAAATGGAAAGGAAAAGAAGCATCGAAAATCAATGGAAGCTCTAGCCTGCAGCGTACTGAGCGTAGCGGTTGAATTGAGCTTAGCTTACAACCTATAATTGTCTTCTCCGTAATGCCTACTACGTGTTGGTCAGATGGAAGCTCAATAATAATGCCGTCCTAGAAGGAGAGACCAACCCCAAAAATGAGTAAGCAGCACAATATGCGCATACAGTATACCCAGTTGGTCATGTGTCCTACTTACTGATCAATCAGCCAAACTTCTAGTACGACCAGATATATCAGTTCATGCTATATCTCTCTACAGTTGATGATTCATACGCGGAAATATTTGAGCTATTGGAGAACAGCATCATGTGTGATGATACCCTGCCCGTTTCAGCGTCCATCCAAGCATCCAACAATCAAAACTCAACGCGATATACATAGGTGCGTGTTCCAGCAGGCTAGCAGTAGTGCTCAGTATGGCCTTCTTTTCCATTTAGTAGTATTCGTTGTTGCGATGCATCCCGTTTGGCCGTTTGGGTGCTAAACCCAGCAGTAGCAATGCCAAATTCCGGCCAAGGGACAGAGCAGCAACGCATGCACAGAAAGAAACAAGAAATGGTTATTGCAGGAAGCACTTCCTCTCTGCGCTCTCTTTCCTCCAATGAGTGTTCCTTCCTGTCCATGTGGGCGATGGAATGATAGGTGATACGCGAAAGCGAGGCACTTGCTTATAAGAGGCCGTAATGATTAGCGGGTTAGCACGCACTCGATCGGCAAACACTCAGTCGCTCACTCACTAGCGGCGGCCGGCCAGGTTATAAGAGCCCCCGTTTCTTTTTGCTGTTCTCCTAGGCTGCGAACGGATAAAGAAGGCCGGGTTTGCACGATGGATCATTGCGGAAAGATGGGTACGGATTGCTTCCTCTCTCTCTCTCTCTCTCCTTTTTTGCCTGTGGTCTCTTGCTGCCTGTACTATCTGGTGTGCCTGTTACTTTTGACCACTTTAATTTTACGCACGCACTGACACCGCACGGTGACGAGGAGTATCTAGGGAGGTAGGGAAGGCCGGGGAGACTGGCTTTACAGTGAGCAATCTTTCCCTTGGAATACAATCATTTTGATCAAAATCTGACGAAGAACTTGCTAATTATATCCTGGCATGTGTGTGTTTCTGAACTTGTCTCCGTCAGGTGTTTGGCTGATGACTGTCACTGAGAAGTAATTCCACGTATATGTACATGAGCGAATTCGAGAGGACAATAATCCAGCTTGAGGATGTTCATAATATCAAGTGGCAGTTTACTCACGTTGATACTTCTTTCCTCCACCCTAAAATATAATAAATTAGTATTAGGATGTGCCTAATTTATTATTGGATTATTATATTTTAAAACGACTATTGTCAGTCAGTTCTATAGTATTAGCTAATTTAATACTAAATTATTATATGTTAGATGGATAGAGTATCTTTCTGTGGGTTGGATAGGTGAGGTGACAGGGGGTGACACCGACGGCGAAGGTGGATGATCGGCGAGGTGACAGGGGTGACACCAACTGCGAAGGTGGCTATCTCCCTCGTCCCTCTACCTCGCACGCTCTCGCAGCCCCAGTCCACAGCCACTTGAAGTAGTGAAGGGGTCAATCGCGGTGACCGTGCTGTGTAATAACCTCACTGATTTCAGTTTACCCACCGGAAGAGATAAGCGATCGATTGGATTGGTAGGTCAGCAGCAAATCAGACGTGAAGTCACTCCATGAGGCGAAGCGTATGTGCATGACACATAGGCACGGAGTGGTTGCTGTGGGTGGTGCAACTCTTTTCTCGTGTACTGGATATCCTTTTCCGTTTGAGGACTATGCAGGCGTGTTGGCCAGAATTGCATGATAGGCGTGAGGACGTCGCCTTGTCTCGTTTCCCTTTTTTACTGCCTGTTGTTTCGTCTGCATATTTTGGAGCTACTAAAAATAATCCTGGCACCCGGAGATTAAGAACGGTAAGCTGAGGACACTGCAATCTCATGCTACGTTGTGTACTTGCGTTATGAATTAAACTCACAGTATAACTCAATATTTAAACAGGGTGTTTGGTCTAGTGGCATGATTCTCGCTTCGGGTGCGAGAGGTCGCGAGTTCGATTCTCGCAACACCCCATCTGTCAGTGATCGCTGTGATTTTTGGCTGATGTCGCATCGCTTTCATTATTTTGGTCAGTTTGTGTGGCCCAACAACAACTGTTTCGATAAGGCTCTGCCGACTGGCCACTGTCCCAAGTGGACCATCTAACTGATTAAGCCTACAAGAAGTGGTGGGTGCTAAACTGATAATCTGATGCGCTGCAAACTCTGCAACATGTCGATAGTACCTCGTTTTGCACCTTTAGCGTTTTCACTTTCACTTTTACACCGATTACGCCTGCTTCTTGAACGGGTGGTACTGCAAAATTAAATGGTAAATCTAGCATTGCATTCAAGCATTCAGGAAAGGATTGACCTTTGTTTGTTGTTGCTTTGAGTGAGCCATTAAGCACCCAGTTTTAGAAGTTGGAACACCATCTCGCCGGCAGTTTCGTCTGCTTGCTTACAGGAAACGGGCCAGATTCAGGTGGTGGCATGCGTGCAGCCATACAGAATCGTTCTGTTCAGGGCATCGTTGATTTGCCTTGACAAAGCATTGATTTCCACGCCATCTTGTTCCTACTTCCTACCCATCAGCATTTGGAACACGGAACAGCCACAGCCCACAAGTTACAGGCATGAAAGGTTAGGTTGGTCTGTTTAATTTTCTTGAAGAATCAGATGGTATGGTAGCTTCAGGTTGACCGTTTCACTTCCAGTAGCATCCTCTTTTGGACTGGCTATTGTGTACTCATACCCCTTCATGAACAGAGAGTCAGGGATAGAAAGAAGGTTTTGAACAGCCTCAGTAAGTACTCTACACCCTTTGAAACAACTATGCAAGGCTCTCTAGTGCCAGTTCAGTCTTCCGAAATGTCATACAGACTATACCATTCAAAACCTGTAAATAGCACGAAATGTAGTCTATACACATGAATCACAGAGCATCACATGGAAACTATATTTTGGGGGGCGGGGGGGGGGGGGGGGGTGGCAAAGAAGACGTATATACTGTTCCAACAATTGAAATCAAAACTACACATTTATTCTCGAAGCTCTTAGAAAATATGTGGAACTTTGCTCGCTAGAACTCGCTCTTGTCTTTCAATATAAGCGTGTGGGAACCATCCTGCTTTTCCCTTGCATTCACCTTCTGCCCAACCATTGCTTGATATCTGTGTTCGGGCAATACAACATTAGATTACTGACAGCTCAATAATGATATGTTAGCTGCTAGGAACTTGTATTTAGAAGCACCGGGTCAGTATTGGTAAATGGCAACTCAGTTGAAGATCACAAAACATAGATATCAGAGGTATTACCCTTCGGACAATAACAATGTCTCCAACTGACAAGTTAAGCTCAGACTCACTTTCAGCCTTGAAGGAATCAAGGGCCTGCATCATCACGAACAAACAGGTATATGTAAGAAGCATGGCACATGGTGCACATCACAAACGAACTCACTTGCGTCAAAAGAATGCAACACCTCTCCTAGGAAGAAATCTACAGATGTCACTGGATCATTGACAGAGAAGGACGCAAACATGCCATTGACTTCGTCATAAGTTGGTGGTGGCTGTGCCATGTAATTATCTGTTGATGGGGTTGGAGGTGCTTCAATCTTTTGACGCTTGGATACCATCTAACCAATCAGAAAATAATCATTAAGTTGATGCATACAGGACTTCTGCATGCTTCACGTTGTGTGTGGGCTGTGCCAACAATACATTTTTTAAAAAGTGTAAAAAGTGCTGGAGTATACATACTTCTTGTTCCAGGTGGTCAAGGATCTCCAGAACTTTCTGATGGTAGGCTCTTTCAGCTTCAACCTTCAGGCAAAAGCAAGACTGATTAGCAGCCATATAATTTTCAGATAAAATGCAATAGCATGATGCACCAGAAAATGATTCGTTAACTGGTATAGCTCATGGTTACCATCGCAATAAGGCGCTGTAATGTCAATCTTTGCTGTTGAGCCTCAACAGCAGCCATTGCTGCAACAGCTTCCTTCCCTAGTCCCACCATGCTTGACTTAAGTTCTTCAAGTTTGTATTCAGCAGCTTCCAGCTTTAACATTTCTCCATTCGCAGCTGATTCTCTTACTCTGTTTTGCCGTCTTGAAACTTCAACAGCCTAGGAAAGAGCGCAAAAGAAATAAGCTAAACAGTTCAGTTTAAACCAAAAAGACAAAGCAAAGAAAAGGAACACAAATCACTTATGTATCTCAAATTTCAGAGTAACTCAACTAAATCACATGATCTGAGATGATAGTAGGATCTTAGATAATAAAGCCTGAGAGCAACTGATGCTTATCAAAATGTAAGTATTTAATTTGGGATTAGATGGTGGAATCTGGCTACTTGGCAATGGCACTGATAATATTGTTTTGCACGTGACTATATTTTACAGTTTCTACTAATGGAAATTTTATAGATGAGTAAGGTTGATCTGGCTATAGTACAAGGTTGACTAGTTTATGGGATAGTTCTGGTTCAAGAGAATGCACAACATTTTTCCTTTCCCAATAGCAATTTATCAACTATGCATCTGTAAGCCTTGCAGTAAAAGGAATTAGAATGTATGGAAGTAGAACTATAAAATACACAAACTTTTTTGAAATGATAAAATACACAAACTAAACTGTTCTACTATGTAGCTTATGTCACTCATCAATGGATATTGTTTCAAAAATGTTGTAAGGTCATGTGGGCAGTATATTTTGGGAAGTTATATAACCTTGAATAATACTAGAAACTTAACTAAAAGTTATACACTACTTCACCTGGGCTTCAGCTTCTTGCCTCATTCGGTCATACCTCTGGGCTAGATGTCTAGCATCTTCTAAAGGCGCACCCATAACCATTGCTCGCAGTGGCTCTGCCACCTACAAACCAACAGTCTTTCATGCCCTTTATATACAATAAAAATAAAAATATGAAAAGAGAGCCTGTCAAATTATACTCAAAATATTATAAAATCTATACGAGCACCAAATGTGCTTGGCTATTTACTAAAGTTACACGTTCTCTTCGCATTTATCACTACCCTAAGAAATTTATCTCACTGTTCTACATGCAGTAACAATTGGGTGCATAGGTAGTATGCTGATCATACATGTCATAAGGTAAAAACATATTGAGCATCATGAAGTCATGAACGGACCTGCGTACCAAATGCTTTCAACATGTTCCCGTGTTCCTTTTCCATCAGAGAACGAGCCCTCCCATAGTATGTAGCAGCCTTGGATAAGGTGTCACCACTTGTACATGTGTTTCTAGTGCCATATTTCTGGCTATCGTCAGACAATTTATTTCCTATAGATTTTGGTTGCAGCTAATCAACATACAGTAACGTAAATGTTGCACTGAGAAATGAATGTTGTGCCATGCTAAAAACTATTCTGATCAGCTAATATGGGCCTGCTCGGCTGCTTAATGCATCAACTGGTCGCGGTTGTTCTGTTTGATGCTTGGTGCAGCAGCAGCCAAAGCAGCAGCAGCTGAACACCCCCCTATATAGTTGGAGAAACATACCTATGTCCACTTGTTTAGATCCAGTGATTATGTATCCCTCCACACCCCGAACAATGTCCCTTTGAAAATGCTGGCCAAAAGATGCTAATGTTTATAAAAAATAATCTAGGCGGAAAGGAAAAAGATAATGTGTCTTGCTCATACTTTAGCAGCACGAGTTGATAAGTAAAGTTTTTCCAGCCTCTGGTGTTGATTAACTTCTGATTCATCTGCAAATGCATTATCCGAATTTCCATAAGCAGCTCCAAACTGCTTAAACACACCCTGCAATGGTGTAGAATGATACAATGTTATGCAGCTCATGCCCAGATTCAAAAGGCTGACTGTGACGCAACTTAAATACTGAGCAAATATGTCCCACACAATAAAGAATACCACAGTACATATTTACACAGCAAGAGCTAGTATGCATATTCCAATTTCCTGGTGAAGGAAGATAAGGAGCTGGCGTTTAAGACCCTGGAATTTCCAGTTACTTTGCAAATCGCAGACATTAGTATAGTAAGTCCTGACATTGGTAACCACAGTAACACATGTTTAAAGTTGTCTCAGAATTCTAAGATCACCTTGCTCATCTAGTCCATACCATAATTGGCACATTGTTTTTATTCTCTTTTTACAGACTATAAAACAAGGCTGTTCCATGGAATTTTTATGGGTCTAAAATCAGAAACAATACAAAACCAGATCACCTGAATACCAACCAGATACTGTTCCCTAATTTGTTGTGTAGCCTGCTAATCATATATATGCTCATAGGCTTGTAGCCCTCCAATACTATTAACTTGGAGTGCTCCTAGGGCTACTTAATTTCAGCCAATTGTCCTACTTTCGTGCAAGATGGATGCAAATAAATCAAGGTGGTATTACTCAAAACAGTGAATTGAGGCAGATGATGTTTATACGGCTCTGTATTCGAACAGGAATCACAAGCAATGTTTTTAAATCGGAAACATACAAATAGCTTAACCAATTTCATGAACTCTGATGTTAAAATCATACTTGATTTTTCTCAGGATTGCAACATGCACATCGAAGTGCCAACTTCCCCTCCCAATTTTTTTAGGCCAAAGGCTTGGACATCCCCTCATAATTCATTTCACCATTCACCAGCATGAATGAAAATTAACCTTTAGAGACCTAACAATAAACATGTATGGTATTTTCTCCAAACCCATACGCATACATCTCAAACTTATAGAGACCGGATCGAACAAGACACACACTTGAGAGCGATCGACCCTCGGCTGCGCAATCACCAAACCCGCGCGGGCTGCTCTACTCGGATCGATCGAGAACTGTTATAATACAAGAGGTCAGAGAAGGGAGGGGGGGCGTCACCTGGCGGGAGACCTGCTCCTTGAGCCTGGAGGCCTGTTTCCACAGCGCCTCCATGGCGCCTGGCCTCCGAGCACAAAACTCGCCGTGCGCAGACCAGGAGAAGGGAGAACGAACGGCCGGGCCCCGGTCGCGTCGGTCGCCTCGCCCTTTTTCTTTCTTTTTTTTTTGTCTTCTCCTCCTCTTTTTCTCCCCTCGGTTTTCTGGCTGGACGACGACGACGATCGAGGGGTAGCAGGTTAGGGACGGCTCGCTCCACCGATGTTCTCGAGGTAGTTGGCTTCGCGGCGCACGGCCCTCGGTACGGTGGTGCACGAACCGCGTAATCTTCGCCTCGATGGCATATAAACTGGTTACGTCGTGCCGGACCAACCGGTCGGTGGAGGTGGCATGTGGGACCCACGGGACGGTGGCCGTGGTGGACCGCGTCCACGCGGATTGTCGTAATGGCTTCTTTGAGGACGGACGCCCTCCGTGTGGCCCATTCCAAAGACAAAGTACCCTCTTGTGGCCCATTGGAAAGATCCCCTATTGACCAATAGTGGGCCAGATATTTGCGAACTGGACCTCACCACGGGCAGAAAAGAAAAGGAGAAAAGAAAGTAGGGTTGAGTACATCTGGTCCTACCCCCCATGGAGCACGTTTCCGAAATCTTTGTTCGCTGACCCAGGCCTCTCGGAGCCATCAATCGGCAGCGCCACGAGATCAGCTTGAAACCTTTGTCGTCTCGCCAGCTTTGCTGGCAAGTAGAACACTGCACCATCTAAAATAGATCAGGATCCTGTCAGCAATCATGAAGAAATCTTGAGATAACGATATAGTAACGGGGCACAATCGAGAGAGATCTTCACTGAATAATAAAGTGAAAGTAGCTCTACTGATCGTTCAAGGAGGAGGAAGACAAAAGCAGGCTTTTCCCCCAATAATCTGGGAGGAAGCAGCATAGAGCACGTCGCACCAATAATTAGCGCGCGAATATTCTTCCTATCCTCTCCCGCCGTGAAAGCGTCGCCGCAGCCTCCTGCGAGCTGTGGCGCCCAGCCAGGCATCAGCGCCGTCGCGTCGGACTTGGATGTGAGATCGCCGTTGCAGCTAGCCAGCCAGCTACCACCGACGGCCTAACTGATTGATTGCCTCCGAAATCGCGGTCGCGTCGCTCTCTCACGCCGCCGTATCGCCGTCGCCGATAATAAAGCGCAGCACTTGCCCATGCCTCCGAAAAGGCCGCGTTGATACATACCGCGATGCCTGCATCCACATGGCACGCGCTGCATCTACCATTCCCTCTGGCTACCACATGATCCGGCGGCGTTCGTTTTCCTGGAGCTAAAACGTTTTCCGTGGCGCAGGTTGCAGCCCTTGTGGCTATCCCTCGGGGGTATTCAGAGATTGGAACCACCTTTCCGTGCATCGCTTCTGAAAAACCGAGAAAAAAAAACGATGGCATTTACGCCCGGGGGATCGGTGGCGACGTGCAAGTAAAACAACGGCTTGACTTTCTCATCTGCCGTGTGTTACTGTGCTACTGTGGCGTAGAAGCTATCAACGCAAAGGCAACACAGTGGTTACGGTCTTACGGAGACGAAGGGCAACTTCTTATACGGATCGATCGGGCGATTCTTTCGCCGGACCGTTCGACGACCGAGTGATTGGTCAAGGTGCCTTTTTAACCCAATAAAAGTATGTATTTTCTTGATCTTCAATTGAGATATGAATCGGAGCAAGTTTTGGATCAACAGCAATCAATCCTCGTGTGAAAGGATCATGCCGTATGTCCATGTTGCGGCCCGGCACTGCTGGACGGCTGGTAGATGCAGGTTCTGGTGATGATGCTTGGAGGATGCGATCTCCACGCCCATGACGCCAGCAAAGAAAGCATACGGCCAAGGCCGCCCTTTTTGCCTCCCTGCGCTTTTCTTAATTCTTCCCGTGTGCAGGATGCCCAACTGATCTGAACTCCTGGCTGCTCTACTGATATTAATCCATGTCTCCATCCAATGAAAATTATGGAAGAACTCGCAGCGTGATGTACAGCTTTGAGCACGCTGTCACAACCTGATTTTGGAATAATAAATTATTTAATAATTTATTTATAGAATTATATTAAAGTGCAAGTAATTTAACATGTAAAGTTCATGTGGGAGATAAAATTTCCTAAATAAATCATGGATTTGAGTTATTTTTATTAAATTATAAATGTATAAATATAACCTATGAATTTTTTAGGAATTTTATTAGAAAAATAGACAATTTTTATAATTCAAAGAACATTTCAGCAATTATTTAATTGGAAAACCAAATAAAAATCCTCTCCAAAGCTTCAGCCCGAATCTGACCCATTTCCTTTTCTCCTCCCTTCTCTTTCTCCTTTTAGCAAGCCCATTCTTATCCTTTCTCTCCGCCGGCCCGGCCGAGCAGACCGCCTCCACCCAGTTCTCGCCAGCCCAGCAGTAGCCTGGTCCGCTTCCTCTCTCCATACCGCTGACGTGTGGGGCCCGGATGTCAGCTCCTTCTTCTTCCTCCTGCCGGAGTCCTCCCAGAGCCCGACACCTCCATCTCTGCCCGATTCAGCCGCCCTGCTTGATATCTCCCAAAATTAGTTGATTTATTTTCTAATAATCTTATACTATTCCTTTTACCTCCAGAAATGGAGGAAAATCCCGAAGAAATCGGCGCTGCCTAGACCCGATATGCTCGGGATAAACCCTAGCCGTCATTGCCGCTTTTCCCGTCGTAGCCGCACAGGTCTCTCCATCCTTTGGATATAAAAATGATTCCCCGTACCTCCTATAGCTTTCCCTAACCTCTCCCGAGCTCGCTACCGCCTCTAGCTGCCGTCCCCGAGCTCGCCTCTCTCTCCTCCGCCACCGCCAACTCCAGGCGAGTGCCGCCGTCGATAGGGCCGTATAAGGGACGATCCACCACCACCTTTGGAACCTAATAGAATATAAGAAGCCCGGCCTCCATCTCCCCGGAGCCAAAGACCGCCGGAGGCCGCTCCTCGCCGTTGACCCGAACGCCGCCGCATTTGAAGCTCGCCGCCGGCTGCTTGTGTAGCCGTATACCGTCGCGATGGTGTTGGTGAGAATCCCCGCGTCCTCCTCTTCGCTCCAGTGCCCTCCGTTCGCACCGTCATGCCCACTTTCACCGGCGACCATAGGGCCCCGTGCCGGCCGGCCGTCGATCCCGCGTGGCGCCACCTGGTGCCTCGTCATTGCCTCGTCAACACCACCTCAGCCTCCTGTCCCGCGTGTGCTCGCGCGTGTCATCCCGCGGGGCCAAGCCGACCACGATCTAATCTGGACCGTCGATCTTCGTTGATCTAATCTAGGCCGTCCATATCGTGCACCGTTTCTGTAAACTCGGTTCATGGCAGACCGGCCTTCCTCTTTTTATAACACGCGGGTCCCAATGTCAGGGACTCATCCTCTCTCTCCTGAGCCGATGATGTCATAATTCTTCCTTTTCAGTTCAAAAGTAATTAATAATTGCACAATAAATCTGTTTAATCCTTTTAATTATGCTTTAATTGGATTAAAATTTTTAAAATTCATAACTAATTCATACGAACTTTCAAGTTGCTAAATTCATATAAAATTGAGATCTATATGTTTGCTTACTTTTTATATAATATTTATTTAGAGTTTTTTCATCATTTTTGTCGTTTTGCATGTAATAGTGTAATTTTTGATATTTTTAGAGGATCGTGAGTTCGAAGAAAGAGAATTTAGAAAGGAGGGCAAGTCACAAAACAATCCCCTTGACCATATTGATCCAAATTGTGAAAACTAATTTGTTTTAAATGTATTACATGCATTTCAATTGTATCACATGTTTATTTATCCTACGCTCCTTCATTATAATAAGGTCATTATTCACCTTGGGTAATTAAATTTGACTAGCTATAGTATTATATGATGATCGGGTTAGATATCTTGAATAATTGTTTAGCCATGCTTAGAAACTATAGTATAATTTAAGTGAGGTGACACATCATTCACTAATAATTAATAATCATTCCATAATGATAGCTCACGACAGTTGGTCGTGGTTGTCTAATTAAAACAATTCAACTAAAGCTAGACCAATGGTGGGTTGTGAGTACACGGTTGTAATGGTTGTGCTCATGACAACAATTGAGTACATATGTACTCAATAAGCCACAGGAAATATGAACATGCAAGCTTTAAAGGAAGGCTGTGTTTTTTTTTGTAAATTTTTGTAAATATTTTTTAAATTGTTTTAACATGCGATTGAAAAAATGCTCTCCCTTCGATCTTATCCATGAATTGCTTTACAATTAACTCAAATGGATGAAAGAAATTTTAATTGATTAAAACTATCTTACAAGTTGCGTTACCATGACACCGGCGCATAGTTTACCACCCTTAGGCAGCTTTTATTTGTTTTCTTCTTTATTAGTTTCTTTCCACTATCATAATCATTGGGCATTAGCTTACCTCATCATCTCATCTCTTTGGCTCATAGAGCTATCCATATTCTTCATCACACACTGCTTTCTCTCGAGAAGTCTAATATATAATGTCATTCGACATCTTGATCTACATAGGATAGTTTCATACCACGTAATGATCATCCATTAGCCCACTTGGTTAATTCTGGTAATGGTTATCAATCCCACAAACCATTTTCGTAAAGCATAGATAAAAAATCTACAAAAGGGGAATCACTTCATATCCACACATGACCGTGGGCATAGCTGTTCGAATAGTTTCATCTCTGAAGAGGTGCATGTTTTACCCATATAACACGAACTTACTTCCTCACCGTCCAAGTGGTAAGTTCACAACAAGACCTTACAAAGTTATTCTAGGGATATCACATGCCTTATAGATGGGCAAATATACTCTTAATCAAGATTAAGAATTTGAGTTCACACGCTCATAAACCCAATCATTCTTCGCCTTGACCGAGTAGTCTGGCAAGCTTATCTATCTTTGCCCTACTTAGGAATCCGTGGTCTCACCTTACTTCGTATCTTGGTATTCTTTATATATTGGCATATGACGTACCCTGTTCTAGCTAATTACTTAGCCTGGGGTGTCCCATATCACTCGTGTGGTCACACTGTATTATGATCAGTGTAATTTCTCAAGAAAGCTATCCTTATATGAGAATACAAAGCTTCTCACTTTGCATTGCGAGTTTTCGCAAACCACTGACACCACACCAAGTGTTGGGTTTTCAAAACATTCGCAACCCAAGTTTTTCCAATGTCAACAAACAAGTGTGATTAGGTGGGGTCATCAGTACCATGCTTGGATAGCACGGTTGTCAAGGTACTATGAGGTAGAGCGACAAGTGATAGGGGTTATCAACAACCTATGAGTGAAATGCATCAACTAGTAATAAAATCCGATGCCGATCAAATTATCTTGCACACTAGCAATAAAATTTTGCAAACAAAACAATTTAAAAACTAAGAGCAATATGACAAGAGTGACTTACTTTTGTCTTCATCTTCAAAGTCTTCAAGAATCCTGTCTGAAATAATTTTCGTCGTCGTCAACTACATGAAAAAAAAACAACACAAAACCATAAAAATAAAATACTATTATTGACAACTAATAGTGCTATTGGATATATCTTAATTTTAGAAAAATTTAGAGACTTGAACGAGGTTAATTGGAGCTACAGATAAAGAGATATGGATTTTTGAAGTTTAATTATTTTTTTAACAAAATAAGGATTAATTGAAATTGGAATGGAATGTTCTCAGGAATATATCTTGGGCTGCCAGGTGGGTTCCTATGTTAGTGGAAGTGGAAGGGCCAATGAGCCATGGGAGTGGACTCGACTCACCGAGCAAAAGGGGAGGAAAGGCCATGGACCTAGCCTGTTGGACTTGCCCAACGGGCCTATGGCCCAAGAGAGTGGGAGGGCCTAGGGAGGAGAGTGGCAACGAGGCCCAATAGAAAACTAGGCCGTCGAGGCCGACCTAGTGCCTGGCAGCCTGGTTCGGGTGACCGCGCCATAGTGGTGAGGGCTGCCCCATGGGGCTGACACGGCAACTGAAAGGATCTTGATAGGCCTAGAGGGAATGAATGGGCAAATTAAATCAAAAGGTGGAAGCTAAAGTAAAAGGAATTGGATTTTCTAAAACCTAGTTAGGCAGTTTGATGTATATCGGATTGTCCGAACTAGAATCAAGCTATCTAACCTACAGAGCAACATGACACTAGCAAGCCACAAATTGAAGATCTAGATCCAACTCACATGCAAGATAAAGCGCAACCAGTAATTAGCTAAGAGTGGCACAAGTAGCAAGTCAGCAAGAATATAAAGAGAAAGTAGATCACCAAGTTTTGCACGATGAAGTATTTCCCAGAGTTTAAATCCTTAAGGAGATTCTGCTATCTCTTGAAGAGCTCATAGAAAGCCAGGTCTTTTTCAATCCTATCCTCTTGAGTTTGCAAAAATGCATGCTTCCTTCACTAGACATATCTCTTTTCTTGCGAGGGCGAGATCCAATGTTTACAAACTTTCCTTAGCCAACAACATGTAGATCCGTTGCTCGAGAGCAACACCTAACTGTCTAGTAGTCCTCAATCACTAAGAGTAACAAACACCATATAAGTCTTGGACAAACCCTAGTGCTCATATCAAGTGAAGCACACACTAGGCTCCCAAACTCCAAATCCAGAGCACCTTAGCACCAAGCTTAACCCAAAGCAAGTTTAAATGAAAGTGAATATGTCAACCCTAGAAAAGGGTTTGTGAGGGGTTTATATAGATCCCAAAAAGTGTCCGTTGGAAGGGAAATATTTTAGCCCACTTCAAATAGTCCGATACTATTCACCCTCCAAGGCGAAAAGAGAATGAGAGACAGAGAATGAGGTTTGGTGAAATTTTGGAGTCTTTGAAGGATTGGATAGTCTGATAGGGATCAGATAATTTGATATAGTTCAAAGCATTTTTCCTCGTTCTCAACTAGAGATCATGTTTGGTGAAATTTTGGACTCTCTGGATCATCGAACTGTCTGATGTATTTCGGATACTCCGATTTTGACTTAGCCAAAAACACGTCCCTTTCAAAGATTTTTCAAGCCAAGACGGAGAGTGATGTTTGGTGAAATTTCTGATCGTCTGAGACATCAGACACTCCGAACCAACATCGGACAATCTGATGCTTTAAGAGCAAAACTGTCTATCCCGACAGAGAGAGACATTTGGTGAAATTTTGGATTGTCTGATGGATCGGATAGTTCAAAATAAAATTGGATAGTCATACAAAAGAATAGCAAGAACACATGAACTAAAGGATTTTGAGCACTAATGTTCAACCAATTATATGCATGTGGTTTCCATCTTAATATGACATACTAAACTCATAAAATAAGAACTACACATAATTACCATATCAAATATGCCACTTTGTCCTATAGTTTTAATCACCAACTTAACTTGAACCTTGCAATATCTCAACAAACTTCATTAGAAACTCTCTATTTGTGTTGTAATTAATACCAAAATAAATTAGGTGTCATAGATGTACTTTCTATAGCCACATGGCCTCACCGCGTCGGCGTAGACTAGGTCCGTTGACCTGGAGCCAATGGATGGCTGGCAACCACCAAGGTCAATTCGGTGAACGATGGTGGTTTGGGAGGAGTGAACAATAGTGGAGTATCAAGTGAGGAACAATAAAGTTGGTGAATGGCTTGGATTGGGGAGAGGGTCATCGGAGAGTATTAGTGGTGAGCAGCAAAGATGGCTTGGCATTGTGCATCATTTGGTCATTGGCAGTGACCAAATGGGTGGCGTTGAAGGTTGGAAAGGGGTTCAGGGGAACATGGTGAAGTTGGTTTGGGCATAGATAATATTAGAGTTTCAGTATTGAGATAATATTGTTAATAATAATATTGTTTTTAAACTATTTTCAACTGCAACTATTTGAAACACTATTTATAAAAAAGAACTATATTATAAGTCCTTTGTATTCCTATTACATTATTTTATATTTTGTGTGTGGTACGGTGGTTGATAATCAATCTTACTAAAGAAAATAATCGATGGAGGAGATGCTTTAAAGGACTTAGCTTGTATCCTAAGCTATCAGTTGAAGTCATGCTAGATGGTTTTCTACTAATGCTTTTTTTTTCTTCTGTGTGAGCACTATGTGTCTTTTTTAAAGTTATTTTATGTTATTTTATTTTAGATCTATATATTAAACTATCAGTTTGTGTATTCTGATTGATACTTGATAGGGATTAAATGCACAAATTAGCTCGTGATAAATTTTTGGACACGATACATGCGGACAGTGACATATACCCAGCTATATCTGCAATCGGCCTGCGGGTGTGCATACCATTGTGTTTTTCATTTTTCTCATGCACGTTGTTGAAAGGCTAGCTGTGTTCCTACATCGATTACCATTTAGTTACTGAAAAAACTGGTGAAATTTAGATAAAATTTTACAAAAAAAATTGAATTTTATTTTTTTTTAAAAAAAACTTGCCGGTTTGTCAAATGGTTTTTCTATTTGTACCAAATTAATAACTCTGATAACCGTGATAATCAAGCTATTATTTTCACATTTGTCAACCCTGTTCTTCCTAGCAACCAGCTTGTTGAGTGAACACATATCTATTTAGCCCCCCTAATCCAGCGGATCTGTGCCAGCGAGGAGAGTACATATCCTAGTGAAATTTCGGTAATTGAGGTCACCCGTGACATCAATGGAAAGGCATTTCGGGGAATCAGTGGGGGGTTAGATTATTAGGATGTAAGCTACAATAGGGGACCATAGGCCATAGCATTGTTCAAGAATAGTACGCTTTTAGAATTTGGATTTATTATTATCAGCAAAAACGACCTTACTTTTCAATTTCCAACTGTTGCAGCTGCCATTGGAGCACTTGGCAATTGCAGTGGTCCGATGTGCAGAGCGAAGTATTCTAAACTGCGCGATCTAGGAATGAGCTGTTGCCATGTTCTTGCGTAACTGAGTATTTATTCATGGGATTTGCAGAGTGCGTACTTTTTTTTAAAAAAAACAAGAACAAATAGAAGAACAAGTAGAAGAATTGGACAACTTTATAGAGCAGGCAACCATACATATGTATCTTAATGTACTCAATTTAGTCTGAAATCGTGAATTTTGGAATATGCATATGTTTTACTCAAAAGAATTCCACAAAGAAAAGTATGGCATTTTTGCTCATGCATATAAGAAGCGATAAGAAAAGTTCAGCACTTAATCAACTTATCTTTCTTCATCACCATCATCATTTTCTTCGTCTTTCCTTCTCATTATCTTCTTCCCTTGGCTAGGACATGGGGTGTAACCCCGTTCATATTACTCCGAGTTTTAGAGATGACCTCAACAACAACTAAGTGCTCGTTGATGCCACCCCCATGCACACGCACGCTTTTCTCCACTAGCGAGGCTTTTTTTTTCTCCTCCAAGGGTGCTAAAGCAGTTGGGGCACCGAGGTGACCGAAGAGGCAGAAGATTGGTGGATCCAATAAGGTGAAGCTAATGTGTAGCGATGTGGAGGAGGTTTGAGCCAATATGCAGTGGAGTGATAAGCGATGGTAGAGGGTGACAGCGACGGGTATATGGGTGCAGAGGCAACACTTGGGCTATCGAATATGGTGGCCCTATGACATCCTTCCAACCTGATCCCCTATAGTATCTCTTGGTGATAGACCGCAATGACATAGTGGTTGGTGGGATGCAGCAAAAAGCCTAACCCGATGGCTTACTAGGCTGACAATGTTGATACCACCACCTCCTAGCGATGCTATTGAGGTTTGGTGACGATTAGGAAAAGCGACAATCCCCCTTACGTGTGTTTCTGTTGTTGGCACATATTGTGGTATATTTTTTTTACTATAAACTTCTAATATTGTTATCTTATAATTTTTCTACTATATTAATATAAATATAGAACTCCACGCTGTATAGTCTAGTGTAGTTCATTAAAAAAAAGATAAAGGCTGAAGGCCGATGGATGAACTAAATATTCCTAACAAATTATCTACATAATGTTTACCTAGATTGTTTATGAAAAAACCTTTTGAAAGCGTGTCGTAATCAGCAAATAATCTGCAGCTAATAATCCGAAAAAAGGGGCCAAAGTGTTTACTGCAAAGAACGCAAATTGCAGAAGAGGGATCAAGTTAGAGCACGATGTCCTTGTTGGTGACCACGACCTTAGAGCGCCCATGCGGCCACGTCTGACATCTGATCACCATCAACAGCCCATTTCATGCTCATCATGGCATGATCCACAGTCCTGGAACGGCTGATCATTAAGCGGTGCAGGCTTGAACTTTCTTCAGTCCATTCAACCGAAAGGTGAGATAATGTGACGTGCGAATGGAATGGTAATGCGTGACTTCTATCCAGAAGTTCAGAGGAAACTGGCAATCACAGCAACGCACCTTTACAACTTCATGCGCTCTCGTTTGCACCAGACAAAGTCGTTAATTAATGTAGTGTACACTGACTCTGGGGATATCCCTATATGTTGAGATATTGCGCACACTAACTATAATAAAACATTTTGCATTACCTGGCTCTGTGGCATGGTCTTTGCAAATGGTCAAAAGGTGAAAAAGTCTCAGCTTGAGCTCGTAGTGACGTGAGTACGGCGCCGGATGTAAGAAGTTACATTTTTACTGTCAGCGGTCAATACTACTGTTGACACACTGTTACTGCAAGTGGAGACGAGCTTAATTGGACAGATTCAGATTGGGTGAAGATGATCAGGCCTTGATAGTATCATCGCGTGTGGTCCCGAAAACGAGTGCCCTTTTCCTTTTCAACATTTTTTTCACGATATGAAAGTATGATGGAGCCTGAAGTTTTCTTATTTATTGGAGATATTATTGATCTCGACACAATGGCCTTTTTCCTCGCTTCTGCGGCAATATTTGTTAGCCATATTGTGCTGAATAAACGATTTACCACTAGACTGTAACTTGTCCTACAAAATGTGCTAGTTGTTCTTTTCTTAGTACAGAGAAAAAGCTATCGCTTAGAGCACCAGATGCACATACAACATGGAGTTGATTAGTCCTGGCAATAATTAAGCTTGCTTCTCTCACAAGGCCCTGATCACTACCAGTAGTTCATCTCCCAATCAGTACAAACACGGTTCATAATAGATTTCACGAATCAGGGTTAGGTTTGATGGGCAGGACATCCTGCCTTTTCAACTTTATTTTCCTTTCACCTTACCTCAAACCGGCCGTGCAATTGCCACCTCCCACAATATATAAACACCTCTACTCTCTCGTGCACTACAACTAACACTCCTAACCTACTGGTACTACTCTACTTCTCCTAATCTCCTCACTACGGTTGCCACATCGTTGGTCTCTAACCCAAGGCAAGGCATTGACCTGTGCTTCTGCTGCCTTACCTGCCTCCTCATCCCTGCCGCGACTATCTTTCCCGCTCCATTATCTGTCTCCTCTGCCCCCGGCGACGCGCGCGCGGATCTGTCGATCGATCGGATTGGAGGAGACATGAAGGTGCAGTGCGACGTGTGCGCGGCCGAGGCGGCCTCGGTCTTCTGCTGCGCCGACGAGGCCGCGCTGTGCGACGCGTGCGACCGCCGCGTCCACAGCGCGAACAAATTCTCTGGGAAGCACCGCCGCTTCTCCCTCCTCCAACCGTCGGCGTCGTCGTCCGCCCAGAAGCCGCCGCTCTGCGACATCTGCCAGGTATGCACACGCGCCGGCAAGGGGAGGCTCTTTTTCCGCGCGCGATTGCTTCTTGTTTGCTGCAACTCTGAAGCGTGAACTCGCTAACGCAGGAGAAGAGGGGGTTCTTGTTCTGCAAGGAGGACAGGGCGATCCTGTGCCGGGAGTGCGACGTCGCGGTGCACACCACGAGCGAGCTGACGAGGCGCCACAGCCGGTTCCTCCTCACCGGCGTGCGCCTCTCGTCGGCGCCGATGGACTCCCCCGCGCCGTCGGAGGGGGAGGAGGAAGCGCAGGAGGACAGCTGCAGCCCCAGAAGCGTCGCCGGCACCGCCGCGGCGAGAGCGAGCGACGGAAGCAGCATCTCCGAGTACCTCACCAAGACGCTGCCCGGGTGGCACGTCGAGGACTTCCTCGTGGACGAGGCCACCGTCGCCGCCGCCGCCTCTTCCTTCACAGACGGGACATGTCAGGTCAGTTCTTCCACCGTTTACTCCTGACTTCCATTGCAACGCAAACCTGAATACGTATCCAGTCCGCTCCACGCATGAAACCCTGCAACACCATTCCTGACACGTTCCTGTGAGCACCATGAAGCACAGCTCGGCACGCCATAGTCTGGCCAGGCCCTGCCGGCCGGCCATCGTGTGCACTGAAGCCAATCTGTTCACAGTATTGCAGGTAGTTTGTAGTCATGCTCACAGATAGCAATACTCACAAAAAGAAGTTGCTGGAACAGGGTGTCAGGATAATATCCAGTGGAGAACACATACATAAAAATGTGAAACGATAAACCTGCATATCATATCCATCTTCCCCTCGCAAGCAGATTGCTCACTGATTTCCCCATTTGAAATTTAACCGTACATCTACATGTTCAAAACAGTAAGGGTGGTAGAGACTTGTGCTTGGACTCATCTGGCGATTGGCATTTCGCTGCTTTCCATTGTGCAGGGTGGGCTGGCTCAGATAGGTGGGGTGCCAGACGGTTACGCGGCGTGGGCCGGCCGGGAGCAGCTGCTCAGCGACGTCGCTGTCGCCGCCGATGAGAGGGCCAGCCGGGAGCGGTGGGTGCCGCAGATGCACGCGGAGTGGGGCGCCGGCAGCAAGAGACCCAGGGCGTCGCCTCCCTGCTTGTACTGGTGAAAAAACGTGCGCTTATCGAGACAGTACGATGCATGTGTACCAGTGTACTAAGTACTGCGATAGAAGATAGTAGGAACTAGTAGATATTGATTTTGAGCTTAACGCGTGTTTTAACCATCCTGAATGAATCCTGACTCCTGAATGTTTGGAGAATGTGAGTGGTGGTGCCTTCTTGGGCGGCAAAGAACTCTACTCCCTTGCGAACATGTCAAACTGTACTGTCTGCCATTAATCTGCCCGTTCACCGTCTGCAGCTTCTGTACTGTAAATCAGATTTGCGATTCTTCCAAAAGGTTCTGAAGTTCTCAGAATATTGCAGCGCAAGCTGAACGTGCGGCGATTGCCGTTACCGGGCCAGCATTCAGATCTGTTTAAGCGACCCATCAACGGAAGCGCTTCACTAAAATTTCTTCCAGTTATCAGCAAACTCGCGACTGAAGCTTAAACACTCGGCATCATGAGTGGATCGACTTTGTGCTACGCCGGAGAACACAACGTTTGATCCACCTTTGGGGAAGAGGAGAGGTTGAAAAATTTTGGCCCAGAACGGGATACCCACGGGCGTGCGGGCCAACGAGTTAGGCCGGAACGGGAACCCAAAGAGTTCACGTCTTGGTGGGCCCAACCATGATGGACCGTTCGCTCAAATATGGGCTCAAGTACAACAACATCAGGGTGAAGATGCAAACAGCAAAGTAGTAAACGGTGGAAATATTTTTTTTACGGCGCATACGCTCCAGATTTTTACATCATGGAGCTCACTCCGTGGTCCAACCAAGAGCATCAATTACATTTCCCCCATCGTTCGTCTCATTCCAAGGAAGGCATAAACCCGCAACCTACACGCATACTCCGTTTTTGTCCATTTTAATCGAATGAAACAAAAAAAGTTTCTCAGGCACAGCCCCACCTACAGAAATGTCACGGCCAAGTTTCCTCATCACATCCGGGGACCCTACACGTCAGCGAGCCCCAGTTCATCCGATTCAAAACTTTCCCTCCATATCTGGCAACCATGCGCGTAACCCGGTGTTGGCAAATGTTGCAGCTGGGAGGAGCCCTACGTTACCAATCCGGGATTGGGATGGCTTTCCAAATACGCAGCGCTATCGTGATCGGACGCCAACTGGACGCAGCGGCAGTGCCACTAGAAAACGAGCATTCAATAGTAGTACCCGCTATCTCTGGCGTTTAATTCGAGGCTAATGCTGCCGTTCGTGTCACATCAGTGACCGGATTCCTCTGCGTTGCTGCTGATCCTGTCGTCTTCCTCGTATCCCCTCTGTTCCTTCCTCTTCCCCTTTGTCGCCTACGCGGACCAGGTGCTAAGTGTTCGTCGGGAAAAAAAGGCTCGATTTTTTCTCTGGTTCCCTGGTGATGTTTTGGGGCTAGCCGGCTAGAGGAATCAATCCTTCGGGTTCGGAGCGATGGACGTGGACCAGCTGATCCTATTCGTCTTCGTGTGTTGTTTGTCCTCGCGGTTTGCAAGTAAGCTCTGTGATCTTCTCTTGTGTTTTGTTTCTCGTGTTGTATTTGATCGTCGTCGTCATTGCTTCCCCTCCGCGTCCTGTTCTTGTGCTCTATTGATTGTACTGTGTTTCGTGATAATTTTTTCGTCTGTATGTTCTGACAGGTGCGTATGATCCGGTAGATCCGAATGGCAACATCATAATCAACTGGGATTTTCAGAGCATCGAGAACGTGTACACGGTGCGCATGCCTGCCTGTGAGTTTAGACAGTACTACCGTTTTTACTGTTTGAGATCATCCCGGGCGATGCAGTCGAAGAAAGATTCGTAATTTCAGACATTTGTTGCAGTTGCTATCCTTTTTTCGCGATTCAACATTTCCCCATTTCACTCCATTCGCGAAATGCAAATATGCAATATTCTGACAGGAAATTTGATGTTCGTTACAGCCTACGAATCAACCAATACCTGTCCTGTGCTTATGCAGGTCATGGTGAGCATCCACAATCACCAGCTGTACCGCCACATCGAGCAGCCCGGGTGGCGGCTGAGCTGGAGGTGGGCCGGCGACGAGATCATCTGGGGCATGACGGGCGCGGAGGCGACGGAGCAGGGCGACTGCCACCGGTTCCGCGGCGCCACCCTCCCGCATTGCTGCGAGAAGCAGCCCGTCATAGTGGACCTGCCCCCCGGCACGCCGTACAACAACCAGGCCGCCAACTGCTGCCGAGGCGGCGTGCTGTCGTCCCTCACGCAGAACAACCGGACGTCCACCGCGGCGTTCCAGATGGTGGTCGGCATCTTCAAGCACGTCGCGTACCACGACGGCACCAGGGGCCCCGAGCTGCCGTCACGTTTCGGCATCGGCGTGCCCGGGTACTCCTGCAGCAACGCCACCAAGGTGAACGCGACCAGGTCACGGATCGATAGGCGCCGGCACATCCAGGCTCTGCGTAAGGCTCTCTTTTCTTTTCGTGACGCCCTGCCGCGTCGACGCCGCGGTGGGTGCGGTGAGCGAGAGTTTCTGACGCGGGCGCGGTGCAGTAACATGGCAGGTCACCTGCACGTACTCGCAGTTCAGGGAGGCCGTGTCGCCGTCGTGCTGCGTCTCCCTCTCGTCGTTCTACAACAGCACGATCGTGCCGTGCCCGCATTGCAGCTGCGGCTGCCCAAGGTCCCCGACGGCGCCGCAATGCATCAGGCAAAGCCTCTGCCGCCAGTCTCTCACACCGACTAACCCTGTGCTACCAAAGTCATTCTTCTGCATTTACGGTTGGTTTGCAGCGAGAGCGAGAAGCCGGAGCTGCCGGCTGGCGACGGTGAGGATCTCGCGCCGGTCTTCTGGTGCACCAACCACATGTGCCCAGTCCGGGTGCACTGGCACGTGAAGATCAGCTACCGGGAGTACTGGAGGGTGAAGGTGACGATCACCAACTACAACCTGGTCAAGAACTTCAGCGACTGGAACCTGGTGGTGCAGCACCCGAACCTCCGGAGCCTGACGCAGCTGTTCAGCTTCAACTACAGACCTCTCATCCAGTACGGCACCCTGAGTAAGTGTCACTCACTTAGGAAGATCAACATCAGAATGGAAGCACAACATGAGCAAAACCAAGTTGTTTCTGGATTTCGCAGACGACACGGGGATGCTCTGGGGGATCCAGTACTACAACGAGATGCTGCTGCAGGACGGTAATGTGCAGACGGAGATGATACTGAAGAAGGACAAGAGCGACTTCACCTTCTCCGGTGGATGGGCGTTTCCGAGGAGAGTGTACTTCGACGGGCATGAGTGCGTCATGCCGCCGGCGGATCAGTACCCCTCGCTGCCCAACGCAGGCCCGGACTCGCGCTTCACGGTGGTGCAGCGGCTGCTGATCGTCAGCTCTTGCTTGTTGTCGCTATCCATCTTCCTTATCGTGTAAAAGATTATTTCCTCTTGGTGCAGGGAGCAAGCCAGCTTGTTGTTTAAGTAGGAAAGAGGGATAGTACAACTGCAATCTTGCAAACACAAGCGGATCATGCCTCCTGGATACCGCAAGTAGAACAAATGTACGAGCACAGTCAAGTATTAATCAGCAAGTGAGCAGGGAAATTACTGTAGAACAGTGTTAGAATAGGTGTAAAATATTATACGGTTATGTGCATACTTAAAATTATAAGTGTTGTATAGGGTAGAGTTAGTGTCAAATTCCATTACCCATGCCTTACCTTTAAATATAAAATATAAAGTGACGATGGTAAAGACAAAACATAGACAAGGAGTGGCTGGTCAATCTAGCCAGTTAAAGATTGCAAGTCACCGGTATTATGCTAAATTTGAGGAGTGCTTGGTCAACTCCTTGAAGATGTAGGCCTCACAAATATTATGTTTCAAGGGTCATCATACATGGATGTTTTAATAGATCAATTTTATTTGATGGGATCACTTATTTTACAATAGGATAATTTACATACTACCTACAACCCAAAATGTAAGGGCTTTTACTTCTGTTAATTAAATAGGTATAACCCACAAGTAATTAATGCAATCAGCTAGGGGACCATTGATTTGTGGCATGTATTAGCCCAAAGGCCATCCAACTGAGAAGTGGTCTGACTGCTTTAATAATGGGTATGAAAATATTTTCCCTCTTTGTTTAGTTTGCCCTAAAAATTTTAAATTCCTTATATTTTTGGATAGGGGAGTAACAACTAGTTCTATAATAAAGGGTTACCTCAGCAACTCCCCCTAAGGACTGATTTGGAATCAAAGATTTTTTAGGAATTTGAAAGGATTGAAATCCCATGAATAATTTTCCATTGGAGACCTTTGGTTTGTAGGAATGGATTCCAAAATTCCTATAGGATTCGTCAATTCCTCGGCTTTTAGAGGATTCCAAACATTTAATCAAAGCTCATGTTTTCCATTTCCTTTGAGAAGAATAAGACAAATGTCTCTTAATCTGTCTTCTTTTATCTATTCTAATCAATTGTTTTTATTTAAAACTCGTGTGGTTTTCATATAAAGTAGCCAAACACCTCTTTTACTAAATTCGCGTGTTTCTATTTCCTGTAAGATTGGGCTAGCTATGACACCCTATTTATGTGTTTTTTCTGTTACTGTGTTTTCGAAATCATAAGTTCCAACCTCCAAATAAGCCCTAAAATTCGCTAAAAGCCTGAATCCACCCCAAATTTAACAAGAGGGAATTCTTACTTAAAGTGCACCTTACATTTACCTTAAAAGGTGGTTTCTTGACGAAATATAGATTACAGGTAGCACATTGCAAGTGCAAAATATTGTTCTTATTAGTCGCTGAGCGATATAAGCCTATATTTATTCACTCATCAGTAGTCTCTTGGGCTAAATCCATTCACTTAGACCCACAGGCCATCGCCAATTCCTTCCCCCAAATTTTCACTTCTTTAGACCGAGGAAGGTCAAGACGAATCCGACGTAATTGTAACGGTAGAGCTGTCGCATCATGGAGATCTTGCTGTCTTCCCACGGCGGGTACCTAGCCGTCAGCTCGATGAGGTAGCCTCTCGTCAGAACCGCCTTCCTGTGGCTGAACATCTCGAAGGAGTACTTGCCGTGGTACTGCCCGAATCCGCTCTCGCCGACGCCGCCGAACGGCAGCGAATCGATCCCGTACTGCAAAGGAGGCCATGAGAAAAGAAAAACAATGCTATAGCAGTGGATAAAAAAATTGGAAATTTTGCGTAATCATGTAGTACACGAGTACTACAGATCTGCAGTTCTTGGGGACCATTTTTGGATGGGCCTCAATTATTGCCCATACGTGCATGGATCGGAGAGGCCAACAAAATATGCACCCTGGGCGTGTATGTGCCGGAATTTAGGCCCAGCCAAACATGCCCCCCCAGGAACTACAGATATAGTGGTATTCGTTTTCGTTGATGGGCCAAGATTGAAGCCCATCAAAACAAAGCCTTGGTGGGGTAAGGTGTCTGTTCATACTTGTACAACTGCGTCGTTGAACGTGACGCTCCCCGACGACGTCTCGTCAACGATTCGGCGCCTCAGTGCGGCGTTTTTGGTGAACGCGTAGACGGCAAGTGGCCTCGGCCGCGCATTCACGAAGGTGATGCTGTCTTCTATCTTCTTGACCTGTGACCAGAAGTAGTCTTTTTATTAGATCTGTCTCGTAGTGTACTTCACTCTGAATACAGGCCGGTGTTGAGAACTTATAACCTTACCGTGATGATGGGCAGAAGAGGGCCGAAGATCTCCTCTGTCATGATCGCGGAGTCCAGTGGGGGATTCAGCAGAATCGTGGGCTCGATGCACCTGAAAATTTCTCGTGAGGCGGTCACCTTGGGTTGTCTTACCGACAGACTGATTAACAACACACGGTTTTTTTTTTCAGAATTTACAGGTTCTTGGCTTCCAATCTGCCGCCGTGGAGGACAGACGCCGCCACCGATGTGTCCTTTAGAAGGCCACTCAGCCGCTGGAAGTGCCTCGCGTTGACGATCCGCGCCATGTGATCCGAGTCAGCGAAGAACTTCTTCAGCGTCAACTTGAGCGCCTTGATCTTAGGATGAGACGAACGCGTGCACGTTGCGACACACACGTCAGGCAGGCACAAATGCGACATATATGCAACAGAGGAGACGTGACGTGAGGTGGAGCGCACCAGGACGGGCACGAAGCGCTCCTCGACGAGGACGTAGTCGATGGCTAGGCAAGCCTGGCCGGCGCAGGACGACCACTTGCCCCCGACGACGCGGTTCACCGCGGTCTGCAGGTCCCGCGCGCTGCCACCGATCGTGTCGAAGATGCAGGGGCACTTCCCGCCGAGCTCCAGCGCCACGGGTGTCAGGTGCTTCGCGGCCGCGGCCATCACGACGCGCGCGATGCGCGGGCTCCCTGCATGCACGGCAGAAACCCAACACCACATCAACGGCGTTTCGGCCGGGGCCCGGCCGAAACGGGGAAACGCTACCACGGTGCTCCATGATTAGGTAGTTGGGGTGGTCAATTACCAGTGAAAAGGACCTTGTCCCATCTGTGCTCCATGAGCTGCTCGCCCACCTCCGGCCCGCCCTGGATGACCTTCAAGGCCGTGGCGTCCATGTACTTGCCGATGTTGTCGCCGAGGAACTTTGCGGTGGCCGGCGCCAGCTCCGACGGCTTTAGGGCGACCGCATTGCCGGCCGCCAGTGCCCCAACGAGCGGCTCCAGCGAGAGGCCTACATGCATAGAGAGCACGCGAAGTCACCGCTCGATAGGTAAGCCATTTTCAGCGTACTACCAAGGCCTCGTGGGGCACACCCTTGCGTCTCTACTCTCTGGATTAGTACGAGCAAGATGCATGCATGTGCAAAGGCTGTAGTATCCAGAGCGACCTGCACAGGCGTAGACCGCTGCAGCCTGCAATGCTGCATTGGTCGGACGGCCAGTCATTTACTCTTTTCACTGCTTAGTATAGTGTAGTATGTGTCGCTTGGTTTATGATGAGGCAAAAGCGTAACAGGGGGAACACGAGTACCGGTGTACGTTGTTCTTGCAAAAATGAAAATATAGTGAACTTTGAATTTATTCTCAGAGAACATCCCAAGTACCGGTCGGTTGCCACCACGAAAAAAGAAGTTCCAACTATTAAACGTCAACCTAGCTAGTGCTGCAAACATAATTTCGCCATATTACAGCGTGCAACCTTAACTGCGTGCGCTACGAACTACGGGGCAGTTTTATGTCGCAGTCATATGAAGTTTTTTTTGGATGCAATCATGCATGAAGTTACGTACAAATAATTAAAGCCTGCATGTTAGTTACGGGCCATACTAGCAACAGTACACAACAGCACAGCTATTCACTTTTACAAGAACTGTATTGAAATCACTCTCGACTCTTCAAGTACTATCGATAGCTAGGGTGTGCACCGAGCCACGGTACACCATTTGGGCTGAAAGAGTGTTGGACAGCCAGACAATATGTAGGACTTAGGCCCGTTCTTTTCAGTTGTTTCACCATATTATTGCTACGTATATATAAGAATAAACTAGTCATCAAGACTGGTTGGGGATGCCACTAGCTAGCATGTGCAATACTGCTAATACTCCGTATACTGCTATGCTAATTCTACTCTTGTAGGTTTCGTCACTGTTCACTGCATGGCTCATAGCTAGTATAGGTGAAATTTAATGGACCAGTTCATCAATGCTCGTGTGTAGCACAGTCTTTCTGACAATGCTTCACATGGGCAACCACTCTACACTCTTCAAATGGTCTTGCATGAATAAGGGAAACGAATGTAAAAATCTGTGACCTGTGAGAGATTGATAGTGGTTGCTTACCCAACGGGACGTTCCAGCAGGAGAAGACGAGGACGACCCCGAGCGGCTGCGGCTCCAGCTGCGCCCTCGCCGGGAAAGCTATTAGTGGCACCCAGACCTGCAACCAAACGCCGCATGGTGCAACACACGGTCGGAGAGCGAGGCGTCAGAACTCATAACCTGGAGCAGCAAATCATTCGTGGAAATAATCGAACAGTAGTGCTCAGGCATGGTCAGATCAAACTTTGCCTTTTCCGGCGCCATCCATTTACCGACCTCCCGCAGCGCGGCGTTCGCCGATTTGACGAGCACTCCGATCTTAAGCCACCAAACCATTCGCATATATACAAGTTAAACGGAATCAGCAGATCGATCGGTTGATACAGGAAATGCCAAACGCATATTCATGAATTCATCGTCTACTAAACAAACCTCGTCTCTGTAGGCCTCGGCGTGGTGCTTGCCGAGGTCCTCGCGGAGCGCCCGGAACGCCGCCGCCTCCTCCTCCGCCAAGAGACGGAGGAGTCCCCTGAGCTGGGATTGCCTCCACTCCAGGCTCCGGGTCCTGCCGCTCTCGTACGCCGCCCTCAGCTCGCCCACCGTCTCGCTCACAGTCTCGCCGAGCCCCAGCGGCTGCCCGCCCCCAACCTCATCGACACTAGGCGCTACCCTTTCCATCCTTCTCTCCGCACTCTCCTCCAATCTCACTGACTCACCCGGTGTAGTGCTACTGTGCAAGCAGCAAGAAGAAGAGAAAGTCTCGACCCGGGAGGCCAATTTATGGCAACTGACGTCCTGGGCCTATTGCCTACGCATGATAATTCAATGCTGGTGGTACCAGAGCAGTGCTGTAGAATTGACGCCCATTAATGGTGTAACTCGGGCATGGTTCATGATTGGTATCAAAATCGGTTGCTAGGACCGGAAACGAGAGCACATGCATATGCCACGGAGAAAATTGAGGATTTTGCCAGAGTCCGGGTGATCCATCGCCGTCCGGGTGAGGACGAGGCTCCCGAGCATGGATTTTGATCGAGACAATCCGACGGTATTGACCATGGATCGTGTCATCGTCTGCATTACTGCAAGGATAATCAAAGACGTGGCCCCTGGCCGATCTGCGTACTCGTCGTCTTCAAGTTGATGGGCCGAAGTACCAGGCATAGGCTGATGGGCATCTGCGCAGCGTGCTTCACCCGTTCACCGCTATAGTATCTTTCTTGTGGAGATGTGTTCAGCTGCAGAAAAAGCATCGGTTTTGGGTGCCCTATTTGCAGACGGACAAAAAGAGTTCTCATCGTACAAACCTTCGATCCCTCAAACCTTCCAGTAGTAGATACAGGAGTAAGGCACCAACGCGAAAATCCTTTGATCCGAAGTTAAAATCTGCTTCTCGGTGCCGTGCATTGATTCGTTCATACAGTCATTTAGAGTTTCATCACAGCCCTGCAATTACGATATATTATAGATTTTTCAACTAAAATCACATTAATATAACTATAATATAATTATAATATAATCATAATATATAATATATAATGGAAGTAGTATGTAAATATCACATAAGTCCCACGTTAATAAAACAATGACTATAGCCTAATAATAATTACATTAAAATTAAATGCTACATTGTAATTATATATTAATTATATTATAATTGTGCTAGTTATATTCTTATAATTTTAGTGAAAAAATTGACAGATTTTTAATAAAATCCTCTCACGCAGTACCATTCAAACAAACAGCACAGCATTGCTTCCAAAAGTAGCCTCAGCCCATACGGGCCTTTGCCAACTGCCTTGATAGCTATTTGACATGCGGCTTAGTTTTGTTTTCTATTAAAGTGGGAAGAAGATATATTGTCTCTCTCAACTAGAGATTGATTTTTATCCTTCAATTATAAAATAAAACTAGTATAACACTTTTAGGGAAATATCAAACTAAACTAATTTAGTTTACATCCTGATTTTATACTACGTGGTTGGTTAATCAGAAGGCATAATAGCTACATAAGCAACATATTTTATAAAATAAAAGTAACGAGAGCACATGTCGTTTCATATCTCTCTCTTCTCCTCCTCTCCCTTCTTCCTCCCTCTTCCATCTTTCCCATAATATAGCCACACAACGGTGACCCAACCCCTGTGGCCTCGTTGCCTCTACCTACCATGGCGGCTTGGAAGTCTAGCTCGGAGCTCCTCCTCCCGTTGTTAGTGTCGTTGCCACTCGCCCGCCACCTTCTTCCTCCTCTATTCCATGCCTTGTCCTCTTTGGCACTGTCTTTCTTCGTCCCACAACTGTCTCCATGGCCTCTTGTGCTCACTTGCTCCCACACGCCCTGCCGCTACCTTGCCTCCCTTCTCGTTGAAGGGCGGAGTAGCCACGACCACCACCTCCCTGTTGTGATGGCCAAGGCATAGCAGATGGCTTGCCGATGCGCCTAGGCGAAGCTAGCAAGCGAGAAGGTGACACTCTGAGGCGGCACACAAAGAATTTGGCCATTGCCATTGAGAAGCAGCAATGCTGTCTCGAGGTTGTTGACGCCTTTGAGGTTCCTACTCCACCTCGACCGATGTCCTTAGCATATTGGATTGCTGTTCTCCATCGTCGGTGGCATAGTGGTTTGATGCAGAGGGTTGGAGGTAATGTACTCTTATCGTAGGGTGCTAACCTCTCTCAATCAAGCCCAGCGGCGACAGATATGCAAATCTAGAGGATGACTGAGGGGAGACGCCATTGAGCTCCACGAGGGTTTGGGCCATCAGGGGGGATTAGGGTGAAGTGAGAGAAGATAGGGAGAGAGAGAGGAGTAAGGAGGGGCATATGATATGTTTATTGATAAGTGAGTCTTGATATGTTTATTGATAAGGGTCTCACCAAAATTTTAGATTATTTTTTATAACCAGACAGCCACCATATACCATGTGGACATTGCATCGAACGAAACCGGCTTAGAAACCGCAAAGGAAAGCAAAATAAGTTGTGGGAGGCGTTATGTTTTACTGTTGGGAGACATAAATCACTACAGTTGAGAAAAACAAGATATATTTTTTTTATCAAAGTGGATATAGCCTAGCCCAGCTAACTACTCCAATCCAAAAGATTCTCTCTCAGGTAGTCATGTGGCCCATTGGTGTCGATGGGCCTCACGTCCACAGCAGAGTATATATATATATATATATATATATATATATATATATATATATATATATATATATATATATACTCCCAATGTTCTTGAAAAACACATCATTTTGAGAAATTCAAAACGATAAATATCAATTAGCACATATTAACAACAGGGCGGTGATGAATAGAAGATTTGTATGTTTATTTTTTCCTATGGCAGGGGTTCATATGTAAAATGGGCGTGCAAGAAGGGGCTTGCTATTTTTATAGGTGGCACCCTTACAGCTCTGGTTATGTGTTTTTTGAGATAGCAGCCTAAAATTGCTAAAACTATTCATAGGAGGGGAGGAGCGATGCCCTCTATTATGGTGTTTTTTCCCTATAAAATCCCTTCTAGCCACCTAAAAGTCTATTTTATTTTAAAAAATGTTAGTTGAGAGGTGTCTTTTTTTTTTCCAAAATGGACTTTTCTCATTGTTGTAGAGCACAATTCTAGTGTCAACTGAGAGGTATGAGAGGTGTGACCGATCGAGACCACGGTCTAGTAAATACGATGTCTGTTACACCATACCTATATTAAAAAAGTTAGCATAATTATCACAAATAAAAACATAATTTACAGTTAATACAACTGACAATAAACTTTTATCAGACAAAATAAATAACATTTAACATTACTACAAGGCCAAAATAAACAGCATTATAATATATATATTTCATACAACATATAAAAATATTTATGACTCTTTACATTACGATAACTTAACTAACATATATTTTCTATTCTTAAAATAATATATAGAATTGTATTAAATAATTAAACCACCGTGTGTACGAGAACGTCTAGGCAAGATTGGTCTTAAAGTAGTGACTTCCCCGTGGGACGTCTTTCATCAGATTCCATTTCTGATGGAGGAGCCTCCTCTTCACTCGAAACATCCATATCTCTTGGGTTTTTGTACGTATCTTCCTCATTATCACACTTGTTATAACGTTTTAACATCCTATAAGGTTTAGACGCATTTATGTTGTTATAAATCCATCTAGTCCTACGGCGACCTACCTTGTCCCTTATTTTCGTTATGTTTGAAATGTAAAAAACATGAGCTTGTTGAGCCATGAAAAACCTAGTAATACCAAAGCTATTTATCTCGCTACTTCATGTATGCAAAATTGTTTCCTACAACACAAAATAACACTCCAGTATTTCACACTCTGAGCTCATGATAATAACATGAGAACATGACTTATAGTACAATCTTATCTTTTGGCAGGAACACAACAAGTCCTGTTGTCTTTCAAGATAAAAAATAGAGTTGAAGAAAATGAGAAATTAATTGTCACACTAAACACTATGCATTCAATATTTTAACACTGATATATCTTCAAACATTACAAATGAAACTATCTATAAATTTAGGAATAAAAATATCAAATCGCGTATTCAAGAAAGAAACTATTTACGGATATAGAATAATATTACCTACACTATTTCGTTTCATCACTAATAATAAATATTAGAAATTGTATAAATTTTTTACCTATGTACAAATATGTAACACCTTGATTTTAGCTTAGACGTTAAAAGCTATATTAATAAAAGTCATAGTTTTAAAAACTTTGTGTGTATTATGTGCAAAAAATCTCTGTACAAAATTTGAATTCTAATGTTCAACTTTTAAATCAACCTCTCCGCTAAAAAAATCTTCCAAATTTGTTTGAGTTTGATAATCAAATTTGAATCCAATCTAAATATCAAATCTATTTCAAAATAATGTTAAATAAATCTCCTTAAGTCCATCCCACAAACTCTCCAACAAAATATCAAGTTAAAATTCAAACTCATTTTAAAATTTTCCAAAAAATTCAAATCAAGAAATCTCTAGAAAAAGTAAAAAAAATCTCTTATTTATTCGGGCTGTCTTTTCCTCAACCCATTCTCTTTCTGCCTTTCTTTCTTCTCTCCCTTGGCACCCTCTCGTCCCCATGGTCCAACCGCCTAATCGGCACAACTACCTCTCTGACCTCTCTTTCTTATTTCCCCCTTCTAGGCCACACATGAGACCGGCCCAAGGCCACCCTTCTTTCCTTTTTCCTTAGGCCATGCCCATTGGCCCATCTCTCCTGCTCACGGCCGCCCATGCCACCACACCCTAGCACTCGCTCACCGCTAACTCTTTGCCTGGAGCCCGCTTGTCAACCACCGCCTCTCTACTGTTTCCGCCTGCTTTGCCCATGCATGCGCGCTCGTCCCCTTTCTCGCATTGCGCCAATGCGTGCACATGTTGTTTGGCAAAATGCCGAACAACTAGCCGACGCCTATTTTCATACGCCCTAACCATGAGCCCGTGCGGCACGTCCTCTGTTCTCATACGCCGCTCCCTTCATTCTCGTGCGTCGTACACTTGTTCCCGTTCCTGCACGCACCTCACGCACTCGACAGGATGCCAAGCCAACCATCGTCTTTACACATGTGTGCCGCTACCCCACCGCACCACGTCGCGTCACACCATGCCAAATGTGGAACCACCGCCGTGAATCCCGCCTATCGCCACTGCTCCCCATGCGAATCCCACCGGACGCTACCGTATCCCTAGCCCCACCGCTTCATCCCATTCTTCGACCTTGCCTCATCGTCAAGTTTCATTATAGGTCCCGCACCTCTGCACCGTGCTAAACTAGCCACACTGCACACCGAGCAGTGCCACACCGCGACAAGCCACAGTGCCCACCTGCCTACCATCGCTCTGCCATCATTGCAGCGTGTAGTGGTGCACTGTGGTGTGTATTATTGCCCTGCTACCGCCAAGCGTTCTATGCTTCGTGTCACCATGGACCCTGCCACCGACCCCCGCACCTTACGACCTTATCGCCACCGACGACCAAGACTATATAAGCCAGCACACCTTCTCTACCTTCTCAGTGAAACCCCTCGCCACCAGGCATGCCTTCATTATCCTGTGCCATCTCTCCCCCAGCCGGGCGTCACCTCCTTCGCACCACCTCCGTGCCGCTGCATGGACTTCCTTCTCTACCTCCTAGCCATTGCTCTACTCTTCCACAGACGCCGCCACTGGCCTCTGACCCCATAACCGGGTGTTGCCTTTCTCATTGCCAACATCTCCACCCACAGCGGGAACCTATTGCCGCTCCTCCATCCCATGCTTGAGAGGGGCGAGCGGAGAGGAAGAAAGAACAAGGAAGAATAACCCACGGTGCCACTAACATGTGGGTCCCTTGTTGGCCAATGAGGTAAGGCCACATGCCCCTCCTTAATTCCCCTGACATGTGGATTAGCTTCCATCTCCCTCTCTCTCCCACGACATATGGGCCTTACTTCTATCGGGCCGCCAGCCAAGCCTAATAGGCTGAGACCTATTTTAGCCTACTAGCTTCCCAAGATTCACTTTACCTCTAAAAATAATCTCTCTCTAACATATAGGTCCCACTCTAGATATTATTTTAGGAGAATATTCCTACCAATTTTTGAGTGATTTATTCTTTTTAAAAATTTCTACAAATTGAAATAATCTTCTAAAATTCATATATTTTCTACTGTAACTCCGATTGACTCTATTTAACTTATATAGGATATTTCTAAAAATGAGATCTAGATACTATTATTTATTTCATACTTTATTCTATTTTTAAGGGTTTTTTGGGATTTCTTGTGTTCACGCATAGTTTGTCGCCGAAAAATTCTCGAACGATGATTATAAAGAATTTCTCATCGACCAAGAGTAAGATAAGTTACCCTTGACCGTATCACTCCTAATTTATAAAATGTGATTGTTTGTAAGGTTTGCATACTTAGTGTATAGAGTTAAATTGATCATCCTCGGTTTATGTGCAACCGATGGACCAACCTAGCAGTTGTATTATTTTTCATAAGTTATTATTAAACTCTATTCAGATAACTCCACCATAACGGTACTTGGAAATTCTCACTCATTGAGCGAGAATACCACTGTCCCATCCTACTTTGTTGTTTGTCATTTTGGAAAAAATTGAGCTTCGAAACCTTTTACGAAAACTCAACTCGTGGAGTCGGTGAATTTGAAAGACAAAGTTTGTGAAAACTTGTGATGCAGAATCTCTCATGTGTGATTTGGTTTGGTAATGGAATGTAAGGAACAATTTCTTAGGAAATTACATTTAAGCATCTTACCGTATGATCACACGAGTATTTATGAGATGTTTCTAGCTAAGTAATTACTTATCATATAGGAATCTTTTATGTCAATAGCTATGGAACACTAGATATGAGGAGATAGGATTGTGGATCTTTACTGCTTGGGATGTGTGTTATTCTAGCCTTTTTTAAAGCGATCAGGTAGGAGTAGGAGACATCCCTGATGTGTCCTCAATAGATGAATGTACGAGACTTATCTAATATTCAGTTTGAGAGATTCAACCCAACTATGTGATATGGGATATTAATGGGTTAGCTTTGGAAATGTATTTTTGATGCCAATGGATATCCAGTGTTAGTTTCATGTTGTGTGGGTAAAGCTTAATCTATTTAAATAATCGTGCTAACGGTTAAGGGTGTAAAGTGATTCTTCTAGTGTTGTTTTGTTTGCCAGTGTTTTGCAGAAAATATTTGAGGGAATGAGAATTGTTACTAGAGTAGGTCTTGCTGATTAACGAATGACCTTATTGGTCGGGAATGGGTCTATGTGACCCAGGATACAGTGAGGGCATCGTGGACTGGATTTCTAAGAGGGAGCAGGATCTAAAGCTTGGATGGTTTCGAGATGGAGCCAATAAAAAAAGATATTGGTTTACCTCCGAATAAAGCGAGATAAATGTTATATGTATGGATTAGAAACGAGGTTTGTTGAAGCGATAGAAAATAGAAAGAAATTATTAATGAAACTAAAATTTTATTCTTATGTTTGGGTTGTTGCAAAACAACTCGCATCCGACCAAGATGGTAATTCTCTTTTAAAATGAATTGTGAAACTCATACTTAGAGGTTGTGAAATGTTTTGAAACAAAAGATTTATGAAGTAAATCTAATCTTCATTTATAGCTTGCATACTCATATTTTTATGACTTGTGAGTACGAAAGTACTCATCTTTTCTATATTATTGTCTTTTCTCCTTCTTACTTTCAGATAGAAGATGTCAAAGAATTTGGTTTCATCCCTAAACCTTAGCCACTGCTTATGGATTAGTGTGTCAGCTGTGTTAAGATTCGTTGTCATAGTTTTTCTTGAGAGTTATTGTCAAAGGTCTACCCGGCATGATAACAAGATATAATGTATTCATTTAGTTTTATAATGATTGTTGTTTTGTAACAGCAGGTACTTGCTTAGAATCGTAGGACTGGTATTGACACGTGTTGTTCTCCTAAGGATGATTTGTTGTCCTCGACGACACGTCCTATTTAGCGCTGGTTTTCTAGTGGTATCAAATCAGGGTGTGACAAGATATTATTAGAGCATAGGTTTAACTTTAGGAACGAAATCCGCTCTATCATTAGCTGTCCTTAAGAATATATTTTAATAAAATAAAACTATTTATGAAAAAATCTGCTCTCTTATTTTATCCTAGCTTATAAAAGAGGTTTTCTTCCTGAAAATAACCAACCCTAGCCACATGGTCTCCTTCCTCCTTTGCTTTAAGACAATGAGGTTCCATGTTCAAATGAGGAGATGGTATAAAGTCGAGTGGGATTAAAGATAGCTGTAGATTGAAAAAATATTTTCGTCTGTAGTTTTCTTTCTGTTAGGCTTTACTAAGTGCCACCTATAAAATTGATAGGCTCCTCCACTCTTATTAGCGGACCTATGCAATTTTGCAGGCGAGCTTTTGAGAGAAAAAACGTCCAACCAGAATGTTGTAAGGGAATCGTCCTAAAAATAATAGGCCTCCTGCATCACTTGCCTATTTTGTAGGTGACCCTTGTTGCAGAAAAAAACACGGTCAGTTAGGACGGTAAAGTAGCACTTGTAAATTTTCTAGTTACCCGTCGCTCGTCGTTAACTTACTTTGTTGGATTTCTCGTCGGGACATTTTTTATAAATCTTACAGAGTGTTGAAAGTATATATATGTAAGTTTTTAAAAAAATTATATATTTATAATCATTATATATATATAAACTCCTCAACACCCGGGGCCTCCATAAGAGTCCGCCTTTGATTCGCTAGTCTGAAAATCCGTGAATCTCGGCACTCGTTGGTTCGCCTCCAGTAGCTGCGGCGAGCCGGCAATGGAGCAATCCCTCCATGGAAGTCCACTTACGGCGGGTAGTGCAGCACTGCACAGCCCGACGTTATGCCCCTCTCCATTCCCATGCGTCCTTGCCTTCAGCACGCCAGGGGTTGGTTCTCTTGTCGCGCAGGAGCCCGGCAGGCAATCGGCTTCGTTGGTTGGTGGCTCATGTCCGTCGTCGGAGGTAGGGATGAAAACGGTATAAAAAAACGTATTATTTTTAGTATTATTTTTAATATTATACTGACAAAAATTTAAAAAAATTAGGAACATAAATATTCAGTAAATACAACATCTTTTTATTATTATGAAAACAGTATTGATACGGTTGTGAATTTTCTTACATTTTCATCCTAGTCGAATGCGGTGGGGCAGGCAGTTTGGTTTTGGCAAATACCACACCAACATAACTGCTACGCAGAATTACAGATATAAGGTCTTGGCCTCGCTTGATAAATGATGAGGAGAGGAATCAGACCCGTCAATAATAAACAAAACAATTCGAGTGTATATTTTGGACTAGCTTGTTGATGATGACAATATAGCCACAGGAAACAAATGTGGCGTTTATGTTCAGAAGACAAGGAATATATTGATGTAAGCATTGAGAACTGCGAGAATCCAAATTTCAGATCTGGCCTGTACGTGAATACAGACAGAGATCGGATACAAAAGAAAAGAAAATCCGATGTTGGCCGCGTTGAATCTTTTGGACCTTACGGCCTCTACCACCAAAAACTAATAGTTTGCTTTACGATGGATTTTCGCACATGAGATGGATGGTCCTTTGTTGTTTACTATTATAATCCAGGTGCACGAAAGAATGAACAACAATGCAAGCGTGCACATCATACTGCTATGCTACTTTACTATCTGTTGTTCATTGACGTAAGCTGCGCAAAGCAAGATCTATTCTGCACGTGGTTGGAACAGAGGCCTACCATGCTTGGAAGTTATGAGATCGTTGATTGCTTTTAATCTGACGATATGTAATAGAAGGTACCTAAAACGTGGACCAGGTATTAATTTAAAGGTAAGGTAGAAGGTTAGATAAGTAATTTGATGCCCAATATCACCTATGAGAACGGGAAATCGGTAACTATCATCTTGATGAGTTCTTGCCGGCGTGGCTGGACTGTGAAATCACAATTCGATTGCGTTGTATTTATGGTTGATAACTAGTATCGTTCAATTACAAGGTATTCGAAATGATTACTATAGGGTACTACAGTCAATGTATCCTACAAGACAAACTAAGTAATTGGTCAACAATCACAGCCTAATAATGAAACTAATTAATTGATTGGTATTGTAGAGTTCTCGCCGGCTACTGGAATGAGAAATCTCAATGTCATTACATTGGTTTTATGCGACTGGACATAGTGCACATCTTCCTAGAATTCTACCACGATCAAGGAGATGAGATTTTTTTTAGAAAGCCGATATGAGAATTATTGGGCTAACAGAAGACGATCATAATAACAGAATTAGAGAAAGTTATGGCTATTTTCAATTCCTATATTACACTCAACCGATGAACGGTGGATGCCTAATAGATTGGAAGGTATTTGGGATACCTTCCAAGCACTCTAAAATATCTCATAAACAATGGGACATTTTAGTTGCGAACAGAAGAACATCCTCAGTCTATCAGCCATTATCTACCAAGAAACATCCTGTGGCTAACCAATTTAGTACAGGCCACAAGAACAGTCCCCCACGCCTAGCTATCCTCGATGTCAGTGTTTCAGTTTGGTCCAGTGCTCACTTGCAGCCATGAATTTGCTGGATGAAAGTATTGTGCCAGAAGTGTAGTTGTGGCTAACTGGCCTGCCTGCGACTACTATGAAGGAGGAAATATCCGAAATATCCGAACTCAACCGATTCGCCGCTCTTAATTAGCCGCACTATATTTAACATGCCATTGGTTGGACTAGTTATAATGCATTACATTCCAAGCATTCTTGGACCGGCAGGGCCCAGGCATAACAAACCAACAGTTTTTCATGCAGAACATATGTACGAGTTCCAGTTCAACGGCGTACCTTCAGTACGAAGCTGACCCTTTTTTTGCTCCCTAGATGTTCACAGCGACATCAAGCTACAGCAGATCAAGTGGTGGTATTACCAGTCACAAATGGCCTCTCAAAGCCATTTGCATTGGTGAAATTTATCGTCTGATCAGATAAGCCTTCCTCCTAACCAGCAATCGTGACTTCTTTATGTTGCTTTAGGGAGCGTTCGGCAGACAAAAGAAAGGGTGAAAAACTAACTTGTTTTCTACTAACATACTGCTATATATATTTTTTAAAAGTTATTTTAAAATTATATTAATTTATTTTTAAGTTTAAAATAATTAATATCTAATTAATTATATACTAATATTTTATCTTGTTTAAATATCTTTTCTCTTCTAACCATGAGTTAGCCTCTTCGACCTTTTGAGAGGGAAGAAAAAAAAGAAAAAGAAAATGCATTAATTAGGTTTTAATTATTATAAACTTAAAAAAATTATATTTGATTTTTAAAAACAACTTATATGTATTTTTTAATAAAAATATATATCGTTTAGCAATTTAAAAAATGATAAAAAAAACAAGTTGCAATCCGTCGTAACAGGATTCACACGGTGCCTACTTCACATTTGTACGAATTCAAGTTTGCTGCAACAGCAATGCCTTTTTATTCATGAGTCACAGCTAGCAAACCATGTACTCAGCCAAATAATTTTGTTTCTGTTTGTCGTATGTCTTTGTTTTTTCTTTCTGGTCGCCTATAGGTACTGTTGTTTTTTCTTTCTGGTCGTACTGGTTCGTTAGGATGTCACACGCAGCACCTAATCTGGTAGTAGTAATGTGCATCATTTTCATGCGTTTCTTCCTTACGACTCTGTCGATTTTCGTTACTCGCTGACCACATTTTTAGTTTTAAAATGAAAAACCATCACACAACCCACGCGCTCATCACAATGCATTCATGCACACGGATAGTGATTGTTGTCCTGCCGTCAGTTCTGCTTTCTCGTGCGTTTGAAACCAAATGGAGAAAATCAGTCAACAAGTGAATGTAGCACCTCAGTGAAATACACATGACAAAGTTATATTAGATAATATGAGTGCAATGACTCTTTTATGCAGGAAAAAAATAGCTGAACACGCCGTTGCATACTGCACAAATGAATTGAAGTATCCAACAAATCAGACACTTTGTTGTTGCTACGCAACATGTGGCTAAACATATAAAGGAGAAAGAAAAAAGAAGAGTTACAAACACTCAAACACGACCAACACATGTGGAATCATAGCTTTAATTGGCGAGAAAGCTTTCTGGTGAGCATTATTTGGAACGCGTATTGGTGAAGCTGAACGTCATTTGAGCATTTCTTCTGGCAAATAACCGATCTTGTTTAATCATATCCTGCAATGTCAAGTGCATGTATGGCAACTAGCAACATTTTATTTAGTTGGTGATTATTGAAGTAGACTAATTTGACTATGTCATCAAGCAAACTAAATTGCTTGTCCTCCACCAACCATCTAAAGTCAGATCCATTAGATTAGCATAAAAAACTACCCATTCATTGTACCTAAACCTAATACACGCGATCTACAAGGAAAAGAATTTAATTACTGAAGTAATGCAGATATATCACTGATGCTACAAGATGCCATGACATCACAAAATTTTCTATCTGATCCAAAGGATTAAACTAATCTACCTTCTCAAACTACACAATAGTACACACATTCTTCTCCTACCTACCCTAAAATACTGGTATTATTCACAATCTACACCAGAAAGTTAAAACATTATCTTGCGGTCCAATCTCGATCTAACGCCCGAAGCCAACGCGGAGGTCTTCTCCTGGAGCACACGCACCACGTCGGCCATGGACGGCCTCAGCCCGGGGCTGTCGTTGATGCACTGCCTGGCGAGCTCCGCCATGACAGCCGCCTCTGCGCCGTCGTGGTCGCCTCTGAGCCTCCGGTCGACAACGTCGGACACCTTCCCCTCGCTGAGCGTGGGGCCTACCGCCACGGTGAGACGTCGCCCGGTCTCGCGGCAGACGGCCTCGTTCCCTGTCACGAGCTCGAGCAGCAGCACCCCGAAGCTGTACACGTCGCTCTTCTTCGTGGCCACGCCGGAGCGGATGAGGTGGGGGTCGACGTAGCCCGGGGAGCCCATGACGGCGCGGGCGGACGGCCTGCACCCCACCGTGGTCGAGAAGCCGACGTGGGCGAAGCCGAAGTCGCAGAGTTTGGCGTCCATGTTGGCGTCGAGGAGGACGTTGGACGACTTGATGTCCCCGTGGATGACCGCCGGGTGGCGGCTCTCGTGGAGATACTCCAGCGCCATGGCCACCTGGAATGCAATCGCCACGCGCCGCGCCCAGGGCAGCACCGCCGCGACCTCTCCGCCGTGGAGCCGTTCGTGTAGGTCACCATTCGGCGCGTACTCGAAGACCAGCACACCTTCATCTGTGCAGAGACGCAAGAACGTTAGCGCACTTGTCAGAGAAGGTTTAATTACTCGACGTTTAAGCAAGCTTGCAATCTGGTGTTGATGCGATGATAGTTACCTCGTTGGTCGCAGTAGCCGAAAAGGCGGACGATGTGCGGGTGGCGGAGGGAGAGGAGCACCTCGAGCTCCTGGCGGAAGGCGCGGTGCAGGCGCTCGCTGCTGCAGTGGACCTTGACGGCGCCGAGGCGGGAGGAGGACAGCGACGCGAGGTAAACAGTGCTGAACCCGCCGTGTCCTATCACCCGGGACGAGAAGCCCCCCGTGACGGACTCCACCTCCGCCCACGCGAGCTGCCTCGCCGCCGCCGCGGCGCCATTCTTGCAGATCCCTTCCTCCTCCACCCCCGCCGGATCGGCCGCCACCCGCGAGCTCATTGCACCTGCTTCGCCGCGCTTCCTGACGTCGCCGCCGTCGCACGGGCGGACGCACGCGAAAAGGCCGCACCCGGTAAACATTGTGGTCGAACGCCGAAGGGAGAGATCTACGAACTCTAAAGGCGAAATGGGAGAGAGAATCGAATGCTACAAGTGAGGCGCGAGTGTGTGTGCAGGGAGAATAAGTTCTCCCTTTGATCTGCGTAGCTTTCAGCTTTGTTGTTGTTAGTTGTAGCTACGTTCTTGGCTTTGCCTTACTGGATAAGCAGGGGACAGGTTGTGCAGAGGATTCAGATCAAAGAATTGCTAGTGGCTGGCTTCCCTGGCTCTTGTGCTGCTACAAGTCAAATGCATACTTGTGTTTATATATGTCAGGGTGGTGCCATGTGGCTGCCTTTCTTTTCATCTCGTGTTATTGTAAGGCGATTCTTTCAGCGTGGGATGATGAATGAGGACGTCACCAACATTTGCTCTTTTCAGCTCTTCTTTTTTAATGTCTCTGATCTTTTTATTTCCTGAATTTGCCATGAAACGTGCTCTTGACCATGCTTGAGAACTCAAGATAGTCATGATTACTGAATGACAAGCATTCTAATACAGTACTTCCATGCCGTTGGTCTTTTTTCTTTCTGAAAATCACCGAGCTAAGAATGCTCTTGCTCTTCTGAATAATGAAACAGAATGATGCAAGCGAGCGATGACAAGAATAATCCTTTTGGGACTAACCGGTCCAGTACTCTTTTTTTTTTTTGCATCCTACTTACTCACTGAGGACACAGTAATATCCTCATAGTGCTCCTCTCAATTGCATGTAACTACATCAGAGTGGTTGAAGAGGCTAATAGACAGTAAACACAATCCATACTTTTTATCAGAGTGGTTGGATTGCAGCAGTAATAACAACACTATCCAAGATGGTTAAACCAGCAGCTTGCGAGACAAACACCGCCTACCACGTGCCGTGCACTCATGCAGAGCACGAACACCTTTACAACACGAGTGCTACAGAAGCAAGCCATCGGCGTGCTGCTCACAAGGCATAGTAAGATTCCTCCTGTGCAGGTGCAGCCTGTGCTGCTGGACCCCTTCCCGGCCTGGCAGTCTCACCGAAGCATACGCTAGATCCGTGCACTGCAGCGCACTCACTCTCGCATCAGATTGTTACACCCGCGAGGTGTCGGCGTGCGCTCAAGCCAACCTTCGCATTTGCAACGTGCCACGGGACGCACAACAACAAGAAAAAACGCCCGTGAAATCCACGAAATCCACAGGGAGCCATCCAGATACGCGATACTACAATTTAAGGCGAACGCGGCAGGCACCTGCCCGCGCACGGCGCTCGCGAGTCGCGACTCGCTCGACCGACGTTGACTCACCTAACTGATCGTGCTGCTCCTCCGCGCGCATGTACCCGTATCACCCATGCATCCATTCTCCACCCGTGTGCTGATGAGCGCGTTCCGAATCCAATCTAATCACCGGCTCTGGTTGTTGGCCTCCGGTAATCCGCAAAACAAAACCAGACGGTGACATGATTTAGGCTAATCAATCAGGCGCGCGTCACGGGGACCGAGCAGCGCACGGATCACCGACGCGCCGGGCGCCTGTAGACCGCGCGGCGCGCACGCCCCGCCAGCATATCGCGTTTCCGGCGACACGGGGCCCGGCTATCGAGCGGAGTACTCTGTTTTAGTCGGAATCGAGATCCTGCTCCTGGTTTAGATCGCCTGTGCATGGACCCGCCAACAAGGCAAAGGCTTACTCGAGAGGATACGCCTGTCGGTGTCGCACCGATCGACTCTCACGAATAACAAACTCTCGTCTTGAGCCGTCCTGTCGTACTGTCAACTGCAGTATCTGGGACTGCCACATTGTTTGCCGATTCAGAGCTGGTACGACGAGGAGCACTCATTTCGCAAGGCAACTTTGTGTTCTCCGTGCAAAATGAAAAGGAGAATCGCTGTCTGGGTCCGGGTGTGACACGATGTGTTTGGTGCGATCGGAAACTTCCACTGGGATGCTCCGTGCTCGGTGCTCGGATGGCAAAGTGTGGCGCCCTCTGATTTGGAGCGTACGGTTATTTCTTAATCACATATCAATCTCATTTTAACTAACTCCAATTTTAATACAATGCGCTATCTTGAGGTTATACAGCAGACCACCTAATTCTTCCACAAGATAGCCTGATTTTGGTAACAGCACCAAAATCACCACCAATTTTCCATTAAATATTTCTAAATATAAGATTAAGAGAATCACTTCATATTCATCGTGTTTACACGACTGTTTAAATAGATTATGACCTTTACAAAGGGTACATTTTTTACCCATACGATATAAACTTACTTCAAACAATCAATACATATTATCAGATATAGAATGTGAATGGAGGTTTGTGATGAGGCCTTTTCAAATCATTCCTCGCTTATTAACTGAATAAGTCATCGCATATATCTAAGGTTTAATAATTAACTGCCAAGGACATCCCATTCGATGGTCGTAGTTTAATATGATTAATAAAACTTCTCAAGAGATCAATTCTTATATGTCATGCAAAAGTCAAGGACATATAGTTGGTGATTACCCATAACCAAGTTTTATAATATCATTTTATTTCTCAAAACTTTTGACCACTAGTGAGTATTTCAAACTATTTTTAAATTGACAAGTTTTTAAATAATAGAGGTGTAGTCGATACTCGCGCCTGATAAGCATAAGTACCAGGACGACAACATGACAACAAAGATATAGGGTCATCAACAAACAAGGAGGATAATTACAACAAGTGGACTTCTTGCCTATCGAATCAATTAGCGACTTGTGGCTAGTATCGTATATCTAAATATACATGGTTTACAAATAAAATAATTTTTAATTTAAAATATGGGATCAATATGATTAAGATATGACTTACCTTGGTCTTGTTCACGATCTTGCCCTTCTTGAATAAAATCTCTACTGGCTGTTCCTCGATATTGGCTACTACGCGTTATAAAATCATAACCTAATATATATAAATATTAGTATCATTAGATGATCTCAATTTTTTTAAAAAAGATTTAGAGTTCAACAGGCTCAAATGAAGCTATGGTTAAAAATATATAAATTATAGAATATTAAATCATTTTATTGATTATAAAAAATTAAATATTATCTAGAAATTAAAAGTTTTGTAACAAATGATGATAGGTGGGCCGAGGGTGAGGAGGTAAAGCGGACTTTATTTTTCGGTGTATGGGTTAGTAGGCTTTTGGCCGAGGGTTGTTGGGCTAAAAAATAGAGACCGATGATTTTCGGCTATGCAGGCCATCCTAGAGCCTAGCTTGGCCGAGGTGGGTATGCCGTGTTGGCACAATGGACCCGTGATCGTTCATGGTGGTTGCCGCATGGTGTCCACATGGTTTTGACCGGGGAGAGAATACCAGAGGGAAGATCGATGGCCGACAGAGCTAGACAATGTCCAATTGAATGACAACGATCCTCGACGAGTCGCGGTCATCGGAGTATTGAGTGAAAGATAGGGAGGAATGTAGATGGCTCGAATTTATCTAGGGAAATGAGAGGTGGCGGGTGACGAGTGGGGGTGGACTCTGGTAGGAGTGTGTTATTTGATCGCCATTAGTGACCAAACAGGAGGCGGAGGTGGCTGAGTTTGGGCTCGATTGGAGGCGGAGTGAAGGTAGGAATAGAGTGAGAGAGAGAAAAATGGAGGAGCTATCTTAGATGGCGAGAGGAATCGGGTGACGGCAATGGCGCTTAATGGAGAGAGAAGGAAAGAGGGGTGGCGATAGTGGCCAAGACTTTGAGTGAGTTCAGGAGTGCAGTGGAGTGGAGGAGATCCCAGCCTATTTATAGGTTAGGGCCAACGTTAAACGACCGCTCAGAGTGGCAGTGGCGCATGGTCCAATCTCTACTAGCTGAGGTGGCTAGGTCTCATGGCACGTGGGCAGCACCGCAATGATCGTGCTAGGCAGGGTGGGAGAAGAGGATGCAGGCGACATAATGGAAGAGACAAGATGGGGCGGAGCGAGTTCACAAGCTTACCGAGGCCTTGATAGAACAAATAGTGTTATGACGCAGTGCGAGGTGGCAAAGCATAGTGTGACACCATGATGGTGATGGCTAGAGAAGGAGAAATGAGAGGGATGCAGTTGCTGGTGATGTAACACAACGAATGATGGTGTGAGCTAGCGTGAGGTAAGAAGGTGACGGTGTGTCACGATCGACAAGGAACGTGTCTCAGTGAGCGCGGTGACCGTGTTTCTAAGTGACAACCATGCCCATCTAACCCACACAAGCAAACGAGGGTACGACGAGGCCAACGATGTTGGCATAGCATGGAGGTATGGTCGGGCAAGGCAACAACTGGCATATTCCGTGATGCATTTGACCGAAGTCGTGGCGAGCGTAGGAGCAGCATCGAAGGTAGGAGACGGCCGCGTCTTGGCATGTTGGGCGGCTGTCCATGTCAAGGTCGACGGGTGGGCTCAACCTATCGGCCAACGCACTAAATCGTGGCCGCGCACGGTGGCTGCAGGCGAGCGGATAGCGCAACGGAGAGGGCAAAGCGAGCCGTGTGGACTGCGTTGAGCTAGGCCGTAGACGAGGGAGACATGCCATGCAAGCTGATAGAGGGAAAAAGCGGCCAAGATGAATAATAGTTTTTCTAAATTTTTAGAAATATTTTCAAAAGGAAATTTAAATTTGATAATTTTTGAGGAATTTTTGGAGGGGATTTTAGGGTGGATTTAGAAATGATTTGAGATTTAAAAATTCAAAAAGATATAAATTTTACAATTAGATTTTTTAAAAAATAGTTTTTCTTAGAAAAACCACAGGTGTCACAGAAATCTGCCTGCTGTTCGTCAACTAACCAGTGCGAAGATGCGGCAATAGTTTGTTAATTGCAGGTTTGATAAACAGAACCATAGTCTTATTTGTTCGCACGTCCGTATCACTGTCTCTGTAGGAACACCCCTGAGAAAGCATGGCTCGAAAACGAAAGAAAAAACAATGTATTACTTGTATGAAACATGCTAATACACGCGCGTCAACGCGCTACAGATTTTCGTAGGCTCGTATAGAAGCACTCAAAGGTACGTCTCCGGCCAGATTATCTAAGATACAGGATACCATCGTTGTCTCAATAGTAAAAGAACCAACAATGGCTATAAATTTGATAAGGCGTTCTGACTAACAAGGCACAAGGTGTGCACCAATGAATGAAGATTTTGATGTGTCTTTGTCTCATCTGAACTCTGAACCACAAAGGGGCCACGACAAGCAGAGAGAACACTGTAGGCAAGTGGAATAAAGCAAACAAACCAGTGCTTTGTGCTCGAGCTAAGACCCTGTTCTTTTCATATTATAGTTTATTTGTAGTAGATTATTACGGTCATGGGATGGTGTGTTTTTCTTTTAAAAAAACTTTCTGTATAGATTTAATAAAAAGTTAAATAAATATATTTTTTAGTTTGTACTCCTTCCATCATAAAAAGTATTCGTGATTTTTAAATTTAGTAGGAATGTATTGTACTATTTTTACTTTTGAACGCCTCTCCATTCAAATTTCTTTATCTTTTCACCCCAACTACCCTCCACTCTCACATACTTCCTCTGTCCTTTAATATTGTTTAGAAGATATTAAGGTTAAAAAATACTTTATTGTCCTTTAATAAATAAGAAATAAATGCATATAAGATGGTAGATGGCGATAAGATAGAAAAAAATTTAAATAAAAAATAATTGATGAAATAAGTAGTATTAGAAATTCTTATATTATAGGACAAGATTTAAATCTAAGAAGATAGAGAGATTACTTATTATTTAATAAGGGGCATATAAGTAAATTTTGTTTCTAAGTAATTTGTGCTTAAATGCTAGAAATACAATACTTAAGTAATTGAGTGTTTTTATAAGCCAAGTGGCTAATCGACCAAAAAGCTGAATTGAATGGGCATAAGACTGTATAATGATCAAAACCTAACCTCTATATCCAATACGTATGTACATGGCTAAATGGTTTGTGAAAGTAATACCTAAGAGCATCACCAACAAGCGAATCGAGTCCTCCTGCCAATGAATCTAGCCATATTGCCACTGGTTTCTTCTCTCCCGCAGTTGGCCACCAATCAACCAATGCCTCCCGAGGCTCCCCTTGCCTCCTTTCTCCTCGAACCTAGCAGAAGGTGTCCGCCACGGGCTCCTTGTCTTATGCGCAACTAGTCAAGGTTGGCTATTGGTAGCTTGATTCATCTCGTCGACTCATCTCCCACAACGCTTGCTCTAGGTCATGCAACGCCACCTTGGTATGACCTTGTGATCTGGTCTACCCAATGTAACCTGCACCATCGCCTGCTACCCGTGTCAGATAGGCACCAATGTGGGACAAGGGAAAGACGATGAGGATTGGGGAGAGGAGGCCAAAGAAAGGGAGATATTGATTTGATTCACGAGAAGGAAGAGAGATCATGCGGCAGAGTAGCGGCAACATAAGAACAGGGTGCTACAATTACACGCCATGAGACAGGCAAAGAGAGGACCGTGTGCTAGAGAGAGGGGCGATCTTGCTTGTGGGGTGGGCTATTTTTGTTGGTAGTTGGAAGGATGATCCACTTTTTTGTTTTAGTGAGTCAATTTTAGGAAATCTATTTGAGAGAAGTTTATTTCTAAATCATATTCGTGATTTGAGATTCTCAAAAAGGAGTTTTTGATTACAATTTAAGAAGCTGATGATGATGCTCTAAGAGCAACTACTAATCGTAGCTACACTCCCGACTTCACAAGCAATAAAATGATTTTGGTTTTCTTACTAGCAGAAGCAAACTACACACTTTAGTAGAATTCCGTAACAAGAGCAAGGCATGTAAAAGCTCGTATTCTCTTTTTTTTAGAGGAAAAGGCTAGTATTCTCTTTTTTTAGAGGAAAAAGCTCGTATTTGTGGACTATTCTGTAGTCTAAGCCATCTAGCTCAAAACTCTCAACGAAGCCTGTGAACAGTCCGAACAGAAGCCCAAGTAGCCGTTCTGAATTTTCCCCCTTCTACACGTTCTAACCTAAGGCAGGCCCAGACGAGTCATCAAAACCCATAGCGGCAATGCCATACGGCCCATTAGTATTTACACGGCGAACCGAGACGAATGGGCCTAATCTATGTTGCAATTTGTATGGCATGATAACAGTAGTTGCAGATCTTTTAGTCTTTTTTTCCGCCTATATTATGATATCCTCTTCTGAACAAGAAGAAAAAATTTTCTCATCAGATCAACTGTTTTTGAATTGCCAAGAAGAGTTTTTCTGTGTTTATGCAGTATTAATAAGCATGATTGATCGGAATCATGGAGTCCTTGCAGACCTGAAACATCCGGTTGGAATTACAAGTCAGACTGGTGTAAATCACTATCCTGGACACGCTTCTAGTTTGGTGGTGTTAAGGTAACTAACTAATCCGGCAGGTGTCAGTGAAGCGGTGGCACTGGATCGTCTTGTTTAGCACCACAAAAAGTTACCGCATCGAATTTTCTAACACGATAAAAGGAAAAGCATATTGTGAAAAGTCTCGTATAGAAGGGAAAGGATACCTGTCCACTTCAAAAGAACCCATGGATCCAATCTCTTAACATCAGCTGGCTATGCGAGTGACTCCAAGCTCCCAATCAACTGAATATATAAAACTCAGTTGTGGCTGCACTGACTGTACTGAATGTAAGAACAATTAATATTCTTTCTTCAGCACTCCCAAGTTGAGTTCCCAGTTGCATGTTGCTAAGGGCCCCTACTAGGCATGATCAGCGTCACAAACTGCTCATGGTGTACTAAAAGAAGAATAAAGCAGGTGAGGTGGAAAGAAAGAAAGAAAAAAAAGATTAACCACGCCACTGTCCCTTTTCTTTATAGTGTCTGTCCAATATGAAGTTGCCTGCTGCTTATGTTGTCACGGTGATTGCAACTGACATCAGCGGAGAGGAGGAGAGGAGAGGCAGGAGCAACTCCATTTTCCTTAGCCGCGCATGTGATGGTGACTTTGGATCAAAGCATCGCTCTCTCTCAGATGTAAAAGGGGAGGAGAGGGTAGCTAAGCTCGGATCACGAGGCATTAGTTTATTAGCCCAATGCCAAAGCTTAAAAACTACCTGATGAGGCATGGGTCTGTCCCCCAAATCCGAACTGTAAATTTTAAGCGTTTCGTGGATCGATGCATGATGTCACGGCTCACAAAGGTTCGTACGGGTTGCGGGTTTTTATGAACGCTAAAGCCATTCTCCTTTAAATTAAAGAACAATTCGGCGCAATATATACATAGATTGATTAGCACTACGCATAGTTATCCTGGCATGTATATATAGTACCTGGAACCCACGGCTTTCGTTTTGGGGGTGAACAGATGCATGATGCCAGAGTGTAACAGGCAATTCAAGCAGTGATGAAGCAGCCAAATGGTATCATCTTCATATGTCAAGTTGGGCCAGTCCAGTATTTAAACAGACTTGCAAGTTACATCTTCTTATAATCTCAACCAATCTCATGTTCCTATACAAAAGGGAGAGATACTTGCTATGGAGGTGATTCCCTCTGTCTCTCCGAAAGATCGAAAAAGGTATCCATGCAGGTGTCCCTCTTACAAGAACCCCATCTAAATAATCTGTCTATCTGCATTATCCGCACTTTCCGGTCTCAAACAACTCGAATTATGTGCTCCATTGTACCCCCAGTAAGGCTAGCTCAAAATTAAGCAGGAGTAAACCCCAAAAGCTAGAACAGTTTGACTTTATACACCAAAAGAGGGAGCAGCAGAAGGGAATATCATGTGAACAAACCGGAAAGTACGTGACGACCGCCCCCGGCTTGGCGTACACAAAAATACAAAGGAGGCGAGCGATCGAGCGAGCGAAGCCGGCGACACCCATATGATTTGCTGCAGCCGGGGAAGGGGACGACAGGTATCCGTCCACTATTAGACCTAGGTCTAGGTCCTATAAACACTGGGTTGGCAACATCAACCCAATATTAAAAAATAACATCAAATAATATTAATAAAAAATATTTAGTTATCGATTATACATTTATTATTATCAACCGATACTCAATTGATACTAAATATTTTTACATTTAAATATCGGTTAGTATAATTAATCGGTATTAAAAAATCCTTTATCGTGAATTAAAAAGAAGCATCTCTATCCAACAACACTAACCGATAATAAAAATTTAGTGAATTAAAAAGAAAACATGTTGGTAACGTGCTCGAGGAGGTGAGGTATGCTGTGTTCCAATTTTAAGACCCACGTATTTTTTTAACTTAATATGCTCTCTAGTAATGGTTGGACGCGTGTGCGTACGTACGCTACGCTCGGTGACGTGCTCGCGGTCTCTCCTTCGCACGCAAATGGGGTGGTGACCAGCAGATTTTACCGACGCGCGCGCGGTTCGTTCGCGGTAGAGTGGTGGTGAATAATGCGCCGGGGCGGCCGGAATTATGGTTGAGAGAGGAGTGATCACACTAGCGTACGTGCGTGCGTACGAAGCGCATATAATGCCTTTTGGTTTGGCCATCCGACCGGCGCGTGCGTGTCATGGCGCGGTAGACTTGTTGTGTGGTTAGCTAGCGCTAGCCAGCTAGTTAGCTGGGCGTGGCGCGTGCGGCGTGTCGCGAGCTATACTAGCCGCGGGGCTAAGAGTAAGAGACCACAGACCAAGCGAAGCATGCATGTACGCATGGGTTGTAAGGCACTGTGCCGTGCGTGACTGTGCGTGCATGCGCGCTAGCTCGCTCGCTTCGCTAGCTGGTGGTGAGGGCCACCGCCGACATGATCGATCGACAAAGCAACATGGAGTCATGCAAATGGCGCTCCCGTTCGTTCGTTTGCTACCTAGCTAGCTAGCCTATCTCCCCGTCCGTAAGTTACCGCGATTCAACTGATTCTAGCCTCTCCTGATTAATTAATTGCTCTTCAGTTCGCTCAGTTTAAGACTACTCAATTCTTAACTAATTACGGACCTCCCAGTTATACTGATTTGTACAGACTGGTTAGTACTGCGTGCGACCGAGTGAGGATGGATTGAACAAACATTGCTAGGGTGTGGGGTGGCATTATATTGTGGCATCCATGCAAGCATACATCCTCATGTGTAGCCTAGCATAGATGAGCTAGCGCACGCATGTGACAACTAATGGGCAAGGGCAGATAGCTAGCGATCGATCGTTAGGTGGGTTTGTACATGGTGCCACAGAATACAGATGCCTATGATGATTCTACTGCTAGTTAGGTAAACGTTGTCCATCCCAGCAGTGATACATATGTGCAGGAGCAGTAGAGACCTAGCTACACTACACTTCCTATGTATTTTAGCTTGTGGAGAGATGCATGCAGAGTGACGGGATAAGTAATAATCCTACTCGGCTATGAATTTATTGTTAGTACTGGTATCGATCGAAATGGAACACATCAAAGTTGAACCAAATTGGTACTAGGCTGCAATCATATACCACGTACATTTTCATATCGATCCATATATGTGCAGTAACTTGCAAGTAGATGCAAATTTTCAAGGTATACAAACGGAGTTTTTTTTTAAAAAAAAAGGTACAAACGTAATTTATTCAGAACTAGTAATATAAGCCCAACAATTATTGATTTGTACCAACTGTTAAACAATGAATTTCTTTGACTTTTCGCGCATGGGACCCATGGGCGAGACGCTGAGTTATTCGTGGGGCGCATGGTCCCAATTTAACTTGGAACCGGTGCAGAACATAACGACGAAAATTGGAAGAACTAACAAAATACCAGTAATTCGTTACAGTATATATGTTTAACCTGTTGTTTTGGAATATATGTGTGTGTGTCTGTGAAATCACAGGAAAAAGAATCTGGATTCCAACTACACCACCCTGATGATTTGAACTTCGCTGAATTTACTGTAGCTTTTGAGTGGTGTCGGCGTCCTCTATCAAGTACAAACTACTTAAATGCTAAGCATAATTTAGCAGCAAAACCCACTTTTTGACGCGCTTAATTTCCATGTTGACTCGGCAGGTTTCCTCATCAGGTTTAGGGTGTTTCAGATTCTTACAAAATTGCATACCGGAAAAAAGATGGACAAAAAAAAGTGAGAGATCGATAAGTATATAAGAGCTTCAGTGTGAACCGATGATGTCGTCTTGTTAGGCAGCATATGGTGGTCATTATCGGCCACTTACCGCCAATTTACGGTCACTTTCCGCCTCCTAATGATTCCCGGCTTCTGGTTCAATCGGAGCTCACAACCAAGGATCCTCTTTCCTCTGTTCCTCGATTGATTTGTGTCTGGTGCCCTGCGCGTGCGCGTTCTTAATTCTCAGCCTATCCACCCGCGCGCGCGGGTGGCTTGGCCTCGCCCAGTCTGCACTTTGCTGTCTAATCCGGTTGAATTGCACGATTGATTTGTTTAGATATTTATTACTTGAGAGGTGCTTATACGCTTTTCACAAAGGAAAGTACACGGATAATAAAGATGATGAGAGGCGCAGATTAACACCATAAACATCATTAAGGAGGGGCATTTCGTCCTCATCATTTATGATCAGACGGTTTCTTCACCTTCCCTTTGTCGTCTTCCTCACACAGATTTAGTCGATCTCCACTGTCTCTATATGTTAATTCTCCAAGAAGGCTGCGCGGCTGCCATACCATAGACAATCGCCAGAGAAGACGTCGTATGAACAAGAGCCCCGTGCTCCCACGTTCTTGTGCACCAAACTAATGATTTCTTGGCATCATGAATTACACTAGCCACAGAGAATTCTGGGAGACCTTCAGTCATTACGGATGCAAGATTTCTAGACTTAGAAGAGAAAATCCATCTAAAAAATGACTTCAGCATCCAATTCCTCACCCTCCTTATCTTCCACTCTCACATTCGCCACCATACGCAACAAGAAAAAACAAGTTAACAAGAATCATAAAGCTGTTCTCTAGATTTTGCAGAGAGATACAAGGCATGGCAGGCAGCAATTTGATGGAGGGGAGACGATGACAAACTAAGGAAGGTTAGCTGCAGCCTTCGCGCAGGTGGTTGATTTCCACTGGAGCGAGGAATTGAGAAAGGGGAGAACTGCTCGAGAAGATGAACAATTGCGTGCTTCTTTTAAGGACAAAAGTGCCCCTCCCTAATAACGTGTTAATCTAGGCCTCTCACCAACTTTTTTTATGTGACTTACCTCTCTTACTAACTAATAATTAATAATTAAGTCAATAGGAGTGTAACACTTATACTGTTAAGAAATTCAATTAATACCAATAGGATAGAGTTAGATTATCACTAAATATTATTTTATATATTGATAATTTTTAATACAAAAGACGATAATAGAAACAAATCTAGATAAAAATTATAAACATAGCTTAAGTTCTACATCAAAATCCTAAAAGTTGTTTACGTCACTTTCTTCTAAGAACTCCTCTAAGGTTGAATCTTCTTCATACTACTTATTTGTGCATTGGATAATAATAACAAAGATGAGCACATGAGATACTTAGTAAGTCATAAAAATTAATATGGTATGCAAGAGTTATCAAGAGGGGTTTGGTTTGCTTTACAATCAAGTGTGTTTTTAAAATCATCTTTGTAAATTTTCAGTGTGTTATCGAAAAGAGGCTCACACTTCAATTCATTCCGTGAGTTTCTTGACAACAACTCACCACATTTAGTAGGAAAAGACTCCAATCTTAACCCATTCCACAAGTCGCTTTACAACTACTTGTCTCGATTCTGATTCGAAGTGTACGGTCTCAAACGGTAACTTCATTTTTTTGCTTTCAATTTCATTTCATTTATCAATTATAACTTAACTTCATCTCATCCAACTTTATTTCTAGTACCAAATGATACTCCAAGTCATGTAGTCTCGTTTCAGACCACTCAAGTATTCCGCTAGATATGTAGGCTGGTTCTAGTAACGATTCCCATACCACAACAAATTTTTTCATATTTTTTTTCTAAATACAAGACTATGGACTATGATAGAGAGATCACTAATCATCCACCTATAACCGTGGTCATGATTGTTCAAACACATTATAATCTTTTCAAAGAGTATACGCTTTACCTATACGACACGATTTTACTCCAAACAAACACCTAGTACATATTGATCAGATATGCATGATAAGTAGAGGTTCATGACAAGACATTTTCAAAGCATTTCTAAGATAGTTGGTTGTCAATTGAATATGTCCCAAACTAAGTACTGAGCAAGTCCCACACTTCCTGTACTCAAGGTCTTGCAAGCACATCTTAAATGTCATCTCGATGACTCTACATCCATTGTCTTCTACACACATCTAATGTCCACTAATTACTTGGCCAGAGACATCTCATTTCACACATGTGGTCTTATTTTAATATGATAAATAGGTTTCTTAAGGGATCGGTTCTTATATGGCAAGTGAAAGACAGGCCACTCAGGTGGTGACTAACCATGACCAAGTTTTTCATAGCCATTTTATTTCTCAAAACTCCCAACTACGAGTGTCGATATTTCAAACCATTTTTAAAACATATTTTATCCCATTGATAAGTTTTTAAAGAAAAAGTGTCATTTATACTCATGCTTTGGTTAGCACAAGTACCAGTACAACAAAAGGGTGACAACACTATAGGGTTATCAATAAACAAAGAGGATATGTGCAACAAATGGGTTTAAGGCTTATCAGATCGACTAGCAATTTACAGTCAGTATTGTGTACCTAAGCATACATGGTTCACAAATGAAACATTTTTTAATTAAAAAATATTTGATGAACATGATCAAGGTTGACTTGTCTTGGTCTTCTTCAACGAACTCCTCAACTGGTAGCTACTCGGAGTCGGCTACTACGTGGTACAAAACAATAACACGGAAAAAAATAAAATCGGATCCTAATATATATAACTAATAGCACCAATACATGGATAGAATTTTCAAAAAAAAATGAGAGTGAAACGGGCTCAAAGAGAGTTTCGGTTAAAAAGATATGAATTTTAGAAGTTTAAACCATTTTCTAAATTATAGAAAAGAAAAGATTTAAATTAGAGGCTAACAAATCGAGCCGTGGCAAGGGACGTAAAGTAGACTTTTATTTCTCTGATGGATAGGTTAATGGGCTCAGACAAGTGTTATTCGGCTAAGAAAATGAGGCTGAGGCCTTTCGACTTTGTAAGTCGACCCAAAATCTAACTGGGCTAAGGTGGGCGTGCCACATCAATATAGTAGACACACGGTCGTCCGACGTGGCCGTTGCGTTGTAGCCACGTGGTTGCTAACTGGGGAGAAGAGACTAGAGGGAAAATCGACGGTCGATGGAGCTTGATGGCATCCGACCGAACAACAGCTATTTCCAATGATCCATTGTCACCGGAGCATTAAGCGAAGGACATGAGGAATTTGGACGTCTCAGATTTAGCCTAGAGAAACGGGAGGTAGTTGACAATAAGTGATGGTGGACTTTGTTGAGAGTGCGTCATTTGGTCCTCGTTGGCGACCAAATGGGCGGTGGAGTGGTTGAGTTTTAGGCTTGGTTTGAGACGGTGTGGAGATAGGAAGGAAGGGGGAAAGGTGCCAAAGATGCTACCTCATGGAACACAGTAGGGCGATGGCAATGGCACCCGGTGGAGAAAGGAAAAGAGCAAGGACATGTGGTAGCAGTGTAGGAATTTGGAGCAAGTCTAGATGATGCGAGGCAAGGCGGAGGGTCCATGGCTTTTTATAGACGTGAGATGTGCATGGCGACAATGGAGATAGGTGGTATGACACGATGTTGCGCACGGGTGATGTGTAACCATGCGGCGCGACGCGAGATAGCAGAGCACAATGCGGCACCTTGATGGTGCTGGTCGAAATGAGGGGAAAGAGAGAACACGGGGCAGCACTGCGATTAGGACGAAATGGGAAAAAACGGAGGGAATACGTGCTCATCGGGTCTCAGACATAATACATTGGCGTCATGCTAGGGCTTGGCGGTGAGGAGCGCAGCATGTTAATTCCCAAGAAGACAACTGTGCATTATCCGTTTGCATGGCACTAGCAAGAGCGTTGTGTTGGTAGGCATTGCCGATGAGGCAGGGATACATGGTCACACGCCACGGAGGCTGGCGCATTTGACCGCTCACTCGGCGTGTATGGAGTGGCGCTGGAGATAGAGAGTGGCCACGACAACGTGTCAGGCGGTTGTCCGTGGCGCAAGTAGTGGGTGGGCCTAACTTACTGACCAGCGCGCTAAGACGTGGGTGTGTACGGTGATAGCGAGCGAGCGGGAAGCGCGAGCGAGGAAATGAGCGAAGGGGTGTGTGGAGCTAGACCATACACAAGAGAAACTAGGTCGTGCAGGCTGAGAGAAAGGAGAAAGGAGGGGATAGCAGTCTAGGTGAATAGTCTTTCTAAATTTTTAGATATGTTTTAGAAAGGAAAATTTAAATGTTTTAATTTAAATTTAATATTTAAATTTAGAGAATTTTAGGGAATATTTGGTAGGGATTCTAAGATAATTTTAGAGGGAATTTAACATACATGCGTTGATTCACGCTTTAAGGAATAAAAAATATCTAAATTTTATAAATAGTTTTCTATTCGAGTACGGACGTTCTGCTTTCATATCCGTGCGCTTTCTTTTTGAAGAGCATTGTTATTACTGACCTTTAGCAGCTTGGTTACACTTGGGAGGAATACTATTTTGAGCTCGTGGCATCGCTACGCGGCCTTAGCTTGACCATATCTTTTTCGTCTGTAGTTTGGAATGTGAATGTAATTTAGCATACGAACATATAAACTAACAAATCAGGCACAATAGTGTTTCATCCCAGGAACATAGCCTAATACAAGTAAATATTAATAAAAAGTTCTAAGAAATTAATAATATTGGTGTGTGTATATATATATATCATCTACTACCATAAGTTTAAATTTGACGCACAGATTAAAAAAAAGACAAAGTGTAGTACAGATTTACAAGATTACTAAAGCCCTACTGCTACACTGTACGGTTGTGCCTGTCAAATTGTTCTCGCAATAGATATATCAATATTATCGATAGAGGTTAAAAAAGTAGCGACCACAAGAAATAGATTACCAATGTAATCGCAGAAAAAAAAGGAAAAAATACATCATTTGATCAGCTCTCGATTACATGTACATAAATTGATTAATATAGTTGTATAAAATAAATATGTATACCGAATTTCAAATCTACTTAAAATCTAGCCCACGTAAAATTTTACAAAAGAAATTCACTGGTTGCAATCAATTGAAATGTGTAGTTTCGTGATGGGTACCAAAATATTCGTTTACTTTCATAGAACTTGTATGATATTAAACTGCCTGCACCATATACTCGAAGATAAAGAAGCGCTACAACATATGTTCAGTTTAGAAGTATATACGCATGTCAAGTGGTGATTTACGAAAATTAGTACTTGGAATATGATAATGCAGTACTGTTGATTTGATGCGTGTTTTATTTCGTTTATATTGCCGTTCAGTGTATCGTGTAATGCTAACGCCTAACAGACCTGTGATTTACAGTAGCGGTCCCCCTCCCTAGCCTACGGTGGGCCCTTTCTGAAACAAAAAATCCTGTGAGGGCTAAAGTGTAAACTGCCGCAACGGGACGTGGGTCAGAATGACACGTGCCGACACGCACATCACATCTTGTCTCGTTGTTCTTGGCCGAGAGAGAAATACGGAGTAATACTAGTACTTGGATATAAATTTTCCTAAGTTTAATATTTAAGGTATACGTTATGTGGCTAAAAAAATCATGGTTGTACTACATCAAAATTGTATTTTTATTTTTCTCAAAAATTGTATTTTATTCGGTTTTGTGGTTAGGACCAAAATGCTTACTCACAAGAATAATGTAACTACCTCCTTTTACAAAGGCTGCCCATTTAACTAATACTGTAGTTTGGTAAATGATAACTCCTATGGCATATTTGGCACCATTTTCACATGGTAGATTCAGAGAACTTTGTTCAATTCCTCCAGAAAAATTTTGCCAGCAAAAAAAAATGCTGCAGTTAAATTCGTTTGTTTTCTCTATATTTTGGAATATGTTTTTCTTACATGAATATTGTTTTACTGATGCACGCCTTTGTCTATCCAGCTCACAGCAACAGTGATGCGCTTTTATCACTTCTAGGCTTTAGTTATGATATCAACTACAGTATGGCTACACAATAATTCTACTGTTCTTGGACTGAGAGACTGCATCATGTGAAGCGACGACTGGTGGTAGAGTCACTGGCACAAGATATTGTTGATTTGTCAACTGATCCCACAGGAAAAAAAATGCAAGTTCAAAAAAGCAACAAATGTTGTGGTATTGATTATACAGTACGAATTCCATTTTTAAGTATTAACCCTACAAATAGTAGTATAATACTATATCCCCCTGTTAATTTCTGCGGTCATTTTGGGATGCATGCATGTGATACTTAATTAAATAGCTTCACAGTAGGAAGGCAGCCAAGCTAGAGTACATAAAAATCTCTAAATTGCAGAGACAAGAGCAAAATACTCGAATAACCACACAATGTACACAGTACAACGTTTATACCCACTGCAAAAAAAAAGGGTTAAAAAGAGACAAAATTCCCCATGGCAAAGAAAAAAAGAAACAAAAACGAAACACCTTCTGGCCTCTGCTCCAAATTGCTGGACATGTATGTAATGTTGTATACCCGTATACAAACTTGTATACCGCCGTCGCCGGAGGGGAAGGAGAAAAAAAAACAGACACATCAGAGACTGTTACATCGATGTACAATTCTTCTTTTAACATGACGAGATGACTTGTAGATAAGTTACCCGGACTCATTTTCTCTACCAGCTCTCTGCTTCCTCGGGTTAAGGGGAGATCAGAGAGGGCTCTTATTATACAAAGAAATAAATTAATAATGGAATGGCACGGGAGAATTACAAGGTGAACAAGAAGAGTCTTCGTCGGTGATGCAATGGTGTTTGTGATGGTGATGGAGTGAGAGAATGTGATGGTGATGCTTTCAGTTTTTTTCTTTCTTTTAATGCGTACGTACTTGGCGATGCATCGTTCGCGCGCACCTATTGAACCATGGCGACGAAGGTGCTCGTCGGAGTCGAGGCTGGCACCGCCGACGCCTGGGTTGTTGCCGATGGAGGTGCGGTGTTGGCGCCGCCGTGGTTCGGCCTCTGGAATTGTATCCTGTACTGCATTTTGCCGTCGTCCTCGCCTTCCTCGCCGTCGTCGGTGTAGTCATCGCCCATGTCGTCACTGTCGGTCTCGTCCGTTGTGAACTCCCGGGGCGGCTGCTCGCTCAGCTCCCTCACAATGTCTTCTGGCTTCACGGCAAGCGCATATCCGGTTAGCTTCCGCACGAACGTGCATTGAGCTCGGAACACTTGCAGAAATTGGTTGGATTAAGTGCGGTGCGAGAATTGAGATATTACCTTCTTCATGCCGCTGTCGACGTCCAACGTGGCCGTGATCGTCGCTGTGTCTCCATTGCTAGTCGGGACCTGCGCGCCGCCACCGCCGCCGTTGTTCCTCTTGTCGTTGTCGTTTATGTTCTTCCCCTCTATCTCGTGCCGGTTTGGGTTCTGCTGCTCGAGTGTGGTGGCTGCTACCGCGCCGGCTACATTGCCCGAGGAAGCGCCGGCGCCGCCGGAGAGGTGCTTCCTGCGGTAGATGGCGTCGAGCTGATGGAAGTATGGGCAAGTCTTGGAGTCCTCCGGTCGCTTCTTGTTGCTCTCCTTCACCTTCTTGAAGTACTTGTTGATGTTCTCCCACTTCTCCTTGCACCGCTTCGAGCTCCGGTTGTACCCCAGCCGCCGCATCCCGGCCGAGATCTCCTCCCAGAGCGGACCCTTCGGCCCCGTCTCCTGGTAGCGCATATCGAGCTCCATGCGCAGCTGTATAAGTGCGTGCACCTCCGTCTTGGGCCACCGCGACGACGACGCCGACCCGCCTTCCCCTCCTCCTAGCCCGCTATCAACGTGCTGCTCCGCCGCGGGCACCATATCGAGTGATGAGCCAGATGTCGGGGGCACGCTGCGCGGCGTCACTGCCTCGTGGTGAACCGTCTCCTTATGCTGCGGCTGCGGCGGTTGCTGCTGGAGGGGCGCGGCCGGGATTGGCGCCTGCGGCGGAGGCGTTGGCTGTGGCTGGTGCTGTCTGGCTGCAGGTTGCTTGACCGGCGGAGGAGTCTGGAGCTGCACTGGTGTGGGCATCTGGACGACGGTCGCGACGGGAGGAACTTGTACGGACTGCCCGCCGATGCGCTGGAGGAAGGATATGATGGCGGCGTCGCGGGAGGCCGCCGCGGCGCGCTCCTGGGCGAGCTGCTCCTGCTCGCGGTTTAGGCGGGCCACCTCCTGCCTGCGCCACGCCTCCTCCCGCGCCGTGCGCTCCGCCTCCCGGTTCTCCATAGTCTCCAGAAACCGCCGCTGCATCTCCTCCTGCCTGTCGACGACTTGCTTGATAAGCCCCTCGAAGAAAGTCGCCAACTTTTTGCCGCCGGCGCCTCGCTTGCGCTTGCCGAGATCCTGGCTGCCGCCGGTCTCCGCCGTCATCTCGTCGTCTTCAGACTCGTCGTCCGACTCTGATCCCGACATGGACGAGAAACTCAAGCCTTGCAGGTTGATGGGCGGCTGCGGCGGTAGCTCCAGGGGCACCGCGGGAGCCGCCGAAGATATCGGCGCGGGCTGGGTCAGCCCCAGTGGCAGCGCCATTGCGCTCATCGGCGGTGGCACGGAAACCGGCGTCGCGAAGGCGTGCATCGCGGGGGCGCTGCTGCTAACCGACGGCAACTGCTGCTGCGACGGCTGTGGCGTTTGCGGCGCCGCGGCATGCAAAGCCTCCAGCTCCGAGAAGAAGCGGTAGCTCTTGCCGTCCTGCCTCCCGGCGCGCCCTTCCTTGGTGCGCTTGTAGTACTTGTGGACGTTCTCAAACTTCTCCTTGCACTTCTTGGCGCTCCTTTTGTAGCCCAACTCCGCGAGCTTCCTGAAAGACACGAGAGCGACAAGAAACACCCAAACTTTGCTGTCAACCGCTGGCCACTTCACTTGGGTGCAACCAAAGATTGAAACAACAGAGAGGATTAATGATGGCAGCGCTTACTACGGCCAGGAGAAGCATCTAATGCAGAGGCATAAGCATCAGGTGGATGACCGATTGCGTATGAGTGGTTTTTCTCCCAGGTGAGAAAGGGACAAGGAGGTGGAAAGAAATGGAAGGACAACGGCGAAGAGACAAGGGGGAGAGAGCTGCATATGCAGAAGGGGATTAGTTAATCACAGGCCATCTCGTCTTTTTAGGGATCAGAAGGAGATCGGTGTGATGAAATTGATGGCTGCGAAAAAAATGAGAGTGAACAGGGGGAGTGAAATGCTTAAATTAAAATGACGCCGCATTGGGATGGGAGCAAAAGGCTGCCTTCCTTCTTTTCTCAAAAACTGTAACCCATGAAAGCAAAAATACAAGTGTGGAAGACTGCAGCGACAGCAGCTGCTGCCTGCCTGCGCTAGCACTCACACCGTGGTACGATCCCCAGGAGCCCAGATTCATATCATCATTGTACACCACCTATTCCCGCGGTTTCCCTCGTCTCGCGGAAACCGAGACGTATTCGATTAGAGTTAGACAAGGGGAGAAAATTCGGAAATTTTGGAGAATTTTGTAGGCAGTAACTGGATAATTAGCCATCATTTCACGTGGGACGAATGCTAAATTCCACGAAACCGTTAGCCGTTTTCTGCAGGGAAAATTATGCCCGAGGAACGGAAGGATTCGTTCAAGCTGCTCGACTGCGAGTGTGTTTGGGATTCGTCCCCCCCCCCCCCCCTCTCTCTCTCTCTCTCTCATACATGCTCGCACAGCACATGCACGCACACTGTGTGTGTCTCTCTTACCTGGAGACCTCCTCCCAGAGGGGACCCTTGAGGGTGGCGTCGCGGAACGTGGCGTCCATCTCCGACCGGATTCTGATGAGGGCCAGAGTCTCCTCCCGCGGCCACCGGTTGCCACCGGCACCCGACCCCCCGCCGCCGCTGGCTCCGGCGTCGCCCAGCATGTCGTCGTCGGGGAAGCCGCCGGCGCCGGCGCTCGTTGCGGCGGCCAGCTCGTCGTAGCTCGCCCTCGGCTGTTGCTGGAACTGAGGCGGCGTCCGGCTGCTCAGCGGCAGGGGTGCCGCCGAGGCATGCGTCGGCGAGAACGGCCCCATGTCCGGCGGCGCGGCCCCGTACTGGGATCCGCCACCCTGGTGCTGCTGCATGGGTGCCGCCCCACGGTACCGCTGCCTCTTCTTGTCCGGCCTGAACGCCCACCTGCTGGAGAGGAGACCAGAGCTCGCAAGGCAAGAAGTAGTATGGCCGGCCGGCTTGGCTACCCCACGTTGAATTGCGTAGCTTGTAGAGAAATTGAGGAAGCAGCAGTACTGAATTGTAGGCAATTCTATCTATAGCTAGCTACTAAGCAAGCAAGCAGCCGGCGTCCTCTTCCCCTCTCCCTCCCACACACCGAGTGGAGTGTGGTGGTGTGGGCGGCGAGAGAGAGAGAGAGAGGAAGGGTGGCGAGGGGAAGTAGTAGTAGAATTGGAGGGAGAGGATGAAATTGGAAACGAAGGGCTGGTACAAGTAGGGAAGGACCGGAGCGGAGGCCAAGGGCGGCAAGGTGGGACGCCGGATGCGGGGAGATGGAAGAGATGGTGAAAAAGATAGGAGTGTGGACAACTGGAAAGGGTCCAAAGGAGAAAGAAAGAAGGAAAGATGATGGGGGAGGGAGAGGAGGAAGTCAGGCCAAGCAAGAGAGAGACGGAGAGAGAGAAAGCAGAAAGGGAGCGCCTACGAAAGGAAGGGCTGGTGGAGATGTGTGTGTGTGTGTAGGCCTCTCTACCCTGCTACGACGACTCTTCCCCTCATCTCCCAACGACAACCGATCGAATTACTGACCACAACTCATGTACCGCGCGTCTATGCGTGCAGGGGAGAGTAGTACTCACTGTTTGTTACATGGACCGTGCCGTGTGTTTTTATTGCCTCCCGTTGGGGTCCATGTCCATAGACATGCGGAAATATATGAGAGGGGGTCATGGGGACAAAAGAGGGCGGGTACAGTGTTGCTGCTCCTGTGCGCGCGCATGCATGCAGGCGCGAGGAGTGAAACCGGAAGAGAGGAGCTTTAACTTAGGCCTGTGCGCGGTCTCGCTCGGTTTACCGGACACGTATCAGGCGCCGGCCGACGTGGCTCCCGCGCCCGGGAACAACTGGGAAGCGCTGACATTGCCCCTCGCGCGCCTCGCGTCGGACCACGGCGCGCGGCCACGCTACCCTCATCACGCCGAGCGCGTGCGCGTTTTGCATGCATGGGGTGGGTGCGCGGCCGCCGCGCACAACCCGCGGGCGGTGGAAGATAGAATGACCAGCGCAGATAGAAAGATAGATGGATATATGGATCACTTCTGCAAATAAAGTCCTCGCTTGCTTGCAGAATGCAGGTATATATCTCGCGAAAGATCTGGCTTGGAGGTCAGATGACGGTCGGCCCCCTTCAGCTAGCTAGCCGCGCGGTACTGGCGGCGTCTGCGTGTGCACGCGTTGCATGGACATCTATCCCAGCGTTGACGTGCTACGACGACGTCCGTTGCGCGCGAGGCGGCCTCTGTTCCGGACAGAACCAAACGCCGGCGCGCCGCTTATATTTACTCGCCGCGCGCGCGTCGTCGTTCCACGGTGGGTGTCCTCAGCCTGCCCGACTGCGTCGGTTAGTAACTGCATGAATTAATCATCTCTCCAGGACCTCATTTGTTTTACTCGATCTGGCTATATTAGACGGACGCATATATAGGATTATATACTATGCACAACAAGCAACGATCGCTGCATGGTCCGTCAGGTTAGACAAGCTAGCAGTTGCAATACTTGCATGCACGAACCTTTGCGCGGATAATTAACCACCGACTCTTCCATCGTCTGTAAGATAGGTGCCTGGATGCACGGAGAATATAAATATCGTTCAACACGATAAACTAATATAGATCTCAAGAAGAAATTGAAAATTGCAAATACGTACGGGAGTAGGAGAGGCTAACGGCTTGAAACGGGGGAGCTAGCTCTCTAATGCACGGGTCCCAGACGAAGTGGACTGTTCTGATCAATGAGGTGAACACCGCGGTACAACGTGGTTGGTCGTGGGCCGGTACCTGTAGGCCCACGGTGTTCACCGAGTAAATCGATCGGCAAATCACCCATGCATCTATCGTAATTCATATACACGGACGGACTTGGACGTGGTACTTCGGCTGAAAATTTTACATGGGTGATTATCGTTTAACTCATCTGTACATGCATGCACTTGGTCTGTGCGTATCTGCATTTAGGAGTATGAAGTATAGTGTACAATGGCATCAGGTTGAGGTATACTAGTACGGTAAATATAATTAAAATACTACCCGCGCCCACCGCTGGCCACTCGGTTTTCCAGATTCCGTTGGAAACGTCCAGTACCCAGAGTTCACATGTCAACAATTAATCATGTCTACAAATCTGTCACGTATCAGATTAATTTTATATTTTTGTATCCATCCTCAAATAAGATATATCGGTGAATGCTTTTATACACAGGATATACATATATACAAAATATGTAGTGTCATAAAAAAATATTGTTGAAGAACCAGGATAACCGAACAAGATTATGTACGGTTGGCTGAAATTTTCACACCCCTACCAGGTCGACACACTAATCATTGGCTAACTAACGCAATAAAATAATAATTGCGTGGGCAGCTTGATTAGTTCTTACCATTTAATCAGCTGAACAGGATAATAAAATATACGCGATTTAACTGGTAGGTAACTCAATCGATGTTGATCAAACAACTGGGTTTGACTGCAAGATGTATTTTAAGTGTTGTTCGTTAATATACTAAACTAGTAGCTAGGATTCATGATATGTACATGTTGCTCTTTCAAGCATATGCTATATGTAAAGATCGTTTCTGTCAACTTGGGAAAAAAAGAAAGAAAGAAGAGCCTGAATTCGAGGCAGCGCAGAAACAAGGCCAATTGAGACGCAATTGCTTGTTAGCTTGGAAGAGTGCAATTAATCATATAATAATTCTTTCTGTCTAACTAAAGAGATAATGTTCGGTGCTGTGGTGATGTTATGACTCGACCTTACACTGTAGCATTATCTAATAGGCACGCTTGTTAATACTATTCTTATATTTGGTGAGTTATATATTGTCTGCTGAATTATTGCGTACGCATGCAGACAAAAAGAGACTACCAAAACTACCACTTATTTTTCTGCGTGATCGATTAGACTCCGATATGTGTGCCAAACTAAATATGTATATATGTAGTATAGGTTTTGTTATTTCATAGTTGCCTTTTTTTCTTAACGGTAGCTAAATTTATGTTAGTATACTAAACATGCATAATATAGAAAAATGATGATCTGCAACTTCTGTTTTACGTTACTTTTATTAATTCAAACAACCTATTTGTATTTTTATGTTTATGTGGATCATACTTTTTTCTATATCCCCACAAAAATCTATATCAATGCGAATAAACAATAAAATACATTTTATAAGGTTCTGGTCAGAATATTGTTTGTCTAAAAAAGAAAAAAAACATAACCAATTGGATATTAACCTCGTGTTAAAAAGTGATTGATTTAGATATGAAAAAAAATCAATCAATTGGCAGACAACACATATAATACTATTATATTCCCTCTACTCTAAAATAATTATCACTATATGCTATTTACTTTTTAACTTTGATCATTTATTTTTTAATTATTTATGCATACTTAAAAATATGCCATATTAGTAATGTTTGTTGTATCATGATACAACTATACAACATTCATTAATAATAAATTAATTATTTAATAAAGAATATTAATGGTTGATGATTACGGTTGCCAAATAATGACAACAGAAGAAGTAGCATATAATCTCAATCTAATATGAGGGACCGTCTAAAAAAGAACTTCTTTAGTGAAAAGGACCTCAAACAAGGTTGATATGAACATCTTTTATGTAGCAATGGTGGAGCCGTAGAAGGAACAGGCAGAGACGAACTATTGATCAATCACTTAAAAACTGTTACGTGGGTAAAATGTTAATCACGCCATGGCAGAGTCAGAGTCGTAGAGATTACAGAGACGGGGACGGGCAAGGAAAAACGGGAAGGGAGCACAACCGTAGGACACGGGGCACCAGCTGTGGCGCGGGCCCCATCCCCACGCGACGACGGGAGGGAGGGGAGACGGGGCGTTTCAAGCAACGGGTTATTGCTATAGAACATGACGGGCTTTTATCGCCGATCCCACCAAAACCTCGGCCCCCAACCTCCATCCAAATTTCCCCTCATGCCAACCAGGTAGTACCACCACACGACGCACCACCCATGGATCATGCTCGCGCGCGCGGCGGAAGAAACCACGCTGCCCGCCCAATCAACCCCCTAGATGCTACCTTGGCTTGGTTTTTAGTCCTCCGCGTGTGGGTAGCTTAGTTACTACTAGTTCGATCAATCTGTGTCGTAGTAGACTACGATGCTAAAATTTTAGAGACTAAAACTAATATTAGTATTAATAGTAAATATAGTAAAAATATTTCTTTCTATAACAGAATACAGCACTATTTATACTTTATCTTTATAAATAAATTTAAAAAATTATACCACAAATTATCTACCACTAAAAAATAATTACTTATAAATACAAACAACTAAATACAAACATATAAGATGATGACCGAGCATGGTGTAACCAAACATATCTTATTTTTTAAACTATATTTTTTTCCTTTAAGTGTGTCCTCTCGTTTCTATTCCCAAATATCAATTAAAAAATTTTAAAAAATTGATAATATTGATACATTAGTCATCTAGCATATGTACAATTCAATATTTATTGTCTGGTTCTTTTTAAAAAAATTGTATGTAACATGTACGTTGGTGAATTGACATACATATCATATAATTATATTTGAGTTCTCATTTTTTTATAACAATTTGTATGACATGCTAAGAATCAGTATACATCCTTTAAAATGTAAAGCAGCTTTCTCCCTATTTTTTCATTGTAAAGTTATGCCCTATTTTGATAACAACACTGAAAATTACATAATTTAAATATAACAAAAATGCAGTTGTAATAACAGCAAGCATGAGTGTTTCAAGTAATTCGGTGGTCAGACAAAGGTGGTTGGGAAGCTTGCGCCATTTTTCCCTTGTCCTTTTTCAATCTGTCGTGCCTGCGTTAAAATTCGTACTTTCAAGGAAATGGTACAGATATGCATCTAGCTTGGAAGCATACCCAGATGATGCAAGCTATCCCACATGTATGATGTATCTTATAGTATACGCAAGACTGACTTAAACTAAGCCGTGAGATAGTACAGTTTACAACTCAGGAAGTTGATCTACACCGAGTAAAGTAGTAATTAGCTAGCAGTGTTGCCCTATGAAGGTTGGAGGCTTGGAGCAGCTCACTCTGGTTGCCAGCCAGCCCATCATTGATCCCGGTGCTACCATTTGTCCACTCAAACTCCTACGCCAGCAGTACAGGTATTCAGTTAGTACTGGTCGTTCTATACCCTAATTATAAGTTATTGATCATAACCAAAGTAAGCTTTGGAAAGGGGATGTGTATATATATGCGTGTGTTGCTGTATGTTGGAATCTAGCTAGTCTCCTGCGCATCCAGGTGGCGCACGACCTCCTGCACTTGGTGTTGCCGTGATTGTGCAGCGTGATCCATGTTAACTCGAGGTGATAATGATTGATGATGCCCTTGAGGGCATTATAAAAATGGACCTTGCATATATCCAAGTAGGCAAATGATGGGCGTGGATAAAGTGGTCATGAACTAATTAAACAAGTACTGCTTCCATTACCACTTGAGCTCTGGCCATGTTTTATGATACTGGTGAAAGGTAAATTGTTCATTGATGTAACTTCATCTTCAGAACACGGGAGTGAGTTTAGTACAACGTCTTCGAGGTTGTTTTACTTCGGGGAGGTTTTGTCTAAAATGTCCTGCTCCTAACATCCGATTTTTTAACCGTTAAAAATTATTTTAATAAAAATGCAAGTTTTCAAAAGTCTGATTTTTTACTTTTTTTTATTAAAAATCTAGTGTCAAAATTTCAATTAAGTCAATTTTGTTAACTCTATTCCTTCTAATTTAAATTCCTAATATTCAAATTTTGAGGTTCGAATCCTCTTCCAAACTATTCTAAAAATTCATTTAAAAAGCCCTCTGATATAAAAAATTACTTGGACCTACACATTTGGTTGGTATTTTTAATTCTGCTATGATTTCATTCTTATCTTAATCAAACTTACTTTTTATTTCATACCATTATAGTCAAAAAAATATAGTAACAATATCCAAATTAAATTATTCCTACAATCCTAAAAACTTCTACACGGAAATACTCTTCCAAATAAAAGTCCATATATTCAAATTTTGGAATTTGAATTCTGTCCTAAATCACTATCCAGATATTTATCTAAAATCACCTCTCAAGTATTTATCTCATCTAGATCCTCTTAATTATCAGTTCATTCCATTCTTTACCAATTATTCTCAAGCAAAAATCCCTGCAAATCTATCTAGATATATCCAAGTTGTAAATCCAAATTTAAAAGTTATTTAAGAATCATGATTATAAATTAATATTCTTCAAACAGTTATTTTATAAAATAAAAGCAAAACCTATTTTCAAAACTCTCTTAATCTCTTCTACCTAAATCCTCTAAAACATCAAATCCAAATATAATTCAAACACATCTCCTCTTCAAATTTAGTCTAAATTTCTTTTTATTCCACTGTCTCCCTAAACTTATTTAAATTTGATTCAAGATTCAAACCTCATATCAAATGTAAAATATATATTTTCCTTAAATTCCTAATGTCCCTACAAATTAAAAAAATTGAATTCAAGTCAAGTAACGAGTAAATCAACCAAATGTTCTTCAAAAAAAGTTATTATACACTCGAGTCCCGTAGGAACGGTGAGGGTGATTTGGCTACAGCGGCGTGGCATTGTGTGGGCGGTGTGGCTGATGTGGACACAGCGATGTGGCATGCAAATCAACCAAATGTGCCCACACAATGCCGTCTTGTCACCCGCATCAACCCACTGTGAATCGCGCGGACTAGCATTGATGACCATCCCACACCCTCCAACCCACCGTTGTTTCATACCTCACCCTCCCACACTATGGCCGATGTTGTAGCTATTACTTCTTGGTCATGCCATCAAGCGGCCACTCTTGGTCTAGTGCATCCCCACGTAAAGCACCAACATCCGGAGTCATGCATCCATACCAAAAGTGCTGGGCCATGTCCTTCATCACCACACCGTTCTAATGTGTGTTGTCCAAATGTTACATCGATTGTTGTCCTCGCCACTGTGCAGCCTTGCTGTTGTCATCATCCATGCCAGGTCGGCCACAGCCACTTGGTTGGGCCACACCGTTTGCCCACATTGCCATGCGCTGCCCGAGGCTATAAAAAGGGTGTCGAGGCCTTCTTCACCCTACTTTCATGAACATGGCCCCCATTCACAGCACGAACCATCCCCACATCTCGGTCTATAGTTTCACCCCGTCATCGCGCCGAATCTTGAGCAAGGCGAAAATGCCTAATTTGGTCCACCATTGTCGGCCTCGATTTCTCGCCGCTAGCCGTCCTCTATCCAATTCCCTCTGCCTCCACTCTACCTAGCCATTAGTTGCCTTGAGCTCGATCGCCATCATCTAAGCTTCCCTTCACCGTCGTCGTGCTATCTTTGCCATCTTCCTTCATTACAAGCAACACCACCTCCTCCATCTCGAGCAGCCATCACTGACACACTACTCGGCCAATCTAACCCCTCGCCCCACCTACCAGCACCCCTAGCAACTCGCCAACTTGCTAGCCTTCCCCATCCTCATATCACCCACACTTCATCGCCACCTCCTTTCAAGCCCTCCTTCCTACCATGCCGTGAGGATGACCTCTTCACAGTCTTTGCCTACCTAGAGCGTCATCATCTTTGCCCACCTAGGAGTGTCCCCCATGCCTCGCCTTGCGCATGTCACACTAAAATTACCGGGTCACCAGTCAAATCCAATTCAAGGGCCTCTCTGCCGAATCTCACTCCTGTCGTCGCCATCGCCAACAACCAGACAACACTCACACAACCTGTACTCCATGTGTGGTTTTCACCTCCCTGTCATGTCTGAGAGTAGGGACTGATGACAAAAAGGAAGCGAGAAGGAGATAGAAGAAAGAGAAGATTAAGAAAAGAAGAGGAGAAAATAAAATAAGAAAAGAAAGAAAAGCGAAGAAAGGAAGAGAAAATAAGGTCAGACTCACTAGTGGGACCCACCAGTTTGATCGACCATGCACCCGGTCCATGGCCTATGAGCCACTGACGAGTGGGACCTATCGCCCGATCCACCACTAGGCCTATAACCGTGGACATTGTTTACCCCCACTTTGTTCACACGCGCATAAACTCGGTCCACATGCACCAAGTCACTAGTCGTTGAGCCTTGCATGTTGGGCTCATGGACCGCACACCAAGTCCACCACCCCACCACACATTCGGTAGATGCGGTCTACCATTAGCTGGTACCCTTATTTGTATGATAGAGGGCATGCAGAGCAATATTCTCTGAAATATTTTTTTCCATAAAAGAAATTATTTTGCCTTGGCAAAGAAATTTATTTAAACTTCTAAAATTCATATCTCTTATACCGTAAGTCCGATTCACTTCATTCAACTTTTATAATTTTTCTAAAATTGAGATGTATTTAATGTTACTATTAATTTATAATAGTTATTATTTATTTTATGGTGTTTTCGATGATTTTCTCTTTTCAAGTACGTAGTGGACGTTCCAAAGGTTCAATGAACAAGAAATTTCTCGAAGGATTAAAGACTAATAGCAAGTCAAGCTACTCTTCGATCATATTGCTCCTAGATTATGAAATGTATTGATCATGAAATTACATGTTTAGTGTACACCTAATAGTTGCATTACTTTTCATATGTGGTTGTAAAATCATAATCCTTATCACTCCACCAAAGAGGTATTTCGATATATGCCCTTAATCATGGGCAATGGTCAAACCCTCACACTACACAATTGTATAACGATTATGAAAAAAATGTTTGGTAACCATTTTGGAAAAACCTGACACTTGGTGTCGGAAAGTTGAAAAGGAAAAGATGTTTTGCAAAGATTCATGATGTGGAATCTCGCTTGTATGGCTTGGTTTTATATTTTTATATAAGGATCGATTTATTTGAAAATTTCATTTGAGTATTTATAGTGTGACTACACGGGTATTTTGGGATATCTTTAGAAAAGTAAATTGTTAGTTTATGATTATCTTGAATGCCAGTGGTTGTGGGACATTGGAAATGACGAGACGAAGCTTTATGTCCTAAGATCAACCCTTCGCAACACTCACCTCTATTGTAGCATTACGATACCGATAAGTGTGAGAGCATCCCTGGTATACTTTGAGTAGAGAATGGTTGGCTTTGCCTGATAGTTGTCGTGGACTCGACCAACTATGTGGCATGAGGTTTCTATGGACTATATTTGGAAAGGCTTTGTCACGAATTTCCAGTACTAGCCAGTACTCGGTGTAAGTTTCATATCAGGTGGATAAAATGTATAACCTCTGTAGAGTTTAACTAAATTGTTCGAACAATCGTGCTCATGTCAAGGGTAAATGTGATGTGATTATTTTAGCATATATTTATTTACATGTGCTTTCTAAAATTAAATTATGGGATGAGAATCATTGTCAGAATCAGTCTGTATAACTAATGAATGACCTGAGTGGTTTGAAATAGGTTGGTGTGATTCAGGATGTCAAAATAGTATCATATAGTAGACTTACTAAATGAAAGCGGAGTACTATAGGATATGGATGGCTTAGAAGAGCCAAGAAATAAGTTCTAGATGAAAAGTCCTGATATGATGTGAAGTAGAAATAATTGAGAAGGTGAAAAGAAACTAATTGAGAAAAAGAAAAGAAAATAAATAATTGAGAAGGTAAAAATTAACTATCCCACTTAAGCTATTACAAAGCAATTCGTGGATAAATCGAGATGGATGTCTCATTCTAAATGTTTTATAAAAAACCCACACTTACAGTTTTAAAAGTTGTTTTAAAATAAATGGTTTATAACATAAACCTAAACTTTCTTTAAAACTTACATTTTATGGCTTATGAAGTATGAATGTACTCACCACTCATTATTGTTGTTTTTTCTTCTTATTAAAGATGGAGAAGGTTAGGTTTTATCCTTAGATCCAAACCACTGTCTTTTGATTAGTATCTAACTATGCTAAAGTTCTTCTATTGCTATTTTTAATTGAAGGTTGTATTTTAGAGATTATCCAAGATGCAATACATGTATACTTTATTATTAGTATTGCAATTATTTAATTTTTTTACTACAGGTATAGTTCCACTATGGCACACTCTCCTTGCTACTGTCTGTAGGATGATGCCAAGACGGAGTATGACAACAATTGGGAGATAGGTAGTTTTGAGATAGTATCCACCATAAGAAATTGGAGTTGCTAATCCATCTTCCAATGAGCTTGGCAATGACTCATCCAGATCTCAATAATTGTGCTGTCATAGGCTCTTTTGTTTTTTTTGTCTTATGTGTGGTTTTTTATGGTTTTTTTAATTAATCATGCAGTTTTATAGTTTAGACTCAGTTTTACTATAAACTGTGTCAGGTCCTTTTCTTTTTAACATAAAACAGAAACACTTTGTCCTCTTTCTCGAGGTTTATCTCGAAAAAAATATCTTTGTTGTTCAACATGCATACTCCGTTCATATAAAGAGGATTAACACTTCAGCCAAAATGTGTGTGCATCACGGTGTTGTATGATATTCATGCGGTGTGCGAAGAGCATCCATGCCATTTGCATGGCCCGTGCCGTTCGCTACGTCCGTATGTGGAAGAAATGCAGAATGTGGACAGCTCATCTAAAGTCTGAGCCTGAAAAACTTGGTGAAGAGTTTAGATATATGTTGGTATGGAATGGAATCAGAAAAAAAATCTTTGAGGAAAAAAACTCGGCCAATAAATAATGCAGCCGTATTGTGGGATCCACCTATATGAGATGCACCTGATCTGGTCATCAATATAATCAATACAATAAGGTTAGCAAGCCTATCCCTTGCATCCCCATTTTAACGGTAAATAGAATAAAGATACTTAGTGGCATGATACAGCTTCTTGCCATCTTTTTACAATAGAAAAAACATACTTATTTTATAGCCTCCGATCTCCAGTTCTTAATTTTTTAAATTTCCAAAACTTGCAGCATGTAAATCATTTTTTTGGCCTGTAGCTTGTAAAAACACTGAACAAATGATTGCATAAAATTTATTGCCGACCATTTTAAAATACATATCAACAGCTAGCTGCCGTATTGTACCACGAGCAAATAGTTAGAACGTAGCTATCGGGATTCCTGCAGAAATGGTTCTGGGAACAGCTACAGCTCTTTGGATGCTCGAACAGCCTGTGAGGCTTAATTTACCAGCTGTAACAATGATGCATGTATGATGCCATATATTGATGTGATGGATACTTCCATCTAAGGTTATGGTTTAGCTATTGTCTGTGCCAATCATTTACAAGATACTGATGAAATAAATAACTACAGAACAATTATTTTGATCCCATGATACATGCATAAATATTGTATTTTTAGCTAAGAAGTCAAGCAGATGATTCTCCGTGTGTGCAATATGGTCCACTCTCAGTTTTGTCATATAAATATGATGAGCATGGACGACGCTTCTTCCGTTATCCCACGGCTCTTTTCATCCCACAAGAATTCTGAAATCCTGTCGCTTCTCTCTCTTTTTTTATAAAAAAAAACCCATCATGATCCACGATCCATTCCACACAATTGATGTACTGATAGAAGATAATCAAATGACCCTAAAGTCAAATCAATCCCTTTTCTTCTTAGAACATTGAATTCTTCCGACCTGTTTATCCATCATCTGAAAACTGAGTTCTGCAGAGGTAGGCCGCTAGCTCACCTGTATATGGCTGTATACTCTGTATAGTTACACGGGTAGTTACTGGTTAGGCTTGAGGTTTACCACGCACAAAGGCAACCTGTCCTGGTGCCCATGCTAGGCACTCCGATGCATATCCATATGTGGTTGTCGGCCAGCCGGGGGGACCAATCGAATCCGCGAAGTTTGGCGTGGAAGTTATGGGCTCCATTTACGTGCCAGCAAGCGGAGATCGGCCTCACCTCCAGTCTGTAGCGCTGCATAAGACGCGGATCCCTCTCGCTTCTCCGCACACGCCCCCAGCTTAAAACGCTCGCTTCTTCCGCCTTGGATCATTGGATGTGTCCCGCCATCTCCGGTTCTCTAGATCGGGACCACGTACTGCTGCTGTCCTGCATGCTGCTGCTGCTGTGGTCTTCTTCTTCTTTTTTTCTCCCTTTCGATCTCGCTCTCCTGTTAGTTTCTCCTTCTTTCTTTATGCGTGGACGGATCGAATCTGGATGCCTAGAAACATGCTCTGACGATCGATGGGTGTTGTTATTCTACGTTTAAGTGGACACCTGAACCCACTTTGGAGTTTAAACTACAGATTTATACGTACACGGATGCTCCAATCATCCAAAGGGAGTACACTTGTGTGGAATAGTGGGAGTAAAATTTTCAGAGCAGCACAGCCAGGACAAAGGTAGCTGTGCGGTGTCCGAAACTAACAAAACGCAACTTGCGCTCGTTTCTATCTACAGATCGATAGGGGTTATAATGTTGGCTTTTACTTGGATCGCCCTCATGCGGGCACATGACCCTGCTAGCTAGCTCTTCTTCAAATCTTAACCGGCCAGCCCGGCGCGCGCGCGGAGCATCAAATGCAAAAGCGGCTGCTCGCTTTCCGCAAAAGGACGCCTTCGGTGTGCGTCTAATGGACGGACGCACCACCGGCACGCATGTTACTCTGTTCCCCGCGGCGTACGTATGTGCTTGCGAGCTAGCGCTAGCTCTTCCCTGGCCTTTTGCTAAGCAGTTTGCCTTACGTACACACATTCCGCTGATACACAGCGCGCGCGGGCATGGCTGTGGTGCGCACAAGCCGCGTTGCGTGCGTGGCGCGCGATTTGGTCTCTGGTTGCTCGCCGTAAACGCCGCGGTCGCGTAGGGTTGATGTGTGTCGGCCCCTGTGTGGCTCCGGCTAATCGACGCGCGCGCGTGGGGAGGGGCACCTAACGTGCCGTGCAAATAGCCAGACAGTAGTACCGCGGAATAAAGCCACCGCGCCGAGGCCTCGCCAATGTCCAACGCCTCGTCATGTGCGTCCCCCTCGTGCGTCTCCTAGGGCAATCAAGCTACTCCACATAGCTGCCTGTAGCTTCTGACGCGACGGACCAAACCGCGCGTGACACGCTTAATTCTGCTTTGATGTGATTTTGTTGAGGGGTTTGAATCATGCACGCCTAATTCGACCGTTGCCCGGAGCGTTTGTGCGTGTGGGTAGGTACTGGCACTGCAGGCTGCTCTAGCGTTGGCCAGGATTCTTTTCCGGCAAGCACCAACTGATGTGAGTGAAGGGAAAAGCTGCAGTGCACATTGCTGCTTGGTCACAGGCTCACAGGGGTGGGGTGTTTCAGGGTCTCCCGATTCAAGCAAGCTGACCGAGGGCAGGTCTCGTGCTATGCTGCAAACTTGCAGCTGATTTTTATGGCTTGTAATCCGTACATGACAAAAAGGAACATACGTACGTAGGATTCCAGAGAGTCACGGCCAGCCTCGGTGGATGAGCTGGTTGATCGATTGACATTACTCCGGACTTCCGGAGTTGACGAGACACGCACGTACTAGTAGTAGTATCACGGAGCTCAATCCGAACAATGTAAGCTGCCCAACAGCGCGGCGCGATCGACACTGTCGCCGTCGACGTTAGCTCGATCCAGTGCTTAATTACTGGCAAGTCACCGGGCGGATCGAACGCATATGTTGCACGCCCCCACTGAGGCACTGTTCCCATCGCCACTGATCTAATCGTCCGTTCGTTCCGTACTCGTCCTGGGCTCCTGGCAGCAAGTGGCAGTGACGTGACGTAAAATCATGCGAGCACACGTTCGGCGTGCCCCGCCCGCGAACCGATCGGTGACGCCGGGAGGATGTAAAACATGGAGTTACCCAAGGTACGCGCGTAGTCGATCGTCTCACGATCACTCTACCAGAATGTGGTGCGCGACCGCCTCGGCCATTCACCCCAACATCTACAGGACAGATGAGCTGGGAGTGCGCTACTGTTCACGCAAGTAGCGTCACGTGACGCCGGCCGCGCGTGCGTGGGGTGGTCCTTCCGCGCAACGCGCGCCAAAACGCTGGAGCATTACCGCACTGTGCAGCTAACACACATCCGGGGGGAATCCCACTGGGAATTAATACCTTAACAATCACATCGATCGATCGGTCCGTCACAGGCTAAGCTCATGATCGAGGACGAGCAGCAGGCAGCAGCGTTTGCTAGGCTGCGCAAAAAAAGATGGAGGGATCGATCCATCCGGGGGAATATAACCATGTGCCCATCCCGTGTGTAAAGACGTCACGTTGTGCATATTATGATTACTACGATACTCGATCGATCCACCCTAGCAGTTAGTAAGCACTACTACTAACCTGTATTTTCGCGTCTGCAAGCTGTATCGGACACGGATGAGAGATACGTATGTACTGTATGTACATATATCCACATATGTACATGTGGATGCAGGCGGAGTTATACGGTTCCACTACGCCCCCATCTCCTGCCCACGAGCTAAGGCCACCAGTTGGTTGGTTGGTTGCAATTGTCAAGCCCCACATAAAGCGTGACTCGTTCATTATTTGCCGTCGCTCGTCGCTGCGCCGCCGCCGCACTAATCAACCGAGCCCTCCCAGATATACACTGGCGGGTCGATGCTCGTAGCGTAACCCATCATGCGCAGTATGGGTAATCCCGGTCGAACGATCGGCCACCCATCACCCCTGCAGCTAATGAACTAACCCGCGCGCTTTATTGTGTTACGGCCGCGCCGACGAATTAGAAACTGCCCGCGAGGGAGAGAGCCCGTGTCCGGCACCCCCCACGCGCGCCCCGCGCCCCGCGCGTCCGTTCGTATCCGATCGACTCAGCGAATGCCGGCCACGCGTCCTTGGCTCTACAGCTCGCTAGCGCGCGGGGCACGTGAAATCTCGCCTGAATTCAGAAATCGCGGCTCGCGCTGCCGTGTTGCGACTATTTACGTTCCATTTATTGCCGCGGCCTCGCTTTACCGCAGGGTCTATCGATCTCACCTCATCTCACCCTGTACGTGGTAGTCGTCGGCGTCCGGTCAGGCAGGCAACCGGGCACGGGAAGGTTACTTGTACCCGGGGACCGGGTGGCTTACTAGCTATAGGCAGTAGCAGCGCTGTACGTACGAGCACAGCGAGACTAAATCCAATCACCGCCGGGCTGCACCCAGATCTGACCGCCAGGTTTCCCAAGTGGAGTTAATCCAACAACCTGCCTGATTTGACACCTCGTCCCACGTTCCCATGCATCTGCGTGCGTGACACGGAGGCTTTCAATTCTGCTGGCGCCTGTGGGCGACTAACTGTGGCCACAGTACGATACATTTTCTGTTCGATTGATTCATCTCTTGCTGATCAGCCCTCAGGGGCTGGGCCATCCCGTCCAGAGACGAACAACGGCAGCAACTGGTTGAGAGATTATTAAGCATGAAGGGACGACACGGCGCAGGCAGACAGCTGCTGCGGCTGCAGATCGATCACGGTGGTGTGATCGATCACTGGATCAGATGCGTGAATATAAAAAGGGCCCATGCCGCCACCATGACCTGAGAGTTAGCAGTGGCGGCAGCCTGCCTGAAATCCCTGCAACTATGTACTTTGATGGCCATTGTTAATACTGTACTCCTACCATGATTGATTGGCCTAATCTAATATATCCATCTGACATCTCATGAACGAGGAGTATCTTTCTGTGGCCGGCCGGCCGGCCAGCTGGCTGCTGTTGCGTGAGCTTAGGCAGGCAGGCAGGCCCCCGAGTGGATTGCATGTTCGTCGTGCACCCGCGTCACCTCGGGAATGTTTGCGCGCGAAAGGCGCTCCTCGTGCCATTTCCGCCCCATCTCGGCTGCCACAAGCTGTTTCACTTGCATGCGAAATGCAGAGCGCTGGGCAGGTCTTTCTTTTGGAGATCCAACTCAAAGGATGCCCATAAGAGAGTCCCTGATATCCCTCAAGAATATTTGCTTTGTTGGTCTCGTTAGATAGGTGGAATCAAAGTAGCACTTGTGACTCGTACTGCCAAATACTTTAGCCGAAAGAAAATGACTCGTGATTCATACACAACACCAACTGCAGGGCAGCTAGGGTAATGGTAGGTACTAGTAGTGGTAGTAAGATGGTATAGGGTGATTGTGTAAACAAACATGGACATCCTTGTCGATGTTACAGAGACAGAGAGCCTTTAGTTCCGGAAGTGCACCACTTGTTGGTTGCTGCTGCATTGCAGAGCATGGTCCAGGACTCCGGGCAGCAAAGAGATCAGTTTTTGTGCCATGGCAATCTAAGGAATGCGATTGCTCTGCAGAACTACTTCTGAAGGAAGATAGCTGCTGCTTTTCTGAATCCTGAAAGAAAGATTGTGAGCTTTGTACTGTAAAGGTATCGGAGTTGGAGAAAAAGAAGTGGACAGAAATCACATCAATGTCCGAAGCATATTATCCTGCATTTTAGATGCTCTAAGCAGGCTTGTGACACAAGAAGAATCCAATTTTGGGCTTCACGACTCCACAGCTCATGTGCCCTGATCCGGTGCCAAAAAGGATTGATCGGAGTTCATTGTATGCATTCAGCATTAACAATGAGAAGGAAACTCATGCCTATTCTGTAGGAGTATTCCTTTGGATGTTAAGCAAGCCTATACAATTGTTTGCCCCCAAAAAACTGGGCTGTGAGCCCAGGTGATGTTTATCTTGGGTATTCCTTAAGGCAATAATAATAATAATAATAATAATAATAATAATAATAATTTTTGGCGAGGACAAGAGGAATTAGGTAACTGGAGAGTCTAATCAGCTTGGAAATAAGCCCATCTGCAATGGGCCAGGCTTTGTAATCTCTTTTTGATGCCATTTGGGGAGCCTTTAACTTTAGTACTCAATCCATCGTTTTGCTTCTACGGCCCAGATAGTCCGGGGTCGGCCCGGTCGGGGACTCAAAAGGGCCCTCTTTCCTCACCAGAACGAAAGAAAACTGTAATGTATAGCTGATAGCCCTACTAATGTTTTGGCGACGTGGAAGCTTAAGATCCCGTTCTTCATTTTAAATTTGGTCATTGCCATGTTTGAAGCTCTCTAATGACCAATTAGTGTGTTTGTTCTGACGAACCATTGAATGCTAAGAAGATCGCATTGCTCCTTGCTTAATCCACTCGCACACATTTTCACTGGCTTAGAAGACCTTAAAACTGACAAAAAAAGTTTCAAATTGATTCCGAAAATTTAAATCTGGGAGATCAACTAATTTCGAGAACTCCTCTTGGGAACAACTCTCAACACGCAAAATTTGTACTCAAATCTAAGAAATCTCAACTACAGCAAAGAATAATTTCCTATCTTGATATAGCTCCCTCAGTTGCGACCTTTGAGAGCTGGAACCCGTTATTTCTAATCATTCTCTAGAAGGAAGTGAAGTACTTTCTTTGAACGACCGGACTTGTATATAAAAGACAAGACTGGAATGAATAAGGCGAGCTAAAGTCGCAGGGCATTCATTAACATTAACTTTGAGCTTTTATTGATGGGAAATAAAGAAATGATTTTCCTTCGCCCCCATTTTCTAAGGCCGTCATCGTTTAAGGACGTATGCTAAAATGCCAAACTCATGGCGACCACCTTTTTAGACCAAAGATGAACCAGCCAAGTTGGACTGGATCCAACCTAGACATAAACTGAACATTTCAGCTGTGAAATGTTCGGTTAATTCGAACACTAGATTCTACCCCTTGCAGATCGTTGCCCGACTGAAATTTCCTATGGTTTCATGGGTGTCTGCTCTACCCTATATGCACGAACAAGTGGTCAACCTGTCGGTGGTGTCCACTGAGAAAATTTTTGCAGGTCAGTTCGGTCGTTCCATCGTAAGCGTGGCAAGGGAGTAATCCTAACCGAGGCACCGAGAATCTCATCATCCACCACTATCGCTTTATTCGCTTTCTGGGCTGGCTGGTCGGGTTTCCATTTTTCCAATGGGCATCTACTGATCAAAAGCCAACCTGGGTAGCACTAGCAGGTATAGCAGCGTTCCAAAACAGGAATACCAGCGCGGAGGGGGAGAAAAGAGCGGAGCAGAACACAGAGGAAACTACCGTTCTCCTCAACAACGACAACGACGACAACAGCGCAAGCCGGAACAACGCCGCCTCGTGTCCGCCACGCCATTTTTTCCTTCTCTCCTCGTTTCCTCTGCGGAAAACGCGCACACAAGAACCCATCGAACCACCCTCCCCACCCGTCGTCCATCCACTCAAATCCCCCACGCCGCCGCGTCCTCCTCCTGCCCCGACCACCACCGCCTCTCAGCTCTCGGGGTCGCCTTCTGCCCCCGCGCCCCGCGGCCGCGAGAGCTTGTGCCCCTGCCTTCCCCCGGGGACAGGGCCGCGCAAGCCCGGAGGCTACCTCCTCCCCCGCGCTCGATCTGCTGCCCGCGGCGGGGGACGAGGGCCGCGTCCCCACCTCAGGTGGTTCCGTCTCCCGATCCGATCGTGTCCAGGGGGGCCTTATTTGATACGTCTCGCTGGGTGGCTTCGATCCGCCTGATGTTCTTCGTGTTGTTCAATCTGTGTGTGTTAGGTGTGGTAGTTAGCTGGTTGATTGCTCGCCGTGTGTCTCCTTCTCGCCATGGCAATAGCAGATTGGTGCGCCGGGCGTTTGACATTCGAAATTATGCTAATCGAGATCTGGCGCCCGTACTTCGTAGTTGCTATTCGTGCGCTAAGACTTCCATATTTGCGCCTGCGTTTCTCCTTATGAAACCGAACAATTCAGACTTCTATGCTCAACTATAAACGTATTTTATTATTTTGTAGTCCTGGAGATCTGTTTCTGGTATCAACCTATGCTCGATTTTGCACTTCGCAGCCCACTATTTAGAATTACTGTTTTCTTTACTGTGCAACTCATCATTTGGTTGCTGAATAATTCAGTGACACATGCTACTTGATAATGCTCACACAGTCTACCTGGTACTTGCAAGTATCGGTGAACTGATTGCTGTTATCATTTATATACCTATGGTTTAGCTGTAGGTTATTTAGCATTTTAGAAGTATGTTTGAGGACTGAACCGATGAATTTGTGAAATATTTTATGTTCCTGTAAGTTTCCAGGTATTTCCCTCTAAAAGAAGGTAAGTATGCATCACCATAGCCTATGTGATGACTCATCTTAATGCCATCTTCTAGAGCACGGCAATGAACTAATTTAATTTAGCACATCATATCAACTTCCAGCAATCGAGAATTGTAATGCTTAGGGTAGTGGCTTGAATTCAACACATGAATACAAATGTTCCAAATGGGCATGCACGCAATTAAACATGGAGCAAAAGTTCATTTATTAGATTCGTCACAAGGTTTCCTCACGCATATTTAAACATGAGGCACAGATGATACGAAATGACCATATAAATATTTTGATATTTATCAGAATTTTATTTTCTGTAGAAGTGTTTCATACTTTCATTATGACAACCTTTTGAGGAGCTTTTTCTTTAGACCCAAGCTGTTGGGGTGCTAGCCTTTTGTGACTACCTTCTTAGTTATCTTTTTGTGATTACCTTCTTAGTTATCCGTGGAGATGAAGCTCGGATGTGCTCATTTTTCCTGAATAGCTGCTTACTTTTGGTCAACAAGTGATGCATATGTACCAGCCAGATGAATCTTATAGTTCAGTTTTCCTTTCATTGCAGGTTATTTTTTAGTTATTAGCATCTTTAACATGGCATTGATGCTATGATCTCATACGCCTATGAGGTCATGCCAAATTCCATACATATACCAATGTTCTGAGGTCCTCTTTCAAAGAAAGAGATGGAAGTGACTGATCTAGAAAATCCTACTTCCAGAATCTCATCCCAGAAATCCAGTCGCCGCTCTGGTAATCGGCGTTCTCAAAAGTCAGCTGGGCAACAATCTTCGCCAACTGTATTTCCAGAGAAAAAGGGCAAATCAAAATCTTCAAGGCAGAAACACTTGGTTTTTGACAATAAAGATTCCAAGAAACCAAAAAATAATGAGCAAAAGAATGATGTGGTGGATGAGAAGTCTAATTTCTCAGGTTATGAAATCTATTCTGGAAAACTCTGTTTTGACAAGAAAAATAGAATTACAGGAGATCAGATTTCAGCAAATGGGAAAGCAGATACAACCGATGTAAGACTCACAAGTAAAACCCTAATATGGGGTTCCTCTTTACTCAGTCTTGAGGATGTCATCTCTGTAAGTTTCAGAGACCCAGACACACCATTATAATTTTATTGTTATTTGGTCCACTTGGGTTGACCAGTTATGTCTGATGATTTCTTTTATATGTTGGCAGGTATCTTACAGTTCTGGTGTCCAACATTTTATTGTGCATGCATACCCTTCTAAGAAGCATTTGTTTGGAAGGACACAGAGAATACGGAAGGACCTCCGGTTTATAGCTCCTACCGTAGAGGAGGCCATTTCATGGGTAACATGCTTTGCCGAACAAAACATATATGTTAACATGCTACCTCTCCCTCCAACATCCAGTACCAAGCAAGACCCTGATGGTCCCCTCAGTGGTGCTTTATTTGACTACCCACCCATCAAATTTAGAACTCCACCGAGAATACTTGTTATATTGAACCCTCGGTCTGGACATGGTAGATCGTGCAAAGTTTTTCATGACAAAGCAGAACCTATTTTTAAGGTACCTTCTGACACTCTCATAATGCAAGCTTGTACCTTTTGCACTTCAGTTAGCAACATATAGTTTGACTAATTGTTTATGTCTATTGTTCTTCTTGGTGATAAACTTTCGTCTTGAAGCTTTTCTTTTAACCATTCGGTATTTAGTCTCAAGGAGACATCATGAGGAATAGAATAGTACTTGTATTGAAATCATTGGTTGTTTCATGGTCTATGATGTGTAGCTTTGAATTCTACTCTGTAAAACTTAATATTGTTACAACTTAATGTTTATATATTTTTGTGAGAGTATTTATGATTCAAACGTATTGATATAGTTTTCTTATGGGCAATCTAGATAATTCCAAACATATTGATGGTTAATGTATAATTTTTTTGACCATGGAGATTCTTTAGTGCCATCTAAAGAACATTTTTTTGTAGTTTTTTCTCAGTAATGGATTTTTAGTTCCAACAGTGAAGAACTCACGAGGAGCATGTCATGTTTCTCTGTAATGGATTTTTAGTTCCAACCTGAAATGCTGAGTTTTAAAAAAATATATCAAAACAATGGTTCATGGTTAGATTTGCAAATGACTAATTTATGTTTATTTGTTTGCTCTACCAATTTAGACATGTGGGGTGACATCATACATTCCTTCTATTTTAGTAGTTCTACAAAACTTTTACTCCTGGACTTCCATGTGATGCTGTAGTAGTACAGGATTCAATTGTGAATTCAGCAACAGAGCTGGACATAAAGCTGGGTAAAATTTATTAACAAAAGGTTATGGGGGATTATTTAACCCCCTTTCCACTGGAAGCACAGGCTGTAATGTTGCAAATTTACTGTTCAATTTAGATCAACGAAAATTGCATCTCCTTCACCTTTTAATGGAAATTGTATAAACCCAGTTAACATATAAGCCTAATTCGAGATGTCTTTTTTATATATATATAAAAGCTGAACTGCTCACCTCTCCTCTTAGATATTGCTAATGTATTCTTTTGATTGGTTTTATCCATGCACATCTCTCAACTTGATGATTTTTTTCTGTTACCCTGTTTTAATTATGCATGCGAACCTGCATAAATTTATATATCGTTTATTTCCATCTGCTAATTTTCTATCTTCTGATGTAGCTTGCAGGTTTTCACATGGAAGTAGTGAAAACCACTCATGCTGGTCACGCTAAATCGCTTGCATCTACATTTGATTTTAGCTCATTCCCTGATGGTATAAACTGCACAGATGGAGCTAAGTAGTTTATGTAGGTCAACACAGCAACAATTTAAACTGGTTAAATTGATGATGTCTTAAAAATGTTTTGTAGGAATCGTGTGTGTAGGTGGTGATGGAATTGTAAATGAGGTTTGTCCTTGATGATCATATTATGGTTTGATGAGATTTATAAAACTTATATGCTAGCTGAACATTTATAGTTCTGCAGGTCTTCAACGGTCTTCTCAGCAGAAGCGATAGAGCAGAAGCTGTATCAATTCCAGTTGGAATAATCCCAGCAGGATCTGACAATTCACTTGTTTGGACTGTTTTGGGAGTTAAAGATCCTATTTCAGCATCTTTATTAATTGTTAAGGTATGGCTATCACTATAGCTTACAATAGGAATTTTTCATGACCTCTTGCAGGAAGAGAAAAATTTTCAACATTACCCTTATGGCTTTTCAGTTAATTTTATCTGAAATTAGATTATCACAAAAACCATTCCTTGGTAACAGGGTGGCTTTACTGCTTTAGACATCTTGGCTGTTGAGTGGATCCAGTCTGGGCTAATACACTTCGGCACAACTGTTTCATACTATGGTTTTGTTAGTGATGGTAACTCCTTTACTAGACATTTGCTCTTCAATATTGTTTTTTTCTTTTTTGGTTCTCGTGTACACTGTATGATATCGGTATCCTAAGGCCACAAAAGTTGCTTACTCACTAAATCCCTCAAATTCCTATATCTTGCATTGCCATTTTTTTTCTTAAATCTTGAAATTTCAAGTGCTTCATAAGTTGTATTTTTGGGACAATAGTGAACTTTTAGATGACAAAAGTATTTTCAAGATATGATAATTATTAAAATACTTTTGGTTTACCCAAAATGCATGCTCAGTCGCTCACCCCCATTGCTGCACTAGCGCTAATGATCTGGCATATACTTTTATCACTGCACATAATTGGCAACATGCAAGTTATTTTATTGTATTGGTAAATTTGATATAACTTGTATTCTTCATTGGAAAATTTGCTGTCTCTTTTTCTTTGATGACTGCTCATAAAATGTAGTTTATTTATCTACATTCCAGTATTTGTGGCAGTGCGATTTAGTGTCACCAGTATAGCACTGAGTAAGTTAATAAGCTGAAAAAACTACTACTACTTTGCTGCAGTCCTGGAACTTTCCGAGAAATATCAGAAGAAATTTGGCCCTCTTCGATATTTTGTGGCTGGAATACTGAAATTTTTTTGCCTGCCAAGCTATTTCTATGAGTTAGAGTATCTTCCTTCATCAAAGGAGATGGCTGGCCATGGAAAAGGTACTGGACAAGACAATGTTGTGTCTGATGTATATACCAATGTGATGCGCAGCCGATCAAAAAGAGAAGGAATTCCACGAGCTTCCAGTTTGTCAAGTATTGACTCTATTATGACTCCAAGTCGGATGTCACTAGAGGATGTTGATACATCAGGTAGCACAGCAGCAAGCACTGAACCATCAGTGTATGTCCGTGGTCTTGATCCAAAAGCAAAACGCCTTTCTCTGGGCAGAAGCAACATTGTTTCAGAACCAGAAGAAGTTTTACACCCTCAACCACATCATGGATCATACTGGCCAAGAACCAGGTCCAAAACAAGAACTGAGAGAAATTCAGTTGGTGTCACTACTACCGATACACGATTATCTTGGGCAGCCCCATCGATGCATGACAAGGAGGACATTTCCTCAACAATTTCAGATCCTGGACCTATTTGGGACTCTGAACCAAAGTGGGACACTGGGCCAAAATGGGATACGGAACTAACCTGGGAGTCTGACCACCCGATTGAACTCCCTGGACCACCAGAAGACAACGAAATTGGACAGATAGAGGAACTTGTGCCAAATTTGGATGATAAATGGGTAGTCAGGAAAGGGCACTTTCTTGGTGTCCTAGTTTGCAATCATTCATGCAAGACAGTGCAAAGTTTGAGTTCACAGGTTATTGCACCAAAAGCCAACCATGATGACAATACCTTGGACTTACTTTTAGTTGGTGGAAAGGGTAGATGGAAGTTGTTGAAGTTTTTCATACTACTGCAATTTGGTTGCCACCTTTCTTTGCCTTATGTGGAATATGTGAAGGTAGCATGCAAACTTCTTTCTTTGCTCTAGCTATTTTTTCACCCTCTTGTATTTATGCTTTTCAGACAAGGGATTTTTCATTAGAGTCCAGTGCCGAAATTTCTGAATACCTATTTACTACTTATAGGGCCTCTGAAAGAAAATTTCATTTTTTATGTTTGAAACAAATCAACTTGTACATAGTTGAATGCATTCTGAAAAGAAACATTTTCCATTGAGGATATTATCATATATGCCCTTGTATCAATATGCTCATAAATACCTGTTTTCACCCCTCTTTTTTTTTTGCCATAAACCTTGTGCTCTTAAGAGCAGCAGTCTGCAGTACATTTTACCTTTTGTTGTTTCAATAGAAGTATGGTTATCTCTGTACCTGTTAGGCCTGTGTGTAGGCGTTTATGTCAGCTCTGGTCGTGGACCACTGAAAGTTCACCTAAATTAAGACAATAGTGAATAGTTTGTCAAGAAATGATCTGGGCTTTTTTTTTGCATAACTATATTTCCTTCTAGTAAGAATAATGTCGAACTCCTTTTCTTACGTTGACACAGGTAAAGTCTGTCAAGCTTAAACCTGGTGCAAACACGCACAATGGGTGTGGAATAGACGGTGAGCTTTGCCGCGTCAAGGGACATGTACTCTGCTCCCTGCTACGAGAGCAATGCATGCTTATTGGCCGGCAAAGCAGACAATCTACTTAAGTGCTGTAAAATTTGTTGAATTTCGAGTTTTTGAGGCACTGTATTTTCTGTTTCCACTTCGAACAACTGATTTTTTTTTGTTGAGTTGTCTATATTCTGTTACTTGCTAATGGGGTGTTTGAGTGGGTTCAGAACGTGCAGACCTCGAGAATTTGGACTGAACAAACAATGTTGTGATGCTTCTGTGTATTCGAGTGATTATAGGAGAATACCTTGATTCTTTCCATTGATCTTGTTTTTGCTGATGTATTTGCTAAAGAACATTGCCCTTATCACATCTTCCGTTTCCGAGCTGAGAGCTTCGTGGTTATGGTCATTGATCTGCCTGGGCCTTAACCTTATTCTGTGAATTCCGTTTGCAAACATGGTTCTTTTATTTATTTACTCTATTTAGCCCTGGACATTAATCGAGGCGTTGAACGGTCAGTTTGGATTTGGAAAATGTCAAGTTGTACAGATGCATGAATTAGAGACCGAGAAAGATGCACGAATGAGAAACCTAGAATTTAATATTGAACTTAACGTGTAAAAATGTCACTTTTTTTCGTTTCTGCCGATGTATCCTTCTCCTCGGAGGTTAGATCGACAGCAAATTCCACGTCGAGTTTTGAGATATGTTTCTTTAATACGCAACGCCTCCTTGATTAGAAAAAGTTGAACCACTGTTAGAGGTCAAACTCAAACGATGGAATAACATAGCATAGCACAAGCAATCTGGTAGGGCCATCTAATCAACTACGATTATCTTACAAATTTCTAATGGTCAGTGCGATTTAGCGCAATTCTGCAAAGGGGCTAGCTATGCTTTCCATAATAACAGGACGGACCACTTAACAAACGTGCGTTTCTTCGACTGGCTGGGCTAACTTTAGTTTTGAAGTTACTGAGAAAAAGGTATGTACTAGTATATAGCTATGTCGCCGTGCGGATTAAACGCATGATTTTGCCATGTGATTTTCAGGAGTCTCGTGTTACACAACTCACTCCAGAAAACCCTGCCTGTATTTGTAATGGCGAAGGTTCAGAAAGAAGAAAGCGTGAACAGACACGACAGGCCTTGCCAAGCATAAAAAACGATAAGGCAGGAGTCGTCGATTGGATCATGCAATACTATACTAGTTCAATTGCCTATGGATCCGATCGTTTAACCGATCCATATGAAAGAGGGCGATCGATAAGCTGAGGTGCACGGTTTGATTTCTGTCAAGGACCACCGAGAATTAAAACTGAGTAACACAAACAGACCATATGTCAGCTACGCATTGCTAGACGCGAAGTCCAGAGCAGCGACGCAAAGGAGGAGTTGGAACCGGGAGCGGCAGCTTTGCCCATTGGGCAGGCGCGCGGGCGTGACCGAAAAGAAACGGAAAGTTGTGGCCACGCGGCCGCGGGCGCGAAGCTTTCGCCCTCCCCCGCCCCCGTCCCCGTCCCCACGTCGCGACGCCGACGCGCGCACCCGCCACGAGTACCCCGCGCGACGCTGACCCGCCTCTCACCGCCACCACTCGCGCGCCGCCAAGTGCCCCGCCGCCCGATTGCCCGGCCCGTTCTCTCCGTTTCCTTCACCTCGCACACCTCTCCCCCACTGTGCAGCTGCAGCTATAGCCGTGATTAATCGTGGTGTGACCCACGGACACCTACTGACGTGCCCGCGCCGAGCGCCGAGCTACCGCGTGCGCGACGCCGGCGCCGACGCTGGCCGGCCGTCTCGATCTCCTCTCCCGGCACGGAAGCATGTCTGCCTGTGGACGCGCGTGCAAGCCAAGCTATAGCCAGCCGGGAGTCCAATTAACCCTTTCTTGACGGGACGAACTACCACCACCACGGCTGTATTCTCCCAGAACTGTAGCTTAACAGCATAGTCTCGTCATTGGTTGTTAATTATCAACATGGTAGTTGAACTTCCATAGTTTGTGTTTAATTAATGAATGAAAGTAGGGGAATCCGTGGAAAAAAAATCGCCGACTTGGTGTGGTTTCGTTGGGTTATCAAGTTGGAGGCCTCGTACTGACGTGCTGCTGCTGTCCGAATCGATGCGGCTCTTTTAAGTTAACTCTCGTTCGGCTAGCGCGATTGCGGCGTGATTATCCCCTCGAACACCAGATCGAAGTTAAAGGTAATCCAACTCATTGGATCACCACCTTTTAACTTACCTGATCTACTCCAACACGTATGGATCGGACAGGAAGCCGGGAACAACGAACCGCTTTTTTCCTCCCCGTTATCGAGTAGGAGAATTTACCGGGTAGATCGATAATGATCCATCTAGATAAGCTAAGCCTCGCTCCTCGCACTAATCAGATCGGTCGAGCTGATCATCCAAGTGGTGGTTATCACCTAGCCATATCCAGGGGCGGAGCCAGCATGGGGGTGGGGGCTCGAGCCCCCTACCCAGCTAGACTCTATGGAGAAAATAAGAGAGAGGAAGAAAAAGAGAGAGAAGAAAAGGAGAGGCTGAAAGAGGAGGAAGAAGATGAGTCCATATAGAAACCTGCTCCACCACTAGCCATATCTAGCTATCTGTCTCTAATATAGTTACCCCACCACTGTCACGTTGGTACGTAAACAAGCAGCAGGCAATCACACATCAAGCCGAAAAAGACCCGTCACCGCGAGCCCGCCTGCGACGCCGCGCGCTGGCTTAGGTCTACACACTACGACGTACTCATAGTGCTAGCGCGTGCGTGCGTCGGGCCAGGCCGTCGATGCAACGGGACAAACGCGGCGCGCCACCTCGACGAACCTTTCGGGCGAAGCCCCTGCACACCTGACGCCGCGACGCGTGCGCCGCTCCTCAGCCATTGGTCTACCTGTTCCAATTGCGCGCGTCTCCGTCTCTCCCCGGCGCACCACCACCACGCGCGCACCTTTCCGCCACCCATTGGGTGCATCATCCGCCGATTCGATCCACGCACGCCATCATCCGGTTCTTCGTACGTGCTGCACACCTTAGCAGCAGTAGTAACAATCCGTCCTTCTCCCAGCCCTGACAAACAAAACTTTTCCGGCACGAGGTGGCGATCTCGAGAGAGAGGGAGAGAAATAAACGAAAAGAAATCGGAGGTGTAGCAGCCAGCGATTAGCAGTTGGCCACAAGGAAGTAACAAGGAGAGGAGAGGAGAAGAATATCTTGCACTCGTGCTCCTCAGCGGTGCCACGTGCCAAGTGGCGATCCCGAGGCGGCCGGATAACCACCGGGGGCTTATGGCGCGGCCGGATTCCTGACACTTGCCGGGAAACAAAAGCAGCTTTGCTCGGTGTCACTGTGCGTGGGGCCCGGCGGTTTCTTTATCGGCAATCGCAAAGACCACATGTTCGCATCTCCGGACGTGGACACGTCACGCCGCCGCGCTGGTATAAAAGAGGCCAACCGGGCCGGGAGCCGGGAGAGGGATGAATGGTCGAACAGCTAGCTAGTCTAGGATCGAGCTGAAACGGCCGGGGTCGCCATGGATCGGGGTGACCACCTCCAGCAGCAGCTCCACTTCTTGATGCCTCCGCCGGCGCCGGTGGTGCCTCAGCAGCTGTGCATGCCGATGATGGCGGACGAAAAGTACCTGGTGAGCGGCGGCTCGGCGGCGCCGGCGAGGGGCACGGCCGGGGAGAGGAAGCGGAGGCTCACGGAGGAGCAGATACGGTCGCTGGAGTCCATGTTCCATGCGCACCACGCCAAGCTGGAGCCGCGCGAGAAGGCGGAGCTAGCGCGCGAGCTGGGCCTGCAGCCGCGGCAGGTGGCCATCTGGTTCCAGAACAAGCGCGCGCGGTGGCGCTCCAAGCAGCTCGAGCACGACTACGCCGCCGTCCGCTCCAAGTACGACGCTCTCCACTCCCTCGTCGAGTCCCTCAAGCAAGAGAAGCTTGCTCTCACCGCCCAGGTAATTAACGATCAAGCAAAAGCTGCTAATTAATAATCATATGAACATTCAGATCATGTCTCACAATCATCCCAGACGCTAACTCGGTCGATCGCTCTTTGTATGCAGTTGCAAGAGCTAAGAGAGAGGCTGAGGGAACGGGAGGAGCGGAGAAGCAACGGTGCAGCGACGACGGCAGCTAGCAGCAGCAGCTGCAACGGAGGCAGCGAGGAGGTCGACGACGACAAGAGGAACGTCACCGCGGGGTCCTTCGACCTCGAGCCGCCGGAGAGCTGCGTGCTCGGCGGAGCGACGTGCGCCACGCCGGTGAATGTGTCGGTGGAGTCTGATCAGTGCGACGACCAGCTCGACTACGAGGAGGGCTTGATCCCGGAGTCGTTCTGCGCCACGCCGGAGCTGTGGGAGCCGTGGCCGCTAGTCGAGCGGAATGCGGTGGCTTGAAAGACGTAGTAGTATACCCTAGGTTAATCTGTGTGTACATGTAACTTAAACGTACTTGCATCACGTGTGCTCGACCGATCAATTGTCCCCTAGCTTGGGACGGAGAGGCGAAAGAGGGGCTGTGCCAATGACTTGTGGGACCGGGTTGTAAATTGGGGTTGCAAAAGAAAAAAGTAATTGCAGTAGTGGAGGTGAAAACATTAGAAGCGATTAAGCCAATGGGCTTTGTGTTTTGGATGCTACTAAAATGGAGTAAATTAGAGTTCATTTGCAGAATTGCATAAGCAGCTCTTTTTTAGTCACTTCGAATTCAGATTTAGTAATCTATTCACAATATAATCAAGCTAGTTTCGTGTCTATACAAGTACATATGCATATACTATAATGATTGCAAGGAGTCAACCTAATAAGGATTTTGTAGGATTCTCCAAGCTAACGCGGATCATAGCTTACGGCCTGTTCGGTAGTGATGGCTGCGGCTGCACAGCGCAGCAGCTACAGCAATCGTAGTGTTAAATAATAAAGAAGAAATTTTGGTTTGAAATAGTTTAAATTGATAAAAATAGTGTATATTAAAATTGATATTAATTAATTAATTTTTATTTAAAATTATTTATAGATCGTGTACAGTTGACATAGGCCAAGTTAAAAATATATACCAAATAATATTTATTTATTTATATGCATAAATTAAATTTAAAAAATAGATGAAAAATTGCTAAAAAAATTTCTCTAAATTTTGGACAAATAGATAAAACAATTTACTAAACTTGAGATAGTAATAGACTGATTTTCGACAGCTTAGATGTATAATGATGAATACGGCCTAGTAAAACAGTACGCGGAGACGGCCCAGCAAGCTGTGGCGCGACGATGGTCCAGCGACGGCAGCTTGACTGACAGGTAGGACCAGAATGTCAACAAGAGTAAGCACGAATGGCGACATTGTAGAGGCTGATAGACGGGATCGGATTGTTAGTAGACACAGTGTGTGCGGCGATAGTAGAGTGGCTAATAGGCAACCTAGGCCTAACAGCTAGCATGGGCGAGGGCGCGGAGAAGCATTGTGACTGACATGCGGGGCAGGCCTGTCAGCAAGTGTGGGCGCGGTGGAGACTCGGTGACTGACAGGTGGATCCGGTAGGAGCGACATGTCACATGGGTGCGGTCGTAGGAGATTTGGAGGCGATGTGATAAGTTCTAATTGGAGTAGAGGCGCTAGAATAGTAAACGACATGAATTCTCTATGGATTCAAATCGGATGTCTTCCATATGAGGTGGTGCAATCTATAATGTCCATTTTAGATCGAATGGCCAAAAATAATACGAAATCTCACAGAAATTTAGTTAATTTTCTTTATAATTTTTTGGTATAAATAAAGGGTAAAATGTTAGGAATTGAGACAGAAAATTAACAGTTTTTTTTAATCTTTGTAAGTGTAATTTTAGGAATAAAGCTAAAATTTATTGAAAATTTGTATGATTTTATATTTTCTTTATAACTAACGTTTGATTTTAGATTAAATTTGAATTTTTTACCTAAAATTTAGCTAGGGTGTTTTTCTAGTTTTCTAAAAAGTTTAATCGATTAATTATTTTCAAATCTCATATTATTAATTAATTTTAATTTTGTTTTATTAATATTTTGAGATCTAAAAGTCCAATTGAGATGATTTGAGTTGGGTTTATTTATAAATTTTATCTAATTTATTTTGTAAAATTTCTTGGTTAATTAGAGTTATAGATCTACGGTTATAGTAGCAAAATGTCTATATTATAGTTTTTCAGGTTTTATGATTAAAAAAATTATTAAATTTTAATTTTATCTTTCTTAATCATTTACGTCTGATTGATTTGTTAAAATGAATCAAATGTACACGTAACTTAAATTAGTGCTGTTTTCAGTGTAGTTATAGTTCAGCCGCAGCCACAGCCCGCTGCAGCGCAGCACAAGCGAACATGCCCTTAGTTTATTTAGGGGATATATTCCATAGTTCTAGCGTGATTGGTAGACCACAAACAGGGACTTGAATGTAAGCTGAGGAAATTTATATAGCTTTCTTCTCTTTTGCTCCTTATTTAACTCTAATTCGCTCATCCGTCTCCTTACACCTCCCTCTAGTTATCTCTTGATCTAGTCATGCTTTCTGCCCCCATCATATGTTGTTCCAAATTGAAGTTTTGGATAGAAATGAGCAACAAAAAGAAATTTTTTTTAGGTTTGAGGTGCCTCGACAAGGAACACTATTGAGACTCAGATATGCATGGCCAAGATTGTTTTACTACTCCCTGTCAATAGGTCACAAGCACATCAATTTCACACTTCACTCTCTCAAACATATATAAGATTTCCAGGTTGAATAATCATGGAATTTACCTTTTGCAAGCCTATTAATTTTAACTAAAGAAGTTAATACAAATAATTCTCTTATTTGCACTCTTCTAGTGTGTTGCATTCAAGTGGGGTAATTTTCTCGCCTTGAAGTCTCTCTGTACTTTAGAATTGCTGATTGTGTCACTATCCCTCTCTAGATATAGAGGTGGGATTTTCTTGTGATCCTTTTGTTGTCTAAGAAAATATGCAGTTAGTGTACTCTGCTAAGATCTAATTTGTAGCATGCATGGTAGTTTTATTAATTGGACTAGCAGTTTTATTCATGTGGAGAGTTCCAAGAGAGCCTTCAATTGGTATAAAGAAATATATTAAATTTGCAGGTCGTTCATCAAAAAAAACCCATCATCCAAGACAAGCGATGGGATAACAGGTAATAGACCACTAGACTTGTATATATATATATAGACCCGACTTTCTTATAGAAAATGAGGTCTTAGTCTCACTGTATAGTACACTTCTGTATGATATCAGAGCACGTTTAGACATTTCCGGCGCTCTAGCAATTCTCTCACCGACGAGGCGACACTTTCTCCCCATCGCAAACCTTCTCCAGTATTCCTCTTCCGCCTTTTCGTCTCAGTTCTCATCCTCTCTGTCTCCTCTGCAGACGGTCTTACTCCTCCTCCACCGCCTACTCGCCTCTTTCCACCACGTGACAAGGAGATGGCCTCCATCCGTCTCCTCGTCTCGTTCAGACCCACCTTAGCTTTTCCCTTGCATCAGCGCACCTTCCCTTCTTCCGATGCCGGCGCACCTCTACGCTCGCCGTCTTTATCAGCTGGACCCGTCCGTCCTCTATCGACTGGAACACTCTCTCAGTTCCTGCTTTTTTGACACGCTCACCTGCTCCTGGACACGAAATTTCTCCACTCGCGTCCAAGCCACTCCGGCGCGTCCATGTGTCCACGGACTTGAATTTCTGTTTTTCGAACGCGAACCTCCTTTCTTCGTGCCCGTGACTTCTCCGGTTTTTTGGGTCCGCCCCACTCCGTTGCGTCCACATGTCCACGGACGCGAAACCTCACTTCACGGACACGAACCCACTCACGCCCGTGACCCACTTACTCTCTCACACTCGTGATCTATCTACTCTATCCACTCCACCTACTCTGCCACCCACTCCTCAGCCACCTACTCTCATCGGCTATACATTCCCACATCGGCTCTCCCCATCGGCTCACTACCCTCATCGGCTTATCACGCTCCGCTACTCTCTCGTCATGACCACCGAATCGGCTCTTAGTTCTATCACTCTTTCAGTTGTCGGATCCCTTCTGGCCATCAGTGCTCTTGACTATAACTCGGGCTCCACTCCGTCGATGTTCTCACCATCTTACGCCGCCGTCAACGTGAAATCTCACTTTCCCATCTTCCTTGACGTCAATGGCAACTATTCTAAGTGGTTATTCTTCTTCAAATCCTTATATGGAAAGTTTGGCCTGTGCTCCCACATCGATGACTCTGCTCCACCTCGACCCGATAATCCCCAGTGGGACATCACTGAGTGCTACGTGCGCAGCTGGCTGCTTGGCTCGGTCGATTACTCTGTCCTCGACCTTGCAATGGACAACCCCACCGCTCGGGATCTCTGGGTGGCCATCGAGCGGATCTTTCACGCAAACAAGCAGTCACGTGCCATCTTTCTCCTTAATAAATTCCACTCCATGGTACAAGAAGACTCCTCTGTCTCCTCGTACTGCCAATGCATAAAGGTCAAGGCCGCCGCCCTTCGTGATGTTGGCCACCCTGTGGTTGACTCACAACTCGTCCTTGCCCTCCTACGAGGCCTCAACCCTCATTTTTCTAATATTGCCGATAACATCGTTAACTTCACACCTCTTCTCACGTTTGCCCGGGCCCATGATATGTTAGTTCTTAAGGAACTTCGCCTGGCTAACGATGAGAAGACTGTGGCCTACACCGCTCTTCTCGCCGCAGCCAATCATGGCTACTCCAACCCCATCGACCGTCGCCCACCATATGCTGCTACCACCTCTCGTAGCTCTGGTAGCCATGGCTTCGGTCATGACAACAAAGCCCATGCCGGTGGTAATGGCAAAGGCAAAGGAAAGGGTAAGGGCAAGAGCTGGAGCAGTCCGATGTAACCGTGCCCTGCTCCCGTCCCTACCCTGTCCGCCAACCCCATGGGTCTGTGGCTTTGCTACAACCCCTAGACACCCCAACCCCAACTGCGCAGCCCCATCGGCTGGCAGCCCAGGGTCCTCGGCGCACACCTTTAGGCCCACCTGGCGTTCGCTCCCGTCCAATCGCCTCAGCCGATCACACCGACCACCCAGTCGGCTCCCTCGTGGAACCAAGCTGGCCTCATCGCCGCCCTCAACCAGATGATGCTCCAACCCCAACACCTCTAGGTGATGGACTTTGGTGCGTCATCCCATATGGCTTAATCGAACGGTATATTACTCTCTCGTCGCCCTTCCTCCTCTCCTTTCGTTACCGTCGGTAATGGACAATCTCTCCCTATCACATGTTGCAGTGACTCCATCCTACCTATACCCACAACCAATTTCCTACTCCACAATGTCCTCATAATTCCTTCACTCATCCACAATCTACTTTCTGTCTATCAATTCACCAGAGAGAACAATTTCCTAATTGAATTTGATGCTTCTGGTTTCTCTGTGAAGGATATTCTGACCCGGCGCAAGATGCTCCGATGCAATAGTAGCGGTGACCTCTACACCATCCTCGTTGTGTCGTCTACTCCTCATACCGGCCTAGCCATCTCCGCTAGCTTGTGGCATCTCTGCCGTGGTCACCTCAGTCCTGACGCTGTTGCCACTCTCTATCGCAGCGCCTCCATACAGTGCAACCACTACAGATCCATTGTTTGTCACTCTTGTCAACTTGGCAAACATGTGCGGTCGCCTTTCTTCCCCTCTATGTCTTGTACCTCTAAACCCTTTGAATTAATTCACTGTGATGTGTGGACTTCTCTAATTAAGAATGTCTTGGGTTATCAGTACTATCTTACATTACTTGATGACTATACACACTATTGCTGGACGTTTTCCCTCACAAGTAGGTCTGAGGTTGCCTCTTACCTCATCAACTTCACAAACTATGTTTCCACCCAATTCGATCTATCCATCCAAGCCATCCAGGCCAACAATGGTATAGAATTTATAAATCGTACCATCCAAGCTTTTCTCACCTCCCGTAGTACTCACCTTTACCTCTCCTGCCCCTACACCTCTCCCTAAAACGGCAAGGCCGAACGCCTTCTTCAAACTTTAAACAATATTAGCCGCACCATGCTTCTTCACGCCTATCTACCTACACCCTACTAGGCTGAAGCGCTAACCACTGCGACCTACTTACTAAATCGACATCCTTACTCTCCCATTCATAACAACGTTCCCTACATACTTCTGTACCATAAGACACCCGACTACTCTCACTTACGCGTTTTTGGGTATCTCTGCTATCCCAACCTAACAGCCATCGCCTCTCATAAACTCACACCACGCTCTACCGCCTGCATCTTTCTTGGCTATCCCTCTTTCCACAAGGGATACCGCTGTCTTGATCTCTTCACCTAACGGATCATCATCTCCCGCCATGTCGTCTTTGACGAGTCCTGCTTCCCTTTTGGTTTACTTCACCGTGGACCCTCATCTGGCGACCTCGACTTCCTTCTAACCAACACGATACCATCCCGACATTCTCTACCCACCACACCTCTGCATTCTTCATCGGTTGTTCATCAGGATCCCCTGAATGACTATCCCACTCTTCCCCGCTCTGTTGTCACCTACATCGAACCTCCATCGGCTCCATAACCCCTATCGGCCCCCATACTCCATTGGCTCATCAACCCCTATTGGTCCCCTACCCTCCATCGGCTCAGGCTGGCCTCATCCAGCCCTTTCTCCGAACCTACTGTTGCCGATCTCGAGCCGATGCCAACCTCCCCCCTTCCGACCTTGTCCCACCACCAATGCTACCATCAGACCGCGCGGCCCCTACTGCCTCCACCTCCTCTCATATGGTCACCCGATCCCAAATCAGGTCCCTCCGCCCTACCCAGCGTTACGGGTTCTCCGTAGTCTATTATGTCGTCTCGCCCATCCTAGCTACTTATCGTTCTGCCTTGGCCGATCCTCAGTGGTGCGTGGCCATGGTCGATGAGTACAAGACCCTCATGGACAACGAGATCTGGCACCTCGTCTCTCGTTCTCCCGGTGTCAACGTTGTGACCAGCAAGTAGATCATTAAACATAAGTTACACTCCGATGGCTCACTTGCTCGTCACAAGGCATGCTGGGTAGTCCGCGGCTTGTCTCAATGCCCCGACGTTGACTACGACTAGACTTTCAGCCCCATCGTCAAGCCTGCTACCATTCGGGTTGTGCTCACTCTCGCTACCTCGCGTTCCTGGCCGATCCATCAGCTCGACGTGAAGAATGCATTTCTTCACGGCCATATGACGGAAATGGTCTACTGCCAGTAGCCTCCAGGCTTCGTCGACTCATCTCATCCCGACAACGTCTGCCTCCTTCAGTGTTCTCTCTATGGTCTCAAATAGGCCACTCGGACCTGGTACCAATGCTTTGTTGCCTATGTCCGGCAACTTGGTTTTGTGGCCTCCGTCTCCGATACGTCCCTCTTCATCCTTTATACTAGAGATATCACTGCCTACCTCCTTCTCTATGTCGACAACATCATTTTTACGGCGTGCTTGACAACCACCCTACAGTACATCATGGCCCGACTCCACTCAGAGTTTGCCATAACCGATCTAGGTCCTCTCCATTATTTTCTTGGCATCTCTGTTACGCTCTCCTCCCACGAGCTATTCCTCTGCCAGCGCCAGTATGCCATGGATCTTCTTCAGCATGCGGGCATGGCCGAATGTCACCCCACCGCCACTCGTGCCAAGCTCTCCACCACCGATGGCTCTCTCCTCGCCGACCCCTCCTAGTAGCAAAGTCTTGCTAGTGCTCTCTAGTACCTCATACTTACACAGCCTGATCTTACCTATACCGTATACCAAGTGTGCTCTTTATGCATGCCCCGCGTGAACCTCATCTCATGCTGCTCAAGCATATCCTTTGCTACGTAAAGGGCACACTATCCATCGGCTTACATCTCAGCTCCGGCCCCATTGACTCTCTCACTGTGTATTCTGATGCGGACTAGGCAGGTTGCCCTGACTCCCGACGCTCCACCTCTAGCTACTGCGTCTTCCTCGACAACACTCTAGTCTCTTAGTCCTCCAAGCACCAGACTATAGTGTTTCGGTCCAGTGTCAAAGCCAAGTATCATGCCGTCACTCACGTCGTCGCTGAGTGCTGCTAGATTTATCAGCTTCTTCAGGAGCTCCGTACACCATTGTCTCTGCGACCGTTGTCTACTGTAACAACGTCAGTGCCATCTACATGGCTACTAACCCGATTCATCATCGACGCACGAAATATATTGAGATTGACATTCACTTCGTAGCTCTAGGACACGTTTGAGTGCTCTATGTATCATCGACGCACCAGTTCACCGATATCATAATCAAAGATCTTTCCGCGCCTTTATTCATTAGTTTTCGCTCCAGTCTCTACGTCCGTTCCCCTCCCGTTACGACTGCGGAGAGGTGTTAGACCACTGAACTTATATATATATATAGACCCGACCCACTGTATAGAAAACATGTCTCAATCTTATATATACTACACTTGTACAATAACCATCCTTGCTTAAAAGAATGTTTATATATCTCTCAATTTTTCAATGCTATTTAGCATGCATAATTCTCAATTCACATAAGTGAGGGAACCATATATATTTTGAAACTCTTGAGAACAAACAAACATATTTTTTTAAGATAATGAAAATGATTCACATCCCTGGCTCTGTCGTTCGGCACATAGCCAATATTTTTACGTTGCTAAATAAAAAGATATACAATGTTGGGACAAATCCTCTAACCAAACAAATACGAACCTGTATAATTTTAGTTCAACTCTGAATCTCTGTTCTGGCAAAGACAGAACCTCCCTACATTTTTTTTTTTAAAAAAAAAGGTAACCTTTTTATAGTGCAACCTAAGCTAAAACCTTTTATGTTCACCTAGGGCTAAAACAACAAATTTTTTAGGATAGCAAACCAAATACTACATGGAAAATTTACTCCACTAGAGTTTTGGCATTGCTCACGTATCGATCATTTAGTGGCACAATTTTAACACAAAAACAACTTTCTCATTTCCCTGCCAAAATTTAACAAACTGACCCAGAGAGTCCTCAGCAAATGAAATTATCGCCCCTTATTTGCTGCCCTCAGTGGCTCAAGCCACGGCGGATGAAGTGATGATAGAGAGCGCGTGATCTGTCCGGAAAGCTTGCGATGAGATGCTACACGTCAAGGAAAAGGACGCCAATGTTCTACACCCAGTAGCCGGCAGGTCGTTGTCGTCTCGTTGCTATACTATCAACAGGAGATGAATACGTGCCAGTGTTTTTCGCTTTGGAGCCTAGCAAACACTCGACTACTCGGCAACGTCGACTTTTTTGTTCCTTATGCCGCTTTGCGAATTTCCCGCTACTGTGCAGGGCACAATGAATGAATGAAAAAGAGAGAGATCCCAGTGGGATCGATGGATCCATCGATCGATAGCTAGCTAGCAGCAGTCGTAGTACTTGTACTTCTGGACCTGCCTGCCTGCACGTCACCAATCACGAATTCAGGAGAGGAGGCAGCAAGGAGAAAGTTCGAGTTGTGGCCCGGTTGCTCGAATGGGTGGCCGAAAACCGGTCCTCCCGGACAGTGTCATGACAGTAAAGTGTAAAATGATTTTGCCGGACTGATATTCCTGAGAATTCTAAACCGGTGTTTATCTCGTGGACGTCTAATATCACAATTATTCGGGGGAGTAGCTTGTTTATCGTTGGAGAAAAAAGTGGTATTTTTAATTAGCAAATACGGGCTTGTGCAGATCATATGGCTGGCTGGATGCTTAGGGCTTTTTCGGTTGTGCGAGATTACTGCGGCTGCGGCTGGGCTGCATCTACAGTAGAAGCAGCATAAATTTTGCTGAGTTTACTGCAGCTGCTGCGGTTGTGCAGCCGCAGCAATCTCTTCCGAACAACCCCTTATTTATGGAGAAACTTACATGACTAGCCTATAATTAATGGGACAAGTCATGCTGATTTTCGTTGGAAATTAATTTGATATCGGAGACTAGTCAGGGCATATATTTTGGTGATTAAATGGTTTCTTTCATTCTTTTTCCTCTGGCGGGATCATTGCTGCTCTCCATTCAGGCGTTCAACATGCGTGACCAATGATGGGTCAGAAACTCAAGTATTGATGATATCTTATGATTATTTAATTGTTTGGTGGGATACAGATAGTTGTTTCTTTAATTGCGTAACTTTAGTAGGAGAATTGAAAGGATCATTATAGTATAAAAATGATCATTATAGTCAAGGCAACAGGCAAGGTCGTTGTTATACACTAATTTTCTAATCATTATGGGGCATTGCTTGGTTTTGGAGCTGGTAGAAAAGAATGAGCTGTTCTGGTGCCGCAGAGCTCCTGTGTTGTGCGTTTGTTCTTCTTTATTGTCTTTCAGAGAGTGCAAGTGTGTGTCCACCAAAATTGAGTGTTCTTGCGTTGTGTGTTTGAGTGAGTTGCTTTGATTCCCAACAAATATATGTGACGTCTAAACCTCTGCTTCTACGAGGAAAAATAAGGCCCAATCAGATCGTTTGTTGTCAGAGAAATCTTCAGACACTCAAACTATGATGAACCGATTATCCTCAATCAAAAGCTCTTCAGAATTTCAAATTATTCTCTTTGTATATCTGTACACGTTCCGGAAATATTATATGACAGTGAATGTGAAAGAGAAAGGCTGCATTCTTTTTTTTAGCACTGTTTTGATCGACGGAGAACGACTAATTCAGAATTATGTACACCAATTCGAGCTTGACAGTTGACAAACCAACAGACCGATTTCTTATGCTATTGGGGGGCAACTTTATCCGATCTTTTCATCTCTGATCTCCGATTTCACCCAAAAAAAGTACTTTTACACCTGATGGCGACCTGCTCAAAGAAAGGAGATCAAAAGGAGTCCAACACGGCTAAAGCTGCTACTTGAAGGCTTATTAAAACCCAATTTAAAACCAACGGTGTTTTGGAGCTCCAGCTTCTATCAAGCCGCGAAATCTTGTAGAAACACCGGAAAGGCGCAACGAGAAGCTGAGACTCCCATCTCAACAAAAACAAAGGAAGAGCTGGACCACCTTCTGTTGGGTTAACCGCCCAAACACCACTCTGCGAGGATATATGGCTAACGATTCGATCATTGCACTGCTTTATGGTCCATGGCTGTATCTGATCACACAGTGCATAACTGGACTCAAGGATCATCTTTTTTTTTTCTTGACCTGAGCCGGCTGCATGCCGCGTAGCAATCGCACTTACTATACGTCTTTGTATTGTCCCCGGACGTAACCTGCAGCTTAATGCCACTGAAAGCTTTGGCTATGATAAACTTGCATTAGCGCGAAGTAAAGAATCTTATATCCAGCTTGCACAGTGCTTTGGTCCTTGCTCCGGCAAAAAAAGCTTCAGCAATCACTCTCGTTACAATCGATCAGCAGTGTGCCACACTTTAGCGCAGAGAGAGAGAGAGAGAGAGAGAGAGAGAGAGATGCAGATAGAAGCTTACTCGGCTCGGTCGAAGCATGCACGGATGAGCTGGCCCTGCAACTGCAGTACGTGACAGGGACCAAACAAAAAAGCTTTGCTAGCTCCATCCATCCACCGATGACCGATCGATCGGCGTGCGTTGTGAGACGATGCGCTGCCGAGACGAGGCGGACAGCACGTACCATCGAGTACGAGGAGGAACGCGACGTCGTTGTTTGCCGTGGCGCCACAGCGCCCAACCGATCGGCCACCCGTCTCCTCCGTCCACATTAGACGACATTTGCGTGTCGCGTCCCCTCTGCATATGTCATCTCATCGCGATCTTTACACCGCGCGCGGAACAAGACGTCCCGATCTCGCCGGCGCTCCGGCGATGGCCACCTAGCTAACGCTCAACGCGCGCGATCCCGTTGTTGTTATTGTGCTGCTTCTCCTTGACTTCGAAGGGGGAGTTTAGCTTAGAGCATCTGTAACTTTGGACTTAAAAGAGTTTTATGAGAGACAAAAAGAGGATAAGACAGTCTCTATACATTGCAGCACTTATTTTAAATCTTTTCAACGTAGAAACAGGTGCTAGCTATAGCGTCCATTTCTAGAGGATAGAGAGAGTTACCTGTTCGAGAGTGGTTGCATCCAACTGAACTTCTAGTCATCATAATTGTGGACTCATCCATGACATCTTCCTAGTCCTATATATTGCACAAATTTTTATATGGTTTTATTCTCATCGTAGGGTCCACCTATAGGACCTCTTATTAAGTTTACACTGACCATGCTCTTAGCCGAAAAGACGATCTTGGTTGGTAAGTGTCAATTCTGTGCCTGCGTAGGCGCGAGGATACAGATGGACCGGCCAAAGCCTTGCTTTTCTGAGGTGGGGGTGGTGTGCATAACTTTGTAAAGTCATTATCTAGCACGGTAGATTGACCAGAGCATATTGTATAGCAGCAGAGAAAGGATTAAAGTTGAGCAGTTATAGGCAAGCATGAATCATTGACATCACGTTGTACACCCCCCGGCTGGCTACTTGTCGCCAAGTTAAGCTAGTAACAGAATGAACAGAATCTCTCCCCGAGCGAAACACGAGTGCACGACCCTCAAATAGTAGGATAATCCTATGTATGGTCCGTGTACGGGCCGTGGCAGGTGGGCCTTCCACTGGGCCAGCTGCTGTCCTCCCACGCGCACACGCCACACGCTTTGTTGCTCTGTTCCGCACAGGCGCCCAGGCCCACGTCCGGTCTTCACTCCGAGCCCCGTAACGGGGAGGCCCATCTCGCCACCACCCGTTGCTGCCTCGCCGTCACGCACGCACACCGGCACGCAGCGCTCGGCGGAAGAAAGTTCTCTGGGGGACGGCCGTAACCTTCCCATCCTGGGGCCCTACTCGAGATCGCTACACGAGGCACTAACACTGATAGCACTTATCGAGGAGGGCCGGTGATCGTGGAAGCGACCACCAGTGGACGGCAACATGTCAGAAATGAAAACACTTCACTTTCTTGTCTTTAAGTGACTGAAATGTAAACTTGATATCTATCAGCGACTTATGTAGTGAATCTTTTCCGGTAGAAATGGTGTTTGGCCGGCAGGGAGTTCATTCGCATGGTCCGGTGTGGAAATCGTTTTCCTCTGGGTCTGCACGTAGATGGCATGCTTCTTCTTCTTGCGTTGTTGATTTTCCGCTGATCAGCTCGTCGTTGGCCAGATCGTGCAGGCTTGTTCACTTTCTTGAGAAGGGATGCTCCTGCTTACTGGTTTCACTAGAGGATCCGCCGATCTACTTGGTCCTGCAGCAAGGTCGACGTGCAGCAGATCGTGAGTTGGGGCGAACCGGAGGACAAGATTGGCTTGTTTGGATACTAGTATTAGTGCTACGTGGCGCAATCTCGAGTAGGGCCCCAAGAGGTGGTTGTTACGGCCATCCCGCAGAAAATTTCTTCCGCGCTGGGCACGGCTTCCCCTTGAAATTCCTCCGGCCACCGGTGACCGGACGCTGCCAAGCGGTGGAGTGGTCACGGCCTCACGGACCTCTGCGTGGGAGATTGTGAACAGAATACGGAAAAGCACAGTAAAAACATGGCACGTTGGTCTACTCACGCCATACGATGCCGCCGGCGACCAGTCGTTGCTACAGTCTGGCACGTACTCCGTATGTGCTACAGCTTGCCACGAGTAGCGTTGACGGAGAGAGTACAACGGGTACAATTGAATGGGATTAGACTGCAGATCGGATCGAGGGAGCCCGCCAGCGCTAGCACCACACCACTAGCGCAGTGAGCGCCTGCACATAGTGGTGATCCAGAGCAGGTTGTTGCAGTCTGTACGTCCCTGCAGCCACTCGCTGTCTCTGTGCTCGGGGCCAGTGGGGATTCAAACTTAAGAGTATCGAAAAGATTGCCTGTGACTTCCTCTGTCCGCAACGGCTGAAGACTGCTCATCGGATGGGGTCAAATGCTTACTGTTAAGTGTTAAGGCTGTTAATCCGCCCAAAACACAGGTTAAGGCAGCGTCAGTTTCTTAATTCTTCTGCTTAGCTCATTCTCACTTACATCCTTCCTTCTAAAATAAAAAACTAGTAACAGATAAAACCTAATATTATGATTTGGGATATATCTAATCCACGGACTAAGGGAGCACCAGGACTAACTACCGGTTGCCGACTACTACTACTAATTCATACTTATGCATAGTAATAGCATAGATCCGTTGTAAGGCTTTGTTTTGGAACCTCTATCTTCGTGTATACCCAAAAATGGAGCGGATCATTAAGTATATAATTAATTAAAAATTAGCTATTAAAAAGTTAAAATAAAATAATTTTTTACAGTAACTTTTTTAATAAACTTTTTTATTAAAAAAAGTTTAGCAGCCTAGACAGAGTGCACGTGAAGAACTAACGTTCGAAAGCCTCCGCACCATGGATTAAAGATAGGTAACCATCACTGCCGAACAAACCCGAAGTACACATGATAAGTAAGCAAGCCGGGCCCCACAAGCCAGGGACAGACGTGCTCGAACAAACTGTGCGAGTACGATGCCAACCGCTTCAGTGTCAGTCACTCAGCCCAGTGATGAGTATGGAGCGGAGCTGCGGCAGCTCATGTGAGCACGCAGCGCATGATCCCGTGGTCCACGTTCTCCACACACGAGGCCACAAACCACGGCTTTCGCTGACATCTCGGTGCTGGTTATAAGGGCCCCACATGTCATATTGCCACTTCGGTGAGGAGCTGTGCGCCTTGCTTTTTTTTGCTCCGAAAGAGAGTATTGGCTGAGTTTAATGGGGGAACGGAGGAAGAGAAGGGACGTAATAAATTAAGTTATTAGCATATGATTAATTAAAAATTAATTATTTTAAATTTTAAAAATAAATTAATATAATTTTAAAGAAAAAGTTTTATAATTTTTTTTAAAAAAATTATTTAACGGTTCAACAGTTTTAACAGAAAAGCGTATATATATAGAGAGAGAGCGTGTACTCGACAACGCACCCCAACAGTTATGTTCGTGTACCACACACGTGGGCCCGACATGTTATGATCCCACATGTCACGGTAAACTAGAGGGCGGATGCGCTCCACGTAGTTTCCTTAAACCGCACGCCAAAAAAACCAAACCCACCATAGCGAGTAGAGTAGAGGACAAAAAGGTAAAGGCGAGAGACGCCCACCCCCGGCCGTAGCGGTTGCGAGCTGATTATGCTTCCGGGAGGCGAAGACGGCGGCAAGCACCGCGGCGCTGCCGCTGACGCCGACGCGACCGCGGCCTCTCTGAACGACCTCTGCGCCACCGCCGGGGATGCGGGGCTCCCCGTGCTGGCGCCGTTCCCGACGGTGGTGGTGTGGGCGGTCGCGGCGCTGCTCGCGGTGGCGCTCGGGCTCGGGGCGCTCGTCCTCGCCGTCGTGCACAGCGCCTCGCTGCTCGTGGTGGCCGTGCTCCTCTCCGCGGCCGTGGTCGCCTTCATCCTGTGGAATGCCGCGGCTACCGCGTCGGGGCGCGCCCTGCGGCGGTTCGTGGACGGGCTGCCGGCATCGAGCCTCCGCGCCGCTGCGGACGGCCAGCTAGTCAAGATTACCGGTGTATGCTTGTCATTTGCAAACGCGTTATCTTTCCTTTACCACCAATGTGCTGCTATTGATTAACACTTCTGTTTATTCCTTCTTAAAATCTCATGCTTGCTGAATTGATGAGGAGAATTTTGGTGGAACCACTAGATAGACGGAGAATAATGCATTTGGTGCCGTAATTATGCATCATGTACTACTTTCATGTAATGCGGCGTTGTCTGCTACAATACCCAAACACACCTGTTTCATAGTGGAGTGTTTGGTTCAAAAAAAGAAATCGAGTGTTTGCACCGTGATGGTCTTAGATTTTTCAGTAGTGATGTCATTCAGTGTAAATAGGATGCGATAAATTATGGATGTCATAATCGTGCAAGGGGGAGTGAGCTCAGCCATGTCTACATTTATGTCTCTGTAGGTTCACTGCCTATATGGAATATGTCAAGGGCATTTTTTTTATCTCCTTTCTCAAGTTTGAAGTTTCAAGTAATAAATTGAATGTGCTTTCTAGTCTGAAGGGGAAAGATTGGGGCTTTTGTGTTCTCTAGTGCTGAATAGCTAAATGGATAAATAGATGAATAATTTGTGATAATTATTCGAGGGTACAGATGAATGAATTAACTATTATAAACTTATAAAATAAATTTAAAACGGTATTATAAGATATTCATATATAGAAAGTTTTTGTAAAAATTGCACCATTTAGGATCTCGGGAAGCGTATGGATTTATCCATTCATCCGTTAAGTAGAAAAGAACAAGGGTAGCCGTTCTGTTTTTTTCTTTTGGTGACAAAATTTTTTTTCCTATTGTAGTACATTCATTGTTCTCATTATGCTTTATTCTTGTTAGAAAAATATTCTCATGAGTTGCGTTCAGTTTTTAGCATGCCATTCTTGCATGGCTCTTTAATATGTTCATTCTTTTATGCAGCTTGTTGCATGTGGTGATATTTCACTGATTTCTTCGTACGAGAAAATAGAGAATTGTGTATATACCTCTACAATATTAAGAAAATGTGGTAGATGGGGTTCTGAGGATGCAAATCCTAAGAATCGCTATTCTAAGTGGAAATTGACACATGCTGAGGTAAGGATGCTTTGTTGTTATCTGCATTACATCTCCAGGGCTTCTAGTGTTTATGTGTGTGTGTGTGGGGGGTAGTCTACAGAACACACGTTGGTGTTTTCAATTTTTCATTTATATTGCATCCTATGTCACTAAAATTTTGTCTTTTTTCCTTATTGTTTCACTATTATGTTTATCATGCCTCAGGCTAGTCCAATTTGATCCAACTGTACTACTAACGTGTTTCTTTTTTAAGAATATTATGACTATTATTATTTCATAAACTAGAGCTTACATTGTTGTACAGAAGGTTAATAGCCTATTTTTTCAGTTCCAATTCCAGTTGTGCAATATTGTTAATAACTGTAAATTCATAATGCCATTTCTCAGTTGTGTGCAAAGTTCGAGAGACTCTGGCTACAGAGTACAATGGCAGAACAAAAAAATGTGTTTTATAAGTAGATCAACGAGTAGACGCCACCCATTTTTCACAATCTTAAAACTACTACTCATCTGCGTTATGTCCAACCTATTTATTTAGTCTTCCAATTTCTCTACTATCATAATGTGTCTGTCGTTGTTGTAAAATTGTGTTCATTATAATATGCAGTAAGATACCATAGATAGTGTGATGTTTCTCTTATTCAAATATTTTGTGGAGTTGGGCAGAGGTTTGCTGCTGATTTCTACATAACGGATACAAAATCAGGTAAAAGAGCCTTGGTGAAAGCTGGGCACCACTCAAAAGTAGTTCCCTTGATTGATGAAAATCTTCTGGTTACAACAAGCGGGCACACTGAGCTATCTTCAACCTTGAGGTGTTGGCTGGACGAAAGAAATCTTCCTTCTGAAGAATCTCAGCCTATTCGTCTCGAAGAAGGGTAATCAAACTGCTCGATAATAGGATTGCGTTTTGCCAGCAACTTTGCATATTGCACCTTTGGAAACTTAAAATGTGAATGCAAAACTTGTAGGTATATCTGTGAAGGAATGCAATTGAGAGTGATTGGAATTTTAAGCAAAAAGGATGAAGATCTCATGATACTTCCTCCACCTGAACTTATTTTTACAGGTTGTGTGTTGCTGTCGTTTCTCCTTCCAACTTATTTTGATGGAATAGTTCTGAGATTAGTTGAGAGAAGTTATTTTATGCCCAAGTATGGTGTTTCGTGAACTGAGATCAGAAACTCATGAGATGTAACAACTAACAATGCTAGTGCAATGCCCTTGCCCCTTGGGATCTTCTATGGGACCACAACATCATTAGAATGTAAATTCTTACATGATTGAAATTGCTAATGCCTTGCCCTATCTGGAAATGTATTGGGCATCCTCTCACTTCATTTTTCCCCTTCAGTGATCATTTGCCGTCGTCATTTTGCCTGTGTCTGTTACTTTGGACCTTTGGTAGTACTCCTACTTCATAGTTTGGTTCCTTTCAGTACTCTGCTTGCGTGGTGCCCTGTGAGTTATGCCGACCTCAAAACTTTTTTTTCTTCAAGAGTTTGACAGGTCCTTTTGCCTAAGATTTGCCTAGAATACAGAAAGTGTAGTAATTTTCTTCCGGATGGTTAAAGAGGTAATCGAACAAATTACCTTGCCAGTCTTATCGTTCTGTTCACAGTCGCCAATCACCATCTTTGCAAACCCAAACACCTTTCCTCGCGCTTCCCAACCAGCATCCTTCCAGGCTTCCATCCTTCCGCCCCACGTGCACCTGAAAACCTGTGAATGTTCTGAACCTTCAGAAACCTCAAAGGTCTCTGCACGTCCAAGAAATATGCAGCAGATTCAGCTACCTCGGGCTCGGAAGGCAAGTTGGCGACGAGCGAAAACTGAAAAAGAGACGAAACAGACATCTTATATATCCGACCTTTCTTTTTCCCCGTGTCAAGGTGTTGATAGATGGCGCATCTCGCAAATTTGTTTCCCTCGTCCTCAACTCACACAAAACTTTCAAGTGCAGGGAATATGGACGGTGGTAGGTACCCTGTCAATCGTTCCCGTGATTCGTGCGTCTGTAAACATTGGATTAAGGGTGGGCACATCCGCTAGTGATGCTAGCGAGATCCGATTGTTTATCTGTAACCCCATTTTAGACCAATCTGTCAACTTCCAGGCTGATGACATTATGCTGATCGGTTCATCTGTCCACGAGTGTGCCACTGTATTCTACACAGCCTAGTACGCACTTGTCAACGCCAAAATCTTTGTTACTGCCGTCTCCAAAGTCCAAAGACGTCGCTCCGCTCATCCTTTTTTTTTTCTGGGCGACGATTTTACGCAGAATGATTCCACAGATTCCAGGCGCAAAGCCTCCCAAAGGCTGAGGCGCCGCACGGCCGTGCCATGCGATGCGATCACGACGCGATCCCTCGCGCGGCGAGCACACGACACGAGGTCGCCAACACCTGGCGACCCCGCTCGGTTGCCATCATCCCCCAATAATTCACCGCCCGCACCCATCACGATCGCCATTAGACCGCCAATAATAGCGGCGCGCCCAAGGGCTAAAAAACCCACGACGCGCTGCTCAGTAGCCACCACACAGTGACACGGGCGCAGCAACAACAGCTGTGCCTGAGCGGCGAGGAAGCCCCGGCCATGTCCATGCCCGACCGCTGCTCCGGCGCCGCCACGTCCCCGTCGCTCCGTTTCCTCGGCCTCCTCAAGCAGCCCGACGACGGCAGCGGCGACAACGAGCTGGAGCTCGACGAGCGCGACGTCGTCTGGTCGTCGTCGAACACCTCGCCCTCCTCTTGGGCCTCCTCCACCAATTCCTCTCCGTCCCTCACCCCGTCCACGTCCGCGTCCGCTGGCGGGGGCATCCGCCGGCCACTGTCGTCGTCCCGCGCTTTCCCAGCCTCCGACAGCGTCGGCCTGTCTTCTCTCCTCGCCGACGATCACGCCCCCACCGCGTCCATCCCGGCCGCGGCCCGCCCGGAGAGGCAGCAGCCCCCGCAGCCGTACCACCAGTCCGCGCCGGTCGCCGTGCCGGCCTGGCCCAAGGCCATGGGCGATGATAGGCGCCGCCCGGGGGCGAACCACGAGGTCCACAACGACGAGGACGACGACGAACTGGTGGTGCCACCGCACGAGATGGCCGCGCGCCGCGCCGCGGCGGCGGCGTCGGTGATGGAGGGCGCCGGGAGGACGTTGAAAGGGCGCGACCTCCGGCGCGTGCGCAACGCTGTGTGGCGCACCACCGGCTTCCTCGACTTGTGAAAAAGGATGCACCTTAGGAGGTTTCTCTCGCCGACCACACATCACCACACGAACTACACCGATGCTACTTGCAATCCGTTTGGTGTTGTACTAATCCGCATGAAAAAAAGGTGGGGATTTTCTTACTAAGTTCGGAGTTGTAGGGGACAATGTTATGATGGCTATTTGTTACTATTTTGTGGTAGTGTGGACGAAAGGTTCTAAACGGTTTCTAGACAAGAAAACTACTAGTAGTAGTACTCCATTGGTTATGAAGCAATCAACCGCAGTGGGCTGCAATTGTTTCAGAATCTGTGCAATTTTCTCTTGGAAATAAGGTATACTTTAGAAAGATTCAGCTTTGTAAATGGTTCGAGATAGCTAAATTTGCTGGGTTGTGCTCAATGCTAGATAAATCAATTGTGCTCCATGAATAATTTAATAGCAGTTTTCTTTTAATTAAGTAGGTTGAAGCCCGCACACATGTATGGATATCTTATTCAATATTTCGTAAACTTTATTATGGTAAAGGTGTGAATATTTAATTTTCGACGATTGTAAACTTTTGAGCTTTCTCTAGAAAATTTATTTGGTTTGGGATTGTTTTTAATATTGGTTATGATTTTGTTGAAAGAACCTCGAAATCTTGAAGTTATAACAAAGTTATTGTTGCAACTGCCTCCTAAGTAAATCTTTGCTAATACAACATGTATTTGTTCCTGTTAATATAATGAAGTTGATGCATGAACAATTTTTTTCCCATGATTCCCTGACACATGATCCTTGCTTGCTATGTGAGGCTAGACGTGCTTACAACGACCCATCGTCATGCTCGACAATAATGGTATCTTCAATAACATTCTAATAAATTAAAGGATGGGTTTACGATAAGTTAAGGGATTAATTTCAATTACAATTTGAGATTTGGTGTTTTTTAATTCTTCTAAAAACTTTTAGAACTTTCTCTAATTTATTAGAGGCTTCGAATTTTCTCTAATTTATTAGAGCCTTCAAAAAAAATGGATGTATAGTTTAAAATTACTAACATGTCAATGTCTATCACTCTGAACATGTATTTATGGAGATAAATTAAGTTGCTAAAAGAGCATTACATATTGAAATGTCTCTTATAATTGGTGCAAATTTAAGGGCCAGATATTTTGCTTTTTATGAGAGTTTTTATTATTTTCTCTAATTTATTACAGATCAAGATGACATGGTCACACATCATAGTTTGTTTAGCACCAAAATATATCCAATATAGCCTTTAATTATTGATTAAATTATAATTGATAGAACGATTCAAATAAATTATAAATTGAATCTATAGTTTAAAATTTGTTATAATCTAAACATCACTTATCTATAAAAACATCATGATCAATTGTTACAAACCCAAATGTATACACGGTGCATATGCATCTAACCCTTGAAATCCACAGTTGTTGGAGCACCATGGTAGAAAAGAGAGAACTTAAATAAAATTCAATAATTATATCTTTTGCTTTTAATTTTCAAAGAATTTCTATGATTTGTAATTTAGTAGAAGCATCAACGGAATAACTAGTAGGTTTTAGAGGATGTTTAATAGATTTTAGAGGTTTTTATCTAATTTCAAGGAAGATGGACCATGTACTTGCGTGGGCATCTTGGCTTTCTGGATGTTATATTAAAAACAATAGCTATAAATTAAGGAGAAATTAAAATACAGCTGATTTCCTTTGTAAAACAAATTATTTTAAATTTTTTTAATAATGATCGGTGGTTCTCTTCTTTCACACCATGCTTACTATCGAATATAATTAGTTCTCATGCTTACCGCACACATGGCATGCGAGATTCCTAGGATATCAAAATTGTGCAAAGTAAGAAATCTTGATTTTCTCTTCTTATTGGAATCACGTCAATGGGGCACAAGACATAATGATCACCGAATTAATGATTGGATTAAAGGCGAGATGCTTTATATTTTTCAGAATTTCATCAATTTATTGTCTTCAGTCTCAAATTTAAGCAAACACCAATGATTTCTTGACATGTTTGGCTGTTTTCTTGGAACAGTTAGATTTAAAAACTCCAACTTTATAAATATAATTAGCATGGTAGAGTATTTATAAATCTTCTAGTGTCTTTAGATATGAATTCTAATTATCAAAAGTCTATTTCTGTCGCGTGAATCCCAATTATCAGGAGTATAATTTTACAACCCTGAATTAACTAAACCAAATAAAACACCGTGACTATTTATAGAATATTTTGGCTTGATTATTTTTGGTTTTCAGTAATTTTCCTCGTCTTCTTAATAGCATATTCGTCTTTCCTCATAATTCATGTGAAGTTTGTGACATATTGCGGCAGACACTCATTACTGCTATTTTGTTGCCCGCTCATGGTTCGATGGCATCGCCACTACTCACAGATAGCTTAGTATCTTCCTTTCTTTTAATTTAATAATTTTTATGGCAGACAAAATTGACTGATCTTAGATAGTTAATGTGATGCATTAGTATCGCATGGGTAATTTTGAATGGTGGGGATATATAATGTGGAAGGATGATATACTTAGTGTTATCCCAGTAGACCGGACCTACAAATTAATGCTTTTCTCTAAGTAATATAATTAAGTTTAAGCTATATTTGATCTATATTTATGATACAATAAAATATTCTAATTTATATTACAATCCCCTGGAAGTTGGATTGTAATGGCGTGAAAAAAATATACTTAGTACAAAATTGTTGAAAATGCTATCTCACTGCGCTTAAATTCAACTAATACACGCCGAAAAAGAGATGTGGAGAGGAGGCTGCATGTAGAGGCCGGAAAGGTGATGTATTTGCAGATTCTACTTTGTGATCATCATCAAATCATTCATAGGAAGGAAGGTACTATTCATGAAGTAAATTAATTGAAGGGCTAGCCATGCATCCGTGTATGCATGTATGCAGCATAGATTTTTTTTTTGTCAGAAAGAAAGAGGGAGATGGGAGTGATATATGCATGTGCATGCAGGACAATTCTTTCTGGATGCAAGCCTACCGACTGAAAGAAACAATTGCACGAACCGGATCAAATTTCAATATCCAATTGTTAAAGATAATAGGCCCACTGACTCCACTGAAAATTAAGGGCGAAATATTTTGGTTTTTTTTCTTTAATTTCTATATTTTTTTCTTATTGATTAGATACGCCCATAGCGGATTAGGAGCACATAGAGGATGTTTAATGAACTTTTATTTTTAAGTGATATAAAATTATATAATGTGTAATAGTAATTTGTTTTATTTTTTATGGTTGTTTAATGCACATAGTTAGAATACAACTCAAAATAACATATTTTTTACAACTTAATAGCTAATATGGGTCACCATTTAATTGCAATAAATATGATTATTCAAACTGATCAAAAACTAAATATATATGATTGAAACGTTATAATCATTTAAAACTCATGATCATATATAGCTAATTATTGAACCTTTGTACAGTAATGAATTCTGGATAAAAAAAAGAGTACGTACGTTCCCACCCTCACACGCATGGAGAGGAGGGATAAGTAGTATCGTTTTACTTGACCTTTTGTAACAAATTCTTGAGAAAAAAAGGAGAAAAAACGAGGCTCGTAGTTTTTTTGGTTTTTGCTGTACGTACGTACGTTACCACGCAACGCACGCACGGAGGATCAGAGGCAGTAGAGTTGGTCGCCTGACCCATGTCTGATGACCACAACACAATATCCCCTCTCCTAAAAAATCTAAGTTTTATGATTCAATTAAAATCAATATATTTTAAACATGTTTTAAGATCTTTCTCTTTTTCTTCTTTACTTATTTAGCTATAACGGGCTGTTTTTTTCTATAACAATATTTAGCTAGAACGGGCTTGTTATTCTCGGCTATAACAAAATTGAGACTCATGATGACAATGTGAACGTGTATTTCAGGCACTAAAAGTTCCATTTTTTCCGCTCAGTAAGGAGAATTGAACACTGTACCAAAATATGATTCTTCTTTATAGTTCTTTGACAAATCATCACCATAGTTGTCAATTGGTATGTTTCTTCGGTATAGATCTAGCTGTTGTTGTTGGTCACGTGACATTCATGCAATTTTTGTCCATGTACTTAATCATACATGGATTAAGGTAAAATTTACCTTTTTTAATTAGTATTTACTAAATAGAAGACTTTATTTTTTTTTCCTATAACACTGGGACTTTACATTCTTGTGGACGGTCTTGAGCGTCAGGGTGGCACCCATCCACCGTGTGCTGTTGTTCATCGGCTGTGGCTCAGCAACAAGCGGCCGACGTGTCTGATCCACCTAAATTTTTGTGCTCCACCCCTGATGCTATATGAGTCACACCACACTTCCCAGTGTTAATCTCCGAAGGATACCGTATCAACAGGCGATATTACAGATTAATGATAAATAATATAGATTATGTAATATACTCAGATTGTGCATTCAGTGCCCCGTCGGGGTATCTTTCAACAACAGTAAAAACCTAGTGCTTTTATGCAACTGTTGAAATGATATCAAGACAGACTGGGGATTTTCTTACTTTTTGGTGAAGATGAACCCTAACCGTCTGTCTTAATTATCCCCCTAGTCTCGTCTCACCCAAAAGCAAAGAGAGAACGATTGGTGCTTGCTGTGAAGATTCGGAATCATTTGTTTTGGAACCTGGAATATTTCGATCGTGTCAATGTATCGTTTTCGAGTGGACTATACATATCACTGTTTTTTTACTGTGCATGCCAATCGTCGAATACCGCGAGTAGGGAGTACTCCATGAGTACATGTGTTGACGGTAGAAGCACGAGACGGAGATATAGATCAAGTCATCGAGAGCACTCATAGATCGAGCTATCAAGGGAGTAATCCTTCGACCTTCGGTACAAAATTCAGCCGTGGACAACGCGTACATGCATATGTAGAGGACCTTCTAATTCGGCGCAAGCGCGACGAGCAGGCGGTTCGGATAGACGAAGGGCGGCGCGATCGCTCGTGCTCAGGCCAGGGCGCGTGCCGAGTGGGCGATTCGATTCGCCCGTGGCCGCGCGCGTCGCTTCGGCCCTCGTAGCGGCTAGGCGAGCGGCGCGCGTGGCCCGGCGTGCGGGGCGCGGAGTGCCGAGGGCGGGGGGGTCGCGCGATCACGCAGCCGGTCTCGCGCACGGGGGGCGTGGGGTTGGGGTGGGCCGCGCCTGCGCGGACGGGCGAACCGGCGGGGTTGGCTGGCACATGACGGGTGGGCTCTCTCGTTTCGCCCTGCTCGGTGGATTCCTCCACGCGCGCGGGCGGCTTCCAAGATCGGACGTGCGCGGGCCTGAGTCCTGCTGGATTCCGACGCGAACTACGAATCTGTTGCTATCACGCAGAGGTTCCGGATGAACTGATCGGCGAAGTTCTACCGTTGGAGTTCTTTTGGTGCGCTCTGCAAAGCACTTGAAATTTTCACTTTGCAATGCAACCATCCGTTCGCAGAGCTTCAGAATCTGGTTCATTCAACCCGAGCGTCCAAAGCCCCTTTCCGTGGTTTATCCAAGGCAATTCTGGACGTTAACTCGAGTAAAGCGTAAAGGATAGGAGCAGTGGATTCACCAATCAAACAGGCCTCAAAGGACATCACTAGTATAGGCCTTAGGTAGGCAGTACGCTAGGATTCCATGAAATCTTATTCTTTTCAGCGGAAAAATTGCAAGACCAGTCTGCGCACCCGAGACTGTTTAGGAGGCATCTTCAGCGCTCGAGTGAGCGGAGACATCAGTGCACGACGTCGATCCACACCCGAGAGAGCTGTTCGTGTGTAGGCTGGAAAACTCACAAGATGCCCTGCCCCTTTCAGGCATCAGCATCTGGATTGTAATGCAGAAAAGCAAGTTATTGTAGCAGTGTTGCTGATCAGTTCGCTGTCAAAGATTCATTTTTTTAAGCAAGTTTCTTTTGGTTCACAGGAAAATTTGGCCGAGCATGCCCACCGGATTGTTCTATGGTGTTCATTGATCATATCACCTATGGGCCTAGTGTCTAGTGATGTAAGCCTGGATGTGGACAGATGAACAAGTTGGAGAGTTGCTTCGGATTCAAGAACCTGTTATGGTGAAACGCTTAAGAGTCAACCAAGCAACTCATGGCTAACAATGGGGGGTCCAACCTGTCACAAATTGAATGGCCTGGTCCTTTTTTCTTCCAGTCTTTCGTTTTGAGATAAAGCCAATTAGAGATTATTATCCTTGAAAGATATCGTCAATTTCTCTGATTTGATGGTACCAAATGCAGGCCACTTTTTCATGAAAAAGAATCGCCAGCAGTGATAACGACTCAACACTTCTTTGCCGTGGCTGCTTTTGTAGGAGGATTTGATAACCAATCATTGCAGTAGTTTTCTTGGATGGGCATATCTTTCACAATACACAATACCTGGTCAGTATTGATCAATCCATGTCGTACATCATTTGCTAACTCTTTCACTGTTACGCATCTGATAATATATCTTCGGATGAAACTATTTACTGAAATCAGCTGGAAACTAGCAAATTAAGAATTGGATCAGCTGCTCTTGAAAGACACTTGTTACAATATTTAGCCCTGGGGGTCCAACTTATCACCAAATATATACATGTATATACTACGCTTTTCCCCACTGTACAGAATTTCTTCTATTAGCGCCTACAGGCTTAAACCAACGATCACATTGGTGAGAGATGAAGCAATCAAATATGCCATTGTTGTGTGATGAATCATCTTGAATCTGGTATGTTACTTCATTGCCATGGTTAATAATGGTTGGTACCTTTCCAATATTTACTGCACAGATAATTCCATGAATCCCATATCAACTATCAAACAATACTGCATTATTGCCTTGCTGCATCCTTCTTGTAGTTGATGAAGCTGCAGTCTGCAATTATAATATCCCGCTACTCCTCTAGTGTGTAGACCTAAATGCCATGCACATTGGTGAACTGATCTTGGCCAACGCAAGCAAGGAAGCAGGGAAGATCCAAAGGCCATCCCTGCATATCAAACCAGATGCAACTGCTGGCACCATCAGTGCTGCTTTACTTTTGTCAATCATGTGCCAGGTGAAGACTATCAGGCTCCCAATACACATGTCGATGGCAAAGCTTGCGCCAACCAGGAAAGGAAAGGAACCCCCATTGCCATACTTTGGTGGGCAAAGGTCCCTCATAAGGTTAGCTGCCACTGAAAAGCCGAAAAAAATCCATAGCAGAGCTGCAAGCAATGCCGGGGCAGAGCAGAGAAGCCCTCAACACCAAGAATCGCCATGTTTTGGTAGACTAGAGCATATGGTGCTTTCTAGTACCCTTCTGGGTTGCCAATGTCAAAGGCATTGTAGAACAAGAAGAACGTTAGTGGTGAAATTACACAGCCCATAGCAGTGCCAATGGCCTGAGCAATAATCATCGATCTCGGTGATGTTAATGTGATATGTCCAGTCTTGAAATCATGCATCAGATCGGCAGATACGGACACCAGTGATTTCACCAGACCACAGCTTACTAGGTCAGCAACTACACCAGAGTCTTTCCCAGCACAGGCTGCAAGAATGAAGAGGCCAATCTTTCCATAATTGTAGGCCATATTGATGTCTGTAAGGCCAGCTCCATAGGCATTGCAGAAACCCAGGGCAGGAGCCAATAAGTATGCTATGACAACATAGTACCACTTCATCTCATGGAACATCATGGGAATGGCAATTACTGCAATAACAGTTAATGCAAGATAACCAGAGTAGGCTAGCCACGAAGGAATATCATCTCTGCACTGGAATGTCTTCCCCTGTAAGTAGAATGCACCCGATATCAGATCATATATAAACTAGAAAGGTCGTATTAACATGAGTTCTGTCAGATTATTTACCCTTGTTTTCATTCTTCAGTTTTGAGCTATCAAACAGACTCTTAATAGTGAGTGCAACAATCTTCACAAATTTGTATAGGCCATCTCCTAGGATGAGAGCTACACAGATGAAGGCCTAAAAAATAATATGAGGTTGTAAGAATCAAAAGATCGTACTGTACTTGTACACTACCAAAATCAAATGACGAAACTAACCTTGTATCCTTGCAGGCTTCCCATGCTGCTTTCTGGTATATCTGCTGAATACCAATCCCCTTTCAAATCACTGATAAGTGGCCACATTACTCCCCATGAGTGAACGGCGCCGAGTAGGAGAGACAGATTAACAAGGTGGGAGCAAATCATCTCTGCCCCAACAAATGTGAGGCTGAAATCAAAGAAGAATCTGATAAACCAAAGTCATATGTTTTTGAATCAGACGAACTTGTTTTTTGAAAAATCAAGTAAAATTGTTATTAGTCAATAATATATCTAACGGAATAATGAGCAAAGTGATCGTTGTTACATTTGTTGCCAAGCTTTTAGTCCAAAAGTTGGAAACTGTGAGAATCCACAATTGTCTCCACCAGAGTAAAACCACTGGAAGAAGCTCCAGAAAAAACTCATAGCAAAGTATTTTGTGAATCCATTTACTTGTTGCCTGATGTGCCAAAAAAAAGGAGTTCCGTTAACTGAAAATTTATAATGTTTAGTTCAGCTCATTATGAATTATTTTAGAGAACGACATACTTTACCATTGCATCCCCATGAGGCGTGTGAAATCCATTTATAAGCACAGCTGTTGCAGTCCCACTTGGGTAAGTTAATTTGTAGTCAATTATCAAGACATGAAATTTTACCAAGTTTGGTAACAAGTATTTGACATCCATTTTGCATCCCTAGATGTTCTAAACAACCCTAGTAAATTAAAATGCTTGTAACAGACCAAGGAAAGGTACCGCAGGCAGTTCATTTTTTGATGTGTTCACAAGACAAGGACGTTATTGCAAAATGCTAAGGAGCATATGTCCAGGATCACGCATAATAAGTCTTTGTGTGTGGACTTCAAATTATGCTTTCAATTAAATTTAACTGCAACTCAAGATGAATCAAGAAGTATGCGATCTTTTTTCAGAATAATAAAATCATTTTATTTATAAAGGTACACTTCAAACCACAAGCAAAATAGCTATATTTTGTTCAGAGGACTAGAGAAGTCCCAAATCGCTATCAATATATTGAGCAAATATGTTGGTTTGTCTTAACCAATTATCAACTAGGAGGTTTAATAAAGCCAGGCTAAAAGAGGTTTCATAATAGGGACAAATTTATTTAGTATACCAGAACAATTCATTCAGCAGACCTAGTTCAAACAAGACCATATAAGAACAATTCAATCACCAGACCAGGTTCAACAGGGAACATAAGGGCATCAATCAGATACATTGAAATGCTAGCTATATCACCTCGCCAAATAAAGGCAGAATTGTATTTTATTGAGCTTATGCAAGCTGTGACATCTTCGCAAAGAACAAAAACCGAACACAAGATTGCATTGTGCAAGCAAATAAAATAAAACTGTTGAAAGGACGAACCGACGAAAGAGAGAACAGGGTGAAATGGAGACGATGATCAGTTTACCACTATGTAATTTTGTGAAACTCTCAAAAGGGTGAAGGTTAAAAGCGCCTACGAAATGTTGAAATGTAGAAGTGCAGTTCTAAGGAGCAAGGAGCAACGGCGAACCGTGGCAGAACTACTGAAGATATAGAGTAAGGCTGGCAAGCTCACTGACCTTCCTAAGAGGGGCGAGCGCGAGAATTCCAACGAAGCGGACGGCGAGAAGGAATCCGGTCATCCACGCAATGCCGGGCTCCTTGTGGCTCCCTGGCACGTTGCCCTCCGTGTCCTCCCCCGCCATCTCGTAAGTCCTCTTGTTGAGCCCAAGCAAGTAAGAACCAAACCCACCTGCAGAAAAATCCAAGAACCAGTCAGTCAGGATCTCCATTAGTCAACGACTGGAGGATAGATGCAACGGGGGTTTCGTGTGCGTGGTCCTGACATCCAACGGCGATGCTGTAGCAGGCGATGGCGCAGGTCTGGACGACGGTCTTCTCCTGCCGCGCGAACGGGCGGGCGGGCGCCTGCGTCCAGCCGCGGAGGACGACGAAGGCGATGAGCGCGGTGGACACGTTGAGGGTGGGGACGAGGCCCGTGCTGAGGTTCAGCTTCATCACGATGACGCTGTACATGGCGCCGACGGCCAGGCTCGCCCCCAGCCCGCGCGCCGTCAGCTGCTCCCGCCGCCCCCGCGGGCATACGTGGCCCCTTCCTCGGCGTCGCCGCCGCCGCCGTCGAACCTGGCCATCTCCTCCTCCTCCCGCGGGTGCGCTACCGCCAGCTCGAGGCGCGGCGGCCCGAGCTGCCGCTTACTCCGCCTCTCCTGCTTCATGGAGGAAAGATTTTTGCGGCGTCAGATTCACCCTCGTGCCAGCGGAGGCGTGTGAATTGAATGAGGAGTTGGTGAAACAAAAAAAAAATCTTCAGTACGAGAATGAGTTAGCACGAATGTGGTGCTAGCTAGTGAGCTGAGTGAGCCCCTCGCTTGTGTTCTTCCGTATCTAGCAGTGAAGCTATGAACACGTGTGCTCTCGCCAAGGATCAGTGCAGGAAATCCATGGGGGCAAGAAAAAGACGAAATTTTGATAGATGTTTCTCCTAAGAAAATTACTTCAAGAATTCCATAAGGATAATATAGAAAAACTCACATGGGCTCACTCTTATTCCAACCAAAGACAGCAATAGCGAGGACTGCGCCTAGCGCAGGTGCCAGGCACACGGTTGTGCGGCCGGCCGTCGCGTCGACACGCGCAGCCTCACCGGGATACACACGTGCGTATTTAGTGTTATCGTGCGTTTCTCGTACGTCGAGAGCTCTCGGCCCTTACCACTTTTTCTAGATTAGCTCCAACTAGTATAAATTAGGATACACACGCATATTTATTTAGTGGGAGTGGGATCGTACGTTTCTCGTATATCAAGAGCTCTTGTTCTTTTAAGTGGACGTGTATGTGTATGTGTGTGGAGTGTATCTTATACGTTCTGGTTACCTTAAAAAGTAACAGCGAGTCAAACGAAACTGAAGGTGAGAAAGAGAACTGAATAGCACGTCACAAAAGAAAGTGAAAGGGATTGGCAGAGAGATATAGCATATACTTGGTTTTGTTTCTTAATCAGAAAAAAAGAGAGACAAGGATGACATAATTCCAGGGGCATGAACTGTCATGAATAATGGGAAAAATCAATGGGAAAGCCTGTGTGCAAATACTAAACAGCAGACATATAGGTTCGAGTAACTAATCAAAGCAGAGTTGCTCTTCAGCAAAAAAAAAACATCTACCATTAACATTTCTTGCAAGAAACAGACGCAGAGTCCCGCCACTCACGCACAAACAAACCTCCAGACTCAACGCTTACGAAATGACAAGGAAGAATTAGTTAATCAGACCTCCAAGCAAGATCGAACTTTCATGACTTTCAGGAGCCAACCTGCAATTCTACGTAACGCTGGGAGATTAAAAAAAAAACCCCGCGAAGCTGTTAAGAAAGCTTTGTGAAAACGCTGGTGATGGAACGGCCACAAGTCGCAATCTGAACCATTATTGTCAGTATAAACAGCAACAGAAAAAGAATATGATGGTCATTAACTCGCCGGCGTACCAAACAACTACTGCGGCTTACCTACGTGGGCTCCTCCTCGATGCGACAACGACGACGAGCTGGAGCTCCAAGCGCAAGAGCAAGAGCCAGAGCAAGCTAGCGCGGTGCAGCCGCGCGCGCTTAAAGTAGAAGGAGCACACGCGGCCATGGCCTTAAGTAAGCGAGCACACGCACGCACAAATCACGCATATGCCATGCCAAGCGGCGGCATGTACATGTCTCTCTCTACCTGACGAGCACGCGGGCAGCCGCCCGCGCCCTCCTGATCGCGCGAGGCGGCAAGCTTTCACACCGGCCTTCCGCTTGTCCTTTTTGCTGCCTCTCCCTTTGGTTTTCTGCGGGCGTGTGCTCGCCCACGGCTCCCCTGCCACCACAACGCGCTCACGACAGCCATATCACTACTGAATTCCACCCCCGCCCCGGCGTGCGTGGGCGTGGGTGCGTCCTGTATTTTTCATCGGCTGTTCCGTCTGTCTAACCGACAGTGGGACCCGGCTCTCGTACGCTTACTGCTTGGGCCGCGTGAAGCGTGCGTCCAAGTAGTAACAGTAGCACGTCGGAGTCGGCAATTAGGCGCAGCGATGGAAAATTTGTGGATTATATGCGAACGCGAGATATAGCCTGGAACACGTAGTAAAAATCAATTTTCGTGGTTCTCTTCCGTAGGTTACCCCCGTGGGAAACCATATCCTCCGCTAGGGACAATGGACTAGTATAGCAAATATATATCCATCACCACCTTCAAGGTCACACATAAATAATATCTTAATAAATAAATAATTTAATAAAGAGCAATATAATTAATAAGTTTTAAAACTATCACTAATAATTCAAAATAGCAACACAAATTATCATCAACAACATAATTCCATCCTAATTTAACATGGGTTAAGAAAAAATATATAAAAGATGCGACAAAACTAATTACTACATCTGAACTTTTATTTATAGGTTAAACATGAATAAAATATAAAACCTAGCTACTAGGTCTTGGATGGACGAGCCTATGGAAAAAAATTGAAACCGCGTCTATATCCACGTGGTGTAATATTTACAGATATACCTAAATTACTATTCTTATCCTATGTTATTCCACATTGCTACAGCTCGATGTGTTGCAATTACAGCCCTTCCTTCTCAATTGAGAGTTACAGTCAGAAACAAGCAACCATTGGAGCTTTGGAGGTCTTTACTGTGGAAACATATTATATGCACCAACTAAAAAATATCACCAAAAATTTTAGAAAAAATTACATCTGTTTTATATTCAAATATATTATATATAAAGAGCACAAAAAGAAAAAAATATAATAGATAACTGCTCTTAAAATTGTTAGATATTTTATTTATATATATAATTAAAATACAATAAATTTTAAAATAAGACTTCATATATAGATAGTTGTAGTAAGTATATATAAAAAATTAAAATTTTTACAGATATTTTTTAAGTTAGTGTGCATGTACACGAAAAGTTTGTCAGCACTAGATATGTTTCTCTTCCTTCATGAATGATGTACTACTAATCTTGCCAAGAACTGCTAATATACCGTGCTGTTTCGCCTGAAGCTTGATCGAATCAGAACTTTGCGCAACCGATCCATGCCATGGAAGATGGTTTCTGTTCTTGTCCATCAATTTTGTCAGCTGCTTGACCTCCGCATGAGCAAAGCCGCGGTTTTTAATTTATGCTTAGTGTTTCTGTTTCCTCTACAAATCTATTCTGAGAATATTTAATAGAGTTTGCTTGATGTTTAGTTCTCTTTCATCTGGTTCAACGGAGCTGCCAAGCTGGTGAGATAAAATATAGAAGTAATCTACGGAGGAACCAAAATTCTGACAGAATGTATGCCAGGAATCAGCTCTAAATTTTGGTTTTAATATTTTGTCGGGAAAAAATCTTTATTTGGGCTCAAAAGATAGAACAAGAAACCATCGCTTTCCTCTTCGTTCCGAGCTTGCATAAAAACTGTTCGTCGAGAAAGATGAGAGGTAGATAAGAGATAAAAGAAGCACCTAGGGTCCACACATCTTGATCGTCCATTGCAATTCGAGGACCGTACAACGTCAGGGTCAAGGGCAAACAGTTTCCGCAGGGTTGCTTCAAGGGGCAGTGCTAATTGTGTGCTAGAACGTGATAGAACGTTTCAAAAGGACACTAGATTAGATTATAATAGATATACCACTACTACGTATTATTTTTTTATAAATACAATCGTATTTTATTTACAACTATATTTTCTATTTTCATATAATTTTTATATAAGTTATTTGATGATTTGTTAGATTCTTTTTTCCCCGCAAACATGCTTGAAACAACGGAAACACACACCCAGTAAATTGCAAAACCCTATCTCTGAGAAGATACTAATAGTTCGCACTAAATCACACGAAGAAGCACATCGTACACAACGAAAAGGACCAATCTCTAGGTACGGCAGCCGAAGTGGGGTGAGAAGGCTCCATACGATTGGCTTACGACTGAAATCACTGAACATGAACATATGTACAGTGTCATATATATATATATATATATAGAGCTAGTGATCTAATGGTCTACGCAGCGGGAGGAAAACGAACGCAGAGACTGGACCGAAAACTGGTGAGCAAAGGCCTTTGGTCATAATATCGACAAACTGGTGCGCCGATGGTACATGGAGCATCCGAATCTGTCCTAATGCGACCTTGTCACGAATAAAATGGATATCGATCTCTATGTGCTTGATGCGTCGATGATAAATCGGGTTGACGGTCATATAAACAGCACTGACGTTGTCGCAGTAAACGGCGGTCGTAAAGAAGAGGGGTGCACGGAGGTCCTGGAGAAGCTGGCGAAGCCAGCAACACTCGACGATGGCGTGGATGACGGCGCGGTACTTGGCTTCGACGCTGGACCATGACACTGTAGTCTGGTGTTTTGAGGACTAAGAGACTAGAGTGTCGCCGAGAAAGACACAGTAGCCGGACGTAGAGCGTCGAGAGTCGGGGCAGCCTGCCCAGTCCGTGTCGAAGTATGTGGTGAGGGAGTCGATGGGGCTGGAGCTGAGGTGCAGCCCGCTGGAGAGCGTGCCCTTCATGTAGCGCAAAATGCACTTGAGCAGCGCGAGGTGAGGTTCGCACAGAGCGTGCATGAAAAGGCACACTTGTTGGACGGCGTAGGTGAGGTCAAGCCGTGTGAAGGTGAGGTATTGGAGAGCACCGATAAGACTCCGATACTGAGAGGGATCGGCGATGAGTGTGCCATCGGCAGCGGAGAGTTTGGCTCTAGTATCGATCGGGATGGCCGTGGGGTGACAATCTGCCATACCCTCACGCTAGAGAAGATCGATGGCATACTGGCGCTAGGAAAGGAAGAGCCCGTGAGAAGAACGGGTGACAGAGATGCTAAGGAAGTGGTGGAAGGGACCAAGATCGGTTATGGCGAACTCGGAGTGGAGTCGGGCTACGATCTGGTGTAGGAGAGACGTCGAAGACGCTGTAAGTTCAATGTCATCGTCGTATAGAAGGAGATAGGCGGTAGCATTACCAATGTGAAGAGTGAATAGGGAGTTATTGGACGCAGAGGTCACAAAGCCGATATGCTGAAGGTAGGTAGCAAAACGCTAGTAGCAGGCGCGAGGGGTTTGTTTGAGACTATAGAAAGAGCGTTGAAGGAGGCAGACATCGTCAGGACGAGAGGGGTCGACGAAGCCTGGAGGCTGCTGGCAGTAGACCGTTTCCGTTAGATGACTGTGAAAAAAAACGTTCTTCACGTCAAGCTGATGGATCGGCCAGGAGTGCGAGACAGCCAAAGTAAGAATGACCCGGATGGTAGCGAGTTTGACGACGAGACTGAAAGTCTCGTCGTAGTCGACACCGGGGCGTTGGGAGAAACCCCGAACTATCCAGCGTGCTTTCTGACGGGCAAGAGAGCCATCGGCGTGGAACTTGTGCTTAAAGATCCACTTACCGGTCACAATGTTAACGCCAGGAGGACAGGGTACCGGTCACAATGTTAGCGCCAAGAGGACAGGGGACGAGGTGTCATGTCTCGTTGTTCATAAGGGTCTTGTACTCGTCGGCCATGGCCACGCGTCACTAAGGGTCAGCCAGATCGAAACGAGAAATCGCCAGGATAGGCGAGATAGAGCTGTGGACGGCGGAGAGCCCGTAGCGCTTGGTGGGGCAGAGAGACTCGGTCTATGAGCGAGTAACCATATAAGAGGTGGAGGGGACGGGAGCCGATGGGAGTGTGGTAGAGGTGGGGAGAAATGGTTGGGGAGGGGCGTCATCGGCTTGAAATCGACGACTGTATGTGAGAGGAAAAGGAGGAACTAGATCGGCCTGAGCCGATGGAGTTTAATGGACCAATCGGTTCGGTCGGTCCAATGGAGATGGAGCAGCCGAAAGGGAGGGAAGAAACGATGGAGGCGGATGAGCCGATGAGGACTGAGGGGCCGATGGGGGTAAGGTGTCCGATGGAAAGGGGATAGGATCGACCGAAGCTAATAAGAGTGGTGGGGCCGATGGGGGTCCGATGAGAGGGATATCGGACTGAATAGTAGTGGGATAGCTGAAGGGTAAGTCCTCAGCAGCGGCCGATGAGGGGGCCAATGGAGAGAACGGTGGATGAGACTGGGATGGCACGGTGTTGGTGAGGAGAAAGTCGAGATTGCTAGATGAGGATCTCGGATTAAGCAGGCCGAAGGAAAAGCATGTCTCGTCAAAGATAACATGACGAGAAACGATGACCCGTCGGGTGGAAAGCTCGAGAAATCGGTATCCCTTGTGAGATGAGGGATAGCCGAGGAGAATGCAGGCGGTGGAGCGGGAAGTGAGTTTGTGGGGAGCAGTGGCGGTGAGGTTTGGTTAGCAGAGGCACCCGAAGACGCGAAGGTAGGAGTAGTCGGGCGCCGTGCGGTAAAGAAGAGTGTATGGAACGTTGTGGCAAACGGAGGAACAAAGGCGCCGATTAAGGAGGTAAGTCGCAGTGGTCAGTGCTTCTGCCTAGTAAGTTGCAGGTAAGTGGGCATGAAGCAGCATATTGCGACTTATGTTGTTGAGGGTGCGAAGGAGGCGTTCGGCCTTGCCGTTCTAGAGAGAGGTGTAGGGGCAGGAGAGGCATAGATGAATGCTCTGCGAGGTGAGGAAGGTTTTAACAGTATGGTTAACGAACTCCGTACCGTTATCGGCTTATAGAGCCTTGATGGGGAGGTTGAATTGGGTAGAAACATAGGTGGTGAAGTTAGTGAGGTGAGAGGCGACCTCGGATTTGCTGATGAGCGGAAAAGTCCAGTAATAGTGTGTGTAATCGTCAAGTATGACAAGGTAATACTGATTATCGAAGACACTTTTAACCAGAGAAGTCCATATATCACAATGTATAAGCTCAAACAATCGCAAGGTATAAGAGAGAGAGCTAGAAAATGGCAGACGCACATGTTTACCAAGTTGACATGAGTGGCAAACTATGGAGCTGCTGTGGGTACATTGGATGGAGGCGCTGCGATGGAGGTTGGCGACAGCGTCGGGGTCGGGGTGGCTGAGGCGAAGATGCCAGAGGTTGGTGGAGAGGGCGACGCTAGCGTGTGGAGTGGACGGCGTAGTGGGAATGGTATAGAGGTCACCGTCATTATTGCAGCGAAGGATCTGTCGCTGGGTTGGGATATCCTTCAGAGAAAAACCAGAAGCATAAAATTCGATTGAGCAATTGTTATCTCATGTGAATTGATGAATAGATACGACATTGTAAATAAGGGAGGGTACAATAAGAACATTGCAAAGGGAGAGGTTAGTGGTGGGTGTAGACAGAGAGAAGCCACCACGACATTGGACAAGAAGAGAGTGGCCATTGCCGATGGTGACAAAGAGGAAGGAAGAGTGATGACAAGAACGGAGTATACCAGCCATTGACGCTATGTGGGAGGACGCTCCAGAGTCTAACACCTAAGGGTGCTTTGGTTGGAGCGTCATCTGATTTAGGGCGGCGACGAGGCCAGCCTAGTTTCAGGAGGAAACCGACTAGGTGGATGGTGTCAGTAGAATCGGCTGAGATGGTAGAATAGGAGCCGATGCCAGATGGACCTGAGAATGGGTGCCGAGGATTCCTGGTTGTCATCCGATGGGGCTGCATGGCTGGGGCTAGAGTGTCTAGAGGTTGTAGCAGAGCTACGAACCCGTGAGACCGATAGACTGAACAGGGACTGAAGCAGATCACGATTACATTAAACCGTGCCAGTTCTTATCCTTATCTTTGCTAGTGCGAACTGTGGTGACTAGTGGTCTAACAGAACCCTTCACGTATCCATGTCGCTAACATCTTCGTGATGAGCCGGACAAATGTATGGGCACAGGAAGCGCATATGTTCAGGCGTGAAGATAATGCAGGCTGATGCAGCCTAGCTAGTTGACGAGTCGTTCGGAGGCGTTGATAGTTTAGGGCCCTCGACTGTCTATGCATTCCCTTGTGTCGTGCTCTCATCGGTTTGTTTTCTTTCCATCATTGTGGAGTACCAGTACCTTTTCCCCGTCTCTCATCTAGCATTTTTCTGGTGGCATTAGATTCCTAAGAGGTTCAGTTTCAGTTGAGCACAAAGCCTTTCTCTGAAGTTTTGAGAAGGCGGCAGTACAAATGTACTGGTCAGAGCAGCCAAGGGCCTTGCTAGCTTGTACACCATTATGGATGGATCAACCATGTCCTTGATGTGGGTGGCTATTGCAGTATATTGCAAGAATCAAACTAAGCAATCTGACAAAAAAACTATTAAACTAACCAAAGTACTGTGAAAAAGAAGAGCAGATAAAATTAGAGAACCTGTCAGCCTTATTCCTTGTCAATAAAACATGGGCCTATTGACAAAACAAATTTGGGCTTCATGAAAATACGAGGATCGGCCTAGCCCATTAGCGCAAGTTTTCAGATTCTGAAGTTATAGCTCAATGTTCTTTTCTTTATTTATAAGCAAAAGTACATGCACACTATCTAATCTCCGGCAATAGGGAAAGGAGAACAAATGCTGATGGCATCGTCACTTAGGCGCCTTCCTTCTCTGATCATGGATTAGTAAAATAATCAAAAGCTCTAGCCTTGTCGAAGATTTGGAGCACAAACAAATGTTCTGCCATACTATTTTGCGTATCATGTTCTGAATGCTAAAAGCAAAAGTTGTCCTTCTCCCTTGGCGATGGATTAATCAATTAAAAAACTAACAAAAGCTTAGCCTTTTTGAACACCTGATGGACTAATTTAAGCAGCTAGCCTCTGGTGGTTCTTGATGCAGAAGTACCAGGCGATAATCATTCTCAAATCTCAAGTCGTCCGTGCATGCACCACTTCAACAGTAGGCTGCCCCCCGTATCTATCATGGATACTCCATATTGCTTCAAGCAATGCCCATTACCATGAGAATTTGTTTCCATTCCACACGTTGCGCTTTTGCGTGGGCTGCAGCCATGCAGGCGTGAGGATAGCAGAGCACGATTTATGGCCTAGAAATTTTCTTTTTTTCCTTTTGGTGGTGTTAGGTGCTTAGAAGGTTCACGTTCCGTTGAGCACAATGCGATTCTCTGAAGTTTTGAGATGGCTGTTGCAGTACAGAATGTACTGCAAGGAGTAATCAGAGGTATAATGGTACGTTGTACTTCAGTCTAGACGAGCGTATGGTCTTCGTGTGATCACATTAGATCATCGTACCAGGTGCCTGCAAGTATTCGTAAGTTGTCACTTGTCAGTAAACGTGGACCCTTGCATAGTCCAAAGTTAGTCTATAGCCATTACAACTGCCTGCATATTCTTGGACAGTCGGTTGACCTTACTACGATCGATACTTTTCTCAAGTTTTTTCTATTGAATTGCTTTTGTACTATCGATTGTACTACGAAGAACCTGAACTCTGGCATTAACCAACCTGATCTATTCACAGTTGTGGAAACAAATGTTTATTAACAGTCAACACAGAGATGCCAACAACCGGACCAACCTGAAATCATATAGACCTCGTCAGTGAAGCATCGTACCACGAATTCACGATTGTCGCATGCCCTATTGCCCTGCACTGCAATGCAAAGAAGAAAGCTTCATGGTTCTTCCAATCGGTTGCTGCCCTTGAGTTGAGAACGTAGAAGAACAAGCGAGGGAGCCCTATGGAAATACGCATCGGGCACGTCTTCCCTGCTCAATCCAGGCCGCTCATGTTTGATCCACCGGCTAAAATGGTGCAAATAAGAATAGATAAATACTCCGTACTTGTCAAGGGCTTGTGCAAAATCGAACGGGTTCGGATTGTGAGATTGTCCGGAGCCCACATGTCGGCCTCCTGCCAGATATCCTGAGTAGCGATGGGCCGCCGGCCGCGGTCGTTTGCCGGATCTGCAGCGCGTCCCGGCCGTGCATCGCTTGCATCGCATCCTCTCTCCTTGTTCCTGGAGACCTGGCCTGCTCTCCTTCGCACACCTATACCCACCCACAACGCGACCATCTCCGGAAGCACATCTTCTCTTCATCCTTTGTGGCTTCAGACCCTCTTCCCCGGTCGGTGGCGGGCGATGCATTCTTCCTTACTCAGGTGCTCATCCCTTTGTCACTGCCGTCGTCCTCGAGACTCTCTCTTCCTCCACGGCGGAGGACAGTGCTGATTCTATTATCACTACAGCGCGCCTCATTCAACTCATCTACTATAATTGTTATGCTGTTCTGTTTACCATGATTTGAGAATCCTAAAAGAGGAAATATTCTTCCGTTCGACTAAAAATACCCGTTCTTTAGTGATGTGTTAAGCAAAACCAGACAAAAGATTGAGTCTTTTCGAAGATCTGCAGGACAGATTTAATCAGCTAGTGGTTTCTGCTGCTGAAACAACAGGCGACCATCTTCTGAAATCTGAAGAAAAAAAAAACAGCAACTGGCAGCGCCGCTCTTCAATCTGTCTGTGGATGCTCTGAACGGCGCCAGTAGCTTGAACGCACGTGTTTCTTTCGTTCCCATCCGCCACTGTTCGCGTGGGTTGCAGGCGCGCCAAAGTGGAGCACATCTAATGGCCGAGATTTTTATTCCTTCTCATGATCGTATAATCCATCCATCCAATTATTCAGCGAACCTTTCCTGCCTTGGCAACGAGAGAGCCTATCTGACAGAGTGACAGTTACACCCACAATCTCTACTGACGAAAAGCTGATGCCAACTGGGCGTTGAAACGCACCACTGATCTCTCGATGATAAACATCGGCAACCTCTTTTCACTATGCTTCAGTCTTCATCAGAGGTTGCAAGGAATCAGTGCAGGCCAAGCTCGGAGGTGACATGCAGTGGAACCATGAAGAGATAAAGTTCTTAAAGGTCACGGCTTCAATGAGTGTCCAATTTAGTGTGTTAGCGAGTTAATCGCCCTCTTTGTGGAAGAAGTGACGGTGAGACGAGCAAGAAGGGAAAAAGGCGACGTGACAAACTTCACAGGAACCTGTGGTGCGAGCTGGAGAATCTGTTGGTGATAAGTTGAGCGGACCGCAACAGTGAGCAATGCGATCGAAAAAAGGTTCGTCGCTGATGCGGAGATGATAGGCTGACGGGAACTTGCACGGCACGCCGAGATGCAGTGCCAAAATGCCAATGCTTCTCTTCGACAGAGATAGCACGACGACGCTACTGTGCTAGTATCTGTCCTCGCCTGTGTATCAGTATCATAGAACTCGACATTTGACAATAAGCACAACTGATTGTTGTGGTTCATCCTTTAATTTTCTTCTCAGCTAATATACACAGTACAAAGCCCAACTCATATGAGCAGTATTTCTGCTTTGGGGGATTTTTCCGTCATAGCTACACTCGATCTTCAGCTCGCCGCGCCTAAATCTAACTCCAAAACGCTCGAGCTGTTGCTTGACACGATCTCTCTTTTTTTCCCCTTGTATATGATGTATACGCGCGCATTGGTGCTGTGAATTGCAGCAATGCATTGCCTAGCTTAGTTTCCCGGTGTGAACTTCATGCAGATGGGCGGTTTGACCTTGGCCAGCGCGAGCAGCGACGAAGGGAACGTCCATATCCCGTCGCCGCAGATGAGGCCGGAGGCGACGGCCGGCACGAGCAGCGCGGCCCTCTTGCCGTCGAGCTTGTGCCAGACGAATACCACGAGGCTGCCGACGCACATGTCGATGGCGAAGTTGGCGCCGACGAGGAACGGCACGGCCATGGCCATGGGCAGTGGCATGTACCTCCCGTAGCTGCGCGGCAGGAAGTCCCGCGCCAGGTTGACGAGCGCCGCGAACGCGAAGAAGCCCGCGCAGAGCTGCAGGCAGTGTCTGGGCAGCGCCGAGAATCCTTCCACGCCGAGGATGGCCATGTTGCGGTAGATGAGCGCGTACGGTGCCTTCCAGTACCCGTTGGGGTCACCGACGTCGAACGCCTTATAGAAGAGGAAGAAGGTGAGCGGCGCAACGATGCAGCCCATCAGCGTGCCGACCACCTGGCCGACCAGCATCGACCGCGGCGAGGTCAGCGTCAGGTGGCCCGTCTTGAAGTCGTGCATCAGGTCGGCGGAGATGAGCACCAGCTGCTTCACCAGCCCGCAGCCGACCAGGCCGGCGACCACGCCGTCGTCCTTCCCCGCCCACGCCGCGAAGATGAAGAGCGCGATCTTGCCGTAGTTGTAGCCCATGTTCATGTCGGTGAGCCCGGTGCCGTAGGCGTTGCAGAACCCCAGCGCCGGCGCGAGCAGGTACGCGATGATCACGTAGTACCACTTCACCTGCCGGAACATCACCGGGATGACGACCACGGCGATGACGCTGAACAGCGTGTACCCGGTGTAGGCCATCCACGTTGGGATGTTGTCGTGGTTGAACACCTCGTTCCGCTGCATGTCGTCGATCGCCATGGTATCCACGTCCGCCACTGCAATGCATGTGCACAGTGCATTAGCAAGTAAGAATCAGCCAGAACCGAAAATGTGCGAGTCGATCTAATCACTTTCGCAATGCATTTACCTCTGCTATTAAGACCCCTGCGCTTTGATCTTTTGCGTATGCTCTTAAGAGTGACAACAATCACTTTGACGAAGTTGTAGAAGCCATCTCCAACGAGCAGCGCAATGCAAATGAAGGACTGCACATGTAGCAATTCTTAAGGGAAGATCTAAGCTGAGTAAAATTACTTGGACAGGTGAACTGATGAACATACCTTGTAACCGAACAGGCTTGTCATGCTACTTTCAGATGCTTTAGCAGAGTACCAATTCCCCTTCTGCTTGCCGATGAGTGGCCACATTACTCCCCAGGAGAGGACCGCCCCGAAAAGGAGAGAGAGGTTGACAAGGTGCGAGCAGATCATCCCGGCGCCAACATATGTGAGACTGAAGTCGAAGAAAAACCTGGTGATGGAAGAAATTACTCAGTAAAAAATTGTGTTTTTGATGCAGTATGATGATCAGTGAAAAGAAACAGTAAAAATTACGTCTGTTTCCAAGCTTGCAGCCCAAAAGTAGGGAACTGGAGGAATCCGCAGACGTCACCACCGGTGTAGAACCACTGGAAGAAGCTCCACAAGAAGCTGATGCCGAAATACTTGAGGAATCCACGGACTTGCTTTCTGGCATTGAGGTGAAAACATTGAATCGAGTCAGGGAATCACAACTATTTCTGCAGCGTTTTTGGTCGGCTCAATCACGAGTTCATCAGCACTGACTGAAATAAAGCGCTTACTTCGCATTCTTATCTCCTTGAGGCGTGTGAAACCCGTTTATGAGAACAGCTGTCGCTGTCCCACTTGGATATGTTAGTTTGTAGTCGATGACCAGTACCTGCAAATTATTGGTTTTAGCAAATCCGTTAATTTTAGGCACGATTCCGAAAATTATCCCACTTTGTGTAAAAAAAGACCCAAGGACAACAAATGTAGACTGAACTTTATCAGTAGTGTACTGTAGCAGTCCAAACCATAACTGAAAATGGGTTAATTGGTGACAAAAGGAGAAAATGATGGTTCAAGTGTGCTGCTAATAGTGGTCAATGATTGCAACTCATGCTAGACGACCCTACAACCAATGCCATTTTTTTCAGAACGTCTAACAGTAAGATCAATCCCAGAAAATTCAGAGATTTTGACAGATATGGTAAACGCTGAAAGGTACGGCATGGAAAAGGGAGGATCAAAGAAGAAAGCAGAGGGAAAGGTAGTACCTTTCGGAGAGGGAGCAAGGTGAGAAGCCCCACGAAGCTGATGGAGAGGAGGAACCCCGTCATCCACCCGATGCCGGGCTCCTTGTAGCTCCCCGGCACGTTGCCCGGCGTGCTCGCGCCAGACAGTTCGTACGTCTTCTTGTTCAACCCCAGCAAGAACGACCCGAACCCACCTGTGGACGCGACGCAGCGAGGCCATTAGCGGAACGAGCAGTCAAGATTGACCGGGGTGAGGGGAGGGGAAGGGGAGACTTACCGCCGTATCCGATGGTGTAGCAGGCGACGGCGCAGGTCTGGATGACGGTGTTCTCCTGGCGGGTGAAGGGGCGGGAGGCAATGCCGAGGCGGTCGAGCGCGTGCGTCCAGCCGCGGAGCGCGAGGAAGGCGAGCAGCGCGGCGGAGACATTCAGCGTGGGGATGAGCCCCGTGGTGAGGCTCAGCTTCATCACGATCACCGTGTACACCACGCCGATCAGCAGCGCCGCCACCATCCCGCGCCCGGTCACCTGCTCCCGCCACGGCGGGATGCGCTCCGCCTCGCGCGCGGCCGCCGCCGCCGCGGGCTCCGACTCCATGTCCGCCTCCGGCGTCTTCTCTATCTCGTGCGCGCCGCCGCCCAGCGCGTGGCGGTCCATGCCGGCTACGGCCGATGAAGCGGTCCCCCTGGCGACTAGCAGCTCGAGCTCCGAGACGGCGGCGCCGGCGCCGGCGGCTGCAGGGAAGACATGTAACCGTGAGCCCATGTGTTTACGCATACCGGGGCGACACGATCCAACCCATCTTGTGCTCGTGCATTAGAATACAGGTTAAATTCAACCAATCATAATATTTTTTATTTAATTTCTTTACTTAATTTTTTCCTCTTAAACAATCACAATTCTTTCTCATCCCATCTCTTAATTTACTTTTAAAACAGAAAAGTCTGTATTTTTTGAGACGGGAGGGAGTAGGAAAAAACACAATCCAAGACCAAATTCTGACGAGCACGCGTGCAGAAGCCTCACCTGTCCGTCCTCCCTGCGAAAGCAGCAGCAGCACTGCCACCCGGTGGCGGTCGAGGAAAGGAGACGAGCGAAATGGGGATGGCACGGCGCAGGCACAGGTCGATTAAATAGGCGTCAACCGCGGGGGTAGCAGCAGCTTAGCTCTGTACTGCACCTCTGCACGACGAATCCAGTACACGGTGCGAGCGCGCGTGTGGATGCAGCGAGAAGTACAAAAGAAGGGGGAGAATTTTCAGAGGTGCAGTACAACGGGAACGGGCGGCGACGAAAATGGCGGGGTCGGTCAGTGATGGTCAGTGATGGGCGATTTTTCCTCCCAGCAGCGATGAGGGGTTGGCGTTTGGACCCTGCAGCAACCTCTTGTTCCTTCCTTGCACTTGACTTATGCATGGTTGGGTGAGGGATTGCGACGTGGGGAATAAACTGGCGATGGGACTTGGGGGATCGGGTTGCGTTTTCTCTCCTCCCGTGGGCCGACTTTGATGTTCATGTACTGCCTGTCCAGTTTCGATCTATGCGATCTTTGGGTGATTTTAGAGTCGTACCACAAGCATTCGCAATATTGAAGAGTTTGCATGTGTATGCAAACGCAAACCTCATGTGCCATATTGATTGCTACAGATGGAACAGATTCAGTATCGATTGATTTCGTGTATTAATAGGTATTCACTATTTTGTGTATTAATAGGTAGCAATATCATACTACTGCGGTGTGTTCATGGAATATGATATTGTTTGTCATACTCACCCGTCTCCATGAGTCCATGAATCGGCGCACGTTTTAAAGCATGAGAAAAAGGAGGGATACTGAAGTCATGATTAAATGACCTGGATTTTCTGTGTTGAAAGTCAAGAGAATTTTATGGGTGGAAAAGAAAAAAAAAGATGGAGTTATATGTGCATAAATATGCTCACTGAATTTAATAAATCCAGTGAGGTCACAGATTTGTCACTGCCATGAACTCATGCTTAATTGCAAATTAACATATTATTTTTGGAGAGTCAGATTCATAATAGTGTTAACCGGATGAACTCATGCCTACTCAGTGTACGGTGTTCCAAAATTTAATAAGACCAGATAATGCAAAGTAGCCTGAACCCATGTCTGTTCAGTGTATGGTGTTCCGAAATTTAATAAGAAATAGATAAGGTAAAGCATTAATACAGTTATCAGATGGTGAGGTTACTGTCAAACGATTAATTGAAATATGGATAATTGATCGGAATTTGATAAAAATTTAACGTTTGAACGAATGTAGGTAAATGCATACCCTACTTACTTATATTGAATACATTAATCAATATATTAAAGCATAGGTCTCAATAGTCATGATTATACATCAAATACTTAGAGAACAAAGCTAATGGATTAATAATGTTGTGGGGTTGAGCCTTGTAATCATGCTGATTATACGACTATTTAGACAAAAAAAACGACCGATTAATCGCTAATAACGGAAGTTATGCGCTCGTGAGCAACTATATAGACCGTATAAACGATACGTGACGGATTGCTCACCGTATCCGTATTAACGGACGCACTAACCCTTTTTCACAACACTGCGTAGCATAAGATAAAAGATCGTCGAGCCCCCAATCAATTTGTAGCTGTTACGAAACCAAAGTAATTAAAGAAATCCTGTGGATCCGTCTCATTTTTCAATTGAGATTTCCCGTTAAGATTTTTTTTTGCTTTTGCATATTAATAAAGGGGTACTCTTGCGTTAGAGGGGTAAATTCCTAAAGAAAGAACATTTTGGCCTACATACATCTAGTATCTGTTGTCTATTATTGATCGTCCTTCCTATAAATTATTGGACTACTCATGGTAACAACGGTTCTATAATAGTATAAAAATAGAATGACCAATGCACAAGACGTTATAGTGATAGAGCATCTGCATCAGAATAAACAAAAGAACCTAAGTCATAATGGATGATGAATTATAGCGGGCATGCTTCTCAATCTTCTAATTACTACTAATTTTACAAAACTTTGTTCATTAGTATTTCTTAGAATTTTTTTAAAAAATAAAATTTCAACTTTATACTTTCTCTGCTATATAGCTACTTCTATAGTTTTTTTTATGAATACTATCGAAATGCTCGTGCCTTGCTACCGAATTAAAAAAAATCACATCAACACATATTGTCATTGTAAAGAGGAAGCCTATCTTAAATTTTAGAGCTTAATTTTAAAATTATTCAGAAGTGTTTGTTTGCCAAGTTTTAACTTCTATATAAAAAAGTTTCATTTATTATTAGCATTCAGGGCTAATCATAGTTGACTCGTTGAGAGCTCTAGGATCTGTCTATCACTTCTACTGTTCTACTATAGGTTTGGTATGGAGAGGGAATGGACAACAAACTCCACATGTTAGATTTTTTGAGAGTTGGTTTTGAGGTTGTCGGCGATCATGTGTCGAGAGTAGGGATCTAGGCTGGTCCCCGTTTTGTGTTTAGCTTATGGTTGATCTAACACGTGATAAGTTCAACGAGATGGACACAAGATTTTAGATAAGTTTAACCATTAAGAAGTGTAATACACTACTCATATGTTATTTTTTATTCTTGGTGTGCTACATTGTTGACCCCCATTTATAGTAGTTGGTATGCAACGACTAAATTGGTTAACATACGCCTCACCTGCACCATTCGTTGACTCTTCCTTTTCGGGGCCTACCCGCTAGTGTCTTGACAGAAAAGGTGGATGATAGTTGGCCCAAGCAGACGACATAGCCATCGAGTGCACCGTCTGTGCATCCATGCCATTTGACGAGGCGCATAAGCCACACGGTGCTTTGATAGGACGACGGTAGATGTGTCGGTCACCATCTTATTTCCTCGCTGTAGATTCCAACAGGTATATTAACATCCCATCGCCCTTAAATGAAAACGGCACGGAAGTTTAAATGAAAAGGGCATGGAAGAACTAAGGCGATGTAACCTAACTCGTCCTTTCACAAATGTAAGGGCAGCCATATCAGTCAACCTCTCGAGCTCAAGCGCAGTCATACAAGCTCGAGGGGACCTGCTTGAGACTTCCCACATGAGGGACATGTGGCAGGGGCCTTAGCAAACGTCGACGGGGATTGTCTGAGCTCATGCTCGGGAGCAATGAGCTTAGGGTTATCTCACACCCGACATCACAAGCCCAAGATCCTTCACTTCCGTTTGTTGATCTAGTCTTTCCAAGCCAAGGGGCACATATCCCGCCTAGGACTGATTCATAGGAATTCCTAGAGCTCAGGGGTGTGATGACATGGTGCCAAGCTGGTCCATGCATGTGACACAGGAAATCCTGATTCCTACATCAAACGGTGGTGGTTGTTTTACCACTTGCCACCACCATTACTTTCTTTTAAAAAAGTAAAAAGTATAGATTAAAGAGGAAGGAAAAAGGCTTAAATTGGTGTCTGAGGGTTATACAGGTTTGTGAAGATAATAGGTAAGGGTGTTATAGAAGTTTTTGGGATAAATTTTAATGCTAGAAAGGAGCAATAGTTAATTCATTCATTTATTCCCCGAAGTAATTATCGTAAACTCAATTTAAGCCGTCAACTATCATCCATCCACACAATTAAACAAGTCCTAATAACCTTTCGTTTTCTAAGGGATATTGGTGAACATGCTTTCTAAGATCTTAAACGATTTTATAAAAATAAATTTTCTATACACAAAATTGTAATTTGATTTTTATATAGCAAAATTTTTAACTTTATAGTGATTAATTTAGTCATTTATATTATTACAAAATCAGATAAGCAAGAAAATTTTATAAGAAAAGAACCTGGCCTAAACGAGCTAAATTTTCTGTCAAAATTAACTAAACTGTATAGGTTACACTGAACTAATATTTAACTTATATGGCTAATTATAAATTCGCACAACACTGTTGGAAGTCAAATGCATAGTATTAGAGACAGCCACATTAGCTCGTGGTTTCCAGTAATCCAGTGTATGGCGTTCCAAATTTAATAAATTAAACAGATAAGGTAAAGTAGCATTCTTCATAGGCAACTTGCTAGAAATGATTTGATCAGGACTAGGGAAACAAAAACTAATATTTCTAAACGGCAAGTCAAAAAGGCATAACAGCCTTGTTGTGATAGATCATCAGCATCAGCCTAAAGGCAACGAGTGCCATAGTTGCCAAAAGCAAGCCTGAAGTCTGCTCCATACCTGGACTTCCGAAAGAAGCTATTAAAAGGTTGTTATACCAAGTAGCTGAAACTGCTGACACTACTCTCCACCGGTTAGTTACTGCTAGCTTCTGTTGGAAGAAAATTTGAGGCAACATAAACGCTCATTAATAGAAGCAAACATTTTTTTGAAGCCCATTCATAGAAGCAAACATAGCATCAAAAAGATCCGTAGAAACAAACATAGCATCGAAAAGGTTGCACATGGGCACGATGAACAAGACCAACCTGGCGAAGACTGGGGCCCATACCTGGGCAAGCCCATCATCACCGTGGAGAATCGAAATGGCCCAAACTCTGCGAAATCACACATTCCGTGTGGGCCGCGTTGGAGTTCAGTCACACGCCCAACGTCCCAACCTCATGGGCTTCACGACGTGTTCCGTCTCGGCCCGGTACAGCACAGCAGCCGTGTACAGGTCAGCGCCTCAGGTGAGTGCACACGTCCAGTCGTCGCCTCGTCGGCGTCGGCAGCAGCAGTCCAGGTCAACTTGGCGCGGCCTCGCCGTCCCCATCACCCTCGCAATTTCTCATTTACTCCACCCGCCGGCCAGCACAATTATCGAGATGGCAATCACCCACATGCAGATCCTCCCTAAACCACTCGACTCCTACTCCTTCTCATCCAGGTAGATCCCAACAGCCGATCAGATCTCCTCATCCACTATTTGCTTCGGCCATTGGGATTACTACTCCCCGCGTGGCCGGCTACGGGCGAAGGCGAAGTGAGGGAGGGAGAGATTGGCGGGTCCACGCGGTTCCTCGGTCGCCATGGACGGGCTCATCAAGGGGCTGATCAACGTGGCGATCGACGCCGTCGAAGGCGCCGGACCCGGACGGGAGGGTCGGGACGACAGAGACGCGCCGAGGAGGCACCGCCCCGCGCTGTAGGAGGAGGAGGAGGAGGGCCGCGACGACGAGCGCTCGCGGTCGACGTGGGACGAGGTGAGAGAGGAGAGAGGATGGGGATTGGGAGAGGGTGGATGGCAGGAAGCAGCATCAGCACAACCAGGTATTCTGGATTTGTGCACACGTTTTTATGAAAGAAAAATAGCGTGCTACTGTTCTCATGTAGTTGTGTTTGGCACTTGGGCTCAATTTCTGTAGTCTGAGGTAGAGCACATGAGGGATATATAGTAGCAGCCGACGCCCACAGCCGCAGCAAGCACCAGCTTACAGGAGGCAGCAACAGGTTTGATTCAGCTATCTCCTTCCTTTTCTTTTGCGATATGGTTATGTACTTATGTTCAATTTACTGACATGAATATGAGCATTTGACATGGTATGTTTTTGTCGTATTGTAGCCTTGTAGGTGGTGGCTGTATGTGGTAGATTTTAAGTCTGTTCCTTAGTCACAAGTCTAGTATAGTACTATATGCCTGGCGAAAAGTATAGTACTATGTGTGTTTTGTACAATGAGTCTCGATTTCTTTCCTTACATATTAGGGGCTTCATCTACTGTTTACTGGAAAATGAAGAGTTGATCTAATGGTACAGCTCTATCGAAGCTTGTATATCTCAAGCTTGGCTGGATGGAGCTTGATAATTTCATAATTGTATTTCATATGCTTGTTGAGCTCGACTAATGAGTTGATCACGTTACTAATGTGCTAGCATATACTGCAAAATACATGCTTATAATTTTAAACAAAATTGAATTTATTTAACAGTTCTCCTAGTGTTTTTTAGATTTTTTTTCTAGCATTAGTTTGAAGAGGGACAGGTATTTTGACTATGTCTTGTGGATCTTACCTTTTCAATTTTGGGAACTCAGGATGGAGAGGAGAGAAATGATGAAGGGTGGCAGACAGTTGGCGAGAAAAAGCATCATGGAAAACCACAACAGGTTTGCATTTGGTCTTCTAACAATCAGATACAATAACATTTGCAAATGTCAGAGAAACTTCTGAGATTTTTCTGTATCATGTTTTAGTCAATTTGACCCATGTTCATAGTCAATGTCAATCGACAACTATAAATATCAAATGGCCACCTTTTCAACTTTCTTGTTTGGCCGAATGAAGTCAATTATATTATAATGTATTATTTTCTAAAGGATATTTGAGATTAGCTTTTTTTCATTTGATGTTGCTGTTTTTGAACTGATTAGCATGTAAAAAAGCAAAATTGCACTTGAGGCCGTAAACTATTCCATTTTATGCAAGCAAACCCCTATGCATGAAACTTGTTGATTTCAAGATTTGAGCCCCTAAACACTTCAAAATGTTTAATCAAGTGTTCTGTTGCCTTTTCTGTTATATGACAAATTGCACCCTACATCAGGCACAATTGATCAATACTTTCTCAGGATTTAAACAATATATATTATAATTTGAACCAACCTTTATCTATCAGCCGAAGCATTTTGGTTACTGTACTTTTTGAGAACCTTAGTGTTTGTGTTGTTCTCCCACTATCAGCATTACAATAACCCTTTTATAGATGAACTGATCGTCAGGTTCCATTTGGTAAGATCTGACGGCAGTATTAATATATTCTGAAACTTCCTTGCCCTCTCTGAATTCTGAGCACATACATAACTGCATGATACAGTCTGAAGCATGGAACGCATACATAAGGCCACCATCTGAACAACAGTACTCTGAGGATGCTGGTCCGATCCACCAAGGCCTAAATGTTGAACCAACAAGGGAGGAGCTCAACAGCTTATCAAATGCTTGTAGCCAGCTGTGGGAGTTCGATATGAACCGCCTAACACCTGGTAAGGACTACAGAATCGAATGTGGCGAAGGGAAGAAGGTATATCAGAAGGGTAATATGGCATCTGAAACTTTGTTCAGCTGGCTAGGCGATGATGTGCTTAGAAAACCCACCTACTGTCGTTTCTGCGCGCTTCTTGATAATTACAATCCACGTCAAGGGTACAAAGAAGTTAAAACTGAACAGGACAAGCACGAGGAAGTAGCATTCATTGAAGAGATTGCCAGAACAGCGCCAATCAAGTACTTACACCGGTATTTAGTCCTGAAGGGAGTCGCATATCAAGAATATGAGGATTTCAAGAGAATGCTGACATCCCTATTGTTTGATTTGTATGGAAGAGGTGGCAGCTCTAGCAGCTCTTCTGCATTTGAGCATGTGTTCGTTGGTGAGATCAAGGGACGAGGACAAGGAGAGAATGAGGTCTCAGGATTCCATAATTGGATTCAGGCAAGTTCTTGTAATGTTTCAGCAGCAATGTACCCTTGCATAAAAATACTAACTTTGATTGGCATTTCATGAAACAATTGCAGTTTTACTTGGAAGAAGCCAACGGGAATGTGTACTACCAAGGTTACATATTCCCAAGGAAACGTGGGGAGTCGGTAAGTATCTAGTCTTAACATTGATAAGATACACTTGCTTATGAGTAATGGAGCTAAAACGTGCTGTTCTCATTGTGGCAGCCTGATTCAGAGACACAGCAGTTGACCATTCAGTTTGAGTGGCATGGTGTTCTGAAATCAGTATCCAGCACTTTGATTGGTGTCAGCACTGAGTTTGAGGTTGCACTCTACACACTCTGCTTCTTCATAGGAGGGGAAGATAACCGCGTCGAGATTGGCCCGTGCGCAGTAAAAATCAACTGCTACCGAATGGGGAACAGCAAGATTGGGCCAGCATTTCCCATCGCAGAGAACTGAATTTGTTTGGTGGCCTGCTTCTGCATGTCTGTAATTCTTCAGCTTTCAGTTTCACGAAGTAGCGTGCTGTTCGAGTTGGTCGTTTGCACAGAACCATATTGTTCAATACGTTGTCACGATGTTTCTAGAGTAGTAGGCAGTAGCCTATACTACTAGTACGTTGCAACTTGCAAGTGCCACAGGAACTACTGAATATTGTACTATTGTTTGGATTAACCATACTGTACAATTTGTAGTCACAAAGTCACGTGATAAATACTTTTTCTTTGGAAAACCCCTATAAAAAATCATCCTAGCAGAAACAAAAAAAAACTTCAGAAGTCATCCTAAGGTTCAGAGCAAACGCTGGAGCGTCGAGAGTGTCAGTTCCGACAAGAGAATGCCGAGGTCACGTCGCTGCAGTGGCAGCCACGGCCACGTCGTCGTCCACGTCAGTCGTCCCCGCTGCCTCACGGTGCGGCCAGCTCTCCTCCGGAGGACACACTTCGCCATCCAGCTCGGCGTGCCGCGTCGCCCGCCTCAGCCTCTCGATCACCTCCGCCATCACGGGGCGGTCCTTGCCGTGCTTTGCGAGGCAGCCGGCGGCGAGCTCGGCGACCTCCCTTGCGCCTCTCACGGAGTACCTCCCCTGGAGCCTCCCGTCCACGATCCGGCCGAACTGTGCGCTCTCGGCGGGGTGCCGCCTCACCCACTGGAGGAGCTTCTGCTCGTCCTTGGGCCGGCTCTTCTCGATCGACCGTCGGCCGGTGAGGATCTCGTACAGCACCACCCCGAAGCTCCACACGTCGCTCTTGATCGAGAGGTGCCCCGTCCGGACGTAGTCCGGTGCTGCGTAGCCGTAGGTCCCCATCACCTGAACACCAGAGCAAGTGGATTCATTTCTGAAGAATTCAGAAGTGATGATCCGTATCGACACATTTCTGAACTCTGAAGTTTGCACATACCGCTGTGGATACATGGGTCTGACCTTCTGACGGCCCTTCCCTCGCTAATCCAAAATCTGACAGTTTTGGTCTGAACTCCTCATCGAGAAGCACATTCGCAGCCTTGAAATCACGGTATATGATCTGTGGAACAAGAAAGATCACAACGAAAATGGTTCAGGCTGTGATGCTGACAAAAAAAAACCCGATAAAAGAGACTGCTTTTCTTGTACCATGTTCTGATGAAGACGTGCAGTTTTGAGAGATGGTGGATTACCTGAAACCCCAGGCCCTCGTGGAGGTAGAGCAACCCCCTGGCAGCGCCCAGTGCAACTTGCAACCTGACGCCCCACGGAAGGGCTGGGTGCGATCGGTCGAACAGGTGGTCGTCCAGCATCTTGTTAGGCATGAACTCGTAGACCAGAAGCCGCTGCGGACCTCGCTCCGTCTGCGACGCGCAGTAGCCGACGAGCTTGACGAGGTTGGGGTGCTCCACGATGCCCAGGAGCTGCACCTCGGCCAGCCATTCCTTGTGCCCCTGCACGACAATGGAGTCGTCAAATGGGGGAAGCTTCGAGAAAGATCGATCCAGGTGTGTCATGTGTGCAGGGTACTTGGAGGCTGTAGGGGTTGAGCCTCTTGACGGCGACGGGCGTGCCGTGGGGTGGCCCGCCGGGGAGGCGGAGGACGCCCCTGTAGACGCACCCGAAGCCGCCCTGGCCGACCATGAGCAGCGGGCTGAAGTCGCCAGTGGCGCCGCGGAGCTCGCGGAGCGTGAGCTCGCGTGGGCCGCGTGCGCCGCCCTGCCTCGCCTCGTACAGCTCCGGGATGCTCCGCGGCGAGGAGCTCGACATGGAGGACCGGCTCGCCGACGGCCTCGCGCCCGCGATCGAGGCCCGGACGAGTTCGTGCCATTCGTCGACGACGACGTGCACGTGCTATACGCGGCGGCTGGCACGGACAAATTCGAGCCCGCCTCGGTGGAGACGGCGGAGGAGAAGGCAGCTGCGACAGGCGGGGAGGCCGGCGCCGGCGCCGTCGTCCCCGTCCGTCTCTTGCTCTTGCACTTGTCCTGGAAGAGGCACAGGCAGCCCATTTCTTGGAGGAAGGAGTCGCGGTTGCGTTCTCTACTGATCGCTGCCACTTCAGGAACTCAGAGATTATTATACAAAGAGAAAGACCAAGTTTTGGTGATTAAAACTAAGATAATTTTGGTTCCTTCTCTTCTCGTCGGCTCGACAAGGACTTGTCTGAACTTCTACATGATTAAAATCCAACTAGGAGAAGGCCAAGAGCAAAGAGAACAGAAGGGATGGACCAACCGATCAGAGAAGAAAACTTCTAGCAAGCCAGATTTCTGCCAGATGGAACAAAAATCCCAGCAAAACAACTACCTCGCATAATAAACTCAAAGCAAAGGCTCAAGAAATTCCTCCAAATGGCTGAATTATTTGATACAACAGTCACTCATAGACCATGAATTGTACACCAGCGTAAGAGACAGTATCTAACTTGATCCGGTTACGAAGCCTGAAATGCTCAACCAGTCACTTGTCACCTCCCCCGCCAACCTTTTTATCCTATTATCCTACTCCTTTGCAGTTTGCGCCAAACAGAATGCCAGAATGTACACGGTTTCGTGCTAATCAGCATTCCGCAAGCATCATGGTCTTTGAAATGTTCAAACTTCAAACATTACGGCGGCCATAGGATCATCAGCAGTATGCACGAGAGAGATGCGCAGCCACCTTTCTGGCTTACTCCCAACCACCACCTCCTCTCTCTTTCTCGGCCGCTGCCTGAACCACGCACGGGCCCCAAGCGTACGATGATCTCACACGGCACACTCCATTGATGTTGCTAACTTCTTAATTGTACTCCCTCTTTGTGCTCATCTAGGCATCGTCTCCTTTTCTTAATTTTTCATTCCTGAAAATTTGCACATAGTTGAAAAGGAATGTTGACTGCCGAACAGTGATGCACTTCAACGTATTGACCCGGATACGTCGTTGTTGGCTTGCTCGGTGAGCTATCTATGTCCTGACTTTATGCTTCACCATGCATCTTGACCTGCGTGACTGACTATCTTGTTGTTCAATCCAAGAATCAGCGCCATCTCACAGACGGAGGTCAAGATAAGTAGTGTTCCCAGTTAGCACAGCAAATCTGCCTCCTGCCGCAAGTAGGTTGATCCAGCAGTGTATTTCTTCTTATTTCAAATAAGAATCCTCTATTTTAAAATATAAGATGTATTTTATTTTATTATGATAAGACTTATACCAACAATTATTCTAATATAATATAACTTTTGTGATACTAATTGGTATTATTATATTTATATTTATATGTACTCTCTTATAATTATACTTTTGTGTCATAAATAATATATTAATTAAGTAGTTGTTGGTTAAAGTTTTGTCTTAATGAAATAAAATATGTCATATATTTTGAAACCTGGCATGGATTAATTATATTACTGCATCTGTCCCACAATCAATAAGTGCATTCCTAGAATTTGAATTTGTCTTACAAAGAGTGTATTTGTAGAGTATTTGTTGTCCCATCAATTAATTCCCATTTAATTTTCTTTCAGTTTTATCCTCAACTACCTCCCACCCCCAACTATCTTCTTATTTTTTAATAAAGAATATTTAGATCATTTTGTTTCCCTAATAATTTGCCTCATAAGTGCTACAAATACATTTATATTAGGACTGAGGTAATACATACTATATAAAGTTATGTAAAATAATTTACCTGTAGTAATTATTCTATAGTTTTAAATTAGTAATATAAATTGAGACCCTTGCTACTTTCTAACCTCCTTATTAACAATTCTAAAATTTTAAAAAAATTAAACAAAGTTGTATAGTCTTAATTAATAAAGTTGTAGCTAACCTATATTCAAACCTTGAGCAGAGTTAAATCCGAAGAAACCTTAACCAAACATGTAGGCTTGAGCCTAACATCACACAAAATCTAGATGGCTTTCTATGGTTAGGACATGATTTCTTAGTTTTTTTTGGCTTTTGAGCCACAAAATGTGGCCACTAGCCTAGCCCGATACATTGATGGGATAGGTTGGTACCGATCTTTTTGGCAAGACTAAGTTATAGGGTAATTCTACACACCTGCTCTTGAGTTTCCTAATGCTAAGATCCAAACGGCTTGATGGCTGCATGATTCCATTTTTCATGCTCCCTATTGCTCTATGAGTTTATTACCATGTGTCGGTATAAAACATCATGAGTACACATGGATGTATTCAGAAAGCCATCAACAAACAAGTACAACAAGATTATTGGACTCTCAAAGGAAAGAAAATAATGTAACTTCTATGATGTAATGGCAACGCTCTTAAAATACTAACCCCTCCAAACAAAGTATGATAGTTGACCTATCAAAAGGATATGATAGTTTAAGGTCTAACAATGTTAGGCCATTGATTTCGTAAAAACAAATCATATTTTGTTTAAGTGTGTGGGGTTCTTACTACCGTAGTTTGTTCAGTCTAGCACTAGGAATTATCCATCCATTGAGATGGCACACCATACCCACTATTGTCATCAGCTGTTAAATTGGAAGAATGAAAATAAATGACTTAGATCTCCCGTAGGTTTAGCACACGAGAAACTTAGCCACACCACTGGCCTCATCCCTAGTTGCCTTGTGTTGCTTTTCGCCTTTGTATGATATGATGTGTTTATGATATTACTGTTTTATTACACGTGTGTTGCTATCACCCTTCCCTTGCTCGTGTCTACACAACATGAGTTGATGACATTGGAGCACTAGTGAGACAAAAATAGGTTGGTGGAGCGCAGGTGTTGATGAGGCTTGGCTGAGTCAGAGAAAGCAAGCATGTGTTTGGTTGAAAAAATGGATGAGTTAAGTTTGGTTTGAAAGAAATGGATGAGTTGGGGCTGAGTGAGCTTGGTTTATAGGTTGTTTGGTTTAGGAAAGATGGGATGGGATTGATCCTTAAAAGAAAATATTTCTCCAAAATCTAGATTAGCTTCATCCCTTAAAATCTACAAATCAATTTAACCAATTTCCTCTATCTCACTTACACGCAGACCACATCCTTAGATTCCTCATTTGATGTGCACCGATTGCCTAAAATTTTGAATAAATATGTCTTAAAGGGTGCATTTGGGAGTAGGGTTTAGAACCATCTCCCTTATGTTGTACAAACCTAATTATCCTAAGAATAATTAATTATTATTTAAAAATTTTTAAAATTAATTGATATGATTTTTAAAATAATTTTTTCTACATATTTTTTTAAAAATAAATCGTTCAATATTTTAAAAAGTGCACGAAAAACGAAAAAGAGAAATTACGAAGAAGCAAATGATAAACACAACCTAACGTGCGTTCCACTATCCACTCCTATGCACATTTTTTTACCGTGAAACAATACTTTTTATTAATTTTTTTATAATAAAGTTACTTAGAAATTATATTAATTTATTTTTTAAATTTTCGTACAATAATCGGACTAAAGGGTTGGCTACCGCGCATTCACGCGCCGACTTCTTCGGTGGTGCGTACCGGCGGAGCAGCACCATTAGCGCTGATCCCCGTTATTAGTGATAAGCATAATTAATTAGTGCATAAATTAATGAATGTAATTATAAAATAATAAATAAATTTAGTTGACAGTTTTAAATTCCAGCTGAAAGTTTTGAATTATTGATAGAAAGTTTACTCCAATTGTTTAAAACTTGAATTGAAGGTTTTGAAATTTGAGTTGAAAGTTTCAAATTTGAGTTGGGATTTTTAAAATTTGGAGTTGAAAGTTTTGAAATTTTAGTTGAGCATTTCAAAATAACTGCAGTTGAAAGTTTTAATTCTGCGTATTTTAAAATTTAAATTGAAAGTTTCAAAATTTAAATTTGAGCTGAAAGTTTTGAATTTAAGGTTGAAAGTTTCACATTTGATATTAAAAGTTTCAAACTGGAGTTGAAAGTTTGGAAATTTTCGTTTGGCGTGCATGGGCCCGCTGCTTCTACTCGGACTCGGCGCGCGCCAATTAGCACAGGGGTTTAAAGCATTTGATTACTCTAGACTTGTTTTTATTTTCCATGGAAAGACTCAACTGTAGAGTCTCCGGTCGCGCGTCCATAAATTCGTCGACGCCGACTTAAATTACATGACAAAACCAAATATAGTTCCTGAAAAGACCAAAACAACCTCTTTCTTGCAGGAAGCGGTTAACTCATGAGAGAAGACTTGATGGCAAAAGCGTAAATACATACAACACCAACGTTTAATGCCGAATACGACTCGACCCTGGGATACCTAGGCGCAGGCTTCCGTGTTGGCTGGCTCCCCGCAATCTGAAGGCCGCACGTTTCGGCTCCGGCTTTTAGGGTTGCGATTCCCCAACTCGATCCTCGACGACGCGAGGTGCGTGCGGCCGTGGATTTCAGCCTCGTCTTCCCTCCTCGATTCGATCCTTGGTTCGTCTAAATCCGCTGTCTTGTTTGGCGATCTTTCCTCCAGGTGGTTCTTTTTGGTTTTTGTTGTGAGCGGGGAAGATGCCGCTGAAGGCTAGGAGGGGCGCCGCGGCGGCGGGGAGGAAGGGGCCAGGGGCGAGGGGTAGGCTGGTGAAGGCGCAGGCGGCCGTGGAGGAGGTGAAGGAGGTGCCCGCTGAGGAGGTTAAGGCTGCGGAGGAGGCCACGAAGGTGGAGGAGCAGAAGCGCCAGCCGTCACTGCCGCCGCAGCCGCCGGCCACGGAGGAGAAGGCTTGGTCCGACGCTGCAGCGAACGGCGCGAGCCACGGTGAAGGTATTGCCTGCTTCTTTTCTGTGTATATATCGTTTACTTTGATTTGTACTATCTGTGTCGATTATTGCTTAGATTAAGATGAAGTGCTGTATTGTTGTATTTTTTATGTTTGGCGCAATAAACGTCCTAAGTAGCATGACATGGATTTCTTGTCATATTGACTGTTTTCCATCTAATTCTTGGTTACCAATGCTCATGGGCGCATGGTTGCAGTGGAATATTAGATCTGTGAGGTCATCTAGTATTGTTCCAGCAGCTGGTCTTTGATTCAGTTTAGTGCCATCCAATGGCTGATACATGGCATTTTGCTTTAACAACGGGCAACATCGATCTTTCCTAGTTTTATGCAAGCAAAGATAATGAGAACCACTCTCTTAATAAAACATGAAAGAGCATATGCTTATGACTCGTGGCTATTTTCTTGGATATATATTTATTGGACACTGCAGTTGTCCATGTAGTAAGGTCATTACCTTATTCTTAATTCATTTTTAGATGAGGTTACTACAAAAGAAACACATGAAGAAGATAAAGGTGAACAATTGGTGTTTGAGGATGAACCAGAATATGAAGAGGAGGCTGCTGTGGACTATGATGAGAAGGACTTGGAGCAATATGAAGAACAATATGAGGATGGTGATGAAGTGGTGGAATATACTGAAGACGTGATTGAAGAAGAGACGGATATGGTAGACGAGGAACTGGATGGTGGGGATGATGGGGAGGGGGAAAGATATGAAAATGCTGAAGAACATAAGGTGGATGTGGATGATGAAGAGCATCATGAAATGGTGAAAGAGCACCGAAAACGGAAGGAGTTTGAAGTTTTTGTTGGTGGGCTCGATAAAGATGCAACAGAAAGTGACCTTAGGAAGGTTTTTGGTCAAGTTGGTGAGATCACTGAAGTTCGTTTGATGATGAACCCTGTTACAAAGAAAAATAAAGGCTTTGCCTTTCTGCGATATGCGACTGTTGAACAAGCAAGGCGGGCTGTGTCAGAGTTAAAGAATCCACTGGTTGGTTTAAATATATGGTTATTTTATATTTATGGTGTAATTTTTTTAATAAATAATCTCATAATTCATTAATGCTATAGGTGAGAGGCAAACAATGTGGTGTTGCTCCTAGTCATGACAATGACACTCTTTTTGTTGGCAATATCTGCAAGACATGGACTAAAGAACATGTAAGATGGTTAAACATTTTTTTCTTGTTCCTTTTCTGTTGTTAGTTGAAGAAATAACTTATTTGGGCATGTACAGCTGAAGGAGAAACTTAAGAGTTATGGAGTTGAGAATTTTGATGATCTACTATTGGCTGAGGACAGCAATAATCAAGGAATGAATCGGGGGTATGCTTTACTTGAGTTTTCTACTCGCCCTGAAGCAATGGATGCTTTTAGGCGATTGCAGAAGAGGGATGTAGTCTTTGGAGTTGTTCGTAGTGCAAAGGTTTCGTTTGCTGATTCCTACCCTGAAGTTGACAATGAAATAATGGCACATGTAACTACTTATTTTTGGCGCTTTTGTTTGTTGATGTTGCAAATATGATTAAATCTGTTGAATCCTTATTCTGGTTTTATGGTTCAGGTTAGAACTGTATTTATTGATGGTCTTCCTCCCTCATGGGATGAAGATCGTGTCAAGAAGTACCTTAAAAAATATGGAGCTATTGAGAAAGTTGAGCTTGCCCGAAATATGCCAGCAGCTAAGAGAAAGGATTTTGGGTTTGTTACTTTTGATACACATGATAATGCTGTTGCATGTGCTGATGGGATAACTAATTCCGAGATTGGTGAACGTGACTGCAAGGTCTGTTTCCCCAACTGTGTTTGCTGGATGTTTTTTACTATCTACCCATTCTGTTGGATGTGTGAACTAATATTATGCAACACCTTGTTACCTGATGGTTCAGGCAAAAGTGAGAGCCAGATTGTCAAGACCACTGCAGAGACCTCCTAGAATGAAGCATGGGTTAAGAGGAAATTTTAGGGTTGGACAGGGTGCTCCTCGAGGTGGATGTTTTCCATATGATCGTCCTCCACTTCGCCGGCCTCCACCTCGCCTTTTAAGGCCTGATGTTAGTCACTTACCGCCACCAATCAGAAGCCACCCAATGAAGAGGCCAGTAGATATTAGAGATAGGCGCTCTATTATGTCAATACCAGATAGAGTCAGGCGTTTACCTCCACCAGAGAGATCATGTGATAGAAGGCCCCCAGGTGTGCAGATCTTACATGCAATCTATTCTCTGTTTTTTATTTTTAACTGTTGCACTGAAACCATTGTAGCTACCTCATTTTCTCATACTTTATCTGTATACAGCTCCTGTGTACCCAAAGAGAAGTCCAAGGAGAGAATATGGAAGGCGTGATGAACTTCCTCCACCAAGGAGCAGAGCTACCTCTGGTGACTATAGTTCAAGAGTTCCAATGGATAGACACCCTTCTTATAGGGATGATTATTCACCTCGGGGGTCAGCCTATTCGGACCTAGGTCCTTGTAGTGCTCCTGGTCTTTCTGATGGGCGAGCATATGCTGATGATGGTTATGGAGGGAAGATTGAGCGTCCTCTATCAACATATAGGGAGGGTCGTGTTCGTGATTATGATACAATGTCTGGTTCAAAACGCTCATATGCTGAGATGGTGAGGGCAATTAATTATTGTTCTTTTGTGGTTCATGCTCGCTCTTTATTCCTCAGCCAACTAAGACATTGCTAATGTTATGTCAGGACGATGTGCAACCTTGGTATCATGATATTAGTGCTCATCAGTCTAAGGCACGCTTAGACTATGATGTTGGTGGCAGCAGTGCCCGGTATGCAGATACATATAGTGAGAGGTTGGTGTACATTTTGAAATGTGCATTATCTTTGCTTAGATTTTATTTTTAATATCTTGCTCTTACACATGCTTATCTTTGAAGGCTTGGCCGATCACATAGGGGATACAGTGGTGGCAGATTTGTCTCTGGTCATGATTCAGTGTACAGTAGTGGTCGCCATGGCATGAGTTATGGAGGTACATGCTCTTGAAGGCTCTGTTATGTCAGGGTACTTGTGCTCATGTGCTCAATATATTAATTCTGGATTTTCACACCATTTGGTGTTTCAACTTTTCAGGTTCTGCAAGTAGTGATGCTGGTGGAGTGTACTACCCAAATTTCGGTGCTAGCTACATGTCTCGTGGATCTAATGTGAGTCTTCATCAAAAGGTTATCGCCAGTTCATTATCTACGTCCTTTTTTGTTGGCCCAAGCCTTTTATCATTTTGATTTCCCCCAATAATTTTAAACCTTTTTTTGTGCAGGTTGGCGGAAGTTCATATTCATCACTTTACTCAGGGCGTAATGTGGGTAGCAGCAGTGGCTACTATGGCGGTAGTGGTTCTAGTTCATATTACTGAGGTGCATGTTCAATCTGCTCTGTTTTTCTTTGAGTTTAAATTTATCCTTCATAAAGTTATCAATTAATCTCTAGCACCACCACCATCACCACCATTGTGTTAACTGTGCTCCCTTCAGAGAAGTCAAATGCTTCCCCTTCTATCAAACAAGGAATGCCCTTCGTGATCAACCATGAATTGTTTTGATCATACAGATTTTGCATCATATCGCCTTTGTGGAACAGACTTAGCACCATAGGAGGTTGGTGTAGGCCCCAGATTGTGTGGAGCTCCTTGATTTAAGGCCTACGGACCTGGACAAGAAGTGGCAATTGTGTGCGGTGCCCTTGAATAAGACATGATCAAAGAAGCCAGAAACACACAGTTGGTTAAAGCAGTAGTCTTGTGGATGTTCTGGCATGTTTCTTTAATATAAGGCTTTTCTTTATTTGGTCAAGAGTTGTGAACATAATCGCCAGCTATGGTATCTTGATGACATCTTTACTTCCAGTGTTTCTAAACATTTTTGAGAGATATGGATTGTTTCAGTAAAGTAGTACTATGAGGAAGTTCCCTGAAATACAAGGTACCTTGAGATAACATCTTGTGATGTGCTGGATGAAGATCAGACTTACAAATGAAGCCTTAGAAGTGGGCGCTTTGTGTAAGGCTGTTACTTCTGAATCCGTCGGCATCTGCTCTCTGGTTGTTTGGTAATTTGGAGCCAAAAAGTTGTTTGGTCAGACTGAAACTCTGGACTTGTTATTTGTTAACTGCAGAAAAAATGGATTTGTTGGTTGCTGAAACTGGGATAAACCATTTATGTGGCTCAATTAGTTCTTTCACCAAGCAATTACTTGGGCCTTGCATAATAAGTTTAAGATAACAGAACTGTGAGTATGGCCTTGGATTGCTGTTGTTGATTAACAGCAGCATAGAGTTCAGGGCACCCAGGCATATCTAACAGGCAATGCCATCATTGAGCGCCATATTTCAATTACTACTTATTTCTGTAATTTCTGTCAAGGGCTGCATGGAGCATGGATTAATATAACTTTGAGAAAAAAGTGGTAATTGGACAATTGCAAGCTTTGAAGAAATTTGCAAGAAGCATGAAAAAAGTTTCAGAAAAAAAATCTGGTTTTGCTATGACATCTATGTTAATCTCCCATTATGATTACATGATAGTTTTGGTATGTTTGGGTCCTTATTTTATCCCATTAGATGGTGATATATTTAACGGCGCCAAATTTCTTATAACCAAATTTATTTTTGCAACATTTTTTGTAAACAGACCATTTTACTAAAATACCTACACATTAGGGAACAAGCCATCCGCTGTTGATATCTATTGACAGTGGGTGATTCAATGAGGTGTTCTAGTGAGTAGGTGAAACCAATGGTTCTACCAAATACCAACTACACAGGATACAGGGCTGCAACAAACCTAGCAAACTTGTTAATGTTAATATCAAGGAGTTGCAGTTGGTCACTGCATTGTCTGAAATTTACTTGATTCATTGTATCAAGGATCCATTTTTGGATCCTGAGATCAAAGTTTGGATTTTTACACCTGAAATTATTGATGTGTATACTACATTTGCTAGCCCTGGCAGTAACTAGAAAGGGGACTTGGTGTGCTCTGTTTTGGTGGCAACTCTTGACAGGCTCTGGCAGTCTTGACAAACTACACATTCTTTTATTATCGTTATCATTTAGTGTTTACTGTTTAGTTTGTTGGAGTAGGATCCCATAAGGGCAACTAGCAATTATTTCAGATCTTGATGAACTTCATTAGTTTACCATTATGCATGGAGGATTTGCCGTATCCAGCACAGAGAGAAGGTATCAGTGAGTCTGGATATTGGACTGAAATGAGGGAATCAGCACCATGTTGTTGAATATTTGTTGTTTATGTATTATAGAAGGGGAGGAGGGGAAGGAAGGGACAGTTGGTTGATTTTAGTGGAATGAAGGTAGCAGAAAACAGCATGGTCATAATTTTGCTGGATTCGTCTATGGAAGCATTTTTGTTCAAGTAGCACATGCAAAGCAACATTAACGATTTTTATTGAGGGTCTGGAATTGGTGAACATAAAACTTAACCTTACAGTTTATTTCAACTGTTTAATTACAAAACTATACTGTTTTGAAGTAGAAAAGAACAAATAAAAATATCTTCTTAATGTACTGAATATCAATTTATTGAATGATTGATACTTAATGCAATGTATCTTTTCCACCTTATGCTCACAAAATTTCATTGCATTCATTTAGTTCAGTATCATCTAACCAGTGGCCCATCTGTTTTAATTTCAACATTTGAATTATTGTTTCAGTAGAATCAACTTGGCACATGCATATATTCTCAATGCTAGTCTATCCTGTTTTGATGCTTATCTCATCTCTATCATGTCTATAAATTCATTATCTCTCTTCTTTATGTTGTTTCAATTACTACTTTTATTTTCTTATGTTGTGTGAGATCGATTTGATTACCGTATAGAGCATGCCTGCCTTGGTTGTGCTACAAGATGTGCTTTGACCATGTGGTAGGTAGTGCAATTGTTATACAAGATGCTTACAACTGTTTCGTCCATAACCTGGAAGAACCTGCTCTATGTGCGAGATGTATATATTAGTGGTATACTAAACGCAGATTGGAGTTCCTTCCCCCCCCCCCCCCCCCCCCCTCATTTTTCTACTTTTAAGATTTGTAAAATGAGCATTGTAAGCATGGGAACGGATTTCTTGTACATTTATGAAGTGCTTACGTTGAGATTTCATGAGAACTGTGCGGTTGGTATGCTGTGACGTGATGTAATATTATTTTCCTATTGCCTGGGTTCTTGTCTGGCTATAATAGTGGCATACTGCACGTTGTCACATTGGCTGTCAATGAACACGGTATGCAGTCAGTTCTGCTGAGAACTAAGGAACGTATGTGTACTCTTACCATTGCATATATAGGCTATATCCATGGTAAATATATAATTGAAACCACATCTGAAAACTATGCAAACCACGGTATAGTTTTCCAAAAATTGAAAAATTGTCTCGCACATAAGATGATATTAGATAAGTTCTCGAATAAACTTAACGTCCTTTATGAGATACATTACAAAATTGAGAAACAACTGAGAAAAAGAGAGAAACTTGATTTAGTGTTTATCTTTGACGTTTGTTATTTTTATACATCTCAAAAACAAAGTTTAGTTTATTCATGTAATTTTGGATGGCTGTTTATTTATATAATTCCTACATATGTGATTTTTTTTGAGATCTTTTGAAAACTTTATATTGAAAAGTTTTCAAGTTTGCACCTAAATTGGCTTTCACGATATATTTTCCCCTACATCCAGGTCCATCGAGAATATTATCACAGCACAGTATTGTTGTAAACTTATCGGGATAGGACGCTTAATTTTTTATAAAAAATGAAAAAAAATTCTTAGGGAAAAAATGTTTCAAACTATCAAAACAATAAAACACATTTAAATCACAAATAAAACATTTTACTCTCAATGGTTGAAACATCAACAGAAAATAAAAATAGAAAACAGCATTAAATCCCTAACAAAACATTTTGATCCAGTACTGAAAACATCATAAGCATCGAAAAATCATAAAAAGTATTAGTTAGATCTAACTTTTTTTCTTCCGGATAGGAATGGGTATTTGGTCTAACCGAGAAATTTGATCCGCTTCCTCAGTCTTCTTAAAAATTTGGTGTTTAGAAGCCAAAGACCGATCGGCCTTGAACAAAACTGAAGACCGAGCGCTTTGGTCCTCGGCTAGTTCAGTTTGGCCTCGGTATTGACCGAACTAACGGTAACAGAAGTTTTAAGAGCTAAAAAACATAAAAAAAACAGTACATGATTGGTGAATCAAAGCAACTCAATAGATAGATGAAGCACCACAATGTGCCACTAGCAAATCAAGCCCGATTGGAAAAAAAAAACAAAGCAAATCGATCCGTCATGATTGGATTCCGTCGATCTCCACCAGGTGCTTTGGATCGCACCTTCTCCTCCTGACGTCCCTGTTCCTGCCAGCATCAACACCTTCCTCTCTTGCCCTGGCTCTAATCACTCTGCTTCGTGGAAACGGCGCTCTCCTCTGCCACTGAGGTTCGGTCGGCTAGCAGGCGCCAGAGTGTGGGGTAAGCGTCAGTCAACGACGCAGGACGTTGGTTTTAAAGAGAGTACTGGGTGACGGCAGTGCGGGCGTATGGTGTGGAGGGCGAGCATGAGCAGCGGCATCGAGCGCTATGGGTTGGGGCGGTGTTGAGCGGAGCGATGGATTGGGGATGGGTTCGAAGGAAAATCGATGGGACTGGGGTATAGGGAGTTTTTTTTATTTTGGTTTATTATGCCCACCCTAGTGACTTAGATTCGTTTTCTTCCTCTGTTCCAATGGCCAGATCTAGGGACCATACTTCTGGAAACGACGTAGAAGTGTTAGTAATAACGGTTGACGTTATCTCGGGGGTGACGACGACGGCGACTACATCTTTCCCACGACGATGCACGCCGTGGCCTTGCTCTCCTTGCGGCTGCGCCATTGGCCGGTGCACGAAGAAAGCGGGAGAAGAATGGAATATAGGTAGACGTGCTGACTGGTAAGCAATAGCAGATTAGAGCTTGAACGTGTTGGATCATTAAGATATTGAAAATAGCAGGAGAACACTGGCGAGAGCAGGTGGGGAATATTTGGTGGTTGTCTCTGGGCTCTAGACTGATGTGAGAACCAATGAGACGTATGGATAAGAAAAGTGGTTGGCTGGTAAAAGTAAGACCTCGAAAGCACCGTCCGATATTTTACTATACGTCGGGCGACCGATCGGGAGCATTTCCCGGGTTTGATCCCACAAATTTAAGGCCCATTAGTATCCCACAAATTCGTAGAATTTCAATTTCACAATAAGCTATCCAGTTCCTATTGAATGTGTTGAGTTTTATTTATGCGTTCCAATTCGGGCCCTACGATGCGTTGCTCGCGCCCGCTCGGTCCGTAACGGCAGCGAGATTTCCCGTTCCCCACGCGCCCTGTGCGATTTCCTTTCTACAAGACACCTGTGTCTTCGCCCAGACACTGTAGACATCTCATTCACTTTTATAAGTGAGTTTTTTTTTATCAATAACTTTTCTTTTCACCCATTGATAACCCTTAGCCATTCAATGTCATTAGACCAATGGCCAGTATCCCTCTACCCTTTACTAATATAGAGCTAAAGATGTTAAAATAACCACACTCTAATACCAATTACAAAATTGTAAATGCATTTTCTTTCTGCTACGACTTTCCACTTATAAATTAGATCTATTATTCTTACACAGTTAATATGAGACTATTCAACTTCTTTACTTGCTTTTTAGGCTCATGAAACAAATAACTCTATAATAAAATAATATATAAGTATTTAGGTATAAAATTTTAAATTCGGGTATATTTTTTAAATTTATAGTAGGAATTTTGAAAATTTAAGTGAAAAGTTTAAAAACTTGAGTTGAATATTTTAAATTTGATTATAAAATTTTAAATTTCCAGCTGAAAGTTTCAAATTCGAGTAGAAAGTATTAAATTTGTAGTTGAAAGTTTATATTTTGAATTGAAATTTTTAATATTTTAGTTGAAAGTTTCAAATTTTAGAATGAATGATTTAAAATTTTGCTTGAAAGTTTTAAATTTGGATTAGAGTTTTTAAATTTTGCAATAGAAAGTTTTAAATTTGAATTAAAAGTTTCACATTTTTAGTATAAAGTTTTTAATCATTGAAAAGTGCAGCATAGGCAACTCAAGAAAATCTATTAAAAAACGCTTAAAAGATTTCAAAAGTGCTAAAATAGGTCTTAAGGGCCCATGTCTTTAAGCAGCCCATTTAACCCCACCATCCCACCGAGCGAGCCTCAAGACTAACGCACGAGCACGAGCGCGACGCGGCACGGCCACGCCGACCGAACCGCGCGTTACGGGGGCGCGCGCGCCAAATAGCCGCATCGACGGGCGATATCTTGTATAGTTTGTCCACATAGACCTGGTTGGCTGGTTCTGTTACCCTGGTACCTTCTCTATTTTTTTCCTGTTGTCATCTGTCATCCTATAGCTAGCTAGCTACTCATGGGCAAGTGGGCGGAGCCGCGCGCCTGCACCAGCCACACCGACGAGACGACGACGCTGGCGGCAACCACGCCGTGATGGCGTGGTATCTCTGCCCGATCCTGCGGCGGCCGCGTCAACACGCTGCCCACCGTTGCACCGGTTTCCCTCGAGCAACACGCGACCCAACCCACGGCACCCGCGCCGCGCCACACCTCCAACGAAACAGCGGGCGGGGCCCGTCCCGTCCCGGCTGCCGCGCACGGCACGCGAGTACGCGACCCACCCACGCGGCGCCGCGCGACTCGGGCACGCGGCACGCCACCACTGCCATCCACGCCCCCCCCACCTCCCCCCCGGGGGGACCCGTCGGTGTAGCCGTTTGCATCCCACGGCATGCCGCACGGTGAGGTGACGTCTCGGCCGCTCCATCCTCTCTCCACCCCCGACCCGGCTGCGTCGCTTCGCCGCTCGCGGCGTCATCGCCATGTGGGTCCTCACATCACGGCAGCGTCGGCGCGGCGCCCCTCTCTCTCGAAGCACGCGGTCACACGGCCCCCACCGCCTGCGCCGCAGCCGCAGTCGCACCGCTCGCCACCTTGCCGCTCCCGCACGCTGCCCTTCGCGTACCAAGTCGCACCGCATGCCGCAGCTCGCGACCAACCACACCGCACGGGCGTCACGGCGGCACCCTTGCCGAAGAAAATTCTCCGGATTTGCTACAAATACTTTTTTTTTTAAAAAAAGAGATTTAGCCACAAATCGGTGCTCTTCCTGTGGGCTAGCAGAAACACATCGTAGCCACGCAAAAGACGAAACACAAAAGCGAAAAAAACGGCGAAATTTTAACGCCGAGCGGCCGCGCGGGCGGGCTGTCGGTCAAGATGTCAACCCCCACATCCCGCGGTTGGCGCCGCCGACGCCGCCCACCGCCGCCTGCGTGCGCCCACCGCCATCTGTCGCCGCCTAAAAAGAACTCCATTATAACCCCTCACCGTGCGTGCCTTCCTCGACTTCCGGTCCTCCGCCCAGACCAGAGACCACCGCCTCCTCTTCCCCACCACCATCGCCATGGCTTCTTCCCCCACCAACACGGCGGCCTTCGCTCGTCGCGTGCCGCCGCCGTGCTGGACCCCCAACGAGACCCTCGCGCTCGCCCGCGCCTACACCGCGCGCCGCCTCGCGGTGGGCCGGGCGCACCTGACCTCCGCCGACTGGGCCGCCGTGGCCGACGCGGCCACTCCGACCAAGACCGCGCGGCAGTGCCGCCATAAGGTCGAGAAGCTCCGCCGCCGGCTCCGGTCTAAGCGCCGCCGCCCCTGCCCCCTCCTTGACGCGATCGATCTCCTCGACGGCCCTTCCCCTTCCGCATCCCCGTCTCAATCTTCATCCCCACCGCCTCCAGCTTCGCCGCCGCCTCCCCCTCCTTCCCCTCCCAAGAAGAGGAGACTGTCTGATGATGCCGAAGATGACGGGGAGAGCGACGTGGTGAAGGCACTGAGGGCGATCGGAGAGGGTTTCCTGCGGGCGGAGCAGAGGCGGATGGAGGCAGCGAGGAAGACGCAGCAGATTCGCATGGAGATGGCGCTCCGGCACCTCGATTCGCAGCGGAGGCTCATGGAAGCACTCGTCGACCGCATCGTCGACTCACTAGAGTAAATCGGTGGCGCAAAGGTGTCTCCTTTCAAGGTTTTCTTGCTTGTCCTGGTTGCCCACTGGCTTGGCTTGCGAGTTTAGGAGTTAATTAGGGCTGTTCATATGTACTTGTCATGGATGTCTGATGTAGGCGTAGCTTGTAAATCGTAGTACCCGTTCTGTCTATCTTGTACGGCGCATGGAAAACAATAACTTAGCCTGTTCTGTGTATATGAATTGTCTCAAGCTTTAATTTGTTCAATTTTGTGTGGCAAGGAAGGCAGTCTGAAGATATGTGAACTCTAGAACATATAATTTAACTGCGTTTGCCCCAGATTTGCAGTTTCTGACCACAGAAAAACACAGTTATCCTGTTCTTTTGCAGCATATGAACACGAATGATACCTTTGTGACAACTGCAACCCAAGTAGTCAATGGAAGCACTAACGGTAGAATATGGGTACGAAAGATAAAAGGGATGCACTGGAAATGGAGATGTTGTCGGGCTTTGTGGGTATCTGGAATGTATCAGATTTGGCTTTTCATAGCAGAAGTGTTTTCCAGCGACATGGATTTGAATTCATGTGCTAATTCATCCATCCTTACTGGGTTGAGGTTGATACTAACTTTGTTAACTGAGAGGATGAACCACAATCTGAACTTTTTGAGCCCATGCAAGTTATCATGTTATGGTCTTATATTTATAGTTAGGTTATGCAGAATGTAATCTTCCTTTTGTTGGATAGATCTCTTAATATCCAGTAGTCAGTTGAGCTTTTCAATGCACACATTGTTCTGCTGTGTAATTTGTCTGAAGAATGTGTTGTACGTCTTCATTGTGGACTTCTCTCTAAGTGGTTGTTTTAAGCGGTTGTGGAAGGAAAATGCAGTAGTAATTGTTCTATGAAGAATGTTTTTCTTAGTTTGCTGATAGTGTGGCTCTAAATAAATTCATTCACTGTGTTACCCATTATCTATATTAGAAGATGATAACTAGCGCCTAAGTTGAAGGCCTCCAGAAAACTCCATGCAGAGTTAACGATCGGAAGCAATAGATTACAATCCTCTTTTTTGTAGAACTACTGTAAGAGCATGCTGTTTTTCATATTGAGATATCACAAGGCCTTTCTTTAGAACATGTTCTACTCGAAAATTGTTGGCCGTCTTACATCATGCCATGAAAAGTGAATTTGTTCTCTTCTCCACTTGAAATTGTTTAAACTTGCTTATACATAGGTTCTTCAGTGAGATTCCCTGTGGTGCTCATTTTTTAAAAATAATTCGCAGCGGTGCTCTTAGGCTGTTCTGCTGTAGTTGGAACTATCCTATTGTAAATTGGAACATTGTCACCTTGAGACAATGCTATGCTTGATTGTAATTTTTATTTTGCTACAGCAATTCGTTATAACTTGAGACTATTGATGGTAATATTATCTATTTTATCTGTCTTATTGATAAAAATAAAGCCTTGCTTGTGATGCAGATTTTATAGGCATGTGTGAATAAATTGTTGAAGTGTGTCCACCATCTTTTGAGACTGACCTATTCCCTTCGCTTGGTATTCTAATATTCTGATTTATCTGTTTGCGCCATGTTATGCCAAGTCTCATGCTCTGAGCTGAAAGTTTAGTTGCTTTAGGTGAAAAATATCAGGATATTGTTGATCAATGGCTACATTTACTTTGTTATTGCCTAGAATCTTCCTTTCCAATGAGAACTCCACATGGCTACTTGAAACTTTTCAAGTATAATATGTTTATACATGCATTTCATCAGTGAAATCTAGTGTTTCCTTTATGTGTCAGCCGATTTGCTGCTGATGAAGGCAAGTGCCACTTAAGTAGGATGCTGGACCACAATCAAAGTGAGTGGTCCTTTAACATGTTTTTGCTCACCCTTTAGCTAACTGGCACGTTCATCAATGGGCAACCACTTGAGATGAGCATCAGCAAATGAAAATTCAGGTACTCATTGACTTGATGTAGCATGTTGATTTTGAAAGCATGAAATTTCTCCATGATGCTGGCTTTACTTCCGCACACCATGTGTGGTCCTTGAATTCTTGATAAGGTTGTGTATAATAAGCATTGATTAGATTTATCAGATATCTTTTCCGAAGGTAATTTATCGAATGTTGTGACTGGTGAGCGTTGCTTTGGGTCGAATATTCTCCAAATATTCTCATAGTTTTCAAAGAACTAGAGCCATATTTTGAAATAATTCAATTGTATCTTTTTTGTTGACTATGTGAATGAAAGTTATTTAACGAAAACATCTCTCTTATGGTGTTTATAGGACTTTGGCATCTTCTCTTGAACTGGCAGAACATATGCTGGTACGATTCTCTGAGCACAAGAAATTTAACATTTATGTAACATTTAAGCATCAAGATGTTTCTGTATTGGAGTACAACATGAATAGATAATAAATGGTTGATACATCTGAGTGCAATGTTCTTGAATGCTTAGGAAAATAACATTTTGGGTTCTCTGTTTCAAATATTGCAAAAAGTTAGTATACTGAAGGTGTATCTGCCATCTTCAGGCTTTTCTTTTTTGCCTACTAGTATATTGTGAAATTTTGTATCTTGTATATTCATATGATACACTCAAACTACATTCAGTTATAACTAAATCAGTATTCAGACTCTGGTATGCTGCTTTTCATGGCTACATTTACAATGTTTTTTTACTGTGGAGATTACATTTCGTGCATTACTTTGCACATGGAAGCCAATAAACCAGCATTTAATTGTCTTCTTTTGCATTGCCATTTCCTGTTGGACCTGTATATTTAATCAGTATTCTTCTAAAACAAAGGAAACACATCATCTTAAATCTAGCTGTTGAAAATTTCTCGTTCTGCCGTTGCTTGGCATTATCTTCAGAAACTGTCACCTTCTATGTTTAAAATAGACAAAATTTGTAGTCTTTGAGCAAAGAAACACATGCCATTCACAGTCCTGCATGTGCACTTTGAGGGAAAAAAACAAGTTACAAGCGAGTGTTTCGACCAATTTGCAAGCACAAAAGCAGGAAAAGAATGGACTAACCTAATGCAAAAGCAGGCTCTCTTTTGCCCCCATCCTCTTTAGATTAGGGACCATTCTGGAGACGGCCTAATTGCCGGGCTAGCAAGCTCCAAAGGAACTCCTAGATCGATGTTTTATTTGCTGCTATTGCTAAGATATGTCCATATTGGCATGATGAATCATAGCATTGACAGCCTCGTTTTCTTCTGCGGTGTATGTGGAGTGCACCCCATAGCAGACATAGAAGATTATAATCACAAGGCTCCAGAGGCCAAACCTCTGAAAGGACATCACCTTGAGAGTGGTCATCAGGAACACATTCAGGAAGACAGATGCCGCAGCCGGCCATGGCATCAGAGGGACAGTCCACTCTGATGGTGGCTCTGCCATGTCTCGCTGTACTGTGCAGTGGAATATGGCGGTAATCACCACGGAGATGGTGCTGAACAATGCCATCCCCCATCGGCATTGCTCATCGATCCTCCGAGAGAGAGAGAAGCCGAGGGAGCTCAGTGTAAGGAGGAGCAGGAAGAGGAGCACGTGGAGAGATCGGTTGGTTCCGAGCTTCACGTACCGGTGGTAGATGAGCGCGTTGGCCACTAGGTAGAAGACCAGGAGTGTTCCGATTGATATCATCTCAAACACTACCTGCAGCTCGGTGAAGAGTGCGATAGCTGCTGTGCATAGTCCTGCGCATGGATATTGGCGATGGTAAGAAAATATTTCAAGAAATGCCAGCAATAGTTTTGCCGCTATTGCCTGCATTGCAGTTTTCATGATCTGATACAGTAGAGGTTTATTGTGTAGGTTGCAGCGGTCTACATACCATAAACTCATCAGTTCACAACTAATTAACTCACTGGTCAGATCTTTGCAAAGTTGTACTACCTTAATAATCTTTTCTATTTATATCTTTGACTTCACGGTTTTTGAGATACAACTTTGATCATTAGTTCTTGTATACGGTACATATAATATTATAATATTATATAAGCATTTTTCCCGAAAAAACTGTGAATACAATCTTCATCAACTGATTTAGGCTTTCAGACATAAAACTGGTTTATGTTAAAAAAATATATAACTGGGAAATTATTGATGTTGACAACATGGGTTCTAGACGTAAAAGGAGGTAGACAGGTAGTATTTGTAGTAAGCTCACAATTTCCATTTCCACAAATTTGAACCTCCACTTTATAACTCCAATTGTGAAATGGCATAAACTGCAGATGAGCTAACACTGACCATATTAATACTTTCTACAATGCATTTTATCTGCAGGGCATAAAAGGGAGAACACGTCTACTACCTTATGAACTTTAAAAAAGAGAAAAAAACCATGAACTTCAAAAAAAAAAAAACTCAATGGCAGCGTCTACAAGTTAACAACCTTGTGTATTTTGAGGTACCTAGAAAAATGGTGGCGTTCATAGGAGTGCCGGTGGAAGGGTGGACCTTGGCCAGCCATGCCGGCACCAGCCGCGCTCTGGCAATGACGCACAGGTACCTCGCCTGCCCCAGCATCGCCACCAGCAGCGACGCCACGATCCCCAGGCTCGCGCCGGCTCCGACCACACTCCCCGCCCACTCCCAGCCCGCCTTCGCCCTGAATGCCGACGAGAACGACGCGCTCTCCACTATCTACATATACACGATCAGTGATCTAGCGGCCCACGTACGTACGACACGATCGATCGTTATGGAATATGCATACGGACCTCGGTGTAGGGTAGCATGGCGCAGAGGGCGACGGACATGAGGCAGTAGAGCGCGGAGACGACGAGCACGGAGCCGGCGATGCCGACGGGGAGCACGCGGGTGGGGTCGCGGATCTCCTCGGCCATGGTGGACGCCGAGTCGTAGCCGATGTAGCTGAAGTAGACGATGGCCGCGCCGTCGAGGACGCCGCGGACGCCGTAGGGCGCCAGCCCGTGCGGCATCACCAGGTTCCGCGCGCTGCCGTTCCACAGGCCGGCAAGGATGATGAACACGAAAAAGAGCAGGTGGAACACCGTGATCACCATGTTCAGCATCGAGCTCTCCTTGGTGCTGCACTTCACACGAACCGATTGGCTCAAAACCAACTCGATCGCCCATCAATGCTGATGGTTAAATTGCAAATCTGCAACGCATTGTTACTCTTTCTTCCAAACTACTGAGATTGCTCCAAGCCTCCAACAAACATAGATAGCATCTCGACTCACAAATATAGTTAATAACTTAGTAATAGCTCATGGCAAGGGACAGTAGCTCTATTCTACCAGTTCCATGTCTGCCATAAAATATAAGAACACAAGACCACGTGCAGGCTGTCTAATTTAAATCAAGCTAGGGCAGGTTAAGTACACAATGTACAGTGCAAAATGACAAATCAAGAGGTTAATATAGAGTCAATCAAGAGGTTGATAAGGAGTCACATGTAGGTTTACCCATAAGCTGAACAAAGTTATCAATGAATCGGTGCATGCCTATGTAAATCAAATGTGTATCGATCTGTATTACCTGTAGCACAAGCAGAGAGTTAGGACAAGAATGAGAGCGACGGCTGGGAAATCCAACGCGTTGTAGCCCTTGGCGATGCCGTCGACCTGGATCCTCCATGCGTCCAGCTCCGTGATCCCGCACGTCGAGGCCAGGTAGTCCGTGAAGCTCCTCGCCACCGCCGCGTTCGACAGCACGTACTCCATCAGGATGTTGGCTCCTCCGAAGAACCCCACCAACTCACCTGACATTACCAACATATCAACCGCTCGATCCATCATTCAACAGTGGGATTAATTCAGCAATGTTCCTGAACCGTTTAAACGGCCATTAACTGCGGATTTTATGGTGGCGTGAGGAGTAAAGGACACAGAAAGGTGTTTGCTTTTGCTCACGCGCACGCGTACCGAACGTTACTCTGAGGTAGCTGAAGGCGCCGCCGGCGGCAGGGACGCGGACGGAGAACTCGGCGTAGCAGAAGGAGGAGAGAAGCGCGGGGACGCCGGCGATGACGTAGGAGACGAACACGGCGGGCCCCGCGGTGTCGCGGGCGACACGGCCGGTGGTGACAAAGACGCCCGCGCCCAGCATCCCGCCGATGCCGAGGCCGACGAGGTCGTACCACTCCAGCCGCCGCTTCATGCGCTCCCCCGACCGGTCCCGCACCTCGCTCGTCTCCTGCGCCGGCGTCCACGTCACCAGCGCACGCCGCCGCAGCCGGTGCGGCGTCTGCGCGATCGACAGCAGCACGTCGCGCAGCGCCATGACGGCCAACCAAACAACCAAGTACCAATCAACTAATCCAGCTCTCCCAGCATATAGAACTCTACCACTATCATTAATCTGCTCATGGTTTAGCTTCTTCACTGATCCATCTCAGCTGTGCTACCGCTGGCTGCTGCGACGAGCCGCGTCCACGATGTGTACTTATATATGCCGAGAAGAGCATTCAATATTCGAATTCAGTGTTTTATTTGGACGGTGGGTAATGAATTGAATTCTCTCTGCTTGAGCTCGGACAGCGCATATAAGTACTGACTACTACGAGTACTGACCAGCTAGCTAGCAAGAGCTTTGGCATATGCTGCTCAGCTTCAAATTAAGGCCCTGTCTTTTGCAGCTTAATTTCCAAGCAGCCTGCTCAGTGCTCACTGGCTGTCACTGCTGCATGCTCACTAGCTCCACACATGTGTTCAGCTCTAAGGACACATGAAAGCCATATTTGTATGCTCAGCAGTTGGTGGTGCTAAGATTGTTTTTGAAATTGCTAAAAAATAAAAGATAAAAGATTATTTAATTTTTTAATATAAAAAGTTAAGACGATAAAATCCTGTATATAATTTTTTTTAAAAAAATACACCACTTAATATTTCGAAAAACGTGACCATAAAAGTTGAGGAAAAAATCACACCCCCAACCTAAATGCCCTTCTCTGAAACAATACTGTACATCCAGTCCAACTCTAAACAGTCTTAAAGTCTGAACTATACAGGTGAAAAAAATAAGTAATCTGATCTCTGAAGTCTCCTGAATGCAGAGGCTTGCATTGCATGACCCTAGAAATTGCTATAGCAGTTAGCTAGGTCGCTGGTAGATACTCTATATAAATAATTCTGCTGTGACCATGGAAATTACTCTGTCATCATGGCTCCTAAAAAGCTAATGTGTCGTCTGCTTGCTTACAAATGAAGCTCACATGGCATGAGGTTAAGAGGTACAGACATGTAGATGCCTCAAGTAACTGTTCGTAAATGGTGATCAAATACATGCATGCAGCAGAGACCAGATATGATTCCTCTGCCTCCTGGTGACAACTGGTTTAGCAGGTAAGATTAATACCCAATCTCAAGCAAATGAGATCAAATCTACATGCATGGGCCCTATAAGGAGACAGTATGAGAGATATATTATAAACATGAACTAGGAAATATCATATGCATGGGGGCATGCCGACGTGTCGACAAGCCATTGGTACTTGGTGAAAATTATTAAGGAAAAAGGACTGTCAGGTAATTAGATCTAACTCATCCATATTTTTTTATTCCCAGTAGTTTCACACATGTACAACAAAGTACCACAGCTGAATCCAAATTAAAAGGACGAAATGATATTAAGGGATAATCAGGTTGCGATTTAGCGAGAAGAAACAAATTATAAAAAAATGGTTATCTCCCATAATCACTGGGTATGGCAACATGCCGAATCAAATCCTTGACATACTTAGGTATATTTAATAGTTGATAAAAAGTATGTCTAATCGATATATATGATAAGCAGAATAAAGCCGTGCAATGAAATTGATTCATTGCACTCTGATCCAATTCCTTGATCAACTTTACAAAAGCACACAACTTTGCAGAATATGTATGAGGATAGCTGGAGAAGACTTAGTGTGTACTCCCTGTATAAAAAGATTTTATATTTCTCTCATCTCATAAATATCAAGCTAAAAGAATATTCTTTACCTTTTTAAACTTTAATATATTTGTCCCTTATTTTCTCAAAATTTAATATAGTTTTTCTATTTTTTAAAACTCCAATACATTAAGTACTTTAAAAATAAAATCTAAACAAATACAAACGAAAAAAAAAGATTCAGAAGATAAAAGGTAGTAGTACATCAGACGGCGTGAACGAGAGGCCAAGACAAGTTCAGAGCAGTCAAAAATTCAAAAAGCACACATATAATGATTAGCCACAACCCTCAGAAACACGCGGACGAACGGCTGCATGAAAGCATCAGAATTCAGAACACTGCAGATCGATCAGTGGAATACTGTATGTAATTAATACTTGAGTAAAGATTACTAGCTAGCTAGAGATTAGCTGTCTAGCTGCAGCCTGCAGCAGTTCAGCCTGCCTGGCAGATGAGTGATCTAAGCACTATTCGCGTAGGATGCTTACGTAAAGGGCTTAAGCAGCAGCTAGCTGGCACTATATGGGGTTCCTGAAGAAAGAACATAAGGTATCACTTGACACATCGGCTGCCACTAATGATGGCCTCGAAGGAAAGAGAGAGGGGCGGCTTTGCAGCTGCTAATCATTTTGATTTGTGGCAGAAGGCTAGCATGGAACCATCTATTAATCAAAGTGGATGGTCTAGGTTAGATGCTACAGGTCTAGGCATGCACCCTAGCCTGTCCTTTGGAACAGGGATAGTGAAATTTTATTCATCTTTCTCTCACCACACACATATTAATATAAACAAACTAAAAAAACTATTTACTTTTTAAATCCTAATGTATTTTTTTCACTTTTTAAAACTCCAATAAATTTATTTATTGCTTTTTAAACTCTAATGTAATAATTACTCTAAAAATAAAATCTTTGTGAGGTAAAAAAGAATAAAGATGAAATCTTTTTTCTTAACGGAGGGAGTCCTATGATAATATACCTTGCAGAGATCTTGTTTTGAGCTGCAGTGCTATACGCTAATAACTTGTGTATTGCAAAGGCCAAGATTTATTCATCTTCCTTGATAAAAAAACTTATGTTGCTAAGATGCTCATCTTCTTTGATAAAAAATAACTTACTCATGTTTATATGTCGGGGCCAAAAAATAATAAAGATCTGAACCCATCTGTATTATTGCACACAAATTTCAAAGGAAAAAAATATGGTAGAGAAAAATTAATTTCCAAATCGAAACCATGTAGAAAGGATACTGATGTTTGAAGTGGCTTCCAAATGGAACAGACTAAACCATTCCCACGAACAGTATACAATGACAGAGCTATGGTTACATGATTTTATCCATCAATACTTAAATCATGACGTTCATAAGTATTATATATACAGTTATGTTATTAATATCAATTCAGCGAGTTAACAAATTTATGGCTGGTCTTCATCTCTTTAAATGTGTTAACATGTTAGGGGACATGTTATATATATGTGTGTGTGTGAGAGATGGTGTGTGCATAAACAAAGAATCATATGTAGATTAACGAAAAAATGGATACGTGGAAGTAGATCATATATATATATACATGAAATTTTGTGAGAGGTGATTGATTTGTAGGTTTGTCTTATACTCGCTATGTTCTAAGGTATTGACCATTAATTATTATATTAATATATCACTTATATAATATAAAAATATAATTATAAGAAAGTGCATAACATCATATATCATAAAAATTATATTTTAATATAAGTAATTGTTAGTCAAACTCTTATCCTAATAAAATAAAATACGTCATATATTTTAAAATAAAATGAAATGATTAAGTTTTAATAACATGTTATAGAAATTTAAGAGACCGTAGACCTGTTTAATTTGTGGCCACTTTCAATCTTACCAAATTTAGGGTAACTAAACACATGTAAAAGCCTTTTTAAAACTCTACCAAAATTTAATAAATATGGCAAATCAAATATAGGAACAGTACCAAATTTTAGGAGCATTGATTTGGGCAACACAATGAACAGAGTACACATGTCCTTTTAATTTGTAAAAATATTTCCCTATTTTTGCTAGATTGTTCCAGCATTTCCTTGTGTGAGCATCAAACGATGACAGGGGTTGTCTGGCGAGTGGCGAGCGGTGACTGTCTAACCATCGCAATGATCAACGGGCTGTGTTTAGTGGGCTTAAACGTCCAAGAAAAATCATCGCCTCAGTCGGCCTTGGCCGTTGGGCGTAGTAGAACTGCAGCCCTTTTTTATTCTTTTTTTTTTTTTTGGCGTAGTCCGATAGTAGTTTCGTTCTCCGCTTCTGCTGACCGGCAGTCGCACTGTAGAAGCTAGACGAGGAGGAAACAATGGGGGCCTCGTGGCGAGGGGAGGATAAGGGCCTCGCCTTGGTGCCACTCCAAGACGCCAAACGGAAGCAGCCATGGAGACCGAGGCCCTCTGGGCCAATGGTTGGCGCTTGCCCCCTTGAATACAATTGTTTGTGGTAGTGTTACTATGTCAGCCGGACACTTCTCTCCGGACGATGATCGGAACTCCGGTGAGGATGAACCGACCACCACGTACTCTCAAGAACTCGCAAGAACAGAGAGAATTGGACACTGCGATTTTGGTGCTGCACAACCGTGTTTTTGTTTTCCTTGTATTAACCTTCGATTTATACACATGCTATGCTAAAAATGGAAAGGAAATAAAAGGTAGCGGCCAAGCTAATCTCGTGCTCTCCACCATACACGCCATGCGCGTGAAGGCCCTGAAATCATGCACCATCCCAACTAAATTTGAAAAAACGAGCGGCAACTGCAGTTGTTGCTCACAACTAGAACTATGGTTGGATGGGAGCTTGCCCCAAATTTTCCTCTTTTTTTTTGGCGATTCTGTCATAGGAAACAGGTCAGTATACGTAGGAGTGTATACAGATTAAGACTCTATTTTCTAAGAGTCGGATCTATATAAATATAAGTCTAGTGGTATAACACCCCCACAGTCATAGCGAAAAGGGTACAGACGTAGAGACTGAAGCGAAAACTGATGAACAAAGACACGGGTAGGCCTTTGGTCATGATGTCGGTGAACTGATATGTCGATGGTATATAGAGCATCCGAACGAGTCCTAAAGTGACCTTATGATGGACGAAATAAATGTCAATCTCAATGTGCTTCGTGCAACGATGGTGAATCGGGTTGGCGGTCATATAGACGACACTAACATTGTTGCAGTAGACAATTGTTATGGAGACGATGGGTGTATAGAGCTCCTAGAGAAGCTGACGAATCTAGCAGCACTTGGTGATGGCATGAGTAACGGCGCGATATTCGGCTTCGCCGTTTGACCGAGAAGCGCTTGGAAGAACAAGAGACTAGAGTGTCGTCGAGAAAAATACAGTAGTTGGATGTAAAGCGTTGGGAGTTGGGGCAGCCCGTCCAGTCCGCGTCAGAGTACGCGGTGAGAGAGTCGATATGGCTAGAGCTGAGATGTAGGCTGGTGAATAGTGTGCCCTTTACGTAGTGGAGGATACGCTTGAGTAGCGCGAGATGAGGTTCACGCAGAGTATGCATAAAGAGACACACTTATTAAACAGCATAAGCGAGATCAGTCCGTGTAAGTGTTAGGTATTGTAGAGCACCCGCAAGACTCCAGTACTGGGAGGGGTCAGCGATGAGAGAGCCGTCGGTGGCGAACGCGAGTGTCAATCAGAGTGGTGGTAGAGTGACATTCGGCCATGCCCGCACGCTGGAGAAGATCCATGACATACTGGCGCTGGGAGAGGAATAACTCATGGGAAGAGCGCGTAACAGAGATATCAAGGAAGTAGTGCAGATGACCTAGATCGGTCATGACAAACTCTGAGTGAAGTTGGGTCATGATGTGTTGTAGGGTGGTTGTCGAGGACGCCGTAAGGATGATGTTGTCGACGTAGAAGAGGAGGTAGACGGTGGCATCCTCGGTGTGAAGTATGAAAAGGAATGTATCAGAAACGAAGGCCATAAAACCAAGTTGTCGAAGATAGACAGCAAAGCGCTGGTACCAAGCCCGAGGGGCCTGTTTGAGGCCATAAAGAGAGCGCTGAAGGAGACAGACATCGTCGGGATGGGATAGGTCGACGAAGCCTAGAGGCTGCTAACAGTAGACCGTTTTCGTCAAATGACCATGAATGAAAGTATTCTTCACGTCAATTTGATGAATCGTCCAAGAACACAAGGTCGCGAGGGTAAGCACAACCCGAATGGTGGCGGGCTTAACGACGGGACTGAAAGTCTCGTCGTAGTCGATGCCGGGACGTTGAGAGAAACCGCGAACTACCCAGCGTGGCTTGTGATGAGCAAGCGAGCCATCGGAGTGGAACTTGTGTTTAAAGATCCACTTGCCGGTTATAATGTTGGCACTAGGAGGATGAGGTACGAGGCACCAGGTCTCGTTGTCCATGAGGGCGGCCATAGCCGCGCGCTACTGAGAATTGGCCAAGGCAGAATGGTGAGTCATCGGGATGGGCGAGACGGCACAATGGACTGCAGAGAACCCGTAACGCTAAGAGGGGCGGAGGGACCTGATTTGAGATCATGTGATCATATGAGAGGAGGTGGAGACAGCAGAGGCCGCATGATCCGATGGTAATATCGGTTGTGGGGCAGGTTCAGAAGGAGAAAGGGTTGCAGCGGGGCGGGATCAACGGCTTTAGGTCCGAAGAAAGGGTTGGACGAGGTCAGCCTGAGCCGATGGAGGGTGGGGGCCGATGTAGGGTGGTGAGCCGATGGATATGGTGGAGCCAATGGGGGGTGATGAGCCAATGAAGGTTGTGGAGTTGATGGAGGTCCGATCGGTATGATAGCGGAGCGGATAGGAGTGGGGTATTCGTTCAGAGGATCCTCAGGAACGACTGGTATGAGCTGTGGAGGTGTGGTTTGTGGTAACTGTCAGGATGGTATAGTGTGGGTGAGAAGGAAGTCAAGATTGCCAGACGAAGGTCCATGGTGGAGTAACCCGAAAGAGAAGCAGGACTCATCAAAAATGATGTGTCAGGAAGTGATGTTTTGACGGGTGGAGAGATCAAGGCAGCGGTATCTCTTGTGGGAAGATGGATAGCCAAGGAAGATGCAGGTGGTGGAGTGTGGTGCGAGTTTATGAGGGGCGGTGGCTATCAGATTGGGGTAGCAGAGACATCCGAAGACATGTAAGTGAGAGTAGTCTGGCGTCTTGTGATACAGAAGAGTGTAGGAAATATTGTGACGAATGGAACAGCAAGGACGCCGATTCAGCAGATATGTCACAGTGGTGAGTGCTTCAGCCCGGTAGGGTGTAGGTAGATGGGCGTGAAGAAGCATAGTGCGATTGATGTTGTTTAGGTTTGAAGGAGACGTTCGGCCTTGCCGTTTTGAGAGGAGGTGTAAGGGCAGTAGAGGCGAAGGTGGATACCACGGGAGGTGAGGAAGGCTTGGATGATACGATTTATAAAATCCGTGCCATTGTCAGCCTGTATGGCTTAGATGGAGAGGTTGAATTGATTTGAAACATAATTGGTGAAATTGATGAGATGAGAGGTAACCTCGGACCTGCTTGTGAGGGGGAAAGTCCAGTAGTAGTGTGTATAATCATCAAGTAGTGCAAGATAATACTGATAACCCAAAACATTTTTAACTAGAGAAGTCCACACATCACACTAAATCAGTTCAAAAGGTCTAGAGGTACAAGACATAGAGGGAAAGAAAAGGCAGCCGCATATGTTTGCCAAGTTGACAGGAGTGATAGACAATGGTGCTGTTGTGGTTGCACCGGATGGAGGCGTTGTGACGGAGAGTGGCGACAGTGTCGGGGTTGAGGTGACCGAGGCGAAGATGCCACAAGTTGGTGGAGATGGTAAGGCTGGTGTGAGGAGTGGACGGCGTAGCAGGGATGGTGTAGAGGTCGCCGCCACTATTGCATCGAAGCATCTCGCGCCGCGTCGGGATATCCTTCACAGAGAAACCAAAAGCGTCAAATTCAATGGAGCAATTTTTATCTCTGGTGAATTGACAGATAGAAACCAGATTATGGACGAGGGAAGGAACGATTAAGACATTGTGGAGTGGAAAGTTGGATGTAGGTGTAGGCAGGATGGAGTCACCGCAGCATGTGATAGGAAGAGATTGCCCATTTCCGACAGTGATGAAAGGTGAGGAGGAAGGATGACGAGAGAGTAGTTTACCGTCCGATGAAGCCATGTGGGATGACGCACCAGAGTCTAGCACCTAGGGGTGCTGGGGTTGGAGCGTCATCTGATTGAGGGCGGCAATGAGGCCAGTCTGGTTCCACAAGGGAGCCGACTGGGTGGATGGCGAGGGTGTGATCGACTGAGGCGGTTGTACCGGAGCGGATACCAGGTGGGCCTGGGGGTGTGCGCCGAGTACCTCAGGTTGTCAGCCGATGGGGCTGCGTAGTTGGGGTTGAGGTACCTAGGGGTTGTAGCAATGCCACGAACCCATGGGACTAGCTGACGGGGTAGGGACAGGAGCAGGTCGCGGTTGCATCAGACCGCTCCAGCTCTTGCCTTTATCCTTCCCTTTGCCTTTGCCTTTGCCACCGGTGCGGGCTTTGTTGCCATGGCCGAAGCCATGACTACCAGAGCTGCAAGAGGAGGTAGCAACGCACGGTAGTTGGCAGCCGATGGGATTGTTGCAGCCATGATCGGCTGCAACGAGGAGAGCGGTGTGGGCCACAGTTTTCTCATCGTTGGCCAGGCGTAGTTCCTTGAGAAATAGCATGTCATGCGCTCGGACGAACGTGGGAATAGGGGTGAAGTTGGCAATGTTATTGGTGGTGTTGGAGAAACGAGGGTTGAGTCCTCAAAAGAGGGTAAGGACGAGTTGTGAGTCGGTCACAGGCCAACATCACGGAGGGCGGCGGCCTTAACCTTAAGGCGTTGGCAGTATGAGGAGATAGAGAAGTCTCCTTGTACTATAGAATGAAACTCGTTGAGAAAAAAGATGGCGCGTGGTTGCTTATTTGCTTGGAAGAGCCGCTCGATGGCTACCTAGAGATCGCGGGCAGTGGGATCGGTGTCGTCCATGGCAAGGTCGAGAACAGAGTTATCGATCGAGCCGAGCAGCCAGCTGCGCACGTAGCATTTGGTGATGTCCCACTAGGGGTCATCGGGGCGAGATAAAACGGAGCCATCGATATGGGAGCGAAGACCGAACTTTTCACATAAAGATTTAAATAAGAAAACCGACTTCAAATAGTTGGCATTGAAGTCGAGAGAAATAAGAATGTGAGATTTCATATTGATGATGGCGTAGAGTGGGGAGAACATCAGGGTGTCTAAGGTATTGTTAAGAGCGTCGATGGCCGAAAGCAATTCGGCGACTGGGAGAGCGCCGAAACCAAGAGCCGATTCGGTAGATATGGTCAGACGTGGGAGATGATGAAAGAATAGTGAAACGTGATAAGCTGATAGAAAGGTGTGACTGTTGCAAGGGGAACCCGAAGGTAGGCCTAGGCGAGACGAGGAGGTGGATGAAAGCCGTCTCCTTGTCACATGGTGGAAGTGATGAGTAAGCGGTGGAGAAAGAGAAGACTGTCTGTAAAGGAGACGATAGGGATAAGAACTAAGACGCAGAAGCAAAGGAAGAATAACAGAGGAGAAGATCTATGATGGAGATGAGGCGCCCGACGAGAAGGTTGCTAGTACGCCGGGATGTCTGAACCTGCTCTGATACCATGTAGGAATGTAGTATACAGTGAGACTAAGAACCTGTTTTTTATACAGAAGAGTCGGTTGGTCTAAGACCCTACTCGGGCATGCTGGCCGCATAGAGTGTTTTTCTAGTAGGCACTCTTTGTGATGCGGCACAAACACAACAGCGTCACATGGATCTTTGGTGTGATTTACGGAGGCGAAAGCTAGGTTGGTTATTGCAGTCACACAAAGAATGCCAAGGAGGAAATTGAGAAGATGTATTTTTGTGCTTGCTGTGTGACTGCTCTTTCTTGAAATCAGATCAGATGCATATATAGTTCATAATATTTGGACTGATTCTATCCATGTAGATTCGGGACTCTAGAATACTATTCTGAAAACTATATATCCCAAAGAGCACTGTCTTGCTCTTAATTAACCTCCTAATGATAGGTTGCCCAAGCTGGATGTCAGATATGTAACACTTTATATTAAAAAAAAGAAGTATTTTGTTGTATTCTCCTGCATTACAACCATTTTGACTTAGAAGAAATGGATGTTATGAGCGTTTCAAGAAAAGGACTAGCGGATATGTTCTCAGCTTATTCAGTTTTATTCATTAATCTTGTTTGAAGATGTATGTGTTTTCATTTTTCACCGAACTCCAGAATGTTGGTAAAAATGGATGATAATCCAACTTGACTTTCAACTATAACAAGAACAATCCAACAAAATGCTTGGTAGTTGAGGACTCAGAAGCTCCCGTGGAGGTCGGCAAGTGCTTCTTGCATGTTTTTGTTGTCTTGGCCAGGAGGAAGACATTTGCTGATGTGTCAGGTGTATGGTCCATTTTAATTTCCTCTAATCCTCACCTAACATTCTTTCCGGCAATCCTATGCTTGCACTTATAAAGACACACCTTCAGGCATATGAGTTTCATACATCATTAAATCGTTCAGTGACAGTGTTGTCATGGCTTGTTTCAAGCCATACCTACTACTCTGTTCTGCTCTTACTTTTCTCATCCTAAACGGTGGTCCATCTCATGTTTTTGCAAAGATTTTTATGGTGGTGATGGAGGATGACGCAGTCATTTCCCACAAATCAAGCCAGAAGAAAGTAATGTACGTGACTTCCATGTAGGAATCCTGTTAGTTCAGTTCTTTCTGGAAAAGAACATCTGTGATTGAAATTTCATGCAGGAGAGGTGAGGAAGCTCAGAAGTACAAGGAAATGACCACAACGAAGCATGACATCTTCCTGCATTCATTTCTCCCAGTTGGATCTTATAAGAAGCTATACAGTTACACCCACCTTCTCAATGGCTTTGCTCTTCATGCAAAATCTGAAGAGGTGCTTTTCTTTAGTTCTATTTAGTTGAAAGTTTTTTCTTTTGATCTGCTTACCTGTTTATGAACTGTCTATTTGTTTTTGTTGTAGTTCAAAACTGAATTTGTCTATATGTGCAATAGGCAGTTAAAATTCTTAGTGGAGCAAAAGGAGTTAGACTCATCCAAGAAGACATAAAAATGACCAAAACGACCACATACACTCCGAGGTACATTGGAGCTAATGGAGTCTGGCCGCTCCTCGGTGGTGCCGAGAAGGCGGGTGATGGAGTAGTCATTGGCATGGTAGATACTGGTATTGACCCCAGTAACCCAAGCTTTTTAAGCACATCTGACCAATCAAAGACCCCACTGGCCAGTTTCAAAGGAACATGTCAAACCGGCAATAGATTTCCTCCTGATTCATGCAATGGTAAGATTGTTGGAGCTAGGTGGTTTGCACGTGCTGGTCAAGCAACTGGAGAGTTCAATGCTACAATGCACTATGCATCTCCTTATGATCCTGATGGCCATGGCAGGTGCATGCTCCTTTGCTACCACTTCCAATCACTATTTTTTTGTTTGTTTTTACGACTTGCCTATGTTACATTTTTAACTTGAAGGAGTTACCAACTGATCAAAACAATGTCTACACAGCCACACAGCGTCAATTGCAGCTGGCAATTTTCATACACCGGCAATATCTAGGGGCTACAATTTTGGGCATGCAAGCGGCGTTTCACCAGGAGCTCAGTGAGTAAACAATGTCTATTCCATTCTTCAGATGTTCAAAGCAAACCCTGAGAATAAAAACAGGCAGCTCCGTTTCTACTCTTATGTTGTGCTGTCTCTTCTAATTATGTTACAGTCTTGCAATCTACAAAGCTGCCTATTCTTTTGGTGGATACATGTCAGATGTTATAGCTGCAGTTGACCAGGTTTGTAAATCATACTTCTTGCATAACTACTATTCAATTCCATAGGTTCAAATGCCTGTGTAACTTATCTGTAGGCTGTAGAAGATGGCGTCGATATTATCAGTCTTTCATTGGCACCAACTTCTGTTACATCTGGGTCAGCATCGTTCCTCAATTTGCTTGAGACACAACTGCTCCTTGCCACCAAGGCTGGGATCTCAGTTGTTCAAGCAGTTGGCAATGGAGGCCCAGATGCAAACTCAATTGTTTCGTTCAGCCCGTGGATAACAAGTGTTGGGGCATCCACAACTAACAGGAAGTATAACAAATCAATTATAACTGGAAATGGTCAAGTCTTCTCTTGCGGCGGCCTTTCCCGTAATTCATTTCAACCTATAAAACTACTATCGATAAATTTAGAGCCTTCTCAAGTTCTAGTGTTTCACTGTAGATACTAAGTTCCCAATTTTTTTCCATTGCTTTCAGAATTTGTAGTTAATTTTGCTCTGCATATATTCTTTCTGTTTTAGCTTACAACATTATTCTGTTAGGGCTGCACTGAAGTAGCTAAAAGTTAATGACGCCATACTGGGGGTCCCTTCATTTTAATTTCTTCACCCGGTACCAATTTTGTTTCAACAATCTTCCTTGTTCTGTCCAGCATCAACACCAGGCGAAACTATGTACCCTCTAGCGTTGGCTGATGATGTGAACAACGGGAATTCAACTGATGGATCTTCCAATTGCCAAGATGCGAATGCCTTCATAAGATCTCTTGTCCAGGGGAAGGTGGTTATATGTATGTTTTACTCATCAAACTTCTATGAAGGCGACTTCCCTGCTGGCGTTGTCGATACAATTCAGAAAATTGGTGCTGCTGGAGTTATCTTCACTGACCGTTATTCGGGTGAAATCGACATTGAATATCAGCCCACATTTCCGACAACGGTCCCTTCAGCCATAATTCTAAACGGTGTTGATGCACAGGTGAGTGTAGAGACACTTTTTCAGACCAAATGATTTGCCAATGTTCTTATTCAGTTGTGGTCTCCTTTAAATAACTGGCTCTATTTTGCAATCGGATGCAGGCTCTGCTGGATTACTACGACAACAACTCGGTTCGAGACGCTGAAGGAAGCGTCACCACGTTCGGTGCCACCATTAGAATTTTGGAGGGACGGCGTGCAAGCTACACCAAGAGAGCCCCCGCCGTTGCTGACTACTCGTCGAGGGGTCCGGCCGTGGACAACATGGAGATGAAGGCGGCGGACGTCCTGAAACCGAACGTCATGGCGCCGGGCCATCACATCTGGGGAGCCTGGAGCCCGACGAGCGACGCCATGGTAGAGTTCCAAGGTGAAAGCTACGCGTTGCTGTCTGGCACAAGCATGGCCACCCCGCACGTCGCCGGGGTGGTGGCACTGATCAGGCAGAGGCACCCCAAGTGGAGCCCTGCCATGGTCATGTCGGCGATCATGACGACCGCCGACGTGACCGACCGTTCGGGCATGCCCCTGATGGCGTGGCAGGACGCGGGCGTCCTCGAGCGCGCGACGCCGTTCGACATGGGTGCGGGGGCCATCAACGCGGCCCGTGCCGTGGACCCGGGCCTGGTGTTCGACGCCGGCTACAGGGACTACCTGCAGTTCCTGTGCGCCGTGCCGGGTGTGGACGACGCCGCGGTGCGGCGCGTGGTGGGTGCGCCATGCCCGTCGCCTCGGGCGCGGTGGTGCTCGGACCTGAACACGCCGAGCGTGACGGTGGCGAGCCTGGTGGGGTCGCGGCGGGTGGACAGGCGGATGACGAGCGTGGGCGCGGAGAACGAAACGTACATGGCGTACGTGCGGGCGCCCGACGGCGTGGCGGTGCGCGTGTCGCCGGACGTGTTCGCCGTCGCCCCAGGCGCGACGGCTACGCTGAGGGTCGTGCTCAACACCACAGCTCCCGGCAACGCCTTCAGCTTCGGCGAGGTGGTTCTCAAGGGCGACAAGAAGCACACCGTCAGGATCCCCCTCGCCGTCTACCCCGCTGCGGCGTTAGGCACGTGAAGCACAACAGGTTCAGAGACCTGATGTATACAAATACAAATACATGGTATACGTATACGTATACGTGTGAATGGAGTTGTACGATGGATGACTCGTATACAGTGAAGTAAACAACAATATGATACTGTACTCGATCTGATTAATTATTATAAATCGCGGTATCTAGACCTTACAATGCTGATCCGACGGTTCCCATAAGACCATACGTACTCCCTGCTGTTTGGGCCGGAGGGAGGTTGGTCCACCAAAATGGACTTTTGTTCTGATCCAAAGCAATGGTCTGCTAATTTTGCGAGAATGCTCCGGCTCGGGTGCCCGGCAGACCGCAAAAAATCGGGCGCTCTGTTTCCAGATTCTTATCTTTATCCCCATTTGCTTATCACACTTTATCTCTCCTTAAAAGAAGGTGAGGTCATGGCATACTGTTACTTTTTCTTCTTTTCTCAATCCTCATGGCCATGGAAGCCCTCTCGTAGCTATGGAAGTCTCCTTTAATTGCTGCTTCCAATATATCCATGTTGAGAATGACTTTCTTGGTTTTATCCACAGGTGGAGGAATAAGGAGAAGCAACGGTGTATCAAGAAGCAAGCGATGAGAGCAATGCCACGAGTTCTTAGATGTGACAGCACCGTTCGCTGGAGCTCCTGCACCAGCATGCTGCTATGCTCCGGTGGGAAAGGGAGGAGGTTGACTCGTCGCCGTCGTCGGGTGGCCGGATGGGAAAGAGAAGTCAGGATTCAACCACAAGAGAGCAGAGAAGATAATCTGGATTGGTATTTTTTTATTTTTTAATGTTTTAGTCAATGTATTTTAATGTTTTCTATATTAAATTAAAATATTGCATCGAGTATTTTAATGTGTTTTATATTTCTTATTTGATTCTTTTCGACAATTCATGCTTACTGTTTCTCGTGTGAGTGAAATATTTTAATCATGTTTCGATTGTATTTCATAATATGACAGTTTAAAATATTTTTTACTTAATAACGAAATATTTTTAAAATGGGACGTTCAAATTGATAGTTGTGTCCCGAATTTTGGCTTGTCGACCATCCATCATCCATGGGTTTGTTTGTGCCTTTTTATTTTGTTGTTGTCCAGTGATCACATGATTATTTAGCATTTATAACGAATTAATTAATGATGGTGTTAACCACAAGCATACGCCATTTAAGTAAGCCCACGTCGCGTCCCAGTTCAAGCTACGGCTGGTAAGTACTCTAGAACAGAAGCCACTGACTTTCAGCTCGCTTTCCCTATGTTCTTCGTGCCACCGCGAGCAGTTGGACTCGCGTTCGAGTATGCGTGCTGGCTAGCGATGGCTTAGAATAAGGTTATCCACCCAATATTCAGTAGAGATTAGGCGCATGACGCCGCTGCGACGCGGCGCCCCGCGGCCGCGCTTATCCGCTCCCACCTACTCTACCTCGCGGCTCGCGTGGGTCGCCGTCGCCGTGTCACGGTGTCAGCGCGCGTGGCACCCGCCCGAGAACGAGGACTCGGTCTCGGCGCAGCCCTCACGCTTTCACCCATGGCGGCCACCCGCCATTGAGCGCGTTGCGTTGACATGCGATTTTACTTGAGGTGTGTGCAGGTGAGCTGCATCGAAACCTGACGCCTGTTGAGTTCTCTAATCTATTGCGTAGGTGTGTGTTCCTATTTTGGTTGGACAGCTGAGTGGTGAGTGTGGCACCCGTTTCGCGTCGTGCGTGTGTGTCAAGTGGCGAAGCTTGATCCGGCAATATCATCCACGTCTCGTGGCTGTGGGATGGTGCAGCAAAAAATGCGGGATGTGGGCGAAGGTGACGGGAGCCATGCCAAGCTTGCAACCGGTGTCAATAAAAGGTGAAGGAAAAAACCCCAAAAACAGCAGTTTGTGCGTTGCGCCAAATCGTGTCCACCGAGTTCATCGAGTGTTCGTGAGAGAGAGCGAGTGTTCTAGCGACGATTGATCCTATGCCGATTACAACAATGGGTATCAGAGCCAAATTCCGTCGCTGGATCGTCATCGAGCCATTGAAGCAGCCTTCATGCTGCGCCGAAGATCGAGCTCACCGTGGCACCGGCGTTCGACATCCTGACCGATAGCCACATAGGAGACAGCGGTGGGTACAATCTGGGCTGGTAATTCACCGCACTGTCCGAGAGGTGGGCAACGCCGGATGGCCCATGTTAACGAGGACAAACTACACTGAGCGGCGATGATGCGCGTCATGCTCCAGGGGAGACGCCTCTAGGATGTCGTCAACATCGGCACTATGGAGTTCACCGACGACCGCAACGCGCTGGAGGTGCTATATAAGGCGGTGCCGCCGGAGCTCCAAGGAGGGATGGCTAACAAGCCCACGACAAAGAAGACGTGGAACGCACTCAAGACGCGGTACGTCGGCGTCGATCGAGTGCGGAAGGCCAAGGCGCAGACGCTGCATCGGGAATTCGACATGATCACCTTTAAGGAAGGGAGCCTGTCGATGACTTCATGTGCCATATCAACAAGATCACTGATCAGCTCGTGATTCTTGGAGAGGTGTACGAGGAGGAGGAGATCATGTGTAAGTTTCGTCAGGCTCTTCCGATCGCTTTGAACATATTACGGTGGCGATCGAGACTCTCCTCGATGTCGAGCGGTGTCCTTGGACAAACTTGTTGGGCAGCTCAAGGCGATGGAGGAGCGCCTCAACCGCACGAAGGGAAGAGGCGGCGGCGGATCAAGTAGGGACGGTGTCAGCAAGGAGATCGATGACAAGCTATACTTCACCGAGGAGGAGGTGATCGCTCGCCTTGTGTCACGTCTCAACATCAACGCCGACGGGTTGACGGCGTGTGGCAAGGCGTTGTCTGGCTCTGGCAAGCGTTGCAGCGGCAGAGGCCGTAGCAAGTGGCGTGACAAGGACGCACACTCGGGGCCGCCCAAGGGCGGTGATGGTGGCGAGGATGATGACGCCTACCACTACTACGGTAAAAGCGGGCATTGGAAGCGCGAGTGCTGCAAGAAGAAGCGGGATAAGGAGAAGGCGGCGGCAGCGGCGGTGGCTACAAACCAGCCATAGGCGAACCTGGCTTAGGCTGAGCAGGAGGCGCCCGCTCTGCACATGGCGGTGGTGACGCCGTTGGAGATGGTCACCCACGATGCCCAACGTACCGAGCACGTCTTCCTCAACGAGCACAAGGTCATAGTAGACCTAGACGGCGGCGACGAGTATGAGAAGATGTAGTGGTACCTCGACACGGGAGCGTCGAACCACATGACAAGCGAACTGAACCCCGATGTCATCGGCTTGGTGTGGTTCAGGGATGGTTCACTCGTGGAGATCGCTGGCCATGACACCATGCTATTTGCGTCCAAGGACGGTGGTCACTGTGCGTTCCACGACGTCTACCACATCCCTCGCCTCTGCAGCAACATCCTAAGCATAGGTCAGCTTGACAAGCATGGGTGCAAGATCGAGATCGAAGATGGAGTTCTTTGAATTTGGGATCAGGCAACCCGTGAGCTGCTCGCCAAGGTAAGGCGCACGGCAAATCGTCTCTACATTCTGCCACTCAAGTCGACGCCGCCAGTGTGCCTGGTTGCCGTGTACGATGACGAGGAGTGGAAGTGGCATGCCCGGTTTGGGCATCTTGGCTTTCAGGCACTGAAGAAGATGGGGCGAGAAGGCATGGTGCGAGGGCTTTTACAGATTGAGCACGTTGAACACGTCTGCGATGCCTGCCTGGTCAGGAAGCAACGCCGAACGCCGCTCCCGTAGGCCACCAAGTACCGTGCCACCAAGCCGCTGGAGCTCATTCATGGGACCTGTGTGGCTCCATCACGCCTGAGATGCCAGATGGAAAGTGCTACATCATGCTAGTCGTCGACGACATATCGCGATATATGTGGACAGTTCTCCTCACCAACAAGTCCGATGCCAAGGATGCATTCCGCAAGCTGCGCACCAGCGTCGAGGTCGAGTTCGGGCGGAAGATCAAGGCATTCCGCACTGATCGTGGGGGGGAGTTCATGTCGGTGAGCTTCCTCGAGTACTGCTTCGAGTGCGGGATCAAGCGGCACCTCACCGCGTCATACAGTCTCCAGCAAAACGGCGTGGTAGAGCGCCGGAATCAAACCGTGCTCGCCATGGCGTGGAGCATGATGAAGGCCAAGGCGGTTCCTGCTTGGTTGTGGGGAGAGGCCGTGATGACGGCTGTCTTCCTCCTCAATCGCGCTCTGACGAGAAGTCTAGTGGGGCGTACGCCATTTGAGGCATGGTATGGCGAGAAGCCAGCCGTGCACTTCCTGTGAGTTTTCGGCTGCGTGGCGCATGTGAAGGTGACCAAGCTGAACGCTAGGAAGCTCGATGACCGGATCATGAGGATGGTGATGATCGGGTACGAGCCCAGCTCGAAGGCCTATCGTGTTTTTGACCTTGTCGTGAACCGGATGCACGTCACTCACGATGTGGTTTTTGAAGAAGATGCGGCATAGGACTGGAGCGCGTCTGACAACAGCGGTGGCACAGAGGGGTTCGACTACAGTGCTGGCCAGGACTCGTTCGTGGTGGAGGACGACCGGACTAAGCTAGAGCTAGGGGAGCTGGTTGACGCCTTTCCTGTCGGGCACGTCTCTTCGTCGCTTTCAATGGGAGGTGCGCTACAGCTGCACCATACTCGCCGCCACCTAGAGACCAGCACCCGGCACCCCAGGCAGCGTCATCCTCTTCCGTCGAGCTCTGCAGCGATGTCGTCGCCTATGTCATCACCATGAATGCCACGGGCCAGTACCATGGCAAGGTGAGCTACCAAAGAAGGGTGTTGTCCCAGTGCAGTTCGTGTCTCCTACTTTAGGTGCCCTGGAAGCGCTAGACGCAGATGACGAGGAGGGAGCTGCGCACTGCTTCAGGATCGTCGACAACCTGTTGTACGATGACGACGACCTCGTAGCAGATGGCGATTTGCTGCTCACCGCCGACATGGAGCCATCCACGTTTGACGAGGCGACGGACCAAAAGGAATGGAAGCAGGCCATGGCAAAGGAGCTCAAGTCCATCAACAACAATAGGACTTGAACGCTCACTGACGGTGTGAAGCCCATAAGCCTGAAGTGGGTCTTCAAGATCAAGCGCGACGCCAACGACAACCTCACCAGACACCAGGCACGCCTGGTGGCGAAGGGGTACGTGCAGCGCGCCGGCGTCAACTTTAATGAGGTCTTTGCCCCGGTGGCGCGACTGGAATCCGTGCGCTTCCTCCTCACCATTGCTGCACACCATGGGTGAACGATGCACCACCTCGACGTAAAGTCTACGTTCCTGAATGGAGATCTGGCAGAGGAAGTCTATGTCGAGCAGCCACCGAGGTACGCGATCAGAGGCAAGGAGCGCAAGGTGTACAGGCTTCACAAGGCGCTGTACGGCCTACGGCAGGCGCCCAGGGCCTGGAACACCAAGTTGGACAACTCATTGCAGTCGCTTGGGTTCAGATGCAACTCTACCGAGCACGCCGTGTACGTGTGAGGCTCCGGTGACAGTTTACTACTCGTCAGCGTCTATGTTGATGACCTCATCATGGTTAGGGCAAAGCAGGCGTAGGTTGATCAATTCAAGAAGGAGATGGCCCGGCTCTTCAACATGAGCGACCTCGGGCCATTGCACTACTACCTCGGCATCGAAGTCCATCAGAGCGAGAGGGGCATCACGCTGTGCCAAGGCGCCTACGCGGACAAGATTGTCAAGAAGGCCAGGCTCTCAAGGTGCAACCCGTGCGATACTTCAATGGAACAGTGACTCAAGTTGAGCAAGACGAGCCTAAATTCCCCGGTGGACAAGACCTTGTACCGCAGCATCATCGGAAACCTAAGGTATTTGGTTCACACATGTCCTGACATTGCCTTCGCAGTAGGCTATGTGAGTCGTTTCATGGAGACGCCCACTACTGAGCACTAGAGCGCCATCAAACACTGCAGCACCATCAAACACCTACTAAGGTACATCATCGGGATGAGGTCTTATGGCTATGTCTACCGACGAGGGGAGGAAGCCCTGGAGCTAATCGGCTATAGCGACGCTGATCATGCCGAGGACTGCGACGACCGGAAGAGCACCTCTGGCGTGCTCTTTTTCCTAGGCCAGAATCCTGTAAGCTGACAGTCATAGAAGCAGTGCATGGTGGCGCTATCGTCGTGCGAGGCGGAGTACATCGCCGGCACCACCGTGGCATGCCAGGGAGTCTGGCTGTCGCACCTACTCGCTGATCTGGTAAACGCCAAGGTTGTTGTGCCATTGCTTTACATCGACAACAAGTCCGCGCTGGAGCTGGCTAAAAATCCGGTGCTTCACAATAGGAGTAGGCACATTGATGTCCGCTTCTATTTCGTCTATGACTGCATCAGCTCCGGTGTCATCGAGACGGACTTCGTCAAGACGGGTGACCAGCTGGCGGACTTGCTCACCAAGCCGTTCCCGCGTGAACGCCTTCAGAACCGCGCGTTCGGAGCGGGCATCATCAACGTAGGGCCGGCGCAACAGAATTAGGGGGGAGAGTGTTGAGTTGTCTAATCTATTGCGTAGGTGTGTGTTCCTATTTTGGTTGGACCGCTGAGTGGTGAGCGTGGCGCCCGCTTCGTGTCTTGCGTGTGTGTGCGCGTCAAGTGGCGGAGCTTGATCCGGCAATGTCGCCCACGTCTCGTGGCTGTGGGATGGCGCAGCAAGAAATGTGGGGTGTGGGCGAAGGTGACGGGAGCCATGCCGAGCTTGCAACCGGTGTCAATAAAAGGAGAAGGAAAAAACCCGAAAAGCAGCCGTTCGTGCGCTGCGCCAAATCATGTCCACCGAGTTCATCGAGTGTTCGTGAGAGAGAGCGAGCGTTCTAGCGACGATTGATCCTGAGCCGATTAAAACAACGCCACCGGGCGGCGTGCTTGCGTGGTGGCGTGGGGCTCCGTATCGGCCGCCAGCGAGCGGCGAAGCGGTAGGGTTGGTACGCCCATATTCCACCGGGATGGCGTTGTCGCGTCGGTCGGTGACTAGCGGTGCCTCGGTGACAGCCTTGAATTGGTTGATCCCTTGTCACCGAGTCACAGATAGGTGTGTGGCCTTGACCCACCCATACGTACACCTAACGATGAGGGACGAAGCTACAGGGCTCGTTTGCACGTTCCTCAGTGTGACAATCTAACGCGTAGTTTTCTCTAAAGGAATTGCCTCCGACCCTAAACGAAAAGGAAATCGATTATGGGTGACGACTCATAAAAAAACTCTTAAACCCAAAGTCTACCGATCCTTTGAAGGGAACCGAAGGGCAAGTTTCATAGCTACTGCCGCACCTCGGTGTTCCCATCGTAACCGTCGCATGTTGATCCCCATTATGGGCCATGAATTACACCATTTTAATTTCGCATAAATAAATAAGTTGATTATGCTTTGCCTAAATTAATGTTTATAAGAATTAGCACCAATATTATGGTATTAGAGCCATCTTAGAAATGTGCATGTTCCATCACTCCAGTTTTAAAGACACAAAGCTACATCAAGTACTTGTAAGTGTCAGCTTGTTCAATTTTAGGGTTTTTGTTCCTTGTTCATGTTGCAATTAATTCCAATTTTATCAATCATGTTTGATTTGATTGAAATTAAGGCTCAATTCAAGTTGCTACTTTTAGTTTAAATTTTATGGCTTGGGTAGGATTGAGGAGGGGATCACAAATTGGGGTTAAGTTTAAGAAAATCCTAAAAATTCCCCAAACCTAAAGACTTAATTCCATTTTTTTCCCAAATCAAAACTACTAAATTACAATTAGCTTTTCTTGAACCGATAAATTCCCAAATCGATGAAAAACCCAAATCAATTGGGACTAAGACTCATTGGATTTGGCTTAGGTCACCCGTGTTCATCGTGTGCGGCTTGAGCTTTGTTGTGTGTGTGCACCTCCAAGTTATTTACCGTCTTCGTGGGAGAGATTCACAGCATCAGTCTTGCCATGGACCGACCTTCATGGCTGCCTCGGACTAGCCTCTCTCCCACATCAGCTAGCTTCGAGGTGGTCTTGCGCTGCATTAGGGAGAAGAATCAAGATGGGGAACAACATGTGGCATCAGTCCGCCATGCGCCATTACTATCGTAGCTTTGCCCGCTGCAACCACCTTAGCTCGCTGAAGGCTTGGCTCAGCCTTAACATATCATCGTGCGCCGAAGCCTCGTCCTCCCCTTCAGTTCGTGCGTAGCATTAGCTTGTCACGTATGGGCATGTCGTCGGCACCGCTATGTTGGGTCATCGTCACCGTCACCACTCATGTCTATGCCGAAGAAATTAGGAGAAAGGGAATGAAATGGGTCTAGGGTTAGGGTTTTTAGTCAGACAATGTTTTGTTTTGGGGTCAGCGTGATCTGCACTGTCCAATCACGATCCAATGGACGATATGCATCCGGCGCTGGCTCCATCCACCATGAGTGATACCGATCGTTGATTAAGATTCAATGGCATCGGTCGTTGGCCTATGGGCAAGCTAGGCTGCACATGCCTTATAGGCCACGCGTGCGAGCTCGTGCTAATGGCCTGCACGCTTGTCAGCAGAGTTGGTGGGCCACACATGCCACAATGCTAATGATCAGCTCATCCCTCATGGGCTGGAGCGTCTCTTCTAGACCGTGATTGGTTGTTAGGGTAAAATTTGTTTTCTAGTTTAAGCCATTATTTAATGCCTAAAAAATTATAAATTTTCTTATGCAATTTAAGATTATTTAGAGCTAAATGAAATGAGAAGTTTGGCTAGGATATTTAATTTATTTTCTTTGTTGTTTCAGTCAAACAGAAGTTGCGATTTAGGATTTTCTTTATTTGGATAATAATGTCAATTTTTCTTTATTTTGCCTAACGGTATTCTGAAGTAGAATTTTATGATTATGGGAATTTGGATGACCTTTGATTTATTTCTTGTCTATGGTGAGATAAAATAAAAATCTTATACAATTTTGCGTGTTAACTATCATTTAATGTCTTAAAATTTCGTTCTACCTAGCCTTATGGTATTATGGAATATAATTTTATTTATGTGCATAATTAATGTATTCACTTTACTCATGACTTTTTACTCTTTTTTTTGTATAGAGTGAGACTTTATATTTCTGCACATAAATGTCTTATCATTTTTATCCACCTATGTAGTGATAAGGAGTGAAAGTATTATTAATTATGTGTGCAATTAATGCGCTTTGATTTAATTACAATAATGTTATTTTACCTTATTTATAAAGTAAAATATAACGCATTTTATTGTAATGATGGCATTTTATTTTATTTTATAAAGTAAAATATTATGTTGATGTGGATAATTAATTAGAGTAATGTAGGGTTAATTATAATATTATTATTGTTCACTAATATCATTTGTCATTAAATTTCTGCTCTAAATAATATTGTTGCTCAAATAAAGTACATTGATCAACTTAATGGCACAAATTTCTAGAAATGGAAGGAAAGGGTGCAAACAACTTTTTGGCTTCTTGATTATGATATTGTCATGTGAGGAGATTCTCCTGTTGCTCCCCTATTGATGCAACTCCTGATGTTAGAAGGCTTACAAGGAGAGGATAGAGATACGGGAGGAAGTAAATCACATGAGGCTAATAGTTATTAAGAATTCAATTGTACCTGGTATTAAAAGCAACATTCCATATGCTGATACTGCTAAGGGTTACATGGCCAATGTGGAAAAAAGTATCAAGACTTTCTCTGTTCTTGTCATGAGGTTGCATAAATCCAACTATAATAGTAAGAGCGGTGCGAAGGCACATATAATGTTAATCATTAATATGGTTAAGCAATTGAGAGCTATGGACTTGCCATGTCTCATGTCCTTGTTTATTTCATTATTTATTGCCATCAATTTATAAATCCTTCAAAATAAGATATTATACTCAGGAGGATAAATGATCGATTGATGAGCTAATAAGTTATGTTGTTAATGAAGAAGAGCATCAAAAGACTAAAAGACAATTGAAAATACATTTAAGTCTTAATGGGTTTTAAGTGATAGACGATAAGAAATTAAAGAGCTAATATGTTGTGATTAAGAAACATATAGTAGTAATTCACTATTTTGTTTAAAAGAAGACCATAAAGAAAATAAAAAAAATAAAAAATAGACTTAAAGCGACAAAAATATAATTTTATTTTTTTTCTTGATTCCTTTAAGACAAGTCATATAATTAAAAGGGACTTAAGTTTAACCAAAATCAAGCTTACATTAAATAATATAATTAGACAAAGAAGAAATATACGATGGGAGATAGCTTCTTTCTTACACTCTATATGTATCTCTATGGACATTTTCTAGGAGCCATATTAATTTCCTAACTAATTTTGTTAGAATTAGTATAGTTTTCTATAACTAGACATTTCTTTAGAGAATAACAAAATCTGTAGGAGCTTAAGAATAATGCAGTAATCCATGAGAGATTAATGTTAACAGTTTCATTATAAATAACTTTTTACCTCATAATGTATTCCAGTGATCTATGAAATTAATTAGAAATTTGTAAAGGAGTCAAAATAATATGTAGATATGTTTACCAACTAAGTGTGACTCTAAAATAGATATTCAAATATTTGGTACTAAGCTGGTAGAAGATAGCCTTTTATAAGAGAGACTAAGTAAAATTTCCTTGCCTCTAAGAAAGACTCATTTATTTTAACTCACTTATTTGAGTTGTCATGACGCTAGTTATTTTGATAGTTGGAAATTTAGATTGTAATTATTATGTTGACTTATATAAGTTAATTTATGTACATAGCGCAACCAAAAAATTAATTGTGGAAGGCAAGGCACATTACGGTCTTATGAAATTCATATATAAATATTAATTAAATGTCAAAGTAATAGTCATTCATAATACTTAAATCCTATAGCTCATTAGTAAATTTAAGGTTAAGTTGAATAAGATGGATAATTATTGGAAGAGTAGAAATTAACCACACTAGTGCTCTATTAGCAAACATAAAATCACGAGGTGCATCAGATGAAGGGATTTTACTCTTAAGCTTAAGTCTAAAGGAGTACTCGACTTATTCATTTTCATATAGTGATAAAATTTGGGATATAATGTGAGATTTTTTTGTCACACATGCTCTATTAATTAAGAGTAATTAGTTAATCAAATAAATCAAAACTGATTCTTTATGCTTCAGCCGTTCAAAGCTAAATAAACGCTAAGTCTGGATATGTACAGCTTTTGCATTATGTATCGAAAACCTTGGTTGATTTGAGTTATGTCTAAAATTAGAATACATGGTAATATATTAAATTATCTTGCATTATTTGAAAGATATATATGATGATATGTTCACATTTCTAATTTTGATGGTGTTATTGAGATATTTATTTTCAAGGAGGTGTGGATACTATGTTCTCATCCTTGTATAAGGAATAAATATCCATGGTAAATAGCTCTAAATATTATTCTAATGCATAGTTAGACTAAGTTTATGATATGTTTTAAGTTAATGGGTAGGAGTATGACTTAAGAATATTTTCTCAAAACTAGTGATAGACACCTTCTTAAATCATTTATTGTACTGTGATAATAAAATTAGGTAAAATTATAAACTAACAAAGTCATATGTTCTTGTCAAACACATAAACATTATATTATAAAAGATAGGTCGCATGATCAACTATCTAACATAAGTTAATACTTACGATCCATGTCATAAAGTCTTATAGTTTAATTAAGATTTATATTGCTAGTCATTACATGTGAAAAGTAACGTCTTTGATAAGATTTACATAAGAATTAATCAACATCCGTTGATATTATAGTATCATAATAATATTTTGTTGACTGCTATAATATATTATAATTATTTTGGTTTACTATTTTATTTAGATTAGACTCATTAAACGGAAAAATATTGGTTAATCTACCACCCCTCTACGCATTCCTAACAATGAGGAAGGAATATGCAAGGCTCGTATGCAAAGTTCGTCTCCTCATCACGATGATCGGACGCGCCGGAAGACAGAGAGCCCCACTACGGGATGGGAAAGAGATTTGTTTTACACGTGATTTGCTTAACCAATTACGGGCATGGGCGGGCACTGTGCTGTCACTGTCCCAGCGGATACAACCTATACGCAATTCGCCAATATCACCCATTCCACGACTATACATCCACCGGTTTCTTTTGGACAGGCGGATCTTTTTGATGTACAGAGCTTTTCCAGGGGAGGCAATGGGCAGCCGCTCCCTTGTCAAAATCTCAACTGAACAAGATGCTGCCGGTCTCGGATGCTGCCCCTTTCCCTTCCTCCGTCCATTCTGATGTGGGGGAGAACGAGATGCCGAGTTGGACACTCCAATCTGTCAAACAGCTGACAAATATGACCAAAGTACTCTAGCAGTCAAGTGCGGGGCGCAAAGAGTGAGATGCAAACAAAAATCCTGAAAAGCAGACACTTAAGGTCAGTAGCGGGACAAGAAAAAAGATGAACGGAAAGTGCAGGAGAAGGTGCTCTTCTCCCTGACAGGTGAACCATTAACTACTGTTTCAGTTGCCCCACATACGAAAGAGAGACCGAGGGTAGTTCTTGAGGCAAGTGGTGGAGCCTTGAAGATTCGAGGAGCCCGAAGCAATGGAAGAAACCTGTAGGAAATTGGAAGGCTTTTGAAATTTACAATCTTTGACCCCGCTTCGTCCTCAATCCTGTTGCTTATATACAGTCGTAATCCCTCTTAATTACTACTCAAAAAATCCCCACACGTGTTGCTGTTCTAAATTTCTAATCGGCTCTGAGTCATCTTCTCAGATCAGAATCAAATTCAGGCAGAGTTTAGCACCTCTTTGCTTCCCTCCTCCGCCTACCTGGATCCCTATTAATACATCACGCTTCTCTTCTTCTTCTCCACGATCAAGCCAAGCACAGCCGATCTCGCGTGCGCCCACCGTTTCTTCCTCCTCGATCCCGGGAGGAAAAAACTCCTTTCTCTCTTGCCGTTTTTGGGCGCGAAACCTCGCCCCCCGGATCTTGCTCCCGTCGCGCGAGGCCCAAAAACTGCGTGCTCTGTTCAAAAGGCGAGGCCTTTTCCCGGCTGCGCGCTAATCTTTACCCGCGGTTCTTGGAGGGCGCCACCTTTTGGCCCGCTATGAACGCGCTCGCCGCCACCAGCCGCAACTTCCGGCAGGCCGCCAGGCTGCTCGGCCTCGACTCGAAGCTCGAGAAGAGCCTCTTGATCCCGTTCCGCGAGATCAAGGTGGGTGGCTGTGATGTCTTCCTCTTCTTGCTTGTTTGCTGCAGCTTGTTGGCTTGTTGCTTCATCAGGCCTACTTCTCTGTCCAGGTGGAATGCACCATCCCCAAAGACGACGGAACCTTGGCGTCCTTCATTGGGTTCCGCGTGCAGCACGACAATGCCCGCGGGCCAATGAAAGGTGGCATTCGCTATCACCCAGAGGTGAGGATCCTAGCCTGATGAGAATTTGTTCTTAATTTTGTCCAGTAATACCGAAGATGCAATCATCTTCCTTATCTAAAAATCGGTCTAGTACGGAGTAATAGAGTTTTCTAGATGATTAAACATAAACACTGAGCTGGTTACAAACTTGGTATGTTTTGACAGCGACTGTTTCATGTCAACGAGATTATTGTTTCTTTTTGGTGAGGTAGATCTACAGCACTTGTTGAGTTCTTATTTCCTTGTTTGTCTGCATATGACCCTTCCAGTTCGGGGAGTTAGGTTACTCTTTTAGTAATTTGTTAATGTGCTTGATGTTTACTTTCAGGTTCATATGTAGTCTACTTTATGATATTTTGGGATCGTATGGGCTGTCAGTTTGTCATGCAGATGGTGTGAACTGAGAATCCTTGATATTTTGCAGAAAATGCGTTGCTTTTGTACTATTACGTGCTTAAGTGCTTTTACAAAGATTTATATTTCTTTCTGTTGAACTGTCCAGACACCTGAATTTATTTTTTTGCATAGCCTACAGAATAAATTGTTATCCATACTGACAAAAGAAAGCAAATGGGCACATGCCAATCTTCTTGCTCTGTCAAATTGTTTCTGTAATTTCTGCTGTTTCTTGAACTATTATTCTACTGCCATTTTGAGAAACTAGAAAGTTTTATGTCCACACATGCTAAAAATTCTATTGCAGTATTGGAGACAACCAGCTTTGTTTTCATCTTAGAGAATTTCTTTTGCTCTTTACTGCTCCAATCATACTTTGGTCCTTGTTGCTGGAAGCCATTAAATTCTATAAAGATATGTGCTTGTTATGATTTAGCCTAGGGCATAATCCCATAGGTTTTTCCAAAACTGAGACATAATGGTATTTTTCCTATTGAAAAATTGCCAGAATTATATGTGTATCTGTTAGGTTCCAAATGAAGATGAAGGATTTTCAAATTATAGGTAAAGAAACAGTTTCGTGGAATACTTAATATAAAATAACAGTAAAAGTGCTCTGTGCTTCTAAGTTTTATTGTCACCTTCTACTTTTACTTAATAAATAAATGGATTTCCTTTTATGGTGAATTGATGTTTCTTTCCACAATCAGTTAGCTTAAGAGAAGCAGTTAACCTATTGATCAATTCCTTGAGTAAGCAACTGATGTCAGAAGTTGTTAATTTGCGACAGAATTTTCTCTAAGTATTAACTTATACTTTGACAAGCTAAGTTAGAAAGTCAACTATATTATTGTCTGCTGACAATACTTTGTCTTATAAATTATTCATTGTAGTCTGAGATTCATCTATCTCATTTTTAAAACTAAAACTGATAAGCCATGGTTTCACCATTCTGCATCACAGGTTGATCCAGATGAAGTAAATGCACTTGCTCAACTAATGACATGGAAGACTGCTGTTGCGGCAGTTCCATATGGTGGAGCAAAGGGAGGGATTGGATGCTCTCCTGGTGAATTAAGTAGAAGTGAGCTGGAGCGTTTGACACGTGTATTTACACAGAAAATTCATGATCTTATTGGAACTCATACTGATGTGCCAGCTCCAGATATGGGAACTAATTCGCAGGTATGTTCTGCTTTCTGTAGTATTGTTCTGCTACTTCCCTTCATCATGTAACATCCCCCCTAATTCTGACACAGATCATGGCTTGGATTTTGGACGAGTACTCAAAATTCCATGGTCATTCACCCGCAGTTGTCACAGGGAAGCCGATAGTACGTATACAACAACAGGAATCTAGTTGGTGTAAATAAACTATTTACACGTTCTGATTGTATTTCGGATCCTTTTTTGTAGGATCTTGGTGGATCATTAGGAAGGGATGCTGCTACAGGAAGAGGTGTGATGTATGCTACTGAGGCTCTCTTGGCTGAACATGGAAAGTCCATTTCTGGATCAACCTTTGTAATCCAGGTCAGTCATGATTAATAATCTATTGATTCCCTTGCTATGCGGTTTATTTTTAGGATTGTTGAAGGATAATAGCAGGCATTATCATAACAACAGAAAAAATTCTAGCTTTCTCTTAAAAAGTTTGACACTGCAATTCAGTTATCAAATCATTCTGTTCATTATCAATTTATCACTGTGCCAGCAACATATGAATTTCTTTTCTAATCATAAATGGAAATGTTACAGGGTTTTGGTAACGTTGGTTCATGGGCTGCACAACTCATCCATGAGAAGGGTGGCAAGGTGATTGCACTTGGAGATGTAACAGGTTCAATCAGAAACAAGAATGGGTTAGACATACCTGCCCTGATGAAGCACGGAAATGAGGGTGGTGCTTTGAAAGATTTCCATGGTGCGGAAGTCATGGATTCTTCAGAGCTGCTAGTGCACGAATGCGATGTTCTCATCCCATGTGCCTTAGGTGGAGTGCTCAACAGGTAAAAACTAGCTTCCATGACGATCCTTAACTTCTGCCAATATGTGTTCTTTTTTGGTAGTTTTGACATTAAATAGTAAACAGAACGTGCATGTACTGGCTGAGTTTTTTTAACCCAGTACATGTTGAACGGCCTATTTCAACTGATTCTTTCCTGGTTAAACAGTAGAATAGAAAAATAGCTGATTTACATATAATTGATCTTCTAAAGGGAAAACGCACCTGATGTGAAGGTCAAATTTATAATTGAAGCTGCTAATCATCCAACTGATCCAGAAGCTGACGAGGTAAGCACAGAACAAAACATTGTACTGTAACTTTTATCTTTGAGAAATATCAGAAATATTGCCAATTTTGGCAGTTCCTGTTTCAAGAACTTAAGGCTGATGTTGTATACACTACAGATTCTTGCCAAGAAGGGAGTGACTGTATTACCCGACATCTACAGTAACTCCGGTGGTGTGATTGTTAGCTATTTTGAGTGGGTTCAGGTAATTGACAATGTTCCTGCAATTTTGTTTCACGTTAGCTTTGGTTGAATACAACATCCTCCTTATGATCTTTGGACGTTTGCAGAACATTCAAGGCTTCATGTGGGATGAAGAGAAGGTGAACATGGAGCTCCACAAGTACATGAACAGTTCTTTCCAGCACATCAAGGCCATGTGTAAATCACAAGATTGCAACCTGAGGATGGGGGCGTTCTCCCTGGGTGTCAATCGGGTTGCACGTGCCACCCTGTTGAGGGGCTGGGAGGCATGAGGCCATTAACGACACATTCCAGATTCCTCGTTCAATAATTCATTCATGTCCGAAAATGTTGGATGACCAATGTCTGATCTGATAAATTCATCAAAAGTGGCCTGCTTGGAAGCAGTTCTGTTGAAATAATCCATACAAAAAAAAAATGCGGTGGTTCTTCTGTCGTTTTCACTAATTCACTGTCCCGGAAATTGAATCCTGCATGATTATATTATTTTGACAAAATGGTGTAAAGTCAAGAGGCAATTTGAATTTCAGAAAGGACGTTGCATTCTTTTATTCTGTCGTTGTCATTCTGGCTCAAAAATCTGTATTCTAAATCAGAATTGCGGGAAAGAATTGCAGAAGAAATTCCCAACAAAAACTAAGAAAACGTTTCGCATGAACCGAGAAAACCCATATAGTTTTAAAGCTACCGCAGTAAAAAGAAGGGTATAACATACAGTTGTGAATGCCTGGTAAGCATTTGAGTAGCAAAGAAAACCGGAGAAAAAACAGGCACAAATAAATCGTCATGTGTTGCTTTTAGAAAGAAATGTGCTTAAAATGCTTTGCGTCTGTTACCCATAGAGTCGTTTGCTGCACGACTGCACTTCCCAAAAGATCACGTATGGCGCTCGTTTGACCAATAACACACTCATATAATTAAAGTTGACGTACCGATACACTCAAATATCAAGTTGTACTCCCGTAGACCCATCTGCCAAGTTCTTGCATCAACGACAAAATTTACTCATTGCAAAGTTCTTGTATCAACGACGAAATTTACTCATTGCAAAAAGAAAAGGAGAAATCTAGGGGATTAGGACATAGTAGTGCCCACTAGACTGAGCCCAACCACATGAAGAAGCCGAACTGGCCCATCCATGAAGAGTCCGCTTCCGCCGCGAATCCTAGAAGCTATATATGCATGCCTCCACTTCCCCCATCGAAAGCTCGCCATCGCCGCCAAAACAGAACACTCTCCCGAGCTCCTGCTCTCCGTCGATCCACCCCCAAACTTTGCGTTTTCATCTCATGTATGATCTATGGTCATGGCAGTAACGCCTCGGTAAGATTCAAGCTCCACAGACCAAATCACAGGTCTCAGGTCGATCTGTATGCCGAATTTCATCTCAGCCGAGTCATCTATGATCCATGCTTTACTTACTTCCCAGATTGCTTCTTTTTTTTTCCTTTTTCTGTTTTGCTCTGCTTGGTTTTTTAGTACCGATCGCTGAACTGTGCAGCCATTTGAATGTGCGACATGTGCCAAAGCGCTCCATCTGCTGAGGATTTCAGCAGTCGGATCGAACCAAATCTGTTTTTTTTATAATGGTTTTTGGGCAGTTCATGTTTCAATATCACGTGCTAGTGTAGTTAGTGATGATAATTGATTGGATTGTTTAGGCCTGATGCCACGTCACTGTTAGCCACGAGCAATGAGCAGTAGTGCTATGATTAGGCCGATACAGAGCTGATTCTGGCGTCTCACAGGTTGATAGGAACCTGGGGACTGCTCTTCCGTCGGTCCACAGAGCCGGTTTCTGTGACTACATTTAAATTTACTGTTTATATTGGATTGAAGCTATGTAATCTCTATGGTTATGATGATAAACTTAAGGCTTGTTTCTCATAACATTCTCAGTTGCCTCCCAAGAGCTTTCGCCTTGCCCGGCTTGAGAGCTAATGCTGCTAAATCAGTCCTTGGATGTCTGAGCCATATAGGTTTCATTACAATTGCTATTGGTTCTTGCCATTAGTATTGCTGTTTATGATTAGCAAGTAGAATGGGTATGCAGGTTTCGGACAGCGTTCAACAATGCTGGGTTTAAGTTCTGTTTCTCGTAACAGTCACAATTCTCCTAAGAGCTCATTCACGTTGTCTGTCTTCAGGATTAATGCTGCCACTTCCCTTGGATTTGACGAGATTTATGCTGCTACTTCCTTGGATCAGTTGGATGTCTGAGACGTTTTTGGTTTCTCTGTTGCTATTACTGTCCTTTTTTGGGGGAGTGGGGGGTCTAAGTAATATCTGTCCATGTGTTTTAGTTTGCTTCGCTGACTGGCAAATGATGATGAAAACAAGGTTTGTTTCTCATAACATTCTCAGTTGCCGCCTAAGAGCTTTCACCATGCCGGGCTTGAGAGCTAATGCTTCCAGATCCTTCCTTGGATGTCTGATGCCTCTTGCCTAGTAAAATTCACGCGTTTGATGTTCAAGCCGTTTCATGTTGCATGTTTCATTGTTATACTTCTTGGTAGTGAGCTTGTTATGCCTGCCCAGTGATGATGAAAACAAGGCTTGCTTCTGATAAACATTCGCAGTTGCTGCCTAAGAGCTTTCGCCTTGCCAGGCTTGAGAGATGATGCTGCTCAATCCTTCCTTGGATGTGTGAGGGCACATTTGAGATTTCTATTTTTCATATTATAGCCTTGTTGTCATATGTTCAGGGTTCAATTCCTTTTGTGATAACTTGCTGTGTAAACCTCATGTGCTTTATGTTTAAGCTGTTTTATGCCACATTTCTCATTACATCTTAGTTGTCAGCTTGTTATGCTTGCTCAATGATGATAAAAACAAGGCTTGTTTTCTCTTAACATTTGCAGTTGCCGCCAAAGAGCTTTCGCCTTGCCGGGCTTGAGAGCTGTTGCTGCTCAATCCTTCCTTGGATGTCTGAGGGCATACTTAGGCGCCCATTGATTTGTCCGGAAAAATAAAGAAAGTTTATAGATTTCAATATTATGGAAAAAATTCCTATGAAAACCTTTAAAACAAAGGATTGAATCATATTTTTTTAAAAAAATTTCTATGGATTAGACAATTTGATTTTAGAGAAAAATAAGCATGAAATTCTAACTTGTATTTTCCTTTTCTTATGACTTTAAACTCCTGAGTTTCTCCTTTATATGAGTTAAATGACAGTTTTAAATTTTTTCTGTATTTTTAATTCCTATACAAAGTAAAAATTTAGTAGTCATGGTTTTCCATTTCTATTTTTAATGTTTATGCGTTTTAAGGGCCCATAGGTTTACGGTTCCTTTTGTTTGCTCATGTTCTCATGTAATTATCGACAAGTGCAGCTTCTGTCCACACGTTTGCGACAACTCTGCCTGGCTGAGACTAGCTGAGGACTCTCGTTCTCAGGTTTACAGCATCTACTGTCACGTTGAGGAAGTCATGGTGGATGTAGATGCGTAACGAGTAGTCGCCGACTCGCTGTTTATATTTAGACGACCTGTGCGTTTGGTTGGGTGATTAGCATATAATTAATTAAATATTAGCTAAACAAACTTAAAAATATATTAATATGTTTTTTGAAAGTCATTTTTATAGAAATTTTTTATAAAAAATAAGAAAAACGAGGGATGAAGTTCCTAATGTATTCTTGCAGTGCAGTTATGATCCTGGGGCAGAGACCATATATCTAGCGGATCACAAGCCTGTATGAGTGTATCAACTTGGAATAAATTCCCAAGAGCTCTGTATGAATGTATCTCCCCGTCCTGCTAACTCCAAAGTGTGGTTTCTAAACACCAAAGTGGCTATGTTTCCAATCGTCAAACTTACGCTATTGTGAATGTCACTTCGCCCCCATCTAAATGTCAGAAGTGAGCTTTATGCATCAGTATTTTTTTTGTTTGAATTCTGTATATTTCGCACACTGTATTTCCAGTCTGCGAAGTTACAAGAGGATTTGCTCGTTGTTTACACCTTCTGCTGTCCTGGTGGTTCGCTCTTCTGCTCATCTGTATGTGACGCAAGCTGGACGCGAAAGTCATGGCTTGTTTGGCCTGATTAGTGATGAAGCAATTGACCCAGCTCACCGGCACCTCAGTTCAGACCCTAGCGGCTAAACCGTGGACTCATGCTCACTGCACAGAAGTACAAAGCTGACACAGGTGCGAATCGTGACGTGACACGCGAAGCCGAAGCATTGCACATATTGAGCTGACCCTCGCGACTCGGCCACGGCAGGCGGCATGGACGGACAGAGGGGTCACCCGCCGGGGAGGGGGCGGGGGCAGCGAGTGCCACCGCCCGGATGGACAGGCAACTCCGGCTCCGGGCAGGGGTCCGGCCCTGACGGTTCCTGGAGGTACGGGTGGGGATGGGCCTCAGGACCCGGTGGTGGCTGGGGCTACGGCCACAGCTCGGCGCAGAGCCCCGGCGGCACCGCGTTTGGGTTTGGCTTCGGCGGCGGCGGTGGAGGAGGTGGGCGCGGTGGGTCTAGTAGCCACGGCGGCCACGCTGGTGGTTTCGGCTGGGGCGGCTGGGCTGGCGGGCAGGGCCAGGGCGGCTACGCTGGAGATCACGGCGGCTGGGGAGCCGGCGGTGGGGCGTTCGGAGGCGGGAACGGATCAGGCTGGAACGCGCGCGGGGGATTCCACGGTGGCGACAGCCACCGGCCACAGCGCGGTGGCAGCAACTGAAACCGCTGGAAATTTGCCTGTGCTATGTGACAGTAGCTGTGCGTTGGACAGTATCAAAGCAGTACGTTTTCGTTTGGTTCTTGTAAAATATGACCGTCTTTGGTTGATATTTGTGTCTGAATGACAGAAATAAGAGATGAGTTTCACTTCAGCCAGTGCAGAGCTGATCATTCTCGTATGTTCAGGATTGTGTTGGTTATATTCTAATTTTGTACTGAACAATCTACCATGTCTTAGTTCAACGCAAGTTTCTTGAGAAAAAAAAAGGTTAACTCAATACATGATCGAATGAAAATAATAATAAATTCATGGAACAGACATTCTTTCGAGGTAAAGGAATCGTGTCCCGGTTATAGACATCAGAATGCAGATTTCAAGTTTCACATAAACTCATCTAAGACAAGGAGTCTCAGTACAAAGCATGCACGGTCTGAGCTAATTCTTGGGATCAATACCACGTTTTGATCTTCCCCTGCAAATGTTGAAAAATTTAAACCGGCCGTTTGAAATCCTGCTCCAAATTAAGGCGGAGCAAAAGAGGCTCCTGATGTTTATATCAAAGTTTCCGACTTCCCAATTCTCATTTCTATTTTCTAAGTCTTTCATTTATGTGAAATAATCCATGACATAATAGAATCATACCCCTGCAACATCTAAACTAACATTTTTGTGTCATACTTGGAATTGTATCAAAAGAACAGATTCTGGCATGTATTGAGCTACATGAAACAGCATATTTAAACCATTGTCATGTGTAACGCTGATGTTCTCAGTTCAAATGGAATGTTGGAAACAATTCTGGAAGACATATTTTATCAGCGCAATATATAATGATTAAGTTATAAAACGATTCAGTGCAAATAAATGAATTGATTTGGCACTTTACCAATGGAGGAACTGCAAAGAAAGAAAAAACATTAACCTAAATAATTGTTTCAGTTTCATTTGTAATCACAGGGTAAAGCTAGAAGAAGGCTCCATGCCAATGAAATAATTCAATTATGCCTCCAGAAATTGTACACTCTCAAGCCTAATACAGCCAGCCATCACACTCAATAGAGCCACAAAGGCATCTTTTCTTCTTGATGTTACCATCAGCATCATGAACCTGATCTATTGTATAGTTGTAGTGGTATGAAAGTTCTTGACGGGGTGGAATATCCTCACAGGCAAAGAACATAATATGAGGTACGCTCTTGTCGTCATGATCATATAGGACATTTTGTGCATAAAGGTTAGGGGTGCAACTATGGTTGATGAATTTTGCAAAGTTGCCCTTCTTTGAAGCATCAACAGCAAAGCCAGCTTCCTCATCTTTATCAGGACCCTTCTGAAGCGAGGGTATGGATCTTGATAGGCCCTCCCAAAGGGCTTCATCATAATAATTATGACCAATAGCAAATAAGTATTCATCGGTTGTCCTTTTCTGTGCCTCTTCATCCTCCAACACTTCTCCTATATATTCACATACAAAACTTCCAGATTGTATGAAGTCAAGTGTTCTTACTCCCCAGCCCATCAATTCGGTTTTGAAGACTTGCAGGAGAAACTTAAGGCCATGTTGACCAACTCTGTTATGACATGTAGGAGGGCACTTGCATGAAGGTCCACACTCATAAACAAGAGGCTTTGCTTCTAGGATGCGGCCTTTATCATTGAAAGGAATCTCCCCACCATTTTTTACTGCACATGCACACCTTTTAGAATCCGAGCATCCACCAACACAACCACAGCCTGCTGGAGGTGCTGGCTGGTAGTTACGGGGGTACTGCAGGTGTGCAATGTAGCGATAGGGCATTGGGTACTCATCAGATATTGAATTAACAACAGAGACAGGGATCTTCTCCAATCCTCGGGATAGATCTTTTATGATAATACCACCATATGATTCAGCTTGTTCTGATTTCAGAATTTCTTGGATGTCAATGTGTTTCTGTCCTGACATTCTTCTCAGTCGGAAGATATAAACATAACGATCTTTACCTTCTTTCTCCCTCCAGTATTTCTCGACTATATATAAACCCCCATATATATAAGTAGGGAACTTCTTCCGTCGGTAGTTCCCATTGAGGCTAGTGATGAAACCATGGATAACACGGACTGGTGTGTTAGTGTTCATACTCTTCTTGAGTGCTAAGTTGGTACCCTCTATCTTCTGATTGCCTATAGCTGTCATTGATCCAGAATACACCAAGACATCCAAATTATTCTTAACATCGGAAGATTGTGCATATGACACAACGCTAACAGCTATGCAAGTACCATCCTCCTGTTTGATATGATCAACACCTACCCGGTGTGGGCGATGAAGACCAACAACACAAAGCTCCACCCTCAAGTGGAAGATATCACCAACTTGGATTCCAGGCACATTACCAATATATTTCTTCTCATCACACTTCGTGATGAACTGCTCCCTGAAGATTCTGTAAGCTTGTAGATCGGGTCTAATCACTGCTTCCGTCGACTTCTCTTCTTCATCCAAAAGGTCCCTGTAAATTAAGCGAAAATCCTGCAGAGATCCCATAATGCTTTCCCTAGAGAAGACAACTCCATTCATTGGCATCACTTGACTAGGACCATCCTTGTCAGTTTTGCTCTTCTTATATGGAGTTGCTGATTCCTTCTCACCTTTCACCGAGAAGTCACACATGGCTGAAACTCTAACACCAGAATGAGCACTTGCATAGCACCGCACAGAACTTCTTGTTGCTGGAGTGCACTGTGCCAAAGTGTCTTGACCTCTGTAGAATTGACTACAAAATGCCCCATACGATTCAGTATCGGAGCAGAAAACTTTCGAGAACGACCGCTTGAACCCAATCTGAAACCTCCATGGAGCTACTGCCTTTTGCCCCTTGCGAATTGTTTCATCACCATTGCTGTCAGGACCTGCCAAGTTGCTACCTTTGACGGGTGCATTACTCTCATCGGCAGCTCCGTCAGGCGTGCTGCTGTCATTTCCCTTTGTCTCCTTCAACATGCAATTGACAGCAGAAGAACCACTGCTATTTGACACACTATTATTTACACAAGGTTTCTTCACACCCTCATCAGAAATGCATTCCCCACCTCTTGCATTGCAGCCGCTCCCAAGATGTTGCGCATCAGCATCTCTCACGATACCATTGGGGTTGGACTTCCCCAAACTACAATCTTCTCCAGCTGCTGTTCCAAAGGCACCGCCCATGCCATTTCTCAAACCCTTCAATCCGGAGCCCTCCGCACCGGCCTTGCTGCCGGATCTGCCCAAATTACCCCCGTTTCCGGCGACACCGCGACTGCCCTTCTCCACACTCCGTGCATCAGAGCCCTTCGCGCTCGAGCTGCGGGTGCATCTCCTCGATTGAGGATCTCCCCTGGTCACGCTGCCTTTCCCCGACGCCGCCAATCCGCGCCGCTTGGCGCCAGGCGTGCCCGCGACCCCTCCTTTGCTGCAGGCGCTGGGCGCCGCGGCGGCGGCAGGGGACTTGACTGGCGGCCTGACGAAGCCCGGCTGGAAGCGCCACGTCGTGACCGCCTTGTACCGCCGCGGGCCGGCCGCCCTCGGCGGCACAGCGGGGGTCCCCATCCCCATCCAACGCCCGCGCCGCCTGCTCGGACCAGAACCCCTCACCCCACCCCACCCAAAAGCCCCTGCCCCTGTATTCAGAGACAACGCCCTCAGGGCAGATCAAAACTAGGCGAGCGCTCCGAGTAGGCAGTCACGCGGCGCATCGAGGGACTCCGGCGGGGAGGACCAGGGCGCGGCGCGAGGAGGAAGGGGGGCTTTCCTACAATGGTGGAGCTGGGAGGAGGTAGGCAGCGACGCCCGGGGGTCGGAGGGAGGGGCAAGGGGAGGCGGTGAGCCACGCTAGTGGGGACTGGGGAGTGGCGAGCAGCGCGAAGACGGTACGGTTACCGGGTCGGTGGGCGGGACCGGGGCGGCGGGCGCGCGCGCGGGGCGTCCATTTGGGGGCCAATTCCGCTCTCTGTGTTCACACGAATCTGTTCAGCACAGGCGTAGGCCGTCACCCGATTTGGCCATAGCACATGACAGGAGCTTGGAATTTACTAGTACGGTCGTGCCATATATGCATTGCCTCTGCATGGCTGCGGTCATCTATTGCCACCCAGGTGCGCCTTTGACCCTCCAGTAGGATTCCGTTCCTCGAACCCGATTGTTTATATTATTAGCCATTTTTAAAATTTTATTTTTATAGATAGATTAAAAAACTTATAATAGGAATGTATATTTTTTCTTAACGTCAATATCATTAGTGCGGAGCGGAAAGAGAGAATGTGCCTATTTCACTGTACATAAAGTGGGATATAAAATGCTCTAACAACATTTCTTTACTATTTTTTAAAAAGGAAATTATCCTCTCCTCTCCAACCATGGTATTCTCACAATAAAAAAACCATCCTATAAGAAAAACCAAGCTAAAAAAAATCAGTTTTCTTATGTCTCAAATAAAACACCAAACCGCAAAAAAAAATCAGTACTTCTCACAGAAAGCCGGATAGAAAAAAAATCAAAACCTATAAAACCATTTTCCATCTTTATTTGGATATGGCCACCGGTCAAGTTAAAGAATAAAACAAGAATATATGTCCAATACGATTAGATAATGGTGGCATTGCTTCAAATATGTGTATAATTTTGCTCCAAAATGATAAATCCTAACCCTACAATCTAGAAAATTAATAACAACAAAAGCATATTTAAATCTTGTATTCTAATTTCAGTTGCAAAGATCAAATTAAATAATTGATAAAAAAACCTAGAGCAAACAAAAGAAGACAGAAGAAAGATTATGAAGATCTTGCATATGGCGATCAAGATCTCAAAGACATGAAGGATCTAAATGGCACAGCAAAAACACATCAGAAGATGAACCAATACTCCAAGAGGGTCACTGTCACACCCTGACGTAACATCATTGAAAAACTAGTATCATATAAGATGTGTCACCAAGGAAAACAAGTGAAACCACACGTGTCGAATGCTAATTTTAAGATTCTAAGCTAATAAAATAGTAATTATTATAAAAACTAAATGAATAAATTATACCTTATTATTATATTTATTATATCGAGTAGAATCTTCGAAGCAAGTATTAAAAAAATTGCAACAGCGAAACTTAATACTACTAGCACACCAATCCATAGGTAGTGGCTTGGGTCTAGATATAAATTCAAACTCATCGGCATTCTTCAAACTAAACTTAAAGAAAATAATAATAATAAAATAGAAAGAGTATACTCCTAAATCATGGAAAACACGAGTATACAAGCTATAAAAAAGCTAGGTTTATTTTACAAATATTTTATTTGAAAATGTTTCGTAATCTTTAAGTATGAGTTTGACAAAGACTTACCATTTCTAGTAGCTTTGCAACAAATCATAAGAATAAGGTTTTAGTTTCATTAATAATTTTTTTACTTTTTCTATTTCTTCAACAAATATCATTCCTTAATCTAGCCATACAGCTTTTATCTCGCTCCATCTGAAACTAAACCAATATCTTTCTTTTCATCGGTTCTTTCTTGGAATTACCTAAACTTTAATTTTCGCTTCTTATTAGGAAGCCTACTCTATAATGTCATCACAGTATCCTAGGTCACATAAACTTGTTTCTAATCACCAAGGTCATCCGTTAGTCACTAAGACCGACTCTGATAATAATTTCCATTTTCACAAACATTTCCTATAAAACATTAACAAATAAATTAACGTTAGAAGAATCACTTTCATTCGTTCTTTAACAGTGAGCACGACTATTTAAATAGTTTAAACTCTGCATAGATTGTATGTTTTACCCACACTGCACGAAATTGATACCGAATACTTGTCGGCATCGAAAGTTCATGACAAGAACTTTTTAAAAGTAACTCATGAATATCCCATATCACATAGTTATGTCAAATATCTTAAAACCAAGTATTAGATAAGTTTCATTTATTTATCTACTTAGGACACATTGGGATGTCTCCTATACCAAATCAATTATCTTTAAAGAGGCTAGAATAACACCCATCTCGGTTAGTAAGATCCACAATACTATTTCATCATTTCTAGTGTTTTACAACTATTAACATATAATATTTTTATGTGCTAGCTAATTACTTAGCTGAGAGAATCCCATAAATACTCGTGTAATCATACTTTCTGAATACAATTCTCCAAAGAATCAGTCCTTATATGAGATTACAAAACCAAGCCACACAGGCAAGGTTTCGTATCATGGGTTTTCACAAATATTTTTTCTTTTCAAACCCACCGACTCCATGAGTCGGGTTTTCGCAAAATATTTCACAACCCAATTTTTCTATAACGATAAACAACATTATAAGATAAAACAGTAGTATTCTCACTCAAGGAGCGAGAATTTTTAAGAACCATTATGGTAAAGTTAGAATGATAGGATTTAACAATAACTTATGGAAATTAATACAACTACTATGTTAGTCCGTCGATTGCTCACAAATAGAGCTTGATCGATTTAAATCTGTATGCTAAGTATGAAACTTTATAATAATTATATTTTATAAATTAGAAGTAATATGATCAAGAGTAACTTGTCTTAACCACGACGGTCTTTAAATCTTCGTGATCTTTGCATCCGACAAAATTTCAGAACATCGCTATGAAAATATGAAAGAGAGCCACACCAAAAACCTATAATTAATATATCAATAATTATATTCTAGTAATGTCATTGGGTAGATCTCAATTTTTTAAAAAAATATGAAAGTTAAATAGAGTAAATCAGAGATATGGTGTGAGAGATATGAATTTTAAAATTTTAAATAAATTTATAAATGAATGGAAAATAATTTATTAAATCTAGAAAAAGAATATTCTATAAGGATATTCGTTGATAGATAGGGCATACTATTGGTGAGGCTTAGACCTTAAGTTTACAACGGACTAAGTCTACTGAGAGTATGAGAAGAGAAAGATGTAAATAGGCTTGGCCTAATTCGGAGTGGACCTACATGGCCAAGCCATGCAGGTATGTGTGGGCCATAGGAGGTGTTGTGGGATTGATGGCTAGCCAATAAGTAGGAGGGAGGGAAATAAGGGCTAGGGGAGATAGCCTACTAGAGAGTAGCCTACGAGCAATCATGTCATATTTTAAAATAGGGTAGTAGAGGTGGTTCTTATATGTAAATGAGATATACTTTAGTTAAAGGATTAAAAAAATCTAAATAAATGGGTCCACGATAAGAGAGAGAAAAAGTGAGTTTAGTTGAAGAATTAAAAGAAATCTAAATGAATGAGCCCATTGTAAGAGAGAGAAGAACAGGAGGATTATTAGAAGGGCAAGTAGGATCTGTTAGGACCTACCTGTGGCCCTCCTCCTCTCTTTTTTTTCTTTTTGTTTTCTTCATTTTTCTCTCTTTTTTTTCTTTCCTCCTCCTACCTCCGCCCTATTCGTCGCAGGAGGCAGCGGAGGCACGTGTGCGCAAGGCGATGGTAGAGCATGGTGGTAGAGGTGGTTTGAGGATAGGGGCGTCGACAGTGGTAGGGACGGCAACAAGCAGAGATTGTGGTCGATATAGGGTAGTGCTAGCGCAGGTTGAGCCGACCTAGCACGATGGCTGCTCCGTTTGGGGGCAAGGGAGGCGGTGGAACTCTGGTGGAGCTTTGGGAAGGCAAAGGAGGGTTTCGACGTCGGTTAGAGCCAATGCAGCAGTTTGGCTTGATGGAAATAGAGAGAGGACAGAGAGAAAGAGGGAGCACGCGAGGGAGTTGGGGGTCGTTGGGGGCCTTTATAGGTGGAGGAGGGTGGTGAGATGGTAGCATGTAGGGCACAATGGTGTCATGCATGGTGGGGCCAACGAGCAGGGCTGAGCGGTGGCAGGAATGCAGGGGCGGCAATTGTGACTCAACGAGCAGACGGGGATGTGATGGGGCAAAGAAAAAAAGGGGACGACGACTATAGGACATGGGACCGATGAGGGGATGTGACATTGATGCAGGATTCCGCTAGAGAAATGAGGAAAAGTGACGGGATTCATGGTGGCGATCCACGTTTGGCACAACGTGACATAGATTTGGGCTATTGATGACGGGATTCACGATGGTGGGTTTGTGTTTAGCACGATGCGGTGTGACGTGGTGCGGCCTGGTGGGGTCATGGCACACGTGCGTGAATGCAGCGACCGGCTTGGCATTTTGCCAAGCACGTGATGTGCGTGCGAGTGTAGCACCAGGAGAGGGATGAATGGGCGCGAGTGAGAGAGTGAGCGGCCATGAGTTAGCATTGGGATTGATATGTGGGTCCGTAGGAGTTGGCAAAGCCACGAGTGAGCGTGTGGTCATGAGGGCGCTGATGCATGCAGGAGGGGGTCGGCTTGCGGGTCGTGAGCCATGGGAAGGTGAAGGTGAGGGAAAATGCGTTGGGCAGTGGCCTGCTTCGAGGAGGAGAGAAAAGGGGAGAAAATGGTGGCCTAGTAGGTTGGTGATGGGCTGAGGAAAGGAGGTGACTAGACCGAGGGGGAAAATGAAGAGAAATTGGCCCAACAAAAATAGTTATTATTTTTTTAGGAATTTTAGAATTATGATTTAGAGAGGATTTGGAAGAGTTTTGGATTTAAATTTGGTGTACGGTCTTATTAGAATTTTTGAGATTTCAAAGGTAGATATTCAAAGGGTATTTGAATTTAAAATTTATATTTGAATTTATCAACTTAAATATTTGAAAAATATTTGAAATGGAAGTTAAGGGGTTTTACTAGGGAAGAAATTGGATTTTAATATAGAGGTGTGAGTGAAATTCAGGAGTGATTACATAAGATTATTTGGGTCTCAAGATTTAAATCTCGAGATTTAATCAAAGGGAAAATTTGTATTAAATTTTTTTAAGTTATGAAGAGGGATTTAATTGAGATGTTAGTAAAATACACAAGAAACTAAGTTTTTAAAAATATAATTTTTTATTAAAATAGTTTTTTTTAATGATTAAGCTATACAGTCACGCCTCATGACCAGACCAAAGGTGTCGGTAGGATAGGAGCTGAAGCACGACAAATCATAAGAAAGAAAAAGGGAAAAAAGAAGACGAACAACCATGTCACCGCGTGCGGCATCGAGGAAAAAGTAACACTCCCTGTCCTGCTATAAGGGTTATTATCTAAGTCTGTTATGGATGTTAATGAGGTTGCATCATCACCCTTATGGTTTTCCTGGTTAGAATCACATAATAGCCACAAAATCCATGTCTTGGGACGAAGTTCGTACAACACTAAACACATTGCCTCTTACGTAATACTAATTGCTTCGCAGGTCTTGTGCCACTACCAACTTTCCAAGGAGATGCGACCTTTCCTGTCTTTTGCTTCGCTCTATCAACTCAAATTCTTGTTAAGCTGGTATTTTCCACATGCCGATGTACTTATGAGAGTTGTATATATCCTATTGGTTTGATTGAACCGAACATGTCTCATGGATTTCACGGGATACAGTAACAGCGAATCATTATACTAACTAATTTATTTTTTTCATTCGAAACCTGTTTGTAGCTTGTGATGCAGCCAGCGGCAGAGCCATCCCATAGGCTGATCCGATGGTCACCCGGGCTCCGACGCACTATCTAGAATGCTTATAAAACGTTGTTGATAATTGGAAACGATTGTCGTCGTCCGGACTTGACGGTGGTGCTGGCTTCAACACTGCACAGAGACTTTCTTTGGAACAGTTGCTTCTATGAAATCTTGGAACATTTCTGACCTTGAAAAATAGGGATGTGAAGGTCGAAGTATTGATTGGGCAAAGTGGTAGGACTGGCAACGTACCCCTTCGATCCAGCGATAGCTGAAAACTGACGCCTCCTTGTTTTGGCTCGCATCACTGTATATCGCCGGGAGCAGAGCCCCGACGCATGCATTGGCCAAGTGGCACAGGCTGCTGGCACCTTCACACCGACTCACTGGCACACTCGTGGTGATTTTGACCGGTCAAATAATCCGTTGCATCGGCTAGTCTCTCATTTTATTGTGGCGAATTATTTATCCTATGCTACGTTTTCTTCAGAAACTTTTTTCTAAAGCATGGTTTAGTAAATTTGTTATAAGTTACTATATCCATTTTAAAATATAACAATTTATAAGATTTAAATTTTATAATATAAGTATTCATAGGCTGATTCCACGGCCTCATCATTTCAATCGGTGCTGGGAAAGAAATCCATATAGCTCAAAATTTAAAAATTAATCACTAAATGAGTACAAGGGAATATTTTAACACAAGCTTAGAATTTGCTAAATAAACTAGAAATGTTTATATTTTAAAACAAATTGAATATTTATTAATTTATTTTTTTAAAAAAATATTAAGTAGTTAATCGGTGACAATAATTCAATGAATAATCTATTTCTACGGGCTAGACTCTTTATCTTGGTCTCTCCATCTCTCACACAATCACATTACTTTTACAGACTTGCTAGATGCCAGAGACATCTTATTTTCTAATTCTAGATTTTGATTTTCATTTACATGTTCTCGAGCTTTTTTTATACAAATTTTCTATATATTTTTTAAAATAATTTTCTAAAATATTTTTTAATTCTAGAAGTTAATTAATTTATTTACATCTTTAAATAGCTATTAAAAAATCAGACAATTATCATTTTCGACTATCTCAAATTGAGCCTCTGTTTGACAAACGAACAGAGTGACAAAGAAGTGGACAAACCGACGAAATAGTTGGGATCTAATTAATCAGGGGTTTTCCTGTCACGTTATCATACAGGTTCTACGAGCAGATTGGTCAGTACTCAGTTGGTGAGCAAGCATGGAACCTAGGATGCTTGAATCATCCGTGCACGGCTTGCGGCGATTTGTGCGTGATCTGCTGCGGTTTGCCCGGATCCATCACTGAAGCCAGGATAATCACCACATCGTTTTCCCCTCTCTGCATTATGGTGGATCACACCAGCCTTTGTTACAGTAGACAAAATGAGAAATCGAAAAGGAAGCACAATTAACACCGCAATCTACAGCAGAGAGAAAACGATCGATGGCACTGCAAGAGTACAGCGATTACATTTGTACCACCTCACCGAACAAGCTACTTACGAAGTAATCTAAGCAGCAAACAGAACATCACAGTAGTGACAGTACTATGTGCTAGCCTGCTACGCATGCTTGCTTGATGCTTCCAAGCAATCGTGCCTGTACATTCATGCAGCATCACCTGCTTGCTTGGAAGCAATCTCTGTACTCTGCATCTGGCTGACTGTTCACGCAGCTAGCTGATGCTGAGTGCAGTGCAGCTGCTACTGTTGCTGCTGGCGGTGGCGTCGTCCTCAGCCAGGAAGCAATGCAACCTTGCCGGAGCAGGGGAAGAAGGAGGCGGCTCCAGCTCCAGGCAGAGCATCTCGGACTGGAGGACGGCGCAGTAGTGGCCGAACGTCTCCGGCGACACGTTCAGGTCGAAGCCGACGCCGAACAGGAAATCGACCTCGAGGTAGTTCATCTCCGGCAGGCTGACGCCCCCGACCCTGGCGAAGTAAGAGTTGTTGTAGCATCTGCAATGCACGCATTTCTTCAGATCAGACCAGGCATACGCATACTCTACATATCTTGTTTGCAGAAACAAGCTAGTAAGCTACTAGTGGTAGTAGGCTACCGAACATATGTATAGCTAATGCCAACCGGAATACCAGATGATACCATGGGCCAAAGAGGCAGACCAGATCGAATTCTTTTCTAGATTAATATCAACAGGGGCAACTGAGTGGTACGGTTAATTGTTCGAGGGAAGAATGATATCTGATGATGGCTTGCCATTGTCAATTGGGTAATTATTTCAGGGGAAAAAAAGAGATTTGGAGTTAGATGAGGTGCTCGTGGCAGGAAGGAGTTGGGTTAATGCGCATCAGCAAGAGGGCAAGTTTCTACTGCCCCATCCTAGGCTAGCTAGATAAAAATCGCAACTTGGCAATGAATTAAATTCCAAAAAGAGGAAAAGGTGATGAGAGGGGAAAGGGTGGGAGAAAATAAATGAAAAATCCTATCTTACGTCTTGGGTCCCTAGTGTTTGCGTGGTTTGGATGGAAGGAACAGTGGAACCACGTTGGTTTCTTTGTTGGACAAGCATAATTTTGCTGCCCACACACACTCTCTCCCCACAAAGCAGATAACACTTGGTGCGTTCAGTGTGAGGCCATGTGATAATGTAACAAATCTCTGAAGTGTAATATGTTCTTTCTCATGAACAGTTGATGATGTTTTCAATTGCCTGTGCTAGTTAGGATTTAGGATAGGGTATGTCGGTTTCTGCCACTTAAAGAATGCAGCTGTGCTGATGCTTCCTAGTTTCTACATGGTATTTAGTGTATTCCTGAAAAGAAAAAAAAAGGGCTTTCTATATGGTACTGAATTCCAAAATTTGATGACGATCTTATCTCATCAGAAGCTTCTTTATCTATAATTCCCCAAGATTGCGTACTATTGCTCACACACCAGTCCAAATTTGGGGTTGGCATGATGGTATTAACTCTTAATTCCCAACAAATACTTGGCTGACAGTGATTTGAACAGGCACAAATGAAGCAGGATAAGAATTACACAAGAATGTTTGATACCAGAAGATCAGCAGCTAGATTGAATTGCACAAAGAATGTAATTAGAGTGAGAGTCAAGCTATCTACACATTCCACTCGAGTCTCTGAATTCCTCTGGTGGTCCTATCCAAAGCTTTACGCTTCAGAGAATTGTGCAAGAATAGCACTGTGCAAACAGCATGCCAACTTGCATATTTCTGAATAAATAGGGAAGTTCAGTGTGATCTACTTAGCATGTTGGATCAAAATTCATAAAAAAACACATAATTCTGTTTCTGCCTTGTTCTGGTTCTTGCTGGAGCACCAACTGGAGCTCAGCCAAGAACTGGACACAGCAAAGAACTCAAGAACTTGATTCGATCACACGCGTGCTATGGCTATCGCATCAATTACTGTGTGACCACGAGTGCACGAGTGGGAGGCACACTCACATGTCATCCATGAACTTGACGGCGGCGAGCACGGCGGTGATGAGGAGGCGGTGCACGCTGTACGAGTCCACGGAGTGCGCGCGCCGGCGACGGAGGAGGCGATCGAGGTAGATGTAGGCGACGACGTAGCAAGCCGGGCTGCACCCCACGAACCGCGCGATGCGCGCCATGTACGCCCGCACCGAGATGTAGGGCTTCGTCGTCGCCCGGAACGCCGACGCCGCCGGCACCGCCACCGCCTGCTCTAGCCCCAGCTCCGCCGCCGCGTCGTTGCGCTCCGTCACGCACTCCAGGAGCGCGGAGAGGACGCCCACCACCCGCGACATGTCCGCCAGGTCCTCCTCCTCTGCCATGATCGATCGGAGAGGATCATTGGTCTTCTGCTCGCGCGCGTGTGGCGAGTTCTTGGAGCTGGCGGAGAGGGGAGTGGACCTGGTGGTGGATGGCTGAAGTGTTCGTCATAAAAAATGGAGGGAATGTGGCTGCAGCGCGCACAGTTTCTACTTACAATTGCAACTGCACGAGCATTCGAGTAGTTTTCTGATTAAATCGAACATTTTTTCTCAGCCTTGGTATCTCCATCCTATGGCTCGATCATCTCACACCTCGTTACCAGTATATGGCTGGCTGATCAGTTAGGTACTTTAGGTAGTATCTTGGTGAAGTAAAGAGACTAGAATCCATTCATTACTGTCAAGAGTTGCATCCTATGCTGTTCTACATGACACATTCGAGCCAGGAGTGTCAAATTGATAAAGAGGGTGTGACGTTGGAAGAGCGCGAGAAATGCACGGCAAGCGAGCAATATCTGGCTGCGAGAGGAAGGAACAATGTTGTTCACCAATACGTTACAGAGAGAAGATAAATATAAAACGATTTACTTTTATGTCTAAAAATATCTGCTTATTATCAAAATTTTAGCTATTAAAAGGATAAATTAAGATAAATAGTTATAAAAAAATAGATCTTCTGATAAACTAATGTGAACAATGAGTATTAATTAGTTAAAAAGTCATACATACATATCATAAATATCAAAACCTCTTTTATCTCTCGGGTTTTTTCTAACATAATATAGAACTTGACTTATTTTTTATAATAAGATAAATTAAGACGCAAAATAGTTAGAGAAAGAAAAGAAACTCACACCATAAGCATAAGCATTAAGAAGGAGGTGAGCAATATCTAAAATTTAAATTGTGATGCAAAAATTTAAATTAGAATGATAAAATTAATTCCGAAATAAATAATATTTTATTGATTGAAATATGTTTAGAAAGCTTCCAAATTTTCTCAAAAATTCTAAAATAAATTTCTAAAACTCTTCTAACCTCCTCGTACAACTCTATCAAAATCTCTCTCTAGATCTCTTCAAAGCTGATTAAAAGTAAAAAGTCTCTCCTTGCCTATTCGTTAAGAGTGGTTGAAAAATCACTAAGACAAGATCTAAAATGCTCTTAGTATGAAACCTAGCTTGGTAAAACACAACCCTTAGATCTCAAACCAAGGCTTTAGATTGTGCCACATAGTTGAACACATGCGAGGCATTGACCCTTGGCCAAAGAAAATCTCACCGCCACAGCAGCTCGTGGCAATCAGGTTGTGACACGTGACTCAGGGGAGGAATCACGTGTAGGCCGCCTTGCGCCCGCACCCCCGTCCAGGCCGCCTCCACGCGCTGGTCGTGCATGTGCCTAGCACTTGGGCCGTCGTACCGCTTGCGTGCCCACGTCCGCTGGGCTGCCCCAGTGGTGCCGAGCCGCTCACTGCGCATGCTCTGGACTGATGTGCCGTGTCTGCCTAGGCTATCCCCATTGGACTGTGTTCACTTGCTTTGGGCCGCCGTCGCCACCGCGCTGCTGGGCCGACTCTATCTCTCTCTTTTTTTTTCTCTTTGATTTTTTTCGTAAGTTTTTGTCGCTTTCAAAACATCTCCACAGTTATCCATCCACTATGACATCTTGTATTTAGTATTTTTTATCACTTTAGACCTTAATTTTTTCCAAATTAGTCTCAACCTGATGTTAACCAAGTTTGGAATTCTGATTTTAATCCTATCTAATCATATGTTATCATAACTATAACTATAGACATATACTCTGGTTCTTGATTGATCTTTATCGTCTATACATAAACTACATAAACTGTTTTATATATAAATATTATAACGTGATCCATATTAATCGCACATATGCCGATAATGGCTAATCTTCTAACAAAAAAATTTAAGCTAATATTCTATTACAAATATATAAACCAGTCCGTGTAAGCATTTTGTTTTTCATCTGTTGATTGCTTGAAGACAAAAAATAATCATACACAGGATTGATCAGGCAAGGACGTGCTAATCACAAATTGACGACGTTCTTCAGACGGAAATGCTGATCACGTCTGCTTCATTATAAGGTCAAACGACAAGTGTGCACCACAATACGCCTTAAGCTGTAATCTTTTTTTTTCAGACAAGTTATAAACTTCACCTATAAACTCATTCATATGTGCAAAAAATTTGTTTATTTTCTTGTCATTTCTCTCCACTCTAAAGTCGTCGAAGAGAATATTCTTGTCAAAAGATGCTTGGTCAGTTCTGCTTCGAAGCAAATTGCTTTGTTTTAGTAATGGTTAGGATTAAACCAAAACATTTTCGTGTCCCTGCTAACTTTCTCGCCAACTAATGAGAGAACCAGTAGAAGGTCGCGATCGCGTTCTAACTTCTGACGTCCTAATCTGAATTACTGTGCATAAGACCACGACATAATTTCATTACTCTGAACTACAATTTGCTGCCTGAACTGAACTTCCGTTCAGAAAAATAAATTGGGGGCAATTAAGCCTGAATAAAGTGAACACTAGATCGTTCATATTTACCTCTCTTTGTTAATTTGTCACCTAGCTGTGTGAGCTTGTGAAGGAATCTTGGTCCATTAGTTTAGTGCTGCTGCATCTTGATCTGAATTTGGATGCAACAAAGGAATCGAGTGAGTCACAATGCAACAACCACCCCTCGTGCAGTCCCTCTGGTGAGTGAGTGACCCCTACATGCTCTAATTCGATCACTATTATCAGCAATATGCAATCAATCATGTTGGAATGAAATTCAATATCTATCTTAAGAGAGATGGAGTGACAAAATTGTGCAACGGTATACATAAGAAATTATATAGGTATCTCAAGAGTTTTCCCAGGGTAAACAAGTGACCGATTGGTGGTCTCTACTCCTAGGGCTAACTGATAAAATACTAATAGGCTCGAAAAGATGGCCCATTAGGTTCTAGGTTGGGTGAATCCTGTGGATCTCAAGATTGACAACACGACGGCGTGCTCCCGAGATCCATGGCCTCGACTATCGCTTCTTTGTCACATCCGTCCAAAGCAAGTCAACCAGGTAGGTGAGAGCATTGGATGCCCTCGTCTTGTCACCATAAATACATTTTTGATTGCCCCTGGCCCTCAAAGCCTCACCTCTGGCTTGGCCACCTAGAGACATCCAGGATACGGTATGATCGGATCTCGGTACCTTCCGGAGGATTCCCTAGAGCCTTCCCAAAGCATATCTTCGAGGGTGACTTGGTCCCACCTAGAGGAGGCTCTAAGCCACTCTCTTAATAATAGCCCATCGAGGGCTTGGGCTCAACAATGGTGAGGACAACCTCTCGTATACTCCACAAACCCCATGCGGTTCGAGGAAATCCAAGGGGCGCCAATGGCTAACTTTCCCTTAGTCTTTGCTTTGATCTTCCCACTTTTTGATGGCAATATGACTAAAATAGGCCCATGGGTGTGCTAGGCATAGTGGACAACATGTTGTGTAAGGGTGCCACGACTCCTGGGTGGGTCATGATGATTATAGATGTGCGTCTCCCATTTAACCGTGGCTCGGCCATAGAGTTCCCCATTCGTCCCTCTTACCATCTTCTCACCCTCCTTTTCACTGCTATGCCGTCGCGCGTGATTCTCTCCTTCTGGTTGCTCGTAGCACTCTTGGTGGTGCCTCTCTCTAGTTCTACTCGCCCTTCTTTCGGTGCCTCCATGGCTAGTGGTAGTGGTCATGCCTCACCTCGTTGGCTAGTGGTGGACGACAATGGCATGGAGGAATTGGCTAGATGGGAGGAGAGGTTGCAACCCATATTGGTGGTGGGCTACATTCATGCTAACGGCAGCATGGCCCTGAGTGACAAGAGCGCTCAAGATGTTGTTGGGAAAAATGATGCGGATGCCAACGACGATAGTGCAAACATCGGTGGCGTTGACCAGCTATATCAGGCTAGCCATAAGTATCCCGAGCAGTCCTGCCTGCTCAGGTGCTTGTCCATCACCCAACACCAGATCAAAGCACTGGTTGCTGCGAGGAAAATCCCCTTTAGGTGGCATGCGTGGCGGCTGCCCCATGGTCAGGTGGTGCCAGTGCTGAAGTAGCATGAGGCGGTGGTGTTCGAAGCTTTCTTCACTGCTAGCTTTAGTTCCCCCTCTATCCCACTTGTCGCCGGTGTCTTGGAGCGCTTCCACATCGAGCTCCTGTAGCTGACAATGAACACCATGGCTCGGCTCTTCATCTACGAGTGGTCCATGTGGGTGGGCGAAAAGGAGGCCTCTACCTAGCACTTCGCCAAGTTTCACATGGATAGTTGCCAGCCGAAGCCGGTCACATATGAGGGAGAGATTAAGGCATTCAACTCTACCTTCATAAACTTCTAGGTCTATCCTTCACTGGTAGAGTACTTTCCTGCTCGTGCGGTGAGCAACCGGTGGTCCATGGGGTGGCCATAGCAGTGGTTCTACCTTGACATGGGGATGGAGTCTAGGCTCCACTCCACGAATCGGGACATTAACTACAGAAGGGCTCTCATCAACAATGCACTGGAAGGGGAACTTAGACTGCTAAGTGGTATCTTCCACCACATATCCGCTCATCAGGGGATGAGGGATCTATCGAAGGTGTTTTGCCTCTTGCCAGTTACCCCGCTAAAGACGAGATAGACCAACTCCCTAACTTCTGGAACCTTGTGGTCCCCCTAGAAGTATTTGGGCTCAATGGCATCATCAGGTTTGTTTCCTAATGTGTTTGTGCTTTGCTATGCTTTAGGGGTTTCCCTTTTCTCACCTACATTTCTTGCTTTTCTAGACCAGCTGGCCTTGATGTCCACTATGGTTGGCAAGGCAAAGTAAATGCTAGGGAAGCCACTCTTGAGGGAGAAGAACAATTTTCTTGTGCGCATCAGCGCTTGGGAGCAGTGCAAACAATTGTCTTGTGCGCATCAGCGCTTGGGAGCAGTGCAACTAGGAGGTGGCCAAGTTCGGGTTGTCGATCCCAGCGTTGCCCTTACTCTATTATTCGAAGGAGGCAGAGGATACGAAGAGAAAGGGCACATATGAGGTGAAGCGAAAGACAAGGAGTGGATTAAATAGCGGCCGTGACCCGAAGCGATCGAAGGGTGGGCCAAAGGCCACCGCGGACCCCATCACATCAGTTCCTCTTAGGTCAAGGGGACCTCTCCCACTTTGGTCAGAGACCTCTACCAATGCGCCCAAGCTTGATGTCATGGAAGTTGCTTCTTCCGGTTCGATAGGTTGGGAGCTTGCTACAGTGTGGCTGAAGGGCTCCGACAAGACTGGTTGGGTCATGGGCCTTCTAGGTAAGGGCCCTCCGTTTTTCGCACGGTGTTTGATGTTGGGTTTACTTTGTTAAGATGTGCTATCTTCTCTGCTTTGCAGGGTAGGCATCGCCATTTGCTTCACTAGAGTGAATGCAGGCGAGGACGCAATCCTTCCTTTGGTTCTAATCATAGATGACGTCATGGCTCCAAGAGAGGCCATGGCTATAGGCACGACCGGGGCCACAAGTGAGTTAGCTACCATGGTCAAGGCTTTTTGGGACATCAGGGTCGATGTGCTAGGCCAAGTTTGGTGGCCTCCTCCTTAGTGATAGAGGTGACGGTTTGCCACTTTCACCCCCTTCTCTACTAGGTGTGTGTTGGTCCTCACAGACCTTTCTGTTCTTCGCCTCGAGGAGGCACCCAACAACTGGCCTTCCTTGGTGGAGGACCGGGCCGGTGTATTGACTAATGCCATGAACTCCGCAGAGCTTGCGGAGCTGCTGTACTATTGGGCTGGCAGGTTAGCCCTTTGCCTTCTATCTTCCTCCTAGGTTGTCATAGGCCCTCTTGAGCGCTTCCTTGGCTTATCGTGGCTAGATGGTGGTCCCCAACACTGTCATGGTCAAACGTGGAGGGCATGATGCAACCACACTCCACATATAGCAACTCTAGGTGGAGGAGTGAATCGCAATTGCCAATGCAAAGGCCCATGAAGCAGCGGTTAAAGTGGAGGAAGGGAGGCACACTGTTGAGAGTGCCCTTCAAGAGGATGAGGCTAGTCAGGCTATGGTGTGGGAGACCTTAAGCCGGGTGGAGTCCATGTGCTCTTAGGCGGAGCGCGCCCTTGTGGTGGTTTGGACGAAGCTATCCCGGATGAAGGAGGAGCAGAACACACTCTCCTCAGACCTTACCAAATCTAGGGACTCGTGGAGGCTTGTGAGGCAGATGCCCGTGACCTCCTTGGTGAGTTGGAGGACGCCAAGTTCATCTTGGCAGGACTGAACAACCGCACTCACGATGCCATGTGATTGTTGAGTTCAACCTTAGCTAGCATTCAAATGCTAGGCCCGTTTGTGCCAAGGAAAGACAGCGCCATCGGCGAGAAGCTTAAATGGATCAAAGGGGCGGGGCCTTCGCCACCAGAATTGTGTCGGCCTATGGGGCCTGGTGCTCCTAGGCCACTATGCATATGCTATCCCTGCTCCTTTGGAGCAAGAAGTGCACACATGTTGGCCCCTTTGTCCGTTCAGAGCCCATGGAGGTGTCGGCTTTGGTGGACGGGAGCTCTAGCACCACTTTGTCATGGAAGGACGTTGATGACATTCCAGGGAAGATCTAACCTATGTTGAGTCATGACGCAACCGTGGCAAAGCTGGTGGCCTCCACCAAGGGCAAGAAGAACTCTACCCCCAAAGTGTAGGACATAGTCATTTTCCTCTTTTTTTGTTTCCTTTTTCTCTTTCTTCTGTAATGCCCATAGTGGCCTTGCCTTCATGTGGGCTTTGGGCCAGATTGCCATAGGCACCTTAGCTTATACCTAGGATCTCTTATTAATATATGCACATTTTTCTTATCCTCTCTTGATTCATGCTCATGGACTGTTTCTTTGCTTACAGGCTTTGGCGACAACTTTCCCTCTGGTTGACATCCCTTTCGTCCTAGCTCCAATTGTGCCCATTGGGTCCTCCATCCACTCCATGGTTCTGGAGATCGTGGAGGTGTCTTCATCTTCTTGGTCTTCTGGACCCAAGGAGAGGGCTTCTTCGTCAAGTTTGACCTTTTAATGGGACTTTTCACTGGAAAGCTCTACGGGGGACGAGGCCTAGGGGTTTTCGTACTTTGCACAGCCATGCCCTGTTGTCGGTCCAAGCGGGAGTGGTTCCTTGGGGGATCATCATGTTTCGAGGCCTTTGCTCAACTTCAGCGCCTTTGACGATGCAATAGCTACTACCGTGACTGTCTGGTGTGGCAAGGGCAATCCTTCGGTACTCGGTATTAGGTACTATCCTTCGCATGGGATCCGATCTTCTTTGGCTACTGTGCGAGGGCGGTACTATGTCAAGAAAGCCATGGGGCATTATTGTGTATCTGTTTCCCAGGGCTCTTCGGCATGGCCGATTGGATCTTGAGTGTGGTTGTGGGGAGCTGGCTCTAGGTTTGGAGCCGTGGAACGGGAGCGCTGTCGTGGCATGCCTTTTTGGCTAGGGCTAGACATAGATTTATGTGATCCTTCCCTGTAATTATGCACAACTTGTGCTTTGTATACTATTGTGTTATGAATAAAGTGAACTGTCATTTTTACTCTTGGGAAGCGGGGTGACTGGGGCTGCATGCTCCCTCATCTCCTTTTTTTTGTGACAAGGTGAACCCAAGTGCACGTGTAGGTAGATGTTATGTCAATTTTATACGTGGCCGTGGTAGGCCATTGGAGTTTTTTTGTCTTTAGGGTGCTTTGTTCAACAGATATTGGTTCGCTACGATGCATGAGCGGAGGGCTAGAAATTCGTTGTGTTTTGAACTAACATCGCTTGATCAGTAGAGGCTTGGCTACTACAACACATGGACTAGGGAGGGGGTAATCTTTTTGTGAATCTAACTTTACTTTTTCAACAGAGGCTTAGACCACTACTACGTATGAGCAGAAGGCTAAAAAATTATTATGTGAGCTAATATTGCTTTTTTAGTTGAGGATTTTTTTAGTAAACAACCTGTGGAGGCAATATTGCCTTTCATTGATATAGCAAAAGATGATAATTATTAGGGATACAAGGCTAGGGTCTTCCTACTGGGCCGATGAGTCTAACCTAGCTCACACATGGTATTTTTTGAGGGCTTCCATGTTCCATGGGTACGACAGTGAGGTGCTATCTAGCTTTGTGAGGCAGTAGGCTTCGTTAGCGTCCTTCCGAGCCACTATGAACATACCTTCTCATTTGTTCTAGAGCTTTCTTGGGCTAAGTGTGCATCGGAGCACTATGTCACCCAGGGCAAAGTGGCGAGGTGCCAACTTGTTATCGTACCATGCCTTGGTGGCCACAGCATAACAACTAAGCTTCCCATTGGCACCTTCTCTTGCTTTCTCGACCAAATAGATGGAAACGCTTCGCTTGTTCACATGCTTTGGCAGGATGGTCCTTAGAGATATTCCCTTGATCTTTGTTGGCATCATAGCTTCATCGCTAAACAACAATTTGAATGGGGTGAACCTAGTCACATGTGTGGTTGAGGTCATATGCCCCCACAATATCATGGGTAGCTCATCTGCTTATGGCCCCTTCTAGGTGTCTACGAGGTGTTTATTAAGGATGGAGAGGATGTTTCCACTAGTGCGCTTGACCGCTCTATTACTCTACGGGTGTCGAACGGAGGCAAAGCATAGCTCCATGCCCATGCCGGTGCAGAACTCTTTGAAGGAGGCTGAATTGAATTGCCAGTCGTTGTCCATAGTCAGTTGCCAAGGCACTCCAAAACGACACATTATATTTTCTCAAATAAAGCGTTGGATGCTGCGCATGGTGATCGTGGAGAGGGCCTCTGCCTCAACCCACTTGGAGAAGTACTCAATGGACACCACGATGAAACGGTGGTTGCCGGGGGCTCACGTGAGGGAGTTGTTAACACCAAAATTTGGTAAAGCCCCACAAACAAATTTGGTTAAGAATTGGAGAGCTGATTGACTTATAAAAAGAGATTAATTGATAGATGGAAAGAGCTGATCAGATAGTTAAAGATGAAAACTTATCCAAATGAGACTGGATCTAAAAAGAAATTATGGAAGCCACGATAGGGTGGTTTTATCTTTATAAAATATATCTTATAGATAGGTAAGTTAATTAGTTTTCTTTTTATCTCTAAGATAGATTCTGTTTTATCATTAAAAAAGTTTATTCCATATTAGTGTGAGATTTGTGTAACCCTATGGTATAAATATAGATCCCCGGAGCCTTATAAATCATCTCTACAGATCAATGTAATTTCGACATATCGCCACCCTAATTCATCTAAGTTTTTTCCAGCAGGTTCTGGCTCTCGATACGGGGCTGCATTGGTTAGGTCCAAACTCCAATGAAGGGGTAAGTCCCACCATTATCCTAGTATATCTGATCTGTCTAAGGCTACATCGGTTAGGTTCGACCTCTTAGTCCAATTGGATATATCATATCACATTCGCGTAAGATCTATCAGTTTATCGAGCTCCTTTTACTGTCATTAGTCTCGAGCTACATCAATTAGATCCAACCATTTAGACTGTTGATAGTAGATTGAGCCCTAAGTCGGTGGGTCTTTACGCGACATTTCATTGGAGTAGTCGGTTGATGAGTTACCTTTACATTGAGCTTCACATTTAACGTATCAGCTTTTCAGCTGATATACATATATCGTCAACAATTAATCCACTAGCATTCAATCTGGTTCTATTAGATCCGGTCTTATACTATTTCGGTTAGATCCAATCTATGAAGTCTGTGTCTAATAGGGTTAGCATCGTGATCTAGTGGGTTTTGTTCCTCCCATTGTCTCAGCTAGCCGATGGGTTTACCCGTTTCTTCCGTTAGTATGACCAATCTAGCTTCCGTCATTTCTGTGTCGTTAGCTTTAGCTTTGTATTGTCTCGGTTCAGTCCGATCTATTAGGGTTGGCTCTAACAATATGGTCATCGGTGGTCGCTAGGTCTTATCTCTTTGGAAGATCAAACTTCACTCTCTACTGCTTATTGTATATCTTATTCAAAGCGTCATCGGCTCTATAGCCGATTTTATTCCTTGCTACCATCGGCTTTCTAGTCGATATATAAGTGCCACAACCCCTATCGGCAACCAGTCGATAGCAAGAGTGTATCGGACTTACAGCCGATGACTATCTCAACTCTATCGACACATCCAATTGATAGCAGGAGTTTGTATTGGCCTATCAAACAATTAGTTCAATGATCTAACTCTATATATCTCTCTTGTCAATTAGAGGTCAAATTGACTAACACACCCCAACAACCTGAAGACATCCGCGAACCAAGGAGCTTAAGGACCTTTACTAGAGTTAAACAGATCTACTAGGCCTTTGTGTGTTTAGGCACATTGCATTAGACCTCCATCGGCGAACACGGTGGACCGATTCGGCCTGAACAAGGGCCGACTATGTCGACACCCCAATGATCAAAGAGCCATACCAGAGATATGGGTGCCATCTGTGTCAGTGGCCTGTGGGATGCCCTTTCCATCCATAGACATCTCTGGTATTAGTGGACTAGATGCTCTGCATTTGCTGCAATCATGGGCCAATATAGTCCCTGGTAGAGAGTTTTGCTTGCCAACGCCCATAGAGCAAGGTGTGTGCCATAGTAGTCCTCATGTACTTCTTGTAGCACCTGGGCCCCTTGCTTCTTGCTGATGCATTGGAGCAGAGAGCACTGATGCATGTCTTGTAATGCGCTCCCTCAATGAGGATGTAGACTTTGGCTCTCTAGCAAAGCCATCATTCTTCTATTGCTTTTGTGGCTTCCATTCGGCTGGTCAGGATGTCGATGATGGCATCGCTCTAGTCTAGCTCCATGATGATCGCTCCCATAGCGCAGGGCAGCTTGTCCGTAGGCTAGGCTACAAGGATGTGCAAGACCTCGTACATGACATGTAGTGATAGTGGCATGTTTGTCGCCATGGTCTTGGCCAAAGCATCCGCATCCATGATGTTAATGCGAGGGGTGACGAATACAATGATACCTCAGAAGGGCACCTCAGCCTTCTGGAATGCCATGAGGTACTTGGCGAGCTCTGGGTTCCAAGCCTGGTAATACTTGTCAATGTGCCATGCCACCACCTGGGAGTTGGTGCTGATGATTATGCGGTGGGCGTCCATTGTGCGGGCTTTATGGAGTGCGAGGACGATGGCCTCATATTCGACTATGTTGTTGGTGGCCGAGAACTCAAGTTTTGCAATAAAAGTCACCTTAAGGTTGGTGAGCGAGATGATCACCGTGACCGTGTCAATCCCGGTGGTGTTGCATGCTCCATCTATGTGCACAGTCTATACTTCTTCTACAGGTGTGGTTAGTAGCTCTTGAGGAGGCTTCATGCACTTTGCAATGAAGTCATAAGACATTTGTGATTTCTAGCACCTCGAATATATAGTAAACCAGGTGCTGGATCGGGTGGGGGTCACCGTCACTTTCCAACACAAGCACGGTAGAGACAGCCAAGGTTGATAGGTACAATAGTAGCCCCTGGCTTGGTGATGGGGTTGGCAAGGTGGTGAGTTTGGCTAGGTAGGCCTTGAGTTCATTGAACGTTTGGTGGCTTTCGTCTATCTACCTAAATGATGATGCCTTGCGGAGCATCATAAAGAATGGGAGAAAGTTCTCGGTTGACTTGGCCTAAAAACGACTAAGGGCTGCCACGTGGCCTGCAAGCTGTTGGACTTCCTTTGGGTTACAAGGGGCAGTCATATTCATTATTGCTTTTATCTTCTTAGGGCTGGCTTCAATGCCTCGCTTGGGGCCAAGATAGCCAAGAAACCTCTCGGTAATAGCCCTGAAGGTGTACTTCTCTAGGTTGAGCTTCATGCCGACAGCCCGAAGGCTAGAAAAGGTTTCTTGTAGATCGGTTGTGTGATAGGCTGTGAGCTTGATTTTGATGACAATGTCATCAATGTAGGCCTTGATGTTATGGCCTAGTTGTGAATTGAGCGCTTGGTGAATGAACCATGAGAAGGTGGCTTCAGCGTTTCAAAAGCCGAAGGGCATGTAGATGTAGCAGTACACTTCATCCAACATGGCAAAGCTTGTCTTATCTTTGTCCTCCGGGGCCATCCACACTTAGTGGTAGCTGGAGTATGTGTCAAGGAAGCTCAACAGGTTACACCCTACCATAGAGTCGATGAGCTGATCGATGCGCAGCTGAGGGAATGGGTCACAAGGGCATGCCTTGTTAAGCGTGGTGAAATCGATACACATCCATCACTTGTTGTTGGCTTTCTTCACCAATATAGGATTGTAGAGCCATTCGGAGTGTTGCACCTCCCAAATGATTCTAGTCGTGAGCAACTTGCGCACCTCCTTGTAGGCCGCCTGTGCCTGTTCAGTGGACATTTGTTGAATCCCCTAGTGCACCGACCTGGTTTCTGAGTGGATGTGGAGCTTGTGCTTGATAATGGAGCGCTCCATTCCAAGCAGGTCTATTGAGGACCAAGCAAATACATCCATGTTATCCCAGAGGACCTTAACTATGGCGGCCTTTGCCTCTAGGGAGAGACCACCATAGATCTAGAAGACATGCTATGGTTATGTTGAATCTATGGCTATGGTGTGCGTGTCATCCTTGGCCACCACCCGAGCAGGACACCCTTCTTTTGGCATCTTTGCCTTGCCAGCCTCATGGTTGCCAATGGTGTGTATCATCTTGGCATCAAGACGTGACCAGTGGCCGTAGTCGATCTTGCGTGCAATGCCCTGGTCTCCACGAATCGTGCGGACTCCGACGGGGCCATGCATTTTCATGATAGGTAGTTTTCGTGGACGACAGCCCTAAATTTGTTAAGGGTCTCCTTGCCCATGATCTCATTATATGCGTGTAAGGTAGTGTTAACACTAAAATTTAGTAAGGCACACTAATAAATTCGGTTAAGGAAAGGAGCCGATCAACTTATGAAAGTATAACCGATGAAGACCAAATTCAAGGAAAATTGTGAAGGCCACGGTAAGAGAGTTTTTATATTTAGACTATATCTTATATATAGGCAAGTTTAAGTTATTTTTTTCTTGATTAGAAAGTAATATCTGAGTGGATTACTTGTAACCGTCTAGGACTCATGTAATCCTGAGGTATAAATATAAACACCTCAGGGTCTTGTAAATTATCTCTTAATCAATACAATTTTGATGCATCGTTATCCTAGTGTTCTAGGTTTATTCTAGCGGTTTCGAGCTCTTGGAGCAGGGCTACATCGTTTCGATTTTTGGCAAAGGGGTAAGTCCCACCACTCGGTAGTTGTATCGGCTAGATTAGACTTGTCTAAGGCTGCATCGTTTCTATCTATTAGATTATTCTAGTTCGGCCGACTATGGTTGCTGATTTATTATGATTTATTAGCTTGTTCTAAGGCTGCATTGTCTCAATATATTATATTGATCTAGTGAATCCATTACGTTTGCGTAGGATCCATTAGCTAGATATGTCTTTTTCTTATTATCTACAATCTAGTACTATCTTGGTTAGGTCCGATCTATTAGATTGTTGCTAATAGGTTAAATCATATTTAGATGATTATTTTTATGCAACGTTTCATTGGAGTGTTAGCTGATGAGTTATCTTTTATTAGCCAATGAATATTTATGATACGATTAATCTATTATCAACCGATCTAGCTTTATTATTTTCAATCTTATTCAGTTTGATCTATCAAGATTGTTGTTAATAAAGTTAACATCATGAGCTAATAGATTTCGTTCTCTTTTCATCGCATCGGCTTACATTGGGTGTTCGAACGATGCATTTATCTTCATTATGAACTTTAGTGTTTACTTCATTTTCTTTATACCTGCATCGGATCTTTAGCCGATATTCGTTTTAACCCCTATCGACAATCCAGTCGATAGCAGGAGTCCATATCAGCCTATTGGTCGATTGGCTCATTGATCTAATTTTTTATCTTCCTTATCAATTAGAAGTTTAAATTGACTAGCATGCCCACACCTCATCATGCAAAAGATGCTAAAGAGTTTAAGGACCTACACTGGAGCTAAACAGAACTCACATGCCTTCGTGTGTGCCGACACGAGCCATTTGACAGATTTCCCATCAATAGGTAGGTCAACCACGTCGAAGATGGTTGCCTCCATGCATGCTATGGTGGCCCGGTTGAAATAGACTAAGAACTCAATTTAGCCTAGCACCTCTACTAGATCTCCGTTGAAGCCTTTAAGGGGCTGCTTGGCCCTCATCAATCTGCTACAAGGGATCCTCATCTACTTGAAGGTAGACGTGAATAGGATGTCTGCGAAGCTACCTCAGTCGACCAATATGCAATGCACGCTAACCTCTGCCACATGCGTTGTGATTACCATGGCATTATTGTGGCGGTAGAGGTGGCCACAACCGTCCTTCAGCATTAACACGATAGGTACCCTGTGAAAGATCCTTGAGTCACACAGAGGAGAATGAATGTGCACACTTTTAATCCTAAAATAAACTAGTAGCAAAAATTAGAATTCCCTCTGAAGTCTCCTGTACTAATGTCGAAAGTATCCAGACTAGCATTTCTATCAGACAGACAGAGACTAGTCCAAAGTCTCCGGATATATGGTCCAGAGATTCTAGACCTCCTTTAAAATATCTAAGGGGCACTCAAAGGAGGCAAACCCTGAGGGTTGGAGAGCATGCAAGGAAACAAAATAACAGAGAATAAAATAGGTAACGAGATATTAGGAGATAAGCAATTTTTTACCGAAGTTTGGATCAACCAATCCTACATCTCCGTTAAGGAGCTCCAAAGAGCCGGATTGTGCTCAATCCCTTGCCTCACCAAGTTCAACCTAGAGACTAGTTTGGTTTCTAAGCTCTCACCAAAGCGTAGCATCTAATCCAAGGCGACCACTAAGGTCTCCACTAGAACATTGTGCTCCTATTTTTTATGCAGCTTACTCTATCAAACCAACCTCTAATGAAGAATTCAAAAATTCACTAATATACCTCTTTCCTTACTAATGTGAGGAAGACCTTTACAAACATCCTGGACGATTCACATGTTAAATCCTCCTAAGCAATACCTAGTTGTCTAGAAGGTGGTCCTCCAAGAGTAGTAAGCTTGAGTCTTCACATATGCTAATCCACAAGTACTTACCCAAATCCCAACATTCACTTTCTCGTAAATTACCTAAAAAGCACACTTAGAGGGTAGATTAAACTCAATATCCAAGATGGTAGAGTGAGAAAGCTCTAGAAAGCTCTTAAGAGTGGTGTAAAAATAAATGAACAACCACCAACTCAAAAGGAAGTTGGTGGGGTTAAATACGCATCCCTCTCGAAATGAGTCGTTGCTCATAACTCTCAAATTTTGAAGTATCTGCTCCAAAAGTTCGAAGACTCTAGATAGAACTTTCAGCCTAAATAGAGAGCTTAGTTTGAAAACTCTGACCAAAGGGTCCAGAGACTCTGAATATCACTTAGTTTCGAGAAGAGAAGGTTTGGAGTATCCGGTCTAAACTTTTAGAGACTCCGAACATGCATTTCTACGAGACAAAGAGCTCAGTTCAAAAACTCCGGCCAAAGGGTCCAGAGACTCTAAACTGATTTCTCTGTTTGATAGATAAACTTGTTCATAAGTTTTCATAAATCTTAGACACAAACATCCGAAACATTGAGAGAGAAAAACCAAAACTTCAATATGTACATTGTGCGAGTGTTCGCTCATCTAGACTTTGAAGTTTAATTGAGCACTTGTTTTTTAAACTAGTTAAACTTGAGCCCCATTTAATAGTTTGACTTATCCTAAGAAATAAAGAAATAATAAAATTGCATTTTCATCGCTTCAAATCCTTTCTTCTTTTCTAACCTTCATGTGGGGTATTCTTTTAACCAAAACAATCTCTCACTAGATGAATTGTTGTGAAATTCTCAATCATATCATATCAGCTTTCTAATTTCTTATCATCTATTACTCAAAACCTAATAGGAGCATAGATGCACTTTCACCTTGGCCCATGTTGGAGCCATAGGGTGGCTAGTCGTGCCCACGTGGTGGACACCATGAGCATACTGGTGGCGTTGGCACTTGGAGTCATGGGTCGTGAAGCTTTACCTAGTGATGGCTAGGATGACTTGCCTTGGCTCTTTGTCTTTTATGTGTTGTACGAGGGCTGCGTGTGGCTGGACATAGCTAGGTGGCTGTGGCGGGGGTAGAGGTGGCCATGCGTGGTACTCCTAGGTAGGTGGCGGGGTGTGGTATGGTGGAGGCAGCAGGGCCATGTTATACCCTTGCTGTTGGTGAGCATAACCTTGAGGAATGTGCTCGACCGCCTAAGGGTAGCCTTGGTGGTGCCACTAGTTGGGAACCTAGTAGTATACGTTGTGTTCTACCAATCGGCCCTCGCCGCCAATGCCTTGGCCATGAGCTTGGTGTTCTTTCCCTTTTGATGCTAGGGTGCAACAATTATCGGAGACATGGGTGGGGTTTTAGCCATGTAAGGTGCACCATCAGTAGCCTTCGCCAGGGCCTTGCACCTTTCCTCAGTATTTTGTTAGTTCCTACGATTGCTACATCCGCTCAGCCACTGCCCTACCCACGAAGGGCACCCCTTAAGACACGATGTTGGAGCTCGCTACCGCTGAGGGTTGCATCTTGACCGCATCAAACACTGGGGCCAGTGGAGTTGGAGTGCACACATCCAAAGTGCTGACCCGAGTGGTAACGGAGGCAAGCCCCTTATCACTCGGTGCCTCATAGTATCCTCCTCAGAATGTGCATATTCCTCTAACTTGTTCATAAGCTTTTCCACAGTCATAACCGGCTTTTGGTGTAGCTAGCTAAAAAGCTTGCCTCCCTATCAAGCCTTGCTTCACAGCGACGATGATAGTGGTAACAGACATGCCTCTTATTTGAGACTTGGCGATGGTGAAGTGCCAAAAATAGTCTCAAAGCGTCTCGTCAGCCGCTACTTGACATCGAACAAGCTATCAGAGGTCATGGTTTCAGCGAAGATGCCCTCAAAGTTGTTGTAGAAGGTGTCTTAGAGTTGGGTCCAATTGTGCACGAAACCAGATTGAAGAGCCCAAAACCAGCACTAGACGAGGTCGTCGAGGGCCAGCGGAGGCACTTGGCCATGGTGGTCGTGCCCACGCCATTGCCTTTGATGGCAAGAGCTATGCTCTTGCCAAATTCCTTTGGGTCTGTTGCCACAGTACTTGGTAAGCTTCAAAGGGCAAAAGCCCTGCGGGTATGGCTCCAGCTGGAGCTCTACAGTCAATAAGGACTCTAAGTTGAGCATGGGCTGAGGGCAAGCGTGGCGTGCGTCCACAACGACCATGGGTAGCCCCACTGACTTTCTCGCTGGTGCGCACAAGTTCGCCTGTATCTCGCACGTCACCACCTCCGTAGTCAGGGGCCTCACGTCGGCGGCACTTGTGGTTGAGCCTTGAACTGCCATGAGGGCAGTTCAGAATTCGTCGATTTGGGCATGTACGACTATCGCCGATGACGTCCCCCTACTCCTAAGCGAGGCCACCACCTCACAAAACTCCTTTAGCTAAGCCTAGAGGGCTACAATGAGGTCATCATGCGCCACGATGTTGGCGCGTGGCTGCACGGTGGATACCGTGGCTTGTGGAAAAGCTGACTCTCCTAGTCAGGTTGGGTGGCACACGGCCCTCTGAGAGTGGCATGCTGCACCCCCGACGACGGCAGTCTTTCTTTTTGAGGCCATTCCTCTAACACAGAACACCATGGGACCTAGCTCGAGAGACTTTTTTTAGGACTATGTACAGTCTTCATAGATAACGCCAATATCATAACAAAATCCAATAGCTATTTTAAGAGAGATTGAGTGGCAAAAAATGTGTGCATCCTATTAGGGTTGTTCTCTTTTTTGGAAGCAGATTATATGCTTTATAGTCTAGCGGTATACATAGGAAATTACATAATTATCTTAGGAGCTCTTTTGGGGTAAACGAGTGACAAACAGTTGGCCCCCACTCCTAAGGCTAATCGATAAAATCTTAGGAGACTGAGAAGGATGACCCATTAAGTCCTAGGCCAGGTGAATCCCGTGGGTCCTAGGATTGACAGCACAGCGACATGCTCTCAGGATCCATGGCTTCGACTATCGCTCCTTCATCACACCTACCTAGAGCAAGTCAACTGAGTAGGTGAAAGTCTTGAATGCCCTGTCTTATCACCATAAATGCAGTTTTGATCTCCTATGTGGCCCTTGAAACCTTGCCTCCAACTTGGCCACCCAAAGGCATCCAGCCTTCGGCATGATAGAATCCGAGTGCCCTCCGGAGGGTTCCCTAGAGCCTTCCTAAAGCATATCCTCGGAGGTGACCTATCCCCACCCTGAGAGGGGCCAAAGCCACTCCCCTAACAAGTCAAATGAATTGATTAGACAGGTGTAGGGGAAAATCGTAGAGGGCAACTTCTTGGTAGCTTTGTAGGTGCAGATGAGGTAATAGTTTGATGAGACAAGGTGAGAATGATGAGCATCTCATCCATCGAGGCACGGTCTCGACGTGGATGCTTGGGTAGATCATTTGTTCAAGATCATTGTCTCTAGATTCTGGCGCCACTTTTAGGTCGGAGCACGGCAACACTTAGGCAGCACTGGAGGAGACACTGGTGAGGTGCACTCGCTGCATTCCAGGCCCTTCACTGTGAATGATGAGCCTTTTCTGTACAAAAGCTGGAAAAAAGTTTGGGCCTATCGTTTTTTCTTTTTTTATTATGAAATTGAAGAGTTAGACCTTTTCTCAAAAAAGAAAGAAAAAAAAGAGTTGGACCAAGCCATCTACTTTGTGATACTCACAGTGTGGTACTACAATTGATCTAAAAAAAAGTGTGGCACTACAATTTTATAAATTTTTTTTGTTTCTATAGGGAACAAACATAGGTCTTTGGTAAGGAAATCCTCTACTCCCATCTTGCCATAAATAGTTGATTTTTAGGACAGGGTTTGGTAAATTTTTAAAAGTTTGACTATCAAAATTTTCTTAAATACTTAGTTTAAAAAGAAAAAGAATGGTATGCATAAATTTGCCTTAAAAAACTATCATAATGTAAACTTATTATATTTTATAAACTAATTCTAATATAAAATTAATGGTTAAATTTTTAAAGATTAAGAAATTGTCCTAAACTTCAAATATTTGTCATCGGAGGAAGTATCAAAAAGACCAGAAGTTTCTGTTAAATCCTCAATAACAATTTCATTACTCATTACAGATGTAGAAAAATACAAATGAGTCCTGTACTTGGCCACCATTTCGTCGATTTTACAATTTTCTAACTAAGCCAAGTGTACGGAAAGAAGGTACACCTATGTACCCCGTGCGGTTTGGCCTAAGGAATCAACTGCCCAATGCAGCTAACCTCTACGGAATAGACACAAATATAGTGTCTAAAAGGCATTACAGAGAATTAATGCATTTATTTCAGGTAGTAATGCTCATCAAATTTTTTTATGTTCGTTCACAGTTATGTGTCTTGAAAAGCATAGGTATTGATCAATGACTTGTACTCTTCATTCTCTTCGCACCCTCTACTTCTAAGTACATTCATCAACCTGTCTGCACTTTCTGTATCATTTTTCTCCTTGAAACTTGCAAGAAGAAACTCAACATTGGTGGGTCTTGGTCTCCATTTACTTGGACTTGCAACTGCAGTGGCTTTCTCCAAACATGACAGAGCTTCAGATGATTGACCATCCTTCAGGTATGCTGTGGCAAGGATTTCCCAGGTGTTTGGCTTTGGGTTTCCACCCTTCTCAAGAAATCTATTCAGAGTTTGCTCAGCCTTTGTAACAAATCCTTCTCTGGCATACCACGCTAATAAAATGTTCATAGTCTTAGGATCAAAACTGGAACTTTTGGATGCCCATTCCTCATACAGAAGTTCAGCTCCCTCAATATCTCCTAGCCTAACAAGGGCAGATAGTACCTCCTGGTAACCCAGGTTATGAATTGTGGGGAAAGTTGCTTTGTACCAATTCCAAATGCGGTAGACCTCTTCCTTCTTGCCAAGGTGACTATAGAGTGTGACGAGAAAATGAAAACATTTTTTGTCCCGTCCTGTAGTTCTCTTTTCAGCTTCTTTCAGTGATTCTTCTGCTTTCTCAAAGTTCCCCAGCTTAATATACATACTAGCAAGAGTTGTATAAGTAGTCCAATTTGCAACAACAGTCTCATCACGGATCATCTGGTTAAAGACTTGTTCAATTGCATCAGCATCATGCATAGCCGCACAACTCTTTATCCAAATGTTGTAAGTGCAGACATCAAAAGTAACATTTCTGTCCATCATCTCATCAATAATTATAGACACTTTCTCAGCCTCTTCAGCATCCACATAAAAATTCATCAGCACATTAAAAGGTAATGTATCAGTTGCTAACCCCTTTTTTCTCATCTGCTCAAATGTGCTTTCTGTTTTCTCTTTCATCATAGCTTGGGCATAAACATTGAGAAGAGAACCATATGTTCGCTTGTCTTTCAAGGGATCAGGAAGCTCCTCGAAATATTCTTCAGCATGTGCAACTCCACGTACTTTTGCAATCAGATCCAATTGGATTGCCATATCACTAGATGAGAGTGAAAATCTATCCCTGCGCTCTGTCATCCAATCATACACCTACGCATGCCCCAGAAAATACATGATGAGAACTAACACGACTATTACATTTATAGGCTTGGTCATAAAAATGTACCCTAATAACAATAATAGATTTTCATTCTACAAAAGCGAGCATGGAAAAGGATATATTGTCCCTTGTACCTAGTTATTACTCTCAACTTGAAGAAACAATGTTACTCCTTTTGTATAAAAATATAAAGTGTATTTTATTTCATTAGAACAAAGCTTTGATCAATAATTACTCTATTAGAATATAATCTTTGTGATGTAAAATTGATGTTGTTATATCCATCTTTAAAAGTACTTTATTATAATTATATTTTTGTCACATAAATAATATATTAGTAAAAAATAGTTGTTCAAAGACTTATTCTAACAAAATAAAATACGCCTTACATTTTTACATGGAGAGAGTACATTTTTAACATGAATATTTTACGATACTTTTCTCTTTGGAGAGGTGCTGAAGTACCATGTTTTGTTTTACCCTAAGAGGAGGTATTGACACCTTCAATCTTACAGAGAGGTACAAAGAATAATATGTACCTTTTGCTAACTACAAAGGGATCACAAAAATGAGAAATTTGCTTAGTAGAATTACGGAAGAATTAGTAGAATTGGAGTAAGCACAAAATTCAATATTTCAATATTTATCTGGTTACATATGTGTAAGATATACTTTGATCACTGAATTCATAGTTTGCTGATGATCAGTGGTAAATCTACTCAAAATATTTCGCTAAAAGAAATCTGCTTATAATACGGAAGAATTTCAACTTCGGCCCAACCTTTTTTGGGATAAAGAACTTTGACCCAACCTTAACCATTAGCCTTGTTTTCTAACTTGTGTTTTTCGCACGGCATGTACTAGCATTACTTTTCCATTAAATTTCAGACTAAATAGTGCTGCAACTACCAAATGGCAACTATCTATGAATCTAACGTGCACATCAGATAGAAAATGTCACATTTTACATCTTTAGCAAAGTTATGAGTTTGGCCAAATAATACCAACATTATTGGCCTGCTATAATTCGAACTAAAGTAGCACGAAAATTCCCAAAATTTCCGGACCTCTTATTAACTAGTACTCCAAAAAGAACCAAAATTGTACCTTACGATAAGTTAAAAAGAACTGTAATTAGATGGCTGAGAGACGCGATTAAGCAGGGCATCAATCATCAATCGCATACCTGGAGAGCGAGGTTGAAGCGGCGGAACTTGCGTAGCTCCCTAGCGATGCGACAGAGCTCCCACTTGTCGAGGCGGCGCTCTCCCTCGTCCCAGGCTCCCAGCGTGCGCCCCACCGGCCGGCCTCCGTGCCCCACCGCGATGCGCCGGTACAGGCTGCTCCACCGCAGCGCGGCTCTCCGCTCGTAGTCCATCGTACCATAGCTGTGAACCTTCTCCACATGCTTCCCCGCAGCGGCCGCCGCCGCCGCCGATGACGACGACGACGACGACGACGGGGTCGAGGAGGAGGATGCGCACCTCACCGTCGCCGCCCCCGCCCCTGACCCCGCGCCACTCTGCCGGAGAGGGTAGGGCCGCGCCGGGGCCAGCGAGGAGGATCCCAGGGTGTGGAGAAGCATGGCGTCGCCGTTGGTGGCGGCAGCGTGGAGCGCGCGGGTGGAAGTGCGGCGAGGAGAAGCCCCCGTCTCAGATTAAGCTCGTGAGGGGATAAGAGTGGGGAGTGGAGTGGGGTCTCCGTGCCTTGAGATTCGTGCGAGCAAATCGGAAGGAGTGGGACCTACCTCTCGCTGCCTCCGCATCTTCCCGCGCGGATTCGTATTGGTGGACCGTGATCCATTATTATATGGGCTGACTACGGGCCCAATTGGTCTTCATAGAGTACTACAAGTCAATTAATTACAGTTCTATCTGAAAAAGAAAGCTCGTTCCACTCAAAGAAAAAAAATATGAAAATGGTTTTACATAACCTGATTATTGGTTTGGATAGGATGACAGGGATTACTGATTGGAAAAGGCCAAAATTGGGCTAGAGAGCAATTTTGAACAAATTATTGCCAACTTTTGAGAGCGAACAAGAAATAACTAGTGCTACACAAATTGAGGTGCTGGATCCAGAATGAACTACAGAGCTAAACAGATGCCGAATGGAGAATTATGTCATAATGCTCAGGATCATACTCCCTTTTATACAAAACGGATCATAGTCTCTACTTTTATTACCAACAAACTAAAGAATTTTTGTTGGGATTTATTAATCATCACTGTACTAAAATGTTTTGCAAAAATAGTAAAAATCTCTGACCTTGGGACCTACATGGAGATTGATGATCTAATTTTCTTTAGCAGTGACAACAGCATGATACTAAAGTAGATTATGGGAGGGGATGGATTGCATAAGAGGGAAGAGGTTCCTAGAGCTTAGAGGAATAGTCAAGATGAAGGTGGGTTGATGAGGGCACGCGTGTGTGTTTTAGGTGAGGTGGAGGAAGGTGATGGCACAAATGTAGTAAGGGAGTGGGGTGGAGTCGTGTGTTAGGTATAAATAGATAAATGAGTTTACTGTTAGGTTATTTGGGAAGGAGGGTGAGACGGGCGTTGGATGTTTAAATTTTGATTGTTTAAAGAAACAATTGAGGAATGGATAGACAGAACTTTTCTGTAATTATTCATGCACATCAAAAACACCAGTTGTCAAAGTAGTGGTCATTTCTGGGCCTTGCATCCTTACCACAGCTTGTTGGCTACTTGAGAGTGCGTTGAACGGTAGAGTAGCAGATGAAAAATTGGTAGCGACCATTAGTGGGCTTAGATGTTTGCCTTGCCTAGCTAGGATGAGCAAGGAAAAGCTTGCTAGGAGAGGCTCAAAAGCAAGTAAAGTCTTGTCCAATTTGCCTAAAGTCAAACCAAGCAAGGGGACCAAACACTAAGGAGCCAAACATGCCCGAGGAACCTCAACAGGCCAAGTAGTAGCTTCAATTTTTAGGAGATGGTTGTCGAGAGCGTCACCGTAATCACACGCGATGTTGCTATTTGAACAAAAGATTATGCACAACTGTACATATAACTTATCAAGGATATATCATCAATCTCAATCGCTTGTTCCAGATTACCTGCCATCAAGACACCATGGTGCTCAATTGTAAAAAGAAGTGAGCAAGCCCCAACACTGATTGCAGCACATACAAAAACTCCTTATATGTTCTTTCTCTTTTTTTTCCATTTCACCCATAAGGAGATTACCTCTTTTCCATACAGCCATGTGAGTTATACCTTCTCCAAAAGCCATATGCTACAAACAGGCACAAGTCTACTCCAAAAGCACAGCTAGAAGTGTTAGCTGGACGGGCAATTTTTGCCAACTTGGCAGACGCACATTGTCAGGTAAACCAGGGCCATGACGACAAGCATGAACAAACCGCAGAACGCCCCATTGGTGGTCGGTAAATAAAGGAACCATGATCCAGGGAAGCTAAAGTAAACTACAGCTACTGCATGTTCCTAAGTTGCTTGCTAAATAGAACTGGAACTACGGTTGCTTAAGGCGCCCCTCTCCTTCAGCACTCCCACCCTCTGAGGTGGAGCTGTGGGCTACTGAGCTTAGTTGAGATGGCTGGCAAAGAAGTTCAGCCTCTGGGTGCCGAGCATTAAGAGGAACATCCAGCAACAGGTCTTGATCAGAATCATTGTTGGTGTACTGAGGAGGAACCAGCATGGATAGTTTATCTGGGGGTAACATGAATAAGTTTAGTGCTCTGCCACTGCAGGCTAGATCTTTGTCATTGCCTGGTTTTGGCATAAATGGCACTTGGCAATTTAGATCCATAGCACCACCAGATTTAGAAACTCTTTTAGGACTCCTCATGGTTCCTCTTAGCTCTGTATGCCGAAAAAGAAAAGATATAGATTAAAAAATGAAGTTAGAAATCTTCTCAATGACACTTACATTAAGCTAACGATTAAAAAAATTTCTTCCAAATATAAGAACAGTATATGCAGGTCAGATTATTGCTGACCTATGGAGCTTTGGAAGTGGGTGTGATGAGGCCTTTTCAGAGGATTCATGGACTTTATAAGGCGTTTTGAAGCATTGGCCTTTTCTCCTGTTCTGTCATTGTCTTTTCCCTGTATAAAGAGAAAAAACTATCAAAAATGTACAACCATGGCTTGGGAGTTCATATCTGCAGGCTAGATGTATTCTACAAATACATATATCGATCATTGAACTGAACAAGAAAAGGATGCATAAGCTGGATACCTCTGTATGTAGGGAAACTAAAGGTGAATTTACATTCTCCAGAGTATCCTGATTTTCAGTTTGGAGATTACCCCTGCAAAATAGACATGCCAATAAAAAATCTCTTAGATTGGTCTAAAACAACGCTCAATACAAACTTCCATGCTAATAAGGGTGTCAAATACCTCATAGCATTATCTGATGTTTTCACCCGAAACTTCTTTGGCAGCTCAGTTATAACATTTTGGTTGCTTGTTGCCTTGCTTTCACTATATACAAACGAGGCTGACCATGAGTAGGATTCACTAGTAATATATGACTTATTATCAGCTGGAACAGAGCTTGCTTCTGATTCTTCCTCCACTGATTTTGAATTTGGCCTGAGAAGCATACTTCCATATCCAATCTCAAAGGAATCCAAAGGAGTTTCACTATGGTAAATTAGGTCGTCCTCTGAGGATCCTGAAAGGTAAAGTAGCTGCTCTTCATGCATTATGGAGTTAAGATCCTTTGCAAGTTTTTCCACTGGTGAAGGCTTAGGACGAGTGACACAACTCCTTTTCTTTGATGGCACAAGTGATTCCCAACCATGTGATTGTGCTGAAGCTGAATTGGCAAGATATCAGAAAATCATTATTAACATATCAAACAAAGTTGTAAAAGAACATCTAAAAAACAATTCTTTGGTTACACATATGGAATCTCGAGAATGGAAACTGATGCTTATGATTTGGTGAAGTAGTATCCCTTTTTCTGAGGGCCTGGCCTCTATAGTGCTTCATCGTGCTAACATGTAATATAGAAATACATACTATTATGAATGGCGTTCCATGTGCTGGTCTTTACTAAAACATGATTTTCACCAAATTATAGGCTTGATGCTATCTGAACACAATGCATGGACAAAGTTCTTAATAATATAACAATCACTGTAAGTTATTATGAATTGATAATGCTGGACTAAAAAATAAAACAACACTGAAGAGGAGTTGCCAAAAAATGTTTTGGTAGGCTGGTGGCTTTATTATGTCCAAAGAAAGGAAAAACCACATCTGCTTTATAAGAGAGTAGTACCGCATAAGATTTACATTGTAGACAAATGTTAAACAATGTACTTCTGACATCAATCTCAAGGCTCAACTTCAATTCCTTAAACATTATTTGTTTGCATTGAGCCAACTCATATACTATGTGGTAGCATAAAGAATGGGAAGAACAAAAAAGCTTTAACAGAAATGCATCAGGAAATTGGAGACCACTCACCAGTCATTTCACTTGCATCAGCAGTGTCATAGGGGGCACAACTCTCTGAGTATGATAGTGCTGATCCAGAACCAGATCGATTACTAAGGTCAGTATCTCCCATCTTAAGGAAGTTTTGATCAGAAAATGGCCCATTCTCCATTGTGATGTGGCTTAGCTTTTTCTTCAGTTGCTTCTGTTCCTTCAGCTTCAATGTCGGAGGTTTCAGCTTGCTAGCTCTAGGTTCCACGGCATCAATATCATCCCGAGCATGCATTGGTGTGTAATTCGTCAGTGAACCCTTAGTTCTCCATCTTGAGCCACATGCATTGCAAAGCACTGGCTTATCTGGTGGCCCATTTCTCCAGAGAGGAGTACCTGTTCCATCATTTCCCATGAGTAACAGGATATGCAATACAGAATTGATGCAGTGATATGCGTGCAATACATGTATAGAGTTTATTAGTAGTGTTCATAAGGAATTCTCATCACAAATTTACAAGAATCATGCTCGTGGCACTACATGATAGGATGGCATCAGGGAAGGGAACTTAAGAATTGTCAGAAACTACAGATTTTCAAGAATCAAGAATGTATTTGAGGCAGTGAGTGATTACTCGCATACATGCTCAAATTGGATCTTTCAGATATTGTTTTTAATATTTAGCACAAGCATGTAGTTGTTCATCAGCTAATCTACAAAGTGAGGCATACTGAATGCAGATAATCACTTCAATTAAGCAGCTGTTCCAGTAGGAGCTAAGAATTGTAGAACTTATGATGCTGCTGAGATTTAAGCAAAGAGAAGACCCAGCATGTGCAAACTACATAGCACAACAAAGATCTTCACTTTAGTACTATCCTAACAGCAAGAATTTCTGCAGTTGCAGCTGCTATGAAACTCTGAATATCTTATTGGCAAAAGGAGGTGGTTCTTTTATCTTGAAGAATAGACTGTGAACTGCATCTAATTGCATTACTTGTCAAATTATCTAACAGCATGAATCTGTCATAGTCAAATACAAGTCATAATGGGTCTATGTGAATAAAAAAAATGTTCCTCATGTCCAGAATTTTACACCCAAAGGCCACCGAGACCCCAACCATATCCACACAGTTCTCCTGAACACTTCTTATGGTCCAATGAATTTCAGCTAATAATCATCAGAGAACAAACCGAGGGAACCACAAGGAACAAGGATTACGAATCCGAGCCCGAGGGAATCGGAAGATTTTGCGATTTTATCTAAGACTCATCCCAGATGCATAATTGGGAGAAAACATCACCCAAAAAAAATAAAACTAGCTAAGGTGAATCAGAACTAAAACAAGAGAACAAAGAACTGCAGGAGAGAAAAAAAATCTAATTTTATGAAAGAAAAAAAAGAGCTCACTTGTGACTCCGCAATGACGGCAAGGTCCCTGCTTTCCCATGACTCTCTTCTCCCCTCACCTCCACAAGCGAAGAAAGGGCCCAAGAAAATTCCAACAAAATAAAAACCGGAAAACCAAGCGGAAACAAAGAAAGAAGCAGTTCTGTAGAAGCAATTCTTCAGCTAACCAAAGGGGCAAAAAAAAGAAAGAAAAATCAAAGAACTGTTGCTTGGTGTGAATCTTTTTCAGAGCCAGAGGGGATTCCTGGGAACAATTCCACAGCCCATGAACTCAAAGACCAAGACTTGCTTGGTAGGTGTTCTTCTTTCTTTCCTTTCTTTCTGTTTTTTCCCTTTTGTTCTTCTTCTGTATCCAGGTCTTTTAGAGAGAGGGTAGAGAGGAGAGGGGAAAGGGCTAGAGAAATAATAGAGGAAGGAATGCAGACGAAAGGGAGGAGATTTACAAAAGACAGGTGAGTCTTTGGGTGAAAGGCATTGGGGAGGAATCCAAAAGAAAACATAGTTTAGAAGCTTGTAAATTTCTTTTATTAATGAGGAAGAGAGAGAAGCAACTAGGAACTGGGCAAAGTAGGAAAAGGAGAGGAGAGACTATACATACAGGAAAGGCCAGCACTTCTTTTCTCTAGTTTCTTTCAGCCTTTCATTATGGGGGTGGTTTCATCTCATTTCATTATTGTTGCTTGGGTATGACTAAGAAGTGCAGGACATATCTAGCACTAATTAGTCAATTTGATTAACTTTAAAGCCCTCCGTTTCTGGTGCCATAAGAATATTTTCCTTATTACATTTGCATTTTGCCCCTTAAGAAAAAGCAGCAATGTTTGTGTCGAGCACCATACAAAGGGTGGTTGTGTGTTGAGGTTGATGCACATGTTTTGATAGGTTAAAACGATGTTCGTAATAGGTGCAATAAAATGTATAGCAATTCTTTGGATTGATTTTCATTGACGAAAAAATGCATAATGATTTTTTACTCTTTAATTAACCCACTATTGATTAAAAAGGTGTGGCTATGTATGAATTTATAAGAACAATACAAGCTTTAAAAAGCATGGGAAATGTATCCATGTATATTTAAATGTGTCCCGATATTTTTCTAAAACTTTAATTATAAAAAATTTTTTAGCGGTGTCATTAAATTATTTTCTTTCTACCTTCCAAATCTTAAATCTCCAAAATCTTCTTAGTCAATTTTTCGATTCTAAGAAATTTTGACTTTATCATCGAATAATTTCCTTTTCTATTTAATATACTATTAGACCCTGGTTCATTCTTCTCCTGTACACGAGCAGAGCAGAACGTATGTTGTATCCATGTTAAATTTAATCACATAAGGACAAAATTGGTAAAGCCGAGATTCTCTCCGAACCTTTCATCCTCCATCCCTTCAAATATCAACAGCACGCTTTACCTTTTATTTATCCAGGCGACCTACAAGCACGCATGCGCTATCTCTTCCAAGCAAAATAGTTTGTCTCGTGCATGCACAGCTCTCCTCTATCCTTTCTTTGTCTTAGCTCAAGCCAAAGCATGGCAGCCATAACAAGCATCATCCATCTTTAAAATCGAGAGCTCATTCTCCACTGCTTACGAACAAGAAAAGAAGCAGGCAGCATTTGCATACATGCCTCAACCATAATTTTCAACTTCTATGTGAAGCTCTCCTACTCAAACCTATTAGATAGCAAAGAACCGGCCAAGCCACAACAACAGCAACGCATGTCAGCACTCCATTCCATCGTGCCAAACACGTAAAGGGCACCGAGTACTTCGTGCATTTCGCAACGCCACATAGAGGCTTGTTGTCGCTCTGGTTGTCATGAGGCGGTGGAAAGAAGTACAAAACCAAGCATGCCTCCATCATTAGTTTTCCTTCTTCTCTGGACTACAACATTCCTCTAGTATTCCTTCTTCGTATCACCGAGCTCGACAGCCGAGACTGCCATCACTATCGAAACCGAGCAAAGCTGTCATCCGTCATTGTCGGCCTTGTTCCACAACGCCAAGAAGGTAGCAGTCGCCCTTCTCTCTCTTTTTCCCAAACCACCACACCCATCTGCAGCAAGATGCCTCCTAGCCCTACCACGTGCACCCGAGCCTCCGGCCACACCACCACCACAATCGCCGCCATCCTCAGCTCTGGCCACCGGCCCAATGGTGCCCCGATCCCCGAGCCACCGCCACGCCTAGTCGAGCCTGGCAGCACGCATGTCAACCACCTACCGCTATGGTTGCCCCCTGAAGCGTCACCTTCACTCTCGCCGCATCGCGTCGAGATTGCTCAGTACGAGGAGGAAGAAACTAAGGAGAGAGCAAATGAGAAAGAGAAAACAAGTGGGACACACGTGGGCCCTATCCTTTCTAGCCAACCTCATGGACCAGTTCCACCAGAGACCATGCTCTCCTTCTCCCTGCTCCCTGCTGTCCAGGCTCAATATGTCATCCTAAAGAATATTCTTTTAGATCCTGAAAATCTTTTAAACTACAAAAATTTATATATTTTTATCTGTGACTCTATTTAACCTTATTCTAGTCCAAAATTTTTTTTCTAAAATCATCATCTATATAATGGCATTATCATTTTCTATGTTTTGTTACTTTTATCAGTATCCCATAGAATGTTTATATTTCTCACATATAGAGGTCATGAGCGAAGCAGTGTTCGCGTTTGATTTCATCACACCAGGAACCGCCATGCACTAAGGCAAGCTATTCTTGAACATTTTAAATCTATATTTGTAAATTTCTTTGTTTATAAATATGCATTGTTAGATCACACTTTAATCATGTTTGGTCTCGATTTGCGTAAAACCGACAAACCTATCTATTAGTGCTTATATTATGTAGTATATTAATTACTTACATTCTTATTAACTCCACAAAATATGTGTCGTTATCGTCATGTCTTGGATGCGATTACTGAGCTAGTTGCTTAGCCCGCTTACAAGTATGATGTCGTATAGGAAAACTTGGGACTTTTAAAATTTTAGTTGAAAATCCGATACAATGTTGGCATGTTTATAAAATAAAATTGATTTATATTAACGGGATGGTACAGGGTTAGTACCTTCGTGCCTTGGCAATATATTATCATTAAGGACCTATTTCTTTGGGAAATTCTTTCAAGCATATTACAGTACGACTCCACGGGTGTTATATAATGTCCATTGCTAAGTAATTAGCTCTTATATAGAAATCTTGTATGCCAATAGATGTGAAACACTGTGAATAAGAAGATAGTGTTATAGATTGTACTACTCGAGATAGGTGTTGTATCTTTTAAGATGATTAGATAGGTGTATGAGACATTCCCAATATATTCTAAGTAGATGAGAGCATGAGACTTATATGATACTCGATTTTGATTTATTCAGCCTACTATATGACATGGGGTATTTATGGGCTAGTTTTAAAAATGCCTTGTAGTAAGCTCTTATGTTGTATAAAGAGATAAGTTTATGGCATATAGATAAAGTGTACAACATTTGCATAGATTAGATAAACTATTTAAACAATCATACCTGTGGTTATAGGCAAATGTGAAGTGCTTTTCATAGCGTAATTTTATTTTTGCAAAAAATTTGTAAACACAGTTGTTGGGATGGGAACCGTTTTTAAAGTCCGCTTGTATGGCAGACAGTCAATCTTTATGGTTAAAAATAGATATGTATAATCTAGGATGTCTATTGGTAACATAGTGTTGTAGTGGAAAGTACTGTGAAAACTTATTAACTATGAGAAATAATTGAATATAGTTATCACTCATAATCACTATAATAAATTATTATAAAACAAATTATGTAATGGATTGGATCGAGATATAAGCCTCTAATGTTTTATAAAACAACTCTTTTTAAGGAAAATATTTGTTTTTATAAATTAAAACATTTACCTTCATTTTTGTCTGGCGCAATATATAAAGTATTCACCTTGCTCATATATGTATAGAGTATAGAGACTTTTAGGGTTTTAAACCTAATTTCTAAACTAGGTCTATGGAATAAATTAGTTGTGTCTGGTCGCTTATATTATGTACTTTCACTTAGTGGTCGTTATTTTTACTTTATGTACTGTATTGTCTAGGATTTATAACAATAGTTATTTTTTATTTTACTATTATTCTATACCAGCCGGTAGAGCGTCGTTTAAGGTAATTAAGTTAATCTAGCTGGTACTTCATGCGTCACACATGGCATTAATAGACGTTAAGTGATTCATAGCGCCACACAAAACCATAATGATAACGGTTGGATGTGCGCCAATAGGAAGTACGCAAAAGGACCAAATAACTGATCTGCTTCAACTCCCATAACACATGAAAAGCCAACTCGTTTGTTAGCAAAAATAAAAGTAACGTAATGTTAAACCTACATACATGTGTGCACACCTGCATTTATTTTTTAAAAAAAGTATTTCAATTGACTTAAAATTATTGTGCCAATTTTCATAGTTTTATCAATGAATAAGATATAATCTTTTTTTCTAATATAGAAATTGAGGGTGTTCTAGAATATATTTTCTCCGTTAATCTTTCATCATCTTATTTATCCCAAAATAATATCATCTTTTAATTAATTATTGTATTGGATTTTGTGATACTATAAAATAAATGTATTGGAACTAAATAAAGTGAAGATAAAGTATTGGGATTTGATAAAGTAGAAAACATGGCAATTTACCATCTTTTGCTTTTGTATTGTTATGTATGGAATGGGTGAAAAATAAAGTTATTTTAGGAGGAAGTTAATAATATATAAGATAAGACCCAACATTATTATTTCAGGGAACAAATAGTAAACACCAAAAGATCAGCTCCCTCCTGGGCGCAGCATTGCAGCATCATTTTTCAGGCTTTTCCCTGGAATATATAGGACTTCGTTTTTCAACGGCTTAGCGTACTACATTGGTTTGGTGGAAGCAGCTATGGTTGGATAAAGATAGCAATAGCACTCCAAATCCCAACCTGCACATGTCTCACACCACATGTTTGATTTGTTTGTAAAATTAAATGGGGATTCCAATCTCTGCAAAAGAAATTCCATACTGTTTTTTGATCATTTCGCATATTAAAAATGATCTTTTTTTAAAAGTGAACGTCACATAATAAAAAGTTGCTCTTTATGTTTCTCATTCTGGCATGTTTTAAAACACACTAATTATGCCAATATGCTATCCAACATGCTTATATTGCTCTGGAATTTAATTATGCCAAATTTTAAACCACAAGTGATTGAACTTTCCACACAAATCCAGGGATAAAAGTCTTTATTCCAAACTAGGCCATTTATATTGCTGTAGAATTCGATCACACAGATTCTTTTAGCATCTTTCACCCATTTATCTCATCTTATCCCATCCATCTATCTCCAATGTCAAATGCAAAAGGATCAAAGATATGGCCCTCTCGCACCCGGTCAATAATAACCACATCATCATCTCTTAACAGCATCGACAAGTGTTAGCTAAGTTCCAAGAATACGAGCTGAGCCTGAGCTGACGTATTTTTCACATCGGAACAGCAATGCGATACTGAATACGAGCTGAGCCTGAGCTGACGTATTTTTCACATCGGAACAGCTATGCGATACTTAATTCCAGTTGATGACACAATCGAGACAAAAGTTGCATCAGAAATTAGACAAAAAATCATAGAACAACTCAAGAAAAGTAGGAAACGGTAAAGCATGGAGGTAGCCTCATGCTGGCATTATCTTGCTGCGTCCCCACTAAAAAAGGCCCCCTCTCAGTTAACACGATGACACACACTTGTGCAAGTTAGTTGCCACAGGCCAGCCTGCTTGTAAACTTTGCAGGTCATACCAAACAAAATGTCACCAGGATACTCATTTCGGCCACAAATCAATCCATATGCACCTGAACAAAAAATCTCATAAACAATACTGAGATTTAACGTTTTTCTTTTCTAAAAATGCTAGTTTGAACCTCAGGGCTGAGTCATTTCTTTTGTAAAGTATAAGCGGAAATAAAACCATTTTCGTGCCATTTTTCTAAACAAGCTCCTCCTTGCCTTATCTCGAAGTAGATGACCACACAAGAATCAGCAGAAAAACCAGGAATTCATTTCATCACCCATGTGACTGCTCATTGTACCCATCTCCTTTGTGGGTATGATTTAGTTTAGCTCAACTAAGGCAATAATTAATTCAGATAGAAGAGGAGACGGTGACAGACAGGAGAGAGAGAGAATATTTGGTGCATATATGTAGTATGCTCTTGTTGACCTGGCAAAGCATGCTCCTTTCCTTTCCTTTCCCTTATCAATAGATAGGATTGTATTATTTGTTCTTCTCTTTTGGACGGGATAAGAAATGGAGGTATCAAACCGGGAGAAGACGAGACTGGTGCCTACTCACCCCGTCACCCCATCCGAACGCACGCCGTGCCGTGCGATGGGATGCTAGCAAAATACCACCAAACTCGCACTTTGCTTTCCTCGCCCCCTGTCTCCGACTCATCTCATAATTAAACTGTAAATATCCATTTTACTGTTTTTAAGCTCATTTTGTACATAGTTACATGTTTTTAATTTGCGGTTCTTAAAAGATATCAACCGCATTTTAAATTATATATTGATTGGTACATATCGAGAACAGATAATTTATCTTCCTACTTTATAAATTGCTCGTAATAAGTGTAGCAAAAATAGTAGTAGGTGCCAACCACAGGTTGCTGCCAACTACGTATATCCCCTGAATTTTGAGCCTGCAAAGCCTGATGAGAACTTTCAAGCTTTGGAAGCAGGGTTCTCATTTCCTTGCGTATAAGTTGGGAACTCGGAGCTTTCGTTGATAGGGAGACCAATCCGTTTCCTGCGTGTGCGTGAAGCCCGGAAGAGCTGATCTGAGCTAAGCTGAGCTTCCCGTGAAGTGTCACTCTCCTCAGAATTAGCAGGAAAAATGCTGCAGCTGCAGCTGCAGCATAGGCAATTAGTCCAGCACGCATTTATCTCGGAAAGGAAGAAGATCTAAGTGTACAGTTTTACATTTATTTTACCTGTGGTACATGTACAGCGCGTGGATTTGCAAAGAACGGCGAGGTACAGAGCGGTATCCGGTCAAAAGTTGCTTGTGGTTGCTGCTTTGATTTGCCGTTGTCTGGAAATTAATAACTGGGAGTTGAGTTCGTTGGCCTTGTTAATGTATGCGCTCACATCATGACCACACTCCCCATGGCTCGCCTGTCTATCTAGTCCAGATTTATGCTCCAGCAAGCATCTGACTTTGTCACCAGCAAATTGCTCACCCTTTTTCTTAGAACTAGATATGTTGAATTTACTTTTAAAAGGAAGATGTTGTGAACTTATTGATATACCTATATATATATATATATATCCGTATATAGATAGATCGTGGGAATACTCTATCTTTTTAAAGAGCCCGCACTAATCTATTGTATACTATGTCCGTGTATTATACAAATTTCAAAGTAAAATCCCTATGTGACTATAGTTTGAAAAAAATTGTACAGAATTGATAATTACATTTATATACAAGTACTAATAAGAATAATTGGACTTTGTTATAATATAGTTGAAGTTAGTAATGCGGGAACTTATTATCAAAATTAAACAAATAACTTATGTATGCATATTCATTTTGCTATTGTAAACATGTTATAAGAATATAAACATGTAGCTATATGGTGGGTAATTATTACTTTTTTTTAGACTATTATCATCTTATTATGCTACATGAATTTCTATCGATCGAAATTATATATCAAGTAGATTAATGACTCTTCTATCGTCACTTTCAGTGCCTATGATATCTTAATAAAAAAGTAGATTGTAAGCCACATAAATGTTTTTTTCTCAAATGTGTAGTAATCATTATTTTCACAAACTTTAAAGAGAAAGGTCCTTATGCGCCGATGAGTTTTTTCTTAATCACTTCTATGCTTCTAAATTTTACCTCATCTCTTGAATGCTCTTGAGTTTCATTTTGATCCTCTAAATCCCCGTTGCGTTAGTTGATTGTTAGAATTTTTTTAAAACAACTATATTGCCTCTCTCTGGTACTTATGTGTAACATATTTTAAAAGCATAAATCTCCATTTGAAAAAATGCTTTATAACAAAATCAAATGGGACAAAACTATTTGTTGCCTAATTAGAAAAACAAAATTATGTTTTCCACCAAATTTTAAAAAATTGATAAAATCCATACATGAGTTTCACCAAGAAATTCAAAACCATAATTATTTTTTATTTGGATTTAATTTTGGTGAAAATGTATCTGAATTTCATCAAATTTGGCTGAAATTTATTTAAAATTTTAAATTTAAGTTTTCAAATTTATGGTCAAATAATTATATCATATTTTTTATAAATAAGTCATTTTTAGTTGAGAATTGTGTTTTTGGTAAGACAATATAGTGAAGACAAAATATCGGTCAACTCAATGTGAACTAACGGAATTGGTATAGAAAAGATGGAGTAAAAACTTATAGAGAATTTTATCGGTTTTAAAACCTCTCGGATTTTTATGAGGCCACTGCTAGTTATATTATATTATTGCTCGTGCCAAACCTCGTGGAGAAGGTTCGGTCGAGGAAATACGATGGCTCGGTCACGCGAAGGCTTATGAGATCTGTTTAGCTCTATGCAGATCCTTAAGTTTCGATGTCTGAGGGCGTGCCAATAATTTGATGCTGTAATTGAAGTAGTGAGGCAAATGGATCAGTCGAACGATGGGTCAATACGAACTCTCGCTATCGACTGACCGACTATAGGATCGAGTTGGTCATCGGCCACGTCCGTATAGCTCATGTTATCGATTGGTTGCCGATAGAGATTGGAACGCTCTTCCAGCCGATGGAGGCGTAGGCAGATGTCGACGAAGGATATGATGACTCCGGTGTAGCGAAAGCAAGATCCTTATCTATCGGTCGCAGAGCCGATGAGGGCACCAAAGAGTATTCAAAGAATAACAAAGCACGCGAGATCTCTCCAAGTTACCGGCGGAAGCTGTAGCGCTCGAGCATCGACTAAACAACCAATGGAGACGTGAGAGATAGACGCGTGAAATGAATTAGAGGACCTATTGGCTAAAGAGCCAATGACACTCCGTGGCATCTGAAGCGCGGAGCGGGCCTCAATCCCCCGTGAAGCCACGAGAGCCAGCGACCGCGATAACGGTGCCGTTAGGACCAGCCTTGATAGATCGGACCGAACCGAGACAGTATGAGGCCGGAGACTAACGACACGAAGATGATGGAGACTTAGACCGAACGTGACGATGAGAGAGGAAAGAGAAGAGGTCATTAGCTATCTATCGGTCGAACGTCTGATACAGGCCTACACCTAAACCCATCGACCACTCGAGCCGATGGAGAACGAGACCCGCTAGCTCTCAACGTCGGCCACGTCAGATGCAAGCCCTAGAAGATCGGACCGAACCGAGACAGTACCAGGAAGCGTCCGACGTGTCTAGATCGACCTCTAGAGGATCGATCATTAGACGATAACAGATGTTGGGCCTACATTGAGGATAACTCATCGACTACTCACTTCGACAAGACGCCGTGTGAAGACCAGCTGGGGCACCAGCTCGAACCACCGTCATCGATCTCGTAGGTCGAACCTAACCGATACAGCACGAGACCATAGACAAAGGAGGGAGACTGATGCGTTGGTGTACCTCGTGCGGACATGATAAAGTACGCTCGATCCGACTAAGAGGTCAAACCTAACCGATGCAGTCTTAGACGGAGCAGAGTGTACGATAAGAAGACATCTTTGAAGGTATACGTGCATCGACTGGACGGCCGATGCACTAGGCGTGACGGTCGATGGACATCTTCTGAAGACAGGTGCGTATCGGCTGAGGAGTCGATACACTGAGTGTGTTGCTCAAGGTATAGATAACTCATCAGCTAACCACTCCGATGAAACGTCAAGTAAAGATCTACAGGCCTATGGCTCAATCTACTGTCGGCAGTCTTGTAGGTCGAATATAACCGATGCAGCACGGGACGGATGATGGCAAAGAAAGCTCGGTAAACCGATAGATCTCGCACGGATATGATGCGGTACACTCAATCTGACTAAGTGGTCAAAGCTAACCGATGGAATCTTAAACATAGCAAGATATACCGAAATAATGACATTACTTACCTCTTCGTCGAAGATTGAACTTAATCGATACAGCTCTACGGTGAGAGCTAAAACCCACCAGTAAAAACCTAGACGAGCTAGGGTGACGATACGCTAAAATTATATTGATCGAAAGATGATTTATAGGCTTTTAGGGGTTCTATTTTTATATCCTAGCATTACAGAGTCTAGCACAGTTATAACAACCATCGAACGTTATTTTCTAAAAATATAAAATAAAAATATGTCTAAAAAAGTAAACTAAACTAATTAAACATTCCTATCAATATAAGATATGATTTATATAGATAAATTATACTGTTGTTAGTTTCAGGACTTGTCAGACTCGGTCTCATTTAGATAGTATTCTATTGGACCGAATCTTTTATCACTTTATTCGATCGACTTCTTCCTTATAGCAATTAGACTCTTCTTTTTGACTTCACCACTATTTGCTCTAGAGAAGGAGAAGTTCACACATTAATCGAAAGAAAAATAATTCGATATCTATAAAAATAAAATAAAAGCTATAAGCTATAAAAATAAAAGTATAAATTAATCCAATTCTATATTTATCGATCATGGTATAGAATCCAACTAAACGTCTATTGTACGTAAAATTGTAAAAAAAATCTTCTAGCTAGACAACTGACGAATTGTATGTTATATCTATAGCTTTATAGATGAAACCCTAGAAAGCAAAACCAATTATAGAGAGAATAATCCAGGTTTTCATCTCGCAGCTTATTCGTTGCACCATCAAAACTAGTGGAGAACATTGAGGATAAAGGGACCCGAAAACGCAATTCACCATAGGAGACAACACCTTGAACCATCTATCGAGGCACGTTAAGTAATCAAAGCAGCATCGATCATTTCATAAGCTTCAACCTGATAGGGAACAAATCTGGCAATGTTGTACGAGAAGACTGAATCAATGACCCGGTGGTGCAATTACCGCCGCCAACTAAAACTTGGATGACCTAAAATTCACAAATCCAAACCAGGGGAAGATAAAATAGAATAAACCGGGTTCACCAAGTATATCGGAAACATATCTAATTGGTGCTACGCGAACGAGGATAGTACAGTCGACATTGTCGCCGAATAAGGGTTAGAGCAGATTTATTTCACATGCATACACAATAACAACTCCACAACCATGGGAAAAACTTTAGAGACGAGCTCAAACAAGTCGTCCTTCAGAGATTAGGTCGCTCCCTCTCATGGCGTTGGCTAGGACACAAGAGCAGAGGGGGTGACTAGCCATGTAAATCTAGGTGTTTTTCTAGTTGCCCTTATATTACTTCCTCATTTTTATATTATAAAACGTTTTTTATTTTTTATAAGTCAATATTTTTTATATTTATAAAAAACGTAAAATATTTATAACGATAATTTAGTTTCATTAAATCTAAAATTGAATATATATATATATTGATATTATATTTGTTTTATATTAAAAATATTATAAACTTAGTTTTTTAGTTAAATTTAAAAAGTTTAACTTATAATATAAAACGGATGGAGTAGAAATATTTTTACCTTTTGAATATATTTTTATAGTTTATATACCCACAGCTCCATTTCTAGATTGGGGGCAGAGCATCATGGAAATTAAATTCCTTCCCCTAACCCCACCAAAAAAAAGAAAAAATGATGCAACTCCATGGATATAATATTGCTATTTAGTTTATTTTAGTGATTAACCTTCCTAGTAGTCCCTTGTATGTTCCCATATGTATGCACCATCCGGTATTATCCCCCTGTGTGAAATCATGATTGTGATGAATAATTGGTATAATATGTTTTATTGATATTAAAACAAAAAATTATGTTTAAATTAAATTTATAAAATTAGTGACAGTCAACAATAGTATTGGTCAGACTAGTAAATAGTACCTATCCAACAGCAGGCATGAGAGCGGTCAGACTGACAAGCCTGATAGTCAAATCAGCAATCATGAAAAAGAGTTAGTTTCGGGCTGATTTTTTAGTTTATGATATTTACTTTATATTTTACACATAAGATATTTTATTGTGGGCTAATATGAAATATGAGTTAAGTTAGGTGAGAATTTATATTCAAATATGATGTATTTTGTTGTTCATATGTAGGTATTGCTTGAGACGTTGAAAATATTGCTAGTGATAAATCAAAACTTAGGTTTAGAAAAAGTTTAGTTTCAGATGGTCAAAGAGATCACGTGAGATACTAAAAGTTAGATAACAATACATGTCGAGTTAAAGTTTTCATATGACATACAAGAGGTGTGTACGTATGAAAAATAGAGTCAAATTTAAAAGGAATTTAAATTTTAAAAAATTAAAGTTTGTATTTGGTATGACCGAGTTGGAGAAGAGTTTCAGGTTAGGAGTGCAGTTCTATTTGGATTTGTGGTTTTGTGCAGTCAGCTATAGGTATAAATAGAGATACGGTATATGCATTAAAGTATTGTTTTTTAAAAAGAGAAAAATTAGGGTTTAGACTTGAGTTGTAAGTTTAATCGAAAGTTAAGAGGGAAATGATTTATATACACTTTATAGATAAATTTTGATGAAATAAAGTTAATGTATTTTTAAAAATTTCATTGGCTTTCAATATATTCACCGATATTGTTTTTCACTGTTAGCAAACTGGCAACAGTGCAGCGGTCCAACCGACGGTAAAATAATAATTGGGCCGGAAGATATACTATGGTCGGATCAACAATATGAACTCGATCGGACCGGCGACATCTAAAAAGTCTAATTATTTCGACTACAATATTTCCACTAAAAATTTTAGTTTTTTCTACCATTCACCTGGTCGTTGTGTTAGATCCTATACTTTTTTTGAATTCAAGCTTCACCACTACTGTTCCTGATGTTCCCAGCTTATTCACATATCACCAGGAAATCTCCAAGTTGCAATCGAGGTTTCAATAGGGTTGACAATAACGTAAGTTACCGTGGTTATTAAGTTTATCGCTAGGTACAGTACTGCAACTGCACGGCAACACCACCAAATTCAAACATATTTGTAAAAACAATTTAAATTTTTGATAAATTTATCCCGCTTTTTATGATTTAGCATGATAACCGTATTTATCGCTGGGATGCGGTAGCCCGCCCCGACGGAAAGGTAAACCATAGGTTTCATATGTTAATTCACACCTTGCTAATTGCTATGAGCCTGCGACTGCTAGTAAGTAGCAATAATTATTGGTATTGGCTGCCAAGTATACAGGTGGCCACCAGTCAAAGGTCAAAACGCGGTACCTTCACATGGAAGCACTTGTTCTTGCGATGTTCGTAATGAGGGTCAAAGGGGTGTGTCGTGTGTGTTACCATCAACACGTTCAACGTTGCCGACTGGCTCTCTGATCTGTCGCCTCAGACAAATGAGGCATCAAAAAAGAACCGAGCAGGGCCAACTGGAAATGAAAACGGAAACCGGTGAGTGGTGACCATTTACGCAAAACGCAATTATGCAACCACAGGTCACCGAATGCATATATACATGGCCACTCCCCAATCTATTATGGTGTCAAGTTCACAGAGATGGAAAAGAGGGGGAGAAGAAAAACAGAAGCGGAAGCAAAGTTTTGCTCCCTGAGAAGCCGGTGGGGCCCACGCCAGGTAGGCCCCACGATGAGACGGTGCTGATTCATTCATTAGATAGTGTGGTGATTAGATAGATGGATCTACTGTCTCGACCACACTAGGTCTCCCTCTCTCATCCCTCGTCAGTTTACGGCGAGAGCCAGCCAAGCAGCAGCAGCCAACCTCGCGTCCGCTCCATGTGACCGACGGGGCGTCGCCTCTTCTTATGTCGCCGTTGTCTCGCGCTCGCGCTCGCCCTCGCCTCGGCTTTGGATCTGAGCCGGCGCGTACGTCACGTACGTGCTCGCAGTGCCGCCCGCTTGATTGCGTTCTTCTTCTTCTTTTTTTTTGGGGGGGTGCGTTGTTGGTTCCACGTCATGTAAGCGCCGAGCTGGAACCAACAAGTAATCGTACAGAAATCACCACGTAAAGCGTAAAGCAAAAACCGGGGGGAGTTAAGCCATGTTTCATTCGTGTGTGGTGTCGTGCGTTTTGGGTGGTGGTTAGGGACTCGATCGATCTCACTCTCACCAATGAGTCGGATGCCACCCATTTGTTATTATTAGCAGCAGCAGTGTACTAAATCGAGAGATGGGTTCACCCCGGGCGGTAGCAATTGGATGGAGGCTGGGCGACGCCTACGCTGCCCCGCTCGAGAATTTAAAACGGGAGAGGTCGATGTACTCGTCGTAATTAATGGCGACCGACCATGAGAATGAATAATGATGAAAAGACCTGAAGAATCTAAGCCTGTGAGTCCCGGCTCCGGGTTCCTTCACCCTGGCAAATGGCAAGCAGTGTAGCACTGGTGCTGATGCTTTACTTTCGGTTGTCCCATGAGCGGCCAGACCATGACATTCCCTGTCCCAATTACCTAGACGACGACTTCCATCCAGGCAAGGGATCGGGGTCAGGGTTTGTATTCTCGTTTTTGAGTTGAAATGCGAGCCCTAGCAGGATGAATCTCACAAAATTCGATGACACAAACTTGGGAGAGTTTTAAAATTTGAACGACGAAATTCGAACGAAATTGTGAACCCTGATCGGAGTGAGCTTGTCGAGGAGCATGCATTGGTTCACTAATTCAACTAAACATCTTCTAGCTTTTTTTTTCAGCAGAGCTCTCGTGTGTTTTTGCAGCCGACGGCTGAGGGCACGCCGCCGTCGAACCAGCTTTGCTCGGAGCCCTGCTGCGCCGGCGGTACTTCTGGGCCTGTCTTGTGGCTGGGGCGGTGCGTGGAAAATTGTGAGATGTCGTCGGTCAAGAGTCACGCGATACAAGTGGGCTGACGTAACGTAGATGGGATACTAGTATGAAATGGAACAATTTGCTAGAGCACAAGATTGTTATGGTCTCTCCTATTCCTCCTTTTTTTTTTAGATTTTTTTATGAAACCGAAGCACATGCTTTCACCATAAAAACGCAAACTTCTTTTGCGCCTAAGTGTGAACCTTTATCCTTGAATAGCCCAAGGTGGCAAGGTGTAGTATCTTCTGAGCAGAAAATGATATACGTACGACCCTGCTGTCCGACCCCATTGTACGACCAGAGCCACGATAGAAACCTGACACGGTAGATGGCTAACGTCGTGATAAAGCCTGACGTGCGCCTGTTAGCATGGCTCACGTCGTAGCTCAGTCGGATAGCAGTCGGAAGATAGGGTCGTACGTGTAGCAGCACTCCTTCTGAGCTGGGGTCTGGGAAGGGCTCGATCCAGTGATTTACACAGGCTGGGCATCTTCACAAATGGCAGTTAGTGGTCCTGTGGCAGAGATCTGATGAGTATCCTCACCTCAAAGGCAACCAGGCCAATTCAACGAAAGAATATCAGGATCTCTCGTATTCCCATGTGCAAACACTTTTGGCTCTTTCATCTGCAGTAAATGCTGAGGTTAGCGACCTGAGACAGTATTCAAGCACAGTGAGTTAATGTTTGACAGAACCAGAAATGGGACGGTGAAGTTGGAATTTGGCTGGAGTATATCTGCATGTCGATGAGGTAGATAACTCTCCGTAAAGAAAGCGTACCAGTGAGAGTGGTGGGATTCGAGGTTGAATTTTCGCTCTGGAGAATCCATCCACGGCAAACAAGCACTTGTAGCCACTGATGTGGCGGTGTTCACTGTTTGGTATGTCAATAAGAAACAGGAAAGAATTAGAGCGTGAAATCAGTATCAGTTGAGCCTTGGGTTATATTTATTCATGCATGCTATAAAGAAAAAGGTGACAGAGTTGTCCGATGATTTGACTCTACTCAAAACAAAATGGAGGTAATACAAAGACTTTGTCCAACATTAAGTGCACCCCCATGAACTCCCCATGTATGCAGGCCCCACCTCTCAGTGGTGCTTGCAAAAGTCAGTTTCAAACTTCAAATATCCAGATAGCAACAAAAATGAGTGCAAGAAGTATTTTAGCAAATAAGCCAACTCACTTCAGCAGATATGTAAAATTTCTTTCCTGATATTCCTCGATGGAAATTTTTTCCTCCTTAGAATATCTGCAAGTGAACAAATTTTGAGATAAAGTCCTGAAAGCTCATAAATGGCGTGATACAAAAAATAACAAAGATAAAACACTACAGAGCATACCTCCAAGGATATTTACTTTCACAGAAACGAGAAACTCCACTCATTGCGGTGAAGGCATCAATGTGAACATTTTTTTCCTTCATCAAAGAATCTGGTAAAAGAGGAATGCACGGATCAACCAAAAGTATGTGCCATCAATAAAGGTATTACTGTCAACATAACCCAAATAGCTAAAACAGTAGAGACCACTAAGAGGAGATACTCCTAGCTGTTCAATTTGTTATATGGTTCTTGCGGTTCAGCCAAGCCCTTTGCATGAAAATAAATAAGCATACGTTCTAGATGCAGTTTTGTAAACACAAGAAAACTATCATAATTTCACGTATTCCAACATAACTGATGTAGGGCTCACCTGCTTCGTGTAGAGCTTTTAGAGCATATCCACCAGGATAATTATTGCAAGATGCCATGAAAGTAACAGCAGAGTATCCTAGACTATATAATTGCATGTGAGTTTTCAACAGTAGCATATATTATGCTACTTGAAAAACAGTAGCATATTAATATTTTATAATAACCAAGGTTAAATTAATTATTGTACCTGGCAAGAAAGCCACCAATCATGAGAACATAAAGTAACTTCCACCCAGTTTTCTTTTTGTTATTATATCTGAAGATAGACAAACATATATTCACCAGTCAAAATCATAAAGCCAAGAAAGAGAGGAAACCATTCAATTTGAAGGGTGTGAAAGGAGTTCTGATAATGAAGCTATCGACCCTAGCTTGCATTGGTAAATTGATAAAATAATAGGAACTACATATGACAGAAGGTTGGTGATGCTCACACTCTGCTTGCTGCTAGTGAAGCAGACACATTAAGCATGGGAATTGAAGCAATAATGAAGCGAAGCTCCTGAAAAATAACATCAGTCATCATGTACAAGAATGGCCCAATATAAGGATGGAACTAGTATCAAGAGACATAGAGATAACCTTATGTGGAAGTTTTGAATAAAGCACAACAAATGAGAAAACTGGAAGTATGTACGGCACAATCCTTCTGTCAAGAAAAGCGCCGACCTGTCATTGAAAAGGCTTCATGAGATACATTGCTTACTGGCAATAAAATATCAAATAAAAAAATCAACAATCAGTAATGCATTGATAATACCGCCAGTAGAAAAGGTACATCATAAAAATGTCATTAGTTGAATCAATCAAATATGACATAACTTCAGAGTTTTAGATATAAAGTCCATGTAGAGGTGGCAAGCTAATCAACTATTACTAGATAAACATCATTTTTCACGCATAGTAAAAGGCATGGAATAAGTTATGTACTTGTTCGAGCAAAAGGTACATGTTTTAGCCAAGTAAGTAGCACAAATTTTTGTATGGTAGTGTCTTATCTCACCATGCAAAGAGGATACGCTACCAGCATGGAGCGTGGAAGTGCTGAGGTGAAGTACCAATGGATGGAATGCGTCTTAAGTTTATTGTAGTCATGGATAACAGGGCTAGGAGCTTCACATAAGTTTCAGGAGGATAATGCAGAGATTTTCACCACATGAATCTAAAAAGAAGAGGATAAAACTTGAAAAAGAAGTGTATATTATGTTCCATCCTTTTGTGTATTCATGTGTAGCTAATAGAGATTAACAGGATGGTTCAGTACAATATGAAAATGTCTCCATGAAGTGACTTAGAAAGATAAAACATATGCATATATTTGGTAGGAAAAAAGAATGAAATTCTGGGTAAAGAGCAAAAGTGTTAACTCAAATTATTATTACAAAAAAAAAGAAAGTGCAGTTGCACATGCACGCAAATGAAAAAAAGGATACACCCCACTCTGAACTCCGGTTCAGAACTGAATTAAACCACAAAACCTCAAATTCTGGCCACAGGATTCGCCGCCACATTATAGAGTCAACCAGTACAGTGAAGCCTAAGCAAATTATTCATAGTGAGACAAATTTTCTTTGCACATTTGCACAGACTTCTGTTAGACTATTGGAGAAAGTTTAAGGAAGTACAAAGCTCATACCAATGCATATAATGGCAGTGCTTACGCAACATTTGATTGCTTCCAATAGAAAAATAGACCTGCTCTGCCACACGTAGTCAAATAGTCCAATTGTACCTCAGCCCCAACTTTCCCAGATAAATTAAGCAAAAGAATACATACAAAGTCCAAAATATATAACAACTTGATGTATGACAGTATAAGTGAGTGTCATTATTTTAATAGCCTGGTGACATATCAACTTAGGGATTATTAGCCACGCCTCGATAAAACAACTTTTAGAGACAATTAGCCACATTCCCCTCATGGTCCTTGCAACAAGTTTCACTAATGATGAAAGCACGAAAACGCAAATTCTGGATTGAACTGTGAAGTCACTATGATTCTATGACAAAGTTACTTTGCATTGAATTTGAAAAAAGACAAGCACCAAAATTGGCAAATAATAAAGATTATTGGCAACTGGTATTTGTACATAGCCTATAGGTAGAGTTATTTGTGCATAGACTACAAGAAAGGAGTAACATAAACTTTGGACCCGTCCTACCTGAAAAAACTACACTACATAAGAGAGTATAAAATAACTATACAGCTGCTGGGCGAAATTTAAGTTTTATAAGTGAAACTCACCAGCAAAAGTGCAAGTCCTATTGTACCAAGAAGCAAAATCATATCACACCTAAAAATAACTGCAGCAACAATCTGCAAGCCGAATGAAGAATTACTTCAGCAGCATAAAACTGAACGCATGATCTTTAAATACTATAGAACCAATTTATAATCTTTACTGGTCCGCAAATAGAGAACTGAGAATCATTTCTCAATTTAGTTAATCAACAAGAAATTGAACTGATCAAAGATTAAAGAACTTAGAATTATATCTCATTTTCATGTTGAAACTTGCAACTTTAGAATGTCATGTCCAGAACTCAGATTCTCTGGAGTTATTGTGTGCAATGCATGAAGTCAAATTTTGAATTCAAGAATATATGTGACTGAAATTGGAAATGAATTCTTGCTTTCTATAGTCTATACAAAAATGTGAAAACAACAGCATGCAAACAAAATAATAAAAAATGGCATACCAGGGCCTGTAATGTTCGTCGGTGGTTTCCCTTGAACCAGAAATAGTATGTTAAGTTAACTGCCAGACAGAAAGCAACAATGGGTTGCATGATTATTACACAAATCCAGAATAAGATTAGTGCTACTGCCAATAGCATCATAAAAAACAGTAACACTCAGACAGACTTGTGTCTTATTTATACAATGTGCTCACCAAAAGCTAAAGCTAAGATATTTGGAAGGGGCCGAGTTGAGTAGAACAATAAGTGAAACTGAATAGAAGTTAGTATCACATAGAATGCTTCAGCATGATGACCAAACTTCATTTTTACCTGCACATAGGAAATGAGCCAAGCTAAAAGTTATGATGTCCAAGGACAGAATAACAGACTATGCCCACAAAACAATTCAATACAAATTATTAGAAAAATTGTTACTCAAGATGAACATAGTGAGCATAGAACAGTTTGACAAAAACACATAGGCCAAAGGGATATCTTGATGATATAGCACTTGGAAGTTTGTGCATGAGATAATAGAACACAAACTAAGTTCTCTTCTATGCAGATTTATTGAACTTTCTGTGGAATATAAATGGCACAGGGGTGAGAGGTACAGCCATACATCTTGTACGCCCCCCCCCTCCCCACACACACACGCACACACACCATCCACCCCAAAAAGAAAGATATTCAAACAAGGCTAGCATACTGCAGCAGGTATACCACAGCCAAGAGGACCATGCATCGTAGGGCCCTTGGCAAATTCATGGACTAAAGACCCACTAATTAAAAAAAATCCAAATTTGACAAGCAAGGTTCATTTTTAAAATTTGGTGGACATTCTATGAGTTGCTGCCCTTCAAGGCCACAAGAAAGTTACACAGATAAAAGGACTGAGCTCATACTCATTTTCAGGGGAATTAGTGCATTTTCAGAATATTAGTACCTATGACAAACAGTGCATAATTGCAAAAACCATTTTAATGACACAGAACAAGAAGTGAAAAAGGATACCTGAACTCGGAGAAGTCTCAAAGTCATCAAGATAATACTACCCAACATTATCCGAACTAAAGATGCAAAATAGAAGAACATCAATATGGCTACACAAACAGATACAACATGCAATAAGATATGTATTAAGTTATAGACAGCACCTGCTAGTAGACCATAAACCTTTGGAACATGAAATAAATGCATTATGACAACTGCAGGCGATGAGATAACTGACACAACCAATGCTCCTGAAGAACATATGTAGCAATGTTAATGACCTGCGTCATGTCCAGACAACAACAATCTGCAACCTGAAAGGCCAATCAGACCATACATAGACACTAAAAGCATATATAGTATACTGTGGTAAACTGGTAATGCCATCTGACCTTGACCATCTACTTGCCATTTAATTACACTTGAACCGAGCAATAATCATTTGAGGAAAAATTGTAGCATAGTACGCAGATCAAGGCTTCAAGCCAACATAATATTACCTATAAATGACCGAGGGACAACACCAGGAAATTCTAAATGATCATACTGCAGAAAATTGAAGAGAAAAATTAAATAAGCATCAAGCATGTTATATTGATACACTAGCAGAAATGGTTACCTTCTTGATGTGATAATTGTGGTAGAGAATATCATGCATGGCCTAGAAAATACATAAGTAAAGTGTTAGCTCAAACACTGGAATGGCATGACAGTAAAAGTACAAGCACACATCATGGAACAGGCAAACAAACATTTACCAAATTAAATGGGAAAAGACAAGAATTACCAAGTACTCTCTCCATTTCAAAATATAAGGCGTATTTTATTTTGTTAGGACAAGAGTTTGACTAACAATTACTCTATTAGAATATAATTTTTATGACACAAAATTAATGTCATTATATTCATATTCGACAGTACTTTCTTCTGATTATACTTTTGTGCCACATAAATAATATATTGATAGATTAATCATTGGTCAAAGTTTTGTCCTAACAAAACAAAATATGTCTTATATTTTAAAATTGAGAGAGTAAAAGATTGGATACTAGGTAAACTAAAGACAAATGAGCAGTAGAGAATGAAACAATTTCTCAAAGCAAAATTCATTCAAATTAATTACCATGCGGGGCCTAAGGGAAGATGAAACTCATAATTATGTTGCAAAATTTCCATTTTTCACATTGTTTAATGCATAGGTGACACTGGAAGTTGAGAAATTTCAGCTTTTCAAGGCTCATGGTATATGAAAGATATTTATCTGCAGTATGAAATACTATCTCCGTTCCAAAATAAAAGTATTTTCTGGCTACGAATGTATACATCCCTTTGTCCAGGTACACTGCTAGAAATGCTTATATTTTGGAACGGAGGGAGTAGCAAATAAAGAAAGGATGCATCTTGGATTTCTATTGCCTAGATACCCATGTTCATCATAAATTCAGCAATATTCAGCACGGATTCTGTGCATCTGCAGAAAATGTAAATAATTTTACATAAGCTCATCGTTTTTTAGTCATACTATCGTGCAATTCACATGTGCACACCAACTAGCAACCAATTTCAACCAAACTGAACACTAGCAAATTCTCAGAGAGCATCCTGAATCCCATGTCTAGTAACTGAACAACAACAACAACAGAGACAAATAGCAAACATGCACTACTAATTGCACAAACAACCGCGAACCCCGCTGAAATTGAGCACCGCAAGGACAACTAAATCAGAACAGTACGCTAAAGCACACTACACAGCGCGATTACAGTGTAATCCGGCCAATCGGATGCTCAACAAAGAGGGAGCCGAGGCCGGAACCTGCACGTTGAAGCTCTCCTCCACCTTGGTGTACGGCGCCATGACGGCGTAGAACGCGGCGATCGATCCGAGAAGAAGGTCCCACCCTGCAAGCGAGTAGTCAATCCCCCGATGCATCAGATCCCAAAAACCTCCCACCACAGCAGAACCCTGATTTCGATAGGCTTCGCGAGCCCGAGAGCTCGGAATGGAGCGAGACCACTCACCGTACTCCCTCAGCAGCCTCGCCGCCGGCGAAGGCCGCGGCGGCGCCATCTCGGTGGCCGGCGAGTGGGTTCGCGCGTGCGACGAGCCGACGAGAGAGAGTCGCCCAGCAATTCTGCGGCCTGGTCGAGCCGGATAGGCGAGCCAGTCCAGTTGGTTGACTCGTCCAGATTAATTGGTCCGGCCTATCTTAGCCTCTTAAGTGGATCTATAACCGTAGATGGGCCAGGCGCCCAGTCCATGATGGATCATTGGATCTATAAGGCCCAAACACCTTACGCCTGAATACATTCAGGGCGTCTTCAGTATACAGAAATTTTACAGTATTTTCATATGAAAAAGTTTAATTCTTCTATTTTTCTTTTGAAAATCCTCTAAACCGAAGAGGCCCTCAGTGTTATCATGCATGTATGCCTGAATACAGTCGGTTCTATCGTGTACTACTACCACCTAAGAAAGACGTGATGAAAAATATTTAGTGGTTTAGCACGGTATCTCGTGCAATATTGGAATGCATTAAAAAAATTCGATTTGCACATTGACAGACAAAAGGGGAGAGTATATTTTACTGAATATTTTCTCGAGACAACAATTCTTCTAGACTACTTTTACTCATATATTCTCCCACCAACTTTACCACGCTATGCCTGGGCATTTGCGATGCATATCCTCTTCAAGATGGTTACAGATGGCAAAAAAAAATCCTAGAAAATAAACAGGTTACGATATAATTAATGGTCTTGCATAGTTGCATTGCAAGTGTTCAACTGAAAACCCGCGAGAGGTGTTCTTGTTAGGCTGTCTGAGATGTGTTTCTTCCAGCAGATGGATGCAGTGTCAGTCTGACAGCCATCAGATAGACAACATGTGAAGAGGGGAGTTTGTCCGAGAGCTGATCATGTTTCGTTTAAGCGCTGTGGAGGTGCAGTTTCAGAGTCATTAGCGGCTGCAACCTGCAAGCACGATGAGCGAGTACAAGTGGAAGGACGACGACCGGCTGCCTTTCTGATTCGTCAGGGTGTTCGTACTACAGTACCTCCACTGCAACTGTATACATATGGCCGACAGAAAGGTGCATGACCTCGCTTTCCGTGCCTTGCATGCATCGTAGCAGCCATGTCCAAGGTTTTTAAGCAGCCATGATCCATGCCTGCCCAGACTAGCACTAGTTTTTACTGTTTAGTACTTCGTCAGATATTTGATCGAGTGTCTCTGTGCATATATAGACTGAATATAAATGCAACTTGATCAATTGATTGATTGCTCGATTACTAGGAAATAACATGCAGGTGAGAGTTCTAGCTTCTACATTTTACATCGATCCCTGCTTCTTCGATATGATCAGCATGCCATCAGAAGAACAATCCATCATCCATATATATATGCATGCATGCGCGCGTCAGAACTCAGAAGGAGGTGAAGGCGCAGCTGCCGGTGTGGTCGCCGGCGACGGGGTTGGCGTCATCGCTACAGGGGGTGTGGGTGTGGCGGCCCTCGTAGGTGGTGATCACCATGCGGCAGTCCTCCGACAGCCGCTCCACCCGCTTCTTCACGCGGCAATTGTTGTGGGTGCACCGGTAGTAGCTCCTGCACATGAACAATTGCACACGCGCGCAACAAACAAATTAATTACAGACACTGATCCACGAGACTAATTCATTGTGTATACAGAGAGATATGGTTCTATTAATGCGCATATGCTGGTATATGCATGTTGCAGTACGGTGAAAAGAGAACAGCAAGACAACTGAAAGTAGTAACTAGCCGGCCGATGCTAGCTGATCTGAATGGAACTGGCCTGTGGTGCCAGCTCAAACTGATGGTCATGCATGCAGTCGTATACTGTCACTCGGCAAGAGTTCATCATAAATGTTGGATGAAATGGACAAGATTAACTTGAACAAAATTCTATATTATTACAAAAAGTTTTTGTGTGTCTGTATAAAAATAATATTAAAAATTAATTAATGTATGTCATTTCCGCATTTCAAGAACACATCTGAATACCAAGTTCATACTTACTAGTGAGCTCAAATTTGGGTTCAATACTCAAATATATGGAAAGAAAAATGCATGCATTCTCTCTTTCATCAGAAAAGGGCTAAGTTTCTCAGTAAATTATAATCTACATATTATTGTGGGCATGCTTCCTCAGCCTCTAAACGGTTTTTTTTCAAAAACTTTCTTCATTACACATTTCTTATAATATTTTTTAAAAAATCAACTTATCAAATTTTACTATTCAATTCATTCATGTGTCGCCTCACATAATGATTATAAACTCGGTTTCATCCATAATATGTCCAGAACACATCAAGCTCCACCATTAACAAAAGGAAATAGATTGGCAGTCAAGCACACCCACACCAATCCTACGATTTGAGGTGATTAATTCACTAATCATAACTACAACTCCCCATATCTCTCTTATGAACTGCTTTAGAGATAACATCACGATCTCTTTACAATTGATATTTGATAGGAAAAACTGATTTCCCTAGAGCAAAAATTTCCTTTGCCATCTATCGGTGTAACAAATATAGAATGTCCCGTAAACATATACCTACTTTAATATCACATACTAAATTCTATACGAAAAGAAAAACCATGCATATGAATAAAGTCTCGAGCTGATAAGAAAAGAGTTTTAGATAAATAAACAAATATAAAGTTATACTTATCTCCTATCAAAACTATTCGGATAGTATCTATATTTGTTATCCTAATTCTACTTTAAAAAAATCATCTAAGCATATAAATACAAATTCTATGAGTGGAGGGACAAGCTAGGAATCCCATCGAGTCGGGGAAACCCGATAATACCTAGCCACCAACAACTATGACCGAACTCTACGTCGATATAGTTACCGACTAGACTAGAGTTTTTTTTCCCACTTGTCATACTCATAAGAAAATGATATAATAGTAACACTGGCCTTCGGTCAAACAGGAGTAGGGCTATTATCCTTCTCGAGGGCTATAATCTATATAAAAATTCATATGTCTCCTCACTACAGATTTGTTTGCAACATCATGTTAACCGATCACTACATCCTTCAAATACACCGTATATACACGGATACTACGGTTAAATTATTATTCATTGACAGTTGGTGCACTAGGTAGGAGTCTTTGATATTCAGAAGATTTGTGAAGACATGGTGTCTAAAGACAGATTTTTCGATGAGAGATGTCACGACTACTTTGAATTGGGACATACAACCTAGAGAGGGTAAATTTGCCTCTAGATCAGAATCATAACCATCGGGATTTACAAGAACTCCAACATAAATGGCTTCATAATACTAGGTTAATCATTCTAATCTCTTTTTATCAATTTTACCTTTACTAATAATCATATATTAGTTTGTGGCTTTTTCTATTTTACATGCATATTGTTCTTCTAAGTTTGGCTCTCACTTGGTCATACCTTCAACCAGCTGCCTGTTGGCCTGATTCCTACTAGGATACGTGAGGTTAAAAATAGCAACACAAGTTAGCGATCCCTAATCGACACTTGTGGCTAACAAAATTGCATGTACCAGACCTGAGATGCTCCTCGCACACATCCATATGCAAGCACATGGACAAATTGGTCTTGCACCCAAGAGAGTGCATCCGAGAAGGATTTCAACGTGCACACGTGAGGCTACCAGAAAGATAATTATATTCATCTATTTGATAACTCGATGTCATGTATATAAGGACGTGACATCAAGGGGTGAAGTTTTCGAAAAGGGATGCTATGACTACTTTAAATCGGAAGATACGACCCGACCAAAGTATGTTCATCTCTATATTGGAACTATCACCATCTCAATCTTCGATAATTCGATCTACTAGAATTGATATGGCTTCAAGGCATTGCCATCGTGGAAAACAGTAGTTCAAGGTTATCGATCTCAAAGCCTCGAATCAAGAACCCAAGCCGATAACTCCCAAACTAATATCCACCAAGTGGTCAACAATGAGCCTATGTACCAATAAAAAACGTTAACCTTCAACAAGATACCAGGTTTATCATCCTAATCTATTAATTATTTGATCAATTCATACATTGCTCATGTATGGTGTTTCTGTTTCTCTTTTTTCTTGTTTTGTTTGAACTACGAGAACGTTAAAGCACCATGGCCTCAACTCTAATCCATCTAGGAGAACAAGATGCTAATTAAACTGACTAGCCTCAGGCCGAGACACATTGGAGCTTTGCACCCTATACAACTAGCATCGACTATACACGTATAAACCCAATACAACCAATCAAGATTCAAAAACCAACCACCAATACCTTGTGTGCATCCATACGGGGTTGATAGACCAACCAATTTAGATGCATACATGTTCACTATGATATACACATAGAATGGACTCGGTGATATGATGGTTACCATCCTTATCAAATGAGTAATAAGGTATTTAGTAGATTGATTTTAAAATAAATTAATCTACTAATACTAATTCCATAGATACATCCGACATGTATCTACCAAGTGCATAGTATTTTATTTAATATATTGTATTTTTTAAGATTAAAAATTTACTATATTTACCTCGAGCATTTTTTATATATTATTTATTTACGAGCTTATATCATATTAGACTGACATATGGGGGCTTGCACTTTTTAATGCATGTATAAATCTTGCTTGATTATGGTAAGTATAGTAACAAATGTATGATCTGAATATACTCAATATATCCAAATATAACTAGAAGATCTATACGGGTTTTCAAGTACATTCTTGATGTTTTCTGTTATTTTTTTCTAGAAATTAGGAACAATAGCAACATATCTCGCAATAGTCATCATATCGCCTGAGATAGTTGTGAAAATGTTATCATAATAGGATGATTTCTCAAAAAAAACCGGTACTATCTGGTGTACTTTGTCGAGATTCTATTCATGTCGTCTATCCCAAGTACTCAAGATATCGAAAATGGAGGCGCTCCGCTTCTAAACAGAGAGCCTGAGAGGCTCTACTCATACCATCTATCATGATGATTAGGTCAGATACTTCAAACGGTGATGACACATCATGTCAACACCATACTATCGAACAATAATAGCTCGTAAAAGTAACCGACCTGATCATCTGTTATAATCGCTGAGACAGTGTTCATGACATCTATCTTGACTAGCTGGAATAAGAATAGTCAAAACAAAGAAGAAGAAAGTGCTCCATTACCAAATGGAGGGCCCAAGGTGCTACCTATAACATCTAAGATGATATTGGCATAGACCTTGAACAACAACATCACATAGCGTGTTATGCCCAAATACAGAAGGCTTACATGGAAAACAAGTAATACAATTGTAAAGGTGTTTTCGACAAGAAGCTTAAAGAAACCATAGCCTTTCGGTATGCTCGTGAGTTGAAAAAATAAATGAGAATCCATGCTAGCCACATGAAATGTGCATTCAATTACCAACCTAACACCAATATACATAATCGAGATCTGACTACACCGCTGGTCTTCATGAGACCAAGTCAGGTGGAAAGGATCTCATCCTAGACCATGGTTGAGATCAGACTATGTTGTTGGTCTTCGCGAGGTCAAGTTGGGTGAAAAGATTCTCCCACCTAAACCATGGTTGAGATCCGACTACGTTTCTAGTCTTCGTGAGACCAGTTCAGACAGAAAGGACCTCCTACCTAGGTAGTAGTTGAAGATTCGATTATGCCGCTAGTCTTCGTGAGATCAAGTCAGGCGGAAAGGACCACCCACCTAGATAGAGATTGAAGATCTGACTACGATGCTCTGATCTTCACAAAACTAGGTCAGGCGGAGACAATGATTGAAGATCCAACTATGAAGGTTCTTCCACCGAGACAGTAATTGAAAATCCAACTATGCCACTGGTCTTCATGAGACCAGGTCAGATGGAAAGTTTCTCTCACTTAGACACTACGCCACTAATTTTCACATAACTAATTGGATCGTAGTAGTCTTACCACTATTACACGTTGTTAGGATCTAACTACACTGTTAGTTTTGGCAAGATCAGGAAAGTCGTAGTGGTCCTATTACCTATATATATTACCAACCAGATTAACTATTTCTTCGCCACAAAAAGTAACTCGGCCTGAGCAACAATTAATACCATCGAGATTGCGATTGAAGACATCAAATAGTCAAGCAAATCGGTACTCTTTACATCACTTTCTTATTTAGACTATCTACTCATTAACTACATTTTTAAGAAGATGGTCGAGGCCAGGGCAAAGTATATTATTTACTTATAGACTAAAAAATATTTTAAATTTTAGTTTATATTTTTCTCGTGAGTGTTCGATTGGGGACTTGTTATTTAATAATTTATTCTGAATAGTTTATTTTAGAAAAAAAAATAAAATGATAGAATGGCTAGACTGATATTAAGTAAGATGAAGACTAGTTAGAAGATTTATATTAGTCGGCATTAAATACTGACAAAGTGAAGTTAAGACCGACAACTCCACAGCTCAACTTCAAGACATATGCTGATCCAAAGGTACTCACTAGTCGAAAATCTACTTTGATCAATCATGTGATAGGTCAGAAAGTTCAATCATTAATATATACAAGAAAAAGATAAAAAGATAGAGAGCCTGATGACCTATATACGGTGACTACGTGTAGTGTTTAGCATCACATGATATCACCAAGCTATTCTTCTCTATCATAAAAGGCAAATTTACGCTCGTGCACTCGCTAAAAGTGACAATATTCTCGAAAGGGTGCAAACACAAGTTGTTGGAAACAAATTTATTACCTGAGTACGAGGATTCCGATAAGGTGGTCTAAGTACCCAAGAATACAAAATAGTGAATAAAGAAGGGCAATATATTTGTAAGTTTTTACCTATATACATTTAAATTGTGTACATTACTATTCCCTATAGTGATATGTCTTATTTGTATATTTATGCATTTTAACTAGTCTCATAGTAGACATCGCCCTAAATCCTTGAGTAGTCAAGGCACAAAGGGGTTTTTATATTATCAAATTATAAGATATTATAGGATATATATATATACCTTGTTCTAATAAAATATAGGTGCGAGAAAAACCTTGTATTGTCTGAGATGATCGAAGTGTTTATAGCTAAAATGAGATATATAAGAAAGACAACCTAACACTGGTAAAAGGTGAAAGTTTAAAAGTATAGACAAATTATATATTTGCTTATGTTTAAATGTTTATATTAAGCTACCTGACCCTGCTCGGATGCATTAATATTTACTAATAAGTTTATTTGAGTACATTAAATGAAAATAAAAGAATAATCATAATAAGTGGATATTCTGTTAAAATTTTATACACACATTTGGATGTACAAATTTCTAAACTCTACTCAAATATTATAATTTACTATAATGACAATATACTCAAATGAAAAGATCAGCAATATCAATATAAGCTAATCAGATAAATACCGACTATGTTAGCCTATTTCGATAAGTTGACTTCTCGAGACAGTTGAACTAGTTGACATCTCTATTTGAGTAGAGTTTAAGGGCTGGAATACCCTATAAATATGTAACTATTTTGATAAGAGTACCACTTACCAAGTCATATATGAAAAGAAAGCTCATGCATATAAATAAAGTCCCGAGCAGATAAAGAATGAGTCTTAGATATAAGAAAACTAATATAGTCCTACTCGGCTCATACCAAAAAGATATTATCTATATTTATCTCTCTAATTCTACTTAAACAAAGAAACATCCAACGGTATAAATATAAAACCTCCTAAAAGGAAAAGAACAAGCCAACATAATCAAGACAATACAAATTTCATTTGGTCAATATTGAAGAAGCCCGATAATATATAGCCACTGACAATCATACCCAAGCTCTACGTTGATATAATTGTACATTAGATTAACTTTTACTATTTAGATTGATATAATGACAACACCGACCTTTATCCAAACAGGAGTAGGGCTATTACCCTTCTGAAAGGCTCGAACATGTATAAAAATTCATGTCTCTGTATTCTCGTATCAGTCAATTATTATATCTTTTAAATACACCGTAGATATATAGATATTATGGTTGAATTATTATTTATCAATACCATCCTTAAATGAAACTCATCTACCCAATAAAAAATAAGTTTTCCTCAAGATCAATTGATAGTAAACATGGAGTTCTAATAGTGCCTTTATTCAACCCTGGCACTCACATTCCGCCTTGCCTATCTGGGTTACAGACAGACATACATATATATATATATATATATATATATATATATATATATATTGTGTAAGGCACACTTTTCTCTTTTTAAGCAACTCGCAATATTGATTAATTAAGACATAATTTTCCAATGATGGATATTATTCAACTATTATTGGTGAAAGTTTGAACATACATGAGAGTCAATGTTATCGGTTATTTAAAAAAAAAGAGGGTGTAGTACTTTAATTTAGACTGAGTTTTCACTGAATTTGTACAGACGGTTTTCGTTGCATTTTGTGTTTGCACGGAGATCAATTTTATCACACAAACTTTATTCCTAAAATCATAGGATTGCAGAGATATATACTACGGGAAGCAATCATGTACAAGCTGATAGCAAGCTTCCCCCTTCTTACGGGTATTAAGTATATTAAGTATTGGAAGAAACATTGCAATCTGAAAATGTGTGCACCGTTTGTCCCGGTGCATCCATATGCACACAGGTGGATGTGCATGCGCCTGTCCTATTGCTGCAGATCAAAAATCATGACAGGTTTTACTAGTACCATATAGATGACGCATGATCAGAACTTAGACCAAGCAGAAAAGAGAATAGGAGCGGCTTTACTTTACTTTTCTTTTGTTTTCAAAATCGGCTTTTCTGAATCATGTGGGGTCTCTAGTTCGGTAGGTACCCGTGCCAAAACATAGGGCTAAACTCAGGTGAACAGGGGCAATAATTAGCCCCTCTATGACTAGTCCATTGCAGATTCGATGCTCTGGATATTCCAGCATCGATATGTCCAATTTGGCATGGCGCATTATGGCATGGCGTACTCTTGCTGCAACATTTACACTAAAGCTTATATGCGTACTATAAAACACATGGCATATGTAACTATGTTTGAGGAATGACCGATCACAAAGACCACAGTTTCGCTGATATCCGGCCATTATTGTCTACTTTTATCACCCATAACCAAAATTTAAAAAAAAATTGTTTTAAAGTTTTGTTATCTTACTCTATTTTATATCACAGATAATATGAATATAAAAGTTTTATCAATAATTTCTTTCGCTTCCTTTTATTTCTTCAGCTTATCAGCCATAGCTCCATTGTCTAATTAAATTTGGTGCATTTATGGATGCCTTCCATTTTCTATTTCAAATCAATTGTGCCAACAATGGGCTCATGTTTGTAATGTTCTTAGAACAGCTTAAATGCACTTCCTCCCAAAAATATTGCGCCAAACATGCTCTAACAAATTAAATCGACCGTTTATTTTTTAATAGCAAAACATTTATTTGATATTTTTGTGTGTAATATCAATATTTCAAAGCATAAGATGATGCATCACAAAGTGGACAGTGTATAACTGTGAACCGAGCTTTTTTTCCATCCAAAAAAATGTGTAGATGCAATGCCATCATTCGATCTTTAAGCAATATACTAGATCATCATCTGCCCTCTATATTATCATTTGTGTTTGGAATGAAGAAATTAATATTGTAAAGATAGTAAGAAAAGATTGTCCAACATTAAATAAGATGATTTGGTCATGTCTAAAGAAAACTCACTGAGACGTAAAATCCTAAGTTAAAATAATAATACGAGAAAAGTTAGAGAAAAACCAAAATTAATATAAAAAAGATAATAAAATATTTAAGATATAACTAAATATGATTGTTTAGAAAACAGATAACGTACTTAAATCGTGTTTTGAGACACTTGGGATTCAACTTTAACCTACTCTAACGAGTCTTTTTTGTTATTATTGTTTGGAAAGAAGAAATTTTGGACGAAAATATATGTGAAAACTAAATCCACGCTGACATCTTGGATTGCAGGAATGGTTAGAGAGATTCCTATGGAAACTTCTATATCCTTTATTTCAGAGGATTTTAAACATGAACTCAAATATCATGCTTCAAAGTGAAATTTTTTATGCATTCTCTATCCACCTTTTTGTCTATTAAAAAAGTGATTTTATGGCCCTTGATGAGACACCGAGAGGTGCCAAAATTTCTAACGTAAAATTTGGTATATCTAAGTATCTCAGTTACTAACTAAAATTTATGCTAAAATATTTTATACCTCTCGGTACATCTCAAGGATTATAAAATTTCTCATTGAAAAATTATTTATTTATGGTTCCTCTGGATCATTCGAATATCTGTCTTGCATCTATAGTCCTGTAAATTCCTGCAGGAACCTATTGTACACATTGCACTCAATTTACTGTGTGTATATCATATTGCGGTATTTCTTAATTCTCGGCAAACCAGCAGTGAGGTTGCATCTAGAAATGGTGGTTCGTTACCAATGTATAGAAACGTTGGATTTGCAAACTCAAGAACATATCTTTGTTAACAACATAACAATAATAAGCTAGTTGCAACCCGCTTTCTCAGCAAATAAGCTACAAACAATTGCATGCACTCTTTCTTGTTTTGAAGGGGGGAATTCTCTCTCAATGAAAATTAATTTAGACATGGAAAACGGTTTTTTGGTTGTAGGGTTGTAGCTATATGCCAATTCATGTAAGTTATTGTATTTGGTTCTAGTTGAGGGGGTTCTTTTATTTGATCTAAAAGATTAGCAAAGAAGCAATTCTCCGGTATTGCATATTGTAACTAGCTGCAAGCCTACAGCCTACAAGTAGGCAGCTAAATATATACTCCTATATTTGGATTCACATCATGATCCAGCATCAGAAAGGGGTAACCAAGAGATGAGCTAAGCACAAACTTGCACAGATCTTTGATTTTGTTTTGAGCTACATGTGGTGGGAGCTAGTAGAGTTCTATTAGCGCGCAGTTGTAGAAGAATTACTAGGGCTCGCATAGCTCTCAATTTATGTTTCATGTATACCTTGGGTGGAGGCTGTTCTTGACAACCTTCTGGCCATACTTCCTCCACTTGTAGCCGTCGTCCAGCACATCCACATCGCTCCTGGTCTGGAAGCAGAACCTCGGCTCCCTCATCTTCCTCCTCACCTTCATCTTCCCCTTCTCCGCCGCCGCCGACCCCTTCCACCTGCCCACCCATCACACCCATCACGATGCCCATCAGTCAATCTAGCTTACCTCAGCAAACCCTAATTAGCAGAAGGCTCACGAAACTCTAGCTGAAGTATTAGCTAGGACGGGATGATCATACGCACCACGAATTTGGCCCATGGCAAGTGGCTGCGGTGGCAGCAGTAGTAATCTCGTTGTCCACTTTCGCCGCCGCCGATGTGCCCGCCTGATCGAGGGGAAAAGAGATCCAAGATTTCTAAGCAATTAATAAATAACGAACGGCATGGAACAAACCCAAATTGAGCGAAGGATCAACAAAGCAATCACCTCGGCGGCGCCCAAGCAGGGTGCGAAACCGGCGGGCTTCTCGCTGTCCGCGCCACCGCCGCCGTCACCGGATTGGCAGAACGGGATCCCCAGAAGCAGCGGGTACAAGCAACCATGGTACGACGAGAACATCAGGCCATGGTTTCCCGACTGCTCGTGGACCAACGGCGGCGGCTGAGGAAGCTTGTGCTGCAGGCTCGGCAACGGAGCAAGAAGGGAGGGAGAAGGCGGCGTGTACGGACCGAGCGGCGCGTAGAGGGCAGGAAGGCAAGCAGTCTCCAACTGGCTACCTTCCATGCACGCAGCACGCATGCAGCAGCAACTAACCACAAGAGATCATGCACAGCTTGGTGAGATAGTTGGAGGGAACAACGAGATGCCAAGAAAGATTTCTTCTTTAGGTTAAAAGGGAAGCGGTGACCATGCAATCCATAGAAAGAGAGAGCTAGAGAAAGAGAGATGGGGAGGGAGGAAGAGAAGAGTACTGGACAAAGCCCTTTAAAGAGCCTTTTGCTCAAATGGTGGTGCGATGGCTGTACGTGTCCCTGTAGCTGCTGTAGATTACGAGTAGTGCTTGCAGATTCATCAGCACCTGCTCCCTAGCTAGCTTGTGTCTCTTTGTGTTGCCTACAAACCAACGCTACTTGTTGTCCATATATGCTTTGTCTTAGGGTTGCACGCTTTGTTTTTGCACGAGATGCTAACTCTGACTGACAGCTAGTCCGGTTATCTCCTTGATCTCTCTGTCAGGTGCAGTGATTAACTAATCAGTTCCAGTGAAGTTTTGAGCTGTACTAATGTGTTTAAATTCAGCTCTCATTTAATTCTTATGTGTAAACTGCATGAATTCCCCAGTAAAATTATATTATGTTGATATTTTTCCCTGAATATGTGTTCAGCTAATTAAAACATTATAATGTAGTCTTTTTTTCATACTAAGTTCCAGTCAAACTGAGATTGGAAGGACGCTACACAAACCTTCAATGATCCATCACAGTTTTAGTGCTGTTTTCAGCAGAGCTTTTCCCCCACTTTGAGCAAAAAAAATCAGAAGGAACATATATTACTGCAGGAGCGTTTGTTCCGGCCGGGTACAGGATTGCAGTCATTGTACCTTTTGTTGCCTGCAATTGCTCAATAATTGTGGGGTATTCTCCACTAAAAGCCTTGCCCATGTGCACTGTAGCACATGCGCATCCGCACTGTTCGTTTTTGTTGAATCATCACCATCCATCTGCCTGTATACATGCATCCAGGCCACAACATGATCATCAATCCAAATTCGAAAGCTACCAGAGATGTATATATACATAAGATCATAAAATAGACGATACATGTACCCGTGTGCATGCATATGCAAATGATGCATAATTATTGGAAGAACACAGCCATCATGCCCGGATCGAGCTAGCTATAAGCTGCCATACCTGACACGCATGCACAGGAATCAATCCTATTTGGACATGGAATCCCGCTAATTAGCTCGCTATTCGCTCACCTGAATCGATCGTATATATGCATGCAGTACTAGCTCTTCCATGCATGTATACAAGAGAGGAAACCGGATGCAGTACGTACTCTCATCTCACCAATCATATATCTGCAGTGGGGACAAACGCTATAGCTGTGGCAAACATGCATTCTGGTCATGCATATAGTGATATGGTCATATGCATGATACACAGATTGAAAACTTGGGAGTTGGGTTTTAATGGTCGAGTGGTGGTGGGGCTAACCGACCGCAGCGAGCGAACAGCGCATGGCCAACCAGATGCACTGCGGCCGCAGCAGCAGCTGCTGCTGCAAGCACTCACGCTGATATTTCCGGATTAAGCCACAGCTCGCTGCTGGGGACGAGGGAATTTTTATCATTGCAGTTGCAGCGAAACAGCAAAAGAAAAGCCCCATCCTCTCGCTCAGCCTGTGCAACCGTGCAAGACTAAATGTGAATATGTAATTTTGTGTACCGTTCATTAGGTAGCATTATAAATAGCTAAGGTAGGTGTGAATTATTTGTGTGTACGCTTTTAAAAGTATGATTTTTCTATAAAAAATCGTATCAACCCTGTTTATATAACTCTTTTCTAAATTATTGCTAGTCTTATATCTAGTTTTTATCACAAATTTTAGTTATTTTTCGATGGCCTAGATTGCATCAAAATTCATACACCATGGTAACATTTTTTTCTTTCTTTCTCCTTTACCCCTTTCCCACCAACACGAGTTATGTGACGATTTAAGCGCTCACCTTCTCATCTAGCATTTCATCTCCCCTATCCAAACGTATCGAAGAGAGAGGGATGAGGCTAGTCTAGACGGCCTCACCGGTGCCGCCTCCTCCTTCCCTCTTCAAGACGGGTGCAATAAAGTCTATTTGCTCTATTATCTTTCTCATTTTTAGTAGCTTGCGCCACTATAGGAGCTCTTATCGCCCTGCCTTCTAACGTCTTTGACTTCCACGCTCCTACCACCGACCCTATCTACCCTCCTCCTCTTGAGGACCCCATGCCTCTAATTGTGCCATTGCCGTCATATCGCTACTCGCCTGTATTGGCTGCCTCCCCGATAATCTCTCTGAAGCCATCTTCATCGTCTTCTATCCCCCTCAACCACCTCCCATTGCTTAAACTCTAAATCTAGTTTTTTTCTAATAGAGTTTTGCACCGTCACCACCACCACCACTATCAGGATTATCGTCGCTGGTGAGTTATCCCTTTTTCCATGTCCTGATATAGATGATTCCATAACCATTGTATTGAAATGACATTCTCTTTATCTATAGTTTGTTTATTTGTTTTCTCTGTTAGATTTTGGATTTTTACAGTCATGCTTCTCAAACACTAAATGATATGTTTTATAAAAAAATTATATAAAAGTTGATCTATTTAGAATAAATTTTTAACTGTGTAACAGTTAAATTATTTGTTATACCATCAAACAGCTATTATAAAAATTAAATAATACTTAATTTTTCCATCTTAGCTATATATAGATATATTTTTTCTCTATTCATAATCTACTATCCAATCATCCGGTTAGGACACGTTGTTCTCCCAGATCGATGCACACGCTGCTTTTCTTTTTTGCAGGGCTGTTGCGTGTGTTTCGATCAGTGTTAGTGTACTGGAAATATGGTCGATCAAAGTGCGGCGGGCTGCGTTCCAATGCAATCAGCCATGAGATAGATTGACGGACAGGAAGGCAGGAAGCATGTGAAGAGCAGTGCTGTTGTACAATCCCGTTGCCAACTCCTTAATGTCCCTACAAAGGGAGAGAAGCATACAATACGTACTGGGAGTCTACTACTACTACAGCAGCAGCGGCAAGAAAAGAATACACCTTTAGTAGGAGCAGTACTGTACAAGGACGTGTTCGCGCTAAATTCCGACGCGAGCATACCGACACCTAAGAGGTCTGGTTAGCTTCAGTGCAGACCAGTCGGCTTCTCTCCATAGCTCGAGTTACACGCGTCGGGAGCCGTGAGTTCACGTCGCCTCCGACGCGATGGTGCAGATACGGACGTACCAGTCAATTTGACCTGCAATTGACAAGGAGGTGAGGCAAACGAATCAGTCGGATGACGGCCCGATACAAGCCCTCGCTATCAGCTATCTGTCGATAGGATCGAGTTAGTCATCGGTCACGTCCGGAAGGCTCTCGCTATCGGCTGATCGCCGATAGGAATCAAGACACTCTTCCATCGGCTGGGGAGCCGATGCAGGCGTAGACGGATATCGATAAAAGATACAACGGCTCTGAGTGTAGCGAAAGTGAAGCCCTGATCTATCGGCTACAGAGCCGATAGAGACACAGGATGGAGATGGCAGCACAAGACCCGTCGTCCGCCGTGATGACGCCGCTAGCACCGAATCTCGAAGATTGGAGCTAACCGAGACAGTACGAGATCGAGGCCAAAGGCAACGGAACGGTGCACGCTGGATCGGACGTGCTAAAACAAGGGCGAAGCGAACCCATCAGCTAGTTGAGCCGATGAGTGGACGTCTCTCTGAAACAGGCGCGCATCGGCTGGAAGGCCGACGCGCTTGGCATGGCGCTCAAAGAAAAGTCTCTGAAGACCTGGTACGTATCGGCCGAGGAGCCGATACGTTGGGTGTGACTCTTAACGTATAGATAACTCATCGGCTAACATTTCGATGAAACGACGTATAGAGACCTATAGACCTAAAGCTCATTCTACCGTCGACTGCCTCGTTGATCGAACCTAACCGATGCAGCACGAGACCGACGATGACGGAGAGAGCTTAATAGACTGATAGACCCTACACGGACATGATGCGATACATCCTATCGGTCTAAGAGATCGAACCTAACCGATATAGAATGAGATATATCGAGAAATAGTGGCGAGACTTATCCCTTCGCCAGAGATTGGATCTAACCGATGCAACCCCACGTCGAGAGCCAGACCCCGCTAGTAAAAACATAGATAAACTAAGGTGACGATGCGTCGAGGTTGTATTGATCGAAGGATTGATGATTACATATTTTCAGAGGGTCTATATTTATACCCTGGTTTTACAGAGTCCGACGCATTTACAACAACCATCAGACGTTACTTCCTAATAGAAAAATATCTCTAAGAAAGTTAACTAACTAACTAAATCTTCCTATCCATATAAGATATGATACACTATCCTGTCATAAATCACGGCTCCTCTTTAAACTCAGTCTTATCTGAATAATCTTTTAACTCAGTCTTATCTGGATAATCTTTTATTCTATGATCGAGTCTTTTCTTGTCTCAATTCGATCGGTTTATTTCCTGTAGCAATCGGATATCTCTGTGCCCGATCGTCTTTTCAATTTATCGCTGAGGCTTTTCAAATTTTAGCGTCAACATGACGTAAGGGACGGTAGAGAAGAAAGGCATACATGGACGAAGAGTAGCAAAGGAAGCACTACACTAGTAGACAGATCACTCAGAAAGGGTAGTAGGCGGTAGGAGGGAAACAACTAGGGTGAGATAGCTAGCTGGTGATGTTCTTGTGTGCAACTGTTGCCTCACTTTTTCATCTGCGGCCAATTGATGCTTTCAGAGTCATAATCATCTTGGCTTCTTGATGGCAAAAAAATGGCCGAGGACATGGCTAATGTCGTGCGTGCTCTTCCGAGTTGGCCTTCCTTCTTATTATTGCTCCTTAAGTTCGTGAAAAATCATTTGGCCCATTACCTATCGTCTGAGTATGGTAGTAGTAGGTGGCAAATTTTAAGGTTGGTTTGAACTTAATCGATTTGCTAAAATAAGATAAGATTGTTTATCCTTTAATTCTAACATAAAATTTAAAAAAAAATTTTGTCATAATTACCATTTTCCTAAACCTCAGTGCCATAACATTTAAAAAAGTAAATTCCAGAAAGCATCTTGTTTTATGGTTAAATTGCATAAAATCACAGGTACATTGCATTAATGCATGATGCAAGGTTGATGGCGAACTATATATATAGAAGCGAGCTAGAAAGACTACCTCAAATCACAAGAATGTGTACACTGAGGAGAGAATTGGTTTAAAACGTTACGTCGATAGGAGCAATAAACAGTTGTTGATAGCATCAACTTTGACAACGAGAGGGGAAGGTGAATGATGGATGTGAGTAGCCACGACGGCACATGAGAAAGGGGCCACAGATTCTATTCTAGTGACCGTTGTATTGATTGAGAAGCATGTGAAGTGATGGTGAAAAAAAAACCTCATATTTTAGGAGAAAGTCATAATTTCTTATTGTTCGTATTTCTCACCCAGAAACTATATTAGTTTACTAAAAATACATGAACAAAGGGTTAAAGACGTGCATAGGTTATAATATAATAAGGGCATAAACTTTTCAAGAAAAAATAGTGAAACAGACCATTTTAACTTTAAATAATTTGATCAATCTATTTTTAAAACATTTTCTAAAAAAACCTAAGTTTAATTTAAAGCAACAGAGACACCTCCGGTGGCCATCGAGGATTCCCTCACTGCATAGGATCCACGACACTCCTGGCCCCACCATTTATCTCAGCAAACTCTTTACAAATTACAATTTTGATAGAATTGCTTTTTCATACGGTCGGTATGGTTGATGCACCTCATCGATCGATAATATATCTCAGCTCGGAATCATGCATGAGCCGTCCGAATGCCTCCAAATGGCCTTTCCAGCTTCAACCCCCACTGCCTCTTCACAATTGACCGGCATAGAGATCAGACTATCATGACGCGCCCCGTCTTCCCTCACCCCCATGATGGTGATTTTTGGCCCTTTGGGTCCATACCTTTTTCGTACCACCTGTAGTTTTTTTTTTTTTTGCATCCCACGAAACGCTAGATGTGCCTAGCTACTAACACCAGATTCCGAGCCAGCTTTCTGTGCGCTAAACCCAATTAATAAGTTTCTCCCGTGTGTTGCCTTCCATCCACACCATCAGGTAGACGAGAGATCAACCTGTGGAGCAGTTTAGTGGCGATCGTAGCACACGTACGATGAGAGGGCGCTGCCGACGATCAAATTTCCGTTTTTCCAGATCGATCGATGCGAGAATGCATGGAAGGCGAACAGCTCTGATCGACAGGCCAGAATGGAGGGTGCTGCCAGTGCTGCGCGACGTGCGGGCGGCTTTGTACTAGGTGGCGGCGTGGCGTGGCGTGGCCGCTGGGCTCCCAGGCTTTCGGCGCCACCACGATCGCCCGCGCGCGCGGAGAAGGGAGCGGACAGCGCTCGGCCTCCGGGGACACGGGGACGCGAACGCAACGCGTGGCGTTATTCTGCCGTGCTGCCTCATCTCCTCGTGCACGCACGGCCCGGCCCCCCGGTCACGGCACTAGGCACACACGCCTCCGCCCCGAGCGCCTGCCGCCTCCTGTGTGGAGTAGTTAGCGATTGGATTGTCAAATCACCACGTAGTGCTGCCGGCGGCGCTGCCGCGTCCAATGTGTGATCGATTATTCCGTTCCGTTCCGCCCCGCGCGCCCATGCGTGCGTGCCGGTCGGCCGGTTCGTTCGTTCCAACAACGATCCTCAGGTGGCGTGCGGCTTCTGCTGCTCGGTTGCTCGTTCCGTCTCTCGTCTGCGGCGCGTGCGCGCGGCTGCCGCTGTAAAACACAGGCGGGGGGACCCGGGCGGCCTTATGTATACTGAAATGGAACGTTTTCTGGCAGACTGCAGTAGTAGTACATGGACGATGCTTGCGTTCAAGAGACACATGCACGTGATGCAGGGGAAGTACATAACAGAGCATCGCTGGTCGGTACTCCGATGAGCAGGGGACAAAGCCGAGTCGTTTGCCGTGAGGTCGGTGTCCGTCCTTATATTAGCCTAGATTCTTCCATCTTGAGCGACACGGGATTACAAGATCGTAGGTAAGGTAGGTAGAATATTTAGGTCGTAGTCCTGTAGATCCTTCTCGTACTACTCTAGACCCGCCAGGCAAATGGTGGTGTCGACTGTCACGGAGAGGCCCAAGGTAGTAGGTGACGGAAGAGATCCAGCGCCTAAGATTACTCATGATATGCCTCTCAAATCACGGTGATGTCAGTTATGCTTACTAGGAGTACACATGGGAAAGGAACTACAACTAGCTGAGTACTGTAGAATTTTAGCTAGGGAAGGATAGGGAAAGGAGAGTGCTGATATCTAATCTGATCTTTGCTTGTCAATTGCGCCGGAGATGACACCCCTTTTTGATGGCCTGATGTGATCCCAAGATCCCATCCGATCTGCAGCCCTGGATTTACTGAAGCCATCTGCTGATGTAGTGTTTTATCCGTTCCTGCTATCTTTGTCGCCTCCTTACTGGTGCAGAGGGAGGAAACAGGGAAGAGATAAGTGCAAGGGGAGCAAGCAATATCAGGTTAGAACAGGCTGATCCGTGATCACTGATGCGATGGGTTGAATTGAACAAGTTTCAAGCAATAAGACTCCCAGTTTTTCTTGCGTTAATGAAAGAGATGGCAACCGTGGGCTCTCTTTTTTTGTTTAATTAGTACTACTAGTAATAGCTCAGCAGAATGTTCTACTGGAATATTCCAAGGGTGCTACAAACTCTGAAACCTTCATTGTAAAGCGTCAGGTGCCCATTGCATTTCCGAATCTTCTTTCGTTGCCTTAGGCTTTGGTTTGCGAATAAATCTGATTGACTGATGCCCAGGCAGATATTGGTAACTTGTACTACTACATAGCAACACCATACACTCAGCAATATCATCATAAGTGCAAACTAAAAAACAAAGGAACCTAGGAAGCATTTGATACTCACATTAGCTTACATGATCTTCCTTTACAGAGAAATCTAAGAACTTGTCGCTCTGCATAGTGAAAATCACTCATTGAAAATCTGGAGACCCTGCATGCACTAGTTAAACTATTGGCTGATCAGATACCCTGTTACCTAGTTAAACCATTGGCTGATCAGATACCCTGTTACCTTGAGTGGTGCCTTTTATAAACAAGCAGAGCACAACAAACAAGGCCTGTCACAGTTTCAACAAGAAAACACAAACCATTGGCACACGTGTTCCATGATCTTGGAGTCCCCACGAATCGAGTTCACTGTACTTGATCAAGTGACTGTACGCTGAGATTTACTACTTGTGGCAATGTTAAGTAAGAATTCAGTTGCTAGCGGTCGAGAAACCTGTACGATGGCGTGTCCTCGATCCGCTGAATGTCAAGTAATAAGTCCCTCTCGAGTTGTCGTCGTGTAGATTTGATTACTGCCTGCAGCGCGAGTTTCATAATCAAGTCAGTATGGAAGGCACTTGGTAGCAGTTACCAATAATGTGACCAGAGATTTCGAATTGAAAGGAATACATTGAAATCCATATAATTGGCGTGCATTTCAAGCCATTTGTGATCCATCGGCTTAAGGGTTATGCTATAGACAATGTCAAAAGCTCGATCATTTTCTGAAGAAAAACACACACAATGGTTAGAATAGATGACAGCATATATAGATACCTCAAGAGTACGAACCTTTGCTAAAGCCGATTTACTAATGATTACACCTATAGTGTCATCTTGTATTGAGGATATAGATTTCAATGTAACGAAGTGAGCTGATTTTGTCTGCCAAGAATTGGACTAGTCTTAGTAAATTGCCAGTTCGTAGTGCATTAAACTCTGGAAAGTGGGCAGAGTTAGCCCACTCAGACACTCAACTAAGCATGCATCAGCTAAAAAGGATAATGCTTTTTAAAAGAAGCAACTTTTATTAGTTACGGGCATCGTGGACATGAAATTGATGCAGATCGCTGTACTAAAATACTACACTGTAGACTGTACTAGGCCCATATATAGTTCTGTATGTATCAATCCTGTACAGATGTAACAGTAAAATACACCATCTAAAAGTACATTTAAGAACACCGCTCCAATCAATGACCTTGGTTTAGCTGCAGAGGTAATCAAGACCAGTTACTGTGACATGAATCACCATTGTTACAATGACAAATCATCTTTCACAGTTCAAAAACATTGCATAGGAACAGATCAACTAGCCTGCTTGAAGATAAAGCATCTGAATGAGCATGAATGTAATGTTTACACCAGCTACAGTAAATGGATATTCCCACAATGCTCTATCACCAATCTGCTTACAAAGGAGCTCATGGAAGGATTTCTGCAAAAAAAGAAAAGGAGGTCCTATTGAGGTGAATTAGGTCCTATCTACAATATGAGATTTCTATTGGAGTATTAAGTTCATCGGGTATTTAGGGATTCTCTGTCAAAGGATCATTAACTGTTCATTTGATGAAGAAAAGACGAGTCAAAGAAACAGATCACAATGCTACTTCAACAGATATGTACACTACATAAGCAATAGATTATTTCCAGCTCTAGAACAATAAAAGCATTGAAGACAGTATCAAACATAAATGTGAACCAGCAGTGGAGCCAGGGGATTTGTACTCACTCTATAGTTCGTAGCAAAGTATAGTGAATTCTCCAAAGAGATAAAACCACCACCCCTGCAATTAAACTGCAACATGAGCTTACACACATGATTATCTGAAATTGAACTATTGAATTGGTTACTAAGGCCATACATGATAATCTATGGGGAAATACCTGAAATCTGTAGATGGATCTTTCCCTTGCCATCCCATCTCCTTCCACTGGTCTGATACTAGTCCTAAAAGTTCAGTTCTAGGAAAGAAAACATGCCAAAGGGCCTTTAATGCTACCTAATGGACAAAAAGGTTTAATGAAGTGTAATTAACCTCACTAACCAGTAATGTGGTCAAAATTTTGACAAGTGAGGAAGTGGAGAATGTAAATATGATATCTATTTTCTTAAGGGGACAGAAAGCAGTATTAGTGGAGGCAACTAATATTAACCAGAAAAAAAAAAGAGAGAGAGAAGAGAACACATAAACACGCATGTGCCATGTGGACATGTGGTATTGCACAGTATGATCAGTATGCTAATTTACTCATAAAAAAGTAAATAAAACTCTCCATAACATATTTAACAGGACTAAAATGTGTTCATTTTATAGTATGACAATATGACTGTCTGAATAGCACCTTAGAACCCACAATTCCGAAAAAAAAGCACTGTGGGTGCTGATACCATCCGTATCTCATACCTGATGCCCTCCATTTGAACTATCGTACGGCACCTCTATCTGGTTCTGTAATCTCTGCAGACACTTCCTGCAAGCCAGAACAAAATTTTGTCATTCTTGAAGAGAACTTCCGTCTTACTTCCACATGGCATCACATTATCACAACAACCTTGGCATCACATTATCGCAACAACCTTTGCTAGCCATCTCTCCAAAAGCCAATAAGGTGAGAATTAACCTGGCTCAATTTTATTTTTCTTATAATCACAACCTGCGCTTGCAGGGGTGGATAATACCAGTATACAACTATAAGCCCTATCCACTAGTTTAATGAGTCACAATAATTCATTCAGATGCCCTGGCTATCATTGTGATTCGAGTTATCCTTTACAATTTGCATCCATATATACGTAAAAAAGGATCACATCAGGACATGATTTATCCCTGCATCAGCATTGACGAGGAACAAGAGTAAATATTTGTTGCATGCTGGAGCCAAAGGACGGTTTCACCTCTGCAGGCTGACGCAGGAGAACCCCCTCCCGATCCACGCCGTCGACCCCGCCACGACCTCCGCTGCAGCCTGGAGCATCTGGTTAGCAGCAGATGATGGCTGTGGTGGAGATAATTTTGTGCTATGTTTGAGCAAACCTAACTAGAATTTCTCTGCAAAAAGGGTTTACGATGCCATCGGCATCCACTTCGTCTTGTTCCTCTTTTTCAACTTCAAATCCACAACATATGATCACATCTATTGCTTTCAGTTCAGCCGATTCTGAGCGGGGAATTCACGTCGCAATTCATACCTGAAAATCCCTTCCGCTTTCCACTACAGAGCAAAGATTGGGATCTGGTCAGCTAATCACTGACTTTCATCATGTGGTCACAGTTTGTTGAGATGTCATACAATCCATCTGTAGAAAAATTCCGCTTCCTCTTCTGCCCCGTCCTCCGTATTCGTTCTGCAGTGCCTCCTCGAGATGCAGCCATGCTGGCAATCCATTACTGGGAGTAAAGAAGTAGTGAACACATATATTGACATTGGCAAGAGGCGAGCTGGTGGTGCTGGATATGTAGAGGCGTGGAAACATGGGTTAACCAGTTGTGCTCAATCAGCTGCCTGCACTTCTATAACTACCTTCAGTTCTCCTCCATCTTCCTTCAATGGAATAATTAATGGTCACCCTAGAGTCGAGTTCTTCTGCTTCATTTGCTTAATCCAATTTAGAATCAACACCCCAGGGCCCAGTTGCTCCCAGGGTCTGCTGATTGTTGACCTGATAATAGTTGCCATGTCTTAATTCAGCTAGATTGATGGCAGGGATTACCTAGCAAAGAGGAACAAGAGAGTGAACTGATAACATATTGCTTTTTATGTTGTGGTTAATAATGCTTACCTTGTGTGTGAAGCTTTGCTCTGGCTCATGACCATTTTGGAGGGGCAAAATAAACATGAAACATGGTTGCATCCAAGATAATACCATAAAATCAGAGAGCCCATAAAATCAGAGAGCTGGAGGAATCTTTAAATCCTATATTGCTGTCTTATATTAAACACACCCTTCCATGGAGCATTTTACCAAATGGGAATATGGGATGGCTTTTTTAGGGCCACTTGCCATAAATCAACGCAAATGAGATGATCCTCTCCATCACTGCTAGCCAGTAACCAGCAAATACACTATGTAGTACAGCTAACAATATACATATGGTCCAGTCATCAGTCTTGCCTCCCAAGTGGTGAAAATCTACTGCACGTGCAGTGTGGGCTCCAAAAGGATTGTAACATAATTATATACCCAAGTGGCATAAATATGTCATTCTAAATGAGTCAGTCCATGGCATAAAATATAGTAATGCACATGGAAAGCTGATGCCACGACTTTGATTTGTTACTGACAAAACAGAAACATGCACATTCCACAGAGGCGAAAAAATTTACAAGTGATATGTGATGCACATAGATATCAGTGATCCTATTTCTGTCAGGACAAAAGGTTAATAGAAACAGAGAAATTAGGCAGTTAGTTCGATTATGGTGGAACTGGCTGATTCCACTTGCGCTTGACTTCAGTTTTCCATCGAACCTCTCTGAGCTTTCCATCAGTTCCATAGTCTCTCTCCATCAGCATATTAATCCCTTCATCCGAGTACCAACCAACTCCTATATAGAGTATACCGTCTTTGTCCACATCAACATAGGCAGTGACACCACCAGGTAACCAAAGCATGGTGACATGTTGCATGTCAAGCATCTCCTCCTCCCCAAAGAAAACTGAGCTCTCTGGCAGGTTTCTCTTCTTCACTGTCTCCATGCACAAGTATACAAAGAGGGCACCACCCTCTATTTATTGCCTTTTCTCACTGAAAATTGGAGTTGCACTAACTTCGTATACTTTCCAGGAGCCCACAAGGTCTGATGGTTTGGTTCGCTTTCTTTGAGATAAAAGTTTAACGTCAACAAGTGTATCACTGCATCAAACACAAATAGAGTCCATCAAATATTCATAAGTCCTCAGGGAGATGTATTGTTCAAAAGTAGACAATACTACAATAGAGGTATGGAACTGTTTCCAGGTGCCTTTGGTTTTGGTATTTGAAGGCCAGAATGTTCCGATATTCTGTGTGTGTTTGGCCCTGATGGCTAGTTTATAATCATACTAAGCAACACTATCTCTAAAAGTTAAGGAATGGTGAAGCAATATGATGATGGTATTTTCAGAGTTAGGTTATGTTGCATAGTTGCCAAAATACGAGGCCAATATGTTTTGGAGAACAGTAGATATCATCAGGTACATGTGTCGACAGAGCTATACAAAAGAATGTCCCCGTAGGATGAAATGAAGAAGAGCAAACCAAGGTTTTCTCAAAAAGAAGGTAGCAGCAGTGTGTTTTAATGAATTGCCCCTTGCGTTCTTCAATATAACACCATAGTTCTTCGATATGTTAAATTCTCCTTATTTTCCCAGAAGGACTATCTTCCACATGTTTATTTCGCCTTGTTTGCCTCAAAAAATCCAACTTTATATAAAAGTCCAAAACAGCCGAATGCTCACATTCACATCTAATCAAAATGGTGAAGGACATTCATTTATTTTGGACAGTATTAGAATATGTATGATCTTTTAATCCAAAGCAAATGCATGGATATTTAGCTAGTAAATAAAATAGGGCCTCTGTTACACATTTTTAATACCAATCTAGAATTACAAGTAACTTAAACCTAGAGTTACTTGTAACTCATTATAAGCGATGGTTCATGAGCAGAAAAGCAAATATAAGCAATGGTTCATGAGCAGAAAAGCAAATGAATAAATTTGTTGAAATTAAAAAAAAACAGAGCCTTACTCTTCAACATGAAGATGTGCTGGGCTGACCCATTGTTCTTCATACACAGCAATTCTTACTATCTCTATGTTAGCTCCTCTTTCATTAAACTCAATAGTATGTACAATATGCAATCTCTTGTGACACCCTTTGACCAGACACTAATACAGAGATGGATTATTTATCAGTTAGTTACCCCAAACCCCATGGAAGCATTATAATGTAAAAGAAAAAATTACAATGTTTCAGACTCAAATTATGCATACATAGAAAAGCACATCTCACTCATAAGTCATAATGGACACGGGACTGCAGGGGGCTCAATTTATATCATACTTTAAAGACCAACTAGTTAATTAGTAGACTAGGTTGAGACGGAATTTAAATATATACAAAAAAAAGCTGAAGTACCTAGAACACCATTTTAAGAAACCTGTACATGTCATTAGAAAATTTGTTTACTTTTCCATGTTATGGTTATCTATTAAGTCACCCATTCACTGCACACTGGAAAGAACATTAATGGTCAATGAAGTTGCATAAATGAAAATGGGTTTTTCTTTGTAGCATGAAAAAAAGGTGCAACCACTCAAAAGAAGACATTGAGCAAAAGGTGGTTCTTATCAAGAAAATGACATCAGCGTAACTTTCACTGGATCAAACCTGCAGTATGCTTGATTAGACAAAAGGCCTAGGAGCAAAGCCTAATTAGTAAACTCAGGGGATGCATCTCATCTATAAATCCCCTATAGGAAATGTTTTCTGGTCTGGATCTGCGCATGTTAGCATATACAGAGAAACAATATTATCATTGCACTACCTCAAACCTGAGCATGTTTGCAGAAGATGATAAGATAACTTAAGCACTAAGCAGAGTAAACATACTTGATCAAATTTATATGTTGGTGAAAGGAAGTATTTAGATTCATCAAATTCACCAATTCCTAGATCAACCGGACCCCTAGAGTATGATCCATCCTGAAAATGAAGCAGCAGCAGCCAAAAGAATAAGTATTAGGATTTTCATAAACAAGAACAAACACCATAACAATATTGAATTACAAGTGTGATAGTGATAGTCCATTCTTCCAGGGAAGAATAATGACCAGAAAATAATCCGCATGAAAAAGAATGGATACACCAAACATCACAGCATTTTAGCACAAATGGAGGAAAGAATTTCTTAGTGGTTCTCAGTGATTGATTTGACCTAGATCAAACTTATGTGATAATAAAGGTTATTCGTATGATCCTCCCTCCAGTTCCATTATTCTTGTCGTTTTGGACAAGGTTTATGTAAAAATTTTAAAACTTTGGCTATCAATAACTTTTAAAATATTTAGTTTGAAGACATTAAGATGATATCTATAGATAAATCTTAAAAAGTACTTTAATAAAGTTAAACATTTATTATTTTTTAAAATATATTATAACATAATCATAGTCAAAGGTAGGTTTTGAAGACTGTGTCGTTATCCAAAAAGACATGAATTATCAAACTGAAGGGAGTAATCGTTAGCTCAGTACAGCAAACTTACGAGATGCATTCCACACTCCAGAAGTTGTTTGGATTATTAGATCCATGCATCAGTTTCAGTTCATATTGCAGAGTAGTTTGAGTTTAATAAATTAAGCTCAAACGTATCCTAAGTGTTTGATGAAAGTCATTATGGTAATACCCTAAGGTTAATCATTCAAAGAAAATAACTAAGGTTAAGCTGAGCAAACAATACCTAAATCTTACAATACAAGCCACTCTGAAAAATGATTTTTTTTCTGTCAGTTCTGAATGGCAAGCATGCTCTCTGAACACCATTACACCATAAAACATCAAGACTGTTGTCTTTAACACAGCACCGAATGGTCTATAGTTCTAATCTTCTTATGGCATTAATTTCACGAGTAAACTTTTTGTTCACATAAAATACCATCAAAAAAATTTTTTGGGTTCAAGATATACAGTTGCTATGCTAAAGACCCGATGCTACAAAACAATATCCTATTTTCGCTGGAGCCAGATGTCCACATTAAATATACAATCTAAGGAAGTAGTGATGGTCAAACAGGATAGTATGCTAGTATTTCAATTCTAGAATGCTTTCCATAGAGTCAAGTGGCAAATTATTCAGAGTATTTCAGATGAACAAATAAATGAAATGGGGGAGAAGACAAAGAGTCCAACCTCAAAATATACAATCCCTGGCTCCTGAGCAATAGAATCTTCATCAAGTAAATCGCTCCTCTTAAGATCAAAAGATTCATGGGCAGGCAAATCAACAGTTCTCTTGTCACTGTAATTGTAGTGATCCCCGCTATCATATCCAGCACTCAGTTTCTCAGCTTCCCCATGAGGATTGAGCTGCACCCAGTTTGTCTTCCTTCGGACGACAGATCACTATCATAAAGGAACTCCTCTTTGCTTCCCACTCAAGCGGGGTCCATCTCTGCTGTAATTGGTGAGAACACGGCTCCAACACCCTTCCAGATGCCACTTAAACTGCTCGCAAATGCATCCCAAGATGGCCTTATAACAGATTCCTATGATTGAAAATGACAAATATCAGAAGAACGAACCAACCTTTATTAATTTGTACATGTTATTGTGCTATAAGTACACTGTTTGGTGCTGAGCGACTGAGCATGTTTTTCCCCTTAGTTTATGATCAACCATTTCCCACTATTTGAATCAAACTCAATATTAATTGGCATTCTTCCCCTTAGAAAGCAAAGTATCATTTTGTATCAGTGTTATACATCAATGCATATATAGCTACAGCCCCAGCGATGAGAGGATCTTCGGGGACTTATTGTAGAATACACCACGAATCATCAAATACTAAAGACTAGGCGTAGCCGAATCAACGATACTTCTATGTTCCCGTTAACTGGTTGTGATCGTGAGATAGTAGTAGCGCCAAACCTGGGTTTGGAGCACTGTCTCGACCTCCACGAGCATGGCACCAGAGACCAGAACCCTCGAGCCCGCATCCCTCCCCTTCCTCCTCCCCGGAGACGGCGGCGGGCGGCCCGGTCGTTGTCGACGCTCCAGATGTTCTCCTTCCCCCTGGGCGGCGCCTTCCCTCCCCCGGCGGCGGACGAGACAGTGGCCCTAGACGCCGAGGAGAGGCGGTGGTGGTGGCGGTGGACGGGGACGGCGAGTCTACCGCCGCACGCGCCCAGGCACGGCGGCTGCATGCTGTCGCTCGATCGGGTGGCGGTTGCCCGGCGAGCCGCGAGCGTGCAGAAGCGTCGAGGCGGAGAGGAAGCTATGGTTTGGGGATAGTGCCTCGGAGAACGTTGTGAGGTTGACATGCCGACCCCACCCTTGCAGGAGAGGGAGAGAGAGGTGGACCGAGGGAAGAAAGCGCCTTTTCGACCAAAAACGTCTTCGAAAAAGACGCTTTCTCCGTGCAGACACGCGCCCCTTCATCAGTTGTGACTTGTGAAAATGCCTGCGTAGTGCGCTAGTGCGACAGTGCCTGCACTAAAATTGAACTTGAACTCAGCGTCAACGACTCAACGAGACAACGACGGCGCCATGGGCCCATGGCCAAATCTATCTCACAGCTGCCGTCGCCTTTATCAGTCCAGCTTCCATGACACCAACGGTCGAGCAGCCACCGCCACATGCAGCCGACGGCTCCAAATCCAAGCTTCCAACGCCGCCGCGGCGCGCATCAATGCATGCACATTGCATAGCACGATCGACGACGATTAATGGCACGGCGGGCGGGTGGTCAAGCCTTGTCGAGAGCAGCTCCCGGGTGGCTTTTCGCGAGATCAATGTACCGCGGTTTCGGTCCTGAAAAAGCGACGTCTATTGGACCCAATTATTAGGAGAGGAAGCTAGCTATCATGCATGGTCATGAACTGGCCCCATCTTGTCCATTCATTTCAGGCTGATTTGATTGCCTAGCTACGGGCTACAGCACGCACAAAAGCCACCGACAATGCTGCAGAATTGCTAATGGGAGCCCAGTACAGTAATTAACGGGTGCTAACTAATTGCTACTGTTGTCAGCTTGGCTCCTGGCATAACGCTGCCAATCGCCAAAGGCATCGCGCGTGCAACAACCTCCACATCACCACATGCAGATGTTGTTAGTTTACCTTGGGACTCCAGCATTTGTGTCGGTCCATGACCATTTGGCGACACTAACAGCAATGGAAATTAAACAAACCGTTAGCTGTACCAAAGCACCAAAAGAAACGTTAAATGAAGCTACTTTATTAATGGCTAGTACTTGGAAGGTCCGCAGTATTGCCTCCTATGGCCACCGGTAGGAAATTTTCAATCCACTGGAAAACTGCAGATCATCATATGCATATGCATTATTACCAATTTACCATCGGTAGCACTCCACTAGTGTCTAATGAGTGGTGATCATCGCCTGAAAATGAGTGATATGAACTGGTGATCATAGTACATGGACGGTGGTTGGAGTGAAGGCAAAAGAACAAAAGTGAAGGACGCGTTGCTTTCCTTGCAATGTAAGGCCCCCTACCCCTTAGCCTCCAAATATTGGCATGGCTCTTGCGGTATCGCCATGCCATGCCACGTTAAAAGATAAAGAAAAAGGAGGCGAAAAGGAAATCCTGCGCCCAATTACGGGTACGTGGTGGTGCACTAATGCAACGCCTAATCATTGTACCAGAGGTTTGAATTCAGATGAGCCCTAGTGCAGCCAACGAGGAAGGGAGGCCTTAAGAGGAACCAGGCTGTCCACAGAGACAGTTCTGCCGTTCTGGGCCATGGCCTCAGTTTGCGAGTCCCTGTCAGGCGTAATGGCAAGGACAGTAGGAGAGGTTAAGTAGTAGTTAGGAAAAAAGTTTAAAAAACTCCTGTAAAAATTATGGCATTAGCAACAGCATAACCATTTGCTCGATCAGCTTAATCCGCGGTTCATGCCGCTTTAATGCATCCAAAGGCAACGTACCATCACAGAGAAGTTTGCATTTTCTAACAGGAGCACAGTGACATAGCGTCATAGCGAGAGATACTGTGCAATATGCAGCAAAATTACTATACCAAAAAATAAGGTTAGAATCGCTGTTTTACTGTTTTGTGCTGTAGTAAATTGCTGTAGTAAGAGGGGTCTATTTAAAGTGGATGACTGATATACAGTCAATATCATAACACTGTTTATACCATGACGGATGATATCCATCACAGAGATGTGTACAGGAGAGGCTGGTACTACTAGCCGTGCATGTTGCTTTCGGTTCTGAATGACTGCATCCATTGAGTGCTCCTAAATGAACAATCTAGACCTGCCATGGTATGCTGAAAGAAGTAGGTGGAGTAATCGACCACAGGGGGTTGAACTCGCGTCAAAGCTTGGGCACAGCTCGCTGTCAAACTTCTTCCCCAAGTGTACGCAATTTCAGAGCAGTCAGGATAGTTACTAGTAGTTTGGATGGATCAATTTTCCATTGAACTGTACTACGATACTGTAGTGCGTCGAGGAGATCGATGGTGTCGTACGACTTGGCCATGAGATCTGAAATGTAGGAGTATTCGCGTGCCGGGCAGAGGAAAGAAATACGTATTGGCATGTGCCGGTTGGCCATCGTACGCTACAAATTAATACACGCGGCGTATGCTGATGAATTACTGTCCTGCGTCATAAACACCCAGTAGGTGACCACGCTGACTCACTGAGCTGCAAGTGTAAGGTAGTACGGAGTACGTAAGTAGCTCATTTCCCGTTCCAAATTAAGCCGCTTAGATCTTCCTTTCACCATCACGGTTCGGTTTACGCCGCGCACACGATCGCTCTCTCGCCGCCGCCGAGCTATATATACATCGCGTCGAGCTCTCGGTACCTCCATTGCTTAGGCCACTTGGCACAGAACCACCTTGCTGTTTCGCGCTAGCTAGTCACTAGTTTAAAACGGCAATGGCACTCCTACGGCTTCTCGCGCTTTGCTTGCTGCTCGCGTCCTGCGCCGCGCAGTCGCCGGCCTCGTCGCCGTCGGCGTCGAACGGTCCTCCGGTCAGTGCCGCCACGCCGCAGGCGTCCGCCGCACCGCCTACTACTGCTGCCGCCGCCTCGTCGCCACAGGTGTCGGCTGCAGCGCCGACCACAGCCGCCTCGGCGCCGCAGGTCTCCGCCTCAGCACCGACCAATGCCGCCTCGTCGCCTCAGGTCTCCGCCGCGGCTCCACAGTTTTCTGCCGCCGCACCGACCAATGCCGCCTCGGCGCCACGGGTTTCCGCGGCAGCTCCACCGACCACGGCCGCGGCGCCACAGTTGGCTGCCGCGTCACCGCCGACCACCACATCCTCGCCACCCGTCTCTGCGCCTCCTCTGGCAGTGACAAGTCCCCCTCCAGCCACGCTACCTCCGGCAACACAGCCTCCCGTCGCCGCCCCAATGACCTCCCCGCCCCTTGCCACTCCACCAGCGACGCTTCCTCCGGCCACCGCGCCACCGACATCGGCACCTGCTCCACTGCTCGCTGCCCCGGTCCCAGCGCCCGTCGCCACGCCGACCATGGCCCCCGCTCCAGCGCCGGTATCGCCGGCGCCGGCTCCGATCGTTGCCCCGACCCCGTCACCCATCATGGCACCCGAGCTGTCGCCCCTGATGGCACCGGAGCTGTCTCCTCTCAGCTCACTGTCGCCAGGGCCCTCGCTCGCACCGGCGTTGGCAACGGAGGATGAGTCAACGGCGACGCGCTCCCCCGCCGGCATTGCCGCGTTGGTGGCATTGGCGGCTGCCGGGCTCGTCGCCTTGGTTTAAGTACAGCTGAGTCACGTCACCATTCCTTTCGCGCTTTCTGTTAACCAGCGTGTTTTCCGTTGGCTTTTGTGTTTGCGTGTCTGCATGTATGATTCTTGGTGTACGATAAATTGGTTATTTATTTCTTTTTATTTACGGATGATAATTATGAACCGGGATTATCCTACAGTTTTGCTCCGTGGATAGAAACTTGCTTGTATCTCTGAGATTTGTGCTCGATGGATCGGGGCATGACATGCATTACGCCGCTCGCCAAAGTGTACACTGATTTGAGCATTTCGCAATTTGACACACAGCAGCAAAGTAGAGAGGCATGTGTGATTTGTGTTATACGCTCTGGTATAAATGCTCCAATCCAAGCCAAAACTTAGATCCAGTTTAGCACAGCTCCTCCTGCTTTTAAGATCGTTATCTGATGCCGAAGCTATACTAAACTCTTTTAGATCCTAGCAAATAGAGAGCAGAGCTACTTTGATCGCTCAAAAAAATATACTTTAAGAATAAAGTGGTATTTCCGTCAAGTCGCAGCTCCACTCTAAGAACGGATCCAGAGCCCTAACAAACACGCCATAGTCTTTAGCAGAACGAACAAGTGGTGCGTTTGCATAGTAAATTAACCAGCAGCCAGACACACCGGCAGTGCTAGGTTACAGGCTTACAGCATGATCCGGGGCAAAAGTTACACGGATTAATCCGTGACAGATGGTAGCTCGTTGGGGGACACAAGAACATGCGTGCAATTGTCACTGACCACGGTTGGTGGTGTCCGTGTGTGGCCTGGTGGGGGAGACGCCAAATCGTACAAACAACGAACAGAGCAGCAGAGACCGGCAATTGGACACACGTATGCATCGGATTCGCGTGATCAGTTTGGTACACCAAAGGCAGGCAGTGAACGACGCCCGCGTTGTCGGTGCCGGACTGCGACTGCGATTGTCAAATTCTGCTATTCCAATCGGGGCTTCAGTTCAGAGGAGCCTGAAAACAACGGCCCAGCCCAAGCAAGAAAAGTACGCAGTACGTGCCCAAAAAAACATCGAAAGTGCCCAAAACCATCCCAGACTCGCCGTTCGCAATTGCAATTTGCAAACACATGAATAAATTCGACGACTCCTATGCTTTTCAATCACCAACTCAACATAAAAACAGTGCTGCAGCGACGCACAGCCACGTCACCACGGCGGGGCCCACCTCAAGCCGGTGGGACCGGCCGAAGTCGAGCATCGGGACGCCCGCTTCGCCACTGGCGCCGGGCGCGAGGGAGCCGGCACCCGAACCCGCCGGCGGCGCGCCGCCCGGGGCACCCGCCGGTGAGGGCGGCTCGGCGACGAGCACGTGCAGCTTCATGCCGCCGAGGCAGTGCAGTTCGTTGCCGCAGATGAAGTGGCGGTCGCCGGGCGCTGTCAGGGGCACCGTCGTGTTGCCGTCGCTGCTGGAGAGCACCGCGTTGGCCGTGCTGCAGTTCTTGTACCCCGCCGCGTCGACCTCGTTCACTGTGTGGTACTTCGAGTACTGGAACACTGCGTCGTTCACGAACACAAAGTGAGCTGGAGAGCAAACTGACTGCGACAAACTACACTGCTGGTAAATACTACTACATACCTAGTGTGTCGCCGACGTAGAACGCCTTGCCGTCGAGCCAGGACGGGAAGTCGGCGCTGATGTCCCAGCCGGCGCTGTTCCCGACGTTGTACATCGCCGCCTCGGCTCTCCTCCCCGCGCCGTGCATGAGCAGGACGCAGAGCGCGAGAGCCAGGCAGGATTGAGCCATTGAAGGGCGAAGCATGGTGAATTGGTGATGACGCCAATGCGGGGTTGCTAGGAATCTAATGTGTCCATGCCTGGTAAAAAAAGCCTCGATATGTAGGAAGTTCTTGTTGAGGATGGATCACCTAACTGATCGATAACTCATATTGTAATGGTATCGCACAAGGTGTCATTAGCTAGATCGTATGCACGAATTGGGAAGCGTTCCAAGCAAGCTGCAAGCGACACGCAGACAATGAGACAAGTCAGCTCGGCTGACGCGGTTCAGAAGGTGAAGGTGGTCTGATTTGAATCGGTGGTCTTCCAGGGTTCGTTTGGTGAGGTTTGGTGCAAAATGTATTGGCGGTTAAGCGGTTTTTTTCCCTGCCTCAGATTCGTGTTTGTCTGCTGATGTCATGGGAGTAGGCAATCTCCTCCATGAATTTTATGTTTTTTTCTTTTTCCTAGCTAGTTGTAGCTGTAGCTACTCCTCCAGTCGAAGAGGAAAGGGGGAGAGTTTGGTCCAGTGAGACAGTCCGGGGAATTGGGGCTCAATGTGATAACTAGATGATTGCCCACATAATTCTACACGAAACTAGATAATTAAAATAGAAATAGAGTTATTATAATATATAACTCTTAAATTCTATTTCTACAACTGTATTTTCTATATATATTTGGATTATATATATAAATCTTAGTTTATATTTATATATATTTAGATTTCTTATGTAGTTTACAAGTGTATTTTATATAGAATTGTATCAATTTATTATAATCTGTAATCATCCAACGATTTAAATCATTTTCTTTTTCTTAAATTAATATAGTAATTTTTAAATATGGTATCTTCTTTTCTTTTCGAGCTGTATACCCACGGAAAAAACAACTGTTGCTTTAAGAGACAGTAGATGTTGCAACTTGCAAGGCACACAGGCTTCAGCATATCGCCATACGGGGCACACGACCCACGCAGTGCTACACCCATGGTTGATGGGCTGATGGGCCCATGTGAAATATCCACCCTTTTCCAGCTATTCTGACATTCCCTCGGATCATGCTCCCAAAATTGTTTTCGGCGAACGAATTGGTTGCTACACCAACCCAGGTATAGCATCACTAGTGGTTGGTCTTAAAAAAATGGTTCACCGTTTAGGTTTCTAATGATCATTACATGTCACCTGCTATGTATTTTTTTTTAATATTTCGAGGGAACTGCCTTGCGCTTTGGACTGGTCTAAACAATGAACGTTCCAAACAAATAAAATTCTCTGTAGAATGATCATGACTGATTTATCTAGAGAAAAATGCAATACAACAATTTAGGATGAGCATACTGCTATCACTGCACTTGTCATCAGAATTTTTCATAAGGTTGTATTGCCTCCAAGAAACAACAAGATAGAAGAATGAGGTACCATAACGGACACTGCACAAAGATTATATGGGAGACACGCGTAGGTGTCTCATAATACAAAACTAAAAATGATATGCAGCTCAAACAACACAACGAACGGAGATTTATGAACAGCACTGCCTCTTTCCTAGCGGCCATAAGCCTATTAGCACAAGGCTCACGGCGCCGAAGAATAGCAGCCAAGTCGCAGGGCGGGCCCAGCTGCCAGTGGCACCGCTTGTAGTAGACGAGGTCCTGGTCGTCGTCCCGGCCGCCGGCTCCGCGTCCGCATCGGACGGTGCCTACTCGCCGGGACTAGACGGCTTCGCCGGCCTCGCGCCGCCGGGGAGGGAGGCGACCGTCACGGTGAGCTTCATGCCGGAGGCGCAGTGGCCGGTGTCGCCGCAGATGAAGTAGCGGGTGCCCGGCCTGGTGAGCGTGATGGTGGTGGTCCCGTCCTTGTACGACCGCAGCGGGTTGCTCACCGAGCAGGAGCTGTGGTCCGCCGCGCTCACCTCCACAACCGAGTGCCAGCTGCTGTTGTAGCGGAACACTGGCCACGCGCGCACGCACGATACGACCCCACGAGTTAGCACAGGAATAAACAGGCCACTGACACAGAGATCCACTTCGGCTGTGTAAATGAAGCCTTCACGTACTGAGTGTATCGCCCATGGCGAACGCCTTGCCGTTGGTCCAGGCAGTGTAGTCCACTCCAGTAGTCCACCCCGACGATTCGCCGACCGTGTAGTCTCTCGCGGACGCCGGCGTGGCGGCGACGACGAGGAGAACGACCACGAGCACGCCGGGGAGCAAGGCCAACCATTTGACGAGACGTACGTTTCTGCATGGTTCAGCGAATGGTCGAGTCAGTCATTATATAGGGCAATCTGACAAATAGCGTGTCTATTATCTCTCCTCGTCTTGCCTTCGGGGATACTGAGCTGTACACTGTGAGCTGGGGTTGGGCAGGTCATGTCATGCATTGCCCCACTCGCCAAAGTTTACACTGGTTTGAGCGTTTCGCAATTGACACACTGCAGAGCATAGAGTCATGTCCGAGCCCGAGTCCGAGCCGATACGTACTCTCAGTAACAGAATGAACAAGTAACAGAATGGCGTTTGCATAGTAAATTAACCAGCAGTCCGGCTGTAATAGCTAGGTTAAAACAAGCTCCGGAGCAAAAGTTGCATGGATTAATCCGTGACAGATGGTATCTCGTTGGGGCACAAAAGAACATGCGTGCAATTGTCACGCACCACGGTTGGTGCCGTACGTGTGTCGCCTGGTGAGGGAGACGCAATAGTGTACAAAACAACGAACAGAGCAGCAGAGATGGACATACGTATGCACTGGATTAGCATAATCATTTTGGTACACCAAAGGCAGGCAGTGAGGCAGCGAACGATGCCCGCGTTGTCGGTGCCGCACTGCGATTAGGCCTGGTATCTATTACCCCTTTCCCGTATCCTTGGTAAAAACAATTACCCATTCGAATTTAGGGTATGGACAGGTTAATATCCTTTTTAATCACTTAGGTATAAATCTCAGATCTAAAATTTTTAAACTCATCTTTACATTATAAAATATTATTAAATTTAGTTAAAATTTAAAGAGATAATTTATTATTGGTTAATTTCTACATGTGAGATCCACTTTTCTTACTTTTTTCAAATAGTATTGGTAAAATTAGGTATAAATATAGGTTACCCAATACCCTTCACAGTTGCAAGGTCAAATTCTGCTCTTCCTATGGAAAAAATCCATGTTGCCTCTCTCATTTACTGGTGCAGTCTAATTTTGCTTCATTAAAAAAACAAATAGGTAGCTTTTTCTAAATATTTAAAACCAATTCATTTTGTCTACGTGATATATTGACATAATTTTCATTTAACATGTACTTACAAAAAAACAATAATATTGACAACATGACGCTTACACAACATAAAAAAACAATAAGATTCACACGTCACTGACTCTTTTCACATTCTCATCTTTTTTTAGAACTTACGTCAACGGAACGAAATCCCAACTCCCAAGAGCCAGGTCCTTACGAGATTACCGTCATTTTTTAGAAACAGATAGACCAGAGCAGCTAATGCGCATGTTCAGAACACAAAAATGAAAAATGTAAGCAATAACCTACTCTGAAGAATGTAGGCACAGGGACATGGTCAAACCAAAAACCAGATTTTAAGCAGAGGACAGCAGGATGTGGTCCAAGCAAAGCCAGAACTTTCCTGCCGTGAAGAAGATGGATTCGTTCAGATGGATACTGAACAAAGATGTCAATTTGCTCAGAGTGTTCCGATAGATTCGTCCCACCTTCTCTATTCAACAAGACCACATCGAGAGAAATTCAGAAAAATGTCCAGAACAAATTCTAGAACTTGCCTGCAGAGAAGTCCAGTGAATTTCGAAGGGACTGATCACACCCTGTCCATTGGATGCGTACCTCTCCACCACCATGCGACCAACATGTCAGCTACCAGCTGTTTCATGCCCTCATGCGCGCGAGCGTGAAACTGGCACCGATGGCGGAGGGAGCCCGGTAGCAGCGCCGGCGTCGGCTACGCACCTGCGGCATGTAGCGCTCGTCGCCAGCTGCCTCCACAGCCCTCTTACGGATGGGCGGGCGAGCTCAAGCTCGGAGAGGTACGCCGGCCACCAACGCAACTGCACGGGAGCTCGTCGCGGCGTAGGAATAGAGAGAAAAAAAGAGAGGCGCTAACAGCGGAGGCTGTATATTTTTTTAAAAGAATTCTCGTATAATTGCTAGTGTTACGTCAGTATAAGGAAACAAATCAATATGTTATATTAGATAAAACTGTCATACAAACCTCTCAGTTAGATAAAAAGTTAATATTAACAATGGAGAGATGTTTTATAACTTGTATTACGGTTCAATAGATAAAATGGGACTCGACAATTTGAATGATGGAATATGAAACTTTTCCTATTCCTATCGAGCTTATAGTCCCAGACTCATGGACCAGACACCGTCCTGAAAACACAGACCCGGTCCAAGCGAAAAAGACATGCGTGTCAAAAAAAATCGATAGGAAAAGGTATTGTACGTGTACGTGCGTGTCCAAAAACATCACAAAGTCGACGTTCTCAATTGCAATTTTTTAAAAAATATGCTACAGACGCTGATAACACACATATAAAAAACCTCCTAGAGGGCAGAGGACTGTATTTCTGTAAATTTTGAAAGCAAAAAATATATTTATCGATTAATTACTAACTATATACGATATAAATAGATATATTTATATATAGTGGGTAAGAATGACAAAAAATACAAACGAATATGCAATGAGACGTTGATTGATCAGCTAGTAGTATTTGGACTTCATATTGAATCGACGAGATTAGACTAGTGTGGCTTTTCAGACAGATCTGTTAGATTTTGATCTATCTTATTGTAAGTAGTCTTGTATTTATACTAGAAATACAAAAAGTAGGATTTTATATCTATTTTCTTCTTGAAGGCCGAGTTATTTACACGTAGATGAGTTAGCTGATAATATTGTTTTAAATTATAAAAAATAAATATAAAAACAAAAATCCCATATTCCGGTATTCCCTCGAATCACGCTTTCAAAATTATTTTGGGTGAACGAACTGGTTGCTAGACCAACTGATATAATATCACTTGTGGTTGATCTTAAAAAATGGTTCACCAATCACCGTTTATGTTTGTAATGATTATTACGTGTCACCTACTATCTACTTTTTTTCCTGGACTACTTTGCGCCTTGTACGGGGGTTTAAATAACGAATATTTGAAAACAAATTAAATTCTCGGTAGAACGATGATGACTGATTCTCTAGAAAAAAGAATGTGATAGAGCAATTTAGGATGAGCATATTGTCATCACCAATCATTGCATCACAGTGCCTGTTAATGAGAATTTTTCAAAAGATTTTATTGTCTACAAGAAACAAGATAGTAGTAGCACAAGAATTCGGTACCATAAGAGGACACTTCACAAAGATTATTTGAGAAACACAGCGAAGGTAGCTCATAATACAAAAACTAAAAATGATATGCAGCTCCGACAACACAAGGAATGGAAATTTTATAAACAGCACTGCCTCTTTCCCAGCAGTCATCAGATTATCAGAACAAGGCTCACGGCGGCGAAGAACAGCAGCCACGTGGCAGGGTGGGCCCAGCTTCCAGTGGCACCGCTTGTGTTCGACGAGGTCCTGGTCGTCGTCGTCCCGGCCACCGGCTCCGTGTCCGCGTCGGAAGGTGCATCCTCGCCGGGGCTAGACGGCTTTGCCGACCTCCCGCCGCCGCTGCCGCCGGAGAGGGAGGCGACCGTCACGGTGAGCTTCATGCCGGAGGCGCAGTGGCCGGAGGTGCCGCAGATGAAGTAGCGGGTGCCCGGCTTGGTGAGCGTGACGATGGTGGTCCCGTCCTTGTACGACCGCAGCGGGTTGCTCGCCGAGCAGGAGCTGTGGTCCGCGGCGCTCACCTCCGCCACCGAGTGCGCGCCGCCGTTGTACTGGAACACTGGCGCCGGCACGCCACGCACGCACGAATTAGCACAGGGAAAACAAAGCCACTGACACTGGGACCCACTCCCAACAGACGCACTGACAATGGGACCCAGTCGTATATCAGGAGTAGTATAACTGAAACGTGAACTTACAGAGTGTATCGCCGATGCTGAACGGCTTGCCTTCTGCCCAGGCAGTGTAGTCCACTCCGGGAACCCACCCCGACGAGTCGCCGACCGTGTAGTCCTTCGCGGACGCCGGCGCGGCGGCAACGACGAGGAGAACGGCCACGAGCACGCCGGGGAGAAGTACAGCCATTTGACGAGACGTACGTTTCTGCATGGCCAGATGACCGGCGCCGGCCAGATTATGGTTCAGCGAATGGTCGAGACTGCAAGATATATCTGATCACCTGAGAATTGGTCATTATATAGGGCAATTTGCCAATTAGCGTGTCGATTAGCTCTCCCTATCTTGCCTTTGGAGGATACTGAGTTGTACACTGTACAATCTTAGTTACGAGCGGTAGCTGCTAAACCTGGATTCGTTATCACTTACCTAACTCATCTAATTAATCACTTTATATATCGATCGCCTGCACAGTGCGTACGTACGAACGGATTTAGTGCCTGAACCTTTGCTTTGTCCATGGATAAACGGCAGAAAAGGGCCAAAATTAGAAATGGTCAGTAGTGTACTTAACAGAGGTGCAGTCCGTGAAGCAGAGGAGAGTTGGTTAAACAAACCGATCAGACTATTGCGTGCTTCGATTTGCTAAGTTTTTCGTATCAGTCGTCATCTAACGTTTTTGCTTTGCTTCTTAAACCGGTAAGAGAGACGTACGTACGTCAACACGGTTTATCATCGGAGAAGACATGATTCCCATACTTCACGATTACCCGTAGATCCATCCACGGCCGAGCTAAGATTACACCTTGATCAAACGGTGCGTAATCTGTCACTTTTGCATAATGAATCCAGGTGTTCATTAACATGGCTGTGTACATAGTATTAGTTGAGTAGTTGGTGAGAGACCGAAAGTGATATCTCCATTATATAAAAAAAAATTCCGTCACTTTTGCACGATGAAACTTAAGACCGAAATGCGAAGATAAATGTGTCTTTTTGCATGTTACTGTACAACATTTGTTTTTTCACTGAGCCATCGTCAAACCTGCAACTGCAAGGTACATGAAAAAGCAAGGGCGCTTTTTTTTTTCCGATGAAAAGAACAACACGCACGCCAAATTCAACTACTACTGCATGCCATGCAACGTTACCAGACCAATTTTGGAAACTACTACGACACGTCTGATCTCCCACGGACACGGTACGAAAGTTTGTTTAATCTTCCATAGTTCGGAACAGTCGCGCTGATCAAGAACTCGCCTCCGCCGGCCGGCATCATCACGACGACGAGGCCCTCGTCGGTGCACGGCGAGACGACGTGCACGGGCTCACTTCCGTCCAGCGCAATCTCCCCGAGACCGACGTCGCCCCAGTCCGCGGATCGGAGCGCGTGGCCCCGAGACGGCGGCGCCGTCGTCGTCGTGGTGTCCCCGTCCCCATCACTCGCGTCGACGCTCAGCCCTCCCGAGCCGTCGGCCGCGACAACGGCGAGCCACGGCGGCTTCTTGGCGCTGCTACCCAGCTTCTCGACGGCCTGGTCGACGCAGGCCGCCACGAGCGCGTGGCGGTCCACCTGCGCATCGGCGGTGGCGGCGGCATCGGCCCTGAAGAGCACGGTCGTCGTGGCGGCCGCGGTGGCGGATCAGCAGGCGTCGAGGGGAACGGACTTTAGGCGTCTAACGGCGCCTGGGCTCTGGAGGTAGCGCGTGTACTGTATCACCGCCGGTGGCGCGACGGGCTTGCTCCACGCTTGCATCTCCGCGCGCGTGCGTACCCACTCCTTGAGGAAGTCGACGAGAGACAGCGGGTCGGCGAGTAGCAGGCTGCAGCACGCGCCGAGCGCGTAGCCACCGTCCTGGAACCGAGTCAGCTGCAAAGCGAAACATGCACGAAATTTTATCTCAGATTCATGTCGAGCCAAATGCGTAGTCATAATTATCGTGTGGTCGTGTCAGTTCTGTCTTGTGTGGTTGGCTTGGCCACAACTACCACTGTGATTACCACGTGTCAGAAGGTTCAAAACGTACCTACATGAAGAAGGGAGCACAAAACTCGGGCTCCTGCACGTCCACGTCGGTCCAGAGCGCCAGCACGCCCTCAATGCGCTCCAGGTCCTTGGCCTCCAGAAACGCCGCCATGGGCATATCCAACGACGCCTGCACCACCCTCACGTCGTTGTCGTTCAGCCTCACCTCCCACGGCCTGCCGTCCTCGCGGCGCCGCAGCTGGCGTGTCATCTCCGGGTGGTCGACCAGAGCCGCGCTGAGAGATTCCTTCATCCACTCCACACGCTCCTCCGCCTCCACCAGCAGCTGTTGCCGCCGCAGTTTCTCCTCGACGCCGCCCGCGCCGCGGTAGTAGAGCACCGCGCGGAAGCGGCGCTGCAGCGCCGCTGCGGTGAGCGGCGGCTCGGGCACGGCGATGGGCAGCGTCCAGGCCATCCCGGTGACTCGCGTCGGGACGGCGGTCTGCATGGACTCGACGTGGATAAGCGTGGTATCCGTCATGGCCGCCATTTTGGTCGCTCGCGCGCTAACTGCTGAGGCCAGTAAAGGCGAGTGACTTTTTCCTTGGAGAAAGATGTGTTGTTGCCCGCTCAGGAGTTGCCCAACTTATACTGTCTGCGCCAAGTTGTATCAAGATGTACGTATGCACAAGAGAAGCATCATGCTTGGAAGTAAAGTCTTACAAACGACTGGAGAATGTTATAAATTGGATATAAAATAGCTAACAATACTTTATATTAAAATTGATAAATCGGTATATATTGAAATTAGTAAATTAGTTTATATTAATATTAGCGTTGTATATTTAATTTATAATTGTTTGCGACAAAATGCAGCGTGCGTACATAGATAGGCAAATAATATATATTTTATGTGTGTATATATATTAAATGCTATAAATAGATAAAAATTGCTAAAAAACAAATGAATTTTGGACGAAAATTAATAATTTAAAATTTAGAATTTGATATAATATTTGGCTGAAATGACAAAGCTAGCCAGACGCACAGTATGAACATGGTCCAATCAAAAGTAGTTTAGTGACAGTGCGATAGCGGACTGTAGGAGGCCAAAACCTAGCGGGTTGGCATAGGCTAGAGGAGGCCGGTGGGTTGGACTAACTTGGTAGCCATGCTAAGGGTTACCAAGCCGATGTAATGGGCTAATGGTGCAAAGGCAGCCTAAACAACAGATGTGGGCGTGTGCGAAAGATGCACTGCAGATAGAGTGACAGTGAGCATGAGTGCACAGTGACATAGTGGTTGCATAGGTGGACCTAGAGTGGCAAAGACGTGACGTGAGTGGCAGTGCGTGTGGGGTGCAAGAGATTCGGAGGGACACATGTCGATACTAGATTGGCACGACAACAACATGTAAATAATGTACGAGTGGGATTATCTGTGACAATGTATTAGACTCTATGGTCTATCGTATATCGGGTGATGTGGTATAATTTAGAGCATTGATTTCAAATCTGACGGTTGATAATATATAAAATAGTGGTTATGAAATATTTTTCTTTATGATTTTTTGATTATTTTTTTGCTAGGAAAAGATGTTAGGGATTTAACAGAGATAATTGAGAGAGATTTTTAGGAGAATTTTTTAAGTTTAATTTTGATAATAAAGGTAAATTTATGGAAGATTAGTGTAATAATTTTTCTTTCTTTCTTATTTATCTTTTTATATATATAGCAATTAATTTTACATTAATTTATTTTATCGGTGATTTAAGATTTTTTATAGATAGGTTGTTTCTGTTATTGATTGGTTAATTATTTTTAAATATCATATTATTAATTAATTTGGGTTAATTAATTTTTGGTAAGTAATTTTGTTTAGTTAATATTTTGAGATATCGAAGTCGATTGATGTGATTTCATTTGATTTTATTTATAAATTTTGTCTAGTTTATTTCGTTAAATTTTCAAGTATAGATATATGGTTATAATGAAATAATATAATGTTTTGTTTAGATTATTGTTTCAAATGATTAGAAGTAAGTGTTTTTAACTTTTACGGTTGTTCACCTTTGTTATATTCTAAGACTTTGAGGGTGAGCCGTACATCCATCATATGTGGTGACGACATAATTCAGTTTTTTTTGGCATATGTAGTTTGGATTTGGCGAACTACTCACGGCAATTTGATGGTTTAGTATTTCGCAGGACTACTTAAGGTCATGCATATACTATGTGGATGATGACCAACCGGTGTGTGTGTGGTAGTTTTCGATGAAAGCAGCATATATTGCACCTGCTGCCATATAGCCTTCTAGGGGATCAGAGCTCTTCTTTAACACGCTCTGAGACTTCTTCAGGGGATGCAGACAGTGACCGAAATACACTGTTTTTCCTTTCTTTCCGGATTGACCAAGAAGAGGAATTTACTATTGCGTCGAAGTCTCTTCTCTCGGGCGGTTGGGCTCCATAATTTAATCTGCTTCCTTGCAAAAAAACCTGCCGGTTAACGATGCTGTCGCCGTGTTGCTCTGGGATTGGGAAGGTTAATTATAGCCTGCCCAGTTCTTGAACTGTTGAACACCGTCCAGATTTGCGCTGAGAAAACACATTGCTTGAAGAAAAGATGCAAGCAAGATTCTTATGCAACAGTGCACAGCGGACCCACGGCTTGGCTGAGCCAGCAGCTTTTCAGCAGGTTGTCCGCCTCCGGCATTTGCCATCAACCACCAGCCACATGAAGCCTTTTGTTTAGATGGGCCTCAATCTCGGCCCATCTACTGTAGTTAGGCCGGGATCTTGAGAAGGAAAAGTTAATTTTGATTTCCTCGATAATTTAATTTATCTCCCTTAATCGTAAAACGTTACTTTGTCTTACGTGACACTTTAATCTAGTACGTTCTAAATGGCACTGATGTGTTAGTCGAGTAAAATAAATAAATAAAATTATAAGAACCACACGAAACTCATAAAAAAAATAAAAATTCAGTGCACCTCACCCTCTTCTCTCCCCTGCACACGGCCACTGCATTCGGTTTCGCGACTCCCTCCGCCCTCCTGCTCCCGACAGCCCCGCCGCCGCCGCGCGGCGGCGGCGGTCGCTCCTAGCTGGAAAATGGAGTGGAGAAAGGAGATGTGGCGCCGTCCCCCATCCTTGTTGCCTGCCTCGCGCGCCTCGCCGGATTTCCCCGCTGCCCTTGCCAAGATCCGCGAGGGCCTCAAGCCGGTCGGCGGAGGAAGGGGTGGCGACGACGGCGGGAAACGAGGAAGGCGGTGGTCATGATTGACAGCTTGCTGGAGAGAAGTGAGGGAGAGGGGAGAGGGGAGAGGCGGCAGGCGGTTGAGTCAGCCATGCTTGGCAAGCTCGGCGGAGAGCAGAGGGTGGAGAGAGAGGACGGCAGGCGGGATGGAGGAGGCCGAGGCGGAAGATTGCAGCGCATCCCTCATCCACCGCCGCCGGCCATCACACTGGGACGGCGGGAGCGCGCTGGATGCGGCGGCTGGCTCCCGGTTGACTCCGCCTCCACTAGTCGGCAGCGGAGAATAGGAGCCAGCGGCGGAGGGAGCAAATCGGGCAGCGGGGCCGGAGGCCGCCGAACCCATCTCCGCCTCGAGCTCCTCCCCCTAGTCGACGACGAGCGGCCGCTGGCGGCGGGAGCAAATCGGGCGGCGGGACCGGAGGCTGGCGAACCCATCCCTGCCTCGAGCTGCTCCCCCTGGCCCCCTCAAGCACCTCGAGTCCCCCCCCCCTAGTCGACGACGAGCCGCCGCTGTCGGAGGGAGCAAATCGGGCGGCGGGACCGGAGGACGGCGAACCCATCCTCGCCTTGAGCTCCTCCCCCTGCCCCCCTCGAGCTCCTCCAGTCCTCCCCCTAGTCGAAGACGAGCGGCAGCTGGCGGAGGGAGCAAATCGGTGAACGGCGGTGAGGAGGGCCCAGCGGCAACCCGGCGTCCTCTTCGGCGAGTGGAGCGACACCTTGGGGAAAGAGAGAGAGAGAGGAGGGGTAGAGAAAGAAGAGAGATAACGTGTCACCGACATATGATGTTTTTCTATGTGTAATGTCACGTAAGCCTGTTGTATAACGTCACGTAAGCGTCTGATGCTATATTAGGTGAAGATAGGATTAACATGTCGTATAAATAAGATAAAATAAACTGTTTTCTATCTGATTTTATAGCAGAGGGGTAAAAACAAAACTCCAATTAATAAACATTTTTTCTCTTACGGACCAGAGGAGTTTGCAACGAGCTAGATGGCTCTTTGGACTTTGGATTTCCAAATACACTTGTATGTGTTGAAATTATTATGCCAAGTACGGAGTATCTAGAAAATTGTGTATATACGGATGCAAGCACAATCAAAAGCGGGGGCGTCTAATGCGCGGACGATCATGTCCGGTGCCCATGCTATCCGTTTGTCCAGATGATACGCATTGACCTAAATAATCGATATAGTCATATAAATGTGACCGCAAGTAGAGTAGAAGATATGTTTTCTGTTGATAGTTTTGGAGAAATATCCGACATCGCGAACACGTGATGAGAAAGGATAAGGGAATAGAGAGTGCAAAAATTATTACAGACCGACGCTCTCCTCTCACTGCATGAATATTCTGAAACTCAAGACATACTGCTACTACTACTTGTCAGGTATGTGCGTCTCCAACTTCGTGAGACAAAGGCCATCCTCCAACTGTACTACTTTACTCGCATGCTCCATCCGTTGGTGTGCTACTGCGCTGCTTAGCAACAGAAGACCCTGTTAGACCAGTAAGCTAAACTACTAACTTGAAGCATGCGTGAAACTTATGGTAGTAAACCAAATAGTATTAGCTAAATCACTATTTTGAAGCATGCATAAAGCTTGTGCTAGAGCCTCAAAGTCCTTCAAGGCCAACAACAAATAGATATAACCATAAAGATAGGCTTGAACAGAGTTAAACATTCATCAATTTCATACCAAACATGTATGTATGCTTGTGGATTGGTTTTGTACAGGTCGAAAACATGGTCATGTTGAAAAAAGGGGGTGAAATCTTCCTTTAGCACAATTGTTCAATGCACAAAATACAGGGCAACTATTGCAACCAATCAATATTCAACAGGGACACCAGAAGTAAATTACAAGCAATATTCAAAATGGCAGTGGAACCGGTGCAAATAAAGATACTTTTATTCTACCTTTGGCCTATTGTTCAATGCACCTACTATGAAAATGATCACATCAGCAAGTTTATGCTGTTGCCACAAAATCACTGCATAATATACAACACAGATTTGGGTCTATAACACCAGGCAAAATTATCTCAAATTGCGTCATAGGGTCATAGAGATCTAATAAGATCATCTTGTACATTCACATGCTACTAGATAGTAAATCATGAAGCGACGAATAAGTGGAACTTCAAACTATAGCCAACTCTGAAACAAAAATGATAGCTATCAAACTATATGAAAGTTCTTGCCTTACGTAAGTTAAAACTTTGCAAGGACAAAATGGCTATCATATGCTGCACAATAAACCCATAATCTTTTCAATCTGAGGGGCATCTACTAAGTATCCTCTGCAGTTCAATCTATTCTCGTACTCCACAGAACCGGAGCAAAGCAACGTTGGAAATCATTCTACTGTAATGAGCGTCCACTTATCAAATTAACAACGCGAGTTGCACAATAAATCCACAATTATTGCAACCTTAGGAGTATTAAGTATCCTTTGCAATTCAATTTATACTTGTACTCCACAGAACAGGAGCAAAGCAAAGCTGGATTGCTGGAATGCATTCTATTCTAATGAGCGTCCATCGATCAAACGACACAAGCTGCAATGGCATTCTGATAATGGATTCCATCTATCGCAAAGGTGTGCTACTCGACCCAGAGGAGAAAGAAATCAAACATAGCTTTGATCAAGGATAGAATGAGCAGAATCACAACCTGGTGGTACTACTCCTCGACGTCCTCATCCTCGTCCTCGTCCTCCCAGTTGTAGCTGTACTCCCAATCACCAAATGCAGCGCTCTCACTGCAATAACACGAGGAGAACAGATCACATCAGCTACATCCAGCACTCGAACTACCACTCGACCACCTAAGGAAAAAATCAAAAGACGAACAGAGCGAGTTGCGATCGCCCACCATTGACGCAGGTAGTCCGGGTCGTTGCTCCCGACGAGGCGGAGGGTGCGCTTCGCTTCGTTTTTCCTGCACGGAGAAACCGCAAACACCGCCGATCGCACGGCGACCCATCCGAAATAAGCCCCAAATTCCATCAAGCGTGTCTCATCCAACAGGAGCAAACGGGCGAAACAATACCTGCAGCGCTCACGGGGGCCGATGAGTGGGCGGCAATCGAAGGGCGACTTGAAGCGGTAGGAGCGGAGGTTCCAGTCGTAGAACTCGTAGTCCATCGCCTCGTCCATCTTCCTGAGCCAGCGATTGACCTTTTTCACGGCGTAGCCGGCTCCCCCTCGCGCCTCTGACTTGGGGATCACCCACGGCTGGAAGCCTCGCTCGAACTCCATGAATCCGGCGCCCGCAAATCGATCTGCACGCACACCGATTGTGGCATTAGAAGCCAACATCCATAAAAAAACAAATTAAACCAACTAAACCGAAGGAAAACCACAGTTATTATTAGACGACCCGCACAAGGCACATACATCTCGGTGGGTTCTTCATCTCTGCGTGGGGAGGAGGAGCCAACTTGGTGAGGAAACGCTAGCTTTTCGCCGCGGAGAGGTTGAGATGAGTTGATGCGGGAGCGGCAGTGGCCGGAGGGGAAGGCAAGGAAATGGGTTGCGAGGGGAATTTATAGGAGAAGCACTGGTCACGTGAGCTGTAGGAAGCATCAGGACAAGAGCCCGCGGTCTTGGTGGGGCTTCGAATTATTTCTTCCCGGCCACGACAGCCAAACCTACCTTACTAAATCTTAACTAGAGCCAATGATTTGTGGGCTCAATGAAATCCGGTCCCACGTGTTCACTTTAGTGTTTGGTAGGGGGATGTGTAACACTCGATAGGCAAAAAGAACTGCCGCGAACTGCAGGTTGTGGGCCCAGAGCACAGCTCACGTGATACCGCTTTCTACAACAATTTGGGCCTCTTACCGTTCAGCTCATCAAGGAAAAAGCCCAAAAGATATTCTTTCTAGAACAGTAGAACTGCGCTAGCGCAACCTGCGCGCCTCGTATACGCGGCCAAACCGGAACGGCCCAGCGATCCGGCATAGCCATTATAGCTGGCTTACCGTATCAGTCCACGTGCTGATTAGTCCAAACACGGCGCATAGAGACATCGGTCGTACCGTGTCGGTCCACATGCCAACTCTTTTGTTCAGACAAGGCATATGGGCCGGTGATGGTCTGCACGGCCTAGCCTTTTGAGTAGGAAAAAATAGAAAAAAATATTTAAAAAAGAAAGATTAAGTAGAAGAAATCTATATCAATTATATATGATTATATATTTTAAATTATAATATGAACATTATGTAAAAAATGTTTGAATAGAAGAAATTTATTTTAATTACATATGTAATTTCAGTAAATATGTCCATACTCTTATAGCAATAAATAACTAATAAATAATAATACATAAATACAATATATTTTTTATATTTCTCACTCAATATCTCAAACTAGCACACATATATAATATCGCAAGAGAGCTTGGATGAACTAAAAAAATCCATATTTTTGGGATTTTTTGGGTATTTTTTGATTTTTTTACTTCAACGGTTAAATTTAAAAATTTAACTGTTGAATTAGCCGTTATCGGATAAACGCGGCCGAATGACATAATGAAACACGGTGGGGAGGGAGGCGTATGCGGCCGTCACGTGTCCTTGAACTGTGCCATTCCATGCTGTCAATACTAATTGTGCCAGATCGGACTAACTGTCCAAACATGGTACGGTCATGACTTAAATAAATCGTGCTCTTATGCCATAAACAGTACCTCTGTGTCGGGCTGAGCCGGTTAGAGACGGCCTATTTGACCGTCTATAGCGCCTCGCCTCGTCACCCTACGCCGCAATTCGTCCAGCAGCACGCGCGCGCCGCCGCCGCTTACTCCTTCCGCTAGGCCGCCGACCCACGGCGCCGCAGGGATGCAGAATGCGTCTCAAGTGGGTGCAGAACCGGGGGATGGACCACATCATCGTCCGCACGACCTCCATCCGCGCGTCCTGCCGGCTGCTCGACCACCTAGCGCGCCTCCCGTCCTCGTCGCCCGTGCCGGCGCGCTCCCTCGCGCGCCTCCAGAAGCCGCTCGGCCTCAACGTGCGAGTGCTTCGTTTCCTCCGTCGCCACCCCACCCTTTTCGCGGAGACCGCGCACCCGCGCTTCCCGACCCTCCCGTCCTTCTTCCTCACGCCGGCCTCGGACCTCCTCCTCGGCTGCCTCGCCCGCGCCTCCGCGCTTGATTCCCACCTCCGCCTCGCGCGCCTTCGCCTCCGTCCTCCCGCTGCGCTTCGACCTCGGCCTGCCTTGCAACTTCGCCGCCGCCTTCCCGGTCGCCCATCCCAACCTCTTCGCCGTCTCCAACAACCACATCTCCCTGTTCACCACCTCCGACCCCCCTGAGGACATTCTCATCTCCTCCCTCCAGCGTCGCCACGCCGAGGCCGTCGACGGGACGACCTACCGCGCGCTGTCTCGGCCGCAGTCCTCGCCAAGCGCTCCCCTCGCCTTCCCGATGCGGTTCCCTCGTGGGTATGGCCGTATGAAGAAGGTCAAGGCATGGATGGAGGAATTCCACCGGCTTCCGTACATCTCTCCGTATGACGACGCCTGGGGGATCGACCCCGAGAGCGACATCTACGAGAAGAGGAACATTGGTTTGCTGCACGAGCTGCTCGGGTTGATGGTGCACAAGATGGTGAGGAGGAACGCGATTCGGCTTCTCCGGGAGGAGTTGGGCCTGCCGCACAAGTTCACGAGGTTGTTCACGCGGTACCCTGGAGTTTTCTATCTGTCGTTGAAGTGCAAGACGATGACGGTGGTGCTCCGTGAGGGGTACGAAAGGGGTAAGCTGGTGGAGCAGCACCCCCTCGCGGCTGTGAGAGACAAGGTGTTCTATGTGATGCGTACTGGCGTGCTGTTCCGTGGGAAAGGTTTGTCCAAGCTTGCTCTGGATGAGGAGGGTGTGATGGATGGAGATGAAGAGTTTCACGGGGAAGGAATGGATGAAGATGCTGATGTTGAGTGCTTTGGAATGGAGATTGTGGATAATGAAGACAATACTGATGATGAGAATGATGAACGAGAATTGGATGATTGACATAGCATGATGATTCTCGCTTGCTGAATTTCATTGTTCTGAAATGTCAAGCCCTCATTGGATTTCAGCAATAAGGTTAAAGTTATTGCCTCCAAAGCAGAGTTTTCAGCTCAGAATATCCATCAGAGAGTTTAAATCAGTGCTCACGAAGGAGAGGCTTCAGAAGGCAATCACTGTGAGTAGCTAGCTACATCAAAATTTTGATGCACTGTATATTTAATTGCTTGAGATGCAGAAAGCTATTCAAGATGTTTAGTTTCTCTGATTCGTCTGTGGTTGGAAGTGCAAGACATATACTTATAGCTTTCTAAATAGCATGAGAATTATCATAAGTTTGACGAGTTGGCAGATAATTGGGTCATTGTTTTTATGTATCTAATTATTCAATTTTATGCTAAGTGCCCAACCGAGTTAAAGTTAGGTTATCTTTGCTGATTGTTATGTTATGTTTCTAGTGATTGCATTTGCTCTAGGAGCTTATAGTGCAGAGGATGTTTTAACAGTTTTCATGGGGAATAGGGCCCATGTTGTCTTTAAATACTGTGTTGTGTTTTGAAGCTGTATCTTGTAATAGAGTCATCATGGTTGATAACTTGATTGATATGGTGATGAATTAGAAATAATTGGGAAGACAATTTGAGAATTAGGTGTAGGATATTATAAAACCTGTCATATAGAGAAACTCAAGTTACACTACCTCTATTTTGAGAATCAAGGTATTGGTTGCAAGTTAGGTATTGTTCTTGTTCTAACCTAATTAGCAATAAATGAATGCCACTGTGTTACATTGATCCTTAAGTTCGGTTTAATTTTATCATATTTGGACTTTTCATAGCCTAATTTGTTTGGGACTAAAAGGTTTTGATGATGATGATATTTGGACTTTCCAGTCTACTGCCATCAGATGTAAATTGATCTTTGCAGAAAATAAAAATATCTGCACTGCAGAACTGTATGAGATTTTGATTGGGCCAGGAAATGGAGTATATAAATATCTCTAAATTCGATCTGCCTAATTTCTGGTGATAAAGAACTCCCCTCCTCTTAACTGTTGTACAAGCAATCACTACAAGCCTCTCAGTAATGCTGAGATGGCACTGATAGTCGGCTCATTGCAGTGCCACTAACTTTTCCTCATATGTCCTTAAAATCATTCCATCTAATTATGATGATCTAGGAACCTTAATAGTCTTCTTGGCAACCTTCAGAAGACTATGGAATTGACTTTGCCACAATGATTCTGATTCTTGCTCTTCCACTCGATTTCTGAAAATTCTTGCGGTTTTGGTACTTTCTAGCTTAGAATGGCCCCTCATGATATGTTTAAAGTAAGTTCTACCTTGACTATAAATTTAGAGATAAATATTTAATTTACTTTTTGTCCAGCACAAGACCTGAAGAAGGTCAGATCCTGCTCCCAGTTCCTAGTAACATGAGTTTTACACTGACACCTCCAAGAATAGCTGAACAGGAAATCAAGTGAATATGCTCTTGCACAGTTCTGCTTCAACCCTATTTACTCTGAGTTGAACAGATAGTTTTCTTCTGTAATAGGTTAACCCATTAAGAACATTGTTCTATATACCTGGACATCTCTCTCTCTCTCTCTCTCTCTCTCTCTGATTTCTGAACCTTGTTTTGGTTGCTTCCCTTACATTTTCACTTATGAGATGCAGTCATTTTGGCAGCTAAGTGGAGTGCACTAGTGCAGTGTGGCACTTCAATCAGGAGCACACAGGTCATTATGAATTTAAGCATTACCACTGCACATCTTACAAACTTTCTCATCACTCATCAGCACTGCTGATCATAATGTGTGTTCTCCTGTGAGCATTACTTCAATTATATTCAACCACATGAGGAGACTAGGTGTCAATCTATTTAAAATTTTGATCTGTTTCCACTACAGCCCGATCAGGTCAGTTTCTACATGTTGTTTGATAAACATCACCTAAGTTGGATTAGTGTTAACGCTAAAATTTGGATGATCCGATGGTGCTAAAGCCAATTGGCTGAGAGGTCTGATAGAGAGTTTAATACAGTCATCGGTCGATAGAGTTACTGAGACAAAGCCGATCGGAACTATAGAAAAGCCGATCAGATTAGTAAAAAATTGGATCGGTTTGAAGACAGGGGATTGTCCAATCGGGATCAGGTCTGAGAAGCTCGAGGAAAGGAAGGAAAAGAATCGGTTTGAGTAAAAGAAGGTTCGATAGTTACAGTGGAGAAGCCGATCAGGTTGCAGCGAACGAAGACTCGGTTATAAATTGGAAGATTATTTAGATAAAACCGGGTTTGCGGAAGAGCCGTGGACTCCACAGCAGGATGTTTGTTTTTGTGAATTGTAACTTTACTTAATTAGGAAGGTTTAGCTGGTTAGTTAACTTCTTTAGAAATATTTTTCTTTGTTCTTATTAGGAAATAATGTCCGACGGTCGTAGACGCGTTGGACTTTGTCTGTAAATCTAGAGTATAAATATAGACCCCCTGGAAATATGTAATACATCCCTCGATCAATATACAATCTCGGCGCATCGTCACCCTAGTTCATCTAGGTTTTATCGGCGGGTTCTGGCTCTCGACGCGGGGCTGCATCGGTTAAGTCTGATCTCTGGCGAAGAGGTAAGTCCCGCCACCATCCCGATATGTGCTGCTCTATTTGAGGCTGCATCGGTTAGGTCCAACCTCTTAGGCCGATCAGACGTATCGCATCACGTCCGTGCTGGACCTATTGACCCGTTAAGCTCCCTCTGTCGTCGTCAGTTTCGTGCTGCATTGGTTAGGTTCGACCTACGGGGCTGCCGACGGTAGATCGAGCTTCAGGCCTATAGTCTTTTGCACGGCGTATCATCGGAGTGCTAGCCGATGAGTTAATCATGCTCTGAGCTTTACGCCCAGCGCATCGGCCCCTCGATCGATGCGCATCAGCCTTTAGAGGCGTCCCTCGACGTGTAACGCCGAACGTATCGGTCTCCCAGCCGATACGCACCCGCCTTCAGAGAGGCGTCCCCTCATCGGCTCAGCTAGCCGATGGGTTCGTTCCTATCCTTGCTACGGCATAGACGATCCAGCGTCCTTCGTATCATCGCCGCTGGCCTCGGCCTCGTACTGTCTCGGTTAGGTTCGATCTTCGAGGTTTGGTGTTAATGGCGCTGTCACGGTGAGCGACGGGTCTCGTGTTGTCATATCCGAAGCGGCATCGGCTTTGCAGCCCGTGCCTTTTTATACTATTCCTTGCCCAGGCCGCATGCGCCTTCATTGATTTTTCCAGCTGATGAATCACTGTTCGGCTGTCCAGAGGGATCTCGTGCGTCTCGATATCCTCCGAGCACACCCTAGTTCCTCCATCGGCTCTGCGGTCGATCACTCGTCGACACCTGTCCATATCAGCTTCTCAGCCGATTGAAGAGTATCCCGTTCCTATCGGCAGCCAACCGATAGCGAGCGCCTATATCGGACCCGACCGTCTTACTTTCTTGTCAATTGCAGGATCAAATTGACTGACACGCTCGCGAACCTTAAGGCTTAAGGATCTGCATTGGAGCTAAGCAGACCTTTTAGGCCTTCGCGTGATCGAGCCGCTGTCCTTTTCCAATCGCGGGATTTTTGGCGGTGAGCAATTAGCATTTTCACGATGTACAGTAGACCTGCACATTTAATCTAAGTGATTAAATAATAGGTTTGAATGAATCTGGTATTACTGCTTTTGTGATCATCTGTATGAATTTTTTGTTTGCATCATAAGCTGGGACAACTTCTTATTCTGTTTTCATGAGGTCTTATGTTTTTTTCTCATTCAGGTTTGTTCATCTTTACTCAATGACATTAAAATTCTTGCACGTGGTTGATTTAAAGTATATTATTTTGTACACTATCATAGAGTACGTAGAGCACGCCATCTTTGAGATATTGGTTTCACTTCTATGAATGATAGTGCATGAATTGATGATAGTTTACAACAGTTCTCGAAGAGCAAACCAATGGCTGTTGGTCTTAATCCATTTATTTCCTTTTTCTTTCATTTCGAATTATTATCCCCTGAGCCTATCCATGCCCATTATATCTTTTCTTATTTCTTCTGTTTGAACTATTTACTTGATTTTTGGTATGGCATTCTCCAACATGCCACGTTCATGTATTATTCTCGATGGCTGCAGAATGCAGTACTCAACACACTAATCTTTTAGGAACTTAACCAGACTAGAATATTCGACACTAACATAACAACACTTAATAAAACAAGAAAGCTTCTGTGTGAAGCAGCTCATAATAGCAAAACTCTATTGGAGTGCATTGGTGGGCATACAGTGTCTATGAACCCTTTCACCCAAATTCTAGTCTTCTAAATTTGAAGTCTGTGTCTTGCTGTGGGTGGGCTGGCGGGGTAGCCTTTTATCCATCTTAAAACAGGATGTGGTTATGTGATGCAGCTGGCGGATTCAGAACAAGCAATTCCTGCCTGACATTCATGGCAACCATGATGAATTGTGAGGTAAAAGAAGGCATAAATTGGCAAAGCTTCTTTGACTCGTAATAGTTATGGTGAAGGAAAGCCCCACAAGTCCTTAACCTCACATTTCTGAGTCTTTTTAGCCTGAAGCAGCTAGACATCATGGGTGCGATAAGATGCATGACCTTGGAACATCAGAATATGACTTTGCAACTTTCCTTGTTACCAGTGCCCAGATGGATGCAGGGTCAGGGATGAGGGAACAAGAAAGAAGCAAGCTAATTTGTTGCCTGGGTAGACATATACTGCTTGCCAATTGCCAAGAACTTTGTCGAAAAGAATTGGGCCAGAGGGCCACCGGTATTGCTTGAGTAGGAATAATCCCAATGTCTCATGCTACTAGTTTAACTAATGGGCACAACTTTTTTAAAATTTAAAGCTAATCATTATGTCATGCACCTATTTCTATTTGATGATGATCCATGCTTAACTTTTGAGCTGTCCCTTTTCTGCTGAGCACAGCGTGCCCCATTTCCTAGAGGAGAGAGCATTATAGGGAGAGAAAAACAGTGCAAAGAAATCATGCAATGATATTAAGAATAAAGAAACCCAAGCTTTATCCAAAAATTGTCCACTACAAAATTGACAATTTTGAGTCTACTGTGGACTATAGATATACTTGTCTTATTGATGATACTGGCATTTTGCATCTTATGTGCTTCAGGATCACATGCAATCGATGAGGCATCATTGACACCATGGATCTGATCATGAAACTGGAGGTGCAGGTGTGCAGGCGGTGCATGGAAGCTGCTACCGGAAATCTGGTTGCAGAATCGGGCAGTGTGGAAGCATGAGAATCCTATGACACCAGCTGATTGCATGCTTGTATGATAGATCGTTGTCCAGGTCCGTGATTTGTTTTAGGTCATTTTGGTTTCTTTTCTGCCTGTTCTGTTTTTGACACGTCCCCTTTGGCATATATGTCCGATCACTTTCAGGTCAGATAAATTCAATTTATATATCTTTATCCCATGGAGTATACCAGTATTATTTTCTTTTCTGAAGTATATGATTCAATAGGGAGATGCACGCTCTCTGGTGTTGTAATGCGCCTGTAGGTTTATTTCTTTGCTAATCCAGCTGGAATGAATGGAGTGTTTGGTCTCCCGCTGTTTTCGCAGGTCCACTAGGATGAAAAGCTTTCGCGCGAATTTGACCCTGCAATGTTTTTTTCGTAACACAGGCACACAGCTTATTTGGACATGAACATTTTGCTACTGGGAGCCCGGAGAAACGAATTAATGGAGGAGCAACAAGTGTTTTAACCTGATTAACTATAAGGTCAGTTTTCCACTCTTCAGAAAAAAGTTAAGTACTCTACTAAGCTTAAACTTCTAAGGCATTCATTTGTCGATGAAATTGTAGCTTTAAATTTACCCGGTCACCTCACTGTCCCGTCGCAACTATCTGCATATTGCTGCGTCGGGCAAACCATGCATCGAGCCAGCGACACAAGATGATGGATAAAAAAGCTGCGACACTTCGAAAACATTTCTTCTCGGTCAATCGACAAAACTATAGTCTAAAAGAAAAGACAGGACATGTCACAGGTACGATGGCATCTGGGAAGGGGACAGAGCAAAGAAAAGCTAAAGAGGACAGCCTATGTAGGGTGAGTTGCGCCTCGTCTTCTTGTCCTGACAACGACCGCCACATTGTGCATCACGGTCAATCAGCGCACCTTATCATATCTAAATCCACCTATGTTTGCAGTTGATCTTTTGATTAATTTGTTAATTGTTTCTTCCGCCACCTGCTTCTGCCTGAAAGCCCATGAATTTACTAGTAATAATTTTTTTATACTCTATTCCCACTTGGTACGGTATATCCAAAAGAGAAATAGCATTATCCATTAATTCTAGTTCTACGGATTGAGACTTCTCTCCTTATTTGGTTTCTGTTTACTTCTCTGCGTGAGATATTAAAGTGATGATATTGGTATTATAGGTAACTTATAATATATATATTTTAAAAAAATCGTGATAAAAATTAAACTCACTACACCTATAGTTTTACAGCATTTTGTATAAGGGCTTGTCTAGTTTTGAGAAAAAAAATAGAGGGTTTGGATTTTTAAGAATTAATTTTTATAAGTGACATTTAATCTGTAAGAATGAGGTATAGAATAAAAGTTTTCTTATTTACAAGTTATAGAAAAAAACATAATTTTTTTTACAGCCACTCAAATCTCTAAAAAAATTTTATAGATCAGGAGACCCCTCGTACTAGCATACTTCATTTTTAAAATAAAAATAGAAGAGAGAATTAGTGGTTAGGCGTAGCAAAATAAATAAAATTGATTAGGCGTCATTAATGCAAGCATTCAGTCATTCACTACGCTTCTGTTTGTCCGCACCACTCCCAAGGATATTGACAGGGTGGGCCTGTTGTAGTCGAAAAGAGCGGCAACATGGTCCCACGCGTTGGGTCCGAGCGTGGCGGAAACGTTCGGCCCATTCCCTGTTCTTCCTTGTGAAAAAAAAAATCCTTTTTCCAAGGAAAAATACTCCAACGGTAAAATGTAAATTCGCTTTCCGTTTAAAGAGTTTATTTCAACAAACACCTTATTTTAAATATTAGTGCAATCACCTCCAGGGACGTACAAGCTTGTCACATCACGATGGCATTTTTTTTCAGAAAATAGTAATAATGCTCCCTTTTTCATAGCTTTTCATATAATTAACACCAAAATCCCTCTAAACTTATGGCTTTACGGATAATGCGATATGAAAATTTACATTTTTTTATGGGCGACAGGAACTTACATTTGTTGTGCACGAATTAAAACATAAACGTCCTTGGGTGGGAAGTTATAGAAGTACGGAGAAGTAAGGAGAAAAAAATTGGCACAAGTGCATCTGGAATTAGCTGCAAACAATGCTAAGCAATTTATATTACACTTTTAATAGAAAAAGCTGATTAAGGATCTATTTGGGGTGACTGTAGCTTCTCATAAAATCCTAGACCAACTACTCCAAACATTTTTTCAGATTCTCATCAGCCGTCTTTTATAATTTTAAGTTGTCTAAACAGCGAAAAAAATAAAACATCCCCATGGAAAGAGTTGTGAGTAAAACAATTTAACAAAAATGTTGAAAAGAGTGTTCATGTGTACAAACTCCAAACAATATATAGCTCTTGTTGGGGGGAAACTGGATATTCTAAAGCACCGTTCTTTTTAGCTTATTGCCTTAGATAGCCTTTTTTTTCAAGAGCATAAGTTGCTAAGTGATGTTTTTTTAAAAGTAATATAGAAGTTTCTTTAAAAATTTATACTTAATGATGCGTAGTATTTTCTGTGCCGTAATAAGCTCGTCAGCTTTAGCAATATCGAACGCTACATAAGAAGCAATTGGAGAATATACAGGTGGGGAGTAAAACAATTACCGGCTTCTTGCTACTTTATTTCTGGTCTCTGTTATTGTTACCGAGTCTTAGAATTTAGAGCAAAAATCTGGACCGTTGGGTGAATCTTAGAGGATTTTTTTATAGGAATTATTTCAAATTCTATAAAGACTTTTGAAAAATCAAGGATGCCCTAGTTTTTAAGATATCGTGAAGTCTATAATTCTTTATAGTTGAGGGGTTATTACTTGATACATTCTTTCTTAGGGCTTATTCGGATTACAGGATTTTCGAAGGATTTTTGGAGGAATACTGTTTAGAGGGATTTTTTGCATTCCTATGATTCGGACCATGCAAACCAGTGGTAGGAAAATTGAAGGAAACATTCCTTTGCTGCTGATTTCACGGAAAGAATACAGGAAAAATTCCATCCACTCCGACCTCATTTTTATTTTTCCTTCGCATAAGACTAAGGCAATCAGTGCTAACGAGCAAGAACAGCAGACCAAGAACTATGGAGAACGGGAGTAAGAACTAAGAAACAATCCAGTTCCAAAAAAAAAAGAGCAAGAACAACTCGAGGTTGCCAGTCGCTCGAGCTTGCGATGACTTTCCGCCGGCATCTCGGGCTCACGCCATCCTGATTCACCGCCATCCATGGTGGTGGTTCGCTCCTGCCGTGCGCTCGCGCGTGAGCTCGTCACCTGACCGCCGCGTCGCTTGCTCCGCTCAATTCGCCCCTCCGTCAACCACCGAGCTCACCATCCCCTTTGCTCGAGTTGGCTTTCTCCTCTCGTGTGCCTATGTAAGATTGGGAAAGGGATGAAGAGAGAGAGAGAGAGGGGTGGAGAATGAACCGAGCGGTCTGGAGGCTGGAGGGGATGAAATGAGACAAGGCTTTTCTGTGTGGGGCCCATTGGCAGTGGCTAGATAGAGAATAATTTGTACCGCTTAGTTAGACTAAAATCTACGAGATTACTATTGGTCTTGAAATTCCTATGTGTATATATTCATGTATTCTGAACGCTCCGAACCATTAAATCTTAAGTTTTTGAATTCTGTATTTTACATACGAAATCCTATACCATTTCTGTATTTTTTTATTCTGTATTTCGACTGAGCTCTTAAGAGTGCAGCTTGGGTGTAGGATCAGCAGCAGGACCAAAATGAAAGGATCATAGGGAGCAAAGTCGTTTGATTAGGGGAAGTATTTGGGAGATTAGTAGCGGGAGTCATTTGTCAGGATTGTAGGCTGCAGGTTTGTAGCGGCCCACGCGGATACCCTTTTCTACCCTTTCCGTTTCTAATTTACAATTTCTGAAAATAAAAGGAAGCAAATTATCACATGGCCCACATCGCACAGTTACCCACCTTTCGCTTTTGCTTTCCCTTCTCCACTCGACCACACCACACCACCCCTCCTCATCGCAAGAGAGGAGAGGAGACACGAGAGTGCGTGTGAGTGCGGAGTTACTCGGGAGTAGTACTAGCAGTAGCATCACGGCTTGGCGGTGGCGACTGGCGGTGAGCGAGGCGAGAGTGGAGAAGAACAACAACCAAGAACAGCACGGAGAAATCCCCGAGCTCTCCCTAGGGATCTCCCCTTCCCTGCATTCGAGGTGATTCTCTGGTTCTTTTTTTTTTTGCGAGTTTTCTTGGGTTTTGGTTCTGTTATTCTTGTGGAATTGCTGGTTTCTTCTCTTTCTCCGCTCTCTGGCCTGCTCGTGCGCAATGAGGATCTGAATGTGGGTGGGTGCATGTTGGGGGTGAGGGGGGTATTTCGGGGGTGTTTCTTGGGGGTTTCCCTGGGTTTGGGGAGTCTTGAGGTTTAAGAAAGTTTTGGCGTAATTTGGTGTGTTATTGTTTTCTGAAGAAAGCAACGTCTAATTTTGGTGGATTGGACGACACTTCCGTGTTTCTGCAAGGTGGAGTTTGTCCTACTTCAGAGGGAGTCGATACGCTTGGTGTCCAATAATTAGCCTGGAAGCAGGTTGGATTCTTGGAACCCGTTGGATTGAACAGAAATTTTGGTTTTATTCGTCCCCTTAATCACTGTGCTCGTTGCAGGTGGAGTGCTCTCCGTGCTGAAATTTGCTTCTCTTGTTCCAAGAATCGTGTTGGTAGGGCAGTTCTGCAGGAGATAATTGGCTGGAGATTTGCCTTATTTGGTTGAATTGGGAAGAGGGGGTCAATTAGTGGCTGTGCACTTGTTGTGCTAAAATTTAATGGAGATAGTAAATAAGATTGCAGAGCCCAATGAACCTTTGATGGTCACTGCTAGCAAGTTGCAGAACTTGGAGGCACCTATACCGATAAAAGCATCATGGAAAGGGAAGAGCTCCCACCACCAGCAGCAGCAGCAGCAGGATGAGAAGGATTTTCCAGCTGATGGCGAGGAGAGTTTCCTGAGCCTGGATTCCTCAGACGAAGGTGGCCGAAGTTCTTTCTCGGGGGCCAGTCACCCCCTGGAACCAATTGATATGGATCTTATGAAGACGGTCTATGTCGCGATTGATGAGGAGAAGTCTGAGCCACCGGTGTGTCTAGTGCGAGGATTATCAGCGAAAGGGCCGTATATAGATGATCTTTCGATCTGTGTTACAGGCATGAAGGCCAATGCAGTGGTAGGAGCCGGCTATGCAAATGGTTTGGCTGAAGAGAGGAAGATGTCTAGTCCACAGTTATTACAAGCTACAGAAGCTGTGTCCTTGCCTCCAGATTCAGAGGAGAAGGACTGTGTCTGGGATGCCTCACTTCCTCCCAGTGGCAATGTGAGCCCCCACAGTAGCATTGACAGCATGGGTGTAGTCACGGCAATGAACACTATGAACAGCTGCAGCAGCACATATAAAAGTGAAGGCATACCCAGTGAACCAGTGCTTACAATGGAGAGGAACTGTGGGAGTGTGAAGGGTAGCATTCGAGGCGATTCTCTAGAAAGTGCAAAAACTAGCATGAGTCGAGCAAGCGACAGCAGTGGTGTTAGTGATGACAGCATCTGGAGCAACATCACTGGAGGTGCTAGCAAGCCTCACAAGGGTAATGATCCTAGATGGAAGGCAATACATGCTGCACGAACTCGAGATGGTGTGCTTGGGATGAGCCATTTCAGACTGCTCAAGCGTCTGGGCTGTGGTGACATTGGCAGTGTTTACCTCTCAGAGTTAAGTGGGACCAGGTGCTACTTTGCAATGAAAGTAATGGACAAAGCATCCTTGGCAAGCAGGAAGAAATTGAACAGGGCACAAACTGAGAGGGAGATTCTACAGCTTCTGGATCATCCATTCCTTCCAACTCTGTACACACATTTTGAGACCGACAGATTCTCGTGTTTGGTCATGGAATTCTGTCCAGGTGGTGATTTGCACACACTGCGACAGAGACAACCAGGAAAACATTTCTCCGAGTATGCTGCAAGGTGATCTATTTGAACCATGACTTTGTTCTTCAGCAAAATATAACTTGTTTGGAGTACCTAGATGGTGTACCTTTTCTCCTTAGCACTATGCCACTATGTTTGCTTACTGGCTAATGTATTTGCATTATAGAATCTTTGTTAATCTTTACCATAGTAATGGCTTAGGTGCTTAGCTTTACAATTGTTTTTGCTGCTTTCTACTTTCTAGAGAAGCTCCTAAACATTTTGGAGGTTCTTGATAGCACCCCTCAAGTTGAAAATGTGAGTATCCTCAATGAAAAACAACCATGGGCAACTTTCAAAAATCAAAATGGATTATGCCAGCTGTGAGATGATGTGGACAAAAGTAGAAAAACTGATGATGAAATATCGGTAAAAGAATTTACTCTGGTTTCTGGGTGTTGGTCATGTATATTGCTTGTACTCCATTTGCTGACATTTATATAACGCAATCCATCTCATGATTCGACAACATAGCATGTGTCAAATAGAAAAAAACCCATTTTACTCCCTCGAACTATTTCACTGGAGCGCTTAACACACTAAACTATTTTTTGGCTTATTTTACACTCCAAACTATTGAAAACAATTCATTTTACTCCCTAACGTTATTTCTCTTTTTTTTCTCTATATGACTGAAATTTTTGTAGGATGATAGATACATTACAGCTTATATTACTATTTTTAAAGAATTTTTCTGACAGTTTACATTGGTTAAAAGCATTTAACATTTATTTAAACATCAATATTTTAAAGTTTAAGTAAACAGTATTGAAAAAAAATGAAAATTTTGAACTTTACTAATGGTGTCATCTATGGCTCAAAAAAAATTCAGCTTAAAATACAACTTGTATGAAGAGTAACAAAAAAGACAAATGTTATTAAGGAGCGAAATGAACTATTTTTAATAGTTTAAGGGGTAAAATGAGCCAAAAAATAGTTTAGGGGGCTAAGTGATCCAATAAATTAGTTCGGGGAAGTAAAATGGACTTTTTTCTGTGAAATAATACTAAGTCATGTTATGTTCCTATTTTGCTCCATTCTTTTAACTCTACAATGTTAGCTTGCCATGTTGAACTTGAACAGCTTATACCTGACCGTATTGCTGGCACTAACATTTATGTGTCTGATTTCAAGCAGGTTTTATGCTGCAGAAGTACTTCTATCTCTGGAGTATCTACACATGTTGGGAGTAGTTTACAGGGATCTGAAGCCAGAGAATGTTCTTGTGCGTGATGATGGTCACATAATGCTTTCAGATTTTGACCTCTCCCTGAGATGCGCCGTCTCACCTACACTCATCAGAGCATCAGCCTTTGATTCTGATCCCAGAAGAGCTGGTGGTTCATTCTGTGTACAACCTGCTTGCATGGAGCCCACTTCAGTCTGCATTCAACCTGCATGCTTCATGCCCAAATTGTTTGGTCAGAAGAACAAGAAAAAAACTAAAAAGACAAGGTCTGAGCTGGGACAGGGTGCCACCACCCTGCCTGAACTAGTTGCGGAACCAACATCAGCTCGATCAATGTCATTTGTTGGGACTCATGAGTATTTGGCTCCAGAAATCATCAAAGGCGAAGGCCATGGAAGCGCTGTTGACTGGTGGACTTTCGGTATATTCTTGCATGAACTTCTATATGGCAAGACACCATTCAAGGGGTCGGGCAACCGTGCTACCCTGTTCAATGTGGTCGGTCAGCAGCTAAGGTTCCCAGAGTCACCATCGACAAGCTATGTGAGCAGAGACCTCATCAGGGGGCTCCTGGTCAAGGAACCGCAGCACCGCCTTGGTGTGAAGAGGGGCGCCACGGAGATAAAGCAGCATCCGTTCTTCGAGGGTGTGAACTGGGCTCTCATCCGGTGCAGCACGCCTCCTGATGTTCCCAGGCCTGTCGAGGCCGAGCTGCCCATGAAGTACGGTGTGGCTGAGGCGATTGGGAGCAACAGCAAGAGGATGGTTGGGACGGACATGATGTCCGGTGGAAAATACCTTGACTTCGAGTTCTTTTAGAGTAGTGCGCTTACTGCCTAGTGGCAGAGAGCTAATTGTTTGCAAACTGCTGGTGCTGGTCAGTCTGGTGTTGTGATTCGATGTGCTTGACCTGGTGGTGTTTGTCTCACCACGGCTGCAAAATTCTCGAATCTGAATTGGCCAGAATTAGATCGATGTGTTTGCATGCTTGAATTGTCTTCCCCCTGTACTGTTTCTGCAGTATAGTGCTAGTAGCTAACAAGTCTGTCTAACAACTGCGTTGCAGAAAGGCCGCAAGATATCGTATTTCTGGAACTAGCGTATAAGCTCCGGTGCATTCTGTTTAATAGTCTTAGATCAAGGGTTCAATGTATTAAATAGTCTTAGATCAAGTTTTCGATGTATTAAATAGTCTTAGATCAAGTGTTCAATGTATTCTTTCTGTGCCAATTTTTGTACTGGAATTATGGATCGGCCTTCTACTAGACAGGTAACTACATCGACAACGTTGCGTTTGCGTTGCAAAGGCCAAAGGTTATCGAACGTCATTTCTGAAAGTCGATGCGAGCCGTTCCTCGCTTTTCGAAATATGCGAGTTTCAGGGTGTCAACTCCTCGCTAGCGATGTGTGTGCCCAGAACCACCTCTTCGCCGGGAAGCGCAGGCACTAGCGCTGGCCGCGCGACGTCCAATGGCAGCGGCGAGCCCGACCGTAGAGGAGACGAGCCAAATCCAACGGCATTGCCCAATGCCCTAGGCAGTCGAGAACATTTTGCAAAACCGCCCCTCGTTTTGATCGCTGTCATGCTAGTACAAGCGACCCAGAATTTTGTGAAAACAACCCTCATTTGGATCTTATGTTTTACAAATAGCCCCTAATTCAGGCCTATTATTTTTCCTTGAATGAAATAGAATGATGACATGCTTCCCAAGTTCCTAAAAAAATTTATATATAAATTTCTGAGAAAAATATTTTAAATCTATTTTTTAATTTATTCAAAATAGAATCAAACCAATCTTTTAGCTATTCAGCCTAAAGAAAAAAAATCCTCACACTCGTCAGATTAACAGGGGTCCAAATAAGGGGCTATTCTGAAAAATAGGAGTATACTATACACTACAGAAATAGCCCGTGCATTGCGTAGCCGATTCCCGCAAATCCCGCACGGCAGAAAACCCCAGTACGCCGACTCGCGAAGCCGCCGGCCGCCGCCGCTCTGCCCGTCGTCCCTTCCTCCGGCACGTCAGCCGCCATGGGCAAGCGTTGGCTCCCCCTTGAGGCCAACCCCGAAGTCATGAACCAGGTATTACCTGTCTCACGCCTCCACTCCCCAACTAGCACTCTCTATCTCGATCTCTCTCTCTTTCTCGTTCACGGCGCATAATGCTACGTTCGCGCAGTTCATCTGGGGATTAGGGGTTCCCCAGGAGGTGGGTTTTGCGACGTCTACGGTATCGACGACGAGATGATCGCCATGGTGCCACAGCCCGTGCTCGCCGTCCTCTTGCTTTACCCTCAGGTGATCCCCGATGCCCAATTGGTCCTGTCCTTCGTTTGGATTGCTCGACAGCAACTGATTTTTTCCTCCACTTTTTTGTGAATAGGATCCGAAGAAGGAATCCGTTGCTTCAGCCTCCTCCACGGTCGAGAGCAAGGTGAGATGAATTACGATGAGTAATTAATTCATTATATTGGGCAGCAACCCAGCAAATACGCCCAGAGCCTCGGTTCCCATTGAAACCAGGGAAATAGTCTGGTTGATGTACTTGTTAAATGATATTCAGCAAACATTGTGTTTCTAGAAATGCTAAAAGGCGAAATACAACTCAAATTGCTTAGTGTCGAAGGACCAAATCACCCGTGTTCACCTAATACCGTTCCCTTAAGGGCTATAAATAAGTTGAATTTTGTGTGCCAGCCAATAAGTTTCAATGGGCGAAGTTGGTTGGTAATGTCGAATTATCATTTAATTTTTTATTTTTGCACTTGTAAACTGACATGTTGAAGTTGTTTCTCCAAAATACATGGAGCAAACCAAATCATTATAAGCTGGTAAAAAAATTTATACATACCGGTAAGCACCTTTTCAGCAATATATTTATTCCCTCTGTATAAATAATGTGAGGGACTGTGTATATTGGTCATTTGGAAGACATGTAGCTCAAACTTTGTTTTGTATTTACTAGAGTCCTTTGTTTTTTAGAGATGTTGAGAGCATGTGAAGCTTTGTTACCAAGATGATACTCAGCTTATGCCTTGCTTGTATATGTTGGTTTACTAATCTTATAACTCAACAATGCAGAAGTTCAGCAAGAATGTATATTTTACAAAGCAGACTATCGGTAATGCCTGTGGAACAGTTGGAATTATTCATGCAATAGGGAATGTTGTATCCAGAATCAAGCTTGGTAATTTCAGGAGCTTTGAGCTTTATTTGCCTAGTGTTCTATATAATATGTCTTCATGCCTCAGAAGTCAGAACAGCTCTGTTATATATATATTATTTTAATGGGATGGTTAAACATCTGTAAAATGTAACTGATCAAGGCAATTCCACGTACTCATTGTTTTATCTTGCAAGGCAACAAATATGAAATTGTCAGGCTATTTACCAGTTCATTTGGCCACCAGATTAATTTGCATAACCCCTTAAGAACTGCAAACGTCTGCTACTATGCCTTTTTAAGGAAATTTTAAATATATCGCCAAATACCTCTGTCCCAATATATTATTCAAAATTGAACTACAAAGGTAGTAATATTTTGGGACGAAGGTGGTATTAGGCAATGTAGCTTCCCATCACATATAGTTGCATGTTCTTTTATTTTTTCATGTTGTGCTAACTATTAAGTATGCAATGTTCATAGATTTGAAGTTGCTTTTACTGAACCTAAGCTTCAACAAAAAAAGTTACTTTGACTACTTTCCGCTTTTGTGACAGTTATTTTGGCTTGTAGAGAGATTGAATTATTTCTTATTTGCAGCTGAGGGATCATATTTTGATAGAGTTTACAAACAAACTACTGACATGGACCATATCCAGGTTAATAGTCCATGTATTAAGTCAAGTTCTTTTTGGTTAATGGTTATAGGTTATATCTTGACATCTGTGTTCTACTAATATATTGATTACTTGGCACTTTCAGCGTGCTGCGTTTCTTGAGGAGGATGAATAAATGGAAAAGGCTCATTTATACCTTTCTTCATTTGTACTAATATGTTGCTGTTACTGCTGGTGATACAGAGGTCAGTATACCTTTCTTCATTTATACTTAGTTGATTAATATACTCACTAGAGAGCACAGTAATATCCTGTTGATTCTTAGTGACCAAATGCTTATAGTTCTGTATCGTGAGCAGTTTTTAGAGTCACACTTCGCCAGTAACCAGCTGAAAGTGATGACGCCTGTTTTCAAGAAAACAGACAGATTTACTGCATAGCCAGTTTCCCAAACCTGTCTATAAGCTCATCGACCAGTTTCACTGTCATCATATGATATAGTATTCCATCTATTGGTCACTCAATCAGAAAAGCTGCGTTTAGCTGTAAATTATACTGATTATGTGTCTTTTGTAGGTGGTTGTTGACATTATGCATTCATTCAAAATTTAGCTGGGAGGGCTGTTAATAAGGACTTTGTCAATCATGATTACTTAAAATTTTGTGGTGGAAGATCTACTTATATGCCCTTGGCCCAGATTTAATTCCATCTTTGGGGTGTTTTTCCCCGTTTCTCACATCTTTACTTTGTGCAGGCCAAGGATGGGGTAATCGAACATTATGTATGTTTCTCTTGTGTTGATGGTACTCACTATATGACCATCTACTATAATGCGATAACTGAATTTCAATAGAAGTCTGCAACAGCTAGTATATTGATCACTCCATTTATTTTTCTCGTTCAGATGAAAATTTTGAACTTGATGGAGGGAAATCGTAGCCTATCTCCCATGGCCCTTCCTCTCCTGATAGCTTATTGCAGGTAAGTTTTTTCATTTATATGGTTTCACTTCATCAGTTATTTCTTTTTCTGTATACTTAGCTGTATGGAAAACAACGCTCGCTAAATAGTCCATCTGGGAAGATCCTTATGGGTTAGAGAAATACAGGCATAACTTGCTAAGGCAGAGGTAGACTGGGCGCCGCCGCTTCTTGGGGCGTGCAGGTGTGCAGCGCTTCGGCCGTCCGGTTGGCGTCGTGGCAAGGCACGCCGCACGCCCCGCGGCTCCGTGCATGTACTGCGCCGCTGCCTGCGCTGGGTGGGCGGCACCCACGCAAGTGAAAAGCTGGCTGCACTATCTTTGCGCTCACGTGGCAAGGGCTGCACGGTCGCGCGCGCCCGCAGCTGTAGCATTGGGCAAAGCCGAGACAACGCCTTAGAACGGTCGCGGCCGTGCGTTTTGCTGGGATGCTGGCCTGCTGCGCCGCCCGTCCGCGAGGCCACCGGCTGGCCGAGCCGTGAACGGGAGAGCGCCGGAGAGGATTTGAGCTGAGGAGCGAATCGTTGGATCCAGTCTTGCTTGATCGGACCCCAGTTTATTCGTAAAGTCTATCTACGGACGGATCAACTTGGCGACGGTTTATGAGTTTCTTTGTAGAAGACGAAAGCCACGTTTCATTTCTAAAGCACTACCATATCCCTGTTTTTATGGCCCAGGTTTCTGGCCTGTAGAATAGATTAGTACTATACACGTGTCCGGCAATCGACTCGAAAGCCCGATCCTTGATCCGCAATACTGTCTTTTATGGCCCAGGTTTGCCGAGCGCTGCACTACTGTCTTCATAGCCTGCCTACATGCTCAGGTGGAAGAGGAAATTGAATGCTAATATCTACTGCTCTTGCCATGCGGTCCCAAAAGAACAACCATGCCAATATCTTATTTCATGGCCATGCCGTCCAAAAGAACTATTGCATCTGCATTTATACTTTGATAGTATAGCTTTTCCTTGTCCACATTTTGTCGTTTTGGGTTGGATAATTCATATGTCCACATTTTGTCGTTTTGGGTTGGAGAATTCATATACGGAGTATAGTTTAATAACGTATGCAACCTCTTGGCCTTTGACGCGCGTGGCACTTGTCACCAAAGGAGAAAGGACCTCAAAACTCTTGGACTTGCGTTATGCGAGGTTGGTGAAATGCTTTGTTCCTTCTGTTTCTTGGCGGTTTCGTATCCTCTTGCCTTTGGTAGAGGAACGACAGCATTGGACCATCAGGGCAACCACAAATACTGCTAGTAGTTTTAGTACTTGATACTTGCTGCTACAAATTGCACGGTCGTACTAGAACCACTAGTTCGTCGAAAAAACACTGCATTCTATTCCTCATCACAATAAACATGACGTCCACACGAACACACGGGTGCCAAGTACCAGGCGTCCAACATGCACGATCGCCTCTTCGATCAGCTAGGGGACAAATTACATTGGAGTACCACGCAACCAAGCCTAATTAAACATGCACGCACGCATGCATTTACGGAGTTCAGTAGATAAGAGGAGTACCAGCGTGGCCACGGCGACAGCTAGCGTACGTACGTACGCACGCCGGCCGTGTATTTGGGTGATGCTCAGGCGCCGTCCCGTGTGCCCGGGCTAGCTAGCAAAAGCGGCGCCGCCGCGCCGGCTCTAAGACGCCTGGGCCTGGTCGATGAGGTGCTGCGCCGCCGGCCTTGGACGCGAGCCTTGCCTTGGCGTGGTACAGCTGGTCGGCGCCTGGCGGGTGCTTCCCGGTGAGGTACTTGTACATCCACGAGAACACGGAGAGCGCGGCCACGCCGAGCCCGCCCAAAGTGACGAACCCGGCCGCCATGAGAGCGAGCGCGATGGCGGCCAGCACCAGTACGGGGCCGAAGATGACCAGCACTGGCGTGGCCACCGTGAGCGCGATGACGGTGCCGGCCAGGATCTGCCCGGACAGCACCAGCATCGACCCACCGGCCGTCGCCGCAGTCACCGTCCTCCGAGCCGTCATCTTGAAGGGCTGCTTCTCCTGCCCCTGGCCACGGTCACCGTAGCCGCCGCCGAGGCCCCCACGGTTGCCCAGGCCTCCGCCCACGACGCCTCTATGGTGATCAGCCATGGATAGCTAGCTAGCTAAGCTACGGCCGGGACCGAGAACCTGCAGCTGCAGTGAGCGCAGAGAGCTAACCCACGTGCGCGCACTGCCTACGAGCTAGTGAAGTAGACGATGACGGCGATGAGGAAGAAGGGAGAAGAGTAATAGAGGAGGCGCCGTGCATGGGGCGGCGTGGAGGCGGGAGCTCGAGCCGCCGCGTGGTGCGCATGCTGGACTCGTGTCGGCCGCCGCGCGCGCTGCCCCGGTCGCTTCCGGGAGGCGATACGTACGAGGTTACGGGCGCTGTTGCCTTCGGCCGCGCTGCGCCGCTGCCCATATTGGGCCGTCTCCCCCATGCATTCTAGTACTACTGTATGCGAGCAAGCAAATAGCCAAACAGGCCGCAGATGGACTGTACATGGATGACCATACGGTGTACGGTCCATATAAAGGCTAGGTGCAACCGTGCAAGTACGGCTCTGTCTCAGTCACTCTCGCTCTCTCATCTCATGTTCCCTAAAAAAAGTCGCAGTATCTTCATCTCACATGCGTCGTGCTTCTGGTCTCACCGTTGAAAAGTTTGCACTGGCTGATGCCGATGCTGGCGTGGCTGGGATTCAAAGGGCAAAGCATCTACTAGAAGACTAGAACCGATTCGTTGACGGTCAGAAGCCGTCATCTTTTGGAACAGCAAGCTATTTGCTAAGTTGCTCCCTTAGATGGAATCACGGAATCATCGTGGAAGCATCGGCTTAGCCAGGAGGCCCCGCTGGGTATTTGCCAATTAAAAATCAAGCTTGCTCTCACCTGCACGCTTTAATCGCCTTGACGATCTAGAAGACTTTGCTAAACCTCAGGCCTTACGCATGTATGTCTATTTTTGCCTTTCTAGATGATCACCCCAGTACCCCACCAACCATCTCGCCGTCTCGCGCCGCTAACTCGTGTGCACGGTCCCGGTCGTCGTCTCGCCGATTCATCTGTCGTACAGCGACTTTTTCACTGGGCTCTCGGTGTTGATAGTGCATCCGCCATGCATCCGGTTGCCACCCCTTCTCCCTTTCGCACTGAGCCATTGACTGGGGCTAATCCAATCAGGCCACGCTTTAGATTCAACTTTGGACTAACACGATCGATAAGCCCCAAACTAGGCACACTTCTGTCCATTGATCGTCTTTTCTACAGACGTATTGCCAGCTGCGTCGCTGTACAGCACACACACACAATCCTATTAGCAGGTAATGAAATATTCATAGCTGCTGGTGGTGTGCTTTGCTGCATGACCTGGAATCAATCATCTAGCGTTGCTGATCGGTCGGCAATTAGGCTGGAAAAGTGTGCTTTTCTCATGGCTCATAAGTTCCCTTTCCACCCTGAAATCACATAACAATTACTCATGGAGTGCGATCTCACGCATAGCATATTAGCATGCTCCCTGCATACATGGATGCATACGTCGATGGCCCATGGCCAGCTGTCAAGCGGCTGAACTTAACACAGTCTGCTTGTTTGCTATATACAGGCTGGAAGCAAAGCAGGGTGGCCCTCCTGTACCCAGTGTACATGTTGCCGATCGATGCATGGCTCGATGCCTATCTATCGCTCTTTACGCCTTGGATAAGCACGAGTTAAGATTTTTATTGTTGTTACTGGTTAAAGATTGGTGCCGACTGCAAATTGCAACATTGATCGTTTTTGTCTTCTTTTAAAATTGTTTTCTCTTGCCATTTCGTCTCCCGCATAACGGCAAAGCAGATGGCGACCTCTTCCCGCCTCGCCCTGCCCACTTGCTGCACCGAGCTATCAGCGCTTAACCCCCAAAGCGACTTTTTTCCACGATTAGCGGGAGAATGATTGGTTAGTTATGTAATTTAATCTTGCTTAATCCATGGGACTTGAGGTTTTGGTTTTGAGCACCATTTCGATTTAGTCTTCTCTTATGGCGACTGTTTGGTTGACATACGGTTCGTTTAGCTGCTGGTACTGTTTTTCGCCTCGAAACCTGAGGAGCCGTTTGTTTCTGGGTTAAATGTTTGTGACATGTGATTACTGATTAGCCAATGGTGGACGCTGACGTGTCATTTGGAATCCCAAAATTCAAAGAACAAAGGGGATGATGTTCTTCATCTCTCCTCTTCTCCACAAGACATTGTTTGTACCATTTTTACAGCAACACTCACAACCCACTCTGGGGTGATCCACTAGTAACAGTGACGCGAATTATCAACCTTAGGACTGCACACGCAACGACACCGTGCATTCTCTGACAAGAACACGCTACTAGTACAGTATCCCTCTCCCACTTGGGCGAGTTGCACCGGGGCGATACCACAACAAACACTAGTAGAGCTCGCCCACAGACGATCGATTGCGGATTGCACCACCCAATTGCACCCCCGAGCTTATCGTGCCGCATACCGGTGGCAGCTTTCGCCGGGATGATGCCGCTTTGCGCCGTCGCGCTCACGGCTTCATCCCCTTCGTTGCTGCCGTGCTGCGCCGTGCAACGCAATGGCTAAGCTAAGATAGCTCCTGCCATTGTGATTGCGGCTCGCTCTGGTCAATCCGTTGGGACGTCAAGGTGGTGATCATTGTTGTTTGTGTCGCGGCCGGTCGCTGGCTTCCGCCGTGCGCGGTGCGCCGCTTAGATGACGAGCTGCTCCACGCGTGGCGTGATCGCCACCGGGTCGACCGGTGCGCCGGTGGGGTACCATGGCTGAGACGGCCAGTTCAGCTGGGAGGAAGGGGGCACCAGGGGCATGGCCATGGACGCGGCCGCGGCCTCGCCTCTCTTTCTCCTTTTTGGGGAGCCGGAGGAGGACGAGCAGGTGAAGGAGGACGAGGATGAAGAGGAGAAGGACGACTCCGAGGTCGCCGGCTCCGGCGACGGCCGCTTGTCGCCGGCTGCCGCTGCCGCGGCTGCGGCGGCGATCTCCGAGCCAATGCGGAGCGGGAAGTTGAGGAGCGCGCGGGAGCCGCGCATGCGGTAGGCGGCGCGGTCGTACGCCAGGGCGGCGTCCTCGGCGGTGTCGAACGTGCCGAGCCACACGCGCGCGCCGTTCTTGGCGGGGTCCCGGATCTCCGCCGCGAACTTGCCCCACGGCCGCTGCCTCACACCCCTGTAGTGCTTCCCCCTCGCCACCGCCGCCGCGGCCTCCTCCTTCACATGCGCCGCCGCCACCACCTCAGCCCCGGACGCCTCCTCGCTCGGCGTCACCGGCTCCGACTCAACGAAGCCGAAGCAGCAAGAGACGCCGTACGAAGACTCCGGCGAGAGCAGAGGCTCGGGCTTCACCTCCGCGAACACCCCGTCGGGCAGCCACCCGCACGAGAACGCGTCCTGCATCGCGCCGAACACCACCATGTCGTCGGCGTCGTCGTCGCGGAACGGCAGCGAGTCGCTCCACATGTCGGCCACCAGGCTCCCGAAGCTTGCGCTCCGCGTGTACACCATCGGCCGCGCCCCGCCATTACTCCTTCCCTCTGCCGCCGCCACCTCCACCACCACCGCCGAGGATCCCTCCTCCAGCATGTGCTGCCGGATGGTGTCGAGCACCGACGCCTCCGACCTCGGGTGGTTCAGCAACATGCTGATTCGCGCCTTCGCCTTCTTCCTTCCTGCCTTTGTTTCAAACCGGTCGTAACAACACTGAAGTGTGTGAGGTATTCGAGTTGAATGGTAAACCGGAAGGCGGAGACGGGGCGCGCTTTATAAGGTTGTGGCATTCGCCTCGCGCTTCGTTGAACTTTCCACCCGCGCCACTCAGAGGCGTCAGACACCCACGTGGTGGAAATGTTTTTTTCCACTTCTCTCGTCTAAAGTTCACATTCACAAGAGTAAAATGAAATAAAATAAACAGAGAAAGAGCGAGCCACATATGTGGGTAGCTGATGCTTGTTTAGTTGAGCGTTTTAGGAAGAGGCTGATGCTTGTTTGTGGGCGCGGCTGGTATAGGATCGTGTGTAGGCCGCAGTGCTGTTGGTGCGATTATTTCTAGATGGTCCAGAGTCCAACTTGTGCTTACTTTGGGGATATCCTCGGAACATTCAGGTCATCAGGTGCATTACTGCAATCCCTTCAGTGCCATAAGGATACATAATTATCTTTTGTGTGTTGATGGCTAAGCGTTATCACTAGTTCGCAAGTTTCTTAAACCGTCACACCACCCATTGAATAAGCTGGCTGTATCTGCTCATTCGTATACTAGTATGACTACAGTAACTGGGTGGAGAATTTGCAGATTGGGGCTGGGATCCCGACAAAAAAAAAACAATGGACACGTACCAGATGCATGTGGCCAGCGTCCATCGAGTTTTGCCATCGGAGGAAGAAATAGCGTAGAAGCCATGCGGTGCACCGCCCTTGGACCGTCTCTTGCTGCTACTTGCGCTCGCGCACAAGAGGATAAAGACGCCATTTGTTGGGCCCGAGCTTACGAGAAAGCAGCGTAGGATTTAAAGCAGAAACGGACAACCGGCGCACTGCAGCGGTAGCACAGCGCCTGTGCTGTAGTTAGAGTTTCAATGGCAAAATCAGGCGTTTCCTATCATCCATCCAATGGGGGGAAATGGGTTCGGTTGAGTGGAAGACACATCGACATGTTGCCGGATGATGATTGGGTTGTCTTGTACTGCAATATGGCATGCTGGACATGCGAAATTATGTTATGTTAGGTACGTAACCTTGCTGTCACATTTTCAATCCGAAAACGAAGATGCCGGGTAATTAAGTGAGAGAAGTCAAATTGAAATGCCAGATCGGGATTTGTTTGGATTATGGTGCTCTACAAATTAACAAAAATCTTTTAAGCCAAATTTCATAACTCATCTTATGTTCTGAAACAGCACAACAAAAGGCAATTAGGTCATTCTATCAACCCTTATCCATCTTGATTCTAAATGCTCACGATAATACTCGTACACTGGAATTCAAGACTTTGCATGGTCTGTTGAGATGAACGATTGGAAATCCACACACATGGTGTTGCTTAGGTTCAATGTGCCGTGAGCAGATAAAGATGATTAACTCGCCATTTCTTGACTTTTGAAGCAGCGTCACGCCAATGAATACCTTGCTTATCTGCACGGGTTTGCCATGGACCAAAAATGATCACGTGACTTTCTTCGGAACCTAACCCCGTGGGATGCACGAGCTTTGAAAAATACAGAGAGAACGGTTTCGTTAGATCCGATGGCGACTGGCGCCCTGAGAGGTGTTCGTCGTTTAGGAAACGGTTCGTCCTAAAAAAGATAACGAGATTGAGTTTCAGAATTGTGTTTCTACTTGTTTATGAACCGGGACATGTGACAAATTAATTAGCAGATAGAATAATGATCCGGTGAAGGAGAAGCCCAGGTGCTGCAAATAAACATGAAACATCTGTAGGCTTGTAGCTAGGCCTGCTTATCGTTATCGAGGCTGATCACAACAGGTATTGTTAATTAACCCCAGGAGTTCAAGTCGCAGCTTGCTACTGATTGCCACTTTGCCAGCTAGTTAGCTGCAGTCACGTCAGGGCCTAGGACTTCTTGATGAAACTACGTACCGAGACCTCTCTCCTGCCAACTCTGAAGCTAACTCGAATGATCATGACGACGATGATATAATGTCCTGTTGATGTAATTTCACCTGACTACCCCTGTAACCGGACCCTGTAAACGAGCAAGTTGTTGCCACCGAATGCTCATCTTATTCGATTGCCTATGTATCTATGCAACCGATTTGCCATGTGCTGCTAGACCGTTGCTATCATAATCGGCAATTATCGATAGCAACACAAAAGGCCATAAAGCTTAGCTGTATGCCTGTATCTGTAAATTCCACGGCCACTGAACTCATGGGCGCGCAGTCAGGCGCCTTTGTTTACAGCACCACGCCGTCCTGCTTAACCACAGGTTACAGAAACGATTAATCGACATGTTAGCTAGTACAGGAGCCTATTGGTAGGTATTAGGAGTAAGTGCTTCTCTATTGAAGTAAAAGCAAAGTTAGGAGAGTGAGTAGCAAGGGAGTGGAGTGTGGACTAGTCAAAGGTCAAGGCGGACTTTGACCGTGGACCAATGAAATTCGTAGCGGCAGCAGCCGAGGTCCTGCATCTTTTGCTCGAGGCCGAGACGACGCTATCCATTGGGGATGGGTGCCCCCGGTCACGGTCTCACACTCGATCTCGCGGCAGAAGTCTCTCTTCGTTGCCTCGCGTGCGGGGCACTGCATCCGTCTGCTGCTTCTCGGCTCCTTCGTTTGATATAAAAACGAACGCTCCCTGATCCGTAGCGTTGGTGCGCAGCATCGCGCATGAATGATAACGAGACAATCCGCTAGGGCGATTCGGTGACCGTCAACTTTTGCGGCGGCAGCTGAAACGTAACAGCACTACTGTACTGCTCTGTACAGAGACTTAAGACTTGGTTCTTCGGCTGGTTCAACGTGCTGAAGGCTTCTGGAGCGTTTCTAGAAGCAGGTTTTTTTCCCCTTACTGCGATCGGAAGAGCACGCATGTACAGTTACTTCTAGACTTCTGGTAGTAGTATACTCGTCCACGTTCTTTCTTCCCCTAGACTTTGATGCACGGGTATTGATTTGCTGATGTGCTTCTTCTAATCATAAACTTTGCGAAAAAGCAACGCGAGGAGGATTGAAAAGGACCGTTTATTTCTTAAATGAGCCAGTAGAACCTTTCCAAAGAGTCCGAGACGGAGAAGAGCACCTCCGTGCGGTGAAGGCAAAAGAAAGGGCCGCCACGAGCCAAGAAAAAGCTTCCTATCAAATTTCCATGGTGCTTTCCACTTTCCACCCTGCATTAGAACATTAACCAACCAATGGTCTCGTGTAGCTGACGTACCAAGTCGACGAAGTCTTCTGTTACCTAAGCTTCCTTTCGACAGCTTAGGGCTTATTTGACAGGACTAACTTCTAATTGAAGCTAGCTTCTATGGTATTTGAAGATGACCTAAAAGTGTTGGCTAGATTAATCAACTTTAAAAATCTTAAAAAAGGGGAGCAGAAGAAGATAGATAATTTCAACCTTGGTTATTATATGGTTTACCTTATATATGATGAATTAATAAATATGATTTAAATATTTATCTTAAATTTTGTACCAATTTAAATTTGTTATTTTCTTAAAAATTTCAATACGACAACTATGTAACTAAAAAACCATATACAAACACAGACGTGAAATAATCGTATGTCTATGCATTGCTCTCATGCATTAGGTCATGCAAATTTCGGGACAAACATTCCAATTTCTGAACATACTCATTCTCACACAGCCCAAAACTGAAGCTAGGTTCCCTCGAAGCATGCTATCCATCTCATCACTTGTCTCTTCCTCGTTGTCATCTCCATAATTCATAAGTTTTAGCATAAGATCTGCAAATAAATGTCCAAGAAGTTATGCAGCTCATCAAAGTTGGATTAGTTTAGCTACTATGTAGAAAACAAATACTACATAAACTGATGCCCCAATCTTTACTCAATAAAGAATTTGAAGAGTTCATGCAGTACTGACCATAATTGTTACAGCTATATCATATCCTCACAACAAAAATTCCTACACAAATATTTCATCTCTCTACTGCTCAGATTTTTTGAGATTAGTCTCACACTGCAAATTAATGCTAATAATTTGGTGATGACAATTTGTTAGTGAAAGCACATCTAGGTCCTCTAATGGGTTTTAGATAATAGATGACAAAAAAAAAGATATTAATGTGTTAAGTGAAGAAAGTACATGAGTTAGTCTTGAGAAAATTGAATTGATGAAAAAAAAAAATACCACGAAAGAAAAACATTGAAGAGGACTCAACATTGTGATTTAAATGTATTTTTTTCTCGAGTCTTATGATTGTCGTATGTGTATATATATTAGCTCGAGTTAAGAAGTAAGTGTTCAATTTGCTTTCTTTATTTTTCTTGAGTGAACATTTGTATCACATGCATATCTAGGTTTTGATTTTTTTTAGAGAGACTTTTGAATATTTTGTTTAAGTCAATATTTTTGAACAAGTTTCTCTACCTAATAGAGAAAATAGATTGGAGTCTCTAGCCATAAGTGACGGAGTCTTTAGAGAATTTTCTCTACCGGACGCTGCTTCAGATTCAAACTCTAAAATATTTTGCCTGATAAAGAAAATTCTCTAGAGACTTCACCAATTATGGTGAAAGACTATGGTCCATTTTCAATATTAGATAGGAAAACTTGTCCAAAAATATCTAATAGCTTAGACAAAATATCCGAAAGCCTTTTTTAAGAAAAAACAAACCAAAAGGTGCATGTGCTACAAGTGTTAACTCAAAAAATAATAATAAAAGGACCTAACTAAGCATTTGCTAATATTTATACTCTTGATAGTACAATATTCCTAGGACTGAAGAAAAATAAAATATATTTAGAGCACACGTCGAGTCCTATTCGATACATTTTTATGGTAGGGGTTAGTTTTCATCAACTTATTTTTTTTTCACGTGATATCACATTCATTTTTTTAAATCACATGTTAATCCTCTAAATTTTTTTTCATCTGTCATCCAAAACTCACTAGGAGGTTTAGATACACTTTTACTATCAACAAACAAATATTGCTTCAGTCAAAAAAGAATGTTTACATTAGAGAAGAGAGAGTGAAGCTAAAGCCTCGCTAGACTATTTTCCACTGCTATTGTTTCTTCTGTGTAAGGATTAAGTATCTCTTTTGTAAGTATTTAATGCTATTTTGTTTTGGATGTGTATATTAAATTGCTAATTTATGTACCTTGGTTGATTCCTAGATAAGGATTAATTGCATCAATTAGTTCAAACATTACTAGTGAAATTCTAGATGTGATACTTCTCATGACATCTACAATAACTAAGGACAAGGTAAAGGAGTGGTGCTCGACAGAAAAAAATATATAAACAAACATGGAACGATCCTAGAAAATTGCTTATTTCTAGTAATGTATGTAGGTACATGGACATTGAATGTGATGTTGGTACACCCACAGGGGACTTTAGTCTCATAGCTAAATTGGTTCCTTGGTTCGGCATTCGCATGAGTGCTTGAGGGATTCAACCCTTGAGAGCACGAGCGCTACCCGTGACTTAAGTGCTCGGGTCCTCGCCTCGCTCCACGAGATCCTACCAATTCAAGCAAAAGTAGATGTCCACGAACACAATACTAATAGCGCTTGTGATGATTTTACCCATTTGCCACTTGAGCAGTTAGACAAATGGTGTGTATGAGTGATCGAGTAACTCGTGGTACCTAGCCTTGGTTGTGTCCGAGGTGGGACTAGCTAGATCGGACACTGACAACTTATCGCCAAGGTCTAGGCAGCCCAACCACCTATCCTCGAGTTGGTAGGGCCACCCGAGATCCCCAAGACTCAGTGATGTTTGAGGCACTACTTGCTAGTATGAACAACAACCGCTTGTGCATGGGAACCAAGTTACTGCAAACACCCAAACTATGCCCTAGTTAACGCCAACTTGTGATGGGGAATGGTGAAGCGTAGTTTCACGTGCCAACAGATAAAATAAGGAAAAACGACGAAATTTTGAGAAACTAGCAAGTTCTGACATTTGTGTACTGAGTACATTAGATGGGGTTCTAGTGGCGGGGTTCGTCAGCTCTTGCCAGCATTCTCGCCACATAGCCACCGCAGCAGTAGCTCCGCTAGGCCGGGCGCCATCCCTTTCTGCATGGTAGTGAGCCACGCATGCTAGGTTGGCCTCGAAACGAATGTACCACCCCAGCAATGTTGAGTGGGTGCGTGGTTCGCTGTCCGATAGCCTCCTTATTTTAATCCTTGGAATCAAAGTGCCAGTAATGATGTCCACTAGACATCTCAAGCTCCCTCCCTAGCAAGAAAGCGACGAACGTGCATACAGAAAACACCCCTTATGTGGTGTGCCAATTGTCAGCGTAGGTGTGTCAAGAGCGAGGCCTAGGCTGGTCCTCTTTGGTGTTTGGCCTAGGGGATGATCGAGCACACGACGAGGTTGACACAGAGGATTTTATATGGGTTGGAGCCACTAAAAAAGTGTATAACCTAGTGCTATATTCTTTCTTGTTCTTGATATGCTATAGTGGTGTTGTTTATACTTACCTTCTCTTCCTCTTGGTCACGATCTTCTCCTTAGATATTTTTTAGGTATCACATTGATCAAACAATAGGAAAATAAGGATTTGGTGGGCCATATTTACAAGTGATTGGTATGTAATGTTTAAATCAGTTAATACACACCTCGTCATTCTGTCCGCTAACTCTTTGCTTGAATGTCTTGTTGGAAAATGTGGATTGTAGTTGGTCCAAGCATGCGGCATAGTTACAGGTTGATAAATGTTCTGTCGTCCTTAAATAGAAAGAGCGCGAGACTGAAGTGATGTAACCTGCCTCGTTAATTTGTATTAAAAATAAAAGGATGGCCGCCCCTTAATCTTTCAAGCTCGGACACAGCCGTATGAGCTCAGGGACGGCCAACCGGAGACTCCTCACGAAAGAACATGTGGCAAGACCCAAGCAAACATCTATGAGAATTGCCCGAGCTCGCACCTAGCGTTATAAACTCGAGGTCCTTTACTGCCCCTGCTGGTTGTTGATGTACTCTCCCTTGGCCCAGAGGTCACGTATCCTGTCTATTCGTAGGAACTCTAAAGCTAAGGAGTACGATTAAGCTGGGCAAGCTGCTCGGTGCCCGCGGCGCATGGAATGCTGGTTCCCACGTCGCTACAGCATCCGTATCAAACAGTGAAGTGTACTGGAGTTCGTTCATTCTAGACAGGGTTGAACTTTCAAACCAGCACATCCGTGATCCTTTCTGCCAAGTCCTTTTCACACGTTCCCCAATCCCAGAACACACCAGAACCGTTTTTGTTGTCCTGGATGCTGACGTTGACATGGTTTAATCTACAGAGCGACCTATGGAGAGATAGCCTCCTCCTGATGCGGACGGCCGGTGCGCTGAACTTGACGTTCAAACCGAAGCCCAAGCGCGCGAATAGCTCGCAAAAGATTGCCCAATCCTTCCTCTGCATGATTTTTAATTCTTCTCACCAGAGGAAATTGGACTCATCATGCAGCCACACGATAGTACTGTACGTACTATGTGTAATCAACTTGTATAGTTAATTTTGAGGTTGCAAATGTTGCTTTTATAAGGCCTTGATTATTCTTGCTTTTGATTACGGATTCTTCCCTATAACTGTAATAAACAAACAACTTGATTCTGGAAGTATATTTTCAGAATCAAAATATGCTTTTGTGAATTTTGAGCGATGATGTTCTGGAACCGTCATTAACCTGTACTTATCAACATCTAAATCCACAGTCAGCTTTTGAGAATCTAGCTTATGAAGAAGCACAATCTAGAAGTAAGATTGTATAAGAATGAAAAAGAAGGGCCTTAACCGAGGATTGTCTGAAGATTTGATATGAGAAAGGCTTCCCTATGTTTTCAATATTATAATTACTTTCTAAGTAGTAGGTAGTAAAAGCCATTTATTTACTCTGAAAAGTAAAAAATATGACATTCTTTTCTTAGATTGTGTGCACCAAAAAACATATAAGTTTATACTACTAATCGTAGATAAATATGCCCTGGAAACTGTGTCTTTATTAAGCTGGAAATTTAGTCATGGGACCAAGACCAGTAGACCACTTCAATTGTCGCCTCTCCTCCGCTGCTTCCATGTTTTTTTCCGGCAGTGGTACCTGTACAGCCATATTGTGAGTAGGTGACGGCAGATAAATTAAAAAAAAATGCACTTCTTTTCCACGGTTGGAGACACAACAATTAATACGCTCCGTTCTGGTCTTCTAGATGAGAAAGACCGCTACATGACTAATGACATAGCGGGTGTAACTTCATGTTGACAAAGCCAAGAACAATGTCGCCGATCGCACGATCGTCTCACGTGCATGCATCCGTCCGGCCTCGCAAGAGCACGAGAGGACGAAACGTGCGTAGACATGACTCTCCATTTCGATGGTAGCGTATTCCCTCCTGCTTTATGTAGGTGTCAATTTTTGATACGACAAACGTGAGCTTTGAATCCGAGTCGCTCATTTCAGCCACTCTAGCATAATTTGAAGTACGGATTAGAGAAAAACAATTCAAAAGAAACGGTTGCACCAAACAAACCCACAACTGCTTGTGGGGGCACGAACCATGCATAATCTGAAACGTACTTTCGAAAAGTTAACCCAATTAGTGGCAGCTTGGGTTAAAAACTTGTAGTCCGTTCAACTTTTGTGAGTGTATGTATTAGTAGTATTCGATCGTCGTGACGTTATTATTAATGGTTCCCTGTGAGGATAAGATTGTCAAGCCAGAAAATAATGTGGTGAGTGGTGACATGGACATGACATGGGCGTCCTCGGTTCATTGCATCCAGACCGGAAGAAACCTTATCACAGGTCCACCGGAACCGAAAGAATTTTGTTTTTTTTCCATTTTTTTGGAGGTACAAAGGAGTTTGATGTTGCCAACTCACCATCCTTTTCGCATGCAAAAGGTAAGGATCCCGTGCAGCACAGCCATGCAGCCATGCAGCAGGCCAAGATCTCATCTCGCGCTAGTGCAGACAAAGCGACATTCACCACCATCAGGAGCGTTTCATGTCAGTACTTGATAGCTCTTCAGGGGCACCAACTATCACCCCATCATTTTGATTATGCATATATTTATAAGTTAAATTTCATATTTAAAATTTTAAATTTAGAGTTAAATTTAGGATTTTTTTCATCGTAGTTTTATCTTATAACATTTGCTTTTATATCGCTAAGAATACATATATATATATATAAGTTTTATTTATAAATTATTTTAATCATTAATAAATCGTTTCGCTTATATATATTATAATCGTTAATATCTTTCTTCAATTAACCACATGTTTTATATGTGTGATATGTATCTATAGCACTTCTATTTGAAGAACACCACCTAAGTACATTATGAAAAACCTGTATGTCCGGTGCGGCACATATTCGGATTCCACAGTGTCGTGGAGTTCAGACAAAGGGAATTTTCAACCGAGCGAATTTTCGACGAAACATTACACACTGCACGATTGTTCTACGAGATAATCGAGTTGTCGGTGTTAACTGTTGCTAGTGGCAAAAGTCTTTCCCAGCTCTGTGTGTTGTCCGCAATTTATATTTAAGTTTAGACATATTAAAAGAGATATAAAACTACTATGTAGCTAGATATAATTAGTTTTATTTTCTTTATCTCCTTAAAAATTATAATTTCTTGTAATCTCTTAATTATAATCCACGCCAAAGAATTTTCTCGGCCTATAAACACGTAACAACGGCTCTTAATAAAGCGAATGATTTTTTTAGTTTTACATAGTATGAAAACCTCTCCTTTACAAACATCCAACATCCAGATACTAGTAGAGGCATGTTGAGTTCTTCTACCGGAGCCATTGCCAATTCTTTGGCCAAGTCGTCATCAAGAAGTTGACCAACACCAATTTTTTTCTGTGAAAGGCACATATCTTTCTGGCTGTACAAGATACCCGCATGAAAGGGTATCTCATCGACATGATTGCTACGTCAATGGTGTTGATTGATGTCAAAGATGGAGACAAAATCATGACAAAATCCAACCCAGCGCATGACGAATGGGTTGTCGCTGATCAGTAGCTTCTTGGCTTTCTGCTGTCGACGGTCTCCAAGAAAGTACTCATACAGGTGATGAATATGAACACCGCTGCACAAGCCTGGAGAGTAATCAATGAGATGTTCTTCACACAAACACATGCATGATCTGTGAACACACATATTACACTCACAACTACTTCTAAAGAAAGTATGAGTGTTGCAGAGTATGTCACCAAGATGAAATCACTTGATGATGAGATGGTGTAGCAGGGAAGCCAATGAACAATGAAAACATGGTGGGCTACATCCTCACTAGTCTTGATGAAAGCTACAAGTGGGTGGTATCGGTTGTTGCCAGTAGGCCTGAGCCGATAACTATAGCAGAGTTATATTCGCAACTCCTTAGCTTTGAGAATCGTTACAATCTACGCCAAGCTGGCTACCAAGCCACCTTGATTCATCATGGCAGACATTTAGCACCAATCCGCAGTGGAGGAGGTCGTAGTCGAGATCGTGGTCATGGTCGTAACAACGGTAGTAACTCTAAAGTAGGTTGTGGCGCTACCAATAATGGAGGGAAACGACCTATATGCCAACTCTACGGTAAGATCGAACATATTGTTGCCGATTGTTGGTATAGGTTCGATGAAGATTATGCTATAGGAAAGAGTGTCACTGTTGCAACCAACTCATATGGTGTTGACATAAACTGATACCTAGACATCAAAAAAACTAATCACATCACGGGTGAGTTAGATAAGTTAACCACCCGCGAGAAATATATTGAAAAAGATTAGATCCAGACAGTCAGTGGTTCAAGCATGGATATTAGCCATATCAGTCATAGCTCTATTCACACCTTTAGCCGTGATTTGCATCTAAATAACATCTTATATGTTCCAAAGGCTATAAAAAAAATCTTATTTCTATTCGTCATTTCATATATGATAATTATGCATATCTTGAAGTTTACCTTAATTTTTTCCTTATCAAGGATCGGCAAACGAAGAACACTCTGCTTAGAAGATGGTGCCGATACAACATCTATCCTTTGTAACTTATACCAAAACAAGCCTTTAGAGTCATCAGATAATCTCTTGCTAGATGGCACAGTCGAGTAGGCCATCTATCTTTAGATATTGTTTAAAAAATTGTTAGCAATAATAAATTGTCATGTTTGGTAGAATCCACAAATCATGAAGTTTGCGATGCTTATCAAATAGCCAAAAGCCATTAGTTACCAATTCTACATCTTCTAATGTGTCAAAATTTTCTTTAGAACTTGTTTATTCTGATGTTTGGGGTCCAACACCTAATTCTGTTGGAAAAAACTATGTTAATTTTATTGATGATTTTATCATATTTACCTAGATCTATCTCCTTAAATTTTAATCCGAAGTGTTTTAGATATTTCATGAATTCTAGAATCTTGTTGAAAGATTATTCAATCAGAAAATTGTTGCCTTGCAATCTGATTAGGGTGGTGAATATGAAAAACTACATTCCTTCTTTTCACAGATAGACATCATTCATCGAGTTTCTTGTCCACATGACCACCAACAAAATAGTGCTGTTGAATAAAAATACATATACATTATAGAAGTGGGTCTATCTCTCTTTGCCCATGCTTCCATGCCTCTCAAAATTTAGGATGAGACATTATTTATAACTACTTATCTCATCAAGTGCACCCCAAGTAAAGTCATCGAGTATTCTACACCCCTAGAGCGTCTATTCCATCTAAAATTGACCTATGCTTCTTTGCAAACCTTTAATTGTGCTTGTTGGTCTAATCTTAGACCTTACAACACTAGAAAATCCAATTTCGCTCTAAGCAATGTGCTTTTATTGGCTATAGTAATATTCACATAGTTTTAAATGTCTTGACATTTCTACTGGTCATGTTTATATATCTCGTGATGTTGTCTTTAATGAAATAATTTTCCTTTCGCTAAATTGCATCCCAATGCTAATGCTCGTTTACGGTCAGAGATTGTTTTATTACTGCATCATTCTCTTGATTCTACTGTATTTGTGTCTAAGGGTGCAAAGTTGATTATTTCAATGGCTAATGTTCCTAATCCTGATAAAAGTAATGATATTGATGAGCAATTAGTAGGACATTCATAGGTTCCCACAGTAAATATTGAGGCAGCTGAACAATCGACTATGCCATTGGCTACGACAGAACAACCAGCTGCATCATTGGCTTCAATCGAACCATAGGCTAGACAATTGGTTGCGTCATCGGCTGCACCATCGGCTGCAGCGGAACTATTAGCTAGAAAATCGGCTGCGTCATTGGCTATGATAGAATAATTGGTTGTGTCATCGGTTGCCGTAGAACTATTGGTTATGCCACACATACGGCTACTGAGATCAACTACATCTGAATCGGCTGCAACACACACACGATCATAGAGATCAACTGCGTTTGAATCAGCTATGCCGTTAGCTAGGACAAAACAATTAGCTACGTCATCAGCAACATTGCCTCGAGTAGACACACGGCTGCAATGACATGGGTTCAGTCTTTGCTAAAATAACTTCATATATAAGCACCGCAAGCAGCCTAATTATGGTATGACAATTTAGGTGCTATATATTTATTAGGTAATCCAAATTTTCATGCGATAACAAAAGATTGATTATCACTTTATGAGAGAAAGGGTAGTAAGAAAGCAATTAAATATTCAGTTTGTATCTATAAGTGATCAAGTTATCGATGGATTCATAAAATACTTATCAACTTATCAGCTAGAGAAGTTCAGTATAATCTCTTGATAAGTTATGACTGAGGGAGAGTATTAGAGATATGAAAAGAGATATAATATTACGTATATAATATCATATATATAGAAAATATGGTTTTGTTTGTTTCTTTATCTCTAACGTTATAATCTATTTTCTTATTTTGAAGATTGTAATATAAATCTCCTGGTTGTAATCGTCTATATAAATACACAACAACGATTTTCAATAGAGTGGAATATTTTTAGCAGTTTTACATCATCAACCATGTTTAGTTTGTTGCTCCTCGTACTCTACTTCTTTCGATCTTGCTACAACCAGGGTAGTAATAAATTTGACCGGCGTTCCTTCTCCAACAGCCCAAAAAAAAAAACTCGGTAGGAGCAGCACGCAGCAGTAGTGTACTGCGTGCGCAGTCACTGCAAGTGAATACTGGTAGTACATGCCACAGAGTGTCCTGTTCACGCCTCACACCTGTATATCATATTCAGCATATGCCATAAACAATCGATCGATTTGCACGCGTTGAACCACAAAGCATGCACGAAGAGAGATGCACTTTCCGGAAAACAAATTAGGCTGTCACTTTGTCTAGATGCCATGAACCATCAATCGGCAGCTGCAGGTCAGGCCAACCACTTCGTTCCATCGTTGCTTTTGTGCGCCTGCGACCCTTGTATCTGCCAACTGGCCGTGAGGAGCTCTTCAACGGCGTGTGTGGCGTACTGACGTGGCAGAAATTTCTACTGCTATTTCTTTTTTTTTTCTGCGAGGAAACCCATTCAATGGCAAGTAGCCAAGTAGGATCAATTTCCATGGTTCTTGGTAGCGAGGTTCCAGAAACGATAATGATCGCTGCTGCGTCATCTGCATGCCAGCACCAATTCCTTTCAGAGATATGAATGTAGGCAGATGACATTAACGGGTGCGCCTCTCTCACTCTCTAAGAATGGCGACCGCAATGTCGCGTTGTCATGGTGTCCTCGACCGCTTAATTCCAACTTGGCAACATGCCAACACGCTTATCATGGCAAATTTCGGGGAAGCATTAGTGTAGGGCTTCGCTTCCCCTGGCCAATTTCTGATTGCAAATTTGCTCTAACGGAGAAGCCGGAACTGCTACATTGCTGGGCTGAAAAAGTGAAAACTTTGAACCAGTAGGCCGACAGTCCACGAAAAAACAAGCAATGGGCATCGTTGTAGCCCACCCACACCCAGTTAGATGTTTCGCGATACGATGCACAACCTAAGTAAGCCCAGTCGTGTTCATGCCGTGACCCTTTGTTTTGCGCAGGCCCCCGCTCCTCGCCCGACCTGCGTGCGGTGCGGCCCGCTTCTGCGCCGGGGCCTGGAGACGTGGGCGTTCGCGAGGCGACACCGCGAGCACCGAGAGGCGGGGAAAAAGAGAAAAAAAAGTCATATCGCCTCCATTTTTCTCGATCGTAAAAATTAGGTATATCTCTTAACACTAGATTAATTTGCCTCCTCTAGTGATTTGAACGAACGGTTTCAACCTATACGCCGTATCATGTTGATCTAGTCTTTTTTTTAAGACATCTATATGATGCTGAAAATAAAAATAATAAATGAAAAACCTAATAACATCTACTCTTCCTTTGCTGTTGCACCACGTCGCTGCTGTCTCTAACCTCCTAGTGTCACTCCTCACAATTATTTTCTAACAACCATCGTAGCTTTGGAGAAACTACTGCCGCATCTTCCACTGGATTTGTGAGTGCACGGGCTGCACAATACCCGTGTGCAGCTCAACTCCAATAAGGCCAAGAGATGCGTCGTTGCCACCGTAGGTGAGTAGGAGGAGACGAGATCGGTGCCATTCCTCTCAACGATGATAAGGTTGATAGCTAGGCCAAGGCGACATCAACATAGATATGATGAGGCTAGTATGTGATTGTGCTCACTGGCCTTTTTCTCCACTGTCGGTACTACCATCTAGTTTTCTCTTTCTCCACAAGCGGGCAGGTGAGCTCAAACTTAAGTCGGTCGCCGCTGTTTTCTCACCAGGAGAGAAAAAGGGGATGCCTAGCGAAAAAAGAAAGGGGGAGAAAGGGATGAACGAGAGAAAGAAGAGGATATGATGGAGATGGTACGTGGCCATATGGTCCTAACCTATTTTTTTCTCACTGTAAAACATACGTAACCGTCATGTAAAATAGAAATAATATCAATCTAACACATAGACATTACATACGACAAATCCATAATCTAAACCGTTAGGGGAGATAAAATACACTGAGCCCTTTTTCTTCCTTGTTGATTCAGGCCTTCACAGATTCATGGACCGTACGTGCCACTTGGCAACACGCTGCAGCCAAGACCTACTTCGGTTTGAAGTTTCAACATGGCGTGACCAAGAAAAGGATTGTTCTGCTAGTGATTGTAGTGATGCATATGGGCTTAAGTCGAGACTATTCCGTAGGTACGTGGTGAGAAACAGGGCGCGCTGGCGGTATCTGAAATTCCAAATTTCTGCCGCTCGGCTGGACCTGGCACGACGTGCTGACGCTCTGCGAGATTTTGGAAGAAACTGACCCAAGAGCTGGTGTTCAACTCAAAACCGCCTGCAATAACTGCAAGTGACGGCGAATGCATTCAAGGTTTTTAAGACCTTTTCTCGGTCCATCTGAACGTCTTTATATGATCGAGTTGCAGGTCCAAACCGAAATGTCTACATCTGATGATCAGCTGCTCGATCGATTGAAGCTCCTTAACAAGTCATGTAAAATTCTCCTATTCCGTTGTTTGAACATTACAATACTGCGTGCATAGCTCTAGGTTTTCCCTCCAACCATCGTTTTCCTGAGGGCGACCTGCTTATTCCGGTAGAATTATCGTGCCTTGAGGAATTTGAGTGTTAATAAGTGCCGCACGTTCAACAGCCGGAAGCTTTGTGGTTTGGTAGATTTTTTTTGGAATGATCAAACCCGGGGGGGGGGGGGGGGGGGGTGTGGATCCCCACCTGAATTGCAATTAAATAAAAGTTTGGTAGATTAACTCCACAAGGTAGTGCTTCGAGTGCAATTTTGTATGTTAGCAAAAATAATAAAACAGATCGAATAATAGACATACTAATGTTCAAAGCTGCACAACATTGACCACACAAATCTCATAGATACCATATTAAACAAGAATCCAGCTGGAGTCCGTTGATATTCAGCCGTACTGCTCTCGTAAGTCGTATCTGTGTCCCAACACCTGAATCAGTCAAGCGCAAAAACTTTGCTGCCGTCCAACCTGCTTGATCAATCAAGCTGACCATCGATGATCTGCCCCCCTTACAGCGTTTTATTTTTTTTTCTAAAACCAGCACAGTGCTTTTTTCTCGAACCCTAGTCCAGGTGATCATTACAATTTGAGGTAATCTGTCAAGTTCTTGTCTATTTTTCCTATGGTCGATCATCTGTACTGGCGGTGACAGTGCGATAACTGTCATGACTACAATACCGCATCCCAATAAGGGGTCACCCTCCCACAGGTAGGGTTGTTTACTGACCCCAGCGGTAGCGTGTTACTAACCACGAAAAACTGTTACAAATTTATATTCCAAATTTTGCATTTAAAAATTTGAACTCTGTACTGTGATATACAGTTACCATGTGATAAGCTGTGGTTATCATGCGGTAAGCTACGGTAACCGCGGCGCGTTGAAGGAGAGAAAAAAATTGTAAAAATTATAAACTGTAGTAAAGAAATTCTTCAAATATAGAAAATCTAGAAAAATTATGGATATCCCTAGAAAAATAACATAATATTGAATATTTTTGCATAACTTTTTCTATGTTTTCTTACACTTAAACAAAATAGAAATCATATCCCATTATTTTTTTACAATTTCTATGGAGCTCCCAAACATGAAGTAAAGTTTGTTAATTTCACAAACTTTCTTTGCCAGATAGCAATAGATATTACGTACTACTTATCGGATTTTTAAAGATTTTTTCCACATTTTTAAAAATTTAAATTTAAACAAAATTTATTAAACCATATCAACGTATATTCTCACCAAACCCTGCGGTAAGCGTGGTTAGGTAGGGTCAACCCTGATCACGAGTTTTCATGGTTTGTCACCGCAGGGAGTGAAGCACTATGATTCATGGCAAGGAAAATCCCTGCAAACCGAATGAACAAATCAAACATATACCACGGCATAAGTTTAATTTCTTTGACTACAAAATATATACTATAGTGGATTCCTTAGGCTCTGCGTTTGAAGAGGCCAATGATTGGTCTCGAGTCAGAGTTCGTTACACTGAGGTCGAGGAGTCAGAGTTCGTTACACTGAGGTCGAGTGGTAGCTTTCGCCTGTATCTATCGATGGCCCCTAGGCCGTTCCATCTGCTACTTCCTCCGTATCTCAGAGGTTTACACATCTTTTTGAAAAATTAACGTTGAAGTGAGAAATAGTTATAATGAGTTAAGATAGAAAATTAAGTAAAAAAATTAAATAAAAAAATTAGGATTGGTTAAGATAAATAGATAGATGAAGAAGCACATGTATTTAAGATAAATTTAAATTCTAGGAATAACTATATTTTTAAAACGGATGAAATAACATAAGTTTGACTAGTAGTAATTTCGTAGGCAACTTGATGCACGCTGAAGAGAGTACTCAGGAACTCGCAAGCGTGATTCCAATCTCTTGAACTTGGAAGAAGACCAACAGGATGTGCCTGTCGAGTGTATGGTTTATGTGTACGTTCAAACTTCAAAGCTATGCTGCTATTTTATGTAGTACCTGATAAGTGCAACTTCGATGTGGATTTCGCTAGATAGCCACTGAGTAAGCGATGATGACACTGAAATGGTGAATTATTTTAGCTCGTCGCTTGTTATTACCCACGAACAGAGTCCAGTATGCTCAGGATATGTCCTAGACAGATGTCAGAGATCACTGCATTTCTACTTTTCTAGTAAGATTGCGACCCTGTGGCCAGCCAAGTACGGATCTCGTCTGCTGCTACTGAATTTCTTACTGTATTAAATATCTTGCCTTTCCCCATATTTACCTATCTATTCAGCTGACACCTACGTAGTGAATATAACCACGTAGCGCTCGTGATAGCAAAATGTTGAAAGAGACTTCAGCGGAGCACACAAGAATGCTAGTCACTGAAAGTGTGCTGCAGTAACCTTTTACTAAAAGGGAAATCAATTGTGTTGCTAGTACTTGCTAGCAAGTAACCACTGGTACTCTTATATACGACGAGTATTATTTTTGCATAAATCTTATCCAATCGTAAACCACTATGTTGCTAACCATAACATCATATGTTAACCAAAATTGCAACACTTAGCTGCGATGGTTTGCCCAGAAACACGCCAAACTAGCTACTGCAGAGACACGCAACCAGTGGATTATTTCTGAAGAACGCCGATAACTAGTAGTACTGACGAGGCGACATGTGAATTCTGCGACCAAACGCCAACTTCGCAAAGCATCGGGGCAACATTACCGACGACGGCAGCCATAACGCTCACGGGCGACACGATCGATAAACGATCGAGTACGTGGTACCACGTCGCGATGCGCACGGCACGTCATGTGTGGACTTCTCGCTTTGGCAGACGGCGGTGCTCCCTAGCTAGCCAGCAGGCGGGCACCGCGATTCTCTTCCCGTCGCGATCTGCCTTTACCCGCCTAGCTCCCCGCGTTCGCATGTCGCGAGAGATCCGTAGTTTCGCGCGAGAAAAACCATGGATGCGGCCATGTGGGCGCACGACCGCTCGTGCAACGAGGGAACGTACTTGGTACGAAGTTAAGAACTACGAAGACGCGAGCCTTCGCGGGCGCAGCTGGGTGCGGGAGCTTTTGGGCTCGACCCCGCGACCGCAGGCGCGTGACACGAGCGCGCGTTCTGCGAGACGTGATTCTGCGAAATTTTGTCATGGCGTAGCCGCGGCGTGTTGTGGCGCGGAGCGGTGCCGGGCCGTCCGAGCGGCAAAGAAGCAAGCGGCAGGCGGACACAATGGGATGGTGTTCAGTTACGAATCAGTCCATCTTGTTAATTAATAAAGTTTCGATACGATTCACCTAAATAAAAAAGGTATGAAAGATCCGTTTAACTCTAATAAAGTTATTTTAAGCTCTTTAGTGTTTTTGGGTTATTGGGTTTCAGAATGTGCTAGTAAATTAAACCTTTAATTAATAACAAAATATAAATAAAGTTAGATCATTAGGCCATATATCCATATAGACTCTTGATATCAACTGAATATACCGATAGAGTTAAAATAGTCATCGGCTATAAGTCTGATGCACTCCTGCTATCGACTAGTTGTCGATAAGGGTTTTAATACTCATACATCAACTATAAAACTGTTGACAGTATAGACAAATAGTGAGAAATAAAATAAAAGACATATCGGCTATAAAGCCGATGACGTTCTAAATAGCGAAGTCCGGTCTTCCGAATGGATGAGACCTAGCGACCACTGATGATCGTACTATTAGAGTTAGTCTTGATAGATCGAACCGAACCGATATAGTATAAGCCTGAGGCTAATGGCATCGAAACGATGGAAGCTAAATCGATCGTGCCAACGGAAGGAACGGATGAACCCATTGGCTGCTATCAGCTATGATTCTAATACAGACATATAAATAAACTCATCAGCTAGCTGAGTCGATGGGAGGAACGAAACCCGTTAGATCTCGATGCCAACCCTATTAGACACAGTCTTGATAGATCGAACCTAACCAAAATAGTATAAGGCTGGATCTAACAGAATTAGATTGATCGCTGGCGGATTAATTGTTGAAGATATATATGTATCGACTAAAAAGATGATATGTTAGGCGTGAAGCTCGGTGTAAATATAACTCATCAGCTGGTTGCTCCGATGAAACATCGCGTAAAGACCCATCAACTTAAGTCTCAATCTACTATCAGCAGTTTAGAAGGTCGGACTTAACCGATACAGCATGAGACTGATAACAGTAAAAGGAGCTCGATAAGCCGATAAATTCCACGTGAACATGATATGATATATCCGATCGGACTAAGATGTTGGACCTAACCGATGCAGCCTTAGACAGAACGGATACACTAAAATAATGGTGGGACTTACTCCTTCGCCGAGAGCTATAACACACTAAGAAATTAGGACCTAATCGATGCAGCCTCGTGTTGAGAGCTAGAACGCACCAGGAAAAACCTAGATGAATTAGAGTGGCGATACGTCGAGATTACATTGATCTATAGAGATGATTTACAAGGTTTCAAAGGGTCTATATTTATACCCTAGGGTTACACAAATACGAGATAAATTTTTCTAATGATAAAATAGAATATATCTTATAGATAAAAGGAAAACTAATTAATTTGTCTATCTGTAAGACATATTTTAAAAGATAAAAACCACCATATTGTGGCTTCTATAATTTCTCCTTAAATCCGATCTCATCTGAATAATCTTCCATCTTCGACTGAACCAAAACCATCTTCATTGTCCGATCGACTTTTTTTCTATATCAATTGACCTCTTTTCATAAGCCAATTGGCTCTTCGATTTTCAATCGAATATGTTAGTGGGACTTACCAAATTTTGGTGTTAATAAGTGGTCAAGATCAATTCAGCCATTTGGGGGTTTGGGGATCAATGGATCATCATCTGTGGACCATGTTAACCTGATTTTATATTTTTCATGGTTTTTAGTAGGAGTAGATCCGATCCCTCTTTAGCTAGGGTAGATCACCCTCGAGAAAGTGCTTCAGGAAGGCTCCGAAAACTCTTCGGAGCAAATGAATTTCGTCAAGTCAAAGCTAGAATATTTTCAGGTGGCCAAGCTAGAGACGAGGCTTCAAATACCGTAGAGGCGATCGCAACCACATCTATCATGATAAGACAAGAGCATTCAAGATGCCCAACTACCTAGTTGACTTGCTCTTAGCAGGTATAGCGAAGGAGCGACTATCGAGGCCATAGATCCCGGGAGAATGTTGTTGTGAGGTCAATCCTAACATCCATGGGATTCACCCGGTTTAGGATTTAATGGGTCGTCCTTCCCAATCTCTTAGGATTTTATCAGGTAGTCCTAGGAATGGGGTCACCTGTCGGTCACTCTTTTACCATAGGAAAACTCTTAGGATAGCTATGTAATTTTCTATATATACTATTGGACTATAAAATCATGTATTCTGCATTCCAAATATGACAATTCTAAGGATGCACACATATTTTGCCATTCAATCTCTCTCAAGATAGTTGTTGGATTTCATTTAAACATTGGCGTCATTTGTGAGGATCCAAACATAATCCTTAGGAAAAGTTTCTCGAGCCAGCCCCGTGGCATTCCGCTTAGGGGGAATGGCCCTAAAAATAAAGGCTACTGTCGTCGGGGGTGTGGCGCGCTGCTTTCACAAGGACGTGCGTTGCCTAACCCGACTAGAAGAATCATCCTCTCCATAAGCCGTGAAGGCCATTGTGCCCCCATGCGCCGATGATAGCACCACAAGCGATGGCACCGACGTTGTGACACAGGAGCACAATCTCCTCCGCGAGCAAGATGGGGCACCGATCTCACAACCAGCTGTAGATGACCTCGTTGCAGCCTTCTGGACTCAGCTAGAGGAGTTTTACGGGGTGGTGGCCTCAGTCAAGAGCAAGGGGACTTCATTGTCGATTGTCGTACATGCCCAAATCAACAAACTCCAAACCGCCCACGCGACAATTCAAGGCGCAACCACAAGCGTCATAGACGAAAGGCCCCTAGCCTCGGGGGTGGTGGCTCGTGTGATACAGGTGGACCTGAGCACATTGACGAGCGAGTCTGCGGAGTTACCCATGGTCATTCTTGTTGCGTGCCACGCTCGCCGTAGCCCACGCTCAACTAAGAGTCCCTACTAGCCACAAAGCTCTAGCTTGATCCTTAGCCATAGGGCATAAGCCCCTCGAAACTCACCAAGTACCATGGCGAGATAGACATGGAGGAATTTGTCAAGAGCTACGCTATGGCCATCAAAGCCAACGGTGGGGGCATGGTTACCATGGCAAAGTGTTTCCCATTGGTCTTCAATGATGTTGGCCAGCGCTAGTTTTAGGCACTGCCATCAAGTTCCATGCATAGCTAGACACAATGCCAAGATGCCTTTTACAACAACTTCTTGGGCATCTTCGTCGAACCCATGACTTTTGGCAGCCTATTCACTGTCAAGCAGTGGGCTAACAAGATGCTCCAAGACTATTTCTGGCGCTTCACCACTGCCAAGTCTCAGATAAAAGGCATGTCTGACATCACCATCATCAACACCGCGGAGCAAAGCTTGATGTTGAGGCTAGCTTTTAAGCCGACTGCACCAAAAGTGATAATAGTGGAAAATCTTACGAACAAGTTCGAGGAATACACACGTTCTGAGGAGGAGACCATCAGGCACTGGGTCACAAGGGGCTTGCCTCTATTACCACCCGAGCTATCTACTTCGGATGTGTCCACTCTGACTCTGCTGGCCTAACTCTTGATGTGGTTAGCACATAGCCCACGACGACGACGAGCTCTAATGTCGCACCTCAATGGGAGCTCTGCAGACCCCCACGGAGGGTGAGTGGCAATGCAGACGCGACAATCGTAGGAACCGGTGGAATGCCGAGAGGCTAGAAGTGAATGCCATAGACGCCGAACCTTCCCACGGACAAGGACGAGGTCGAGGCCACGAAGGTGGCACACAAGCCGATGGTCACGGTTGGGAAGAGAGGCAAGCCCTCGGTGAAGGTTCCTACTGGTGTGCCATGTACTACAAAAACCCCCACTTATGTCTCCAACAGTTGCCACACCATCGTGGCAAAAAGGGAAGACCACCAAGCCCACGGCCAAGACGTTGGCAACAAGGGCCGACCGGTAGAACAAGACACATACTACTAGACAGCCGACTAGTGGAACCACCATGGCTACCTCAGGCGGTTGAGCACATTCCTCATGGCCATGCTCACCAACCACAGGGGTACTATGCGCAACCACCACCTCTGCCATACCACGCCCCACCACCTGCCTAGGCGTACGACACGCTACCATCCCCGCCAGAGCACGCATGGAGGCAATTATCTTTGATGTGGTCAACCTCCTCTATGCATATAATGTGATCATGGGCATGAGGACCCTTAACAAGGTTAGGGACACCGTCCACCAAAACTACCTGTGCATAAAAATGCCTAGCCCCGTCGGGGTTATCATGGTCCACAAAGATCAGGACGAGGCACACAAGATCAACAAAGACCACTCATTGTGCCTCGACACCAAGATGATACACACCATTAGCAACCAAGAGCCTGGCCAGGTGATGGTGCCAGAAGAAGGGTGCCTTGCTCGAGCGAAGGCTGAGGGTGGCATGCACGCCGTAGCCACAGACCCGACACACTTAGAGCACGTTTTCTAGATCAACGGCAGCCTCTCCTAGAGGTGGAGGCCATCATGGTCAAGGTCCTCTGGGATAACATGGATGTGTTTGCTTGGTCCCCGTGAATGCCTACCGAATGAGCATAGGTGACCCGCGAGGAGGTGCTTAAGTTGCTCACGGTTGGAGTTATTCAAGAAGTGCAGCACTCCAAATGGCTTTGCAATTCTGTACTGGTGAAGAATGCCAATGGAAAGTATATGATTTGTATCAATTTCACCACGCTTAACAAGGCATGAACTCGTGACCCATTCCCCCTGCTGCTCATCGACTCCATAGCAAGGTGTGAGCTATTGAGCTTCCTCGATGCATACTCTATCTACCACCAAGTGTGGATGGCCCTGGAGGATGAAGATAGGAAAAGCTTCGTCACACCAGACAGAGTGTACTGCCATGTCCACATGCTTTTTGGCATTCAAAATGCTGGAGCCACCTTCTCCCAGCTCATTCAGCAAGCACTCAACGCGCAACTGGGCTGCAACATTGAGGCCTACGTCGAGGACATTGTTGTTAAGAGCAAACTTGTGGCCCATCACACAGTCGATCTATAAGAAACTTTTGCTAGCCTTTGGGCTACATGCATCAAGCTTAACCTAGAGAAGTGCACCTTTGGGCAACTACTAGAGGGTTGTTAGACTATTTTGTCTCCAAGTGAGGCATCGAAGCCAACTCCCAAGAAGATAAAAGCAATATTGAACATGACCGCCCCTCACAACCCGAAGTAAGTCCAACGACTCGAAGGCCGCCTAGTGGTCCTCAGCCTTTTTCTGGTCAAGTCAGTCGAGAACTATCTCCCATTCTTTGCGGTGCTCTACAGGGCATCCCCGTTTAGGAGGACACACGAATGATAACTGGTATTTGATGGCCTCAAGGCCTATCTAGCCAAACTCACTACCATGGCAACCCCTTCGTTGGGCTAGGGGTGTTGAACCTATCAGCCTCGGCAACGGCTGTCTCTACCGTGCTTTTGCTGGAAAGCGACAATGATCCTCACCTAATCCAACACCCGATTTACTATGTATTTGATGCGCTGGGCAGCCCCAAGACGCAATAAACTGAGCTCGATAAAATGGTTTACGCCCTTGTCATGAATTTCCATAAACTCCACTTTTACTTTTTGGCGTATGACATAATGGTGCCTACGGTGTTCCTCCTAGGAGACATGTTCCAGAACAGGGAGGCTACGGGTCGCATCGGCAAATAGGCGGTCGAGGTGTCTTCGTTTGCCTTGCGCTTCATCGTGCGAATAACGATCAAATCATAAGTGCTTGCCAACTTCATCGCAAAATGGACAAAGCTCCCTCAAGAGCTATGAACCGCACCCATAGAAGAAGTATGAACAACGTAAATGAACGAAGTGTACAATGCCACCTAGGCCAGCACGACTGCAGTGATCACCTCGCCCATCGACCGAAAGGCAATTTTCGCCGTAAAACTCGAGTTCCCAACCACCAATAACATAGTAAAATATGAGGCCATCCTCACACTTCACAAGGCCCAAGGAATGGGCACCCTAGCATAATTATTAGCACCCGAGGAAGCAGGATTGTTCAAGATACTTTCGACATGCTTGGTATATCTGGTCAGTATTGCAGGCATCAGCACCATCATTGCCAACATCGGTGCCATTGTCCCCAAAAACATCCTGAGCGCTCTCATCACTTGAGGCCACATTGCTGGTAACACAGCTATAGCCCGCACTGTCGTCGCCCGTTGCCAACAAAGGTTGCCGCCTCTCTTCCTATCGGACCAAGTCCTCTACATTGTTGTCATCCACCGCCAGCTGATGAGGCGAGGCAAGATTGCTACCATTGGCCATGGGGGTGCTAGAGGAAGGGCGAGTGGAACCGGAAAAAGGCATAGCCAAGAGATACCATGAGCAACTAGAGAGAGAGGATCATACATAGTGGTGTAGTAGTGAAAAGGAGGGTGAGAAGATGGCAAGAGGGAAGAATGAGGAACGCTGTGATCGAGCCACGGCTAAATGGGAGATGCGTGTCTATAGCCGCTGCGACCCACCTAAGAGTCGTGGCGCCCCTGCATAACACGTGGCCGACCACACTTGGCACACCTCGCCGTTGTGCCTGAATTCAGTCATATCACCATCAAAGACGAGAAGATCAAGGTAGTGAAAAAAAAGTTGACCATCGGCACTCCTTGGGTTTCCCCGAATAATGTGGGTTCGTGGAGTATACAAAGGCTTGGCCTCAACGTCGTGGAGCCTAAGCCCCCAAAGGGTTACTGTTGAGGGAGTGGCTTCGACCCCTCCTCCAGGTGGTGTAGGTCACCCTTCTCGAGGATGTGCTCTAGGAAGGCTTTGGAAATCCTCTAGAGGCATCCAGATCCTATCATGTCGAGGCCTGAATGCCTTCGAGTAGCCAAGCTAGAGGTGAGGCTTTAAGAAGCGTAGGGGCGATTAAAAACCACATTTATGGTGATAAAATGGGAGCATTCAAGGTGAAGAACAAATGTGGAGGCCATAGATATTGGAAGGACCTTACCATGCTATCAATAATAGGATCCACAGAATTCACCCAGTCAAGGCTTAATGGGACATCTTCTCAGTCTTCTAATTTTTTTACCAATTTGGCTTAGGAGTGGGAGTCACTTGTTGGTCAGCTGTTTACCATGAGAAAGCTTTTAGAATAGCTATGTAATTTTATATGTATATTGTTGAACTATAAAAGCATTTAATTTGCTTGCTAAAGAGAATAAGCATATATTTTGCTATTTAATCTCTCTCAGCATAGCAGTTAGATTTCTTTCGAACCTACTTATCCTCTCCTAAGCTGGGCACTCGCTAGGAAGGCCGTACCAAGGTTCGCAGGTCGCCCAACTGGCGTTGCTTGTGTATCGAACTGGGCGCGTACGTACGTCGATCCATCATCGGTCCATCCAAGGTTTTGAAACTCGAAATGTCGTCGTCCCCTTCGCGCTCAGATTTGTTTATCCGGCTGTTCAAAAACGTCGGAATAGTATACGCAAAACTGCTAGCTAAATACTACTGTAGGCTTTAAAATAGGATTTTATGGATGCCTGCAATCTTATGAGATGAATAATTAACACTCAATGGTAGCAGCAACCAAGTGGCGTTTCCCATTGCGTCATTTCCATCTGAACAGAAGAACAGCTAAGAAAATGAAATACAATATCTGCTTAACCACATTACGAGGACGCAGTTTAATTTATCCTAGTTACTAGCAGCACGGGTTCTCTGGCTCGTTGGTACTTCGAGCACCAAGGGGAAAAATAATTTTAAGCGGGACATCCTCTTATCTTTTATATCATCTAAATAGTTATAAAAAATTATTAAAAAATCGATAACATAAAGTATTATATAATATATCACTAATTCACTATTTACAATAAGTTGAAAAAAAAATAAAACTGGCTTTAAATAGTGCATAATGATAATTTAGTTTGTTATTTTTACCAATTAATTGAAATTTTATAAGTTGATATATGATTATTGTATCAACTAGTGTGTTTTTCAGATTTTTTTTATAATTTCTTGGGTCATATTTAGGAGATTATGAACAAACGAGAACATCACCTGACAGATAAACGTCTACCTCCTGTCTCTAAAAGAGAGATTTATATACACGTGAAAAGTGTACGAATTTAAGACGCGATTTGCGGCAGTCTCTAGTCTTAACAAGAAAACGCTTGGCAGCTGACAGCTGACCCGTTGGGCTGGTTTACACCATTACAAGTCCTTCGCCCGCAGCATTGAGTGCGTCGTCATCAGAAGGATTGTGTGCTACATACGTGCCATGTGGGCGCGCGTGCATGCGGCAGGAGGCGCGACCGGGCGTTCGACCGTACGTTCTTCCATTGCACATATATATATTGGACTACCAGCACATGCCCGCGGTGTAACCCACGGAAAGAAAATTACGGCGAAGATTAGTCTCGCCTATAGACATAGCTTCTCAGTGCACGAGAAAATTAGAGGAGCAGATAAGATTGGATTAGTCTTGCATGCAAGAAGTTTATACTAATATGCACCTCTACTTGATCTTAGCTATAGGTTAGTTTTTCAACCATCTGACCCTGCAAAGTAATTAGGTTTGAAGACGAGGACTTTCACTCTGTAGACTTTGCAACCGGTCGAGCTCGAGCCTCCAGATCGAGACGTGCACCCAGAAAGTGAGCCAGATCGATCGAGGTACTAGTATATAGCTAGGGAACTTCGCGCGATGGAGGAGGACCTACGCCCATGCTTAATTAGTTGCTTGCTGGATTCTGTGTGCGTCAGAACTTAACTTAATTGGCACATGTGCATGCGAACATATACATGATGTGCTCAGGTTGATTTAGATCGTCACTTGTTAAACTAGGAACTGAAGTTATTTACTCATTTACATATCGACCTTTTCGCCGTGGAGACAACTTAAGAATATATATGAACGCAAAGAAAAGTACTTGTATAAATGCAACTAGAGGATTTTTAATTATAACTAGGTCCATGTTTAAATATAACTAGACAACAAAAGAAGAATTGAATTTAATATGATATAATCCCGACTTCTAAATTTCACAAAACTACAACTAATTTATCATCAATATTGCTTTGCTGCAACTTTAGCGATACATTTAACAAAACTATAAAATAGCAACTAATTTTATAAAAAAAATTACAACTTTATCATCTATATGTGTCATGTGGATCCAACTTGCAACCCTAGTAGTATTCCTAGTAGTATTGTATGTATGTTTGACAAGTAGACCTGATCAATCTGACAAATAAAAGTTATAGCTTTTTTATATAAAATCATCAATTAAGTCATTTTAGTTTCTTACCTTTTTATTTTCTATACAATTACTATATCAATTAGTATTCGTCATTATAATTTACACCATTACGATATAACATTATTAACCTTTCTCTTTTTCTTTAATGAGTGAGAAAATGTATAGAACTCCATACCACACACCTGGTAGCTCATTTTTAACTTTTCTTAGCGATATAGAATAGGTACTAGATAATTGTGTACCGGTGCTTATTATACTTTAGCCGAACACATGCAAAGCGCCATATAACTTAATTTTATAAATTGATCGACACAAGGTCAAGTTTCTAGTACGTTGTCATTTACTATATACTCACTTCGTAAAAAAAAAACAAATTCTAGAATTCAAACTTTATCCTAAAATTTATCTTCTCCACTCTTCACAAATCGAGAAATTTTATCACTTCAATACCGCTCAACTACCTACTTGATTTTACATTTATATACAGTATTTTAGTATTTTTTATCTTCTCTTTCTTTTTGACAGAGCGAGTAGCTAAGGACCCGGTCCTAGTAGCTACTAGCTAGCTAGGGATAAATTGAAAAGGTATGTAAGCCTTTTGTGAAATCACTAATCCAATAAATAGTTTTTTTAATAACAAATTGTTTAGACAAAAAATGATGTACTAGTATATGAATATGTATTTGTATTTGAATACAAAAGTAAAACAATGAAGAAGTATTATTATGGTATTATACGATAGATTTGTATGGACATATACTTACTCCATAAAAAAATAAAGCTAAGCGCAGCACAGAACTAACTCGCGCACAAGTTCATTTCCTAACTCGGTGATCAATTGATATCATCATCAGCTATGTTTACATGACAAATGACAAAATATCATGAAAGACCGAAACTGGGCCCAAGGTTCGGTCAAATCAAATCGCCGGGAGACCGAAAGCCCCTTCCGGCCGCCTCTGGCTCTCGTACGGTGCATAAATATCAGACGGACTCAGAGGCACATCTACAGATCTACTCAACACGAACACAATCTGAGTTGAGCAATCGTGCGCGTGTCGTTCTCTTATTGCAACGGCCGGCAAAGACCAGCTCTACGCACTACGCAACACGCATGGACTTCCCCGGAGGAGCCGAGGATTTCGCCCTCGAGTTCATCCGCGAGCACCTCCTCGGCGGCGACGCCCCTGTCCCCGTGCACATGCCAGCCAACCTAGTGGTCACGGACGACGTTACCTTCCCCGTACCGCTGCCTCCTGCGGCTGGACCGGCCGCGGTGTACCCACCCACCATGTTCTTGCCACAGCAGCAGCGAGGCTACGTAGACCTACCGCAGGAATACGTGGATTCGGCCCCGGCTGCTGCTGAGGCCGTGTTCCGTGAGCCCGAGGCGGCGGCCGAGGTGATGAACATGATTGGAGGCGAGCAATTCCGTGTGAAGCCGTCGTCGTCGCTGACCGTCACCCTGCCCACGAGCTCGTTCGGCTGGGCGTCGGCTGCCGCACCGGCCGCGGCCGCGGCCACTGGTGCCGTGGATGACTTCCGCAAGTACCGCGGCGTGCGGCAGCGGCCGTGGGGGAAGTTCGCGGCGGAGATCCGCGACCCGAAGCGCCGGGGCTCGCGCGTGTGGCTCGGCACGTACGACACGCCCGTGGAGGCCGCGCGCGCCTACGACCGCGCCGCCTTCCGCATGCGCGGCGCCAAGGCCATCCTCAATTTCCCGAACGAGGTCGGTACCCGCGGCGCCGATCTATGGGCTACTCCGCCGACGTCGAAGACCGCCACGACGAGCAAAAGGAAGCGACAGTACTCGGAGGATCCCACCGACGTCGAGGTTATCGGAGTGGTAAACAAGGCTGTAACGACCGAAGCTCCGACGTCCTACTCATCGTCACTGTCATCCATGTCACGGGACACGACGGCGACCACGTCGTCGATGGGGACGTCTACTGGGTCGGAGCCCACGAGTTTTCCGGTGACACCGTGGAGCGGGAGCTGGGAGCAGTACTGGGACGGGCTGCTCGGTGACTTGCCGCCGTTGTCGCCCCTGTCACCGCACCCGGCGTTGGGGTTCCCGCAGCTCACCGTTAGCTAAGTAATTAATCGATGATTAGCTGAGGTGTGCTGACTAATAATGTGTTTTTCGTTGTTAACGACATGGACAGTTATTTTTAGCTTAACAGCAAGGGCGTATACACAAAAACACACAAAGAGAAGCAAATAATGAAGTACGATGCCGATGAAGTGATGAGTATTTTTACAGTTTCTTCTTCAAAGAAAACCACAGAGGTCACACGTGTATATAGGGTGGTAGATGATGGTATCACAGATACTTTCTAGTGGTATTTCTTCAAGATCATTAGCTAGTGCACAGTAGTTGAGGTCAATCAATGTTGGTAAAGAATAAGTAATACGAGTTACATTTTAGTTTACTGAGATACCCTCAATTATATGCTCCCTAGCTTGTGTGTTTACTTTCTTTCTTCCATTCTTTGGGGAATGAACATATAACTTAAACTATTTACAAGCAGACGGCGAGCTCGAACTTTTCAGAAATTCGATTATATTATGATCATGTATTACGAAGGTGTCAAAAATGAATCGTAGAAGCTGGAGTCATGTAACATAGTTGCAGCCGCATGCAGCATACTGGAATACTGAATTCAAATGCAGCAGAAGGTGATCCTAGTAAGAGATGTACGTTTTCCTGTCCCTAGGTAGACTGCGCACCTCGGATTGATATGTTGATGTATTTTGGATTGGGCGAATCCTCCGTTAGATGAACGTGGACGATTGAAATACAAAAAAGATCGTGATCGCAGTCTTCGTTAACCAATCAAATGGCCAATGCAGAGTGTACACTGTACAGTGAACAGTCGTGAGGGAGAAACATTAGGTTTTACTATTTATTTTGACATATTCTCTGTTCCACTAGGAACTCTCTCTTGGACCACATCAAAGTTTCTTTTTTTTTCGAAAGCAAGACCATACCAAAGTTGGCAAGCCGTTTCAACCAGCGTTGCGTGTGAATTGAACTGGTAAGGTCCATCCACCTGTTCCTCAAAGGTTTTTGAGCTCGACATGTTGTTTTTATTGATTTCTCTCCTTCCCATCCAGATTTTGGCTTTTTTTCAGCTAGCGGTCACGAGGGACATCGGTAATATTTGTGAACCCTACTACTACATTAATGTTGGCTCAACCTTACCTATTTTATTTTTTAGGACACCTATTTTAATTGACACAATATATTACGTCATCAAAATACAAATATATTAGTTAATAGAAGATTTAGTACTAAAATTCTTATTTCTACTATAAAGTATCAATTGTTAACATCAACTAATGTTTTTATTTAGTATTGGTTGTAATAGCTAAACACTCTCAGCGGTCGGCTGTGTATAATTTAATTTTTAGTAGACACTAACCGATAGTGATATTATCAAATATATTAAGTATTGATGTTTTTAACCAATATTAAAGATACTTTGTAGTAGGAAGTATAAGACTTTGGAGTAGAAAGTATAAGAGAGTTGTTGCTAAAATTTTATGTGAAAGTTTTTTTTTTATTTCACCTATCCAATCCATTCTCGAATATTTAATATATTATATTTTTAGCTATGTATACTTATCCTCTTAAAAATATATAAGAATGAATAAAATTTGTAAGAAAATAAAAATATGTCTTAATTGTAAAAATAGATTTAATATATTAATAGAGTATTTTATAATAACAAAAATACATGAAATTTAAAAAGATGAAACAAAGGAAAATTATATAAAAATAGGAAAAAAGGAATAGAAAATTATAACTTCTGCCCTAAAAGTTTTTAAAATTAATTATCCTAGTTTTCTTTTTCCTTAGATGTATTTATCCTACAATTTTTCTAGGTTTCTAAATTATTTTTCACACTTTTCTTGTTTGTAAATTTTATAACATATTTTAATTGCTTAAAAAAGTTGTACTTGTCGTACGGAACAACCGATAATAAAAATATTTTGATTGAACGAAAAAAATCTTTAATAATACCAGTTGTTCTTGTCACTAGGGATGACATATGCATCATTCTCTTGTATTACTGTTCTCCACGCCAACACCATCCTAACCGACATTGTTGTGCATCCATCGTCTCACCAATTGATGCTACCCTCTATTCCACGTATTCGTCTTTTCACCGATGATGCTACCCTCCACGTCGTCACTGTTTCCATCTCCACTGTCGACACCGCCACGTGCCCGTCTACCTCAAATCAAAAACTACTTCCAAACAGATTACATAAGGGTTATTCAAAATAATTCATAATGTTATTAATCATATATATATATATGTATAATATATATATATACCAATATAAAAAACAGTTAACATGGGTCAGAAAAAAATCTTATTTCCCCGATTGCTTCCACATAAAAAGGAGCTACGTACCTTTTTATTTAACTGCTCAGGATAGAGTCATAATCTGACAAACTTTAGCAATTAATACGCTATGACCGAGTTTAAGAACGGTCACAATGAACGACCTCAACCTTGTGGCCTCTCTTATTTTCACATTGCAGCTGCCCAATAGTATCAGAATTGAATACTCATGACGTGTTTCATTGCATCATTTTTAAATGAGCAGAACAGACACGAAAAAAAGGCATACTACATTTTTTTTACCCACATTATGAAGATGTAGTATGTCCTGTGCTACACACAATATAAGACTTTATATCTAGAAAATCCCAATAAATAAAACAATAAATATTATTTGGGCTATGTATATTACCAAAGTTGTACAATAGACCAAAGCTATACCTACGTTTAAATTTGTTTTGCGATTCGTTACAAAGTATCTCCAGCAGCGTTGCGCTCTGCTTGATCCGCGTCACAGCCGATAGCACTTATCCACATCATCATCACACCGGGAGAGTTGCGATCAATCTAACATGTTCCGCTCTCTCTCTAGTTATGCCCTACGACCTAACGAACAAGAGTTGTGCGGCACCAACTATATTATTGGTTGAAACTACTGCTTGAGTCTGGGAAGCAAAATTGCATCCTGCGGCAATGTAGCTTTCTTTAGAAAAGTGAAAAAATAATAGAATTTTCAGTTCTTGAAACACATGGTCATATGTTTGTGATGAGTCATGGCTATTCGAGGTGATCATGATTATCATCACAATCGTTGCAAATAAGCGTGTTCTAGTGGGGTCAGTGGACGAGAAACAAAGAAACTTAAAAAATAAAAGAGAAAAATCTTAAAATGTATTGAAACGCTCTGGTTTAGATAAAACACAAACCTTTCATGAGCTCTTTCGCCGACTCTGTATCTAGTATACGTCGTCAACTCGTCATCAAGCTACTGTGTGCTAACCACGTGATTGCGCGTGCCTGTGCCACGAGCCCACGACGCGACCGGCCCGCGTACATGATGCATTGATATTGCCTCATCAACGCCATGCGATCGATGCATCCCACGGATAGAAATTAAGACGAAGATAAAGTCTCGCCTATAGATTTAGCTATTTAGGTGCACACTTCTCGAGAGACAGAAAACGAGTTGAGATGATTGGCCGCTGGAATAGTCTTTGCATGCAACTCTACCTTTTTGAATAGACACATGCAACTCTATGGATCTATTGTAGCTATATGTTTATCTTCTGAACTACTGTAGCTACAGGTTTATCTATGATCTGACCCTGCAAAGTGCTATTAGTCTAAAAATCTTTGAACGAACCCATCGCGCTAGACTTTGGCACTAACCGGTTGGTCAAGCTCGATAGACCGAGTCACCAAGATCGATATATCGGGGGAACTTCTCGGGGCCAACGCCCATGCCTGATTGCTTGCTTCAATTCTGTGCATCAGACCTTGACACATGTGCATGTACGAATATGCCTTACTGTAGTGAATTCAGCTTGTTGTTTGATTTGTTAAACTAAGGCCAGTCCCCATGAATTTTTATTATCATTAAATAAAATATCACATAAGTAAATCTGATGATATGTTAGTAGAGTTATAAAGAGAAAGATAGAAGGGGTTTTAATTTAAATAAATCTAGGCATGCACTCTTTTCAAAACTTGAAAACTATTCCTTATTAACATTGAGGACAAAAATTTTATTTCATCATCCAATCCCGCATTGTGTATTAAATACTATAACATATCTATAAAACAATAAAATGATATTATGTATTAGAGGTGTTGTTTCATTTATTAACTCAAAGCACTCTAGATGATGCGATACACTTGGAAAGAAAAAAAAACCCTCTATTTGGATTGGCCTAAGATCAGAAGTTGTTCACTCATTTAAGATATCCTATCTACTCGTTCTTGGAGACCGACTTAAGACTTTAGATATGGCAAAGAAAAAAACAACTAGTACGTGTTTTAGACTTTAAGTATAATACTTATGTACTAATACTATTGTACTTCAGGTGTGCACATGCAGGTGTACACAATGTCAAAGGCTAAGAGACATGTGGAGTAGATAAAAAAATAAAAAATTGAGTGTTAGCTCTAATATAAAAGCTAACTCTACACATGCTTTAAGATATATATATATATATATATATATATATATATTAAATACATAAGAGGTAGGAAAAAATAGTTAAGACAACCTTATAATTAATTTATTAATTAATTTATTATATAAGTTAGCTTTAATATGGGCTTAGAGGACACGGTATCTGTAAGCAAATGTGGAAGAGAGAGAAAATAAAAAAATGAAGAGTTTTGGTTCTCATATAAAAACTAACTCTACATCTGTTTCAAGATTTATTAAACATATAAGTGAGAAAAAAAAAAGAAAAATAGCTAAGCCAAACTTACATTAATCTATTATATATATGGGCTTAGAGCGAGAATAATAAGTAAGATAAACAAGCTCTAAAAATTAGTACATTATATTTTTGTGTTTAGATGGAGAAAAGTGAAAAAAATGGGCTACTGATTTAGATTTATAGCCAACTGTAATATGATACTGTGTATGTGTATAGGAGTGGATCATGTATTATATAATATATATTTATATATAATTATTGTATGTGTGTACACTATTAGATTAAATATATTAAATATAGGTGATGTTTTAATTTTTATAGGCAGTAGTTTACTATCCTATTAAACTTAAACTTAGTTGGATCTAATGTTAAACTTGCTCTAAGTCGTTATCGTTTACTATTTAGCAGCGAACCCGGTCCTTAGTATGGTTAGCTAGCTATGGATGAATTAATTAAGTACTAAAATGGAACAATCGTGTGAGTTTTCTAAAGGTGCTTCGGATGTACTAAAATTTGATGGTGCTCCATCAAGATTTAATTTATGGTACAGCTCACTACCTTAGTTTCTCCATTGTCTAGTTACTGCTAGAAACTAATAATGGACTATGTGGAATTTGGATTTTTATATAAAAAAACTCAAATCTGTATTTTACAATATTGAGATATAAGAACTCAATTACTAACTGGATTAATAACTCAATTCGCAACACAAAGTGTTAAAAGTTAGGGATTTTTTAAAAATATATACATTCTTCTTGTTGGGCACGTGGAGTCATGCATGGACACAAGCCTCTTGCTATATATCGGCAAGCTTATAGTCTTTATTTTGCAACTGTTCTTCTGTGTGCAGTGTGCCCCCTTTTTCTTTTGTCGTTGAAATTTAACTGAGATATGAATGGAGCAATGATCAGTACGTAGCATAATAAGAACGTGTTGGTTCCCTTCCTGTCGTTTTGCTTCACTGTGTGGAATGCAAATTTCACCTTCAGTTTTTTCGTATGTGCCAAGCGAAACAAAGTTTGCCGAGGGCAGACTTTGTTTACTTTCTCACATATGTCAATCTTTAAGGTACATGTTCTGAAACCAACGGTTCCAGGAGATATAAATAATTTCCATTATTAAAAAAACATATTCTACTAGTTCGGTTTTTCATATGTGCAAATAATAGCCAAGAGATGAACATGTTCTGCCTGTAAGCTTGTTCGGTATTCGTATGTTCCAAGAGGTAACTAATTGTTGAAGAGCTTGACATAAACTCTGTACTATGACATCGGCGAGAACGTTCTGTTCGTCGACCTGCTTTTTTTTAAAAAAAAAACGTCGACCTGCTCGACTAACAGAAAGATGATATCTACAAACAAAACATTGCTGCCCGGATGCTCCATACCACGGTTTTGGATGGGATCAGCAGCGGCGTCGCCTTGCACTGTACTAATCAACGATGAATAACCGGGAGGCTACTAATCAGCGATGGACAGCAGATTAGTAATCTGAGAATGTTTATGTTGTATACTCTCAAACACAGAAGAAATTTAGATCGAGAATGTTCTGTTCGTCGTCGACGACGGGTAATTTCACCTGTTTTCACGCTATAGAGGACAGATGAAGAATGTGCCCAGATAAATGTCTGGCTAGCTCCACTCAAACATCGCAGCTACTCCACAGAGTCGGGTAGTTTCGTTCAGTTTTTGAAACCGTGGCAGAGCAGGAAGGATAATGCACCGACTAAACTAAAGAATTAATCCTGACTAAAAGTCGTTGGATTAATTCTTTAGTCAGGACTCATTAGAGCGAAGAAGCAGCGCGCATCTCATCCAAGCTCCCAACTCGTTGATTAAGTTGATCATCAGCACCATGTTTCCATGGATAAAAGGATACTCCTTCGTTCTTTATTTATTTGATACTGGTCACCGGTTAACGTTATCTTTGACCAATAAAAAAGTTTTAAATCACAATATTTTGATAAATGCAAATAATATAATTATCATATTTAGCATGTAAAGTACTTTAATAATACATTATCCTTTTAAAATATTTATTTTTTAAAAAAATGAGTGATTAAAAATTGTGTATGAATAGTATCAGGGCTATCGAATGCCAACCCAAGAAACAGAGTGTTTAGCTCATACTTTTGAAAATATAACAATCCACTACGAATTTAGATAAAACAGATATTCTAATACTATAAGAATAGATAAGATATTATAGTAATGTATTTATTGTTAATATATTTTGGTTGGGAGTAGATGACAAGATTGTGATTTGTGAAAGACTGAAAGCGGGTCCCAAGACGCGGTCAAATAAAATCGCCGAGAGGAGAGACCGAAAACCCCCAGCCTTTAGGCCCCTCTCGTCCGGCCTATAAATACCATACGAACAGTCGTGTTTTGTCCTCAGAGGCACAGGCGCAGCGCAGCTACTCAACGCAAAAGCGAATCAAACACCACACCTCTAAGTAACTCTCCGCAGCATACATGGACTTCCACGGAGACGGCGATGACTTCGCCCTCGAGTTCATCCGCGAGCACCTGCTCGGCGGCGACGACACTGTCCCCGAGCCGGGCGACCTTGATGTCTCCGACAATGTCACCTTACCCGAACCGCCGCCTTCCGCGGCCGAACCGGCGGCGTTGTACCCGGCTATGCTCTTGCCACGGCATGAGCAGCGGCAGCAGGAGCAGCAAGGCTATCAAGTAGATCTAACGTACGAGTACGTGGATTCCGCTCCGGCGGCTGAGGCGGCGTACCGTGCGCCCGAGCCGGCGACAGAGGTGATGATCAAGTTCGGGGGAGAGCCCTCCCCCGTGAGGCCGTCGTTGCTGACCATCACCCTTCCCCCGAGCTCGTTCGGCTGGGCGTCAGCTGCCGCGCCGGCCGCGGCCGCCGCCCCAGGCGTCGTGGAGGACTTCCGCAAGTACCGCGGCGTGCGGCAGCGGCCATGGGGGAAGTTCGCGGCGGAGATCCGCGACCCGAAGCGACGTGGTTCGCGCGTGTGGCTCGGCACGTATGACACGCCCGTGGAGGCCGCGCGCGCCTACGACCGCGCCGCCTTCCGCATGCGCGGCGCCAAGGCCATCCTCAACTTCCCCAACGAGGTCGGCTCTCGCGGCGGCGCCGATCTATGGACCCCGCCGCCTCCGTCGCAGACCGCCGCGACGAACAAAAGGAAGCGACAGTCATCGGAGGACCCCGACGACGACGACGAGGTGATCGGAGTGGTAAACAAGGCTGTAAAGACGGAACCGCCGACGTCCTACTCATCATCGTCACTGTCATCCACGTCGCGGGACACGACGGTGGCCACGTCGTCGACGGGAACGTCGACAGCGTCGGAGCCCGCTGGCTCCGCTGCCGAGAGTTTTCCGGTGACGCCGTCCAGCTGGAGCTGGGAGCAGTACTGGGAAGGGCTGCTCGGTGGCCTGCCTCCGCTGTCGCCGCTGTCACCGCACCCGGCGTTGGGGTTCCCGCAGCTCACCGTTAACTAAGAAAATTAAACAACGATTAGTTGAGGTGGGCTCACTAATAATGTGTTTTTTCGTTGTTAACGACGTCATGTGTGCATTGGACAGTATTTTTTGGAGCTTAATAGCAGGGGCGTATAGATTGCAGACAAACACATAAAGAGAAGACAATAATGGATTACGATGTCGATGTGTACAAGTAAAGTCACGAGTATTTAATTTTTACGGTTTCTCTTGAAAAAAAAATTACCACAAAGGTATCACAAGATATAGAACAGGGTGGAGAAAGATATCACAAATCAACACCAGTAAGTGGTTCTCGTGGTATATTTCTTCAAGTATCATTAGCTAGCTAGTGCAGTGGTTTAGATCAATCAATGCTTGTAAAGAATAAGCAAAAGGTCATATGACATTTGATAAGACATTGTAACTTTTTTTGCGGGGATATGACATTGTGAATCGTTATGAGTTACATTGTTTACTGATCTAACCCTGAATTATATGTTCCCTTGTGCATTTCCTTCATTCTTTCAGGAATGAGCATACACCTTAAGCCATTACGCAAGCAAAGTCACACTTAAACTTTTGGTCAATGATGCTACCATAAAAAACAGAATACCAACGGTGCTACATTATATTTTTTTAATAACAAATAGTGCTATATTTTTAAAATTGATAGCTACGAGTCTTTTTTCTATTATACACTCTATTATTGCTAACTAAAAATAATAAGGGGAGTTAGGGTTTATCCCACCTTATGTCACTTTTTTTATTTTTATAATAAACTTATTGGTTATGTGCTTTTATGACAGAAGTCGGAGATATAAACCATTTCATTATCTGAAAATCTTCCGTTTCAAAAACGAACCTTACGAGCTAGATTCATGCAACACCAATGCAGCCACGGCGCCACAACATACTTAAATACTGAATTCAAATGCAGCCAACAGGGTGCTGCTATAATGAGATAATATGGCTTTAATTTCCTGCTACAAGGCAGCAAGGGAGCTTGCACACCTCAGATTAATACGTCATGCATGTAGGGAGACGGCAGCATTGTCAAACGGAGATCTTTGATTTAATACGTCAAACGGAGATCTTTGATTTAATTTTGTAAGTCATTAAAATTGTCGTTCACTCCTTTAAAATGTAGTATTTGAGAAAATCTGGAATATGTAAAACATAGAATTATAATGTCATGTGCAAATCTCATTGAAATCCAAAACACATGAATTTGCTGGTTTCAAAAACACATGAATTTGAAATATAATGTGTTTGGATAGTTCATAGGAAAATAATACAGGAGTGTGATAGCTCCAATAGCGACAAAGGAAATGATTGGACTTCTCAAAGCAAAAATTAAATTAGGCTTGAGCTCATATTATCATTTCCTATGAAATTGAGGTATAAGAAAGCAACCCATAGGAATTTGCAAGGCTATATAGGAAATATTCATTTAAAGTTTCTATAAATTTCCTTCAATCCACCCTTATTGGTTTTCCTATGCATTCATTTTCACAGCATTTTTCTTAGTAAAATGATAGCAATGAAACAATATTAAATTTATCAAATTGCTGTATATCAATCCATCTAAATTGGTTTTCCTATGTATTCATTTTCACTGCATTTTTCTTAGTCAAATGATAGCAATGAAACAATATTAAAATTATCAAATTGGTGTATATTCGATATGTTAGTAGTGTTTACATAACATGTTATGAGTTCTAATCACAGAAACACATCGTGATTGGATTTGAACAAAAGGAAACCGGAAATTTCATGTACCGTAGAAATCTAGGATAGAGAAACTCTGTCTGATCATATTTGGATACTTAAAAAATGTATAATTTGTTTGGACCCACTATGTAGTACTCTGTTCGGTTCGGCCTCAAAAGAAGGTTGTCTTAAATTTGATTGCTTAATCTTTTTTTGCACAAATCCAAGAAAAAGTTATACAACTATACAATTATAACACTGAAAGAGTTAGTTGGGGCAAACTTAGCTACACCATCTTCATATGTTTAAAACCTAGTTTAATTTAACTTGCGTTGATTGTGCACACTTCGAAATGGAATTATTATGTAACTCATGGCGGTTTGTCGCTAAGAATTCCTCTCCATTCTGCAGGGCACGTAGCAAATGCGGCGGACTTAACATGGTTAAATTTAACTTAAGTATAGACATCCAAGTAAATACCAGTATTCATCATTGGCCATATTGGCGAGTAATACACTACAGTCAGGGATAGACGCTGATTTACCCACGGATAATTTAGGAACAGCACTAGTTTAACTTAATGAACTCCGAAAATACCTACGGCTGATCTGCGCCCATCCTTAACTGCAGTGCATTTGACTGAACCCAGCCAAAATGTAACTCAACCAATGTAGAGGTTTCCCTGCCGTTGACGGAGCAGGAAAAACAATTGGCGCGCTGTACGACTGTAACCCTGACCTGACCCTTCTTTACGAACCAAAATCTTCATTAGAAAATTAAGCTCGAGCTGATGACTGTGAACTAGTTAAAGCCAGGCATGTGAGCATGTCAAGCACGGAACGGTTAACGTCACAGGTCAATAAGACAATAATTGCCACGAGATGTAATTATTTTTTTGTTATTGCATCTTCCCGGTCAGCTCCCCAGACAGTCCAACACGAAGCAGTCCGTCAGAGGCATCAGACGTTGCAGATTATCGTTTAATTTAATCGGTGCTTCAGTCTAAATGATGGGTCGTTAAGCCAAGCGATCATCAGCTGAGTTAACTCAGAAATGCTCAGTGAATGATTAGTTAATAAGATATATGCTAAAAGCACGTAGATGACGTTAATTTGTTTGATTAATCAATCAGTAGAGGAAATGATAAGGGTCTGATTTCAACAGTCTGCGTTCAAAGGGGCAGTAATGAAAGTTCTTGTGATTTGTACAAGTAGCTTAAAATGTTATTAGATATCTCCCGTCGACATCAATGGATTCCACGTCAACTGTCAACAAATGGCGCCTGGGCATGCTTGTTTGCTAATGGATCAGACGATCAGTAAAGTACTTAAAGTCACCCTTGATGTGCGCCAATAATCCTGCACATATAGAATATATTCCTTTTGATTAATTCGATTCGATTCGATTCTCCTTGTCCGTGATATGCATGTTCCTATATCTTTCGTTATTATTTTTGTTGCACATTTATTTTTTCCAGCGACCGACGGAATATTGCATTAGCTTAGCTCCCTACGAAGTTGCTTCAGAATTGTTCGTTCATAGAAAAAAATTGCCTCTGAATTTCCACACTGTTGGGATTGAAGGGCCGAAAATAACGATCAGATGGAAGTCTTAAACTTCACACAATATGTTTGGCCTCTATCTCAAAATCAACCCTAAAACGTAGATTTTTAGCCAATAGATGAGCTATCTCAAGAAAAACATCACCCAATCTAAAGCCGATCAAAAAGAAAACAAAAATAAGAGAAAAACATCAGTATTTCTTTCAAAAAGATATTATTTGTTCCGATCTATGAACTTGTGAGAGATTAGACGATTTTCTTCAGTGCAAAGATTCAACTCACGTCCTATTTCATCTCAAATAAACCGATTTGAACTAAAATCTCCAAAACTCAAGATTCAACCTAAAACCAAAACGTGAAAAGGAGAAAAACCAGATCGCAGAAAACACAAACGGGATTTGAACAGACAGTTCACAAATCAAATCTTAGAGGACAGTTCACAAATCAAATCTCAGAGGACACCAGGAGGTTAGGGCCTCCATTCCCATACTCGATCGACAGCTCTTTTACATATATGCAGTGGATTACGGCGTTGCGGAGAATCCGAGCAAGAACCCTAAAAGAGGAAAAGATGACGGACTCGAGCGAGACAGAAAAAAGGAAAACGAATAAACCTAACACACGCACGCACTGATGGACTCAAACCTTAGTGACACCCGTTGAAGCGGCGCCCTCAGCCTATATATATCAGAACCGATTTGAAATTCTGATTTTGCCCTGCAGTATAGTAAGCTAAAACAATTAGGCAATCAAACGGGCACGCTTTATGTATAGATTTGCTTCGTCTTAAAATAAAATTTGTGATTTCGCCATGTGCAGTCCCGTTCTACCTCAAAACCTAGGTTTTGAGGCCAAAAACCCATGAAACTGTCACCTGGTGGTTTTGAGGCTCAATTCATCAAATCCCTTTGATGTCGACGTATGTCCGACCTCCTCCAAGCTTAACGCCTTCGCCTTTCTTCTTGACTCGATCGATATTGTCTTTATCACCCATATACACTTGCGTTTATCGATATCCCTAAGTGTTAGCCATCATGACTGGTTCTCTAGTGCTCCGGTCCCTCAGTCCAAGCCTCACATCCATCCTTCATCGCTCCCGATCCATCAGCACAGCCTATCTCTACTTGACTTTCACCTCGCCATGGATCATCGTCTCTGAGCTTCACACCTACGCACCACAAGGCACAAGACATATTGCATAAATATACACAAACCGAAATGTTAACACGTTGATAATCAATCATCACTATAACGAATTATAAGGCCACATATCAACCTTGTGTTCGCAGGGGTTGACACTACATTTTCTTGCTGTTTTGCAATGAGAGATTGACACTACATATACAACTATACAATGACCAATCTAACGGAAAAAAAATCTTGTCAGAAAGAAAAAAAAGTTTTCGTGGCCCTCCTAGGCCAGAATGCAGAGCAGGGAAATAGTTTTCGTGCCAAAGGTTGACGATGCGGAACCGCAGAACCTTTGATCTAATCCTCGCGTCAAGAGTGTTGAGTGTTTCGAACATTGCGGCTAATCTGAATCGGTTGTGGTGGGGCGCTATCTCGTCGCCGTCGTCACCGTCATCGCCGTACTTTCTTGGCGAGGTCGGAGATGCAATCCGCTGGCTAGTAGGGACGAGTTCCCGGTTAAATATCAACAATGCATATGCTGAACTGTGTTACTCAGTTTACTAGCTTAATCGATTGATTAATTAAGAGTCAGACCACAGGCAGGTCAAATTACCTCGTAGCATACTGGCATGCATTGCTGTTAATTTGTCAATCACTGCTTACTTTGACGTTTCACTCTTCCATGTTTGACAGTGTTGTTAAGGTCTACTTTTGACAGTTTGGGTGGATTGGATATATAGTAAAACGCAAGTGTTGGCAGCGCTGGTCCAGTAGAAAACTCGTTGAAATGGTATAGGTACTACGGTGTGCTGGTCAATTACTCGTTGAGTTAGGTCGTATGGCATATCATCACTGTATTCGTTTGTTTCTCATGTGAGGAAGGTAGTTTATTTTGTTGGGCCAGTTATTAGCTAGCGTACAGGTCTACCGAATTGTATTGACCAATGCTACTACCATGCATATAGCTGCTTAATTATTTTAAAAAAAATATATATGTCGACTTAGTAGAAATTACTATAGAACGTGCATTTTATGTTGGATTAGTGGACCGTAGAACAAAGCAATACTATGGCCATTCCATTAGTTACTACTACTACATATAAAATCATTTTTTTAGCTGAAAGTTAGTAGAAGTACTAGTATAATACACACAAATCATCGAGCTAAGTGGTAGCCTAAACTTAATCAGTCCAGCCGCATTCCAACTTCCTTATCATCTTTAATTAATCACTCCTCTGTTTGTGTGCAAGCCATGTAATGGATTGCCCCGTTCGCCATCCCAAAGTCAGAAATCGTTGCTACAATCGACAAGCAAAGCCCTTCGAGGCTGAAGTGTTCAGAAGATGCCCCCGCGAATGGAGAGGACTCTCGCTTTCTCAGCCTGATCCCTCGCTGATATTAAAACAGATTGCGGAATGTGATTGCAATTAAGAACAATAGCCATGACGATGGCAATGCCATCAGAGCCTCCCATTTTCTACATATCCCTGACGTCTGAATCAGGGAGAATATCGCCATGAACAGTCTTCGGCTGACTTTAGTTTCCTGTGGCCAACCGATCGATCAATCGTCCCTGATCAATCAATCGGCTCAAGTTGGACGCCATCAAAGTACAAAAAACGGCGACGACCGGAGACGGAGCTACAACGGACAAGCTAGCTTAGAGTTTCTTCATTTCTTGCAAAGTACGACCAAACTCTCCATGCTGCCGTCCCCGTCGCCTGCAACAGATAAGGTAGCTATAGACGGGTCGAGCTGGAAAAAAGACACGATGAAATTTTCGTGCTCTGATCGGTTGATGCTGCCTCCGGCGCGTGCATTCACGGCTCACGCCGCTGAACAACTCGGTCGGCCAACCAGTTTGTGTGCGACCCATGCGTTACGGCATCCAGCAAGCGATAGCATGGGGCTGCCCGTCATCGCACCGCCCACAACGGAGAGCTCGTGCTTTTGAATCCGGAGAAAGGAAAAGTTGGTGTTGCTCGGTGTTATCCCTGAAGAAAACGCAACACCCGTTGCTACTTGCAAATCGCTACAGGTCGTCGATCGGTTCGACTGATCAACCCAATGCCAACAGCATTGCAACAAGCTGGAGTACCTCGTTCCGGCGCAGTGGAACTGAAGCATGCTAGCTGCCGGTTTTGTTGTCGGCCAACATGTCCTGTAACGTGATGTTTGACACTTCAGACTTGCCACCCAACTGCTCCCGCGCCCATAGACGAAGAAAAGTTTGGATACGGGAAGTGAGATTCTCGGAATAGGAAAGTTCGCTTCTTCTGAAGTCTGAACCGTCTTGCACTCCTTGGATGATGTGACCATACCAGCAGGGCTATGAAACAAAAGGTTTGTGTTAACTGGGCCTCGGCACCACTGATACTTTTCCGAAACCAAGATCAGCCTGTATCTGGAAGTCTTCATTGAGCACAATACAAACTCGGCTTATTGGGTTTCCATGCGATGAACGGCAGGACACAGAATACTCTCTCGCATCCTTACAGGCCTAGGTTTCACCGGCTCCCGGTTGTACATGGGCTTGGCCGTTTGCTCCTTGCCTGCTCTACGTGGTTCGGCCGTATTTCAACTTGAATCTTCTGAGGCCCAGCGATCACTAGCTAGACCATGGTAACCGCTCAATGAACGGACCAAGGCAACGTTGCGGTGTTCATGGAGGATTCGTTCTGAAAAAGAAAACGGCCCAATTAGGCAGGCCTACTCGTTGATCTGCTGTTGCCTGTTTAGGACCATGGTTACAATACTAAGCTGGCCAAGAATTACTCTCTCCCGGAGGTGTACTTACGATTTTGTTCTCTGGACCTCACCATGTCACCGACTGTTTCGGTCGTGGCAGAAAAGCCGGTGTCGCTCGCGAAAGCTCGTGATGCATGTGCACAACATGGCGGTATGGTGGGGATAGGCCCGAAGCAAACATCTGTATCACCCGACTCTTCTCCCATCGGGCCTCGGAAACCGGCACCCTGATCCGGTAGAAAAAGAGAAACGGCCGGCGCGCGCACGCGGCACGGCGCCATTCACGCCACGCGTCTCGCGGCCGGCTCGGCCGCGCTTCTCTGGAACAGTCCGATTCCGTACCTTTCGCGTGGCCCCGCAGGGCGCGCGGCACCCCATGTTTCCACGTAATCCGCTCAAAAAACCACCGGATCGGACACGAAATCCCCTGCCCTACCCGACCACGGCGCCATCAATCAGGTGCAGCAACAGACTCGCAGTAACTTCTGTTAAGAAAAAAAAAATACTGTAGCACATATATATCGCACACACCGTTATGGATGATGCAAAAGGAAAAGAAAATAAAAAATCTTCCTGTCGCTAACACAGTTGCATTCGGGGGCCAGGGAGGTGGCCATCATAGCATTGTCTATCAGTTAAGGTAGGTAACAATCCTACGCGGAGCACAATCACTCGGCACAAAAAAGGTGGGAGCAAGAGTACCGGATCGACCTAATTGCGCCCACTGAATCAATCAATCGATAAAGTTGCCACCCATGCACGCAAGCAAGCAGAGCGCCACCATGGTGATCAGCCATCACGCTGTGTGTATAACTGCGTGTATGCGGGTCCTTGTCACCCACCACCGCCCAACCCTGACAGCATCGTGTTGGTAGCCACATGCATTTGGATTTAGCAAAATTAATAGCGTGCTGTTCAGGATAAGCCCCGCTTGTTAGCAACGACGATACTATACTCCTGCACGCTGTCAAGTTACCATTTCTTTGGTCTTTTCCTCCTCAACTGTTTCTCTAACCAGTAGTAGCCGCAGTTCTTGCCTTTGTCAGGCATTGTTTACACTTTTGAGGCGTGTGTCGTATGCAGGGTAGCATCTCTAGTAATCTGAGCCGGTTGCGCGGGATCTTTGCCCGCTCCGCGAATGCGATTACGCGACAATCCCCACGCATTTGGCGTGTCCCCTTATCCTCGTGAGGGTGACGTGCCCTCCTCGAGGCTATTTTTTATAAGCGGCAAGGAGCATCGTGTGGAGCTCAGCGATCAGCCACTGCCGCATCGCAAGCTGGAGCAGCGAGCACCGTAGCATCAGTTCAGCAGCAGCACGGCCTCCTCGTACGCACTACACAGCGCATCTACCAGCGATAGAGTATCGCACTTTACTGGCAGTAGTCGAGCATCTCCAGCGGAGTGATCAGCGATGGAGAGCAGCTTGGTCGACACAGCCGCTGCCACCCTGTGCCCGGTGACTGCCGGCGGGCGCCGCCTCGCCGGGAGCTTCTTGAACTGCTCGTGCTCCTCCAAAGGTACATCCACCGGCAATCTGCTAGCTTTGCACACTCCTGTCGCTCGTCGGGCGGTCTGGATATCTGACCGAGTTTGTGGTTTTCGGTTGCGCAGAGTACAGGGTGAGCGCGTCCTACTCCATTGGGCGGATGTTGAGCGGGGTGAGGTCGGTGGCGCGGAAGAAGCTGTTCAGGAGCGAGCCGGCCGACCTGATGGGCATCAACTGGTCACCCGACTCGCCGTCGAACGGCACCGACGACGGCCGGCACCACCATTGGTGGACGGCTCTCGAGAACAACTTCGTCCTCGAGGCCTCGGAGGACGAGTACAGCGGGGTCGTCGTGGACGCCGACAGGCTGCCATCCGACAAGGCCGCCTTCGCGCGCTCGCTCGCGGCGTCGCTCTCCTACTGGAAGTCCGTGGTACGTACGGCAACATATTGATCTCTCAGATCGAGTAGAACAGATATGAGTCCAGTGTCTCAGTTAATTTCAATGTGGATTCCTGACGGTGGAAAGTGTTTAGTACAACAATGCATACATCACCGATCACCCACTGGCTCTAATTCTCTCCGTGTTATGATTTTGATGTTTCAGGGAAAGAAAGGAGTTTGGCTTAAGTTACCAGTGGATCGCTCCGAGTTTGTTCCTATAGCAGTAAAAGTATTGTTTTCTTTTCCTTTGTGAATTCAAAATTCCTTAGCCTACCTGTAGCTTTGAACCTGAAAGAGGAAAAGGAAATAGAAAGAAAGGTGTGGTTTTAGACAGGTATGCAATGGAGATTTTTACATTGGAAAATAATTCAAGAGCTTACCAATGGTCTTGCTTAACTCTGTCTGCAGGAAGGTTTCAAGTACCACCATGCTGAGGAAGCATATGTGATGTTGACATACTGGATCCCTGACGAGCCATGCCTACTCCCTGCAAATGCTTCTCACCAGGTTGGAGTTGGGAGCTTTGTGATCAACGATCAAATGGAGGTTTTTTTCATGTGCTTTTCTGTTGTTTTGATTAGAACAGTTAGCTGAAAGAGGTTATGTTTCTGATGGCATTCTGAACAATTGAACAGGTCTTAGTGGTGCAAGAAAAGTATTGTGGTTCATCGTTGGATGGTGCTTGGAAACTCCCCACGGGGTTCATTCTTGCGGTAAGAACATATTGAAAACCATTAAGCATCTAGCATAAATATTACGCGTGTTGCTGTTAATGAAGTCTGAAACACTGTTTGCTTGCAGTCGGAGGAAATATTTTCAGGAGCTACCAGAGAAGTCAAGGAGGAAACTGGGGTAAGAAATGGAACGCTTCGCTATTCACTTCTTTATATTTTTTTTCGTAAGGATCAATTCTCAGTTCTCGAAGTATTGTGTTGTTATCAACTATGCAGGTTGACACTGAATTTGTGGACGTTGTTGCTTTTAGGTAATTATCTTTCTCATTGCAGCATGTAATCCTGTTGATTAGTTCCACTCAAACCGTTACCCCTTAAGTCTGAATTTTGTCTCAACAATTTTCATCATTTACAATGATAGGCACGCACACAACGTGGCATTTCAGAAGTCCGACTTGTTTTTCATCTGCATGCTAAGGCCTACATCAAACGAGATCAAAATCGATGAAACAGAGATTCAGGCAGCGAAGGTACATCATCTTTAACCTTGCTGAAACATTTACATTTTCCACGGTATAATATTCAGAGCGCCCTTGCTGGAACAACAGATCTCCTGAAACATTCCTTCTGCCCTGGTGTTTTTCAGTGGATGCCACTCGAGGAGTTCGTCAAGCAGCCATTCATACAGGAGGACCACATGTTCCAGAAGATCATGGACATCTGCATCCAGAGGGTCAGGAAGTGCTACTGCGGCCTGACCGCGCACAACGTCATCTCCAAGTTCGACGGCAGGACGTCGACGCTCTACTACAACGTCTCTGAACCTGAGGATGTGAGCTGCGACGCTGCTTGACGGATCGTCCAACTAGGCGCTGCGCAATGCAGTGCTGAGTCTCAGCGTACGGCGACGCCGGTGCTGCTGTCGCAGAGATCATGCGATGTAAATATCGAAAATAGAAGATAGGATTTATCACCGTTCGGGTAGCTCTGAGCCTCAGCGGTTGCGGTTTCGCGTAGATCGCAGCTACACTGAAGAACTTGGAAGACTTCTTGTTTTTGTGTATGTGCTCACGCTAAGCAGCTGCCTATGGTGTATCTAGTGTTGCTATAGCGAAGCAAAGAACACGCACCAAGAACTAGGATATTAGGATGTGACCCCTAGCTTCGTCGCCGCGCCGCCGCACTCGGCCTGGCCGGCGTCCCCAAAGCGACAACTGCCTCTGCCCGTAGCTTCTTCTTCTGCCTTTCTGTGCAGCGACCGCCTCCTCCCCGACGCCGACAGATCCCCGGCGCTAGATCGCCGTCACCGCCGCAGCAGCCGCCACACCGGTGCTCCGAGTGGCAGGCGGCCGTGCTAACTGGCGCCCCCTGTGCAGCGACGACCTCTTCCCCGACCCATGGTCTGCGTAGTTGCTTCGCTCCCGTCGACAACCTCAATCAAATCCGCCGCCCTTCCACAACCTCATCAAATCCATTGACAACCTCAATCAAATCCCCGGTTCATCCTCTCTGCGTTGAAGGTAAAATCAATTTCTGCACTTTTTCCTATGTTTCCGTGAATGTGTGGTGTCAAATTTTGTCATGCATTCCAACCTTTAACCAATGTCGCTGATCTTTGTACTGCAGGGACTTCATTGAATCGTAGGGCAACACCAAGGTAAATAGCACGAAAGACAATGCTGATCAGTATGTGCATCAGTAAATACTTTTGCGTAACCACAAAACGCTCCTAGAACTAGAAGTCCGAAAACAATGGTCTGTCTACAGCCTTCAAGATTTCCTTTTGCAGCAAACATTAAAATATTGCATTTCCAATTGAGTACCTAGACAAACAGAGTTTTGCCCACTGCATATCCTATAACTGATTAAAGCTTCTAAGAATGGAGCTATTTACTAAAATAGTTTCCTTTCTCACTTCTCAGCATTGCAGAGTGTTTGGGAAGAAACAATATTGTGAAATGCAGTGAGACTGTAATCTTGGAGATAAATTACTGAAGAACTGAACTCTAATTGAGTACCTGTGTACTTTGTGTTCTTTTAACCCTGAAGGATTTTGTTTGCAACTGGTTGTAAATTCAGTCACCTTGGTCTTTTCTCCTGAGGGCAAAAAGGGCAAAGCTTTTGTGTGACCATATATGAGACAAAAAAAAACATATGCAGTGCAATTCCAGTGACCAATGTTCACATTAAGTCATATAAAACAAGGAAGCTTACTTGACCTCTTCTTTCTAAAGTTCTAAATTTATTGTCACGCAAACCTTTTGCTTGAGTATCTCTTGATGGATTGCCTTATCTATTGAACATGCGGGTTCTTCCTTCCAAGAATGAAAGAAGCTGAAATTTTCTATTAGGTTTACTGCAGCAAACTTTTTAGATACTCAAATGCATTATCTATACTGATACATGTTTAGTTGTTTACATACTGCTTAATATCTCAGTTTTACATTTCCTGTGCATCTGTGATCAGGACATGTACATACCCAGGTTTTACTACATGTAAATCATATTTCTTTGGATTTACTTTATGGTGACTGAATATTTCAGTTGGCATTGCTTAGGATAGTTCAGTATATTTTCTTATAAATTTTATGTTGCTATGGTTCTTTTCATTGCTCGTTTGCTGTTTCGGTGTGAGTATATTCATCCTTAAGAGGAGCATTTGGATCTTACTGTTTCAAAACCACATTGGTGAATATGCAGGTTGCTGAATTGCTGAAAAACTGTTCCATAGAATCATGGTTGGAGTTTTGGAATTACATTACTGTATAAATGCTTATTATGAATAGTAGGATAACCGATGCTCCTTGTGTGGTTGTGCCCAAAAATGCTGCTTGGTCATGTTTTTACCTCAAACTGAACAATATAAGTGTAGATACAGTGACACTAAGACCCCGTTTTCTACAAGAGGGGTTGGATCTATATATATACAAGTTTAGCAGTCTAACACCCCCTACAGTCGTAGCGGGAAGGGCACAGACGCAGAGACTGGAACGAAAACTAGTGAACAAAGACATGAGTAGCCTTTGGTCATGATGTCGGCAAACTGATATGCCGACGGTACATAGAGCACCCGAATGAGTCCTAGATCGACCTTATCACGGACAAAGTAAATATCAATCTCAATGTGCTTCGTGCGACGATGGTGAATCGGATTGGCGGTCATGTATACGGTACTAACATTATCGCAGTAGATAACTGTCGCGGAGGCGAGGGGTATATGGAGCTTCTGGAGAAGCTAGCGAATCCAGCAGCACTCGGCAATGGGATAAGCAACGGCGCGATACTCAGTTTCAACGCTTGACCGAGACACTGTAGTCTAGCGATTGGAGGACCAAGAGACTAGAGTGTCACCGAGGAAGACGCAGTAGCCGGATATAGAGCCTCAGGAGTCGGGGCAACCCGCCCAGTCGATGGGGATGGAGCTGAGATGTAAGCCGGTAGATAGTGTGCCCTTCACGTAGTGAAAGATACGCTTGAGCAACACGAGGTGAGGTTCGCGCGTAGCATGCATGAAGAGACACACTTGCTGAACAGCATAAGTGAGATCAGGCCGTGTGAGTGTTAGGTACTATAGAGCATCAGCAAGACTCCGATATTGAGAGGGGTCAGTGATAATAGTGCCGTCGGTGGCGAAGAGCTTGGCGTGAGTGTCGATCGGAGTGACGGTGGAGTGACATTCGAACATGCCAGCATGCTAGAGAAGATCCATGGCATACTGGCGCTGAGAGAGGAATAATCCGTGGGAAGAGCGTATGGTAGAGATGCCAAGAAAGTGGTGTAGAGGACCTAGATCGGTTATGACAAACTCCGAGTGAAGTTGAGTCACGATGTGCTGTAGGGTGGTTGTCGAGGACGCCGTAAGGATGATGTCATCGACATATAGAAAGAGGTAGGCGGTGGCATCCCCGGTGTGAAGTATGAAAAGGGATGTATCAGAGACGGAGACCATAAAACCAAGTTGCCGAAGATAGGCAGCAAAGCGCTAGTACCAAGTCGAGGGGCCTGTTTGAGACCATGGAGAGAGCGCTGAAGGAGACAGACGTCGTCCGGATGGGATGAGTCGACGAAGCTTGGAGGCTGCTAGCAGTAGACCGTCTCCGTCAGATGACCGTGAAGGAAAGCATTCTTCACTTCAAGCTGATGAATCGGCTAAGAACGCAAGGCAGCGAGGGTAAGCACAACCCGAATGGTGGCGGGCTTAACGAAGGGACTGAAAGTCTCATCGTAGTCGATGTCGGGACGTTGTGAGAAACCTCAGACTACCCAGCGCGCCTTGTGACGAGCAAGCGAGCCATTGGAGTGAAACTTGTGTTTAAAGAACCACTTGCCGGTCACAACGTTGGCACCGGGAGGACGAGATACGAGGCGACAGATCTCGTTGTCCATAAGGGCCTTGTACTCATCGGCCATAGCCGCGCGCCATTGAGAATCGGTCAAGGCAGAACGGTGAGTCGCCGGGATGGGTGAGACGGCATAATTGACTGCGAAGAACCCGTAGCACTGAGGGGGACGGAGGGACCCGGTTTGAGATCGTGTGATCATATGAAAGGAGGTGGAGACAGCAGAGGCCGCACGTTCCAATGGCAATATCGGTTGTGGGGTGGGGTCGGAAGGAGAAAGGGTGACAGCGGGGCAGGATCGGCAGTTGTAGGTCCGGAGAAAGGGCTGGACGAGGTCAGCCTGAGCCGGTGGAGGGTGGGGGGCCGATGGAGGTTGGTGAGCCGATGGAGGTTGATGAGCCGATGGAGGTGGTGGAGCCGATAGAAGTCTGATCGGTATGACAGCGGAACAGAGAGGAGTAGGGTAGTCGTTCAGGGGATCCTCAGGAACGACCGATGTGGGCTGCGGAGGTGTGGTTTGTGGTAAATGTGAGGATAGTACAGTGTGGGTGAGAAGGAAGTCGAGGTTGCCAGATGAAGGTCCATAGTGGAGTAATCCGAATGGAAAGCTGGACTCGTCAAAAACAACATGTCGAAAAATGATGATCCGATAGGTGGAGAGATCAAGACAGCGATATTCCTTGTGGAAAGAGGGATAGCCAAGGAAGATGTAGGAGGTAGAGTGTGGTGTGAGTTTATGAGGGGCAGTGGCTGTCAGATTGGGGTAGCAGAAACACCCAAAAATACGTAAGTGAGAGTAGTCGAGTGTCTTGTGATACAGAAGAGTGTAGAAAATGTTGTGACAAATGGAAGAGTAAGGGCGTCGATTCAGTAGATAGGTCGCAGTGGTGAGTGCTTCAACCCAGTAGGATGCAGGTAGGTGGGCGTAAAGAAGCATAATGCAACTGATGTTGTTTAGGGTACGAAGGATGCGCTCGGCCTTGTCGTTTTAGGAGGAGGTGTAAGGGTAGGAGAGGCAAAGGTGGATGCCACAGGAGGTAAGGAAGGCTTGGATGGTACGGTTTACAAACTCCGTACCATTGTCAGCCTGTATGGCTTGGATAGAGAGGTTGAACTGAGTTGAAACATAATTGGTGAAATTGATGAGAAAGGAGGTAACCTCGGACCTGCTTGTGAGGGAGAAAGTCCAGCAGTAGTGTGTATAATCATCAAGTAGAGCAAGATAGTATTGATAGCCCGAAACACTTTTAACTGAAGAAGTCCACACATCACAGTGAATCAGTTCAAAATGTCTAGAGGTACAAGAGATAGAGGGGAAGAAAGGCAGCCGCACATGTTTACCAAGTTGACAGGAGTGGCAGACAGTGGGGCTGTGGTGATTGCACTCGATGGAGGCGCTGCGATGGAGAGTGGCGACAGCGTCAGGGCTGAGGTGACTGAGGCGAAGATGCCACAAGTTGGTGGAAATGGAAAGACTAGTGTGAGGAGTGGACGGCGCAGTAGGGATGGTGTAGAGATTGCCGTCACTATTGCATCGAAGCATATCACACCGAGTCGGGATATCCTTCACAGAGAAACCAGAAGCGTCAAATTCAATGGAGCAATTGTTATCTCTGGTGAATTAGCAGATAGAAAGCAGATTGTGGACAAGAGAAAGAACAATTAAGACATTATGGAGTGGAAAGTTGGATGTGGGTATGGGCATGATGGAGTCACCACGGCGTGTGATAGGAAAAGATTGCCCATTGCCAACGGTGACGAAGGGTGAGGAGAAAGGATGGCAAGAGAGTAGTATACCATCTGATGAAACCATGTGGAATGCCGCACTAGAGTCCAGCACCTAGGGGTGCTGGGGTTGGAGCGTCATCTGGTTGAGGGCAGCGATGAGGCCACCCTGGTTCCATAAGGGAGCCGACTGGGTGGTTGGCGATGGTGTGATCGGCTAAGGCGGTTATACGGGAGCAGACGCCAGGTAGGCCTGAGGGTGTGCGCTGAGGACCTCGGGCTGCCAACCGATGGAGCTGCGTGGCGGAGGTTGAGGTGCCCAGGGGTTGTAGCAGAGCCACAGACCCATGGGACTAGCGAACAAGGTAGGGACAGGAGTAGGGCGCGGTTGTATCGAACTGCTCTAGTTCTTGCCCTTGCCCTTGCCCTTCCCTTTGCCTTTGCCTTTGCCATTCCCGCTAGCGTGAGCTTTATTGCCTTTGCCTTTGCCATTCCCGCTAGCGTGAGCTTTATTGCCATGGCCGAAGCCATGACTGCCAAGGCTGCGAGAGAAGGTAGCAGCGCATGGTGGGCGACAGTCGATAGGGTTGTTGCAGTCATGACTGACTGCGGCGAGGAGAGCGATGTAGGCCACAGTCTTCTCATCGTTGGCCAGGCGAAGTTCCTTGAGAACCAGCATATCGTGAGCCTGGGCGAATGTGGGAAGTGGGGTAGAGTTGACAATGTCATCGGCGGTGTTGGAGAAGCGAGGGTTGAGTCCTCGTAAGAGGGCAAGGACGAGTTATGAGTCGACCACAGGGTGCCCAACATCACGGAGGACGGCGGCCTTGACCTTGAGGCGTTTGCAATATGAGGAGACAGAGGAGTCCCCTTGTACCATGAAATGAAACTCGTCGGGGAGGAAGATGGCGTGCGGCTGCTTATTTGCTTGGAAGAGTCGCTTGTGGCCACCCAGAGATCGCGGTCGGTGGGATTGGTGTCGTCCATGGCAAGGTCGAGAACGGAGTCATCGATCGAGCCGAGCAGCCAGCGGCGCATGCGGCACTCGGCGATGTCCCACTGTGGGTCATTAGGGCGAGGTGGAGTGGAGCCGTCGATATGGGAGCGAAGACCAAACTTTCCATATAAAGATTTGAAGAAGAAAACCCACTTAGAACAATTGGCGTTGAGGTCGAGAGAAATGGGAATGTGAGATTTCACATTGACGGCGGCGTAGGGTGGGGAGAACATCGGGGTGTCCAAGGTATTGTTGAGAGCACCGATGGCTAGAATGGATCTGGTGACTAGGAGAATGCCGGAACCAAGAGTCGATTCGGTGGTCATGGTTAGATGCGGGAGAGGGCGAAAGAGTACTGGGGTGTGATAAGTCGATGGAAAGGTGTGAGTATTAAGCCGATGGGGGCAGGCACGGGGCCGATGTGGATCGGTGCGTGGCCAATGAGAGTAAGTAGGTCACGGGCGCGAGAGGGTTCACGTCCGGGAGGTGGGATTTCGCGTTTGTGGACACGTGGACGCAATTGAGTAGGGTGGACCCAAAAAACGGGAGAAGTCGTGGGTGCGAAGAAAGGAAAGTTCGTGTCCGGCAAACAGAAATTTACATCCGTGGACACATGGGCGCGTTGGCGCGGACACGAGGGGAGAAATTTCATGTCTGGGGGATAGGTGAGCGTGTTGGAAGAGCAGGAACCTGAAGAGTGTTCCAGCTGATGGAGGATGGACGAGTCCAGCTGATGGAGGATGGACGAGTCTAGCCGATGGAGGGTGCAAGTGCAGAGGTGCGCCGACGTAAGAAGAAGGGAAGGTGCGCCGATGCTAGGGGAAGTGAAGGTGGGTCTGGACGAGATGAGGAGGCGGATGAAGGTCGTCTCCTTATCACGTGGTGGAAGTGGCGAGTAAGCGGTGGAGGAGAAGAAGACCATCCACGGAGGAGACGATGGGGATAAGAACCGAGGCGAAGAAGCAAAGGAAGAATACCAGAAGAGAAGGTCTGCGGTGGAGATGAGACGTCGGCTCGCCGGTGAGAAGGTTGCTAGTACATCGGAAATGTCTAAATCTGCTCTGATACCATGTAGAAGTATAGTATATAGTGAGACTAAGATTTCATTTTCTATAAAAGAAGTCATGTATATATATATATATAGCGGTCTAATACTTTCCCTGCATTAGCATTTTATTTTTATTTTGTAGTTGATCTCTGGTTCTTGGACATGATTCTTATGTTTGCCCTTCAATTCCTACCCTACCTCTGGTCCTGAGGGCTGGATGGTAAGTTCTGTCATGAAAATATTAAATGTTTATTTTTTTCATTTTGGGAAAAATAGTCAAGGTGTTTCCATTTGGGAGAAACAGAGCAGCATCATAATCAATTGTGAAGATAAAATGGAACCTGGCAACGAGGGTTCCATGTGCATGCTTACTATTTTAGTAATATAATCTAATATTATCGTTTACTGTGCATGCCAAATCCCTCATTCAATGTGTGGATTATGCTAAGCATATGTCAGTAAACAGGGCCTGTAATGACTTAAGTGAATAACAGTGAGGATTAACATAAAACCATGAAGGATGTTAAGTATGTGGTATCAAGTTTTCGTCAAGTCCCCGGAAATTTAGAAAATTTTGAAAAGAGTGGGCTTCCAAGATACTATGCAGAGGGGAGATAAAGATTGAAGCCCTATTATGTACTTGCTTTCTAAGATGAATGCTTAGGCAGCTGCAATTATAAATTTAATTCACCTGGAATTGTATATAGAAATTTGGTGAATATTCAGGTATATATATGAAGTGTCATGTCATGTAATAGAGATATGAATAATGATTTCCATTGCTTGTTGATAGCATACTTCGCAGAAGAACATTGTTGTTAAAGTTAGAATGTTGCTATTAGATGGTATTATAGTTTTCTGAAGTTCAAAATCAATTAGCTACCTAAATAGTATTCTTATATAACTGCCTTTCTTTAATCTGATCTGGTGCCAGGAAGTGGTCATTAATGTTTGTGTTGTGGTCAAGCAAGGATAAAAATATGTACTAGCTTAAACGGTTATGTCCAGCTTCTAGAATTGGAAAGGCCAACTGATTGAAGAAATAGGTTGAATTCTTTTTTTCCTTTTTCCCCCTTCATTTCAGAAAGTATCCTTTAGTCCCAAGATCTTGTATGCCTCTGTCTACCCCATTTTGGCTAGGTTTTTCATGATTTATAGGAGTTTAAAATTTCTGATGATTTCAGATGGATGATTGTCGTTGTTGATTTGTAGGATGACTGGAGGGCTTGACACTGCTTGTGTCTCGAGGGTAGCATGGGTAACCCTATGTTGCCATCATTAAGTGCATGTTCTCTTATCAATCGTTCATATCATGATGTCCTAGCAATGTGAACATTTTAGTATGTGTTCTTGTGGCTCCCCGAACCTCATTAGGTATATTTTTAGAAAATTTTAAACAGAGGCAATCAAAATTACGGATTGTAATATATCAATATTTAAAGTTTATTTAAATTTAGACAAATGGCTTATTTAAAATAAAAAAATATTCTAAAGAAATATTCTTTTATGGGCTCACTTTTATAGACACAAAAGCCTTTGGCTTATGGTAGACCTATTTTACCAAGCAGGCCGTGAGGTGGTTTGGTGGGCTTAGCCCACAATTCATTGCCCGAACATGTAGGGCATGTCGTTAGTAACACGGTTGATATAGATCGGATTTATACATGTGTGTATGGAGTAGTTGATGGACATGGCTCATGATGTAGACCTATTGGTGAACCGAGAGAATGGGGCAATTGGTTAACAACTCTAGAGCAATGAATTGAGTGTGCAGCTGGCTGATTTGAGAGGGTCTCACCTGTAAGTGACTTAAGGACTAAAGAAAGGTTTAATTAGAGATTAACCGTGATGATTCACATGTCATCGAGACATTATAGGGGATTAGGAAGGCTATTACTATGCAAGTTTGATTAAGGACTTGGGTCCCATGTGGGTCTCACTTGTCAGCGGCATTTTCCCTTTTATCTTCTTGTTTTCTTTCTCTTCCTCGTTCTCTCCTCACTTCACTCTCCCTCATTCCCCTTATATCGTCTCCCACACCAAGACCGAGCTAGGCACTAGCCTAGGGGTGCAAGATGGTGATCAACCGTGAGAGGTGACGACGGAGACGATAAGTAGCTCAGCAGTGATGGTCCCCTAGATCAGGGTTAGCTAGAGACCAGGAAGGCGATGCCTACTTAGGTCTAGTTTGGCCGAGCTCTTACAACTTCCAGGCTTGAAGGAGGAGGAAGAGGCTCCTAATGGTGCCCTAGGTCCAAGGGGCCCAGCTACAGGCAATCGCAAAGGTGATGCTCATGCAGGGTTGGCTTGGTTGAGTATAATGGTGAAAGGACCTTGAGTCGCACAAAGGGGGTAAATGTGTAGACTTTTTAATTTGAAATTCACTAACAACGAAAACTAGTCTTTTCTCTAGGGTTTTTTGTCCTAAAGTTCAGAGTATCCGAACCAATCTTTCTATCAGATAGAAAAATAGTTCAGAGTCTCCGGTAGTATTGTTCAGAGATTCTACACCTACTTCAAATTGTCCAAGAGACACTAAAATGAGACGAACTCTACGGGTTAGAGAAGAAGCAAGATAACAAAATAACAGTAAATATAAGATGCAAAAGTAAGCTAAGAGATAATATATTTTTTTATCTAAGTTTGGATCAACCGATCCTACGTTTTCATTAAGAAACTCTAAAGAGCCGGATATCTTTCGATCCCTTGCTTCATCAAAGTTCAACTCTAAAAATTAGTTTGACCTTCAAGCTTTCACCAAAATGTAGCACTTAGTCTAAAATGTTTACTAAGGTCTCCACTAAGACACGTACTTCCACTTACTATATAATTTACTCTATCAAATCAATTTCTAAGATAGAACTCGGGGAATCACTAAAATACATTTTTCCTTGGAGAGGTAATGGAAACATTCACAAACTTTTCGGACGATTAACACATTAAATTCTCGCGAGCAACACCTAATTATCTAGGAGATAATTCTCTAAGAGCAATAAGCTTGAGTTTTCATCGGCGTTGATCCACAAGTGCTCACACAAATTACAAGATCTAACTTCTCCCAAATAAACCAAAAAGCATTATCACAGTGTGGATTAAACTCAAGATCTAAGAGAGTATAATGAAGAATCTCTAGTAAACTTTTGAAAGAGAGGTAGTAATGAATGAGTAGTCACCTCCTCAAAATAGGGGTTGGTGAGATTAAATGCCCACCTCTCTTAAAGCTAGCTATTATTTATAAAATTTAAACTTCGGAGTATCTAGATAGGACTGAACAGAGACTCCAGTTCAAAGACTTCGGACATACCTTTCGGCTTAGACAGAGACCTCAGTCCGAAGACTTTAACCAGTGATCTAGAAATTCCGGACAACACTTAGCCTTGAGAAAAGAAAGAGGTTCGGAGTGTTCGGTCTAAACTTTTGGAGACTCTAGACAGCCTTCTCTGCTAGATAAAGAACTCAGTCCGGAGATTCTAGCCAGACGATCTGGAGACTCCGGACAGATTCCTCTGTTTGACAGGAAAACTTATCCATAAGTTTCCACAAAGACTAGACATAAACATCCAAAACATCGGGAGAGAAAAACCAAAGCCCTAAGGTGTACGTGGTGCAAATGTTTACTCATCTAGACTTGAATGTTTTGTTGAGCACTTGCTTCTCGAATCAATTAAACTTGAGCTCAGTATGATTTGTTCTAAGGACTTAAGGAAAAATAAAAATACATATTCTTCATTTCAAGTCTGATTTTCATGGGAGTCTTCTTTTAAACAAAACACTCTTCCTTTGACGAATTACTGCGAGGTTCTTAATCATAATATATTAGCTCCTTAATTTCTTATCATTTATCACTTAAAACCCACTAAGGGGCCTAGATACACTTCCAAGTGGCACCCAGGTCAAGGTGGTTGAGGTGTTAAGCGGCTAGGACAAGCGGCATTTTGGGGCTCTTGGCTAGGAGAGGCGCTAGTAGTGGATAGGCTCGATTAGCGACTGCCAGGGTTTGCAATACCACCGTTTACCGTGATAACTATGCTTACCATGAGGGTTCGATAAAGGGTAATCGGTGGTATGGTTTAGCAAATTTTATAAAAAAAATCATGGAAGTAGTACTTGAATTGTATAACTATCTGGTGAAAAATTTTTTGACAAAAAGTTTGTTAACTATCTAGTGGAGTGGCAGGTTGGTGGTGGTGATGAAAAGCGCTAAAGGAGGACGAGAAAGGGGGCGCGATAGCTTTTGTAGCCACGGCTGTCGCTTGGCGATGAGGATTGGGGTGGGCTTGCTGATGAAAGTGGCGAGACTACATAGCGACAGTGACGAGGGCAGCATGGTGGCACAGGAGCGAGGATGATGGTGACGCATTGGAGTACAGGGTGGAGCGGCATGGGTGAGCGCGGCTCACACTTTCGGCATGGGCGTATGGTCGCAAATAACTGGAGAGCACGCAGCGGTGCATTGGGCCAAGCGCAACAGTGGCGAAGAAAGTGTGGGAGACAAGGAGAAAAAAGTATAGGCAAGCAAGGTGTTGCACAACCATAGCTAGGATGATATCAACGTGGTTGCCATGGGCAAGCAAGCCGATGGGATTCTTGGGCAACTAATGCTGTAATAGTGTGTTGCTTTGCAACAGTACAGGGAGGTAGATAAGTCATCATTACAAGGCCCGCGTGGCTGGCAAGCATCGTGGTGTGGAAGTCAATGCATGGAAGCGATGCACCGTGGGGTGGCTCAGCCTAGTGCGACATGGCGTTATGTGAGCGATGTGGCTATGAGGCTGCGCTAGGGTTGGCTTAGCTAGGCTATCAACTGGGCCAACTAGGCTATCAATCTGAATGGGTTGAGAAAGGGGGAAGAGGGTTGTTGGGCCGATGGTGAAAGGGGTGGGAAAAGGGCCAAAGGGAGAGGATTTGATTGGGCCAGTCTATAAAGTAGAGGGAGAAAGATGGCTGGGCTTAGGGATGGAAAAGAGTGATGGGCTCGTCTAGATGAAAATTTAGAAAAGAAGTTGGGTCATAAAAATGGTGGATATTGTGCTGAGAGGAAGAGAGAGTTAGGGCAAAGAAACAATGTTCTTTTGTTATTTCCAAGCAGTCTAGAGAATTGAATTTTTGAGAGAATTTGAGTTTTGAGTTGTAAATAAATTTTGAATTCTACTGCTTCTAGGATTTTGTAGGTGAACTTTGGATGAGTGAATTGAGATCTTTAATGGCACAAGAACCAAAATTCAAATGAGAACCAAATTTTAAAAATAAATTTTGTAATCAAAACATGTTTTTTTAAAAGGGAGCGAAAACCATTATGTTAAAGTTCTGGTTTTAAATTTCCTGTTTTTAGCGGACGTCATCGTATGATGTATGGTTTGGTTTTGTCCATTATACTTGCAAAATTATTTCTCTTGCATTCACATGCCATGTGAGGAAATACAGATTATGTCATCTGCATATACTTGTTGCCAAATAATTGCGCTATTAGTTGGTTTGAGGTCATGAGTATAAATACGGCTGACCACGATATGTCCCCTGGACTGAATTAGGATTATATTATATTAGTACATACTCGTTTCCGTTAGAATAAACTTACACTCAATAATTATTTGACATAATTTTACTCCGTGTGATTTGAAATTGATGTATTATCTTTCCCGTTGCAACGCAAAGACACCAACTAGTAAAGAGAGAAGGTAATTCAATTGTCAAGCTACACGCCTGCAACATTTTCAGGCCATCAAGGACAGCTCGGGCTGCTTGACGACTTACACCTGCATGGAGCTGGAACCGGACGCAGCCCAGCCTCATCACTCATCAGTGCTCGGAGCGGCGGGAGGACAAACGCGATGTTCATCGAGGCATTTGAACACGTCCAAACCCCTCCAACCCAAAAGAAAGCAGCTGCCCGGGAGACGTCTCGACGAAAGGATCCTCTTGTTGCATATGTCCAGGCCGAACAAGTACTGCCGTTCGGCTGCCGCCTCCTCTTCGTCCTCGACGACGGCGACGTCTTCCTCCTTCTCCCAGACATAGTAGTCCAACGCGTCGGAGCTGCAGGCTTCACCGTTCGCGATCGCACGGTCATCAGCCGACAAGACCAGGTACAGGACACCGTCTTGCTGCGTGTTCAGGATGGGATGAATCGGCAAGGTCTCCGACAAGCCGGCATTCTTGAACTCCTCTAAGCCCCCACAGGGTCGCTATGCTCAGCTCGTGGAGTTTCTTCCACTCCTCGGTGCCCGGGACCAGAGCCCACACCGTCAACATTGTGTTGCCAGTGGCTTCCAAGAGGAGACCGTCGTCGATGGACACAAACTTGATTGAGTTTCCGACACAGCTCATGGTCCGGTACTCCGCCAGCTGTCTCCTTCCCGTGAAGCTGTCAACGTCATGTCGGCACTCCAGGGGCAGCCCGAGGTAGTGGAACTGGACGTCGTAGCCGCTGGAGAGCACGTCTTCGCAGCTGCACTAGAGGACGCCCTGCGCAAGGTCGCCCCAGAAAGCCTGGCCGTTGAACGAGAACACCATGTCGGCGGCGAAGCTGTCCAGCAACTGGAAGGGGAAGTGCGGCTGCTTGACCCGCCATGGTTCGATGCCCTTCCATGACGACGGCGGCTGCGGCTTGGCGGAGTCTGGCGGCGGCCAGAGGCAGAGGACATCTCGGTCGATGAGGTCCCGTCTCTGTTCGTCATACACCGAGCACCTCGCCATGATAGCCAACGAGTAGTCCCCATCGCCGTCTCTGCGGCGCACAGGGAGAGGTCGCATCGTGAAAGAGAGTGAACAGTAAGAGGGCAGGAGGGGAATCATGGAGAGAGACATCTTGGTGGCGTCATAGATGAGGTAAAAGTAGGGACGGTCGCAATTTGGTAACGACGAGCTGAGGACTATGAGATTCTTGTCCGCGGCCCTGATGGAAGCTTTCAGAAGGAGTCCTTCCGACTCGTCGCCGCCGCTGCATATCTCGCCGTTACCGCCTTTTTACTCGCCGCCGTTGCCGGGAAGGGGGGAACACGGCCTGCGAAGCACATCGGCGGGCAGGCGGATGTATAGGGAGGACACATCTGGAGGCTCCACGAGGCGCGCGAGGAGCGTGACGTCCCTCACCAGCGAAACGGCTTTCCTGCTGCCCCGCCATGCGTATGGGTAGACCTGCCTGTCCGTGCATTTGATCGCCTTGCACTCCGACTCTGTCTCGACGGCACCCAGGCGATCGCGCACGACGCCGTCGAGCAGGACCCAGGAAGGCAAAGGACGTTGATCCGTCGCCATGGCCGTATCCTTGAAGCTGTTGAGGGACGGCGCGACTTCGTGTGACGGGGGAAGAGAAAAGGTAGAAGACGAATTCGGATCGGGAAGGAAGAAGATGGGCGATTCGATTCGATTTCCTTCTAAACTGGTCGCATGATCCAGGTAGCGAAGGAATAGCGATCGGATTACTCGTTCGTTTGTCACAACCGCTGAACCACATCAGCTGCACCAAACTTGATTGTTGATCTCAGCAGTACGTATTTGATTGCGCGTGTCCCAGATTTTCACCTTTTCTCAACCTGCTTTTAGTGGATAGCTTCCTGTGTCCTGCTAACTGATTAGGATGAGCGTAATGCAAATGTTATTTGACTGTTAATTCAGATGAATAGTCATGGCTGGAGCGCGGTTTTGAAGCACATGAGTTCCCAATCAGTGGGAGTGTTTAAGGCCTGCTCGGATTGGCACAACTGGTATGTCCAGGGTAGAGTTCCGCTCGTTCACTGAAAATCTCGCAGGAAAGTACAATGCCTACGCACATCTTTACAGACGATGTGAGTAAGAACTTAACTATTACCCCAGCACGAGTGGCTCAGTATCAGTTTTTCACTAGTTGCTTGATACCGTAGTTACTTGATTTTGTGGGGTTAGTGGTTTATTTGGCAGTTATATAAATATAAAGAGGCATCGGTACTATCTTCTATCCCAACAAATTCTGAAAATATCTGATGACATTGGTACACTATAGTACTATTTTAGAGAATTTAAATTTTAAATTTAACCCACACATTGAGAAAAAAAAATGTGCAAACCATTGTCAAATTGTTCAGAATCTTTCATGAATATTTGTAGTATTTGAGAAGTAAAAACAGATGAGAAGAAAAGACAATTAAAATCCATCTCCCTTCCCACCATGTAATTACATCGTGCCCATCTTAATTTCAGTCAGTTATCTGCCAATTCGCAGCTATTTGGGCACAAATATGCCACCACATGTCTAGCAAAGTTGATAATGATTTACATAAATCTTTGACATCAAACACAGCTGAGCCCATCAGTCATTGCTCGGAGAGGAAAAAGAAAAAGGTAAATTATTTCAAGGGTAACAAAGACTAGATAGATGCAGCTACACCAAAACAAATAATAATAATAATGCAGAAATATGGAATGCAGCGAGCAATTATCCTGTATTAAAAATTGCCATCTACCATCTGCTTGATCCCTGTGCCAGTGTGAACAATGATCACCAAGCTCTATACTTAAAAAGTAAAAACCGTTAACTGAAGGAGCCCAGCTTATGCTTACATAAACAACGCGCAAGTAAGTGTTGATCATATATGTACAACACAGAATTTCAGTCGGTGACTTTACATGATGCTTCGCTGCCTCTTATGAAGGATCTGCTTTCCAACAGTGATAGGTTGATATAATTTTTTTCCTTCAACAATTTCCCGTTATTCCAACGGATGTTCTTGGTTACTATTGTGTGCTCAGAGTCATGATGATGTTCTTGTAATACCTCATTGTTCCGTATATTCTGTATCATCTCACTTGGCATTTCAAAAAGATCCAGGGTTTCAAGATGTACCAGGTTCCTGATGTCTTGGGGTATTTTAGTTAGCTGAGCGCATTGGCCAAGCATCAACACATGTAGATCTACAAGACTCCCCTTCTGAAACTCCAGGTGAGAAAGGTTAGGCAAATCATACAAGCTTAGTTTCTTAAGGGCTGGAAAATAACCATTTGCAAAGGTCAAGCTCTTCCCACTATATGCATTGACAAGGCTAAGATCCAATAACTGGGGAAGTGACGAGAGCAATCCAACTGAATCTTCCATGAGGTTAGATGAATGCAATCGCAACTGCATGAGGTTATTAAGGGAGCTGAACCAAGAAGGTAACTTGCCTCTTATTAGCATCCCTGCTAAGGCAAGTTTTTGAAGCTTTATTGGTGGAGGATAGAATGGTTCCAGGTCTAATTTTACATTAGCATCCCGACTGATAATTCCCAAGCGCAGCAGGCAAGTCATTTTGGAGATGGATGAGGGCAAATGAGTAAGATTGTTCTCATGAACACCACATAGCTCTAGACTCCTCATGTTCTTCAAGCTTCCTAAGGATCTAACCATCTTCTCATCAGCTTCAATGCATTTAAGAGTCTGCAGGCAGGTCAGATTTTTCAGCCCATCAGGAAGCGCGATTGCCTTACCAGGGCCTGGATAGGTGAATTCTGCAGATCGGCGTCTATACAAAACTAGGTGAAGCAAGTTCTTGAGCTTTGTTATGCTTCGTGGTAATCTCTGTACCATGGACCACTTAGCATCTAAAGTTTGTAAGTTATGTAATTGTCCCAACTCCTCTGGAAGCTCATTGATGAGAGTGGAACGGATGCCAAGATACCGCAGATTAAGAAGATTGGTCACCGCACTAGGTAATTTAGCTATCGGAATGAACCATAACTTCAACACAGTCAATAACCTAAAGCTAGACAAGAGCGAGGCGTCCAAATCTGCCTTAAATGCATGGAAGGAGCGAAGTGAGTTCATTTTAGGATATGACAAACGATCACTTCTGCATCGGTCAAATACAAGATGACGGACTTTTTTGCTTGACTCCAATGTTGCAGTGCATTTAGAGAACACATATAATCTTTCCTTTGTTGATTTGTGCACAATCATTTCCCTGATCAGGTCATGGATGCAGCAGCGCTTGGCACGTCCAAACTCATTCTAGACAGCAATCTGCAACAGAGAACGGTGCACTAACTGGTTCAGGTAATCATCCGCAACCTCCTCCATTGTGCACTCCCCCTTTTCCTCGATTAAGCCTTCTGCTATCCATGATCTGATTAGAATCTTCCTCTTGATCATAAAATCCTCAGGGTATATACTGCAATACAGAAAACATTTCTTCAGGTGGTACGGCAGATCATCAAAGCTCAGATTTAGTATGCTTGACACTTGCCCAATTCCATGATCACCGCTTTTATACCACATAAGGCTGTCATATACGTTTTTCCAGGCAAACTCTGTTCTATCCTTCAAAACAAGAATATTACCAACAGAAACAATTGCCAATGGCAGGCCACAACATCTGTCCAGAATCTTTGAAGCCCAATGCCTCAGACGATACGGGCATTCTCGGTCCGCATCATCCCTGAATGCAGTGTTACAAAATAAAGACCATGATTCCAGCTCAGAAAGTGGCGCCAACCTGATGATCCGATTGGATGATGCCAGAGAAGCAATTTCTTGACTGCGCGTAGTGATGATTATCCGGCTCTTGGTACCATCGTCAATAAAAGCCTTACGGATCTCATACCGCGCATGGGCATCCCAGAAATCATCCAGCAAAAGCATGTACCTCTTCTTGGCGAGATGCCCACGCAAAGCCTCAACCAGCGACCGGTAGTCCATATTGTCCACGTCCCACGGCACGCCGGCGCGGGCATCCCGATGAAATTCCTTAGCGATTCTCCTGAGGAGGTCGTCCGTTGTGAAGCTCTTGGAGACGGCCACCCACGCAGCGCAATCAAAGTGGCAGCTTGCAGTAACTTTCTTGTACAGATTTGTGACAAGAGTAGTCTTGCCAACGCCGCCCATGCCGCAGACTGCGATCAGCATCCGCCGGGGGCCAGCATCCCCAGTAAGCCATTTCATCAGTGACCTTTTGTGCGTCGCAAAACCAACGATTTCATCCTCCTCTACGAAGTGCGACGACTCCGCTAGCTTCCGTCCCATTATCGCCGCAGAACAGCTACCAGCAGCCGAGCTCGATGCGGAGACCTCCGCCGGAGGATTCCTAATCGCTCCTTCGCGGCCGAGAGCTCGCGGAGCCTCTCCCGCGCCCTCCACAGGCGCCTGGAGAGCGCGAACCAGGCACCCAAGTTAGCGCCATGGCGGAAGAAGCCGTGGCCGGAGAGGAAGGCGTACTCGTCCGCGACGTCCTCGAGGTCCAAGGCGACATCGCGTACCTGCTCAACCCATGCATCGGCGAGCGCGTCGCTGCCGCGGAGGGAGTCGACGAAGCGGAGGAAAGCGCGGAGGAGCTCCAGGTCTTGCTTCGCCGCTTCGATGCCCGAGCGAACGCCGGCGAGAGAGGAGAGCTTGACCGCCGCGGGGCTGGACAGCGCAGCGGCGACCTTCGCTGAGAGGGTGACGGCGATCATCTCCGCCATGGTGCCTGATTGCCTGTGGAGAACCGGAGCTTTGACGAGTGGGCAACTCTTGGAACCGGGCGGCGAGCCGTCAGTCCAAAAGCCGCCGCCCTAGTTACAAAATCAACAACCCAACCGTTTCGCAGCAGGTGCGCTTGGACGGCGCCCATCGCCGTCAAAGCGTCAACCGGCGGCAGGTGCGCCTGTTCGTTTCGACACGGCAATATGGGTGCGAAAAGCCGAAAACGAGGGACAAAGTCGCACTTGCACGGAGCGAGCCATCCGGGCCTTTGACTCGCCTGCAAACTGGGCTTTCTCAGGCCCATTATTCCCCCTCCTTATACAACACCACGCTACCGACGCCTACCATCAACCGCCGCTGCCTACCGGCCACGCCGCGCAGGGTTTAGGGTTTAGCGGCTTCGTCCGCAGCAGGTGGTTGCCGGCGATGGCTTCGATCGAGTCGCAGCTGCAGGTCATCAAGTCGGCGGCCGGCAACGCGCCCGAGCCCGCTCGCCGGCCCATCACCCGGCCGTCCGTAATGTACGACGCCAAGGAGGCTGCCGACTTCGACCTCCGCGCCATCCTCCGAATCGCCCTCTCTGGTAAAAACCTAACCAGTTCGATCCAAGCTTCTTACTGTTCCTTGATTTGCTTTAGCTTTTCTAGCTCAGTCAACAGTTCGCTTGAACATCACTTGCACCGAACGCCCCTCTTCCCTTGCAAAGTTGCAATACTTGACTCATATTTCATTCTAGGGTTGGATCACCTTAGTGGTGTGGATGAGGGATTTCGGAGGTATGGTGACACATTATTCAGCGAGACTAGCCTTGAGGTGTACCGTGAGCAGCTAACTTCCAAAGAGAATGACAAGCTCAACAAGTCAATCTCCTCCTACCTTCGCCTTCTGGCTGGCTATTTGCAGCTCCGATCTGCTCTACGGACCTTCGAGTACCTTATCCAGCGAAACCTGTATGAACTGAAACTGAGCTACTCAGCTACTTTCTCATCATTTGCTATGATCTCTAGCTTATTCTTTTGCCCTGGTGGAAATGTTGATGTAGTGTGCATGCATACTACTTGGATGAGTTGCTGCTATGTGCATTGCCGTATCATGATACACATGTGTTTGTTAGTTGATTTACTTGGGGTGAGTGTGAAAGCTCCAGATTTAATTCTAAGCTTATTTTTATCCACTTATCTGTTATATTGGCTTATGTATTCTTGATGAGTTGTTTATAGGAATAATAAGTGGGCATTTCTCGATTCTGTGAAGTCTTCTGGTGCACCCCCGCCCAGGAGTGTAATGGTGCAGCAATGCATCCATGATAAGGCTGTACTGGAGACCATTTGCAACTATGTATGTTGGGATTTTTTTGTGTGTTCTATTGGTGACTTACGCCTTGCTTTTGGAACTTTGTAGTTCATGTTTGTGTTCATTTCCAGGCTGCACCAACAAAGAAATTCCATCACTCGAGGACAGTTGTCTGCTTTTGCACTGCAGTGATCGTGGAGTGCTTGGGTGCTATCCCCAAGCTTGACATGGATGTAGTGCAGAGGGTGTTGGGATTTGTGTTCGACTCACTAAATCCTGCAATGAAGGGAGACCAAGATTATAAGGTTAGATTGAAAAGTGTGTAACTTTGTGCAGTTATGATGACTCACTTAATCCTTTTTACTAAGATTGATTTCTTACTCTGATGTTATTATTTCTTTCTAAATGAACAACTGAATTAATTGCTCATGCAGATGCTTTTGTTGCACACTGCATTAAGAACCTTTTTATGATGTTAAGAACCTTTTATGGTGTTGTTTGATTGCTCATAACCTAAGTAGATTTTTTATTTAACAAACTCCAAGCTATATATTTGTGACAATTGCTGTATGATCAGGCTGGTGTGCTGATGATTATTGGAGTACTGGCAACACGAGCAACACTAGCCCCAAAACTTGTTCAGAATTTGATCTTGTTTGTTGCAAGGGCTGCCCAGCATGATGCACAGGACTCGATTGATTTACCATGGCTCCGTGTTACAGTGATGGCTATTATAAGTCTTGTTCAGGTTTCATCATAACACATTTTTTTCATAAGAACACTGAAATTGAGTACCCTCTGTTCTTTGTGTTTCATATGCCAACGTAAATGTTAACTACTCTCTCCATCCCAAAATATAGCTACCCAGAAAGTTTGGCATTCATCCTTTATTTTTGCAGTCACAATCTGTCAGTGATTTCCCTAAGAAACCATTGATGATTCTGTAAGACATCAGGTAAGGTTGTCTTTTGGTTTTATTTTTGCTATGCATACACTACACGTATATTTTCTCTCCTTTTTGCTAGTAGTAAGCATTTGTTATTTTGTTCTGATTTCTTTTCCAGGGATTTTTCTGGCATCCTTTCTGTGCTATGCAGTGAGTTCAACATTGAAAGGTTCATTAGGCTTTATGTTGAATCATTGGTTGGTTACAGGTGATTTCCTTATAGATTATTTGTGTAAATTTCGTACATTGTTGTCTGTATGTATATCCACATACTGTATGTTCCTTGTGTTTAGAGCTTTCTTTGTTCAAATGTTGGCCTGCTGGCTTATGTTGTTTTTTCATGGTTTAGTGCAGAAGTTAGTCAACATGCAAGATGCAATAATACACAATATGTATGATCTGCTAACCAAATGCATCAACATCATTCACAAAGGTTGGTAATGTTCATTGGGTGTCTGATTGACCTTTCATTGGCCTCTTATTTAGTTTTAATGATTTGAAATGGAGGTGCTCTTCAGGAATTTGTACGGCCTAGTTGCTAGGATTGTATGTACTCACAAGGGGCTGTAGCTAGTGTGGTCTGCTTTTCATATAAAGCTTTGCAATAATATTAGGCCATTCCTGTATATGTGTATCTGTAAGATGTCGAACTTTTGGAGGAGATCAAAGCTTAAATAAAGTATAAGGACTATATTTTGTGCCCCAGACCGACGTAGATAAGCAATATCAAATATATTAAGAGCATCAGTGTTATTATTTTACAACACTTATTGTTCAGTACAGATTAATAGAGATTTCTTCCCATTAAATTTCCCTTCTCGTATGTTGGTTTATTCTCCTATGTTTAACCTTGGTGTAATCCCCCTGTTTTGCAGAAAATGTTATGTGAATTGTCCTGCACAGGCATTACCTTTCTTATTTTTCTGAAATACCATATACCTGTTTTTACTATTTAGGTGGTCCAAAAGCATCAAAGGCTTGTGATGTCACTGTTTCATGCTTGGAAAACATAATTGTAGAGTATCCATTGCATTATATTGAACACGCAAAGACATTGCTGCAGTAGTATTTCGTCTCCTCATTGTTCACCCGAAGGGTATCTAGCTGTCTTCTATCACTATCTGCTTCCCCCCCGCCCCCTTTACTTCCTGCACCTTTTCACACTTCAATTTTGAAATGCCCATGCAGACTGTCAGGGTAAACTTGAAGGCCCTAGAGCTAGCAAAGAGTATACAATGGGAATTTTATACAAGTAGTTCACTTGTATACAATGTGATCACAACTGATAAAACAAAGGTGAAGTTTCTTTCTGGCAAGATAGCTAGCTGCCTAACCATCCTGTCTACATCTCATTTTTTCTGCAATTAGCGGCACATCATTGATTTGTGTTCATTGTATCCATATATTGAACTCTTGCAAGCATTTGGCTAGATATGTGGCAATAATTACTTTTATGAACAAAAATTCTTTTGTTTCCATATCTATTGCTATCAAAACATATGGATTTTCCTCTCCTGTTCAATCATTTTAGTAATTAAATTTCTTATTATATTGTCTCAGAGCATCAGTTCAGAGTCTTTAGCTTCCATCAACACGAAGAATATCAAAGCATTTTCTGAAACTTTGAGTGCAAACCCAAATACGCATGTGGAGTGGTTGGCTGATGCTGGAAAAAGAAGTGCATTTTCCAGAACTTCGTTTCACTAATAATATTGCAGGCACTTCTTGCTCCTGTGGAACGTATGCCCTCCTTTCATCTACTGTTATGCCTACCATTTCTAATTGCCTTATGATAGTTGCAATAATAAGTCTATTCAGCTGAGGGTACTATCATGTGTTCCCTATTACTGTAACATCTGAAAAACGAAGTGGCTTAGTCACTCTTGAAGTCCTAACAGATATGATGTCGAGCTCTTGCAGCTAGTTAGTACCACTAGTCTTCCACTGGGCTTTGCACGGGCTATATAATTCTAAACTAAATTTATATATGGTATGCTTTATGTGCTACAAAAAGGACTTAGCTACCTATTGCCTGCAATTATCAGCTGAACATGAATCCATACTAGAGTCCTATGCATATCACAAAGATTTTGTTTGTCATTAGTACATGTATTCCATTATATCCGACCTCAGCCGTAGATGTCAGAGACGGACAATTAAGATTTGTTTTATTAATGTGTGAATTTCTAGCCTTTTGGCCTCCTCAAATTAATACCGGGGCTTCTGAGAGAGCCTCCAATAAGCATAAAGAAAGATTTTGAAGTAGATTTGATGCTAGAATCTGTCATCCTGTTAGCATGTATCAGGTCAAAAGACCTCACAAACTATAGTTAGTGTATGGCTAATGCAAAACTCTCCCCTAGCATCTATTAGACTTAAGCCATGTTAGCACCATAGAGGAAATGAAGAATTAATGTGTTGTTTCTTTTGGGCAGTTTTGGACATGCAAATGAGTTTGTGCCAAGCTTGTCTGCCAGTTCTCAAGAACAAATGGTGTCAAATAATGCCCAAAGATGATTGTGTTGGTGATGAGGTACTTCTGGTTTAGTTTACTATTTTGTGTTGCAACTTTGGAGGATTGGCCCAGTATGTAGGCCTCAGACCTTTTGTGTGTGCTTATGCAGATCAGTATTGACAAGCTTGAGAAGTGCATTACAGAACATGCTTTCAATTATGATACAGAGGCATTGAATGCCAGAATTCTTGTATGCATATTTTGGGGAATTCTAAGAGTACAATCATACCATATCAAGGAAAGTTCTGTGGTATGCAACTTCTAACCAATAAAATCTTCGTCTTTTTTCTTTTGAGTTCTTATTATTTCAAACCCCGTCCTCAATCTATCTTTTGTGCAGATTAATGATGGTGGAAATATATTGCTTGATGATTTGTTTCTCCTCATCACATCAACTGGAAAGAACATTTTCCAGAAGCATCTACAATATCTAATGGTTAACTGCACCAGGGCCCCTTTTCAGTTTATCTCCAAATACTTAGTAGATAAAGGTTTGTTACAATTATTCTGTCTTAGCTAATCTCATCTTATATTCCTGTTATTGTGTTCCAGCTAATTGATAGATTAAAAACTTTGACATTATCTTCTAACTTCTGGTGTCATGCTTTTGTCTGACCTTTGTCTTTTGCCTTCAATTTGGCATATCTATTTTCCATCCCATTTTACAACCAGTTCAGCCCCTTATGTCCTCGAAATAGATTGTTAAACTGTGATACTATTCTCTATTTATAGTCCATTGGTGGCTACTGACTAGCTATTATGTTTTTTGATTGCTCTTCTAGTCTTTTTATTCATATCATTATTCCATCAAGCGGTTCCTATCTTTATGGACTTTATGTAGGTTTTTCAGCTGGAGTTCAAGTGGAGAGTCTTCTTATGCTTGCTTCTATTTGTTGTGTATGTGCTTTGCCTAAAACTAGTAGTTTGGATGAAAGCTTATGTATACAGCTTCTACTTGGCTTTCCTTGTGTTATGCTCCTACTTGCTTATGAAAACAAGGTATGCCTAACGCTCTGTAGAAAATGTTATTTCTGTGGTAACTATAAGTTGTTTTTGTAGAAGAAGCTAGAGGGATAACAAGAAACCTCCACACCCACTTGGGTTGGAGGCCTTCATATATATAACCAGGGACTTGAAACAATTACAAAAGGGACCCCTAGAAGTATATATATCTAACACCCTCTCGTAGTCGTAGCGGGAGGTTCACGGACGCATAGACTGGATCTGAAATCAGTGGATAATCGTACAGGTAGGCCCTTTGTCATGACGTCAGCAAACTGATGTGAGGATGGCACATGTAGAACACGAACTTCACCAAGGGCGACCTTCTCGCGGACGAAGTGGATGTCAATCTCGATGTGCTTAGCCCGGCGATGATGAACAAGGTTGGTTGTCATGTATACAACACTGACGTTGTCACAGAAGACAATAGTGGCGAAAAGTAGCGGTAGATGAAACTCCTGGAGAAATTGGCGCAACTAGCAGCACTCAGAGACGACATGGGTGACTGCACGGTACTTCGCTTCAGCACTGGAGCGAGAGAGTGTTCTGACGCTTGGATGACCAAGATATCAAGTTGTCGCTGAGGTAGACGCAGTAGCCGACCTTGCCCAGTCCGCATCGGAGTATGCCGTGAGAGACTGGATGGAACTGGTGCCAATGTGTAGACTAGCCGAAAGGGTGCCCTTGATGTAGCGGATAATACGTTTGACAAGAGCAAGGTGTGGCTCCCGAGGGTCGTGCATGAAGAGGCATACCTGCTAGACCATAGGCCAGGTCGAGGCGGGTGAGAGTAAGGTACTGAAGTGCCCCGGCAAGGTTATGGTATTCAGACGGGTTGGTGACTGGGACACCATCTGTGGTTGAGATTTTGGACTTGGAGTCCACGGGTGTTGTGGTGGGGTGGCACTTGGACATGCCTGCACGCTAGAGAAGCTCAACAGTGTATTGGCGTTGCGAGAGGAACAGTCCGTCGGAGGAGCGTGTCACAGAGATGCCAAGAAAGTGATGTAGTATGCCAAGGTCAGTCATCGCGAACTCCGAGCTAAGGCGTGTGGTGATGTGACGCAGAAGATTTGGTGAAGAGGCTGTTAGGACGATGTCATCGATGTAAAGCAGCAAGTAGGTGAGGCTATCTCAATCTTTATAAATAAAGAGAGACGCATCACTAGTAAAGGGTGTGAAGTCGAGTTGGCGAAGATACGTGGCAAAATGTTGGTGCCACATGCGTGGAGCTTGCTTCAGGCCGTAGAGAGATTTCTGCAACAAACAGACATGATCAGGTGCAGAGGGATCGATGAAGCTAGGGAGTTACTGGCAGTAGACAGTCTCCTCAAGATTGCTATGAAGGAAACCATTTTTAACATCGAGCTGGTGAATTGGCCACGATCGCAAGGCGGCGATGCTGAGGACAACACGAATCGTGGCCGGTTTAACAACTGGGCTGAATGTTTCGTCATAGTCCACGCCGTGCTGCTGCGAGAAGCCGCGAACAACCTAGCGAGCCTTATGGCGGGCGAGAGACCCGTCGGCGTGGTACTTATGTTTATAGATCCACTTGCTGGTGACCACATTGGCATGAGGAGGCTAGGGCACGAGACGCTAGGTCTTGTTATCAATGAGTGTCCGATACTCATCGGTCATGGCTACACGCCACTGCGGATCAGCCAGAGCACTGCGATAGGAAGCAGGTAGGGGTGAAGTGACAGTTGTGGTGACGAAAGCGCCGCTATAGTCGATGGGCCGGATGGCGCCTATCTGCAGCCTTGTCATAGCCTGTCCTGCGACTGGATTAGTGGATTAGTGTATTTATACTTCCCTGGTCGCAACAAATCATGACTGTTACATGTTTCTTGGGCTTTGCAACCCCCTACCCTCTTTGTGTATGCACAGTCCTAATTATTGTGTTTGCTTAGATGCATGCTGTGTGCTGAGCAGAAGCACCCTTCTGCTTAACCAGGCAAGTGGTGAATGTTGGTAACTTGATTGTTTTTTAGATTGATCTGTCAAGTGTCAAATCTTCTCATATTTTGTGCGTATTTTTTCTACTGCTAATTTGATGAATTCTCAATTTATCTGGTCTCTAGTTCTTTTATTGTTGTTCTGTTACAGATTTGACCAGTCAACCAAAGATGTATCCTTCACGTCATCTTGCGCTCTGGTATGAAGCTCTCTTCTTGTGGAAAGGTCAGTTGTTCTGCAATGTTGAGTTATGCAGGTTGATAGCACATACAGGTAGAACCCAAAAGTGATGATATTGGTTTGGATGGCAGTTGATCTTTTTTTTAAATACATATGTTGCAGTTCATGGTTTTGTCAAAATACTGAAAGGAGTAGGAAGCATCTTATTTGATGTAGAAGATGTGAAGTCTTTATTCTCTGATCTTCTGGATCGGCACAATCAGTATCAGAGTGGGCACGAGTCTAGGCAGATCTTGTCCATCCATGAAATACAAATCTTGTGCTTGCTTTTGGAGGTAAGTGTGTCACCATCCCTTAACTACAGGCTGTGTCCATGTGCAGTTCTCATGGCCATCCATCAACATAACATGTACCATGGCACATCTTTGTTGCTGATGTATTAATTTACTCTTATTATGTAGGTACTGTTCTCTGTTTCTGATTGTGCAAACGTTAGCTCTGAAACATTTGAAGCTCTGTTGAAAGTTTTAAGGGTGAGAAAAACCATCAATTCTACAAACCTAAGTTTATGTACAGACTACTGGTGTTAGCTCTGACAGTATGAAACTGCAGATTGACGTTTCAGCTAAAGAAGATCCTGTTGTTGTGATGCCATGTGTTACTGCACTGCAAGCTCTTCAACCAGCATTCTTTGATTTTTTGAAGACTGATACTAAGGTTCTTTTTTGCTTTATAATGTTTGACATTGTGATGGCGTCCTTCATTTAAAAGAAAATCTTGTAATGAACTTAACTATGATCTATGTATGACCTTTACTCCTCCTAACCACCTTATCAAGTTGTTTGTAACTTTGTATCATCTACTTCTAGTCACTGTATCAAGTTATTTGTATTTTGTAGTGATGCTACCATTAATTTGTGATCTCCTCTACTCCTAGTCACCAAATTCTCTCCATTCAATTATCCTAATTGATGATATCCCTAATTCAGCTCTTGGTGTCATTAACAGATAGGATAATCTGTTTCTTTGCCACTTGCTGTATCATAGAGCATCCTTAACTAGTTTTGGCTATCTTCTTTGACATGCACTTGATCTTAAAAATGTATATCTTCTTTAACATATGTTTGATTTCGAATTGTACCTCTACATATTACCCTTTTTACCTTATGTAACTCATCTTTCATGTTTGCAGGAAAAAGTATTTGCGAGCCTTATCTCTATGTTTTGAACTGAAAACACTGAAATTCGAAATGTGGCACGAGATGCTCTACTGTGAATTAATGTTAGTATTTATATCCCTCATTTCTAAAACTTTTCCGTCAATTTTCTTTTTCTAGAAGATTTCATTTCATTTTTTTACATTAGTAGGACAATGTACTCCCCTGCAAATCATATTTTAAATGTGGTGCCTTTGAGCATTCAAAAACAGTATAATTTATTCAGGTGGTGTTCTTTTCTCTTGAGATTTTTTTTATTTTCTGGATTATCTGATTTTGTGATAACCATTTAAGGGTATGAATTAACTACCATACAAAGTTGAAAAAACGATTTAGAAAGGTCAGATAAGGATTTTATGTAGAAATTTTTTGCACGACACACGCCATTTAGGAGCTTGGGAAGCATGCCCGCGATAATCCATAATCGATAATAAGAAAAGAATAGGGCCTCAGTGGGCAAACTGGCAGTCATTACAAATACACACATACACAGATTGTACACATTTTCCCCCTTTGGTCCCAAAAACTGTTGTTTTCGACACACTTGTAGTTAAAATTTTAAAAAATTTAAGCATCAATACATTTTTACTAATTAGATTGGAAGCATCAAAATTAACTGGTAGATTTTTTTTCTTGAAAAGTACCATCATAATAGTACAGTTTTATTTGATTTTACAAAAATATTGCAATGGAAATTATTCATCAAAGTTGTATTTTGGAGACTCTGCTGACATCCAAAACAATATGTTTTGTGACTAGATGGAATATATATCAATAATTTTGTATTACAAGATAAATGGGTTCTTTTCAGGCAGTGGCGGAGCCAGTGATTTTACCCTGTAGGGTCAATTACTATTGTTTCATATTTTAGTGGGGTCATTTCTATAAATTTCAATGGACTTACATGCAAATATAGAGATTTCTAGGGGTGTTTCTAAAAAAGCTGTGGGGTCAGCTGACCCCACAGCTTGCATGTGGCTCTGCCACTGTTTTCAGGGCTACTACTGGCTGAAAAGCCAAAACAATAGTAAAAGGGAAACAAGGTGGTAGCATTTTCCCTAAGCTTGTACACATATTAATGTATAGGTATTGTTATCTACCTCTTTATACCACTTCTGTTAATGTATCTCCTTACCTATTTCTACTTCTGGCAGGTTCACGCCTCCACAGCTGTGAAATTTATTGAATTGATTGCAGCGCAAGGTGATAAAAATTGATTTCGAAAAGAATAAAGAGAAAGGATGATCTGAATCGTGACATATTCAAGAATTTTGATGATTTATTTGGAGCAAAACCTACAATTTCTGTTCTTGTATCTGTTCTAGATATTTTACTTCTTAAGAAGGATGTGATTCAAAGGTCTGGTACTACAAAATCTTTTTGTTTGGGGGTTAATTCCCATATTTTATATTGTTGATGTTCTACCTTCCATGCATGCCATGTTTACTACCACCACTTTTCCAGTTATTATCGAAACTTATTTCTGATCAATGGATCTCAGGGATAGTTTGCCAGTACAACAAAGGCCATGATGCCTCTGTAACTGCTGATTTATCTAATTTCGTGAAAGAAGCCCAGCAGTTAGTACTACTGACTGTCAAAGATATTATGGATACACTACAATCCGGTCACAAAGTATTTCACTGCTTACTCCAGTCATTTTTTTGTGGAAAAAAAATCTATAGTATGCCTTCTCATATTTGTGGTTTTGATTTTCATTGGATATATGTGTTTGTGCAGGATGCACTGTTCAACTGTGGAGACATGAATCTCCTTATTAATTGTATACAATCCGCTAAAGATCTAGGAACTCATAATCATGGGTTTTCATTGATCGCTTCATTAGCAAAGGCTTTCCCACAACTTGTTTCAGAAAGTATTGAGGATTTATTTGTCGCTATTGGGGATGCTGTGAAACAGGTTTGTGCAATTTGTTAGGATTTTATTTAATCCTAGTGCAGTTTGTTGTCTATAGAACTTCATTTCTGAAATTCTTTTGTTGTCTATAGAACTTATATTTAAGGGCTCCTTTGGAATAAAGGTTTTTTAGAGGAATTTTGTAGGATGAGAATCCTTTGGAGTAATTTTTCTATATGCTCCTTTGGAACAAAGGAATAGGTTCTTTGAAATTCCTATGGAATGGACAAATTCATAGGAATTTTGGAGGAAATCTAGCGTGAGCCTAAGCTCTTGGATTATTTCTTTTATGTTTTTCTGTCTCCAAATTCCTGTCCTATTTTTCCTGTGAAGCATCCAAATAACACAGCCAAGCAATTCCTGTATTTTTAGATTCTTTGGGATTGTGTTGACATGCTACCCCAATTCCCATGTTTTCTCTTTTCCTGCATTTTTTTAATTCCTATGTTCCAAAGGAGCCCTAAATGTTTGTATCAAATTCTCACTACCTTGTTTGGTTTGTTTATAACACCTTTTTCTTCTTTTCTATGTTGAAGGATGATAGCCACTCACAACGCATTTTGGAGGATTTATTATCTGTTTTAGTCCCATGTTGGTTAGCAAGGATCAGAAGCATTGAAAAGCTTCTCGAGGTTCTGTAATTTTCCTTGAAGTTCCCTGTTGTTTACATTTTACTGTGAATAAACAATGTGGTAATAAGGCTATGTGTTAATATTGTTGTAGATATTCAATAAAGCTTTGGCTGATGTTGCCGAATACAGGCATCTTACCCTCATGGTTTACCTCTTGAGGTATTATCTATCTTAGGTTTCATCGACATTCATATTTTCATTCTTAGTAGCTAACTGACTTTATTTGTATTGTTTAAAGGACATTAGGAGAAAAAAACTGTCTGAGCACCGTGATCATGTATCTGTTTCACTCATTGGTTGGCCGAATTTCTCATTCTCCCAAACACCAGGGCAGCGATTATGCCCTATCCTTGAGAGCCATGCCACTAGAGTGGGAGTATGGTTTGGCAGTCAATATAACCAACCACTCGTATAAATTATGGTTTCATTGTCTTTCTAAGCTACTACAAGAAATCAGGGTGCATGAGAAGCAAAATCTTCTTCCTATGCTCCATTTGGCGATGCGAGTTATCCTATTTAAGCTGCAAGATACAGAGTTGATTTTTTACCTTGATTCTGAGGAAAGCTGCTAACTCTATCCAGGTATTTCACTTGGTTAAAATCGTGTTTTTTTTTAAGCATGGATTGTTCTCGCTGTTCTATGCTTGATATTTATATTTGCTGCATATTCGTTTGTGTTCTAGGGTTCTCTTGGGGAGCTTATGGAGGAAGTTGTTTTGTGCACTGTGGCTGTCAGACAAAAAAACTGACATTTCTGGTGATGCTCCAAAAGAACCTAGAGATTCTGCAAATACAGTTCTAAAAGTAATCGCAGACTGGATGAGTGCTTCAACGTATTTCAAAGGGATTAGCCAGATGTTAGAACATTAAAGAAGTGCTGTGAAAAGAAAGGTAACTTTTGTTAAAAACTAAAGTTCACCTTGCTTCTATGTCTTATTTAGTATTTTTCAATTATTAAGTCACTTCAAACAACTTTGGCCCCATGCAATTGAAATGATGTGTATTTATCTAACAGGCACTTGGAATATTGTGCAAAACTGCTAAGGGAAATAGCTTAATCCAGAAGAAGCAAAAGAAAGCTAGAAAATTGAATCATAGCTTTCTTGCTACTGCACCTCAAGTGGACAGTAGCTCTTCCCCTTGTTTCAGCGAGTTGTGCCTTAAGATTCTAGAATTGGTTAGCAACGAGGTTGATTCAGACAGTTCAGTGAAAATTGCTGCTATTTCTTCACTAGAAACACTGGCAAAAGAATATCCCTCTGATAATCCTGCATATAGCAAGTGCCTTGCAAAAATCACTAATCACATCAGCTCTGGTGATGTTACTTCCTCTAGGTCAATCCACACTGTAGGGTCTCTTGTAAATGTGCTAGGATCAAAAGCATTACCTCAGCTCCCATTGATCATGAAAAATATGCTGCAAATATCACACAAAGTATCATTTTGCCCTAGTGGAAAATATGCTCACAGTTCCCCTAAAATTGATGCTAAACTTTCTAATCAAGCTATACCTGTATTATTGTCTGTATTGACAACTGTCGAGGTGATTATGAAAAAACTTGGCGAATTTGTTAATCCATATTTGGAAGAAATTCTGTATTTGGTGGTATTGCATATGGAGTGTGCTTCTCAAATAGATGAAAAATTGGATGCAAAAGCAGCAGATGTTTGGAAGCTACTGACTGAGAAAGTTCCAGTATGTTCTATCTTAACATGTCTTGAATTATGTGGACAATGAATGGACTTTCTACTTGCATCTAATCAAATTATTGGCATTGCAGGTTCGACTTGTCCTTTCACCTTTACTTAATCTGTACAATGGTGCTACCAAATGTGGAGAAGCAAGTTTGTCCTTAGCTTTTGAAATGCTTTCTGCTCTAGTTGGTACTATGGATCGGCTGGCTGTAGGAACTTACCATACAAAAGTTTATGAGCATTGCTTGGTACCTCTTGATCTCCACCATCAACATCTGGACTCCTTGAAGAATATAGCTACATTCGAGCAAAGTATTATCTATGCCATAACCACTGACAATGAAGCTTACTGAGGCTACTTTTAGGCCTCTCTTCCTTCGTACTCTTGAATGGGCAGAGTCTGAAGTTGATCAGTCCACATCAAAGAGAAGTATGGACCATGCAAATGTTTTCTATAAGTCAGTGAACAGCCTCGCTGAAAAACACAAGTATATGTTTCAAATCGCAAACATTCTTCATAAACCACTTTGTGCACTAGATTTGCTTACTGTTTACTGTATATTGCTATTCTGATGAAACTTCTTTGATCTGTAAAATTGATTAGCTCTGTCCTTACTTCAATGCTAAATGATGTGTACAGTAGGGTAACAGAAAATGAAAATACTACAATGTCTTTTTAAATTCAGGTGGTTATGAACGAAATATAAATACCTTGTATTGGTTGTTAGTTCATGACCATCATTTGTACACCATTAGTAACTGACCTAGCACCAGAAATCCACATATCTATAATCGCAGTAGTACTCATGATTTTGTGTTGATGTGAATTTGATTAGATCCAATTATGACTAATTGACCAATCTTGTACTATTTGATGGAAATACGACTATACAGGAACTATGCCATGGTAAAACATGCTGTTTCCTTATGTTTCTTTCTTGATTTAGGTTAGGGCTTTTGCTTCCCAATAGCATCAGGAACTGGCCTGAAATAGGATTAGTGGATTGCTGCGTATTACCTACAAATGGGTTTTGATATTTGTAATGATTGTGATTTGCTAGCTTGTTGGTCTTGTGCTAATCTCCTATATGTGCTATTGCTTCATTTTGTCTTCATAGGCAGCATTCTGTTAGTAACTAATTGCCACTTAAGCATGATATTGTCAACTTTCTGTGCGTGTATCCCTTTTTGCCTTATTCGTATCATTTTTCTCCAAAGGTCCTTGCTTACACCTTACTTCAAGTACCTGCTTGAGGGATCTGTACAATTTCTATGACAAGATGATAGTTTGATCAGTTCCAAGCAAAAGAAGGCCAAACTTGAAGATGCTCAAGTGGAACAGAAGGATAAATTATCAGGACCAAAATTGTGGAATTTAAGGGCCCTGGTGTTGAAATTCTTACACAAATGTTTCCTTTATGACAAATGAGTCCTCCAATTTCCAGGTCAGATCCTTTTTAACTTCTGATGTTTTCACTTATCATAGTTAGCAATGGTTTTACAAGTCACCAGAAAGTTAGTTGAATGGGGAGTTCCTTCTTCTTTGTTTTCTGTCTCATTTTAATAATAACCTGGTCTTAGAAAGGCAATTCTTCAGGTTCAACTTATTTTTAAATTTTAGTGGCATTGCACTGTCTGTCTTTGGTCTTGCCCCTATCTATATTTTGATCAAACGGGTACTGTTTCTGCATTGTAGTATCATCATGGTTTAACCAAGAAGCAAGCAGCAGTGGTAAACCTATCTGTGTATAATTCGTAACATAGTTTTTTGGTTGTATGCAGGCTCTTTTGAAACCTATTGTTTCTCAGTTTGTTATGGAGCCACCTGAACATTTTGAATCAGTTCCAGAAGCTTCATCAGTTGATGAAGTAGATGAAACTCTTGTTCTGTGCTTGGGGCAAATGGCAGTTAATGCACGGTCAGATGTTTTGTGGAAGCCTCTTAACCATGAGGTGGGTGCTAAGCAATATACTCAGCTCATTTTTTAAGATAATGGAAAAGTGAGAATTAGAGATGCATTAACTTAACTGTTTATAATAATAATTCAAAATATTATTCTTTTCCAACAAAAGTGACCAACACATTTTCATAAAAAATATCCCTACTTACAGTACTTAGAGTAGTTCAGTCCTTGTATTTATGTGCATTCAGGTGCTCAGGGCTGAAACTGACTGAAATGTTCACAAATCTGCAGGTGCTGATGAAGTTCACCCCAAAATGCTCGGCCTGAAGGTTGTGAGGTACATGGTCCAACATCTGAAGGAGGAGCACGTGGTTCTCCTCCGGGAGACTATTCCATTCCTTGCTGAATTACTCGAGGACGTGGAGCTCCCTGTTAAGAGATGGAAACCCTCAGTGGTGAAAGCCTCCGTCTGTACCTGTGAGGCTGTCGGTCTGATCTGTAGAAACCTTGCGACAATGAAGTGTATTTATGCACTTCTGGGTAAATCACTTCAAACATGGGTGTTTCATGCAAAGATAAAACTAACTGAAACATTCTGGAATATATAGGTTTTGCTTAGTTTTGCTTCGTACAACGGTTGCCATATTCATGGTGTATGCCCTTTTCTTTTGACCGTAGCTGTATTATTTGCGGTTTTCTGCGCTCTTGTTTTGAACGCTGCTATGTCTATATCACCGACAGGTATCACGTGTCTGTTAACTGAAGGGTATGTATACGTACAGTAAATCGAGTTGTGAACAACTGAACACCAATTAGGAATTGGATTAGGATGTCAAATTCGTAGGCTGTATTGCAGAGTGTGCAGACTGACTTTTGGGGATTTGCTACATGCACGATGGTAAGCACGTGGCAGGAACAATAGCACATGGAGAAGTTCAAGGCTTGTGAAGTTGAGTTTTTTTTTCTTTCTAGTTATAGGGGAAGGCCAGTAATTCGCGTTGTATTTTCTTGATGTGTACCTGATGTTTACAGTCAGTAGCATATCGGACACGCGGAATCTATTTCTGGGTGTATCAGAAGCAACGTGATGGTGGTAAGACTTCTAACGTACATCTCTCGGATGATACACGTCTCTTTCACGTACTGAACATGGAACAGATATTTTGCCCTAGGGTGAGGTAAAAATTTGGGACGAGCCTCAGGGTGAGTTAAAAATTTGGGACGAAGTAAAAATGTCACTTTTCATCATGGAGTTGATGGGCAAAATTTGATTAGTTCTACTTCAAACCTGATTAAATGGGTTAATTTTGACTTAATGTAAATCGAAATCTGCCATTTTAATGTGCTTTTGGTTAGCTCTTTGCAGTTATTACTACCACAAATACTTTAAAATGTAGTTTTATACCTAGTTTAAAATATTACTATTTGTAAGATATTTTAATTTTTTTAAAAAATATTTTTTTATGTTTGATAAAGTTTTTAAGAAATATAGTAACATTTATAATACTAAATTAGTTTTATTAAATCATTGAATACATTTTGACACTATATTAAAAATACTACCATATTTTTTATAAAATTAGTTAAATATAAGAAAATTTGACTTAAAAAAAATAAAAACGTCTTACCGTATAAAATATAAAAGGGATGAAATGGATGGAGTAGTAAAAGCATGGTTCGATCTGCATTAGCATGTAAATTTGACGCTGGGAATGGTCCTTCAAGTAGAGCTTTTAAGGACAAGGTAGCAGGGTAACTTCCAACATCACAACTGATTTTGACGCATTCGGGTCCGCGATGAAATCAATGTTTGAGGCCTGCATTCCAACAAAGAAGAGATGTTGACGAGATGTCACTACATAGTGATCCCAAAAGAGAAGGCGTACTCCAGTGTTTGCTCACTAGTGCCTGTCGAAAGATTGAACCAACGTTGATGACAACGAATAAGGACGGACCATAGGCAGTGCGATAACCAAGGACAGGAGACACCTTTGAACAATCATTGGCTCAGGACATAATAAAACAACGAAGAAATTTCTTTACGAAGGCCTCATTCATCGGAAGCACCATCATTGTCATGTTCATATGAGTTCCTTTACGAAGGTTGGTGGAACCTATACGTGCCTGTTTCTCCTGCATTGTACCTCATTCTGACATTTCGGATCTCCCCAGTATAAACTCTGCTGTATGGTTGAGCACAAGAGATAACAAACGGATAATACATTTATAAATATTAATGCTATCTTGCTATAACGATTCTAAATAGGATGCTGTTGACCATTTGCACCCCTATCATCTTGATATTTCTTCAAGCATTTTGAGTATACGCTTGGTATCTGGTCTCAAGGATGGTGATGGGTTACAGCAAGCAGTTGCCAATTGAAAGAACGCATTTAGGTTCTGCTCCCTGCCTGAGTTCTTACTTTGCTTGATTAGCTCAGAACTGAATGCATCCGATATCTTCCTCTCCAGAACTAGATCTTTGAAGGAGGAAGGCAGGTGGATGTCACGGGCATTGGGTGAGCTACTGTTTGCTGCCTCCTTTTGAGCAAGCATCTCGAGAAGAATTACCCCCAAGCTGTAGATATCACTCTCCCTCGTGGCTTCCCTCATCTTGATCAGCTCTGGAGCCTTATATCCCTGCATTGCAGAAGTTTCAAGCATCTGTAGCGCGGCAGCAGGATTCAGCAGAAGGTAGAGACCAAAGTCTGATATCCTCGGCTGAAAATCAGCATCAAGCATGATGTTGTTTGTCTTAAGGTTGCCATGGATTATTGGCTTCTGTGATCCTGTATGAAGGCGGTCCAGTCCCTTGACAATGCCAACAGATAACTTGCAAATTATGTCCCATCCCTGTGAAACATTGATTCCCTCTGCAGGCAAAAATAACAGCTGATGGTCACAACGTGCAGAAAATGCAAACATGATTCAGAGACACTCGTCATTTAAGAACTGACACTACCTGACCATTTACTGATCCACTGGCACTACGTCATCAGTAATGACTAAATCTCATGGTATTACCAGCATAAAGAATCGCCCACTTTAGACTGAGCTGTGTACAAATTCAAAATTGGAACAGCTCAGTCTAAAGTGGGTGATTCTTTATGCTGGTAATACAAAACGGCAACAGACTGAGTTCAAGACCTTCAGGTTAAGCTTGGGAACACAAATTTCTAACCAAAATTCAAACAAGAAATATGTGGGTAGGTAACCAGCTCGAATGGATCAATTCAAAGAGATTTTTGAAACTGTCCTTTTCAAATACCGACTACCACAAGATCCAAATGACCCAAAAGTTGTTGGCAACAAAAAATGCCTAAATTATTTACCATAAGAGGCAGTCATCATCTTTGCAAGTCTTTCTCTATTTGGCCAGTTGACAGATCAACGTATAGATCATGTTCAAATCACAGAATATGAATCAACAACTTCCTGAAAAAGAGAGCTGAAAGATGCCAGAGAAGCTAAAGAGGCACCACCAGCATAATGTCAAAGAGAAGCTTTCTATGCCAAAAACACCTCCTAAGGATGCATTGATCTTAATTTAAGAAGAAAGAAAAACACTTATCTATGTTTGAAAACTGTTTTTCACCCAGAGCGTTAATTTGACAGAGGACCATATCGCACAAATTGATATACAACAGAATGAGGTTCTACTGGTGAACCAAATACATCAAGAAAAATAAAGATCAAGTTCTGTGAAAGTGTCAAAGCTAACAACCAAGCAGTAAAAGTTTATGACAACTTTATGAGCTGTGCTTTGCTCTGGTTAACGACAAGAGCACGAAGTGTAACAGTGAATACACATGGCTAAAAGTAAGAAAAACCCACCCTGCAAGGCTGTTACATAGTACCCACCACAAAAATTGCATAATCCTTACAGAATTATTTCCTGCCACGCTTTTAGCACCGAAATCAATGAGCTAACTAATGAAACTTCTAAACTTTTAGATCATGCGAGGCACCTAGATTAAATTTCACATTTTTTTCTTGTAAGTTGGATGCCATAAACTAGCAAAGCTTGCTAAAGCCCGACTAATAATTACTCCTAGAAAAGCATTATTCTCACATGATTAGTCTTACTCAAAGCTAACTTGGTTCGAAAGCAAAGCAAAGGGGATTACACGAGGCGCAAGCATGAGACGAGAGCACACGGACCTACCTTGCAAGAACCGCCGGAGCGAGCCGGCGGCGTAGAAGGGGTGCACGAGCAGCATCTCCCCACGCGGGCCGACGTAGAGCGCGCGGATCGGCACGAGGTTGGGGTGCTGCACGACGCCGAGGAGCCGCGCCGCCGCTACGGCCTCGTCGGCGCCCGCGGCACAGACCGGCCGGACGAACCGGAGCAGCGCCACCGCCTCGCCGGCGCTCAGCCCGGCGCGGTACAGCGTGCTGTGGCCCGACTTGGCCACCACCTCCCCGGGAGCCTCGAGGATCGCCGCCACCGTGAGCCTCTCGCCCCCGGGGAACCTCACGAGCGCCTCCTCCGCCCCGCCGCCGCCACCATACGCGCTCGGCCCGCCGCCGCCCGACTGGAACCGGTCCGCCCTCCCGCCGTGCGACGGCAGCACCACAACCCGCCGCCCCCGCCGCCGCCGCTGTCGGCGGTGGCAGCGGACAACGAAGGAGCAGAGGACCAGCGCGACGAGGACGGCGAGGACCGTGAAGAGGACGGCATTGATGATTCTGGTGTGCATTGCTCCGCGCCTGGGTCGGGCTCGATGGGTGGGACGGCGGCGTGCTCGGCTCTTGGGGAGCAAGGGGATCCGATGGTGGTAGGGTTTGGTCTTTGGTGGATTTGGGGGCGCTTCCTTCCTTTCCCTCTTCTTGCCTTGGCTAGTTTGCAGTGCTCTCTGGTGTGCTTTTCTCTTGTTTGGGAGGAGGTTTGGTTTGGTTTGGGGCTGGCTGTTTTGTGCGTGAAACTTGAGGACACTAGAGGAGTCGAGGAGTAGAGGAGGCTAGGCTATCTCCAGATTCCATTCATTTTGAGAGGAAAGTTTGTGTGACAGTGATGGAGCTTCTTTTCCTTTTGGTCTTAGCTGGGGTTGGCTTGTCTGTACTTTTAAACCCTGAAATGTGTGCGTATGGTACTAGCACTAGTAAAGTTTAGAGACATTTTTAAGATAAAATAAAATTCTTGTGTGGTCATTGTGGGAAACAGTATGAAAAAATATTGCTCATTGATGTATTACAATTATGACAAAAGAGTGATTTTACCGTCTCTCAGGACCTTTTAACGACCTTAACATTTCTCATAACAAAAAATTAGGAGCATAAAGTGAAAACATTTCAATGTTCTACCTTTTGTTTTCTAGTAGATAAATATTGTGAAATAACACTCCATGAAACAAATATCACACACTGTGAAATAGATATATTATGCAACCCTGTACAATATTTGCTTTGATTTTAGGTAGGGAAAGGTAGTTGAAACCGCATGCACATAGCACATGATTATTATTATTTTTGAGATTACGAGATTTGATTCATTCCATTCCTGGTAGCAGATAGTGTGGCATGTATCTGTATACTTCCTACCAACCAGGTACAGCTCTTTATGTTATCTGCAATTGCAGTGAACTAAAATGCATTGCCATTTCTTCAAGGGCTACCTTTTCTTTTTCTTTTTTGCGTTAGGGACAATGATACATTGCCGTGGCTTTTTCTCCGCACCATATGAAGCCGGCCCTGCATCTGCCATCCCCACAGGTCATCGAACGATTAGAAATGCAATTGGCTTCATATGCTCCCTTCTTTTTTATGTTACGAACCAGTACCACTTCAAATGGCAATGGCTTTACATAAATAATTCCACTAATAATGACAACAACTTTATAGTCTCACATAGAGATACACTTGCTTCTGTAAAGAAACTAGATCTGCTTGATTTTGCTGTTGTGTAGTTGCCTGTGAATTATTTTGTGTAATAACAATACGTTCTCTTTATATATGGAATAAACTTGTGCAATATTATTTTTTATATAGCTCTTAAATAAATATATCTATACGTATCGAATACTGCGATATTGAGTAATGACAGTCGGCCACTATGGACATCTAGCGTACTTACATCGATAAAACAAGAAAGTTCACAGGATAGGGATGCGCACACGGACAATCCCAACCCGTCCGCGTCAAGAAACAATGTCCCGTCGCTATAATGGGAGATTGTGGACTATATGTCATGTCTCTAGATACCACATGCTTGACTGACTTTCTTTTTTTTTCATGAAAACCCCACAAGTTTGTTCCTATGCTACATCATTTCTACTTTAGCTAAATAATGTAACATTAAGGGGAAAATGACCAAGCTACCATTGGTCTTCTCGCTCCCTCTTAGCCACGGTAACTTAGTAGAAAATGAACACAACAATAAATATATATTTTAATATAATCAATTAAAATAATGATGAGACAGACTTTAGTAAACATATTGAACATTTCAGCATATTATTTCTTACCACTAGATCTCCTCCAAGTAAGCTCATTGGATACCACACATAAACAAAATAGCAGGGTTCACATATTTCCAGTATTTCTAGATAAAACATGACAAGCATTAGCATAGTCCTTGCCACCATTTAAACAAAGACATCAACATATTTTTCAGATTTACAATGCATGTAACAAAAGCAACTAATATTTCCATATTACATGTTACATAAACACAATGAGCAACATATTCTTAGAAACCTAAAAAGAAGTAGGTTCACCAGTAGCATTAGTGATTGCTCCTCCTTTTCTTGGGAACTAGCTTCTTTTTGGTAGGTGCTAGTGGAGCTGATGGTGTTTGGGCCATAGCCAGCCTCCTGTCACTAGTCTAGGAGATTGTTGTGAGCATCCTTGTCTTAAAGGTGTTCCAACCATACTTGGTATTGCTCTAGTAGCTAATAGAGATGTTTGACTAAGAAGTAAAACATATAGTTAGTTATACACAATAGTGAACTAAACATAAGTAGCACACGTACATACTAACCTCCTAGTGACTCTATCAGGGCAATCTGCTACTTGCACTCTGACAGCCTTTGATCTTGGCAGAGTTTGAACTTTATCTAAAGCAATCTTCTTTTTTCTGGCTTTTATAGGATTATTCTTTGCTTAAAAATACAATAACAAGTTAAAAGTATAAAATAAATGGATAATAAACAACAGTGGTAAAAAGTTAAGAATAATTATTTATTTTTGGTCCCATTAAGATGACACTTTGAGCTGCTCTACCTATGACCTCACCCACATCTTTTCTTTTTCCTTTTCTACATAGGAAGGAATCCTATTCTTTCTTCCTTTGCCTAGCAACAGATCTAGAATTGGGCACTAGTGGGAGCAACTTGAACCATTTCTCCACTACTAACCATGGGGATTTGTCAGTTATATAAGAGATGGCACTTTAACATGCAAGTATGAAACAACTCACATAGAAAATAGGGTCAACAAAATTATCAATCACTGGATTCCTCTCTGTAGAAATGGCTATAAGAGTATGAGGATATGATTTTCCTGTTAACTGTCATTCCCTACATGTGCACTTGTGTTGATCGAGGTATACAACATGCCTAAAGACACCTACACCATTGTGGGATTTAGTGACTTCAGCTGCTATATCATATGCACCCTTCATGACTTTCATATTTTCTAAACCTCTAGTGGCTACCTTGAGCTAGGTGACAATTACAGGTAGAATATTTCTACTTTTCAACTTTTTACCGAGATTCCTTCTCCTTGCCCATAGATCTAGTTTTCTTCTTGATTGCATCTGCCAGGACATCAACTTAGAGTTTCTTAATGTCCTTGATCCATACATTCCATGACTTAGCCACATTGTTTGTGATGAAGTCATACTTGATCTTTTATGAGAACTTGCTCCTTGTCCATAGAAGTTTGTGAAGTTTTTTATTCACTGGCCAACTTCTGGATCAGTAGACAAAACCTTGTTCAAATGGTTCTCATATATGTTAGTTCTATAAGCTCTAGTGGTTGGTCATAAGTTTCCATACACTAACCCAATCTTCCTCTTTGTTAAGTTTTCCATCAAGTGCCTAAAGCACTCCCTCTTCTCATAGTTACCAAACACTTTATGTACTGTATTTTCCAAAACCCTTGCAAGCATCTGTATAGATAGCCAGGTCCTCTACATTGCCTATACACACTGACAGTTGGTCCATAAACTTGCTGGTAGAGGTACATTCATGAATTCCTTTATTCATTTGAACCCACACGTAAAAATAGGCAAGTTAACATCAAGTTTTATAGCTAATTGACAACTAACAATAAGTAGTTAGCATTATGGATTATACCCTAACAATCTTATCATGCTGTGTCCTGGCTATAATCCTCCATGGACAACTCTCCACAAAATAGAAACCCCTGAACCTGCTACGGTCAAACTTCTCGATTCTAAGCTCAAATTCTTCATAATTGCATATTGTTTGACAGCCATTCTAAATTATTTCATATTTGGGTACATAGTATCTACTGTCATACTTGGATCATCTCTGTTCCAATCCCTATTTGGCTTAACTTCAACATCATCAGACATTGTAATAATTGATTCATTCATTTTTTTTGCTCTAAATCAACTGAATGTTGACTAGATGTTGCCTCAGCTGTTGTTGTTTCTATTCCACCCTTAGAACCTCTCATTTCCAACATCTCCTAAATCTCATTCTCATCAAATCCAACATGACAAGTCCCACCTTCAACTATCAAAGGTTGGATGTTCAATTCATCCCAATCAATGCTACCATAAGGAACATAAGCAACACTAGCATCAGCAGAAGGACCATGAGAAGCAGTATCTTTAGGAGCAGTAGCATCATGACCAGCATCATCATGAGTAGCACCATCAAAAGTATTCTCAACTATAGATTCATCATCAATAGCAATGATAGCAATACTATCATCTAAAGGGGATTCTACTTTGTCCACTATCTTGACTAACAGGTCTAGTGCTTTTCTATTAAATCTATATGTAAATTGTGACATGAGTACCATATTGCTTGAAATCTCAATTGTTTTGCTTGTTCGATGATTAGTTCCATAGAACACGGGCTTCTGTCTCCCACTCCAGATGATTTGGCTCTTCAAATCCTCCACCAAATAGTCCATGCTAACTACACCATTCACCCACCATGCATGCTTTTACTAATCCATTAACACATCGAAACCATCGTCCAACTTAGCGGTGTATGAGGGATTCTGACATTTACACTAAACGCGATATCGGGATCAAGCCTACCCGCAACAAATAAGAAACAAAGGAGAAAAATGGAGTTAAGGTTTTCATCTAACTCCTAAATCATGCACATGCCATACTCAAAATGTAAGGAAATAGAGGAGGGCTTGCATCTTACCACGATAGGCACTCTGGTGTAGCCAAAACTACTACAATCCAAACCCTAAAACATCAAATCTATAGCAAATCCAATCCCATTTGAGAAAAAAACTCAAGCAAAAACATCAAATATGCACCATGGTGGATGCTCTCATACCTTGGTTTGCTTGCGGTGGGGCCATCACCGATGGAATCAATAGAGGCAATGTTGCTAGGAGACAGGGACAGCACGCCTGGGAGATAGAGTGAACTAAGAAAAAGCGACAAGGTGAACCAGCGCCCCTAATTTTTGTTCCCGTGTGTGAGGGAGAAAATCATAATTTCATCTTGGCTGCCACATTGGCCTAGTGATGTGACACCCTCTACTGCCCACAATGGCATGGGAGGAAACGTGTGTGGGGTCTCGGTGGCAGGAAAGCGAGGTTTGTGAGGAAAGTAGCATTTGAGAACGTGTGTCTAAAGATAATGACATATGGTCCAAAGTCCCTTGTAATGGAGATGCCTAGCAATCCCATAGTGGTTTGGCCTCTAAGATCGATGGCTTCATGACATCAATGCAAACAGGAGTAGTGTAGTGTGCAGTCCAAGCTAGTCGACGATTAGTACGGCTAGCAGACCGGCAAGGCAAAAGAGCCATTGGGAATTCAAGAATCCACATAGCTCGCACGCAATGCAGGTGCAACAACGTGGGAAAAAAATGAAAATATACCTTTTTTCTCATTTTGTTCTATATATGTAGTGGGGACCACTAGCATGAACTCTAAACTCTGATATATAAAGGCTTGTCCAAATGTTACAAAGAATTGGTTAATGATGTGGCCAATCATCTATAACAACTGCTCACCCATTACAGATGTTTCACATATGTAATGCCTTAACATAAGGAAAACCAAAGAAAAAAAAAGAAAAATCAGACCTAGTCCACCTGTTATAAATGTCCCACTCATCGCCATCAACGCTCGTCGCCGTCGCTGAACCCTTTAAGCCATTAGGAAAGACGCCAGTGCCTTCCTGGCCAGATTTGGCCATGTGACCATCCTACCATCGTGGCCGTCTGCTTGGGCAAAGGAGGAGAGGGAGCAATGGCAGTGAAGGAAGCTTGCATAGGGAAGCATCGGATCCACCGCCTTCTTGGCTACCATCGTTGACGTCTGTCATCCCTATCGAATCCACCGTCATTGCTGTCACCGAGCTACTGCTGCCGCCGTCGACCTGAGGCCTACCACCTCTAGATCAATCAGCCCCGAGGACTAATGGCACCAAATTTGCCCTCTAGAGGCCTGTTGGGTGCCACTGTCATTGTTGAGCCATGACGACTAGAGCTTGCCCTCCTCATCGATATGGAGCTCGAGCGTGTGGTAGTGGATGCCCGTTCCTACTGCCGCTGCCACCAGCTTTCTTCCTCTCTATCGTTGGCGGAGGAGGAGGCTGAGAAATGGCAACGTCATGGAGGAGGGTCGTTGATTGGGCTAGAAGAGAGGCGGTAGCTTTTTTATTAAAAAAATTAAGAGGCAAGGCAAATTGAGACTTGTAATTTAGAGCCATTATAAATGAGATTATAGATGAGTGTGTATTAGTGACGGCCGTTGGTTATCTCTAATGGCCGTTAAATCTGTTCATTGTAACGGTTTTCTTTGGCCTAACACAAATAACCTGCTAAACATATGAGGATCGGTGCTATTGGATGAAAACACATGAATATACATGTATCACGGTGAGAAAACACGCGACAGGGTCAGAGGCTCAGGAGGTGGTGCCGTGGTACCATCCCGCGGCACTGCAGCGGAGCCAGGCCATAGGAGTGCGTGACTGCGGTGGTGCTGCGCCACGGGCGCGCGGGTCTGACCTAGTGGCGACAGTCCCGCAGAGTGGAAAAGCGGCACCGCCCGCGGTTCCGCGCAACGGATGCCCGGTATGCATAGTTGTGCTTGGACGCATTGAGTTGTTAATGCTCAACTCCTTCTCTTGGGTCCAGATAACAGCGAGAAGCTGAAAAAGCTTCGGTAGCCTTGGAAACACAATCAAGCAATAATAACATCAACACAACTCAAACAGACGCGTGATGAAATCTGGGACACCGCTCCTCATTATGGTGGACAGAAAGGTACTATGTTGTCAGTTTTGTATTTACGGCTGATAGCAACTCCTGATTTTCTGTTGTATAACTATATGTGCGCTCCGGTTCCGCCTCCGCCTACCTTCCGCGCTGCGTCTGGCGAGACCAGCCGCCGGGGGAACCCTTACGGCACATGACGGCGCGGGCCAAACAACAGCAGTGACCACTGAGCAGACACAGAGCTTGGAGCATTTTCACGGTCGCCACCGCGAGCGGTTCCGCAACTCCGTTCCGCGGCGCAAGCGGTTTCACGGCTCCGTTCCGCAGGAGCGAGCTGCAGTGTTACCGGTACTCACGACTACGGAACGTTTTGCCACGTTGACACGCATCCGGCGTCGACACAGGTTGTAATGGATAGAATAAAACAACTGACAAAGGGTGGAACATTGCTGTCGTCGTCGTCCCTAACCGTCACCGTCAGCTGGATACACCAAACCCAACAACCAGCGTTGCTCGAGGATAAGGAGTGACGGCGATAGGTGAAGAGGAAGGAGCGAAGGGAATAGAGATGGAGGCTATGGACAGAGGCAAATGTCTCACCATTGACAAGAAAAAGTAAGAGCTAGAGCAGGCGACTAAGAATGAAGTATTAGTACCGATAAAGTAGCATCTATTGATAAGAAAAAGTAAAAGCTAAGATAGAGCAGGCGATTAAGAATGAAGTAACAATTGGCGATTAAGAATGAAGTAACATTACCGATACAGTAGCATAGGGAATGAGATAAGTTGATAAAATATTAGCTATCATCTTCTATTTTAGTTTTTAAATTATAAATATTATAAAAGTTTTTCGTTTAATTGATTTCTTTCATATTATTCCTAATTTTTATTTTTTCCCTTAGTGATCTTTTTCTCCTTTTTTAATTAATAAATCATATATATATATATATATATATATTAGATGATTCACTTAATCCTATTTTTAAAGTTTACTGAGCCAAACACCTGAGTCTAAGTTTAGACTCCGACTCCTAAGTCCAAGTTTCGGTAACACTAGTAAGCTAGCGTGCCTCTGTCACGTGGGACTGATGGCAGTGACAGATGTTGATGGTGTGTCACAGCCCTGTTCACTCCTATTCTATGACAAGCATATATTTTTGTAATTTCACCGCATATGCCTATATACAAGCAAAACCCAAAAAAAGTATATTTTTATTTTTTTTCTAGCAGGGTGCGTACTGCACAACTGCCCACCCAACCGTGTGCATGTTGTTTCCAACGTGTAAGCAGGAAAACCCTAAATCAGAGCCACACGCCTTACAACATCAGTTATCGTGGATTCTTATGAAAGGGAGTAAAACACAGCCTCAATCTATGGCGAAATCAGCGTTGAGACCACGACAACAATAGATTGGTAGTGCAGGTGCGGACCACTAATGTCTCATAAATTTAATGTTGGGTGGATAAGAGAAAATGTCTATTTTATTTTCTCAACTGTTCTTCAAGTCTGGTTTCGCTGCTTCGCTATTAAAATTGACTCAATTTCGCTTCTTCGCTATTAAAATCGACTCAATTTATTTCCTTAGTGATTTAGATGACAGGTTCGTTCTGTATGGCACATTAATTTAGCCTGATACGTTGGCCAGCATTACCGTCAGAAAAAATCAAAAAGATTAAAATAGGTGGGGTCCACGTGTCATCCTCTCTCTCATCTCCTCTTCTCTTCCCCATCTTCTCTCCGATGAGGCCGCTGGTGGCGGCGGCGGCTGGCCAGCCGGGAGGCAGCGGAGGCCGATGGCGTGCGCGCCGGGGACGTCGACGTCGTTGCCACCGAGGTCGTGCCCATCTCGCCGACGCCGACACCATACCGTGAAAAAATATGGAGTAACTATGGTTGCCTCACCTTGACTCACCATAGGTTACATGTTTATATATAGAACAAAAATTACAGATATAGATAGTTTTAAACTAGGACTCCTAACTTAAGTTCTATTCTATCTATAGCAAATTATAGGAGTCCATCTATCCTTGAGACATGCTCGGTTACAATCCTAGTGTAACATGTTTACAATCTCTAACACCCCCGCTCAATCTAAACTTTCCTAACCACCTTGAAGTTTGAGATTGCGAATAAATGTATTCATCTTTGCAACCGGTAAGGCTTTTGTAAATCCATCCGCCAACTGATCTTCAGAAGCGATGAACCGAACGTGTAGCTGTTTTCTCATAACTCTTTCACGCACAAAGTGAAAATCAATTTCAATATGCTTTGCTCTAGCATGAAACACAGGATTAGCTGATAAGTATGTTGCACCAAGATTATCACACCAAAGAACTGAGGTGCGATGCACTTTAACCCCAAGTTCAGTCAACAGTTGCTCAAGCCATATTATTTCTGCAGTAGCATTAGCCATCACTTTATATTCTGCTTTTGTACTAGATCTTGAAACAGTTGGCTGTTTCTAGCACTCCATGATATAAGATTACTTCCATAAAATATTGCGAAGCCTCTAGTAGAACGCCTATCATCTGTATCACTTGCCCAATCTGCATCAGAGAAGGCACTGATGAATGACGACAATACCTTTTGAATATGCATCCTGAGTCCAATGATGTGTTGTACATATCTAAGTATTCTTTTAACTGTAGTCCAATGAACTGAGGTCGGTGCATGAAGAAATTGGCAAACTCTGTTGACAGCAAAGGATAAATCTGGTCGTGTATTTGTTAAATACTGAAGAGCACCAACTATGCTTCTGTAGCGAGTAGCATCTTCTGGACTGAGAGGAACACCATCATAGCTCGACAGCTTCTCAGATGCAGATAAAGGAGTCGTGCAGGGTTTGCAGCCGAGCATTCCAACACGCTTCAACAAGTCTTGTGCATACTTAGCTTGAGATAGAGTTATGCCATCTAACTCTTCTTTAACTTCTATACCCAAGAAGTAATGTAACTTGCCAAGATCCTTTAGTACAAAGTCTTCTTTTAAATCAGTAAGAAGAGTTAAACCAACTTCAACAATATGTCTATGTTTGCGTTCAACAGCACCATTTTGTTGATGAGCATAAGGACAGGACACACGGTGTGTGATCCCAATTTGCTTGAAGAAAGAATTTAATTTTTCATACGCGCCTCCCCAATCCGATTGAACACAAAGGATCTTCTTAGAGAACTGTCTTTCTACTAAGTTTTAAAAATCTTGGAAAACTCGAAAGACATCAAATTTATGCTTCAACAAATATATCCAGGTGTATTTGCTATAGTCGTCAATGAAGCTAACATAATAGCTATAACTCCCAACAGAGATGGGTGCAGGCCCCCACACATCAAAATAAATCAGATCAAGAGGAGCACTAGAGATTTTATTAGAAACAGAATAAGGTAGTTGATGGCTCTTGGCCCTTTGACACGAATCACAAATTGACTCAACATTCTTGGAACTAGCACACGGCAACTTATTTGAGATAAGAATCTTCTGAACTATGGGAGTAGCAGGATGACCTAGACGACTATGCCATAACGATGTAGAAGGGACATGGACTCCAAAAACTTCATGCTTTGACTCTATTTTCTCTTCCGATGGAATGAGAGGATACAGGCCACCTTTGCATCTACCGTGATGTAAAATCCTCTTCGTTTCCTGATCCTTAACGAGAAAGGAATCAGGGTAAAATTCAAGGAAAGCATTGTTATCTTTAGCAAGTTTATGAACTAAAACAAGGCTTTTGGCAGAAGAGGGCACATGAAGAATATTGTTCAAATGAAGTTTACTGAAAGGGGTATAAAAAACTGTATGCCCAATATTACTAATACTCATACCTTTGCCGCTGGCGTTATAAACTTGTTCATTGCCACTATATTTATCACGGACGGTCATCTTGTCAAGTTCGCTGGTGATATGGTTAGTGGCCCCGCTGTCCGCATACCAATTTGTATCAACACCATAAGCTCCTGCTGGTCGCCCACGGTACTGATTGTTTTCCTCATAGCGAAAATAGCATTGATTGGCTTCATGATTTGTCTTCTTGCAGATTTGACAGGGCGCCTTTTTTGTGACTTGCAAGCTATTGCCTTGATTATTGTTGGTGTAACTCTGATTGTTGTTGCTGTTCTGTCCATTGCGCGATGAATTGAACCGGCGTCCACCACGTCGACCACCAGAACGACCACGGTTTCCACGACCGCGAGATGCCATGTTAGCTGAAGACTGGAACTGATCGGTCTCTTGATACATCTCGAGCCGAAGATCGTACTCCATGAGTACAGAATATAATTCAGAGAGTGAAAGATCTCCTGATCGGCCCATCATAGAAGAAACAAAGGGGTGATAATCAAAGTCTAAACCATTAAGTAGATGAGCAACCACCTCATCATCCCCGACGGTGACGCCGGCTGACGCGAGCTCATCCTTGATGTTCTGCATCTTGTTGAAATAGGCTGTCGTAGTGAGGCTGCCCTTCTTGGTGGTGGCCAATTGCATGCGCAGATTTGTAACCCGCGCTCTTGATTGTGCTGCAAACATAGCCCCTAGCGCCTTCCATGCCTGCGCAGAGGTTGTTGCAGTCGTGATCCCGGCGAGGACCTCCTTGGAGACCGAATTCATTAGGTAGCTGAGTAGCTGCTGATCCTTTTTTACCCATGAGTCATGCTCTGGGTTGGGAATCTCCTTCTTCTTGCCGTCGACTTCAGCTTCAAGGACTTGTCGCGGCTTGGGGATGGTTCCATCCAGAAAACCAAGCGCCTTGGCGCCACGGACAGCGGGCAGAAACTGCGTCTTCCATAGGACGAAGTTATCCCATGTCAGCTTGTCAGACACCGGATGTCCAAAAGGAGAGGACGGGTATCCTTCGCCATGAGCGGAGGACGAAAACATCTTGTCACGGGAGGAGCGTCACGAGCAGGGGTCGCGGCCCTCTTGTCGCGGGATGTTCAGATCGCGAGGAGGAGCGTCACGAGCAGGTCGCAGCCCCCTTGTCGCGAGAATTTGACGAGATTTTTATAGATCTATTCTAAGAAGAGGCGGCTCTGATACCATAAAAAAATATGGAGTAACTATGATTGTTTCACCTTGGCTCACCATAGGTTGCATGTTTATATATAGAACAAGAATTACAGATAGTTTTAAACTAGACTCCTAACTTAAGTTCTATTCTATCTATAGTAAATTACAGGAGTCCATCTATCCTTGGGATATGCACTGTTACAATCTTAGTGTAACACGTTTACAAATCTCTAACATGCCCGAGTACATCGGTTGCTGTGCTCGGCGGTGAAGCCGTAGAGCTCCGGCCGGCCGCCTCCTGACCTCGGAGGATGGCGACGGCACCAACCGCAGAGATTCACTCGCCTGCGTGCATGTCGTGGAGAGCTTCTCGATAGACAACGACATCGCCGACTCGGTCACTTCTTCCGTGCTAAAATGCTAGCATTTTTTCGATGTATGTATGTATGAAGGCTACTTCTTTGTCCGCCCGATGAACTACGCGGAGCCAAAGGAGCAAGAACAGCAGATCGCCGACGAGCAGAGGCTTGCTTCCAACACACAGATCCCTGGTGGTACGTGCTTGCAAGCTCGATTGATCTAATCGTTTGGCCAAAAATTGAAGAGTCGATTTTGCCCGATGTTTTGCTAGATTTTGCATCATATTTTTCTTCGTGTTCGTTTGGGGGAGAAGACTAATTCGTCAGACGTCCGGCGAACCAGCATCAGCCACCGCCTCCACCTTTGGCGCGGGTACCTGAGTGATCGAGCTTCTTGGCCAAATGGTACACCGATGGGCCGACGGTTGGAGCTCCGCCACTGCAGTGCCTCCTTTCGCACGTGGACGGATGATTGGAGCTCTGACGCTGATGCCTTCCTCCGACGACTGCCTCACCGGGGCGGAGGTAAAAGAGAAGAGCTAGGAGAGACCGAGAGAGGGAAAGAAGAGATGGGCAGAGGTGAGGCTGCTGAGACGTGGATCCTACCGTTATTTTTTATTTTTTCTGATTTCAACGTCACATAAGCTGAAGAGGAGGTGAATATATCACGTAGTATTACTATAGAGGGAGTTAAATTGAGTCGATTTTAACTGTTGCGAAAATATCATATTTGATTTTACGGTTTAAAAAAATAAAATAAGACTATCAATATTTGAGGGAGGCAATATAGACCTTTTTCGCTTGAGAAGCAAAACTTACAGAAACTAAGATATTTGGGCCTAGTGTTTCGTTTGTCTATGACGTGGGGTTATATAGTTTATCATAATTTTTTTATTTATATATATATATATATCAAAATTTTATATATCTATACCTCTAACTTTTTAAGAGGGTTTTCTTTTTTAAAAACGCTCTGTTAGTACGTCTCACGTATGGTAATTTTACAAACAACCTACTTATTGCCCTGCCCTATGTTAGGTGTTTTTGGGCAACCAAATATAAGACCCTCTCAACTATCTAATTTTATAAGAAAAACAAAAAAAAGAAATGAGAGCGTTGAAGCGAGGTGAGAAGAAGCAATGAAGCCATATTATCTTGTGGATTCACACATTGATAAAAGATTTATAACATTTATAATATTTATTCATAGAGATGAAACAAATTAGTTTAGATAGTATTATTCTAAATAGTTTCGTTCATAAGATATGTTAGAGTTGAAATATAATGATTAATTTTTTATTTAGTTTAATTCTATTTTTCTATAAACATATTTTTTTTCAAATAAAGTGTTATTTTTGTTATATCACTAGGTGAAGATCTTTTAGTGCTCGGCTCAAACTTTAAGGGCATTGAAATGCTAGCTAAGATAATTTTTTCAGCGGTGTATAATTGGTTAATATAAGGCTTCCAAAGTCAACCCAGATCAACGCAATAACCATGTATATCGTAGTGAGCCAAGCAACCGAAGGTTTTTTCTGGAAATTAATGCTGGTGAATTCCACTACTACTTAAAGATGGCACGTGGAGAATACATTATCACGAGGTTGGCCACCTATCACTTTTGTGTTAGTATACGAGAAAGAAAACACTTGTCCAATGACCGTGCAAGACAAAGAGGATTCAAGTATGACAAGAGGTGATACTAAAACAGTAAAGAAAAATGAGTCAAAGAATCAAAAAGAAAGAGGAGGAGAAGTAGGAGGGGGAGAAGATAGGGAGCCTAGAGGATTGGCAGACGAAGGAGAGAAAAACAGCACAATTGTTAATATAATAAATAGGAAAGATTCCGATAGCGAGTATGCAGAAGATGATGAGTCGTTGGACAAGTAGGATGGTAATGTAAATATCTCAAAACAGTTTAATGATGACTTCTCTGTACTTTGTTATCTCTAAGGAGCATCACATGCCAAAGAAGTATAAGGATAATGAAGTTATTTAGGGGCTAAGTATGCATACAAATAGAAATTGACTGAGGCACTTAAGCACTGAGCGGTATCACTTCGAAGGGAGTTCTAGGTCATGAAGTTAACCAAGTTGATGTATAAAGTGAAGTGCGTGAACTCAAATTATGTGTGTCCATAAAGGGTGCATGTGTTCAAGGGTAAATGAAAGGATTACTGTGTCAATTGTCAATCGTCTCATGTTATTGCCACGAGCTCAAAGTGTGAAATACTAAATTATCATTTTGTGTCGTATTATTTTAGAAAGGAAACTATCTTGCATACCTGAAGTAGCAAGGTATTTGACATTGGTATTGTGAAGTCTTTCATAGCTCAATGATATAAAGTTTTTTATATTTCGGACCTAAAGAAAATGAAGTACAAGGCATGTTGTCAAAAGACTAAACAAATTCGTAATGACATGGGTGAGTCTAAAGCAAGTAAAAGGTTCAAACATTGTTGCAAGTGTAACTAGAAGGGACATACTTAAAAGAAGTGTCTAAAAAATACAGAGATTCTGAGTGAAGCAAAAGCTCCTCCATGAGGAGTAGAGGCCGATGGAAGACTTCCTACAAGAGAAGGCACCACTTCAAGGTCAACCTGGTCTAGGCGTTCTCGTGCACCTGGTTATTTAGTCGTGTAGTGTAAATCTATATATTATTATAAGAGTGGATATATTACTTAAGTAGTATCGTAATATTATTTACTTTAGAGGTGTTATAGTAATAGTAACTATTGTTCGTTTTCTCTGATAAAAATTTATCTTCAATGTATGAACTATATATTATGTTTTTTATTTTTAATAGCCATGCTAACTTTCTTTTTCAATAGGTATGAAGTATCAAAAACTAAAACTGTTAGACTGTGGTCTCGATCGGTCACATTGTTCTTACCTCTCAGCGGTTGAGAATGCCGTGCTAACCACTCTCTATCCATACCCTTTGTGACACCTACTACTTGTGTACCCTTGCTTTCATTCTAAATAATAGATATCTACGTTGTTTGACATACATCCTGGCGGATAATACATAAGGTTGGCCTTCTTTTGTTGTATTGTCTAATCAAGGCTGCAACACACGAGAAGGACCTGATAAAACGGTGATTCCAGACCGGTCTCTTCTCATAGCACTTCTAGACCATTAAAGGCCAGAGGCACACATGTTCCACTTGTCATGCGAAGAGATGACCCCTATCTTCAGGATGCCTCATACCTTATGGGTCTATCCCTCACAAGGGACGTAGTAGGTCTAGTTGATGGACTTCAGGAATGGCACGATGATATCCAAGAGCGGCTCGCTCACATTCAGCGCCTACCTAGTCTTGCTACTCGGGAGCACTCCCTCACTACACCACGGATGGTCCCACCTAGGCATGGAAACTTAAGTTCACCATAAATAAAGTAGTTGCTCTGATGTTATATACATACTTAAGTCTAATTAATTACTTATAAAAATAACCTTCTTCCCATGAAGTATGATCAACTCTACCCTAAGATCGATGGCTACTTGGTTTGATGGAGCTTTGAGGTGTCCTTGTTGTGGCTTGTTGACTTGGTGATGTTCATCAGCACGACAAGCCATAATGTGGACAATGGGCACATCCACTACGCTCTAGCGATCACCGATGCTGAGGATGGGAGCATGCCTTAGTGAAGCTGAGGATCCGTTGTCCTTGTAGTGATGTACCAAGGTCTTTGTGATGCGTGCACAAAAACTAAACTAGGTTCATAGATCACCAGTTATCCACTACCTCTATAGCTTTGGTTGGTCGAGCAGTTCGCAATCGGCCAACTAATGATGTACAAGAGCGCTTATGACAATAACATGTAGACACAGAGGCCACTTAAGAACTTCTCCATTATGGGGATAGTGTGGTGACGCCGTCGAGTACTATAATGTGTTAATTTAGTGTTCATACTAAAAAAAAAGACTAGATGACACTTCCTCTCATGCTCTACAATGACAATGGGCCCACTCATAGGTTATGAGGTCCTACTTAGACGTTATACTGGAGATCGATTGGCTATAGCCAAACAACGTCGTCTGGGAACCGTATAGCCCTACAGCCCTGCATGCTCGTGCACTACTTGGACATTCAACTCTGTGCACATGTAACCAGGCTTACTAGTTGATAACCCAACCAATGGTGTTCGATATCTTTGTCCAGCCGTACTATCCGCAGTGCGTGTTGCAATAGTTCAGTCTACATGAGTTGTACCCTCTACCAGTCATACTGACTATGTCGACCGACGTTCACCAGTAAGTATCAATATCAAATTGTACATATGATTGTTTACTTTGTACATATTCTAATACTGCGTGTGTAATAAGATATAATTGGTGGAGACAGGTAACCATCACTTTGTGGATTTTCGATCTCTAAAAATACGTTGATGACTGGTTGCTGGCAACCGAAGAAGTCATCAAGGAGCTATGCCCATACACAGAGACATCATACCTAGCGTAACTTAGTTGGTACTAGCCTCACACGCGCACACATGTGATGTTCACTCTCAATGCTCCGCAGCCACACATCGTTGGTGTGCAAGACGCATACCCTAGGCACCGTAACTAGGATTTCTTCCACGCCGTGAGTAATTCAATCTTTTGTATCTCTGTGAAATGTGCTATGCTTATATGTGACATGTTATTTCAAATAGGTCGAGGCTACGCGGTAGGTTGATAGCTGCTCACCGCCAAAAAAATCCTGCAACCGAGGAGGGATGGTGGCTCGATCACGCGAAGGCCTGAGAGGTCTGCTTATCTCCAGTGCAGGTCCTTAAGCCTCGAGGTTCGCGAGCGTGCCAGTCAATTTGACCCTACAATTGACAAGGAAGAGAGACGAGTGAATCCGATACAGGCGCTCGCTATCGGTCAGCTGCCGATAGGATCGGGATGCTCTTCGATCGGCTGGAGAGCCGATGTGGACAGGTGTCGATGAGGGGTCGACCGCAGAGCTGATGAAGGAACCAGGATGTGCTCAGAGGATGGCGAGACGCACGGGATCCCTCTGGATAGCCGAACAGTGATTCATCGGCTAGAAAAACCGATGAGTGCACATACTGCCTAGGCAAGGATTAGCACAAGAAGGCATGGGCTACAAAGCCGATGCCGCTCCGGATATGATAGCACGAGACCCGTCGCCCGCCGTTGCAGCGCCATCAACACCGAACCTCGAAGATCGGACCTAACCGAGATAGTACGAGGCTGGGGCCAGCGGCGATGATACGGAGGACGCCGGATCGGCTATGCAGTAGCAAGGATAGGAGCGAACCCATCGGCTAGCTGAGCTGATGAGGAGACGCCTCTAAAGGCTGATGCGTATCGGCCGAGAGGCCAATGCCCTGTGAAGCTCAGAGTATGGATAACTCATCGGCTACTCACTTCGATGAGACACCATGAAGAAGACTATAGGCCTGAAACTCGATCTACCATCGGCAACCCCGTAGGTCGGACCTAACCGATGCAGCATGAGATTGACGACGGCAGAGGGAGCTTAACAGGCCGATAGGCCCTGCACGGACGTGATACGGTACACCTAATTTGACTAAGAGTTCGAACCTAAACGATGCAGCCTTAGACAGTACAAAGTATACCAGGATAGTGGCGGGACTTACCCCTTCGCCGGAGATCAGACTTAACCAATGCAACCCCGTGTCGAGAGCCAGAACTTGCCGGTAAACACCTAGATGAACTAAGGTGGCGATGTGCCGAATTTGTATATGATCGAGAGATATCTTACATGTTTTCAGGGGGTCTATATTTATACTCTAGATTTACAGACAGAGTCCGACGCGTCTACGACCATCGGACATTATTTCCTAGTAAGAACAAAGGAAAATATTCATAAAGAAGTTAACTAACCAGCTAAACCTCTCTAATTGAGTAAGGTTATAATTTACAAAAATAAGCATCCTGCCGTGGAGTCCACGGCTTTTCCACAAACCCGGTTTCATCTGAATAATCTTCCAATTTATAACCGAGTCTTTCCTTTCTGCAACCTGATCGGCCTCTCCACTGTAGCTATCGGACCTTCTTTTAGTCAAGCCGATCCTTCTCCTTCCTTCTCTCGGGCTTCTCAGACCTGATCCCGATTGAACAATCCCCTGTCTTCAAGCCGATCTAATTTTCTACTAATCTGATAGGCTTTTCTACAGTTCTCCATCGGTTTTGTCTCAGTATCTCCATCGGCCGATGACTGCATTAAACCCTCCATCGGACTTCTCAGCCGATCGGCTTTAGCCCCATCGGATATCCCAGCCGATCAGCTTTAACACCATCGGATTGTCCAGATTTTGGCGTTAACAATAGCGAGCTTGAGATTGTGTACCAATAGTCGAAGGTTGGGGATGTGCTGACGGATGATGAGCAGAGAATTACCTTCGGCAGGATGTACACCATGATGCGCACTGTCCTCTATGCTCTCACCTATTGTGCCACCAATGTGATTCCAATCGTAGCAGCGGTTATAGCAGGAGTCTGCCCTCTAGCAAATACATTGTTTACTTCTTGTTGTGCAACGTTGTTGTAACTAAAGTATACTCTTTATAGCTTTCGCTAAGGCATACTTTGCTTCATCCATAAGGGGAATGTCGACACAGGGAGCGGAGATGTCGACACAAGGACCACATGTTTCCTACTTCGTCCCATGATGGTTTTCAAGTTTATCTCACGGTACATATTTCTATTATGTTCAAGAAATTTTAGTTTACATTGCTCAACCATTTTTCTTATAGGGTTCCAGGTTATACCGCTATAAATGTCTACAGTTATAAGCAGATCTGAACATGGCATCTCTGGATGGGCTTACGACTCATTCGATCATGATGACCTCACAACAAATCAGTACGTGCTTGGCTCTTTCCAGCTTATAGGAGCTCTACCACTAGACACATAGGAGCTACATGCTTTGACTTCTCCACAGCAAGTCCACGCTAGCCGTAGCGTCCAAGCCGACCGTCTCACCTACTCCCAGGTTCACATGAGGAGAGGACAAAGAGGGATAGCAGTTAGGCCTTGGTCAATAGTATGTTGTGCTAGTTATTATATTGTTTATAATACCTTGTTTTCATCATTTTAACTCTAAATACCTATATTATTTACTAATCATTAATGTCTTGTCGCCATCACTCTTTATTATATTGTTCAGGCCTACCATTTAGCATCTTCATTCTTTACTTTTACTTTACATGTATAGTTGCCGAGTCACAGTATGATCCTAGCCAACTTTTAGCATGTGACTTTCATATCGCTTTTAACACAACCTAACAACCAACTTTTGGCGTGTCAATATCACGTCGTGTTCAAAAGATTTTTACAGGGCAAGACACTTTTTACATGTTAATATCACGTCGTTTTCAACAATTTTAGTCCTATGTTCTAGCGATGGGTGATTTCAAGTAGAAGATAGATAATGATATCTATAAGTTTTAAATAGGTGTTGATATTATAATAACAATTGTATTATTTATATTACGTTTATATTTCTTCCATATCATCTAAAACTCTTGTTAACCATATTATATTTTTTATCTATATAATGTCCCCATATTAATTAATGGTGTAATAATTTTTTATATTAATGCTGAGTTCTTATATAATTCTATTTTAAATAAATCTCTACATTATAATTTAGCCATCTCAATTATATTTTCTACGTACTCTTAAGTTTTCTTTATAATTAAATCTCTAAATAAAAATAGATTTATTTAAAATTTTTATACGATGCCACCCAAAAACACCAAAGTAACAAGTGATCACCTATAAAATTATCAGGCCTCCTTGCATCCCACGAGTGGATGTGACCCATATCATAAGAAAACACCTTAGCGAAAGGCACTATCTGTAAAAATAATATCACTCTACTTTCTCGCACGTCATACCAACGGACGTTTATCGTGTTAAGAAGTTTTTTTAAAAAAAACCTGAGCGTACATATCTATAAATTTTCTACAAATATGTACTTTTATAAATATTTTAATAAAAAATAAAAAATCCCGTTTATCACGATCAGGTGGGCTGAAGCCATAACGTGTCCCAAAAACGAAACTTCTGGTTGTTCGACACTAGTTTCTACGACAAGATTTCTCGCGGAAAAGAAAGACAACGGGAATCGGATGGTACGCGCATTGCACGAACAGTGATAGTCCTGCCCCTCCACATTTACACCATCTGTTCATGACCCATTTACGTACATCAGAGCACCCAAAAAAGAAAGAAGAAAACGTAGAAAAAACCACTGTACACATGATGAACTCCGTACTCGTGTGCTACGTATCGAGCGATGAGGCCGTGGCGCACCGCATGCATGGCTCGCAACCTTGTTTGCTGCTCATCTCCTGCCCGGTTCAACGATCCTCTGCATCCTAATCTGCTCCCTGAACTTGGCTATGAACTCGTCTGCTTTCCTGTCCACCTCGTCCTCCACCACCTCCAACTCCTCTGGTGCCAGCCTCGTGGCCAGCTCGAAGAGCTCTTCGTCGTCGCCGTCGTCGTCGTCGTCCCTCTCCACGTCATCTTCCTCTTCCTCGGAGTTGGCTATCTCCTTGTCGTTCTCATCTTCGCCGTCGGTGACCATATCATCGCTGCTGAACGAACTGATGTCTGACACTGCAACCATCTCCAAATCGTCAGCGGAAGCCTTGTCGTCAAATGGAAGTCTAGAGAAAGTACTTCTCGACGCTTGGATCGCTGATTTGAACCGGAAATTGTGGCCGCCTCTGCTCTGCAAACCCACCCTCCCGTAGTCGTTGAAGCATCTTGCTTTGGCCTTCTGGAGACCAGGGCCGTGGCCAAGAAACGGAGGCGGAGGCGGCGGTGGGGGCGGCGGGAGCAGAGGCGGAGAGCACGGGGAGAGGGTCAGGTCGGCGTCGAGGACTGAGGACGGCGAAGGGATGGCATGCTCGCGCACGCCGCCGTATCTTGCCTTGGGGACAAGGAGCTCGGTTTCTTCTTCTTCTTCAGAGCCGTCGCTGAAGTCCTCCGTTAGTGTTGCGGATTCTTCGGTCGCCGGCTTCAGCTTCCTCGCCGGCACTAGGAGCGGATTCTCGCTTGCGTCGCCCTTGCCGGTGTTGCTACCTGTGTCGGCATCGGCAACGACGACGAGGGGGTCATCTGGGAAGTACTGAGAGCTCCACGCCTGGACGCCCTCCTTGCCGACGCCGTCGGCTTCACCGCCATCATTCTCCTGATCAAAGACCAGCGGCCCTTGCATCATCTGGGAGACGTAGGACTCCACCGACTCGTCATCGACGGTCTTGGCAGCCACGGCGGCCACCTCGGCGTCGGCGTTCCTCTGGCCGAAGACGCCGTAGGAGATGATGAGGCCGAGCAGGAGGATGTGAGGCAGCTCCCAGATCCTAGGCGCCTGGCTCGTCGGCAGAAGCGGCAGCAGCGCCACGACGACGGCGAACAGCACGGCCTTCGCGGCGAGGTTGGAAGGGAACAGCAGCGCGAGAGCCTGCTGCAACCTTGCCGGGACATCGCCACCGCTAACTCTAGCTTCCGCCGGAGCCGCGTCCGCCATTGCAGAAGCAAAGGTTTCGCGTAGATTATTTGTCGCTACCTAGCTATGTGGGCTATGGTTGTTCGGCTACTCGGCTGCGAATTGGAAACTAAACTTGGAATCCTCTGCTTTTGGTTGTGGAGAGGAAGCGGGAGACGAGGTCGGGAAGCAACGGGAATGGAGGGAAAAGAATTTGAGCTTTGAAAACTGCAAAGCAAGGAGAGGAGAAGCGACGCAGCTGTCATTAAAAGATGGCTGTTAATTAACGACTTAATCTCTGTAGATTAAAACTACGGTATTAAGTTCGATGGAAACCGCGGGAATGTGCAAGATGAGAAAATTGTTTGGCGAAAAGGGCATCGTGTAAAACTATATGATGATGATGGTTTATATGCTGTGATGGTAAATTGATAAAGAAAATATAATCTTTGTTATAAATTTTGTTTGAAAAGTTAGTGATTGTCAGAATGTTACGATTAATATAGGTTAGATTATGATATCTATATAAAAACAATTTGTTTAAACTATTTGTGTGCTGATGATGAAGATCAATGTTAATTAATAATAATTATCGGGCCGAATCTTTATAGGTTAACGACGGATCGAAATTAAACTCAGGGAGGAGTTAAGGTCTGAAATGATCAAGGATACCTAACGATAAAGTTAATACAAGGCGATACATGATAGATAACATTATATAGAAAATTCTTCTTAACAAAGTGTACAAGAGCCGAAAATTTGTAAGCGTTATCGGCCTAGAAACGTGCAGGCAACACGGCCTGTGGAGTGGGCTCAGCAAGCGACGGCCTAGAAGGCACGTGGCTCATCTCGGTCATGAATGTGCGAACACATATCAATGTGGAGACGCATGGGCGACATAGATGGCTAAGCGACTAGGATCCTCTGTGGCTAGCGGACCACTCTGTAGCCTTTTGTATGGTCGACTATGTGAAACAATTTGACATGGTTTTTTCGATTCAATCTACGGCCGTGAATTCACCCGAGATAGGATTTTGCCCTTATGACATTTGTCTTAAAGGTTTTTCGACCACCCTTGGTTTAAAAAAAGAGAGGCATAATCAAAGGGATGTTTTGTATCTTTAAGCACCTTTTAAAAGAGAATTAGAGAGAAACTTATAGTTGATGGTTGTTTCTGAGTGGAAGATAAGAGGGAATTAGGAGAGACTCTAGAAAGTTTTTTTAAAATTATTAAGAGAATTTTATAAATTTCATGAAAGTTATATAAACATATTTCAATGAAATAATATTTATTTTGGAATCAATTTTACCTTTTCAATTTAAATTTCACAATTTAAATTTTGTTTTTAAATTTTATAATTTTATTTTTGCATTATAATTTAAATTTCTAGTATTAATCATTTCTTTTACATACTTGTGGGTGTAAGTTTTTTTTTTCTCCATTTCTTAATTTTTCTTATAATAAAAAAGAAATCAACCTCTCTATTCCTTGAAAATCCGAGAGGGTTAAACAACCTTCAACCAAATAATATTTATAATATACAAGAGTATATTATTTTATAGATATTTTAAAAAAACAATATAAATCGCTCTGCATTTATCATATATGTAGCGTGTTTATCAAGTGTGTTCTGATCTTTCACGTGGTAGCCTCTAGAACGAGAACTGCGTGCACAGATGAATTGATGAACGAGTAGTCAGCCAACGATGGTGGAGCCAACGTTTGCAGGGACACAGTCGCAGGTAGCTTTGGTGGTGCCACCGATGGGCCATGGCTATCCTACCTACCTTGGGACTAGGCGAAATTTTTTGTAGACGTTTCTAGGGCCGGCTAAGTTTTACGCGCCATGCTCGCTGATGTGAGCTCTCTAACAAGTTTGGTTTAATTAATTTGGGGTGATGCTAAAACGTCAAATGGGTCCACTTCAGTCTTCTATTGATAGTTCAGTTTCAGAGGAACTCGAGATATGCATGAAGTCAACATTATACATTTGCAAACTTCCAGTGAGATGTACTCGATCGCGTTCTTATCTCTTAACTTCTAGACGCAAATTCTGAGTGCCCCAGTTGTAAATGACCAACTATGTAAACTATATCAGATCGCATGAATTTAGTGTTTTTAATATTTTAAAAATATTAAAAAATATTTTTATAATTTAATAATTTTAAAATGTATAATTAAATATTGAGTCATACTTTGGATTCTAAGGGTGTGTTCGAAATAAAACATTTCATCCAGCGACTCTCAAGCTATGATTTTCGCAAGAATTTTTTACATATAAATTTGTTATAAAATTATTTTGAATATACCTTTGTTATCCTAAAATCATTCAACCATTTAGCTATTTAGAAAAAACCGAGTTGTATTTAGTTTAAAGTCTTATTTCCACAACATACAAAATAAATATGTTTCTAACGTGGCCATAGGATATTAAATATAGATCTATGATGAAAATAATACAATCCATTTAATTAGCTAGTCAGATTTTTTTATTAACGTAATAAATGTTAGAAAGTTTCCGATTAGTAAAGTTATAGATGAATTGTTGACAAGGTAAAAAAACAGACAATTGAAGTAACAAAGCATTTTTTTTCTTGAATTTTAACAATAAATTTTAGAAAAAAATCATGTTTTTGGAATTAGTTAACCGTGCTCTTGGTGTTTTCAGAAAAGCCATTTGTCTATTTGCTATAAGACCAAATAAGACAATTCTATCTCCATCTACAAATATAAAAAAATTTAGACACTTTTGAGGAGAATAAAGAGAATAAAGAAAAACGAAAAGGCTTTAGTGCCCTTATTAGGAATAAGTAGAGGTGGAAGTGTGATTGGGATAAGATGGAAAAAAATTGAATGAGAGGTGATTAATTAATAAGTGTATCTTAAATTTTTTATATTTATGGACAAAGAGATGGACTGATTGCTTGATACTCTACTATATCCTAATCTTTGCTGGTAAAAACTCACATAATGTCCAAGGTTGCAAATGCCTAGCTTCCCTTGCAAAGTCGGTCTCGGGCTCTGTAGGGACGTTTGACATGAAGCCGATCACAATAACAATTAGCCTCAAAGCAGCCGTGCTTTTGCCCAGGAAGAATCGAAACACAACAGACGAGAAGGGCCAAGTGGCCAAGTCATATACCCGTCGTATTCATCCCCGCTGGCCGGCCACCCTGCCGTGTACGTGCATTGCCATCATTATTCCATGAGCCGAGAGAGCCAGACAGGTGAGCTGATTTGTCGGTGCGATTCTTCTTTTGAGATGCGCACGCCAACTTTCTGCAGGGTGAAAGCAAATTTCAGGGAAAAGATGGTCTCTATCGTCAGGCTTTCTTTCGCTCAGGTTATCCGTTGCTTAGTTCGGCGGCTATTCTTTACCACCCTCGGAAAGAGATTCCGTGTGTTTCCCCGTTGCGTTTCTTCTCTTCTTCAGGTCACCTCTTTGCAGTAGATAAGAGAGAGATCGAAGTTATCACCTACTGCTAGATTTGTGAAGAGGACAGTAATATTCTGTTCCTGGCAGATGCTAGATGCTCTTCTCTGCTCTTTGCATGCCTTCTTTTCGGAGATACGTTGCCGGCGAGTGGCGATTTCTTTGCAACATACTATGCAGTAGTAGTGCGTTAAGCATCCATGAAAAGAAGCCCAACGTAGTGATTAGAACCAAGATAAAAGACCATGGCCTACAGCCGATGGGCCAAAATCTGGGCCGTTCATCTGGAGTGTGTGACGAAACAAGGCCTCTGCTAAAACTGAAGAGCCTGGACAGGACATCACGGTAGCGTGCATCATGCCTAATCTTAACGGTGGCATCAGTAGATGGTCAAATTAGAAGCCGAGCGCACTGACAAAAGCCGAGGAAACACGATAGGTTAATCAGTGGTTTACAGCCTACTGCAGATGGCCTCATACACGACATGCATGCTCTAAGTCTAAGCACCATAAATCACTTTGTTAATCACGACAGGGCCCTCTTTATTTAGTCCTTTCAGCTTGATTACTCGTTGATTTTTTGGGCACCAGTCCAGCAAACAAGCAGTACGACCGGCCATGTGAGTACGCTCTCCCATGGGAATCATTGTGCTAGCAAATCTCGTAGAAGGCGGGACGGTGGGAGCCAATGAGTAGTAGTAACACAGGGCACGGATTAATGCCGCTTATACTAGGACATTGCATGCAACACGCCCGGGAAAGCCCCAGCTTTTGCTCCCCATGTTATGGTGCGCGGCCGCGTGACCTCCAAAGGTTTGACCACCGTGATCCATATATATCATCTAGCGAGTAGCTAGCCAGTTGCTGTAGACACTGCAACTTCATCCGTACTTGTCCCTGTCCACGTAGGAGTAGAAGCCTGAGCCCCAAGCTATATGCAAACTGTATGCATGCAAACTGGGTGCAGCTCAACTGCTCAGGTGGACGCTGAGTTGCTGACGATACTCGCTGACTGAAAGAATTGTGTCGAGTGCATCTTTGTGTGTGTGAATATCTCTCGGAGACTGGGAATCTTTAGGCACTGTTCTTCTTATTTTTTTATCGTGGATTTTGGTTTTTCTTTGGAATGTTTTCCAAGTTTATGTACGATGTGTTTTGTGTAATAATTTTCTATATAAATTACATGTCTAACATTTTTAAAATAATCTTTTAACTTTATAATAGTTTATAACAGTTAATTCAGTCTTTCATACCTTAAGTATCATCAAATCAAATAATGTAGAAAACGTAAAAATATCATGCATGAGAACACCACTTTAGTCCTTGAGAATATAAGTTTATACGTTTCTTGCCTATGATCGAAATAATTACAAGAAATTCTTAGAAAAAAAGGATTTGCAATCTTTCGGGCACCTAAAATTGCACTACTAGGTAATGTGCAGCTTTGGTCCTTTTAAGTGCAATTTGTTGTCATGTATGGATTTTACTTATTTTTATCTAGGTTTGAATGCTTATACAAGTAATTTTGTAATTTTTACCAATTGTAAATTTATTTCTTCATGTTCAAGTTTGGATAGTGTAGGACTTTGCTTAAACAGTACATAAGGGAAGTGACGAGAGCAAGTGGATTTTCATCCAAGTGATAAAAAAAGTGGCTAGAATTTTTGAAAATTTCGGTTATATGAATTATAGACGGTCCCAAAAGGACAATTCTACTGTTACCATCCCAAAAACGCAAAATCAAGTTCGAACAAAGCATGGAGGAAAAAAATCTAATTATTGCTCTGTTATAGTCCAATCTGTTGTTTTATTTCTCTATGTATAAATTGAATTTGATTCATAAAGGAATAATCAACATTGATTATTGATCATTGCAAGTTCCTCCCTGGTGGCACAGGGCCCTGCTGTCGAGTGCCATGCCGCCCGTGTTCTACTCCTGGAGCATGCTCAGTTTCTTCTTAGAGCTTTGCTCCGGTCCAGTATGTTGTACCTCGAGGTACTAGTACATGGTAGTACTAAATCAACTCTAACCGTTCAATGTACAGGCATACGATGGGAAGCAGCGGCGCCCGTGAAGCAAAATTTCAGCCCTCACGCGCACGCCGCGAGTTCTCGCTCGTTGGGTCAATCAATGCTTCGATCGCAACGCAGTATTCTCCACACCCCCCCCCCCCCCCCCCACGCGTCCTCTTCCTCTAGCTCGGCGCCGCGATCTCCTACCCTCAAGCTTGTGCGATTCTGCCACATGGCCAATGCCGCGGCTTCCTCCCATAAAGCACGATCCTAACCCGATATTGCTCTGGCACCCCGCATTTGTGCACGGCTGCGGCGGCGGCTCGGCCTCCCCGTGGAGCATTTGGCGACGCCGGATTGGAGTAGAGTTTGAGCTCGCAACGCTGCTCATCCCCGCGCCGCCGTTAGTGTCGAATCTATCGGACCAGCACCTTCAGCTTAGGGGGAGGAGATTTGTTTTGGCTTTGCATTTGGCCGTCATCCACCAAAACAGGCTTGACTTAGGATGCGTTCAACAGGAGGAGAAAATGATAAAAACTTATTTCATTTTTTATTAGTATATTTTTAATTGATAAACGATATTTTTTTAATAAAAAAATTAAATTACTTAAAAATTTATTAATCTATTTTATAAGTTTAAAATAATTAATATTTAATTAATTATATACTAATGGCTTATTTCGTTTTATCTATTTCTTTTTTTTCTTTCCCTTCCTCTCAAACTCACCCTTAACCTAAATTCATAAAAGACAGTTTTGCCTTACACCCTAAAGAAAGGCGTTGATACCACCCCAAGACCAATTGGTATCTAGCGATACAAAACGTTGCCAGCCATTCGATTGGGTCCAACCCATGCTCACGATTTGGTACCGCCCTAGGCTACTGGACTGTAACAAAATCTCTTCTTCTTAATATAATCGATATTCGATACTGTGTTCCTCCTTGGCATTCAACGTTTTTTTAATATTGACTTTTTTTTATTCAAAATGGTTCATAAGTCATAACTCTTTAGACCACAGTACATGAACTGATGAACAAAGGCATACGTCTACGCCACGTCTACGTCCTTGATGCTTGAAATAGTTTTCCTACCCATCTGTAGACAAGTTAGTCTCCAGGTATCGAGTGGCCCTGCGGTGGTACACTTGTACCTTGAAACATTTTGACTTGTAGTGTGCACAAGGGAATAATTAAAGCGGCGAAAACATTTATACTAGATCGAGTTTGACGTAAACTTGCGATTATATTGTGCTCAGGTGTGTCATGCGTGATATGGGTCCGCATTTCGGTTCATCTTCCATTCTTCCTGGTCACTCTTCCTGCATCTATACGCACGTACGATCATGATCATGAGAGCAACTAAGAACAAACACCTGGTATATTTGTGCCGTCATGATCATGAGAGCAACTAAGAACAAACACCTGGTATTGTGGTATAAGTATCACTCAATCAGTATGGATAAGAACTGTCATACCACCTCCGATCGAATGGTACATGTTCCATGGCAGGGCATTTCAATTCGATTATCCAGATGATTCGCTACTCGATCGCCACTATTTATTAGCCGTTCACATTATCGATCGAACAAACCGAACTGCTTTCAGTTAGAGGATCCATCAAAACATTAAGGAAACTTTCATGCATGCATGAAAACTTTCCCAGCCGGCCAAATTAAGAACACTAATCACCTAAATTAAGCTGAGCAGAGACCAAATGCACATGCCTATCCGTGTTAATTAATCACTAGAATCAAGCTTAAGAGACACGACTGTCCAACAGACAAACTGACCTCTCATCATCATCGCCGTCGTCGTCAGCCGGGACAGAACAAACCACCGTGCCACCCCTCTGCGCCTCACCTCCCCTACACCCGTATCCTACCATATCCAACTTTCCCCAGGACCAGCTAAATATTCGCTACGCCCAGCTCCCAGCCGGCCCGGCCACGGACACCACCGCCGGCCGGAAGCTGCCGAGCGCCTGCTGTTCTATCCCAGCTGCCTAGCTACTCCACCTGATTTCAAGAAACGGAAAATAACAACGGATCGATAGGTGGGCGCAACACACAGCTTGCGCGAATATAATGTGCACACCGCTTTCTGCCTTTGACATGGTGTAGTCTACTAGCTAGCTAGTAAGTAAAAGCTAGCTAGCTTGTCATGACTACTGCGGCCGGACGGCGATCGGGCGGTGGCAGAGGATGCCGCCGTCGGCAGCGGTGTCGCTGCCGCCTGCCGCAGTGAGGACACCGCGGCGGTAGGCGGCGGCGGAGCTGGAGTTGTTGGTGTTGGAGACGCGCTCGCAGGAGGGGCACATGGTGAGCGTGGTGGGCGGAGACATGCTCATGTAGAGGTGCGGCGAGACGAGCTTGAGCGCGCGCAGCTCCTGCACCTCCTTCTGCAGCCGACGGTTCTCCTCCGTGAGCGTCTCGCAGCAGCGCTTCAGGAACTCGCAGTCCACCTCCGTCTGCTTCAGCTTCGTCCTGAGTTACACAAACCGCAAACAACAATGGTTCAGAAACCTGATCGACTGAGAATGCCTCGTGTTGAAGCTTAAACTACTTCCTAAATGAAACAGTCAAATCCCCAAGATATACAGTACAGTATTGCATGTGCTAACGTACCTTGCGCGTCTGTTCTGAAACCACACCTCAACCTGCCGAGGCCGCAGGCCGAGCTGCTGCGCCAAAGCTGCCTTCTGCCTCTGCACGCGTGTAACAAGCGGGGGTTTAGAGATGCCGTACCACAGAAAATGCACGCGAGCTAGCTATCTGTGTAGGTCTCCGAAAGTGTTAAGCTAAGCAAGGAGAAAGAGGAGAGGAGGTCGGCTGTTTACGTACGGGGTTGAGGGTGGGGTGCTCCCGGAAGCTGTCCTCGAGCACGGCGGACTGGTCCTTGGAAAGCCGGAGCTTCTTGCGCGAGCCGTCAATGCCGCAGCCGCCGTCCTCCTCGTCGCTTCCGCCGCGCAGGCCCTCGCGCTCCTCGTCTGGCCCGACGATCTCGCTCCGCTTTGAAGCAGGCAGCAGCGGCATCTCCAGGAATCTCTTCTCTAACCAAGCCAGTGCCCCGTATGTACAGGTTAATCATCAGCAACTACTCGCAAATCGATCTAGTCTCACTGCACAAACTGAAGTTGCAGAAGAGAAGTGCGAGAGCTTGTGGCAAATACGAACCTGGGGGAGCGTGGAACAGCATGGCGACATGGTGAGTACGAGGAGCAAGCGGCGAGCTGAGACTGAGGCTCAGGCGCAGGTCCTCGGCCCTCTCCATCATCGCTCACTGCTTCTCTCTCTGCGTACCTGCTGCTTTCTCTCCTCTCTCTCTCTGACTAATCTCTGTGTCTCTATGCACAACTGCGTAGAGTTTGCACTTGGAGTTGGAACTTGGAAGTGATAATGAAGTGGGGGGGGAGTGAGGGTTTTAAAGAGAGATGGGAAGGAATGTTGGATCTCACTCGGTTCTTGGGACAGCAATGATTAACTTGTGGGGTGGGCTCCTTAATTGGTGCAATCATAACTTCCCCACTTCCTTCGTTAAGGCTTAAAATTGCTATCTTAGCTAACTTCAGCTATTCTCCACTCAAACTAGGATTTGTTTTAGAGGAAAGAAAGGGGGGGGGGGGGGGATTTTCGCTTTGACGAATGTTTTATAATCTGGTGCACCGATCGAATGGAGTGGAGTATGCGTTTTGATTTATGGCCCCGTGAACAAGTGTGCGTACGTGGTGCAAAATAAACTAGTCGTCGTTGCATACAGTTAGTACATTTGGGCGATCATTACACGGAAGTAATGTTGTCAAATCAGAACAAATTAAAAAAAGAGACGACCAGTTTCAGTAATCTCAACCGACTACCGTCGGTCCTTCAGTCAACAACTAGTAGCTGTAGAGAGTGTGCTGCAAACTTTGGATATTTTAAGGTTTCTAGCTAGCTAAGCTAGCTCAATGCTCATTTGTTTCCACATTTTTAACACAGAAGGAGACGAGACTGTAGTAGTACATTGAAATGCTAGCCACGGGAGCACTAGATTAGGGGAGAGCCATGCTAGCTTTGGGGATAATAAGCAATGATCGCAGCACGTAGGAGCAGTGCATGAAGAAATGATTGGTTTTTCGAGTTGGTACCTACCAGCAAAACCAACGCCGGGCAAGGCTGCTGCCCCGACCTGGGGATGGACGGCATGGCATGATTGCAGAGGGCGTGCTCTGCTCGCATTGCTTGGGTAGTGCAGTGCAGTGCTAGTAGCTAGCTTACTAGTACTACTTAGCTAGGCGCCACAAGGAAAGGCCAGTTCAAGTGTCCATTCATGCGAACGCATGGCCTTTCCCCCAGGCCCAAATCATCGTGCCCCGCTTTGTGCCGACACGCGCGCACCTATCCTCCCCCCGGCCGAGGCCCCACACCCGGCTCATCTCCGCGTCCATCATCATCCCATCATTGCCTGCCGTCCATCCCCCAAACCTTTGTGAGACGGCAATATGGACTCTCTTCGACCGACTTCATGGGCTGAAAGCAGCTGGGGTTAATTACTATTACTACATTCTTGGGTTTGATTGATTACAACAGGTGATTACGATGTTCTGTTTTGCTTGATTGGTTTTATGAGACGGATAGGAGGAAATTGATTAGCACTGGTTATACTTGCGTGGAAATTTTGATTATATATACCAGATCACTAGTAGTATGATTTTATATAGGATATATCTACAGTTAAAGATTTTGCTATGTCTGGCAGATGAAGAGACCAGAGACCAGAGGATTAGCGTATTATTTATCTAGATGTTTAACATCTTCAATGTAATACCTTCTTTACTTTGGCAAAGCTTAATCATGCTAAATTAAATTTCATTAGCCGCCAACCCATGCATTGCAAGGGTTATTGTTAATAATATTTTCAATACTTAAATTTTAATCATATCATATAAGTTGGCTATAGTTTCCTGAAAATTTATTGAAATAATGTTACTACAATTATTAAAAAACCAAGTAATTCAGCTGAGCATTTAAATACTAAGTCCCTTATGGCTCATGCACATCTTAGAATGTTAAAATAGCGGTATGTAGACCTTTGTAGGCAAGGTCCACAGGAATGAAAATAATTTTATGTTATTAACTTACAAAATTTAAATTTAGAATCTAGTTACTCAAAAGTTTATAATTAATATATACGAACGTGTAGTTATTGAGACTCAATTTTAGTTTTTACTACTTTAAACGTTCTGAACTTCTGAAAAAAAATAGTTGCTAGACTTCCACGTGGATTTTCTTGCTTTTATGCCAAAATCTGCTGTTAGCTGTTTGATAGACTTTGGGATCTTGGTCGGGCTATTTTGTTATATACTTAACCTTACATCTACCTTTTAAAAATGTCATGTAAACTTTGTTTCAAAGTAATGAAGAGACAAAAAATATTCATATCGTTTACAATGAAAAATAAATAAGCAATTATAAATTATATATTGAATTCTTCCTAATGTTTTTCTACTTATATTTTCTTAATTAAATGATTTGAAAATCCAGCACAAATACATACAGTCTTCTCAGAACATTGGTGTCTCAATTCTGTATTTGGTTTGGAGTCTCAATTATATATTTTTCTTAATTTAATAATTCTAAAATTCATAATTAACAATATCGAGTTGCACTCGGCTTAGAAGCACGCACCAATTGCAGCTTTTCCTTGAGTTAATAATTCCAAACATCGAACTAATATGTACCAAGTTGCATTCGGTTTTGATAATAAGATCCACCTAATCAACAGTCTGGATTTCTCTTGGTTAACATGAGCGCTTATTCAAAGCCTTAATTTTGTTTTTTCGTGATTTAATAATTCCAAAATTCATAACTAATAACTATATTTAAATTTATCTCAATTATAGCGTTTACATGATTTAATAATTTAAAATTATTAGCACGTGTTAATAAGCAGACTGGATATAGATCTATTGACATGTGTTGGGGGGTGCATGCCTGTAGAGGATTAAAACTGATTTTTGTGTGACTTCGAACATTTAGGGCTCTAACGCGGAACGTATCTTATGTAAGTTATTTACATCTCTAAAACAAGCATGCACATTTGAACTTTTATTACTGAACTTATTTGATTTCGTTGAAAGAAAAGAGTTTCCGTTTCTTACAACTTGTTTACTACATGCACCATTTGAAGACGAAATCTATGGTTATGGTATCATGATTCACCTAATCAATGGCCAGATGTTTTTGGTTAACGTAGAAGCTCCTAGAAATTGTCCAATTAATATAGGTATAGTTTATCTTATTTTAGACAATGAATATTTTATTAAAGAATGGAATTATATCCGCCTACCAAGGATGCACACGGCAAAAAAAAAAAAAGGAAAAGATAAACCTAAGGCATCACTATATATATCATGTTACCTTGTGGCAACGTAATCTTCTAAAACACAAATGACAACATGATGTGTATGACAGACTGTTCGGAACAGTATCTTCAAGAAGTAACAATATTTCTTTGCCGCTATCATCTAAACAAACTTGAATTGTCAGCTGGAGATATCTATATCTACTCTGCACTATAGTTGCCTATTGTGCTGGATATCTTATCTACAATTAAGTGCATACAAACTATTACCAGAAGAGTATAGTAAAACGGTATAAAAAAATCGAGCGCATCCACCTCTTTTTGCACTACTCCCTTTCCTTCTCCTCTTATGTGCTCTCTGTTCGCTTTATCCTTTAATATAGTAGTAGCCGGGGTTAAGCAGGGTGTGTATAGGGAAAAGGGGTGGGCACGATGACCTACCACCTTTTATGGTTAGGAGGAGAGTGTTATAACAGTAAAGGGCTCTACGTCAAGGCACCACCAGCCATGGGAGCACTGCCTAGGCCACTGCTTAGGCTCGTTGGCAAATGATCTATTGAAATTGTATGTAATTGGTATGATTGAAGATATACAGATTTTTTATAGCAAATACTAGGTTTAATTAAGCTTTCTTGGGCTTTAAAATTTTTCTAGATCTAAAAAACCATGACAAATGGCATTGGAGGTTCGGGGGACATAGATCAATTGAAAGGGTGAGAATTGTTAATTGTATTTTCTGTTAATGTATCAGTATATATAGGCAACCGAGATGGTTTATATATGCAACCACATAGTTACACACGCGGATTAACCTACTATAATTACAGTAGACTAACACTCTCTCGCAGTCTAATCGGGAGCATCGCTAACATTCAGGGTGGATTGAAACTCCTGAAATAGTGAGGTAGGAAGGTTTTTGATAAAGACATCGGTATACTGCGATGTCGTAGGAACATGTAGGACCCGAATGTGACCAAGGGCGACCTTCTCTCGAATGAAATGGAGATCAATCTCAACATGATTCGTCCGCTGATGCTGCACCGGGTTGCTAGAGAGATATATAGCACTGATATTATCACAATAAACCAAGGTGGCACGTCGAGGGGGTGGCGAAGCTCAAAGAGCAGCTGGCACAGCCAGGTAGCTTTAGCAACACCATTTGCCACAGCACGGTATTCAGCTTCAGCACTCGATCTAGAGATCATATACTGACGCTTGGAAGACCAGGACATCAAGTTATCCCCGAGAAATACTGCATAGCCAGAGGTCGACCGACGAGTGTTAGGACAGCCAGCCCAGTCGGTATCTGTGTAAACAACAAGATCTATAGGTGAAGATCGACGTATGGTCAGCCCAAGAGACAGGGTGCCTTGTAGGTAGTGCAAGATCCGCTTAAGAACAGCGAGGTAAGGCTCTCGAGGATCATGCATATAGAGGCAGATCCGCTGAACTACAAATGTAATGTCTGGTTGGGTAAAAGTCAAATACTGTAGAGCGCCGACGAGATTACGGTACTGTGTAGCATCAGCGATAGGCAGTCCGTCAGCAGATAATTTGGAGTGGAGATCAACAGGCGTGCTTCCGTAAATGTTGGAAAAGGCCGGTGCATCTTGAGAATGGACACCATATGATGAAACTTGCCACTGAGGCCACGAAGAAGCGTGAGGACCATCTATCGGTCGTCGATAGGGTCGCCGAATTCAGCGAAGGAGGCAGCCATGGATTCAAGACGACGGCAATAGTCGGCGACGCTCAGGGAGTCCTGGCGAAATGTGCGGAACTGTGTCTCGAGGAGAAGGGCACGAGACTCCTTCTGGCCGAGGAATTCGTCCTCGAGATAGCACCACGCATTACGGGCACGTCCGGGCCGCATAATCAGCGACTACTGCAGGTCGCTGGAGACGGTGCCATACACCCACGTGAGGACGCATCAGTCCGCCTGGAGCCACGCCGGGTGCGCGGGGAACGCGTCATCTTTGAGAACGTGGTGGGTGAGGGCATATTTCCCAAGAACAGTGAGAAACATGCAACGCCACTTAGTGTAGGAGTCCGTGGCTTTGTCGAGGACGATGGGGATGAGCGTCTTGATGTTGACGACGGCAGTGGCTTGCGCCCAGAGAGTCGCGTGAGCACTTTCGTACGCGTCCAGAGCTTCATCAGCGCGAGAAGGATCGGTCGCGAGACAGCGGTCTTCGGAAGTAGCGGCGCAAGTGTTGTCGCCAGCCATGGGAGGCACAACAACCGATCAGGCCAGATCGATGATCTTGAAGGGACAGCCGATCGGCCGATCGGATCGGAGATCTCGGAGAGACGGCCGATCGGATCGGAGATCTCGGAGAGACAGCCGATCGACCAATCGGATCGGAGATCGAATCGGAGGGATCAGCCGATCAAAGTTGGATCAGCAGCCGATCGCCCGATTGAATCGGAGATCAGATGGCCAATGAGCAGCTGATCAGATCGGAGGCCAATCGGATCGACAATGGGCAGATCGGCTGGACGATGAGCAGCCAATCAGATCGGAGGTCGATCGGATCGGCAATAGGCAGATCGGATGACCAATGAGCAGCCGATCAGATCGGATGGATCAGATCGGCAGTAGAGATCGGATGGCCGATGAGCAACCGATCAGTTCGAAGGCCGATCGGATCGGCAATAGGTAGGATCCGATCGGATCGGCGGGTAATCTAGTCGCCAACGGAGAGCCGATCGGATCAGCAATAAGCAGGATCCGATCGAACCAATTGATGGATCCGATCAGATCGGATCAACGGGCGATTTGATCGGTGGCAGCGCGGGTGATAAGACCGGTGACACCTAAGGCTGGCGATTGAATCGGCGACGGGCACGGGTGATGTGGTCGATAATGGAGAGCCGATCGGATCGGCAATAAGCAAGATCCGATCGGACTGATTGACGGATCCGATCAGATCGGATCGGCGACAATGCGAGTGATAAGACCGACGACACCTAGTGGTGGCGATCGAATCGGCGATGGGCGCTGGTGCTGAAGCGCAGATAGGATCGGATCGGCAGCCACACCTGGTGACGAGGGCAGCTACAGGGTGGGCGATCAGATCAACAGCGCTGGCGATGAGACCAGCGACACTCCCGGTGACGTGCAGTCGGTACCGGTGGTGGCGGTCGGATCGGCGACGGGCGCTGGTTCAGAAACGACAGTGTTGAGGGCATCGGACCTCGGTAGTCTCTCGCACAGTAGTAGCGGAGAAGGAGATCAGTGATGGCAGCAACAGCGGCAGTGTTTTTGGTTGCAGAAATATAGCGGATTGAAATCGCTCTGATACCATGAAAGTGTGGGAATTGTTGATTGTATTCCCTGTTAATGTATCAGTATATATAGGTAGTCAAGGTGGCTTACATACGCAACCACACAACTACATACGTTGGTTAACCTACTATAATTATAATAGACTAACATCAATGAACAAGTGTGGAGGTTAAAGAAAACACTATATGTGTGGAGAGAGAAATTATTCACAAAAAGTTGAAGCTGGTATGTGGGCATATGGCTAGGTGGTGTGGTTGTGCGCTCAACTCACAAGGATGAAAATACTAGACTCATGTGATAGTGTCTAACATATTTATTTAGTGAATATGTGAGTGCCCTTATACCTCTAGCAATATTAATCTCTAGCAATATTAATCTCTAGAATATATGTAATGGAATTGGTGTGAATATGCCATGTGTAGGTTGTATGTGCCCAATTGCACTTCTTTTAGAATGTCTAGTTGCATTCTTAAAATAAGTATTAGAAAAACAGGTTGACCTGGTGCAAAGTTCAATTCGCGGAGAAAATAATGTTATCTAAACCGTTTGACCCATTTTTAATTATTTAGTGCATAATCCATGCATCCATACTTATTGAGATATAGTAGTGACGTCGAACGGTGTCCAAACACCGTCATGGTGTATCGCTCACGGTTGCGGTAGCCTAGAGCTTTGCACGCCATATTGTCGACGTCCTCGACCAACTGAAACCAGTGTTTTGTCCTATGCTGCAATGCTCGCTTGCAAATCAGCCTATATCTCGCCCTAAGAATGGGAAAGGACGACGCCATCACGGGGCGTAATTTACAAGTGGATTAAGGAAAGATAGCTCTAGCCCCTTCTTCTGATTGACCGTACGTTTTCTCACCCGACAATCCGTCTACACATGGGGTGGGGTGGGGGCACGCAGTGCGCACCAAAACGCTGCCTCAATCATGGCCTCCCTCATGGGTGTCCGGTCGGCACAGGCGCACAGTGAAAGGGGAGGAGCAGCTAAGCTAGCGCGGCATGGCCTGCCGCGCGCGGGGGAAGAGGCAAGGCGCCGGAGGCCGAACGATGGACGGACAGGTCGATGGAAGAATCGAACCCCATCGATCCGTGGGATGGGACGGCTGGCTGGGGCCGAGATGGGCAAATCCGGCGGGATCTCGTCACGTGGCCGGGGTCCGACACGCCCGTCGTCCGGCGCGTGGGGCGGGCGGGCGCTCCCTCCCGTCGTCGTTCAGAGGATCGATCGATCTCGCGCTGCTGCTCCAAAGCGGAAAAGGCGGGAAGGACACACAGGTGACGTCCGGGCCCGCTGCAAGCTGACTCCCGGGGGATCCATCACCCCACCGCCGCCACCTACAATCCGCCCTCACGCGTGTCGTCCTGTCGTCCTCGACCATCCACCGCCGCCAATCATTGTCGTCCTCGACCATCCACCGCCGCCAATCATTGTCGTCCTCGACCATCCACCGCCGCCAATCATTGTCGTCCTCATCGATCGATCTCTCGCCCCGCATCATCCGTAATTCCATACCCACACAGCCGATTGATCTCGATCTGCTTAGACCAACTGCTCCCATCTGTCTCGGTCTCCAGACATAAAGGCACGCCACGGGGGGTGTAAAATTCCTTGCTGTTTGCATCCCGTAGTCTTGATTCTTTTCCAGCTCTTATCATGTCATACTAGACAACCGGCGAGAAACGGTTTTTCTGCCTTCATATACGACCGTTAAAAGAAAGGTTCCGTCTGGCTTTGTTAATTTGTGCGATCTTTCAGTCACATCCTGTCAAATTCAGGTTGTGGTTTTCTGATGGAAAAGATCAAAAGAAAATGAAGTAGGAGGACCAACGAATTGGCTAGGTGCACTTTGTATGTAGAAGCCGGATGCTTTTATTTACTTAGTGAAATATCTATTATCCTAAAAAATCGTACCGACGAATGTGATGCGTGATCTTTGGGTAATTCTCTCTTTGAAAGAACTGGGCAGTGGACGTAGTACGATACCTGCAGTCCGATCCTGATGGCGATGGGAGCAAGGTTGACTGCTAGGGCCCGGACGGCAAACCTGCACTGCGCAGGGAATTCATTTGCCAGGCCTGAGACAGAAAAGTTACTCGACAGGCACTTTCACCGCGTGACGAGACAAAGGTAAATGCGGGTGTCTGCGCGGGGAGACCAACTGCAGTCCACGCCTTCGATTCAGTGACGTAGAAGCGAAGGAGGCGGCACGAACGGACTGTAGTGCAAGGATTGCCATATGATGCCCTGCTGCACAAACCAAACCGAAACTTTCTTTCAAAAATACAAACAAAGCTGAAACTGCTATATGAGCTAGAGCCCTTATTGGCAAGCAGATAGCCGTGATGGAACGCCAGCAGAGATGATGCCCTCTTCACTGTCAGAATCATATGTGAAATTATTAATTGTAATTAACAATTGACTTAAAATTTAATTAAATTAATTTTGAGATGCTTTTATTCACACGCAGTTAGACCAGGCCTAAAGTCTGATCGAACCGCGTGGATACGTACACAAGTTTAAAATGATTCTATATAAATATAGTCAAACCGGATCATAGATGCCGGTTGGACCATAGGTATGGGTGCTATCGGATCGACCAGCCTAATGGTTATCAGCACACTCTAACAAGGAGTCACTTTCAGATTATTTTTATATTTTTTGGTGAATACTTGATGTATAAGACTAATATATGTATGATATATTATGTGTTAATATAAGTCAAATTTGAGAAAAACTTATGCTCGGATATGATTTTTTTATTTTTATATATGTAGATAAGTCTTGAGGTTTTGGGTGTTGTCGGTGATGGATTAGGAATCGACTTATAAGAAGTTAATATTCAAACGATCAAGAGATTACACGGGATACTAAAGTCTAGATATCAATACATATGGGAGTGAAAATGACATATAACATTTAAGAGGGATTGTGTACGTACGAAAATTAGAGTCAAATTTGAAAAGAGTCCAATTTTAAAAATATGAAGTTTAAATTTTTAATAGATAGGTTATATATCCATACAAGAGGGTTTATTGAGTATTTTTCTCTTTAAAATTTGTGGCTTTTGTACAGCTATCTATGGGTGTTTATGGATATAAATAGAGAGACGGTCTAAGTCTTAAAAGTGTCGTTTTTGGAAGAGAGAAAAAGTTAGGGTTTACACTTGAGTTACGAATTTAGTTAAAATTAAAAAGATAAGTGCTTTTGTATATACTTTATAGGTATATTTTGATATAATATAGTTAATATATTTTTTTATAGTTTTATTAATTTTTAAGATTTTTGACGATATCATGGATCAGGTAGAGAAAGACGTAAATCACTAGTCGGACTGGCAGTTATGCGTCGGTTGGACCAATAGGAGGAAGATCGGATTAGCGATATTTAGAAATGTCTAAAATTTTAACTATGGTAGAATTAATTTTATAACTTTTAATTTCATAAAACGTTTTTGATAATTCTAACATTTATCTTCTAATAGATTTGGTTTTTATTGGATCTTACGTCATTTCGTGAGCTAGTAGCCATTCGCATGCAACCAGCTGGTAGATAACAAGTCATGTATGCCTGATTAGTGACTACACGCAGAGTGAATAATGCAACAGGCTCGATCATGGCTTCCGTAGCGCCATAAATTTCGCACTCAAGGATACACCGAAGTTTGAACTGAGTAGATGGTGAAGGGAAGATCTTATGATAACTCGAGGCATTCATACCTTGCGGGCCAAAAACCATGGCGTCCGAAAGCTGGGCAAAGTAGCTTGATTTACAAGGAACCGTATGATGGCCTCTCAGGCAAGAAGCTAGATAGCACCTGTCTCGACATAGGTGAAAGAACCGAGGCCGATCAGTTGATAATCCTGAACGGGAGGCGAGGAAGAGAGACATATCGTCCGGACACGTGTGGCTATATCAGCCATTGCCCTGCCTGCCATCATCCATGTGCCACTGCTTCATCATGGCACGGTGTGAATGATCATTGCCCCGCGCGCGCCCGCGCTGCGCCGAATGTCTCGGAGGAGACGCGCCGTGCCGTGCGCGCTGGGGCGGTGCCCGTTGACACGATGCCCGGCCGCGATTTTCCGGGTTCTCACGCCTCGGATTGCCCTGTATACACAGAGCTGTCTGCAGCTGGGTCACCTCCTGACTCTGATGAGCCGTGTAAAGGCGCGCGCCGAAGTTTCACTGCCATGATGCTGTTCCAAGCCTGCCTGCCATGCACAGCCAGAGCTATTACCTCTCACCTGAAGCCAGACGGGGGAGGAATCATCATGGGCTCATGGCCGCTCGCCGGATACATACATGCGCCTCGGGTGAAAAGCTCGTTGAGGTGAGCGTTTCGCGGCAGTGGTGGTGGTGGGGTGGGATGCGGCGCGGCGGCGGCGACGGCCGGGATTATCGGTGGCGCGCGATCCCGGCATGCTGTACGTGTGTAGTGGGCTCGACTGGGCCAATACAGTCGAACATAGTGAATGCTAGTAAAAACTCGATGAGAGGATGACACATCGGGCGGTTTTGCTAAAAAACTTGCGTGTGATTTTTTTCTTCTAAATTTGATGTTTTTTTTGCCATCCAATGTGCGCTAAAATTTGTGTTGGCCGTTGGATATGTAACAAGATTCGTACTAGGTAGGAGAAATAACTATGACCTTGAAGTCTTTTCACACTTAGTTAATATATTTATATGAGACTTTACATTTTATAATTATATGTTAGTTATATTGTAATTATATTATATTTCTATTAAAGTTATATTTATGAGATTTTAGTGAAAAAATCTGTCAAATGATATAAAGTTAATCCCCTGCATTAGCTCGACCTTTATCACGAAACATGTTTATCCTAAGCCCAGCGTGACCAGCCTCTATCGAAAGCTCAAAATTTAACAAACCAATTGGGTCTACACCTCGAAGGAAGGGCAAAAGCCCATCTTTCCTAAGGATTGCAATTAGAAAAAAGTCTAATGTTGCTCCCCCATATATTGCTCAAGTCTGATGTTAATCCCTCAACTGTAAAATTACATATATATACGCTAACTAAACTGTCAAAACCAGCACAATTTATGGATAAAGGTTTTATCCTAAGTGACGTCTACATACATATTGACTTAGTATTTAGCTTATTTGGCGTCTACATAGCATTGCAATTAGAAAAAAATAGTTTGACACACATGTCAACAACATCACCTCTACCCCTCTCTTCTCTCCTCCCTCTCTCTCTCCATCTTCTGTCTTCCCTTTCTCATCCTCATCCCTAGTGAGGCAACTACCATCCGTGGCTAGCAAGCTGGGAGGCAACAACTGCAAGCTTTTCCTCCTCCAACCATCATCACTAAAGAGATGGCAGTGAACCGACAATAGCTTGGGCAAGATGAATAGCTTCTTTTGCCATGAGTCCGTGACCCCCTTGCCCAACGGGACAGTGGTGGTTGGGTAAGGTGGTTGTGCTATTTTACAGCGACGATGTCTTAGAGTCGATAGTTGATGACTTCTGTCTTGGTGATGGCAAACCGATCAGAGAGAAGATGAAGGAGATCTCTAAGGCTTGTGAGGAGGTCTAGCCTTTTCCTACGTTGCTCAAAATTGTCATGCTGAACTCGACACTTCTGCCTGAGTAGGACCAGAGGAGGGAAGGGTGTCGAGAAGACAAGGCCAATAAGTTGCTAATGATAGGGAGGTAGAGCCAAAGGTGAGAGGAATTGTGGTGATGAGGGAGCATTGAAAGAGGTGAGCTTGAAAGGAGCAACACATTGCGCTAAGGGAAGCAACAGCTGTACCTCGATAGAGTCTTCACCCCTACCGTCATGTAAAATTGCCGCCAGCTCCTGGTGAGATCTCTCCCTCCTCCAAGTTCCATGGCGGCGTCAGTGGATCTAGGTAGAGGGATGCAATGCTAGAGAGGAAAAAGAAGGTGGCGACGATAGCTAGGAGGAAATAGTGGTTACCAGCTCGTTGCTGCTTTGTCTACCAGGTGAGAGGAGAGAAAAATAGGGTAACTGACATGTGGGTATGATCCAATGTATTTTATCTTTTTAATTATAATATTATGTAAGCGTATAAATATTACATAGGTTAACTTGTTGCGTATGAACCTAATAAGTCAATTTTATTAGTTATGAGAGTTTTAACAAAATTAGTCTTTTTCCTTGTAATTACGCGCGTTCTCGGGCTCAGGCTGAATAACCGAGCCGTACAACCGGGGTGCCATGGGCCAGATAGGCAGGAGTAGCGTACACATAAACGATGAAACGATGCGAAAAAACCAAGCGTGAGACACCCGATCTGTACGTACGCTGGGATAGGGGCAGTTGCGCACTTGCGCTTGCGCGGGCACGGCTGATCGAGCCGCCTTTGGTCGAACATATGTATGGCTATGGTTGATTGCGCCGCTCACCTGCGGGTTACAGGCTTACTTATAGTCATCATGGGTATTCCCAGATGATAGTCGTGGCATGGCTTCGGGCACTGCCAAGCCAGACGTGCTGATGAGTTGATTTGCTTGTTCGTGTCAACAGAGGTTCACTAGACGTATAGACGTGCTTATCACCTCGCGCACTTCAATTCTGTGAATATATAAAGAGCATTTGAATGCAGAGCATGTACTTGGAAACAAAATGCACGACGAGGGTCAAATTACAAAGCCTGAATCAGTTGCTTGCATCATTAATACTCCTGCTTTCCCCAGTTAGACATCTGAGGAAGCAAAGGACAGGATGCAGCAAGAAGGAATCAGGCAGAAAATGTGAATCAGATTTTGCCCATCCTGTGCAGACAGACGAAATACGCTATCCTAAGAACTAAGGATTATACTAATTTTTCACCTTAGCACACCGCCGGCCGGAGCAGTGGAGCACGCGCTCCCGCGCCCTTCACACCATGATGCTCATGGTGTGCAGCCTTGCCATGCGGTTCCATGTCTCCGGCGACGGCAGCGACCCCCGCCGCGTGATGAATTCCTCCAGCTGCTGCAGCTTGGCGACCAGGAGGACCAGCCGCCGGCATGGCACGAGGACGAGCGTCATTGGGATGATCCAGATCCCCAGCTGGAGTATCAGCATGGTGGCTATACTGCTGCTTGATTCCTTCACTGCTGCCGTCCGGGTTGAGCCGTGGAGGTTGCTTCTCAAGTTTCTCTACCTCTCCTCCACAAGGCCTTGCTTCCTTTTCTTTAGTAGTGTTGCTGCTTGCCTTGCAACTTGCAACGAGTAGGAGCGTTCCTTGCATATATTAACTTTTTCTGACGAAAAACATTCACTTAATTTAGTGTTTCCTCCAATAATTGAACTACGCATTTGCCCATGTTTGACAACAGGACACCTGCAGTATCTGCTATAATTATTTCCGTAGGCCCATTGACATTGCCATGGACTTAATCATATCACAATGATTGTGCGAGGTCATCCTGTAAAATTTTGTCCTTGTAGGATAGTCATACGAGTATGTTTTGGATTTATGTATTTTCCGTGGCAATTTTGGTCCAACGGGGGCTCTCCTGTCCACGATTTGAAGTATCTTTATCATAACTGAGGATTCTCCACGTAATTTTATAAGAAACTAGGTAAAAATAAAATTAAATTTAATATACAACTATTATATATATATATATATATTATATTTCTATAAACACATATGTTTTCTATACAAAACTGAAAATATAATTGGATTTTATATAGAAATCTTAAAACATAAAATAGAATTAGATTTTATATAAATTTTATAGTTTTTTATATGATCAATTTATACCATCCTAATTTGTACCTATTGTGATTAAACTTCAGTCATACGCGAACCTTGCCCAATTGGCTTTCTCAGTCGCTGACAATACGCGAAGCTTGAGATTATCCCTTTGTAAATTAGAATAAGCTTTAAATATGCGAGAATTATACTAAACGTTATATGATGATTGCTAAAAAACATTAATAACGTAATGTATCCATGGAATATGCTAACTTTACAATCCACTCCCTCCTATCACTAATATTTGATATTGGGAGTACTAGGTCAACTTATATGCATGATCAAAAAGAAAAGAAACGAGAGAAATAGGCCAAAGCAAAAGAAACAAAAGGAGGCGGCAAGCTCTCGAATATCTTGAAAGCTAGTAAAAGCGTGGACTTCCCAACTTTGAAGTTGACTCGAGTGCACCTAGCTTGATATTACTGAACGAATAGTCGCAAGAAAAGTTGATCACATGTAATTCTATTCTCTCTTAAACAAGAGTCAGGCGAGGTCGTTAAGAATGAACTGAGTGAATACAATCTGCGTTTACAAGGCCGTTTGAACTTTCAACACAAGTGCAATTCAATACAATCCCCATTGCTGCATTAGGAGTAAATGACGAAAATTCTGGATCATGAGAAACATGACCAGTTCATGAATGGAAATGGGGTATTCCCATTTCGAAAAAGACCGGATTGGTGATCTGCCCATGTCAAGGTGCTACAGTGATGACCTCCACATCCTGCATGCTAGAATTCCTGACAGAATACTGAAATATCCATCCGTGGCATGCCCCGGCATGCACTCCTTTCTTGTTAATCGCAAATACGGCACCAACAAAGTCTGGGTACTTGCGGGCAATTCTTAATATAGCATCCATGGCAGCATCCCGAGGCTGCATCCCGAGGCGCATGCTCTCTACTACCTGGTAACTGCACCAAATATATAAGATGATTACATGGAGCATGAGACCATCAGTAAACTCAATCTATCAATAAAAGCACTAACATCAGACTAAATACATGAAGCAAAGGCCAATCTTTAGGACTGGATGGGAAAATATTCTTATAGTTGAATATCAATAATATCATCATACTCTAGGATGCAAATAACAACATAAAAAAAGAAATAATTTGCTAGTGATTACAGAAGTTATAGCCCAGTTTCCAAGATCACAGCAAGCACGCTTCTTTCAAAGAAGAAACTTTTAGATGTGCTCAAACTTCTACCCCATAAAACTAAATTAATTTTCCATTACCACGGAAGGAAGCGCATCATAATATCACCATCACCAGTTGCTCCACATGCACCAACTTCATCATCGGAATATGCAGAAGATCCTGGTATTGGTCCATCACCTACCCTGGAACCAAATGATCAGACAATGTTCAGTTCTACCGATCAAGGGATCAAACAGCAATTCCATAATGATTAAAAATTGTGTCTTGCTATGGAATTCATTTTGTGACTCAGTATCGGTACATAAATATGAGTTGGACATAAACTTGGTCTAGTCATAACATCAGGAGAAGAAGTAGACCTGTTAATCAGGCATATAAACCCCGTTAAGGCAGTGAAATCTCTGGCTATACATTAGCCCTTTATTGCTTTTTATGTAGACATGCTGAAGATTACCAACAAGATTCACCAGTGACTTACATATACCAATATAGCATAAAAATACTAAGAAAAATATATTTCACTGTTGGAGTCATGAGTCTTGTCATTGAACATGGAAAATTGAATTAGATGATGAAAATAGATTATAACAGAGTATACAGATTAAAGTAGTAACTGTTTAATAAAAAAAATGCAACATGATAAAACCATAACACGAAACCACTCCAAAGTGCGAAAAATGATAACCTTAAATAAAAATAAAAGGTGTCATGATAAATGGTAACACGAAATTACCAAAAGCAGCAAAAATGCTCACCGTCCTGGAATTTTGAATGTAGCACCGTTGGTTGATGTGCCAGCCGCTACATGACCCATCTTGACAAAGTCATTGTTGTTAGTTTCCCATGAAAATAAAATCAATTTATTTTGGATGAGCTATATACCTTGTCAATCACAGCCATAGAGATTGTATCATGGTTGTGGCGATTAATCGATGTTAGATGGGGGTTCACTGGCTCCAGTAAATTATTTGGTTCAAACAATCCTTGACAAATGTCCCCTTGAGTCCGCTCTAATGCATGTTTGGCAGAGACCTTAGACTCCCCTGACAGCACATCAATAGGATGGTATGGACCACAGCTACCAGCAGGAACAACGTTTTTCCAAAAGTTAGGTTGACAAAGGTTCTGTCTCCAAATTGTCCATTTTTTGATAGATTCTGGTGAGCTCAGGTCAGCTGGCCCTGCAAGTCCCATTGAAATTGCAAAGGATGTTGCCTTTTCTCCAACAAGAAGAGTATGTTCGGTATGGTCCATAACCAATTTTGCTGCCCTGATTCCATCCTTTATGTATCTCATGGCAGCAACAGCTCCAATTTCCATTGTGGTCTGCCAGTTTTCTTAAGCAAAAAGAATGCAGGATATTATACACCAAAAATGCTGCAACATAAACAGCAAAATGTTCTGTGGGTGTGGCATGAGTATGTAAAACAGCTGTTACCCCATCCATGATAAGAGCATCTAATGTAGTTTCACTATTCTCATCTGGGCTTCCACCTGGGCCAACTGCATGAAGTTTAAAACATTTAAACCCAGTGCTATAGTTGCTTCATGAAGCACAGTGAAAGTATTCAAGTTGTTCAGCTGAATAAGGTCCAAGGAATTCAACCAAAAGAGGTTTTGCCAGATCACTATTGATGGGTTTAGAACACTGCACAGAAGGACAAAGTAGAAAGTACTCTTAGGGTGTGTTCAGCATGGCAGGTTTGGAAACTTTTGCTCCCTCGTTTTCTACGCGCACACTTTCCAAACTGCTGAACGGTGCGTTTTTTGTAAAAAAATTTCTATAGAAAAGTTGCTTGAAAAATCATATTAATCAAAATTTCAAGTTTTTTAGTTAATATTTAATTAATAATGTGCTAATTCGTCGCTCTATTTTGCATGTATGAGGGTTTAGAACCAAACCCGTGGTATTGAACACAGCCTTAGAAACAGAGGGAGAAACCCTCACTCCATATTTTTTATTCAAAAGTGAAACAAGAACTATACAAAGTATTTTCTGTGTAGTAACATTTCATTGCAAATAATCATGTGCAACATAATAGGAACTGCATATAATGTTGTCTTCATGATTTAAGACAAGAAGAAGATTTTAAAAGGGTTTAAACCGTGTTTCAATCTAGACTACACATCTTCTGTCTGCTGCATGAAAATAGTTCATCAGAATTGTTTCTAATCTGTCAAGCATGGCTTATCTAATGGAAGCCAGGGGTGAAATGCCTCCTTGGGGAAACGAAACTCTTCTTCAAATTTGTTATCGCTGTTTCTGATCCAGCCAATCAGATAGTGAATCAGCACTGAGTACATTGCATCACCAGTGTTCCCAATTAAACTCGTCGATGAGCTACAACCATGGCTCTGCCAGTATGCCACTACAGTCGCTACCACACCCGCTCGCGCGAAGGAACCAACTGACCTGTGCCATCGCAGCGGAGCACCTCGCAGGCGGAGCAGCCGGCGACGACGGCATCCACGGCCGAACCACCTGCCCCACTGGCCGACACCACCTCCCAGGCTACCCTGACCGCCTCCCGGAAAGGCCAAGTGCTCACCACCACCGGAAACACCCCTCCCCCTTCCTCCGGGCCTCCGCCATCATCAGCCACCACCTAGTCAATCCCTCGCCCCCAAAACCCCATCAATCCATCACAGCCCCAATCCAAACAGCAGCCGAACTAAATCGAATCAACAATCACTCACCAAGCACCAACTGAACCGTAGCAGTAGGAGCCCTAGGAGAAGAAGCCGCGTGTAGCCCCCTGACCTTCCCATGGAAGCTGCGATTTCGCGGCGGCTTTAGAGTGTCTACAGTGGTGAGCTTACCGCGAATAGTCCAATATAGCGCTTGTCGTGGTGGACTGTCCCCACATGTCAGTGGCCTGGCTTGGTCCTGCTTCCACATGAGTCCTACATGTCGGTGAGGTTTTCCGGCTGTTTAGGTTATCCCTCACTCTCAATCCCCACCGGAAATACCCTAGTGGCGGCGGGTCGGCGGAGATGGATGCGCGCGGTGAGGGCGGCGGCGGGGAGGCGGAGAGCTGGCCTTGGTGGGCGGGGGCAAGCGCGGCGCAGGTGGCGGCGGGAGTGGCGTGGTTCCGGCGAGGCAGGGGAGGGGCGGCGTTCGCGATGCCGTTCAAGGCGTTCGCAATCGCCACCCTGTTCGTCGGCGCCGGCGCCACCGCAGTCACCGCGGGAGTGCTCGCGGCGGGCGTTGGATCGGTAAGACGAATCCCCCCAAAATCCCATCTCGGAGGCGACAAATTGTACCATGCGACTGATAATTTGCAATAATGTGGTCTGTGACTGTGTAAACGCAGGTGGACGAGATGAAGGGCGTGGGCGCGAGCATCCGGAGGTGGATGGGAGCTCCTCCTCGCCGAGTGGAGAGAGGGGGCTCATGACCAGCAAGCACACTGCGGGTGCGTGTTCCATTGTATTGATAGATCCAAGCATTGTATGTGCTCTAGAATCTAGATTGCTTAATTTTTGCTTCACATCTGAGGCCCAAATGTGAAATGCCAGTGTATTTGAATTTTGAACCGGAATTGAAAAGCAATAATCGCTTCGATATTTCGTTGCAAAAGTTCATATCGAAAGCTTGCTCGCTCTTGTCACTCAAAAATGGATACTAGTACTTGGCATGGAGCATTACTGATCTGATGGCGGCGGCAGCGAGCGAAACGACGGTTTCAACTAGAGAGAGCCTCCCCTCCCTTGTGCACGAAAGCACGAAACTGGCGAGGAGACACGGCGGGGGCCGTGGAATTCGGCGTTCGTGGTGGTGGTGGTGAGGCGGTTATCCGCGAGTTGGTGCGGCCGCTGCGCCCCCTCGAGAATCAAACCCGACCCTCGGATCCCTTCACGACGCCTCCCTGTCGCGCCACGCGCACCACTACACCGGTTGTGAAGACACACGCCACGAGAGGGAGGCATCAAGCACGAAGCATCGTCGTCGCTCTCGCTTAAAACACTCCTCCCTCTGCGCTTGCGTTAGCGTGCGTGGGCGGTTGAGGCAATGGCTCGAGCACCTGGCGCCGTCCGCCGGAGGAGGAGCGCGAGGAGGAACGCGGCCGGCGGCGAGGGGGTGCGGAAGGGCCCGTGGACGGCGGAGGAGGACGAGGTGCTGCTGCAGCACGTGCGCACTTACGGCCCCCAGGACTGGAGCTCCATTCGATCCAAAGGCCTCTTGCCGCGCACCGGCAAGTCCTGCCGCCTCCGCTGGGTGAACAAGCTCAGGCCCAACCTCAAGTCGTAAGCGCGAATCTTCCCTCTCGTTTCTCTTCTCCCTTCCCCGCTTCGATCAGTTCGAGTTCTCGAGCCTCCATGGTTTTTTTCTTGTCAAGTTCTGCGTGCATTTGCAAGTCTGAGCGGCATAGCGGCAGTGCAATCGCAGTGTTCCTGGTTGTTCTCACTGGCAATGGCGCCACTAGTTTAACTGATAGAGAGTAACATTATTTTTGTTAAAAGTACTTGCTTCCTGTCGTGTGACTTGCGTTTAATTTTGTTTTTTGATATCGTGTTACTGCTTCACTACTCCATGATATTTACTGGATATTTGTGTGGGTTTAATCCATTTCTTCTTCAACACAAATCATGCATATGAAGGAAATGTTTCGTCTTTACACGCAAAATTTGAATTGGTTAGATTAATTTTTGCTTGTAAAACCACTACTCCATGATACCGCGTTAATACACTGTATATCTGCTGTTCGTGCTATCTTTATCAGTAATGTGTGACACGTTTGCACTTAATTGTTTTTCTCTGTAATGTTCCTACCTGGCAATCATTGATCAGTTAGTCGATAGAAATGTTCATGTATAACCCACCATTTTGAGTTTTTTTTTCATTCAAAAAGCGGTTGCAAGTTTTCTGCGGAGGAAGAGCGAGTGGTGATCGAGTTGCAGGCACAGTTCGGGAACAGGTGGGCGAGGATCGCGACCTACTTGCAGGGCAGGACGGACAACGACGTCAAGAACTTCTGGAGCACTCGGCAGAAGCGGCTCGCCAGGCTCCTGCGCGCGCCCCTCCCTGCACGATCCTCCAACAAGCAGAACAGCAGCAAGGGCAAAGCGCCTTCGTCATCTTCTCTCGAGTCCCAAACTGCCACGGTATGCATGTACCTGCAAATTGCGGCTCTACTATTCGTCTTCACTGAACATTTCGTGTACATTCAGAGAGATGATCGTCATCTACGTTATGCATTAATTTACTATGCTAAACTGTGATCGAATTTGAATTTCTTGATGGAAACTTGCACTGTTCTTGCAGTTCCATCACGGCCCGGCCTGCCTGGATCAAGCTTCATTCGAGGGCAACTCCTTCGGGTACCAATACTGCGAGGCTGCACCTTTCATGGAATACCAGAATGTGGCACGAGCCCCGTATGATCAGGCATGCTCTGGGTTCTTCGCTTTCGAGGGGCCACTGCCGTTGCAATTAATACCACCCGCTGAAGGCGAAGCAAGCTCATCCAATGCAGCTCAGATGGCGCCACCGCTGCCGTTCGACCAGCCTCCGTACCCTCTGGTCGACTTCCCTGGCTGGTCGGATAGATACGTCAACGTCGGCCACGGGTTCGTCGAGTCCGGCGCCATGGATGGCCTCGCCTACCAGGAGCTGCTTCCGATGGTGCAGTCGGCTCCGATGATGATGATGCCGTTCTTTGGCATGGGGTGCTCGCATGAGGCCGTCAAGGACGAGCCCCGGGACGCCTTCGACGACCTCCCGCCCAACATGTTCGACGACAATCTTGATCAGCTGCCCCCGCCCCCGCCGCCGCCGTCTGGCGGCGACGAATTCTGAAGTTTGATGTTGCGCTGCTCGATTGACCTGTGACGCAGTTGGGTGATTCTTTTCTGGCTGTACATCTGGATCTCATTCTGGGACAGCTGACGAGTAACAGCATACCCTTCTTATATTGAACATTCTAATGTGTCGGGTTAGAGCTTGTATTGGAAATTGAAGTGACAGTGTTTCTAAGTAGATGCAGAATATGCAGGGCGTATAAGTAATTAATTACTATAGTATAGTAGCACATTGTGATGATAACAAGTTAACAACGATGGTGCGTGACCGCTTGCTAATTGTTATACAGTACTACTCAGTCTACTATATATTAGGGCAGTAATTCAGTGAACTATCTAGCAGTCACCACTGCTATCTCATACGTAACAGGTTAGTTACACGTGATCTGTTTGGTTTTTGATGACTGAGATGACGAATTTGCCATCAGATCCTAACGCAAACTTGAGTTTTGCGGACGCGAACCTGATTTTTGGAAGAAAAAAAATCCGAAGATGTGTCACCCCTTATAAAAAAAATATTTCAGCACTGAAAAAAATGTTTTCACGGTTGAAACACACACTCAAGGCACACTTTAAACATTTCGCTCTTGAACATCAAGTTTTAACTATTAAAACATTAACGAATCGAGTTTTCACAATTAAAACATTAACGAATCTCATGCATAAAAAAACACTAACAAAGCACCCATCATAACATTTTAGTTGGATACAAAGAAACATCAAAACTAAAAAAAAAATACAAAAATATGCTAGTTTAGATATGCTGCTTCTTTTTCTCCAATAGCCGGTCCTCGCAGGGCGTGGCACCGGGCGCTCTCCTGTGCCGCCAACGGCCTGCGGTCTGCTGCTGCTGTCACTGGCAAAGCAGGCAGGGGTGCTATGGGGCCATGGGTGCCTTGCCGCCGTCCAGGAAATGCAAGGCCGACCATGCTGCCATCGAAGACGAGAGGCCATGAGGAGAGATAGGGGATAGAGAAAGGGGGTGAGTGAGTTGCAGCATACAGACGAATCACCAATTGAGTAGACACAGAGCGACTGCTATTATCGTTTAGATCGGGCGTTCGAGATGGAGCATTCTCCCGAGTTTTGCTTTTGTTTAAGTGATGGATTGGGTTTAGTTATCATAACTCATCCCTCGAAGTTAGGATGAGGTAGAATCATCCTCCAAAATTATGAGACCACTCGATTCTAATTAAAGAAAAACATTGACCGTCTCTATCCTCTAATACGCACTATAGTATCTCTAATGACTTTATTTGCTAAAGCAAAACATTACAAAAAAATCAATAAACCATCATAAAAAAATGTTTAAGTGCGACTGTTTAGTTTTGTTGCCAAAATTTTATCAAAATTTCTTGAATCTTTTTTTCTTCTAAAATGACTAAAATTATATTGGCAAAGATGGCTTTATCAAATTTGACCCTACAATATTCGTATTCACAGGTATATTTATATGTATGTCTGCGTATTCTATGACTGAAAAAAAGAGAATATTTTGAGATTGCAAAACTATCTGTGTCGCCATCGGCACGGAGGTTATCCCAAAGACCAGAAACCAATCTAAGGCACACAATGACCTCCACCAACGGTCCAGATTACATCAGCTCCGAAGTGAGCACACCAACCGGCAAGGATACATGCCCACGACCACAGGCTTGGCAAACCCTCCCGGTCGCGTGGCTTGAGCAGTGACACTGCTCGCCTCCGTCCGCCTCGTCTCCATCCCAGGTTCCGCAGATTCAGGTACGATCGCCCACTAGAGCCCAATCTTTCATGGTCGAGACTCTCCCAGGGACCGACTAGAACGCGTATGCCCCCCTGTGATTTTTCCCGAGGGGAAAACCGAGCGTTTTTTATGCGGAGAGGTGGATCCTTGTCTTGATTTGGAGGGGAGAAGAAGTCCTGTTTCTGGGTTGCATAGGACTCCTCGTGTATCCGTGGTTGCTGGAGAAGTATCCGTGATCAACTCTTCTTAGGGGATTTTGTTTTTGCTTGGTTATCTGTTTCACTCGAAGCACAGAGTTTGGACTTCGGAGGGGTAAGAGACCAGCTTTCCCTTCGGATTTCTGGGAATTGTTTGAACTGGGTGCTTAGATTTACTGTACTTAAGCTTGATGAGTCATGAGGTGGATTTTCTTTTTATGATTATTTGGCTTTATATTTGTAGTGAATGCGTAAAGGCGGCTCCCGTTTTAGTTTATGCAGGAGAACGGATTACATTTGATATATTACCGATAGTTGAGTAGATTAAAGTTGTCATGGTGGGTTACACTGATGTTTGACCTTTTTAGGCTCTGGTTGGCATTGCAGTGGCTGTTCAAAAGCACATATTTATTTCGATTTTGATTGAAAACTGAAAAGAGTTACTCAGAAGCATTTTCATTATAGTTGTAACAGAAGAAATATTACTAGAATTAGTAAAATTCCCCTATTTGAGTAGATTCCAATGCACAACGTATCACGGCTCAACAACAGACTGATCCTTAGTTTTGCAGATTTACAGGGAGATTATCTTGTGATCTGTAAACATGTTTGGACGTGCACCAAGGAGGAGTAATAATACCAAGTACTATGAGTGTAAGAATGTGGTGTATAGTAAGACTACGACTCTAACTCTATACAGGGGGTCGGGTCTAATATACAGTCTAGTGGTCTAGTAGTCTAACATCCTCCGTAGTCGTAGCGGGAGGGGAACGGACACAGAGATTGGAGTGAAAACTGGTAAACAAAGACGCGGGGAGGCCTTTGGTCATAATATCGGCGAACTGGTGCGCCGATGGTACATAAAGCACCCGAACCTGTTCTAGTACGATCTTGTCACGTACAAAATAAATATCTATCTCTATATGCTTCGTACGTCGATGATGGACCAGGTTGGTGGTCACATAGACGGCACTGACGTTGTCGCAGTAGACGATAGTCGCAGAGGAGATAGGTGCACGAAGCTCCTGGAGAAGCTGGCGAAGCGAGCAACACTCGGCGACGGCGTGGGCAACGGCGCGATACTAGGCTTCGGCGCTGACCGAGACACTGTAGTCTGGCGTTTTGAGGACCAGGAGACTAGAGTGTCACCGAGGAAGACACAGTAGCCGGACGTTGAGCGTCGAGAGTCAGGGCAGCCCGCCCAGTCCGCGTCGGAGTACGCGGTGAGAGAGTCAATAGGGCTGGAGCTGAGATGTAAGCCGCTAGAGAGTGTGCCCTTTACGTAGCAAAGGATACGCTTGAGCAGCGCGAGGTGAGATTCGCATGGAGCATGTATAAAAAGGCACACTTGCTGGACGGCATAGGTGAGGTCGGGCCATATTAGGGTGAGGTATTGGAGAGCACCAGCAAGATGTCAGAGGTTGGTGGAGAGAACGATGCTGGAGTGTGGAGTGGACGGCGTAGTGGGGATGATGTAGAGGTCGCCGCCACTATTGCAGCGAAGGATCTAACGCCGAGTTGGGATATCCTTCACAGAGAAATCAGAAGCATCAAATTCAATTAAGCAATTGTTATCTTGTGTGAATTGACGAACAGATACTAAATTGTAAATGAGAGAGGGGATGATAAGGACATTGCAAAGTGAAAGATTAGTTGTGGGTGTAGACAGAAAGAACTTACCACGGCATTAGATAGGGAGAGAGTGGCCATTGCCAATGGTGATGAAGAGGGAGGAGGAGGGATGGCGAGAGTAAGTGGGTCAGAGAGTAGGTGGGTCACAGACGTGAAAAGATTCGCGTCCGTAAAGAGAAGTTTCACATCCTTGGACTCATGGAGGTAAAGGAGTGAAGCGGACGCGAAAAATCGGTGAAGGTGCAAACGCGAAGAGAGGAGGTTTGCGTTCGGGAGGCAGAGATTCGTGTCCGTGGACACGTCGGAGTGGCTCGGACGCGAGTGGAGAAGTTTCGCTTCCGGGAGCAGGTGAGCGTGTCGGAAAAGCGAGAACCGAGAGAGAGTTTTAGCCGATGGAGGGCGGACGGGTCCAGCCGATGGAGACGACGAACGTAGAGTTACGCCGGCGTCGGAGGAGAAAAGGTGCGCCGAGACAAGAAAAGAGTAAAGACGAGTGTGAGACGAGACGAGGAGGTGGATGGAGACCGTCGCCTTATCACGTGGTGGAAACAAGGGAGGGGAGATGGTGGTGGAGAAGGAGAAGGCCGTCTGTGGAGGAGACGGGGAGAAGAGAGAGTCGAGATGAGAAAGCAAAGAAGGAATACCGGGAAGAAGGTCTGTGACGGAAAAGAAGCGTCGGCTCGTCGGCGGGAGGATGCTAGCGCGCCGGGGATGTCTAGATTTGCTCTGATACTATATAAGAATATAGTATACAGTAAAACTAAGATCCCAATTCTATACATAAGGGTCGGATCTATATATATACAGTTCAGTGGTCCAGTAGTCTGACAATGAGGTTCTTGGAGTTCCTAAAACTGCGATCTAGGATGAGCTAAAGAAGGCATACTGGAAGGCTGCCATAAAAAATCCATCCTAACAAGGGCGGGTATCTAGAAAATGTGAGGATGTGCGAGTGTGACATCCAGTTATTTGAATTTAGAATCTCTATTTTGTTTTGACATGTTTTTATGTATTTTACATTTTAAAGAATTGTCACGAGCGTATGAGGTTCTCAGTGATCCTGAGAAGAGAGACATAAATGACCAATATGGGGAGGACGCTCTTAAGTTGGGAATGGGGGAGGCAGTGACTTCCATAATCCATTTGACATATCTGAGCAATTTTTCTGGGGTGTTGCCTTTGGGGGTAAGCAGCACATGTACACTAAAGTTTTCCAGCACCCCCATACCCATGATTATTTATTTTATTTTGTTTGATTTTTTTAAAAAACATAATTATTCACTCTTAAGTTTTATGGTTAACAGGGAGTAGCTCAAGAGTACGCAGACAGAAACGTGGTGAAGATGTGGTGCATACCTTGAAGGTGTCTTTAGAAGATATGTATAATGGATCTACGAAGAAACGATCATTATCACGAAATATTCTGTGTCCAAAGTGCAAGGGGTAAGCCTTTATAAGTTATTGTTGCACTTCAATTTGCCAACTGGAGGAAATTATGCACACATAATTTAGTACAATTATTAATTATTGTACTCTTTCCTTTAGCATTCTTGATAGATATGATTCCATCTAATTGAAAGTTTGGCGTAAATAGTTATACCTAAGTTTTCATTGTAATTTCTCTATCTTAGCAGTTAAAAGCCAAATATGGGTGGTTATGTTTGTTTGTATTTTTGTGTGCATTTCTTTCTATTATTTTCTTTCTATCATTACATTTGTCCAGACTGCTTCTGTTATTAAAATTTGTATTTAAATAAAAAAGTGCAAACATAATTCTATAGAACCTGAACCATCTTCAAAACTACTTTAATAAGGATTTCTTGCACATTTGGGGAATATGCTGGTGTCAGTGCTAAGGCCAATGTTTAGTATAGTCCTTCATATATATAATGTATTATAATGAATGTAGCATGTAAATCCTGATTAATATGCCTGTGAGTTGGCCTATGTAATGCCAAGTTTGCAATACTGAATACCCAGTCTACTTTTGAATGCTTCCGCAAATACAAAATCTAGTGTGCAATTAAAGCTAACCTCCTATTTAATAAAGAAATAGTGCACTTCACTCAATCAAATTGAGGTCCACCCCAGGTCATTCTGACCCAGTTATTATCATTTACCACCTGGTGAGCCTTAAAAGATAAGTCCAGCCCAATTAAAACACACCTTTCACAGATCCAATCCATCTATATGGCCCATTTCAGCCTAGGTTTATTCACCATTCTGAGGTGTAGCTAGCTCTATCACCACAATCAATTTATCATGTTTTTACCTGTTTTTACTCTCTGCTTTCAGAAAAGGGACCAAATCTGGGGCTCCAGCAACATGCTATGGTTGTCATGGTGTAGGAACGAGGAATATAACACGGCAGATTGGACTAGGCATGATTCAACATATGCAGACTCTGTCCTGAATGCAAGGGATCAGGTATGCAACATCTGATCCAATGGTTATGCTATATCTTGCTGCAATATTGTGATTTCCTTGGAGCCTGTTTTATGTTTCTAATGTTTTATACTTGATCAGGTGAGATCGTAAGTGACAGGGATAAATGCATAAACTGCAGAGCTAGCAAAGTTATTCAGGAGAAAAAGGTGCTTGAGGTTCATATTGAGAAGGGAATGCAACCTGGCCAAAAGATTGTATTCCAAGGTGAAGCTGATGAAGCTGTTAAGTTTATTTTGTCCACTTATACTATTATATGCACTTTCAGCCACATATACATCCAAGAGTTACCCATCATCATGCTAATGAATATCTGTGCATGCACTACTTTCTTTATCTAATATTTTGCACTGCATGTTTCATGCTGTTGCCGCCTGATACAGTGGAAGGAGATATAGTCTTTATCTTGCAAGTTAAAGAACACCCAGGATTTAAGAGGAAATATGATGACCTATTCATTGATCACACAATCTCTTTAACTGAGGCATTGTGCGGGTTCCAATTCATTCTCACTCATTTGGACAGTAGGCAGCTCCTAATCAAGTCCAATCCTGGCGAAATTATTAAACCCGGTATCTCTTCCTCCTCTTAAAATGCCAGCTTTTTTGTTTGTCACTTTGCAATTCTGTTTTTCTATCTAAATTCTAGTCAGTTGCGGACTTTTTTAAAAGCATTGACTCAAATATTTTCCAAACGGGTCAACACAAAGCCATAAACGATGAGGGAATGCCACACCATGGCCGGCCTTTCTTGAAGGGCTGTCTCTTTGTGGAATTCAATGCTGAGTTCCCTGAATCTGGTGTACTCTCCCGTGACCAATGCCAGGCACTTGAGAAGAACCTACCACCTAAACTTGGGCACCAATTATCAGATATGGATCTGGATCAATGTGAGGAAACTATTATGCATGACGTGAACATAGAAGAGGAGATGAGGCGCAAGCAGTATCAAAGGCAGCAGGAAGTGTACGACGAAGATGAGGAGGATGCTGCTTCAAGAGTACAGTGTGCTCAACAGTAAGAAAACGTCTCGCTTTTTGGTGCAAGCGATGATACTCCATGCAAACTATAGTGGTTTTTGGTGAGACTTCATGTTGTGTACTATACTAGTTAAATAGTGAATGTGTAAGTTGTGTCGTTTGATATATAAACTTGTGATAATAGTAACATAAGGCTTTCTTGGTCTTCATAAGAGCAGCTTGGCATATATGACATTGTTCATTGCTATCAATTAGTGATGGTATGAGTGTGACTAAGCTAAGATATAAGAGGTAGTGAATGAGCGTTTGTTGCTGTTTTTTTTTGGTAATGATATTGATTTTACATGTTTGCTCGTCTTGACTGAAATGGTATGCTGGTGGGACTTCCATGTGTCTTGTTTGAGACGCTGGGACAGTATGAAGCAGTCAATAAAGCTAATTTGTGATTCAAAGCTGAGAAGTCCAAAGGCTGGCCTGAATTCCAGAAACTAGATGGCCTCTCTAAAGTCTAGACCACATTGCAGGAATCACAGGCTAATTTCTTAAAAAGCTAGTACAGAGTTCTAGTAATCTGCAGGTCAGCGGATCATAAAGTAAACCGTATTTCGGCTACTGTGATCACTGTCTGCCAATGTAATAAGTAATGTGAATCGTGCAAAGCGCCAGAAATACATTGACGAAAGCACTCCATTTTCCTTGAATCAGCTGAAACTCCAGTTGAACCACCTGTCTTATCTTCTCCATTACCAAGAGCAAACTCTTGTAGTAATTCACAATCCTACGATTTCTGGCAGCTGCTACTGCTAACTCATCTTCCTGTCGCCACCATTAACCCCTTTTTTGTCAGGTAGATATGCCTGAAAATTCTCCAAGTTTCACAGCCAATCTGCCATAATTTCCGCCTCGTGGTGGCGGCGCATCCCTGGTTGTAGCCATGGTCTGTGCCGAACTCTGGATACGGATGGATTGTGTCCGGTTTTCGCCATACCGTTGCGGCCAACTTTGCTGTTGACCGCAGCATGCATACAAATGAAAGCCGCCACGTAAAGTTAAAAGCCATTTCCCCCGTACCTGTAGTACTAGTGCAATGGTACTTCCACCGAGAGTTCAGGTGTCAACTATCAAGTCCAACTTGTGTGTCGAGAGTGAAACTTCAACTCAATTTAAACGCCGTTCTTTGCGTGTGGACATGGTTACTTGGGGGCTTGCAGTTACTCGTTGGTTCATTGAGCCACTAGTAGGTAATGGTAATATAGTAAGTTGGTGGTCCAGGTTGAAACGCTTCACCGTTAATTGGTCATGTCAAACTTGTAGATGTCCAGAAGCCGCCTGGCCTGAAGCCTAGTGTTTTGGCCCAGCCCGAGCGGGGTTCGTGCTCAAGCCGATCTGACCTATTAAATTATGACATGTCTAGACAGTTCTTCAGACATGTTGGGCGGCACGGTCTAGCCTAGTATATAATGGTAGTCACTGGATTGCCCCGGTGAGTGGAGGAAATAAAAACCCTCATCGCACCATTGCGGCTATCAATCCTAACCTTAAACATTTGTTCCCCTCCTCCTCTCGCTGTAGCGCCACTCTCGCACTCGCAGTTGCACTCTCGCTCTCGGCTCCTGTGCGCCTCTCACCTTGTCGTCATTGTCCCCGACTCCGGTGAATTCTCCGCCGTCGGCCACGTTTCTTGAACTCCGGATGTAGGAATCTCAGCCACTTGCTTCCCCTATTGAATCCCTCTTTCTACCGTCCTCCATGGTCTCAACTCACATATCCTTTCTAAACCTTTTCCCCGTCTAGCCATCCTCCATCGCTCGCTATTCTCAAGGGTCTCCCTTCTTCTTCAGCTTTAGGCTCTGGCTATGCAAATATGAACACAAACCCTAACCCTAACTCTATAGACCTGCTAGATGCGTAGTTATCATCTTTCTTCTCCTATATTTGCTCGATCTGGTCTCTCATCTAGAGTTGTAGTGTTCTCTCATTTAATCTTTGATTTTTTTGTGTGTTTGTGACATTATAGGTTATTGGTCGATGCCTCATGCGTTGTGCGGGTGCGGCGCACGCCGTTGAGGAAGGGAGCTACAGGGAAGGCGAGAAGCCAATGAGGTTGCCATGGTGGATGACAATGTTGTCTATCCTGTCATCAGTAATGAAGATCTTATCTTCATCCTTAGCCTCTGTCAGTTTATCTTGATAGTAATAATATCATTTTCTATGATGATGAGTTTAATATTTTTCATTGGTGGCATGAGCATAAATTAATATTTCAATTCTATACATATTGGTTAAGTATGTTATGTTAGTTTCTGTTTTAACTATTTCTTTGGAGTTTTACATCTCCTTAACTGGCAGGATTATTAAGGAGTGGCGTCGGCACTTAGCCCCTAAAATGGTAGAGTCATTGACGTGCATCAAAGACAGAGAGCTTGGAGAAGCAAGAGCATAATATTTAGTTGAGAATAATGAGCTTAAAGAATCATTCAAAAATCTATGGCTTCATGTTAATAATGATGTTGCTGCTTTTGCTAGAACTGGGTCTAGGTGATAGTGATAGTGAGCGACTCTGGGTGAGAGTGAGAGTTTGACTATTTGATCTGGTTTATAATTATAAGACATTGGACATTTAAACTATCAAACTTATTATGAGTTATGCTATACTTTTTTTTCCTTTCTAGGGTTTTTTCATGATTTGTGAGTTTTTACCTAGAAAGTTTTTAATGAGGCATCCACCACTATTCGTGAACAACACAATATATTTATTATTTTAGTAATTTAGTCTACTATTTTGATCTCTACTTGACTATTTATGTTAGCTGCTTGGCTAGTTGGCTGTTGGTAGCCTAGACTGCCTATTACTAAGTTTACTACTTAGTTTGGATTTTGTATTTTGGAACTTGAAACTTTGATAAATATGAGCTGGATTGTCTGATACTTACTGAGTTAGTGTAATAATGTTGACTATTGGCAGGATTATTTTGATAAAATTTTAGATGATTCAGAATGCTGATTGAATATATATGATTCTAAATACTGATCGATGAATGTATATGTTTCTTAGTGTTGAATTAATGATCAAATCAATTTGAAAATACTGGTTTTGAAGTTGAAAGAAGCAAAATTAGATGTGTCAATGGTTTTGGATCATAGATTGGCATGGCACGCTAATTGTGTTGGATTAGGCAGGCTGGCACAATCCAATTTTACATACGACGTGTTATGCTTAGGCTAACAATTAAACCCATAGGTTTTATAGACACGACCCGATAGCACGGTATATTGTGTCCGACCTAGTAACATTAGGATGTGTTTTTGTTGTGTTCATGTTGGGCCATACCGGGATGCCCATTTGGCATCTATGGTCAAATTACTTGGCCACTTACACTGATTAAATACTTCCTTGTTATGACAAACTACTTCTGGTTGTACGGCATTGACATCCGGCGTCTTCAATTACGGTCGTTAATTACAGCCTGTTGCATTGCACGCCCAGCTGGACATTGGAGATGGTTATGCGGGGAGATATCATCGGGAGTAGTCAGTGACGGAATATGTTTTCATCAGAGGAGTCACATCTTCTTTTTTCTCCTTTAGCCCCCTTTTCTACTTTCTATCCCTCCTTTTCTCTCCTCTCTCAAATTTTCCATGGGGTCTAGCGAGGTTGGGGGCTCCAGCCTCTCGCCCCCATGCTGGCTCCGCCCCTGGGAGTATAGAACTCTGCAGGAGCATATCTATGGCCGGTAACGTGCGGTTACTGTACTCATTGACGTGATGGAGAATTAACCAATACACTAATTTTCCGTTAGGGCAGCTGGGTACTTAGCATTAATTACCTGCCGTTGGCATCTAGGGCAGCTCGTACCTGCTACGCTGTAGCAGTACACTGCATATATCTGCAGTACTGCAAAAAAGAAAGAAAAAAGTTCAGACTAAGCGCTGCAATTGTTAAGCTTGCCTTAACGAGGAGCAATAACTCAGAGTTCTCGGTACTGCTCCAGCCTCCAGCTCCACCATGGCGACTATGTATTTACTTCCGGTGTTCATCTGTTCTTGGGCTCGCATTTAAGCTTACTGTACTGTACATCTTATGTCTCGGCTTTGGAATAACCAATGCGAGTATAGTTTCGTCACCGTATACTTGGAACTAGTACTACTAATACTACTCAATCTTACGATGCTAATTCACGTACGAATTGAAGAGCTGCAACTCTGGAGGACTCCTCCGGTTGCTGCTATACGGAACAAGTTGGATACAACGGAACGGCCAACTTTGACGGCGAATTATTACTTGCAAGTAGGTAGGGGGTGTACTGCCTGTAAGACGCTTGGAGACCGTGGCCTAGCTAGTGTGCAGTAGTACGCAACGTATATATGTACTAGTACGTGGACACCGGCCGGGTTCGTCGTAGAGAGAACATAAATGCGTTGTACAGGTAGACACGCTCTCTGTAACATAGAAGTAATGCTCGTCGTGCCAGTACTTGTACGTTGCACCAGGCTACCGTCTAGTACTACTAAGCGGATCAATGGAGTTATAGAGAGGTCGTTAGTTCCCTGGCTAAGGTTCGCTAATACAGGAGTACTAGCGTACGGTACTCCTAAGAATGGATCGCGTTTGGCTGCGGTTCGGTGGGTGAGGAGGACGTGAGGTTTTGCGACGCGTTTTGCTTGAGAGGGGCCTGCGTTTTCTCCTCTCCTCTCGGCGCGCGCGCCGCAGGCAGCGCTCTGATCACGTGGCTCCTCGCGCGGCTCGACCCGCGGGAACCGCGCGATTTTCCTAATTTTCTTTTTTTTTCTGTCTTGTGCTGTGCGTGCCCCCACAGGGTCAAAGGGTCAAACCGCATCGCGCATTCGCGCCGCGCGCGCGAGAGAACGTGTTGCCCGCACGATCGGGGGCTGCAGCTGCTGTGTGTGCTGTAGCTTGCCGGAAAGAGCAATGCCTCCCCTTCCCTGCATTTAATCGCGTCGCGTTAACTGCACTACACGTCTCGGGGAACCTAGTATTTCCGCGCCTTGATCCTCTGAATTAAGCAGTACAGCCAGGCCGACCCTCTCCTTAGTTTTTACTACCTGCCGTCTCAGCTGGTGTAGGGGTGTTGCGTTTTACTGAAAGTGAAGTATACTCGTTTTCTGAAGCTTCTGAACCCATATTAATCGTTCTGTCGTGCGCGCGCACGAGCGCTGCACAGAGTAGAGAGAGAGGCATCATCGTGTTGGATACTATATTCCTATTACTGCTTGGATGCCAGAACGGCTGGATGCGTGGAAGGAATCTGCTCCCTCCGGTGTCCAGGTTCTTCAATCCTCCCAGCTCGCAATGGCATTCAATTCCTCTCCGTTCTACTCGGAGGACGACGGCCTCTAGTCCGAAAACTAATAAAGGCATCATACTTCCTGGGGTATCTCTTGTGATCCGCACTAGGGTTCCATGGAGAGTTATTGAGCCGTACGATCCAACTTTCTGGCTTGATAAATCCTCGGAAGAGGAAGAAAGACATACAGACAACGGATCGCAATTCAATCCGGATGCTACGTGCAAGCTTACGCGCCTGACGCTCCCATCAATCACAACTGAAATTTCGCGGGGATTGTGTGCCACGGCCTAACATGTATCCCTTTCTTTCGGTCGTCTGCATGCGAGTAGTAGTAACTCACGGGGAAGTCAAGCGCAAAAAGGGAAAAACCTGACGAGAAAACGAGGCCAAGTTTGGCTCTCGGAATCGGGGCCGACCAAACGTTCGTTGGGATTTTGATCGTGTCGATCTCCATGAACGACGCCAACGATACAACGCGCCATATCGTACCATTGCGCCAAACCATTTTGTACGCGAGGAAACATCACTTGCTTCTCCATGGCTCCAACGTTAGGCCCAAAATAATTAAGATCTTGTTCACTATCCCGGTTCAGAGATAGTTTATTTGGGAAGAGTTAATCTAAGATAGTTTATTTGGGAAGAGTTAATCTAAGATAGTTTATTTGGGAAGAGTTAATCTAAGATAGTTTATTTGGGAAGAGTTAATCTATGTCTTCTGCAAGAGATCGATTGACTTGCATCAAGTAGTAATAGTTATACACTTAAACGTGACCAAAAACTAATTTGCTAGACCGATCAACGTGTTCCGTGTGTACGGTCACTGTACATAAGCTTTAAAGTAATTCGGCAGAGAAACTTTTTTTTTGGGGGGGCGGGGGACCAAGGCCGAGACTAATAGTTTGTATATACTTGCTTAAGCCCGTTTAAGTTTCAACGCTAAAAATAAATACCAAAGCCTAGAACCTTCTCCAATCAAATTAGTTCATTACTATACCAAAAATCTAAATGTTTGATTTAGACTCACGTGATCGATTAGTCCAAGCAGTGGTAGACGTTGTATTTGCTTTATCTTAGTATCCTTTGTAACGAAATTACAAACCTTGCCTATTTATTTCTCTGTTTGTCAGAAAATTATTCTATTATCGGCTTACCGCAGGGATGGATTTTTTCTTGCACTCTGAGCTTTTCTGAGGTTGTCTAGATTATGAAGAAACAAACTTTTGTTGCTCTAGTTTCAATCCCCTCGTATATGTTGCTCAATTGAAATAAAATGTCAACTTCAGCTTTTTCAAAGTCAGTGAAATTCTACATTAAGTATGCTCCTTGTTCTTCCATACATCTAAGAAAACTTATATAATTGCAATATAATGAATATTCTCTGTAACAAACTTGACCATACATATTTTTAATCAAACTATGAGAGTAGACTATCTTTGGTCAAATTTTGACTTAGCAGAATGTCACATTTTTTGTGGTTGTTTTAGGGATCCGTTTCACTTGCTCCACCAGTTTAAAATGCATAAATTTTGTGAGAATAGTTCAACTCATATATGAAGCATGAAAAATACTTTTCCTGGTGGGGTGGTGTTTTGTAATGTTTGCTGTTTTTCAGACTTTTTTTACACTTAATAAACTTTGCCTGGATGTCCGTCGCCCTGGTGAAAAAAGCAAGGAAAATCCCATCCTCTCAGGGAATTCTTTGGTTTTTGGGTTCATAGGTAGAGCTTTAGATCGAGAAGTGGCGAAGGAGAGGGCAAAAGACAATGGTTGAGAATAAAGATAATAATATTTGATGTTTGACTGTGACACAAGAGAGGTGATTCGAGGTTGAGATGGTGATATGCCGAGGAAGAGAGATGACATATGGAGCATAGAGGAGATGTAGGCATGTAATATATGAAGTGCGAAGGAAGAGATGTATATAGGAGTGGGCCAAAGACCATGTTAGAACATAACTACAGAAGTAACAATGGACGATGGAGTTTAATTTGAGAGGGAAACCGACAAGCTAAGATGAAAGGGGAGCTATGATTAATGGGTAGAATTTCATACGTGAATAAATAGTTGGAAAATGATTAGTTTCTCATTCAGTGGTCCTAAAGTACAATGCTGTGAAATGTATTAGTCCTCTATATTAATCAATGAAAAACTTTGCGTAGCAAAGGAAACAGAAACCTTTTTAGCACATCATGCCCCCAAGAAGTAAGCCGCGACTATTTATAGCCAGAGGCACTCCACTCACCGCAGAACCGCACTTCCATCTCCTAGCTAGCTACTCTTCTGATCAGCTGGCCACGGCCTTCTCCTAACGAGAGCCATGGAAGCAGACGCTAGCCTTACACCCACCACCACCTCCTCCGTCTCCTCGTCGTCGCTGTCCACTTCCTCCTCCACCTCTTCCCTCATCGACAATGTCGTGGCGCAAGAGCGGTCCAAGAGCTCCAAGCCGAAACACCCCAAGAAGCGCAAGAGAGCTGCCGATTCGCCGCCGGCCACCGAAGAACCGGAAGGCGCGGCCACTACCATCAATGCACACGGCGCCGGAGATGATAGCAGCAGCTGCAGCACCGAGGACAACGCGGCGGCCTGCGGCAAGGCACAGGCGGGCGCCGGCGACAGCAGCACCGCCGCCTCGACGAGGAGAGGGTTCAAGCACCCGTCGTACCGCGGCGTGCGTCGCCGAAGCTGGGGGAAGTGGGTGTCGGAGATCCGGGAGCCGCGCAAGAAGTCGCGCATCTGGCTCGGCACCTTCCCCAACGCAGAGATGGCGGCGCGCGCCCACGACGTGGCCGCGCTCGCCATCAAGGGCCGCAACGCGCACCTCAACTTCCCGGACAGCGCCCACGAGCTTCCCCGGCCAGCGTCCACCTCCCCTGCAGACATTCAGGCTGCCGCCGCCAAGGCTGCGGCCGAAGTGCGGTGCGAGGAGTCATCATCGTCGCCCACCGCCGAGCACGGAGAGCAGCCGGAGGAAGCCGCCTGCCCGGACAAGGTGCACGCCGACGGCGGCCAGGACAATGCTCTTTTCGACCTACCCGACCTTCTTCTCGACTTACGGGACGGGCTCTGGTGGTCGCCGGTGTGGCCGGCGGCGCTGGCGGCCGAGGAGTACGACGGTGGCGAAGCCGTCGTGCTCAATGAGCCACTCTTGTGGGCCGAGTAGCCATTTTACCGTTCTGGCCTTATGGGTTCATGAATAGGCTACTACAACAACTCTCAAGAAAGAAAAAAAAACCCTCTATTTTTAGTTACTACCGCTATTGACAAAGTGTTGTGCTTGATTAGGCCATGAAGCCCTGTGTGCTTTGTGTACCAAGAATCAAATATCTCTCTACTAATAGAAGTTAATTAATTCGATGCCGAATTTTTTTCAGCTGATTGCATTATTGTTGTGCATAATTTTTTTATGGACATGTAGGTGTGGTGTGCCGGGCTGCCGGCCGTTTGGAGATCGTTTTAATGGTACGGTGAAACAGTGAACAATCGGCAAATCAGAACGAGATGTTTCCTTGCTGCCTCAATGATTTCACAACGGGTTTGGCAGTAAGTGCATGGATTCTTGTCTACATCGCTCTCCACCAGAGTGCGTTTTTTCACAAATTCTCACTCATCACCAGAATGCTCCAGTTCCATAACAGTCCTGATCTTGTTGCTGCCACGTCGTTATTGTGTACAGCTCCTTCGAACACCGGGAGAAAAACTATAAAATTGCCAACTGGGTCTTCTACTCTCCTACTTCCAGCCTTTCTTTACTACACGTACTGTGCTACTGGTACTGAACTCGATATCTCAACAGTAAAAGAGTGAAAACAAAAGGGAGGAGAAAGTAGCAAAGAGGGTTCCATACACTGAGCACACAATATTCACTTGTCTCTCTTACAAGCAATGCAACTTATGCAAGTTTAAGGGGAAAATAAACTGCAGCTCTGCAAGCCAATGACTATCAGGTTAGGTACAGAGCACATTCGCACGCCAGTTACCGGTTCCCACAAAAGTCCAACGCCACGGGTACCGCGCCAGCACGCCAAATCAGTTGAGTCAGCCAGTTAATCACCTCCACACATCTACCTTTCCCTAATTAAACACCCAATTAGTCGCAAATTGGGGATCTTAGGTACACGTTAGCCAGGCGCGACCGTGTCACATGCACAACACATGGCCAGAGGAGCAACGCGTTTGCATGCGTGCTCGCTGTAGGCGACGCAACCGCAAAACGCAAGCGCGGAGAGCGCGGTCGAGCTGTCTAATTAGCGACGAATCAAACCACACCGCTAATAATCAAAACCGGCTAAACCGCAGGCATGCTCGAGGAGGATCCTATGACAGGAGGGGGCCTTGCCATCGTCGCCATCGTTGCCGCCCGACCGGAGGCGATCGGCCGGGCCGATCGGAGAAACGGTAGGTGAGTGTGGTTGTACTGCGCTGGCGAGAGAGCTCGGCCGTTCCGCTGCCGGTTCAGTTGCTCTTGGAGGCGGAGATCGCGGGCGCGGAGCGAGCTGAGCGATCAATTCGATGGGGTGTGTGACAGTGTGAGCTAAGCACCTAATTGATCGTTTAGTTAGCTAGCACTCAACAGAATGTTGGTGCGACCAGCCGATCGATCGCTTGATCTGATGAGCTCTCTCTCCACTGTTTAATGATTGACCTATATATGACGCGTACGTGCCTTAATCAAGCATATGTCCTGATTGAGATTTGCTTCGGGTGTGTTTCTATACACACACCACTTTCCGACAAGAGTAACCTGATTTTGTCAACGGAATCGAATTCTGGAGTCCTTGGGGAGATACAGCTAAGTTATACTCCCTTCTCCAGTTTAATAATTTTTATCCTTTTTTACAACAACACCACCTTCAAAATATATCTTTAATTATTATTATTATTTATTATAATATATAAAAAATTAAATGTTTATTTTTAATCATCTACATATGTTGTCTTAGCGTATTTAAACTAAATATTTTTAAAATTATTGATAGTCAAAGTTTTAAAATTTTGACTTTAATCTAACATGAATTATAGAACTAGATGGAGTAGTTACAACTCTGGAGGTTCACAGAGAGGTCCTTGCAAATGTACCATACATTTATGTTATTTTTTATTTTATTATAGAGGTACCATGAAGGCACAAATTAACACCAAAATAAAGATGATAATTCTAGTAACTCTTAAAGACAATAAAAATCCTCCAAATTAGTAGAGCACAATAGGAATATGAAATGGATGTTTTGGGTTGTTTGGTTGATGGCTAACTTTGCCAAACCTCACATTAGGCAAAGTGTGGCTTGCCACAAGAAATATGGCTAATAAAATGATAGCCACACCTTAATCAAGTTTAGCTAAGAAAATGTGTTTTTGATATGCGGGGTCATCTAGGTTGAAAAGTGTGGCTAGCCACAACTGTAATATAAACCAAACAGTTGGCTAAAAAAAGTGTGACACATCTAATATTTATCTTGGTAACTTGAGACATCTAATCAAACACCCCTAAAGTCTGGAAGTTTGATTCTAACCAGGAGTTACTATGAGGTTGCGCAAAATTTCTGAAGAAAAACTCTGCACATTCATATGTATGTCTGAATGTTTAATTTTGTATACAAACAGAGGCAAATGATGGGCACTAGAACAATCATTGTCTTTAGCTGAAGAATTTCCATTCTGAATATTGTTGTCAGACAAGAATATCGATCAATCAAATGTTGCTTTGGTCACTTTAAAGCGAAAAGCTCTCGCTTTGAATTAGTAAAACTTAAAACAAAAGCTAGCCAGATCACACTTAAAGAGAGATGTAATTAAACCGTATGTGAGGAGAACGATCGATTGAGACCACCATAATTGGTCAAGAGTCCTTTTCAATTAGAATCAAACATCCAAATAATTTGTAGTTTGTAACTAATTATACCGTAGATAATACGATTGACGAGCCTACAGTTCTACATGTGACAATAATGCCCTGCAGATCCCCGTCAGGGGCGTTAGTTTCACTAACGCATGCGGTCTCAGCTAATTAATCGCAATATTTCGTCTATCAATTCATATGACGCTTCGATCAGTAGAAGTGTAGCTTTCGGTGAACTGAGCACCATCTAGTATTATTTCTTCCAGCCGTCTACATAAGCATCATGCTGTTCTTGCAGGAAAAAGACCACTTATATGGAAGTTATGAAGCAATGGACGTTTTAACCACTCTTTTATTTCGGCCGTGGAGCTCATAGACGTACTAACTACTCTTGGCTATATATGAGCACAACATACTCATGTGCCCTGACACTTTGTGATACGTGTTCTAGAATGCCTTGATTTGTTATGTAATTCTGTCATTTCTCCCACTGTCTTTGCATGTATGGCTTAATGGCTACAGCTAGTCGTCGTCCTAGTATATGCAAAAAAATGCTTTGGACATGTCAGGAAGGTCAAGTCAGAACTGAAGCAACGCATATACGAAGCTATGTGGCGCCCTTGTTCACTAAAGTGTTTGATGATACTACAAGAAAAAGGCTTTTCTTCGGTTTTAGATGTATAATAGTATAGCGTGTTTTCAGCCTCAAATTGCCGTCCAAAGGAATGAATCGTCTTGAATGCACTTCCTCTTCTTTCTTTCGTTTTTGTTCGACAGCCGTTCTAGCGTTGTGCATTAGGTAACATCTAAACCGATCATCTGGGCTTTCGCGCAAAGTGGCCGTCCATAGCTTGTGCTTTTAATTGACTAAATTAACATGATGAATTCCTACTGCAGGTGATGCTATTTGACAAAGATTCAAATTTGCTTTGAACGTATCAAACGTAGAGGGACGAAATCTGCATATTATTATTAGCTCTCAACACAAAGTCACAAACTAGAGCGGTTTTGTGTACTGTAATGCAGTAAAATTCTGTTTTCAGTTATCAGTCTGTTTAATTAGCTGTTCTCATTTACACCTTTAATTTCTGTTTTACTCGAATTAATGCATTCTAACTAGCTTTCCTAGACCCCCCCCCCCCCCCCCCCAAAAAAAAAGTCCTCAAGCAAAGTGAACATGAGTCTTACATATATACTCATTCGTGTCCATTTCAGTAGTTATGAACCAGTAGGACGCACACATGCGTCTATATATTCTAGCATGGGGCCAAATAAAAGGTGAGCTCAAATAACGAAGACTAGTTTTATCTCAGCTTTTTTCCAACGAATTTTGGTTGTTTGATCGCAACTTAACAATCCTTAATAAAGTTTAAAGGGTGATCTTAGGAAACATCCAGATCCCCATTTCTCCAAAGCACGCCACGAGTTCCTCGCAGCAGGTTTTTTTTTATGTTTCCCGCGCTGGAATCTCTGATCGTTTATATTTGATTATTCTGTCAGAAAGCATTATACACGGGGATGCAGCTGCAATAATTTAGTTGAAAATTATGAAGAAAGAAAGGGTACTATGGCCTGCATGAGTGCATGGCTGCATTTTATTCGGAAAAAAAAGGGGTTATGCCTGCTTTGCCATGCATTATGTTTCTTCAGTCTTCCTATCTTCTCATCCCAACAAACACTGCTTTTCTCTGCCATCTGCTTTAGTTTTGCCCGTTCGCATTATTGATCTGTACTTAATCATTGTAATACAATTAAGCACGCAGATCCAAAAGATTTGGATCTGTGAAATAGACGATTCCATATGTATGGATTTTAATATTTTGCACGAGGCTAACACCTAAGTACGGAGTTGTCTGTGCCTTGGAATTTTCCGGCTACTTTAATAATTGCTCGTCCAATAAAGAAACATTTTGCACGAAGCCAATCTATAAACCGAGCTCGAGATCAATGAATAATCAAATCTAAAGCGTGTGCAGAATTTCAGTATAATGACCATCATCAGATCAGAGAAACGCGTCCTTAAGCTACATATCATGGCGTGATTTTACCTTTTCTTTCTCTCTCTCTCTCTCCATTTGCATGTCATTCACATTTCTTTGGGAGAAGAAAAGAAATGGTGTCACTTCAATTGCTGTATCTTCCACATTGACTTTGAGAGATCATTACATCAGTGTAGGACTGTAGCCACAATGTACATACATCGATGGTGCCTCACATTGCATTCATTTCCACAGACAACAGCTAGTCAGCCACGTACGAACTTGATCACTCCCACTTCTAGGTTGTTAAGTTACAGTGACAAGTTACAGCAAGAAACGCCAGTAGCTCGTGTGATCACTAGCAAGCAATCTTGGTCGTCGTCGCTAGCTAGTCACACAAATGGAGCAAGAGCAAGTATCCCAGGAGTTCAATAGCTGCACCTGCAGCAGCAGCAGTAGCAACGATGCGAGCTAGGCCAGCTCGCTCAACGCGTCGTCGTCGAGCTCCGTGGACTCCGGGAGCGCCGGCGCCGGCGCCGGCAGCAAGAAGCGGCAGCGCAGGGACCTGAAGCACCCAACGTACCGCGGCGTGCGCGTGCGGAGCTGAGGCAAGTGGGTGTCCGAGATCCGGGAGCCCCGCAAGAAGTCGCGCATCTGGCTCGGCATGTTCGACGCCGCCGAGATGGCAGCGCGCGCGCTCGACGTCGCCGCGTTCGCCATCAAGGGACGAGCCGCGCACCTCAACTTTCCCGAGCTGGTGAGCGAGCTCCCGCGCGCCGCCTCGGCCTCGCCCAAGGACGTGCAGGCCGCCGCCGCGCTCGCCGCGGCCACAGCTTCGCCTGCGCCCCCGCCATGCCACGACGACGGCGTCACCGCCGAAGACGAGCGCGAGCCGGCGGAGCCGGAGCAGACGGCGGCGCGGGTTTGCATCCTCGAGAATGGGACGCTGCAGCAGGATGGTGGCATTGGATTGGACTACACGTATTTCACCAAGCCAGATGCTCTTCTAGAGTTCGGGTTCACGTTGCCGCCTCCGTCTTATTGCGGTTTGCCGTGGGATGACGCTGCCGATGATCTCTTCTTTGGTGCGCCGCTGGTGCTCTGGGAACACTGACCAGTGACCAGAACGGTAGCGTTGTCAATGCATGCATGCACAAGATTTCCTTTTTGTCAATATATGCTTATTTTAGATATTTCTGTCAATATCTTGGTCAACTTTTGAGAGTGTTACTGACCACCTGGCTTGTCTCTTCCACTGCGATGACAGCCGGTATTAGTTAAAGATTGGAACAATATGCTGATTTCTTCACAGGGCAATAAAATTCATACTGTGTTGCCAAATATTATAAGTTGTGATCGTCTAATGCACCTGCATTTTCTTCATAGTCAATCAATTTTGGGGCAACTAGGTCCAATGACTATCTCCATGCTACCCAACCCTAACCCACTCGACCACCTAGCATCAGTCGCCGATGATATACCCCATCGATGTGCATCATTTGCTACATTCTCGCCACTAACACTGTTATTGATGTTTGGCAAAGCATTGGTCACTTCTCCCCTCCTTTCTATCGTGTCGCCTCACTCCCAAAATTTATCTTGAGAGACGAGGAGCTCTCCTATTTTAAATCCTGGTAAACAACCTTTTTCTTTAAATATTGGTGTCCCATAATTATTCTATTCTTTTATTATAAAGTTGACTGTCCCTGCCTCACCGGCTCCTTAGAGACGCACTATTTAACATATACCTGAGCTTCCATCGGGTAAAATAACCATCCTTATTATAGGTTTGCAAATGGCATTTTTTTAATTTAAAAGCTGGCTTAAGAGTTTATGACTTTTCACTTTTAAGTTGGGTCTTTTATCCTCCCATAACCATGCCCAACTGCACGTCTTGTTGTTTCTTCAACACCATCGAGAAGCCTTTATAACATTTTTCTCCTCTGTATTAGGAGGCGGACGAGAAGCCTCTATAACATTTTTCTCCTCTGTATTAGGAGGCGGACGCCTATTATCATATTTGTCACAATTGCGTACCATCTTTTAATAAGTACTCCTCCTAAGTTAAAGGTTTTTAAGTTTAATCAGACTTTAAAAAATGTAGAAATATATACTGACACCAAATTATTTTTATCAAATCCAATGTTTGTATATATTTTGACAGTGTATACTCCATTTCATATTAAAAGATATTTTAATTTTTTTAAGTAAAACTTTTTATCAAGTTTATAGTAAAACATATCAACATCTACATCACAAAATTAGTTTTATTAAATCTAAATTTAAATATATTTTAATAGTAAATTTATTTTGTATTAAAGATATTACTATATTTATCTATAAATTTAGTCGAACTTAAACAAATTTAATTTTTAGAAAAATTGAAGTATTATTTTTTTATTTTGTGTTATAAATTTTACTATATTTTATAATATAAAATAGACAGAGCATTTGCTTCATGCCACCATTGCTAAGTCACTATGGGCTAAGATTGTCTCTAGATCTTTAATTGGTCCTCTCTTAACTTCTTAACTTTCTTAATTTTTTAATATATGATGTTATTGGTTTTTAGATCTAGATCATTTATTTTATTTATAAAGTTATATAATTATTATTTATTTTATCATACTTTAGTCATAACTTATATTCTTTATATATTTATAGATAAATTTTAAATAAAAACTGGTGGGCCATATAGGTAGTAGAGTTCACCAGATAGCTTGACACTCAAGTATTGACACTGATAGGATAGGGTAGGTAGGCAATAAATTTGATTAAATAAAAAATGCCTGACATGCATATGGATTCTGTTGTAAATTGTGGTCATGTTTTCCAAGGCTTTATTGTAACATATCTTTTGCCCCGTTTCAACAATATGTTATTCTTTCATAAAAAACGTGTTATTCTTAAATTACATAATCAAGCCAGGTCACTCTCTACAAACCAGCCTAGCTAGCGAGCCACGGTATAACACTATACACACAAGTTTGTTATTCCAATTTGCAAAGGACGTTACCCGCTCAACCTCTCTCTCACACACACAAAAGCAATGGACGCAATCATGCAACGCATGAGAAATATTCTAGAATTAACGAGCTAACTACCGTTCGTCTCTTCTTGTCTTCAGCCGTTTACCTTTGAAGTTTCTTTCTCGTTCAATGACTCCTCTCTGTGTAACCATTTGTGATTTATCAGTAATCCCTACAGCAACGAGTGAGCATAGCTTAACTGGTTTTTTTATAATAAAATATGTCTATCCAGATTTAAATATTATATTTAAGACAGATATTCGTATTTACAAAGCGACGGTCCAGTTTTCGAAGGTAATCATAGAGGTAGAATATATATGTGTGCGTTATTCTTTCAGTGGTTGGTGTCAGTCCAGTTTTCGGATGTGCTCATCAGAGTAGAGTATAGGTGTGTGCGTTCGTTGATGTGAGTGTGTGCAGTGGTAGGCACTAGCTAGTCTTTGGAGATATTTATGGGGATAGGGTATAAGTGTGTATGTTTAAGTCTTTAAAATACTCATAATAGTAGGGTATCCACGTATGTATTTTTTTAATGGTAAGTGCCTCTTCAAATGTACTCATAGAGATAGACTATAAATATATGCGTTCATAGAGATGAATATGTGCAGTGGTAGCTATCAGCCCAGTCTTCGAAAGTGTTCACGGTGATAGAGTTTATGTGTGTGCATTCTTCTTTCAGTGCTAGGTGTTGTCCTAATCTTTGGATTTATTCGTAGTAATAGAGTATGAGTATATGTATTTATAGGGATGAGGTTGTGTATATTATGAGTGACTGGCTAGGTTTTACCATTGTGGAGATTGGTCATAACATAATTAGATGATTAGATCAGAGATGGTAAGGTGTAGTTAGTGGCAAAAAGGGTTTTAGTATGGTTGGTAACCCATCCATGTGGATGTATAGTTAGCGCCGGCCTAATCACCTAAATTAAGTACAACTCTACACACCGGGCCAACGGCCGGCACGCATATTTCGCGATGAGATTAGTTGAGTCTATTCCTGGTATTTATGGCGTTTCCAATGGTTCTTAGATGGCACAGTTTAATTACGTCGATTAAATTAAAGAATGGCCATGTGACTATGAGAGTCTTAAAAAAGATCTGCATTGGAGGTTAGCTTTAGGGACCAGGCACCAAAACGGCGTGTGTTGACGACAGTTCGGAGCATATGGATCGTAGGACACACCACACATAATCAACTTTGTCAATGAATTTACGCATATTATTATGTGTGCTGTTAATGTAATTAGCGTTGGATGACCTCTATGGTCATGACTACTAGAGGATTACATACATAAAAGATTATAAGCATGATCAACGGTAATCAGGAGATAGCTCAAAATATAGATAATCTCTTATTAAATATAGATTATACACTTCTATGTTTAACATCCCTCTCAATCTAGACGAAGGTAGATTAGATTCAGATTGCACCGTAAATTGAATTAGGGAGTAATCGGGAGCGACTTAGTTATGATGTCGTCCACCTGGTTCTTAGATGGGATGAAGCGAACGTCGAGTTGGCAAGAGGCAACACGTTCATGAATAAAATGGTAATCAACCTCGATATGCTTCGTGCGACGATAAAATATAGGATTAGCAGAGAGAAAAGTGGCACCAATGTTGTCACACCATAGGGACGGTGGCTGAAACTAAGAGATCCCAAGTTCTCTTAACAATACTTGTATTCATATTACTTCAGCAGTAGTATTGACGACGGCCTTGTATTCAGCCTCTGTGCTCAAGCGAGAAACTATTGGTTGTTTACGAGAGCTCCAAGAAACAAGATTGCCACCAAAGAAAATGGCATAGCCACCTGTACCGCGCCGATCATCTAGGTTCCTGGCCCAATTGTCATCAGAGAACGCACTTAGCAATAAAGACCCAGATTTAGTGATGCATAACCCCATATCAGACATGGAATAAAGATAACGCAATATATATTTTACTGCCGCCCAATGAGTCGTCATTGGTGCTGACAGAAATTGGCATACCCGATTGACAGAGAAGGAGATATCGAAGTGAGTGAAAGACAAATATTGGAGAGCCCTAACAACATTGTGATGTAGGCTCTACATCTGAAGTCTGTATGACAGAATAAGTAACCGTGCCGTCTGTACGAACCTTGGGCTTCTTGATGTTGTGGCTTAAACGCGTCCCATACTTATGGGCAGGAGGATCCGGTACAGGAACCTCTGAGTGGTGCATAGCCTCAGGCTGGACACTCGGTGATGAAGTTTGCCGCGATGCTGGTGATGATGGGCTGGCATATGACAGCCTAGCCTTAGCCTCTGTGCTTACTGTAGGGGACACGGGAGAGGCAGGCAGAGACTCCGATGCAGGCAGGTCAGCGTCAGGTGCTACATGCAGAGTGCCTGCCTTGGGTGAAGAAGCGGGCGTAGGGAATGTTGGCGCCAATTCTCATGAGGTTTTAGGTATCCCGGGATCTGCTGCATGCTGAGGGGCTGCATTCACAGGGTTAGCTAGAAACATATGCATATCGTAATTGTTCGAATTAAAACTACCACTGTCCTGATTAGGTGCAACGTTGGATGAAGGACAAGTGAAGAAATAAAAAATTGTTTCATCAAATATAACATCATGGGACACATACACACGTCCGGAATCCACATTGAGACATTTGTATCCCTTGTGAAGACTACTATATCCTAAAAACACGTAGACTTTGGATCAAAAGGAAAATTTGTGCTGGTTATAGGGTCGTAAATTGGGCCAACATGCTCAACAAAATATATAGAGCATGGAATTATTCGGTGGAGTTTTAAGGAGGCGTTCTAGAGGGCACGGATTATCAAGGACTCGAGTGGGCAATTTATTGATGAGATAAGTGGCTGTGAGGAAGGCCTCGTTCCAAAATTTAATCGGTATAGAGGCATGAGCTAGTAGAGCAAGACTAGTTTTCACTATATGACGATGCTTGCGTTTAGCCAATCCATTTTGTTGGTGAGTATGTGGGCAAAAAACACTATGGGCTATGCCAAGGGATCTGAAAAATTGAGTATGAAGTTTTTGGTACTCCCTACCCCAATCGAATTGGACGCATTTAATTTTAGTATCAAGGAGACGTTCTACATATGCTTGAAATTGTAAGAAAATGCGTTGAGCCTTAGTGCGATCATGCATCAAATATATCCATGTAAATTTACTAAAATCATCGATAAAGTTTAAGTAGTATTTGTATCCACCAATAGACGTGAGGGCAGGGCCCACACATTTAAAAAAACAGGTTCAAGAGGCGATGTAGAACGATAAATGGCATGAGTATAGGGAAGTTGATGACTCCTAATTGACATGCATGATAAATTGAGGGACTCGACTCCTTGATATATGGGAGATTATTCAAACTCAAAATAGACCGTACGACTGGGGTAGAGGGGTGGCCAAGACGAACATGCCACTGATTTGTGTATGCCTTGACACTGATAAGTGTTTGTTTGAAGAATTCAACATCGGATTGCTATATGGGATAAAGGCCTGATTCCTTTACAAGAAAATGATAGGGATGAAATTCAAAAATACATTATTGTCATGTAATAATTTATGAACTGAAAGAAGGTGTTTAGAGATATCAGGTACGTGGAGAACATTATGTAAGTCAAGAGGATGTGTAGCAGTATTAAGAGAATAAGAATCAATATGCATAATTTACAAACCTGTTTCGTTGCCAACTTTGAACTGTTTCTCCACCATGGTATTGTTCACACAAGGCTAGGCGATCCAGATCACTGGTTATGTGATAGGTAGCCCCCGTGTCGGTGTACTAGTTGGTGTCGACCTTGTAGGACGAAGTAGTGGCCACTGCAACATAGGGTTGTTCCTCTGATAAGACTCTTCCATACGATACCAATATTTGATGGCAATGTGACCTGTATGCCTGCAAATCTGACAAGGAGGGGCACAGCGTCCACGTCCCTGGGGCGGAGGACCACGGCCACGGCCCCACTACTGCCCACCTCGACTGGCGAAGTTGTCCGATGCGCTGATGTTGAGGCGAGTCTTCGCCTGGTACTGCATTTGACGTGTCTCAAATGCTAGCAGATGTGAGTAGACGTCGTCGAGCGTGAGGGGCTCACTCTTTGTCATCATAGATGTGACGAACAGATTGTAATATGGGGGAAAAACCGCTAGGAGATAGGCAATGATCTCGTTATCATGAAGAGGAGCATCAGCCGCAACAAGCTCGGAGGCTAGACTCTTGATCTTACGGAAGTAATCGGTAGCAGAGAGGTCGCGCTTCTTGGTTGTAGCAAGGTCAACACGCACTTGGACAGTATGCACGCATGACAGAGGAGAACATGCGCTGAAGAGTGTCCCAGGCTTCTTTGGATGTGGCAGCGGACACCACGTCCTAAAAGATGTCTTTAGTCATCGACGAGAGAAGATCACTTAGTAGTTGTTGATCTTTATCATACCATAGGCAATATTTTGGGTTAGACAAGAGCTCGGCACCATCAGCAATCGATGAAGGAATCTGCTGGGGAGGCGCGGTTGTGGATCCATCGATGAAACCCATAAGCTTTGCACTCCGCAGATACGGGAGAAGCTAGGCACGCCATAATGTATAGTTTGTTTTGTTGAGTCAGATGGTGATGATATGATGAATTGGTATAGGGGCAAAGGTAGTAGCAGAGGAGAGGCTAGAAGTGTAGGCAGAGGTGGTGGAGGAGGAGGTAGAAGATGATGTCGACATTGATTTAGAGAAAAAATGTTGGCTCTGATACCATATTAATGTAATTGGCGCTGAATGACCTCTATAGGTCATGACCACTCATATATATAGAGAATCACATACATAAAAGGTTACAAGCATAACCAACGGCAATCAGGAGATATAGCTCTAAATATAAATGATCGCTTATTAAATATAGATTACACACTTCTATGTTTAATATATGCATCGGTATGGTTGTAGCCCTTAAGAGTTGTTTACTGTTTAGGCGTAGGAAACACCACACACAATCCAACTTTGTCCACAAATTTACGCATATTATTATGTATGCATTGGTATGGCTGTAGCCCTTAAGAGTTGTTTACTGTTTACGCGTCATCTTAGAGTGCCGTTTTGTACTGGCTTTGCGGGATGCCATGGCAATGGCACCTTCTGTGCTCTCATGCATGTGGGAATATTATTGGCTTAACATGCTTGATTTGATGTGCACATAAGTCGATTAGTTTGCCAATTATTGACCTTCAACTTGACTGCAAGAATAAACAAACCGTTAGACTATTTTAGATTGTTTTGGGTGATTGAGCTCCCTTCCTATTTCTCGGGTTCAATTTCTATAAATCGATGGTTAATATATGGAAGACTTAGACTCTCCCTCTCTTTCTCTCTCTCTATATATGTAATCTCTATATTATCAATCTAATATATCAGCGTGAGTTATTCCACCATCATGGTATCAGTGACGGTCGCTCCTATGACATTCGCTTCGCATCTAATCTTCTCCCACCGTTTCTATCACCAGACCTACCGATGATGCCGCCATAGTAGAGGTTGAGCACCTACACCATGCTCATGACGAGGAGGACCGCATCAAGGTGCTAATTGTCCCCAACCTCCACGCCCAAGTTGTCTCTATCCCTAACATCTGGTCGCTCATCCCCATCGCCCTCGACATCATGTCGCTAAGCTACTCCAACTAGCATGGTCCTCACCTCATCAATCTTGGCAAGTATGTATTGAAAGAGCACGTGCTCCCCGACAACGTCTACCCTAACATCCTGTTTTGGCATCGCATGGATAGTGTGCATCATATCTTCTACGCCATGATATTGCCTGATCTCTTCGAAATCGTGATGACCCCCGATGCCACCAGCCGCTTCGTGTAGGTTGCCCTTGAGGATGAATTCATCATCAACAAGGAAACCTGTGCGTTGATCCTTGACACCGAGTTTTGCAACTTTGTTCAGGGTGACCTCAGTATCTCCAACTACTGCCGCAAGTTGAAAGACATGGCCGATCAACTTGTTGATCTTGACGAGCACATCGCCGATCGAACCTCGGTTCTCTCTATGCTTCATGGCCTCAACGAGTGCTACACTCACATGGCAGCCCTCCTAAAGCAGCAAAAGCCATGTCTATCCTTCGTCAACGTCCACAATGATCTTCTTCTTGAAGAAATCTCAGTAAAGAACAAGCATGTGACTCCCTCCACCGCCCTCGTCGCCTCTACTCAACACCTGTTCACTAGCTCCTCTTTGGCTATAGGTGACACATCCAACGATGCTCCCGTGTCTGCACAAGGATGTGGTGGTACCTCTAGCAGTGGCGGCTTGACCATGACCTCCGATGACAATCGTCATAATAATTCTCGTCGCAAGAAAAACAATGGCGGCAATGGCAACCACACTAGTAGCGGCAACTCTAATGGCAGCAATGGCGACAACTCAGCGTCAATTGCTCCTAGCTAGTCACCCTCTTTTCAGCAACCACGAGCCGGTCAAGTCAAGGTGTAGCCCACATGCCAGCTCTTCTTCGGCCCACTACAGCCCATCCTCAAGCACATGTTGCTAGCCATGTTGGTGCCATGGGCCTTCCAGCCAACTTGTTTGGCCTACCAAGATATGGGCCTCTTGCTTCCTAGTTCGGTTTCCTCTAGCCTGTTGTGTAGCAGTGAACGCTGGCACCATAGGCCATGCCTTCTTGGGTTAGCTGCGTTCAAGCCGCCTTGGCCAACGCATTCAACACCATGAAGCTGACTCCTCTGCCATTGACAAATTGGTATATGGACATTGGTGTTAGTGATCACATGACATTAGATGACGGTAACCTCACTCACTGTAACACTATGGTTTTAGCTTAGCCGTTAAAAGTTATTTTAATTAAAATCATAGTTTTAAAACTTTAGTTCTTTATGTGCATTATGTGCCAAAGATCTCTATCCAAAATTTAAATTCTGAGGTTCAACTTTTAAATCAACCTCTCATCTAAAAATTTTGTCCTATCTCTCTAAATCTGACAATCGAATTTGAGTCCAATCTGGATATCAACTCCACCTTAGAATCCTCTCAAATAAAACTCCTTGAATCCTTCCCACAAACTCTCCAAGAAAATCTTGAGTTTAAATTCGAACTCATTTCAAATTTTCTCAAAAATTCAATTATAGAAATCTATGAAAAAATAGAAAATCTCCTATTCATTTGGGTCGTCTTCTCCCTGACCCATTCTCTCTCTCCATCTCTTTCTGCTCTCCCTCAACCTCAATTCCTCCTAGCGGCACAACTGTCTAGCCGGCCCAGCTCCTCTCCTGCCTCTCTTCTTCTTTTCCCCCTCTTGGGCCATGCTCGTTGGCCCATCTTCCCCCACACGCGACTGCCTGTGCAGCTGTGCCCTAGCGCTCGCTCGCCGCACACTCCTCGTCCGAGCATGTTTGTTAGCCACCATCTCTCTCCCACACGTGCCTGCTCCACCATGCCCACACGCTTGTCCCTTCTCATATTGCTCTACCGCACGCAAGCTGTTTGGCAAAATGTCGAACAGCTAGCCGATGCGCCAATGCCCGACTCTATATGCCCTCACTCCGTTCCCATGCATCGCAAACCCGTTCCCATGCCCGCACATACATCACACGCTCAGTAGAATGCCAAGCTGGCCACCAGCTCCGCTCAAGTGTGCCGCAACCCTACCGTGCCATGCTCGTCGCGCCGTGCCAAACACGAAATCACTACCATGAATCCCGCCTGTTGCCACAGCTCTATGCGTGAATCCTGCTGGTCACCACCCTGTTTCTAACCCCGCCACTCCATCCTATCCTTTGGCCTCGCATCCCGTACCCCTGCACCATGCCGAATCGACCGTACTTTACACTAAGCCATGTCACACATGACAAGCTGCGGCACCCTTCTGCCTATCACTGCTCTACATAGTGCTACCGCACATAGTGGTGCACTATGGTGCGCATCATTGCCTTGTCACCACCAAGTGCCTTGTGCTTCACATCACTATAGACCTCGCTGATAACTCCCATGCCTCGCTGTCTTGTCACCACCCGATGGCTATGGCTATATGAGGCAACACACCTTCTCTGCCTTCCCTAGAAAACCCTTCATCACCAGGCACGCCTTTATCGCCCTGCATTGCCTCTCCCCCAGCCATGTGTCGCCTCCTCCGTGCCGCTATATGTGCCTCCTTCTCTACTGCTTAGTCGTCACAGATGCCGCTACTAGCCTTAGCCCTACCTCCAGGTGCTACCTTCCCCATCACCAGCGTCGCCACCCACAACTAAGACCTGTCGTCGGGCCTTTGTCCCACACCAGAGAGGAGAGAGCGAAAAGAAGGAAAAGAGCATGGGAGAAGGAAAAGGAGCCCCGGTGCCACTGACAGGTGGGCCTACCTTAGCCAACGAGGTGAGGCCACGTGCCTCTCCCTTTCCCCTAACATGCGGAGCAGCTCCATCCTTTTCTTTGCCCAACCGATATATGGGCCCACTTCCCTAACCTCATATTGGGCTTTTTTAAGATCCACTTTACCTCTACCAAATTAATCTCTCTCTCACATGTGGAACTCTAGAGAATATTCTAAGAGAATATTCCTCCTAATTTTCCAGTAATAATTTTTAAAAAAATTCAAAAAATCTTCCAAAATTCATATCTTTTCAACTGTAACTTTGATTGACTCTATTCAACTTCTAATTTTTTTTCTAAAAATAAGATATATCTAGTGACATTATTGTTTATTTAGTATTTTACTATCTTTTTAAGGTTTTATTGGAATTTCTCTTGTTTCACGTGCAGTTCGTCGCCAGAAAAAAATGCTCTCAGACACCGATTCTGAAGAATTTCTCATCTACCAATAGCAAGGAAAGTCACCCTTGATCATATTGATTTAATTTATAAAATATAATTATTTGCAAAGTTAAATTATTAGCATGCATAGTTAAATTGATCGGCCTCGGTTTGTGCATAACCAACATACCAATCTAGTAGTTTCATTACTTTCCGTAGATTATTGTTAAATCCTATCCTTGTAACTCTACCATAATGATGCTTAGAAATTCTTGCTTCTTGAGCAGAAATACCACTGTCCAATCTTACACTGTTGTTTATCGTGATGGAAAAATTGGATTGTGAAACCTTTTGTAAAAAACCCAACTCGTGGAGTCGATGGGTTTAAAAAGAGAAAAGATGTGTGAAAACTCCCGATGTGGAATCTTGTTTTTGTGGCTTGGTTTGGTAATTGCATGTAAGGACCAATTTCTTAGAGAATTATATTCAAGCATCTTATTGTATGACCATATGAGTATTTATGGAATGCTCCTAACTAAGTAATTAGTTATCCCATAGAAAGCTTGTATATCAATAGTTATAGAACACTGAAGATGAGGAGATGGGATTATATATCTTTACTGCTCGAGATGTGTGTTATTCTAGCCTTTTTCAAGGCAATCAATTAGGAGTAGGAGGTATCCCCATTGTGTCCTAAGTAGATGAAGGCATGAGATCTTCCTAATACTCGGTTTAAGAGATTCAACCCAACGTGATATGGGATATTCATGGGTTAGCTTTAGAAAGGCATTCTCACGAACTTCTGATGACAATGGGTATTCGGTGTTAATTTCGTATCATGTGGGTAAAGTGTACATACTCTCTAAAGCTTAATCTATTCGAATAGTTGTGTTTGTGGTTAAGGGCGAATATAAGGTGATACTCCTAGCGTAGTTTTGTTTGCTAGTGTTTTACAAAAAATATTTAGGGAAATAAGAACAATTACCAGAGTTGGTCTTGGTGACTGACGAATGACTTGGGTGGTTGGGAACAAGTCTGTGTGACTCAAAATGCCATGAGGGCATTATGGAGTAAGCTTCTCGAGAGGGAGTGGGAACTAAAGCTTGGGTGGTTTCGAGAATGATTCAATAGAAAGAGAGATGTTGGTTTAGTTTTAGATGGAGCGAGATAAAGGTTATATGCATGGCTTAAGAATCGAGATTTTTTTAAGAGATAGAAAATAAAAAAAAACTATGAATGATACTAAAACTTTGCTCTCATGTTTGGGTTGTTGCAAATCAACTCGCATCGGATCAAGATGGTAAATCTCTTTTCATATGAAGTGTGAAACTCAAACTTAGAGGTTGCGAAATGTTTTCAAACAAAATATTTGTGAAATAAATCTAGCCTTCCTTTGCAGCTTGCATACTCACATTTGCTACGACTTATGAATACGAAAGTACTCACCCTCTTTATTTTGTTGGTTTTTCTCCTCACTCCTTAGGTTCAAGTGAAAGATACTGAAGAATTTGGTTTCATCTCTAAACCCAAGCCACTGCATATAGATTGGCGTGCTAGCCATGCTAAGTTCCATTGTCATATTTTTTCTTAGAAGTTGTTGCCGATAGTCTACCCGACTTGGTAATAAGATATAATATATTTATTTAGTTTTAACAATGATTACTGATTTATTACCGTGGGTGCCAGCTTGAAATCATAAGACTGGCACCAATATGCACAATTCCACTAGGGATGGTTAGACGTCCTCGGTGGCACGTCCTCGGTGACACTCACACTCATTCTCCACACCTTACTATTACTCCTTCCCATATTGTCGTATGCAATGGTTCCATTATCCCTGTTGCTACCACTGGCTCTGTTCATTTTTGTAATTTTCTTCTACAGAATGTCGTTGTCACCCCTAATATCATCAAGAACTTAATTTTTGTCCATTGCTTTTGCATTGACAACCAATGTTCTATTGAATTTGACCCATATAGCCTTTCAATGAAGGATCTACGAACCATGAGCACGATCATCATGTGCAATAGTTCCGATGACCTATACCTGCTGCTGCCATCTAACCTACCTCGTCCACATGCCTTTACTGTGTCTCTCATCCTTTGGCATCATCGTTTAGGCCACCTTGGCTTGAAAGCTTTGTCCAAGTTAGCGAGTTCTTCTACTATTTCATGTAATCATAGTGCACCTGAGTCTATATGTCATGCTTGTCTACTCGGGCATCATGTCTGCTTGCCTTTTGTTACTTCCAACTCTTGTGGTGCTAAGAGTTTTGATTTTTATACATTGTATCCTTTGGACCTCTCCTGTTTCTAGTGTCTCTAGTTACAAATATTATTTAGTTATATTCAATGATTACTCTCACTTTACTTGGACCATTCCTTTGTGCTTCAAGTCCAACATGCTTTCCATGTTGTCTCACTTTTTTTTGGTTTCATCCAGACACAGTTTGGCTCCACCATTAAGAGTGTGCAATGTGACAATGGTTGACAATTTGATAACTCCTCCTCTCGCACATTTTTTATGTCATGTCCATACACTTCCTAGTAGAACGACAAGGCTGGGTGTGTTGTTTGTACCACAAATAACATTATGCACACTCTCTTACTAGAAGCTAGCATGCCATCATAGTACTAGGTCGAAGCCCTTCATGCCACCACATATCTTCTCAAACCACCATCCTACCAAAATATTGGATTTTTCTACACCTTACTTCTCTTTGTTCGGATCCTCGCTGTCCTATTCCCATCTCTATGTTTTTGTTGTCAATGCTATCCTAGCCTTTCTGCCACCGCTGCCAACAAGTTGTCACCTCACTTCACCTTGTGTGTCTTCCTTGGCTACTCTTCTGCGTATAAAGGTTATTGGTGTTTCAATATGGCATCCAATCGAGTGATCATTTCTTGACATGTCACTTTTCATGAGGGCTTGTTTCCCTTTGATGATTTGGCTATACTAATTATTTTGAATTTTTGTTGGAGATGGATCACACTATTTTGCCTATTGGTCACCGTCCAGGTATTCCTTCGCTTCGTGCCGTTGCCCCAGGTGCTCTGCCATGAGTTGTTGCTAGCGGTGCCAGCATGACGTCCTCCGCTGGCTGATGGGCCACTCTCCACCATTGGACCACTAACCAATTGGCTGCCCTCGCCTCTGGTCGCTAGGCTGACTGCGACTGCTACTGTCCTACACCAGTCAGCTACTGGGCTGCTCTTTGGTGCGCCAATCGGCCTGTCACCTGTTGGCTCCCCTGATGCCCCACGTCGGTCGCCCCTGGCTGCTAGGACATCCGCGGTTGTTGGGTCGTCCATCAGCCTGTCACCAGCTAGCTCACTTGCTATCTCTTGCCTAATTGCCCCTTATTGCTCCAACACAGGTTGTTGCTAGTCAGGTTATCTCTCCTGTGTCTACGACCAACACTCACCATATGGTGCCCACCTGGTGTTAACATTATCACTGGCAAGTGGGTCTTTTGGCATAAGCTTCATCTTCATGGCTCTGCTGATCACTACAAGGCTCATTGGGTGCTTCGTGGTTTTTCTCAGCGGCCCGATATTGACTTTGATGAGACTTTCAGCCTAGTTGTTAAGCCCGCTATGATTCGTACAATCCTCACACTTGCACTATCTCGTGGCTAGCCTATTCATCAACTGGGTGCAAAGAATGTTTTCCTCTATGGGACTCTATCTAAGACTGTTTACTATGTCTAGCCTTTAGGTTTTGCTAACCACGCTCATCCTGATTATATCTACCGACTAAACAAGTCTCTTTATGGTATTAAACAGGCTCTTTGGGTGTGGTATAGGCATTTTACCTCACATCTCTTATCTTTGGGCTTTGTCAATGCCTCAGTTCATCGCCAGTCTGACACTTTGCACCTATCTTAGCGGCATTATGTTTTGGAGATTATTGACCATGTTGGTATGTCCTCTGCAAGCCATGTAGTACCAAGATTGACACGTACTCCAAGATCTCTAGAGATGATGTCCTTGTTGCAGATCCCACTGATTATTGCAGTATTGCTGGTGCCATATAGTATTTAACATTCACTCGTCCTGATATTGTTTATGAAGTCCAACAAGTTTGCCTTTTCATGTATGATCCTCGGGAGCCACATCTTGCTTTGATTAAGCAGATTCTTCGATACCTTTAGGATACTCTTGATTACGGCTTGGTACTCCATCAGACTTCCCCTGTTGAGATGGTGGTTTACACTGCTGCTAACTGGGCTGGTTATCATGACATGTGCAAGTCTACTTTTGGCTATTGTGTGTTTCTTGGTGATAACCATGTCTCATGGTCTTCCAAGCATCAACATATTGTCTCTCGTTCCAGTGTAGAAACTGTGTAGCATGCTGTTGCTAATGGTGTGGCTGAAGCTACTTGGTTGCACTAGCTTCTAACTAAGTTTGGATCCTCACTCCAGCGTACCACCTTGGTATACTATGATAACATCTTTGCCGTCTATCTCTCCTCCAATCCAGTTCAGCATCAACAAACTAAACATTTGGAGATTGACTTGCACTTCGTTCGTGAGCAAGTAGCTCTTGCTGAAATTCATATTCTACATGTGCCTTATGTTAATACCAAAATTTTAAAAAGTCATTAATGGATTTGGTCAAAAGAGAAAAATCAATGAAGTCGATGGGGATTGCCTAGTAAAGACTGGATTTAAAAAAGTTTCCATCCTTAGAAGCCGTTATGAGTCAGTTTCTTATTTATAAATATCTCTTATAAATAGGTAGAAGTAGTTTTGTTTCATCTTTCTTTAGAGAATATTATAACGTGTCTATTTTGGACTTTATATAAACCCAAGGGTATAAATATGTATATCGGGGGTTTTGTAAAAGATATCAATGAGATCAATACAATCAAATTTGATGTATCGCCACCTCTACGAATATAAATAACGTAGTTCCTGGTAGGATTTTGCTTCGAGTTAGGCTATATCAGTTAAATTCAATCTCCAGTAAGAGCTAAATCATGTCATATAGTAAACATATCGGCTTGGTTAAGACTTTCTCGGTTCGATCCGATATCTTAATTAAACTTATACATTTGCTAGTCTGACTAAGGCTATCTTGATTCAATTTCTCAGCCTGATTTAGTATATCTATCACACTGACATAGCATTTATCAACTTGTTAAGTTTATTTTATTATTCTCAATCCTATATTATCTTAGATCCGATTTATTATATTGCTTTTAATAAGATAAATTTTGATAAGTCAATATATTTTATTCAACGTTTCATCGAAATTATAACCGATGGATTATCTTTATACTATGCTTTTATTTTTATCCACATCAAATCATTATCTGATATACTTTTTATATCACGTTTAATATGCTATCAATCGTGTCTAACCTTATTGTTTTTAATAAAGTTAGCTAGATAACTGATAGTTTAAGTCCCTATCAGCCTATTAGCCGATTGACTTCTAACTAATCTCTATCTGCTACACAGCCGATAACTTAAGTCTATATTATTTTATTGGTCGATTGACTTATCGGTCTAATTTTTTTATCTTACTTGTTAATAAACAAATCTCTCAAGTATTCGTGTGTGTGACGCATCGGTGTGAGCATCAAACTATTTTCATCTCAACACACTACCACTATACAATACACGAATGTTTTTACAAAGGGACTACCCATATTAGTCACGGTGTTTTGGCCAGTATCAACGTTCATCCTTCTTGCGATGCGACTACGTTATTTCTTCTGCTGATGCGACTGTAGGGGTATTAGACTATTTTATTTTTTAAGGTGATTGAGTTTTCTTTTTAGTTTTCTTAGTTCTGTTTGTATAAACCTGTGGTTGGGAGGCTTAGGACTCTCTTCCCCTATGTGTAATCTCTTCATTATCAATCTAATTATCGCGTTAGTTATTCCGCCTTCACTGACACGTGCATGGGGTTAGTCTGATGTAAGTACGTTCTAACCGTTTTTCAGAATTCTTAATTAATATTTTCTGTGCGGGCAGCAGGGGATCGGAGATGTGTGTAGAACAAATCGCCAGCATATTTTGCATTCCTAGAAGCGCAACTGTGTGACATGTTGGGAACATGTAGGTACTACTCCCTTCACCACAAAACATAGCAACATTTAGCTATAAATTTAAACAAGTATATATACAGAAGGAATATTAACTCTCCATACATGTTACTAAGCGAAGTACGTGAGATGCATATTATTACACATGGTAAATTCAGAACAATGTCAAAAGGAGTAACACAGCGAATATCTTCGCTAAATAATTATCCTTTTTACAAATTTACAATATACTGTTGTCTTAAAACTCTTTACGTACGTACTGTACTGTCCCTCTCAATTCATTCCACAAACTATTTGGTCTGAGCTCCGAACACAATTCTAGATTCAACAAAAATCTCTGCTTTACAAGCTGAACCCAAACAATTATCACATTTTGGTTTCTGAGGCATAGTGTATGAATAATATGTGAATACGAAAGTATTTTAATTTGTGTTTGTAGTTTATGAATTACACGAGCGGTAGAACATCTAGTCAAAATTTAGGTGCCCATTTTTTAATTGAAAGAGGATGATATACCTCAGCATGTCCCTCCATGAGATCTCAAAGCTTTTGAGCCCATTACCTAAGAATCATCAGGATCAAGTAGGTGTTTACAAGGACAATAGAAGCTAAGTGGAGGACAGTAGGGCCACAAAATAAGACAAATCAATTTGAGTAGCTTCTCTGGTTTGCATTTTTTTAATATAATCTGACATCCTCTTGTCCTTCCCTGCTTATGATCAGTGCGGGGAGCTACCCAAACTAATGATCCTTAACAAGTTTCATCCTCTAACACGTCATTATTCGCCCCTTCTGTCCCAGAGATAAGTTTTCCAAGCACATACAATGTCCGTACATAAAATTATTGCATGTAACTTTGCCTACAATGATAGTAATAACAAAGATGATGTAGCCCATAGGAGTAGTGCATCGGTAACAGGAGCTAAGCCGCTACTTCATCTTAGAAAAAAACTTTATCTTTCTCTGTCTCACATATATTAATATGAAGCTAAAAGACTATAATACTCTTTACTTTTTAAAAAATAGTATAAGGACTGTCAATAAACTTATATGGATGTGCTATTTAGATCTCCAAACTCTTATATTATATTTTTAAGTCCTCAAACTTATTCTAGCTATCACATAGGTTTAAACAGGCTCTAACTTGCTCTATACACTAACATGGTATGCCATGATAGCGCATACGTATCATGGAGACCCACATATCAATCATATAGAAAAAAATAAAATCTCTTTTCCAGTTCCTCCGTCTCACTCACCAAATCAGAATGAGAGGGCAAGGGTCAGGGGAGCAACCGAGTTGGAGAAGAGGAGCCAAAGCAGATGGGGTAGGGTCCTATCAGCGAAGCTAACATAATGGAGTGATGGCTTGGTGACGTGGAGGCTAGAGTTGAAGAAGCGACACTAGCGATAAGGATCCATATGGCAGCAGCGTGAATGGTAGAGATGGCGGCAAAGTCGGGAATGGCGGATGGAGGAGGAGAGCCTATGGCAGTGGAGACCTGGTCCTCTTGAGGCCTCGACGACGGGGGAGGGGGCAAAGCTAGAGATGATGCCAACTAGAGTAGCCGATGGGGATGGCCGACGATCGGGCAAGATTCGAAGGTGATGCATAGTAGAGACGAGGAGAGTGAACAAGCACCGAACAGGCGTTGAGGACAGCAGCAGCTCATATCTATGTAGGATCGAGATGGAGAAGCGGTAGCCCTCGCCCTCCTCCCCTCACTGGCAACAATGGAGATGGAGCAAGGGACCCATGAAGAACGGTGTTGGTTACCTAGTGTGCTTGGTGGAGCGCAGCCAGCATGCAAAGGCACTTTGTGACTAGGATGACGTTGTTGTTGTCCCTCTCAGCCTTGTCGGACATTGGCAATGGCGATGGCATGGTGGCGAGGTGGGATAGCGACATGGTGGCACTGCTTTGGTCCAGTGGGAGATTAAGGAGATAGAGTGGAGAAAATTGTTCTTGTTTTGTTTTTTATGTGAGTGACATATGGGTTCCAGTGATACGTAGATGTCACCGTGGCATGCCATGTCAGCACACAGAATGGATTAGAGCCTATTTAAAACTTTATGACTCCTAGAATTTCAGAGACACAAAACTGCATTTTAAAAGTTTAGAGACCTAAATGACACATCGTAGGCACAAGTTTACGAATCACCTATGCACTTCACTACTTTAACGAACTCTAATGCAACTGTCACTCACTTTTATAAATTTTAATATATATGTCTCTCGTTTCAAACACTCCAATATTTTATCCTTTACTTTAACAAAATCTAATGTAATAATCCATTCAAAGATAAATTCTTTGTAAAACAAATGAAATTACAAAAGATTAAATCTTTTTTGATAGAGGAAGTAGTTACATATGCACTAATGGAAATATATTTTTTAGGTTGGTTAAAAAGATGTATTTTTAAAATATAAATTGGTACCTCCTTATGCATAACTACTCCGTCTAAGCAAGCTTTAACAATAAATTTCTCTTACATTATTTTTTATTAAGGCTATAAAATTGTAGTGATTTCAAACATAAATCCAACAATATTAATTTTATATGACAAAACCTAAATATTGTTTAATTAATTGTTGGTCAAAAAGCTCAAAATTAGATCGCCAAAATATTACTTATATCTCTCTAAACAGAGAAAGACAAAAGACAAAAGGTACCACATAATAACACTAAAAAAATTAAGGTGCATCCCAATATATTCTCAAGACCTAAAACTACTCATGTGCAAAACCTTCCCTATATCATATTGATATAATATATATAGTTTTTGCGGTCGCAACCACAGCAGTCTGTCACTGTTCACTAATGTTTTACTGTTTTACCGTTTTCCCACGCTAGGAGCCGTTCGATCTACTCTTGCTGGCTCAATCCCACCGTTCTTTCTAACCTACACAACGTACGTGTCTTGGTGGTAGGCTGCTAGCTTCCAGGTCCCGATTCTCATCTCAATCGGCCGCCGCTTCCCCTTCCGGTTCCCCATCGCTCTGTTGCGACTTCCCCATCCCCACCTCTCGCAGAAATCGTCACCGCCGCTTCTTGCTCTTCTCCGCCGTACCCGCCATCAAGCAATCGTCATTGCCGCCGCCTCAGAAATAGATGCTCTTGCCTTCTATCCAGGTTGCCATCCTCTCTCTACCCCCTTGAGCAGAAATCTCTGCAACCGCTGTCTCTGCAGAATCGACAACCGATGGCGTCTGTGGCCATCGATCCGCTGCACCATACACGGAAGAATCAATAGCCGCCAGCGTCCGTGCCCATTGGTCGACCGCGCTGTCCGTACCAGAATCGGCAACCATTGGCCTGGCCCGGCCCTTCGACAGCTACCGCTAGGTGCGTATGCTTCAGCTATCCGTCCCTCTCTCTCTCTCCTCCCTTATCTCTAAGTGCCAAATGAGGCCAGTGTGCTATGAGCGCATTTTGGTAGGCTATCTGCTCGCCTGGTTGTGAGGTTCCATTGATTCAGATGCTCCAGTTACTTGGTTAGGGTGTGCCATAGTCCCCGGTTGATGTGCCTCAGCGATTCACACCTGTTGGCTTCACATCATTCTGAAATACTGGTCAGCCTATTTCATTCATATCTCGATTATGCTATGTTGCCTTCGTCTTTGTTAGGAATAAAAATGGCCGCTCGGCCGCTGAATATGGTTTCTTTTATTTCCTGCTCAAGGGGATTCACCAATGTTACATCTATGCTTAGATTAGCTATCCGTTGATCCTGCTATGTTTCAATGCATGTTTTGTTTCTGCTTCTGGAGTTTACCATGCTTTTCACAAGGATGCAACAATGTCTAGATCTTCTAAGTCATTCCTGTTTCATGCAAGTCATAAACGCAATCAAGGTATGCCCGGTTTTCTAGCTTACATGATTAATGTTGTAAAATAATTCTTTGTGCCTTCCACTCTTGTGGCTTATTATTAACCTCCTGTAGAATATCCAGACTTACTTTATTGTTTAAATATGTTGGATGCATTAGTGACACCTGTGTATCATCAAAGGGCACACCGCCATGTGACGATAGCAACTTCTCTACAAGCTTTCATTCAGTTCCTGCATGTTCTGTTTGGCGCTGTCCATCTGTCCAACCTGCCAGTATACTCCATTTAGAATTACTGTACCATTCAATAGAAAAAATTGTGAGATGCATTACCTTACAATAACTTTTTGCCTCATGGTTTAATGTCATTTACTTGCATGCTCTCCTTTTCAATCTGACATGTATATATTATATCAGAGACACAGACTCAGACTATTGTCTTCCATTCAAATTAGAGTTGTTTCAGCCCTTGTTGACTCTCACTTTCTCTTAGCCGCAGGTGCATATGATGCAGACCTGCGATGATTGCTTTCCTAAATGCTTTCATTTGCCATATTCATGCTCTGTCCAGTGGCATATGTCTGTTCAGCCCATTGGTAAGAGCGCACCAACGTACCCACTTTCTAATTCCAATCTCCACTCTTACTTTTGTTCTATGACATTAGTACGCTTGCCTATGTAGTTATTGCCTACTATGAACTCTTATTTTGCATGTCGTATTCCTGTTGCACCTGACTTGCCTCATCTGTTAAATGAACTTCTGTTCTACTTATCCCCTTAGTTGCATGCTTTATAATTATAGGATTAGTTCTAATGTCACCATTCCACTTCTTTATTAGAGCTGCAGCAACTACATAGTGCAATGCTTTCACAAGCATATATTACATCATTAGTGAGTAAATTACATGGTTCATGCCATATGACTTCTTTTTTATTTTGCTTTCAGCTTTCTTCTGCACAATGCAGTGAGCTCATGTGCTCCGTTTTTACCAATTCTGTTGACCATTGACCATTGTTTGAAAGTTCAATTGCACTAGGTTCAATCATTGCTCTGAAACCTCAAATTTTCTGTGTTAGTAGGTGTTCCTTTTCCCAGTTCATTAAGTCATGAGGCAATGGAATATGAATTTCCAGATGCTTCAATCAATTCACATGTTAGCTTTAAATTTGTTAAATGAAAACAGAAATTGAAGTCAATAGAGATATGGGATAGGGACTATAGTTGTGGGAATGTACCTTCTTGCTGTTTAAAGTCACAAACAATTGAATTTGAGTTTTAAGGGGCATGGCAGTTTGATTTTCTCTAAGCCAAAATAGAAATGCAGATTGATTTCAATACAGATACTAAACTGCAAATGATAAAGGTATTTAATTTGGTTGCTTCAGCATGCGGTAAGACCAAAGCAACATTGATCTTCATGTTTTCTATGTCCATTCAATAATTTTTATATATCTTTGAGCAATTGATTTACATCAACCTCCTTCCCGATACGTTTTAGATTATCTACAAAATGAAATTATTCATGGCTAACTGGCTCTATGCAGGAGTATTGGTTCAAGGCAGAAGAATAACAGGTCAGATTGATTTTGTACAGTACTCGTGCAATGAAATACAGTCATTGGACAATTAAAATTCTATTTAGATAAAGCAATACATGTGCTGGCGTGCTTAATATCTTTGTTGGGTCTGTTAAAATAGATTCACAATTTGCATATGTTGTGAGTTCAAAGAAACTTAACGGTCAGAATGGGGACATGTAAAATATGGATATACATATGTGTACAATCTGTACGCATCAGTCTTGCATACAAATTCACTGTATATTTTGGTTGTAACTTTGGAGGTCCATAGTGTATATTTTGTTTCCCATGCTCCCACGGCAATGCGCGGGGTTTCTATTAGTTTCTTCGTAATTGTGTCGAGGTTCCAAATGAAGGATGTCATTTGTCTTTTTAGTTTTCCAACTTTTGCCAAGGTCGGAGCAGGAAATGAGAACTCTTAGAGCCACCTAGAGGACATTTGCATGCGTTCATGCTCATGACACCTGTCGAGCTATGTCATGTCAATGGACACGTATCCTCTATAGTACTACTAACATGCGCGCGCCTACATATCAGTGACATCTAATAATAAGCCTATAATACAACAGAGTATCACATTCTCATGTCAACATATGCCCACCAAGTCACCAACTAGCTAGTGCCTCCGTTCTCCATCTCCATTTTCCTACATTCGCCTCATGTCGCCGCTACTGTGGCATTGTTCCATGGGTTTCTCAGTAACTCTTCTGCTTTTTGTGTCTTGTCTTTCGTGCAATTATCATAATCTTCTACGCACAAACCCTACAATATTAACCGTAGAATAGAGAGGGAGTCTACACTTGGAATTCAATTACTGTTGAAATGACAAGAAAATCCTATTCTCCAGACGAGCCAAAAGAGTAAAATATTTACACATGTACTGGAGTTAGAAGCTGATGGCCTGGTATTCCTTTTCAACCTTTCATTACGATACACTGAATTAAATCAACACACTCCAACAGCATGGTACCATCATTAATTGCTGGGCTAGGCAACAATGTTCCTTTCAATAATCCTAGAAACAAACGTATAGTACTAGCAGTACCAAAGCTTGCTCACCACGAATAGCGCTCGAGATGGGATGAACTGTTGGATACAGCGGGTAATGTGAGGATCGTGCTGCAGACGGGTCGCTCGTGACAGCGTGTACGCAGTGCGGCGCGTGGCGAGGTTACGTTGCAGAGGACACACGACTACCTGTAGCACACATGTTTACATCATCGGCTACAGGTTAACTAATTAATTAATCAGAACCAAACGGAAGCATGGATCGATTGGATCAGTGGTACTCTTCTATTGTCCCATCTGGCCCGCAGAATGACAGCATGTGAAGAACAGAGAGAACACAATTGTTATATACAGGATATATGCAGGAATGAGGAGACATGGAGATTGGAAGGGTAGTTTGCTCCTAATCACCCCATAGAAACTAGATATAGATTAGACATAATAAATCTAAATAGTTATAGACCTATAATTTAGTATTATGAAATTGGACAGATGATCTACTCAGATTCATAGTGTTGTGTCTAAATATAGTTTTTTATATTTTAAGAGAAGGGGTAAATGATTAACGTTATCGGTGGGCCGGTTCTCCGTTCTCGTCACTGTGATACTGATCGCAAGCTCGCATCGTTGCAGTCCAACAGAATACAGACTGGTCAATCGTGGTACGGCCACAGTATAGGAATATATATGTGTACTGTGTGACGATTATATTCTAACCAGGATATGGTGCTTGTAAGCTACTAGCTATTCCTGCATTGGTCAGCATAGATACGGAGCGTGCGAATTGGTGATTTACTGTGACTGCGGGGACGCTTGGGTGGCATCGTCGAGTGACTTGTCCGTTCTATGCGAAGCATCTCGTTCGACTACCTTACCTCGGTTAATTCTAATCTCAGTAGGCTTAGATTATGGCTACACCTGAAACCTGCAACTACGATAGTATAGTACTGTGATAACTCTTGTCAGGCGAGTGAGAGGAGCAGGAATTTTTGTAGCAGGTCAACCAAAAGTCGCCGGAAGTTGTTTTACGGGAAGCTGTGTTCGCGGCTTTGCGTGCTGCGTTGCGTGGTTGAGCCCACACCGTCCACACTTTTGCAGGCCCACGAGCGTGGAAAGTCGCGGCCGGCTTGCGCCAGGACACGGCCCGCGCCATGCCAAGACGGCAGCTTAAGCCTAGGCAACTCTGGCTGATTGCCGCCGCCCCCAAAGTCCAAAGCAGCGAGCCACGGGACGACGAGACGTGGTGGCTTCGGCGTCGTCGCCGTCGTCGTCCTCTGTTACCATGAAGCTGCCGTACGTCGATGGGCCGCGGCCGTAAAAACTTCCGTGTGGATCCGGCGGCGCCGTGGACTCCGCCTTGTCCGATATTCATGGCCTTCCACCTGTGGCATCGATCGCCACGCTTCGGTGTGCGTTTATGTAGGGTTCTCTAGGGGAAATTAGGAAGGCTCAAGCAGAAAGGAAACTGAACAACGGCCTTGTTAGCTCCATACAACTGAGGCCATCCATAATAGTAGGTGAAACTTCATTTTTACATGTGGGACAGATTATAGGATAACTTGAAACAAAAAAAACGCATTAGCTACCAAAGGGCTGGTTTCTAGCAAGGATTCCTCCTAAAATTGCTCAAACTAGATGAATAAAATTTCACGTGCTGCTACACAAAATTTGCATTATAATGCTAAACCTGTATTATATCGATTTTATTATTGGTGTGGTGATGTAATTGGAGATACAGCACTTCATTTACTAGAGTTTAAATCCCAACGTTTATAAATATGACTGTGCATGTTTTTAGTACATTATACTTCTATTATAAAAAGCTACTCTTATATAATTTTTACTTCCATCATCAAAAAGCTAGTATATAATTGAAGACTAATTTAATTTGTGTGCTACCTTTGATTACACATAAAAAGAATACAAACAATTGAGATGTGGCTTTCATGATAAAAAAAAAGAGATAATTTGGATCATTTTTTTAACCAACCTTCGAAAAAAATAGGAAGTTCATGTTTTTCATTCTAAAAAAAATTACAGCTACAGAAAAACCGATAAAAAACCATAAAAAAACACCAAAACAACAATGTAAGATGTAAGATGTCATATCGTCATCAACCGAACTGACTAAGACCCGACACATGTCTTTGCCGAGCTTACCAGTTTATGAGGTAAACAGCTGACTTGACCTCAGCCACAAAGGTCAACATCGTCGTAAAAAAACAGAGGGTATAGGATATGAAGACCAACAGAAGCAACTCGTAGGGAATTTCTTACAACTTTGTAGGTTTTATTTTTTTTCAAGAATGCCCAAGCTACAGACACCCGATACTATTTATGTAACCGCTTATTTTTTTTACAATTTTTAGACATATTTTAAAAGATATCATGTTATCAAAGTATTTTACATGCTAAATATATTTATCAAAACATCATAATTTAAAAGTTTTTATTGGTCAAAATAAATTTATATTATACTGGTCAATCGTGCCAAATAAAAACTAACGGTGGCAGTATCACCCATGGGTCTGTAGCTTTGGGAAGTACTGTATTGTATTGCCAACTCTCCAACCTCCTTCGAGCAAACTGTCAAAATATCATTATCTCAACAATGAACTGTTCTTATGTTCCATCAGCAAATGTTAATGACGAAAATACAAATATGATAGTCATGCGCTTTGTTGGTATATCATTTTGTTTGTTTATTTATTTTTGCAAAGAGGCTACAATGTGATATTAGGAATGAAAAAAAAATTATGTAACATTGGTTATATCTAATTCATTTTTTGTCTTTGTACGTACATTACGTAAGTATACTTATTTCTTTAGCAAATTGTTGGGTGAAGGCAACAACAAACGTTTCTTGGACATGTTTAATTTGTTGGGATGAATTTTACTACAAAGAGACAATATGCTAGTCATGAAGATTTTCTCGAGTCTTCAACATATATAAATAAGAATGCCTCATAAAGGAATATTTGAGATTGGGTAGTTGGCTTACTCAGAAAATGACAACATTTTCTGTCTAGCTCAAAAAAATTTACGATGTGAAATCCTGGCAATTGCACCAAGAGATGTGCCATAGAGTAACAAATAAATCTCAGTTTAGAGATAACACTTGCTTCCACGTCCCCAAACAAATTTGCACCTCATTGTTGTGCACAAGGCAATAAATCCATTCCACACTTTTTGAGCGAAAAAAAAATCCATTTCACACTGACCTGGATGCCGTAAACCCGATTAACACAGGTAGATCGGTAATTGACCTGGTTATCTTGTTGACAGGGGGTTGAAAATGTCTAATAAACACTTGTACTTATTAGTTATGTACATCGGTAGAGCATAGAGATGTAACATATTTCTATCATTAAAAACACAGATAGACCGGTGCAATGAATATGTATACTGTTATCTCCGTTCCAATATAAATATATTTTTATGTATGAGAGTATAAATTAAAAAAAGAAAAAGATCTAGTTATTTCCTATTAAGTGAGTGATGCTTAGATATGGGATGGCGGTTGAGAATAAACGATGACAAATTTAATAAGTAATTGATAAGACTAATATTACTATTAAATTATAATTATTTTAAATAAAATATAAATATAAATATATACTTATTTAAATAGAGGTAGTACAAGAAAATTAATTCCAGCTGTGTGTTAAATAGGTTATGCCTAATCATATCAGGCAATGGCATGGCCCACGAGCATATGACCCTATGTTTTTCTTGACGTGCCACGTCGCCACTGCGCCACACCATAAAAGCCCATTGCCCTCTCCCACCTCCACTCCGCTCCCCTCCAAGCCTCCAACTACTCCACACCCGCACCACCACGGCAGCCATGGACGACTCCCACGAGACCGCCTCCCCCGATCCCGACACGACATCCTCGTCGTCTATGTCGTCGTCGTCGTCGTCGTCATCGTCCTCCGCCACCGTTGCCCCGAAGAAGCGGCCGCGCAACGGCGGCGGGCACCCGACGTACCGCGGCGTGCGCATGCGCAACTGGGGGAAGTGGGTGTCCGAGATCAGGGAGCCCCGCAAGAAGTCGCGCATCTGGCTGGGCACCTTCGCCACCGCCGAGATGGCGGCGCGCGCGCACGACGTGGCCGCGCTCGCCATCAAGGGCCGCGCCGCGCACCTCAACTTCCCGGACCTCGCGCACCTGCTCCCGTGCCCGGCCACCGCGGCACCCAAGGACGTGCAGGCGGCCGCGCTGCTCGCCGCCGCCGCGGACTTCCCCTCCGACGCCAATGCCAAGAGCCCTGACACCTGCTCCGTCGCCAGCGCTGCCTCGCCGCAGCCGCCACCGCCAGACGCTGAGCCGGACCCGGACAACGCGCTGTTCGACCTCCCGGACCTGCTCCTGGACCTGAGATACGAGACATCGTCGAGCCTCTCGTGCGCGGCGTCGTGGGCCGTCGACGACGACGTGACCGGCGGCGGCGTGTTCCGCCTGGAGGAGCCGATGCTGTGGGATTACTGATCAGTGTCAGTGTTGCTGCTTGAGTTCTTGGAGCAGCCTCCAGTCAGCTGCTTCATGCGCCACTCATGGCGTGAGTCATGCTTCCATGTATTGGATCGATCAGAGGCTTGTAAATGGCGCTGCGTCTTTTCTTCTTTCCTGCTCTGCTTCTACTCTGTTTTTTTTTTCTTTTCTTCTTTTGTATTATGTTTTTTCCATCCATTTTTTCTCCTTTTCTTTTCCAAATCTACCATGCGAGGTTGTATGAAGTCAGTTCCTTTTCCTCGTGTTGCTTGATTTGGGGGACAAGAATATGCATAATTAACAAGCATCTTATATTTGATTAACATTTTTCTAGCCTGTTTTGTTCAGTGGTAAAAAAGTGATCCTAGCAAGATTTGGGACAAATGGACAGAGTAAAATTTACGCATCCTATTTGCACCTTTCCGGTGTTAGCAACTCGTCACCGGACTTGGAAGCCACGGTAAGATTCGTCCACGTCATTCAAAAATCGTCCAGCATTTCCAGCTCCACCTTACCACGGCCACAACAACAAAATAGTCCGTATAAATAAAAGAGGAAACGCACTAGGTAGCGATTGACTCTTCCCGTTCGTCCACACTGCCTGGAGAGCTGCGCCGCGACGGGGGCGTGTGACGCGGCAGTGAGCGCGAGCGCATAAAGGCCCCGAAAGCGACGGTTGCCGCGTAAAGACAGCGGCTTCCCAGCTACGCCGAAGTTAATGCCGTCTCGTCGTCGCACACTCGCACTGTCACGCACACACCCACGGCCGCACGAACCGCCTGTGCCACGCTTCCTTCGCCGCCCGTGCGTCGTCCCTCGCGGCCAAGGGGCGCGCGCCGGCCGGCTCGCGTGCGTGCGAGGGGCCGATGGCCTGTCCGCGCCGCGTCAGCTGGGGAGAGGAGGAACCTGGGGGCGCGCGCGCTTGAGCTCCGGACGACGCCAATGTGGCCGCTCGAGAAGCCTGCGAGGCGGTGCGTGACCAGTGCGCGCTGCCGGTGATTCGTATTTCGTGCACGACGAGAACGTGTACACACGCTGTGCGAACGTTTGGTCCTTATGGGGGAAAGCCGAAGGCTGGCTCAGATAAGACGGGTGACTTGGCTTGATCCGCTGGGTTAACTGGCCTAACCTGACCGCTAGTGTGTCTACCAACAACTTGTCCCGGGGTTAACAGCTTAAGCAGGAGTACGAGTATAGTACGGGTAGTACCTGCTCGTACCCTGCTTGCAGCTTACACTTGTGCTACTGCACCCACCCGCTTTTTAACTCGGTCCTTGTAGATTGATTGCGTGAACACTTTTCCTTTAGGGCCGGCTGACTCGTCGTTGCCGATGGTCTGATTCACAAATTGAGTACTTGTAGCTATGCAGTGGGGCGCTTCCATGGAGAATCGCCGTTTCTGCGATCCTCAAATCCTTTGCCCAAATCAACATTTAAGTGCGTTAATTGTGCACGTAAGCTTGTCGGTTTTCGAGGTGATGAATACCCCTGCAGACTGCAGTGTTTTATAAATTCCGCTCTCAGGCAGCTGTCGGATTCTCGTCGGAAACGACACTTGGATTAAGCACAAGTCTCCGCTGTCCCGTTTCAATTTATATTGGGCTTAAGTATACGGATTTTATCACTGTTACTAGAGAAATACTAGTCGTAGTACGTTCCAGAATCAACTAGAGTGCATGCATTCCGTCATAAACTAGCCAGTGAAGATAGTGCCTGCTCGAGAATACGTCTAAAATCACGGCGGCCACAACTACGTATACCTACGTCGATCGATCAGTGGAACCACTTGCAAAGAGTATCCAACTGTCCGTGCATTAGCAGGAAGCTGCTCTTGATTTGGCCGCATGGAAAAGGGAAGATTCTGTCGAGCACGGCGACACGACAGGCACAGGCACAGGCCGATACCAACATGGATAGATGCTTCTCTACTGCTCGGCTCCTCCAGCAACAGTGATGAGAAAACCACATGAAAAAAGCCGCGGAATAAAGATGATCATCGTGCATGCCATCCATCGCTGATCGATTGGTCGATCGGGCCGTGGTGTGGTGTGCTGTGCTGCCAGTTTCCTTGGAGTACTGAACACGTTACGTGCAGCGACGGCTAATCTTTTTTTTCCCTTCTCCTTTTCGTCTCCTTCCCCCAACGTGCACACGGACTCGGTCTCTCCGTTGTTAGATCGCGAAACCGGTTTGTTAATACAGCGCGGAGGGTGTTACGATTCCTGCTGCTGCGACCAGGTTCAGACGGGGTGCCAGGTGTCCCATCCCATGGCATGTTCTTGGTAATGAGGTCCAACTGGCAGAAACCAGATGCTTGGGGTACTACCAATCATGCTAGCGAGTTATTGATGACAATTTTCCTACATGTTAGTCACTTAATTGAGTTATTTTTTTCTTCATTGTCTATACATTAATATATTACTTAGATACCCACTGGGTCCCGCTGTGTTATCCACGTTCGATGGGTATAGACATAAGCATTGAATTCAATCCACGAGCGAAGTTGAGTAGCAGGTTAGAAATTATTTTGCTCTATCCATATTCAACCCGACCCATTGTCATTCATAGATGGAACACAGAGGTAGCCTGTTTGTTGCCTGGCAGGTGTACGTTAGTACTCCACTAGTAATAGTATGCTTGCCCGTCATCCATGATGCATCTTCTTCTAGATGCAACCCTTTCATACGGAGTACTACACATGTATACAAACACCATGCTATTTTGGATCAGGATGAGCGTGTAGTTGGCATACGCGGAGACACTACCGAATCTTCGTGCTTTGCTTGTGCCCGATTATTGGTGGTGTTGCACGGATATAATTGCGGTTTCACTAACAAGAGAAGTCAAAGCACGGAGATTGGGAGGGTTACACATACTCCCTCTATCCCACCACAACAGAAGTTATGTGATTTGAATTGTCTAACAACATAAGTATTTTTAAAATTATTTATAGTATTATTTATTGCAATCAATTTCTATTTAAACTTTTTCCTATATTAACCTATCTACACTTATCTATTCCTTATTTATTAAATAACAATAAAATCTTATTTTCTTAACCATAATATCTACTGACTTAAAATACTTATATTTTAATATTTTAGAGGGGACACGGTATGTGCTGCCTAGATCGTAGGCTACTACTAGCACTACTTAGCTACTCCTGGTGAGGTCGTTGGACCATGGAGGCAATGGAGGCACAGATGTATAGCTCTAGCGTCTAGTGGTAGTCCTATATACTTACAGGAGTGATCTACTACTCACTCATTTTTATAATATAAAGGATTTTTTAATATAATAGATTTTATAATCCCAAAACAATATTTTATTTCATATCTATCAGTATTTATCTATTACTTTATTTCTCACATACCAACCTTTATATTTTAAATTACTTATCATTTTATTTTTTTCCTAAATAATTAATTTTTAGAAATTAATTTATGTAGTTTAGCAATATGTGAGTTATGTATTATAGAAGTATTTTTATAGTGAATTTAAAAACATAAATATTATAATGTTAAACTATATATATTTTTAGAAATTGATAGGATGAGACATTCACTCCTGACCCGTACATTGTCCTAGGCATGTGGCTCGAGGGTAAAACCCTACTGTTGTCTCTGTCGCTTGCCATCGGGATTTTGTCCATTGCCATTGCTAGAGCAATAGGCTAGCCAACAACACGGCGAGCTGGGATGGCAGCGGCGTGGGCAAAATCCCAACGGTGAGCCGACACAAGAAAATCATGGTGGTAATGATGCCACAGTGGCGACGACGGCATGGTAAGGAAGCCACTTTAAGCTTTAGGCACCAACTTTGGCATTCCTTTATCCATATCTGGCTAGGCCCTCGTAGGTATCCAAGACAGGCGTGGATGGTGTAGGTAGGGTGAGCATGAATGATGCAGACAATCGAGTAGGTAGAGAAAGTGGCCTCTCTTCGGGCATCTATCCCTGGCTTCATGCGACGTAGATAGCTAAGGCGATAGGGGCTCTTCCTGGTTCAACAAGAGGCCACTTTGGCACACCTATCATGCGGTGGCGATGTGGCAATTGCACGAAGTAGCCTTGGTGCGAAGAGGAGTAGCAGGGAACTAGCTAGGTGATGCCAACGACTTGTCTTCCCTTCGCCAACCTAGCAACCACCTTTCTTGGAACTCGTGAGCTTTAGAGGAGGGGTGGAGGCAGTGGGTTGCAGTAAGGGATGGTGATAGTGTGGTGGCAAAACAATTAACCGATGAGCTTGTTGAGCTATGGGGTGATGGCCTAGGCCTAGTCGCTGAAGGGACGGTGTGGGCGTTAGGTGGTGGTGCTCATTGTACGGGTTGGTTATGTAGGGCTTGAGGGGAATCATGGGATGAAAACCTTGGAAGCCATTGGCTAGCTTAACGATGACAACACCTTTATGTGTCGTTATCCTCTTTAGAGACATTGTTATAGCATTTGCCCCCCTTCTCTCTACACTGGTCTCCAAGTGAAAGCCTTGTTCTGTTACGGATGAGTAATGGTAGTGTTTCATGTCATGTCCTCCATTGGGAGGTTGCTTTGGAGAATTTTCCTCATGTGGTGATGGTCGCTTGTTGCCTTCTATGCTAGCTCTAAAGCTTTGTACACTTAGGAGGTTTGATGAGGACCTTGCCTCTTTGGTTTTTACTTGCGTTTTAGTGGGTCTATAACACTCTTCCTTTGTTTTTGTTTTGTGGAGTCAAAGTTGCTTCGTTATTAGGCTGTGACGAAGCTCAGCAACGATAATGTGTCTGTTGTAAAGTCAGAGCTTCTGTACTATTTAAGCGGCAAGCTCAGTAACGATGACACGTATTTGCAAAGTCGAAGCTAATTTGTCATTTTTGCGAGGAACTCGACAATGATATCCTATGTTAGGGCTCCGTAGTTGTTTAATTGTTAGCAGGCTGTGTTGTAAGTTTAGTTGTACAACCGGTCCCATTGAGGTGTTTTGGTGATCCTTTTCTCGTCGTGAGGGTGCCTTTTTCTTTTGTCCTATAACCCTTCTAGGTTTTTATTTATGCTTATTGAAATATAATTGATAATTTTTTGTTAGTTTAGTTTTAAAATAGAAATTGATGATCAAATATATAAATGTTTAATTTAGGACAAACATAGACAATAGATAATTTAAAACAAATAAAGTACTTTATTCATCACATATCAACCTTTATACTACTTTATTCTTTTAGCTACTATATTTTGTATCGTGACTTATCATTTTGCCACTTCATTAATTTTTGCAAGAAAATAACCTAATTTCTTATATTACGGGAGGCAATCACTTATCTATATATATAGCTGAAAGTAGCTAAAATTTGGGAGGGACAGTAGGAGTAGCGCGTACTCCTTTTGCCTGAGCGAGAAAGAAGAGCATTAGCTGCAGAGGACGACGAGACCGTACAACAGGCGTGCGCTCGACGCAGCACAGACAGGGATTGACCGTCTCGGATCGGCTACCGAGATGGATGGCCAGCGAGGCAGCGACGTCTGTCGATCGCTAGCCCCTGCCGCCGCTGTACGGAGAAGTTGATGGCTCGGCGCGCCCGCGTGTCATCACGGGGTGACGGGCAGAAAGGCTGCTGCCGCCTGCGCCCGCGACGTCCCGCGCGCAGGATGGGGGCGCAGGCGGCACAGCGGCAGCTAGCGCGCGTACGTGCATCGGTGCGCACTCGGCCGGTGGTCAATCCGCACCGCCCCCGCCGCCCCGCGTTGTCCTCCATTCGCGTTTGAAAGAAGTTTTCTCAGCTGCATGTCGCGGTGTGGTTTTTAATTTTTGATAGCAGTAGCAGTAGCAGGTTGGTTGGATTTGGATATCGAAAGCAGAACATGCTGCTGCATGGAGTATAATGCTGTTTGGTTTGGTCTTTGTCTCATGTTTGTTCTGACGCCAAATGTGAAGCACTAGAATGGCCTGATGCCTTGGTCATCAGATTGGTGATGGTGGCAAAAAGCAGATAGGAATCCAAGGGGAGTGAATCAAATCAAATGATTCGAGTCCAACTAACCCTGAAAATTTTGGCAAGACAACTAGACAAGCATTTGTGTTAAGAGTCAACTAGCCCTGGGTAAGTAGATTGAGCAACTAAATAAACAGGAAAAATACAAGAAAGGCTAGAAAAAACTATTGACTTATGCTCAGTTTCTGTTTATCCTACCTAAACTCGTATATTTAATCCCTGGAACACAAATCATTTTCTTCTTAAAACCTTTCGTTGATCTCTCCTATTCTTTTCCTTCCAATCCCTGTCCCTGTTGTATAAGTTGGTAACGGTTGGTGTTTGAATTCATTCGAGTGTTCTGTATCTGAATTCTGAAGTCTGAACTGTCCGGACATACACACTGCCTAAAGTCGTAATACTTCTTGATCTGCCAAGATATATACTACCAGTACTAGTTCTAACAGAGATATATAATACTACTACTAATTCCTTTTGGTGGCATCACTATCACGCCAATTAGGACACCTCTCTCTGTAATTCCACAGTAATGGCGACACGGCGTGGTCTCTCTTTTTACGTAACTCTCTGCAATATAATTCAACTAGCCGATTAATGATGTGTTCTCAGAAACAATGCAGAAAGCCAGCTGGTTAAAAAGAAGCAACTGAAAAACGCACTAGTCTCTCCTTGTGCTGTTGCCATGTCGATGCTAAATTTGCCATCACCTGAATATAATTTTATCTCCCATGGAGAAGGTTTCGCTGGGGTGCTTGTCACGCTGATGGCCATCGGCAACCAATCACTGGAATTGAATATTTGGTCGGCACCGGAAAGCGACGCAGCGAGATCTAGCTAGCATACTGCGATCAAGCCGTCGATCGATACCAGTTCTTTTGGCCAAGAAATTCTACGTGGAAGCGGTGCTCATGTAGAGAATATCGCTGGCCTCCTTTCCGATGCCACCGTTGTCCCGACGTTGATCTTGCATCACGTCCAAATTAATTCCCACAAATTTCATGCTCGTCATGTCGGGATGAATGATGAATCCGATCGACGAAACCTTGACATGCAGTGTACCGTGTACGTACAGTTGGAGGTAGGGATGAAACGTAGCGGATAGGTTCCGTACTATCTAAAGAAAACAGATTAGCGGATAAATTTTAAATAACTTAGATACGGATATAAATACAAATAATTTTTGAGTATGAATATGAATATGGTATCACGATTTCCAACGGATACATATCCGATTACTATTGCTTTGCGGATATCCCTAGAACACGTAATGCATTCCTCGGTTCTTTTAACCCTAGTTCTCTATCCATAGTATTTTAGCATACAAAACTAAGTGAATGCTTTAATATTATTTATACTTAGAAATGACTATCCAAATTAGACATATATTTACGTTGGTATTTCAAATAGACATGTATTTACACTAGTTATACCATTTGGGTTGAATTCAACCAATACAATTTAGTCCAGATCTAAATATTTATATCAAATTAACTAATTATGTATGGATAGTTTTTATCTGTATGAGCAATTTAAGTGGTTTTCATGTTCCGAGAAGTATTTGTTTTCGTATTCGTGTTCGATCATATTCAATCCTTATTTGTATTTTAAATAATTTGTATTTATTTCTATATCCGAGCTATTCGTATCTAACTAAAAATATAAAAACAAATACGGTACAAACATTATACGGTGGTATCTGCTATGTTTTCATCCCTAGTTTGAGGGCTGTGACCTTGTAGTATCTACAGGACCCTGCCAATCTGCTTCAGGGTAAGATTCTCTGCCCAAATCAAGTCATCATGAACTGAGTTATAATCCCCAAATTAAAGCTGGTCACATGAGACTTAGCATTGGCAACCACAAGTTTATGGCCGAAGTACATTCTTATTCTAAAAAAATAAAAAAAACAATGCCTATCAGATAGCAATGGACAATCTGTCTTAAAAAGGATACTAGCACTAGCTAGTCGTAACATTTGACGGTTCTAATTGCCGGCTTATCTATGCATGGAGTCCAGCTGATCCATGATGCCTACTCCCGTTTAGTCGCGTACAAGTATACGTATAAGTAGATAAAAACGACAACGGTTGAGGTTTGCAGACCGCCATATAAGTGTGTTATCCAAGGGCGTAGATTCCTTTTACCCAAAACAGGGGGCAGATTGGTTAACAAGTGGCCATGCAAAAGAAGAGAGAGAAAATTGTGATTAGAAGGACAGGTGTTCGGCGGCACGTAGAATATTTATTTATTAGGATCCAGTTACATACGTCCGCATGCAGCAGGTCGCGATCGAGCAACTCATCAACGTCTCCATTACCATTAGCATGCAGACGCAGCGTGCTATATATATATTCTCCAACACTTTTGTCACGCCACGCAACGCACGGATATGCATGCATGCAATACGAGGGCGCCAACTACTACGACGAGCAGAACAGCTGGTCCATTCTCATCAGAGTATCAGACTGAATGAGTCGTAGGAAACACGCGATATGCTACTATGCATGCACGTAGACTAATGGTGATATAGCAGATGATAAAGTACCTGTAAATATAATGTACTACAGCCGGAATGGAAGAAACGACGGAGATGGGAGACAGTTAGGCCGCCTATCTCTATCACGGCAAGATACGTTGTCCTTTTACTGATCAAGAAGACATACCGACCCCAACTTTAGAGGCAGGGAAATGCGTTTGCAGTGTGGCCACTTGTTATTACCATCTTTCTCTGCCACACCACACAAGGTCATCCACTGATCAGCATGGCTGGCTTGTTTGGAAGGAGATAGTATGCGTGCCTGTGCACGTGTTGCGTCGATCGATCTGCAGGCTGCAGCTGCTGCTAGCTCCAGAGACTAACAGGAACGTCCTACCCACCGAGGCTAAGGGAGAGGATTTGATGGGCGGCAACGATTTAGAGAGAAGACATGGTGAATAATTAACGGGACAGTGGACAACTGGACGTGGAGCAAAGGCGTGCAGGGATTAGACACCATGAGATTTGCTCGCCGATTGGTCGGGGTTCATCCATGACGTACTAGTACGCTCTTGCAAAATAGCAAAGGAGAAAGATGTCGATATGAAACTTCGTGTGATGATTTGCAAGAAAAAAGAAGAGGAGACGTTAGTGTAAGTACTAGTAGTACTAGATGATGGGAGGGATCTATCCAGTCCTGCGTCGACAATTGCCGGGTTTCGTCTTACAATTCCAGGTAGGCATGATTACAGACAGCTAAGCTAAGATTAAGGGGAAATCCTTGCTCACGACAAAGAAAAATCTTACTGTTTACTACTGCTTAGTATTATTATGTACAGTAGTAGTACTTTTTGAGAGAGTGCAAACGAAGAGAGAATAGCACGCAGTAACGATTGCCTTGTAATTATAGTACAAATTACAGGTTGTTAGCCAAAGCTAGAAGCTAGGAGTTGTTACAACAGAACTAACAACTAGAGCTAAACTAGTGCCGGATAGAGTACAGTGACCAGCAGAGTTTGTTGCGCTAACACCTTTTACCTACCTTTTGCTCTTTCACTCTTTATCAATCCTTTTCACTTGAACATAGGTAAACACACGCGTATAGAGAAAGGTCATACATGCACAGACAATTTTAATCGGTGGCATTTAATCTCTAGATCACCATAGACAACATGAAAAGCAGGGGCACACACAAATACACAGCAAAATATACCAAAAGGGAAAACCTAGACAGGAACTGGCAGTTCAGCAAGCAAATAAAAGAACGAAGATGAAGCACACAAGTCAGGCAGTGACGGTGCGGTGGCGTAATTAAAGCTGTCGAATTCCCATTGGTGTGGGGTAAACTGGGGCTACTACTGGTGTTCTCATGTGGCGGTACAATGGATTAACACGTTGTCATGTATACTCCGTATGATGCTGTCTCGGCTGTCCTGGGCAAGAGCGATGGATCTCGGCCGGAATCCTTGGCTGAGGGCCTGGACCATAAACAGATGTTACTACTACGTGTGTTATAGCTTGTGGTCCTGAACCCCCACATTCCAAGAAGCAAAACGACGTTACTAGTCTGGGCTTGTGTACGGACACCGGAGACTGCTGCTGCATATTCGCGTTGCTGGATGCCACATTGTCCTCGTGTGTTGGAAATGCCGGTTAATCTGCCTGCTCAGAAGGAAGTGCTGCAAACACTGGTTCTCAGGTAGATCACTTGGTTTAAATCTAAAATCTATCTATGCCGGATTTCCTACGCAACCGTATAACTGAGGTAATTTACACGATCGAGAGTTAAGTCAGTTAACCGGGGCGGGCGCACTACTATTCTACAGCGGCAACGAGAAAAGATGTGGAAGGTAATGGTCCACTGGAGAGGAGCGAGACGCTCCATCCGGTCGGGCTGAAACATGTGGCGTTTGCTATGCCTAGCGATGTGCCCACCAGGAAGAATCCCATGTCCTACTACGTACCGTCGTCCGAGCCAGTGACCAGTGTGCCGGCGTAAGAAACATGTGCGGCGCGCGCACGAGTCACGATCGGTTCCTGGCTTCCTTCCGCGGCCCACGAGATAGCTGCGCACGCCAAATCGGCCTGGTGCACGCACGCGGGGTTCCAACGAGCCAGCCAAGCCAGACCACCCAACGCGCGCGCCGCGAGAGCACCGCGCCTGTGCTGCTGCCGGCCACGGCGCCTCATCACGCGCCAAGCTCGCTCGATCTCGTGTCTGCCGTGCGCGTGAGGGAACAGCCCGTGGCTGTGGGGTCTCGCGGTTGCTGTGCAGTACACGGTACACTAGTGATAACCGTACGACGTGTCTCGTTCCGGGGAAGGCCCAGCTAGGTTAGGCGAGGCAAGCGAGGATAGCCGTCGGTGCGGCCCGCGCTACAGCCGCCTTCGGTCTCGTGGCCGGTGGAACTGTCCAAATCAACTGATCTGCTCCAACGTTCTGGAAGGGCAAATCACATGCCGCACCCGTAGTTTGTTCAACTTCCGGAAGGGGTAAAGTAGCACTACCCACAAGTCAAACGCTCGACGTTTGGGTCTTTCACTGTTGTTTACGACACGATGATCGAGTGCAGTCAGGACTCAGGGCGACTTCACATGATTATGGCAACTGAGTGGAATCCTCCAGGTGCCGCCTTGCTAGATCTGTACGTCGTAGAAAGCGCTCAATCCTACTATTATCTGAGATCGAGTGGAGAACAGCATTGACCTGAACACATGCTACATGTACACACATCCATCAACTTTTCGATGAGGAATGGAGCCTAAAAAGGGAGCCAGTACGGGGGACACTTGTATCTGTAATCTACCTTTTGTTGTTGCCATCTCCAGAAGTGGAGGCCTCAAAGCGTCAAATGCGAATGATGCCCTAGCTTCCGGATTGAGGCTACTTCCACGACGTGACCCTTCACTTAAGCGTCCGTACGTAACGACTACTCGTTTCAGCATGTCATCACATGAATCAGCGAAGGCAGATTCCAAACCAACTACGGAGTAGTAGTATTCAACAACATGCCACATGAGAGTCGATGGAGAGAGCAGCACCCATGAAAGAGAACGCCGATTAGTAGGGAAAAGGAGAGGATGCTTCTGCCATCTCTACCAACCTGTCTCCCTGGATAAAGCTAAGCATCGCAGTCCGTTAGTTAAGCGTCCGCGAGCTTGGTTATCAATGTCAGTTTTCTTACATGGGAGCGTCACGTTGCCAAAAGTCAGAAGTTACGTCACAAGACAAAATGGATGTATAACATGTCGCCAAGGTGAGAGGACAGGAGACGTGGGAAAAGGGCTTGTGAGATTGAAAAAACACGTATCTCTACAGTTGAATGTAATCGCCAACGAAATTGAGGGACCGTGAAGCGTTCAACAATTTTCCCATCCCAGACAAACAAATGTCAACTTGCAAGTGAAAATTTGAAAAACAAGTGCATGCTAAATTGGATTTCGCACTGATACCCGATTCATTCTGGGTGTTTGCTTTGTAACAGTCACGCCTTCCAAAAAAAATGTATCAACGAGCCAAACAGGTATCGGCACAGGCCAGTAATAACCTATCAAAGGGTAAACTTAAAAAAAGAAAATTTATGGTCAAAATTATTAATCAATTTCACCCGACCTCGTCTTGGGGTGCTGCAGGCCTGCAACCAAGCATCCAACTGAGATCAGGTACTCAGTCAAGAAAAAACTAAAATTCAGGTACTCGGCCGTTTAGGTGGAACCAAACAAATTGCATCCAACTGAATTTCGCTATTGCCAATCTGCTGAAATGTACAATCTGCAAAACCAGTAAAACCTACATTCTTATTGTCTGCTACAACAATGAAACTACAAGCTATATATTGTACATGTTTCAGTATGGCGGGAAGCACCACCCCTTTTGTTGGATGTTTTTCCCAAAAGAACAGAATGGATATAGCAAAGTCAGACTAATCTAGCTACTTAGCTGCTCCAGGAGAATCCCAGACTATACAAGGGAGCAGGAATAAACACTAGCATCACGAATGCCTGACACCTGCAATTCCATGTAGCCAAACAAATTAGGCTACTACACTCTGCTTATATGTTTGGTTGTACAAGCTAGGTAGCCGTCATATCTCCGACTACAGCATGGCCATCTAGGCATATGACCAATAATGACCATCAAAGTAGCTTGATCTAGATGCCTGCGGTACCAGCTTGAAAATACAACCTCATATGTAGATAGGTTTCACATCATTAGCCCCGAAGCTTAAGCCACAAGAAGGACACCTCCTCTGACGGTTTCCAAGCGACTTTTGTATGCACTGATTGCAGAAGAGATGGTAGCACTTGGTAATCACAACCTGCAATCAGAATATATTAGATCCGAATATCCAATGTTGATCACTCACTGTTAAAAGTGTCTTTGCTCAGGTTACATTGTTAAGAGTGTCAAAGAATGGAATCAAGATTATTACCTCCTTCTGCCTATCATGACAGATACCACACTTCAATATCCCCCTATACTCCTTGATCTCATGACGAAGCTTTTCCAGGACTGCTGATTCACATGCCTTGGCTCTAAGAGAACTAGCTTTCCTTGACATAACCTCCAAATCATCCTCTATTCTCTTCTTATTAAACCTGGAATACAACTCATCTTGTTAGATCAACTATTAAAAAAAATAGTTCATAGAACTGTAAAATGTTCTTATAGAGTACCTCTCTTTCTCAAGTTCTATAAGCAGATCAGCAACTTCCAAATGACTGCTTCCAACATTAGCTTGTATTCCATCCAATGATTGCATGAGCTTTTGAGCATCTCTGTGCATGTCAACCAGCTTTCTTTGGTAATTACTCAATGAAACAGATTGTTGCCATCCATCCTCTTGAAGTTTCCCAACCCGATCAGACCACACTTTAAGCTGGGAATCAGAGAAATAATATTCAGCACCAACTGCAAGGATTGTATTGGATTACAATATTTGCGTTTGACCTACCTGATCTTCCAAGCAAACAATTTTCTGGTTGTACAGATCCATCAAAGCGCCTTCCTGCTGCAAGTTTCTGCGCAACAAATGTGTTTTCAAATGCAAAGCATCTTGTGCCTGTTTTGCTTTAACACCCTCCATGAAAATCTGCAGTGTAGATTCACCAGTCAAAGATGTTACATCACAGACTACTTAAAAAATAGTCTACTCCAGATTTATTCATTCTAAAGCTTTGATTCCTCAAAGGGATAGAAATACAAAATGCACAGTTCAGCGCTTCTTATTCGATACATCTGAAGTAAACAAGCTTCACTATCAGTAAAAAAATTTGGGATCAAAACTTGTGTGATCACCAGAACTGTTGATTTATTAGGACCATTGAATTGTCTGGATTACCAAGGACAACCCAAAGAGCAAAGTAGTAGCTACAGTACAAATAGACAGCTAAAAACTATGGCCAAAATGCTACTCTAACAGCATTTCAATTTATCTCTACTACTTAAAAGTGCCCATCCCCCACCTGTGCAGTCAACCAGGAAAAAACAGACGAGTAACAAGAAAACCAAACAGTTGGTTAAAAGGGGGGGGGGGGGGGGGTTGGATTAACATGCTTTCTACTTGATCCCCACCCCCAGCCCATTTTCAGTTGCATGCGCCCATGAAGGCAAATAACTCACCCTAACCCAATACCCCGTCCTAAGACACGGGCAACTTACTAGTTTAAGTAAAAAAACTTTGGCACAGGGTTAAATTCTCAGTTTCTGACAAAATCTGGCCAACTGCCTTTGCATTTTTCCTGATTTTCCTTGTTCCCTTGACCTTAAAGTACCATCATTTACAAAACAAAAAAGAATAACTTTCCTGTTGATGGTCATTTCAAAAAAGGTTCTAACAACTCTTTTCAAAAAGACATCGAAAAAAAAGGCAGGCATTCTCCATCCAGGAATCCATAAGAATTTTTTTGGCAACCAATAGTTACTGCCAACCAGGATTTGGAACTTTGGCCTATTTTATGAATTCTGTCACGACTCAACACAAAAGTAAACAGTTTTCAATGAAGTACTGAGTCTCCAGAACAGTCAAATAAACAATATAACCAAATATAACATTGTACAAATGTATTGGAAACATGAAAGCTATTTGTACAATCAGAGACTTTGTACAGTTGTAAACAGGAACTTGTCTTATGCAGCTATACCTTTCAACAAACTGAATACTATCCAAGATAATAGCTTTAAAGAAGTCCACGAGTCACTACCTTGGTATTATCATCATCTCTTTCAATAATCTGCTGTAGCAATTGTTGGTTCTGTGTTTGTATGTCATCATATGCTTGCCCAATACACTGGAATAGGTTAGTAAAAGTTTCAGACTTAGAATGACAATATTTAATATAAGTTTAAAACCATACTTGAATTGTATGCATAAAAGATGGCACACACCTCTACCTCCCCTCTGTAAGCTTCACATTCTTCCTGTTTAGACTTCAGCACATGGGATAAGCTGACTAGATCCCTGAACACAGTGAACATTCAGTAGTAAGCATCAATTTCCTTTAGTAACCCTAAAAGAGAAGTATGGACCCCCTACTTCAACAGTTCTAAGCATGAAGTGCACATATATTTTTATTTATTGCAATTGCATTTATAACCACAGCAGAAACAATGCTCAGAAAAATGATTCTGTACTTTCTAGAAGTCCCAAGCTTCTGCCCTGATTCTGCAATCTCAGCTTCTGCAGTTGCTAGCCTCTGCTGAGAGAATGCTTCAGATTCATTGGCATCCTTAACACGTTGCTCTAGCTTATTTTCATTAAGAGATGATTTCAGGGCATGAACACGAGCCCATACATGGATTTCCCTATCTCTAGACTCCATTACCTCCCTGCCACACACACAAAAAAAAAGGCTATATAAATAAAACAGAAGTATCCACCGCAAAATAAAGAAACTTAAGTTACTGGTGATGAGTGATGAATTGTGTAGTAAATTGAGCATGAAATGGATTAAAATACATGATAAGATGTTAACAGTTATGAATGGCATTATACTGCATTCTTTATACTAAGAAGTGAGAGTCATCTATCTCTACAAAATATCACATCCTAGAAAAAAAATCTTATGTTGAGATTTATATGATATAAAATCGAACTACCTGGAATCGGTGGATTCACGCTTATACATGTCCACAAACAACTTAAGCTCCTTATTAGTTTGCTTCAGATCAGAAATCTACAGAGTTTGATTTCAATGTGTCAAATTGGTATGGGAGGGCATTAAAATTCCTGCAGTAGCTAAACAAAAAGCCATAACAAAGAGAACAACACAAGCTGAAGCCAAACGAACAAAATACCACTGATTGAAGTTGTGTTATATCAGATCCCGCACAGGCAGATCTACGTGATGCTTCTTCATTATCACGTTCCTATAAAATAAAATAAACAGCCTGACACATTGGTGAATCAATGTCATAACACTTGCCAGTTAAATGTACAGGCCAATAACAAGCCATTTACCTTTCTGGACTGTATACTAGAAAGTGAATGGACTTCTGCCCGCAAAGAATTCAACTCCAAGGAAGCCTCCTTGTGTTTGGTCATTTCACTCTGCATCGCTCCCATTTCCCTTGGTATCGATGATACTAGAGCTTTAAATTTTGTGATAACTTGATTCCGACCTGACAAGTGCAAACAATTCCTTATTACCTACTTTAGAAAGGCAAGGTAGAAAGTTACTATTGGTAAAGTGAATAGTAACTACCGCACCAGGTTCTCTTGAAGCCTCTTCAAGTTTCAGAATAAACATATTTTTTTCATCACATAGTTTCTGAATGTCCTCCTTGAGATCAGCAATCCTGGACTCACAATATGTAGAAACCATCTTAGGAATCTCAGCCAGATCAACTTTCAAATTAAATTGCCATTCTTGCCACACAAACTTATCCTTATCAACCTGAAACGTACCAAATAAGAATTCAACAAAAGATCAGTTGTTCTAGCAAGACATTTTTGCTATACAACACTGGAATCCAACAAATCCACTGACCAGTAACCACCTGTAATTTCTCTAATAATGTCTGGTAGTGATCCAATTCTGCTCGTGACTTCTGAAGTTGATCATTAACTAGCTGAAAAGCTTTTGAAGAATGAATGCTCTTGAAATCCGTCAGGATATTCTGGAGGAAATTGAAAAAACACACATAAAGCTATTCATACAGGATCAGATACTAAAAGATTCTCCCATGCAATAAATATCAAGCATGGGCCTCCAAGGCTACAGCAAGGGTGCATTCTGTGCTTGATCAAGCAACAAACCTGAAAAGTTGCTAATTTGTTCAAAATTTCAATTCTCTCTTCATGTAATCTCCTAATTTCCACCAAACGCTTCGAAATTAATTCCTGGTTAATAAGTCGGTCAGATCATACACATCACACGTAGTAATTTGGAACTTTAAAACTAAATACTGCCAGTTACCGATAATTCCTTGTGAGTGCCTTCAAGATCCCGCAACTCTCTTTGTTTATCTCTGATCTTATCTTCAGCTGTGTTTTTGTTTCCTAATGTAGGATATAGGATTGGAGTTCCTTGTGTATTGTCTCTCTGGGCTTTAAGTGCTGCCAATTTGTGGTTGGTTTCTTCCAACTCAGAAGCAGTACTGGCCAACTCCTCTTGACAAAGTAAACCAAAACATCTGGTTAGTTTTACCCTATGTTAAATTAGGACAAGGTATCTAGGTCAAAAATATGGTAGAAGTCTGAAGCGCTGGCACAGCAAGTACAAGAGTACTGCAACAGTTATCGCAAGACTGTTCTCCAGAAGATTGCTGTTTAATGTGTCGGAGGCTAGATAGGAGTTGATGGCAACTTGTTTGATAATTCAAGATGTATAGCAGGTCTCAAATGTTGCAAAACATTTTTCTTTAAATGGCATGGATGCTTAATTGAAAGTTAAAACAGCTGTAAAGAAACATAGGCACAATATCTAAACAAGATACCTTTTAGACGTCTATGCTCAGCTCTTTTTCGGGCACTGGAATCGCTTTGATTTTGATAATTCTCTGCCAGCTGCCTGTGCTTCAAATGAAGGCCACTTAATGCTTGTATGGCATTATTAAGGCTGGACGACAGGTTGCTACTTGTACTCTGCAGTTGCTTACTGCAGTCTACAGAACATGAATGAAATTTTATAGAAATATTAGTACAACTGAAAGCTGTATTAGTTAACAGAATATATGAACTAGAAGACAAACCATTTTCTTGTAATTTAGTGAGAGCAGCCAAAGCACACTCCTCATTTGCTTGCAAAAGATCGCTTGATGGAGAAAAGATATCCCCAAGAACATTAGCTGTTGATAGTTGTAATTGAAGGGCATCACTTTCCAAGTGGCAACCAGGTAAACAACCTGAATTTTCAGTTGCACAAGTACCATCTGAAAAGAAAAGGTTTATAACTACCTGATAGGCAACCATGGAAAAGAATAGGAGTGGCAATCATTAAAAGGCATATCAAGCTCATTAACATAAATATAAATTACTTATTACATAATCTGAAAACAGCAGTTTTTGCATCCAAGCGCCCAACATTGTCTTAAACAATTACTACAAGAGCAACGGACCACAAAGACGACCAGATTACAAGGTTTTTCCATACTGATAGCCATTTGCTACTTAAATAGATGGCATTCCCACATTTTCAAAACCATAAGTTGTCAGCAGTTTCAAGGTGCCATCTAGGAAAATGTAGTTAGAGGGTTTTGGAAAATAAAGAAAATCGTACCCTTTTGTACATTGATGTGCCCTGAACCAGGGCCAGAATTAGGAGATCCACTTTTGCAAATAGATCTTGACTTCAGATCTGCCACAAGCTGATAAATAAAGGAATTCAGGACGAAACATTATAAAGTCTGTCTTTATTGGTAAAACATGCGCAAACAAAGATAACTTACTTGTTCCCAAGAATCATTGACCAAGGAAAGTGTCTCATTATGAGTCCTCTGCTTCTCTTTTAGACCAGCGAACTTACTTTCAAGAGCATGATACTCAAACTTGTGGGCTTCTAGTTGCTCTGAGAGCTTTTGGTTTTTGTATTTGAGTATAGCAAAATCAAGCTGCCAAACAAGATAATATAAGTCGTCAGTGTGCAAAATCAAACTAAAGATATGTTTGACAACAAGGAGAAATCACATTAACTCAAACATAAACAGAAAAGTTTTACCAACATTCAAATATCTTTTATATACAATTTGAAGAATAGCAGAGTCAAAATGGAACATAAACACAAAATGAGTAATAGATAGTCATACTGATGACATCAATGACATGATAAATAGGTTAATTTCATTCTACAGGACAAAAGAAAAAAACAGTTGTGTGCATGGATACTGGACCAAATAAGGTAGCACGTGAGTACATGCATAAAAGGTAGCATCCAACATGCCATTATACCCTTGACCTGCCCCTCCAAAAATTTAAGCAATCTTTCCCTCTTGTAAAATTAAACAACAAAGTAGGCGATTAATTGTCACTGGTAGTAACAGGGTGATCAATAATCAATTGGTGACAAATTTATTAATATTAATTTAACGATCCACTTTAGACCTTTGTCTATGTCGAAACACAACAGCATGCTATGCAAAAAGGGCTATGATTGTAAATAAACATTCGCATATTATGATTACATTGCCAGCAAGAAAATTGAATTTGTCCAAATTTAACTGTTTCAATGTCCATAAATGTACCTACAAAAACTACGATCATTTAAAAACTCAAAATATGAAATTTACCAAGGAATTTCCACTTTCTGCTATCATGAATACGAGAAAATAAGCATGCAATATAAGTCAAGTAACAATTTAACAATTAGTCAGATTCCCATCCATCACCGAATAATAATTACAGAACATATCACTTGCTCTAAAGAACCACAAACAATCATGCAATAATTACAGAATCCGAAGCAGATAACATATAGCTTATTCCTACAAGTATATTTTTTTATTCTTACAAGAAGCAATATGCATAGGGCTTCTTCCACTTAATAACACAATACAACAAACCTTGCATAGAGCTCTGAGCTCAGCATCAGTATAATAAGTTAAAAACATCAAACTCCTACAAAGAATAAACTCCTCAATCTATACTCAAACCGTTCACAAGACAAAGAGAACTTTTAGCGGATGTATGAATTCCATAACATACAAAAACTGCTAAAATATCATGCACCATGCCACCATCTAGCTATCATGAAACAACATATCAAGCAGAATTACCAACATAAACATGAACTCAAACGATACACAGAGCTACCAGGCAGCTGGAGAAGCGCATATACCTTGTTATCTTCGGAGCAGGGTGCAACTGCCAGCCGCTTGGCAGGAGAAACAGGGGCCCCGCCGGTCACGACGGAGCTACTGAGCCGCCGCTTCCGGTCAGGCTCCCCCGTGCTCCCCATAACCCTAACCCTAACCTCTCTCAGGTCCTCCGATTCTCCACATGCGGCGGGTGAAACCAACCCCCTAAATCACAAGGGCCAACCCTTCCGGCCAACTACCGGTCCAATCCACCACCCAAAGCCCCGCCCCGGCGACTCCCGATCCCTAGCACACGGATCACCAGACCAATCGCACCCAATAATCTGGAAAAAAACGAATAGCGGATGCGGGAGGGAATTCGACCGCAGGAGGAGCGGATCGCGGCGGAGGCGGAATTCGGCTGGGGTTCTAGAGGTAGGGATCGGATCAGGGAGGTGTGGGCGAGGTGGGAGTTAGCGGTGGTTTTGGCGTGTGCCTAGACTCTGGAGAGGGACGAGGTGAGAGCCGTGAGAAGGGGAGGAGCTATAGTCGAAAGCCCATAGAGGCGAGAGAATATGCGTGAGGGGTCGAGTGAGTGTTATCGGGCGCGGGTGGAGGAATGTTTTTTATTTATATATTTTTTATTAATATATATATTTTTTTAAAAAAATTATGTAGCTTAAATTTAACGTGTCAAACACCCATCGACCTATTAACAGCGAGGGTCAAACAGCCTCTTACAACTCTAATCGAGGATGTTTTATATTGTAGTATGGGACATCAGCAAAATGTCACAATAGAACCTACGAGAGAGGAGAAGAAGTGTTGTTTTTATAAACAGTGCTCTTGTTTAGAGTATTTTTTGTTCTGCATCTTGTAAAAATTATCAGATTCGCTCGTGTTATATATCCTGATATATAACTTAAAATTTTTTTTTATCTTTTTTGCGTTTTTTCTTAAATACATTGTCTATCATAAATCATCTAATTATTTTATACCGTTCTCTATAATAAATTCAATAATAATTTGATAGTCATTATTTTAAACTTAATGCCACTATCGTCATACAATAAATTATATTTCTTATTCCGCTTATTTTTAATCTAATAAAAAAAATTATCTAAAATACATTCTGACATTATTATCATTATTACTATATAGCCTCTCAAAGTAAGAGGGCATTTTGCAGGCATTGTGCTACGGCAGGATTAAACACTTAGAACAATAATTAGGCCGTCTAAATTTTAGTCCATCACCGTTAATGGCAACCAATACATATTTATGGATTTAACGTTCTTTTGGAGTTCCTTTTTTAATTAAAAAACTCCAAAATAACATTGGATATAAATCTATAATTTTGTTTATATATATATATATATAATAATAATAAAATCGGAGGCAGAGCTCTTCATCGAGGCACGGAGTCCGTAATAGGTTCTGTGGAGAGTGGACACTAGCGGCATTATGCTGGACCTCCGTCAGTTAGCCTTGACAACCAGCTCAGCAATGATGAGAGTGACTGAACGGGAGGAACTACTAGGAATGCGTCCACTCCTCACTTATTTTTGAGCTGAATAGAAGCTTAGGTCTCCTTCGAAATATATAAATTTTATAAAATTTTATAGGATTTAGTTTAATTTCTTCAGAATCCTTTATTTTCAATCAGAAGCCCTTAATCTAGTTGCTAAATTTACCAAGATAACTTTCTTTTGTTCTTTTATAAAAGGAGACCACATGTATCACCAAAGATACTATATACATGTACAGGATTTGCCTGCTAGTATTACCAGCACTTAATCTTTCCTATGAAGGTTTTTATATAGTGAGATGTATTACAACTTTTATATTGCGGTGATATTATCGAGTAAAGAAAGGGAAGTTATTTGTTCATGTGGTTGCAAATGCTTGTCAATTACTTAAAAAAGGCTAAGGTGGACATTTGGAGTTAGTTTTGTGTCTTTTTTCATTTGTAATTTTTGTTGACCATAGATGCGTTTGGTTATGAATAATCAAGCCTCATGATAGCTAGAGCGACAAGACGAATAACTACGTTGACAAGCAGACATGCGATAAGATGAATATTGCCCCATGATCTTTTTAGCATAAAGGGCCTTGTTGAACCACACCATGTCCTCCTCTCTCTCCACGAGTCTAGCTAACTCACTACACAGTGGGCCCTATGTGGGCGAGTACGGTACACGCCGCTACATAGTGGAGTAGGACCCATGGAGAATGCATCTGACAAGATTAGACCAATCATACTTACACTCTGTGTGTAGGACCCATAAGTTTTTGGTTGTAAGCTTTTCTCTCTTATGGTACCCAAGAATATATAAGGAGAATACCGTGGACAGAGGAGGAGAGAAAAAAAAGGAAGAGAGAGTCCCTTGGAATTAGTGAGCCAATGTAATTTACATTCAAGAAAAACAATAACACAAGAGTACGGTGTTATACTACTAAGCGGTTTGAACTTTTCTAAACGGATTCATGTTCATCTTCCTCCTAACGATTAAAGCTACATTGACTTCATGATCTACCCGTGTGATTGAGCCTTACCCCCTGGTTCAAACTCAGAAGGGGGCCTACGTAGTTTCTTGCTCTCGGTGCCTATCTATCGACAACTAGCACGCCAAGTGAGGGGGTTATTATTCTCTTTCGTGCGCATTTGAATCTTTGGTCATTCTAGCCGGAAGGGTGAGAAGATGGCGAGTGGATGCCATTGCCATCGCTTTGACTCAAAGGAGTCAGAGGAGGATACATGACACCCTGTACCACCGCCACCGTTGCAACATGAGCCGGTCTCTCACCGGCGGTACTGATGCACCTTGGTATATTCCGTACCCTTCCAAGTTGAGGGAGGAGGTGCTGGCCTTAGCGCTGTGGCTACGATCGCCCCTTTACGTTAGGAGTATCCCAACAAACAGAGCAACCAGTGGTTGTCACACCAGCTAGAACACACCAGCCACCAGTCTGGTGCCACTTGAACATAGGGGGAGCAAGACTGGGGAACGCTTTGCTTGCTGCGCAGGCACTCCTCGTGCATGCCCCGTTCTAGGTGATAGGTGCCAAAACTCCCAAAGGGAGGTGGTTGTAAGAGTTCACTGATCTCATCGACACGACGCATCACCAGGTGGCTACCAATAGTGCGCATAGTGGCTCTAGGGCCAATTCGTCATCAGTGTTGCCATCAAATCGGCCATCATGCGGTGTTGATGTTGTCCAAGGCCATGTGTGTGACCAAGACCCCCAATCACTCCTACATGACTAGTGGGCCCCTAGGACCTCCACCGTCGCCTTGATGAGCGAAGGGCTAACAAGGACGCTCGAGTTACGCTTGAGTACACCCGAAAGCGGTGCTAAGACAGCGATGTCATGAAGGATCAGGCATCCTCTGGCCATCCCTGCCATAGTTGTCAGCCCCTAGAGCACCAGCCCTTGCACTTAGGGTCTTATTTTGACATCGCGCCTTGAGGTGTTGGCTGTCGGGCCTTCTGCTCGTCGCCAAATTTCGAGGGGAAGGTTCAACCGGACTAAGCAGAGGTCTGACTGGGGAGAGACGGTGGCTCGGTCACGCGAAGACCTGAGAGATCTGCTTAGCTCCAGTGCAGGTCCTTAAGCTTCGAGGTTTGAGGGCATGCCAGTTAATTTGGCCCTGCAATTGACAAGGTGAGACGAACGGTTAATCGAACGATGGGCCGATACGAGCTCTCGCTATCGGCTAGCCGCCGATAGGATCGAGTTGGTCATCGGTCGCGTCTGGATGGCTTCTACTATCGGCTGGTCACCGATAGGGATTGGGATGCTCTTTCATCAGCTGGGGAGCCGATAAAGGCATAGCCAAATGTCGATGGATGTGATCCATCGGCCACAGAGCCGATGAAGGCACCAAAGGGTATTTAGATAAAAGCAAAGCATGCGGGATCTCTCCTGGTTGCCGACGGAAGCTGTACCGCTCGTTCATCCGCTGGAAAGCCGATGAAGGCATATGCGAACTGGCAAGAAATCATATAAAAGACACCGGCTGCAAAGCCGATGCCGTTCTGGATATGGTGGGCGATGAACAAGGAGTGGGGCCCGCTCCTCCCACATCACGAAACCCATCACCCACCATGACAACGCCGCTAGCACTGATCTCGAAGATCGGATCTAACCAAGACAGTAAGAGACCGAGGCTAATGGCAACAGGACAATGGACGTCAGATCGATCGTGCTGAAGGAAGGATGAAGCGAACCTATTGACTAGCTGAGCCAATGAAAGGACATCTATGAAGATATGCGTGCATCAACCGGAAAGGCCAATGCACTAGGCGTAATGTTCGATGGAAGTCTCTGAAAACAGGTGTGTATTGGCTGAGGAGCCGATACGCTTGGCATGTTGCTCAAGGTATAGATAACTCATCGGCTAACCATTCCGATGAAACGTTAGGCAGAGACCTATAGGCCTACGGCTCAATCTACTATCGGCGACCTCGTAGGTCGAACTTAATCGATGCAGCATGGGACCGACGACGGTAGAAAGAGCTTGGTAAACCGATAGATCTCACACGGACGTGATGCAGTACACTCGATCTAACTAAGAGATCGAACTTAACTGATGCAGCCTTAGACAGAGCAAGATATACTGGAATAGTGGCGAGACTTAGCCCTTCGTCAGAGATCAAATTTAACCGATGCAGCCCCATGTCGAGAGCTAGACCCCACCGGTAAAAACCTAGATAAACTAGGATGGCGATACGTTGAAGTTGTATTGATCGAAGAATGATTTATAGGCTTCCAGAGGGTCTATATTTATACCCTGATATTACAGAGTCCGACGCGGTTACAACAATCATCGGACGTTACTTCCTAAAAAAATATAATATGTGCCGATAAAAACTATAAGATATAATTTATATAGATAAATTACCCTGCCATGAGTTCCACGGCTTCTCCTTAGACTCGGCCTCATTTGGATAGTCTTTTATAATTGAACCGAATCCTTCCCGTTTGGCCAACAAGAAGAAGAAGGAGAAGGAGGAGGACTTCTCTGAGGAATTAGTGCTCATGGCAGACAACAAGTAGGGTAACCCGCCTCACGCGAAGGGCAGTAAGTAAGCCCCTCCACCAAGCAAATGGTGTGAGATCCATCAGACTGAGTGGCATGACCTCATGGTGTGCCACACAGTCAAGGCATTAGATGAGAGCTGCAAGAAGGAGCATGAAATGAAAGTGCATTTAGGCCCTCTAATGGGTTTTGGATGATAGATGATAAGAAATTAGGGGACTAATGTGCTAAGTAAAGAAAAGCACAGAAGTTAGTCTCTAGGAGAAATTGAATTGATAAAAATAAACCCATACTATAAAAGAAAGGCATCAAAGAGGCCTTAATGATGTGCTTTAAATGCATTTTTTGAGTCCTAGGATTGTCATAGGGGTATAAATATTGGCCCTAGTTGCGATTAGGTCTCTTTATTTTTCTTGAGTGAACACTTGCACCAGATTCACCTCTGGGTTTTAGTTTTTATCTAAAAAGTCATTTGGATATTTTGTCTAAGTCACTAAATATTTTTGGGTAAGTTTCATTATCTAATAGTGAAAATGGACTAGAGTTTTCTACCTTAAGTGGCAGTCTCTGGAGAATTTTCTTTCTCATGCAGTGAAGGTTGTCTAGATTCTCCGAAGGTTTAGACCAGATATTCTAGATTAGTTGTGTTGCTTTGGATTCAAGTGTGTCCAGAGTCTTTGGCTTCTAGGAGCGGATACTCCGAAGTTTGAATCTATGAGTAACTGGTAGTTTCATAGGGAGTTTGTTTTTAACTCCACTAATAGGATGTTCATTTATTCTGTTCCTACTTCTCATAGCCTTCTTATGGTTTCACACCTCTCTCTCTTAGCTTCTACATCAAATTCATCTCTGTGAGTGATCTTTTAAAGTTAGTGAGTACGAGGGTTAGGGCTTTGATTGATCACTTGTGGATCGACACCCGATGAGAATTTGCACTTATTGGAGGTTCTCCTGCTAGACGGCTAGACGTCACACACAAGGATTCAAAGTTGTGAATCATTCGAGAAAGTTTGTGAATGTCTTTCTCACCTCTACAAGAAAAGATGCAACTATAGTGGATACCGAGCTCGTTCTTAGGAATTAGTCTTGGTAGAACAAAATTCACTAGAGGTCGTAGCATAGTATTCTAGTAGAGATTTTGGTAGTTATCTTGGACTTTATGCTAGCCTTGGTGAGAACTTAGAAATCGGACTTCCCAGTAGAATTGAGCTTGATGAAGCTAGGGATCAAGCGCGATCCGAATCCTTGGAATCTCTCAATAGAGATGTAGGATCTTTTGATCCGAACTTTGGTGAAAAATCATGTGTTTCTTTGTGAAGTGCTTCTTGCATTTATTTACTTTCATTGGGTCACCTTGTATACCCCTTTCTCTCTTGAGATTTCTCCATCCACGTATTCCTTTTTGAAAGCTATAAATGGGGACTTAAATATCCGGATCTTAGGACCTAAGTGTTCGGCTGAGCGTCAATGCCCAGCAGTGAACCTCGACTGGAGTCTCCAGTAATTAAGACCGGATACTCCGTGGGAAGTTTTGATTCACGCTATGAGTTTTTTTATAGGTTTTTAGGTGTGCATATTCAGCCCCTCTATGCGACTCAAAGTCCTTTCATGAAGATAGTGCCACTGAGGTCAGTGGCACTGAGGGCACACAACATACTGACCTCGGGTTCTAGGAGCTTGAGCGCACTATTACAATCTTGCACGGTGGTGCCTTCGCCCTCATGCCACAACATCAAGGCCTTACAATGCAAGCTTTGCTCGACCACCCTAAACCTAGAGGCCACCAAGCGTCTCAAGTGGTTAGACACCCCGATTGTATTCAACCAGTCTAACCACTCCACAAATATCATGTGCTCCAAGCAGTTGGCACTATAGTCTTCCCTATAATCAGCAATGTCAAGGTGACTCATGCCCTTATTGATGGTGGTGTGGGCCTCAACCTCTTCTTCTTATACACATTTGAGCATCTTCAAAATCCCACCCTGCCACCCAAGCTATCCATGTCGTACCATGGCATCACCTTGGGTCATTCCATGTCCCTCGAGCACATCGAGTTCTCTATTACATTTAGAGGCTGGGGGAATTACGGGATAGAGATTGTTGACTCCGACGTTGCCAGTCACCGTCTCCCATACAACACGCTCAAGAAATTAATGGCTATTGTGCATTACACAAACTTGACCATGAAGATGCATGTACCATCGGCCCAATCACCGTCCCCGATGACATCGAGGGGGCCATCACTTGTGCGGAGCAGCACTTTGATGAGCTAGACGGCATACGCCAAAAGGAAACACTCTGAGTAGAGAGCTTGGTCCCTGGACCTCCAAACCGCACTTGGCAGACGAGGACACCATCCCTACCAAGGAAGTCGCCATTAGCTAAGGAATGTCTAGGGTCATCAGGATTGGTGGCGACCTAGACCTGAAATAGGAAAACACGCTCATCACTTTCCTCCAGGCTAACGCTGATGAGTTTGCCTGGTAATCGTCATATATGCTCGGGGTCCCTAGGGAGGTGATCAAGAACCATCTCATAGTGTGCCCTGACATGCAATCCATCCGCTAGAAAGTATGTCGCCAAGCGCCCAAGCGCCAAATCTTCATTCGTGAGAAAGTCGACAAGCTACTTGTAGCTGGCTTTATTTGCAATGTCATACACCTAGAATGGCTTGCCAATCCCATCATCATGCCCAAGGCAAATGGGAAATTTAGGATGAACATCGACTATATAGACCTTAATAAGGCAAGCCCCAAAGTTCCTTTTCCTCTTCTCTGCATATATTAGAAAGTCAATTCTACTGTGGTGTGCAACCTTTTGTGTTTTTTAGATGCCTACTTTGGATATGATCAATCTGTATGGCTATAGAGGATGAGGAAAAATTGCTTTTATTAACACTGTGGAGAGTTATTGTTATGTGTGCATTTTCTTTGGCTTGAAGAATGATAGCCTATCGTACCGACGTGCGATACACATCACCCTTAAATCTTAGGTAGGATGCAATGTCAAGGCCTATGTTGATGACATAGTCGTTGCAACCTCTACACCACGTGCATGAAGTTTAATATGGAGAAATGTATCTTCAACATCCCAGTCGACAAGCTCCATGGTTTCTTGGTTTTGAGCCAAGGGATTGATACCATTCTCGAGAAGATATGGGCTATTGAGCAGATGTATTCCTTGATGCGCCTCAAGGATGTGCAGCACCTTACTAGGTACATGACTGCTTTGGGGTGATTCATATCAATGCTTAGGGAGCGAGGTCTCCCATTTTTCAAGTTGCTCAAGCAGATGGGACACGTTGAGTGGACCCTGTAGACCAAACAAGCATTACAAAACCTAAAGTGGTATCTCTCATCACCGCATGTCCTCGTCACACCTCGCAAAGGGGAGCTACTTCTTCTCTACATCATGGCCATACCTCAGGTGGTCAGTGCAGCAATCGACGTCTAGCGTGAGGCCTTGGTAGGCCTCGGGCAACATGTTGGGTCTAAGCTCCTAACTGAGCCCTGGCAATTGGCGGTTTTTGATCTTCCTGGTGCCTAGACATTGCGCAAGGGCCTGACCTTCCAGCTAAGCCCAAGCCATGCGTTGTGCCCGATCTTCCCCGCCAGTCTGAACTGGGTGATGGCCACAGGCTCCCAGCTGAACCCGAGCACCTATCTAGCCCCAAAAAGGTCACCAAGTTTGTCCATGTGGATGAGCCTGAGCTTTCTCTAGGCCCTACTCCATTGAGCACCCTAGGGGCTGAATCCGAGGCACGCCTGGTCCCTACTGAGAGGTAACATATCTATTTTAGTAGCGAAGTGTTTCGTGATGCTAAGACATGATATATGTAAGCTCAGAAGATGTTGTACGTCATCCTCATTGCATCCAGAAACTCGCAATACTACTTTCAAGTTCACAAGATCTTGATGGCAACCTCATACCTTCTTGGTCGAATTCTCCATAATCGTGAGGGTCCTAGGCTCATCGTCAAGTGGGCAATCGAGCTCACCAAGTTTGACTTGTACTTTGTTAGCCGTCACACCATAAAGAGCCAAAATTTGGCAAATTTCATGGCAGAATTGACCTCGGTCCCTAAGCTTGAAGAAGAGCACATCTCCACTTACCCTACTCAAGACAACACCAGACAATTGACCTTACATTGGATCATACACTTTGATGGTTCCCTTATGCTCTAAGAAGTGAGGCCTAGTGTGGTGACATTGCCAACCAACAATATCCTCAAGTACGTGGTGCAACTAGATTTTCATATCATCAACAACATGGTAAAATATGAAGGGTTGCTCACTAACCTTAGGGTAGTGGGCCTCAGGGTTCAACATTTGGTAGTGAAAGACAACTCCTAGCTCATTGTCAACCTAGTATCAAAGGAGTACCAAAGCTTGAACACCCAGATGGCTACGTACGTTGATGAGGTACGGAAGATAGAGTGGCATTGTGACATCCTTGAATTGAGGCATGTGCCTCGGTAAGACAACATGCTCTCTGATGAGCTATCTTGTATCGCATCCTCCCGGACTCCCATTTTGCCTAGGAAATTCTAAGAAAAGCTCACATAATCTTCTGTCTAGGTAGCAAACTGAGATAAAGGGAAAAACTCTTGCCAAGGCAAAGGGATCTAGGCAACCGCTTTAGTAGGAGATCTCGTCAAGGCATTGTTGCTCAGCGAGCACACAATATGCTCACTTGTAGTTCTCAAGAGCCATCATGGATGGGTGAAATCTTCTAGTTCCTAAAAGAAAATATCTTTCTTGATAATGATGTTTCTACTGAGCAAATCATGTGCCAAGCAAAACACTATGTCTTGGTGGATAGAGACCTCTATTGACATGGCACGAACGGCATACTCTTGAAATGCATCGCTTGGGAGGAGGGCAACGAGCTACTCGATGATATCAACGAGGCCGAGTGCGATAGCCATGCATCGTTCTGCACGATGGTTGGGAAGGCCTTCTAGCATGGGTTTTACTAGTCGACAACCCTCTAGGATGTCACCAAGCTGGTGTGCCAATCTAGGGTGTTCCATTTCCATGCAAAGCAAAAACATCAACCGATGCATGCTATATGAACTATATATACCCTTGTCTTAGTCATTCGTTGTCTGGGGTCTTGACATCCTTAGGTTGCTTTCTTGGCCATTGAAGGATACAAATACCTTTACATCACCATCAAAAAAATCACAAAATGGTAGCGTTCCCAGCCATCAAGGTAGACTAGCACTTTGCACTCAAATTCAAATGTGGTCTCACGAGCCTCTTCGACATCCCCAACCGGATCATCACCGACAACAAGGTACAATTCATGAGCTCGGGATCAAGCTGTGTTTTGCCTAGGTTGCACACTCGACAAGCAACGACCAGGCCGAGTGTGCCAATGTAAAAACTCTAAAGGGGCTCAAGATGTGCACTTACAACGAGCTTAAGAATCATGGTGCGGGCTGGATCAATGAGCTCCCCACCCTGCTTTGGGCAAACAAAACAATGTCGAGTTGCACGATTAGGAAAATCCCTTTCTTCCTTGTCTACGGTGCCAAAGTTGTACACCCGTCCGTGCTCACACTTGGTTTGTCACGTGTTAAGCTTTACAATGACGATGATCAAGACCAAATGAGACATAATGACATTGACTACTTGGAGGAGATCCACCAACATGCTTCACTCCGAGCCACCTGATACCAGCAAAGCTTGAGGTGCTATCATTACCATAGTGTTTGGCCCCAATCATTGGAGGTCGGGAATCTTGTGCTCTGCCGCATCCTCATGCGGGCTAGGAAGAACATATTGTCCCCCATGTGGGAGGGCCCTTTCCTAGTGATTGGTCTCCCTCGGTCAGGCTACATATGGTTGGCAACAAGGATGGGACCATGCTTCCCTATCCCTAGAACTTTGAACACTTGCGTAAATGTTGTCCCTAAACAATGTAAGTGGCTAAGCTTGGGCTGACCAGGGCACGTCTTTATTCATATCAAAGTCAACTGGGATACCACTCAGTGGCTACGTGCACCATCATGTAAGTATAGTTCAATTGCATGAGATCTTGGTAAGATAACCTACATCTCTGTATGAGATTGAGGCTATGGTTGCTCGTTGTAACTTGGTAACCAAGAGCCTCTCAATGGTGCTCAAATTGGTAGGCTATGCCCTGGGTGTCGGCGAGCTCTGGGGTTCTCGGGCCACCCTACTAACTCAAAGAGTGGTTAGGTAACCTAGACCTTGGCCGTGGACTATGACATCTAGTTTGTCCAGTCTTGCTTCGAGCGCTACCAGAGCCTGAGAACTACCAGTTACCTAATCTCCCGCTCCTAAGTCCAACCCGCTCCTCGCGCAAGGTGAAGAATGAAACCGTGGAGATTATTTGTTAGTGAATAGGCAACACTATAATTTTTTTCTAAGTCATAGGCCTTAAATATCCAAGCTTGGTGTACGCCTAGGGGCTAACATACGTCCCCATAGTGTACGACCTATGTCTAAGCCAAGACTCAGGCTAAAGCTCACGAGTAGAATGACCAAGCAACGTTCCTCGGTTGCTATTAAAACCGCGATCTCTATGGGTCACGACCTCTACTACAAAAACAACCCCATCACTACAGAACTCAATACCGATAAAAGAGTTAAGTGCATTCAAGTTTTTTTTTGTACACAAATTACAGAAACTAGAAAAAAAATCAAAAGTTATAGATCAAGAAGATACAAGGACATTACATCAGTCTGCACTCGTGCTGTCACTTAAGCTATCGGTGACCTCACTGTCTTCATCATCATTAAAGGCCTCGAGCACGCACTTGAAGTAACTTGCAACCTACGTGGCAATGTCATAGACGGTGACCTGTGCTTCATCACCTGCTCCGTCCAAGAGACCTTGGCATAGTGGCTTCAATTCAATGTTTGGGTCACGGTGGCGGTAGGTGGTAAGGATGTACTCTACCATGTTTCGCACCAACCACGCCCCTTCCAAGCCACTTTTACCTTCATGAATTGGTGTAGACCTTTGAGGGTCTTCGCAATCTAGGAAAACCTAAAAGCGAAGTATCCTAAGGAGTCAGAACGTTGCGCACTGATGATGACGGGGTCAAGTTCGGTCCTCATCACCATGCCCTATAACTCCTCGAAGGAGGTCTTTATGAGCTTAGTGAGAGCCCTCCCATCGGTGGTGCCTACCCCATTGATGGCGTGGCCTCCTCCTAGGCCTCCAAATCTTCATCCCTATGGAGAAGAATGGTGGTCTACCAATCGAGCTCGGCATCTCCCCAAGTCACATGGCGCTCTTAGGCTTTGAGTGTGGCATCACAGGTGTTCGCCTTGTTAGCACGAAGGTTGAGTTGTTCTCACTTGTGCTTGAGGCTGGTGGCATGGCGCTTGATCTCAGCATCAGCCTTCGCCTCTTGGATGCCCTACAAGCATCTCGTGACGTTAGCTTCCTATAGTGCTAGCTTGTGCTCCTTCACCTTGACCCACTCCTCGCGTGTGGTAGCCCGGAGCTTGTGCTCTACAGCCAGCCATGCGACCTCCTTCAATCGTATGTTTGTAGCCTTGGCCTCCTTCTGCGCGGCAATGGCTTTGACGCACACCTCATAGAGGGCCTCCCATTTTGCCTTAATCTTTTTGTGTTCCACTTCATTGGAAGCCTGATACCTCTCATCTTGGGCCTTAAGTAGCAAGAGGCCCTCTACTAGCTGGTCATGTTCTGCCTCGAGCATTTAGCTCTGGCACTCGAGGTCTGCCATGTCTTTTGCAGTCGTAATCTTTAGTTGCTCCACAATGGCCTCCGTGGCATCGAGCAAGTTGGGGTAAGATCCCCAAACCATCTCGACGTGAGGTAAAGCTTGAAATGGCATGAGGGTTGGCCCTTCAGCTTGGCAAACCTCATTTCAACGAGGCGGCATCGGTTGCAATAGTTAGATTTCCTTCTATTGTGGTGGTTATGTCTTTAGCCACCGCAACCTCTACCGCAATTTCGGGGACAGCTGGCTTGTGCTCATCCTCCCCTTACCTAGGCTTGAGCCTGCGCCCTAGTCACGGGGCCTCTTCCGTGACCTCCTTCTCTGGCTTGGTGGCCTTACCCTCGGTCTAGTGGGTCTAATCTCTTTGATCAATCTTATATATATATATATATATATATATATTAGAGGGAAGAGAGAAATAAAAAAGCAAAAAATAATACTTACATGGTGGATGGCCCCTTGTACTACCACTAAGGCCCAATCTCTTGGGACCTCGTGATGCTGGCTTTGCTCTCTTTGCTAGCTGGGGGGAGGGGGGTTGCCTGCTCGACGACTATGATGGGACCCTTTCTAGGTCCCTACCACCACCAGCCCACGTGCCCATCAAAGGCAGTGAAGGTGGATGCCATGGCGGAGGTGGGGGTGATCTTAGGGCCGCTGGTTTCTTTCCCCTCCTCTTTCAATCACTAGGGTTGCTGGTCCTGAATAGATCCGAATCACTGCCAGCCCTCGCGTTGGCTGGCACCACTCCGCTAGGTTGCACCCCCGTGGCTAGCGGTGGCTATCTACCTCGCGCCCCCTCATGTTCTTGCGATTTCGTGCGGTGTTGCATTGGCGTGTCATCATCGTGGATGCGAATCCCTCCTGGGACATATGGTGCCGACTCAGGCTTATGGCCCTACACATTGAACGCTGGAAGCGAGGCTAGGATGACTGCACGATTTGTGCTATGGCATAATGCCAAGTCGTCCTAGGGGAGATCCAGATTGACGTTAGCGCCGACGGGCACAAGCACCTTAACCAGGGCCTTCGCCGCCTTAGTGTCGAGTATTCCCATTGCCCCGATGTAAGTCCATGTGAGGTTGTGTAGGCCAATATACATTCACATGGCCCGCACTCGCTCTCAGAGCGGGGCAATGTAGCGACGCACAAAGTCAGCGACCACCATTGTTGAGGTGAGCCCCACCACACGCAAGTTGGTGATGCGCACCAGCACCGAGTCTATCCAGACATTGATTGAGGGCGCCTCCTCTCAAGTTTTGTAATGTGCCTTCGCAGTCGATGTGGGGAGATGCATGTGGTCATACTCCAGCACACTGATGTAGACCTAGTCCCGATGCCATTTCTCCCACTTTTTATTTAGCGTGTGGGAAATGTACATGTCGTCGATGCCCTTGCCTCATCGGAACCCGTATCACGTCACTTCTAGTTTGTCATTCTTGGGCCTTTTTTTCTCGGACGACCTCAACACAAAGAAGTGCTAGAAGAGGTCTACCGAGGGCATAACACCGACAAACAATTCACACAAATGCGTGAAGATGACTAAAATGACTATGGAGTTGGGGTGAGGTAGATCAAATAGATATTAAAAGCTTCTAGCACCTGGATGAAGGTGGCGAAGGGTGGCACTAGCCCACCATGATGAAGGATGAGAAGACCACCACCTCGCTAGGCTCCTTAGGCTAGAGAGGGAACGTGGCTAGTCTAATCGTCATAGCCTCCTATGCCTAACGGGACTGCCATTCTCCTCACTATTGTCATGAAGTCCTCTATTGAGAGACAGAAGGGCAGTAGTATCAAGTCTTCATGAGCCACACGCCTCAGTGTGGTTCTGGCCATGGTCAACGATGGAGTGGGTGGGGGGAGGCCAGAGCGTAGGAACAGTGAAAAAAGTTGAGGCAACAGAGGAAGATAGAGAAGATGAGTGTAGGGATTCTATTGAGAAGATAATAGAATGGAAAAGAAAGAGATGTGATGTTGTCCCCATTTTGTGGTGTTACCGTGAGAAAATGCAACTTGGCACATGGAACCATGAGGTAGGCCCCCACTCCCCCACACACCTTGAAGTGGGAACCATAATGTCACGCTCTAAAAATCATTTAATCTAATAGTATAGTTGTTAATTTATTTTTAGAAATTATTTTAAAACCCTAAAAAGGAACCTTAATAAATTTCAACATAAAAATGATCTAGATAAAATTTTACTAAATAATTTACTTGTGCCTTTGACTCCTAGATTTTTTTGGATTTTTCTAAGAATTGAGAAGTATTTTTAATAACTAAAATAGAATTTTAATGAATAATTTAAATCAAAACTCCTTTTTAAAATTTCACCTATGCCACTGGGCTAAATCCAACCCAACGCCTCTCTTCTCTCCTACACTCGCATGTAGCCATGGCCTGCACTGCCTCTATCCCATGCTGGCCCAAGACAGCCCATCCGACCTACCAGCGCCCTCCCTCTCCCTTTCGCCGATAGTTGGGGCCCACCTGTCAAATTCATCCCCTAGCTCTGGTCAAAGCCAGAGTCCAACGCTGCCACCTCTTCGGTGGCAAATCTGGCCGTCCCATTCATTCCCATGTCAAATTAGTTGAGGCGTTTTTATCCCCTTACCCTCCTCTATCTTTTTCCCTAAGAATCAGAGCAAAATTGTATCCATTGGGTGTCATATCGAGCTCAAACCTGAGTTATCTCTAAAACTGATGAGCCCTAGTTTTTCACCACCTCTAGCCATCATAATAGGCTCGGTTTCTCCTCTTTCCCTCATTAAATAAAGCCCCTATCCACCACCACCCTCGCTTTAGCCAGCCGTGCCACCTAATCGTAGCCTTGCCATGAGCTTGAGTGCCGTCATTGCTGTTGACTCTAGCCAAGTCGCGTCACCACTATAGTTGCCGCTAGAGCCCATTGTCGCCGTCACCGATTCTACAAAGAGGAGCTACACCTCGTCTGCTGGTTCGTGGTCACCATTTGTTGTCGGAGCATCGTCCTCATCGACTACTTGAAGCCTCCGCCATTACATCCTTGTCGCTAGCCATCGTTCGTCATCACTTTTTGTCATGTTACCATCCAATGAGTTCCCCTCATCACGCTTGTCATCCCAGTGTCCTCAGTTTGCGCCATTGTGCCATGGAGCATCGACGACCATAGGTCCCCATGCCACTCACTGTTGGCGTGTCCACATTAGCACCACGTCGCCCTCCCAATCCTCCATGGCAACCTACTAGATGCCCACATGGCATCCATCCCGAGCCATAGATCAGAATCGATCTCGGTCAGCCTTGGTCTGATCAATCATAGCTATCGAATCTCATAGACAGTATTTGCGCACTAGGTCCACGGCGAACCGAGTTTGTGACATAATAATTCCTTTTTTCCTATTAAAAATAATTCTTTATTGAATCATAATTCCTTAAATAATTTTTGTATGTGCTTTAAATCGGTTAATCTTAAGAAAAATCATAACTAATTCATCGTAAGTCTAAATCAGTCAGTTCAAATTGTTAAATTCTCTAAAAAAATCTATCCATTAAAAATATTAAATTTTGTTGTTTCTCTATTCTTATATACTATTTTTGTCTTAGTTTCCAATGTTTCTAGAGTGCCCATCTTCGGTGAGGAAGATTTAAAAGTCTTTGTAGAGAAGGAAGGTAAGTCACATAGATCCAACACCCTTTGAGCATGTTGATCCAATATTTTACACTATGGTTTTCATTCAAATATATATTTATTTTGAATGTCATTGAGTGGTGTGAACCTATATCTCTTATTATGGCCTATTTGTATTACTTACCTTATACGTTGACATATTGGGATATAAATTGACTAACTTGACTTTATACAATGGTTCAACTAGATATTTAGTGTAGTTGCTTAATCATACTTAAAAACTCTAGATTTACTTATGAGATAACTAATGTCTTATTTCTACTTAATTATGATTAATTAATAGTAGCTCATGATGGTTGGTCGTGTTTGATTAATTAATAATTTGCCAACTAAAATTTGACTAATGGAGGATTGTGAGCCCATGATTGTGATGATCATGCTCATGATAATTAAGGATCGGTTCACAAGTTATTGTTGTAAAACATTTACCGTACTAACCACAAACCTATATGGGCAACGACTAGACTTGTAGTATAGTATGTCCCAACAGAAGACACCATTATGTGTTATATTGATGGTAATATCAATAAATCTAAAGTAGCAGGTATAAGTCCTAGATGATAATATTAAGTCCATATTAGGGAGCCAATGATTTCTCTAGTCTAGAGGTTGGGCCACCTCTACCAGGAACTTAGCCGGTGACCATTCTGTTAGGCATGTTATGCGAAGGGTCCTATCATAATTCATTTCCGAGATACCATGGTAATATTGAGATGCATGGCTACATGCTATGGAGTTATGTCTTATGGATAAATTTGTATATCTCTAGTTAGAGTAAAACTGTTCGAATAGTCATGCTCGTGGTTATGGGCGAGTGTTTTTCGTGATTAATCTCATATTTTTTTTATTAATGTTAAATATTGAGCTAATTGAGACATTTATGGTAACTCTAGGTGTCGAATAGTTGAGCCTATGCAACCTAGATAGGTTGTACAGTGATGAATTAATATTGCTTAATTATCTAAATATTTTACTCTTCTCAAATGTTTATTAAATGTTGTTATGTAAAATAGCCCTATTACGCCATCCTTTATCATATCCTGTGTACTTACATATTTGTTGTGTGACTTATTGAATATTCTAGTATTCACCTTACAATAATCAATCACTAGAGAATGAGTTCTATAGTAGAGAAGGTAATATGAGGATTAGGTTGAATCCTACTCAAGTTGCATGTAGAGTTAGAGTCATAGTCATCGCTAGTTTCTTTTTCGTTGCTTAGATCTTTAATTATTTGAGAGGTTTTATCTGGCTATATAATAATTATGCACTTATTACATTATTGGTTAAAAACTTATACTTTGTTATCAATATTGTTATTATGTACCTTGGCTGATTCCTAAATAAGGGTTAAATACACATGTAAGCGTTTAGAATTTTAAATAAAAATTCTAACCGTGACACAGGAGTCCCACTTAGAGGCCTAAAAACATCTAGGTGGAATCTACAAATCCCCTAGGGTCTCGTCCTTGGGTCCTCAGCACAGAGCCCCGAGCTCATACCCATCTTAGAGTCTTAATTGAATAGCTCGGACTAGAAAAGCCTCCTATCCCGAGCTGACCTCCATGAGAGAACGACCCCATATAAGCTAGTTAAGCTCACACACTCCTCTCGTGGCCATGGTGGCAGAAGTCTAGGAGCTAAGCACGTTAACCTATTCTAACTATCGCATTTAATGTGGTAGTCTTTTTTTACCTTTACTAGTACGGCGTGTGCACGCTCGTGACAATCAGGGCAACAAAAATGAATTTCTACCCTAACAGATAAACAATGTACGACAAGATAAATATTGCCACATACAACCGTTGTAGCAGGGAGGCCTTGTTGAACCACGTCACATCCTTCGCTCTCTACGTGTCCGTCCGACTCGCTGCACAGTGAATCCCGTCGGATAAGTACGACATATGTTGCCATATAGTAGAATATAGTACATTTAGCATGCGTCTGACATGATTAGACCAATTGTACCTAGACTTATGTATAGAACCATATAAGCCTTAAATCATGAGCTTTTTATTCCATGTATTATAATTTACAGATGTCAAGATAGTGGAGGGGTGGAGATTTGGGCCCTTGCAGACATCTTCTTCTCTGTTCTTTCTACCACCATGGCATGATCACAGCAAACACCAAATGGAATGGTACTGTCTTTTCCAAATGTAAGTACTGTATCAGTGGGAACTGTCACGGTGCCATTCATCATTTCTGATCTGTTGGGTGAGAGAAATTTTGAGAAAAGGGAGGAAAAGCTCTAGCACTTCACTTGGCGTTGCAGAATCTATTCCTCGTTGTGTAGTCCATTTACTTTTTTGAGAGAATGATACTTTGTGCATATCTTAGTGTTGTTTATTGTCTGTTGAGCATTTGAGCTCCTTAGAACTGTTATGCTTGGCACTAAAATGCCTACGGCTATATAGTAAGACATTATACCTTCAGATTTACGGGACATTTTTTATTTAGAATGGCATGTTTTTTTTCTATCTACATGTTGCTCTGTTCATTCCTTTTGTTCAGTGTTTGCGGTAACCATTTCTCCTACCGTTGTAATCAGTGTGGCTAAGGGGTTAGCGAAAACGCTTGGGTGTCCCTTAATGCTACGGTGCGGAGATTCGCCCGTTCTCAGCATGCATCACGTTTTTCGTTTTACGAATTAAATTGGGCTTTCAAAGTTTATTTAGAAACCATACGTACAAAACTAAAAGACATCCTATCTGCTGCGGTTGCGTTGTCAAATTTGTCTTGTTGGGATCATTGGCTGTAGATGAAACAGTGGGTATGGAGCTGATATTTTAATCGACAAGAGGCGATGGCTGTTTCGGGAGTGTGACTAGGACAAAGTTTCAAATTTCCAATCCCTTTCAAGATTATTATAACTGCAAGTTCTCAGAGGAAAAAAGATTATTGTAACTGCAATTAGATTTGTATTGTTCTAACAGGCCCATTTATATCTCTTTTTAATTACGTAGAGACACGATCTCAACTTTGTTTGTCATTGTTCGGTATGAACTGTGTAGACGCATTACCGATTATTCCAATACTGCGCATAGCCCTTGGATTCCCCTCCTAAAATGCCAACGATTCCTTGTCCAAAACCCTCCAAAACGAAACCGAAAGAAATTCGCACAACCAAATTTATGCCTTTAAGCAGGCCATCTCCACTGCACATACTACTCAAAGAGATGCTTATCAAAAGAGAATAACCATGTTTTTCTTGTTAAGCAGGACATGAGTGTGCAAATTATAAAGCACCAATATATGGAATGTTTATATTTGTATTTGTATAGTAGGAAACTCACCTCAACTACTTGATGTAAGAACTAAACGAACTACTTGATTTAGGCACTAAACAGGTGCTTGCGATAGAGAATAATGCTCTTAGATAGACATGTAACATGTTAAAAGGAAAAAGATATACTTTTCTAATAAATGGATGAGCAGATTAACATTCATACTTCTCGAGCTTATTTTTATAAAAACTTTATATATATATATATGAATTTCTTATAATATTATTTTCAAATCCATTTTTAATCTTATAATAGCTAAATGATACATTTATACTATCAAATAATTATCACAAGTTATTAACGTTCGGTAAAAAAAACACATCTTCCGTCGTATAACAACGAGCCATCGACCGAGCGAGGCCAACCCAAAGATGGCAACGCGCACAATTGCACCGATGCACGCCGTTGTGCAGCGCCACCACGTTCCACCACCCCGCCGCCGCGTGCGCCGCTGTGGCGTCCTCATCCGCGCCACACCCGCCACCGCCGAGACCGACACACTGTCCGCGGCCTTCTGGGACTACAACCTCCTCTTCCGGTCGCAGCGCGACGAGTGCCTCGACTCCGTCCCGCTCTGCGTCACCGAGGGCGCGATCCCGCGGGACTTCCCGGCCGGCACCTACTACCTCGCCGGCCCCGGCATCTTCTCCGACGACCATGGCTCCACTGTCCACCCCCTCGACGGCCACGGCTACCTCCGCTCCTTCCGCTTCCAGCCCGGCGACCGCACCGTCCACTACTCCGCGCGGTAAGGCGCGTGCAGCAGCAGCTAGCCGCCACTTCCCTGCTTCCACATAGCGCGCGCAAGTGACAGTCCACGGTCCACGCATGCAGGTTCGTGGAGACGGCGGCGAAGAGGGAGGAAAGCCGGGACGGCGCGTCGTGGCGATTCACGCACCGTGGCCCCTTCTCCGTGCTGCAGGGCGGGAAGAAGGTGGGCAACGTGAAGGTGATGAAGAACGTGGCCAACACCAGCGTGCTGCGGTGGGGCGGCCGGCTGTTCTGCCTCTGGGAAGGCGGCGAGCCGTACGAGGTTGATCCCCGGACGCTCCAGACCGTCGGCCCGTTCGACCTGCTCGGCCTCGCCGGCGCCGCCGCCGACGAGGCTAACGCGTCTGCAGCATGGCGGACGACGACGAGGCGGCCGTCGCTGCAGGAGGCTGGGCTGGACGTGGCCGCGCGCCTGCTGCGCCCTGTTCTTAGCGGTTCGTAACACTGTACCGGAGCAGGGGCCTTCACTTCGTCGCCTCGGTGCGCAACAGCGAGCGAGTCGCGCACGGAGATGATTCGAACCGAACTGATTTGACCTTGGTGGGTGCAGGTGTGTTCGACATGCCGGGCAAGAGGCTGCTCGCGCACTACAAGATTGACCCGCGGCGGGGCCGGCTGCTGATGGTCGCCTGCGACGCCGAGGACATGCTCCTCCCGCGATCCCACTTCACTTTCTACGGTTAGCCACGCACCGTCGCCTCGACCACGCACATCTCCATCCTACCCATCTCAAAATCACCAGACTTAATTCAACGACGTTTCCACGGCAGAGTTCGACGCCCACTTCGACCTCGTCCAAAAGCGAGAGTTCGTCGTGCCGGACCACCTGATGATCCACGACTGGACCTTCACTGACAGCCACTACGTACTCCTCGGCAACAGGATCAAGCTTGACATCCCCGGTAAGAAAGAAACGAAAGAGAACTTGTCCATGGAACGCGCAATGGAGTTTGATGCTGGCATTTGGTACTTGGTGGCTGCCGTGTTTGGGTAGGATCTCTTCTGGCATTGACGGGCACTCACCCGATGATAGCGGCGCTCGCCGTGGACCCGAGCAGGCAGTCGACGCCGGTGTACCTGCTGCCACGCTCTCCGGAGGCCGAGGCGAGCGGCCGCGACTGGAGCGTGCCGATCGAGGCACCGTCACAGATGTGGTCCGTGCACGTCGGCAACGCGTTCGAGGAGGAGAACAGCCGGGGCGGCCTCGACATCCGGCTGCACATGTCAAGCTGCTCTTACCAATGGTTCCATTTTCACAGAATGTTTGGTAATTTCAACACGACACAGAAACAATAATGTTTACTCGTTCTGCATTTGCACATTGGTTGCAACAACGAACGTCGCATGATTTGCACAGGTTACAATTGGCACCACAAGAAGCTGGACCCGTCGTTCATGAACGCGGTGAAGGGCAAGGAGTGGCTGCCTCACCTTGTTCAGGTGGCCATCGAGCTCGACAAGAAAGGAGAGTGCCGGAGATGCTCCGTCAGGAGGCTGTCCGATCAGTACGCCAGGCCAGCGGACTTCCCGGCGATAAACCCTAGCTACTCCAACAACAGGAACCGGTTCATCTACGCCGGCGCTGCATCCGGCTCCCGCAGATTCCTCCCGTACTTCCCGTTCGACAGCGTGGTGAAGGTTGATATCTCCGATGGATCAGCGCGGTGGTGGTCTACCAAGGGGCGCAAGTTCGTCGGCGAGCCGGTCTTCATCCCGACCGGCGGCGAGGAGGACGACGGATACGTCCTTCTTGTAGAGGTAAGAGGAATACCAATGCAATCAAGACCGTATGGATGTTTTTTTTTAAGATTGAATACAGATGTTTACTGCTCAATTAACATTGGGACATTTGATGTCTCTTGCTTCTTGACAGTATGCAGTCTCCAAGCACAGATGTCACCTGGTGGTGCTGGATGCAAAGAAGATAGGGAAAAAGAATGCACTTGTTGCAAAACTTGAGGTGCCAAAGCACCTCACTTTTCCAATGGGATTCCATGGTTTCTGGGGAGATGAATGAGTATTGAGCGATAGTATCAATCTTGTCTAACTCTGGAAATGAGAATTGAGCAATAGTATCAAATCCTGTCTAACTCTGGTGAGGAATTGTCAAGCAACCAAATAATTACTGCACAAAGATACATTCAGTCTTGGAATGAAGCTTCAACTCGACAATTCATAAAATCCCATCCATGTTCATGTTAACAGAGGCCGGAGAATAAGCACATTGCACTTCATATGAAATATTAATGTTTAAGGCAACAGTTCATACTCCAGGGTAAACATAGAGACTTCCACTAAGAATCATGATGTCTTAATTTAAAATTGCAAGTTCTTGAACTGGCAACTAAGAATGATACCATCCATGATCTCAACCGATTCGAGAAGAATTAAGAGACTAGAACAGATGCTGTACACAGCTAACAAACCACCAAATGCAAAGTCGACGAATTGTTGTTCTCACTTTATGCGAGCCATGGTTACAACAATGAAGACGAACACCGTGAGCATGAAAGACATTCTCACTGTATCGTCATACAAATCATAGTCCTCGCTCTGAGCTTGGAAGAGCATGTTCACGAGCTTATGTATGTTCTCAAGGAATGCCTTTATCTTTGCTAGGGTGTTTTCCATGACCCACTTCATCACTCCAGGTGCAGCAGAAGAGCCTCCAGTGAGATCAGCCACCTTAGCTGCAAGAAGGATAGGTAACAACCAGGTTAATATTTGTTTATAAAGGCCCAATCGATCTTTTATTTTAAAGAAGTCTAAAGATGCACATGCAAATGCTAAATGTGTAAGTTGCATACCATCCTGAAAGGACCTCCTGAATTCCTGCACCACCTCATTTTTCATCACAGCATCCCATACGGACTTATCAGTTGACAAGGCCATAACCATTTTCTGCATGTTGGGAGAAGAATGTTAGGCAAAGAAGGAATATAGGTACTCTCTGAAAGATAGTATTTGGTGATACCAAACAAGAAGTTCTTAGATATTCACCTGAACAGAAGAATCTACTTGCAATAGGTGGAATGCATCCAGCACATTCCGATGTTCCCTTGTCAAAATGGCAGTTGAGTTAAGGACAAGCACAGCAGGTTCAATCAATTCCTCTAATGTATTGTCTGCTGTAGAATTTTCTAAGTGGTCAATCTTATTATCTGATGGAGTAGAATCCTCAGCAAAATAATTCATAAACATTCCGGATGGAAGAAGTCCTGAGATGGGAGGCAATGCAAGTGCTTGGGCAGCTGAATCGGAATCCAATCCAGGATGGTTCTCAAATATCCTGCGCGCAACAGAAAATCATGTGTTTTATATACAATTTGTAAAACCAGATTGCATAAATTAATCAAATGAAGAGCTGACAAGCTCTACTAATACCAGAGGGGATAGCAGGCTCTAACTAAGCAATGACGAGGACGTGTATGCAGTTGGAGAAGTAAGACAGAAAATTGCTCCTTTAGCACGAGAAGTGGATAGATTGGAGATCCAACTGCATTGTGTGGAATTCCACATCTAGACTAATATGCATACACACAGATTTAAGGACGCAAGGAACATCCGAAGATAGCTTGACTGGGGCTCTGAGCATTTTAACTTCCACGCAACAAATTAGTAATTAAAAACCATTATCACTTCCGCGACAAATTTGTAATTAAGAACAACCATTATCACTTCCACGCGATAAATTTAATTAATAACAACAATTACCGATAGCAAAACATGGAAAACCTTGTTATGGAAAGTCAATTAGCGAGTAATTAAAGAAGGTAGTTCCGATCTTACACTATGATCATCATCAACAGTCTAAAAACTCAAAAATCAAAACTTTCTAAAAACTCAAAGCTCAAAACTTTCTAGATAATCAAAAATCAAAACCTGTAAATCTAAGAGGATAAGTTAAGTAGAATCTCACTGTTGGATGCTAGCGACGGCGGCGCGGACCTCCTGGTCGGTGGGCGGGGCACCGAGCGCCACCCCGTGCTCGTCCGCCGCCTCCCGGACTGCGTCGAACGGCGCAGCATCTGCCCCCATGGCGTCATCGCCCAGGGCGACGACCTCCTCCCAGTCCTCATCGCCATCAAGGCGCAGCGAGCGGGACTCCAAGGAGCACCCGATGGAGGCGATAGAGCAGGGCGGGGGTGGCGAGGAGGCGCGCAGGGCGCGGCCACCGGCTCGCGTGCCAGGGCGGCTACTGGAGACGGCGGGTGAGAGGGCGGCGCCACCGCGGAGCGTCGAGGAGGAGGAGCCGACGGCGCGGCCGGAGAGGCGGAGGAAGTGCTTCACTGAAGGGCTGCTCATGGCGGCGGCGCCCTGATGGACCCTCGCGTACGTCTCGCCTCCTCTCGAGCCGTTCTCCCTCCTCCTATACACGACGTGGACAACCATGGCGAGCTTCGGCGCCTCGCAGGTGATGCTCCTCCGCCTGGCTTTTTTTCCTCTTCGCCTTGCGGCGAGGCGAGGCGGCGTATGAAGGGAAAACCGGGTGGTAGATTGGTTTGGGTTCCCGAATCAGTATTCGGCGGTTTATTAGGATGTTCGTTTGTTAACTGACGATATCTTTTCGCATGGAAGTGTTTGAAACTATAACTAGTAATTAGTAAATTATCTCTATCTCTAATTCTCTATTAAAATGTAAAAAACCTTTAGCATAAATAAAAGAACGGATTTTTAATATCTATCTTTGTTCTTGTTAAAAATAATGAAAGAACAGGTTTTTAATACTTTCTTTTATACAAGTGCTAACTAAGTTGGATAATATATATGGTTTCGTATTTTTAAATAATATTTATAGTGTTATGCTTCTTTTATTGAAGAATATTTATCAGTTTTGACTCTAACTAGATAAACTTTGGCTGTTTTTTAATCAAAACGAATAGATTTAGCTGTAAAATATTGGTAAAGTACATTTGATTACAAATATAACAGAACAAGTTTAACACTAAACAATTAGACGGTTCAAAAAGTTATTATTGGTCAAAGCTACCTAGCTCAAAGTTAAAATTGACAATTACTTTTTTATATGTATATATTTATGGCATGGGTTATTTTTTAGCTTATGGATGGTTAAGACCACCTTTTGGAAAGGAAAAGTTCGTATATTTTTTCAGGAATTCAACTGAATTGACCTCAGCTCACCTAAATTGCCAAATTACTTACAGTTATAAAAATGAAGGGATAGGCATAGAGAAATTGCCGGTGTTGCGCTTTACGGTCATATAAAATCGAATCCTCTTTATTTTCCTTCTCTCACAAGGCATCGTGCAATACGGTTTGTTGCTTAGATGTCTTTTCGGCCCTATTTACTAGTATCTCGCTTTGTCCAACGTCATTTTCGCTTTTGATTAAGAGAACGAAGTTTATCCACGTTGCGTTTTGCATTAGGTTCTGCAATAGCGAGCATTACTATGCGTCTATGCCCTCGAAGAAGTCTCCATGCTTTCTCACTGACTCCTGCACATGAAAGGATATGTAATCGCAAATGTCGCTGTCTACTGATCAACACAAGAACTCAATTTGATATAGCAAATAAAAACATCTGCGTGCCGCCCAAGGCTTTCGGTGTTGCTTACTCTGATACTCCTTCATTCGATTATAATTTGGGGTAGGTTTTATACTTGATTTGATACGGTTGGCATGACTGTAATCTGTAACTTGTGCCGCATATGCTGAATTTGCTCCTTCGGGGACGTACGAGACAGAGCAATGAGAGCATTGCTTCGACATCAGGATGTTGAGAACATAATATGTGAAAGGGGATTTGATCGTACATCGCAGTAGCCTCTAAAAAAATTGTACATATCCGTACGACAAAACGGTTCCACGATCACTACGTGCAGGCGTGCGTGATCGTGCGTATTGTCACTGCAAGAACAGTACGAATAAAAATTCAGTTGCTCCTCGGCCAGTGCGCCACTAGGTTTAACCTGTCCAATGCTGTGACGACTTCGGAGCTGTTCGGCTCTGACGAATTCAGAGACCAAGGTATGGGCGCTTTCTCCTCAAAGCCGGATCAGTAATGATCTTATCTCAAAAAAAAAAAGAAGAAGAAATCAGAGAGCAAGAAGCTTGGGGATCAGACGGCTTCACGTCGTTTTCGAATGGCCGGGTCTCCAAGCCGTAACGCGCGGAGACATGGTGCGCCGTGCGCTTGCCGGGACGCGACGCCATGAGCGCACGAAGCGTGGTCCCCCGGGACACCGAGGAGTTGCCGTGCCGCCGCACGACCGGGCTTACGCGGACGGTGAGGCGGCTGGAACCCGCACGGCGCGCATCGATTCGACCTGAAATTCCATCGAATTTGGTGGCTCGCTTTCCGAGGGGAGAGCGCCTGGCGATGCGTGGCTAGTTAGTTTTTCACCGGCTTTGCACCGCGGATTACGTCGTGGTGAGCCATAACAGCGCTTATGAAAACGCGTAGTTTATAGAAACACTTGTTTTTCTTTTTTTTCTTTTTTGGGCTTCCATCAGCGTATCACAATCACAAGTTGCGATTTACAATCGGGATTTGGTACTTATCCATGACGCTAAGGCTGGTAAAAGGCCCTGTCAAAAAAAAAAAGCTGGTGAAAGGCCGCGGCTTTGCTTCGCCTGCTCTTATTATCGCATACATGTAATCAGATTATCAAATTTGTTCGGGAGGTACTGCTTTCCCGAACTGACGTACTATTCGAGAAAACAGAAGAACGGTAATATGTCGTCTCCGACCAATTTGAAATTTGATAATGTTTGAATTTTCCGTAACACTTCCCACTTTTGCACAAAATGTTAGTACTCCCCTTTTGCTTTCGAACAGTGCTACAGCAGCGTTAGTACTGTTCCAGTGTAGGAGAGAATAATTTCTCCAGTGTTGCTCTGCTGCTAAATTTTGCAGTTCTGCAGTCTGGGCTTTTCCAGTTCTGCACTTTGCCGGAAGGCCTTAGTGACTTCTGGACCCTCTATATTAGATTAGCGGGGCCCATCAACACAAAAATAATGGACCGAATTTCGTTGGGGCCTTCTAGCCCATTGACAAAAGCACTACCAAACCATCATTAGTTCATCACAAGATCCACAAGGATCAAACTGCCTAAATTACATGTTCTTTTCCTTCAAACATTCGCATTTCCACGACCTAAAGATAGATCTTACACACATACACTAGTACTACTACACTCACTACACGACATCAAAATGCAACAACATTCTAACACGACAAATAAAGATGCAGGGTGACAGAATGACAGATTACACGACCACCGTTTGCACGCTCCCGTGGCGCGACTCGTTCGGCAGCGGCGGCTCCGGCACGGCCGGGAACACCAAGTTCTGATGCACCAGCGCCGCGACCGCCGCGCCGATCATCGGGCCGACCCAGTATACGGCCTGATTGTTGTAGTGCCCGCTCACAACCGCCGGCCCGAAGGATCGCGCCGGGTTCATGGACGCGCCCGTGAGCGACCCTGCCGCCAGGACGCACGCGCCCGTCACGGCTCCGACCACCAGCGCGCCCAGCGACGTCGCCGCGGGCCCCTTCCTGCCGCCGCCGCCGCACCCGCGCGGGTCGCCGGCCACGTGCACCGTGTACACGAGCATGAACGTGAGCACCCCCTCCAGGATCGCCGCGCCGAACCCCGTCATCTGCACAGCAATCCTCGTCGTCGGCACGGCCTGTGCAAACGCGCATTAATTTGTCACGTAGAGTAATAAAGATATTGATCAGAAGGTGATGGAACGGAAGTGATCATGGATTCGTGCCTGGCCAGCGGAGATGTAGTGGAGGACGAGGCAGGCGAACGTTGAGCCGAGCATTTGAGACGCCCAGTAGAAGATGGCGCTCGGGACGGCGATGTGGCCACCGATGGCAAAGGCGAACGTCACGGCAGGGTTGACGTGTCCGCCGGAGACGTCGGCGGCGATGAACATCGCGGCAAAGAGCCCGAACGCCTGCGCAATGGCGGTTGCCACCAGGGACGAGGCATCGGATGTGGCATCGGGCTTGAGCATCCCTGGCAACGGTGACAACAGACCAACAGTGACAAGTGAACAAAATGCAATCACGTAGAGACCAACAACACAGAACATATCGCACGACATGGACGTAGGTTGCAGTGAAAAGTTTGACGTACGGGCGGAGACGGTAGAGCCGACGGCAGTGAACACGAAGAGGAAGGTGGAGACGAACTCGGCGAAGTACGCCCGGAGCGCCGGCGGGGAGAAGCAGCGCTGCATGTGGACCCGGAGGTTCGCCATTGCAAGAGTTTAACCCTGTGTTTTCAAAGCAGTGTACACTAGACTGCATGAGTTCGCACGATTCTTCACTTGGGGCCCAGAGTTTATATAGAGGGAGAGGGCCGCGACCGTAGAGTGAAACGGCGCCTGGAGGGGTAGTTCGCAGCGGTTGCCGCCGCCCGCTCCTAATCTGAACCCTCTCCAAGCGGGCACGCCCGTTGCTTGCGCGCGTACGCACACCACATGCCAGAGAACGTGTACGTGCAACTTCCAAGTTACAAGGAACCACCGTGCATATGTGATACAGATCGATAGAGCAGTTCTGCTACAGATTCATCACGATAATATAAAACCAAGAACAAAAAAGGGAAGGAAACGGAAAGACCAATTTCAAGAGGAAGCGAGACGTGACAACGATGAAATCAACAGCAGCAACGATTCGGATTCAACGATCGTCATGGGTACTCCTGCTGGCCAACCGCCTGGTAGGAGGCAATGAACACGTCGCCGTAGACGAGCCCGGCCATGCCGCCACCGATCAGTGGCCCGACCCAGTACACCCAGTTGCCGGCGAAGTTGCCTGCCGCGACGGCTGGGCCGAAGGAGCGGGCCGGGTTCATGGAGCCGCCGCTGAACGGCCCGGCGGCCAGGATGTTGGCGCCGACGATGAAGCCGATGGCCATGGGCGCGATGGTGCCGAGAGATCCCTTCTTCGGGTCGGCCGCGGTGGCGTACACCGTGTACACCAGCGCGAACGTGATCACGATCTCCATCACGACGCCTTCGATCTCGCTGATTCCGGCGACGGCGTGCGTCGGGATTGCCTGCGTACAGGCCCGATTCTTTTAGCTCACAGTGGAAAGTACAAAACACTGCGGCGTGGAGCCATGATGGCAACCAACCTGCCCGTGGGTGACGAACTGCAGGATCAGGCATGCGACGGATGCGCCGAGCAGCTGAACGACCCAGTAGAAGATGCCGGTGAGGATGGTGATGTGGCCGCCAACGGCAAGGCCGAAGGTGACGGCGGGGTTCAAGTGGCCGCCGGAGATGTTGGCAGCCATGGAAACACCGATGAACAGAGCAAAGGCATGTGCGATGGCGATCGCAACTAGGCTGTCTGGGTCCAGCGCCCCGCCCTTTGTCAGTTGCCCTGCACAAGACGGCATTTTAGACGAGCAATTAGCAACTAACGCAGAATGATCAATGATAAATGGCACAAGCAGAGATGAAGCTCACCGTAGGCAATGGCGGAGCCGACGCCGGCAAACACGAAGAGGAGTGTGGCAATGAACTCGGCGACATAGGCCTTGATGGACGAGGCACTGAAAGAGTCACCGCAGCTTCCAAATGAAAGCTTCACCATCTTTGTGTACGCTAGTAGAAGAGCCTTTGGGCTGAGACTTCAGAGGAGATGGTTGATCACACTGGTGCAGGGAAGCCCTTCTTCAGGCTCCTTTTATACACACATGGGGTGGATGCAATGCCTTATTCCCAGCCTTACATCTGCATTACAACATTATGGGCGGCGTGAAATGAGAACCACAAGGTTGCTAATATAAAAACTAATCGTCTTTTGTGGTTTATATTGGCCGGCCAACTACTCTGTTTTGCTTGAACTTTGTGTGTTTATTGTGTTTGTTTAGACATGAACCATGTTAGGATACACCCCAGGACAATTAGAAAGAAGCTATTGGGTCATGTATTATCTTATCTAATGGTTGAGAAACATTATGGAGTAGTATAATTATAGAATATGTACAGTGACTATAAACCCTGAGCGTATACAAGGAGGATCGGGTTTATATTCCAGACCAGTGGTTTGTCTAACACCCCCGCAGTCATAGCAGGAGAGAAACGGACGAAGAGACTAAACCGAAAACTGGTGAACAAAGGCGTGGGCAGACCTTTGGTCATTATATCGGCAAACTGATGTGCCGATGGTACATGGAGCACCTGAACATGTCCTAATGCAACCTTATCACGGACAAAATGGATATCGATCTCGATGTGCTTGGTGCGTCGGTGATAGACCGGGTTGGCGGTCATGTAGACGGCACTGACATTGTCGCAGTAGACGACGGTCACGGTGGAGAGGGGTGCACGGAGCTCCTAGAGAAGCTGGCGAAGCCAACAGCACTCGGCGACGACGCGGTACTCGGCTTCAGCGCTGGATTGGAACACTGTAGTCTGGCGTTTTGAGGACCAGGATACGAGAGTGTCACCGAGATAAACGCAGTAGTCGGACGTAGAGCGTCGAGAGTCGGGGCAGCCTGCCCAGTCTGCGTCGGAGTACGCGGTGAGAGAGTCGATGGGGCTGGAGCTGAGATGCAACTCGCTGGAGAGGGTGCCCTTCACGTAGCGTAGGATGCCCTTGAGCAGCGCGAGGTGAAGTTCGCGCGGAGCGTGTATGAAGAGGCACACTTGCTGGACAGCGTACGTGAGGTCGGGTCGGGTGAGTGTGAGGTATTGGAGAGCCCCAGCAAGACACCGATAGTGAGAGGGATCAGCAACGAGGACGCCATCGGCGGCGGAGAGTTTGACTCGAGTGTCGACTGGGGTGGCCGTGGTGTGACAGTCGGCCATGCCCGCACGCTGGAGGAGGTCGATGGCGTACTGGCATTGGGAAAGGAAGAGCCCGTGGATGGAATGGGTTACGGAGATGCCAAGAAAATGGTGGATAGTACCAAGATCGGTCATGGCGAACTTAGAGTGGAGTCGAGCCATGATCTGGTCGAGGAGAGATACCGAAGACGCTGTGAGGACAATGTCATCGACATAGAGAAGTAGATAGGCAATGGCGGAACCGATATGGAAAGTGAACAGTGAACTATCGGACGCAGAGGCCACGAAGCTGATGTGCCGAAGATAGGCAGCAAAGCGCTGGTACCAGGCACGAGTGGCTTGTTTGAGGCCGTAGAGAGAGCGTTGAAGGAGACAGACATCGTCGGGACGAGAAGGGTCGACGAAGTCTGGGGGCTGCTGGCAGTAGATTGTTTCCATCAGGTGGCCGTGAAGAAAGATGTTCTTCACGTCTAGTTGATGGATCGGCCAGGAGCGAGAGGCAGCCAAGGTGAGGACGACTCGGATGGTGGCAGGTTTAACGACGGGACTGAAGGTCTCGTCGTAGTCGACACCAAGTCGTTGGGAGAAACCCCGGACTCCCCAGCGAGCCTTGTGAAGGGCAAGGGAGCCATCGGCGTGGAATTTGTGTTTGAAAATCCACTTACCGGTCACAATGTTGGCGCCGGGAGGTCGGGGAACGAGACGCCAGGTCACGTTGTCCATTAGGGTCTTGTACTTGTCGGCCATGGCCGCGCGCCACTGAGGGTCGGCCAGGGCTGAGCGAGAAGTTGCCGGGATGGGTGATATAGAGCTGTAGACAACGGAGAGACCGTAACGCTGAGTGGGGCGGAGAGACCCGGTCTGAGAGCGGGTGACCATGTGAGAGGTGGAGGGAACTGGAGCCGATGGGGGTGCGGGAGTGATGGGAAGAACTGGTCGGGTGGGGGCGTCATCGGCTCCGAGTCGGCGACTGTAGACAAGAGGAAAAAGAGGAATTAGATTAGCCTGAGCCAATGAGGTCGGGTGGCCGAGTATTCCGATCGGTCCGATAGAGATGGATCAGCCGATAGGGTAGGAGGAGCCGATGGAAGTGGGTATCCGATGGAGAGTGAATGGTATCGGCTGAAGGATAAATAGGATCCGTATCGGCCGATAGAGGTGGGTCTGATGGGGGTCCAATGGTGGGGACATCGGATCGAGTAGTGGTGGGATATGTGATGGGTAAATCCTCAGCAGCGGCCGATGAGGGGGCCGATGGAGAGGGCAGTGGAGGAGACCTGGTCGGCATGGTGTTGGTGAGGAGGAAATTGAGATTACTAGAGGAGGATCTCGGATGAAAGAGACCGAAGGAAAAACATGTCTCGTCAAAAATGACATGACGAGAGACGAGTACCCGTCGGGTGGAAAGGTCGAGGCATCGGTATCACTTGTGAGAGGTGGGATAGCCGAGGAGAATACAGGTAGTGGAGCAGGGAGAGAGTTTGTGAGAAGCTGTGGCGGTGAGATTTGGGTAGCAGAGGCACCCGAAAACGCGAAGGTGAGAGTAGTCGGGCACCGTGCGGTAGAGAAGGGCATAGGGAACGTTGTTATGAACGGAGGAGCATGGACGCCGATTGAGAAGGTACGTCACAGTAGCCAGAGCTTTGGCCCAATAAGTGGCGGGTAAGTAGGCGTGAAGTAGCATGGTGCGACTGATGTTGTTGAGGGTGCGAAGGAGGCGCTCGGCTTTGCTGTTCTGAGGAGAGGTGTAGGGGCAGGAGAGCCGGAGATGGATGCCCTGCGAGGTGAGGAGGTTTGTAATGGTATCGTTGACGAATTCCGTACCATTATCGGCTTGTAAAGCCTTAATGGGAAGGTTGAACTGAGTGGATACGTATGTGACGAAGTGAGTGAGGTGAGAGGCGACCTCGGATTTGTGGATGAGCGGAAAGGTCCAGCAATAGTGTGTGTAATCGTCAAGTATAGCGAGATAATACTGATTACGGGAGACACTTTTAACTAGAGACGTCCATACATCACAATGTATAAGCTCAAATGGACGCGAGGTACAGGAGAGAGAACTAAAAAAGGGCAGACGCATATGTTTGCCAAGTTAACATGAGTGGCAAACTGTGGAGCTACTGTGAGTACATCGGATGGAGGCGCTGCGACGGAGGGTGGCGATAGCGTCGGGGCCGGTGTGACCGAGGCGAAGGTGCCAAAGGTTGGTGGAGAGGGCGACGCTGGCGTGTGGGGTGGACGGCGCAACGGGAATGGTGTAGAGGTCTCCGCCACTATTGTAGCGAAAGATCTATCGCCAGGTTGGGATATCCTTCACAGAAAAACCAGACGCGTCAAATTCAATAGAGCAGTGGTTGTCTCGTGTGAATTGGCGAACAGATATAAGATTGTGAATAAAAGAATGGACGATGAGAACATTGCGAAGGGGAAGGTTAGTGGTGGATGTAGACAGAGAGGAATCACCTCGGCATTGGACAGGAAGAGAGTGACCATTGCCGATGGTGACAAAAGGGGAGGAAGAGGGGTGACAGGAGAGAAGTATACCGGGCGATGACGACATGTGTGAAGACGCCCTAGAATCTAGCACCCAAGGGTGCTGTGGTTGGAGTGTCATCTAGTTGAGGGCAGCGACGAGGCCAGCCTGGTTCTAGGAGGGAACCGACTAGGTGGTTGGGGTCGGTAGCATTGACTGAGGCGACAGAACGGGAGCCGATGCCAGGTGAGCCTAGGGATGGGTGCCGAGAACTCCGGGTTGCCAGCCGATGGGGTTGTGTGGCTGGGGCTAGGGCGCCCAGGGGTTGTAGCAGAGCCATGGACCCGTGGGACCGGCAGGGTGGATAGAGACCGAGGTAGGTCGTGGTGGCGTCGGACCCTGCTAGGTCCTGCCTTTGCCCTTGCCTTTCCCGGTGCGGGCTATGTTGCTGTGGCCAGAGCCATGGCCACCAGGACCGCGGGAGGAAGGGGCATCGCAAGAAGCTCGGCAGCCATTATCGGCTGCGGCAAGAAGAGCGGTGTGGGCCACTGTTTCTCATCGTTGGTTAGACGGAGTTCTTTAAGAACTAGCATGTCATGAGCCCGGGCGAACGATGGAAGAGGTGTGGCGTTGGCGATGTCATTGGCGGTGTTAGAGAAGCGGGGATTGAGGCCTCGTAGAAGGGCGAGGACGAGTTGAGAGTCGGCCACAGGGTGACCGACGTCCCGGAGAGCAGCAGCCTTGACTTTGAGACGCTGACAGTATGAGGAGATAGAGGAGTCGCCTTGTACCATGTAGTGGAACTCGTTGAGGAGGAAGATGGCGCGAGGCTGCTTGTTGGCTAGGAAGATCCGCTCGATGGCCACCCAGAGGTCCCGGGCGGTGGGGTTGGTATCGTCCATGGCGAGATCGAGGACAGAGTCGTCGATCGAGCCGAGCAGCCAGCTGCGCACGCAACACTCGGCGATGTCCCACTGAGGATCATCAGGGCGAGGTGGAGTGGAGCCATCAATATGGGACCGGAGGCCGAATTTTTCACAGAGTGATTTGAAGAAGAAAACCCACTTAGAATAATTGGCATTAAGGTCAAGGGAGATAGGAACGTGAGATTTCACGTTCACAGCAGCGTAGGGACGGGAGAAGATCGGCGAGGTGGTGCCCGAGGTGTGGTCTGAGGCACCAAGGGCCGGAGCAGATTCGGCGACTAGGAGAGTGCCGGAGCTAAGAACGGACTCGGTGGCCATGACGGGAGAATGGGAGCAAAGAGCCGATGGGAGAAAGAAGCCGATGGAAGGGGGAAGCCGATGAGAGGATGGATCGGCTGATCAAGGATGTGAGAAGCCAATGGAAAATAGGCCGGCCAGCCGATGAGGAGTGGTTGGCCGATGGGGAGTAGGCAGTGGAGTAGATGAGGACAGAGTGGGTGGGTCAGAGAATGGTTGGGTCACAGACGTGCGAGGATTCACATCCGTGAAGAGAAGATTCACATCCGTGGACTTGTGGAGGTCAAAGAGTGGGGCGGACGCAAAAAAGGCAGGGAGTGGCCGGACGCGAAGAGAATATGTTCGCGTCCGGGAGGCAGGGATTCGTGTCCGTGGACACGTGGACACGTTGGACTGGCTTGGACGTGAGGGGAGAAGGTTCGCGTCGAGAACCGAGAGAGGTTTCCAGCCGATGGAGGGCTAGACAAGTCCAGCCGATGGAGACGACGAGCGCGGAGGTGCGCCGGCGTCAGAGAAGGAGAGATGCACGAAACAAGAGGAAGAGCGGAGATGGGTGCGAGGCGAGACGAGGAGACGGATCGAGACCGTCGCCTGATCGCGCGGAGGTGGGACGGAGAAAAGAAGGTGACTGTGGGAGAGACGGGGAGAAGAAGAAATGGAGGCGAGAGAGCGAGGAGAGTATCAGGAAGAGAGTCGGCGACGGGAAAAAGACGTCGACGTGGAGGAGAAAAGGGTCGGCTCGCTGGAGGAAGAAGCTAGCGCGCCAGGATGTCTAGACTCGCTCTGATATGTGTACACTAACTATGAACCCTCGAGTGTATATAAAGGGGTTGAGTCAGTCCGGACCAATGGTCTATCTAACAATAATGATTAAACTACTATCGGATCATGCTAGTGATGTATTATCTCATCCTATTCTCTTCATTGACTCTGAAAGTAGGAGAAATCAAATTTCATGAATATTACTTTTTTTAAGCATTCCTGAATACTACTCGAACTAAAATTCTTCTTGGCTGTAAAAGGAACATCTGCAATCTTGTATTGAAAGTGATTTACTTTGTTGATATTTTCTTAGGTATTGCATTTCAAACAGTAGCAATTTTTGCTGCAACAGATTAAAGTTACAAAAGGGTACTTCCCCAGCCAGACTGCCAAAGAAGAGTCTGTTCCCCCTTCTATAGGATACCATCTATATCTAGATTGGTATCATTAATTAACCCAAATCTGAATTCTGTTATTACCAATCGTTCATGTAATTTATGACCAAAAGTTCAGTCTAAAGAGTGGTCGGAAAAGGGATTGTGACAGGAATCCAATAAACATCCTGTAGTAGGTAAGGCAAGCAATTAAATCAATTAAGCTTGTGGATGGTCCGGCAATTGAAATAGCAGGTTTCAACAATATGATAGTGCTACAACGAGTGGTAGTAACTTCATGGCACGAAGGAGATGATTAGACCAAACAAGCCAAACTTCTTTATGCTCCTTTGAAGTTGCTCAGTTCATTATTTGTGCAGTCAACATTGCTTTCTGTGCAGAGTTTCCTGGAATTCAGTTTTTCATACAAAACTTTTGTTCTCCGGGCATATGAAACAAAAAATAATATGGACCACAGATAATCAGGAATTTGCATGAGTTTCCTCTGAAATGGGAATGGGGTATTTGGTAGTTTAGACTAAATTACTAATCAATGTCATTAGCACTTTGGCAGTGGTCATACAGACTCAAGCCAATAATGGCACAGATTAGGTACTTGTCCTGCTCCTATTCATTGTGCAAATTTCATCATCCTGTTGTGGCAAGGCTTTAACAATGCTTTAGTGGTTCTTTAGCTTATCTCATTAGGCATACTATTGAGAAACCCAGTATTTCAGAGACTGGTGGATGTTTCTTTGTTAATTTTCCTGGCCTGGTTCTGCAGATACAGCCAAGTCCTTTCACATTCTAATGCAAGCTGCACTGAATTAGAACTTTTGGCTCATAAGAATCCAATTTTTTTCGTCTTTGCCTTTTAGAAATAGTTAGAGATTTCTAACACTACCGAAGAAGGAGATAGGCACCTGAGCAGGTCCTAACATTTAACCTAGCTAGCAGTGTGGGGACTGGGGAGGTTTAATAGCCGTCTACAGTGGGGCTCATTAGTAAATAAGTAACATTTGCTTTCATCAGAGAATTTTGGTGCCATGTACTACAATCTACAAATGGCCATGCTCTCCGGTCTCCATGAACCCTTCCACCTTGTCTCCCTCCGAGTTGATTGTTGAATTAGGGTTTACGCGTGTACCGATGGTGGCTAAACTCTTGTGCAATTGGTATGAGTTAAGTATTAGAGTTAAGACTCAGTTTACCAGTAAAAAGCATGCTTCATCATCCTTGTTTGCTTATTGCCATTCACTTGACACTATCAAGTTCATATGATTTAACATCGGCCAAGGTTGCTAGTTCCGATCGCCTTCAACATTATACCAAGCTTTGCAGTTTGCACCAGGAAACTCCATTTCTTGCATAAATCAACATGGAATATGAGCCTTTAGCATCAAGTTCACCAAGGTTATATGGTAAGGTATCATGGCGTATGGCCTACTTGGTGCTATTTGTACGATTTGGTTCAGCCACATTGTTGAACCCATATCAAAAAGCTAGACTCCTAACATTTGTCATCTACGTACAAATTTCATAGAGAAAAGACCATGTCATCCAATTCCCTCCTCCAGCGTCTGGCAAAATGGTGCCCGTGGTTTCTGAGAGATGAGCCGAAGAAACCTGTCAAGGTTCTGGTCACCGGCGCTGCAGGTAATTCAGAACTCAGAAGCTAATCAAACACTGAAGCAGCTAAACCAATCTGCGACCAGTAAGAGGGGAGAGATTCACTGAGGACGTTTTCTGCTGTTATTTGCAGGGCAAATAGGGTATGCCATTGTCGCGATGATCGCGAGGGGCCTAATGCTAGGAGCCGACCAGCCGGTGGTGCTCCACATGCTGGGCCTGCCGGTCGCGGCCAATGCACTTACAGGCATCAGGATGGAGTTGATCGACGCTGCACTGCCTCTGCTCAGAGGTTCGTGTCCATTGTAGTTCCAGACTTTCAGGTTTCCCTTGTTCCGTTGGTCGATCGCCTGCACATAAAACACTAACAGCATGCCTTTGTCGTTTAGGCGTGGTGGCGACGAGTGATGAGGCTGTGGCGTTCTAGGGCGTCAATGTCGCCATCCTGATCGGTGGGTCGCCGAGGAAAGACGGGATGGAGAGGAAAGAATTGATCAGCAAGAACGTGACAATCTACAAATCCCAGGCCACTGCGCTGCAGCAGCACGCCGCACCAAACTGCAAGGTGAATGACGCATCACGTATACACTACACACAACTATGCCTCGTGCCGTGCATGATCTGATCGACCGGAGTTTGCAGGTCTTGGTCGTGGCTAATCCTGCAAACACGAACGCGCTCGTCCTCAAGGAGTTCGCGCCTGCGATCCAGTACAAGAACATCACCTGCCTCACCAGGCTCGACCACAACCGGGCCCTCGCCCAGGTCGCCGAGAAGATGAACGTGCACGTCGGCGACGTCAAGAACGCCATCATATGGGGCAACCACTCCTCCACGCAGTTCCCCGACGCCAGCCACGCCGCCGCACTGACCGATCGAAGCGAGAGGCCCGTCAGGAAGCTCGTCGCCGACGAGAAATGGTACGTAACGGAACTTGTCAAGCATTCGTGCGTGCGTGCAATTTTCCTGTGTGATAACGCGTTCTTGAGAGTGCTCCACCGCCATGAGTCAGGCTGAGGGAGGAGTTCGTCACCACCGTTCAGCAGCGAGGCGCGCCGGTGATCAAGGCACGTAAGCAATCGAGCTCGCTGTCCGCCGCCAGCGCGGCGTGCGACCACATGAGAGACCGAATCCTTGGAACCCCAAAGGTCCATGTCCCCTGCCTTCCTCTCTCCGATCACATCTCGCCATATATCGCCTAGAGTTGATTGAGAAATTCCAGCCTTTGCTCGTCCTCTCCTCAGGGTACGTGGGTGTCCATGGGCGTTTACTCTGACGGCAGCTATGGCGTCCCCGTGGGCGTCTACTATACGTTTCCGGTGACCTGCGAGAAGGGGGAGTGGTCTGTCGTGCAGGGTGAGCTCATGGAATCCTACTTGTGATTCAGATATTAATGGCGGGAATGAGATCAGGCTAAGAACGATCATTTTGTTTCATACTCCAGGTCTTCAGATTGACGACTTTGCACGCTCCAAGATGGATACCTCAGCGACGGAGCTCAAGGAAGAGAAGTCCATAGCTTTTGGGTTTCTCTGATCTGAACCGCAAACGTGGGCAGAAGCAGAAGCAGAGCTTCAGTTAATGTTTACTTAAAAATAAATTGCTGCACGGGTTTCGTCCGTGATGTTTTTCACTGTCACATAGTTGATGATCGCCATCCATGGTGTTAGTTGGTGATGTTTTCACCGTGTATTGTTATGCTGTGTATCGATGTTGCTTCAATGAACCAGACTGACTACTAAAAGGGAATAAACTACACGTAGTCACTGCATCTTTCAATTTCCAAGTTTCTGGTACAGTGGCACTTCACATCAAGTGAGGTTCTACTCGGACAGAAGATCAGACAACTGAAAGCACACTATATCAAAGAATCGATCGTGTATACGGTACAATTTACAGGCATAGCATACCGAGCTAATGGCTACAATTATCGTGGCAGATTCTTTACCATAGTTTAACAATTAGTGGGACCAAACTGGAGTTGCAAATTATTAGCTTGTCTACCATCTTTTCACACTAACCAGTTCTACTGGCTCTGAATCATTAGAGCACCATGAGTTAAAGCTGGTGAAAGGTATTTACCCACACCATCTGCTACTCTCTGATTGGTCATATCCGTTCTATTTTTTGCTTAGCAAACTTGTATTATCCTCAGTGCAGCAAGGGACGTGTTCAATCACTCAGCATTCTCCAATCTCTAGTTGTCTGCCTCTCTAGAGCTCAGAAGTTTTCAGCTCGTACCGTAACTGATCTATTTACTGCTATTCTTTGGCAGATGCAAGATGATGGGTATTCATGGAAATCATCTCTTCCTGGTCTAACATCATCCAGTTCTCCCATTAGACCACTCTGCGCTTTCTTTACCTTTTGTGAAAATATATCCCAGCCCATCTGATTCCGTCTCTGAAATAGGAAATTGATTTTTTTCTCATTTGGGCGAATAGTTCTCTTGTAGACCATGTATCACCTACAACATTGATGGGGATGAACAACCATTAGCATGAAACACTACCAATTCACCAACTACACAAATGTGCAAAACACAGAAAAAAGGTCTATTCATTGCCCTAGGGAGAAAAATAGCATAACTAGCTGGATTGTACATCAAGGTATATGTGGTTTTGCACTGAGCTCAATATACTTTACAAATGTACATTTAAAACATTCAGTGAATCCACAGAAGATATAGATGCATACCTTCGTCCAGCTAACCTTGGCCATATTTCCATTATTATTTGTAACAAAAACATCACTCCTGTCACATACGATAAAATCAATTGCTGCCAATCATGAAGAGAACGGAAGCAATGGTTTCAAATCATCCCCAGTAAACATCTCTTTGGTGTAGAAGTTTGGAAAGAGATCCCTCGGCTGGAGAGTTTCTTCTCCACCATATATTTCCCCAGAAGCAACATACAGGCATGTGTCATTGCCAAAACAAAGAGCTCAGAGCATCCAACCAATTTCTTGAGGAGTCAATGGACATTTCCCCTTACTGCTCATCCTCAGCACTCAGCTCCTGCTAGGAAGCAGTCTAAATCATTTCATCATTCAAATATTCATCCATTGGTACTAATTGATCAAAATAATACATGGACAATCAGAACTAACAGCATCAATTCTCTCAATATTTTTTAAGGGAAATCTAACTCAACATATCCTTATCAGTGCAAAAGAAATAATCCACAAAAAGAAGTGCAATAAGGAATAATCTATAGAGATGATAAAGTGCTACTTGGATTTTGACAGACTAAGCGATAGGGTAAGCTCACCAAGTTTCAGAGTCTTACAGGCAATGTATCCCATCTTTTCCTAATTTCACCTAATTCCCTCTGTTCCTTTTCACCACCACCATAGTAACAGCCTTGAAAATGCAAGCCTTGAGTAATTGATCAATATGAAAATGTCAGGCTCAAACCTGATGAGTCAAGTAAAAAATAAAAAGGGTTATTCATTAAATTTCATATGCGTACTTTCAGGAAAAAAAACAATCAGTAGTATCATTTTTAAAGAAAATCGAAATAAACAAGCAAGAAAACATACCTCAAGTGAACAGCAAAGTATCCTGGGCTCATGACCCTCATCTTGCGCACCAGTTTCTCACCTAGAGTTTGTATGGAATTTGTAAATCTTAATGCATGAAAATTTACTCGGCAGCGTAACTACTGCAATTCTTCGTCAAGCTCATTAGTGAGCCGATAATCAAACATCGTTAATTACAAAGCCTGTAAGAATTAAACGTTAAGTGCATAGGCAAACCTCTTTGCTTTTACATATCACAAATATTCCACATATGTATCTAATGATTTCAAATAGATTTTTCCAATTATTATATCTTTTTAACACATCATATTGAAAACAGAGAATAAGCATAGCCTTTCTCGGGTCGGTTTGGTTGAGACTTCTTTTTAATGAAAAGCCGTGGGGACAGTCATTCCCCTGCCGGTCAAGTTTTTTTTTAAAAAAAATAGAAAATAAGGAGGTAGCTTCATAATTGACATTTGATGCTACCATACTATCCATTCCACAGATAAACAACTGCATACAATCAAATGTTCTTCTTACTATCAGCATAACTAATCACACTGAACAAGATGCACAATGTGATTATCATCTTGAAATAAAATGCGCCGAGGAAGCAATCACAGGCAGATGAGTAATTGATCACTATGAAAAAAATATGTAACAAGTTTCTAAACAATGCACTGGTTCAGCAGCTTACATGCTCGCCTTCGCACAAGGATAAGCAAAACTTCGTCCATGTAAAAATCAGGCATAGATTTCCTAGGTGCACGCATGGTCCATTGGAGTTTATCCATTCACATCATAACCTCATAAGGGATCTTTTTGACAATAGTTACATCCTTTGATAGGTAAGATATGAACCAGTCCACGTCAAAAATGTCAGAGAAGTCACTGGATATAGCACATACCATATCAGGGTAGGTCCTTTATGCAAGGGGTCAACAGAAGTTGTCCTATAATTTCAAATCTCAGCTTACCTATACTCACCGCCAAAAATTCCATGACCGGAGAGGGACGGCGGCTCGGTCACGCGAAGGTCTAGGAGGTTTGCTTATCTTCAGTGCAGTTCGTTAAGCCTCGAGGTTCACGAGCGTGCCAGTCAATTTGACCCTGCAATTGATAAGGAAGTGAGACGAGCGAGTCCGATATAGGCGCTCGCTGCCGATAGGTTCGGGATACTTTTCGATCGACCGCAGAGCCGATGTGGACAGGTGTTGACCAGGGATCGATCGCAGAGCCGATAGAGTAACCAGGGTGTGCTCAGAGGATATCGAGGCGCATGGGATCCCTCCGGACAGCCGAACAGTGATTCATCGGCTAGAAAATCCGATGAAGGCGCATGCAGACTAGACAAGAAATAGTATAAGAAGGCACGGGCTATAAAGCCGATGCCACTCCGGATACGATAGCAAGAGACCCGTTGCCCGCCGTGACAGCGTCATTAACACCGAACCTCAAAGATCGGACCTAACCGAGACAGTACGAGGCCAGGGTCAACGGCGATGATACGAAGAATGCCAGATCGGCTATGCCGTAGCAAGGATAGGAACGACCCAATCGGCTAGCTGAGCCGATAAGGGGACGCCTCTCTGAAGGCGGGTGCGTATCGGCTGGGGAACCGATACGTTTGACGTTACGCGTCGAGGGACGTCTCTAAAGGCTGATGCGCATCGACCGAAAGGCCGATGCACTGGGCGTGAAGTTCAGAGAATGGATAACTCATCTTCTACTCACTCCGATGAGACGTCGTGTGGAAGACTATAGTCCTGAAGCTCGATCTACCATCGACAGTCCCATAAGTCGGATCTAACCGATGCAGCACGAGATTGACGATGGCAAAATGAGCTTAATAGGCCGATTGGTCCTGTACGGACGTGATGTGGTATACCTGATCTGACTAAGAGTTCAAACCTAAACGATGCAGTCTTAGACAGTACAAAGCATATCAGGATAGTGACGGGACTTACCCCTTCGCCGGAGATTGGACTCAACCGATGCAGCCCCGTGTCGAGAGCCAGAACCCGCCGATAAACACCTAGATGAACTAAGGTGGCGATGCACCGAATTTATATATGATTGAGAAATGTTTTACATGTTTCCAAGAGGTCTATATTTATACTCTGGATTTATAAACAGAGTCCGACGCGTCTACGATCATCGGACATTATTTCCTAGTAATAACAAAGGAAAATATTCCTAAAGAAGTTAACTAACCAGCTAAACATTTCTAATTAAGTAAGGTTACAATTCACAAAAACAAACATCCTGTCGTGGAATCCACGGCTCTTCCATAAATCTGATTTTATCTGAATAATCTTTCAATTTGTAACCAAATCTTCCTTCGCTGCAATTTGATTGGCTTCTCCACTGTAGCTATCGAACCTTCTTTTAGTCAAATCGATCATTTTCCTTCCTTTTCTCAGGTTTCTCGAACCTGATCCCGATTGAACGATCTTCTATCTTCAAGCCGATCCAATCTTCTACTAATTTGATCGGCTTTGTCTCAATATCGCCATCGATCGATAACTGCATTAAACTCTTCATCGGATCTCTCAGCCAATCGACTTTAGCACCATCGAATCTCTCAGCCGATTAGCTTTAGTATCATCGAATCGTTCAGATTTTGACAGAATGAGTGGTGGTCTAGCTCGGGTACAAAAGTGTGGCATTCAATATTCAGGCAACGACAACAGCGTCTGTTATCTGGAACTGAGGATCGTAATGGTAATACAATGGATAATAGAAAACAACGAAATTAAAAGTTGAAAGACAATTGTACCCCTATGCGCTGCTGATTTAGTCCCCCACTAGTAGCAATCAGCAAGTATCCAGTAGAAATATTCTCCGGCACAGCGGCTGAAAGATGAACATATGGAATCACCATATTATAATTCTTTCATTCTCACCTAGTTATATAGTCAAAAGGGAAGATGAATAATTAAGCAAACTAACATATGAAATCTGTGCTCCTCCTGCTGCATCCATAGTACAAGTTGGAATACCTCGATTTCCAAATATTTATGGGCTCGTTATTTCTAACCTGCACATTGCCAACGTCGTAAGGTAGCAGACTACCAACAATTTAATATTTCCAATTAAATTTTATGCAAAAAATATATATCCCAAAAATTAAACTTTTCCCGCTCAACTGCTTTCAGTTTCTAACGATATACTGTAGGTGTAGGCATCCCCAGAAAACAAACTCTGTCAATTCACTCCTATCGTGCTCAAACATATCACTCCACTTATAAATGCTAAAAAAAATTGTTCAATTAGACAGCCAAATTACCTATTTGGATCATCACGGGCTCCAAATCCGCAACCTATCGTTGTCCGTAACGATATACCCGATGAAGAGAGACATAAACCCTAGAACTAATGGCGCCGTTCCTAGGAACACCGGCGACGGCTGCATCCTCCTCGCCACCCTCGGCGAGGCGGGGCCACTGGAGTGTGGCTTGGCCAGATCAAGCTTCCTCTCCATTCTCCTCTCATGCCCGTCACCCACCTCTTGTACGAAGGAGCCACCGTTTTCCTCCGCGCTCTGTCGACGGCCGGGGGTTCGAGAGCCACCGCCACCGCGACGGAAGCTCGCAGATGGTGGTGTGAACGAGAAAGTAGAGTGAGTATGCCACGTTCCTGATTTACGAGAGAATAAGGGAGAAAGTAAAAAAGAACCGATTTATCTTATTTGTCTTTTTTTAAACGTAAAATCAGGTATATTACATTTTATAACTTTTAAAACCGAATTAATTTTTGAACGCAGATTTCGTCATATAAGATATATTGACCGGGGCACTACTAAATTTAAATCTATGTGGACCTGTTGGATCCACATGTTAGCGTCATCCATCTTCCTCCTCCTCTACCCCTCTTTCTTACCCATCTCCCCCTCAACCTCTCCCTCCGACCCGGTCGCTCCAGGCGTCTCCACGGATCTCCGCCGGCGTCCTCTCCTCCGCCTCGGCCATCGGACTCCTACGCCTCCCCTTTCGCTTCCGGCACCCAGCTACTACCGTCGGGAGCCGAGGGCCCGCCGCTTGGTGTCCTCCCTCGCAAGCCGCCGGCGCCTGCTGTCTCCGTCGCCTTCCATGTTGCGGACTTGCGGCCGTACAGCGAGGGGTCGGAGACGACGGCGTCAGCTCGCCCGTGCCCACACGTCGAGATCCCGTCGTAGTTGTCTCGCACGCGGCCATCGGTGGCGGCGGCTCATCCACCCCTCGCGGCCAGACCTGTGAGGCGAGGGAGGGGCCTCTATTCCGCCTCGAGCTTCATGCGCAGCTACTGCACCAAGCTTGATGCCGCTGCTCATGCTCCCGGTGAGAATGAGGCAGCGGTGTCCTGCGGGGTTGACGAGGTGGAACCGGAGAAGAGGGGCGTCGGCGGTGCCCCGTATCTGAGAGGAGGCAGGGTCGACTGGTGGCGTGATGGGTCCGACGACCCTCACACGGCAGAGGGGATGAAGACGACGGTCTCAGATCCGCCGCGAGCAGCTGTGGCCCTTCCTTCTCGGTGCGACAAGCGACGAAGGCCAGAGAGGGGAGAAGACGACCTCCACCCGGGCTTAGCTCGGTGAGCTCCCCGTGTCCTCATCGGTGGGAAAGCGGCGGCTGTGGCGGTGTCGGTCAGCCGCCGGCCACATGAGAGAGAGGGGGAAGAGAGGAGAGAGGAGAGGTGGTCACTAACTTTAGGGGCTCATTGCACGTTTTATTTCTTTTTCGGACTGTAACGATACACATTTGCTATGTCGGATGAAACCACGCTCAAAATCGCTTGTGGGAGGTAAATGAGTGTTTTAACTGGTTTTAATGTTGATGGATTAAAATCAAACTTGGCCAAAAGTTGGCGAAGGTAATATAAACTTTTTCAGAGAAAAGTTGGCGAAACATGAATGCGTTTTTTGAGTTATAATTATATATAATTATAAAAATATTTTTTGAAAAACATAAAGATAAATATATACTCTCAACGCTCGCTGAGAGTTTTTTTTAAAGCGCTACCAGAGAATAAAAAATTAGATATAATAAATACATTAACAGCGAGACGGTAAGTCCTAGTAAATTTACAAACAATCATTTTTGTCACAATAGTTAAGGCTGTATTTTTTTTATGGCAATGGGTTGACTACAAAATAGGCGTAATAGATATGGGCATATTATTTTTACTAGCGGCTCCCCTACAACTTTCTAGTTGAACCTTTTTTTTTCCTAAGAGTGGCCTATAAAATTACCATGCCAGTCCGTAAAAGACAGCCTAAAAATTTTACAGTCAATCCCTTAACGCCTTCTGTTAGAGTAGTTTTTGGGTGGCTACCTATAAAGCTCCTCACAACTACCCAAAAGTCCATTTTATTAAAAAAAATATCAGTTAAGATGTGTCTATTTTTTATTGTCGCTGTAGAGCACAATAGAAAATGTCACCTAAGATGTACGAGTGGTGTGACCGATCAAGGTCATGATCTACTCCGGTGTATGGTACGTCATACCTATATTAAAAAAAGTTAGCATTATCATCACAAATAAATACATAATTTACCATTCATATAACTGACATAATAAACAACAGTTATTATTACTATAAGATCAAAATTAAAGAACATTACGATATATATATATTTCATACAACATAGAAAAAAGGTTCACCACTCTTTAAGACAACTTAAATTACATATTTATTCTTAAAATAGTAAATAAACTTATATTAAATCGCTAAACTATGAGGTACACGAGAATGCCTAAACTAGGTTGGTCTTAAAATGGTCCTTTCCCTCGTGGGGCGTCTTCTATCGACTTTGCTCTTGACGAAGAAATTTCCGCTTAACTTGGAACCTACACATCTTTTAGACGCTCTTTTAGTCACTTTTTATAAGTATACCCTCTCTTGTCATACCTACTATAATATTTCAACATTTCACCAAGTTTAGACTCATCCATATCATTACGAATCTAACTAGTCTTGCAGCGATGTTGTCCCTTATTTTTGTTGAGTCCATAATGTAAAAAACATGAGATGAGTTGTGAAAGACCCTACAATACCAAAACCATATACCTCACCATTCCAGATATGTAAGATAGATTCATTTCTAAAATAAGATGACATAAAATAATGGTCTATTATTCCACATACTAAGCTCACAGTAATAACATAATAACATGACTTATGGTATAATCTTAGCTTTTGGTACGAGCATGAGCAAGTCCCATCGTCTTTAAGGACGCACTCCTACACAACTCTTTTTTGTTAGATTTTATGCTTAGCTTTATCAGCACACAAGATTTTAAATCTATGCTACTATTTGCCTTGAGATATATATCTCAATGTTGCTGGTCTTTTTTACGTTTTTTATCCAAGTACTTCGTCATCACTATACCAAAGAAAACACCATTGTTTAACTAAAGGGCACAGCTAGTTTGTACCAATATCTAAAATACTTGCATGTGTCATATATGATAAACTCAACAATAGTAACAAACGATAGCACTTTTACACCACGTATCACTCAGTTATAAATCTCAGCCAAATTGATGGTCATTATGCAAAAACATGTGTCACCATCGTCATATAACAATGCCAATTTCTCCTTTGGCTCATTCCCAATCCAGTATGAAAATTTTCTAACTTGAGATACCGATCTCCTTCTCACACAGTATGATCATCACTAAGAAGTTGTCCTAGAGCTTCGGAAGCCTCGTCACTTATAGGTATTGGCCTTCTTAACTACTCATCTATTTGTTTCGTTGTCAACTCATCCAACATCCTCTAAAGCTCATTAATTTTTTTCTATTGATTTTGGGCACAAAGCCTCTTAAAAAGATTCATAAGATATTTGTTCTTAAACCGCTTATAAAAATTAGCACCCATATGACACATACACCATCTGCTAGAAACATCTAGGCAATCTTATATATACTCTTTCTCTACGTTACCATCTCTCAAATAGTCAATAACTCGTAGAAGGCTAGTGTGGCGGTCATGTATATAGTATACACCTAGCCTCATACGCACAATTATGTACTTTATTTGCTTCAAAAACTAATATCATCTTTTGGTATTCTCGCTCTCTATAAAAGCGAAAGGCACATGTAACATCTGATTATTCCCATCAGCTTTAATTGTTGTCAATATCTGTCATCTATATTTTCCATTTAAGAATGTTCCGTCGATGCAAACTACGGGACGACAATGCACAGATGCGTTAATACACACTTAATGTGATGAAAGCTCGTTGAAGCACACTCTACTAACAATGGTCAATAATGAGAGTGATTTGAGGTTGTAGTAGCTCCCCGGATTCAAGTTTTGAATGTGCTGAATCTCATATCTACAATCGTCTATTTTCGCTATTTATGTCTTCACATAGCTAATTGTGTACTTGAATTTGTCCTCAATATACCTTATAATTGACATTGTTTCATATCACAGGTTATGCACAATATTGGAGTATATATCTATTATAACAAATGCAGATATCATATTTCTGTTATATTTCTCAACCCCTTATAAGTAACAATAATGTTCGTTGACGATTGACACTTTCTAGTAATTCTTCTATTTACTCTGAAATATATGCACCCTTTATGTACACCTATAAATTAAGTTCACACACTTCACTTCGCACATCGACTTGCTTGACGTCGTGACCTAGAACTCCCATCGAAGTGATACCACACTATGCTTGACTATCTCCATCAATTCCTTTTTGTTTGTATATTTAACCCCATGAATGACCTTGTTCTGCTTATACTCCCATAGCATGTGATGCCCCTGAGAGAAAAAAGTCCAAAGAAGTCATCGTTAGATAATTATGATGGATTTATATTACCGTCCTCCTCGTCTGATTATTGATCATCCTCTGTATTCTCGTTATTAGGATCTTTTCTATACATTATCTTAACGATGATGATGTCTCTCTCTCGTCTGTCAATCCTTTTGGCTCTCTGTCTTTTCATCCTTGTCATCTTTCTTCTTTTTTGTGCTCAGACTCATTTTTCTTCATTATATCAGCATCATATCCAGTCATACTGAGACCTTTTTTTGTCTTGCATGAACATTGAAACAGTGATGTCTTTTTTGTAAACTAACACAAGAATGTTAGATAGCCAATCTCATTCCAATACATTCTCCCACCAACATCAATTTCCAAAAAAAAAACTTGTGTTACCTAGCTACAACAATATACAAGGTTATTATGTTGATCTAGGGGTTGTCTCGAAAGTCTTGTATTGATCAGTTGTACACTATTGAAAAACTTCCCTCAGTCGTCCTTTCAATATCATTAAGGGTTAAACTCTGACAGATCTACATTATATGGATTATACCTAAAATCTTCTCAACCATAATATTATTTGATATATATGTTTACGAAAAAATAGAAATGATCTAAGTAAGAAATTAATCGTTATATCTAACACAGTGTATTTGATATTTCAACACTAAGATGTTTTCAAACATTATGAATGAAACTATTTACAAATTTAGTAACAAAACTATCAAATCACATATCTAGAAACGAAACTATTTACGGATCGAAAACAATAGTGTACATAGTATTTCGTTTCATCATTAAGAATAAATATTAAAAAATATATAAATATTTTATCTGTATATAAATCCACAAGCTAGCAGGGCTTTACCGCTTTACTTCGTCTCCCCTCAATCGCATCTTCTATTTTATTCTATTTTTTTAAAATAAAATAGACTTTTGTGCGACTAGGAGGGATTTTATAGGCAACTACTAAAAAACAGCATAACAGAAGATGTAAGAGTGCGTCTACAAAATTACCATGCTCCCTCCCCTCGCACGGGTGGACTTGATAATTTTATAGATGATCCCTGAGAGAGAAAAAACACTATACCAAATGAATATAAGGAGTCGCATATAAATTTCTTAGCCCTCGCCACACCGCGTGTCAAACAGATGTTTCCCACGTCGAATTTCTCGTGCTTTAGCGAAACATTAAAAAAAAGACTTTCATAGGGCGTTGAGGGTATATTACTATTAAATTTTTTAAAATATATATATATTATATATTTTTTAATAAAAATATAAATAAAAAACTCTGCGTTTTTTCCCTTTCATTTCGCTTAGTGTACGGCCCAAGTAAATTTCACATGGGCCTAATTATGTCCGTACCGAGAACGGTGGGTTTGGATAAACACACTCGTCTCGCCTAGAACGCGAGCTGGGCCGTTTGCTTTGGTCCGCAGGCGAGTACACGGAAAACCGGGTTCAGTACTTCAGCCGCCGTTGCAGCATCGGGCCATCGGCAATATTTGGGCGCAGCATGCAGTTACGTTGGCCTTAACACTATAGGAAACCATGCAAAAGTGCGACAGACACACATGTACTCTCCCATACGATCGTACTAGTACAATATGCTTGGGAGGAGGTATCCACTTTATACGCTATGATCCCATCCTATCAGACACTCTTGATTTCTTGAACCTTCAACACAGCATACGCAGACGCTGTCAACCTCCACGCGCTCTTTGCCCACTACTCCTACCCAGTAACTGCAGAAGGTGTTACTACACGTCACGAAGGCTGATCTACCATTTGACATAACGAATTGATATGGTATATTCATACCATAACATAAGAACAATAAGAACTCGAATTCTTAGTTGCTAGGTCTATTTGAAAAAGCGACGAATACGCATGCAGAACAGCTGTTCCGATCATCGTCTGGCCACAAAGGTGAGACACGGCAACCCTAACAGCAGACATTGGAGGCATCTATAGCAGCAGCTTGCAACTTGTAACGGAGTACCTGAAGCCTCCTGCACTATGCACACGCGAAAAAGTGAAGAGAACATGTAGTAGGAGTAAATCGTGAAGGATGAAGAAAAATCAACTTTACAATCGAGTACACTGGTGTCAGCTGCAGTACAGTACGCGGGCGCGAGTAACCAAGGACGTGAGCAGGCAGGCACAGCACAGCCAAAGGCAGCAGCAGCATCGCAGGAAGAGGCCAAAAAAGGCGTACCCGTACCGTATCCTCCCCAACGCCCAGCACGGGGATGTTATTTCCCCCAAAGCGCAGACATATCCCCCATTACCCAGCCAATAGGCAGTGGGCCGTGCTGTAGACACTGACAACTGGACCACCGCTGTACTGGGCCCCAAGCCGGTCCCGCCCTCGCGCTGCATGCATGTACACCACGACCTGCCTCGCAGGCTTTTTTTACTGCTCACCGGGTACGCCCTTGTGTAACCGTAGCTCCGTGGGATGCTTCCCTCACGGGTACCATGGGCCCTGGCTCGTGCGTTGTCAAATGGTGCGTGGCTGGGGGAATCTATGGTGGAGTCCGGTTCCGGGTATGGGATCTATGCGCAAGTGGCAGAGGGCGGGGCGCGTCACTCCCGTGATCCGTACGGACGCGGAGCACGGATCACTGACAGGTGGCTCGTCCATTGGCGGCAGAGATATTGGCCCCCCGTGTCAGTGTCAGGGGAGCGCGCGGTGGCGCCGTGGCGGGGCGGAGAGGTATAGAGCGTATTGTCACACAGCGCGCAGCGTTTAATGCCGTGGCAGTGATGTCACGGCGCAGCAGCAGCAGCAGCAGCAGCTGCAGCGTGGAGGGTGGGGCCCGCCTTCGATTGAACCTGTCAATGACACACCTCTATGTGGCGATTGGCCCACATGTCACGAGCCACGCTCGTGACCCCACCACTCCCTGTCCTGACGGGAATCCCACATGTCAGTACGCCGCGTGCTTCCTCGCCAGGAGGCTGCTCGTCCCCTGGGAGGGGCGCCTCCCCCTCGCTCGCTTCCCCTCGCTGCCTCGCTTTATATGGAGCGCCAGTGCGGCAAACCTACTCGATGTAGTTACACCCGCCGCCGCAGCCTTTTTCCCAATCGGCGCTAGTTGGAGTGGTTTAGTTTCCGATCGGCCACCCACCGGCTTGACGGGGAACTAACCGCCCGCCCGCGCGACTAGGTGGCTGCTGTAACGACGCTAGCTGCTGGTACGTTACCTTACATATACGTGTGGGCGTGTAGCTGCCATGGAAGGAAACGGCTGCGGTGGCGGCGGCGGCGCAAGCGGGCCGACACCTCGAGGTGTCGTTGGGATGCACTGTGCTCCCGTCACCTCGGTGCCTTGCCCGCAGCCGTTCCTCCCGCCCCCATGCAGGCTCGACCAGATGCAACAGCAGCAAGGGCTGACCTGCCTCAAGCTTGGGAAGCGGTCGTGCTTCTGGGCCGGCGCCGACCAGGTCGCGCAGGGGAGCGGCGCCGGCGGTGGCGAGTGTGGTTCTGCAGAGAGGAAGAGGAAGGAGAAGGCGGCGACGGCGCCCCCGGTGGTGCCTCGTTGCCAGGTGGAGGGATGCGACGTTACGCTCACTGGCGTCAAGGAATACCACCGGCGGCACAGGGTGTGCGAGGTGCACGCCAAGGCCCCGAGGGTCGTCGTGCACGGCACCGAGCAGCGCTTCTGCCAGCAGTGCAGCCGGTGTGTGACTCTACGTACTGGCGTGTGGTCTAGCTCCACACGCGTGCTCATCGCAGTGTTTCGCTCGTATGTGCAGGTTCCACGTGCTCGCGGAGTTTGACGACGCCAAGAAAAGCTGCCGCCGGCGGCTGGCCGGGCACAACGAGAGGCGGCGGAGGAGCAACGCCAACGAGGCCATGGCCAGGGGATCTGCGCACCCACACGGTACTAAACAGACCCCTCCCGTAGCTCCAAACCGTATCACCCCAAGCAGTTTCATTGGGGATATTACTCGCCCTTAGTGGGAGACCAATGGATAGTCAGGTCAGCTGCCCACAGGATCGTACTACTCCCAATAAAAGTGTCAGATCGGAGGGTGTAGTAGTAGTAGTACTGGTTGGTTTGATGCCGGGAAACAAGGGGAGAGCTGCAGGGGCACACCAAAAAGCTCATGTGTGAGACGGTGAGAGCACAGATTTTAATACACGGCTTTATGTGCACTGGCCAGCCTGCCTGCCTGTCATCTAGCCAGCCTGCTTGCGTGGAGTGGCAGTGGCTGCGTGGCCACTGGCCAGGCCGACCCTGCATCTGATCACTATCAACAGGAACCCGCCGCGTCTGCGTGGCCGCTGGCCACGCAACACGGCAACAGTAGTTTGATCCATGGATCTACTACTCCCTAGCACGAGTCTGTATGCTAGCGGAAACTACTATGCATGTACATACAGACACATACTCGTACAACTGTACGAGTTTACCAGTAGTTACTGTACGAATGTATACTGTCGTAGCCGGACTGGCTGAAAGACTGCGGTCGAATTTCGTAGAGTAGTTGCATTTATATGGAGTAGTACATTTTAGAGAGAACAACCTACACTGGCATTCTAGGATATTCATGCTGTATTGATTGATACTACTATTTGCTTCCATGAGTATACTTGTACTGACCTTCAAAGGTAAGCACGGCTTCTGCTCTTGGCTCTGCAGTTCAAAAGCCTTCTATATGGATACTAGTACCTAAGTCTACTACTAGTAGAACATTTCTCTTGTTCTGAGAACATTTCTATATGTATACTAGTACCTTTCAGTAGTACTTTTCTCATGTTATAAGTTATTTTAGAGTTGTTATAAGTCATTACGTTTGATAAAAAAATTTAAAAATATAGCAATATATCTAATATGAAACAAATATACTATTAGAATATATTAGATTGTGATTTAATAAAACTAATTTTTATAATATTGCTATGTTTTTCTATAAGCTAGGTCCACTACAAGGAAAAGACCATAACCCATATCTATGATGGTTAAATCGTCCGGTCACTAATAACAAATTCTTACGGGTTAATACATAACAGACATTTGTGACGAGTGGTAAAAAAAAGTCGATAGTAATGATATCACTTGTAATGGATAGAATGTTTTAACCCGTCATTGATAAACCTTATCTATGACATGTTATAATTATAATTACAACCTGTTACATATGTAGATAATGAAAAAAACAATAATTATTACATTAACTCCTTAGTCACACAATCTCTAATATCTGAACCACAATATTTCATTCCAATCTGCATATTAACAAAACATCCCCATTTTCACTAACTACAAATCTTGAGATAGCACATTCACACAATCGCAACCAAATCACACAATCACACAAAGAATAGAGAAATCCATCAGGCAGGCTGTATAGAGATAGGAGAAGAATCTTTTAATAGTAACAAATATAAATCCTCGTCGGTTGTCGATCTACAAGTGATTAATCAAAATTTTGACCCTCACTCATTCTAAAAGATTATTAAAAAAAGATGGATTTAATGTAGAAGCCAGATGTAAAATCTTAGCAAGGCTATGAGTAGTAATGAACAATCTTTTCTTAAAGTAAGAAGGAGCTAAAAACAAACTCTCTACAAAACTAGTCGTTATTTATAGATTTAAACTCCGGAGTATCTGCTCGTGGAGGCTATAGACTTTGGACATACAACATAGCCAGTCCAAAGTAGTCTAAAGTATTCAGTCTAAAGCTCTGAGACTTCGGATAGCCTTTACAGTCTAACAAAGAAAAGTCTCAAGAGACACCGTCAGTTGAGATCGAAGACTCTAGTCTATTTTTACTATTATATAATGAATCTTGCTTAAAAATATTTGGTGACTTAGATAAAATATTTAGAGAGCTTTTTAGAGAAAACCAAAACCCAAAGGTGCGTATGGTGCAAGTATTCACCCAAGAAAAACAAAGTGACCTAATTAGACACTTTTTCGCAACTCAAACTAATATTTATACTTTTTTGATAGTATAGCAGCCTTAGGATTCAAGAAAAATACATTTAAAACAATGTTAATTCCTTTTCCATACATTTCTTTCATGGTATGTATTTTCTTTCATCAATTTAATTTTTTTTTTGAGGCCTAACTTTTATACTTTTCTTCACTTATCTTCACTTAAGTATATTATCTCTAATTTTCTTATCATCTATCATCCAAAAGGATCTAAATACACTTTTAATCTTTCCTTATTTGATGATTAATAATAATACTCATGATGCTAATAAAAGATAGTATTAAGATTGAGATTCTACTTGATAGAAGATAGAAGAGACACCCCTAAAAGCAAGCACTAAGCAATAATTAAATATACATCTCATCATTGCATGAATATAAATATGATAAAAGAATAAACTAACGGTTATTATATTGTAAATAAATATAGTGGTTTTTACATGTCCACGAATTAAAAGTCTGCTGAAAAAAATCAAGGAAGGACTGAATGTTTGGAAGTCTGCTGCAGCAAATATAGTAGTTTTACCTTTGACGGCTGATATTTTCAACCCGATTCAGATAGGGGTGTTCATTTTTGATGGGTAATTACTCAACATCCATATCAAATGTGCCCTGGGTTTTATTTTAGCGCGTCAAAGATAAGGTCATGTGTGATATAGGATAGTTTGGACCATAGATGATCCGTCGTTGCTGATGGGTGGATGATCAAATTTAAAAAAGTTTAACTTTAGACAAATCTAAAATTATTTATAATATAAAACAGAAAGGGAGAGAGTAGAAAACAAACTTTCTTGTAACGTAATCAACAAGATAATGGGCCTATCTTCGTTAACAATAACAGTAATAATATTAATGGGCCTAAACCTAACATCAAGATCAAGTGTAGGTTTCTACAGACGCATTGACCATTTGTAACCCATTATCTGATCAACACATATGCATGATGTTGTGGAATATCAGCTGGCGATCATCAGTTATCACTCCTGTATGCATGGTTGCGATATCGCGTTTAAACTTTGTTTGGCAGCAAATAATCACGACAAAAGCATGCTAATTAAAATGATTGCAGTTGAGACAGTAACAGAGAGATATATGATCGGTAGCCACTGTGTTATTAGAACTGACCACGTGCATTATACTCTTTGTCTTTTTATTTCTTTTTATTTTTTAATAGATGGTGTCATTAAATATTATCATTACATTTAATTATTTATCTTATTAAAAATTTAGTGTAATATGAAAAATATAAGCCATGCTAAAAATCTGTTATAAAATAAATAATAATTTCTCCGTTTTATATTATTACACGTTTTAAATCGTAAAATATAGTAATATTTATAACACCAAATTAATTTAAATATATAATTGAATGTATTTCAATAGTATATTTTTCTGTGTTGAAAATATTATGATTTTTTTTCTATAAACATGGTTATACTTTGAAAAAGATTAAAATGTCTTATAATATAAACAGAATAATTACAAAAAATTTTAAATATAATAAATGGATAAACATTAATTCTAAAAGTCAATAGACACAGTGAAGTGTATAACCAAAGTGGTGTGACGTTGTTGCAGGTGTGCCGATCCTTGGCCACGGCCTCCCGCCGTACGGCCTGCCGACGTCCTCGGCTGGTGCTCTCTCTCTTCTGTCATCTACCAGAGCCACCGGGCCCTGGCTGATCCCGTCGCCCGACATCTCCGCCCGCTCTAGCGCCGCGCTCGACGAGCTCATCGCCGAGAACCGCGCGGCCCTCCTCTCGTGGCAGTTCTCCGACCGCTTGCCGCCGGCTGCCAGTCCAACGGGACGCACCCTGGCCGAAACAGCCGGTGGCTGGCACGCGCACCTGAAGGCGCCGCGGCCGCCCCCGTCCGGCGCCGGCGGGCAGCACGACCAGCAGTCCCCAGCCGCCGCGGGACACGTGACGCTAGACCTCATGCAGGCAACCACCGCGGCGGCTGCCGGCGCACCGTTCCGCCCTGTGCCGGCGAGGCCCGCCAAGGAGGGCGGCGGCGACGCCGGCTGCACCTCCAACGCGTGGACGTCGTCGTCGTCCATGGAGGGTGCCCGCGTGGTCTGACCCGGTCGCGACGTCGCCTGCGTGCGTGTGCCCCCCGTCCCGTGTCAGTTGAGCGTACGCGGAAGCGATCGTACGTGAGGCTGGAGCTCTGTCCCGACGCCGCGCACGGCGACTGTGCAATCAACTTGAGTTCGTTGGACAATAGCGTCTTGTCTCGTAGCAATCTATCCCGATAGGTGTACTACCGGTGCAGTGGTGCCACTATTAGCTGGAGTAGCAATGTTCTTTTTTTTTCGCTCTGCTTTTCTGATGAATTAGAGGCCAATTGGGTGGACATTATTTGGTGGTCACGGGCGGCTTCCTGCCATGATGTCGTGGGGGGAGCGACGAGCGACGAAATGCTGTCGTCCTCTGTTCTCTCCTTGAGGGAAATTCCAACCGAAGTTGCAGAGTGCCCAAAGCCCACCACATGATCACAGATCGACGTGTGAGTCACTGAGCTGTCACTGATGCTAGCTCCGGCGCCAGAGCCTAACCGCCGTGGTTCACTCGTGATAGTCACTCAGGAGTACTGCATAATATTCATTCGGTTTTATTCAGTGACATACTGACCTGTAGTGGTGTGACAGACACTAAAACTACGGACGTGATAGTGTGATCTTATCAGGTCGTCGCATTGGCTTCTAGAAGACAAGAATGCGGTCGCTGCGCACTAGTGCGCATCCCCTGGATCCTCCCGGCGGTAATGTCAGGCGGGGTTTCTTGGATGTCATGTCGTACGACATGTCACTGATTAAAACCGAACAATGACAGTACGTTTGCTTACTGTTTTCTTGTCCCCACATATACGGGTTCCGAATAAAATGGGCTACCCATCGGTCATTGCTTTGATGATTAACAACAGGTCGCTAGCTGATATTTTCAGGAACCTAAGAATAAGATGTCTTTATCAAGATCGATGCTCCTGGCATAGTATTTGCAGCGGTGAACCTAGAGCCAACAACGCTTGCCAACAGCCCGTGCTCAGCCGCTTTTCGCTGTACGATAGATATGTCGTGTCACCGTATTTGACGATGTTGGTAGAAACATCCAATCGTCCTGTGTTTTGTCCGTACTCTATAAAATTCCTAGGTGTGCTAGTTACTATTTAGATTAGCTCCGAGATAAGTGCATCTAATATGTGAGCTTAACATAATTATATTAAACTGTAACTTACAGTTAAGATAATAATAATTCATATTATAATCAAACAAAAGCCAACAATTAAAATAATCACAATATGATGTATATACCATCACTTTATCATATATTCAAAAATGTAATGAAAAATTGATATTACAATATGATTTTAAACCTACGTATACAAGTGTGAAAACTTGATGACGAACATACGATAAAAAAAAAACTTTCGCTAAAGATAGTAGGATTGTAGGAGGTAACCTAGTGCCAACCCTTGCACCCATAAGTCCGTGCTACATTTAAAGCAAGCCTTTAAGTTAGGATATTCATAAATTTATTAGAAGTATAGGCCATCTGTCCTCATATATTGAAAAATAATTAACCCATGTATGTGGGTGAACATTTTTTAACCGTGTTTGTATGAAAGTCCTAAATACAACTAACATGGTAATTGAAAGTTTAGAGTATAATGCTACAATGGTCCCTTAATTAGAGCGTCCTCCAGAGAGTTTACATGTGTAAACATGAAGTCGTTCAGGATTGATCCTCCGATATTATTTATAACGCAATGTTCTACCATATTATTGTCACTGGTGGCAATAATTCTAGTATGCGGTTATTAGCTTCTTATCTCCCATTCAACAACGGCATTCTCGGGACGTCATTTAAATGGATGGCTGGTCATATGTGTTCGCTCTGTTTACAAATGAAGCAAAGCAGCTTTCGAGGCGGTGATCGAACGGGCATAGAGATGGATCGGAGTACTGTCTTAGCATGCTCTAGATATTGTTACGGGCATTCGACACCACAAGAACAAGCACCGCATGGACTTGCCAAAACGCTACAAGAAAAATATCCAACGAGCACATTAAATGAGCACGTATATATGCATGCGAGTGTGGCACTCGAAGTTATATCGGGGACAGGGACATATATCACACCCATGCTTTTGTCACGTCCGGATTTTTGTTTTTTGTTTAGTTGGAAAATCGCCAAAATTCACCTTGTGTTTATTAGACTAAAATAGCTTAATGAAAATTTTACAGTTAAAAGGATTTCATTTGACTAAATTTTTGCCTTTTGTTTAGTTGGATAATTGCTAAAATTCACCTCAAGTTTATTCATAGAATTAAAAAGATTTAATTTGACTAAGTAAATTAATTATGTGTTATTTTATTTTGCCTTTCGTTATTTGGAGTCCATTGGATTTTATTTATATTTTTCTGTGGAGCTCAATTTTCATAAATTCCTATTCAATTCCTAAAATCATAAACTCCCATAGATTCCTGATTATTCCAATTTAGCAAATTTTCAGAAAAGGCCCTGTCTTTTCCACCTTTTTCCTCCCCTTCTTTTTCCTTCCTCTCTTTTCCCTTTCTCCCCGTCCTTTCCCTTTCTCCTTCTTCCTTCTTCCTCCTTCCTCCCGTGGGCCGAAGGAGCCATGCCCGCCTCCTTCCTCTGCAGCTCGGCCCGAAAGCCGAGCCTCCGCAGCCCAGCTCCATCCTCAGCCTAGTCCGCCCCTTTCCACCCCGGCTTAGCTCCGTGCCGCGTCCGTGCCGTTCCCCGTTCGCCGCAAGGAAAGCCCGGCGCGCCGTCCCCAAACCCCGCAATCGCTAACGCAAATCCCGGCGCCGCCTCCTCGTCATCCGCCGCCTGCCATATCTCCTTCTTTCTCAATAAATACCGCCGCCGCCGCCACCGCCCCTCGTCCATTCTTTCCCAATCCCCTAGCAGCGCCGCCACCATCGCCGCTCGCAAGCAGAACCGACGCCGCCGCGGCCGTTGCGCCGCCGTCGCCAGGAACCCCAATCCCAGGATGCCGCCTCCTTCATGAGCTTCTCCTGCCGCCGGTGAGCCCCAGGATGTCGTCCTCTCTCACCGCTGCTCCTTCCTTTTTCCTCTCCGGTGGCCTCCTAATCTGCATCGCCGTCGATCTCGCGTTCCCGAGCTCCGCGCCGCCGTTCCGGGGCCCGGATCGCCACATCAGCTCCGCCTCCATCTCCACCCGGCGCCGCCATCCACCCTCACCGTCGCCCGCCGTCGCCGTCGAACGCTGCTGCGCGTGCCCGCGCCGCGCCGCGCCACCCATCTTCCTGCCACGTCACCGCCACCTCATAGTCCACGTGTGCGCCACGTCACTGGTCCACCGCTCCCTCTCTCCCTCAGTCCATGGACCGAGTCCACCATGGATCATCTCACTGACATGTGGCCCCCACCATTCTTTTTCTTTTACAAATAATTATTTCCTAATTCAAAATTAGAGAGAATATTTTTAAAATATTTTTTAATTTCCCCTCGGATTTTTTCTAAATTTAAACTTTCATAGGCATACCTCGTTCGTCCAAAATCTAATTCGACCTATCTTTTTTTTTTTCTAAAATTGATCATTTAGTTTGTTTTTTTATTCAATGTTATTTAGCTGTCTTTTCTATTTGTTTATTGTTTTTGCCTTACAAATGTGTAAAGGTTAGAGCTGAGAAGTAAGATGGTACAAAGATGCGGTGCAGGAGCAGTAGTTGGAATAAGACAAGTGCACAACTTCGAACATTTTGTTAGTGTTAATGACATACTTGCAATTATTTTCTTCTATGTCATAATTATTATCGAATAACTTATATATCCTTATCATCCTACTTAATTGAGATTAGAATATAAGAAATCAATAATGCTTAGCTCTACTTAAATTATTTTTACAAGTAAAATATAATTTTGATTAATGATATTACTTTATCATTATTTTTATATAAACTATGTGGATATGTGCTATCTTTTCGGTATCATGTATTATTACACAATGTAATAATTAACTGGTGGATAAAAATGTTTTTATAGGGGTGATGATGGTTCCATGTTAAGCAGTTAGGGGATACTGGATAAAAATGTTTTCAATAGGGTGATGGGTGGTTACCTATGTGATCTATATCAAAAGGGTATGTGTGATATTTACGGTTAAGTTGTGTGCTATCCCTTAGCTACCCGAGGGTCAACTATGTGCTCTTTAGAGCCATTCCTAGTAGTGTGTGCTACTGTAGTTTTGTCAAGTTGCTTCTAATGGAAAGGTACTAGTCCAGTATAATTTCGAGTCTTGCATTAGTGGCCCCGAAAGGTTTAGATGATAGTTTTTAGGGTTAAACATGAGTACTTTTTTGTTTGTGCAAGATAAATATGTCTTATAGGAAAGACAATATTAAGGTGGAGTTTATAAAAAAAATTTGTTACCCATTCTTTCACTGACCCACATTGGCTAGTCAAAAGAATGATTATATTATGGCTAGATCTACTTAGCATAATGTTAAACTAATTTATTCGAATATTTATGTTCGTGGCTATAAACATACTCTGTGATTTCAGTTTATGAAAATAAAGAATAAGTTATGTGTAGGTTAATAAATATAGTTGTGTAGTAATGTATGGACGGTTGGTTAGTAACACCCGCTATTTTTAAATATTGTAAATACTTGTTTATAAATTATTTATAAATGCAACCATTGTTTATGTAAAATAGCCTTTATGTATATACATTTTCCCCTATGTATATTTGTGGAGTAAGTCATATACTCATCTTATTATTCCTCTAATTCTAAAGAAAATATTTGCTTTTGTTTTTAGAGGAGTTTGGTATTGTAGTTGAGGAGTAGGCTGTCAGTTAACTAAGCCATGTTATATGGAGCTTTTGCACAATTATTTTATTTTCACCGGTACCTTATTATATGATTAGGCTTTTAGGGTAAAATAATTATCATATTTACTTTATTAATAAATATTTAGTTCATTATTTATTGACTAAAATATTATTTTATAACGGTGTGTTAGCGTAATACTGAACTAGCACGTGATACGAAAAGGGTCCTAACTTTTACGCTATGAAAGATCTACTACCGTAGCATAGTAGAGTACTATCCGAAAGATAGATTAAAGTCTCTGCAATACAAAATAAAATCTTCCGTCGACGTCGTTGGGCCCGGCGTAGCTGCGATCCTTATCTGCCCAACCTAAGGATCGACATGTACTGTTGACTTACAAAGCTAGCACTAAAATTTGTGTCGACATGTCCTGCCATCTGCCGGCCGACATGTATATAGTCATCAGTCGTTACACACTTGGATCCATTCCTCTCTTTACTAAAATTATAACATGTTAGTTTACGCATTTGCGCTGTTAAAATTTACTTAAAATAGAATAAAATGATATATATGCTATTTATTTACAATCATAAAAATTATGAACATTAAAAATGAGAAATACAACTAATTTCAGCTTTGATCTAAGAATCATCATGCATGTTTTTAGATTGTATCCATATACCCTGTCCCTAATCTTTCTTTGTTAATCGGTCTTCCTATTGCATGTATGCAGTCTGCACATGCACATCGATCCAACTTACTATATTTAAAGGGCAATCAAATAAAATTTAGGCCTAGATAGACAGTTGCTAGTAAATCTAAAATATTTTTTTATGCCAGTTGTTCGAGCCTGGTCATTTTTAAAGCTTGTGTTTCAGCCCTAGTTTTTTTTATTTGAGACCATTAACTACTTATATTTTTATTTTTTATTAAAATATTTACCATGCAGCCGCTTAAAAACAGAAACAATGACTTGTGGCCCACCTATCAGGCAACATCCATCTTCTTTACTCTCACCCTCTATTTCATCACTTTCCCTTCCATATTTTTCATGACCTTCACCACTCCATTCTCAATCCTGATTGTCAATGCCTCTTGCTTACTCAGGTTGCCACAGTTTCTACCCGCGCATGGCCACCGTTACTCCCTCCTGAGCCGTAAGTATGCATAACAGGATTACACCAGCAAAATCATGTCGTTGTAGCGCTTAATGCTGGTCAATTGCTAGTAGGAATAACTAATAGATACATAGGATTTTAGATAGGAAAAATAATCATTAGTTACCTGAATTTTCCGACACAAATTCAAAAACATAATATAAAGGAAAAAGGAACAATTAACAAACACTTACATGCTAAATCAAGTTACGTTTGGCCGTACTTATAAAGACATAAGAGAATATTATTGCTAGGTATTGATAAAACTTGTCTCGTCTTGCAACTTGCATAAAAAATAATCTTGGACGTTGTGGCCGCTGACTTCCTTTCTCTTGAATGGGTGACTGTATGATAGTTGTTATATTTAGGACTATATATATCTCCTTTTTCCGTTAAATTTCAAAAATATATCCTTCAATAGCCTTTTTATATAAAAAAATCATTTGGCTAATGTATACGCTCAACAGCGGTACTTTGCGATGTGACATCACGGTTTTTAATCGACACGACAGTTTTCTTCTTAGAATAGTTTTAGCTACATTAACGGGGAAGGTGTGACAAAAACTTTAGCTCCAACAATGAGTGATGTTTATTTTTAAAAGAAAAAAGTGCAATTTACTCCCTCAAATTATTTCATTATATCACTGGACTCCTAAAGCTCATTTTACCTCCTAAATTATTGAAATTTCTCACTTTACTCCATACATTTTTTCCTTTTTTTTCTCTTTATATAAATTATATTTTAAGCTGAAATTTCGTATAGCCATAGATGACACATTATTAAAGTTCACAAATATTTTTAAATTTTTTCATGATTATTTGTTTCAACTTGTTTTCACAAAAATTTAGTAAACCCCGTGAATAGATTAGAGAGCTAATCGGCCTAGTGTGAAGAGTTCGATTGATATCGGGAAAGAGATGATTGAAATACTCGGTTTAGTTAAAAATAGAAAATTATCTAGATGGTACCAAATCAGAGAAAGAGCCGTAAAGATAGACATGTTTAGTGCGTTTTTTAACTTTCTTAGAGAATAATGTCTGATGATTGTTGTAACTGCGTCGGACTCTTATACTTCCAGTTTATAAATATAAACCCACCGAAAGATTGTAAATAATCTCTTAGATCAATACATCTTCGACGTATCGCCACTCTAGCTTGTCTAGATTTTTTACTGTCGGGTTCTAGCTCTCGACGCTGGGATGTATCGGTTAGGTTTTAACTCCGGTGAAGGGATAAGTCCCACCGTTATCCTGATATATTCACTCTGTCCAAGGCTGCATCAGTTAGGTTCGATCTCTTAGGCTAATCGAATATAGTACATCACGTTCACGTGGAATATATCGGTTTATCAAGTTTCTTTTACCGTCATCAATCTCATGCTACATTAGTTAGTTTTAACCTACTAGATTATTGATAGTAGATTGAGTTGTAAGTCAATAGGTATTTACTCAGTGTTTTATCGGATTAGCTAGTCGATAAGTTATCCACACTTCGAGTATCATGCACAATATATTGACTTCTTAGCTGATACACATATGCCTTGAGTGACTTCTCCTGAATCTCACGCCTAGTGTATCGGTTTCTCACTCGATACACACATATCTTTAAAGATCTTCTCTCATAGGTTTAGCTAGCTAATGGGTTCGTCCTTTCCTTCCACCCACACGTCTGATCTAGCATCTGTCGCCTCATTACCGTTAGCCTCAGTCTTATACTGTCTTGGTTCGATTTAATCTATCGAGGTTAGCTCTAATGGTACTGTCACGGTGGTCACTGGGTCTCGTACTTTTGGAGAATCGGGTCTCGCTTCTTCTTATTCATCGCATATTATATTTGGAGCGTCATCAGCTTTGTAACTGATGGATATTTATATTATTCCTTGACAATTTACATATAGTTTCATTGGCTTTTTAACTAATGAATGAGCATTACAGACTTCATCGATAACTAGCCGATAGAAGGATTACACATACATGCTTATTGACCATCCTATTCAGAGTGCCATCAGCTCTGCAGCCGATGGGTGCTTATTCACTGATTATCTGTTTATGCCTTCATCGGTTTGCTAGTCGATGGAAGAGTGCTTCAGTTCTTATTGACAACCAGCCGATAGGAGGATCCTGCGTGCTATTCTTTGAATACTCTATTTGAGAGGAGCATCACCTTTGCAGCCGATGGAATCGTTATCGTATTCCTTGAATATACTTTTATGCCTTTATCGGTTTGTAGTTGATAGACTAGTGTTACACCTTCGTTACATTCGAAGTGACATTGGCTCTACAGTCGATGTATCTTTCATTCTCTTCGTCGCCATCTATTTACATCTTCATCGGCTTTCCAACCGATGGAAGAATATTTCAGTCCTTATCGACAATCAGTCGATAGCAAGAGCGCGTCAGATGCAGCCGATTGTCTGACACATTTGTTCATTTCCTTGTCAATTATAGAGTCAAATTAATTGGTATGCTCATATCTCCATCGTCTCGACAAAGAGACAATGAAGCTGAAGGATCTCGGCGTGCTCTCGAGCCAATCAACGAAGCCGAAGGACAATCGAGAGCGCACATCATTCAACAAAGCTAAAGAACCTGTACTTGAGCGAAACAGATATCCCATGCCTCGGCATGTTTGTGTATTCCCATCGGATCGGACCTCCGTTGGCTCTGCCCGGTCCGATTGATCCCTGCGAGTTTCGGCGCGAGTATATTTTTAGCACGCTCGGTAGGACAATTAGGAGTGTGCTCCAACAAACCAGAAAGCCAAATGACCTGTACTCAAGCAAAACAAATCTCCTAGTGCTCGGCGTGTTCGTGAGTTTCAGCGTGAATATATTTTTGGCACACTTGATAGAATTATCAGGAGTATGCTCCAACGAATCTTGAAGCCAAAGTATCTACACTGAAGTGAAGCATATCTCTTAAGTCTCAGCGTGTTCGCAAGTTTTGGCACAAACAAAACTTTAAAATTTTAATGCATCCAACCTATGTAAACAGTGATAAAAAAATTCTAAAAAATATTGAGATGTAAAATATAATGCATCTATCATCCTACCAAATTTTAGTGAAAAATACAAATTATATAGAGATTAAAAAAAGATAAATAAAGTAAACTATATTTTTAATAGTTTGAAGTGTAAAATGAGTAGAAAAATTGCTAGCGGGTTAAGTGCTATAAGGAAATAGTTTGAGGAAGTGAAATGGAATTCTTTCTTTTTTTAGAAAAAAAGATTAGCTCCCAATTCCCTTCTCTTTATTTTCGTTGTCGAAGACTTGGCTGAGCATTGCTTACATCCTATGCTTCTTAATTAGCATATATACCGGCAAAGCGCAATGTATACATCCTGATGCTTTGTCTTTTGTTTTCCTAATTTGCTAGCTGATAAGAAGCTAGTAGTAGCAATTATTAATTAAGGAAATAATGAGAGGGATGAGAGACTTGCATACAGCCCACATGCATGATGATTCACGCCTGCTTTGTGCTTGCCAATCAGCGTATCGAATGGGATTCCTTTTACTGTAGCACATACTGTCCTGTTATACACGTTTCATTGTTTGCCGAATCTCTTATTTAATTTCTGTTCTATAAATACTATTTGTATTTTATATAAAATTTTATCAATTAATTTATACCATTATAATTTAGAACAACCACGATCTAAGCACTTTTATTATTAATATGGTAATTTCTAGGCCTCTTTCTTTCAAAGTAATTTTTATAATATAATAGATAGACTAGAGGATTGCACCATCTAGTTTTGCACTGTGATAGATAATTCATATAAAGTTAGGTTTTATATACAACTCATAACATATAACCTTTAAATTTTATTTCTATAAATACCACTAGATATATACATATAGAAGTATATTTAAATTTTATATATAATTGTTAGATTTTATTTCTATAAGATTTAGATTTTATACTTAAATCTTGGATTCTATATCTATACGCTTACAATTAATATATAACTTCTATTTCTATATATATAATTATAATTTATGTACAATTATATCGAATAACCTATAACATTATAAGTTTAAAATCTTTTTTCTTTTTCTTGACTTAATGTGGTATTTTAGTGTCTAAAACTAATATAATGGATTTTTTAAGCTATCTTTAAAATATAATATGTCCTCGGTTTTTAGCAAACCAGAAAAATAAAAAATCAAACTAAGAATAGTACATTATCATCGCTAGGCAATGTAATCCCGGCCGCCTTTGGGGCCATTAGGAAACTGTTCCTAGAGATCAACAATACCTTCAACCGCGACTGCCGCAAACTGAGTAGTTTACTACTCCATGCGTCCCTAACGCTGACCGCTGACTCACTGAGCACCCGCAATCCATCGACCCGCGCGCAGCGGTCATCAAGATGGTCGATCCGCCGCCTGCATGCTGCCGGCCTCCTCTTCCAGATTCCAGTGCTGCTACCGCGGCTTGCATCTAGATTTGGGTGCTGCTACCGCGGGACCGCCAGATCCGAAGTCCACACTCAGCGGCCACAGCTACTCATGTAAACCGGATTATCTATCTCCGCCGGTGGCCACCGACGGCTGCGCGTTGTCAGACTCCCGCAACCGAGGACGTACACACACCCTCACAAAGGGACGCCGACCATGGTTGGCTGAGGCGGCGGCGCGAGTCGGTTTGGAGATCGACCGTCGTGAGCGGCCCCGTACGAGGGGAATGTGTAGCTGGAGTCCTTGTCCGGCCAGTTTGATTGTATGATGCCATGTATAAGCAAATTAAGATGGACACGATTAGCTAGCTGCTTGCAGTACGTTTAGACTCTTAAAACTGACACGATTAGCTGGCTGCTTGCAGTACGTTTGGACTCTTAAAACTGTACTTGTAAGTAGTGTTTTTAATTAGATGTTCTGTGCTAGCTAGCTAACAGTGTCAAAAGGAATGATTAAGCTTTGGTTATGATTAAGGAGTAGTACTCTATTTTATTTTGTTTAGTTATAGAGGCAAGGCTTGCACCAACTTTTACTATATTAATATATCACTTATAACATAAAAATATAATAATAGATTACTTTTAAATAAAAATCTAACAACATTAGGTTTATATAAAAAAATTATATTCTAATAAAGTAATTATTAATTAAATCTTTACACTAACATACACACAGTATATTTAAAAATGAAAGGAGTACGTGCAAACTACTAGCTAGGCTAGGTAGGGAGAAGAAAGCTAACTCCGCGTACAGCGTAGAAGACGAGGGAGAAAGAAACCAGCTACGATGCCACCATGTCCGGTCTTTTTAGCTACGTGACACCTAAAAAGGACCAGATGATGTAAATATGCACACGGGTGGGGTCAGCTGCATCGCTGGTACTGTGGGCGAGCTAGAGCTACCACCCACCCACAGCTAATTTAATTTGGTCCAGCTGCAGTCATCTATTAATTCTACTTAACTAAACTTTCCCTCATAATCAAAGTTTTGTTCTAGTGCTACAGTTAACCCCAGTACCCGTAGATCAAATTCTCCAGTATATATACCAGTAGATACTAGTAGTACTATACATATGAGTACTAGGAATTTAATACTAGATCAACAAGTAATCAGGTACTGCAAGACTAACTTAGTATGAGGTACTACTCCCTCAATTTTAAATTATAATAATCTAATATTAGATTAGACATCTAGACACTTGCTGTCTAAATTCTTAATACTAAGTATTTAGGGGTACTATCAACAGAAGGTCGTGCAGGGCTTGAGGTTTGTGTAGGAGCATGTCTTTGTCGGCCACTTTGGTCTTTGGGTACGATTCGTTGACCCCTACATCGACATGGCTCGGCTCGAGAGCATGCAACGTGCGTGACGGCCAGTTGATCCTCAGCACCCCGGCCCCAAAACTACATGCATGCATGCATTTGGTTGTTCCTAACAAGTTCAGGAGAAATTAATAGTGCAGGGGTTACTAGCTCGTCTGAAATACTCCACTACACAAGGCGATCAAAAGATGTAGGATTAGCACTTTATTTGCATGCATGCATGTGATATGAAGTAGCAAATGGCTGTCAGAAAAAAAAACCGGCAAGAACAAGAGATATATGTACTTCTCAGTAATTACCCAAGATACTAGTAGAAAGCATGCAAGCATAACGCAAGAGAAAACCAAACCAAGATGAGAGCATCATTTCAGGTGACAGGTCCCCCTTAAAGACCCTCACACACAGGCACACACACAAGTAGATACAATAGACGCACGTATATGCACATCGATCAGACTAGGAGCTAGCTAACGAGCCTATATTCTTAGTGAAAACTAGTACTGGGTGACGGCATGGTGACCTAAACAAACTAACACAAGACGTCCTTGAGCAGCTTGTACCTGCGGCCGGCCGCCTTGGCCCCTCGCCGCCCGCTTTCCTGCTCGCCGGCGCTGGCCTTGCCACCCCTTCCGGCGGAGGAGCTCGACGTCGTGGACGACTCCTGGCTTCCGGCGCCCTGCTGCTTCCCGGCCGCCGGCGAGTACCTCGCCTTCCCTGAGACATCGCTGAGGCACCAGTCGCACATGTCGGAGCCGGCCGAGGCGGGCGCCGCGTCGCCGTAGTAGTTCGTGCAATAGCTGCATGCGCCGCACAAGTTCATCAAACATGCATGGACGGTGCTCGCTAGTACTAGACTTCATATATCAAAGCTAGTTCTAGAGAGGACGAGAGTAGTACACGGCTCGTTACGTACGAGTGCTGGAAGCGGTAGCGGCAGCGCGCGCATAGGAAGAGCTTGTCGGGGAAGCCGACGTCGCCGCACATGGAGCAGACGGTGCCGGCGCCAGCCATGGAGAGGGCGCGTCGTAGAGCACCCGAGCTTGCGGGGGGAGAGAGAGAGGAGTGGCGATGCGAGCGGATGAGAATGGAGGAGATGGAAAGGTAGGACTGCTTCGAGTGGGGTTATTAAATATGAGAGAAATATCTAGAGAGAGAAAGGGATGTGTACGTGCGTGCATGCGAAGAGAGGAAAAGCGGAGAAACAGAAGGGGGCACGCGACAACCTTAAATCCGGCGACCAGGGAGGGAGTGCACGTCGATCTCAAAGCAGGATCGATAAAATCCCGGAGAGATGTAATAAGATGGTAATCCACTAATCCGAACCGATGCACGCGATCGAGGGAACGACTAGCGGATACGCGAGCCAGCAATGCATTCATGGCGAGGAGGAGGAGAATAAAGCACGGCAAGAAATCGCCGGCACTGGACCGGTGCGCGCGTGAAACCTAGTATATATTACTGTGTAATCGATGGGCTACTCGAACGATCGCATTATGCATGTTGCACTGTGCAGGGTCCGTGTCAGCGGAACCGTGCACGCCGTCGCCCCCGCACGTAGGCGCACACGATGAGTCTCGGATAAGTCGGTTCTCGCGTTACGCTTTCACGTAAGGTCGTCGGGAAAAAGACATTCCAAACATCAGAAAAGCACTAGTAGAAGTAGTAGTATATAACTATGTGGAGTGGAGTTCCTGTCTCTCGATCATATCTTTTCGGTAACCACGATTCGACACAGAATCATGTAGCTAGAGATCAACTACTAATTCCCCTTTGCCTTTTCTGTGGGTACCACCTGGTAGAGACCGGAGGGAGGGAGGGAGGCCGGCCGGATGTATACCAATGGAGCACTAGACGGAAGGCACGGATCCACTGGAACGCGTCTTATAACCTGTGTGCGCCGGCTGTGATCGGAGGATCGAACGCGATGCTTATCCCTGCTCCAGGTATACGCTAGTTTTTCAGAAGGAAAATCAGCTGCGCTGCTGGAGGCGGCCGGGTCTCGTAGCTCCGGCCTCGCGCAGACGGCGATGCACCTGCAGCTAGCGACGGTGAATTGGTGAGCCACGCGCGCGGCTCGCATCGATCGATATATATGGCAGGGCTAGGTAGGGTAGTGTAGATCGTGGTCGGCCAGCCAGACGATTGGCCTCACCCAACTACTACTGGTAGCTAGCTAGTGACAAACATGTACTGCAACGGGCGTAAATATACACGCTACTGGACAAACAAGTACGGGGCGCGTCACCACTGTTGGCTTATACGTAGGGACCTGCGTAAGTACGTGGGCACAAGCCGTACGTGGCATTACCGACGGGCCTACTGTTGATCAACCACGTCGACAGGGGAGGATATTATGGTCCCGTCCGTGTGCCTAAAAACGGGGAGTTAGCTCCTGTTTCAGATTACGTTCGACGAAGCTATGACAGGTTAGATCTCCAAATTGAAACCTGTTTTGCAGTAGTCTAACCGGTTTACTTATCTCGATCTAATTAAAGCTAGAGCCATCCAGCTTTCTAGCTCATGTCATACGAGGGGCACCAGCGGTGGACTGATACAACCGAAATTAAGAAAAAGAAAGAACATTAAGTGTGATTTCGAGATATCTAAGGCGTAATTTGGTGGCAACGTGTGGTCATGATTGTGGCGATGGAAAAGCGGAGAGATGGTAGCCAAAGCCGATGTACATGGGCAGAGAGGGAAGAGAGGAGGAGCAGGGGCGACAGGAAAAGCTAGTGGCTGTACGTGCGCAAGTACCAGGACCACCGCTGCCGCTGCCGCTGGCCAGTTCCCACAATAAGCAGCAGAGAGAAAAGAAGGAAAGGAAAAGGGGGTGGAGGAGGGAGCAGGGGTACCCGGGCCGGGGGGCGATCATATCGTATCATCACGGACCTGACTCAGCTTAGCGATGGCCGCCCGGATCCGATCCTGCAGCAGCAGCAGCAATCTTGGGGGGTACCACAGCCACGCCGGTCGCCCAGCCTCCGTGACATGCCGTGCTCCCCAGTCGCCGCCGCGGATGGAGATAGACGGGGTAGATGGATTGGATACACACGCGATGCGCACCCATCTCGCGCAGGATGCAGCTGTAGCAGCCGCCGCCCCCTATCTCCTATACTTATCTCGTCGCAGGATCCTCTGCGCTGCTCACGACCCACTCGTCGCCGCAGCGCGCGTTGTCATCCCCCTCGCCCTCCGGCTGGCTCGGTCAGTCGTGTCCTGGACCTCTCGGTGCTGGCGGCTGGCAGGCCGGCTGCAAAATGCAGAGCTGCCCCATCTCGTTATGTACATCCAGATTATTATAGATTTTGCGATCGCGGTGCCAAACGGTTGTTGCTTTACTGTACTAGACTGGCAGAGGATTACGATATGCCAGTGTGCCTTCCGTCTATAGAGTGCTGGGGCATTACTGTTTAGCTCCCAAGAGTTCCTAGACCAAATAAAAAGCAGCTACAAATTTTTGAGGACGTATATAGGATGTAGAAAGGCATCATTCGCTCTGATCTATCCAAGAACAGAGCGTTTTAACTTGCCAGCTACAGCTAAATGCAAAAAAAGAAGAAGCTACGAACACATTCCTGAATAACTAATAATCATGTTCCTGTTAAACATGCACGAGCTACAAATGTTGATCAAATATCCGCAAGTTTGAATAATCATGGTTAATTTGTATGGATGCATACTTTAATCATACTTTCACAGATATATTTAAGCATTATAGATCCTTTTGCTACTTCAAAAAATGATTAATTCATGTCGGCACAAGCCTTTCTTTAGAAACAACAACTGACTTTGTCCATTATGTACTAGTTTAGTCAGAAAAATATATAAAGGTTATTTTTAGACGGACAACTTATTTGGGTTGTATATATATATAGAGCCGACCCTCCCTTATACTCTCGGGGTCTTAGTCACTGTACACATTTCTACATGGTATCACAGCAAGTCTAGACATTCCTAGCATATAAGCTTCTCCCTCCGGCGAGCCAACCCTTTCCTTCTCGTCGTCGACGCCTTCTTCCCATCGCCGACCCTCTTCCCGGCACTCTCCTCGCTTTCTCGCCCCCGTTTCTTCTTCTTCCTGTCTCTCCCGCAGTCATCCTCTTTTTTCCGTCCCACCTCTGCGCGACCAGGCGACGGTCTCGATCCGCCTCCTCGTCTCGCCTCGCACCCGTCTCCGTTTCTCTTCTTGCTTCGTGCATCTCTCCTTCTCTGACGCCGACGCACCTCCGCGCTCGTCGTCTCCATCGGCTGATCTTGTCCACCCTCCTATCGGCTGGACTTGTCCAGCTCTTCATCGGCTGGAACCCTCCCTCGGTTCTCGCTTTTTTCGACACGCTCAACGGCTCTCGGACGCGAACTTTCTTCCCTCACGCTCGAGCCAGTCAAACGTGTCCACGTGTCCGCGTGTCCGCAGACACGAGTCCTTGCCTCCTTGACGCGAACATATTCTCTTCGCGTCCGGCCACTCCCCGCATTTTTCACGTTCACCGTACTCCTTGGCCTCCACACAAGTCCACGGACGTGAATCTTCTCTTCACAGACGTGAATTTTCGCACGTCCGTGACCCAACTACTCTCTGACCCACTCTGCCACCACCTTTTTCTCACCTACTCCGCTGCCTACTCCCCATCGGCCAACCACTCCTCATCAGCTGGTCGGGCCACTCCCCATCGGCTTCTCACATCCTTGATTGTCCGATCCGTCCTCTCATCGGCTTCTCCCTCCCATCGGCTATTTGCTCCCATTCTCCCGTCATGGCCACCGAGTCCGTCCTCAGCTTCGGCACTCTCCCAGTCGTCGAGTCTCCTCCGGCCCTCGGTGCCTTAGACCAAACCTCGGGCAGCACCTCGCCGATCTTCTCCCCTCCTTACGCTGTTCTAAACGTGAAATCTCACGTTCCTATCTCCCTTGACTTTAACGCCAATTATTTCAAGTGAGTTTTCTTCTTCAAATCCCTCTGTCGAAAATTCGGCCTCCGGTCCCATATTGATGGTTTCGCTCCACCTCGCCCCGATGATCCTTAGTGGGACATCGCTGAGTGCTGCGTGCGCAGCTGGCTGCTTGACTCGATCGACGACTCTATCCTCAACCTCGCCATAGATGATACCGATCCCACCGCCCGGGATCTCTGGGTGGCCATCGAGCGGATCTTCCTGGCCAACAAGCAGCCTCGCGCTATCTTCCTTCTCAACGAGTTCCACTCCATGGTACAAGGAGACTCCTCTGTCTCCTCGTACTGTCAGCGCCTCAACGTCAAGGCTGCTGCTCTCCGGGACGTCGGCCATCCTGTGACCGACTCTCAACTCGTCCTCGTCCTTCCGTGAGGCCTCAATCCTCGCTTCTCAAACACCGCCGATAATATCGCCAACGCCACACCTCTTCCATTATTCGCCCGGGCCCATGACATGCTAGTTCTTAAAGAACTCCGTCTGGCCGACGATGAGAAGACAGTGGTCCACACCGCTCTTCTTGCCACAGCCGATAATGGCTGCTAAGCTTCCTACGCTGCTCGTTCCTCCCGCGGCTCTGGTGGCCATGGCTCCAGCCATGGCAACACAACCCGCACCGAGAAAGGCAAGGGCAAAGGCAAAGGCAGGACCTGGCAGGGTCCGATGCAATCACAACCTGCCTCGGTCCCTGCCTAACCTACCGGTTCCACGGGTCCGTGGCTCTTCTACAACCCCTGGGATCCCCAGCCCTAGCCACGCAGCCCCATCGGCTGGCAACCCGGGGTTCTCGGCACCCATCTCCAAGCTCACCTGGCATCGGCTCCCGTTCTACCGTCTCAACAGATGCTACCGACCCTACCTACCTAGTCGGTTCCCTCCTGGAACCAGGCTGGCCTCGTCGCTGTCCTCAACCAGATGACGCTCCAACCATAGCACCCTTGGGTGCTGGACTCTGGGGGGTCTTCACACATGGCGTCATCGGCCGGTATACTTCGCTCCTGTCACCCCTCTCTTCCCCCTTTGTCACCATCGGCAATGGTCACCTCTTCCTATCCAATGCCGAGGTGACTCCTCTCTGTCTACATCCACCACTAACCTCCCCCTATGCAATGTTCTTATCGTACCTTCTCTTATTCATAATCTTATATCTGTTCGCCAATTCACAAGAGACGACAACTGCTCCATCGAATTTGACGCGTCTGGTTTCTCTGGGAAGGATATCCCAACCCGGCGACAGATCCTTCGCTACAATAGTGGCGGAGACCTTTACACCATTCCCCCTGCGCTGTCCACTCCACACGCTAGCGTCACCCTCTCCACCAACCTTTGGCACCTTCGCCTCTGCCACCCCGGCCCCGACGCTGTCGCCACTCTCCGTTGCAGCGCCTCCATCCGATGTACCCACAGCAGATTCACAGTTTGCCACTCATGTCAACTTGGCAAACATGTGTGTCTGCCCTTTTCTAGTTCTCTCTCCTGTACCTCGCGTCCATATGAACTTATAAATTGTGATGTATGGACGTCTCTAGTTAAAAGTGTCTCCGGTAATCAGTATTACCTTGCTATACTTGACGATTACACACACTATTGCTAGACCTTTCCGCTCATCAACAATTTCGAGGTCGCCTCTCACCTCACCCACTTCGTCACGTACGTGTCCACTCAATTCAACCTCCCCATCACGGCTTTACAAGCCGATAACGGTACGAAATTCATTAACCATACCGTTACAACCCTCCTCACCTCGCAAGGCATCCATCTCCAGCTCTCCTGCCCCTTCACCTCTCCTCAAAACGGCAAAGCCAAGCGCCTCCTTTGCACCCTCAACAACATTAGTCGCACCATTCTACTTCACGCCCACTTACCTACCACTTATTGGACCGAAGCTCTAGCTATTGCGACGTACCTTCTCAATCGGCGCCCATGCTCCTCTGTTCAAAACAACGTTCCCTATGTCCTTCTCTACCGCACGACGCCCGACTACTCCCACCTTCGCGTTTTTGGGTGCCTCTGCTACCCAAACCTCACCGTCACAGCTTCCCACAAACTCGCTCCCCGTTCTACCGCCTGTATTCTCCTTAGCTATCCCACCTCTCACAAGGGATACCGATGTCTCGACCTTTCCACCCGACGGGTCATCGTCTCTCGTCACGTCATTTGTGATGAGACATGTTTTCCCTTTGGTCTACTTTATTCGAGATCCTTCTCTAGTGATCTCGACTTCCTCCTCACCAACACCGTGCCGACCAGGTCTCCTCCACTGTCCCCTCCATTGGCCGCTGCTGAGGACTTACCATTCACATATCCCACCACTATTCGGTCCGATGTCCCAACCATCGGACCCCCATCGGCCCTACCTCCATTGGCTGATACTGATCCCGTTTATCCTTCAGCCGATACTGTCCCCTTTCCATCGGCCTCTCAACTTCCATCGGCTCCCCCCACCCTATCGGCTGATCCATCTCTATCGGACCGATCAGACCACTTGGCCTACCCGACCCCATTGACTCAGGCCGATCTAATTCCTTCTTTTCCTCTCGTCTACAGTCATCGACTCGGAGCCGATGACGCCCCCAGCCAACCAGTTCTTCCCATTACTCCCGCACCCCCATCGGCTCCAGTTCCCTCCACCTCTCATATGGTCACCCGCTCCCAGACCGGGTCTCTCCGCCCAACTCAGCGCTACAAGCTTTCCGCCGTCTATAGCTCTATCTCGCCCATCCCGGCGACATCTCGCTTAGCCCTGGCTGACCCTCAGTGGCGCGCGGCCATAGCCGACGAGTACAAGGCCCTAATGGACAACGAGACCTGACGCCTTGTTCCCCGACCTCCCGGCGCCAACATTGTGACCGGTAAGTAGATTTTTAAACACAAATTTCCACGCTGATGGCTCCCTTGCCCGTCATAAGGCTCGCTGGGTAGTCCGGGGTTTCTCCCAATGACCCGGTGTCGACTACGACGAGACCTTCAGTCCCGTCATCAAACCCGTCACCATCCGAGTCGTCCTCACTTTGGCTGCCTCTCGCTCCTAGTTGATCCATCAGCTAGACGTGAAGAACGCTTTTCTTCACAGCCACCTGACAGAAACGGTCTACTGCCAGCAGCTCCCAGGCTTCGTCGACCCTTCTCGTCCCGACGACGTCTGTCTGCTTCAACGCTCTCTCTACGGCCTCAAACAAGCCCCTCGTGCCTCGTACCAGCGCTTTGCTGCATATCTTCGGCAGATCGGCTTCGCGGCCTCTACGTCCGATAGTTTCCTGTTCACTTTTCATATCGGCTCCGCCACTGCCTATCTACTTCTATATATCGATGACATTGTTCTTACAGCGTCTTCGACATCTCTCCTCGACCAGATCATGGCCCGACTCCACTCTGAGTTCACCATGACCGATCTTAGTCCTCTCTACTATTTCCTTGGCATCTCCGTAACCCGTTCCTCCCACGGGCTCTTTCTTTCCCAACATCACGCCATTGACCTCCTCCAGCGTGCGGGCATGGGCAATTGTCACCCCACGGCCACCTCGGTCGACACTCGAGCCAAACTCTCCGCTACCGATGGCGCACTCGTTGCCGATCCCTCTCACTATCGGAGTCTTGCCAGGGCTCTCCAATACCTCACCCTCACCCGACCCGACCTCATGTACGTTGTCCAGCAAGTGTGCTTCTTCATGCACACTCCGCGCGAACCTCACCTTGCGCTGCTCAAGCGAATCTTACGCTACGTGAAAGGCACCATCTCCAGCGGGCTGCATCTCAGCTCCAGCCCTATCGACTCCCTCACCGCGTACTCTAACGCGGACTAGGCAGGCTGCCCTGACTCTCGACGCTCTACGTCCGGCTACTGCGTTTACCTCGGTGACACTCTCGTATCCTGATCCTCAAAACGCCAAACTATAGTGTCCCGGTTTAGCGCAAAAGCCGAGTACCGCACTGTCGCCAAGTGCTGCTGGCTTCGCCAGCTTCTCCTGGAGCTCCGTGCGCCCCTCTCCACTGCGACCGTTGTCTACTGCGACAATGTCAGTGCCGTCTACATGACCGCCAATCCGGTCCATCATCGACGCACCAAGCACATCAAGATCGATATCCATTTTATCCGTAACAAGGTCGTATTAGAACAGGTTCGGGTGCTCTATATACCATCGACACATCAGTTTGCCGATATAATGACCAAAGGCCTGTCCACGCCTTTGTTCACCAGTTTCTGCGTCCGTTCCCCTCCCGCTGCGACTGCGAGGGTGTTAGATAAACCATTGGTCTAGATTGTATATATATAGACTCAATCCCCTTGTATACTCTTAGCGCTGTACACATTTCTACAGTTATAATACTCCACGAAATTAAGCGTCACGCAAAGGTTTGTAGCCAGTGAGTACGATAAATAATCTTCGTTTTACCCCCAGCATTTCTAACTTCTAAGCGTGCCAAAGGTATGAAAACTAACCATGGATTGCTTTTAAGACTCCAAGTGTGGAATCAGTGCATCACTGTCCATGGGACACCAAGTCGCAGATGGCCACACATGGCAGGCTCATGGGGCGTCCTTTTTCACATGGTGGGCCTTTGCCTTCTAACCTTTGAAGTGGCTCCAGTACTTGGTCAGGGAGGGCCTGCTATTACAAAAGAATTGCTTCATTACTAAGTTCAATCTATGCACTAACCAAATATCTCAAGGAAGGAGTGGTGTCCAAACAAACAAAAGCAAACTAAGAAAAATAATTCTATGCTGGTTCTTGAGCTGATGAGCCAATGAGCTCGCACGTAGCTTACACAAACTGCCCAACACCACACAGTGTAGTCTGGCCCAGGGCCATGGTCCAACCGATCCTACTAAAGCCTCACCATGCTGTTCGACTGCGACTTAGAACCTGCAGTGGTCCAGTACACGGAAGCAATTATCAGACTAGACAATTGAAACAAGCTGTTGAAAGGAAAATTTGCTATTCAATTGAACAGTTGGACCAGAACGAAAGCGTTACAAAATTATTTTGCCTCAGTGTTCAGACCTAGAATATCATGTAGTAGTAGACTAGTAGTGATGTTCAATCAATCCATCACAGAAACCTTTTCACTTACTTTTCTTAAGTGAAAGAACCAACGACAGTGAGCATTGACGATGCCGCAAAAATTAACTCCAGACGAATAGCAGAGAACCTGATATAGAGCAGAATTTCCCCAAATAAAGAAACAAACAAACAAAATAATCATGAAAAAAAAAGATACGGCAAATTGAATTATCTCTATTAGACAGACCACTGGTCTGGACTGTATATATATAGACCTAAACTCCTTATATATGCTTGGGGGTCATAGTCACTATACACATTCTACATGATATCAGAGCGAGTCTAGACATCCCGGCCCGCTAGCTTCTCCCTCCGGCGAGCCGACCATTTTCTTCTCGTCGTCAACGTCTTCTTTCCATCGCCGACCCACTTCTCGGTACTCTCCTCGCTCTCTTGCCTCCATTTCTTCTTCTCCCCGTCTCTCCCGCAGTCACCTTCTTTTCTCCGTCCCACCACCGTGTAACCAGGCGACGGTCTCGATCCGCCTCCTCGTCTCGCCTCGCACCCGTCTCCACCCTTCCTCTTGTTTCGTGCATCTCTCCTTCTCTGACGCCGGCGCACCTCCGCGCTCGTCGTCTCCATCGGCTGGAAACCTCCCTCGGTTCTCGCCCTTTCCGACACGCTCAACGGCTCTCGGACACGAACCTTCTCCCCTCACGTCCGAGCCAGTCCAACGTGTCCACGTGTCCACGGACACGAATCCCTGCCTCCCGGACGCGAATATATTCTCTTCGCGTCCGACCACTCCCTGCCTTTTTCACGTCCGCCCCACTCCTTAGCCTCCACGAGTCCACAGACGTGAATCTTCTCTTCACGGACGTGAATCCTCGCACGTCCGTGACCCAACTACTCTCTAAACCACCCACTCTGTCCTCACCTACTCCAGTGTCTACTCCCCATCGGCCAACCACTCCTCATCGGCTAGCCGACCCACTTCTCATCGACTTCTCACATCCTTAATCGGCCGATCCATCCTCTCATCGGCTTCCCCCTCCCATCGGCTTCTTTCTCCCATCACTCTCCCAGTCGCTGAGTCTACTCCGGCCCTCGGTGCCTCAGACCATACCTCGAGCACCACCTCGCCGATCTTCTCCCCTCCCTACGCTGCTGTGAACGTGAAATCTCACGTTCCTATCTCCCTTGACCTTAACGCCAATTATTCCAAGTGGGTTTTCTTCTTCAAATCTCTCTGTGGAAAATTCGGCCTCCGGTCCCATATTGGTGGCTCCGCTCTACCTCGCCCCGATGATTCTCAATGGGACATCGCCGAGTGCTGCGTGCGTACCTGGCTGCTCGGCTTGGTCGACGACTCTGTCCTCAACCTCGCCATGGACGATACCGACCCCACCGCCCGGGATCTCTGGGTGGCCATCGAGCGGATCTTCCTGGCCAACAAGCAGCCTCGCACCATCTTCCTCCTCAACGAGTTCCACTCCATGGTACAAGGCGACTCCTTTGTCTCCTCGTACTGTCAGCGCCTCAACGTCAAGGCTGTTGCTTTCCATATTGGCTCCGTCACTGCCTATCTACTTCTCTATGTCGATGACATTGTCCTCACAGCGTGTTCGACATCTCTCCTTGACCAGATCATGGCCCGACTCCACTCTGAGTTCGTCATGACCGATCTTGGTCCCGTCCACCATTTCCTTGGCATCTCCGTAATCCGTTCCATACACGGGCTCTTTCTTTCCCAACGCCAATATGCCATCGACCTCCTCCAGCGTGCGGGCATATCCGACTGTCACCCTACGGCCACCCCAGTCGACACTTGAGCCAAACTCTCCGCTGCCGATGGCGCCCTCGTTGCCGATCCCTCTCACTATCGGTGTCTTGCCGGGGCTCTCCAATACCTCACACTCACCCGACCCGACCTCACGTACGCTGTCCAACAAGTGTGCCTCTTCATGCATGCTCCGCGCGAATCTCACCTCGCGCTGCTCAAGCGCATCCTACGCTACATAAAGGACACCCTCTCCAGCGGGCTGCATCTCAACTCCAGCCCCATCGACTCACTCACCGCGTACTCCAACGTGGACCGGGCAGGCTGCCCCGACTCTCGACGCTCTACGTCCGGCTACTGCGTTTACCTCGATGACACTCTCGTATCCTGGTCCTCAAAACGCCAGACTACAATATCCTGGTCCAGCGCTGAAGCCGAGTACCGCGCCGTCGCCCACGCCGTCGCCGAGTGCTGCTGGCTTCGCTAGCTTCTCCAGGAGCTCCGTGCACCCCTCTCCACTGCGACCGTCGTCTACTGCGACAATGTTAGTGCCGTCTACATGACCGCCAACCCGATCCATCATCGACACACCAAGCACATCGAGATCGATATCCATTTTGTCCGTGACAAGATCGCATTAGGACAGGTTCGGGTGCTCCATGTACCATCGGCACATCAATTTACCGATATAATGACTAAAGGCCCACCCATGCCTTTGTTCACCAGTTTTTGGTCCAGTCTCTGCGTCCGTTCCCCTTCCGCTGTGACTGCGGGGGGTGTTAGACAGACCACTGGCCTGTGCTGTATATATATAGACCCGACCCCTTTTATACGCTTGAGGGGTTATAGTCACTGTACACATTCTACACTCTCCCAACGGTCCTATAAATCCGGCTAGTACTCCACGGGGACAATAGAAGGATAGAGCCCAATCCCAGCAAAAAGCTTATCTGATCTTCAGTCATTACTTGGTAGATAGAATAAAAGATAACATTGTATCTGAAGGAATGTTTCAGCTGGTTGTAAGCAACTTATTTTGTTTCCTTAATGGAAATGGGGGGTCTGCCCTCTTTAAAAAAAAACACTGTATCTGAAACCCCTAGAATTAGATATCATGGGTAGTGGTTACAGAAACTGAACCTAATGTTTCCTATCATTAATCTACGATGCAACTTTTCCCAATGAAGAGTTGGATTTGATCTCATTGACTCCTCATGAGTATAGAAAGGAAAAAGGACCCTGATACAGATAAAGCAAGGCCATAAATCAGTATCTTAAATAGATGATGGCATGCATTGACATGATTTGCTGAGAACATGCTTCAATGTAAAAAACAACTGCTTAAAGCAGAAACCAACATGCAAAACAATACTAGCATAAGAAACTAAAACTGTCAAAAATTCCATCATGGCTCTTGGTATCGTGGGCCATAACAATATGCTGTCTAGTTCACTAATGTAGTTCACCTTGATGGGCAGCATCTTTCATATGTCAAAAGGCACATAAAATACTTAAGTTTGTGTTCTTGCACATAGGGGAAACCTAGGTATAATTTAAATTAGCCAATTCCCTTGAAGAAGAACCTTGCTGCACACGCATGATTAGTCAAACTTACCATATTTTTCCTGGAGAACATAGTATTGTTTAGGAAATGAAATGTCATAGTAAGACGGTTAACACTTTTCTGTGAAAGCATAATGCTCTGACAATCTTCTTACATTCTCTAGGCACATCACAATAGTGGCTATGCATTCGATCAACTTTGAACTTTAACAACTATCCATTCCATGAATATGGAGCACGTTCAACAACTAAATAGTCCCCTCGTATGTCCTTTGCTGCACGGATGTCATCATCCAAATAGACGGTGTCAAACCTGAAAGTAGAGGCACATATTATGTAATCAAGGTAAAGACTGAAACAGAACTGATAAACTGAACATATGTCAAAGACCTAACACAGGCATTCTAAATTCCAGCTTTGCAGGAATCCTGCTTGACTAGAGGACCAGTGGTAATTAAGAAGCCAAATAAAGAAAATGCTCATCACGGCATTCTTCATGGTGGTGGTGGGAGTTTCAAAGACATTCTTCCATTTGCCAATATGATCACCTTGAATTCACTCCTTCATTTCTTAGATTTTTAGCTGTTTTATCGCAATAATTTGAACACTGCTTCTGTAAGTGTAAATCTAACCAATATAGCCTAAATTAAATTCCCATAATGTTCAAATTCTTCAATTTATTAATATAGCAGTTTTTGCAGAGGGTGCATATTGGCAGCAAACTCCTAAAAACCATCAGTATGACGCTACAATAGCTGGCAGTCGAGACGGGAGTCATTCCTGCATTCCTAGCAGGTAGATACGCTTTCAGTCCAGCTTTATTTAGATTCACTCTCTACTGATCAGGTGAAGAAAACAAATACACCATCCCTAAAACTGGAGGTGGGAAAGGAAAGCCCTTGTCCCTTGGGCGTTGCTCAATGTACTGATAATAGTACTGTTTTGTATAAAAGGGTCTAACAGGATAGATAACGTTTCGGCCATCTATTAACAAGAAGGAAAAGTCTGCTAGACTTATAAATCGCTGATTATGTCTTCAAGATTGTTCCAAATAATGAATTGGTGCACGATTTGATGAACACGATATTAGTCCTCAACTGCTATAAACGATACATCAAATAAAATTGCTCAAGTGATGTGCTACAAGATACTATTTCGAGGGAATCGCATGCTACTACCAACTGTTTGAATATCTTCCACTCACCATCCTTCCCCAAAGGGTGGAAAAGGGACCTCCCAATTGCTCCCTCTCAACATAGCGCGCGTAAATCTGAAACACGCAAACAGCAAAAAAAAAACAATCAGCAGTTGCTCCAATTACCACAACCTAACGAAACAACAGGTGGCGATTTTTTTTTTGTTGAAAGAACAACAGATGATGATGTTAAGCCTAAACAAAAAGTAGGAAGAAGCCTGCCTAAAATTGACTCGCTGGGGCAGTTGGATCTCGATGGAGCCGTCCACGACGAACGCACCGTAGGGTGGGAAGGTGATCACGTTGTTGAGAGCACCACCGGGGACGTCGATTACCTGGAGCACATCGCCCGCGGCGGTGCGGAAGGGGGCGTTCCGCACGATGAAGAGCTGCTCCTGAACGGTGGTCCAGAGGAGGCGCCACGTACCGGAAAGCTTGTCGGCGTCAGAGACGGTGTCTGCTTCGGGCGCGGAGGCGGCGAGGGCTTCGATGCAGGAGACGATGTCGGCGAGGCGGACGGGGTCGGACTGGGTGTCGAGGCCGCGGCGTTGGTCGGTGATGAGGCGGAGGAGATCATCCTTCGCCGGCGGAGGGCGGGAGGGGAAGAGGGCGCTGAGGAAGCTGGCGGTGGCAGGGGGCGCGGGAGTGAGGCGGCCGTTGCCGCGCAGAGTCGGCGGCGCGAGAATTTGGGCGGCCGCGTGCGCGTGGGAGACTAGTGGCGCCATGGGCGTGGATTTGGTTTGGGTGGTAGCGGCGGTGACGAGAAGGCGAGCTTGCGCTCGAGCCTTCGTGGGGAGTTTGGTCCGGTCTAATGGGCCTAGCTCACCACGGCCCATCGAGTCTCCCAGGTCCATTTGACAACCGCATCGAACCCTAACCCCCGCGGCACCTCCAGCAAACCCTGCAGGCGCCGAGCTCCGCCTCGAACTCTTCAGTGCTGCCTCCACATTCGTCGCCTCGCCGCCGCTGCCATGGCCGTCACCGCCCAGACCCCCGACATCCTCGGAGAGCGCCAGTCCGGCCAGGACGTCCGCACGCAGAACGGTAACTCGCCCTCCCCCCTCCTCTTCCTTCCCGCAGCCAGATTCCGTTGCGTCGCGGCGGGTTCTGTAAGATCTAGTGGCCCGAGGCCCCCTCCAGACGCGCGGATTTGATTTTTTCCTTCGTGGTTCTCTGGTTGCAGTGGTGGCGTGCCAGGCGGTGGCCAACATCGTCAAGTCCTCGCTCGGGCCCGTCGGGCTGGACAAGGTGTGTAGCTTCCGAGTTGATTTACTTAGTTGTGTAGTTAGTATGCGTGAATGATGCGAACTTGAAAGTTTCAAAATTGTGTGATCCGCGTGTTAGAATGACATATTTATTATGAGCTGTTCATTGTGATTTGTGATCTAGATGTAGTTAAGTCACGAACTTAGTTACCAGTGTTATATGTGTGCAGCTAAGGTTGTTATGTTCTGGGAATAAAGTTCAGTATCACTAAACTTGGGATGAAATCACGAAGTAACAACAGTGTGTTCTGTATAACCTAATCAAGATTAGTGATTAGTTCTGCACCTTGCCAGTAATTTCAAAAGCTTGACTGGAAGGAGCTAATTGAGTATATCCTACTTCTAGATGCTGGTGGATGATATAGGTGATGTTACAATCACAAATGATGGAGCAACCATTTTGAGGATGTTGGAAGTTGAGCACCCAGCGGCAAAGGTGATGTCAGGCAGCAAAAAAATGCCATATCTTTTTTCCCCTGATTGCTATTTTGTGCTCAGTATTTTTTGTCCTGTTGTTGTTAGGTTCTTGTTGAGTTGGCTGAGCTTCAAGACAGAGAGGTTGGAGATGGAACGACGTCTGTTGTGATCATAGCTGCAGAATTACTTAAGGTAATGAAATGGGGCTCTTGTGCCGGTCTTTTCTTCCCTATGATTTCTCTACCATTGTCAATATACACTTTTGAAGCTCTGTTTCTTTTTACCAGAGGGGCAATGATCTTGTGAGAAACAAAATCCATCCGACATCTATTATCAGTGGCTACAGGGTGAGCTTTGTACTTTATAGTTCAGCTGCAGTATAATTTCAGATTTAAAATGAATGTTGCAGCTGCAAACCCACATTACTTAACGTTTTTTTCACCATCATATGCTACCAGCTTGCTATGCGTGAAGCCTGCAAGTATGTTGAAGAAAAGCTGGCTGTCAAGGTAAGAGAATACTATCTTTTTTATAAATAGCAGCAGATTACTTTCTTAACTCCTGACCCTAGTATCTATCAACATTTTCAGGTTGATAAACTTGGAAAAGATTCTCTTATGAACTGTGCAAAAACTAGCATGTCCTCGAAGCTGATCAATAGTGACAGTGATTTCTTCGCAAATCTGGTAAATTCCTATTGCCATGTCTGTACATTAGGTATTGTTAGCTAAGTAGTGTGATCCTGTAATGCTATGCTGTTACTCCCTCAGCTGTTATTGCAAGGCATATATTTTTCTTTATCTTGTTTCAAAATATAAGGCATGTATGTGAATTTGTTATTTCTTTTCCTTGTTTGCCCTTATTTATTGCATAGTCTCTCTCTTAAAACACACCTAACTACTCTCAGTAAGTCTCTATCTGAGAATTCAGTCATCTCTGGAGCCAAATGTTAGTGCTTTAATTCTCTTTCTGTAAAGCGTTGCTTCAAACCGTGCTGTATAATTGACTAGGAAATTGTTTATTAGGTTGTCGATGCAGTTCAAGCTGTGAAGACCACAAACACTAAGGGGGAAATGAAGTATCCTATCAAGGTCAGTAAAGTGCTTGTGGTTCTTGCAATACATCAAAGCAAAATTTGTTGTATGCAGTTGCAATAAAGTGAATGAGACATCTTGAATACTGCATATGTGCTTCTTTGATTGTCTTTGTTTGCATGTTCACTTGGAATGTTGGTATGTTACTGCATCTATTATTGTTTGGAAAAACTGTAGAATATTAAACTCATTTTTGAGCTTTGCTATGTGTACCCTTTGTTCTTTTCTCCTGGTTATGTATGTGTGGCATATTGGACACCTTGAGAGAATGAGAGCTAATAACTTCTACATTATTAGTATATTGTTTATGTCCTTGACTTTCATGTTAATCATTCCTATATGGATGTGCAATTTAAGTTATTTCTTGCAAGATAGTTTTCAGAAACTATTATTCATTTCTTATCCTCAACAATCGGCACAAAATTGCTTGTAACTATAGCTTTATCTGATCTGCAGAGCATTAATATTTTGAAAGCACATGGTAAAAGTGCCAAGGACAGTTACCTGCTGAATGGGTATGCACTAAACACAGGCCGTGCAGCTCAAGGAATGCCCACTAGAGTAACCCCGGCTAGAATTGCATGTCTTGACTTTAACCTTCAGAAGACAAAAATGCAAATGGGTGTTCAAGTCCTTGTAAATGATCCAAGGGAACTTGAGAAAATTCGTCAGAGGTACATGCATTTTCTTCTTTTGCAACACATTATGATCGAATGATTCATTTATTTTGTTACTGAATGAATCAACAATTGGGCCGTTCTCTTTTATCCCATTGGCATATTTCTTTTTTTTTCTATTTTATAGATCTTGGTTTGTATGCTTTTATGAAATGTAGTTGAATCAACAAGTCAGTCATATTACTATTTAAGGTCTCCGATAGTAAACCTAGTATCTTACTTTTCATGGCAGAGAATCTGACATAACAAAGGAGCGAATTGAGAAAATTCTGAGGGCTGGTGCTAATGTTGTGTTGACCACCAAGGGAATCGATGATATGTCACTGAAGGTATGTTTTCAATTCAAGTAGAAACATTTTATTATGCAGTTGAATTTGTTTTGACTATTTCGAAAAAGCTACTTGGTTGATGTGTATGTGTTAATCTTTGTATATATATGATGTCCCTTCTTGGCGGCTGTTGCTAAAATCTGTTTTATGATTGTTCAATGAAATATCATTTCAGTACTTTGTTGAGGCTGGAGCAATTGCAGTAAGGCGTGTACGTAAGGAGGATTTGCGCCATGTCGCCAAGGCTACTGGTGCAACTATGGTACGCGTCATTTCTTTTTGCTATTTGAGCTGTAACAACATTAAAATACTAGTGTGCAGATGACTTATGGAATTTATAAATGAATCAACTCCACTTGTGATATGCCATGTAATTTTAGCGAGAAGATTGTTTCTTCTAGCCCTAATATTAATGCTTCGCAGACTGTTTGGTGCCATCCTAATATGGTAGGGACTTGCAGGTAACTACATTTGCTGATATGGAAGGTGAAGAGACATTCGATTTGTCATTCCTTGGGCATGCTGACGAGGTTGTTGAGGAAAGAATTGCTGATGATGATGTAATCCTGGTGAAAGGCACAAAGAATACCAGCGCGGTATGTATTTTTCTGTTCAGTGCAAATCTAATATTTTGTTTAACAAAAACAGCAACAATTTAGGGGCATCACACCTGCATTTCTTTTGTGCAGGTCTCAATTATACTTAGAGGAGCAAATGACTTCATGCTAGATGAGATTGACAGATCGTTGCATGATGCTTTGTGCATTGTGAAGAGAACGCTGGAGTCCAATATGGTAAAACCTTTTTCTGCCATTCCTTAACCCCTGTTGGTTTCCTGCAGTTGAATACATAAAGTTCACTGTCATTTTAAGATTTTTGGGGGAGTGTAAGAAAAAAATGTTTATTTTTTTTCCATTTGAGCATTGTTCTTGTCTTGTTACCACAATACCTTTGCCTAGTTCTTATATTTAATGCCCCATCAAGATTCTCTTGTATATTTTATTGCTTGTGCTGTACATGCTAAATGGCCATGTTCACCTTTTATTTCTTTGAAGGATTGCTTCCATGCTTTGGAGAACCAAAGCGGTTAAAATTTGCACAAATAAGCCACTTGGTACAATTGAATGTTTTGTCACTTGTTTCAATCATTTATGCCTGCAGTCCATACATAGAAAAATGGTGGCAGTTAATATTTCTCACTAGCCATGAATGTAGTTCAAGTACCAGAACTTTGGTGGTGCTTTGAACATGTGAACATGTATGTATTGGTCATGCAGGTAGTTGCTGGTGGTGGTGCAGTTGAATCTGCATTGTCTGTATACTTGGAGAATCTTGCTACAACCCTTGGATCTAGGGAACAGTTGGCCATTGCTGAATTCGCGGAATCTTTGTTAGTTATACCTAAGGTTTGATGATTTGTGTTATATGTGTACACATAATGTGTGGCATAACGTATTAATGTGAAACATGGCCTTGTGATGGCAGGTTCTTTCTGTCAATGCTGCAAAAGACGCAACAGAGCTTGTAGCAAAGCTTAGGGCATATCATCATACTGCTCAAACAAAGGCTGATAAGCAGCACTTCTCAAGGTAATTACAGAACTTTCTGTCTTCATTGGTGTCTGAATGAGATGTGGTTCCTTCATTTTATGCATGTGAGCATATCTTATGTTCTAGATCTTCGGAAACTTCTGTGAATGCATTTTTTTCTGGTTTCTCAGGAAGCTCTAGAGATATTATATGATAGTATGTAGTAAACCATCTATGAAAAGGAAGAAATTAATGTGTTCCTGGATGTGCAATTTATCAATATATATCTTTAGACATTATCTTTCAGTCTTAGCCTACCTTAATTTGTTTGGGCTTGTATTATCTTTCAGTCTATTTGTATTGTAATGCAAGCTCCATTTCAAGTTCTGCTTTTGAGCTTTCTTTTAGAGTCACCAGTAAATTTGCATCTGTTTGCTGCAGCATGGGTCTTGACCTTTCAAAGGGTATCATTCGCAACAACCTCGAATACGGTGTCATTGAGCCAGCAATGAGTAAAGTAAAGATTATTCAGGTGGGTGCATCTTAGCATAGTTCTTTCCATTATGTTTGACTGAAATCTAGGGCCCATTACATTATATTATTTACTGTATTTTTCCTCGCAGTTTGCCACCGAGGCGGCCATTACCATCCTGAGGATTGATGACATGATCAAACTTACAAAGGAAGAGTCCGGGAATGAAGAGTAACGAGCATTGACACTGCCATTTTTGTCATCACGAATGAACTGCTATGTGATGATTGTTATACACCCCTAGAATGTTTGAAACATTTTTATATCTCTTCGCTACAGTTAGACAGTCACTTAGAATACTGTACCAAGAGTTGCTAGTGAATGTGTATCCGTATTGTGTTGAAGCTATTTTGAAAGGACAGGTCACGGCTTACTCCCGCATATTGTTGCCGGCAAATCGGTTCTGTTTTATAACAAGGACTAATCTCACATATGGAATTCATGCTGCGTTGGTCCTCATTCATGTCTTGTATGTTTGTTAACCGTAGTGTACTGCATTTACCAGCTAAAAACAAACATAGAGTTGGCTTGCAGCCAAAGTGTAGGCTGAAAACATAGTGCCATCAGGCTTTGGTGGAAAAAGTCCATACTGCCTTCCTTAACTATAACTATAAGCTAATCTGATTTACTGTCTTCCTCATCTATCAATCAATCAAAACTGAATTATTTTCTCCCTGAATGGTTTTAATGGTTTGTGTGGTATTAGAGTCAATGGTTTTGTTTTACATGGTATTATGATTTGGTTTATTTATACTGACATGATGATTACGTGATAATTCAACCAAAAAACCGTGAGATCTATATATCAACATAAAAAATAAAGAACCCTCTCTCCTCTTTTCTTTCACTTCCCTAGCCATCGTTGGCATTTGGCTTAGAGCTTGGAGCCATCATTATCGTCATCACCACCACTGTCTTAGCAATCTCGGGCACCGCCGTTGGCATCGAGGTGTTCTTTCTCTTCTTCCTCCTCTCTTTTTCTCCTTGCACCTCTACCATTCTAGTGTTGCTGGAGCAGCTAGAGTCTGTTGTCGCCACCTCCATCGCCTAGCTCATCCTATATGGCCTATCCTCGCCTCTTGCAACGCTTGTGAAGAGGGATAGCAAGAGATATCAAGCTAGGAAGAGACGGAGGTAGATGACGGGGGATCTTACCGTCGACTGACCTAGATCTAGCTAAGGTAGCCGATGTCCTCGATGCTCTACTACGGGCGGAGCTAGGGTTAGTGGTGGATTTGGAATCATGGAGGATGATGGCACTATATCACACCATCCCCTCTGCCTTGACTCTCATCTCATCCAATTGTGCATAGGGCCATCATTCTCCTCCTCTTGCTCCAGACGTCGTTCCCAAGCACCTGTTGCTTCCATAGTAGTCGTTGGTTCCTATGGTGGTGAGAAGGTTATGGAAGCGGAGGAGCGGTGAGAGGAGCTTGATGCTATGACAGCGCCGAGGGCGAAGAGGATAGAGGGAGCTAAGGTGGGAAGGAATAAGACTGATCCACTACCACCATATCTATTGGCACTATCATCATCGCTCCTTCACTCCCGCCATCACCACCTCTGTTGGTGCTATTGTGGTCGCTCCTTCGCCCCGTTCCTATCATGCAACGACTAGACTAGAGAGGACAGAGAGATAGGGAGAGGTAGAGGAAAAAGTAGAGAGAAAAAAAAGATAAGGTGTTGTGTGGTTTGTATTTTTATTTTTATCAATATGACTGGCACATGGTATTATACTTTTTTTAAAAAAAATTATGATAAAATTACATGTGAGTTCTATTTTTTTAATTACATATAAGTGTCACGTAAAATAAAAAGTAGGTCAACATAAAATCGCAGTTAAAACTGAACTGGTTTTAATACTGGAAGGACACGATACACCTGTTTTTTCTGTTTAAGGGAGAAATATGGACTTTTTAATGCTTTGGTCTATGTTCATGTTTTGGCGTTAGCAGGTTAAATGTTAATGGGCCAAGAATGCCTTGGCAGGTTAAATGTTAATGGGCGAAGAATGCCTGGGCCTGTTAAATGTTAATGGGCCAAGAATGAGTAGGCTTTGGTCCATGTTCATGTTAAGGCCTGGCCAGGTTAAATATTCATGGGACGATAATGGAAGACCCTCCTGAACACGCCGACTGACGGCCGAGTAGTGGTCGCCACTAGCCAGGATTGTCAATATGTGATATGTCATATCATACGTGCCGTGCCGATTCACCGGGATGGCGGGATCCACGGGTTAATGGCAGAAATCAAGGCGGACAAAACTAGCCACCCGGGCACTCCAGCGATTTTGACGCGGCCACAGTCCTCAAACAGCTACCCCCATGGTTAACACTGCACGACGACGGTTCGTGCAAGTTACACCTTCGTCATTCCACACACTGACATGCATGCACACAGATCGCCACCAAGTCGTCGTTGCGACCGATCGATCGACTGTGCAGCCTGCCTACATTCATGCATGGCCACCCGGAGCTCGCCAGCCCTCCCGCCGGCCAAGCACGTGTTGGCCGCCGCTGGCGTACTCCCGCCTAATTCTCGCAGAGCTAAAGAGCCGTAGCTCGGGAGGCCACAGCCCCGGCAAAGCTGCCCCGAATCACGGTGCTTGCTCGCGGGAACGGACGGGCGATTGGCCGCTCGCTCGTCAGGAGAGTTGACGGGGACGGGATTTTTGGCGGTGACGGATAAATTTGGCGATGCGAGGAATGAATGAACGGTCGATTGGTTGACCGGGAGGAATGGAGGCATGAAGCGAGGATAGGGGAGACGTCTCGCGATGCGCAAGCGGTCACCATCGCATCACGAGCGCGTGCGGGCGTGCAGTGGACAACTGAAATAACGGCCAATCTCCTGTGCACTTTTGACTTTCCATTTTAGCTCAGGATACAGAAACGTAAGCATATCGTCGTGCTACAAGTTGTTGACAATACTATGCACAAATTATCATCATACAGTTACTCCCTGTTGCAGACTAACATACACATTAAATTGTATTAACACAATTTATGCGCTTTCCTCAACAACAACAAACAAAAAACAATTTATGCACCTCCCACTCATATGCGACCCCTGGAAGTTCAGAGTGCAATGGCGCATAACATGTACCAATACTACATTCACGAGTACTAGAAGTTAATCAAAGATGGGCTCCAGCCAAATGATATATATCTTGCCAGGCAGGCAGAAACTGAAAGCTAGCAATACCGGTAACTGCCATGGTCCCGGTCGATCGAATTGAGGATTGGACAAGTGAACTACACACAAAAGGACCGGCCTACTGCTACGTAAATAGCTAATTACTTTTCGACTGTACTTAAACATGTTGACTCTAGGCATGTGCATAAGCATGGATATGATTATGGAATTATCCACAGAGCAAGCAAGCAGAGAGATTTGTCTGCGTATATGCATGCATGCATGCATGGAAGGATATGCCCACACAGCCCATCGTCTGCTGCCTATAAATAGAGCACCTCCTTTCCCTAGTTACCTCACACAGCCCACACCACCTCTCATCTGCTTAATCGCATCCTCCCAATCCTTGCAAAGCAACAACGATTCTAGCAAGTTTAACTAAGCAACTCAGTGAGCTATAGCAACCATATGGCTTCCTTCCAGCTGATCTTGTCAACCTTCTCTGCCATTGCTGCTGTCACCTTGCTTCCACGTCCTTGCGCTTCCATCGAGTTCCACCGCAAGCTCTCCAGCTGGTCCAATGGCGGAGCTACGTGGTACGGCGCTGCTAACGGCGCCGGAAGTGATGGTAAATACGTTGTCATCAGATGAGTGTTCCTCGAAACGAAAATCCATGCCTATTAGGTCTTAACAATGCCATATCTGTGTGTACGTACAGGTGGTGCATGTGGGTATCAGGGTGCCGTCGACCAGACACCGTTCTCGTCCATGATCGCCGCCGGCAGCCCTTCCATCTACAAGAACGGCCTGGGCTGCGGCTCTTGCTATCAGGTGCATATACGGATATACCGACGGAGAATACAGGCCGTACACTGTACCTGATTTGTTGTACAATTAAGTCGACGAACATACACGCATGCATGTGTTGCGTCTAACATTGGAAATCTACAATGTTTCAGGTGAAATGCACTGCCAATAGTGCTTGCTCCGGCAACCCGGTGACTGTCGTCCTCACCGACGAGTGTCCCGGAGGCCCGTGCCTCAGCGAGCCGGTCCACTTCGACCTGAGCGGGACGGCGTTCGGTGGCATGGCGAAGCCCGGCCAGGGCGACCAGCTGCGCGGCGCCGGCGCCCTCCAAATCCAGTACAACCGGTAAGCACCTGCACTTCCATGCAAATTGCTGCTCCTGCAAGGCTACAGTCGGCCAAGCGGCACAGCACATGCAGCTCACGGCTTCACGTAGCTTTTGTATGGACCGCCGAGCACATGCACTGCTTCAGGCTTCAGCTATAACCGCCATGCAACTGTCCTTCAATTCTTCTTCATGTTGGCTTTTTCTGACGATCCTATCGAACGCACGTGATGTACAGCGTGCCGTGCAACTGGGGCGGAGTGATGCTCACCTTCGTCGTGGACGCCGGCTCGAACCCCAACTACTTTGCCGTGCTCGTCAAGTACGAGAACGGAGATGGCGACCTCTCGGCCATGGACCTCATGCAGACAGGCGCCGGTGCTTCCTGGACGCCGATGCAGCAGTCGTGGGGCGCCGTCTGGAAGTTGAACGCCGGCTCGGCACTCCAGGCGCCGTTCTCCATCCGCCTCACGTCCAGCTCCGGCAAGACTCTCGTCGCCAGCAACGTCATCCCTTCTGGGTGGAAGCCCGGCTCGTCGTACACATCGACGGTCAACTACTAACGACAACAATCACTACCTAAACTTTGCATGCATTCACCATGCACCATGCATGTCTGCACTCTGCAGGCATATATTGGATCGATCGTTCGTTGGTGCAACAACCATGTGTGTTACAAGTATGCCGTACGCTAAGTGTCAAATAATAGTGAGATCCAGAAGAGGAGGCGCAGATGATTTAGTAGTTCTTCCCTCCTCGTCTCAGGGCGTGTCAATGTTTGTTGTTATACGTGTTAAGTTTGTGTACGGTCAGTGTTTTTAATGGCTGAACAAAGCCAATCAGTGCTTAAAACGTGCTATATATGAATTCAATTCACATTTAGTGTGTATAAATATTGTCTTCACTGTGCAGTGTTTGTCGGCATGCAACATTGTAACTAGAAACTATATCCTCCAGTTTTAAATAATTGTCATTATTGATCAATTAATTTTAATTTTTGCCATCGGTAGATTTTAAATGGTTAGATCATGGTGTATGAAAGTTTTACAACTATATTTAGCATGCAACACACTTTATTAATATGAAATGCTTTTAAGTATTTATAATTTTTTTCAATAAGATGAGTGGATAATTTTTTTAATAGATAAGTATTTGAAAACGGAGGGGATAAGTATTTGAAAATTACGTATTAGTTCGGCAGTCCATACTAACACACGATGTTTCCTAAAACTTCCATAAACATTAGGTCCTCCCAAGGATATACAAAGCCTTGAAAAATACATGGGCCAATCTTTGGCTTAGGCAGTGTTCTTTTCCACATGATAAGCTGGCTACACTCATTTTTTTATTAACATGTTTCTCCAACTGTTAAATATATTTTATATAAAAAAATTTATATATAAGTTTTTTTAAAATCAAATAGATTTATTTTTGAATTTTTATAATAATTAATGTTTAATTAATTACATGCTAATACGGCAATAAGCCACCATCTGTACGCCGAAAAAGAACAGTGCATCCAACGCTCTCGTTTGTGCAGGGTAGGCGGGGTAGTTGATTCCAGCCCGTGTGGGACAACAGGCCAATTCACTCCTCCGAAACCGCAACAAAGTTCTGTTGGGCCTGGGCCTTCCTCCGAATACCTACCGGCCGGCCATGATCCCAACAACTCCTTTGCTCTAATCTCGCCGATGGCAACGCTGCCAAGTAAACAAACGCCCCCACCGCACCGTGGCGACAACTAATGATCGGCGGCGTACGAGACTAGAGCTCATCCGTGGAAGACGACGTGATTTGCCCAGAGATGCGGCTGCTGTTTCACGGGACGACGTGCGCCCGTGCTGATAGCGGATCGGCCGTCTGATCTGATGATGATATCTCCTCGGCCGGAACAGCGTTGCCTCCCATTTAGGGGTGGATAAAAATACCGCGAACTGAAAACCGAACCGAATCGAAGTGGTGGTTTTTTCGGTGTTCGGATGATGGCTCGGTTTTTGTTTTGATTCTGTTCGGTGTTCGGTCTATACTTCGGCTTCCATCTGCTGTTAGCCGAACTCACCGATGAAACCCAAGTCCTCGCGCGCAGGGGTGTTTCGAGAGGAGCTGCCGCCTCGTTACGCGCGATCTGGAAACGGCCACGCAAAGCTTCGTTCTTTTGCTCATTGGGGTGGAGCCCACAGGCCACGCTAGGCTGTGCTCCATGCATGCATGGCATGGCCTGGAGTCGCGGGATGGGTGCTGGGAGAGAGGAAATCAGGCGAGGCGATGGGCACCAGAACAACTCCTGTTCGGTAAAAGTCGAACCCCGAACCGATTTTTATCGGTTTTTTTATGTCGGCTTTATTTTTTCTACCACCTATTCCGGTCTCTGTTTTACCAACCGAATAAAAAAGAAACCAAAAAAAGCCAAATCGAGATAACCGATAGCCCACCCCTAACCCACTCACATCCGCCCGCCCGCGCGGCTGGAGCATCCGAGCAGGGGGTCGCTATCAACGGCGCATTGCAAGGACTACTCTAGTATTGGCCGGTGCATAATACTGGGCACGTCGCGCACGTCTAGCTCACGTCCAAGTCGTACAGTACGTGCAATGATGAGAGGATAGCCATTTAACAAACGTACGGATATCACGATGAATATCAAATTGTAAATTTTCAAAGCACTCCTAACGAACACAAATAACTCTTTGCGCTATCCCCTCCTTCATGCAAGGACTGGCCGTTGAAGTTCAGTTGACCCCCGTAAAGTCCACATATATTCTCTCTCACACACACAGACACACAGTTGACACGCATACAAATTCAAGTTGCCACGTTCAGCTCAATAATGTTTGGGTGCACAGAATTTGCTACCACGTTTGTGATTCCTAAGCCTGGCTATATATACAACCCGAATCAATCATCTTGCAAATCACCAAGCAATCACTGCTTAACAATCCTAACTAGGTAGCCAATTGCCCACCAAGAAAAAGTATCAATGGCTAGCCGGGGCTCTTCCATTTTTGCCATCCTCGTGGTGGTATCGATCCTATCACTCCCCGTCTCTGGCTACGCCACGCCCTCGCATCAGAACTACACTGCCGGCGCCCGGAGAACCCTGGCGCTGGACAGAGGCTACGGCTGGTCCTCCGGCGGCGCGACGTGGTACGGCGCCCCGAACGGCGACGGCAGCGAAGGTAAAAGTCGCTGTGAAGTCGTAGGGTGAACTGCATGTGCGTTCTTTGACCTGAAGCATTGACTTACATTTGCATGTTGGTGAATCCCATGCAGGCGGCGCGTGTGGTTACCAGGGCGCCGTCGGGCAGCGCCCGTTCTCGTCGATGGTCGCCGCCGGCGGGCCTTCCCTCTTCAAGAACGGCAAAGGCTGCGGTGCATGCTACCAAGTCAGTGTATTTAATTTGGTGTATTTTACCATTGACGTCCATGCAACTGGATCATTACTAACAAACTCGATGGTACAGATTAAGTGCACCGGTAACCAGGCCTGCTCCGGCCGCCCAGTGACCGTCGTGATCACCGACTCCTGCCCCGGCGGCGCATGCCTGAACGAGGCGGCGCACTTCGACATGAGCGGCACCGCCTTCGGCGCCATGGCCAACCGTGGCATGAGCGACCGCCTCCGCTCCACCGGAATCCTCGAGACCCAGTACAAGAGGTGCGACGACATTGAGTCCGCAAAAAAAAAAAAAGGTCGCGCTGTAATGTGCAGCAGATGTTTACTGAATTAACTAAGAATGCACAAATGACGCCGAGTTGCTTTCTTGCTAGGGTGGCGTGCAAGTTTGGCATGAACGTGGCATTCAAGGTGGACGCGGGCTCCAACCCGTACTACCTCGCCGTCCTGGTCCAGTACGCGAACGGCGACGGCGACCTCGCCGCGGTGCACATCATGGAAAGCGTCGGCAAGTCATCGCTGAAGACCCGCCGCGGCAAGTGGACAGCGATGCAGCAGTCGTGGGGCGCCACGTGGCGCCTCAACTCCAACACAGGCCAGCCGCTGCGCCCGCCGTTCTCGATCCGGCTCACCTCGGGCTCCGGCAAGGTGCTCGTCGCCAACAACGTCATCCCCTCCGGGTGGCAGGCCGGCTCGACCTACCGCTCCACCGTGAACTACGCCGCCTGATGCGGCGCCGGCGCGCCATCGTGCGTGAGTACCGCGAGTTCGCTTTAAGGTTTAGCGCGGCGATAGACCATTGATCGCGAGGCAAAAGCTCGTCTCGTGTCGAAGTGAGTTTGGTGTGTGACTGTGTGTGTGTGTTCGTCCAGGAATCGTGCGCGGCCGCGGTAAAAGAGGTCTGTTAGTGTAAGGTGTTCGAGTTGTGTTCCTCCCTCCGTGGCCGCTTGCAGCTGTTTCTAGTGACGTCTCTTGCTTGGTTATAACTTGACCGAATTCAGCAGCCAAGTTTTGACGGGCCAGTCCGTGATGGGCTCTGTTCTCACTCCGTTTCAGCAACCGGCACAATCTGTATGCGGTGCGCGGTTCATTATTTCCGAGGTCCATACGTCTTCAGTTCCCTGCTGAATCAGCTTACGTCAATCTTTACGCGTTGATCGACTTGACGGCGAGAGTTGCCGCCTTGCCGGCCGAAGCGCCGAAGCGGAAAAAACCACATACTGACACCTAGCACTAACAGCGCCGCACCCAGTGTCGAACAACATGTTCACGGAGATCACCGCGGGGCTGCAGTAAGCAGCGCGACAAATCAAGCACAGCTCGATCTTGCGTCCGGCTAAGCGGCGGCCACCGGCGTTCCGAACAATCTAGTCCACAGAGGCGGCGAGGGATACTGCGGTGAAGCGAGTCGGCGGCGAGGCCTCGTAGGCGGACGGGGGACGTCGGTAATTGCTCCATGACATCTCGTTAAAATTTGTCGTTTGACTTGTTTCCATTGGGGAAGAACACGGACAGAAAACCATGTTACTGCAGGAGTGCAGGGTTGCCGGTGAAAAGCAATCTCCTCTACTTCCTCTGTCCCCAAAAAATTAATTTCTGACTATAAATCTGAAAGTAGCTTATGTCCAAATTTGTAGGCAAATAATTTATGGAACGGCCTTAAGGTAAACAATTAAGAATCGCAAACAATGCTGGCAACCCAATTGTGGAGGGCCTAGCCAGAAACAAAGGTAGTACGTGGCCTTCCATGCAAAAATATTTCTCTCGTTCGACGTAGGCCGAATCTCGTTCATGTAAAATCTGGGCCGCATCCTCAGCCGCACGACATAAGGGCACCGGAATTTGGATCGCTATCATTGGTCGCGATACAAATTGGGGAAGGCCCATACAGTGGTCTGTTCTGATAGAAGTCCTTCCCCTATCCAAAACGGCTAGACCCGCCACTGATTGAGCCTAAAAGGCCGAGTTGAGAGGAAGCCCAACACATCAGCACCACTGCACCACATCCCCTCCCACCCCTTCCGTCTCCGATGGCAGCCGCGCCGCCGCCGCCGCCGCCGCCGCCGCCGCCGGTCCCTCCACCTCCGTGCCCGGTCTCAGCTCGATCATACAAACTGTAGCTCCTCGCTTGTGGACGCATCCTCCCTGGATGTCACATACGCCCTTCTTCACCGAATCGTAGCTTGTTATCGTTCTATGATGATCTGATCGTGGCGAACTATTTGACGAGAGTATTTTTGGTATTCCATGTTCCAGTGACAAAAGTATGCCGTTAACATAAGTTCTTTTCACAATATTTCCCCCTCCAGTCTGTCACTCTGCTCGCTGGCATTACTACTCCCTCCATTGAGACTTGAGAGTGCTATTTTTTTATTCTTTTTGCCTACATGTATTTAAGCAGGTTGAAAGCAGAATGTAGAACATGCTTAAATGAAAAATCTTTAGTAAACACGTGCCTCAATTTGTTTACCATCCCCTGGCATGAGCACTGTCGCAACGGGTGATCGGGTCAGGGGTCTCAACGGAAGGTGCGCGAAGGCTTCATCTCCGTGTTTTGGTTTATTTTAGCTCCAGTTTGCGTGTACGTGCTGAGTTTTTTTATGCTGATATCTTTGTTTCTTTGCTCCTTCCTCGTGTCGCCTTCAGCTGTTCAGTTCCGCCATTGTTTATAGCTTCTTTTGCCCCCACGCTTACCGCCTCCGGGTGTTTAAAGTGTCTGCATTTAGCATAAAGTGTTCAGTTCGCTGGTGTAGTCAAGAACCAAGCTTGCCATTGGGTAGTTGATACAGATCGCCGCGACCACAAAGAATTCTCCAGGAGACGGCTTCCACTTATTTAGCATCGGACATGTACTCGCTGCCGTGCGGCGACGACGGCACAACGGCGCTTTCGACGCCGGTGGCCGTCTCGGTCCTCGCGTCGCTGCTGGAGTGGCACATCGCCCGCAACGAGAGGGACCTGGCGGTCGGGCGCCGGGAGGCGGCAACGGCGGACGGCGAGATGGCGAGGAGGGCGCGGGCCTTCGACAGCGGCACGGTGCTGGACATGAGCCTGCGCGCGTTCCTGGAGCGGTTCTCCCGGTACGCAAACGTCTCGTCGCAGGTGTACGTCGTGGCGTACGCGTACCTGGACCGGCTGCTCCGCGGCGACGCCGGCGGCGTGCGCGTCGTGTCGACCAACGCCCAGCGGCTGCTCACCACGGCCATCCTCGTCGTCTCCAAGTTCGTCGAAGACCGGAACTACAAGAACTCGTACTTCGCCGCGGTGGGCGGGCTGAGCGCGGCGGAGCTGAGCTCGCTGGAGCTGGACTTCCTCTTCCTGATGCAGTTCCGGCTCAACGTGAGCGTTAGCGTGTTCCAGAGCTACTGCCGGCACCTGCAGAGGGAGGTGAGCTACGGCGGCGGGTACCAGGTGAGAGTGTTAGGATTGAATTGGCTGTGAACACCAATAATGGTGAGCACAAGGTGTGGAGATTGAGAGGAAGGCACAAGAACATCAAGAATTGAAGTTGCTCAATGGTACACTTCTTCGTTTTCTCCATTTTCTCTTTTATAGATTACAGCGAGTGGTGTGACTGCGTGGCCTACATCACTGCGCACGATGCGGGGCGTGTTCGTCCGCATGGCGTGAGGTGTTCGCATCCATACTTGCAGACATCAGCCATGGCGCGCCGGTGTCTGCCTCCATCCCGCACACCGCGGTCGTCACCCACGACGCGGTGTGCCCAAAGAAAAAGAAGAAAAGAAACAACAATCATGTCAGGCTTATCTAACATTACTCTTCCTAAGTCTTACGTGGATCCTATACATCTCGAACACCTATGAGTGAGCGTAGCTCGCAGAAATGTTCGCGAGCCAGAGTTTTGGTCAGAATGTCTACCAGTTGCTCTTCGGTTCTGATTGACTCGATCTTTATCTTGCTATCTTCAACACATTCTCGAATGAAGTGGTACCTTACATCAATGTGCTTGCTCCTATCGTGGAAGATGGGGTTCTTGCTGAGTGCTATGGTTGACTCGTTGTCCACCTTTAGACTAGTGGCACTGATCTCTCTTCCTCTGAATTCTGAGATCAAACGTGCCAACCAAATTTCCTTGGCATGTACCTGTAGTTGCAGCAATATATTCTGCTTCGCATGACGAGAGAGCCATCACCTTTTGTTTTTGGGATTACCAGGTGATAGGGTTGTCCTCTAGGAATAAGAGAACCCTTGTAGTGCTCTTCCGCGTGTCAATATTCCCTGCTTGATCGCTGTCGCTATAGCCGTGAAGCTTGGCCTCTTCTTTCTTCTTTCTCTGATAGTGGCAGCCGTAGCTAAGGGCTTCAGAGATGTACCTGAGAATCCTTTTAACTGCCCCAAAGTGCTCGGTGGTCGGGCTTTTCATAAATCTACCAACATACCCTACCGAGTATGCTAAATCTGGCCTAATATTCACCAAATATCATAGTGACCCTATGATACTCCTATACATAGTGGGGTCGACGGCTGGGGCAGCGTTTAATTTACTAAGTTTGAGGCGAGGCTCCATGGGAGTGCAGGTGGGTTTGCATCCAGTCATCCATGTCATCTCTAGGATCTTGACAGCATAGGTACTCTGACACAATGTGATGCCTGTCTCTGATTGGGACACCTCCAATCCGGAATAGTAGCGTAGAGTCAAGATCGTTCATCTTAAAAGTGAAGTGCATCACTGTCTTAAAAACATCGATATCAACTCGATCTCCATCAGTGATAATGAGATCGTCGACATTTTTACCTTAACTCATGGTCCATGCTAATGCCGAACAGAGCACGCAATTTTTCTCTGCTGTAGTGAGAATGTGTTGTTCGGTGCGTGCTAGTACATCGCCATCAATTAACTCTTCAGATAATAATAAGTTATTAATCGACACAGCACAGCTTGCAAGCTCCAGCAACTCGGCCCCGCCCCCACTGCAGCGTACGTACGGTACGGCGGCCCATACGGTACGGGAAAGGACTCCGAGCAAGTGCAGGATCAGATTTCTGGCAACGCAGATGGCCCTAGTCCCATGGCTGAGGACTGAGGCCCTTGTCAGCATTCTATGGCAGCATCTTGTGGCAGAAATTATTTACCCACAGACGAGAGCCATGACAAAACTTTGCCCCGTGCTTGGAGTTGGAGGGTTTCAGACAATCTGACGGGGTGACATTATACGGGAAGCTGTACGTAGTATATGAGGAGCCTTTGAGGTGAGCAGCTCTGTGCGGCCGGCGAAGGACGAAGACGGCGAAGGCCCGGGAGTTCGCGTAGAATTGCGGCGGCGGGATGTGGATGGCGAGTGGAATGGCCGAGTGGCTGCGCAGTCGCCTCAATTCAGGAGGCACGGTGCAATCCCGATCCGGCCCATTTGTCTCGGCACGGGTGCGGGAATGGCATTCCAGCCCATCTAGCTGCGGCACGAGCGCGGGATTCCCGTTCCAGCCCATCTAGTTTCGGTTCGTGGTGGTGGTGCCTTACTCAGCCGGTCGATCGATCAGGAGGTTGACGCGGCCGGCGAAAGAACCGAAAGCGACTTCCCTGGCATGGGCTATGCCTGACTTTCTCATGTTTTGTTCTCGTTGTGGACTCTACTAACTCTTTCCCAGATGGGATTAATAGTTGTATTTAACCATTTATCCAACTATGAAATTGTATTCTCCAAAGAGATAGGTCATAATAGATCTACGCAACTGCAGAGAACAATGGTTGCCTGTTCAAATCTTCAGATCTGCACCCTGTCGAGAACACTGATGAAATTTATCTGTATCATTTAAAAGCAATATGTCAAGCTACACAATTGAACTGAATTTATAAACAAAATTGCTACACAAGAGCTCATTGTATTATCTGCACCTCTGAACTCTTGAGTCCGGTGACAAGGGAATATTTTCGATAAAGATGTTAAACGTAGCATTTCAACTCTTATGTATGTTGCGTCCATTTGATGCGAATGTTTGGGTTCCCGTTACAGCGTACACCTTGGCTAATGATCCTAACCTTTAAGATTGGAATACTGAACATTTACACATGAGGACAACTCTTTTCTTCATTTCATTCATTTTAGTTTGCAGGAGCTTCATTTGTGGTTTATTATTATTATTTTTTGCGAGGAAGAGGGTGTTTTATTAATTACTCATAAGATGATTACAATCGTTTGCAACTAGGCTAAGAATACATGTTGGAGCTTGCAGTCTCCACACAGCACAATGCCTAGTACTTCAACTCTTATGCATGTTGCGTCCATGTGACGCAATGTTTGGGTTCCCGTTACTGTGTACACCTTGGCTAATGATCTTAACATTTAAGATTGGAATACTGAACATTTACACATGAGGAAAACTACTTTCTTCATTCATTCATTTTAGTTTGCAGGAGCTTCATTTGTGGTTCATGGTTATAAAACCATCATTTCATTCATTTTAGTTTGCAGGAGCTTCGTTTGTGCTTTATGGTTATAAAACCATCATTTCATTCATTTTAGTTTGCACGAGCTTCATTTGTGGTTTATGGTTATAAAACCATGTGATGCTTTATAAGTTATGATAAAAAAATAGTAAAAAAAAGGTCATATGTTGATCTTCATTGAAAATTTGTTTTAGAAAGTTAGAGATCGTCGGTGTGATTGTGTACGATTAATGTAGATTATTTTATAATATTTACACACGAAAATGGTTTGAGCTTAATCTTAGTTAATGACAAGAAGGCCTAGTCGGCCTCTCCCACCCTCTCCTCCTCAAGGGTGAACTCGCAGCCCATGGTGGCATTGGCCTAGACAAGCGGCATAGACGCGGTTATTAACATCAAAATTTAGTAAGCCACGTAGGTAGGATTGGAGAACCGATGGGCAAAGCAATTGATATAGGAAAAAAGCCGATCAGACTTATTGAGAATAGATTCAGTTTAGTTAAAAATGAAAGATTATCTAGATAGAACTGAGTCTGAGGAGTCGTGAAAACTACGATAGGGTACTTGTATATTTATAAAATATATATAGATAAATTTAATTAGTTTTGTTAACTTCATAGAGAGAGTTTTCTTTTTTGATTATGAAAGAACATCCGAAGGTTGTTTCTAATCATATCAAACTCTTGTAACCTCAATATATGTTAACGCCACAATTTGGTAAGCCAGAAAAAGGTTAGAAAGACAATCGATTTAGTAAAAAAGAGTTTGATTGCTACAGGAAAGAAGTCGATTGAAGGAAGCAAGTAATGATTCGGTCCAATTATAAAAGACTATCTAAATAAGGTCGAATCTGAGGAGCCGTAGGACTCACGGCAGGGTATTATATCTATGTAAATCGTATCTTATATAGATAGAAATGTTTAGTTAGTTTAGTTAAATTCCTTAGAGATATTTTCCTTTTATCTTTATTAGTAAATAACGTCTGATATTTATTGTAAACGCGTCGGACTCTGTAATGCCAGGGTATAAATATAGACCCACTGGGAGCCTGTAAAAGACATCCTTCAACCAATATAATTTCGGCACATCGCCACCTTAGTTTATCTAGGTTTTTACCGGTGAGGTCTAGCTCTCGACGCGGGGCTGCATTGGTTAATTTCAATCTCTAGCGAAGGGGTAAGTCCCGTCACTATTCTGATATGTCTTGCTTTGTCTAAGACTGCATCATTTAGTTTTGACCTCTTAGGCCAATCGATGTATCGCATCATGTCCGTGCAAGTTCTATCGGCCTATCAAGCTCTCTCTATCATCGTCGGTTTCATGCTGCATCGGTTAGGTTCGACCTACGAGGATGCCAATGGTAGATTAAGTTTTAGGCCTATAAGTCTTTGTATGGTGTTTTATTGGAGCATTAGCCGATGAGTTATCTATATATTAAGCAACACGCCCAGTGTATCAGCTCCTCAGCCGATATGCACCAGTCTTTAGAGACTTCCCTTGAGCGCCACGCCAAGCGCATCGGCCTTCCAGCCGATACGCGCCTGTCTTCAGAAAGACGTCCTCTTATCGGCTTAGCTAGCCGATGGGTTCACTTTACCCTTACTTCAGCACAACTGATCCGGCGTCTACTGTCCCGTTGCCATTGGCCTCGGTCTTGTACTGTCTCAGTTAGGTCCGATCTTCGAGATTCGGTGCTAGCGGTGACGTCACAGCGGACGATAGGTCTCATGCTGCCATATCTAGAGTGACATAGGCTTTACAGCCGGTGCCTTTTATATAATTCCTTGCCAGTTCGCATATGTCTTCATCAGATTTCCAGCCAATGAATGAGCGGTACAACTTCTGTCGGCAACCAAGAGAGATCCCACGTGCTTTGTTGTTCTCTGAATACCCTTAGGTGCCTTCATCGGCTCTGCGGCCGATGGATCAGGATCTCTCTTTCGCTATACTCGGAGTCATCACGTCCATCGTCGACATCTATCCACGCCTTCATCGGTTCCCTAGCCGATGGAAAGGCATTCCAAATACCTATCGGTGACCAGCCAATAGCAGGAGACATCCGGATGTGGCCGATGACCAACTTGATTCTATCAGCGGCTAGCCGATAGCGAGAGCTCGTATCGGGCTATCGTCCAACTGACCCGTTTGCCTCACCTCCTTGTCAATTGCAGGGTCAAATTGACTGGTACGCCAGCACTTGCACCATTGCGCCGGAGTTGAGCGAAACACACGGGCCCCAATGCGCGTATCTCGAGCCACGGAGAGAAGTCGACCGGCCTGCACTGGAACTAAACAGACCTCCCAAGCGTCGGAGTGTTCACGCCGGGCGCGCGAGATTTGGTGCGAACAATATATAAATATAGACCCTTTAGAACTTTGTAAGATATTCATTACAGATCAAATATAATCTCGACGCATCACTATTCTAGTTTATCTAAGTTTTTACCGACAGGTGTTAGCTCTCGACACAGGACTGTATCGATTAAGTCTGATCTTCGACGAAGATGTAAGTCTTGCCACTATTGTGGTGTGTCCATTCTGTCTAAGATTGTATTAGTTAGGTCCGATCTCTTAGTCCGATCGGATACACCACATCACTCTCACGTGGTTTCTATCAGTTTATCATGCTCTTCTATCATCATCGGTCTCGTACTGTATCGATTAGGTCCGACCTACTAGACTGTTGATAGCGGATTGAGCCTTAGGCTAATAGGTCTTTATGTGATGTTTCATCAGAGTGGCCAGCTGATAAGTTATATATACACAAAGCCTCACGCCTAGTCTATCGGCTTTTCAGCTGATATACATATATCTTGCCTAGCGATTATCTACTAGCGATCGATCTGGTTCTATTAGATCTGGCATTGAGACTTAACGGGGTTTCGTTTCCTCCATCGGCTCAGCTACCTGATAAGTTTACTTATACACCTACATCGAACCCACAGCCGATAGTAGCCGATGGGTTTACTTGGTCCCTTTGTTGTTATGTCCGATCCAGCTCCAGCCGTTATGGTGCTATTAGCCTCAACCTTATACTCTTTTGGTTCGGTCTGATATATCAAGGCTAGCACTAACATTATCGTTATCGATGATCGCTAGGTTTGTATCTTTAGGAGATCGAGTCTCGCTCTTTACTATTCATCACGTACTTTGATCAGAGTGTTATCGGCTCTATAGTTGGTGAGTCATTTACTTTATTCCTCATCATTTACCTATGCTGTCATTGGTTGTCTATTCGATGTATGAGCACTACAGTTGCTATTAGCCACCAACCAATAGCACGGGTTCATCGGACTCACAACCGATGGCTATTTTAACCCTATCGACAATCAGCTAATAGCAGAAGTCTGTATCGGCTGATTGGCTTGATTATCTAACTCTATTTATCTTTCTTATCAATTAGAGGTTAAATTGACCGGTACGTCCGTAACTACAGCAACTTGATGAAAACATCTTGAAGCCAAAGGATCTGCACTGGAGTGAAGCAGACCTTTTAAGCCTTGGCGTATTCACGTGCCATCGTATCAGACTTCCATCCACGCACGCTCGTGCTCCCTCTCGGCGTGCCCCTCCATCCTGTCCGATCTTCCCCGTGCATACGTGAACAGTGGCCAAAGCGACAAACGTGAGTAAGAGGGTGAGCAAGCGCGAGCGCGGCCTAAGCAGTAAAGATGGCCTAGTAGCCCGCACCGCAAGAGCGTGGCAGCCCGGGCGAGAGCGCGAGGTGTGCAGCCTAGCAGGAGGGGCGCATGGTGGCCTAGGGTGGAGATGGTCTAGGCGCGAGGTGGCCTAGCAGCGGTGCGCGGGTACGCATGCACATCAGGTGTGATGGTAGTTGATGTGTGGGTCCAGCCACGGAGGAGGTGAGCACACCTGTGCACAGGGGCGTGGCGGCTGCACAGGATCCCTCCCCCTTCTAAAGGACACATGGCGCTCATGGATTGGTACGAGTGATGTGGGTGGCTAGGAAGCATGATCTTCTATGGCTGGTGGCTGGTTTGTGTGGTTCTTTGTATGTCAAGTGATGTGGCACATATGCATGGTATTTCCTTGGCCTTGACAGATTAGATCAATGGGTAAGATTGCACCTGACCTAGGGTTTCACTCTAAGGGTATTTTGGATTTTGTATTAGTAGTTTTTCAACCACCCTTAGCATATAAAAAGAGAGGCATAGGTAAGAAAATGATTTATAGCTTTGATCATCTTTGGAGAGAATTAGAGAGAGATTTAAAGAGAGTCGAGTGTTGTTTTGAGATGGAGATGATAGGGAATTAGGAGAGACTTTGGAGAGCACTTTTAGAACTTTTAAGAAAATTTTGTAAGCTTAAGAAAATTTTGTAAGATTTGTAGAAGCTATGTAAATATATTTTAATCAATAATATTGTTTATTTTGGAATCAATTTTTTCTTTTAAATTATTTTTCTTAATTTACATTTCGTATTTAAATTCCATAATTTAATTTTCTCACTATAATTTAAATTTTAAATTTTAGGTATTGCTCCCTTCTTCTACGTACTTATGGTGTGATTTTTTCTAACTATTTTTGTTCTTGATTTGTCTTATAATAAAAAGCGAGTCAACCTCTACACTAGAAAAAATTCAAGAGTTTGAAGTCTCTGAAGAAGTAAGGTCTTCTGTACTATTTATTATTTATTATTTGATATTTGAATTTTGTGAGAGATACTTAGATTTTGTGATAAACATCTTTGGTTTTTCAATAGCTAAAATTTTAATAACTTAACCGGATAAGTTTTTATATGTATTTTATGGACAAAGTGTTATATTCATCCTATAGCGTGTTATGGTTTTTCAATAGCTGGTCAAACATGACTACTACCCTCGTTTCTCATTGCTCGTTTACCCATGTAAATATCAAGTTGCTTTAGATTTATTTGTAACTACCACCTCCATTCTTAAAAAAAAATGTTGTTTTAGACATGCACATCGTCTCCTGTGCACATGTTTTACGAATAATTTATCAAGCTATATATTCATAAAAGATAATTAAAATATAACTATATGAAACAGCTATCATGAAAAATCTGCTAATATAATTCCCACGTTTTAAATTCTGATATTTTTTCAGCTATCACTACACCATACTATAGCTACTGTATCAGCCAAGAACTGTCAGTGAAAGCTACAAAACTGTCGGGGATATCATTTGTCAACAGCCAGCTCTTGTGGATTTCCTGTTGGGGTTGCTATGTTGGGGATGTGGTTCCAACGTTGACAGCCATGTTGTGGTTCTGGTTTACCGACTACTTACATTGTCAAGGAAGCTTGGTGTCATGCTTTCTCAACATGGTGTCGAGCTAGCGCACTTCTATGACTGCAATGTCAGAAAATTCTACATCTTTAGTGACAGCATAGTCATAATCGCAAAATAAAAGAAAGGCTAAGATCCCATGCATTATAGCAGTAATTGCAATAGGCATGTCACGGATATAGTTGTTTCCACGAGAGCACTGTTAAAAATCAAGTGATATTATTTTAGTATTGTATTAATTTAGAAATAAACCATGACCATTTTCATAGCACTGCATTTTCCAATACTGTATAGATTGCAAAATTAACTTGAACAACTGATCTCTCAACTTTAATTATATCACATATAATTAGACATTGTACTGATAGTAGATTTCATAATGAAACATAAATCATGGTTTCTAAATAAAAGGAATTGTCTTGCACTAAGGATAATTCAATTGAATTTCCTAATTAGCATAAAACTATTAGTAGTACTATGTACAAGGATAATCAACTATAATTTTAGAAACAAATGATTCTTATATTTCATATAAACTAAGAAACAGATCTGTAGTTCCGTTAGCATCGTAATAGTTGCCATCATCAGCATAATCATCTTCACTGTCGTCATATTCGCCATTTCCTCTCTCCCCCGCTTGTTGTTGCTTTGATTAGTAGTAGGGGCAGCATGTTGGCTGGAATAACCAAATGTACTTCTATCCATGCGTTGTTACACCACATTTGTGGAGTTATTTTCCATGCGGCCCTAAAAAGAAAAAGGGTAAGTGACAGTGTATCCTTCCAACTTAGTAATAGAGATGTTGCAACCATAATATAAAATATTTAGCTTATAGTACAAAATGTCTTTCAGGAAAGTTTGAATCTGATACTCTACTTGGATGATGTTCTAAGGATTGGTTAATGTGCCTATGGTCCAGCATGAAACACTGGTTGTACAAACTAGTTTTTACTCTCATGTGGTTGTTACCAATAGCTATGTAATATTATAACAAAATGGTGTTGGACACGAAAAAAAACTATAAGGCTGCTTGGGAATAGTTTGCTCTAGCAAATTAGTAAGGAAAATCTGAATTTTGCTAGAAATTGATCATTTCAATTTTTTATGGCTACATCACAAAAAGTTATTATGTTTCAACCCTCAATAAAAGCTCCAAGTGACAAAGCTAGCAACTTGTTAAATAGGGTGTCATGGTATCTCATACATCGAATCGGCACACTGTTCTTTTGTGAAGTATGTAGCAGACATATATGCAGATTCTGGTACAGTGTGATGGTACATGAAAACAAATTTTTAGCTAAGCTAATATATTGCTCTAGGGTCATATTGGTTTACACATAAGAAGACCAAGAAATTGCCATTTGACTAATTTACATGATCCAACTGAAAAATGAGAAGACAAAGGAATTTCAATTTGACTAAGTTACACGATTCAACTCACAAGTGATTATTAGTTTATTACTTGATCAGTCATTCTGGAAAAGTAACTAAAAAGGAGCAGATTTGTTAATACCTGTCCATTGCTGCTCAAATTAGCATCCTGTTGGCTACAATTTCCACTATTGCCTTCATTTGTTTGGTTGAACACATTTCTGGAGCTATTCTCTGTACCATTCTACAAAAAAAGCAAAATATGATACCATTAGTTATCTATAATTTTTTAATAAACACAGATGTTTGATTGCTCCAAAGTACTACAGATTTACAATACAAAACCTTTTTCTTGATATTCTTACCTGCTGAGTAGTTGGAGATGAATGGCTAGGAAATAATGCATCCAAATTGATTTGATGTGGAGGTGTGTTTGCAGATCCCTTCGTCATATACTAACAAACATTCATTAGGCAATAGGTAGACTAGTTCACTAGTTCACACAACAGTCAAAAGAAGAATTGTAATATAGTATCATTATGGAAACAGGAATAACCTCCACTATCTGATTATTGAGCTCAGAGAGCATTTCGTATTGATTGACAATCCTCTTGCCGCTGACGCTTGAGATTAGCAAACTCTTGACATAGTTCAACCTCTGTTTGGCAAGTTCTAATTGTTTGAGTGTGAGAAGGATGGGCATTTGTGGACAATTGCACTTCTGAGCTATCAATTGCACTGTCTGCCATAGCAAACTTTCCATGTGCCTTCCGTCCAGAGCATTCGTACATAACCTGTACATCCAAAGGGGCTCTTACCCATATAACATTTGGTCCATGAGCACGTTGCATCCTATCACGGTAGTTGTCCTAGCAAACAAGAAATATAACACATCAATCAGTTAAAATAATCATTAAGTAGTGCTTTGATTTAATACCAGATTTTCTCGGGTACGTTCATCAGGAATAGGAGGCAAATCATTGCCCTCGCCTTCAGCCACTGGTTGTTTATATGCCCCCATATACATGGCATATACCTCAATTATGCTAAATGTCCTGCCATAGGTCTTTTTCTTCAAATTCAAGAATATAATAATTCTGTATAATGGTCTACATAACTAAACAGCAAGGCAACTAAGATAAAATATTTGGTTACCAAAATTTGTTCAGTGCGTGCAACGGAGCTTGAGCCCCTATGATTGGTAGATTCAGGTATACTTAGGCGTGCATTCCTCTTCAAAGCACTCATTCGCTTGGAAGAATCTATAGCCCACCAATTGCTTAGTGCTTTCCAAGTATCAGTATTTATCCACATGAAAGGAACTTGTCGTACTGATTTGATTCCAATTGGAGTAATTTTACTTCATTAAAACTGAAAATATCCTTCAAGATCTCTATGTGGTATGTCATATTGCATAAATCCTCACATCTCTTGTGTTGCCAACTTTTGACAATATTTTTCAAGAGTTTTAATCCATTTCTCCTTAAGGTTAGGCTGATTATTGGGTCATTTGTATCTTGCCTAATAAATAAAAATAGATATGACATATAATAAAATTAAACCTGGTAAATATATCAAGTACACGCTGATAAAAAAAATGATTTAGATGGTGCCACCAACTTACCATAAAGTCATTCCTTACTTTGTCAGCACAAGTGTCATCTTGTGGTCCTTTCATACACAAGTGACACCATTTTTTACCAGGAACATTGGATGGTTGTTTCAATGATCTATCACACATAATCTGAGGATAATGATGCTTCAGCAAAGCCTCAAGAATCGTATTGGGGACACAACCTTTTGGGTTAAATGGCTGCTCTTTCCAATTTCTGCATACATATAGCTCATTTTCACATTATATGATTTTATTTTATTTTTTTGAAAGAAGGCACATTATATGATTTTAATACATATCTACAAAATATAGCGAAGAGTGTATCATGAGCAAATAAGCTTAAATCATTTACACTTTAATGTCTTCTAAATTTTTGCATGAATGTAGTAAACCTACATTTTAATATCCACGATTTATTAGTTATTTTCATAATAGTATATGGCTTAAGTTATTTCCATGACAGAACACATCATTTTTCACTTTGATACACCAAGAAGCTAATTATAGAAGAAATGATGCAGCATAAAAGATTACCTATCACAACTAGGTATGATAAAAATCTTGTCAGCATGTGTTGTTGGTGCTGGTGGGATCGTGTTTGCTCCCTGGGGCATCCGAGCATGGCTAGAGATTTGCTGCGTTACACTGGCACTTCCTTTGTCTTGCTGTTCCTCACCCTCATTAGGCGGTTGCTCTAGGACACCACGCCTCTTGCAAGAAGCGCATATTTCCTCTACAATATCCCTAGCTCGAGACCTGCAAAAGGATGATCAGAACAAAGAGCATATGTCTATACAAGGTACATTATATGTTAAAGCCAATTTAAAACTTATAACATGTTAAGGGAAATAATTTTCATTAACATAGAACTATTTGTTTTCTACTTAAAATAAGATTAAAATTTTTGTTAAAAAATAAGATTAAAAGTCATCTGGATCATCATAGAAATCCTCTTCTTTGGAATCACCTGTCATATAGTCTATCTCAACGCCAACATCACTACGAGGATGCTCATTTGGCTGTTCAGAAGTGTCATTAATGCTAAGTTTGTTTAGAAGGTCAACATCATATTTATCTTATACTGTATCAGCCTCTCCAACTGTAGTCTCAAGGTTAACATCAATTGTATGATCAACGACAAGATGCCCCATTCTACTATCATCTTGATAGAACATAGAACTAGGTGCTTCATCATCATTTCCATATTCACCAATCACTTGTGCTTCTAAATCACCATGCTTTGGAACGTGGTTAACAATCCACTAATTTCGCTAATTACCAGTCTGGCATGGATATGGAGTGTAGTATACTTGTTTGCATTGGTGAGCAAACACAAAGGGCTCATAACCAGGAAGCCTAATGCTTTGGATTGATCTCGACTAAACCAAGTTTGGAGACCTTCTAATCCCATTTATAGGATGAAACCAACGGCACTGAAATAAAACTAGTTTAAACTATTGTGATCCATCAAAACTAATCTCAATAATTTCCTCAATAATCCTATAGTAATCTGTGGTGGCACCATCTCCACTGAAGTATGAGAGGAATACACCGCTATTTATGGTAGTTATATTAGGCCTGAGTTTTCTTTTTTTTTTCAGAATGGAACCTAGAGTTATTAACATCATATCCAGTTTGGCATGACACACGAACCTGGCAACCATAAGATAACTGGACCAGATCCTTGTTGATACCTCCTTGTGTTATGCACTACAATTATCAAGTACATCATTAGATTACCATGTAAATATGGAAAACATGTTATCTTGACACATACCAGTTCTCTAAACCATTCAAATAAATTAAGGCTCCCTCTGCCAACACATTCTTTTCTAATGCTATCAATTTGCTGTTGTGTTGCACAATGAAAACCCCTACATTCTAGTTTGATCAAATTACCTATAATGTATACATATTATTGAAAATGTCTAAAATAGTAAGTAACATTTAAAAAATATGATACTACTAGCACTTTATGTATTCATCAATTTATAGTATGTTGGTGTAAATGTACAGCATGAACGCATGATATTCATCTCTCGTTAGTACTTGTGTCCCTCACCTCCCATGAGCATGACCAGGTACTTGAAAAGTGCTATTACTATAGTTATTGTTCATAGTTTCATATCCATCATCATATCTTCTTCTTTTATTTCAACTTGACGGTACATCACTTTTGAAATATAAGCTCACAAAATTTGAAATCTCCTCCACTATGTAAGCCTCTGTGATGCACCCCTCAACACAAGCTTTGTTCTTAACCATCTTTTTGAGATATTTCATTAATCTGTGAATTTAGAAATGTCATATAATATATGAATTATTGAAAACTGAATTCAAAATATCAATTCAATACCTTTCAAATGGATATATCCATCTATATTGCGCTGGGACCCCAACTTGTGCCTCATATGATAAATGAATCATGAAGTGTTACATTACATTGAAAAATCCTAGCGGGAAGATCTTCTTGAGCTTGCACGGTAGTACTATAATGTTTTCTTCTATTTTTTTTTCAAGTTCTCTAAATTTAGCTCCTTATAACAAAGTTCTCTAAAAAAACTTAGCTCGACTAGTGCAAGCCATATGCTATTATCAATAAAATCATGAAAAGCTATAGCAGGTGCTCCATGAATATATGGTAGTCATGGGTTTTAAGCCCTGTGACATACAGGTTATCTAATTTTACTCCTCTCCTAATATTTGTAGTGTACGTATCTAGAAATTTTAAACCCTTGAACCACTTTAGCACTACCACTTTTTGGGGTCGAGTAAAGCAGAACAATGTCTTTGGTTTTTTCCTACCATCATTTAACTTCTCACGCAGATGATATTGTGGCCTATCACAAATTGAAGCTAAATCTAGCCTCGACATTGTCCTTTGTCTTTTCACTTATGTCTAGGCATGGGGCCAACAAAGCTTCAGCCATGTTCTTCTCATTATGCATAACATCAATGTTACGACGAATAAGAAACTTTTCAAAATATGGCAACTGACATAGTCTAGACATGTGTGTCTAGTTATGTGTCTTTTCAAACCCTTCAAACAAATCTTTTCCATTACCATCATTAGAAACTAGAGACTTTAACTGTGAGTAAATTTGTTCTCCAGTCAAACGTTGTGGCTTAGGGTTGAGCACTTTAGTTCTCTTTCAAAAAGCTTCTGTACTTTCTTGAAAGGAGTGCTTCATGGGTAGAAACGGCCTATGACAATTAAACCAACAATACTTTCTACCATTAACTAGCCAAAAAGCACTAACAGTGCCTAAGCACACTGGGCATGCAAACTTTCCATAAGTACAATGTCTAGAGGCCATTCCTAGTGCGGGCAAGTCATTACTAGAATAAAAATAATAAGCTCAAGTCTAAAAGATTGCCACTTAGATCTATCATAGACCATAACACCTTCACTCCACAATAACTTCAAATCATCATATAATGGTTCCATGTACACATCTAGATTCTTACTACATGTTATGGACCAGGTAATATGAGTGACAAAATATATTTTCCTTTTTCATGCACATAGAAGGTGCTAGGTTGTAAGGGATAAGAAACACTGACCAATATGAGTACGATGCTACAGAAAAGCTAAAAGGAGTAAATACATCTATGCAAAGACCTAAACGGACATTCCTAGGTTCATTTGTGACCCCATGTGCTTTGCAATTTCTTCAGACATGAAAAATCATTTTAACTTTGGAATGATTGACAAGTATCTTAGCACCTTTTGAGCAATTGGTTTCAAATGCTTATTTAGACCACTAGAATCTCTTTGGTGGTATCAAGGTTCATTGCATTTATCACAAGTTATTTTGTCCTTGTGTTCTATATGAAAAATCATGCATCCATTGTAGCATGCATCTATCTTTTCATATGGCATCCCCAAACTACTCAACATCTTCTTCGATTCATTAAAGTTCATAGGGATTTTAGACTTTTCAAAAAGAAGATCACATATCAATCTCATTAAAGTGTCATAACCAGCATTAGAAATATAAAATTGAGACTTCAGATTCATTAAATGAGTTACTGCAGAAAGGTTAGTTTCCTTAGTAATATGTACTGATTGTTCAGAGGCTTCCAATATCTCAAAAATCCATTCAGCTTCATTTGTTATGCTATTAGTCTGATCGGCATCGGCTAAATCATGTACCATATCATTTAAGTGATATGTATCATCAAACACTTGATTTGAGGGGGCAGGAGTATTCTCCCTGCAATATGTTCAGACTAAATAATTAGGCACAAAACCATTCTTAATAATATGGTGTGTTGGTCTTTTAAGAAGTTACTGCACTTGCTACATGGATAATGCACGCCTTGACTATGAGCATTTGTACGAGAAAATGCGTGATTGACAAATTCTTGTGATTTCTTGCACCAATTTGCATTATGACCTTTTAAATTACAATCAGCATACATCCATCTACCATCTCTTTCCATTGCTTGTTTTTTAATGATTTGCAAAACTAATTTATGTATCTCTATTCAAAATGTCAAAAAGACATGACCAAAGTTAAATTTAACAACAATTGTTAGGTAAAAAAAATCATTTCAACACACCATGTAGATCAAATATGCTAATAGCTTGACAATGAACAGTATATCTTATTAGAATAGCTCTAAATTAATTACATGGTATGCAGTGATCTTTCAGTCACAAGTTGCAGAGATAGAGCCAACCACATGAAGTGCAAGTTAACTGTATTGAAAGAGAAATGCTAATATTTAACCTTGTTATATGAAGTTTTAATGATTAATAACCACATATGTTACTAACTATTTCTATGAGTTAGAGTGGCTGGGTTGAGTTCTGATATTAAGATAAGGATATTAATAAATATGTTGATGAAGAGAAAATATTTAAAATATAAAGAGCAAAGTGATTTTATATGGCAAGACAGTAAAGAATAAAATGCTCGGCCATGATGGATCATACGATGGTAAAGGACAAACGAAGGATTTGGCGCTGATAAATCAATATGGTGGTGAAGGACGAGTGAAGGTTTATGTCAATAGATCGTGCGACATCATGTAAAGTTGTGGAATATCCACATTAATCATTTAAAGAGCAAGATGGAGTTGTAAAGATCAAGACGATGTGAGATATTGATCAAGACAAATGTATAATTGATTTGAAATTAATGTGTTTAATAATTATAAGTGAATAGTCCCAACAATAAAAAGAAGTTGATGTTGGCAAACCTCAAGGTAAAACAAGAGATGACATGAAGGTGTTTCTAGTAGTATAGCTTTTCTATTTAATTTTGAGTATATGAATAACGTACTATTAAGAGGGATATAACGTTAATGTGTTTGTTTATGTCTCAGTGTTTAAAGTGAATCTTCAAAGTACTTTCTTGAGATAAACCTAAACCTTAATATATTCTCTAAGTGGTTTTAGATTTTTTTTCTTGATTGAGTTGGGTAGCCCTCTTAATAAGCTTTTTATAGAGCCTAAGATTATTGAAAACGGAATCCGAAGCAAGGAGTTATGACTCTTTTTTGGGCGCTATTAGAGAGTAGTAGATACTCCTGACTTTTTGGCCGAATAATCAGAACCAACTTTGCTGGTCAGATAGAGAAGCTTCTTCAGAGTCTTCGGAGGTTTTGGATAGATACTCCGGACTTTAAATCTGTGATTAACGGCTAGTTTTTAGGGGCTCAGATATTTAATTCCCTCCACCCCTACATTTTTGGCTATTGTTTTTAAGGCCGAGTTTTGGCAAGAGTAGAGCTATCTAAAGACAAATAATCCCTCCCAAATCCAATGCCTTGGTGGTAGCTCTTTGTGAGAGTGATTTAAGAAAATAAAGAGTTGAGTTGAGAGATTAAGAGGTTAAGAGCAAGTGAGATTCACTTCATTCTTTGAGCACTTGAGTTTATAGAAAGCAAATCTTTAATTGTAATACTCTTAGATATCAAGGTTTTTTAGATGACTAGGAGTCGTTGGTGAGTTTCTAAGGTTGTGGTGAGTCACCGAAAGTTTGTGAAGGTTCATCCTCACCTCCATAAGAAAAAACCTAATTGAGTGAGAACCAAGTTTGTGTTTGGAGGTTGCTTGGTAAGTAATTTTTATCGGAGGTAGTAGTTCGTTGCTTAAGTGTGTGGACATCAGTGGTCACTTATGAACGAAATCTTGTCTCGGTGTTTACTTAAAAGCCAAAACTTCATCTTTAATGCTTATTTGGTGAGGCTTGAAATCGAGAGAGATCTTACTCCTTAGAGTCTCTCATTGGAGATGTAGGATTGTTGGTATCCAAACTTTAGAAACTAGATATTTTGTATCTGTCTCTTACTTGTGTACTTTACTTTCTTATATCATTTACTGTTAATTTGAATAACTTTTTTCTCTCCTACCTTTAAGAGTGTCTCTTTTAAATGTTTTTTAGACGTAGTAAAAAAAAGTCAGAATATCTAGATTCACTATTCGGAAACTTCAGTTGAGGCTCTCTGTCTAATAGAGAGGCTCGTCTAGATACTATGCCTATTTTGATAAAATACTCTGGTTCTTCGGTCCGAATACTCTGAAGAAAAATTTTATTCTGCTTTTCAGGAACATCTATTTACCCCTCTTTAATCGACAGGAAACATTATGACACTCAAATTCAATAGATGTTAGAAATAATCAACTAGATAGATGTAAAAGAGCGCTGAATGTACTGAATTCTAATTACAAAATACAAAACAACACAAATCAATGTGAAGTAATCCACACAGCAGGTGCATCTCCACAACATCCACAAGATTGTAGGTATCCAGATAGATAAATAAAGATGTATCTCCAGTGCCTCCCTACTACAAAAGCAGAGAACTAGTACATAGAAATACCTGTCGGTTATAGTATGTTCACTACTTGCTTAACCCAGCCAATGAGATATCGAATGTCCCCTAACCAGCGATGTTGATGACAACCTGTTTCAAGACTCTAGACAAGTAAACATATATCTCCAGCACCTCCCTACTACAAGAACAGAGACATCTCAACTATTTGGGAATTGGGACAAAAAGATGCAAAAGATTCTGGCAACAAGGTACGGAAGAGAAAAAAGATTGAACAGCTTCTAGAGCAAAGAAAATGCCCCTGTGATTATGGTCAGCTCGATGCTTGTATCAGGCAGTTGTTGAAGATTCCCCCTTGAATCAGCGTTGTTGAAGATCAACATCATTCAAGACATGGATTTCACCGGCAAGTAGAAACGAAGGAACTGCTTTATGAATTTTTTTTTCGAAGAGACAGGTATTTGGAAAGCCCAAGGAAATAGGTGGTCAGCTCAAGTAGACTAATTTGGAGACGGTGATTAGGATCCTAAAATCTTGGAAGCACTTCTTCATTGGAGAGAAGCCAGATCTGATTCACGGGAGTAGAGGGAAATGAAAATTTTTCTCCAGAAAAACGGAGGGAAGTGAATTATTCTGACGCGTATTTTATATATATGAGAACCTCACTCCCCCAAGCCTGTACCCAGGGTATTCGTTTGCACGCTTGCCTACGACGAACACACCTGTCCGATCCCTTGGTTATGATGCTTTTTCCATATATTTTTTCAATCCCTGTTTTTTCCTAAGCATTATTTCCTTTGCATCCTTTCCATCTGAGTCGGATAATTTTTTCTAAAAAATTCAAAATTTTGTAATAACCTGGGATGAAAATACTAAATTTTAAGAAATTAGGATAATTGATTTTTGCCCATCAACAAATTTACATATATTAATTCTGAATTTTAGATTTTTTAAATCTATAAAAATAGATGCTTAGACTACAGCCAAATACAACTTTGCATAAAAAAATTATTTTTACTAGGATTGTATATACTAATTTCGAATTTCAAGGATTATATCAAAATAGTTATGACTCCACAACAAATACAACTTTCTATTTATTAATTATGCTCCCAAGTCATATATGACTTGCTTATTATTAGTTTTGATGAATATGAGTACATGCGAATTATTAATTTTGAAAAGGAGTAAAACTTAGTATTTATTAATTTCAATCCCAAAATTATTAACATAAGAAAATAAAAAGTAACAGTACAAATACAATGTGAATTCTATATATAACTTGCAACTACAAAATTTGAAATTTGAAATTATTACAAAAATAAATTACTTTCTTGTTAGACACTTATAAAAAACAAAGTTCACATATACACAAGGTATCTAATATAAATTCATGGCACATGTGAATGCACTACCCACTGGTTTTTTTTAATAATTTGGGGATGAAATTACTAAACCTTTGTCAGTTTTGAGAGATTAATTTTGTTTCATATATTTTTAAACAGTATAAACACAAGTGTTTATATACATATAAGTACACTTATTATTCTTATGATGCATACACACGCACACCATATTCTATTAGCATCTCTAAAGGCTAACCGATTTTAAGATTGATGAAATTAACACAAACGCCTCACTATTGAAGGGAGTATTTTTTTTTCTTGGAAACATATAATAAACTTTGGGTGAACTACTCAACAAAGAGTGGGGGAATCGTGAATACAGTATCATCATATGTTTAATGACATTTGAGTCCTTTTAAAACTCCCCCAAGTCACAAAAGAATTTCCTTGTATTGGCTTTTCATTTCTACTAGCACCGCATGACCAATAGGATAGGTGCACTTGGCACGAGTTGATTTTAACCATAATAAAATTTTGGACTATATGTTTTAAGAAAATAAAAGGCTATCATCGTTATACTCCTTTATGAATAATAAGTTAGAGGATGATAAAAAGAAGATAGTTGGTCCTTGGAAACCTGTAAGGCAAATTTATGTTTTTCTACTTATATTATTAAAAATATATGTAGAATATATCTACAACAGGGCTATCATACATTGATTGTTAGTGCCAAAGTTGTCATGGCACATCTCTAACATGTCTCGTCAATTTAAGTACGAATGACATTATGGCATCAGTTGTGATGAGATAGTTGGTATATACGGATCAACAATGAGAGTACTGTTGGCTGCAAGGTGCGTGAGAGAGCTGTTGGCAAAGAGGTTAATACATTAAGATATTGATGATGCTATCAAAGCCATCGACAAGTAGGCTACGCAATTGGTGGGAGTAACACCGAGCCACATGAGAATCATAATGGTTGGTATGCAAGGGCGCCTAGGGGGCAAAGGAGAAAGGAGCTGATCTAGCAAGTCACATAGGGCACCGTGAGGATGGAGACATGGTGTTTCATGCAAGCTCGTGATTAGGAAGAGCAATGGATGTGCTTGGCGGGAAAGGAGAAGAGGGTAAGATACTGTTTCTTTACCATAGTTGCATGAATCTTGACAGACCGTTTTAAATGACCGAAATTTGTGGGTTTGAGGTAACTGAACATAAACAGTCCCTACTCCCTTATGTAAATGAGTACACATGCACTTCAGTTGAAAAAAAATCCAACTCCTACATACTGTCAAAATGTCAAACAGCTTCCATTGGACGAACATGATTCGTGGGTTGGTCCCTTTGACTTTCAGATTCAGAGATTGGGAGCTTATTATCACCAGCACGCGTCACTCCTAGGCGTTGCCACTTGTCACTAACTAAAACGGCCAAATGCACCGCGAAACACGCCTGTGAGAGCTATATATGTCTAGGGACGTACAGTTGGGACGAAGTTTTTAAATTTAGATGCATGGTTGCTTTGGACCACGAGGAGAGCTCGCGTTATGCTGCGATCGTGACACCGAAGGCGCGCGCTTGAAGGCGCTTCCATCTCCAGATCGAATTCGATACCGCCGCGGCGAACCAAGCGCATGCAGGTGTGAATCTCCACCGTCTTTGGTACATAGTCGATTATCACATATATGTCTCGGACCGAAAATTGATTTGATTATTCGTCGAGACATGTTGACACTGTGATTTCCATACTCCGACTGCATCTTCTTGAGCATCATGGCCAGATGCAGCCGTCGCCGTCACCGCCTCGGGCACCGCCGCCGACGGCGGCCCAGGCGTCGGGGTACAAGCACTTCTGCCGAGTCTGCAACAAGGGGTTCACGTGCGGAAGCGCGCTCGGCGGGCACATGAGGGCCCATGGCGTCGGCGACGGTGACGGGTTGGGTGCTGATGATGATGAGGACGACGACGACGATGACGACTCACTCGGCGATGCGGCCGTGCGGCGTGCGCGCGGCGGGGAGGATGCTCGATGGAACGCGGGCGGCCCGTCGTCGTCAGGGGCAGCGACACACGTCTACGCGCTCCGCACCAATCCTAACCGTCTCACGAGGAGCCGCCAGGTGTGCAAGAACTGCGGGAAGGAGTTCACCTCGTGGGAGCATTTCCTTGAGCACGGCAAGTGCAGCTCCGGCGAGGACGACGACGAGGAGGACGCGGATCGCTCACTGCAATCGTGGTCGCCTTCGCGCGAGCTGGCCGACGGCGAGGAGAATCAGGCACCGGCTTCCGGATGGTCCAAAGGGAAGCGCTCGCGTCGCGCCAAGGGCGCGGGAGTTGATTTCTCACCGACACCCTCAGTTTGCGCGGTAGGCGAAGAGGAAGACCTGGCCAATTGCTTGGTTCTGCTCTCCTCGTCTAAAGTAGACCAGTCAGGCGTGGAACCAGAGTCATTTGCTTCGGCGAGTAAGGAATACAGCACACTGATCTCGTTCATGGAACCGCCGTCTACACTGGATACAGCGATGGTGCCACTGCCGGCGCCGGCACCACAGTATGTATCCCCTATGCCACGTGGAATGTTCGAGTGCAAGGCCTGTAAGAAAGTGTTTTCTTCACACCAAGCTCTCGGCGGTCACCGTGCCAGCCACAAGAAGGTGAAGGGCTGCTTCGCCGCCAAGCTTGAGAGTAACTCTGCTGAGCCATCACGCCACGTGGATGTCACCAATCGGAATGAGCACAATCCCAGCAATGTCAGTGTGAATGCAACCTCTGATGCCAGGAGAAACGTGGACGCTGGCACGGACGGTGATGCAAACGCGGGCACGAGCGAGGTCGCGGCAGAATTGTCGATGGCCATGATGCCGATGGAACCGCCGCCCGTCGCCGCACTCGCCGCTGCACCGTTGAAGAAGAAGGGCAAGATGCATGAGTGCTCCGTCTGCCACCGCCTGTTCACCTCCGGGCAGGCGCTTGGAGGCCACAAACGGTGCCACTGGCTCACCACGAGCTCTGCAGACCATACCGGTTCAATCGCCAACCTCCCGTCCCTACCCGACGAACTGGTCGGCGCATCCTGCCACACTCTCTCTTTCCGGCCAATGTTGGACGAGCCGGAGCCCGCTCTCCACCTCAGCATCGCGGCGAACCCTCCAACTTTGGCGTCGTCGGCGGCAGCAATAAGATCCAAGGTCGGCGACAGCTCGTTTCCTCTCGGCGTGCCACTACCAGTATACATCCCGTCGCCGGCGATACCCAGCAATGCCAGCCATCGGAACAAGGCTACCGCGACAACTGGCAGCCAGAACGCCAATGACGCGGTGGGGTTAAGCACCGCGGCAGAGGACGAGGCGGACAGCACCACCGTGAAGAGAGCGAGGCTTAGCGATCTCACGGACGTGAGCATGGCTGGGGAGACCACGCCATGGCTGCAGGTCGGCATTGGCTCCACGTCTCGCGGAGGCGGGGTTGATAATGACAAGGAGTGAGCTGCGAACTGCTCAGTACGTACATACATATACTAGTACAATCTTTTCATGCGTTTGCAATTGCATATATGCTCATCGCATGAGCAGATAAGTATTTCCCATTTGGTTTTTGCGACCTTTTTTTTCCTTTCTGTTTTGTAGGATTTTTTTCCTTCTCAAGAAAAACAAGTGAGTATTTCTCATATATGAGTGTGAAGGGACAATAGTAAGCGGTTTTTTTCCTTCTCAAGAGAAACAAGTATTTTTCACAAGATGTATTATATGAATTTGTGCGGAGGTGGATTTGTCTAAGCTTTATAACCGGAAAACTAAAAAACAAGATGTACTGAAATATATGAGTGTGAAGAGACAATAGCAAGTGTCTTTTTTTTCTTATAGATGTGTATAGATTTTTTTTTCTTCTCAAGAGGGGAGTATTTTTTCATAAGATGTATTATATAAATTTATATGGAGGAGAATTTATCAAGCTGTATGACCGGAAAACTAAAAACTAAGAGATACTGTAATATATGAGTGTGAAGAGGCAATAGCAAGTGGTTTTTTTAGATTTTTTTTCTTCTCAAGAGAAGCAAGTAGTGAGTATTTTTCATAAGATGTATGTCAAAGGTGTATGACCAAACTAAAAACAAAAAAAAATTCCGTTTCCCGGACACCCGAACCCGGGTCTATTGAGTAACCAGCTATACTAACTGATTCTTGCTAAAACGTTGTGTACGAAGTTTTATATACATACATTTAGTTGTCCTTTCTGCAGATCAAAGAAGCGAATACAGCGGCCGATATATCCCAAAAGGACAGAGTAGACCAGCGCACGACGTGTCTCGTATACTCTCTTCAACGAAACTTTCCGAGCCAATCCGGCGTCAAACGGGACGACAAAGCTACATTTTCGGCTTTTCGCTATGCACTACAGCAAACGCACCAGCATTCGGTAGCTTCTTCGCTTCTTTGCTTTACGTGTCGAGCAGCCAGCCAGGTGTACGCGGTTCTCGTCAGCTGGCGAGCGAGCGGCTGCTGCGGGCGGGCGGAGCCGGCGGGCGCCGGCATGTGCATGCAAGGCTAGCTGCCGCGCGAGCCGCGAGACGACGACGCAAAAGACGGGGCTTCGGGTCGCTTGACGCGATCGCTCCGCTCCATTTCGAGGCGAGGAGACGCAGGCAGGCAGGCACAGGGACGCGACGCTGACTTCTTCAGTTATCCTTTCTGACCCAATCCCGTCGTCGCCTGATGACGCGCTCCCGACTTCCCGTCCATCCACTTTTGCTGAATCCAAGGAGTGGCCATTACTGCGCGATCCGTACCTCTCGTTGCCTCGCGGTTTTCATGAACTCACGCACGCTCGTAAGCTCGTTTCGAAAGCGCGAGAGGACCAAGACGAGCGACCGGCCTATGCGTGCGTCCGACAGGAACGTGTGGACGTGTGGTTTTCATCGCCATCGCATCGCGCGTCTTGTTACTACTACAGTAAAAGTCCGTTCCTATCTCAAGTTCTCAACAGCTCTATGTTGCACGGAAAGCTTTGGTCCTTCGGATCCTCGACGACGCGACTGCAAGTTAAGTTTACAGGGTGTGACAATGACCGGAGCACTGGACAGAATCGCAGCGCCTACGATTCGTACTCGTTCGTGCGCTTTTGTTCGTTTTCTCTCACGAGAAAAAGATACCACTACAGTATCGTGGCACGTGTATCATTCTGGAGCGTCCAGTATCCGTACGCGCTTGCTATCTTGGTGTAGAAAAAATAACTTTAAGCGAGAATAAACTCTCTAAACAGGACCTAATACTTCTACATAAGTAAATGAAGTTGCCACTCTTCTGTCATACAGAATACACTGCTATACAGGAGAATACTAACTACTCACTGCTTCCACTGATTGCCAAGCTACTGCATTTTACAGGAGAATACAAATCTGCTTCAACTACAGGCCCAAGGAAGGAAAAGGAGAACACTGCATGTTTTGTAAGTATTTAGAACTAATCACTCCGATATCATAACAGTATGATGATTCCGATGAATACTCCCAAAGGTTGGAGAGAGGCATCCGGAGCAGAACAGGGACAGCAGCAAGATGACAGAAAAAAGAAGATGACAGATAGGGGAAAAAAAACTCCGTGCTCCAGTAGAATACGAGAAGAAGCAAGGAAACCACCACAGTGGTGACTTGGTCTATGATCTATGATGCATGCCACGCTGCCTCGTATTCAGAAGGGAAACCAACCGATCCCCCTTGACTTGTACCGTATCTGTACTGGTACAGTACTACTAAATGAAATGGAAATACCTACCGAATTAATACTCCACACACACACACATCGAATATATTGGACACCGTGCATTGGCAGCACAGTAGCATACTACTCGCATGACAGCCGTAGCAAGCACAGCAAATGCTTGATCAACAATGCTGCTGGTCTGGATACTTGGCTGATACTTGATAGTAGCAAATGCTAACTACGATCCTGAGTGGCTAGCTAGCTAGCTACTGGTAAGTGTTTAGTCTGGGTGATGGTTATCATGTACATAAATCGGCGCTCACCTAATGCGTGCCCCATCATAATCATAGATCCTAAAGCGGTCAGTTGGAAAGGCTAGCTCGCAGATGCTTTGCTTGCTTGCCTGCTAAGTGCTGAGCTCTCAACGAGCATGGCGCATGCCTGGTGGTTAAAACTGGCAGGAAGATAATGCGAAGGGGAGGCCAGGAGTGATTCCAGGGAGATTAAGAGCAAGATGAGATTGGATTTGGATGGGCATAATTCTGAGTGATCAGCTTATCAGATGTATGCATGCTGGCCGGTCAGGCTTTGGGGTTAAGCAACTAACGTACTGCTAATAAGGGATTAAGCGTTGCCTAAACTGTATCGAGATCTTTAGTTCCCACCGTACGACCCAGATCTTAATTTAATGAGAAAGGTGTAAAAACAGTGGTGCATTGTAAGTGATCCTTGTGATTTAGATCCCTGGTGATTAATTTTGCCACTTATTATTACTGATTCCCCAAGCCACACTCCACCCTGCATACACTTTGTTCTCCCTGGTCTACCCATCTTCCCAGCCTTCTTGTCACCTACTCTTTGTTCCCATCCCATTTTGAACCCCCTATGCAGACATATCTCACCCAACTTACTGAACGCCTGCGTTACACTAAGTGAACCTGTTGTCCTTTGGTGATCAGGATTAAAAAATGGATGTTTAACAAGACAGACCTATATTAAGCGAACAACAAAACCTTTTATTTAATAAGAGACTTAAATCATAATTTAAACATATCAATAGCTAATTTTTAAGCATTTTTATTATCTTTAAATATATTTAATTACTTTTTATTGCTTCTTAATTTCAATTTTCCTTCACCTCTCATCATATTATTATCCTAACTTAGACTTCTACAATGTACTGATGTGTCTAGGGTGTTCTTTAGACATAGCTGAACTATCTTGATCGATATTGAATAAGTTTTTTTTAATTAATACTACCCTTAGCCGATCTCGTTGTAGACTCGATCGATTCTTGTATGATGATAAATTCAGAGTAACATATGTATTTCTACAATACTCAGTTATTGGATATATATTCTGTATCATAGAGTAAAGCAAGTCTAATCGTCGTTCTATAAAACATATCTTTTCATTTTTACGTTACTATCTTTATCACAGAGAATGCCAGATGCTTATCATCACTTTATCCAACCTACTTTGATTCTATAACTAACGTCTGCATCAATATTTTCATCCATCTATAACATCGATCCTAGATATGGAAACATGTCCTTTTAGGCACTAATTGGTTTTCTAAACTCACATCTCTTTCCTCACGTACGATGGTGCCAAAGTTATAGCTCAAGTATTTAGTTTTAGTTCTGCTTACTGTAAAATCTTTGGACTCAAGAGTCTGTCGCAACAACTCTAGTTTCTTATTTATTCTCATCCAACTCTCATCAACTAACACTACATCATCTGCAAAGAGTATATACCAAGAGATATACTCTTGTATATTTTTTATAACCTCATCTATTACCAAGATAAAGAGATACGAGTTTAAAACTGATTCTTAATATAGTTCTATTTTAATTAAAAATTAACATGTATTACCATTATTTGTTCGAATATTAGTCGTAATATTATTGTATATATTTTTAATGAGAGAGATATACTTTGATTTTATGTTTGTCTAAAGCCTATCATATAACATTTATTGATATCTTGTCATTCGATTTCTTCAAGTCGATAAAAACCTTATGTTAGTCCCTTTTTAAAATGTTTCATAACTTGTATTGTTAACAAAATTGTTTCTATGGTTGACTTTTGGTATAAAACTAAATTATTTCATAGAGTTTCACGTTGTTCTTCTCAAACGGTGCTTGATAACTCTCTTCCATAGTTTTATAGTGTAGCTCATCAACTTAATTCTCTAATAATTAGTACAACTTTAGATATCTCACTTATTCTTAAAGATTGATACCAATATATTTCTCCTTCACTTCTTAGGCATCGTGTTCGATTGAAAAATATTATTGAACAACTTGGTTAGCCACACTATATTTATATCTCCGAAGCATCTTCACACCTTAATTAAAATATCATCAAAGCCCACTGTCTTATCTCTTTTTATTATTTTTAAAACTTTTCTAACGATCTTGTTATCCAATGAGCCATGGTATTCTCGTTTCCACCATTAAACAAATTATTAAAATAATATTATTATCTATGTCTAATTTTTTTTTACTAAGAGCTATTCCCTCTTATGTTTTCTCGCTAAGAACATCCATAAAAAAGGCAATTTGACAGCCATGAAGTGTACTCATTTCATCGAAAAGAACAATAGACTCATTCCATTTCATCCGGTACTAACAATTAACCAAAACAAAACATCACTCTGCAATCTGCTATACGATTGGTTCCGTTCTACACGAGCAGTACTAAAGGAAATGCTGCAAATACAATCATTCAAGAATACAAGGAGCCACCCAAAAAAATATAGAGGAAAAAGAAAAGGGAAATAATAAACGAGAGGAAGCTGGCAGTTCCGCTCTATTCTAACTTCCCCACGGAAGCAAAGGCCTCATCTCTCTCCGTTTCCTCTGAAAGCTCGTATTTTTAACTCTCCTGAGCTCTGTGCCTCATCGAGCTCTCCAAGTTCTCGCCATGGCCAAGAACTCATGCAAGCTTTGCTCCCGCCGCTTCGGCAACCCGCGTGCCCTCGCCGGCCACATGCGCTCCCACTCAGTCACCGCCGCGAGGTCGCAGATCTCCTCGACGTCCTCCGCTTCCACCTCCGTCGCGGTCGGCGACGACGACGGCGGCGATGCCAGGAGGCCGTCCGTCCAAGGGTACGAGCTGCGGGAGAAGCCCAAGAGAAGGGTTCGCCTCGCCGAGTCCGACTTCTCGGATCGCGAGAGCGAGACGGACTACTACTCCTCGCCTCCCGGCAAGCGCGCGAACACCGGATCGGGTGATGTTGAGCAGGTGAGCTCGGTGTCCGACGCCGCCACGTCGGAGGAGGACGTCGCGCTGTCCCTTATGATGCTCTCCCGCGACACCTGGCTCGACCCGCCGCCGCCGTCCTACAGCTTCCACGGTGCCGGCTACGACGACGGGAGCGACGGTGGCGATGCACCTCCGGCCGCGGCCGCGGCCGCGCAGAAACGGACGCGTTTCCAGTGCCCGGCGTGCAAGAAGGTGTTCCGATCGTACCAGGCCCTCGGCGGCCATCGCGCTAGCCACATGCGCGGCGGCAGGGGCGGCTGCTGCGCGCATCCGCCTAACCCTACTCCTTCTCCCGCTACGCCTCTCCAGCCATTGCTGGAGTACGACGGCGGCGAGGAGGAGGGCGCGAAGCCGCAGCCGCACGAGTGCCCCTACTGCTTCCGCGTGTTCGCGTCCGGGCAAGCTCTGGGCGGCCACAAGCGGTCCCAACTCTGCTCAGCCGCGGCGGCGGCGGCGGCCGCCGCATCGGGCTCAGATCTTCCAGCCACGATTAACAACAACGGCTTCATTGATCTGAATCTCCCGGCGCCGTTCGACGACGTGGAGCTCTCCGCCGTTTCAGATCCTTTCCTCTCCTCGAAGCCAGGTTCTTGAAAGCAAGCAGAGCAAGAGACACCGAGCATGCTGGCTCTATGCTCTCTCCTTTCGGTTGATTCCAACGAAGATGGTTCGAGCTATGGATTCGAGAGAAAGAGCTGCTGCTCAACCAAGCAGCCGAAAAGGTAAAGAAAATATCATAAAAAAGAGACATCTTTGCTTTGGTAGTTTTTTCTCAGTTGTTTCGTTCATTTATCTACAAAAAATGCTTGACGCTGTCCTCCATTCTGTTCTGTCTTCTTGTTTGTTTCAAACTACCGAACAGTGTACATTGGGCAACTAGCAGAGCTAGCTCTTGGGTTACTTCTTGATCATAATCTAGCATGAAAATATTCCCAAAAAAAACAGAGAAAGGCACAGGAGAAAAATTATAGCTGAACTGTTGCTTTCTGTTGCAGTCTCCAGCTTCTCTTGTTCCAACTGTCCATGGTACGGGACCTGGCCAAACAATAGGCGAGATAGTAAGCGGTAGAGTAGAAAAGAAAAGGCAACAAAATGGCAGTAGCAATGCAGGATCAGCCTAGGCCCTAGAGTTCATGGTTACATCCGCATGCAGCGGCATTCTGCTCCTGCTTCCTCTGAACTGCTGCCGCCACTACACTACCCACCACCACCATCTGCCTGCTTGCTGCTGCTGCTTACGCCGCTGTCCCCCCTTCCCCTTCTCATGCCAGGAGCAGCCAAGCAAACAGCAAAGAAGGCTCGTACTTTGCCTGGGCCATTTTGTCCGTCTCTTGCTGGCCGCTGCTCAATTCATTCCTCTCACTGTATAGTGGACCCCACCTGTCCGTCGCACACGTATGCGCTGGATCCTAACAAATCGTCCGTCAAGGCAACTAATGAAACAGAATTGCTGTTCTTGAACTAAGCGTGTAAACAGAATTGCAAAAAAAAATGATTTTAAAATTCCGTGGAGAATTAGTTGGATCTCGATTGACAGTTTGTGTCGCTTCTGCAGCAAAACTGAGCTCGATTTTGCAGGAGCTGCTCTCCACGTTTGGAGGGGCAGGTAGCTATAAGCATGGCCCACCGCTAGTGTCCACGTGGCACCTTTTTTCCCTTACTGGGCCCACCTGGATTGCATCGGCGTGTCAGTGGCCACTGACTTTGCGGGTGTGGGCGTTACTGACTCAGGGTGGGATTAGCGCGAGAATTAACGCGGTTAATCAGGGGTTAATTCTCGGTTAGTGGACATGCTGACGGCCGGGCCATCGACTTCTTCTGCCTGTGGAAGCCGTGGGGGTGCGTATCCTGAGGCGGATCTCGCGGTGTAATCGGTTGGTCCACACGGACGGGCAGAAGGAGGACGGAACCAGGTATGACACGTGGGCCCACGCTTGCTCCGCCCCCGTCCTCCTTGTGCCGTGCCGTCCTCCGTGTGGCCGTAGCGCGAGGCGCCTGTTCTCACGTGGCGACACGTGATGGCCCATCGGATCATGGTTGGACGGCTGCGATCGGGTGGTGCTACCCCTACGCCTTTTTTAGACGAGGCAGGTGATCTCGTTTCCTGTCACCTCTCTGCTTGTACTTTTGTTGGCGCTGTTTAGCCACGCCTAGCATTAGTTTGCAACGGTTGCGAACTTCTTCAGGACGTACGTAAAACACATTTATTAGTATATAATTAATTAAGTATTAATTAAAATAAAAAATTAATATAATTTTAAAGCAATTTTTCTATAATTTTTTTAAAAAAACATAACGTGTTCAGAAAGGTGAGCTTGAAAAATGAATAAATAGAAGTTAGATACTTATCAAAAGGAACACAGCCTAAATTATCTTAGCAAAAAAAAAGTGGAATTCGTACAAGAAGCATTCGTATCACGAAGTTACGGGAGAGTGCAGCTCAGGAAAGAATCGCTGAAAAGTACCATAAATGTTTTTGCTCTCTCTCTCTCCCTCTCTCTCTCCACTTTTGCTGGGCGATGGGGTCACTAGCCCGCAAGACTTTCGCGAGTAGTAGTAGAGGAAGAACCTTCCAGGTAAGCCAGCATGCAGTCCTGCACCATGGGGTCACTGCAGCATGGAGTTTGGAGTTTGGACCGGTCTCCCACTGGCACTGGAAAGGCGACGGCTATCCACCCGAAAATTTGCGCCCTACCGAATGGTAACCTTTGCTTTTCCTTCTCACGGTTGTCACCAATGTAACCGGCTAAGTTGAAGGATCGAATCGAGGTCAAAGCGACGCGACGGTAAATTCGGCGATGGTAACCGCTGAGCGGTGGCTCTGACTGTTCCGCGCACCGCGCGGCAGGCAATGCGAAGGGGGTAAAGCAGCCTTTACAATGTACGATTGGCTACGGAGTAGTGTTTGGCTTACGCACCAGCGTCACTGGTGCCCAAGTAAGTGCGTTTGGTTCACGCGGAGGTTCGATGGGATCATATTAGTTTTTTTTTGTTGGATGGAATGGGTTAATTTTTCCGATTAAATTGGTCGGATTTATCTATTCAGTGTATTTAAGGAATATTTTTTGATTGACTATCATATCCACCCCTTGTCTATGAACTATAAACACCACAAAAAACTGACGACTATATTCCATTCGTCTATATCCACCTAGCCAAACACACTGTCCGTAGCCGCCAGTGTAGCTTAACCACCGTCCATTTTGCACTTGCAGTCGCATGCACAGTGCGGCCGGCCTTGTTCGTGACTTCGCGTGCGTTTGGAGAAGGTTCAGTTTCCTGGATAGATCTGAAAGGGAGGGCCCGGATCTATGCAATCCATGGTGCAACCGAGGCGTGGAACAAAGACAATGCTCTTTCTTCTCGTTATCACGCTCAGCCGGGAGCCCGGTAGAGAGCCCTGATGCAGAGTTTAGTTTGGTTTTTCGGCAAGAACGAGATCGAACAGAATATGTGGAGGTTGTACCCGTTCCCGTGAGTTAAATGAGTACGAGTGTAATCGTTTACTTCTCCGGTATCCCTGTCCCAAAACACCGATGTGTGTGATAAATACCAACAGCTAGCTAGCTCGTAGGCCGTGCCGACGATCGGTCATGTGTATTATGGAGCAGTGTGGTACACTACTATACTCCATGCGCATGGAGGCGTTCGTATCATGGGCTAAAGTCCTCTCCTCCATGGAGCTAGCACAGCATGGTGGCCGCTAGGGATGGACGTGGGCCGGCACGTGAGTAATCTGTGGCCGATTTTAGTTCAGCTAAATAAACCCACGAGCTGATTTACGTCCACCACACGGATGGATGCATCCTGAATTCTGCAAGTTTTGGTTGGTGCAGCTAGTGCCTCCAGACTGTTGAGGGGCTACTGTTAGTAGGACTGAAAGAGCGCACGCTCCAAGTGGTACGTAGGATTCTTGCTTGCTTCTGCAGCCAAGCCGGCCCTCTCCAATCTTCACCCTCTAGATCTCAGTATCTCACGATCAAGTGATCAACTAGAGCGAACTTGGATTCCTTCACATTCAATATGACAAATTCCTATAGGAAAAAGAACGACCTATACTTAAGAGAAGGACGTAGTGCTGTCTGCTACGTAGAAAAGAAAACACACAGGATCAAAAGTAAAAGGCACCTTTGTGCGGGCTAAATGAGAAACTTGGTTTGTAAGACATTATGTGTACGCCTCATTTTAGGGGCGTTCCTTTCGATGGTTAGTTTTGGCTTATTAGCCTATTTAAAATAAGAAATACGATTAGTATATAATTAATTAAGTATTAATTATTAAAACTTAAAAATTAATTTATTTAATTTTTAAAGTAACTCTATATAAAAGTTTTTATATAAAACGTATTGTTTAGTAGTTTAAAAAATATGCTAATGTAACCTAAGGTAGCTACGCTCAATTAGCTCTTTAGAACGGGTCCTAAGGTTTTGTCCGTTATCCTTTTTAATCAGATAGCTTAATTGCGTTTTATCTGTAAGCAGTAAGGACAGTTCCACTGAAAGCTTGGAGCTGAACATATGAAGTCAAATGTCAACAGCAAGCTGCACGTAGCCGCTAGCTCTCTACTCCATCGATAGGAGATTTTTAGTTGGCGGAGCTGATAACATCATTGCACAGAGGGAAATAACATCGATAGGGTGACTAGACAGTAGGTTGGTAAAAGATATTCCTTCTATACTAAAATAAAATAAATACAGTATTCTAGTTGGAACAGAGGAAGAAGGAGGAAGTAGAAGAAAAGTATACAGCATAAATGTTCATTGTTTTCCTTCGAGCTGGTAACTGATAAAGAATAAATACTCTTTAAAATATAGGATTGAGAAAACAAAGAAAAAGAAAAAAAACGTAATTTTAACAAAAATATAAATATAAAATAGAGCATTACAAAACACTTAAGGATTAAGGAATGGCCATTTGATTGAATGTAGGAAAACATATGAATTTAAGAAGAGATGTACTCATAGGAATGTTTATATAAGTTTGAATCTCATGCTAAAATTTCTTGAAAACTTACATGGATCGAGATATTCCATAGGATTTAATACGATCAAATCCTTAGTTTTAAATGAAGACAAATTCCTATATAATTAAAATCTTATAAAATTTATATGTTTTTTCTTTAAATGGGCTAAACCAGTAACCAAGGTCCTAGCCTCGACCTAGCACACAGATGGAGTCATGGAGGGGAGAATTGCATGTCATGGAGCTAGTTGGAAAAGGAATAGTTAAGTGGACAGCATGTTTTCTGAAAATCAAGGATTTCTCTTTTGATGGATAGCCAAGAAGCTAGCCTTTCCTCAAGCATGAACGGCCAAAAATAAAACTTACAGTTGATTAATGTGACATCTCACGCTAGCACATGATAAAGCTCCTGTAATTGCACTGTCCATTTTAAGAAACGTTAAATTAGTTACTATATCTATAAAAATATGTACAGTAAGACTAAGTCCAACTTAAAAATCGGTTATATATATATAGTCTAGTAATGTCTTAGTTTTACCAACAAACTACAATCCACAATTAAACACTGGATTCATTCCAGCAGAGTGAAACTGTAAGTCAATGTCGGTGCTCTGTGTTGCTTGTTTTCTAGCCAGTAGGAGACTAGGAGGATAAGATTACCTTCCAAAATTTTGGAATATGCCAAAGCATATTTTGCTCAATTTGCACATAAAAGCCCACCCGATGCCATTCCGAAAGGAGGTTAAATTGATCCACATCATTGGCACAACGTGACAGAACAGGGCAGAGGCATAAGCATCTATGAGAAGAATGTAAAAAAAAGAAGCTGACAGACAAGAAAAAATAGAGAGAATCAGTTTGTTTTTGCTTGTCCTTAGCCATTAGCCCCCTCTTTCAGCCACTCACAACAACAAAAAAGGCTCGTCTTTTTCAGCAGCCAGCACCCACGAATTGACTAGGCGATCAACTGAGCAGCCATGTACGTTTCTGTTCTTGCTCAACGGGACTACAGATTTTCAGTGTCTGTACTAATTAACTTAGCATCGATCACTGGTGCAAGCAGTTGAACACTGCAAACTAACGCATGTGCGACTCTACCCTGTGAAGCCATTATTGAGATAGTCAATAGCGAAATAGCCACAGCTTCCCTGCTGCCTCTAAGCTTTCGTGTTCGTGAATGTACGCACATTTCAGGTTGAATTTTACATGGAAGGAGGAAGAGACGGGAGGAGAGAGATGCATGTAAGGATCAATTTGCTGGCAAACGAAATTTATTAGTGGAGGCTTATACCATGTGTATCGATCGGGTTGCTGCGTGCTTAGGCTGCACGTGCTCGCGTTCCGTATGTGTTTGTGATTTAGCTGCTGCCCCACTATGGTACAAACAACAGGACAAGCCTGACGGTTTGGAGGCATTGGTTATATTCGCTAACTTCTCGTGGTGCCATTTTTGACCAAGACGCGAAAATTAGATAGACGACTACCAAATTAACTGAACATGAATCAAAGTTGTGTTCAGACGTCTTCTGACAGAGGATTACCAGACTGAACTAACTGAAGGTAAACCGATCAGAATTCCGCTGTGTCAGTACTACACGCAGTAGTCCAAATTCCAAAAGATACGCAGCCGAAGTGCCGAACAAGGAAAAAAAGTTTATTTTACTTGAACGAGTTTAATTTTATTTTTTAAACCATAAAACCATGCGAAACCCTTCAACTATCGAAACTTACTTATTTGCCTACTCAGCTGGTTTTATGGTTTTGAAAGTGGTTTTATACTTCATAGTATTACAGTCAGTTTTTTTTCAACGTGACACGCTGACTTGTTTATATGTGCTGATACGTCACTTAACTGATATTTTTTTTTAAAAAAATGAGATCCAACATCTTAATCACAAGAAAAAAAATAAAAACTATAGAGCCCACATGCTAACCCTCCATCTTCACTTCCATGATTCCTCTCTCCCTCTGAGTGGAGGGTGTCAGTCGTTGGAATCAGAGGCAACAGCTAGGTCACAGACGTCATAGCCACCAGCTTCTTCCCCATTGATGACTAGCCGATGTAGCTACGGCATATGAGTGTCAACCGTCTCCTCATGATGCTTGCTTCTCCCTTCGCTCTCCTGTCTTCCTCTTTTTTTCTCCCTCCTGTCTTCCTAACCGCTCCACTGTCTCTAGATTGAACACAATTGTATCGAGCTCAATGAGGCGTGCCCTAAAACTGCCAAACCTATCGTGGAGTCAAAAAAGAGACCCTAGATTTGTGTGTCCTCATCCTACCGCCTACTCATCGAGCTCTAGCTACGTGCATGCCGGTGTTGCCTTAGAATTGTTGGCCCTATTACTAAGCTCGGAGACTAAAAGTGTTGATGGCCCGATGAGTGAGCAGTGGCAGCAGGTGGCAGACGCAAGCTTCTCCATTACCGATGGACTATGGATGGACTAGACGGCAACCGTGGGCATTGGAGAGTGAAGCGAAGGTGGTAAAGCTCACTGAGATGGACGACGCGAACTCAGTGAAGCAAGCGACACTAGATCCGACCATCTGGTGGCTGTCGTAGGCCCATAGCCATCATCGTCCCTATATCTAGCCATCTTGTGGTCAGATCCTCATAGAATGACTAACGCCCATTACGAGCACGAGCATACGGTCAAATCCCACAAGATGGCTCATCATCGATAGGGGAGAAGCTCATGACTACGACAACTGCAACCTGTCATCGTAGCTCTTGGCTCTAAGCTGCCATCGTCACCCTCCACTCTAGAAGAGAGTATCGGGGAGAGACGAGAGGGAGAGGAAAGAAAGGATAGAAGGCTGACATGTTTTTTTCTTGTAACTTATATGTAGATCTTATGATTTTTTTCTAATAAAATTTTTATGTAAGCTCCATGTTAGCAAGGATGAACTAAGTCAACGTGCCGTGTAATGTCACATAAGTACCATAAGTTAATATGCTGTGTAATATCATAAGCAAAACCATGAGCCGGATTGATAGTTGAATGAGTCTCTATGTCTAGTCTTGTGAATGAAGTATAAACTTAAATTTGGGCAATAGTTGAGTTAGGTAAATACACTTTTTCCGTCGAACAACATACTACTACTCTACTAGTTGCAGTATAGAGTAGCCCAATGAAAACCGGTGAAGTGTTATCGGGCTAATTTCTTAAATCTTGAGCAATAGTTGAGTTAGGTAAATACACTTTTTTCGCCGAACAACATACTACTACTTTACTAGTTGCAGTATAGAGTAACCCAATAAAAACCGGTGAAGTGTTATGGGACTAATTTCTTAAATCTTGGGCCTGGCCTAATTATCCAACCACACAACGTAACCGTCAAGAAAGCCGAAGAGCGGCGTCCATCGTGGCCAGCCCACCAGGGCAACCACTACCTTCCCGCAGCACGACGCAATTCCCCGTCACCTCCGACCCACCCACTTCCACCGTCCCGATCTCCGGCCACTGTCATGCCGCGCTCCGGCGCCGGCGCTGCCTTCCTCCTCCGTCCAATATCCGCTTGTCATCTTATCCGGCTCCTGCGCCGGCGCCGGCGCCAGTGCGAACCACAGGTCCCTCATCCGCCTCGACCTGTCGCGCCGCCGCCTGCCCGTGCCCCGCCTCTCCCTCACCCTGGCCCCCACCAGTAGCAAAAATTCTCCGCCCGCGTTCCCGGAGCCCCCGCCCCCTCCCTTCTCCAGGTGGTCCCCGCCGCGCGCGATCTGGCGGGGGCTCTCGGCGCTGCTTCTCGTGGGGCAGGTCTTCCACCGCGTTTTCACGGGCCGCGTCCACCGCCGCAACCTCCTCGCCCAGCTCCGCCGCGTTGGTCCCGGAAGCGCGGGGGTCTCGCTCCTCACCGCCGCCTTCGTCGGCATGGCCTTCACCATCCAGTTCGTGCGCGAGTTCACTCGCCTTGGCTTTCACCGCTCCGTCGGCGGCGTCCTCGCCCTCGCGCTCTCCTGCGAGCTCTCCCCCGTCGTCACCGCCGTTGTCGCGGCGGGCCGAGTCGGTTCCGCATTTGCTGCTGAGCTCGGGACCATGCAGGTGTCCGAGCAGACTGACACCCTCTGCGTCCTTGGTGCGCAGCCCGTCGACTACCTCGTGGTCCCTCGCGTCCTCGCTTGTGTGCTTGCTATGCCCGTGCTAACCCTCAAGAGCTTCGCGCTTGGGCTCGCATCCTCAGCTTTTTTAGCTGATTCGATCTTCGGTGTCAGCACCAGCATCATTCTGGAGTCAGCACGAAGGGCGCTGCGGCCATGGGACTTGATCAGCTCCTTGCTAAAATCTCAGGTGTTTGGCGCCATTATTGCAATTGTGAGCTGTGCCTGGGGTGTCACAACACATGGAGGAGCCAAGGGCGTTGGCGAGTCCACCACATCTGCAGTGGTCGTTTCTTTAGTTGGGATTTTCATTGCGGATTTCACTCTCTCATGCCTGTTCTTCCAAGGTGCTGGTGATTCACTCAAATACACAATGGGTTGAGGCAGGAACATAGCAGAGGAACCTTTTGGCTTCCTCACGTGGTGTACATTGACATGTATGGTGTAGCGGATTCAAAGTGGCCAGCATTTCAGCATCAGCCACCCTCAGGTGAAATGGATCAATGTTCTTGTGGCATCCATTGGAAATCAATGCTATGCTTTTTGTGTGTTGTGCTAAATTGTTGCTCAAATTTTTGCATCTGTTTCGTGTATGACTTTACTATTACTTGAGAAAAGGAAATAACACTATAGGTGTCCAATTTGGCTTTCTAATGATGTACTTTCTCCATTTCAAAATATAAGGCATATTTTGTTTCGTTAGGACAAAAAATTAACCAACAATTAATCTATTAATATATCACATGTGACACAAAAGTGTGATTATAAGAAAATGCTTTTAAATACGAATATAATAACATTAATTGTGTCTTAAAAATCATATTCTAATAGAGTGATTGTTAGTTAAACCCTTGTCTTAATGAAATAAAATGCGCCCTATATTTTAAAATGGAGGCAGAATAAAAATAATTCTAATGCTCCATTAGTCCATTTTAAGACCAGCTTAAGCAGCATTCTGTAAGATACAGATTGGTTGGGGTGGTGTTTAGAGAAAATCACAGAACATATTTTTGGCCAGGAGAGCACAGAAGTTTTGTAAGTTCAGTCTTATGAAGAATACAAAGCAGTGAATGCAATTTTGCTGTCTGAGCTTTAGTTATTCTTGGATGAGAAGAACTGCAGTACTTTTGTCAACAAATCTGTGAATACTATTGAGGTGAACAACCGTTTGTCTGACTTTCAGTGTGAGCTGTCAAGTGAAACAAAAGTGTTAGATACATGAAGATGGTAAGCAAGATCATTAATTGTTAGTAGAACATTAATCTGGGCGCTATATTTCGTGATATTTCATTATTATGATGGCATATATGCAAGAACCCTGTTCGTGCACAAGATTGGCAAGCTATCTGAGTATCTGAGGTGAATTCATACCTTATTGACAAAATCTCAATCGTGTCGTCTGCTTTTATTTTTGCACCTTTGATTTGCACGAGCTTCACTTGATGCATTGCTAGGAAAAACTTTATGAACCTTTCTGATATGCTGTTTACGCTTCACAGACAAGACTGACTGGATCAATTTTGTATTTGCTGGGACAGTTAACTTTATGTAAACTAGAATTGTAGTGGACTGCATGCCCAACACATGTATCTGAATTTATACTTTGGACCTAGTTAGCTTTATGCATTGAAATAATTGAGGAACATAGTTTCGTTTTCAACATGAGAGTACCTAAATTTTGAAGCTATGCATACTTGTTCTGGTATCATACATTTAAAGGTGCAAAGTACTTTAGGTTCAACTTTGAAAGAGCAATTGCATTGTCTATGGATGTGACAGAGTCTGCACTAATGCCAAGGCTTCAAGTTGCTTGTTGCGACCTGACACAACTTGAACAGTGGAAAAATGAGAAATCATGTGAATTTGAAAGGATCTTTAGTACTTGTTGAGAATTAGACTATCCTTACCTTTTTAGATGTTATTACTGTAGATAGCGCTGTTGATAACACATAACCCCATACTTTGTCTGAACTTCCAAATATTTGTCCTTACTGATGCTGCAATTATTAATAAACACACCAATGTAGATATCCTTGTAACGTGAAAGCAATGGAAGAAAAATAATTTCTAATAGCCTCATGTTGGATACAGTAGTGACAGCTTGAAGGGGGCAAGACTCAGATGCGACCTTTACATGGCACTGCTGGACACATTTCCATCCAAGGTTCAATGCAAGGTGGCTGCAGTTGGATCTCCCTCATGTATGCCCCAGGCTGAGGTTGGTGGCTGACATGAGGAACGAGGATGCCTTTCTGCTGCATGGTGAATATTGGTGCTGTTGGACCGATCATTTGTGGCAAACTGGCAATCAGCACCACGTATATAGAAGTGATCGTGGTTCTTAGAGACACCAGGTCCTTCAACAATCCTTGTATATTTTCAATCTATTATTTGTGGATCATAGACTTCTCAAATTTCTTAACCACATGTGGCATTAAAAACTGTTCTGTTCTCCATTGAGTTTGACTTCTGAACTTGGTGTTTGAACTGGCAAGGATCGATTCTCTTATGACAGGTTCAGAAAAGCACAGCCGCCGCCAAAAATTCAGGCACACAGGAGTTCCTAGTTGTGTTTCTTAATGTTTCAGCTATTATCATTACCTGGCAGAAGGTTGTTTTGGTATTATGCTATTGTTTTAGATGAAAACGACTGCTATTGCCATGTGGTAGAAACAGTCAGGCGGCCTTATTTTTTTCTCCTGCTGTTGCTTGTGTTCTCATCTTGCCACACGTGCGTTCGTGAGTTCACCTGCTGAAATGCTGGTACTTGTTACATCTGATCGAGTTTCTTGTACTTATAGTCCACGGTGGTACGTAATAATACACAGCATTTCACTTGTTCAAATGCAATCATGCAAACTGTAAAATCCAAGGGACGATGCAATGGAACTGAAGAATTTTTTTAATGGAATGTCCATTGGAATGGAAGCTGCTAAACACAGGTGCACAATAGCTCAGCCCTAACTTATTCTTTCTTTATTTACTACAGTATACTCCATAGCTTTCGGCAAAAAAAATGTAATCAAACAAATTGTGCGTGGCTTTGTACACCGGTAGAGCACAAGCTTCATCCATTTAGGTCTTGTCATGACAGCAACCAAGACGTTTAGGATAGGAAGAATTGATGTAACTTCGACGACAACTCGGGGAACACACGAGTAGGGCGGTATTTTTTGTCGAGGCAAACAGCGGTTGCTTTGGCATTCACTACGAGCTGGGAGAAGCAGCAGCAAACTCAACGTGTTAGCTAAAATTAACACATAGTACGAATTAGATGTAGATGCCCATGTATTCATGCATACCTTACGATCCGGCAGCGTCTCGATCAAATGATCGACGATTATTCTTACACCTTTGATCTGCACGACCTTCATCTTTACGACGAACCTGTCACCCTTCTGGAAATTACGCAGGGCAAATTTTTGTGAGATTTGTGCGGTCACCACAAAAAACATGAAATTGATCAAAGTTGGGAGATGTCCAAAACGGGAAGGAGAAAAAACAAAGAGAAGATTCAGTATTATCGAATAATGGAGTATACCCTTAAGGGTGTGTAGAACTTGAGGTTCAATTCTGAAAGAGCCAGCGCGTTGCCCGTCGACGTCCAGTAGTCCACGCCAACGCCGACATCTTCGAGAAAAATATCACGGCCTGATACATAAATGCACGGCTCAGATTATAACAGGCAGGCGTAAATCCAAGAGGCCTTCAGTTACTTCTGGAGATTTATACATATGGCTTACCACTGTGGATGTAACTGGCATAGATGGCGTTGTTGACCACGCCGTACTCGTCAAGCTCGTCGTCCCGGACCGCCATCTCGACCTCGTAAAACTTGTCCTTCCTGAAAGATTTCATAGTACACAAAAACATTACCAAAAGGTTAACACATACAGTAGAGCTTATATTTGCACATCACAAAGGAAATTAATGATTAATGGGATAGATTTGTGAGGCAAAGGAAATTAATGATTAATGGGATAGATTTGTGAAATGATCTAGATGGAAGAAAGACCTTAGGCCGTTGCTGGTATGCTGTTTTGCTGCGTTCTTGGCGGGAGCATCCTGCAGCAGCTGCAGGCTCGGATTCGGGGTAGCAACGGTTACGTCCTGAAGCAGGCAGGAATTGGAGGAGGCATCGACGACGACGGGAGAACCATGGACCGCACGGCGAGTTGTGGGGTAAGCGTACGCCATTACCCTGCCGAGTCCTGCCGGCCGGCGGCCGAGGGGCACCACGCGGTGGCCGGAGACGGGGCGGGTGATGATGGTGGCATGGGCCGGGAGGTAGCTGATGCTGCACAGCTGCTGCTGCATTGTGAATTCAGTACTAGTTTCGCTAGCTGCTATGTACTCAGGCTAGCTTAGCTTCTCGCCGTCTGAACTGTGTACCGTGTGTTTGTTGTTAGTGTAGATCACGCTGCAATCGTGTGATGATGAAGCAATTGTTGCGATAGTATCCCTCATGGCGATGCATGCATGGCACTTATATAGGTGATGATCCGGGAGACAGAAAAGGGCGGGTGGCGGCTTGCTATTCAACGCTGCTCACGTAGTTTTGCAACGGAAAGTCCAATCCGGTGTGTGAGCTAGTACTAGGTGATGGTACCGTTCTTTCTACCCGGAAAGTCTGCGTTTGCATGCATGCGGTTCGCGTTGAAGACTGTTCGGTTGTATGGAGCCAGCAACGCGCGCTGGATTTTACTTGTCGTCTGGTCCTCGGACCGGTCACCATGATAGACTACCACAGAGGATGAACCGGCATCGATCCATGCATATGCACAGACCACAGCAGCGGCACGTTTCATGACCACCGATATCGATCGTCCCGGCTGGGCTGTCGTTTGTGTTGCGCACCCAGCAAAGTGACAGCATATGCATGGGGGTCACCGGCCGGTGCGTAATCATCGACCGTTAGGGCTGATATGATATTGTGGTGATGGAGATATTTTCTCCATTAAAATACTGTTACTCCTGAGTGCTGATTAATTGTCCAAGTTGGGCGTTGTGTTTGGTGGTTTTGTGAGTTGCTACTGTACCTAGGTTGCACTGGTTTGATCTTTTGGAAAGCAAGCAACTGCCAAACCTTACTCTAATCTGAACACACAAAATTGCAATATGTGATTTTCACATACTAGTGTGAAATTCTGTAAAATTCATACGTTACATGCGCACGAATTAAATGTGTGCATCGGGCACTGACATACTGCTATCAAGATGTGCTGCTTCTCATGATCAGACGCTACATGCTTATTAGACGAGTCGACACAGTTTTTTTAATGAAAAATGCTGCAAAATATATTTTGTCAGATGGAGGAAAAATAAGCACAGTCACGACAATTCCTCTGCACCAGAGTGAAGTTTCAAAAACTAGATACTCTCGAGCAAACAAATCTTTGTAATATATTAGTATATTCACAGTTCAAATTCCCTCTCAAACAGTACACTTTTTTTTATCATGCGCTGGGGCACTTGCTACAGATGTCACATATTCTGATATTCACACTTAGCCATAGCACCACTCATCACGAATTGACAACCAGAGTAGTGACAGTTTTAAGTGGGCAACTGTTCCATGATCAAAATTCAAGGAAGAGTAGTGTATTTTCTAGGTTGACCTATGAATTATGATGATATGTAATTCAAGCACACAGGAAAAAGTTTCATGCGCGCGCAATTTGGGTCTTGTCTAGCTAGTTATCGCTTTCACCTGACGCAACCTACGCAGTAATCTGCACTATCCCATTGTTGAAGTGCTTAATCGGTAGCTAGGTTCTGACAGGAGCATGCATTTTGACTGAGTTTTCAAGGTCCATTCATATATTCATGCATGTTAATGTGGATTTCAAAAGAAATCGCCGATATATGCACGTAATCTACGTTTGTCTCAAAAACGAGCAGAAGCATTTCCTTCGTTTGCTAGCTCTACCCATTTTTTTCTTCTTCAAATAAAAAGCTCTAGCTGGTGTTTGCCTACGTGTATATGTGCATGCGTTCTCGTCCAGCCTTGCTTGCGTGCGTCAGAGGCCGTCACGTTGGACCAACCAGCTCCTCCCGGTGATCGGCTAGCTGATCTGGACCGTCAGATCTGCTCTCCCGATGATCTGTTGATCTGGACCGTCAGGTTGAGCTGAACCGACGGCTAGGATGGATTCGATGGGTACGGCGCGCGAAGGCAACAGCCAGGCAGGTTCCGTCCCGATGTGATGGCTACGAAAGCTATCCGCGCGCGCCGTGAACGGAGGAAACGTCGTCCCCTCCGGATCGATCCGGTTCAACATAGGGCGCCGCACGCGCGAGCACGAAGGCGAACGGATGGACTACCGGTCCCCATCGGCGGGCGGAAGCGGAGACGCGCGCGCCGCGGGGCAACTCGGCCAGGTCTCCTCCATGGAAGGTACATGCGCCGATGCGCGCGGCGCGAGAGAGCGCATGCGGTGCGCGGTGCGCCATGCCCGCTACTGCTTCTCCTGCTAGCTCCGTGCAGCTACGCCACTCGCGCCCGCGCGCTGGACCTCTCGCTCGCATCAGGAAACTGCCCGATTTTATCCGGTGCGTTTTGTTCCTGGTACCAGTACTGCTGCTACACAAGCATATCAATGATGTTTTCTGGGTTTTTTTTATAGTGGAATTTAATCCAAATCTCTTGTATCCGGCCACAATTTGAAGCTCAGTGATTTAATCCATTCCAAAATCCGACTTTAACACAAACAAGACCTTCCAAGTGCGGCGGACCTTGAATTTCTTTTGCGGAGACTGGACATTAGAATTCTAGCCATTAAGGGATAAAAAGGCATTAACCTTTCTGCAGTCAAGGGGCCATCTGAAAACATATCTCCCCGGCACGCTACTTTCACGCTGATCTTGTTATTGACCGTGCTAAAGATAACGAGGCGGGTCCGTTTAGTGTTTTCACTCTGTTTATCTAGTGGATTTGTCCACGTAATTTCGTTCTAGATATTGCAACGTAGCATATTGGCGAGGCTATCCGAAATCGCCATGTGTATTTAGCCATTTGTGAGCTAACCAGTGAAAAATCTGAACTACAATGTACAAAGCTAAATGTTTTGAGCTAAGAATGTGCAAATTTTGAAGCTTTCTATTGAGCATTCGCTCTATCATAACCCTTTTACTCTCTGTACTAGTAGCTGGATGCCCGGGACTGGAACTTCATTCATTGCGTGGAAAGGATTCAGAAACTTCAGATCTGCAATGCATACCACTTGAGCCCTTGCCTGATGATTAAGGCCCGGACCTCACATAGATATATAACCTAGCACAAAAAGAGCCAGTGCTTAACAGCCCCCACAGTAAGTTTTCACATCAGATCCATGAGCATACATACTAATTACATAGTCATTCAAAGTTTTTGCTGAATTGGACGATCAATTATTCAAACGTTGGAACACGTGCTCACTCCAAGAAAATCAGAAAATGATGCGTTAGAGTTATCACAGCTTAGAAATATCGCTTAAGTCAAATGCTTCAATCAATTGGTTGTTTGAATGGATACAATACAATGGAAAATGAAGTATTCTTATGACGATGAGTATAGTCACTTAACTGGTGCTGCCTTCAGAAGTAAAGAGCTGCAGCTTGGAAAGGAACTCTGGAGGTACACGGGTGGGGCGGTAGTCTTTGTTCAAACAAACCGCTGTTGCCTTCGCTTCCAAAATGGGCTGTTAGGAAGAACAAGGAAAACTGTGATGTATAGGAAAACCTGACCAATCTGTAACTGAAATAACATAAAGATTTCATAAGTTGGCACTATATGTTACCCAAAATCCTATTTCTGTTTTTAAATGTCGTAGGTAGGTGTTGATTTTTAAATAACTATTTATCTTATTTAAAAATTTAGCATAAACATAAAAAATAAATCATACGATAAAAAAGTTACAATAAAATAAATGATACCAGCTTCTTTTTTAATAAGATATTTTTTAAATATTATGTTTAAAAGTCAACAATATTGTACAATTAAAAACGGTGTTACTGACATTGTGCCTGTTCTAAAATCTGCAACTATTTGTTCTGCATACCTCACGGTTAGGCAGCTTTTCAATGAAGTGCTCAAATATCATCCTTATACCTCTTGTGCTCTCAAGCCTAACCTTAACGACGAACTTGTCACCACTCTGACAATCCAAAAAGAAAAAGAGAAGTTAGAACCAAATGAGCCTACGATACCTTGAGATTTTGAGTTTTATCTGTTATTAGTTTCATAGTATCACATCTACTTTTTTCTGTTCTGGTTTTTACACAACTTGGGAAACAAGGGCATTACTCTCAAAGGCGCGAAGTACTTGAGGTGCAGTTCAGAGAGGGCCATCGACTCACCTCTGCGTTCTACCGCATCTGCACAATAAGGCATGGCAGTCACATTATTTTAAATTCTTGAGGTGCCATCAGAATCATGTTACTAATTAATATAATGAGATGTTTTTTTACCTTATTTCATTGGCAAAACAGAACTCACCATGTTGGCAGTAACTAGCATAGATGGCATTGTTGACAACTCCATATTGGTCAATTTCATAGTCACGCACCTTCATCTCCACCTCGAAAAAGTGATCCAGCCTGAAAATCACAAGGACCAAAAACAATGTTATATCCAGGGCATCATCCAGGATTACAGACAATGTGCGCGCGCGCGTGTTTTGCGGGGAACAGGATCGTAGATAAGTTGAACAAGCAATGTATATTAAATTGAACAAGCAAGGATCCCGAGTAGCAAGATATCCAGAGTTCCAGACTACTAGGGATCATAGATGAAATTAATTGTAGATAAAGATGACACAAAATTCGGCATTACCATGTGCATCACAGACCAAGAAATGAATTAAGTTTTAGCACTAGAAAGCATAAAATTGGCATTACCCCCAAATTAACACCAGATTACCGTTGTCGTAGCGGTGCGGCATCGTTCCTCCCATTCAGTAAACACAAGAGTTCCAGCACTTCCTCAGATTCCACCAACAGAGATGAAGGAAATTCTACGAGTAAGGGGACTAAGGCTGCTTTTGGCATCGCTGGTTCTATTCTAAACCAGCGTGCATATAAAATAGAGCAACCGATTAACACATAATTAATTAATTAAGTATTAAAAAAATAAAGAAATTTTTAATGAAAAATTTATGCATGAAAAACGAGAGGAAGAGGTTCTCAACCAAACTTGTCGAACGCAACCTAAGCGTAGACCTTAAGCTGGCCTAGGATTCTAGTGGACTGCACGGAGACAACGAGGGGGCAGCATGTGCGCCGGGTGGCAGGGTGCGTGAGCGCTGGCTAGCGGTGCGGTGAAGGGCAGGGAGCTCCAGCGTGGAGAGGGCAAGACACCAAATATGGTGGTGCATTGCACTGTGGCAGAAACTCCTGCAGTGGCCCCTGCCAACCTGACCTGCCTTGCAGTTTGAGGCAACAACTCAAACCCTTATTGATGCCAAATCACTAACTTTATTAATTGACTCTTTCCAAACAAAATGCAAAGTTCCAAATCCATGATCCCTCGAGGCCTCGACATGTCCAACACAACGCTGGTGTCTTCCATGGCCTCGTTTGTTCCTCGGTGGCCATGATGGCATGCTTTTGGACATCACTATCGAGGCTAATCTCCAAAGTCTTGTAATCTACCTAGCATCTAGTCCCCCACTTTTTGGTCGGCTACAAATTCACATAGAAATTTCACTAGTTGCTTTCTAATTGGTGGACCTATTAGCAATTCCCACTCCAACTCAGAAGTATTTTTTTTTATTTTACCATCGGTACAGTGATTTTTTTTCCATATCACTCTCATCATTCCATCTTTGAGCCCAAGGCCTCACCACTGGCATTGCCACTCGAGGCTGCTCCCTCATGGCTGCTGCCAATGCCGCGTCTATGGTCTGAAGCCTTGTCTAGAAGAAGAAGATTGCAAGCCTTAGCTAGAGTGGAGGAACTCGAAGTAGCCGCCCTTGAAGTCAAACCCTGAGTGGATGACCGCTGATGATCAGCCCCTGAAGTAGTAGGGCTCCACCTACACATCTTGCTGCTCCTCCACGTGCAGGTGGAGCTCGACCACGTCAGCAAGCTCCTTTGGCCACCTGCTCTTGCTGGGAGCACGCGGAGGAGGTCACCAGACGCTAGCTGTAGCGGAGAGAAGTTGGCCGGCGATGGATGGTAGGAAGAAATTTGTAGTCATGATAGCAAAATTCAAAAGGTTTAGCTTGTGAATTGGATGGCAAATAGTAAAATTTCTTCAATTCACATGACCATGCTCTACACTGTCCCGATTTCACGCCGTCAGTATCGGGTGGTGAAATGCTTTTGAGTGTGTTAATAAATTAATATTTTTTGACAAAAATGATATATTGATGGTGCACTGGGGTGAAATCCATTCTACTGAATTTACCATTCTTTCCAACTTATTTATCAGATTATTGAAACAATTATTTGCTCAATGTTTTTAAAAAAGTGTGTTTTTTTAAAACTTTCTTCCACTGCGGCCACTCATTTTAAGCTATTTACAAAATTTCTTTCTTAAAATATTTAATTCATCCCTATAATTAACTTAGATAATCTGCTATAGTAATCTGACTAATATTCTGTTTCAAACGCCACCCAAGGTAGTAGCGGTGTAGTGCTGAGTTTCTGCCATCTAGAGCACATTATACTCGATGATGATGATATACGGATGTATCATGTATGCATCGTTAGTTTCTGTAAGGCAATGTACAAAGGCCATACAAATATACCATCATTAAGATGGGTCCCACGAGGAAAACAAATGAGATGCACTTAATGGAAAGAAGTGAGTATATAATAGTTAGAGAGATATTAAAATAGTATTGATTTATATTGTAGTATTTTTTATTTATAAATAATATTACTTATCTATTGTATTCTATATATTCACCGTCTCTTAAGCTCAAATACAATAGTGTACATACGCAATAATTATTTCTCATAATATATATCAGAGAAGACGATCTAACGCATCGCTCCACGCTTTCACGGCTACCCTTGGGAGGGATCTAATCTCCCAAGGACGGTCATCGTCTTGGTTTTCTTGTCGTTGTTCTTCGTGTCGTCGTCATTTCGTGTCAAGTAGCAGCAAGCAATCAGCAGATCTTTGTTCGACTCCTCGCCATCACCAATGACGCCGCCTGACGCGGGTTGTCCTAGTCCCTGCCGTGGATCACACCGTGCACCAGCGTCACCTCCTGGGTTGAGTCACCGCCTTCTCCGCTGCTTGGTGTCTAGGGGCGGCCTAGTTAAATCTAAGGCTATTCAGATGAATAACCAAGAATTTTATTTAAAAAAGATATATATTATGTCTAATATGTATGTGAATAATAAAAAAATAAAAAATATCATATCTCAATCAAGAAGCAAACAAGTTATCTCAATCAAGAAGCAAATAAGTTATCTTCTTGTCTTCATGGGCTGGCCTGGCTCTTCCTCCTCTCAATGGCCCATTTTGCATATACCAAAGGAGTCATGGCTTCAAGCATCTCTCCCTATCTCCTGCAGTCGTAGGCGCTTCGCCTTTTTCTAAAATTTTCCTAATTCTCGGTGTGCCACAACCCTAACGGCCAAAATCATGGTGGTCGGTAACCGCAGTTGGGGGCATTAGATTGCGAAATGGAGCACGCCCTACAAGAGCCAGGAGGTTAAGTAGCCCTCGTGCCCGACATGCATGAACCAATACGAACCTAAAAACAAAAGCCGTAACGTGTCGTCAGCGACGAGGGCAGGCTACAACGCGTAGTGGGCTGCGGCGACGAGGGCATGCTACATCAATTAGCGGGTTGCGGTAGAGCGACGCGAGCCAACCTCAACTCTTCTGGCCGCCGGCCCCAGCCTACGCCTCCTCCGCCCAGGCCACCGCTTCGCAGCCAACGGATCGCGTCCCCGAATTGGATCTGAGGGACGCATCGCCGGCCGCCCAGCCCTCGTCGCCGTGGAGGGCCCCGTCCCGAGCTTCCTCCGCGGACGTCGCCGCCGCCAAGATCTGGACCTGACGGCCATCTCCCGTCACCTTCATCATCGCCTGTCGTCACCGCTCGGGAGGACGGCGGCCGTGCCTCCACCAGATCCACGCTGCCGTCGACGCCCTCTGCGCCGCCCTCCTGTATTGACGCCGCCGGCGGCCCCGCGTCTTCCCCGACCTCCGCGCCCCCAAGGAGACTGCCTCCTTGCGCCGGGCCATCGCCGTTCTCCTCTACCAGTTTCACTCCTTGCCGCCGCGGTCGCCGGGTCTCGACGCCCTCGGCCTCGTCGCCCTCACCTCCGGATCCGCCTCCACCTTCTCCAGCCCTCTCCCGCCGCCGACGGGCCCTATGACGCTATCGATTGCTGGGCCCTCCGCGCCCCCAGATCCGACTGCCGGTTGGAGCTCGCCGCTAATCTCCTCCACCGCTGGGCGGGACCCCGGTCTCCGTCCCGACGACCGCCGCCGGCCCCGTCGACCTGCGCCCCCGGCCACCGCGGCTCCCGGCTCCCCTGGTCCCTGCCCCCTGCCTCCCCCCCCCCCCCCCCCGCCCCCCGCGTCTCTCTCTCTCTCTGTGTTCAGTGTCGGGAGGAAGAGCTGGTTGAGCTGGGCCCGGGGCCCGGGGGATGGGCCATTTTTTATGGATTGTTGTGCTGCTGCTGTATTTATTTTTTCTGTTTTCTTGTTCGGATTTGCGTCGCTCACCGCCTCTTCAGCCACTACATGTCTCCGACAATGGCATTGACCTCGGTATCATCTTCGTCGTTTCACCTTTCGCATCGTCTGCTTGATCGCCCGTGCGGCACTGGCTGAATGATTAATAACAATCAACTTATTAATATTTTTTATTAAGTTATATTAGAGGGAATTTAGTCTTTCACAAGCCGCTATGTTGGTTGAAAAGAATGGACAGTAAGGTAAAATATAGTTTTTTATTTTAAGTCATAATGTCGCTTTTAAATCTAAGATTAAAATTTTGGTGCTTAAATTTTTATTTAAAAAGTTTTTCTTAAATCTTTGAAAGTACTGAAATTTTCAACCAAACAATATTTATGTTAGTTGCTTAATATAACTTCTGTTTTTAGTCTATTTTATTTTGTTGGGTTGTGTTGAGAAATTAATAAAATTTTCATTGTACAAATGAAACTTATTAGTTCTATGTTGGAATATTGATGAAAATTTTGTTATTGGTCAAATCCGTTTAGTTGAGAAAATTAATAAAACTTTTGTTGGTTACTAACGAATTTCCGTATGAGTCGTTTCTACTGTCTCTATTGAAAAATTAATGGAAGTTTGAATGTAACTTCGCTATGTGTTCTAGCTGAGCTATAGTTTAAAATTTGTATTTAACAAAAATTTCAATGACTTACAACGAAATATTCATTATGAGGAATCTCAACCTTCAACGGGTAGAATTTGTGGGGTGCTATAAATAGTCTTCACCCACTTCCAAATCTAGTCACATTGAATACTTTTGAGCTTTGGGTTTGCATCTCACTTTTTCACTTTAAGCTCTTATTTCTAAAATTATTTTTTTTCTATATCTACTCAGTTTGAATTTGTGTAAGTGGATTTAATTTTGGAAAGAGTTGGTACTTAGTGTGTTTTTATTCAATTTGAACACTAGATTTTCAACTTTAAGGAGTTCTTATTGCATCTATTACTCTTGAAGGTTGACAACTCCTATACAGTTAGGTGTCACCCTTGAGCCACCGATTCCTTTGTGGTGAGCTAAGGAAGTTTGTGAAAGCCAAATCTGGCCCTGCAAGAAAACATAAACCACTAATGGAAGGAGAAGTGCACTTGTATAACTTATAGAGGAAAGGGTTAGTAAAGATCTGACTCTTTGTGGGCTCTTCAATGAAGAGTAGAATTCTCTAACTCTGGGAAATATATCTACGAGTATACCTCAATGAAATATCTTCTTCCCTTCTTGTTGATTCAATAACTCTTGTATTGCTTTCTTGTTGTGGTCGCCAAGTATCTAGTTGTTCTTTGCGTAAATATATTGTGATAGATCTAGACATATTCAATCTTTTTTATTAGCTTGGCTTCCTGTCTCTGTGAATAATAGAAATTCTATTGGCCACCAACGGAATATCTATCTTATGGAATAACTTTGCTTTAAAGTTTTAAATTACCCATTCACCCTCCTCTAGGTCTCAAATGATCCTTTTAATTGGTATCAGAGCCTGATCTCCTTATTAGGCTTAACCGCTTGGAGAGGTCATGATGAGCGAGATGGGGGATGGAAAGGATGATATCTCCGGTGTTAAGAATGATGCCAAGATACCATATGATTATCCATCTATATCTTATGTGACCACTTATAGTGACAAAGCTTCATACTTCAATGATTTAGACTATAACGGTTGGAAGCATAAGATGAAGGTGCACTTAAAATCTATAAACATATCTATTTGGATAATAATAAAAAATACTATATTTTATAGAATCTCGAGGATCCCACCGAGGACGACGACAATAAGCACAAAAATGCTTAAGCCTCTAATGCTCTTCTTAGTACCTTAAGTGCAAGTGAGTTCAACCGTGTGGATGGGGTTGAAAGTGTAAAAGAGATATGGGACACTTCAGAATGTGCATGAAGGAGTAGATAGTGTTGGGGAGTCTAAGATGGAAATCTTAAAGGGACAATTTGAGAGGTTTGTCATGAGAAATGATAAGAGCCCAAGTGACATGTATAACTGGTTGAGTAAGATTGTCAATGAGATCAAAGCACTTAGATACAAGGATATTATCGATAGTGTGGCGGTGAAGAAGATGGTTCTAGCTATCACTCCAAGGAACCTAACACTAGTGACTCTCATCCGAGAAAATCCCAATTACCACAAGATGACACCTCATGATGTACTAGGATAGATTTTGTCACATGGCATGCTTCAACAAGAGTCAAAGGAGGTGATCGACTTTGTCAACCAAGGCTCAACTCCTACAAAGCAAGACTTGGCATTGAAGACAAGAGAAGAAGGCAAGCCCAAGTATGATGAAGCCCATGAGACCAAGGATCGGCTTGATAAAGAAATTATACTATTTGTGAAGAGGCTTGGTAAATACATGAAGAGAAGCGGATTTCTCAAGGGAAGTTCATCTAAGAAGTACTATAGCAATCTAAGGGGAAGACATTTTTCAAGGAAGTGCTACGAGTGTAATGAGACTGAGCACTTCATCACCAATTGCTCTAATGCCAAGGAAGAATGACAAGAAAGAAAAGCACAAGTATAGTAAGCATGAAGGTAAGCATCAAGCACATATATGTGAAGAGTGAGACTCTAACAACTCCAGGTCAAGCTCAAGTGATGATGAGGATGTGGCAACATTCACTGTCAAGCCTTCTCTACCCCCTACACCACGACTCTTCAACTATTATCCAAGTAATGACGATGCTCCTATGTGCCTCATGGCAAAGGAACCTAAGATACCTTCATCTCTCAAACTCCTAAATTGTGATCTTGATAGTGATTGTGAAAAGGAGATTTGATTTGTTTGAAGATTTGAGCATAGAATCCTTACCTCGCATGAATGAGTTTCTTGAAACCATTGAGAAACAATATGACACTCTTGAGAGACAAGAGGAAATGCTTGGTTTTGAAAAGGAAAGAGCTCTTGAACTTGAGAGTGAACTTGCTAAGGAGAGGGAGAAAAATGATATCTTAGCATGGATTTACAAGCAAGCTAAGTAATCACATGCTACTCTAGATGTGGCAAACTCACAATTTCAAGAGAAAGTGGATAGTTTGGACAAAGCTTACCTCTCCCTTTAAGAAAAGTTTAAAACATTCAAGAATAGCACCCCTCTTCCTTGTGAGACATATTGTTCCAATATGATCCCAAGCAATGATCCATGCTTTAGGTGTAAGAATATTGATATTAATGCTTGTGTAACTAACTCAAAATCTTTGAAAGCTTTCATCGCACAAAATGATAAGCTTATCAGACTCCTTCACAACGGGCTTCTTAAGTACCACATGGATAGTAAGGCCTTAAAGGAATATCTTGACTATCAAAGTGACAACTTTAATCATAAAAGACTTAAGTATGTCTCTCCACCCAAAGGGAATGTGAATACAAGTGTAGTGCTAAAGAGGATCTAAGGTTTTAGCAACTTTGTTAAGGCCAAGAGTATCTTTTCTAATGAAAATATTTCTCATAATTCTTTTGATACCTCTTATGTTCTTAGGTAGAATGATAATGGTTATGTTGTGGCCAAATATGCTGGTCCAAGAGGAAAAAATATTTCCATTAAAAGAGTTGTTTCGGTGTCTAAGACACTTGTTACTAACATGAGAGAATCCAATCAAGTGTAGGTAACTAAAGTTATAAATTAATCTCTTGTAGGAATATATCTCCGATAGAAAAGGTTGGGTGATTGATAGAAGGAGTGCATTTGTACAACCTTTAGAGGAAAGAGTTAGCAAAGATCTGACTCTTTATGTGCTATTCAACGGAGAATAGAATCCCCTTAATTATTTAAACTTTAAAAATATGTCTACAAGTATACCTCGGTGATATTTCTTCTTCCCTTCTTCTTGATTCAATTGCTCTTGCATTACTTTGCTCTTTGTAGCCACCAAGTATCTAGTTGTTGTTTGTACAAATATATTGTGGTAGATCTAGACCTAGTTAATCTTGTTGCTTAGCTTTGCTTGATGTCGTTGTGAATAATGGAAATTTCATTGGCCTCCAATGGAATATATCCATTCTTTAGCATTGGATATTACGTTATAATTAGTTGCTTCTACTTTGCCTTAAAATTTTAAATTGCCTATTCACCCCATCTATGCCTCAAACGATCCTTTCATTGGCAACATCACCACGCGCATTCATCTTGAGTTGTCCCTAGACCTGGCAAACCCGGTGTGATGCTTCGTCCTCCATGATTCGACAGCATTGATTCTTTGGCGTCATCTTTCTCAACGACTACCGTGAACATGTCACCATCTTTGTTCACAACGTGTCCTTGCTCACCTTGGTAAATGATACCATTCTACGTGCTTGTGACCACTCCATGGCGCCCTTTGCGTGCCTCGTGGCTCAGCTACCTCTATTGGCACTCGACTTTGGCTACATTGACCATAACTACTCTATGCACAGCTACCTTGACTATGGCTCTCTTGTGCCCTTCGCTTTGGATACTTCGACTATGATACAAAAGACTATCATTGGTATTGAGTACTTTAGTCGGTTTTTTCTCCGATCTAATCATCCGCACTACTTATGTTTAAACTACGAGGATGTTAGAGTATACAGCAGTTAGAGTGATATTATAATATGATTGATTTGTATCGTAGTATTTCTTATCTCTAGATACTTTTCCTTATCCATAGTACTCTATATATATACCGCCCTTGTGGCTCAAAATAATCATCTAATTACGTTGTAATTATTTCTCCCCCTATACTATTCAATACTTTTATTTCTAATGGATGAGTTATAAGCTAAAGCAGAGTTTTAAACTTAAGGCCATTCCAACTTGTTCCATAATATATAAGTGTAGGGTAGAATGGCTTCCTTCTTGTGGCCACATTGTCGATGTCCTCATTCTTGTGGCCACATTGTGGATGTCCTCAGACATTGTGTAGTTATATGTTTTAAATTATGTTTAAATGATAAAGTTCTATTCAGATTATTAAATTTGGAGTGAATAACACAGTTCTAATATAACATTCTTTTGTAAAAGAGATTGTCTCCTACTCTTTACCTTCTCATTATTTCAGAGATACTTCTACATTGGGAAGGGAAATATGACAACTTACTTTATGAATGAGATTGCAAAATCCCATTTATATCTATTCTTGAGATTTTCTTCCGTCTTTGCAAGGTATAGGCATTTAGTATCATGGTGTATATTTCATCCTCAAAGAATCATATTTATTTTGGAAAACATATAATTTAACTAAATATTTGGTGGATAAACAGTGCAACCATGGAAACCACTGCAGCCGTTGTATGTGAAAGTTTAAAAAACTGCTACTTGGGAAGTTGATATTATACAGGTGCCTAAAAAATTTTGAGATCAAGTTAATTGATTGAGTAAAACGCACCAATGGTATTTAAACTTGTCCCCAAGGTATCATACATGTATCTAAACTCTTAAAATAAAAATTATTTAAGCCATTAAATTCATTTAATGTACTTTCATATGTAAAAAAACTCACCCTAGCTCCCAACCCTCCAAGAGCCATATATATATAACCCTCTGAGCTACAGCCATATGACCATTAACACAAAATCCACGTGGTATGTGTGAGATGGGTTTGAAATTTTGGTTCAAAATTTTAGGTTCACCAAGCGGGTTATTGTAGAAAATACGACTAGACAAAAAAATGTTTTTTTGTTGGATATTCAAATTTAGTGGAACATTTCTCAAATATAAAAATGTCTAAAAATTCCATTCAAAATCTCTGAATCCCTATTGTTTTTCCCATTCTAAAATGTAAAACCCTAGTGGATGATAGTATGCCATAGTCACCAAAGATTGTCTAGAGATAAGGACAGTCCCAGGACAAGGAATGCAGCCCGGTGACTACTTCTATCTTGTTCTATAAATCCTTGTATATAGGATTAAATGAATAACAAATTCAGTTTTATACTCACTGCTAAGTTCACATGGGTACATGTCTACAAGACAAAAGCTTTGCATAGCTTCCAGCTATCCTTGGAAGCCGGATGTGACAAATGAATGAACGAATGAATCTAATAGTATACTGCACGTCTGCACTAGTCTCTTCAATACTTCATACTATATCGTGCTGTTCTATTCTTCGCTTTTGCTGTACGAACAAATGTACGTGTTGTCTCCTGTAAATTAACTGGGACGCCGAACAACGGCCTCAGACGTCAGGTGTGAGCCAGTGGAATCCGTTGACGAAGCCCTTGCCAAGGAAGGGGCGCGCGGCGAAGTAGTCGAGCTCCCGCGCCCACGGCACTCCGTGCACGGCGTCGGCGCCGGGGCCCCAGTTCCTGTACATCCCGAAGAACGCCGTCCTGCATGCACGCCGCCGGCGACCACATTTGCAGGCGTTAGCTGGCTGGGAAACGAACAGTTACACCATTTTTTAAAAAAAATCTAAGTTGATTAGGCTAGCTGAAGCAGTACGTACATGCTCTTGTTGCTGGCGTGGTCCCAGTCGTCCCAGCCGCCGGGGGCGATGACGCTGTCGAAGTAGGTGTAGGCGTAGACGATCCGCGAGTACTGGCCCATGGCACGGCCGACGTAGAGGCGGCCGGTGCCGGTGACCCGGCAGTTGACGAAGGCGAAGCCGGTGCGCTCGCACGGGTCGTGCCGCCCCTGCGCCGCCACCGAGCCGAACCGCTGCGCCGTCGAGCGCAGCTCGCAGTCCTTGTAGAGGGTGCGGCCGTTGCCGAAGATGAAGTCGATGGAGCCCTCGATGTAGCAGTCGCGGAAGTAGTGCCGGCCGGCGTCGTCGCAGAGCGTGTCCTGCGCACCGTAGAACCCGCAGCCGAAGAAGAAGGCCTTATCGCCGGAGATGCGGAACGCCACCGCCTGCCACCCTTGCATGCCGGGCATCGGTGCCGGAGCTGTGTTCTGCCAAGCCATAGGATACAGGAAACCCAGCGTCAGCTGTTGGTTGCATGCATGCAGTCAAATTGCGCATGCCAAACTCCACTGAAAAGGGAAAAAAAAACGTTGGACGTGTCGATCAGGCTGTAGCCTCTCTCCTCGTAGCCGAAAGAAGCCATCTGCTCTGCCTGCTCCAAGAACACCCGAAAATACATCTCTGTACAAACGGATTCAAAAACTTAAAGAACAAGGATAGGCGCAGAAGAGACGCGCGGCATACAGCATTTGCAAGATGTGGCTCGTGACACCGAAGGGTTTTGTCACACTGTCTGCCTCTGCCTCGGCACTGCACTGCACCGCATCTCCCTGTGCGTCTTGTGAGTCGCGTACTTTGGTGCGCGGCCTGCCGGGTCCATGGACCACTGGCTAATGCACGGCATGGCGAACGGTGGTGCTCACCTTGAAGCTGACGTTCTTAGCGGTGAAATAGTTAGCGAGAACGGTCACGGAGGCGGTGTTGTAGGTGCGGAGCTGCTGCCCGTCGGGGCCGCGGTCGCTCGCCCTGTCGTGCCATTCCACCACCGTCACGTCGCGCCCGGCGCCCTGGAACGTGATGTACGGCTTCGAAGCCGGCACCACCACCTTCTCTCTGCACGCACACGTACATCAGTACATGCACCCCAACCAAACACGTCAGAAAAAACACAAACCCTGCACGCACACACGTACGCACCCTGTACACGCATGCATGAGCTAGCTTACATGTAGGACCCTGCGTTTATCTGTATGATGACGCGCACGGTGTTGTTCTCCGGCACGGAGTCGACGGCCTGCTGGATGGAGAGGAAGTCGCCACCGCCGCTCGCGTCCACGACGATCCGCCGCACGCCCACCGGGTGCCTGTACTGGTGGTGCCCGCGCCTTGGGAGCTCGCACGGCGCCGGCGCCGCAGCCTGGCACGCCAACATCGGCAGGAGGCTCACGAGCGTCGCCAACGCCAACGCCATCACCACCAGCACCCGCTCACGAGCCATCGGTTGCGTGTATTCCCCCTGTACCGATCACTCCAAAGCGTTGTCGATCACTCCAAAGCGTGACAACGTTTTCGCGCGGACGTGTGTGTGAGTGCGCCTGTGTGTTGTCACTCACTTTCGCTAGCTCTCTATCTGTCTCTTCACACGCATGCAGAATATGTGGTGAGAGATTGAGAATTCGAGACTGAGAACAGGGGCTTGGTATTTATAGGGGTGTGAGAGGGGAGAAATTAAACGACCGTGCAAATAATGGAGGAGACAGCTAGCTAGCAAACCGTGCCAAGACCGATTTGGAGTTTCTGCCTTGGTCGGACGCCAACGGTCATGCATGCGGCTAGCTACCAAGCTTTCGATCGCTAGCTTTCACCTGGTAGTTTAGCTAGTGTAGCTAACGTATAATTCTGCGTTAATTTTCAGAGAAGAGTGAGATATGGACACTAATGAGTGACCTGCCGGCAATTTACATGGGTGAAACGTGCAGGTCTTGCAGACATCCAATCATACAATGTACGCATACGGCGTCCATCGGTTTATTTACTGGAACAAGGTTAATTACCTGAACTGAGTTAGTTTATTAACATTTTTGGTCATAGAATGGAGCTAAACACACATCGACTTACTGATCCACCAAAATGTCGTCGCTCAGCTAACTTTTATACATAACTCAATTTTCAGTCCGTAGCATCTGAATATATCTTTGTCGACATACCAAAACCCGAGTCACATTACTTATCAACATTGGATCAAAATATGTGTTGCACATATACACCAGCTTTTCCGAATCCCTAGACGCTAGAGCGATGGTCCTGATGTACCGTGGGCCAAGATCGGATGGAGACACAGCGTGTACATGGATAGGAGCGTACCTGTCTTGAGAGCATGCACGCACGTCAGGTCAGCCGCATAGCTTGCTGCCATGCTATATGCCGTGAAACTTAGCTGCTAGATTACAAACCGGACACTAAATCACGGCTGGTTACTGCCAATCTCTCGATGCAGAGGCCCAAGAGAAGCCACCACTACGCACGAGATAGAACAGTACGACCCCTCTGCCTGCTACCTTCCTATCGGTTAGCTGCAGGCTTTACAGCCACAGCACGGTACTCCTACAAACACACGAGGTATGCCACTATACCATAATACAAGAAGCTTAAATAATTAGGTGCATGTCTGCTGGTGCAACAGTAGGGTTAAGTTACTAAAGAGTAAACTAATGCTTGAAGGAATGATCCAAGAATTAACGTACAGGCGCATCATGCCGCGCATGCTCGCCCATGCGTTGCACTGCACAAGCAGGGCATATGTGTGCGCGTGCGTGCCGCGGTGCAGGTGGAAACCCCTCTCTCGCGTTGGGAGGCGCGCGGCACGCCGGCCGGCACGGTGTACCCCGCCGCAAGCAGTAAAGTCGAGGCCCCTTGGGTTGATCCGGCGTCCATCAATCATCCATTCTCTTTGTAACGGCGAGTAGATGAGAGTTTGACGCAGCGCGTTAAAAGGCTAAACCTTTTCGGCTCTAATCCTTGTTCTCTTCTGCGTTATGGATGCCTCTCATTGCTAATTGCATCATCTCATTACTAATTGTCTGCCGATAATGAGAGGTTGAGGACCACATGGCGTTCCTAAAAAGCAGCGGGTATGTACAGTACGTACCACTAGTTTGTACGCTGAGAAAGTGAGAATAACCTTGCCTTTTGTGTTGGGATCCATCTCTCCTTTACGCCTTTTTGACAGTGCAAATTCAGAGACCAAAAGGTGCCATCGGATCGGCAGCTCGGCTTTGTGATAAATCCGCTTCCATGTATACCACCATCCACGTTCCAATCTCCTAGTAGTAGATTCAGCCATTGTCCATTGCTGAACGCCAAACGCATCGGCGGCGTCGCCGCGTAGCTCTGCAGCCTGTAGGCTGCCTGTCCGTTCTGGAACAACTGCGTTTCAGTTCAGAGAAGAACGTTACGTCTTCGTGTCAGAGACTGGTAGAACCGTGGATGCAGAGATGGAACCGAGAAAACTCTTGGAGGAGAGCGCGTGGAGCAGATCACTCTGTCCGTGCCGTTTTCTTGACCGCCGGTGCGTACGTACGGTGGCGTCGCGGGCCCGATCGGGTGGGTAAACGGCAACGGTCACTTTACGCTGCTGCATGCGAGAAAGGGAAGGACGCATCACGGCGCACGGCGGTAGCGAGCTGTCACCTTTACGCAGGGCGTCCCCTTGCGAAAGCCTGGAGAAAAAGACGGATTTTAAACGTTGGGAAATGTCGGGAGGGCGGCGAGAGAACACGACGGGTTAGGTCTCTCCGAGAAAGAAACAAATTCCTAAGGTGGTGCGGCGCCGGCCCACCCGCGATCTCATGTCCATCTCCTCGTCCTCGGTGAGACCACTGTGTTGGGGGCCCGGAGTGCTCGTCCAAACAATGACATGTGGGACCCGTGAGAAATATTCCGTTTAGGCTGAGGAGAACAGGGGCGTCGGGCTTCTGCAATCGATTCTTTCGCACGCGGTGGGAACAAATTTGATGAACTCATGAGCATACGTATAGTTAAATTTTTGTTACAGAAACTCTACTATTAGGGCTTATTGGGATTACAGGATCTTTTAGGATTTTTAGAGAATACTATTTAGGGATTTCTCCCTTTCCTGTCCGTTGGATCACACAAACCGTGAAACAAAAATCAAATGAAACTTTCATTCGCTGCCGATTTTCACGCGAAAAACACGGGAAAAATCCATCCACTTTAACATCTTTTTCCCCTTAACATAGGACCGAGGCAATCAACAATAAAATCCAGTGCAATTAGAGCAAGAACCGTGAACATGAGAGGAAAAAGAAGCATATCGAGGTAAGTAGCGTCTTGGAGATTGTGGTAGCTGGTCGCCGGCTACTTGAGCTGTAGCAACTAGCAACCGACCAACATGGCTCAAGTTTGCACTGCCACCCACCACCTTACCACCGCACGAGATCGTCCGCCCCCTCCTGCAATGCCTATTTGTTGCCCTTCCATGGTGGCAACTCTCCCACCATGCGTGAGTTCGTCGTCCGACCTGCTGGCTCTGCTTGCTACGCCACTCTGCCACCGACGCAAGCTCGTGTCGCCACCCACGCAAGCTCTTCCGCTGGTCATCATCCCCATCACTGGTCTACTTGCTCCGCCACGCCCGATAATCTTTAGCCAAACGGTTTCATCTTTATTCCCGTGTTTTTAATCCTCAATTTTACATATGAAAAAAAAGCAACAAACTACCTAACCAACCAGGGACAGAACCCTTGGTTTGTCTCCCTAATCCTTTCAAATCCATTCAAAAAATTATGAAACTTTGAAGATTTTATAAATACATTAGTTGAACCTTAGGCTTAGCAAAAATGCTGATTTTCACCCCTTTAACCAACCCATAGCGAAAGGAGAGTGAGGAAGATTAAAAACATCGACAGAGTTTCTTCGTTTAATTAAAGCCACGAAGGGTTGAATCTATGACCTCAGTTGCCTCTATCACTGGCCATGCCCATGAAAAAGTACATCACCTTGCAAGTTGCAACCAGCCAACACGTTTGTCGTATCCAACGTCTTTGTCAAGACGAGATAAGGCACCTCCTGGCGTGGATGATTGGATTTTGGGCCGCCACATATTTGCAAAAGCTTTACTTTGGTGTTTGCAGCGTCACCAACCGCGAGACCTTCAGAAAGATAATTACCCATCTAGCATTCGCTCAACAGATCCATCAAAGATGGGCACAAATATGCTAACGATGTCCCACCTCGGTATTAGAAAAGTACTACATTTGCCAGCTTCAGTGTCTAGGGATAGTATCCAGTAGTACATAAAGTCTTCTTTTCCCATCAGAATTTGCAAGGCAACACCTGAATCTCGTGATAGTGGACGTGTGGAACTGATGATATCAATTACAAGAAAGCCAAGAATGTGTTGGCTCTTTTAGAGGAACAGTGAATGAAGTAACACTATAATGTTCCTCTGCAGTTCCATTTCCACAACTAATACCCACACACAAACATCAAACTATGCCCCTCTCCCTTTGCCCTGTATGTCACCTACGCAATTAAGAAGACAATCAAGGGCTCCAAAGGTTTCAGATGGTGTTAAAGGTGCAACTGTAGTTTCATCTGCGGTTTTACTTGTACAACTGAATAGGCCATCAGAATTGCCAATGTAAATCGGAACTAGCTGACGAAATTCAATGACATGTATCTGCAATACACACCTCAATAAAACTTCGTGAACTCGGCTGTCTGGTTAGGCTCACCAAGTCTGAATGCATCCCTTTCAATCAGGATCTGCAAGGAGCTCATCGTCTTAACGAAAGATCCCCAAATCAAGGGTGCGCAACAAAATGCGTAGGCAAACACTGCCAAGGCTCTTACAACACCATTTAAGTACCAGGGGAATGCCATCACACAGAGTGCACCAATGATCCCAAACCATGTCGTGAGGACCGCAAGAGGATGGAGGAGGAAGACATTGATCACAATCGATGAAAAGGAGAAAGCACCAAGCAAATATAGTGGCCAGCCTAGTAGTGGATGCACTGTCCGTGGGATCAGGAAGAAGGGAATGGTGTAAGCTGCAAGTATGGACCACGACGCCACTACTCTGAGCGTTGTGAGTAAAACTATAGTACTTTTCTCCATTTTTCTGTTGTAGCACATCTTTGACAAACTAGGCCGTGCAAGTCGGGTGACTGCAATGACTCCAATGTACAATAGGGCCTGGATTAATACAACCGGTAGCTCTGATGAATACCTGCTTTGCATCAAGTTTACATATAGTCAGGAAAGGTAATACTCTGCTTCAGAAATTAACATGCAACAACATGAAACACAGCAAATACTATTGCATGCTTCATTATTCTAAAAAAAACATGACAGAAGGTTAAAGACTCTGCAATCCCCTACTTTATGGAACTTTATCCCCCCAAAAAAGAAGCACAATAATTCCTTGCCTTGTACAACTTTATTCTAAAATCTAAAGGGCATGATAATGACCCGTCTTTATACATCTTTATCCTAAAGAAGATGGAAAACAATTCCCAAAGGGCATTTCACCAATCACATCGGTGCGCACGTGTCACTATTATGGATGATATTACCATCCATGCTAACAAATTTTGTATTACCATCCATGCTAACAAATTTTGCATATCTAGCGATGCATTAGTGGAAGACTCTATTAACATCAGAATTCAAGCATGCGCATAAATTAATGGAAGACAAAATGTTGGAGAAAACTGCCCACCCTAAGTTTTCATGGCGTTGTTCATGCCAAGAAAGTCCCAAAGGTAAAACTGGCCAAGACCACCAATACCATGGCTTAAACCATGGAGCGCTAGGAAATGTAATCACGCTGTTCGGCCCACATGGAATGCTCCAGCGGAGTTTCAAATCTGAACAAAATATCCCATTAGTCTGGGACAAAGGCATGAAAATATGGAATTATCATATACTTCTATTGAACTCACAATAGTAAGACGCATCCATTTGATAGCCTAATGGAAGCCGATAAATTCCGTCAAGTTTGGTACCATTAACTGGTGGATGGAACATTGGTTGGTCAAGCAAGTCTGGGAAATAGCTAGCAAGGAAACCCTGATCTGCACCATCTGGGTTTTCACGCCCAGCAGCTAGCTCATGTAGCATGTTCTTAAAAACATCCTTTGAGGGCTGAAAACAAACAAAAAAAAGCCATTCATGAGGACATAAATTTCAATATTCAGGTTCATTTGATGAACTTTAGATAGTTCTGGACTAGAGAAAATTCGGCTGATTAATACTACTAACTTGTATGGCAAAAATTAATTTTGAGTGCATGAAGTAGGAGTTGTCATAACCATTTTGAATCTGCCTACTGCAGAGCATTGTGCATTTGTGCCAAAAAAAAATCTGCCCACTGCAGAACATTGTGCCAAAAAAAAAAGATCAGCAATTGACCTGCATACTAGATAGGATTATATTTAAGTACTGTAGAATATTAGTCTGTGATCCACACGCCCAAAAAATATATCTGTGCTTTGAGAAAAGCCAACAGAAAACTAAAGTAGAATACCCAAGAAAAAACAAAGCTGATTAATTTCAGGTAAAAGAATTGCAGTAAACCAGTTGGCAACAAAACTGCATAGGTCTTTTCATTAAAGAACAATGAAGGATTATTTATCAAATGGCAGTAGGATCACCACTAATATGAAGCACTAAGCAAAACAGACTGTCTTTGTAGATGCCAAGGACCAAAGGAGGATGATTCATGGTCATTCCTAATAATTAAGAGATAATATATCTCCTTACCCGGAGAAGTTAAAAGAAATTTTGCGGAAGAAATGAGACACCCATATAGTAAGTAATCCTACCTGAAGTACAAAGAGGCCAGTATGGAAGATACAAGGGTTAATGAAGACAGCGCAGAACTGGCCACACTGAAATAATTCATCAGTATTCTGGAGGAAAATGTTGTCAGAGTCTAGCATAACAACTCGGTCATAGGAAACTAGGCTCCATGCATACAGCTTGTTAAGAGTCAACTTGAATCGCATGTTGAAGTTCTCTTGCTTTTCATAAGGATTCTTCAAATTCTCCACAGAGACCACCTTCACACCATCATCTTTCCTAAAGAAACAATTGGGGATGCATAAATACTAAAAATATCAAGATCAGACAAGACAAAAAAGAAATGTATTTCAGCTGAAGGAAAATATATCCAGTAACAATAACTGCATGCTAATTCTACCAGTAACTGAAGTTTTTCAAATGACAAACTGAAGTCAAATTTCATTTTTCTGAAAGATACACTTATTATTACCCCATTCATTCCCTTGTCGGTTCCACTTATAATGCCATTGTTATTCTTGCAATGTACTTACAAGTTAACAACACTAACGTTCCACTAGTTTTGCAAAGTACTTCCATTTTTGTTCCTCCATGATTAACTGCATTTCATTAGTGTCAATACCATAATATTATATACTCTTGCTAGTTACATGACTCAATAATGGCTAAGCTTCCTGGCCCAACATGGCTACCTACTTCAACTAAACATCGATCATATAAAATTGAATATCCATTTATAAACTCAACAATTAAAAATGCTCAATCTGGCCAGCAGTTGGAGATGTGATATTCTCAGAACGGGGGGGATAGGTTGGACCACTAGGATACAAAAAAAGCTGACAAATTCAACAGAACAAAGCTAGAATTCTCTGAAACTGTAAATTCTTAGGAAACGGCCAACAAGTCATAACACGGACAAAATCAACTCAGGTCGACATCCACATGTGGCCAGTTAGACAATATGAGGGGTTCACATGCAAGTCCAACTGGAATATTGTAATAGAACAACGCAGTCACAATCAGCAAACTGCTAAGTAGAATAATAGGTACTGGAAATTAACAGGTGAATTATAAACTTTTGAGCAAATATCTAACAAAGGCCAAATCAGTAGTCCAACAGAAATACTGTTCTGTAATAAAGCTTAAGCCATGAGCTAAGTGCGATTGTGCAGCAACTTGATGTCGAAATTAGCATCACAAATACCACAACTTATCAACAAATATCTCACAACCAGGACGCACAATTTCTCTCAACAAACTTCAATGACTCTAGACTACAAAGTCAACATGAACAGAGCCGCAAACTCAATGACCGTAGCACGGTAGCAGTTACTGGAGATCATTTCCGAACACGCGAGCAGCATCTTCGCCGAAAAGTACGGTAAGAAACAGTAATAACAAGGACACTGCCGATCCGCAAGTCAGAAACCTCAGAGAAAATACAGTAAAAATAGCAACAAAAAAGAACAGTAACAACGGAAACTACAAGTTCAAGAGAAGGAAACAAACGAAAATCGAAGAATTCGATATGAACAGTGAAGAAGAGATTCTAGTCATTTACAGTGGTACCGATCAAATAGCCATTAATTCGCGTCAAACAGCAAGAACACAATGCTCAAATAACCAAACAAGTTCACCAGAATCAGCAAATGAAGGTGCCCAAAAATTTGCATTGAGCTACGGCAAGAACTTTGCACTAAGCAGCCACAAATTCGCATCAAACAACAAAGCAGGCATGAAGTCAACCCCCGGCGCGTGAAAACAAAGAGAGAGCTGAATCAGACCCCGATTCAAATATACCAAAGTACAAATCGAACATCTACAATGGAATCAAGTTTCTATCATTACCCAGCGATCCAAGCTAAAAGACAACCAGAAGGGTAGTGGCGCGAGAACGACAGAGAGACAAGAGGAGGGGGTGGGGGTGGGCTTACAGCTCCTGGACCCAGCGCGTCGGGACATCGAGGGAGGCGATCACGACGCGGTCGGCGTCCGCTCCGAGCCTCCCCAGAGATCGCATCATGACGCGCGTGGCCACGTAGAACTCGTAGTCCCGGGGAGTGCCCATGTACAACATCGCCGCGTACGCGTGCCGCCGCGGAGCCACCTCCACCGCCACCGCAGCCTCACGCGCACCCTCCGCCGCCGCCAACGCCACCAACCCCACGACGACCCACCAGAGGTCTAGGCACCGGCCCAAGCCCCGCCCCATCCCGAAGGAGCGAAGCCCTTCCCCCTCCTACTCCCAGATCTGGCTACGCGCGGGGGTCGCCGGAGCCGAGCCGAGCAGGGCAGGGCCGGGAAGCATGAGCCGGCTGGGGGCCGGGGAGCTCGGCGGGAATGGCCGGAGACGTCGGCCGCCGGTGAGCTGCCTGCCTCGGGGGGCGGTGGAATTTCACCCTTTTCTTTTGGTATTTTAATCCGCGGCCTCAACAACGGGAGTGGGAAAGGGGGAGGCGATGCGACCGAGTGGAGTCGAAGTGGAGGGAGCAGCACTAGAAGAGACGCGAGACTCGGAAGTGAATTGAGGAGGGTTGTCACGTGATGCCGCTCTTCCGTTGGACTGAAGTAGTCGAAGCCCCGTTGCGTTTCAGAGATTTCGTACAAAATTTGTTTGGTTTTTGTACGAAACGGCGGCCCAGCTTTAAACGCTTGACTCAAAATTCGTATGAATTCTGTACGGATGGACGAAATGTTTAAACGGGACTTGAATCAGTTTTGCGGGTTGCCATAACAACCGGTCACTCCAACAAGCAGTAGTAACGGCTGTTGGTTTTAACGTTTGGTTTTCGTCTAGGTGGAGAAGTCAGGCTCGTTTTGGGCCGAGATGGGCCTGCTGAGTTTTTTTTTCTGTAATCGTATAAATTTATTCCCACTTAGTGTAGTTAATATGATTTTGCTGCTATATTTATGCATCCACGTCACCTTAATTACATGTGACCGTTCGATCTGAAAGGTAATGCCTAGATCAATTTTGTTTGCTTGGTTCCTTGACCAGGTATTCAAGTCACTATTCTCTCCACGCATAACATTTGGGCCAGACTATCGCTACCTGACCAACAGATATGACCCATTGTTTTCCTTCGTTGCACCGTCCTTCGAGTTTCATGCAGACATGCTTCGCCGTTTCTTTATCTGGTGGGTCTGCAACTCTTGTTTGCCCTCTTCCACTAGGCGCATATACAGGAAACAGATGCAGCAAGAGCATCCACGGAGTCAAATATAGCTTTAAAAGCATTCCTCGAAAAACATATGGATGTCTAGAGGGAGCTCCACATCTGAAGCACTCCATATCAGGTTGCCACGGATGGGTGTTTCGTTCGGACACCAGCCAAGATTTCATCGCCAACGTCTTCCATAGAGACATCGCAAGGATGCTGACCAAATCCACCACATGATGATATTACCATCCTACTTCCAATGAGGTACTGCTACAAGTATTCAAATTTGGTGTGTATAGCTTCTCCACTAATTGCAACCAAACTTTCATTTACTTAAATATTTTGCTATATGTATTGCAGTATCAGCAGTCATTACAAGTTGTTCAAGTTGCCAATTGATTCATGACGAGAATCAAATCTGGTGCACGTGTATCACACCATCATATTAACCATCTTTTTTATCCCTATTTTCTTTTCCTAATTTTGTAATTGATTTATTCATAATTGATACTATTTACTGTTATTAGAAATTTTAGGTTTATGCTTAGTACGTAGTATTTGATCAAGTAATTTTATTCGAGGCCAATTATTTCTGTTAGCAAATTTGAGCTTCTAATTTCCAACTTTCCAAGTTGTAGCCATGAGTTGTAGCCACTCATGGTGATGTAGATCCATATCAAAACCAGAGATATATATGGATCTACCGGCTCATCAATAAATCCATCTCATTAGGAATAGATATGATTATCTAATCGGGCTGTACCTCTATTTTCTACATAAGGTTTTCTATTGTCCCGCAGCAACGCTCCGAGTTTTATCTAGCCTACAGTAAACGAGATCCTAATTTTGTGAGCTTTCATCAAGGCTGCGAATTGATGCATTACATGCATGCGATCGCGCAGCCAGCTTGTACGGATAGGATGAGGACGCTATCGACACGGTGGCCATCATCAGCATCCACGAGGCAGACAGGACCAGATCGATGCCAGTGAACTAATTTTAATTGATTACAAAAGCAAGTTATTGTCCTTTGGAGCCTGCCATTTGGTCAAGGTTTGCAAAGTGGTGTAACCAATTCAAGAATTTTCAGAATCCTACCCCGCAATTTAGTCAAGAGAAATAGAGAATCATGTCGCCGTCCATGGCCAGTCCAATGAACCATGAAAAATATTTTTCCCTGTCATTTTCAGCGCAGAAAAAGAAAAAAAAAGAAAGGGGAGACGAGTTGAAATTAGAGCAAATCCTGGTATACCTAATCAAGATGGCGACTAATGGAAAAAATATCAGGATAAACAGTATTGTAATTAATGCTTGTGAAACTTCAATTAAAGATTTTTCACATCTTCTGAAGAACTGAAAGATTCTTCACTTCGTAGAAATCGGTCGCAGATGTAAGAGGAATCTGTCTTACTGTCTATTATGAAAATAAAAGAAGAAATGGAATAGCATCGGCTGGTTCTTTGCAACTATGGGAGCGAAACTACCTAGCTAGCTATCCAGCTACACGTCAGGGCGCTGTAAGATTGTTGCCCAGGGAATGCTAAAACGCTAACGTCAGTTATCCCAACTAAAACTGATTGGTGGAGCTGTCAATCTTCAGATGTTGATTGCTCCTTCCATCTCACCAAGGAACGGAGAAATTCCAGCACCTACATGGCAATTGTTAAGTGAAATGACCAAAGCAACTTTTAGTTGACTAGGCATAATCATTAGGACTGCAAAAAAGTTAAGAATGAGAGGAAGGATCATTACTTCTGATTGGTCTTTCAGCATTAAAAATCCTTCAGTCTTCTTCGGCACATGCGAAACAAGAATCCCACACCCATTCTTTCGCTTGCGAAGCACCTGATCGTATCAAACAAGGACAAGAATTGAGCGCATTTACGCCTAAAGAAGATGGAGTTGAAATTTGGTATGCCATTTCTGAAGAAAGGGGACCTTGAATGCATCTTCGTCCGTTTGATCATTCCCAATATAGATAGGAAGAACATTTTCAGAATCATCAAACCCAAGTGCTGCCTTTCCCTTGTCCCAGTTGATCATTGGACGAACCTCTAAAACCTGAATAATAGCATACTTTTTAGCATACAAATGATGCATCATCTATTAGGAACAGTATATTACAATACTATCTTTTCAATCCTTCTACCTTCCATCCAGTCGTTATAGATAACGAAAATCTTTTAGAACATTGTCGACTGTTTAGACCACTGAAACGATATATATATATCCGACCTTCTTATAGAGTTAAGGTCTTAGACTCACTATATACTATACTTCTGCATGGTATCAGAGCAGATCTAGATATTTCCGACATGCTAGAATCCTCTCGTCGGCGAGCCAACGCTTCCTTCTCGTCATAGACATTCTCTCTCGATATTCCTCCTCTGTCTTCTCAGCTTTGGCTCTCATCCTCCCTGTCCCGTCTCCTCCGCAGATGGCCTTCTCCTCCTCCACCGCCCTCTCGCCCCCCTTTCCACCACGTGACAAGGAGACGGCATCCATCCGCCTCCTCGTCTCGTTCAGATCCACCTTAGCTTCTTCCTTGCTTCGGCGCACCTTCCTCTCTTCTAACGCTGGCGCAACTCTGTGCTCGCTATCTCCATCGGCTGGACTCAACCGCCCTTCATCGGCTGGACTCGTCTGTCCTCCATCGGCTAGAACTCTTTCTCGGTTCTCACTTTTCCGATATACTCATCTGCTCCCGGATACGAAACTTCTCCACTCGCATCTGAACCACTCCGACATGTTCACGTATATATGGACATGAATTTCTACTTCCCAGATACAAACCTCTTTTCTTCGCGTCCGCGACTTCTCCGATTTTTTGCGTCCGCCCCACTCCGTTGCGTCCACGGATCCACAGACATGAAACCACCCTTCATGAACGCGAACCTTCTCACGCCCGTGATCCACCTACTCTCTTATACTCGTGATCTACCTACTCTACCACCTACTCCTCGCTCAACTACTCCGCCACCTACTCCCATCGGCCAACCACTCTCATCGGCCACCTACTCTCATCGGCCAACGACTCTCCTCATCGGCTTATCACGCCTCGCTACTCTCTCGTCATGACCACCGAGTAGTCACTTAGTTCCGACACTCTTTCAGTCGTCGGCTTTCTTCCGGCCATCACCGCTCCTGACAATAACTCGGGCACCACTTCGCTGATGTTCTCACCACCTTACGCTACTGTCAACGTGAAATCTCACGTTCCCATCTCTCTTGACCTCAATACCAACTATTCCAAGTGGGTATTCTTTTATTAAATCCTTATGTGGAAAGTTCGGCCTTCACTCTCACATCGATGGCTCCGCTCCACCTCGACCCGATAATCCCTAGTGGGATATCGCCAAGTGCTGCGTGCGCAGCTAGCTGCTTGACTTGATCAATGACTCCGTCCTCGGCCTTGCAATGGATGACACCGACACCACTGCCCAGGATCTCTGGGTGGCCATCGAACGGATCGTCCACGCCAACAAACAGCCGCGCGCCATCTTCCTCCTCAATAAATTTCACTCTATGGTACAAAGAGACTCATCTGTCTCCTCGTACTGCCAATGCCTAAAGGTCAAGGCCGTCGCCATGCGTGATGTTGGTTACCCCGTGGTCAACTCATAACTCGACCTTGCCCTTCTATAAGAACTTAACCCCTGCTTCTCAAACACCGTCGATGACATCGCCAACTCCACATCTCTTCCCACGTTCGCTCGGGCCCACGACATGCTAGTTCTCAAAGAACTACGCCTGGCCAACGACGAGAAGACTATGGCCCACACCGCTCTCCTCGCCGTAGCCGATCATGGCTGCTCCAATCCCATCAGCTGTCGACCATCATGCGCTGCTACCACCTCTCGTGGCTCTGGTAGCCACGGCTTTAGCCATGGCAACAAAGCTCGTACCGGTGGCAACGGCAAAGGCAAGGGCAAAGACAAGGGCAAGAGCTGGAGCAGTCCGATGCAACCGTGCCCTGCTCCAGTCCCTACCCCGTCTGCTAGTCTCGTGGGTCCGTGGCTTTGCTACAACCCCTAGGCACCCCAACCCCTGCTACGTAGTCCCATCGGCTGGCAACCAGAGATCCTCGGCGTCCATCCTTAGGCCCACTTGGCATCGGCTCCCATCCAACCGCCTTGGCCGATCCTCAGTGGCGCGCGGCTATGGCCAATGAGTATAAGACACTTATAGATAACGAGACCTGGTGCCTTGTCTCTCATCCTCCCAGTGCCAACGTTGTGATCAGCAAGTGGATCTTTAAACACAAGTTCCACTTCAATGGATCGCTTGCTCGTCACAAGACACGCTGGGTAGTTCGTAGTTTCTCCCAACATCTCGGCGTTGACTACGACAAGACCTTCAGTCCTGTCATCAAGCCCGCTACCATTCAGGTTGTTCTCACTCTCGCTGCCTCGTGCTCTTGGCCGATCTATCAGCTCGACGTGAAGAATGCCTTTCTTCACGACCATCTGATAGAAACAGTCTACTGCTAGCAGCCTCTAGGCTTCGTCGACCCATCTCATCCCGACGACGTCTGCCTCCTTCAGCGCTCTCTCTATAGCCTCAAACAGGCCCCTCAAGCTTGGTATCAACGCTTTGCTGCATATCTTCGGCATATCGGCTTTGTGGCCTCCGCCTCCGATACATCCCTCTTTGTTCTTCACACTGGAAACACCACCACCTACCTTCTCTACATCGACGACATCGCTCTTACGGTGTTCTCGATGACCACCCTACAGCACATCATGGCCCGATTTCACTCAGAGTTTACCATGACCGATCTAGGTTCTCTCCATCACTTTCTTAGCATATTTGTCACACGCTCTTCTCATGGGCTGTTTCTCTCCTAGCGCCAGTATACCATTGATCTTCTCCAGCGTGTGGACATGACCGAATGTCACTCCATCGTCACTCTTCTCGACACCCGCGCCAAGCTCTCCGCTACCGATGGCTCTCTCATTGCCGATCCCTCCTAGTACCAAAGTCTTGCTAGTGCCCTCCAGTATCTCACTCTCGTACGGCCCGATCTCACCTATGTCGTCCGCGCGAACCTCACCTCGCGTTACTCAAGCATATCCTTCGCTACGTAAAGGGCACACTATCCATCGGCCTACATCTCAGCTTTGGCCCCATCGACTCTCTCACCATATATTCTGACACGGACTGAGCGGGTTGCCCCGACTCCCGACGCTCCACCTTCGGCTACCGCGTCTTACTCGGTGACACTCTAGTCTCTTGGTCCTACTAGCGCCAGACTACAGTGTCTCGGTCCAGCGCCAAAGCCAAGTATTGCACCATTGCCCACGTTGTCGCCGAGTATTGCTGGCTTCGCCAGCTACTCTAGGAGTTCCGTACACCTATCACTTATGCGACCGTCGTCTACTGCAACGTCAGTACCGTCTACATGACCGCCAACCCGGTTCATCATCGACAGACGAAACATATAGAGATTGACATTCACTTCGTACGTGACAAGGTCGCGCTAGGACAAGTTCGGATGATCCATGTACCATCGGCGCACCAGTTTGCTGATATTATAACCAAAGGCCTACGCGCGCTTTTGTTCACTAGTTTTTGCTCCAGTCTCTGTGTCTATTCCCCTGCTACTACGACTGTGAGGGGTGTTAGACCATTGGACCTATATATATATAGACTCAACCTCCCTGTATGGAGTTGGGGTCTCAGTCTCACTGTATACTTACACTTCTGCATCGATAACTTGTGCGACAAACTTCCAGTTCTGGAGACAAACACGTCAAAATAAATGAGAAACTTGCAACTGCTGCAAAGCAACAAGAGAGGCAAGAATGTTCCAAATCTACCTTCTTGTCCACATTGCGATAGTGTACAGACACACAAAACTTGCTGTTCTCAATTGTTGCATAGACTCATGGACTCAGGGATTTGGAAACCTATTTGTACATAGACTCATTAGCGTACAGCATTTTCAATATCATCCATCCAAATCTAATAATATAGACTACTAATTACATTCGGATGGTTGAAAACAAGGAGCACCTCAGTTATCATAGTCAGAAACTCACTTGCAGGTTGAAAAAGTTTGGTTTCTTTGGTCTGCAATTGAAAGCTCAACGACATTTTTAAAAGAAACAAGGGACATGCATGTAATGAATTAAGTAATTACAAAAGTAAAAAAAGCAACAAATATATTGATTCATGCCTGAAAACTAAAATGATCCTAAAACTACTCACCTTTTTTGTTTTACTGTCTGAATCTGCGGTAGATGCTAGTATGTCCGTACCATGACTTCCTTCGTAGTAGATCTCAGTCAGCTTGACAAAATCAAACACCTGGACACGCAGAGGCCAGCATCAAACATCAGATATGTAATTTCCGTACTAACAGAACTGTCACACTGAAAGTCTGAAAACATGAAGATCAGTACATGTAAAAATATATATTCATATCTTGTCACGGGATCTCCCGCTATATTGCTGTAGGGAAGTGCTTTGCAACATTTTTCACAGTAGCACTCATCTAAAGGAAGGTATTTAGATTAAGTAGCACATACATAAAAGCAATGTGTCAATACATATTTCATCTTACATCTGACTTACCTCAGGGGACATGAATGCCTTCTCTGGACCATTCACAATAGGAGAAAATGTGCCATCATAGTCCAGAAACAACACAACCTTCTTGTCTTGCACACTAGCTACTATTTGATCGAAGGAACATATTGAAGAAGGGCAAATTGCCTGATATAAAAGATTAACATATAAATTTCTCTATAGAAGACATACAGAGAATAACTGAAAACTGAAAGAAACATTTAACTTACTACCCGAGAATTGTCAGCGGAATATTCATCGGACGAACCGTCACAGCCTGAGCATGACTAGCTTGCCACGGTTCGATGATGTCGTCACTGCACCGAGAAGTCCATCAACGAATTCAACAAGTTCACGCTTACTGATGTATGTCACGCTCAATGTAGAACATGGATGCTTCTCGGATATAACCGAACATGGCATTAGATTTGAAGGCAGTGCCAACACTGGCTGGCTTTTGATCATGGGATCAGTCATGAGAGGCAAGCCTTTGGTCAAATCCACAGGACCACTGCCAAAATGAGATGGAATAGGCCTTCTTCAACTAGATTTAACCCACAGTCTTGTCAATAAAAAACCACTTGTTGAGTGTTTTCTTGTTGGTGTAGGTGCGCGCACAGTTCTTTAACAGAAAGTTAGCAGATATCTGAAAAATAAGCAAGGTAATATTATCACGCGACGAAAATCAAAGATAATTTACAATCACAAAAATGTGATTTACCTTCATGTACTCAAATTCAAGAGTGCATGTGCATCAGAAAAGTGACAGCCAGATAGAAAAAGGCCTTGTAATCCACCCTTTGCATATACCTGAACCTGATTATATAGCATTGGTGCATGCAAGAGGCAAGCTTTCGTCATTTATCTAGAAAATCTCAAAATACAAGATGAGTTACATGACATCATACATGAATGGAGCAAACTCATAATGTCATCTAGCCAACAGGAAGCCCCTTTGCACCCAGATTAATCCCACAATAAGTAAGTGTGCTACATCAGTGTCCTTGTCATCTAGGAAAGAATGAATACAACATAATGGTCGGCATTAAAAACTTTGATCTCAACTCTTTGATTTGAATTTTTATCTTGTGGGCAGAAAAGTTTGTCTCAATGTTAGAGCAAAGTATAAACGTTCCCTTCAAATAAGGAGCAAAGTACAAACATGCATCGATCTGCCCACACTTTGCAGAACCAAAAATCGTTGTTGCTTCAAATAATCTGAAAATGTCATGTCATCTACCAGAAGGATTCAGTTACTACCAGTGCAATGCCAACCATCCATGGTGATAGGCTACCCGACAAAGCAAGTAATCAGTAACTAGTATTGATTATTAACCCTTAATGACATGATAGGTACGCCTAACTTCTCTTTTGCGAAGTGAATCATGAGGGCACCTAAGTTGGTTTGCATTGCTGTAAACTTTGCTCTAAAAACTAATCATGAACAATTTCTGTAAATTCATTCTGATGGTTACGATTGACTACTGAAAGGAAAAGATTCTTCATAAAAATAAAGAATCTGAACATTAGGAATATCCATCACAAAATAGACAGGGCATGCATTGAGTCTATCATGGAATAAATACGATCAAAATACAATAACATTGTCATGTTAGTTAATCAAGTTCAGAAACGGAAGACATCGGTACGATTCGCCTTCGCATGAAGGCATCACGGAGTATGCCAGGAAGGTGATTACACCGTGGACAGTTCTGATCTAATATATGGCATTCCCATTACCATAGAAAATTATTCAAATCTACATACTTGCACCTGGATGCGAAATACCATGGGAACGACAAAAAAAAGACTAAAAACAATCGAGACGACAGCGAATCCTCAGTCTTGAATCGATTGAGAACGCGCCCGAGAAAAGATCGAAAAGTAGTACAAAAAAAGGAAGGGAATGAGAAACGTGCTCACCTTGGTGAAGAATTTGAGATCGATGTGTTGCACAAGGAAGGAGAGAGAAGAGGAGAATTGCATCCAGGCGGTGATTTACAAGGAGAGCGGAAGGGCAGAAGTGGAATCTGTAGCTTTTCACCTCGGCCTGCACCACGATGGCGTCATGGATCATATAATAATGATCCATTTGGGTCTTTTGAGTCCACGTAAGCATTGGTCCATAACTTCGTGGGCTTCACCCCAGTGCTCGACTCTTATCACTTATCAGCAATTACGAGGCGGACAATCAAAAGGTAACAATATACAAAAGCTAGGGGCCTATGCATGGGCGTTTGAACCTTATGCTACTGCAATTTGTGGTAAACCCAGTCAACATCTAAACAAGTCCAAACGATTTCATACCGGGTATAGTTTTGGAAGCTGATATCTCAACAATAATTGATTGCCCAACCACTACCGAATGAGCACTTTTGAGATAAGAAGGAAACAAAACTCAGGAATATCAATTAGCTGAATGTTTCAGGTTTCAGCTGCAGAAGCAGTTGAGGAGGCCTTTAGTTAGGCTTGCTCTACCGTACTCTACCATATCTTTGATTACCCAGTTCTAGCTACAGGTTACCTTATCTTTTGAGGAATTTGTTTGACAGTGATGTCGATTCAGAGTAGAAAACTGCAAATGCACATTGCAGATCAAAATTTTAATCAAATTTCTAAAGCTCCGCATTGCTCGTTAACTGAAGTAGACAGCACCCTGAAAAAAAATCCTGAACCACTTCTATAGGCGCCTAGCAGCACGCCATCACATCCAAAAATAATTCCTAGATTAATAAAAAAAGGGTAAAATCCCAAAGCTGACACCAAAAGGAAAATACAGAGGAATCACATCGGAAACGTTGATGTGGCATCCAGCGAATGAGATTGGACTGGAAGTTTTCCCAATTACAACGACGAGCCTTCGAAAGTTCTAATCATAGCTCTTACTAATATGATATTTGCCGCGTCCGATCCCACATCAAAGTAAAGTCCAGGCCAATATCCTATTCCTCCGATCGCCCAGCTTCTCCAGGGAATCCAGATCACCCTCTGCTCATCATACCATCGCCCATTTGTTCGTATACTTTACTTCAAGAGGCAGCAACCGCTTAGACACTTCCCGCGCCGCGGCCATCCAGGTCACTGGTTCTTTGAAACGGAAAAAGGGAGAAAAAGGCCGGATCTTTTCTGCTGTTGCTTCTCCTTTCTCGCTTGCTCTCTGTCTCTGATCGAAGCGATGAGTAATAGGCTGCTTCGTGTGCACCCTTCCGAGCTCAAGATCCCCTGTAAGTGCTTTCCAAGAACCAAGTCTTTGATTTTGGCAGCGATGTCTTGATGCTTCTCTCGACTGATTTTCTTCTTTTGATGCCATGGCTGATAAGATGAGCTCAAGAGAAAGAGGTCTTGCTGCATGCAACTGACGAACAGAACCAACCAGTACGTGGCGTTCAAGGTGAATAACTACCCTGTTCTTCTCGCTCTGAGCTGTTGCTGCTGCGATGCGTTCGGAGGTAGGGTGACGGATTTTCGTTCTGCAAAACTGTCAATCCGTAGGTGAAAACGACGAACCCAAGGAAGTACTCTGTGCGGCACGCCTGCGGTATACTGCTGCCCCGGAGCTCGTGCGATATCATAGGTGAGGTTTGCTTATTGCTTTACACAATCACAGTGCTTTTCTCGACCTGTCGATCGGTCTGTTTTATTCACGTCGTTACTGAAATTGTGAAAATTGGTGTAGTTACAATGCAGGCGCCCCATGAGGTGCTATCCGATTACCATTGCAAGGACAAATTCCTCGTGCAGAGCGTGGTGGTTGGACATGGGGCGACCATGAGAGACTTTGCCCCTGAATTGGTAGATTCTTGGAGCTCTGTTCATGGATAACTAGCCGGGGCAGGCCATCATCTAGCACTGATGTTGTTGCTGTTTGCAGTTCACTAAAGCACCAGGCAGGGTGATCGAGGAGTTCAAGCTGCGGGTGGTGTATGTTGCTGCCAATCCTCCATCTCCGGTGCCTGAGGAGGAGGAAGAAGATGCATCCCCTCGGTCAGAGGCCATGAGCTATGAATTGAAACCATCGTCAGTGTTTGATGCTGTAAGTAAGGAGTATCATTGTTGTTAAGTTTGGTGCTACAGAGAAAAAATATCATCCATATTTCCTTTTCAGGTATCCACACGCACAGATACATCTGAAGCCAAAGTTTCATCTTCTGAGGTAACTCTCTTCTCGGTTAAAATATCCTTCCCATCTGCTCTTCCCCCACATTGATGGAAAAACAGTCACTGAGATCAGTAATGCATATAGTCTTGCTGGTTGCTTTGGCATCTGTAATATTTTCAAAAAAAAAATCGTGTGTACTTTGATTTTTTTTTCTGTAGGAAAAATACAAACTGCACACGAATCAATGTCTGATTTAGAAAATAAAATAAAATTTTCAGGTTCATCACAATACACACGTTAATTTAATGGTGAAAATTTTCTATGTAATTTATCCCGGACGTGTCTTATGTCAAAAACTTGTCCTGCTTCTCCTGCAGAATGAGACTCTTGATGTCATCATCAAAAGTTTAGTAGTCAACTTCATTCTTCTTCAGTTTGTTTTATCTGGGAAGATAAGTGGTACCTTGTTTGGTACATTGCCATTGTCAGTACAGCAGTATGATACCTAAAACAAAGAACCTGTATCTTGTACCTCAGTGTATAATCTTGTTTGGTAGGTTGAGACAATACTATTCAGCGAGTTAGATTCATAATTATTTTTTCAGTAAACTGAAGTTTTAATCTGTCAGTTTGCTCTGCCTTATTTATATTGCATATGTCTGTTCAGGGTGCCACTGTAGAATCAACGCTGGTTGCAGAGAGAGAATATTCAGTAGAAGAAAATCAGAACCTTCAGCAACAGATGGTAACATTTCCCCTTTATGGGGAGTACTACTTAATTTCAGTATAGTACTATTGCTGATAAGACCATATAACCTTTTGAATAGTCTGGCATTTCAGTTTTCTTTAGATAACGTTTATCCTGATTATGCATTAGGCAGCAAATAAAGTGTTTGAATTGAATATGTTTTTCGTCTTAAAATCTGGATTGAACTCTGCAAAAATGACGTAAAGTCAAACAAATCTCTGGCTGCAAGGCAAATTCTTCTTTTGAGTGACATAAAACCACCGAGTCAGACGATCTTTAGTGGAAAAATATGTGAACAGGAACTATTGACTTGAGGAAACTGTTGAATTCACTCGAGTTAGACTTGCCAAATAGCAGCATTTATGAACAATTAGGGGATGCATTGGCATTTGGTGATAGATGACACTGTTAAGTTTGTTGCCAAACAAAAGTAGGTAATGTTGTAAAGAGCTTTAGTCCTTCAGTCTCCATGAAGGAAACATTTGGGTTATTGAGCTACAGTAGTTGACACTCCGGTGTTGAAATGATTCTCTTGTTTGTATTTTCTGAGCTGAAGCAATGATGCGCTGGTAGGTATATAAAGACAGAAAATAATTTCTTTAAGAAACATGACTGAAATTGACTTGCATCTTGTCTTTGTCGAGTTAAATATTACTAGGAGAATTGCAATTACATGATTTTTACTGTTTATGAACTATTACTTGACGAGATACCTCAGTGTACAGATTTTTAAATTTTGATACTGATGATCACAACTGTTTAGACGTGTATTTCCTCCATTTTTAATATATGATGTAGTTGATTTTTTTCTTAAACTTTGACTAATAATATTTATTCAATTGCCTAGTAAGTAAGGTAAAAAGAGTATCACTAAATCTATCATCAAAAGTACTTCAAACGTACCTTGTATGTTTGTCCATTTGTGCAAATATTTCTAGAAAAGATGAATAGTGAAATAAATTACAAAAGTCAATTGCGTGTATATTTCAAAACGGTGGTGGTAGTACTCCCTCTAACATTTCGTTGATTTTTAAACACATTTTTAAACGTATGTTTAACCATTTCTCTTATTAAAAACTTACATAATTATTATTTATTTTGCTGTGATTTACTTATTATCAAATGTACTTTAAGTATATTTTTTTCATATTTACATAAAATTTTTGAATAAGACGAATAGTCAAATGTGTGAAAAAAATCAATGATATTTGAAAGTAGTAGTATTTTACCATCAAATATCTGAATATTTGAAATTAATCTTGCTTCAGGAACTTCTAAGGGCAGCAAGATCATCTCAACAGGGCTTCTCAGTAATGTTTGTCCTGCTAGTCTTCATGTCATCTATTTGCATTGGGCATTTGATGAAGCACATCAAGGTTTAGCCACATCTATATGTAGAAGGATGTGTGTTAATTCCCACCAGGTGCCATCTCCACTGCCTATCACAGACAACAGAATAGTAGAGTATGCATAAAAAAGATTGAATAGATTGTAAATTCAGACAGAAGATGAGTATAGTTTATTCATCATGTATATTATACTTAATGACTTCTTGTGATCTGTCGTCTCACAGCTGATAAGGGAAAATGGAGTTTCTCTGTTTCGTTGGAAACAACAGTGTTCCTCTACAAGAAAGCTATAAGAGCATACAGCTCTAAAAATTACCATGTCATCTATAGACGACATTAATAGTTGTATCATATAATAATTGGACTATTAGTATGTATAGTAAAATACTATTGGCTAGAGAGTAGTTAGGGTCACATTTCTAACCAACTTTTCTCTCTCCAAACAATCACTCTTATCCACCTTACCATAAATTCAACGTGGCAACCCTATATCTTGCTAAGAGCAAGTATAATAAGATGATATAAGCGGACTATAATAGTTACCACATCATATTTATGCCGAGTTGGTGAAGAGAAGAGAAATAGGCTATAAATATATAGCCAGCTGCAGCACGACATCTAAGAAACTTCATGAGAGAGTAAGGTGGTTAGGTATTGATTGTTTAGTATATATATAATTATCCATTATATAGTGAGTTATTAAGTTGGCTATAAATGATATGATAATAAGATAGGCTAGCAGTTAGCTCTATTATTATAACGTCCACTATTTTTCTAAAATTATAATTTTAAAATTTTGTTTAGCAACACCATTAAATCCCGTTTCTAACTTCAAACCCTTAAATCTCCAAATTCCTTAAGGTCAATTTTTCGATTCTAGAAAATTTCAACCGTATCGGTAAATAATTTCGTTCCCATCCAAAAATTTTAAATTTCATTTTCGGACTCAACTGCCCATTGAATATTTTCTTCCATATTTAACAGCATTAGACCATAGTTCAATTCTTCCCCTCACCTATACACGTCTAGGTCGGACCACCTATCGTATTCTTGTCAAAAAAATCATGCGCGGACAAAACCGGCAAATCCAGGATTCCCTCCTAGCATGCCCTCTTCTATCTCTTTGAGTAGTGAAAGCTAGGGAACATCATGCGTTGTCCCCTCTGTCTTCCTTTTTTAGGCATAAAGCATACATGTGGTTGTCGTTCACGTGAAGCTCCTTTCTACTGTCTCATGCATGCATGCATGCACCTGTGCAGACAACATTTACATGCCACATCCATCCTTTCAACTGTGAGCTCACACATAAAGTTCCTCTCTACTACTAAACACACAAACGGGACAAGCAACAAGTCAACGCTCTGTCCCATCATGACGAACACGGAGAGGCATCAACGATGCTATGCATGATTCGCGGAGCCACACGAAAGCTCGTCGTCACTCTGCTTGTTGTGGAACGACGTGACCAGCTACAAAAGAACAGGCAACCACCATTGTTGCCCCGTGCTCCCTTTGTTTCGTTCCATTCTCCCTTACCTTCTGCTCCAAAGCCTCAACGAAGGCCATCGAAGACATCCCTGCACCCTGCTGGTTTCATTTTTCTTTCTCTCATCGCTAAGCCTCAGCCGCCAGGGTCGCCATCCACCATTGCCGCTACTTCAAGCTTTCACCACCGAGGAGGTAGCGGTCGCCTCTCTCTCCTTTTTTTTCCTTCTCAAACCTACAACCGCCACCGGCAAACCCGCCATGCTTGGCACCGCCATGCCACTTTGGCATGGCAAACCATCGTAATTGCCACTCAGCAGCACTACCGTGCTGTTGACACGCAAAGAGATCGGACCAGGCAGAGTGGCACACTGAGAGGGATCATGAGTTCGCCGATGGAGGGCTAATGCAATGCGCCTATATATGCGAAAGCCTAGGAGATCTGCTTAACTCTATTGCAGATCCTTAACTTCAAGGTTCATGGGCATGCCAGTCAATTTGACCATGCATTGAAAAAGAAATAGAGAGAATTAGGTCGACGAGCCAATCAGTCGATAGGCCGATACGGACTCCTACTATCGACTGGTTATCAATAGGGGCTGTAGCACTTATACATCGGCTGGGAAAGCCGATGAAGGCATAGGCAAGAAGCGAGGAATAAAATAAAGGATACATCGGCTATAAAAACAACGACGCTCTGAATAAAATATACGATAAGCAGTAAAGAGCGAGGCCTAGTTTCCAAAGAGATGAGACCTAGTGACTATCAATGACCATACTGTTAGAGATAACCTTAATAGATAGGACCTAACCAACATAGTATAAGGCTGGAGCTAACAGTACTGAAATGGCAAAAGTTAGATCAGTCGTGCTGACAAAAGAAATAGGTGAACCCATTGGTTGCTATCGGCTGTGAGTCCGATGCAATCATATAAATAAACCCATCATCTATCTAAGCCAGTGAGAGTAACAAAACCTGCTATATCTCGATGCCAGCCCTATCACATACAGCTTTGATAGATCAGATCTAATCAAGACAGTATAAGGTCAGATCTAACAGAACCATATCGATCGCTAGCGGATTAATCGCGGGCAATATATGTACATCGGCTAAAAAGACGATACGTTAGGTATGAAGCTCAGTGTAAGGATAACACATCAACTGGCTGCTCCGATGAAATATCGCATAAAGACCTGTCAACTTAAGTCTCAATTTACTATCAGCAGTCTAGAAGGTTCGACCTAACCGATCCAACTCAAGACTAATGAGTGTAAAAGGAGCTCGATAACCCAATAAATCCCATGCAAACGTGATATAATATATCAGATCGAACTAAGTGGTTGGACCTAACCGATGCAGCTTTAGATAGAGCGGATACACAAAGATAATAGTGGGACTTACCCCTTCACCGGAGATTAGACTTAATTGATGTAACCCCACGTCGAGAGCCAGAACCTACCGGAAAAAACCTAGACGAACTAGGGTGGCAATGCGCTAAGATTGTATTGATCTGTGTGGATAATTTATAAGACTCTAAGGGGTCTATATTTATACCCTGAGGTTACACAAGTCCGATATGGTTACAAATAACCTCTGGACATTACTTACTAAATAGAAAAGGAAACTTTCTCTAAGAAGTTAACAAAATTAGCTACTCTTGTCTAATTACAAGAGATACCTTACAAATACAAAACCACCCTACCGTGGTTTCCAAGATTTCTTACTTAATTCAGTCACATCTTGATAATCCTCCATGTACCGATTGAACCTCATCAGTTTTCTGTCTGATTGGCTCTTTTCATCTAACAGTCGACCTTTTCTCATAAACCGATCAACTCTCCATCTATAACCGAATCTATTTGCGGGCTTAACAAATTTTGGCGTTAACACATGCCCCCTAATTTCGGAGTTTGTTATTAGACTATAAAATTCTGAGCTATTAGAATTATCCTCAAACTGAGTCAGCCCACTATAGCCCACAAATAGTATCGATCGACCTAGAATCTCGTATGTCATCATTCCCCTATAGATCATTTCACCTCCCTAGCTCCTTTCTTTACACCTTCATATCACTAGAGCCTCCAAAACTTTGACGAGCTTCGGTGAACTCAGGTGAACCGCTGCGAGCTTCTCCATTGATTGTTGATCTGTGTTCACTTTCTTCTAGTGCAATTGTTTTGACAACCGCAGTTCCTGAGGTAACCTTTTTAACTATTCATTCATCTGCTCCACAATCTAGATAGATTCAATATGTCCCGTTCTTCACCTGTTCTTTGTTGGGTTCTTATTTAATAGTGTCTTAGGAGCCAAATCCTAATCCCAACCGCCAACCATCTAGATTTCTTTTACCTTGATCCTATGGGTAGTGAGGATCACACATATTTTATCAATGCTAAAATAGAGTGTATCCCCTTTAAGACCTCATCCATGCTAATCGATGACTGGACCAACAGTTTCAGATCTTGGCCTAGCAAGCTCCCTGGATGGAGGAACTGGTATCTCAGAGTATTGGCCGCCAAGAGAACACTCTAGAATGATATGGAAATTGACCACTGCATCAATCTCTCTTTAACTGAGATGGAGAAACACAAACCTTTACTCGCATTGGTTTCTTATTTCGAGTCGGACGCCTTCAATGCCTTTTTGTTTGGTCACGGGTCGATGACCCCAACTCTGATGGACATAGTCATATTTACCTACCTCAACACCACAAACTACATCAATCCATCTAACCTCTTATTCAAACCCACACATCGGCTGAACACCAAAAACATCGATGGTCGGACAAAGTATATTTAAGATTTCTGGACCAATCGATGATCGGAAACATGTCACGTTTTTGAATCTATGGCTAGAACGGTTTGTCTTTAGCAATGCAGCCCTTGGCCCAACGACCAACATGTAATGCTTGGTAGAATACTTGGCCGATCGTCATCAAATCCCTTTAGTGCAATACCTGATTGGAGCCACTTACCAACTGCTTCATTAAGTGGCAAGCAAGCTATCGGCTAGCCAACCAATCGGTCGTATTAGCAGCCCCTGGTGATTTACATATTTGTGGCTCAACGTCTATACTTCCAAAGCCATCATCAGCTAAGGATGCTAATGGAGCCCCGTCCTTGGGTGAAATCACCACCTTTGAGCCGTGCACTGCCAATACCAGACTTTTTGCCTGATGGTGGTCGGAATAGAGAAGGCATTTGTTCAGTTCATCAGCTAAATAGTACTGTTTGCACCTTAACCCTAATTATGTCGAGTTCAATGAAGAGGCAATACTTCTTTATGCTATGTTATCTTTGATCATACTACTTAGACTCTCACCATCTTCTAGGCCGGTGACAAAGAAGCACCAACAATCAGCATTAGCAACTGGCCAATTATGTATAAACCACCATCGGTTGAACCCCATCTAGGTCATGGTGTTCCTTCCCCATTGGCTCTCCTTCGGGCTCTATGGCCAACAGGACCAAAGCGCAAGAAACTAGTATCTTACTGCATTTCAAAGAAACAAAAGTTCAGCACCGATGTCACGGTTGCGGTGCCAATCTCCCAAGTACCTACCATTGAAGCAATATCGACTTCTTCACCCTCACTGGTATGTGTCGATTCTTATCTTCGTTTGCCTTTCATATCTTCTCTAACAACCTCCCCTTTTTTTAGCTTGAACCATCGGCTTTTGAAGTTCAACTATCATATGATATTCTTGTGAACATCGAGCCGATGGTCCCACCAGAAATCCCACTATCTTCAACGGCCGATCCCCAAGCTAGAAACACCGAGATTGTCCCTATTACTTCCGTATCGGACATCGGCCACCTCCCTTTAGAGACTATTCACCAAGCCAATGCCAATACCGCTCATCACACCACCACCGATGTCTCGTCCTATTTATCAACCCAAGGAATATTCTTAGGAATATTCTTTTTGGATCTCCTTTAAACTATAAAAATTCATATATTTTTATGCATAACTCCATTTGACCTCACTTCAATCAAAAAAAATTTTTCTAAAATGCTCATCTACGCAATGGTACTATTATTCTTTGTGTTTAGTTACTTTTAATGTTATCCATAAAATGATTTTTCTTCCCTCTCTACCTCTTCTTTCTTTCTTTCCATGCCTCTCTCCGCTATACAGGGGAGGCTAGGAGGAGGGCAGTGACCTAGCACGAGGCGATAGCGGCGGCGATGAGTCCCGGTAGTGGGTGGTGACGGCTGCGATGCTGACAACGGGAGAGGCGGCACCCAGCAGCGGGTGGTGATGGCTACAATGATGACAACGGGAGAGATGGCACCCAGCAGCGGGTGGTGATGGCTACAATACTATCAAAGGAGATGTTGACTTAAAAGTCAAACCTCAGTATTCAAATCTTGGACGGAGTTCTCTGGTACAAAATACACATAAAGAACTAAAGCTTTTGAAACTATGATTTTTATTAAAATAGCTTATAATGGATAAACGAAAACCGGGGTATTACAAGAAACTCCTCAGCGGACGGATTGACGAGGTCTTTTTCAAACTCTATACATATATATAAGCAAAGGCAAGTAATTTATGTACTCAACAAGCCAGACAGAGAAGATGACATGATTTGGCATAGCAAGGGACACTAGGGTTTAATTTGCAAAAGCAACATTTTTTTTCCTCAAAAGAGTCTTTTTTTACAAAACACTAGTGAATCAAAATTCTAGTCATTAGAAAGAAGCAGACACCATGACCCATTCCACATGTTGATTCACAATAACTTATCACAGTAATTATATGTGATACTAACATTCTCAACATTTCCTCTTCTTTTCCTTTACTTGTCTCTTTTCGCCTAATTAACACTTAACAATTAGCCAAACAATATATCTTAACTATTTCTCATAGCTAACAAGCCTTCATCACTCGCCCATAAATATTTCTCATGGTTAAGAAGTTTTCATAGCACACACTCGCTTTCTCGGAACTATAGCACTATAATACCCGCTATTTTCCTAAAATTCTAATTTTAAAATTTTATTTAGCGGTGTCATTAAATCTCATTTCCACCTTTAAAATCTTAAATCTCCAAAATCCCAAGGTTAATTTTTCTATTTTAGAAAATGTCGACCATATCGACAAATAATTTCCTTCCCATCCGGATATTTTAAATTTTATTTTCGGACCCCGACCACCTATTAAATATTCACTTCGCTATTTAATATCATCAATTCTTTCCCCCACATGTACATGTGTGGATCAAAACACCTGTCGTATTCTCATCGGAATAAATCATGTGCGGGCGAAATCAGCAAAGCCTGGATTCTCTCCTAGCCTACCATCTTCCATCTCTTTGAGCAATGAAAGCCAGTCAATAGCATGCGGTGTCCCCTCTTTCTTCCTTTTTCAAGAAACCTACAAAGCATGCATGTGTTTGTCGTTTCACCTATGAAAATCCTAAACATGTGAAGCTCCTCTCTACTACCTTATGCACACATGCATGCTCGCATATAGACAACATTTGCATGCATTCATCTATCCCTTCAACATGCACACAAGAAACTCCCCTATCTGATCTAGGAAGCAACAAGAACACATTGAGCCCATGAGAACAGTGACACAATTAGTGACCTGTCTCGTCACAACAAATACGGAAGAGCATCGAGTACTTTGTGCGATTCGTGGTGTCACACGGAAGCTTGTCATCATGTTATTCATTGTGAAGCAACGGGAGCAACTTCAAAATCAAGCATGCTGCCATTAGTGGTTCTCCTCCTCTAACTCATGACATTCTTCTGGTACTACTTCTTCAACCACGCCGAGTTTGACCATCCATTGAAATCACCATTGTTGCCACAGTTGCTCCACGCAGCTGAAGGCAACAACCACTCTTCCTCTCGTTCCCTTTGTTTGCCCACTACCCTTGCCAGCGACCAAGCCGCGCTAGTCGCACCACAACCACCACCATCGTTGACTGCCCTCCAGGTGCACGCTGCCATCTACCACGTAGGCCACCCAACCAAGCCATGCAGGCACTAGCCACTGCACCTCTTGGCCCAATCACCGCGCCGCCACCGCCCAAGCCTTCTAGCATTGCACCTAACACACTTCCCGGCCTCATTGTAGCGCCATCACTGACCAAGCCTCCTAGAGTCAGCCGCCGCTTTCCATGCCTCCTAGCCACATCATCACGATATCACCTTCCTCTACCTTGCCTCCCTCGTTGCCAACATCGCTGCCGTTGCCGCTAGTCACTAGGACCCGTCACCGTCACCACCACCCTGTGCCAGGTCACCACCCTCCTCCTAGTCTCCCCTTTGTAGAAGAGAGAGCTAGGGAAACAAAGAAAGAAGAGGCATAAGGAGGGAAAGAAAAGAAATGGAAAAATAGGGAGTAGGACCCACGTTGGCCTAACCCTTTTTAGCCAACCTCGTGGACCCAGTCCACCGTAAACCATTCTCTCCCTCCCACTAGCATTTAGGCCCCACATGTCAGCCCAAAGAATATTCTTAGGAATAATTCTTTTTATTTTCTAAAAAATCATTTAAACTTTAAATATTCATATATTTTTTATCCGTAACACCGTTTGACCTCATTCTAGTTCTACTTTTTTTTCTAAAGTACTCCTCTACGCAATGGCACTATTATTTTCTAAGTTTTGTTACTTTTACTAGTACCCTATGTAATGTTTGTATTTCTCATGTGTAGAGATTGCACTCGAAGAAGAGTTTACACCGGATTTTGTCACATTAGGAACTGCCACGTACCAAGGCAAACCATTCTCTAACCACTCTAGATCCTATATTTATGAATTATTTTGTTTTTGAAAATACATTGCTTAGATTACACTTTAATCATGTTTGGTCTCAGTTTGCATGAAACCGACGGATCTACCAAAAATCGCTCTTATTAACTACACCAAATATTCACCGGTATCGTCATCCCTTAGATGTGATTACCGAGATAATTGCTTAGCTTGCTTACGATTGTAATGTTGTCTGTGAACTTAGGAGTTCTAAATATTTACATAAAAATCCAATGTGATGTCTACTTGTTTGTAAAAAATAAAAATAGTTTATATTAGCTAGATGGTGCGGAGTCAGTATCTTCATGGCTTAGCTACGTATTATTATTAAAGACTGATTCCTGTAGTCATCTAAGCATATTACAGTATGACCACAGGGGTGTTATGCGATGCTCTTGGCAAAATAATTAGCTATCACATGAAAATCTTGTATGTCAATAATTGTAAAACGCTAGGGGTGAGGGGATAGTATTATAGATCGTTACTTCCCGAAATGGATGTTATTCTAGCCTATTTTGGGAAATCGGTTAGGTGTAATAGACATCCTTAGTGTGTCCTGAGTAGATGAGAATATAAGACTTGCCTAGTACTCGATTTTAAAGGATTCGACCAAACTATATGACATGAGGTATTAATGAGTTAGTTTTAGAAGAGCCTTGTAGTGAGCACTCTTTTGCTAACCATATTTGTTCAGTATGTGTTATGTAAAGAGATAAGTTCATAATGTATGTGTAAAGCATACAATCTCTACAGAGTTTAGTTAAACTATTTAAATAATCGTGACCGTGGTTATGAGCGAATGTAAGGTGTTTCTCGTAGCATAGTTTTGTTTTTACCAAATATTTGTGAACATGATTATTGGGATGGAAATCGTTTCCAGAATCTACCCGTATGACAGATGGTTGACCTTCATGGTTGAAAACAGCTCTGTATGAACTGAGGTATCTTGTAGCATCATAGTACTGTAGTACCGAGAAGACGAGCGTATGCTGTGAAAACTTCTTAACTATTAGAAATAGTTATGAACTAGGCGTGAAAATTTGTTAATTATTACAAATAGTTAAGATATGATATTTGTTTAATTGTTAAGCGCTGAGAAGGTGAAAAGAGACTACTAGAGAAAAAGAAGAGGAAACATTGAGAATGTTAGTATCACATATAATCAGTGTGATAAGTTGTTGTAAAGTAATTTATAGAATGAATTGAGGTGTGAGTCTATTTCCAACAATTAGAATTTTGATTCACTAATGTTTTGAAAAATAACTCTTTTAAAAAAATATTGTTTTCACAAATTAAAACCCTAGCCTACTTTACTAAGCCAAATTATATCATCTTTACTGATTACATAAGTACTCACTTATATATATATATATATATATATGTATGTATAGAGTTTACAGAAGACTACGTCAATCCATACACCGAGTAGTTCATACAGGAGTAAGCATGAGTATGAAGACTTACAGGGTTTCGGCCCTAATTTCTAAACCATACCTATGGAATAAACTAGTTATCTAGGTGTTATGTTTAAGACTTATACGTTTAATTTATTCATCGCTATTAGTTTCGCTTAGTATCCGTTGTTGTTTTTGTTTTTTATATTATGTTGTACATCTGGAATCTGTTTATGATATTACTTAATATTACTTCTACTGATATGATAAAAGTTAGTTTATTATAATTTTACTATTATTTTATACCAATTTGTATATTATACCGTGCTCATCAGTGATCAAGTTGATATCTAGTTAATGTTAATGTTAGCCAATGCTTAGTAGAGTTGAGGGTGTCATGCTTATTAGAGCTCATAATTATTAGCCTTGTATCTTTATTGTACTCGCAACATAAGGGAACAGGCACAGATGGCTGTCCTGGTCTTTGGAGGAGTAAGCTTTGGTGAGGCGACTCTACTAGCCTAGCTATTTAAGACGTGTTTTTTGCAGAGTTGGTCAACTTTACAATATCAATGTGGATATAACAAGAAATTACTCTAGACAAGAAACATGAGCTTTGCCCATTTGGCTACATGATGCTAGTACTGTAGGAGGACACGACGAAAAATGCAGCGAAAATGCAATGATAATTAACGTTAACGTATCCGTCTGCGTCGAAACAACGTAGACGTTCTGGTGAGCCACCGATGCGAACTCAATCGCTACCGCGGCCGCGACCGCGATCACGGCCACGGCACCGGCTGCACCGCAGCAAGCAGCGCTCCGCCTCCATCCGAGCCGCCGAGTAGCTCTCCATGTCGCAGCCGCCGGCGACGGCGCCAGCTTGTGTCCGGTCTTGCTCTGGGCATTGAACGTGGCGCCGACCGTCGTTTCCACGGCCTCGCTCTCGACGCCGGACGTCGCCTCCTGGCCGCCGGTAACCTCGACCCCGAAGGTGCACGAGCAGTCAAACCCCGAGCCGGCCGCCTCCACGGGCTGCTCCTCCCCGGCTGGCGCCGCGCCCACTGGTCGAACGCGTCCTTGAGGACGGCGAAGCGCATCTTGGTCTCTGCCAGGTGCTCCGGCAGCGCGCCGCCGTGGCATTCCACCTCCGCGGCGATGAGATCTCCGCTAAGAGGCTGCCGCCCACGTCGCTCCGCCGCGGGCGGGAGGACATCGCGTCGGCGAGGCAGGCGTCCAGTTCGCCGATCTTCCTCTCCACGACGGGGTTGGGACTCGGGCGCTGCGCCTGCGCCGGCGCCGCCGGTGGCTTCTCCATGACCACGTCCATGCGCGCGTCGTCGATTTGTGGCGCACCCACTACGATACGCCATCGATCGATCGAACAGTAGTGGGGGGTTTTTGCTTTGGTTTGAGCCGCGCCGCGTGGGATGGACATTGATGAGGAGTTTGCGACTCTTCGCCGAAACGGGCGCTACGGTAACCGCAAGAGGCTGTGCCGTGCGTGTACCGCGTGGTGTGCGTGCAAGTTGATTTAATTGATCGCATCGTGACCTGTGAAACGAGCGTCTGCACATTTCTCAGTGCGGATCGCAAGTCTCAACGAGTCGGTTTTTAAAAATATATCAATAATAAAACCAAATTATCATCTTTCTTAATTATTAAAATCAATTTAATTTATGGTTAATTATTAAAATCGATTTAATTTATCTCTCCGAGTAGTTTGACAGGTAATTTTATTCGACGTGAAATTTACATAACAATTCTTTTAAAAAATTAAAAAAACTATAGAGGTCAGCCAGAAGAGAAAAAAAAGCCACAGCCACCTCTCCCATCCTCACTTCCCCCCACCCGTCCTCTTTGACTTCGCCGGCGTCGGGGGCCACTTGCCGCCAGTGTCGGGGCATGCTCCGGTGCCGCTGCGACGGCCCCGGATTTTTTTCCCATGGCCGAATAACCCCAAGAAATCATTGAGATCCAATCTGAGTAGAGCGTTTACTAGTATTGGGCCACCGTAGTAGATGCCTCACGGTGTCATGCCCCATGGCCGCGCCCAGTGGAAATCCCAGGACAGCGGTTGAGGGAAGTTGGATCGTTGGGCCTTATATGGGCTAAAACCTTCCGTGTTCAATTCACTGTTCCTTCCATGGTTAATCACAGACACAGCAGAAAATAATACTTGTACTGTACTAGTACGGAGTAACACGAGTCAATCACAAGTTACATCAAGCAAACAAACAGCAGCAACGAAACGCCAGGACCGAATGACTCCTCCTGCTTTGATTCCAGTACATGTCGACGTCGTATTCCCTTCCGTGATCTATCAATCGATCACGCCAAATCTTAATTAAATCGGTTTTCCGCCATTGGTGCATGTTACGAGATACAGTGCAGCCAAGCCATACGCCAAGATCTTGTGCTAAACTATCATCAATCACCGAACGGAAACAAACGTCAACATGTTCCAGAAATGCAGCATCTGGCTGCCTGCGTCATTATACTGTGCTACCAAAATATATTCAAGCCAATCCATATCAACCTGCAAATCACCCTCACATGCAAACTCACGGTTGCACCCACTAATCATCGAGCATTGCACCAAAATTTCGCCTATAGATACCCAAGCCTCGAACACCATCAAACCATCACAAGCACTAAGCGATCGAGCAATCAGGAGCTCCTAAAACTCCAGAGCTAGCTAATCACTCATCAGCTCAGTGCGCGTGGTCCGGCAGAAGCAATGGCAGGCAAGGCCTCGATCGCGCTGTTCCTCGCCGTCAACCTGGTGGTGTTCTCGCTGGCCAGCGCCTGCGGCGGCCACTGCCCGACGCCAACGCCGTCCGCCCAGTCGACGCCCACAACAACGCCGGCCGCGTTCGGCAAGTGCCCCGCGACGCGCTGAAGCTGGGCGTGTGAGCCAACGTGCTGAGCCGGATCAAGGCCAAGGTTGGCGTGCCGCCGGCGGAGCCGTGCTGCCCGCTGCTGGAGGGACTGGTCGACCTCGAGGCTGCGGTGTGCCTCTGCACGGCCATCAAGGGCAACATCCTCGGCATCAACCTCAACCTCCCCGTCGACCTCAGCCTCATCCTCAACTACTGCGGCAAGCGTGTGCCCACCGGCTTCAAGTACCACTAAGCAGCCGCGCGATCGATCCATGCACATTCCAATGCAGGTTTATTTGGGTTCCTACGTGCTAGCAGCTTGGTTGGCACTTTGTTACGCATGGCAGCATGGGCATATTTCGTGCATGCAGTGACAAGAAGTACGCTTCTGGCTTGATTCGATTTTGTTCAATTCGTTGTCTTCTCCACGCGTACGCCAGTTGATGCACCGAGTGCGTGTTTCATTTTCTTTTTTAACATTATTTGATTTTTATTACTTGTATTGTATCCAGGACGTACAAATAAAGTTCTCTGCTTTATGATCCTATATTTGAATGGTCTACTTGCAACTTAAATATTCATCTCTTGCACAGTCACGTATCATCTAGTTATTAAAAAAATTTAATAATATATATATACACGTGTATATAAAAGTTCTCTATTCTAAAGTAAACTTTTAACTTATAATAATTAATTCAGTTATTTATACTCTTAAATATCTTAAATAGCATCGGCGTTATCTGAATCGACATATCGACAAGGAACATGAGTGTATAAGTGGTGGACTCAGGGCCTTGGCTGAAAGGCTTGCACACTATAATTTTTCACCATATAAATATCTATTGGTCTGAAAATTCAATGGGTTGTCGATTTTAGGTCCACCCCAGTATGGCCTCATTCTCCTCTGGACCAACCAATCAGTGGCAGTCGCTGCACAAGTGCTACAAGACTACATAACTATAGAGGATCCTATTACGCAGGTTGCACAGGCGTGCAACTACGAAGGTCACGATCGAAGCAATGCACGTCACCTCCCCTATTGCCCTACTCGTCCACCCCCGGAACCCCGCAGGGGGCCGCATGCAGGCGCGCGCGCGCAGTCACGGCACACGCCGCACACCGCAGGGCGATCGTGTCGGCTTCGGTAGATTTAGTTTCATAGGTACACTGCAGATCCGCGAGACAGCGACCATCCATGACCCATCCTTAGTTGTCACGGTGAAAGACTTGGTCGCCGAGCGCCTCTTCAAAACGGATGTTACGTTTCATATTAACAGAGTAGTAAAAAAATTACAAGTATATATATCCATAAGAGATTATAGATAAGGAAAAAGAAAAAAAAGAGAGCTATGCCTGAAGAGGAAAATAGGAACACTACTAAGAGAATGAATCTTTTAAACAACAAAAATAATACGATGCTGAAAATACCACCACCACTCATCCTAGGATGCATACTAGGGTACAGGACATGATTTTCACATGAAAAAATTCATCACAGGAGAGATTACATAACAACGTCCTAAAAAGGAATGTAATGCTCGCAAGCGTCGTCGCTGTTGGGCCAAATAAATTGGGCTTTAACTCATAATCTTTTCGTCCTTCCGTGCCAAGGTCACCTGCCAGAATTAGCAGCCACCACTAACTCTACACCTTCAACACTTAGCCACTACTCGCTGTAGGCCTACAACGCTAACCTCATGGTGTCATTGTTGTTGTCATCTTGGTTAGACCATCCGTATTACTCTTGTCTCAAGCCGTCTGTCCACACCATCGTCGTCTCGCCCTATTGCCTTCTACTACCGCTAGATCGCCAACCGGAGCACTGTCTGTGCCAATCCAGCCTCCCACCCACGCTGCGCCAACTCTGCTTGCCATTGGTCACGTCTTCCTGCCGTCAACGTCACGCCGCTTTTGCCCCCATAGACACTAGCATCAAGTAAGGGTTCAAAAAGCTTTCATCCATCCCTTGCATTGTCCACGTGCAGGTCGAGTGATGTAGGAGAGAAACCCTAGCCACCGTCCGTCCCCTCCCTCCTCTCCTCTATCGCACTGTCGTCGAAGCACGTCGCTAAAAAACCAGGTGGCATGTCGAGAGGGCAACGGCAGGGCCAAAACCTGCAATGCTTGGTCACTGGTGCAGAGGATAAGAAGCAAAGCCCATCGAGCTAGTAGATTGGAAGAGGCGGTGATACACCCTAGCCTAGACGGTTGTGGATCCAGTGTCGATGCCATTGAATCTGATCCCTCTACATCTGGATCAAGTGTCTTGTACTAGATTTGGCCGAGATCGTAGCTAGTATGGCAAGAGCGAAGAGTAGCACGTTGAAAAGGCTAACGCAACTGATGGTGGCAAGCTATCGGTGTGGTGGTGGTGAAGATCAAGAGAGGCAAGCGTAGCGCATGGTCGATGACGGAGAAAAACCACGCGATACGGAGTGGTATGACCAGTGACAGCGAGAGGCCATGTCAAGACCAGAGCGGCGGAATGGGACACAGGATCGGCGGCGGCGGTCGAAGGCCGGCACGGCGCAGGCAGCAGCGGTGGGACACCAGCGTGTGCTTAGGGTTAGCTGATAGCCGCGCACGTACGGTACGTCCTGGTGGTATTGTGAATTGGCGGCGTGCGCCTCTCGGCGGTATACGTACATGGAGCGATGCACGGATGGACTCGATCAGAACAAGTTTGGTATTGATCATTGATGCCGTAACCGACCCGCAAGCAGGAGGGATCCAAGGAAATTCGCCGTCCGGAACAGTATCCGGCTACAAAACGCACATCAGCTTATATCAATTTGTACGCTATACCTGTATACATGCACGTCCGCCCAAGAGAGAAAAGTTTTCCATGGTGCATGAGAGAATCGGAAAAGTACAAAGCGATAAGCGAAATTATGATCACTATCCCCAAATAATTGTTTCAAGATCCAGATCTAAACCCCGCCCCGGTACAGTGGAACCTAGCTTCCCACGGCAATCGATCTGCCGAAACATACTTTAATCTCTCGTCGCCGACGGCAGCAATGTACCATGGGTACGTAGCGCATCAAATATATCGTCGAGGTGAACGTCCACCCGTGACCGCCCGCCCGGGCGGCCGGGACGCTGTTTGTGCCGGTGAAAGTGACGACGTTGCATGCGACACGAGTACTTGATTACGCCAGATATTTCTGGTCGTATCGTACGTGTGTCTTATACCCATCCCTTGTCCTTGCACACTGCAGTAGCCGGGACTGGGACGCGTTAACTGTTCCACCCTACGTGCAAATGCAATGGGCTCCAATCTGTGGGCTGCCGTTGAGCCACATCCTGATCCAATGGCTGCAAAACGTGATGACGACGAACGTACTTTTGCCGTGGACAGAGGAGCATGCATATACGTCGTACCAGTTGCAGGTTCCATCTGTTTTACAACACCTAGATCGATCTAATTGGTGTCTACTCCCTTCATCATAAAAAGCCTAACTTGTCTTAAAAAATTATAAAATGATACATTTTTTAATAAAAAATTTCTATATTAAAGTTATTTAAAAATTATATTAATTTATTTTTAATTTTTTAGTTAATAATTAATTAATTATATGTAAATGAGTCATGTGTGGGGGGAGAAAAGTTCCTAACAGTTTAAAAAACACAGCCTTAGAGTACTAAATATTTTATCAATTATTGTTTATAAAAACTTTTTCCTATTACATCGTCAATTATCTTCGCAATTCTAACAACATATCATTTAATAAAAAATACTATAGTTATTATTTTAAAATCTTAATCAATTTTAAATAAATTAGAATGACCAACGGAGGGAACAAAAACATGCTTGATTACATGGCTACGATTAAAGAATATGTACTCTCTGAATGACCTGCATATTAATTTCTCCTTGGATTTTACATGGATAAATCCTCAGCCAGAAGTCCCCTGCAACCGAGCAGCTGCAGGAGGGCAACGTCGGTGCAGCCTAACCCATGGCAATAAAGGCCAAACCGAGAGTTCATCGTCTTCCAAAGACCAGGAATACTGTACATACCTGATCACCGGCCGATATCTACAGAGTTCCTCTGCCACACGCTAGTGCTTCTGTGCAGTCCGTGAGCTCGCGCGCGACTGATACTTCGCTTTCGGTCCACGGCGTGATCACTCCTGTGGTGACCAGAGCGCGCGCGCCCGAGCTGGCGACGATGCTGATGTGTGTGTGCTCCACACACAGGAGCCGGCTAGCTCCCAAGCCAACCTCTCACCTGCCAGCTCAAGACGCTCTCGCTCGCTCTGGCACTCCACGTGGGCTTCTTGATCTGCCTACCGGCGGGAGGTTTTAGTTTGATCCTAATGCGTGTTCTGTCAAATTGTTCAGAAATGATGGGAAGTGTAGACTGGTCGTTAGTCATGCATGACATGTTAATAAACTTGTGCATCTGCACTTTTGTAGAGTCGTTATGTACAACTCTTAGTTTAATATTATAAGTTTTATACTATAAAATATTTTAATTTTATTCTAAGGTAATGTTTTTCAATTTAACCAAATTTATAGAGACAATACCAAATAAATATTATGTCACAGTAAATTTTAATTAAACTAGAGGTTTTATATGTTTAAGCTTGATTAGAGTTAGAGAAATTCAATTTATATCAAAATTAAAATATTTTATAGTATGAATTTTATAGTATGGATAGAAGGGAGATACACTTCCATCCAAAAAATATAAAGACATATGGATATGAATTTGCATTAAATGCATGTTCTTATATTTTTTTTGATGGAGGCAGTAGTAAACACTATAAAAAGTGTGTTAAGCTGATTTTTTTGAATTAATGTGCGTCTAATGCTTGCTCATATGCTGCGCAGATATCTCAAGTCTTTGATATTATATTGATACTTGTGCTGTTTCGCTTGGGGAATCAAACCATTTAAGGATAGGATGATTCTATTCTTCATCCAATAGCTTATCATGTGCTTTTGAGAGTACGATGGTAATAGACAAACCTATTATATTTCTTAAACCAAATACTCTCTCATGTTCCTACTTTAGTACCTATCCCATCAATTATTTATCGTTCAAATTTTAAGAGATATTTTATCTATTCTTAATTTCTTTAAAATAACTTAGAATAAGAACAGAGAGTAACTCATCAAGAACTAAATTGTGAATTCATCATCCCACTCCTTAAAACAAACAAACAAACAGACGAAAGTCTGTGTGGCTATGATTTGGTCAACATTATCATAGGACACTTATTTAAAGGGATAAATATGTATAACTCATAATTATTAATATGTAAAGTTTTATTTTACTCCCTACAGTCAATTTTATTTGGCTTTGGGATAACTATAGAACTTTAGTTCTTCCAAAGTTAAATATTTTTGACTAAAGGACGTCCGTCAAGATTATATTTTAAAACCTACAGTTCTGATATATAGCATATTAAGCTGTATATACCAACTATTTCACATGAAAATTATATATCCATACGAACAAGTCACCTATACTTCAATAGATGTATTAGCTAGAAAATAACTACATAAGAGAGCTTAGGGATTACAGGTTGTCCTTCTATAAATACACGCACATAATCCCCTCCCTAGACTATCCCATCTCTCACTAGCTCTGCTCCTATACCTTAGCATATAGACATATACCCTTAAGGATAAGCGCCATGGCATCCAAGGTCCTTGTGCTTCTCTTTGCCATCAACCTCCTCTTCTTCACGACAGCCAATGCCTGCGGCTGTGCGTGCGGCAAATGCCCGACCCCGACGCCCCCGGCACTGCCGCCGCCGCCGCCGCCAACTCCAACTCCGTCGTCTTACAACAAGTGCCCCGTAAACACGCTGAAGTTCGGGGCCTGCGCCGACGTGCTGAGAGCCATCAGCGGCGAGGTCGGCCAGGTGCCAGCCGAGCCGTGCTGCAGCCTCATTAGCGGCCTTGCCGACCTCGAGGCCGCCGTCTGCCTCTGCACGGCCATCAAGGGCAACGTGCTCGGCATCGTCGTCAACATCCCGGTGAAGCTGAGCCTCCTCGTCAACTACTGTGGCAAGTGTGTCCCCAGTGGCTACACCTGCGCTTAAACAAACTCGATGCGTCATGCGTGGATATCTACACTCATAGCCGCCGCCGCCGCCGCCTGTGCAATTGCATGTATGATGCATGTATATGCATGCATGCATAGCTAGCGTTCTTCTGTTCCACACGCTCCAGTGCGGTTCTGCAAACTAGAGCCGTTCCAGCCGAGTACATTATTTGTTGGTGTGTCTTGTTTCGTAAATTTCCTATTGGTTTGATTATTTGTTTTGTTTCCAAAGGTTGTAATTTGTTGGAGTCATCTATATGTAACTGCACGAATTCGAAACTTGTGATTCGTTAATATATTTTCTCATTGTCCTGTCTTTGGGAGAAAATTCAATAAAGCCATCTCAGGTGATATTCTTACTGTCCCTTTCATGAGCTTTGTTTCATTTTGAGAAAATGTTGCTTTAATTGATTTATCACCGACTCGGTAGCACTTGAGTGTTCATGAGATTCCTGTTTTTAGTTTTTTTTTAAAAAATAATGTTCTCGTGGTTTGCATGAATGGCAGGTATTATATGCTCCGTATAGTATTCATTCCTGTATTGTACTATAAATAGTATATAAAAGCAGAAAATATATACAAATGCACAAATCCTACAGTCAATTAATAGCAATGTTAGCGTACTACCTACGCTGAAAACATAAACGTGCATGTTCAAATGTCAATCATCCGGCCGAGAATCTTAGATTTTGCTAACCACCATCAGAATTATTATTCTTCTGACTAGGAAGAACGTACACATTGTTTATACATCATTTAATCATCAAAGTTTTGAACTGCACATGATAACTGAGGTCTGAGGGTCACATAAGATATTGATCGCAAGATATTAAAGGAGAGAGCGCGCTGGGACCCTGAGTTGCCAACTTTTGCCACATCAGTGACTGTCAAATGTCTATCAACAAGGTATACTAGGCAGATGATTCTCCGTCTCAGGAAACTCTCACATGGTCTGCTCGAACACCTGGTACTTGCGACAAACTTGGCATGACCCACGACCCAACAATTATTCAATTATCCTACACATAAGCATTGATTGATATGTGTTTATAGTGAATTAATCTTCGTAAAAACATGCACTATATAGCTACTGTTTTTTTATCGATATGATTCTCCTGACAAAAAAGAATCGGCCATCCGACAAAAGTGTGCTACAGAGCTCCCAATTACTCTTACTAATTAATTAGTTAAATTTTGCTACAAAACACTTAATGTAATGGATATCATAAAAAATGTTATGACTGAAAGATATAAAAAAAACTAGAAATTTATTAACGGGCAACATATCAAACAAAAACGAGACTGAACCAAATCATCTCTCCCCTAATCCCCTCTAAATTTCTAGAGCGGTGGCCATGAGTACATTTTATACCTCTTTCAAAATTTTAAATTTTCAAAATAAAATTACATAGTATGCAACTCTCACTTTGTCTTCACCCCAAGCACATTGCTACCATACATCATATTTTATATTCATTCTAATGGTAAGTTAGACTTATGATCTGAGTGGATTCTTATGTTCTTAAAGAATTTCTCTATCTAATTGAGCTAAAAATAATAAAATAACAATATCGGTATCCTTTGATAAATTATCAGTTTTTAAGGTATTATTGAACTGTAATATGTTTTTATTATGTCTATCAGTAAATTACATAATTTTTAAATGTCCTATAGCAAATTTGCCTTAATGCCTATATGAGCTTATGTTGGACACTTACAATAGATTTGATGTGCCATTTTTGAGAGAATTGAGGTATGGAGTATCTATCTACCCAGATCACCGTGGCACACCAGCCCAAGAAAGTTTCTTAGCAAGTGGCTGGGGTTGGCCCACATCTATCTATTATATATTAAAGTCCATTAAACTTTATCTAAAGCGTTCATAGGTCACCACACGTCACTACTAATAAATTAGAAACAAATTTAAAATTATAAGAAAAAAGAAAAACAACTAGCCAATAATTTTTAACATATTATTTTTAACCATTAGATATATTAAATATATTTTTTTAAAAAAAACCCACACCTTCCACCTCCCCTGCTATATGTACTACTTCCTCCACCCTCGGACGTACGTATGTACTCCCTTGGACCCTCCCTCCCATCTCCTCATCCCTCCCTTTTCATTATCTTCTTTCCTATGTTCTAGCAGAATTTATTTCTTACTATTAGCACCAAAATTTAGTAACACCCGTAGATAGGAACAGAGAGCCGATCAGCTTATGGAAAGAAACCGATTGATATAGAGAAAGAACCGATCGAATAGATAAGAATGGATTCGGTTCAGTCAAATATGTAAGATTACCCAGATGATACCAGATCTGAAGAGGAACCGTGGAAGTCATGGGAGGGTAATTATATCTTTATAACTTATAAGTTAGGCAAGTTTAGTTAATTTTATTAACTTCTCAGAGAAAGTTTCCTTTTTCTGATTAGTAAAGAACGTTCAGACGTTGTTTGTAAACATATCGGACTTTTGTAACCTTAGGGTATAAATATAGACTCTCTAGAATATTGTAAATCATTCATCACAGATTAATTCAATCTCGACGTATTGTCACCCTAGTTCGTCTAAATTTTTACCAGAGGGTTCTGGTTCTCGATGCAGGATTGCATTGATTAAGTCCAATCTTCGATGAAGGGATAAGTCCTGCTGCTATCCTAGTGTATTCACTTTGTCTAAGGCTACATTGGTTAGACCTGATCTCTAAGTTCAATCGGATATATCACATCACGCTCGTATGGGTTCTATCGACTTATCATGTTCTTCTGCTATCATCGGTCTCGTGCTATATCGGTTATATCTGACCTACTAGAATGTTGATAGCAGATTGAGGCTTAGGTCAATAGGTCTTTACGTGATGTTTCATCAAAGCGGACATCTAATGTGTTATCCATATATAGAGTATCATGCCTAGTGTATTGGCTTATCAACTAATATAAATATATCTTGCCTAGTGATTATCCGCTAGCGATCGATCTTGTTCTATTAGATCTGACATCGAGACTTAGCGGATTTTGTTTTTCCCATCGGCTCAGCTAGCCGATAAATTTCACCCGATCCATCCGTCATTACATCCAATCTAATCTCCGTCGTCTCGGTGCCGTTAGCCTCAGCCTCATACTATATTAGTTTGGTTCGATCTATCAAGACTAGCTTTAATGGTACTGTCACGGTGGTCACTGGGTCTCGTACCTTTGGTAGATCGGGTATCGCTCTCTACTATTCATTTGTGTTTGTGTACTCTGCGTTTGGTAGATCGGGTATCGCTCTCTACTATGCACCTTTGCGTACTCTGTTCGAAGCGTTATTGACTCTACAACCAATGAATCTTTTATTCTATTCCTCGTAATTCGTCTCTACTATCATCGGCTTTCTAGCCGATGTATGAGCACTATAGTTGCTATCGGCCACTAGCTGATAGCAGAGGTGCATTGGACTCATAACCGATAGCTACTCTAACTCTATTAGCAGCCAGCTGATAGCAGGAGTCCATATTAGTCTATCAGTCGATTGGTTATATGATCTAACTTTATTTATCTTCTTTATCAATTAGATATCAAATTGATTAACACTCCTACAACTACAGTAACCTGAAGACTTCAAAGAGCCGAATGATTTACACTGGAGCTAAGCAGATCTCTTAGGTGTTCGCGTGTGTAGGAACATCACATCAGATCTTCATCGACTCATACTCACTCGCCCTCTCAACACGCCCCTCCACCTGGTCCGATCGCCTTGCGCGTAAGTATAGTAGTAGGCGTAGAGTACGATAGCATAAAATATTTTTTTTCTACCACACACACTAGAATATCATGCGAAGAAGGGGTCATAGACTATTACCACGAGATGCGTAGTACAGTGGAAGTAGGGTTAGAGAAGTCGATCCAACCACGCGCTCGTCGAGATAGTAGATGAAGCAGTTGATCGCCACGATCCTAATGTTGATCAACGTCGCAATAAGTAGCGCCTCCACCGATATCCACACGTCTAGGGCTAGAATGCCGATTGCGGGTGTACTAGCACTCGTAAGTGGCTAGGATTTAGCTCGGGAGGTGGCGGCTAGGGTTTTTGCTTAAGTTAAATAGAGATATATGTCCACGACCTCGTCGTCTCTCTATATATAAGCTTCTCCACTTACGCCTAGGAAACCATGGCCCAATAGGAGTCTACTCGGATATCTATCCGAATTGAGCCCTTATCCGAATCGCATTCGAATAAACATTCCAATCCGTTAAGCGTGTAACCCTATAGGTTCATATATTTTTGGTCATGACCTTAAAACGTATTTCTAGTCACCTGTTAATAGAGGTCTTTAACAAGGCATATTAACCCTAAAATATACATAAAAATTATATCAGTTGAATCTATAATGTTCTCATGTACGAATCCCTTTGCCTTACGATATCGATCGAGCTTAAAGCGAGACTTGTGTCATCCTCTTAATATCTTAATCATTCTCTCGATCCTATGATGGATTTATCTTATGACTGACTCCTTAATCACCTTGGTATGGTCATGTATTTTTATAATCCATTACATTGAGAGCCTCAAAGATATTTTCCATAGAAGGGGCAAATTCTATCTTAATCACTAACATCCCACTACATATTTCATAGCAAACCTGAAAGCTACTTTTATAACTGCCATGTTACAGAGTAGCATTTGGCAGTATCAAAATAAGCTACTAAGTATGTTAAAAGCCATGATGATCTTATGTCTAAAGACTTCACATAAACACTACTAGATTAACTGATGACACATAAAATCTATGCAGTATCTTATAGCGGATCTATCTAACATATGTTCACTAACATATATCCATATTATCGATTTGGTATATTCGTACCATCCATAAGACATAATTATCAATCAATACATATGTTGATCTTACAATTATATTTATTTCTCATGTGATATATGATCAAAAATTATTTCTAAATATCAACATCTAACATTATGAGTCTCATAAATAAGTTATATACTCATTAATCAATAATGATAATGTCTATTTTAAGTAACAAATTATTATATCATACATATAGTATGTGATATTTACAATATCTCCATATTGCCTCTAGGACATATCACTAATAGTTTGCATGTGTTTTGGCACACTCGATGGGATCATCAGGAGTGCACTCCAACGAATCTCGAAGCCGAAGGATCTGTGTTGGAGCTAAACAGACCTCACAAACCTTAGTGTGTCTGCACGCGCCTCCATCGAACCTCCATTGCCTCACGCTCGCTCGCCCTCTCAATGTGCCCTTTGACCAGTCCGATTTTTCCCGTGCGCATGAACACTTACATAGGTAAATGATCATAATTTAGCTAAATATTCAATTTTTAATTTATTCAAACTAATGTTTTATTTACAATAAAAGAATTCAAAATCCATATACCCATATATTAGTATATAAAAATTAAAATATGTCATTTGCACATAGACCATATCCTTCAATGGCAACCAAACAGTAATAAAATATTATAAAAATGAAAAAAATATATTATGCCAGCCTAAATCAAATATGCATAGCCAAATTATTTCAACGGTGCTCTAAAAAAATTACAAATTTAGCAACAAATAAATTTCCTCATAAAATAATAATTTATGCCAACATGCATAACTAAATTAGATATACAATATATAAGTGAAAAGAGCAAAATTAATTGTGAATAATATTACAATTATAAGAAGAAAAATGGTTTCTTTTGAAATGTGCTCAAATGACCAGACCAACTAAATCAGACGATTTTTCACATGATTGTTTTAAAATATATTTTATGTTTATGATTTAATAGGCTTTAGTGGCTGTTTAATAAATGAAGATAAATTAGTCTAGTTTTTATGCACAAACCATTAAAAATGTAAATAGTTAAATATATGGATATTAAGAGGCTACGAAAATGTTCGTTCTTTGTACACACATGAAGGACTAACTTTGGATCCATTTAGATTTTACGATATACCAAAATATAATTAAAGCCTAGAATTATCTAATTCACAAACATAAGCACCTTTACGCTAGCAGGGTAGGCATCATAGGATTCGCTTTAGCTTGCAGGTTAATGATATCATTTCTATGGAAATAGTTATTGGTCGGTTGGAATTTTTTCATATTTATCAAATTAAATATTTAGTAGCGACTTCAATATGATGCTAATAAAATTAGCTAGAATTCAAAATGGTACCATTTTTAAAAAATGATACTAGATCAGTTGAGAAAGCTAGTATTGAATCAGCTTATTCCTTAGTTATACCCTTAGAAAATAGATCATTTTATGTCCCAATATAATGTTATTTTCTTCTTTTTATTTTTTAATTTTTTTATGCAAGTTGTATTTTGCTTTCACACATGTCAAGAAACAAGGCAAATGATAAATCCATAAACTCACTAAGTTACTACCCTTTCTAATAGCATCATGGATTTTTCTACATCTTAAGTGTATAATCTGCTAAGGCGGCAATACATAATCGGTAGCCTTTTATGTCACCATTCCTATTAAATTTATTTTTTTTAAGATTCATATTCTCTAGGTTTTTCCTTAAGAAACTGGCAAAATACATGTACATTATAATGTCAAAAAAATCTCATCCACATAAATAAGAAAACTATATATAACTTATTTTAAAATTAATTGGGATTTATATATTTTTTCAATCATTGATTTTGGACCATTAAAAGTAGAGATTAGAGGTATAAAATATTTGAATGCAAAATGACCTCCAAGCAGGTCTCATATCTCAGTTTAGGTTGGTGATAGGGACGGTAGACTAACCACCCATCACAACCGCTATTTCTTTTAAAGTAGTACAGGTATCACATGGATCCCACATATTAAAGTGTCTAGTGTGTATATTTCCTCCATTTTTATTAATTCGCATGCAAGTATATAAAAAATTGTATACACATGAACCAATCAGAGAGGGCTAGTTCGATGTTACAAAAATACATTCACTAGCAATAAAAGTTTCTTGAGATTTCTTAAGAGAAAAGAAATTACAATGGATCTTGTGATGTTGTAATAGTTACAACTTGATGTTTTATCTATAATATAAAAAATGTTTCAATTAGAAATATAATTATGTACATTTATTAGAATATAATTATATAAGATCTTGTTGTAAAAATTTAATTATAGAAAATACAATAATGCAATTTGATTGTAAATTGGATAGGTAATTTAGAAGAAAAAAAGTTTCAAACACAAAAAATAAAGTTGTTGCATGCATATTAGAGGGGAGAGAGAGCATGCAGAGGAAAGCAGGACTACTGATCGGTCACTCGACAAATTTTGAAAGAAAAATCACAGGTTTTTAAACCACCCTATTAACAACACGTTACATTAGAACAATATATAACACGTAAGTCATTAACAAGATAAAAAAATAAGTAGTTTAATTAGGAATTACAATATAATTAAATTTTGTTTAAAAAATAGAATAGAAAAGTTGCAATGAAATAACATTGAATTTACAATGTAACCAGAGTGTAGTTACATTGTACCTAGAATGTAACTTCTGTTTTGATTGAACAAATCAGCAACGCCGACTTGTTCAGTTGGTAGAGATGTTGCTCCCATAGGCAGGGGTCACTGGATCGATCCCCAACCTTTTACGGCTGCCAATATTTTTTCCGTACGTAATATCTCAATCTAAATCGAATCATGTGAAATCTGCGTGATTTTAACATTAAAAAAATCTGTTGACAAACCTCTAGCAAAATTGGATGAAAGCTCATGTATGGGCTATCTTATCCATGCAACAGAAAGAGAAAAAGACCGGAAAATCTATGGAGGAAAGCTACATATCGAATCGTGTAAAATCTGTTGACAAACCTAAACAAAACTGAAGGAAAGCTATATGTATAGGTTATCTTATCCATACAACAGAAAAAGAAAAAGACCGTAAGTAATACAGCACTACAAATCTATCAACAAACCTATAGCAAAATTAGAGTAAAGCTACATGTTTGGGTATCTTATCCATGCAACAGAAAGAGAAAAAGACCGTAATACTGAAGCACTAATCTCAATGCAAATCGAACCATGTAAAATATGTGCGATTTTAATATAAATATATGTCCAAAAGCCTATAGCAAAATCGGAGAAAACCTACGTGTACGAGCTATCTTATCCATGCATCAGAAAAAAGAAGAAGAGATCCTACGTATGGGAAGAGTAGCGCGCACAAGTGGAGAAGGGGCACCCGATTTTTGGAGAAAAATCGAGTTCGTGACAGTGCCTCACGTTCGCTTTGGGAAGCGAGTGAACGATCGAGCGATCTTGCGGGAAAAAAAAATGGTAAAGCTCAAAGAGCCGTGTTCGGAGCTCCTCGGCCTAGCACATGGCACCGATCGGACCCAATCGTATCATCATGGGCTGGCATGTGTGGAGTTGCGACGTCCCGTGCTCAGATCGCTTACAACCACCATCCCACTCCGCAGCGCGTAGCCACAGGCCCACAATCCCACTCCTCTCCCCGCGCCGCCTCTCCAGTCTCCAACCGCCGTGCGTGGAGTCTCGCTCTCGCACACCGTCCACGCGGGATCCCCTCGGAGCGGACAGGGTGCGGGAATGGCATCAAGACGTTTACGCGCGCCGATTCCCAGACTCGCCGGTGTTCCACCTTCCTACCCGGGCGTCTCGCTGCACCGGTACGTGAAGCGTGGTCAGGCCCAGGATGCTGGGGAAGCTTCGAACAGAGCAAGAAGAGTTTCTGCCCCTCCGACGGCACGCTGGGGCCCGGCTGCGTGGTGCACCGGTTATTGTTTGCTTGGATCTGGGGTTGGGATGTCTGTCTTTCCTGAAGCAGCCAGTTGCTCCTGACCATCACAGCTGCCTTAATTTTCTAGCCGATTGTTGGCGAGATTGAGGTGGAGGGGGGACATTCTTGGAATATTGAGATACTTGTCACAGTATTGGACTCGTGTGTGGCCTGTGCCTCATTCCTCGGGTTGGCAACTTTTACTAGAACTACTACTACGGCTTGGCTGTTGCAGAAACCGAAGCTCGTTTCTGCACACTCTGGCAGGTGAACGACGATTTTCCATGGAGCTTCTCTTGGATGATAGGAGTACTAGTACTAGTAGTGTTTGCTTGCTTCGTCTGCAAAACTGAAAGTACAATCGTCCGGATGATGTTAAACTGGAATGTAGTACTACTACTACTAATTAGCTTGGGGATTTGAATGTGAATGTTTTTTTTATTCCCAGGACACATAGGCGTCAAGCTGGGCACCGTGACTTACGGAGAGCATGCTCAGAAGAACAAGCTCCGCGTGCGTTGGTACGTACTGTTGTGTTCACTTGAAGAAAAGCTCGTTCCAACCCAAGATTACCAGGATCGATGACGAGTTCTGCACGAGGCCAATAGTATTCTTGTGAGGACTAGCTGTCTTTCAGGGTGTTGGATTTGTGGCTAGCTCACAAAGGCTCGTTTCTATGCATGCTGCCAACGGACCTACCCAGTTTTTAGTTTTTTTTTCTTTGGCTGCAAGCAGAGTAGCCAGTGGATTGAACAAAGTGCACAGAACTCCCAGTAAGCATGCCAAACGCAGGATCTTGAGCATATGTGCATTCCATATAGCCATGCACGGCCTGAAATCTGGCGGATAGAATGGAGCTGATCAACGAGGTTTGTTCCCAACGTACACCCCAGCTCCATGTGTGGAGATCAACGTGAGAATTCGGTAAAAGTTAGCACCGATGTGTAACTGATAGCTGCAACATTGATGACCATTCCTACCAGCATGCATGCAGTGCAGATAGTGATAGCGCACACATGATTTCTAGCGTTCCGGCGGCGTGATATTACTATTATGTTGCCGGCTTGGCCCCTACTTGCATGCATGCTCTTCCGGCCTCACATACACACAGGTACGTAATAGCAACATAAACACCAGCTTCACATCATTGATCGCGCCCATACATTAGGGGTTGTCCCATATCCCTACCTATATATTGATCTAGCTACAATGCTACTCCTACATCCCAATCCAAACTAGCTATGTAGCTGTTTGTTTCGGTACAATATTGTAACGCGACAGTGAGTAATAAGCCATAAGAATGCATGTTTGCACGCGAATTAAAAAGGCATTTCCGATCCTTACGTAATTTTTATTATACTGTTTAGTGCTTACCCAAAGAGCAAGAGTCCATGAGATGAACCTCCTAAACCCCATGATTATTGCTGGAACGGGCCGAACAATTATGGGGAATTAAACATGGGATGAAAATGTTATATTCCATATCATGATTGTCTAATTGAACTGCATGTGTGCATCATCCGCCATTTGAAATAAAGTATAAGTCTATAATAATTGGTATGGTGTACGTAGAATTGTAGCTGGATATAATACTAATTGGTACGGTGCACTTAAGTAGTTGGCATATCTTATTGATTTGTAGAATTCATATACATACGATTGTTTTTCTATCTAGTTTTGTATATAATCGGAACTCACCTATATCAACATATAGTTCCCACACAGCTATCAAAGGTGCAGGCAAAATTTCTAGCCAGAGGCCTTTCTACAGTACTATTCTACAATCTATGTATGCCAATAACATTAATTAGAAAATTGAACATATAAGAGCCAACAAGCAAGATCTGCAAAACACATAGGAAGCAAGACCTGAGCAAGCCTGCACCAGAATTAGGGCTTGAACACTCATATATATAGATCACTTCAATTGCATATTAGTAGTAAGATCATCAGAAATTCAGATAGACACAGAGAATGTCACAAAACGACATATTCGTCAGTTGTGAGACGGGGGATGGGTTCTAGGGCCAGCGTAATCTAGATGAAACGCCATGTCCTCCCTTCGATCCTGGTGAGAGAACCGCTTCGAAACCCTAACGCCAATCGTAGTCTGAACTGCACCTGGTGATACCATTGCCACTCCCTCCTCGGCCTTTGCATCCCCTCTTACCATATGACCATCCATACTACTTGATAAATCCTTCTTCTGGTTCGTTGGATCAGAACCATGAAGCTTCATGCTTGCTGTATCCTACACAATGGAGAAGCATGGAATAATTAAAACAACTAAAGAAAGAAATTTTAGTTTCAGAAACTAAAGAAAGAAACAGTTAAAATTATGGTACTCCTTCAGTTACCACTCACTGCACCAACCTTGTACGGCGTAGAGAGTGACGATGGTTTGATCGAGTTGACCCTGTCACGGGCACGAAGGCGGCGCGCCTCGCATGAGCTGACGAAGAAAGCAAAGACGACGATGAGGAGAGTTGTGACAGCGGCAGTGAGCTTAAGCTGCCTCTTGGGGGCCAGAGGAGAGCTCAAACAAGACATGGCAAGGCACACGAGTACTTAGCTAGCAGTGATGATCAGCAAGAAGAAGTGGATATGAAGGGAGACATGAGGTGATCTAAGATGGTAGTAGTGTAATGAGCCAAGGAGCTGCAAGCGTGCAAAGAGGGAGAGAGAAGGGCCACACGGAGGGTTGCCGTTGGGAATATATACAAGAGCAGAAAGTTGCATGGGTTATTAAAAGTTGTTCATAGTACAATAATAGTAGTATTTGTTTCCCAAGTTCTATGACACAGCTAGCTATGAGGTACGTAAGTTGTCTTTGTTTTTTGTATAGGAATGGTGAGAAGGCCGACAAGACCTAAATGTGTCGCAGAAATGGACAAGAGCCGTGATTTTCTCTTTGGTTAAATGGGGATTAGTGCACGATCATGAAGGCCTAAACACGGCACTACGCAAATGTAATCCAGCCTTCTCATATGATAGCTGAAAAGTTGGCTCACTTTTACCGCCAACTGTTCTGAAAGTATTAGCACGTAAGTAACTACGTACGTTCTACTAGCATCAAGTGTTATTTGATTTCAAATTCAATTACCCCTCTGTAATTACATGAACCGCTGAACACATGAAGGTGGACCTTCTTTCCTTCCTTCAGAAACTAATCTTCAGCTAGCTAGTCCACTATCACGGATGCAAGTTTGAACGGAAATGCTGCATAGTCCATATACTGTTGATATGCTACTTTTTTTTGTAGGAGCATCCCACAATAAAACGAAGGGGGAATCGGCGCATGAAAGGATCGGAGCAGAGGAACTCGCCACCCCGATCCGTGGGGCGCAACTCAATGCCACGCGATCCGTGGAAAAGAAAAACGACGGTTTCGCGTGTGGATGTGAGTTTAGCAAGGGAGGTTTTGCATGGCGGAGTGGTGAGTGTGAGAGATGTCGGTTAAAGCTGCCGCAGCGGAGCGCGCGCCCCGTTCACCCCCGTCCCCGTTGTCCCCACGGCGGACGAACATACGTACGGGTTCCCATTGCTACCGTCTACGCCTACGCGTATGTGCCCATATGTGATATGTGTATGGGTATTATTCAGATTTTTTTTTTGAAAAGTCATTATTCAGATAACTGGATCGGTCTTAGTACATGAACTCGATGGGCCGGTTTGGGTAGGAAGCGCTGGATAGGAAAAGTTTCTTGCCAGACGAGGCCCAACAAAATGGCTAGAGTAGGCTTGTAGTCTCGTCCTTGTTTACCCATTAAGATTGGGAAAAAGTATACTTAAATTCCTCAACTATGCCCAAATCTGATTCACGTCTTCTAACCATAAAATTAAAATTAGATGTATCAACTTTATCAACTATTAAAATCGGTATAAATTAACTCACTCAACAATTTTGAGAGTGGTTTTCGCTAGCGTAACGTCTACGTAGTATAGTTAACATGTCTCTATGGCACTTATCACTATAAGCATAAAAAAAATAACACCAATGATATCAATGTGTCAATGAGACTTACATTGAAAAAAATTTAAAAACATGGTGCTCCATCGACATCTCCTATGCACGAATAGGCAACGCACAAGACAAAGGACAAGACATGATTATGGTCGTGGTCGCCCCCTCCTTGCGTGATTTCGGCCATTCCCATCCTTTCTACGAGCCATCACCATTACTATCGCTCAGCCTCTTCGTCGCTATCAGGAGGCAGAGGCATCCTTGCCACCTGGTTGCTTAACTCTTAAGCATACGACCAGTTAAATCTAGGTAGCAATGAGCTCGATGAATTAGCGATGACGAAGGTAGATCAGGCTCGAGCTCGTAGTGGTGACGGTGGCGATGTGGGGCGGCAAGGAGGGCAGTGCGATGGGGAGGGTGCAAGAGCCAATGGTGAGAGAGGAGGTAGAGGTAAGAATGGTTGTTGTCGCTTAGTCTCCTCAGGTCAAATTCTAGAGAGCATCGCTGACTAGCTTTTCGAGAAGAGCTTTGCAACCTCTATGCTACCACTAGCCTCGATGTCTCCCCGCTAGCTTTGCCTCTCACCTCTCACCACTTGCTTGCTTTATGTTATTGAGCACCTCAAGTTTCCCTGCCCATCTTTGCTGAGCTCCTCGAGCTTCACAGCCTATGCCCGCCTAACACCTTGAGCTCCTCCATTGGTTGCCAGACCTAGGCTCAGGGGAAGAGGGATGAGGAACATGGCAGGCACGTGGGAGGCAGCTGATCATAATCATAGGCGGATGAGTAGTTTTGACATGAATGCATGTCTCCTTCACCTTAGCAAACCCATAGCTCGAGCTTGAGTTCCTCTTTGCTTAAGCTCTTTGGTGAAGGATGGTTCACTGTCACCGTTATCATGGTGCTATCACCTTGTTGTCTCTCCTCAACCTCCCGCTTCCCTATTGCAGCCACCGCTGCCTTGTTACCATTGAGAGGAAATATTATGTGAGATAGTAAGACAGAGGGTAGGGAAGGAATGTTCATGATAACTGGACGTCACGTGAACTTTACATAATAAAAGCCACCATTAATACTGTTGAGGGAGTTGTTTTGTATTGATTTTAATTAGTTAGATGAGTTGATTTATTCGATTTTAGGGTTAGAGAGTGTAAATTAGATTTGAAAGTAGGTCAAACTATACTTTTCTGTAAGATTGACGCCTCCACGGCCTTCTGGCCTGGCCGCATGCAGCGTAGGTGACCGGGAACAAAATTTCTCGTCTTTGCTCATTTATGTCCGTTTCTTTGAACGGAGTGAAATACTCCAAACATCAGACCATCGCGATATATCATTTCTTTCCGTCTGCTTTAGAGTTACTGGTTGGTTACCAAACGGGGCCCGAGAGATTCTACGCTTTCTGATAACTTATCACCGGAAGCTCTATCTACTCTGTCTCATCTTTCTTTTGGCTTCTTCTTTTGGACGGCTTAAAGCCTTTTTTTTTTAATTTGATAAGGGAGGATCCTCCCATATTCATTGTTGGAATTGTCACGGTTACGAACAATTCAAAACGTACATGGTCGCTACTAAAGCACTTTTCAAAACTACGAAAACAAGATGGGGATCGCAAATTTTTGTGGTGCAAAACTCCTGCTAAATGATCTTGCTGGTCACCTTTCTTTGCCGAGCTAATACTGCGGCTCTGCCTCATCTTTGTGTCATACTGGCGTGCTCCGAAGTGTGCAAATGCGTCAGCATTGGGGCTGGCAGTGCCAGGCAGACTGGAATGAAATGTAACCTCGGAACTAATCTCAACCTCCCACATTATTGTTGACACGGATGATACGGAATTGCCCCTGAGTCTCGACCTAAAAAAACAGCCAATTAATGTCAGATTAGTAATTGGTGAGAATGATGTGTACAGTAAAACAGCTAGCGACGCTTCATCAGAATGTCAAATGGTGTAGGATGATCTTAATCCGGTAGAGCCACTTTAGGCAGTAGAAGACAAGGCAGTGCAAAATGTCCTAGTATGTCTTCTTTTTTATTTCTTCGTCCTAGTATTTACACAATAAGTTCTATGTGAAGCAAATAAAAACGAGGCACAGAGTGAATCGATAAGACATATACGCGTGACGTGAGCACCAACATAGTGGTGTGTATACGCGTGTATCTTCTATGTGATTTGAATAAAAGGCATGCAACCAATGGGAGTCCGGGCAGTAAAAATGGTGAGCAATTCCTCTCATATCAAGAATGATCTGCAAGTCTTCCTCAGTATTTAGGCTAAATTTTGCCAAACTTTTGTTCCCGTATTCTGATTCTATCTAAATGTTCTGTTTGAAATTTCAAATGAAACTCGAAAATTCTTGAGATTTCGGGGTAAAGTTAAAATCCTGATCATCCCAGTGTAAAGTAAAAAAAAAGTTTTGGTCTGAATATTGCAAGTTGTGGTGACAGTTAATTGAATTAGTGGAAGACCTTGTGCCTACTGTTCTTCGGTCCAAGCTGATATCCCAGTACTGCACGTCTGCATTGGAGCAGTGGGAACTTATTACGGTGCTGCACATGTTGTCTAGTAAAGCAGGACCAGGAGTTTTGTCAGGTCATATCATATCACATCTCATATGCATACATTTGCACTTGGTCCTTGTGCAGCAGCTCTCACGTATGGCAACTCGGCCTGGGAGTGTCTTCACTGTGTCAACACGACAGCACATTGAAAGGAAAAAAAAAAGTTTACAACCGTACTTTGCGACATTGAGTAATTTTCCCTAGCAAATGGCTACCAAAGAACCGTAGATAGCAGTTCCAGATTATCTCGTTAAACGGTATATTTTTTAAAAAAATATATATAATTTAAACTTTATAATAATTAATTTTATTATTTATATAATTAAATATGTATGATAAAAACCAGATAATCTTTTATCCCGACGATGAACCGCTCATCACCGCAATCCTTCCGCAGGATCGCATGCAGATCCAGGCCGCAGCTGCATAATCAATCCTGTAATCGCTTGCCCGCGATGACGTCCAATCCAACCATTGAACCAAACCTGCGAGAAGGATTTCCTCTGCTCTGTTTGGGCGTTCTGCGTTCCATGCGGCGGCGGTTTTTTTCCGAGCGGGCCCAAGGAGGGGCCGAGAAAACGAATAAGTTGTGCGTAGGATTTGCTGGGCCGGAAAGTACGTTAGTAGTTGGTTGGACGGACGGGAGTGGGAGAAGCGGGCCGTGTCCCAACACAGGCCGGTATCCTATCGTCTACCGTATTAGTGTGGACCTCCCATGAAACCTCTACACCACACGCATTGATGGCTCGAAGCTTATGCAACTATGCAAGGCGCCGGACGCGAGAAAAACTACAGCGCCTAGTTTGTACACAAGAGGGACGGAGATTACCAACGAGAAAGTATGCCTCCAATCCAAAAGTTCGTTTCAGCTCCGTTCATCGGATAGCCAGGGTAGGTGTAGCAGTATAGCCCTATTATCTAGTACGATCCATCTATGTACTGTAAAATCTATACAAAAGTTGTACTTGAGAGTAAACTAACTAACCGTCAAAGCTGGCCGGGCCAATGGACACGTACGAGGTCCACACTTCAAGCTCGCGGGAAAAAAAACCAGATAAGATAATAATCACGATGAGGAACCGGAGAGAACAAAAACAAAAACTAGGCAGAGATGGGGAAAGAGTGATGGAGAGAGTTGAGTACGCTTTCTAATCTTTTTTATGTCGCACGCCTCTATGGACCATGGCAGCGCGGTAGAGGGAGAAATCTAAAGCGCCCCACACCACGGAAACGCATAGGCCATAGGAGGAGAGAAGCACCGAAGCAAGAGCAAGAGCCGGACAGAGCCGAGTCGTTTGGGAAGAGCAGGGCACAGCAGCAGCTGCGGCACAAGGCTTCTCTCCCTCTTGCTGCCCGCACCTCCGCCCTGTTCCACACCCACGCACACAAGCAAGCGGGCGCACCACCGCAGGCACAGCGCAGCCCAAGAAACCACCACGCCCTCTTTTCTTGTTCAAGAGCTGCTCGATCGATCGATCGCTTCCCACCAAATCTCGCCGATCGAGAGGGGGGCGGCGAGGTAGCATGCGCGAGTAGGTAGATGAGGGCGGCACCCTTCAGTGCCGACGGGAACGGCGCGGGGGAGCTCGCGGGAGGCATAGAGGCGCTGCTTTGGCCGGAGGATAAGGGGGGCGGCGGCGGCGGCGGCGGGGGGCTGCTGATCGAGCCGAGGTCGGTGCTGGACTGCACGGGAAGCCCGAGCCCGCCCAACTCCACATCGACGCTGTCTTCGTCCCATGGTGGCGGCGCGGCGGATTCTATTTCTACCGGCGTGGCGGCGGTTTCGGAGAACAGCGCCGCCGCCGCCGCTGCCGCCGCCGAAGACACCAAATGGGCGGGCCCCGGCGAGCACGGCAGCGGCGACGGGAGGAAGGAGGAATGGGCCGGCGGTGAGCTGCCGCCCATACCGGGGGCCCTGGATGTGGGCTTCGTCGGGGAGGAGAGCTGGGACGCAATGCTCGGCGACGCCGCGGCAGCCGCCGGCCAGGAGCAGACATTTTTGAACTGGATCATGGCTGCCCCCGCCGACATGGAGCCCCAGGCACCGGGGCTCCCGCCGCAGCAGCTTCTCGCCAATGCCCCCGGGCTCGAGTTTCAGGCTGGGGACCCTCTCGAGTTCCCGCTGCAGCATCACCTCGGTGCCGTCGCCTCGCCGGCCACCCTCGCCTCCGACCTGTCGTCCTCTGGCGGGAGGTCGCTCACAAGCAGCAGCGGTAGCAACAGCAAGGCTGCCTCCACTTTCGGCCTCCTGTCACCCGAAGCGGCGCTCCAGCCGCCCCCGGCGACTTCTATTCCTTTCCACGGCGGCGCTGACATAAAGCCCGCACTCCTTGGCTTGCCATCGCCCAGTGTACTCCTCAACCAGCATCAGCAAACGCCAGCCTCCACCTTCTTCATGCCGCTCCCCTCCTCCGACCATCAACAGCAGCCACTTCTCCAGCCACCGCCGAAGCGCCACCACTCCGTGTCCGACAATCTCTTCCTCATCCACAACCAGCCCCAACCGCCGCCGCCGCCGCCAGCGCAATGCCTCCCGTTTCCTACACTACATAGCACGACACCCTTCCACCTCCAGCCTCCGCGCAACGCGATGAAGACAACCGCGGCGGCGGCGCAGCAGCAACACCTCCTGAACGAGCTTGCGGCGGCGGCAAAGGCAGCCGAAGTCGGCAACTCGATCGGCGCGCGAGAGATATTGGCGCGGCTCAATCAGCAGCTTCCCCCAATTGGGAAGCCTTTCCTCCGCTCCGCCTCCTACCTAAAGGACGCCCTCCTCCTCGCGCTCGCCGACGGCCACTACGCCGCCACCCGTCTTACGTCTCCGCTCGATGTCGCCCTTAAACTCACCGCTTACAAATCCTTCTCCGACCTCTCTCCCGTGCTCCAGTTTGCCAATTTCACGGCAACCCAGGCGCTTCTGGATGAGATCGCCAGCACAACTGCGTCTTGTATCCGCGTCATTGATTTCGACCTTGGTGTCGGCGGCCAGTGGGCTTCGTTCCTGCAGGAGCTTGCTCACCGACGTGGCACTGGGGGTGTGTCCTTGCCGATGTTGAAGCTCACAGCCTTCGTCTCAGCCGCCTCCCACCACCTGCTTGAGCTGCATCTTACCCGGGATAATCTCTCACAGTTTGCTGCTGACCTTGGCATTCCATTTGAGTTCAATGCTGTTAATCTTGACGCATTTGATCCTATGGAACTCATTGCTCCTACAGCTGATGAGGTTGTTGCAGTAAGCCTCCCCGTTGGTTGCTCAGCACGCACTCCACTCCCAGCTATGGTTAAGTTGGTGAAACAGCTTTCTCCTAAGATTGTGGTTACTATTGACCATGGTGGTGATCGGAGTGACCTCCCATTTTCGCAACACTTCTTGAGTTGCTTACAGTCTTGCATGTGTCTTCTTGAATCACTTGATGCTGCTGGCAGTGATGCAGATGCTGCCAGTAAGATCGAGAGGTTTCTAATTCAGCCCAGAGTGGAGGATGCAGTTCTTGGGCGGCGTAGAGCTGACAAAGCAATCGCTTGGCGGGCAGTGCTAGCATCAGCAGGATTTGCACCACGACCACTCAGCAATCTTGCGGAGGCCCAGGCTGACTGCCTCTTGAAGCGGGTGCAGGTCCGAGGCTTCCATGTGGAGAAGCGTGGAGCAGGCCTTGCACTCTATTGGCAGCGTGGCGAGCTTGTATCCGTCTCAGCATGGCAATGCTGATCATACCTGCCTCGACCATCATGATTCCTACACCATTTGCAGGCATGTTTAACTCTGGTAATATGAATTTTGTCTTGCAATTCAAACATTGCAAAAAAATTATTATCATTGTTGTTCACACTCTGTTGTTTATTAGGCAGGCCTAATGGATTTGGCAATCTTGGTGTGAGTGTCTCTATAGTGTGACAAGTGGCTATAGCCTCTAGGGTCTTACCACTCTGTTCTTGCTCTCCGCTCAATTGGCCACTTCATGTTCTTGGAAACATTTCGTTGTGAATAGATAAGATAATTTGGCATGTTGAATGGCCTTATGACAAGCATCAGTGTTTATTCGATTCTATTTTTAGTTCTTTTAATGATATTTCATAGATTAGTTCTTGTTGATTTCACTCATCCTCTGATATCTACACACTTGAGGCATTGCATAGCTTAACCTGTCATTTTAATAGTAGAAGGGGCCAGGCCGTCATAATAACCAAACTGGGTACGTTATCAAATTGCTTTTGATGTATGAATCTGTCTAAAGTATGCATTAACATACATGCTGGAATGATCGTAATTGAATATTATCAATAGCAATTTTTATTGTCTTATACAAATTAGATAGGTTCGGATCATATTATTGATTATCGTTAAACTAGATGTTTTTGGAAAAAAAAATGGGTGCATGCCATGATTTTGAAACAAAAGGCATGGCAGTATAAAAGGCTGTCTACTCCAGTGAAAGAAACAGAGAAAGGCACGTACATGAATAATAAGTATAGTTGTCATTAGAAGAGGTGAATTGGGTAGCATCAGATTTAATTTGTTCCTTTAATTGCTAGCTTTGATTGAAGATTCAAGGAATAACTACCTGGAATGGGAAGACAAGAAATCAAGTATGGACCGATTGTACGGCGGAGATCCTGCTATACTTTTAAGTTTTTAAGGCCTATGCTCACTAGTACTTAATAGACTTCATGTTCCTCAAGTTTGCAAATGCAGATAATGTGCAAATCTGTGTTCTGCTAAATTGCATACAGGGATTTGATGGAGCTGATTCATCTGTGCTTTTGCCAGTGTAGGTAGAAATTCCTGTCTTTTTGGTTCATCCGAAACCTTGGAGATAAAAATGGCCATTTTGATGGTCTCGATAGTTTGTCTTTGAAAAAATATAGCTCTAACTATTGGTGGGCGCATGTGGATCTGTAAACATGTCCTCGCAGTCACACTAGGGAGCACCAGAACCGCACAGCAGTTTTTAGACTTCACTTGATTCAGCTGCCATTGCTACACCGCTCAGACCAATGTTACTATGTCTACCAAACATCCCAAAGAAAGCAGCTTGGTTGCATATGGTTACTGTATGCTGCATTTGCTCAGAACACAGATTTATTAGTGTTTTGCCCTGTAATCGATTACCCAAATTTCATCATCGTTGCGTGTAGGCACAGCTGGTAATCAACTTCAATTGCTCGTCACCCTCGCGATTGAAACTTCATGTTGTTTGCTCTCATCCGTTTCATGCGCCATATCTTCTGACCCATCATGTGCTGTGCATGCCCTACTCGTGCTGTTTCCTTGTTAATTGAGCTCGTTCGGCTGTAGTGTCTACTGTCTACTACTACTTGCAAATGTACAGACCTGACCTGTGGACCACTTGGGACAGTGGCACCGCAACCGAACATCGGATATTGAGTGGATGATGAACGGGTACAGATCTCCCGTCGGCCACCCACTGCATGTGGTCCCGAACTGTTCATCCATATCCATGCTTTGCACTTGCAATGCAGTACTAGTACAGAGGCCATTTGTTGATTAATTGAGCAATGGTGGATGGACAGTTCACCGGCCCTTTATTTCTAGGGCTTATTTCGACCTCTCACATGGCATGTGACCCCCCCCCACCCACCCCAGCGTGCTGCAAAGCCCTATTTGGCCATTCTTGCCTTCATGATCTCCTGTCCCTGGATTGGCCCCTTTCTGCGTAAAAAAAAACGCTTTGAGCGCCAACTTAAACAATTCAGAGGCCGGTTGTTTCTCTTGAAGGTTGCAAACAAATCTAGGATTTGAAAAAACCCCGAAAGGCTCCATCTCACAGTTGGGATGGGTGATTTAGTTCCTCACAAATTTCTTTAAGCTACGACACTAAACAAACTGCATGAGAACGTGCTATCCGATCATGAGACTGATAGCACCCTTTTGTTTAAGCGACGCAAGCGATGGCAAGTCTCTCGTGTAGCCCGTATTTGTTTATGCTACCATGTACCCTCCTGTTGCCCCCTTCATCTCCCTCAATGCTCTGCACCCTGTTTGCATGTACTGCATTTGCATTTGTATTTGCAGGACACCAAAGCTGAGGGTGGCTAAAGTTGCCTGTCTGCCTGCCTCTTTGCTGCTGACTTTTCTTAAGCCAGGGGGTTAAGTACTGACCAACACTTGTGTTTATTCTTTTAAAGCTCTTGCTCTGCTCGCTCATCCGGCCTGATGCTTTCATGAGAGGTGTACCGGAGGTTGCTTTGCTTTGTAAGTAACCGAACATGCTGTCCGTCCTCCTCTGAACAAGTCGGCAGTGAATTCTGCATCAAGGAACACAAGTCCAAAAACCGCAGCAGCAACAACAGCACAAGAGGTTAGTAGCGGCTCAACAAGTTGTTTTGAAATCGCTTAACCTCTCTGAACTAACGTAGCTATCAGGTCGACGTAGGGCCCATTCGGTGCGTAGCATAACTTAGCCCATCATAAGTCCCTTATTTCACAACAAACAGTCTAAACTCCGCGAGAACACATGAAACGGCACCAAGCACCAAAACGGGACTTGCATGAACCAACGCATCACCCGGGGATCATAGATGGATAGCAGTCTGGTTATCTGGCGGGTACACACATGACACATCACAGTTCGCGGCATGCGACGCCGAGCCGTGCGGCAGTAGGGGCCCCTCCCGGCCTCCCCTCACCGACCCCCGCAAGGCGTGGGGGGTCCAAACCCAAAGCGCGACAAGGACCACCACATCCCAGCGCCACTGTTGCGCACCGCAGCGCAGCCTCACCTCACCTGTCACCTCCCACCGCTTCAATTCATCTCGCGTCGACGCATGACCGATCAATCACGTGCCGAGGGAAGGGAGGGCACACTGGCACAGGTGACAGGCTGACACGCTCTCCTCCCGCCCGGTAAAGCTACAGGGGAAGGGGGGACGGGACCCTGGCTTTTCGGGGGGTGGTGAGCAATTTGGATGGACGGGGCCGAAAACACTGCACGAAACGGCTGGGTTCCGAAAATTATTTGCGCGCTTGTCATTTTGTTCCGGCGGTTGGATTTGGTTGGGTTGGTCATCCGGTCTCGTTCTCGCTTCTGAACGACTTTGCTCCGTTTCTTGTTCTCCCTGTTAGATCATCGAGTACTAAAGTTCAATTCCAACTGGACATTGCACTCGATGTGCATGCACTCATTCTGTCATGCAGCGTGACGCAGTGTAGCGTAGGGCAGTGTGTCTACACTACAGGCAGGCGCAGGCCGCACGCGAGGACAGGTAGCCCGTGCTTGGAGAGCCGCAGTTGGGGGGCGAGCTCTGCGGGCGCACGGTACGTTTCGTCGTGATCAGATCAGCGCTGTTATTATGATCGCTCCGGACCGGAAGGGCCAACTTGAAAGGGACCTGCTGGTCCTTCTGATCTTACAGTATCGTGCTCCTCGATTCCTGTCGTCAGCTCAGCCATGGACCAATCCATGGATGTTTCGGTACAAAACTACTCCATCTCAAGTGTTGTTTGCTTGCAGCACAGGGTAGCTTGCTTGTGTGTACATTGTGCCCTTCCTGGCCTGTCGGCAATGCACATTATTAGGAGGATGAGTGACTCGGTGGAGGCCTCAACATCTTTTATCTTATATTATTTATATTATTTGAATTAATATACTTGTATCTTCAACCAGTCATTTTTTATTATCGGATTTCCGTCATTCGGCGTCAAGTCCGTACTGCTTTACCGCCTCATAATTTATTGTAGCTAAGTATCACTTGCCCTGTTACCTGTTACCACTTTGTATCTCGAATTTTATATTGAATATTTAGAACTTCACTTGATAATCAACCCTTCTTCTCTTGGAATATATTTCTTTTATTCAACTCAATAAAAATGTCCCAATAATTTAATCATTAATTTTACTTGATGACCAACTAATCACATATAAAAAATATAAATAAATTGATGAGTATTAATCAACATAATACTAAAAAATAATGATCTAATTAAATATAAGTGATTGAATTGGAAAAAAAATACATGTATGTGATTTGCTCCATATATATATAATATTCACTATAAATAAGTGTATGTATATTTAGAGATAAATTAATAGGAGTTTATCCTATAAAACAATAGAATATATTTATTAAAAATGGAACAATAAATGTATGTATTTATTATGTCTATGTTCTTAGTTTAAAGAGTCAGATAAAATATTAATCCCTATAACATAAAAATAGTATATGTGGACACTATGATATGTATAGCTTGATTACCATACACTTTATATTTGTTAAGATTAAGATCCACCATAATAAATATATTTATATCTCAACTCATATGAAGTTTAAAAAGATCTATTTACAAACTCATACAAAATATAAAAAATATTAGTCCACAAAATTATTTTGTTTATTTATGAATACTTCAATCTTTTTTTACAAATGATAGCCTGATGTAAAAAATACAGAGTTTAAGTGAATGATATAGTATGAGCTTCTTTGAAGATGTGCATATATATATATATATATATATATATATATATATATATGCATATTATATATGTGTATATATATATGTATATATATGTATGTATATATGTATATATATGTATGTATATATGTATATATATATATATATATGAACATAGAGAAAAATATATGCACATACATTAAGGAATTTATTTAATATTTTAGATCCATAAGAGAGGTAACTTTAAAACAACAAGAGTTTATCATATACTTCTCATCATTTTCATTTTCACATAAGACTAAAAAATACTCATAAAAATATTAGTCTCATATAATTAAATTTATAACTAATTATTAAATAAATTAATGATACTTCAACTTTTATAATCATCTCAAATGGTCAAGGGATCATGTGTATGCAGTATGCAATAATGGAATGCAAACAACCTTCTTGTAACACCAAGTTGATATATGACCGGTGCGTATATATTTAGGTATGTTTTTTTCAATATATATATATATATCTTGTGAAGATTCTCTTCTTCTAACGGGCTTCCACTTCTTGTAAAGTGAAACAATATATAATACACGAGCTTTCCCACTGAAAAAAAGGTCTAGATAAAGGGTGAAAATTAAAGACCGGGGCGAGATGCATATATAGTGGTATATAATATGGTCCATGGATACGATCAGGCATGAAGCTACTACACAAGTATGCATCTCTTCGTGCATAAGCTACCACCTAGCTAGGAGAACAGGATTCCGAATAAGACTAAAGCTACACTGAACATGCATGCTGATGGATTGATCCACTAGACATGATCATCATGATGAACAAATATACACCGGCCAGTGCATCTTTTTCGTGATCAATCAGTGAGAAAAGGAGCAAAAGGAGGAAGAAAAAGACTAAAGGAAACGTGATCATAGGCTACAATATTGTACCGCAGGTCTCAGATTTTTGCCCTAACACTGTTGCATACTGTGTTTAGTGTGTAGTGATGCATGAAGGAATATGCTTTTGGAGGTGGCAAGCGTTAGTGTGCTGTACAAATGCACAATTACACACATCGCCCGTTCTGAAGATCCTAGCTAATATTATTGGGCCACTACAGAAATATATTTACAAGAAGAGTGATTTTTATGGTGCTCAACGATATACTAGAAGATACCATTTTTAGTGTATTTTCTCTGTCCTAAATAAATATATTTTTAGCACTAAAATCATAAATTATTAGGAAATTTAATTTACTTGCATGTCCCTTATTAAATAATAGGTGATTGAGAGTGGGATAGTGGTTACAGGTAAACTGGTAATAAATTTGAATAAAGAGTTATTAGAGAGAAAAATAATATGGTAGAAATGCACTCTTTTGACAAAATTTAAATTCTACAAATATATTTATTTTAGGATAAAGGAAATAAAATTTAGTACCTTTACCAATTTTTATATAAAAAATTTTGATGCCAACCATAAAATTTCCTGTACAACAATATAATAGAAATTTTATCGCTCATTGTTCATGCGAAAATCAGCTCAAGCAAAAGGCGCATCGAGAGGCGTGTTCACCAATAGAGGCCCGATGCGATATGCCTACGCACGCGAAGGACTAATAGATCTACTTAGTTTCAGTGCATGTCCTAAACTCGAGATTTATAGATGTGCTAGTCAATTTAATACTGCAATTGACAAGAAGACGGAGATAATTATATCGACAAGCCAATCGACCGATACGGACTCCTGCTATCGGCTGGTTGCTAATAGGGCTTGTAGCACTTATACATCGGCTAGAAAAAGCCAATGATGGCAATACAAATAGCGATGAGTAAAATAAAAGACACATCGGTTATAAAGCTAATGACGCTATGAATAAAATAGATGATAAGTAGTAAAGAGTAAAGTTCGGTCTTTTGAAGAGACGGGAGCTAACCACCACCGATAGTTATATCGTTAGAGTCAGTCTTGATAGATCAAACCAAACTGAGATAGGATAAGACTAAAACTAATGGCACTAAAACGACAAAAGTTACATCGGTCATGTTAATGAAAGGAACATGTAAACCCATTGGCTAGCTACGATATAAATAGATAAACTCATCGGCTCAGTCGATGAGAGGAACGAAATCTGCTAGATCACAATATTAGCCCTATTAAACATAAACTTGATATATCGAATCTAACCGAGATAGTATAAGATTAGGTCTAATAGAACAAGACTGATCGCTAGCAGATTAATTATGTGCAATCTTTGTATATCGACTGAAAAGCCGATATGTTAAGGATGAAGCTCAGTGTAAAGGTAACTCATCAATTAGCCATTCCGATAAAATATCATGTAAAAACCCACTGACTTAAGGTTTAATCTATTGTTAACAGTTTATAAAGTCAGACCTAACCGATGCAGCACAAGACTGATAACAGTAAAAGGAGTTTGATAAGCCAATAGATCCATTACAAACGTAATGTGATATATTCTATCGGAGTAAGATATTGAATTTAACCGATGCAGTCTTAGACAGAGCAGATACACCAAGATAATAGTGGGACTTACCTTTTCGTCGAAGATCGAACCTAACTAATGTAGCCTCGCATCGAGAACCAAAAACCATCAGAAAAAATCTAGATGAACTAAGATGGCAATGCACTAAAATTGTATTGATTTATAGATATATCTTACAATGTCCGTATGGGTTTGTATTTATATCCTGAAATTATACGAGTGTTACAAACAAACTCTATTTCTTAAATAGAAAATTAAACTATATTTAAGAAGTTAACACAATTAATTATTTTTAACTAATTACAGAAGATATCTTATACATACAAAATTATTTTACTGTGGTTTCTATGATTTTTTCCTAGATTCGATTTTATGTGGATAATTTTTTACCTATCGATTAAATCGAATACATCTTTATCTGTCCGATCGGCTCTTTCTGACATTTTTTTATGAGTCGATCGAGTCTCCGATACTTAACCGAATTTGTCTACGACCTTACCAAATTTTGACATTACCACTTGTATATGCACGCTTTGCAGTTTGAGGATAATATGCACACACTTACACACCATCAATTATATCTTGTTTTGTACTATATATAACACCATCAATGCGAGTGCCACGAAAAAACAGCAATGAAAATCAGTATATTATGCTGAATGTTATATTATTACATAAGGCGATTGCGTAGCCAGATGGGCCTGAAAACATGATCGGGCTAAGACTAGTGGATGTCACTCCGGATAACAAAATATTTGCCTACCGGCTTGCATCTCCGTTGCAAAAGCATTTTGGACTTGCTTTCAGAGGCAAGTCCTAAAACCCCCCGTCATACATGTCTCATTGTGTGTGGAAGTTCACAAGTAAAAGAGGGCTAGTGATGTTTACAAAAGAATGGGAAGAAAATAAACGAAAAAAATAAAAGTAACATGAACTTGGAATGGTCGTGCGTGGATTAGATAAGAAGGGGAAAAGCCTACCTGGTTGGGCAGCCAAAAGGAAATTAAAGAAAGGGGAAAACTTTGCATGGGTTGTGATCACGCATACTTTTGAGATGCTTCTCTGAAAGCGAACTACACCCTTTGCTGTTCCTCTCTGTTTTTTTATCAGCTTTTCAAACTTCGGAAACCATATAAGTTAGATATACGAAACAGATCACAGAATCAGTGCAGCACTGTGATCACTACACACAATCTAAGTACATATCTATGAATTTAATATGAGGAATAATTTTATGATTAGATAGCCACGATGCAATCGGATCCGTAGTAGCTAAAATAATTTCTTCGCGTGATTGCGCGCGTACAACCAACGCTTCTTCTTTTTCCAGAAAATCTTTCACGTAGCACAATCAGAAATAAAGCTATAGCGTGCAGGAGAGCGAAGGGCAGGGGCCCAACCCAATGCGACCTCCCTAAGTATCGCTCTGCACTTACTACGAAACATGGCGAACGGGAGCCTCTCTCGATCAACTCCGGTCACGCTCGCTTCATGTGGTCCTCTTGCGATCTTTAGACTAGTTGTTTACTTGTAGCCAAGTGCATCAGTACTGGCTAGAAATTAACGCAGAGAGAAAAGCCAGTAGAATTTTGTATCAGTGACATTGCCACCAATAGTTAAATAGCACGTATCTGTGTCGATCTCACCATATACGTAAAGAAGTAATCTAAAAATATATACTTGGCTGTGTATATTCACTTATTGATATATAGGTCGAATTTCTACTTATCATCTAAAAAATGTGATAATATATATCATTAATGGAGCGAGGGCCTGAAATATAAATAGACTAAAAATATAATCCAAGCATTTAAAGTGGTAATATAATTAATAAAAATAGCAAACAAGTCAACCCCTAAAGTTATGCACACAAGTAGGATTATATGTGTAGTGGCAAGCACTACCTCCCTGAAGGTTACCTCACAGAGCTGCTTTCATGCATGGCGCTTTTGCTTGCGATGGCTAACCCTGCCAAGTGCCAAGCATACAGAAACACCGAGAAAAAGCCGATGGATCGACGGGTGCGACGGCGAGTGCTTGTCTTTAATTTGCTATTGTTCTGCCACAAACCAACCGGTCCCTGTAATGCATGTACATGTCTTCCTTCTCTATGCTTTCTTCAGGGTCAAAACAATGCATGCAATGCACCGATCTGCTCTCAAGCCGGCAGCTCAAAACCAGTCGTCAATCGTCGAGAAAACACAGACATCTATAGCGACTCCCATGTGCGTCGACTTGATGAGAAATGAAGGGCCATGGCTACCTTGTTGCGTCCTCTTCAGTTAATCTGCTGCTAGGGCTCATTGCTCCTGTGATCTGTGCTTAGCCGCTTATCCTTTTCGATGGCTTGATCTATCGATCGATCTTGCTCTCGCCATCGATCGATCGATCGATCGGTCTCAGCTTTTTCCATGGACGGTTTGGATTACGTATAAGGGATAAGGGTGGCTGCAAGTGGAGTTGGCTTGCTAACAGCTGCCGCATTGAGATCTGTGGAGCCACGCAAGTAGTCTTCAGTTAGCCACTAGTACTTGGAGTTGGAGATGAGATTAGGATAGAGGAGCTGATGATGAGGGGTGTGATGGAGAGAGACCGGGAGCTCATGGCCCCTTATTTAATTTGAATGTAGTACTACTTACGATGTAAATTAATCTGAAGTGGTTTGGTTTGTTCCCATGTTTATTCATCGATCATCCAGTGCAAATGAAGACGAGGTGAGCTAACTAGTACTAGTAGGTTACAAAATACACGTATGTCCATGCAGGAGCCACTGAAGGTGTAGACCGTAGTTATCTGCTTATACGGCGCATATACGTAGCAATCAGCTAATAATCTGAGTGGCAACAAAACGAACATTTGCGCGATAGCACCTGCTTTCTTATCAACCATGCATGCATATATATGTTGGCTGTTTTATTTGCATCCATTCTACCTGCTGTACTGGTGGGCTCATACTGCCTATGTATGAATACTTGCAAGCCCAAAGAAAAGAAAATCTTGTATCACATACTACTCTGATTGCGTCTAATTATGTATTGTTTACAGGGCCATTAATTAACCAGCTGAGCTGCAATGCAGGAGCAGTAGTTCTGTAGTGCAGAAAATGCCAAGAGCATTTCTGGGACGGGCAGGGCACGCGCTCCCAATGCTTTTGTTCTTCAAGGCCTGCAACTGCGAAGCTAAAATCCGAGTTGTTTGGACTTTGGACGAGTGGCAGCGGCAGGTACGTACGCATGCTCCTGCTTCTGTTCTGCAGCCTGGCTTAGCTGGCCGATCTGCATCTGCATGGCCGGCACCGTTCGGCCCATATCGGATTCTCAGTCCTTCCCTCTGCCGGCCGGCGAGCTCTGATCTGTTTGGGAGAAAACTGAAGTTTCTGTTTGGCAAAATGCATGACCTCGTGCATTGGAATTTGCAACTTAGCAATGGTGGATTGCATTCAGAATGATTAGAAAGTTTGTAGACGTAATTCGCATCCCTAGCCATAGCATAGACAAATTAGTTTGAGGGTAAAACTGGCAGGAGAGTCATTCTCAAGTACTCACCATGAGTAGCTTCAGAAACAGTAGGCACCTAAACGTCGGCAGAGAGATTAAGCAAACCCACAGAGAAATTAGACCCTGATCGTCATATACAGAACACGAGAGGCCGTATCAAGCATTGGCACAAATGCAGCCTACTCTGAATACTGAATAATTAACCTATTACCAACACCCGCGGCAGCTGAGCTAGCTCGGTCGATCGGTAGCTTTCGCTGGCATTAAGACAAGATCCACGCGATCTGCAAACTGGTCAAGTGAAGAGGAGATCAGCAAATCGCACGCCAACAACGCAGAAAAGATGGTACGCTAATGCGTATCCAGCTATATCATAACGTGCTTTTGCCGATGGCAATCAGCAGAGGAAGGGATCGGATTCTTGCTTCGTTGACAAGGCTGCTGGTTTGTCTCGACAATAATAGGCTGATAAAATCTCTAACTCCAACAAGACTAAGGATACATTCGTTTGGGGTTTGATACTAATACGTAAAACTGAACGACTTATTAGCATATAATTAATTAAAATATTAGAAATTTTTTGAAAAATATATTAATATAATTTTTAAAAGCAACTTTAGAAAGCGTGTTCATGTAAAACTAAAACGATGGAGTAAAAGATGAGAAAGAGGAGTAATGAACACACCCTAAAACCAGGTCGATTCCTTGTTTGGGCTAGATAAACAATGTGGGCTTACTTATAACCAGAGCATTTGGTCCATTATGGCTTGAATGCCGCAGAACGGGCCACTTAAACTCGAAATCCAAGTTAGAGATCGGCTCACGAGAAGGGTATTCATAAGCGGGGCGGCTGTACGTGGCCCGGCAAAGTGTTGGGCCACTGACAAGTGGGGTATGATACCTGTGGCCCAGCGAAGTGTTGGGCCACTGACAAGAATTTGATGTTTCCCAACGAAACCTGATGCTAGCGACTACATGGAGAATTCCAGATCCATGACCGTCGAGTACTACATATGCTGCAAATTGCAGGTCAAAAGGAGATCGTCTGTGATCGAGAAGCATTACAGCACTCTTCAAAGTACATTTCCAGTCTCCACTCTAGCTGTTTCACCGGTGAATGAGCAAGATTACATTAGAACCTGAGAGGAACAACACTTATGCGTTCTTGCGCAGCTTTAAGAGCCCCTTTTTAACTCGCTATATAGAAATATGGAAAATTTCCCGCATTCCAAACAGGCGCCTTTTGTCAACACCTCGAGTTGACAATCATCAGTTCATACGCTGATACGCACTCCATAAACACATCATAATCACCAGAAATCATAGACAAGATGCTGCAATCCTAGGGCTGGAAGAGAGCCCCTGCTCCTCAGGTGTAAAAAAAAGAAATTGAGGGGTTTGCTCTTCCTGCCACACCTCAGTCTCCATTTCAGCCTTTTCACTCGTAACATTGCTCAGCATTTCTCCACATCATAGACAGTTCCAAAGTGTTCAACCATCTCCAATGGAGCCTAAGGTTCCTCCATGGAGGACACTGGCAGATCACTAGCTGCGTCAGGTCTCCAGGACTCCATCTTCGCGGAGGTCTCCGCCGTGACCAGCCTCGACAAGAGCAACCCCGCGATGAGCGCGGACGCCATCAGCATCGTGAACACGCCGCTCCAGCTCTTGGCAGAGATGTAGCCCGTCAGCAACGGGCCGACCGCGGCTCCGATCGACCTCGTCCCATCGATGATCGCCGTCACGGTGGCCAGCGCCCGAGAGTTGCCATTCAGGGAGCTGTGCGTGCCGAGGTCGGCGGAGACAGCAGTTTGTGATGACGCGTAGGGGCAGTTGACGAGCATCCCGGTGTTGAACATGAGGGCGATGTTCCAGTACAGTGAGAAGCTGCCATATATGCGGTAGAAGAAGAGCGCCGGAATTGCTGAGAAGGTGAAGCTCGCCGCCGTCAAAGCCCGTGCGTCGAGATGGTCAGAGATGTGGCCGGCAAGGATGCCGCCGACAACGCCACCCACGTCAAACAGAGTTGACAGTACCCCAGCTCCGGAGTCTGGCAAGTACTCTCCACCGATAGCTGAAAAATGGAAATAGAATTGCGATGTCATGTACATCATTCTACTGCTAATGGGCTTACCAGTTTTCAATTTTTAATACACTTCATACTACACCAAAAATAAAGTGCACTTCATACTACTTGACAGAATTGTTCGGTTCACAATCTTGGAGCCCAAAATATTAATTTGGTTCAATTACCATCTATCTTCTGAAAAAAGATTAATTTGGTAGTACGAGGGAAAAATAATCAATATGATACTGAAACTGCACATGGAACTAGCTGAACCTTTCTTAAAAAAAAAGGAATGAACCTTTCTTAAAAAAAAAGGAACGAACCTGTGTGGCTGATATAAAACGGATGCCAATACAGGAATGTATAATTGTCCCGGCGCGAGGACGTCGACATCTGGAAGGTCTGTTTAACTTCAGTGCAAGTCGGTCGGTCGGCTTCTCTCCGTGGCTCGAGGTACGTACGTCGGGGGCCGTAGGGTTCGGTCAGGTCCGGCGCGACGGTACGGGTGCAGACGTGCCAGTTAATTTAACCCTATAATTGACAAGGAGATGAGACAAACGGATCAGTCGAATGATGGGCCGATACGAACGCTCGCTATCGGCTGACTGCCGATAGGATCATCGGCCACGTCCGGATGACTCTCCCTATCGGCCAATAGTCGATAGGAAACAGGACGTCCTTTCATCGGCTGGGGAGCCGATGAGGGCATGGGCAAGTGTCGACGACGGATACGATGGCTCCAGATGTAGCGAAAGTGAGGCCCTGATCCATCGGCCGCAGAGACGATGGAGGCACAGGATTTGTACACACAGATTAGCAAGTCATGCATGATCTCTCCTGGTAGTCGATAGAACCTGCCACGATCGCTCATCGACTGGAAAGCCGATGAAGGCATATGCGAAATGACAAGTAATCGTATAAAAGGCATGGGCTGCAAAGCCGATGCCGCTCCGGATATGGTAACACGAAACTCGTCACCTGCCGTGACGAAGCCACTAACGTCGAATCTCAAAGATCGGACCTAACCAAAACAGTACAAGATCGAGGCCAGCGGTAATGGGATGGTGGACGCCGGATCTGACATGCTAAAGTAAGGATGAAGCGAACCCATCGGCTAACTAAGCCGATGAGAGGACGTCTCTTTAAAGACAGGCGCGCATCGGCCTTCCAGCCGATGCGCTTGGCGTGGTACTCAAGGAAAGTCTCTGAAGACTTGGTGCGTATTGGCCGAGTAGCCGATACGCTGGACGTGTTGCTCAATATATGGATAACTCATCGGCTAACACTCCGATGAAACGCCGTATAGAGAACTATAGGCCTAAGGCTCATTCTACCGTCGGCAACCTCGTAGGTCGAACCTAACCGATATAGTACGAGATTGACAACGGCGGAGAGAACTTGATAGACCGATAGACCCTGCACGAAAGTGATGCGATACATCCGATCGGCCTAAAAGGTCGAATCTAACCGATGCAGCCTTAGACAAAGTGAGACATATCGAGATAGTGGCGGGACTTACCTCTTCGCCGGAGATCGGACCTAACCGATGCAGCCCCGCGTCGAAAGCCAGACCTCACCGGTAGAAACCTAGATGAACTAGGGTGGCGATACGCCGAGGTTGTATTAATCGAAAGATTCCTTTACATGTCTCCAGAGGTCTATATTTATATCGCGGATTTATAGAATCCGACGTGTTTTTAACAACTATCAGACGTTATCTCTTTACACAGATAAAAAAATATCTCTAAGTTTACTAAACTAACTAAATCTTCATAATTAGATAAGATACAATTTATAAAAGATAAAATACCCTGCCGTGGTTCTACGGTTCCTCCGCAAACTCGATCTTATTTGAATAATCTTCTAGTCTTAAACCAAATCTCTACTTGTTCCACCCGATTGGCTTTCTTTTTGTAGCAATCGGACTCACTTTCAATTAAGTCGATCTTTTTTCAACCTTTCTCTAAGCTTTTTAAAGTTTTGGCGTCCTGACTCCATCTGTATAGTTTCTTGTCCTCAAACAAAACGGCCCAATCTTCCACCAATTTGATCGGCTTATCTACAGTATCAATCGACTTTATCCTATAAGTCGATTAATATTTTTTATTGGCTGATTTTATTTATAGGCTAAATTAAATTCCGAAGCCATCTTGCAGAAGAAAAGACACAGAGCAAATGGAGCAACACCAGGAATCCTCCATGCTTGAATGAACCCCATTGCCTTCTCTTTTGCACCCGATCGTTCTTCCAGTAGAGGTGCACTCATGTCATCCTTGTCGGCATCCTTCTTATGGAGATCCTCAATTCCAATCACCTCTGGACCAACAGGCAAGAACCGAAACACTGCGAGCCCAACGACTGCGATCATCATACCAGACACTGCTAAGGACCAGGACCATCCAAACTTCAACATTGCAGCTGCAATTAAGGAGCCAGATATGTTTCCTACAGATGTATGACCGTTCCAGATTCCCATTATTAGCTCTCTTTTGCTCTTCCCAAACCAATTACCAACTACTGCAACCACAGATGGCTATCCGGATGACTGAAACATGCCAGCCATCATCTGAACCCCCAGAAAGTAGTAGAAGTTGTGTATGTTGAGCCAATTGCCAGCTCCAAAGGCAGCAGTGAAAAATCTAGTGCCTATCATTCCGATGGTCAGAAGTATCCTTAAATCGACCCGATCACCCAAATGGCCAGCAAAGAACATGCCAATTGCATATGTTAATGTATACACATGCTTTTATATTTGGTTCAGTTGGCCCATTTGTCCCAAATGGCCCACGTACATATATATAACGTTGACTATGGTCTAGGGTTTCTAGTCAAAATACATTGTGAATTTTCCCCAAATGTTGAACGTTATATCAAAGCATCCCTGTGATTCGCCGGAGCTGCGTCCTGGACGTCGCATCAGTGTTTTTGTCCGCTACACAGTCTCTTCTCCTCCGCCGGCAAGTTTGTTTCCTATACTCGTTTTCCCTACCATCAGTCCTCTTCTTGGTTTGAGCACTTCAGCTCAGTTATTCCCCACGGCTGCTGCTGCTACTACGAGGTATTTGATTTGGTCTGTAGCTTGGTTAATCTGTGTCACAGAGGCTGCTAATACTGAAGATTGCTGTTGCTGTTGCTTCCAACTATTTTGTTGCTGGTGGAGATGAATAATTGAAGTATTATTATGGTTCCTCACTGATGATAGTTATGATTTCTTCAATGGGGATTCTTCCTTTACCATCACCGAGTTCTATTTCTCCATTGGCTGAAACAATGCCATATTTATTTGAATTGGGGTCGTATTCAAAGGAATTGTAATCAGTATCATTGTTATCTTCAGCTAAAGAAACCAAGCTCCTATAATAAGGATCCTAAGTCTAAATTCACCATTTTGTTGCACCAGCTTGCATATACCCCCTTGAAAGGGCATTCATCTTCATGTATTGCTGATGTTACCATGGATATTATGGATTGTTCACATTCAGCAAGTGTTGTTGACTCAGGGGCATCCTTTCACATGGCACCAGACATTTCACAGCTTCAGTCATGCTCTTCTTTAACAAAAGCTACACCTGATGGCGGCATTTTATCGGTTTCTCTCCAAGGCACTCTCCAAACTAAAGGGTACACAATTACATATGTTTCTTATGTTCCAAACCTATCTATGAAGCTTATATATGTTGGTCAGCTTACTAACATAAAGTGACTAGTTATTTTTTAACCCATACTTTATGCCTAACAGAGTTCAGATAGCCACATATTTATGATGAGACATTTGCCCCGGTCATATGACCCCTGCCAACACTCTTATAGCTATAGCTGTCACTTGCAAGTGGGAGATATCTCATATGGATATAAAAAATATATTTCTCTATGGTGATTTGCAAGAGAGTCTATATGTTGCCTCCACCAGGTTTTACATGTCTATTTGGCCATACTTTGTGCCTACGTCAGGTTTTATATGGTTTTAAGCAAGCTCCGCGAGCTTGGTTTGAGCACTTCAGCTCAGTTGTTCTTAAAGCTAGATTTATTGTTAGTGAGCATGATTTTGCTTTATTTATCCCAATATCTCCTTAAGGTCGTATGATTCTATTGCTCTATGTTGATGATATGATCATAATAGATGATGACTCTTCTCATATTGCTTTTGTGAAGCAACGTTTAATTGAGCAATTCATGATGTCTGATCTTGGACCCCTAAATTATTTTTTGGGCATTGAGGTTACTTTGACACCGAATGGTTTTCACTTGTCTCAACATCGATATACTCTTATCTTGCTATCTCACTCATGGTAAAGTTGCTACAACTCCTATGGAGCTTCATCTCAAGATTCATCCTACCGATGGCATCCTACTTTCAGATCCTTCTCGGTATAGGCACATCATTGAAAGTCTTGTATCTTGTTGTTACTCGACCAGACATCTCACATGATGTTTATGTTCTCAGTCAATTTACTAGTGCTCCTACATCTGTCCATTATGCTCACCTATTACGTGTGCTATGCTATCTATGTGGGACACCATCTCGTGTTTTTTTTCTACTGTGATAGCTCATTAGAGCTTCAAGCTTATTTTAGATTTCACTTGGGCGAGTGATCCTATCGATCAATGCTCTATTACTGGTTATTGCATCTATCTCTCGTTCAAGTGTTGAAGTTGAATTACCAGCTCTTTCAAGTATAACTGTTGAAGTTATATGGCTATGTTGGCTACTTGCTGAACTTGGTGTTTTCCTCTCACAACTAACTCTACTATTTTGTGAAAACTATCCAAATTGCCTCTAATCCTATTAAACATGAACTCAGTAAAGAGTAATGCTTCTTTTACTCAGTTTCATTATCAACACAAGACCATCTCTCTTTGTTAGTTGCCCTCTGAACTTCGAGTTATAGGCTCCTTCACCAAACCGCAAACATGGGACCCACATGATTTTGTTCTTTCCAAACTTAAGTCTGTTGATCTGCCTAGAGTATGACGAGGGGTGTTAATGTATACACATGCTTTTATATTTTGGTTTAGTTGGCCTATTTGGCCCATATGGTCCATGTACATATATATAACGTTGACTATGGTCTATGTTTCTAATCAGAATACATTTTGTGAATTTTCTCCAAATGTTGAACGGCATATACAAGCAGGAAATGCCAAATCGATCTCGCCGAGCAACACAATACCATCGTCGGCATTAAATGGATCCCAGCCGCTATAGAGAACCATCCTGTTGTTCTGTGCATCTCTTAATTTTTTAGATACAGATGACTCGGCCAATGCAGCATGCCTAGATTTTCTGTCTTAGGATCAAGGACACTCTTGACAATGTTTGTAGTCTTCCTAGTGGCATGGTAGCTAGCATAGGATAAGAACGTCAGTACCAATACAAGAGCCTGGCATGATCTGAAGGAAATATGACTCCCCCCGATACACTCATAGAGCTTAATCCCCAATGGCTTCATGCGATGGGTTTTGCTTCTGCATTGTTCACTTGAGGAGCCCATGAATGAACCTGAAATTAGTTTGTGTGCTGAGATAACTGCAACCAGGAAGAAGTATTACACTGTCTGCAAAAGGCCAAAACAGAAACCATTAGAATTGTCCACAGGACCATAGGAATTAACAGTTTGACACAGATGGAATAGGTGGAACTTCCGGTGCACAATTGTAAATTGTTAGGCAGAAAATGAGCATAGGTGATGGCTAGAGTAGCTTATTCTGCAGTGAACACGCAAGCATGTGGCGAAATTGACAATATTTTGCTGAATTATTGTGGCTAGGCCTGCACGTACTTAATTTGGACGGTATGTTAAGTTGGTCATCATTTGAAAATTGGAATTAAGACGAATAATACAAACTACCTTGTGTTTCCTGTATTCATGCGATTAGGTAGGATGTTACGATTTTCAGAGAAGCATTTTTTTTCCTGCTCTATTGGGTTTCCCGTTTCCCTCACGAGCAAAAGCAAAATACAGGAGTTGTCGACAAGCTTCGAATAATTGATCTGCTTAACTGAACAAGCAAAAGGCTCATTTTTGCCAAATGACTTGACAATACACAGTGACTGAGGTTATCTAGGAAAAATTTATTGATATAAAAGGGGGCAAATCGTCAATCAAAATCTAATGAATGCGGCTACGCCACGGGCGGTAGCCGGTTAAGCTTAACCGACACGTGCACCAAAAATGGAAAGGGGAAGCGCGCGCGTGACGTGATACCAAAAATGGAAAAAACCGCCCGCCCATGCCATCCCCAATTGGTGCGCACAGGGTCCACTGTGCCACACGCAAAAATGAGTGGGCCCTACAAGGCCCACGTTGGTAGGGCCCACCCCGCGCTGACCTGCTTTAGGACCCAGCTGTAACCCAGCTCCCCCCACCCGTAGCAACCATGGCGACATGCACCGCCATTGATAGGAGGGGAGATCCTTTAAAAAATCCAAAAAACAAAAGAAAAAAAGAGGAATCAGGAATGCGGAAGGGCAGGAAGAAACAAAGAAGATAAGAGAGGAGGAGAATCCAATGGATAAAAATTGAGAGATTTAGGTCAAAGATCCAACTAGACAGGTATATTTGCATCACCAGAAATTCACGTAACATTTGTCTTGGGTTTTTCCTTCCAACTAAGATACATGTTCCTTTTCTTCTCTTGTACCTCCGAAAAAACTAAACCAAAAGCATGGCAATCACTCCTTTATCATATTCTCTTCGGTATTATATCACAAGTACAAACAAAGAAGAAAAAAGACATAAGTACTTGTGAAAAAGGAAGTTAAATATGAGAAACATATGTGAAAACATAAAAGTTACTTCCTGGAGAACTTTAAGTTACTTCTAGAAATAATATAGTTAGAAGTATTAAAGTGACATCACGTAAAAAATAGATACACAATTATTTCTAGTTGAGATTAAAGTTACTTCCAGGGGAGAATAAATTTACTCCCCCCACAAAATAACATTTACACATAGTTGCTTCCATGAAAAAAAGTAAAAATTATTTTAAAATAATTATTAAATATACTTCCTTGAAAATACATCATGTACACATTTGTGATGACAACCTGTATTGTGATCATCATATGAAAAAAAGTGCATTTTGTACCTTTACGTGACATTGTGTGTCGTAAATCTTCATTCAGCTCCTAAGAAAAAAAATGGCATAAGTATCTGTTAATATGCACCTTATAAACAGAATATTAAAAAAATAACTCAGTAAAATTGCTATATAAGTTGATTTTAAGAATGTACCATAGATGTAATTATGTACTAAAAGTTATATTTATGATATGTATTATCTACGTTATCATGTAAGTTACATCTTTAAATTGTATAGAATAAATTCATGCAGCCTTTGGATATAAACTAATTTGCAATATCCTATAAATGAATGCAGATATGGACCTAGATCCAAAGTTTGACCTCAACAAACTCCCGCAATTCGATTGGGATAAAAATTTTAGTGAAAATGCATTTCCATTTGAAGATGCTTCACTTGGTGAAAACATAATTAGACCTTATTTTCCAATACATTCAAATGGTGTCATGATTGATATTCCCAGGTGAATTTGGATGATAATTTTGACATTGCATGTACATACAGTGCTTGTGATGTGAATGATGGTGGTGTCTCTAGAAATGTTTTAATACTAACCTTGTCCCCCTTAATGATACACAATTGGCTCTGGAATACTAGACAATACCATGCACACTTAGACATCAAACTAGTGCAACAAATGCTAGTGAGGACACACTTTCAAGCAAGGAATCTAATGAAGACAATTCCAAAGTGCAATTGCAACATGTTTTGTGCACTCCCAAGTGTCATACCCTATGATGTCAGAGGAAGCAAAAATTCACTACAACAAGTATGTGAAGCGCATAGGTTTCTCAATCAAAGTCATCACATCAAGAAAATCATCTAAAGATGGGCAACGTGACAAGGTTATGTTTGTTTGCAACAAATGTGGTCCAAGCATAGCAAACAATAGTAAAGTGTCTCCTCTCATGCAAAGAAGAAGAAGTAAGACTAAAACAACAAGCTGCAAAACATGGATAACAGTGAAGTGAATGGTTGTAAGGTGAGAAGTAATTCAGTTTATTGAAGAATACAACCATCCACTAGTTCATAAGTTTTCCCTCAAAAGGTTTGTTAGATCAGATAGGATGATACCCAAAAAAGAGAAGGATTTTATCAAAATGTTGCATGGTGTCAATGTTTCATCAGGGCGAGTTATGCAATTGATGGCGGAATTGTATGGTGGGGACAGAAATGAGGGGTTCAATGCGGTGCTGAATCACTACATGAATCCCTACAATAGTAGTATGAAAAGATATAAGAAAAGATCATGGTTGCTACTGATCAGAATGAGTTTAGAGAAGAAATTGTGCCTTATCTATGGTGTAGACATCCACTAGAGATGCAAGCGTTGGAAGTATACACAAGATACATATTCAATCTCTTTCAGAAAGAGTTGATAGCTGGTGCAGTGTACGACATGGTGTCTACTTATAACAACTCCTGTAAAGTGATTCCTATTAGACACCCATTTTTGAACTATGGTAAGGACTTGCAGTGTGAATGCAAACTTGTTGGACAGAACATTCACCTATGAGTATTGCAAGTTTAAGAGGGATGGCATCCTTTGTTGTTATCTTCTTTAAGATAAGATTGTTCGTGCGCGAAGTAGATTGGATCAGGCGGAGAGCCGCGCTAAGAGGGCGAACGAGCGTGAACCGATGGAGGTCCGATGCAATCGCGCGAACACGCGAAGGACTAAGAGATCTGCTTAGCTTCAGTGTAGGTCTTTCGGCTTCGAGGTTCATTGGAGTGCACTTCCAATTGTCCCACTGGGCGTGCCAAAAAGATATGTTTGCACATGGAGAAGATCGAACCAAGCGGAGAAAGGCGCTGAGAGGGCAAGTGAGTCAGCCGATGGAAGTTCGATGTGATCACGCCCAAACACACGAAGGCCTGAGAGATCTGTTTTACTGTAGTGCAGGTCCTTCGACTCTTTGGGGTCTTCTGGTTACTAGAGTTATGGGCGTACCAGTCAATTTAACCTCTAATTGACAAAGAAGACAGATAGAGCTTAGATCATCAAGTCAATCAGCCGATAGGTCGATACGAATTCCTGCTATCAGCTGGATATGCCGATAGGGTTAAAATAGCCATCGGCTGTGAGTCCGATGCATCCCTGCTATTAGTTGGTAGCCGATAGGAGCTGCAGCGCTCATACATCAGCTAAAAAGTCAATGACGGCATAGGCGAATAGCGAGGAATAAAATAAAACTCATCAGTTGTAAAGTCGATGACGTTCTGAACAGAATATGCGATAAGCGCTAGAGAGTGATGTCCGATCTCCCAAAGGGACGAGACCCAACAACCACCATGACCGTACCATTATAATCGGCCTTAATAAATTGAACCGAACTGAGACAGTATAAGCTTGAGGCTAATGGCACGAAAATGGCGAAAGCTAGATCGGACGTAACAATAAAAGGAACGAGTGAACCCATCGGGTGCTATCGGTTGCAGGTCCAATGCAGCACGAGACCGATGACGTTAAAAGGAGCTCAATAAGCCAATAGAACCTACGCAAACATTATGTGATATATCCAATCGGACTAAAAGATCGGACCTAACTAATGCAGTCTTAGGCAGAGCGGATACGCCAAAATAGTGACGGGACTTACTCCTTCACTAGAAATCGGACTTAACTGATGCAGCTCCATATCAAGAGCCAAAACCCACCGTAAAACCTAGACGAACTAGGGTGGCGATGCACCGAAATTGTATTGATATATATGGATAATCTACAAGCCTTCATAGAGTCTATATTTATACCCTGAGATTACATGAGTCCGATGTGGTTACAAACAACCTCCGAACGTTATTTTCTAAACAGAAAAAAAAATTCTCTCTAAGAAGTTAACAAAACTAACTAAACTTGTTTATCTTATAAGATATATTTTATAAAAATATAAACACTCTATCGTGGCTTTCATGACTCCTACTCAGATCTAGTCTCATCTTTCATCTTTGAGTGAACCGAATTCATACTTATCCATCCAATTAGCTCTTTTCTTATATCAATCGGACTCTTTTTATAAGTCGATCGGTTCTCCAATCCTGTCTGTGAGGCTTGCTAAATTTTGGTATTAACAAAGATACCTATTCTTACTTCCATTGTTGAGTTAAGTTACTTTTATTTACTATTATAGTCACTTTCCCCAACACATTTTTATTTTTACTGCACACATATTTTTACTTTTACGACTATACTGCTGAGTTAAGTTGCATTTCATTTATATTGTAGTTACTTCCCCCAACACCCTTTGTTACTTCCACTAACCGTACTTTTGCTGTAGGTGATGCAAAATTACCGAGTTCATGAAATTCCGGTGCAGTACATATTGCCGAGATGGACATCTACGAAAGAACCTGAATTACCTCAAGTTGATGCCAATAAAGAACAAATGAATATGCCTTTAGGGTCCTTAAAACTACTATAGTATAACAATCTATGCAAGAAGTTTACAGAAATTGCTAAAGAAGCTGCAAACAATAAAAAGTCCTATCGCCTCGCTCTAGTGCATATGGGTTCAATGGCAAATGATGTAAAAACTTTGAAACAAAGTAGGAAGAAACAAAAAGGTGCTACAAGTACAGCTTCAGATGTACCCTCGACAGTAGCTCCAAAACAGAATGGGAAGAAAAAAAAAGGTGATTTCGGATGTGCCCTCGACAACAACTATCCTGCAGTTCAGATAAACGAACCCCATAGTGGAACTGATCCTACCCTTCAAATAAACACCATCCCATTTCAACAATACACAAGACCAGCATCCATGTGCGTCCATCAAAGCCAATGTCGTGTAGTCTATGTGACTGTATTGACCACACAGTGCGGAAATGCCCTCTAAGTCTCCCAAAATCAAGTTAGCAAATACAATGAATCATAGCAACATGTTTTACATTTGATGTATTTAATTCTGAAGTTGTCTTAAGTTAATTCTACAGTTGCAAAGTTACTTGCACAGACATGGGATGTTGCATTTTTGAAAGACATGATATTTATGTAATTTATCTCTAAAGGCTGTTGCATTTAAACATGGTATGTATGTATTGGTTCAGGAAGCAAAAAATTAGACAAAAGAGTTTGTATTTTTTTTACCTGAAAGACCGCATTTGCCTCTTTTTTCTGTAGAACTTGTTGCCAGCCAGTTATTTTGTTCTTTTTTAATGCTAGCAACCTGTATGTAAATAGCTTCTTAATGCTAGGAATGTCACTTGCATCGAATAGTAGCATTTGCTTGCCATCCCACAGCTCTTGGAACTTTAACATAAAAAAACCGCAATCCTTCATATTGTTTAAAAAAACACCAAAAGATGTCAATTTTAGAAAAATATAGTTCAGATCCATAGAAACAAAAAAAATATAGCAACAAATTCAATACATACATGTTTGATTGGTTTGGACAATCAATAAAGACAATGGGGTGGTTTTGGACAGTTATTTTTGAAGAATCCCCATACGATCTCTCCCACATGATCTTGACGGATGCAATGACAAAATTACATGTAGATACTAGCAATTCATTACCCTCATCCCTCAAGAAGTCAAGAACCTCAAATCTTTTATCTCTCAAATTTAGGCACACTGTGAACTAGTGTCCTACCTTGTCAACCCCTTTGCCCATCTGCATACATAGGAGGAAGTAATACAGTAAAAAATTGGGGGAGTATCTTACACATCAGGAAAAGATGTAAAATGCATATACAAGGGAGGTAACTCAATAAAGGTGCAGAAGTAATTTGTGCACAAGAAGGATGTATAAAAATATATACCACAGAACTAAGTATACATAATACCAAACTGCTTGTATTTAGATGTCCACAGAGAAATATCTACATGAGTGATGAGGACCTTTTTTTTAAAAAAAAGGGGGAACTGGTCAAAAAAAAAGGACAACTTTCGCTTATAAGTTCCTAGTGGTTGAGACGGTCATCAAACTTCCTGAATAGACTTTTCATATTGTTCCTGTCCAACTGGTTGTTGAGTAGATAGACCTACCAAAATGTAATATGAAAAATGTGTAAGGGGCTTAAAAGATTGGCATGAAAAAGGTAAAAGCTTGTGTTTACTCACTCCTACTCTAGCAGGGGCTATTTTCTTCAACTTGTCCTTGTTGTCAGCTGAGATAACATGTATTGCCATGTTAGCTACATTGTTGGACAGTAAGCCCAAAGGTTTGACAGAGACAGCAAGATCTTCAAGCTCAACATAAAATGATCCGTACTCCATGATTTTAAAACTGGATGTTCAAAACAGTTATGGTAGAGATGTAAATTTCACACAAGCAGGATGTGAAACAAGTATATTCAGTGTAGAAAACTTTAGGAACTTACAATGATGTATAAAAGACAGTGTTTTGTAGGACTTGACTAGGTTTTAGAAGACACGGCTTTCTGCATGGTTGAAATTACAAACTTGCACCAATTGAGGTCTTTGATCTTCGACACATAAACCACAAACGAATAGCATCTAGAGCTGACTGTTGTCGTCGTAGTTGGTGCTAAAAGAGAAGACATGGCTTAAATGATCCAAAGCTGCACATACTTGTCATCAAAAGATTTCATCTTCTGTAATATTCCTCCAAGAGTAGAGAGTGAAAAGGAGTTCCCATCTTCAATTCCCATGTCAGCCAAGACAACTTCTATGGTATGTGAATCCAGCTCATAAGGCATATATGTACCTCCTCGAGGGATACCCAAAACTTTCCCCATTGAATCTTTAGTAACCTCTATAACTCCATGTCCAGAGAAAATAAGTTGATTGGTGGCAGGATTAAAGTGCTCCATTACCCACAAGCAAAGGTTAGGGTGAAGTTTTGAACACCTCAACTCCAAAAAATCGGGCAAACTAGCACCATCTATTGCAGTCTTCTAGTACTTGTCCATGTGAGCATACAATTTAGTAATATTCATGGGAGAAGCTCTAGAATGCTCTTTCTACAAGGTAAAACAGTTATGTCAGAGATGTAATTTTTAAACAACCAAGGTGTAAGAAAAATTATATAAGAATGTAAGACAGTTATAGACAGGTTGTATAGTAAACAGATTGTATAGCAGAGTGAGTAATAAACAAAGTATAGTACATTATTGCTAGGCCTTTTTGCATAAGGCTGCTCTCCTTCCTCTGCATGATCATCTCCTAGGTCCCTTTTGGTACCACGTCGTGCCACTTGCTTTGTCTTTACAGATGGAACTTCCTTCATTGACGCTTTATGTGCTTTGGACTTCATTCTAACCATCCTGGTTTATATCACAAAGGGTAGGAAAAAGGGAGAAAAAAGAGTTAATAAATAAACAAAAACACAGAAAATATAACTTATAAATCATCCATTAAAAACTAGTGAAAATACAAAAATCACATGCCGTCAATGTGCTACATGTAGAACTTTTTACCACCTATACATAATCAAAACTAGTAAAATGATTTATACATAGACATATCAACCTAAGTTGCAATTATAAATGAGAATTGGTTGAAGTTACATTTCAGAACATGATTTCAAAATAGAAAATTATTTCTAAAACATTGAAAAGTTACTTCCTAAAAGAAAGAAAGTTACCGGACAAGACCTAACCATACCCCCTGCAGCCATCGGATCAGTTGCTGACGTACTTGGCAACCTCATGAAGCAGCACACCAGCTGTAGGCAAAAATCCACCACCAAGGCAGCCCCATTGGCACCCTGGGCAAGTGATGGTAGGAAATGGTGCTGAAAAAAAAATAAAACTAAATCACCAATTGACATAGCACCAGGGACTATACCTGCAACTGCTAGATCAGGGATGGCGTGCGCTCAGCCTCCCCATGAAAGAGCACATCATCTGCAACCAAATCCACCACCAAGGCGGCCCCAACATCTGAGCAAAACATTGGCAGAAATCACTCCTAAACGTTGGCAGGAATAGTTTGCTAAACATTATCAGGACAGAAACCAACAGTCTATAATTAGACTTATCAGGAAATGAACACAGTCAGAAGTGCTTAGACACCCCTAATCCCAAACTCCACTAACAGTATGTAAAAAGTGGAATATTGAATTTATTTCTATTCAACCTTCACTCAACATTTAACATAAATCATTGTTAATAGAAATAGTATTCCTATTTCTAGAGCCTAGATACCTCTTAAGTGACCTAAAGACCCAATAATAGAATGTTCACATAGTGCTCTTCCTAAAATTCAAAGCATGTTGCATCCTAAATCCAATGTGTGCTGACTCCTAAACCACACTGTGTACCTCCCAATAGCTCATGTTCCTTCCAAAACTGACATCGTGTACTTCTTAGTTCCTCCCAAAATCCACAAAGTGTTCCTCCTAACAGGTCCTCCTCCCAAACCAAATCCCATATAGAATGCTCATTATCAGGACGACCTTAGAAGGGAAAGTAACTTGCCTTGGTGACATTGATGCCATGCAGGAAGCAGCACATGGGACCCGCCCCGGCTGACCACTACCGTTGCCGGTTTAGTCGCCACCGCGCGCACTCGGCCCCTGCTCCTGCGGTGCGTTCCCTAATAGCACAATCCCCCCACAAACCCTGACATCCCACAACGACAAAAAAGTTGGCACCATCAGCACCGTGGCGGCCCGGAGCACACCAACCGTGCAACCGAGGGGACAGGATGGTGGGGAGTAGCGCGGAGAGCTCAATGGCACCATAGCAGCCACCAGCACCACCACGAAACCAGCAATTCATCGCCGCTACCACCGCCGTCAATCGATTTGGGAAGAGGATGGAGAAAATCGTCAGATTTTTGGGAGAAATCGTCGTTCTCGTCAAAATTTTGAAACAGCAATCGCCGAGCGTGGATAGGGGTGGTTTCGGACCGGATGAGGGCAATGTGGAGATGCGAGTGTGGATGGATGACACGTGTCTACTTGTAAGATCGGTCAGCCGTCGGTCGCTGGGCTTGGGTGACGCGTGTGTGCGAATGTGGATGGGCGCGGATGGACGACGCATGTAAATGTTTTTTATCCGGCGGCTGTCGCTGTGCGCGCGCTATAGGACCATTTCGTTTTTGCGAAATCTAATGCGAAGTCAAAATTAAGAAGTGCAGTTTGGTCAAGCTTCTTATCGCGCAAAAAGTACCGAAGGCATCAACCCATTGTCTGAAACTACAATCAAATACGAACACCAAAAGGAAAACGGAAGAAGAGAACTTCAGCTCAATCAACTCAACCATTGGTTGGACAAGAAACAAAAATCCCCTTCAACCCATCATCTCACCTCCAGATTCAGAAACGGAAAGAAGAGTTGATCCAGAAACGGAAAGAAGAGAAGTAAAGTGGAGAGAAAACAATAATCCGTGCTACCTGTGCCCCCCCTATGGATCCATATTACCTAACAGCAAAGAATGTAAGGAGAAAGCAAGACGGAAACTTCCCCTTGCAAGCAAGCCAATAAGCAGAAGCAACCAGAGGATCGCACTCTCCAGAAGTAAGCAGAGCGAACAGGGGGTCCATATAAACAGAGTTAAATCGGGTCCCTCAAATTTGCAAGGCAAATAAATAAGGTAGTCGATCCGATAAGCCGACCAGAAACTAGTTTCTTCTAGACATAGAAAATCATAAAAGATAGGAAATTTGTCCTAAAAATGGGAACTTTAAGCCAGGAGAAGAGACGACTAGGTTAAACTAATCAGATGAACTATACAATTACCTGAAATCCTGCAGGTAGAAGTTGGCTGTTCCAGGAATCGTCCTAGAAACACGTGTTCTTCTTCTTCCTGGCTGCTTGGCGCCTCGAGGTGTGTGTGGGAAGAGAGCGGACCGCAGAGGAGGGAAGCTTTCTGGAGTCGCCTCGGCCGTGGCTTCCGAGGAATTACCGGTCTTATAGAGGAGGAATTACCGGTCTTATAGAGGTTTACGCTAGTCCTTTTGCCGTTGTCGTGGTGACCGTCCCACGGGTGCTGTTAGATCACGTCTTTCTCCGGTTAGGTTACAGCGTCGCACCGGTGGTTTTCCTGTGATGCAGCAGCAGCACAGATGCCTGATGGCTCGCTCGCAAATCGCAACTGTTACAACTCATAGGTGCTGTTTAACAACTGTGATATTCCCTGCTTTTATTCTTTTCTAATCTCTGAACTTCCCTGTCTTTTTAACCTGAAATTTACTAGTTAGCCTATTATCAGATCTATATGATGAAACCGTATATTTAATAGAATCAATAGTACACACCAGTACATAAAATAAATTTATGTGTTTGTGCTTCGAGAGTGCTTACTTCTTCAATATTATTTATGTATATAAACCCACATGCATGTATAAGTATGATATATACTAATTTTAAGTAAAGAATTTTGTTGTTTGATATCAAATGAGAATGATGCTCGCTCGTACCGGGAGGTGAAGGCATCCACCAACCTTTACCGGTTAGGTGGATTTCGCTAATCGGCTAATGGCCAGTTCAAATGCTACGAACAGAGAATGGAAAGCATACAGCTATAGGATATTCTTCTAAACAAGGATGTTCCTTGTGCTAATATTTATGCCTTCTACCGGATCTTCTTTGAGTCCCACAACTGTAGGGTCCATTGCGAATACAATCTTGTGGCTCATGTACTGTTCTTTATTTTCTTAATGAGTAGATTCGCTGTTGAGTGTGACAACTGATAAAGCTAAACATATGACCCAAGCCTAAATTGTACGAGCAATGAGTCAATTCTCATCTCCACATCTGGCAATTACTAACAGGCAATGAGTCAATAATTCTCATATGAGTACTAACAGGCAGGCCAATTAACCTCCACATCAGCCAATTACTAACAGGCAATGAGTCAATTCTCATGTGATCATGTCTAATCTGGAAGCTTGGAAACATGACCAGGAATCAAGGATCGACGAGCAAAAAAGGAAAATAGACGAACCTTCAACCTCGAGCACTTATGAAGAGATCACCTCTCTTCTCCGGTGGATGTAAACGGCCCGAGGGCCTGAATAGCCGATGCGTGAAAGTCCAGCGATCCGGCATGACGTGGCTGCACGGCACGTCGGCACATGAGACGAACAGAATCTAATCGTGGTGAAACCGCGGTAGACGCAGAGCATGATTGCACAGCTTTCAACAGGGAGTGGGCGGTATGACGCACCTCGATTCATCTAGGGGAGTGTGATGCACCTCGCGTATTTATGCAACACTAGATTTTAAAAATAGCTCTGATTTACTTTTAAGTTTATTTTTTCATAGGCATTTTATATACAACAGATCTTAGGAACAGAATAGAATTTGATATGTCGTGATGTTAGCTTTTATCTTCATAGGCGCAATTATAATTTGTATATGATATAGAATATATTTTAGAAAGATGGGATTTGATATATAACTCTTGGTTTAATCAGTTTTAAATATAATTATAGTTTATATATAACTATACCACACTGTTATTATCTAGATTTATTATTATGATCTGAGTATCTGACAAATCAAATATTCTTTTCTTTTTCCCTTGATGATAATAAGGTAGAAGATTATCAAATGTGTTACCAACTATTTCTGTCCCTAAAAATCGAGAAATATGATGGCCGGCCGGCCCCCTCAAGGCGGCAGCTTCGCACTGCAATGATCGACCGGTCCACGATCTGTCGATCCGTTGCTGCCGAACCGACGAATCATCCATGAGAGCAGATAAGCTGCAGACTGCAGCCCAAATTGATCGGAATCACCGGACCACGCCCGCTGATCTTTCCGACGCGACACGGGGAGGCACACGTAAACCGGGAAGATCAGCAGAGCAAATCACGCAGCAAACCCAGCCCCGACACGTCGACGCGCTCCCATCTCACCGCGGACACACAGCGCTGATCCGGCCGGGGTCTCGCTCGCGCAGCGCGTGGCCACGAGTTTGCGAGGGGGGGGGGGGGGGGGGGGCGAGGCGACGACTCTTGGACGAGAAGGCCGTACAGCGACGTATCGGTATCTGGATCTGTTGGCGGAGCACGGGCGGCGGGCGGCTCGGCGCGTTCCGACGAATCCCGGGGGCCGGTCGCGCCCGTCCGCTTTCGCCGCGCGCGAGCGAGGGGAGGGGATGCACTCGCTCACCGGTGGCGCTACGCTACGGTTGATGCCGAAATACCGACGAGACGGGCGGCGGAGCATGTGTGGTTCAGTCGTGGAGCAGTTTTCTTCTCGTCTAATCGGAGGTTCCGCTCCCGACTCTCGTCTCCTGAGTCACGGAAACAATTATTCGACCATGCTGATCAGCAGCAGCTCAGCGTGCTTCCAGTCGTTCCGGAGGTGGGAAAAGAGAACTCCAGCATTCGACATGAAGCAACCGATATCGGGATCCTACTCCGTGCTCGAATATTTAAGAGATTTTAGTTTGTTTTGAAAGAATTAAGTAGAGAGAAAAAAAACTACAATACTTCTAATTAATAGATATAAAAAAATTAGATAATTCATCAACCTCAGCTATCTTAAAACAAGCAATAGTAAATCTTAAAAAAAGGCCATAGTAGAATAAGATTTCTTTTTTGCCCAAATAGTAGAATAAGATTGGTGTAAAGAGTTCCTTGTTTTTTTCCCCTGAGATCTTGGCTGTGTACCGTAGCACGTTGGTTCGTGGGCTTAATTGTGTATCTTTCAGATGGGCTTTTTATTAGAGTCACCGTTTAGTTAGGACAGGCCTGATACATCGCTCCAGGCTGAACTGGACCAAATTTCTCAACAAGTCGAAACATCGCACAACGTTCCCCTTCCCCCACAAAAACCCGTGCGCTGCATCCGGACGTGCCACTGACCTTCCCTGACAGTGCCGGTGCGTGCGTCCCCTCAAACGGTTCCGGCCCGAACTCGAGCAGATTTGGGGTCCGCCGCCGCCGTCCCGTCCCCGTACCCCGCTGGCTCGCCGGAGAGTCCGCCTCGCCGCCGCGGCCTCACGGGTGCGTATCCAGCTTCGCGGAGAGCGTGTGGGACTGTGTCCCGAGAGAAGCTGCTGCGCTGCAAAGGTAATTCCGGCGGTTTGTATGGCTGTTACTGTTCTACCGGGGTTCCCCTCGCGTTAGGTCTCTAAATTTGCGGCGCTTAGAAGCTTTTTGGCATCCCAGCTGCTACTGTAGGTTTCGACAGTGGAAGCGTTAGCCGTCCCCTTTTCGCTACGCTGCCAATTGGTAGTCTCACAGAATGAGTAGATGCAGTATCTGATCAGGGATGCTCCATATTTGCAGTAGCCTGATAGAACGGCATTTTAGCTACAATCCCCCAATATGTTTTTTTTTAAGTTACTATCCTGCCAAAACATTAATGTGTACCAATCCGATATCCTGCTCAGTACAGAAATGCCAAACATGGCATGTGAAGCGTAGAAAATCAGAAGTAATTTTGTAGCTTCTCTTTCTAGGTCTACATTTGGAGCTCTTTCTGCTGCTTGAAGGACTTTGGATTAAGAGACTAAGATCATGGTGAGTTCATAAATTGAGTTCGTAAATTCATTTTAGGTCCTGTAAAGTAGCATGTGCAAACATTCGGTTCTGTTAACATGCTTTCTTCTTTTCTGTGGTCATTTGTGATGTTTTTCATTTTTATAAACAGTGCTATTTTACAGGCAAGCCTTGCTGATTCTTTCTTAGCGGATCTTGATGAACTGTCAGACAATGAAGCCTATCCTGTGAGTTGGTTTCAGTTACTATGATGTTACAGATTTAATAATGATTTATTTCTTGAGAATTTGTTAACCAATCATCAGAATTTCAGGTGGAAGAAAATGCCGAGGCAGTGGGTATGGAAGAGATTGATGATGATGATATGCCTGACCTTGAGTCTCTTAATTATGATGACCTTGATAGTGTTTCAAAGCTTCAGAAGACACAACGTTACAATGACATAATGCAAGTATGTGATCAAACTCATAAATCCCCATTTTCTTGAAGATAGTTTCACCTTCTTGTTTAGTTGGCTTGTTGTTTGACTTCTTCTAGTTTTTCTGATTTTGAAACCTTGTACTGCTTTCCTATTGTCAAAGAAGGTTATTTGCAGCCAAACATTAATGGGTGTGTTTTATGGTCCAAAATATATTTTTACTGTGCTCAATGTTACAAATGCTTTTTCAAAAAATACAATCCTTTAAATTTGATTCTACAGGGGATTGTTCATTTGTATTTTAGGTAAGAGTCTTTCCCATAAGTGGAAATTAACATTGTCACTGTTTGTTTGCAGAAAGTTGAAGATGCACTTCAGAAAGGTACAGACTTTTCCAATCAAGGGTCCATCCTGGGGGAAGATCCAGAATACCAGCTAATTGTTGACTGCAATGCTTTATCAGTAGATATTGAGAATGAGATAATTATAATCCATAATTTCATACGTGACAAGTATAGGCTGAAGTTTCCTGAACTGGAATCCCTTGTTCATCATCCGATCGATTATGCCCGTGTTGTCCAGAAGATTGGAAATGAAATGGATTTAACACTTGTAGATCTGGAAGGGCTTTTACCTTCTGCAATTATAATGGTAATCTCAGTAACAGCATCAACGACAAGTGGGAAGCCTCTTTCCAAGGAGAACTTGGTAAAAACTCTTGAAGCATGTGAGAGAGCCCATACTCTTGATGCTGCAAAGAAGAAGGTACTTGAATTTGTAGAGAGCAGGATGGGTTACAATGCACCAAACCTGTATGCTATTGTTGGTAGCATTGTTGCTTCGAAGTTGATGGGAACTGCTGGTGGTTTGGGAGCACTTGCAGAAATGCCTGCTTGTAATGTTCAGTTACTTGGTGCTAAGAGGAAAAATCTTGCTGGGTTTTCTACTGCCACATCTCAGTTTCGTGTTGGCTATCTTGAACAAACCAATGTATTTCAGAGTACCCCACCAGCACTGAGGACTCGTGCTTGCAGACTTATAGCTGCCAAGTCAACTCTGGCAGCAAGGATCAATTCAATCAGAGGTGATCCAACAGGAAAAGCTGGGCATAGCTTGTTAGAAGAAATCCGCAAGAAGATTGAGAAGCGGCAAGAACCGCCTCCTGCAAAGCTTCCAAAACCACTTCCTGTTCCAGACTTTGAACCTAAAAAGAGAGAGGTGGTTGTTGGCTTCGAAAAATGAAAGAAAGGCAAGCCATCTTCAACATCCTGTTTTTTTGTTTCTTAAACCAAAAACATATAATAAACATTCTCTTATTTAGTTGTGTGTTCTACTAATAGTTAATTTTTCTATTGGCCTATTTGTGCAAACTTGGTTCATCAAATACACAATGCTGTATTTTGACATGAAGTTGGTACTTTGATTCTGCAGATATGCACAGACTGATATGATGAAGCTTGCTAACCGAATGCAGTTTGGTGTACCAGAAGAGAGCTCATTAGGTCTGGCATCACCATTTGAACAATGTTCTATTGTTTTGTTTCACCATGAATTAGTATGGAAACTAGATTTAATTTCTTAACATAATCAAATGTCGGTGTCATCAGGTGATGGTTTAGGGGAAGGTTATGGCATGCTTGGACAGGCAGGAAGCGGAAAGCTATGCGTGTCAACTGCACCAAGCAAACTTGTTGCAAAAGTTGCCAAGAAGTACGCAACTTTGCTGCTTTTTTTTTGTTACCTGACATCTTGTTCTAGAATATAAAATAAACACGGGAGAACTCACTATCATCATGAAACTGTCCCACTTATGCCCTTTTTCTCTAAATAACATGGGATACATAGCAGGTGCAATAATCCATAGGCACTGTTATGCATGCTGCCATAATGCCTCTAAATCTCGTTGTGTAATCTGCCACAATATCCATGTTTCGAATATTAGTCCCTCTCACAAATCAATATGACTGCTTCAACATTACTTCGATTTCATATTGCTGTATGGTATCAGATTCAAGGAGAAGAGCTATGGTAGCAGTGGTGCAACATCGGGGCTGACTTCTAGTTTGGCATTTACACCAGTTCAGGTAAGTTGAAGTTTTTCCGCTACTAGCTAAATACCCATGTTTTGCTACAGACTACAATAAATTATACGTGCGATGAATTAACTGTGAGGTTTTTAGGCCAATTTAGTATATGTCCTTACATAATAAGCTTATTTTAGAGAAGAAATAAGATAGAATCATATGTAGAAGGACTATTTTGTAATAATAAAACACATGAAGGAATAGTAAAAAAAAACTCTGTACAATAAAGTTGGTGGAGGTGGATCCACCATCATTGCCTTCTTTTAAAAGGAGTATAGATATATTGTTTGCTTCAAGATAAATAAACGGTATGCCAGACCTTTAGTTATTTTGACTTAGGTCATGGAAAAAGGTAGTACAAGTAATTTTTGTTTATCATAGCTTCATTAGTAGAACGCTTCTAAATTTTGCTGTTTTGAGCTACCATCAACCATGTGTTTGGACTACTTGGCTATGCTGCTGGCTGCTGCACAGCTTCACGAATTTTATGTCGCTATGCTTTATCAGATTTTATATTCGCCTGCGTTATAACATCATCGCAATAATAGCTTCGAGTGTTCTTTTTAATTTCACAGCTAACTGCATAGGAGTTCCCCTCGTAATTTTGTCTTTCTAATGATCAACTATTGTTTTACCGTTCAGGGAAGAGTTGTCAAATCCACAGGCCAACGTGAGCCTGCTTGGAAGTGGGACTCAGAACACCTATTTTTCAGAGACCGGTACGTTCTCGAAGATCGAAAGGACCTGAGCAAAGAACCCGTCATGATCCTTACCGTTTAGGATTCACCGTGCTTAAGATAATAGGATGAATTCATTTTGTAATATTCTCCACCTTATACCCGAGTGATGCACATATTTAAGATAATATATCGGGGAGCTGTTTGCATTCACCAGAAGTCTGCCAGCTTTCATACGGCTCAAATTCGAAATGCTGCATTTGATCTGAAGCCGTACTGTTGTCTTGATAGGTGATAATCTGTCATCTCATCTTCAAAATGTAATCCATCTTATTGTTTGCGAGGTGCTAGTACTACGTATTGAATATCTAAAACAAAGATAGGGCATCAGTTGGATCAGCACAAAGCAGTGAACGCACACGTGGGTTCTACATAAAATCTTCGACCGATTAACGGCGACATTCATTCCACAATGGTCTCAACATAACTCTTATGTGACGACTGCATCTGTATACACACAACATAGCCAAAAGGTCAATTTTTACATGTACAAAATGGGGTTTACCCTACAGAATTGTAAGGACAGAAAACTATCTGAACCGAGCAACCAAATATGGATGCAAAGTTGCAAACAATGTACAATGACTATTCACCCATTCTACAAAAAAAAAACAATTGGGGTTTTTACAGGGCTACTCGATAAAGTTCGTTTACTCAGCAGTTCGCTGACTATTATGATCTGCTGGATATGGTGTACGATCTAGCCTTTGCTCAGCCTAACACGCAAGTCCTATTACTTCTCCACTTTGTACAGATAATACATCTGAAACCATCAATTCATTACGGTAACGAACAGAAACGATCTTTAAGCTAGTAATGATTTACCAAAAATAAATGATTTGCTCAGGACTGAAGAAGCCCATCACCTTCCCAACCAAGACGTAACATCTGATCCACTACCTTCAAGCTCAACTGCAACATTACCAAACTCTATTAGAAAGGAGGATAAAAGCAACATCAGAAACTAGGCGCTTCGGAGCAACTGGCAATACTGTAATCAAGTCAAACGGAACAACAGAAAGTACTTTATGGAAAAGGAAGTGTTAAATGGATTTTGGTACATCAGGAGTTTATGCTACTCACGGCAGGATCAGTAAACACTATTAGCTGCTTATCAGCAGTAGACACTAGAAGATTTGTATTCTCTTTGTTTAGAGCGATTGCTGTGACGTCTTGGCCCTTTCCCAGTTCCATTGTATGAAATACCTACCAGTAAAATATTTCTGGTAAGGTTACCTCAAATGAAAAATAAGGGGTTACCTCAAATGAAAATAAGGCGAGTTAATTTGTTTGCCTGTAGCACTAACCTTAAGTTTATGCAGATGAACAAAGCATATTGAAGGCACATGAACAGACTGCGTGGTTTCAGCTTGTTTAGATATAACATCCTTGCCATTTGGTTCATTAGGCTCATGATCCCCAGTCTCAGTATTGTCCTCACACTTATAATTGTTTGATGAACATGTTCCCATTAAGGCAAAATGGCCATCCGTAGAAATCTCAATGCAACTAACCCGTCCACCAAAAGGTGATAGAACTGAGGTAGCAATAGGGAGTCCATTGACAGTGAATGTAGATAGTCTTTTCTTTGATTCATTCCAAACCAGAATGATCCCTTGAGAAGATAAACACACAGCATGTGCCTCTGCTACATTAAGCTTCCTTACCAGACGACCTGTCCTCGAAGAATGTAGAAGAACACCTGACATGTTTGATGAGGATACAACAAGTCCCAAGTCTGGATTGACTGAACAGCTAGTTACTTCCTCAAGATGACCTCTCAGTACATGCATAGGACCTTCAATTCGACGCCTCCTGATTTCTGTAAGGTTGCTCACACTAGTACTGCTGGAGGGAGGACTGCATGGTGTTGTCGGCTTTGTCGGTGGAGGCTCAGGGGCATTTTTCTTATGTAAGGAGCCTGCATGACGAATCCTCCAGAGTATAACTGTGGTATCTCGAGACCCTGTTACAAGGTAGCTGCTATCATGAGAAAGTGCAAGACAGGTAACAGGAGCAAGATGTCCAGAAGCAGTTTCAATAGTCTTCGCTCCATCTGGGGAGATCAACTTCACAGAATCATCAGCATGCCCACCTATTATTGAGTAAAATGGTATTAGAAGCAGCAACAGAACTTCATAAAAGATCATTAAATAATGGAAGCCGCCTACAAGCCCATAACACCTCATTAAAATCCAGAAGTTTAACAGGAGAGTGCACTCTGGCCTAAAAGTGCCCCTGCCCACCCAAAATCCCTATAAAAATAATTTATCTAGAGCAAGAGATGTTTAATACTTCAATTTAAATCCAATATATGTAAAGATATAAAGGACAATTTTGCATCTTTGGATTCAAAGTGTTGTCACAAGGTAGTATTAAACTACACTGCTTACATGTGCATTGTACATCAGTGCATCTCGCATATATAAATCTCATTGGTGATAATGAATCTGTCTGGTAAAAAAATGATAATGAATCTATAATTCCCCCAAATCTAGCAGGCAGGATGTCTCATCCTCCACTAGTAAGAGGACGATTCCCCACAAAATGAAAAGAAAATGATGTATGAAGAGGAAAGATCATTTAAGCAAATAAAAAACATATAGAAAGCTAAAGGATAAATAGTCAAAAGAAACAATTACCAGTGATAATCTCTCTGTCACATGTGACAGCAACAACTGCTGAACTACGGATGCCAAAAGCAGCAAATGCTATAGCTCTTGGGAATTCATAATCTTCTCCAGAACTAGTGGATCCTTTAAAAAAGCGCATGAGTGCACCACTGGTTGAATTCACAGCATTTCTACCATGATGAAATAGGAAGGGTGTCCCTTGGCCATCTGGAGTATTTGGTTGCCAGTGGTGAAGTGCCACATGAGCTGCAGGCACATTTACATCTACAACTACAATAGAGTCATTGGATACGAACATGGCACTGGCCGGAACATTGCAGCGATCTGGATTTGGAAGTGAATACGATTTAAGTTCACTTGGATTTCGGAATATAGTCTGCACAGAAAATAAAAGGGTCAGTCCATGCAAAAAACAGTGAGACAAGTCATTACCAATCATGCACAGAACACAAGCAATGTCTATTCTTGAACATAGAATACCAGTTCCACCATGTGAAAACTAGTTAGCTACACAACCCAAACTTAACTAAACGCCAGCTAATGCTTTTGGGTTCAATTTAAACTAGTTTCCACACCGGGCTAACTTGTGTGTGTTTACTTGACTTCTGTTTGAAAATACTCCTCATCCAAGGAGAAATAATTTGGTTCTATTCAAAGAAATGCTCCAAATTCGTTTGCTTTGGGGGCTGTTCTCAGTAGCCTGAGTTTAATAGATTACCTGTAGATGTAAAACTTCTGCCAATGGCTTTCTCTTCATGTGTGGAATAGTTAGCAATTGAGATGGTGTTTGTCCAAAGTAAGCAATTTGATCTTGCATGGCTCACCGTTGCACCTTCAGCATTTTCAATTGAAAAAAAAAACATGAGCAGATAGATGACAAAACAGTCAGAAACCTATATGCACTAGCTTGAATGCATACTAAAACTTACTGGATCTGTGATTTTGTCAATATCCACAGTTCCTTCATATGTAATGTAGAACACATTGTTGGCCATTACTGCTTCTTTACCCCTCTGTTTAAATCTGCAAAAGAAACATTCCTTGATAAATGGTGATATATAGACCTGGTGAGGAGAAAACATTAGAATTAGCTTCTTAAAATAACTAAACAGAAGCCCTACACCACCCTACATCATTCGTGGGTGCAAAATTTCAATAATTCGTTGATAAATTGTTTAAGATATGATGATCTAACAGGACCATTCTACCTAAAATATAAGTAGAGAAACATCTACAAATTCAAGACTTTTCTGTTCATGTGGGCCCTAACTTATTTTACTTTCTCATTGTTGAAAGTATTGCTTCATCTTCTTACAAAACTCAGATGTTAGAACTTCTAACAGGATGCTCCATCAGAAGGGCTACAGTTCTTTACAAGGATCTACCATTACACCTAGAGGAACACATTTTCACACTGATAACTTGCAACTATGGCTTATAATATAAGTACCTGTTACAAGCATCTTGAATAATATAAGCATTCGGTTTTAAAAAGGTGAAAGTGAGGGTACCCAAATATTAAATCAATCCACTCGTGCAAATGTGCAGAAACATGCTCACTCTCAAGAGCCTTCCGGTGTTTATGGACAAAATCAACAGGGTCCTCGGCCCAAGGAGGCAAATTTATAGAATCTGTATTTATGTTCAGGGTTACATAACTCTGCTTTTATGCATTGTACTATAAATTTTACATAAGCTGAAATGCATGTACCTAGCTTTCCTCCAAGCTGAGTTGTCCCAAAGTCGATAGAATTTATATTGGTAAATACCTCAGGGAGATAAAACATCTCAGGCACCTGATAAATATCATCAGATAATTATATTGCAGAAAAGATCTTGACTGGATTTTGGCACTACCTACTCAACATCCAGGCAAACATATTGCTGGTAAGACTTACTAGCTCTTTTACATCACTCATGTCTTCAAGAACACTGTCCCATGTACCAGTTAGATCAGAAAACATACGATCAGCATGGTCAAATTTGCCGCCTTGCAGCTGTATTGAGAGTGTAGTATAAGGCTCCACCCTGAAAAGGTAATACAAAACCTGCAATGGATATGTTTCGTTAGTACAAAAATGAAGTATTGTATCAACCAAGATATACATTGAATAAAAGAATCAAACAGCATATCGGAGGTTATGCCTTCCAACTATCTGATTTTTATTAACAAAAGTAGATCGTATAGTCAAAAAAAATTATATGGGAAGGTGAACCTACCAACAGTTTATTATTACTTAATACTAATACAACACAATGCAAACAATGGTACTGGCTAAACCATGCACACACATAACAGACTATTATGTGCTGATCTATACTGAGCTATAAAATTATTAAGGAAGAGTCAAAATGCAATGCAGAAATCCGTCAACAATAAATAACACATAGCCAAAACAATAAATAAGCATTTGATTCAACTTTAAGATGTACCGTGCCAGCACTGGAATAATGTGAACCATAATGGAACTTTGGGATGATTGGATCCTCCAATGTAGAGTAGCGCTCTTGGAACTTTTCTAGTCGCTCAGGGTTCAGTTCACCAATTGGCTGTGTCAAATAATACTCACTACGGTTAGCATTCTATATAGGCAAAAAGACAGAAACAACAGGTGTAGACCAACCTTTGAAAGATCCCGATATGTAGAAGGGTCATCCAGATTAAGCATTTCAGATCGGTAATCAGAAATTATCCAAGGAAAAACAGGATACTGCACAAGTATGTAAATTGTTAGAATGATAAGTTACCTTATTAGAGTAGAAATACAAGTGCAGTAAACTGACCTGAGTTATGTCGTTATAACTGCGTCCAGCCAGTGTGTTCAGTTCCATCAAGTACTCAAAATTGCTAATCTGAAGAAATTGGATATACTAGGATTCAAACCTACCAACAACAGCAAAGACAAATGATATATAGTGTTAATGTACCTCCCAGTTAGCCCAGCGCTCCGTCAATTGAGTTCTTTTGAGAATTTGCTCAGCTCTCTGAATCAAGTATAATAGATTACTGACATCCATCATTGCAGATTGATCATACTAGAGGTTAGGAAAAATGAGTTTCATACAAACCTGGGTAGCTAGAAAAATGCCATGCAAGTTAGGAGGCTTGGTGTGAACAATTGCCCGATAAGCATTCTTGCGTGCTTCCATATCCTAGATCAAGTGCAAGAGTCAAGTATAACAAAATCATTCAGCTGGATCATCATTGACTTCAGACTACAGAAAGTAGAATTTCATAAAGAGTGTACCCCAAAATCAAAAAAGAAAATTGACCTATCTACCATAAACAATTCCAAAGCACTTCGCCGCAACAAATATCTGCAAAAGTCATTGAAAATAACCAAATAAGTGAATGGAAATAAAAATTATGTAGTTAATGTCATTGATGCTGCATACATTTGCCACACAAGCATTGAGTGCCCATATTTAATCTCAGCAGAAAAGAGCATCTGCATCGTGACTCATAAGAGTATATCAGAAAGCAAATTCTAAAAATAGCATCTGATTAGAAAATAATGTTTACCGCCTGCTATATATCTGATGAAGAGAGGAGATCAACCAGCTCCTATCTTTATCCTGTTGATCATATTGGCCGCTAGTGGACGCATGATCATCCATGTTACTCTCACTTGCACTCTCATCAATTATGAAATTAATCCTCTTAGATGTTACCTAGGAAAAAAATAGGGCCAAATGATATCAATTAACAGCTAAAGTGGGAGTTCAAGAAAGCAGAATAGGCTAATGAGTAGCAACTAAATCTTTCTAATTCCAACAGTGTAGCTTTATATGGCAGAGAAAGATAGTAAAGCACATAAAAATTTGAAATAATACAGATTTTGAACAGATCCAAGGCCATAACATAATATATACACGATAGAAGGATAGGTAATTCTTTAAAGAAAATATATTGGAGAGGATAGGTAATACTTTAAAGAAAATATATTGGATCAAAAGAAATAGGATGCATATCATTACTAACGAAATTGTGACGCAGTTTTTTCAATATTATCCATCTAAACAAAAAGTGTCAATGGTTTAGCCACAAGGAAAAAACTGTCTAGGTATCTGCTACAAATTGGACATCCTATGTTTTACTTAGGGGTTTAGTCAGAAAACAAAATTATAGTGCTAATCTTAGCATCCCCTAGAATAGATGAAACACAAGTTACTTCATTGCAATAGTTCAAATCGAACCCTGCAGTATATAGCAAATACAATAAAATACTGCAGAACAGATAAAATATTATGACAAAACATACTAATACTGCATATATCTGAATACGTACTTGACTTATTTTGCATTGTAAGCTAAATTTTTTTTAGTTAATTTAGAACCATCAGAACATTCTGTTTGATCTACCACAGCACCCCATTAGTAACAATTAACATGCATATCACTGAAATATAACCCCACAAGTTGCAGTGGCTAAAAATGCAATTGCACCATAGTCATTGAGAAATGTTGTAATTAATACCACACATTGGTCCACAATTGTAACTTGCCCTCGAAATTCTTCAATATGATCCCTAAAATATGTACATTTGAAAAAGAAAACGGATAAGCTTGAACAAATGCAACTTAGGCTCTTAGCATTATTTGTTTGTAGCAAGTTGCCTTACAATGTTATGTTGGAGCAGTGCAACGCTTATTGGTAATAAAGCCAATGTAATTTGATACACAGTAGCTGGATTCTGTAATGAGTAATCTTAAGACAATTGACAACCTAAAATTGACATTCTGGAGTCTTTACCAGAACACATCAGTATGATAGATCATAGATAAGCCAAATTGTAACAAAATTAAAGTTCAAATTTCTGAATTCTTTTCTAGAACTCTTCATGGCACCATCAGAACTTAGTGAATATCAATTACTTACTTGGAATGTTCCTCGTACAACTTTCAATGGCCGCACCATCAACGATGGAAGCTCAACAATAATTCTCTCATCAGCATCACTATGCACATATCCAGGTGCAATTACTGTCGACCGAACCAAATTGCGATCAGCAGAAATGCTAGAACCTCTTGAATCTACTGATCCTTTTACAGAATGTTGATCTGCTTGCTGGAGTCGATCATCAACACTGCTTTGAGTAGTGTCTGATTCTAACTGCTCATTGTCCTCATTTCTGTCATCCACCAACATGGCCTCGGTATGGAAGTTGATGGAAGTGTGCCTGTTAATGAAGGTTCTGCACCCTCTGGGTTGCATTCATTTGATTGTGCAACATTACTAATAAGCTTTTTCTCTTCATAATCAGCAGCTGCACCCAAATGATCAGACCCCTTGTGGTTCCTCTTCATAAATCTTCTCATCCTTGACAAACTTTCAGTAAAATCTAATTTCCAGAAAATCTGAAATACAGGAAAGAAAAGCAACATCAAAAGATGTTCTGCAGGATGTCTTCTCCTCCTACTTTTTTCTTCTGTAAGGACGTTCCTTTCTCATTGAAATGCAAAATAAATTCACCTATACCAGAATGTACTGGTCTGGCAACAATGTTTGCTGAGGAACAGGGCAGGAAAACACACAAAAAAAATAAAATAAACATTAGAAATAGTTGTACTTACACGATCAGGAGTACACAAGGGTTCACCAAAAGGTCCATATAGTCTGTCCATCTCTGTTAGGCAATGAAGAAGATGCCGCCATGCTCGAACTCCAGTTGACGCCCAATGTCGATTCAGCACATCAGCTTGCGTTTGCCTCTCCATCTGCATGTTCCAGAGTTCATATGAGTTACGGTAAATTTATATATCAGAAATGGAAACATTCCAAGTGGATTCACCTCAACTCATTGTAAGTTCTGTGCCAACACAAAACCAGAGACAAGAATAGCGACATATTTGTATGAAAGGGCTGAAAAATCCCTTCCTGAAACTGACTTGGAATCAACTGATTGCAGGCACTCCATCCAAGCAGCACTCATAGCTTCAGATGTATTCCACCTCTTTGCACGCTCAATATCACCTGCACTCCTCCTTTGTCCTGATGTCGCCATTGCTACAGCACTAAGACCCCTTCCTGAGCCAATCTTGGCAGTCCTCTCAAGGTCACGAGTAGCAGCTAACGCTGCTGCTTTGACAGCTGCTTTATCCTTTGGTGTGGACCCAGGCTTGTTGGCTGCTGTTTCAATAGGCTTCTGGAAACTTGAGAAAGAATGTAGTTTTGGTGCTGCTTTACGCTCAGACACTGACATGTCACGCCTATTCAAGGTGTTTCTTGGAGGTGTTACTGTTTCTGTCCCAGAGGCACCAGCGGCCATCATGGCTAATGCCAATGCTACAGGTGGTGAGGCAAAAGCTGCAGCCCAGCCAGGTGACATCATTGAAAGAGCAGCCTGAGTTCAAAAGAGTGAACAATCCAATCCCTTGAATATATTTTTGAAAAAACATCTGCCAGTAAACTTTAAGACAGACAACTAGACAAGTCCAATAAATTAATAGACATATGATCTCAGGTTAGATATCAAAATGTTTACCTTGCCATTAATATGCTTATATAAGTAGAAAAATCAACCAGCCCATAGTTGCTGAGATACTAGTTACTATCAGGTTTCAGCGTCTAGGTTTCTCAAATATCAAGTACAGTCAACAGTACCAGATTAGGTTAAGGTTGCCAACTTATGTTGAATTCATGATCATAGAAAACAACCCAACTTATCTCTCTCGTAATATTAGTTCAAAAAACTAGAGATATTTGTGTGGACCATGTTTTTCCAAGTTTAAGGATAAAATATGTAAAACAAACAAAATTGAAATCACTAGCTGGAAATTTCATAGATATCATAGTGGTATCAATATGTCGCTGATGTATAATTAGCATTAACACCACATAACTTAAGCTATAGTTGGATTTTACAAAGAATCAGTCCATACCTCAATGGGTAATGCAGCCGCCAAAGCACGATCGTCGGCAATCAGCGGATTTTGCCCATCTGAAGAAGTAAGCTCATGAACACCAGCCAATAGTGGCCGCCACCTTCTCAAGATGGCTACAAATGGTGGTAAAATCAGCTCAATGTACTGTTTCCTTAAGGGGTTCCTGTCCCTACCAATAGCATGCCATACCTGCACAATGAATGATATTGCATAAACTTTAGGATAAACGAGGCATAACTTCTTTATTATTCCTAACAAAAAAAAACATTGCAGGAACACAATGCATAAAACACTGTAAGTATGAAAAACTAACAAGCTACATTTGTATATCTACAAATTTTCCTTTGATTGATAAATGACAATAGTGATTGGATAAGCAAAGGCAGGTTACTGTTCAAAAATCAGAACGACAGGCAAAAGAGTATAACATAAAACTCAAAACAACTACGAAATTTGGCCACAATCCTCAAGAGTAATAGATAACACAATTTATCTAACAGGTATCAAACATAATTGCAAACACTAAGAGTAAGACAAATCAAACAGCTAAATGGGAGAGAGGGAAGGAAGGTGGAAGTATCAGCATGTTCATATCTGCAGTTTCTTCTGTTTTTTTTTAAAGTACATTATTTTTTAAGTACTCCTTTCGTCCACAAGTATATATCTAGGTTGTTTCGCAGAGATTAAGGTTGAGGAGAAAAATACTTTGGTGCCCCTCATTAAATGAGGGATGGTTGGGTGGGAGGGTGATTAGGGGGTAAAATGGGAAAAAATTTGAATGAGAGGTGATTGATGGCACAAGTATTTTGTTTTTCTCAAAAACGCAGGAGGACTACACTTCATTTCATTAAGAAGAAGGAAGTTGTATAATAGAGTGATCCAAAGGATCCCTCTAGAGCCACCCAAAAGACAAAAACATCACAAAAAGTGATGCACAACCAAAACACCCCTTAGGAGGACTAGCCGTCCAAGGGGAGCAACCTACACAGAAATTCGTAGAGCGCCTTAGCTCCAGCAATACACCATAGAGAACTCTCTCTAGCCACTGCTTGCAAAACAGCCGAGATGCTAGGCATGGCACCTTTGAAGGCACAATCATTGTGATGCTTTCAGATTTCCCATGTCACTAGGACAATCAAAGAGTTTAGCCCTTTTCTTCACCTCCTGAGGGTGCTAATCAAAGAGTTTAGCCCTTTCTTCACCTCCTGAGGAGCACCCTTGATCGTTTTGAACCACCAGCCAGACAAGTGAGTCGTTGACGGTTGAGGTGCTGCAGCCACCATCCTATCTTTTCCAGGATTAAAAACATACTTGCTGAGAGAAAACACAAGTCACCAAAATATGCTGGATAGTCTCCTCATCCTGATCGCATAGTGGACAAGCATCCGGGTGTGGACAGGTATTACTCTAGGAATCCTTATATTTGTAGACAAATTTCAAAAGCTTGGAATGCTTATATTTGTGGACAGAGGGAGTACATTATTAGAAAAGAAAAGAGAAAAATGAAAAAAAATAGATTTAAAATGTGAGCATACATCAAGTCACTTGCAAATTGCAGAAAAAGAAATCTACTTTCAGGTAATAATCTGTAGAACTTTCTTGAAGATGAATGGCAGAAAAACAAATAAAATATTAATCTATTTTTAACTAGATGTTCCACTCTGTAGCATGGGTCCACATGCTTAGGTTAAGAACATAATTAAATCTAACCTCTGAATAGAGAATAGAGGAGGCAACCAACACCCTCTGTCTCTTAGATTCATTAATTGGCATATTGAGAACGGGGCCAAGCACACTGAAAAATCACAACAGAATAAGAATTAACAAATTAATTAACCAGAGCAGACGCCATAGCCACCTAGATATATCATGTATATAGGAAGTCGTCTGTGCTTCCATCAAAGTTGAGGCTACCAACTGATTGTGAAATAGTATGAGTTAGAGCAGTTGTTTTTTTTATTATTATTATTTTCAAGGAGCGCATATGAAATAACCAATGTGAGAGACTATCAAAGATATAGTATACAAATCAACAAATGTTCCGAGTCTTTCAACCCTGCCAGAGATCATTACTCATTAGCACCTCACAGTGCTTTGCTTAGCTCAGTGGATTTTGTTAGTGTTTCCCCTCTCAACATGGATTTTATTAATCCAACATTGAAAAGATAATTTTCAGCTTCCATTTTCCTCCTGCAGTTATATGCATACTACTAAGTTTGATTTTGACTGTTGATACTTGATGGTGCACAGTACATACCTCCACAGAAGTGCGGATCGGGGTTTCCTTGTAGACAAGCGATTGTTGCTGTCAAACAGCGTCATGCTTCCAGCTTGATGGCCCAACCCTTCAGATATGACATCTTTTATGCTGATGTTACTTGTGAAAGCATCACCTTCACCATTGTCATCCTCCCTCATTGAAACAAGAGTCATTCTGAGCATGCAAAGGAATGGCTGGTCACTATCCAGCAACTGATAAAGTGCAGTCAAAACCCCCATACCAGGGCCAGAGCCCCCTCCAATACCTAAACCACCGCCCAGTCCAGAATCATCTAACAGCAATGCCTGAAGCACTGCAACTGACTTCTTGACAAGTGGAAGTTCAACCCAAGTCCCATTTGAGTCCTCCAGAACAGATTTCCAAAAGTCCCAACCACTTCCACCGCCAACAAATGTATCAGATTTGGATGGAATGCCAACACCATACCACAAGCGGCTTCTGTACTTCCAACTTTCAGCAAGATCTGCAATGCAGCTCCCGTAAGAAACAAATGCATGTCTGACAAATTCATAAGGTTCAGCTGCTGTTGCTGCTGTAAGACGCTCCATCACAGAAGCAGAAATTTGTCCGTTTGAATCAGCCATTGAAGTAAACACCTGCTTGATCACACAATAAACAAGAATGAAAACTGCATTCATATGAAGAAGTTTGGACAACTTTCTTTTGGTGGTACTATAAGCCAGGAAAGAACAGTGGATTCTATACACGGTCAATAGGTAACCAGAAATCTATCAAATTTTTTCTTTAATCAAGAAACTACAAATTTCAATAGCACTTATCAAATTTACATGCATTGTCATGCTGCAAACTGTGAGTGCTTGTGCGTTATACAGACTCTGAAAAACACATGAATTCCCCTATGGTATCGCATCTTTAGAACTTTTTTTCAAAATTCCTATCCAGTAAAGTGGCATGTATCTTACTGTCTGAACTAATTAAACAAATATATCCTTCCATTTGTTATATTCTCTATGTAGTATTTTTAAAAAAATAGAAGAGCAGTATTCACCATGCCAATAATTTTCTCCTGCCACATATGATTAAAAACCACTGCAGGACAGGGTAGCCTAAGTGACTGAAGTAAAGAGCCACGAAGGTATAGGTAACTATTATGAAAAACTGGTAATGTATAAAAAAATATAAACCTAGGTGAACTAAATCTGACACTGTCACTTTTTGCAACCACACATTCCTTGAATAAAATAGCAAAACGGAATCTCAGAACAAACATGCTGATGGAACATGCTAGTGCGTATAAACCAAAAAAATATAACTATTCAATATTCAAATAGCGGAGATTCACGAAGAAGATTGCGCTATTTACCAGTGAGTGGTATTATTGGAATTCAGTTTTGAGTCATATTAGAAATAATTTATCATTTGATCAGAATGATGCCAATAGCTGAAAGAACATAAAATATATATAGCCATGCATTACATACATACATCTAATGGAAGGCCACCAGCATCAGAAGACAAAGATGACTGTCTTGAGGTACCAGCATCCATAGACTCATTACCACTTCTACACAATGAATTTGATCGACTGGCAGAAGACGAAGCCATTGAGGCAGAAGCAACAGCACTATCAAGTGAACTGGCTGTGCAAAACTTTTGACCTTGTGACCTCAGATGATCTTCTACAAGCATCAGAATAACTATTGCATTTTCCGCTAGTGCTACTGAAAGATGAGCAGCATTTTCCGCTTGTGTTTTTGCTTCTTCAGGAGATAAACCCTCAGCTGCAACACCAGCTGCAGACGCGGCAATTACTTCAGTCTGTTGTATGACAAGCAAAATGAAGACATTATAGATGAGACTAACATAAGAATGAAACAGTATCCATGCAGATGGAATTATCAAATTTCACCAAATTGTATCAACATGACAAACGCAACTGTCTTCAAATTAACATTAGCAATACAATGCAAATGGTACAGTATATCCAGCAACATTGATAACAGAAACAAATGCTACTGACATGATAGTGCACGTCTAGGTGTCAACCCTTTTCTTTCGTGCAGAGTAAGCAGTGAAGTAGTCAAAGCTACCAGTTCTAGTGCACCACCATTTTGACCATTACAGTATCAAAAACTCCGTGTAAGTTTATGCTGTCCTTTTCTGGATTATTGTCACCATTTAAACCAGGCCTTCTCCTCCTCGGCGGCGGAGTTGGAAGAGGCGACGGCTCCGACTGCGTCGGCGTCACCATCACCGGTGTGCCCGTACTCATATCCGGATCCAACTCCCTCTCCTCGGCACGCACCTTGTCGGCGAGCGGGACCGCCGAGAACTGCTCCTCTGAGTTGCCCCGGCTCCGGCGAGGAATCCAACGACTCGCGGGGGTCCTCCGCCATTGCTAGGGCTTCACGGCATCAACACCAAACACGAACAAATTCTCAGGGAACAAAAATGCGGGCGAGAATCGGTCAACGACAGTGAAAACCGCGAGCGATTCGAGAGCGGAGTGGAGAGGGCAAGTGAGCCGCGCGCATTGCGGGGGACGCAGATCTGGAGAGATCTACGGGGCCGTTCGGGTGGGATCTCCCGCGGCGCGGCGGCGGAGAGGTGGGTGGGATCAGTGGCGGTGCATGGCGAGATCCGAGAGGCGGAGTAGATGGAGAGGATGCGATGGACGAACTAGACGAAGAATAGCAGGAAGGGTGAGAGGTAGCACTAGCAGTAGAAGACGTGGCGCGGCCGGCGGGCTCACGGGTCGCGGCTGCTTTTAAGTCTAGAGTCGACTACTCGACTAGCCCTCGCAGAGTCGCACTGTCCCAGGAGTTTGGTGCCGCGGGTTTGGGCCTGCGCGGAGGTCCAGGTTTGGGGTCCGTTAAGGAGCTGACTAACAAGTTGGCCCTAGTGGCCCATATGACGGGGACAGAAAAAGAAGAAAGAAGGGAAAAAACCCAATTTGACGTCATGTATTCATTAACGATAAAACGATAAAACCGACTATAATTACTTCTCTAACTATTAAAACTGATGAAAAATAACTCACTTCATGGTTTTAAGAATATTTTCAGACATGACGACTACGTGATACAATTGACCTATGACGCTTATATGACATTAAGAACAAAAATAAAAATAAAAATATTAATAGGAGCCACATGTCAATAAAACTTATATTAAAAATAAAAAATACAATGGACTCCACATAGGGACCCACATGTCGGTGTCCCCGCTCATCTTTCTCATTTCCCACCTCTCTCCTAGTGTTGGATCGAATTGACGGCGTAGATCATTGCAGGTGAGATCACCATCATTTGCAAGCTCTTGGTGTGGCAACCGATGGTGGCGAAGAGGGATACAAATAGATCCTCTTCTTTCCTCAGTTTTTCAGTTGGATAGTGTGGACTCTGTCCTCGTCACAACCATCATCGAGGACCACTCGCATGATGACGTGAGGTAGGCAAATAGCATCACAAAGAGGATGGTAGTGGCTTGTGGCAGGATGTGGGAGATGCCTTTGACCAATGGTGTTGATGAGGTGCTTGTCCAATCAGTTCATCTTTGACTCACGCACATCAGCCATAAAAGCCCCATATTAAGTTGTTGGGGGAGATGTTGGCTAGAGGAAGAGGCACGAATGGAGCTGTCATTGTAGCTTGTCCTTCACCGACCAATAACTCAGTCAAAGTTGTCATACATAAACAACAGCGCTGATGATAAGAGAAGTGACACCATGTCTAACCTAGCCCTAGAACTTACCAAGGTGGACAGTAAGAAGTAGCGGCAACAAAGCGATAGGAGGTCTTAGAGAGAGCAATGGCAGAGGAAGAGCTTGAGAGAGTTGACGGTGGAGGCTTATCCCTAGCTATAAGTGTTAACACCAAAATTTGAAAAGCCTGGGGAAAGGTTGGAAAGAGGATTGACTGAAGTAAAAGAAGATTTCGGTTACTACAACGAGGAAGCCGATCGGATAAAGCAAGAAGAGATTTGGTCCAAGAATAAAAGATTATCCAGACGAGATCGAGTTTGAGGAGGAGCCGTGACACTCATGGCACAGTATTCTATTTATGTAAATCGTATCTTATATAGATATAAAGTTTTAGTTAGTTTAGTTAACTTCCTTAGAGATATTTTTCTTTATATTTTTAGGAAATAACGTTTGATGGTTGTTGTAACCGCGTTGAATTCTGTAATACCAAGGTATAAATATAGACCCCTGGAAAACTATACAAAAATCAACATATCCATCGATCAATACAACATTGACGCATTGCCACCCTAGTTTATCTAGATTTTTACCGACGGGTCTGGCTCTCAACACGGGGCTGCGTCGGCTAAGCTCGATCTCCGACAAAGGGGTAAATCCCACCACTATCCCAATATGTCTCGCTCTGTCTAAGACTGCATCGGTTAGATTTGACCTCTTAAACTGATCAGATGTATCGCATCACGTCCGTGCAGGGTCTATTAGCATATCAAGCTCTCTTTGCCGTCATCGGTCTCATGCTGCATCAGTTAGGTTTGACCTACGAGGTTACCGATGGTAGATTGAGTTTTAGACCTATAGGTCTTTATACGGTATTTCATCGGAGTGTTAGCCGATGAGTTATCTATACACTGAGCAACACACCCAGCGTATCAGCTTCTCGACCGATACGCACCAGTCTTCAGAGACTCCCCTCGAGCGCCACACCAAGCACATCGGCCTTGCAGCCGATACGCGCTTGTCTTTAGAGGGACGTCTTTCCATCGGTTTAGCTAGCCGATGGGTTCACTTTGCCCTTGACATATCCGGAGCGACATCGGCTTTGTAGCCGGTGTCTCTTTTATTCTATTCCTTGCCATCTCATATATGGCTTCATCGGCTTTCTAGCCGATGAACGACTGCTACAGCTCCATCGACTACTAGGAGGAATCCTGTGCGCTTCGCTTTTAATACCCTTCGGTGCCTTCATCGTCTCTACGGCTGATGGATCAGGATCTCGCTTGTACCACACCCGGAGCCATCATATCCTTCGTCGATATCTTTCCACGTCTTCATCGGCTCCCTAATCGATGGAAGAGCGTCTTGATACCTATCGGCGACTAGCCAATAGCAGGAGGCATCTAAACGCGGCCGATGACCACCTCGATCCTATCGGTAACCAGTCGATAGCGAGCGTTTGTATCGGTCCATCGTTCGATTGACCCGTTTGCCTCACCTTCTTGTCAATTACATGGTTAAATTGACTGGTACGTCCGAACCCGCACCATCGCTCCAAAGCCGAGCAAACCCCACGGGCCCCGGCGTGCGTACCTCGAGCCACGGAGAGAAGCCGACCGGTTTATACTAAAGCTAAGCAGACCTCCCAGATGTCGACGTGTTCACGTCGGGCGCGTAAGATCCGGCACGAACAATAAGGCTGACAGAGCCAATCACCATTAACCATGATGTCGTCTCGTCCTTCACCGCCGCCTAGCTTCCTTTCATCGTCGTCGCTCTACTGCCGTTGAGAAGACGACGGGAAAGAGAGAGTGAGGTAGAGGGGAGAAAAGAGAGAAAGGGTGACATATGTGTTCTACTTTATTTTTTTATTTATTTAGTAATCGGGTTACCACGTGGACATCACATTAGCAAAATAGTCTAAAATTGTTGAGAGGGTTATTTTATATGATTTTAATAGTTAGAGAAGTTGTTATGGTTGAGACATAAATTAGATCTGAACGCTAGTTGAGAGAGTAAAATTGAACTTTTTCCTAAGAAAGAATACCAGTTCAACAGCAGGATGGACTCGAATGCCATGAATCTGATAACGTTGTAAGATCCTATAAAAAAAAAAGATAACGTTTTGATAGAAGTTCGGTTTCTGATCAAACACATGGAGCACGCATATCAAGAGCAGGGCCAGGCAGAACGGAGCAGCGGCAATGCTGGACCCAACTATAAAAGGGAGGAGAGCGTACTAGTTGCTTAATGCTTACAGCCAAAGGAAAGGTCTGGCTCATCCGAGAGTTTGTTCACGTGATTGCGATTTGCAAACTGAACGTTTTACGATCAAAAGTAGCTAGGAAGCCTAGGATCCGACCTACTCCGATGGATGTGACGACGCTGAATTTCTCTTCAGACGGTAGAAATGTTCCTCTTTGCCATCCATTCGACCTTGCAATATAGGAACAGATTGAAAAATCTTAGTTAACTTTCGCTGCGAACTAGTACTACTGATCACCGTCCAAAAAGCGAAAAGAGAGAAGGTGAGCTTGTGGCGACTTTAGCTGTACCTGACACAACTCAGAAAGATCAGCGAAAAAAAAGGTAGTCCAGATCAACGCGAGGAGTGAGGACAAGTGCAGAGCTGAAAGTAGCGCTGCTTGAGTGTTTATTTGAGTAGGTGTAACTTTCAAGAGCTAGCGTTTCATCCCGTTTTAAAAAGTAGCTAGATACCCGTGTGTTGTAATAGAATTATAATAAAATCTAAAAAGTAAAATAAAATTATTTCTACTCTAATGATCACATCATATCATATTTAGTACAGCTACACAGTTAATCATAGTGATGAATAATTAATATAAATTATCCACATTGTATTTGATTAGACACTGATATCATGAGCCCATCACAGTGGTGATGGTGGCGACACCACCAATAATTTTCGCCATGGAAGCACACAGGCAAGCACGCTGCTTCAGTCATGCAGAACTGCAGAATTGCTAATTAATTCCTTTGGATTCAAGCAATGCAATAGCTAATACAGTAATTTGCAATCTTTTTCATAGAAGAAGTCCCTGCTTGAACTGTGCAAGCTGACTTTTGTAACCTGAATGCGCGTTTAAACGATGGAATCTTTTGAATTGCTACTAGTAGTAGTAGTATGTGTACGATACTCCAAGGAATCTTGTTAATTATTTTCTACACTATATTGTACTGGAAGTTGCATTCCAAGGATCATTCATGTCACATATGTACACAGGCAACGGCGCTTAATTGATTACATCCGGATACTTACTAGTAGCATTTGTTTACTCCCAGCTTCCCCCAAATGTCAACTGACAGCAAACAGGGAGAGGAACCTTGAAAGCTGAAACTGCCAGAAAACCATCAGGCGTCCGTCAAGCCATCCATCGCTCGAATGAACAAGAATGAAATGGCTCAGCCCATGCGCACATGAGAGTGGGCAACCAATCACATCTGAGATAAGGCATGGACCATTCCAACAAAAACCTGCAGAGCCGAACATCACAACATTTCTTTACTGTTCTCCTTGAAATGCATCGCTGCCCGGCCCCGTAGATCTGGATTCAGCCGCCCATACACACACAGGTCAGTCATGGCACATCAATAGTTCAATACATATGTACCTCACCAACAGAAAAGATCGACGTGCCGTCTAAATA